>CM040118.1:307136660-311936660 GCA_022559845.1 Amorphophallus konjac | reverse complement strand
TTTGTTTAAGGCGCGTTTAATAGAATTAACGCCTAATGGAAAGGTCATCTTTTTTTAAAATAACGCCCCTGGACAGGTCGTCTTTTCAACAAAAATCAAAAAACTTTTTCAAAATCACGCCGTCACCTAGGACGTCTTTTATTTAAATAACGACTTAATCTAAGGCGTCTTTTTCAGCAAATAAAAGAAAAAAATATATAAAAAGGAAAAGAAAAAAAAGAAAAAAATGCGGATTTATTCTTCATGAGTGTGCTTGCATTTTTGCATTGGGCATCTTTATTATTGTTTGCATGCGTGTGCTTGCATATTGCATCTCCCTTTATCGGTCGTTTCATTTGCCTTATTTGATTAAAGGCTTGGCCCCTTGACCCGTTATCAAGGTCACAAGTAAAACATCCCTTGCTTATTGAGCAAGGGGCCAAGTCGAACAGATGAATTAACCTGTTTATTTAAGTGTGGACTACAGCTGCAGGCGCAGGGAAAAGTAAAGCAAAAGCGAACAACGTGAAAAAAAAAGGAGAAGCAAAGTACACGCCCACAAGTACACAACTACACAAGTGCTCAGGAGACAAAAAAAATTCAACCTCATATATATATACATCATAAATATCTGAGTACAGGTGTGAGGGTGGAGGAGTACAAGTAAGTCTCTCTCAGCTCTCGCCTCCACCCTCCTCTCTCCTACTCTCTACCTCGTCCTCGCCGTCCCGAGGTGGCACTGGTGGAGGGGGCATGGGCCCCCATGAAGAAGCTGGAACCCGAACCTGGCCCCCTGCCTCGCTCCTCTCTTGAAGGGAAGAGCCCGCAACAAAGGTGGAGCTGGTGAAGCTGTACCCTACAGCTCGCGCCCGCTCATGCCCTCCCTGGAGATGCTCCTCTGATGCTCGTAGCCGCTCCTGGGTAACGGCTAGCTGGGTCCTCAAGTCTGCCAGCTCACGCTCGCGCGCTGTCACCTGCTCCTGGTACCGGGCACGCTCTGACTGCTGTAGCTCGTGGTGATGGGCACGGTCCGCCAGGTGCTCCTCTCGCTCTCGCGCACGCTCTCTCCGCTCCAGCTCAAGAGCGACTCGCAGCTCCGCTATGTCCTGAGGCAGCTCCTCACGCCGCCTCAAAGCCCTCTCCAGCTCCGCGATCCGCTGCTCACGGATCGCCAACTCCGCCCCAGCTAGGGAAGCCCGGGTATGAGCCGCCTGTAACTGTGTAGTCTGCAAACAGGTAAACAAGTCATCAGTTCTACATTTAATGCAATAATTCAGCAATTTAAGAAATGAATGCATGGTCAAAAGTAAAACTCACCCGTGTGGCCATCGCCTGCTGGCCCTCCTCGATGCAAGTAAGAGCGGCTCGAAGCTCCTCCGTCTGCAAAACACCTTTTTTATCAGCACATAATAATAAATAATTGAATGAGGTCTGAGTTTTGAAACTTACCCGTGAGGCGAGGTCGCGCTCTACCGCCTCGGCCCGAGCCACTGCCCCCGCCAGCTGCTCCGCTAGTGCAGTCGCCTCTGCACTAGGCCCTCTCGAGCTAGAGGCCTCTCCCGTATCTCTCCCTGCTGCTCCCTGTTGGGCACGCTGCATTCATTAAGATTGTCAGTGGTTAATCATCAATAATTCATGAAAAAAAATTCATTTGCATAAATTTAACACTCACCAGGGTCTCAAGGTCCGCCCGTGTGGTGGCCAGCTGGTCCTCCAGACTGTGTAGGTGGGCCTGGGCATCCATCGCTGCTATGTCTCGTGCATCCTGCATCCATTACATATTAGTCACATGATAGATGCATAAGCATTTGCATTCAATTTAGAAATAAGTGCATTCATACATACCCCTAGGACCCTCATCTGGGGTCGACCGGCGTAAACCTCCCAGAAGCGCCGGAGGTACTCAGAGCTGTCAGTCGCTTGGGAGGTGACTCGGGTCCCGCCTCGCCGCCAGTCGACATACTAGTGCTCGAACCGCACCCTCCAGTCGATCGCCTTCGTGCGACCGCGCATCTTCTTCTCGATCCCTCGCGGCTCTCCAACTTCTACCCACTCCTGGTGTAGGCCTAGGGTCCTCATCACCAGCCTAAGCCGTAGTGGCTCAATCTCACTCAAGCAATGAACCCAAAGCTCATGCTCGAAGCGAGGTCGGCCCGCTACGACCCACGGCTGGCCCTCGTCGGTCATCCCCTCATAGGGCCTCCATCGCACCTACATCCATAAACATATATTCATCATCATATTCGCACAAAAATAAATAACAAAAATAAAAAAAAATCGCATAACATTCATCATGTGTACCAGTGATGGAGGGAAGTCTCGGAAGTCCCTCCGTAACACCCACAGCTCATAAGAGAGTGGGGCTCCGAAGACTACCGGCAGCCAGCACCGTGCTGAAGGGAAAGATCCCTCACCTCTGGGTCGTGGGTCGACGCGTCCCATCGGCATGTACAGATGGCTCCAAACCTGCATCCATGCATTGCATTAGTGAAGCATTCACATGCATAAAGTAAAAGAAAAAAAAAGAAAAAAGATGTGCATACCTGAAGAAAAGGTGAGAAGCCACTGACGGTCGTCTCTCGACCTGTCCCCTTAGACAGGTCGGCTATCAGGTGCGCCAGCAGCGCTGCTCCCCAGGTGTACCTGCCGACTCCCTCTAAGTTCTCGAGGATTCCTAGGAACCGGCAATTGATGACGTCACCCTTCGTGCCAAGCAATAGCCTCCCGAGCATCAAGAATAGGAACCTCCTCAGGTCTCGGTCTGCCCTCTCCCTGTCGGCTGGGTCCTGGCAATAGGCTACCCTAGCCCCATCGGTCAACCTCTGAGAAAACTGATCTAAGGACTCCCCAGATCTGTGCCTAGCATCTCCTAAACCCATCACTGTAGTTAGGTCGGTGCGGAGGATAGTCCTGCACTCGCTAGGTGTCTCATAGACCATCTCTAGCCCTAGCAGCCTCTGGGTAAGCTCGGTATAGTCAGGGTAGGTGATCCCGCTCACTGCCTCACCATCTACCCTCAACCCAGTAATCCTAGCCACATCCTCTAGGGTAGGAACCATATGACCTCAGGGAATCAGGAATGCCCGGCTAGTCCTATCCCATCTCTCCCTCAAAACCTGGATAAGTGCTAAGTCAGGCCTAATGGGCTCTATGCTAAGGAAGGCCCCTAACCCCATAGCATCTACCCTGGCTCTCTGGAACTCGGGGAGGCCGTAATATGCTGCCCGGACCATGACCCAGGAGATCCGTGTCCTCATCAACCCCTGCATGCATAAAGAAAGAAATTTTGGCTTAATTGTTCAATTATTCATGCTGAAATTCACTTAATTGCCTTGGTTGAGATTTTGATGTTTGATTTAATTAACGACCGCCCTCGGGGCGTGGCTTGTTTAATTGGCACCCCTGAGGGGGGGCATGGTTTCTAAGAGATGTAAAGACCGTATGCATTCATTAATTAACGACCTGGCCTAGGTCGTTGTTTATTTAAGAGACGCCCCTGTGGGGGGCGTGGTTTTGAGGTTAATTTCTAATTTCCTAAAGATTTGTTTTAATTGACGCCCGTCCCAGGGTCGTCATTTGATCAAGTAACGCCCCTGTGTAGGACGTTTTTTTTAAATGGGTTTTGGGTCTTAATTATTTATTCTGGAATTAATAAATTGACGACCGCTGGTTTGGTCGTTCTTTGTTGAATTGACGCCCCGGTGGGGGGCGTTGTTTTCCAGGGTTTTCAAAAATAATTAAAGGACAGCATGCGAAACAATTCATGGCAAAGATATTTAAAAATAATTGGAAAAGAAATGCATGGAAATTAATAGCATGGTTGATATAAAAAAAATGATAATTTAAATGGACGACATGCTACAAGGCGTGTTTTCATGAGGTTAATTATTTCGCAGAAAATAAGTTGAATTGACGACCCAGGTCTAGGCATCTCTCTGTTAAATCGCGACACCCATAAGGGCGTCTTATTTCTGAGTTTCAGGTTTTCTAGCCCGAGGGCTATGGAAATGGAATAAAAATGAAAATAAAATTACAAAAAAATGGAAAGAGGGGTTGGGGGCCTACTTTGTGTCGCCTGGGTTCTGCTAATCCTCCCCGGAGTTGGGGCTGTGGCTGCCGTGGCCGACGGAGTCGGCCGGGGCAAGCAATGGCTGCCACTGTGGCCAGCGGTTCCTCATTCCCTTCTTCCCCTCCTTGTTCTTCTTCTCCCTCTTCGCCTTCATCTTCCTCTTCTTCACTTTCATCTTCTTCATCTCCTACGGCCTCGTCGTCGCCATGTTCTCCCTCGTCGCCAGTCACCACCGTCGGTGCCTCCTCGGCCGCCGCGGGGGGAGCCTCCTCCTCGACATGGGCGTGTTCGCCCTCCAAGTCCACAACTTCCGGGGCCGAGACCCTTTGTCTTTTTTGTCCACCGCCGGCCATTGCTTAGGGCTAGGGGGCGAGAGGGTTTGAGAGTATGAGAGAGAGATAGGGAGTGGAAGAGGGGTTCGGTTAGGGTTGCAGTGGGAGAGAAGAAAGAAAGAGGGATCTGGACGAAGGAAGAAGAAGAAAGGAGTGAAAGTAAAACTGAATGGTCGAAAAGAATTAACGCCTAAGAGGAAGGCGTTTCTTGTTAAAAGATGACTGTGCCGATAGGCGTTACCTATAGAAGAGACGACGATACTTGAGGCGTTAATTTCTTTTGCATGGGGAACGGCAGACGTCGTCAGAGGCATTTAATGGGAATTGATTGACATGATGGGAATAATGATTACTGTTTTTGATTAACGACGTGTCTGAAGGCGTGGTTTACATAAAATGTGGCTTACCCTAAGGCGTTATTTTGGGAATATTTAACGAATACTTTTTGGAATTTGAATCGAATTAACGCCTTGTTTTAAGTCATGATTTAGTTAACGCCTACTGCTGAAGGCGTCAATTTCGAGAGCCAGTTAATGAGAAACGACGTACACTGAGGCGTCACTTTGGGAATTGACGGCATTGACTAAGTCGTTATTCAGAGCAGAATCACAGATTGTTGGAAGAATTGATCAGAAATATTGTAAATTGGCTCAAATCAGAATGTTATTATTGATTTATTGATGAAAGAGATTACATTGCTCTAATGAGCCATTTTGGGCCTCAAACTTCTTAAAGCTATTACATAAGATTTCCATTGATCTCTGTCTTCTTCCAAGTTCTCCACAGGTTGATAAGTCTTGTAGATTTTCCACAGAGCTTGGATTGTAGTAGACTCTTCTCCATCTCCATTGCTGCCGGTGTCCCGTGTCTTGATGGGAGGGAGATGGGACATGTCTTCAAAGAGCCGTCGTGGGAGCCCGAGTTGAGGAAGGCACCGGTGTGAGTTGTATAGCACGAATTCTGAAGCGCCTATGAGTCAAAGGTCCGTCCCGGGAGAGAATCTTGCGCGGAGTTCTTGAGTCTTGAGTATTCCCGGGGCGCAAGTGAAAAGGTTCTTTGGCATTATTTTGAGGTGTTCTCTCCATTCCGCTCTCTTCTTGATTTGAGGAATCCAGTTCACCACTCTATTGCTTATCCCCAATGAGCCTGTCATATAGGAAAGTGGGCTTTTGGAGAAGATTCTTGAGGGTTGTTGGGCCGTCTCACATGGATCAAACTTAAAGTGGAGATCTACCCAACTAGAGAGTGCTAGCATGCATCCATAAATCGGTCTCCCCATTGCCACCGAGGTGAGCCCGCTATAGAGATAGGCTAATATCACCGGTCCCACTCTCTCTCCTTCCCAAAGGCTAACTATTGCAGTTAATTGGGATTCATCCAAGAAGTCTTCTGTGGAGGGGAACAAGATTGCTCCCGCCAAGCACACCACGAAAGCCTTTGCCACTCGTTCCACTTCTTCATCTTCTTTAGCTTGATCGGATCGTTTGTACACCCAAGAAGCAAGCTTTAAGAGATTGATTCCCTTGGTAACTTTGATTTGGTTCACTAAGTTTGGGCTGGGAATTAAATTTGTTAATAGCTCATGTGAAGAAATTTGCCTTGGCATGATGGTCATCTTTTCCTCCTCTCCTTCTTTCATCTTCTTTAAGCCCAAGATCATCTCTAATTCCTCTAATAGAATTGTGGCTTCAAAGGTTGAGAATAAGAATGTATGGGTGGAAGGATGCCATATCTCAGCTAAAGCTCCTATAGCTGCCCAATCAAGATAAATTTGATCATAGTGTTTTGCATGGGTGACTAGGCCTAAGAGGTGCCATCTAGATAAGTAGACCCTCATGTCTGAAGAGAATTTTGAAAGTAAAAGTGGCAGCCACTTGATTTTTGTGAACCTCCTTGCACCTGGAATATTGGGATAAGCCTGTGGAAAGGAGAAAGAAAAGGAAAAGAATAGAGAAGGGATGAGAAGCTGAGGAGAAGGGTAACAGAGAACGAGCCATTAAAGCTTTTTGCATACCTGGTTCATGGTAATCCGGTTGCTTAAGTGCCCATTGATCTCAGATAGTCTGAGAGGGGAGGTCTTTGGTCTTTTGATAGCTCTCTCCATCTTCTGAGGCGGTGGATGTCTGCAGAGATAACTCTAACAACAGCACCTGTGAACGAAAAGTAGAGAGGAGGAAGATTGTTTGATTGATTGCCGAGAGATCCTTTCTTTTATAGGAGTTTGGAGGGTCTTGGGGTCGAGAGTAGAGTTCGAATAAGAATGGGCTTAGGCTTCGATTCAGAGACGGAACTGTATTGTTAATTAACGACATGGGTCAGGGTGTCTCCTTTTGAATTGACGACTTGATATAAGTCATGTTTTATTTAGCGCCTTCCTGGGGGCGTCTCTTTCTTGAAATCTCAGTGCAATTAACGCCTTCATGCCAGTCTCCTTTCATGCTTTTGACGCCATGAACTCCAGTCGTTATTTTGTTGGTTTGCATATTTAATTCCTCCGTATATCTTGATGAACTTAAGTGCTATCTTTTAATTGGAGTTATTTGTGATTAAGCACTTATGATCATATCATGCTTTGAATTAAGGATTATTTCTGATCACTTCAGTCTTTGAGAGGCCTAATGAATTTTCAAGTGCAGAGGAGTGTAGGTTTCGAGGCGCTTGGATCACTCATGGGAGTAAAATCATTCTATTCTTGTATTTCTTTCCTGTAAGCATTGTTACTATATAGTATTCTACGCTATTATAACATATCAAGGACCTTGTGGTTCTGATGAACCTAGAATTTGAGTTCCCCTTCATCAAAAACAGTGATAATTCTAGGAGAATCTTGATCACACGGATAGGCCGTTGAGTCATTCAAGGTCTGGGACGATGGTTCCACTTTCTGAGTTGATGCGCGGACAAACGGGCTTCGGCTTAGTGTCAGCTCAGAGATCTGGATTCTTGACCAAATCTAGATGGCTTAACAATATTATCCTTGATTATTTTCTATTTTTAGTTTGTTTTAATTTTTCCATTTAGCCCAGCATGCATAATGTAGGACTTTGAGTTAAGATGAAAATCTTCATATTATGGCAATAATAAAGCTCACTCGCTCTTGATTGAGTTGACATGAGATATTCCACTCCAAATCGAGTACTTTATTCTCTCTGAAGCCTCTCAGGCTAGCTCTTTGAAAGTCATCCCTTTGCTGGGTCTCCATCTCAATTCACTTTATTTTTTGCAAATTCACCTTGGTTGTAGCACGTCCACGTTGGCTGGTAAACGCTCTCCAATGGTGCCTCCCTGTCGTGCCAATGCGCACATTTTACTTGTTTAGTTTAGTCTCCTTTATCCAGCAAATTGATGCTTCCTTGGAATCACCTAGAGTTGTTGCACTCAGAATCTTGGAAAGATTTCAAAAGCCTCGTGTCACAGGCGTGTCACATCACACCTTGGCATCTACTTATCAGTTCATTCCACTTCATTCCACTTTCACTTTCATTACGTCTCACTCCCTTGCAAAGTAGATGCCAAGGCGGGGCAGCTGTAGACACGCCAAAATTGATACTATGTTGATCAAATCTCATGTTACTATGATAACGCCCTAAAGTGAACTTCAATATTTCTATAATATAAAGTTTTTCTATTTTTGTGTGGGTTTTTATGATTTTTCTTGCATTTTTATAAATAGCGACCTTATCTGGGACGTGTTCTCAAGAAAGGACGACCATACATAAGGGTGTCAATTCCTGGTATTATGAGAGTACAATTAAGATTTGAAAATCAATGACTAACGTCCTTTCTTAGGGCGTGTTTTCAATTAACGCCTATTCTTCAGGCGTCTCTTCACAATTTTCAAATAAGGAAGGTTTTTTTATTACTAAATTCAAATCCAGGAGTTGACGCCTTTGTCCTAGTCGTGTTTTGAATTAACGCCTTAGGTCAGGTCGTCAATTTTAATTGACGCCCTTCTGAGGGTCGTCTCTCACCCTTCCGTGTCCTGTTTGGGTACACCTTTCCTGGAGAGTTCCCTGCCTTGATTAATCACTTGCTCGATCCGGGAACTAGAGTCCTTGCTATTGATGATCATTGCTTGATCTTATCTTCCCAAATATGTGATTATCTGTGATCGAAACCCTATAAAAGGATGCCCTGGTTGATCTCGCGCGACGACAGGGGGTGCTGCTGCCGATTGAGGTTACAAAAGCTAGTTTACAGAGAGCTATTGCTCAGACAGAGATTAGAGTTTACAGAGGAACAGAAAGGGCTCTCTTCATCATCTCCCTCCTGCTGCACTAACCACAGCTGTAGCATCAACGTGGTTTCCCTTTACTGTTTTCAGGAACAGTAGGGGCTTCTTTCTGTTCGTTTATCTTTATCATCTCATCATCGTTCTATCGTTGTTCAGCATCATCATATAGTCTTCTCCTGCATTAGTTTTTCTTTGCATCTTCTCCTTCCCTAATTCTATTATGGGTTTTAAAATAACCAAAAGGTGTACACTTCATGCTTCACTTTCATCATCCTATTGTTCTTTTGAATTGATACTATACTCACGTTTGGCTGATCCCCTCTTTTCTTTACTTGTTTGTGTCTTTGTTTAAGGGTAATCAAGAGGAAAACCCCCTTCATCGGCCGGCCGGTAGAAGGAGGAGGAAGGAATCTACATCCATCCCGCATCTTCATCTTCATCAGGTATTCGCGATCATCTTCTTTCTTCTTGAGGTAACCCCTCTGGCGATCACACTCCTTATTAGCACCACGTGCTCCCTCACACTCCCTTTTTATCATTGTCTCCATTCTTCTCTTCTTCTTATTATTATTTTTGTCTTAAAAGTGGATTTTCCATAATCTACACTAAGTTCGCGGGGAGATTGTGACCTTCTACTATCACTTCGCTATTAGGATAATAGTCTGTAAGCTTTGTTCCAGAACCTAAGGGTGTGGTAATAGCGAGATCTGAATTTGGGAAACTGATGCAATTGATAATGTTTTTACAAAAGTAGTGGAGATAAAAGAATGAGAGGCATCAGTGTCAAATAGCACAAATGCAGGACGAGAACAAATTTGAAGAGTACCTTTCATAAGTCCACCATCCCTGGGCGCTTCCTCTTCTTCTAGAACGGCATTGAGGCGAGCCTGCCTCCTACGTCCTCCACCAGACGATTGGTCTTTCATAAGGGGGTAATCTGGCATGCGATGCTCCCTGCTTCCACAATGTAAACAAGCGCCAAGGCGCTTCCAACACTCCTCAACCGAATGGCCTAATTTTTCACAATATGTGCAAGCCGTGGCGACCTGCTCCTTCTCCTCCTTGACTTTCTTTTGCTTATGGAACTTCCACCATTCCCATTCCTGGATCTTTTCTTACTATCATGGCTCTTGTAAGGCTCCATGATGCTGAACTTTTCTTTCTTATAACGCCGATCTGAGCGTCGGCTAGACTCTTCTCCTTTCCCTTTTAATTTCTTGACCTTCTCTAAGGTCCTTTCAAACAAATACGCTCGTTGAACCATTTCCACATAAGTACGGATGTTTTGGGTCCCGAGCTGCTGAATGAAACAGGGCCGTAACCTGTCCATGAACCGATTAGCCTTCAATAAATCGGTGCTGATAAGATGCGGTGCGTAAGGTGCAAGCCTTGAGAATTACAGTTCATATTCAGCAACCGTCATCATTCCTTGCCGAAGAGCGGTGAACACCATAGCCTTTCGTTCTTTTACGTGCTCAGAAAAGTACTTGGCATGGAATAGGGTAAGAAAACCGTCCCATGTATGAGGTGCATCGACCGGAGGTTCCGGAACCGACTTCCACCATGTGCGAGCATCTTTGTTAAGTTGAAAGGTTTTTTTTTTTTAACTAAAGTCATACTTGTATGGGCCAAGGGGAGGAGCTCGACCCCGGCCAGCATACAAGAAAATTTTATATATAATGAGCAAAAGACAGAGAGAGAGAGAAGGGAAAGGGTACAGGGACAACAGAGGTCCAGGGGAAGGGAAAACCAACAACGGGTAGAAGAAGCCGGGCAAGGCGAGACGCACCTTCTCCTGATCGGTACATTGGATAACATCAAAGATACGATTCATTTCATCTATCCAGTTCTCCGCTTCATCCGGATTAGAAGAACTATAGAAACACAGAGGGTTTAAGCTCCGAAAATTGCGATGTAAATCACCAGCCCTTGTTCCTGCGCCAGCTTGCGCCATGGTTTGTAATGCATGAGTGAGGGCAACAACTGTTTGCTGCATGCCGTCCCAATTTATGCGATGAGCCATGGTAATGATAGGGTACCTTAGAGAAAAATAACAACTTGTTATTTCTCGTGGAATTGGAAGGAAAATCAATCTTAAAGCTAATTAACTATCTTATCCCGGGCTCTACCCAATTCTCACATGGGTGTGGAAATTCCTTCCTTAGTTCATAGGTAGGGGTCCTTAAACCTTGGACTTATCCTATGACATGACTCTTCTTCCTAAGTCCTGAGACTTAGGCTCTGATACCAACATAACTGTCACACCCCGAGCCTTTATTACAGCGGAAGACTCGATCGAGGAACTCGAACAGCCGGCATGGTAAGCCTCTTGCAAGCAAGAACGATCAGAGCGCAAGGCAATCACACATAAGAATGCAATCGCACAATATTTACTCAACTCCAACTTTCATTAATAATCAAATCCACTATTCGATTACAACCACTAATTCAACTTCCATCATGCTAGACTCAAGAAATAAAAAATTACATAGACTCGATCTAAATAATGTAAACTTCCTAAGTCTTCACTCATTCTTTATTCACTCTCGGATCCGCTACTTGAACATTCCGAATCCGAACCCGACTCACTTCCATTTCCTGAAAAAGAATGGAAATAGGTAATGAGCACACTTGCCCAGTAGGTATCTTCGCATCAACATGAAGGCATCATTAAAGTAATTAACGTTTTTGCTCTAGAGGAATAAGGTAAAATCATGCGAATGCGATCAAACACGCGATTAAATCAAAGTAACATGATGATCATGAAGATAGAATGAGAGCAAGTATGAACTAGCAAGAATGTTATAAGAACATGATATGGCCTTTCATGAACAAGAATGTAACGAGAATGTACTAGCAAGCCACATAATCATCACTCCAGTATCGTTTGCTTATGAGCAAGTACTTCGTGAATTTCTGTGGAATATCAAGAAAGTCATGTATAAGTATCAATCATGCTGTATCGTGTTATGGATTTTCACTTAATTATAAAGAAAGTACTCCCAGCACAATGCGACGCCAGTAGCATCATACCCCATGGTTTATAATAGTATGTTTCCGACAATCAGCCGAGGGGACTAGCATGGAGCCCTTGAACACAATCAGTGCTCGATCACATCTTCAAGTATAAATCAAGCTTTTTCCACGCATGTAATAATAAAGTATGGCCAAGAATGTACAATTCCAACAAGCTCTTGATAACAACAATAAATGAATGCTTTAATGAGAATTATGAGAAATCAAGAATGACTTATACTGTGTTATGCTTATAGAAATAAATCGGTAGCATAACGGTACATTCTTTATCTTCCATTCATTATATTAGGTTTCTTGATCAATATGATAAGTTCTAGATCATCAAGAGTCCATCTAGAAACCTTGGAATATCAACCCTTGGTCAAACCTCGAGTTAAAATACTCAAGCAGTGTGACGGTCGTGTACTGGGCCGTTACATGATGTGACGCTCCAGTATTGGGCCGTTATATTAGTCTGAATCCAGAACCAAGAAATCGGACTTAGTTGAATGCGACGGTCGTATATTGGGCCGTTACATGTGCCTGACGGTCCAATATAGATCCGTTACACTACTGATAATCAAAAAACATCGATAGTGTAATCTAATCACTTGGGTTTTAATGGTACAACCAACTCGGCGTCCTAGTGGGAATCCCAGGCTCGCGAAGAATTACGGAGGCCTTGAAACAAGATTTCCTAGTCTATTGGAAGGAATATCCAATAGAGAGATCCTCATGTCCAAGAATAGTGTTCCTATAGTGCAAAGTGTAACTAATGGACATATACCTGAATATACGCCATGTACTTAGAGAAATGACTCTATAGATAGAAAATAATGTGTAACAATTTGAAGCCAAGATAAAATCCCATCAATACATCTTTGGAAAAATCATGATTTAGATACAAAACTATAGAGTTTAGCCAATGAAATTAACATAACCTAAAATAACTCAAAATGCTTTAATCATACAATTTCCTATCATGAATCAATTAAGAAACTCAAAGTCATGAAAATAAGGTTTAAAACTTAGATAACTAGGCTTATTCATAAGTAAGTTTGGCTGTCCTCAGTCCTATCTCGGTTTGACAGTAAACCGCACTCTGACGGTCTAGTATGGGCGCGCCACAGGGCTGTGATGGTTTATCGTAGGACCGTTACAGTATTGTAACGCTCCTGTTATGGTGCGTCAGAGACGACTGAGAAACTTTAAATACAACAGGGGTTGTGACGGCTTATCGTAAGACCGTTACAGTCGTCTAACGGTCCTAGTATGATGCGTCAGAGTCCCCGCTAAAAATAAAAAGACTATGATTTGAAACCATGTTATGTTTTGAAAAGATTTACTACCCTAATCATGACAAAATGAAGTACAGGTCATCTAGAGGCATAGGTTGCAGTGAATTAACAATATAACATCTTTGATCTTTGATTAGGGCTAAGAATATGTATGTATGCATGAACCCACTAAAACATGAAATTCATAGTCTATAATGCATGAAATCAAACACAATTAGAGGATTTTTATCCCTAACAAGAAATTTTTTCCAATCATGAGATAACCTACCTCTTAACTAGGCTTTAAGCTTCTAATTTGAGCCTGAAATTCGAGCCCTAGCTCTCCTTTTCCAGCGATTTTCCAGCAACTTCATGCTGCTCTATCTCTCCAACCTCTTGTCCTAAAGATGTGAAATTTTGAGGGTAAGAAGATGAAACTAAGATGAACAAAAGGTTCTAAATAACTGAACTCTAATTACCTTGTTTAGACGTCCTAATTCCCTGATCTTCAGTGGCCTTTAGCTCTGATTCCATGGTTACTATAGTCGAACCAGCAACTTTGGAAGCTTCAATCTCCTTGGTTGCTTGATCTCCTAGCACGAAATTTGGAGAACTATTAGTCTAAAGTATACTAAACAAAATCTTTTAAAGAACTTACCTGAAATTATATCTCCTTACCTTGATTCTTCACGAGCCAAAAGTAAGGGTCGCTCAGTTCAGAACTAGGTCCTATTTATAGGGTTTTGAAGATTAGATTGATTATAGAGTCCTTAATTTGCCAGAACCTAATCCCTAAGAGTCCTTAGTAATGTTATAAGCTCTCCCAAGTCGATCTCTTGTAGATAAGATCCCAAAGTTCTAATCTTTTTGCTCGTTCTTTCTTTCACATAATTAACAGGATGTAACGCATCAAGACTGGTGCGTTACATGGCTGTGGCGGTCGCACGATAGACCGCTACATCCAACGTGCACAGAGTTCAACATCAATCAAACTCTTTTGTTAATTATCTATATTATTATCCATAAAAATAGTATTTTATCCTTAAAATACTTAAATATGCTAAATAACCTTCTAGAACATGGGCCAAACTTAATGGGCTTGGTCCATTAACTTTTTAGATTATCTTTAAATAGGCTAGGTTAATCATTTAACATAATTGGGCCTTATAATGACTTATTAATCTAATATTCTATTTATTAATTTATTTAGGCCTTTATAAATTCCCAAAAATAATTAAATATTCCAAGAATAATTTATAAAACTTCTGGGGTCTTACAGCTGGTGCCGCTGTTAACATCATGCCGTTCAAGACATTCAAGACCCTATATCTGACCCCATACCTCCAGAAGGTTCAAGTGGTCAAGATATCCGGCTTTAACCAAAACACCGAGGATGTCCTCGGCCGGGTGGATGTCGATCTGGTGCTTGATGATTTCGCCTCCAAGGTGACTGAAGAGGGGCGATCTCGCACTACTCTTGAGCGGGGAAGAGGATAACCACATAGCCTTGAAGTATGAACTGCAAGAGGGGAAATAAGTCAGGGGTGCCTAGGGATGGATCCCCGGGGAAGACCCTCCGATGCTTAAGTCATCAAGTGTAGTAGAGCACAAGTGCAAAGGGAGGAGTTAGCAGGAAGATGGGAGCGCGAGATCCCTCTCCACCGAGAGGTGAAGTGGTTCCTGCTCAAGGTTTTTGGCTTACCTCTGCACAATAGGGCTCTTCCGGTTTAAATAATGGCTCGTTGAGTGCATGATCCCTTTAAGCTGAGAAGATTTGGGGGGGTTACGTCCTCCTTGCGGGATCTTTATAGCATAGGGACTCTTGGTTTCCCCTATCCCCTTGAGCTCCAAACTTTTAAGGGACGCGTAACGGCCGTACATATAAGCTTCCATCAGTTGGCCCGAGCATATGGTGCTCGCCCAGGAGGTGCCTCCTGAGCGGTAAGTGCATGGTTTGGGCAAGGAATATGGGGCTCTGAAGGAGCTCTCCCGATCAACTGATGCTCGAACTTCCTAACCCGAAGGCCGCCGAGGAAGCGCTTGTTCTGAGTGAGTTATTAGGCTTATATTGAGTGGGCCCAGGGGCTACCACTTCAAGGACTTAGGCCTCGTTGGGTCGGGTCGGACCTCGTTTGGCCTCTCTGTACGGGCGGTTAGATTTCCCCTCTCCACTTGTCCCCCTCCTACTCCCGAGCCAAGATTAGGCTCGGTCGAGTAGCATTTTAGGATGGACTTTTCGTGGCTCTAGTTGGGTGGAGATCTCTCTCTGACAGGGGCCATATGATGCGGCTTGCCCTAAAAATATGCCCATCATGATGAATAAAAGAAGGCCCCTCCTTGGGAGATCGGATCGCCGCCCCGCCTCCGGCTAGGGGTTATAGGCATTGCACGTTGTTTGCGTCCCTTTATCTCCGGGGGTTTAGGGTTTTGCCTTCCTTTGAATTTATATAGGGGGGCTCAGGCACCGTGTTAGTAGTTCGGAGGTGCGGGGAATCGCAGCGGCCTTTACGGAGCAAGAAGATTTTTCCGCTGTGGCGATCCGTTAGCTTCTTTCCCCTCCGGAATCCTCTAGCCTAGAGCTTTCCCCTTCTTCTTCCAGTTCCTCCAACTGTTCAATGGCGGACCGAAATCTTGAGGCCGAGGGGCAACAAAAAGAACAGACCCCAAGGGTTTTCTTGGTACAGTCAGAGCCTCTCCGCAGCGAGTTGGGGGAGGCTGAGGTGAAACGACTGGAGAAAGAGTATGGGCTACCTCGGGAATTCCAGTTTTTCGCGCCTAAGCCTCATGAGTCTAGCCTGGCCACTCGTTCTGGCCTCTTCTGTTCCTTCCTCTTGGCCTGGAAGTGTGACTTTCGCCTCCCCCTCCATTCCTTTATCACCGAGTTGCTTCGGTTCTACTGGCCGGCTCCCGTCCAGCTGGTCTCCAATTCTTATACCTTCATCTTCTCCTTCATTTTCCTTTGTGGCCAGTGTGGGGTGAGGACCTCGCTGGACCTCTTCCATTATTTTTTCGAGCTGAAGGATAATCTTCATGTGGGGAAGGACTTCTTCTTCATCCAGGTGAAGCGGAACAGGAGTTGTGTGTCCCTTTCCATGAAGGACTCATCACACAAGGGGTGGAAGACCCAATATTTTTGGGTGGGCGCGTCGGCGATCGGTGTGGTCTGGAATTTCCCGATGGCGCCCAACTTTCACCCGAACATCCCTCCGAAGCAAACAGAGGTCTCCCCGGAGGTGGAGAGAGATGCTGCCATCCTTCTGTAGAGTCGCCGGCCGACTACTGAGCTGGTGACCTCGTCCAACATCGAGGAGTATTTTTCTCGAGCACTACTGCCGACAGGTAAGGATCTTAGGGGCTTGTTCTCTTTCTTGTCGAGTAAGTGCCTTTCTTCTTTTATTTTGCTCTTCTTCGTTCAGACCAGAGGCGAGCGATTGAGGATAAGGCACCGCCAGCCGAGTTGGGGATCATCGATGAGGATGATACGTCAGATCCGAGCGATCTCCAAGCTTCGGAGGGTTCCTCCTGTGCCCGAGATAAGGGCAAGCGGGTCACCCGAGATGACTCTTCCGAACGCCGGGGGGTCAAGCGCAAGGATCCCATGGCGAAATTGCTGAGGTCTTCGATGCAGGCTTAGTCTGCCGAGAGAAAACAGGCAAGGAAGGCGGAGGTCACCCGCCCGGCCGAAGAGGTTTCCCTGCCGGCTCTCCCCTCTACAGAGCAAGAAGGGGCCGACAATGAAGGGGTCACGGCCGATGTTGGGACGCTGAACGAAGCAGAGGGGGTGCCAGATGGAGGAGCCTAGTCCAAGCCGGTCGAGGCTGGAGGGTCGCAGGGTGAAGCGACTCAATCACAGCCGACCGAGGCCGGGCAGGTATGCGGCGGGGCCGCTCATCCCGAGCCAACCGGTGGGGCCCCCGAGGCGAGATTGCACGGGGGAGGTGCCCCAATCCCGGCCGCTCTGGAGAGGACTTCCCTTCCCTTGACCAGTGCCTTCAGCGTCCGGACCTCTTTGTACCGGAGGTGCCACTCTATAGCTTCGGGAGTCGTGCGAGAGAAACTCCAGAGGGGTCCCCCCTCCACGCTTTTTGAGTAACTTATGCAAGGTGGCCTGGTCTTGGCCCAGCTTGGAGCTGAGGCAGTGGGCGCATATACTCGGGTGGAGTCGGAGCGAGAGACTCTTTCCTGGGCCCGTGGTGCACTTGATTGAAAGGTCGAGCATTTGACCCTTGATCTCGCGGAGCTTCGTCGGGAGGTAGCCCTGCTCCGGGCACAGGTGCAGTCGAGCCAAGTGGAGGTTCGGTCGTTGACGGAGCAGCTGGCCCAGGCCCGTTGTATGGTCGATCGAAAGAATGAGCTCCTGGATGCGGAATGCAGGATTCAGGTCGAGCGCGACTATCAATGGAAGGCCGAGCGAGAGGGTCTCGAAGGCCGAGTCTGGGGGGCTGAGGATGCGTGGAAAGAGGTCGAGAGAAGGCTGTCCGAGTCAGAACAGAGGATAGCCGAGCTCGAGAGGAAGGCGGAGCTGGCGGGGCTAGAAGCTCTCGAGTAACATAGATGCTCAGAGGCTTACCACGCTGCTCTTCTTCAGGCTGCCTTCCCTTACTATGAGTTGGGCTTCCGTCAGGGCCTTCGGAAGGGCTTCTCCCAGGGCTTCGATCGGGCCATCATAGAGGCGGAGGCCCAAGCGTCTAGGCTCATTTTTCCTTTCGGGCAACGCTATGACTCGGACTGGGGTTCGACCGACTCTTCCCATTATACATCGAGCGAAGAGGGGAGTTGGGAGTCCTCGACCTCGTCCGAGCGATAGCCAACTCCAGCAGCCTCGGGAGGGCGCAAAACCGAGATAGTTCCCACACAGGTGGGGTCAGTGCCTGGGTCGGCCATCACCGAGAGTACTGGGGGTAGATCGTCTGGTGCTGAGGGGGCCTTATCTACCGAGCTTGGAGATGGGCCCGAGCCCTGATGTATAAGCTCTTTCTCTCTTTCTCTTTCGTAGCCGTGTAAGACCTTTTTTTTTTTTAGAAAGTATAATTGTGACAACATTAAGTGTTGAATTGACTTTTCCTTACCACTTTTGGTGTGATTTGACTACCGTATCCGTAGTCGTTTGGGGAAGGCGTCGATTTTCTCTGCGGATATCACGCGTGTTGATCTGTCAAATAACTGATATGGCGCTAGCACCATTCCATTTTCCCATACCACCCTTCATGACTTGCTGCTTCGCGTGTCCCGCTGGAGGGGGATGTTGGGAAATGAGGTAACCATCTCAGGGAAGGCTCCTTTTGCATGTTTTTAAGGGGAGAGTCATTTAAGGCAATCAACTCCCCCTTCGGCCTATAAAAGGTCCGAGGGGCGTGTCCTCCTTCTTCCATCGCTTAAGGCCATCCCTGGCGGTTTCTCCTTCTTCCCCCTTTTTTTGTTGTCCTTCCAATCCCTCTGGCACCTTTCCCCCGAGCTTCTCAAACCAACGGGGTCGGCTATCCTCTATCCGAGCCGGTTTCTGCACTAGGTAGAGTCAGTGGCTGGATGCAGGAGTGCTTACCGAGTTGGCCGAGCGATCTACTCGCGTCATAGTACCAGTGGGTGTAACTTTTTGTTTTTTGGTATGTAATGCATCGGCCGTATTTGTATGAGAATCATTAATGGAAGGAAAAGCGTTGCCATTTGTTGCTTACATGCTGTTGAAAAAGCTCAAAAATAGAACTTTCGCAACGTTGTCGCGTTCCACGTCCGAGGGATAGGTGTTCCTTCCATGGTAGACAATCGATATGCTCCTTTCTCGAGCGTCTCGACCACTCGGTAGGGACCTTCCCAGTTAGGGGCTAGCTTCCCCGTCGCTTCCAGTGGTCGAGAGACTTCGGCCTTTCTCAGGATGAAGTCCCCTAGCTGGAACTGTCTATTTTAGACTCTATAGTTGTAGTATCGAGTGACGCGCCATTGATATTCCATTGCTCGGATACCTGCAATCTCTCGGATCTCATCAACTAGGTCGAGGTTTTCCAGTAGTTTCTGCTTGTTCACCTTGGGTTTGAAGTGGATGACTCGGAGAGAGGGATTACCGACCTCCAATGGAATCACGGCTTCCGTGCCATACACCAGCTGGAAGGGTGTTTCGCCGGTAGGCGTTCTCGGAGTAGTTCGGTGCGACCATAGTATGCTCGGTAATTCCTCGAGCCCGCTTCCCTTGGCCTTGCCGAGCCTTGTTTTGATGCCTTTTAAAATAGTTTTGTTGGCATTTTCGACCAGTCTGTTAGCTTGAGGGTGGGCTACCGAAGTGAAATGATTACGAATGTTTAGGTCGGCGCATCTGTCTCTGAAGTAATGAGAATCAAACTGTCGACCATTATCGCTCACGATCACTCGGGGGACACCGTAACGACAAAAGATCGACTTCCAAATGAAACTCCATACGACTGATTCGGTGATCCTGGTGGTGGCCTCGGCCTCGATCCACTTGGTGAAGTAGTCGATGGCGACGATGACGAACTTCTTCTGAGCCTTAGCCGTAGGAAGTGGCCCCAAGATGTCGACCCCCCACCGAGCGAAGGGGTATGGCTCGGCAAGGGTGACGAGCTCCGCTGCAGGTTGGTGGATCAAATGGTCGAAGTGCTGACATCGGTCGCACTTCTATACGTAGGTCGTGCAGCCGTGCTGGAGAGTGGGCCACCAGTAACCTTATCGTAGCAAGATCTTAGCGAGCGATATTCCTCCTTGGTGTGCGCCGCAGATGCCTTCGTGTACTTCTTGAACTGCTCGGCCAGCTTCGTCGGTGTTGATGCACTTGAGAAGGGGACCGGAGAAAGATTTGCGGTACAAGTCATCATCTAGCATGATGAAACTTCGAGCTTGGTACTTGAGTTTCTGAGCCTCCCGAGGGTCGGGGGGCTCTTGAGAATTCTGAAGCCAGGATATGTAGGGGGTCCCCCAATCGCTCGGGGGTGCCGGGTCTACGGTCATAAGCTCAGATTCGATGCTCGGTCGCTCAATTTCTTCGAGGAAGACCGATCGTGTACCTTAGGGGTTGAGGGAGGAGGTCAGGCGAGAGAGGGCGTCGGCTCGGGAGTTTTCCTCCCAGGCTATCCGGACTACCTCAAAGCTCTTGAAGAGTCCGGCCATCCTCTTGACCACCTGGAGGTACTTGATAATTTGTCCTTCCTGAGTTTCGTAATCACCGTTGACCTGGCTAACAACTAATTGGGAGTCGGTGTGGATCCTGACTCGCTCAACCCCTAGTCGTCGAGCCATCCTGGCCCCTGAGATAAGGGCTTCAAACTCTGAGGCATTGTTGGACGCCTGGAAGTTGAACTTCAGGGTGTACCGTAGCTCCGCTCCTTCAGGGGACTAGAGGAGGACACCGGCGTCGCATCCGGCCGAGTTGGAGGACCCGTCGACGAACAGATCCCAAGTGGGCCCGGGCGCTGGTGGACGTACTGCTTCAATCGGGACCATGCTTTCGACGATGAAGTCTGCGAGGGCCTGTCCTGTGATGGCCGAGCAGGGGCGATACGAGATATCGTAGGCCCGGAGCATGATGGCCCATTTGACGAGGCATCCCAAGGCTTCAGGGTGAAAGAGAATCTTCTTCAAGGGTTCGCCGGTCAATACGATGATGGAGTGCCCTTGAAAGTAGGGTCGGAGGCGCTTGGCTGACGTAACCAACGCTAGCACGAGTTTCTCGGTTGCGGGATACCTTCTTTCAGCATCATTAAGCACCTTCTGGTATAGTAAACCGGTCTCTCGACCCCCACGTCGTTCCTGACCAGGACCGAGCTTACTGTGGAAGGGGTCGCCGAGAGGTGGAGGTGTAGAGCTTCGCCCTGGACCGGCTTGGACAGCCCCCGGGGCAAGGCCAAGAATTCCTTGAGTTCGGTGAATGCCTTCTGGCATTCCTCGTCCCAGGCGAACGTAGCAGATGCCATTTTGGGTCCCCTCAAACAATTTGAAGAAAGGTAGGCATCGTTCGGCCGCCCGGGACAGGAAGTGGTTGAGCGCAGCAATGCACCCCATAAGACGTTGGACGTCCTTGATGCAGGTGGGTGACCGCATGTTCAGTATGGCCTGATGATGCGGGACAGACACGGGGACCGACTCTAAGTGATGCGGACCTCGGACTCTAAATGGAGACGCGACCAGTGTTGGCCCAGAGAGATGGCGAACAAGAAGGGGGGTTGAATTATCCCCTTGACGAGATGGCGGATTTTAAAAACTTTCTTAACAGATGTAGAATTAACTACGTTGATTAACAAAAACTTCAAGTGAGATTAAGATATTCTCTCGATCTTTCTGATCTCACTCGAATTACCAATGCAACTAGACAATGAAATCACGCTTAACACAGATAGCGGAGGTAGCAGTGTGTAATGATGCAGTGAATTAAAAATCTATTTAACAAAGCTATGAAGGGAGATAAAAGAATTGGTCAATCGCACAGGCATTCACATGGAACACGAGATTTTTAGGTGGTTCGGGACCACGACGGGCTCCCTACGTCCACCCCTCACTCAACCGGGTGAGGCTTCACTACACGCTACTTTCGTAGCAACACGGGGACGAACCCCAACCACACACACGCTGCTTCCGCAGCAATACACACACGGGGACAAGCCCTAAAATGCTGCCACTGCAGCACACACACACACAGAGTAGGGGATCTCACCCCGCACTAGAATCCCACACGGAGACGCAGCTCCGTACACACACACAGATATATCGATGTTAAGAAAAATAAGAAGGATCTACAATATATGCTCATAGCAGATTATAACTGAAGAGAGACATCATAAAGAGATGAATGAACGATATGGAATGTTTCCCCCTTTATTCTTGAATGGCCATTCGAATGTTTTCCTTGAAGCACCGGTCAGAGAGAGTTTAATCTGAAGCTAGTTGGAGCAGTCGGTTGTCTTGTTTGAGGATCCAAGATGTGTTCCGTTGGGTTCAAGCTCCAATCACACCTCCAGACATCAAGCACTGCTGGATCTTACAAAGCCCTCTCTTCTCCACCTTGTGGCCGCGGTTTTTCTTTCTTTACCTGCAAGAATGCAAACGTTTAGCCCAAAGACATTAATCTATGCCCTAATAGAAGAGTAGAAATGAGTGAAGAAAAGGTCCCCCTTAAATCTGCATTGAAGCCCATTCATCGAAGTTGTAGGGTGCGCTAGAAGGTTTGGTTCGTGGAGTGGAAGCCGGGTAAGACCGCGGGAGCCGCCCAAGATAGAATCTTCATCATCAATACTCAGAGATGGAATCAGATCAACAGTTGTTCCTCGTTCTTGGCGTTCTCCTCTTCTTCTTCTTCCTCCTCCAGGTGGGGCGGCGCCCTCCTCTTCCTCCCTGCAAGCAAAAATAGACAATATTAGCACCAAGGATTGTTCTTACGATGGAAATCGAAGCCTTCATATACAAGAGAGAAAAACACAACAAAAGACTACAATACCCATGTTAGAACCCTTCAAATCAACACCCAATAGATGTATGGAAACCCTAAGGCTATTGGAGTAAAAAGGCAAGACAATTGGATCTTGATATGGGTATTTCAAAACCAATCCGGAAAACTAGTTCCGGACGAACAAGTGAAAGTGTCGACCCTTGAGGTCGACACTTTTCTCAGCAGATTCTATCCCGATGAAGAAATCAGGACACAAGGTAAAAGTGTCAACTCACTGGGTTGACACTTTTTCCAACGTGTTCTGTTTTCAACAAAACAAAACAAACCAGGACAAAAGTGTCGACCCACAGAGTCGATACTTTTTGTCAGCATATCAGAAATCAATGCAAACAGCATTCCGTGAAATAAGTGTCGACTCCATGAGTCGACACTTTTACTGACATAAGTGAAAACTCAACTATACTCAATTGAAACCTTACAAAACCTCTCCCAAACATTAAAAACAAATTACCATGCATTGAAAACAAGGTGTTGGAAGAATTAATTCACATTCCACCACAAACCAATGAAAGTGTTAAACATCTTGAATTTCAAACCACTTCTAGAATTAATAACACTCTCAAACCCCCTCTTATGAAAACATGATATAAACCAAATATCCCATAATGAAATGCATTCAAAATTGAATTCTTACCATGATATCAAAGATAGAAGGTGATATATAACTCAATCCTTCACTTTCTAGTTTCCACAGCCAATTCACTCAAATCAAACTTACCTTTGGCATTAATGCGAACACTTGGACTTTTATCTTTCCTGTCCTAAACCATAGATAGCAATAACAAGTTAAGGAGTTGGATGAATGCTAAAAGAGTAGCTAACATCAAACTTCAGCCTGCATTATGAATCCCAAACCACAATTTATGTATACATGCTAAACAAGCATGATCTTTGTAAACTCCATGTAGAGAACCATTTGAAGAGTTGGTTAACTTAGACATTCACAATGCAATTCAAGTATGCCATTGTCCTGAGTTTCACCATGATCAACATGAGCTTATAGAAAGGTTCAATCCTCTGAAAGGATAGAAGTTTAAACAAACAAAATGCTTGAACAACTTTCATGAAATCTTCAGTATCAAAATGCGTGAGGACACTTGAAAACCCAGTTTTTCAAGGACAAGCAAAAACCAACTTTGCCAAGCAGTATGAGTATGCCACATGACAATTTTTCATCATGATCAAACTTGAGCAAATATCATGCATGAAACAGCACCAGCAGAAGTGTTGACACTTAGTGTCGACACTCTTCACTGCCTGGACTGTCTGTTGTGCAGACAGCCCATGGCCATGGGAGGGTCGACCCAAGGGATTGGCACCTTACCTGTCAGATCTGAAGAGTGGATGATTACCTGTGGACACCAAAAATTGCACGCACAGATATCCTACTCGGCCCAGCACCGACAACGGCACCAAGTGAAGAAGCCCCGGTGAGACCGGTCATCCGGACTCCCCCAAATATGCACACTGTCGCGAAGCTGTCCCCGGAGTCACGACAGCCAAGAGAAACCAACCCCCGGAAAGCTCACAATCCGTGGCCCCCGAAGAAAACCAAACGAGCCATAACTCGTGCTCAAGACTGGCTCAAGTCAGCGCCAGCGGCACACCCAAGCCCCAGCGGTACACCCCCCAGGGGGTCTTCAGCGGCGCACCCCCCTAGGGGGGGTCTTCAGCGGCACACCCCCCAGGGGGTCTTCAGCGGCACACCCCCCAGGGGGGGGGTCTTCAGCGGCACACCCCCCAGGGGGGGTCTTCAGCGACACGCACCCCAGGAAGCCTTAGCGGCATGCCCATTTGGGGCTTCAGCGGCACGCTCCTCAGAGCCTTCAACGGCACGCTGTTTGCCCCCTTCAGCGGCACGCTTGGGCAACTTCCAGCGACACGCCTTTTTCCCTCTTCAGCGGCACGCTTATAGTGTCTTGCAGCGACACACTTCTTAAGCCCGACAGCGGCACATCGTGAAGGCTTTTTCAATGGCCAAACGACGTGACACCCATACGCTACGTATCTTTGGCGCGCAGTGAGCTGTCCGAGGTGTCGATCAGAGATTGGGCCACGCAGGCTATTCCCCTGACAGCCAGGACGGGGGAAGTCAAACCCCATGATCACCGGCCGCTTCCCGCCTCCGACTGCCGTGCTCGAGAGCTCCCGCTGTCGGGAGTATAAAACCACTCCCGTTTCGGCAAAGAAAAAAAAACAAGGAGAGGAGGAGAAGAGACAACCAGACACGAGGCCACCTACGAGAAGAAGAAGAAAGAAAGAAGAAGAGAAGAAGAAGAGGGAGAGGCCTGCCCTCCTGCTGCCCGGTCCACCGTCGTCCACGTAAAGAAGAAGAGAGGGAAAAGAGAGAAGAGAAGAAGAGAGGAGTGAGGTCTGGGAGGGGAGGAGTTTATGCTCCGTTCTCCTTCCCACCTTGTATTTTCATTTCCTTTTTCCCCTTCCAAACGCGGCGAAAACCGAGGTGAACCCGTTCAAATGTCTGCCGAGCGTGCGGCAATTTTAGTAGTGGCTCAGAAAGGATCCGGCCTGAGAGACGAGTCCGATTTAACGAACTATCGGCCCAGAGCAATGTCGGATTATGGCCATATCGGGATGGTTCCCAAGGTCCGAGCCCGACTTGGAGGGGCGGCGTTAACATTCCCTTTTTACCGGGTCTCGAGGAGAACGAGGCTGCGAAGCGGATCTCATCGTTTTATTATTATTTAGAATTTTATCATTATTATTTGTTGATTTATGTATATCTTTGAATGAGTTCGTTATTACTATTTATTTATTTTTTTTCGTGATTTATTCATTCATTATTTTTATTGTTAGGTTTGTTTTTATTGTTTGTTCGTTTTATTATCATTCATTTGCTTGTCGTGTTTCGTTAAGTTTGTTATTATTATTTATTTTGGTTATCATTTATTTATTTATCATTCTTATTGAATTTGTTATTATTATTCATTCATTTTTGTTATCGTTTGTTTGTCTATTTGTTATTATTATTATTATTTTAAGCTTATTATTATTATTACTTATTTCTTTATTATTCTTATTTACTTATTCATTTATTTGAATTTGTTAGTACTTATTATTATTATTATCATTATTATTTGTTATTATTTCTCCCTTTTCTTTTGAGTTTGCTGTTATTATCATTATTTTATTCTTTGTATCATTATTTGTTTATTTATTATGTTTTCTTTTAGCTTATTATCTTTATTGTTATCATTATTTCTGGTGTACCGCTGGGTCAAGGGAGTGTGCCGCTGAGAGCCAAGGGAGTGTGCCGCTGAGGGCCAGGGGAGCGTGCCGCTGAGGGCCAAGGGAGTGTGCCGCTGAGGGCCAGGGGAGCTTGCCGCTGAGGGCCAAGGGCGTGTGCCGCTGAGGGCCAGGGGAGCATGCCGCTGAGGGCCAGAGGAGCGTGCCGCTGAGGGCCAAGGGCGTGTGCCGCTGAGGGCCGAGGGAGCATGCCGCTGAGGGCCAAGGGAGTGTGCCGCTGAGGGCCAGGGGAGCGTGCCGCTGAGGGTCGAAGGAGCCTGCCGCTGAGGGCCAAGGGAGCGTGCCGCTGAGGGCCAAGGGCGTGTGCCGCTGAGGGCCATGGGAGCATGCCGCTGAGGGCCAAGGGCGTGCCACTGGAGGCAGGTGGGGGTGAGTGTGCCGCTGCCGCTGAGGGCACTTAGTAGTGTGCCGCTGAAGGGCTTGCAGGCTACTGCGCCGTTGGAGCACTTCAGGAGTGTTTCTTTTTCTTCTTTCCTTATTTTCACATTCTCTTCTCTTTTCTCCTCTTCTATATTCCCCTGCACGTAAACATGGGGTGAGAAATTATTTAGTGTCCCCAAATCAGGAAAGCGGGCTGCGAAAGCCAAAATTTGGGGAGCAGGCTGCCGGAGCCAAAACTGGGAAAGTAGGTTGCGAGAGCCGAAGGGAAGCAGGCCAGAAGGGCCAAAGTCGGGAAGCGGGCCGCATAGGCCGAATTGGGGGAGCAGCTTATGAAAGTCAAGGATATTGGGAAGCGGGCTGCAAGAGCCGAAATTATGGGAAGTGGGCCGTGAAGGCTGAATTTTGGGAAGCAGGCTACGAGAGCCAGAATTGGGAAAGCGGGCCATGGGGGCCGAGGTAAGCAGGCTACAATAACAAAAGTTGTTGGGAAGCGGGCTGCAAGAGCTGAAATTATGGGAGGCGGGCCGTGAAGGCCGAATTCCGGGAAGCAGGCCGTGAAAGCCAGAATTGGGAAAGCGGGCCATGGGGGCCAAGGTAAGCAGGCTACAAGAGCCAAAGTTGTTGGGAAGCGGGCTGCAAGAGCCGAAATTATGGCGTAAAATGTGAAAGCCCAAATCGGGGAAGCGGATTACAGAAGCCGGAGTTGGGAGATTAACGAGCCGCAAGGGCAAGAGGTAGGCCATGGGGGGCCAAGATTGGGCTCTACGAGCCGGAGCTGGGAAAATAGGCTGCGATAGCCGAAACTGATTTTACTGTATACATACATTATTTATTTTTTATTTATTTATATTTTTTTTGTTATTATTTTTTTTTATTCAAGCATGCATGCATTCATTAGCAGGCATAACATAAATATACGTATGTGATAGCTCCCTCTATAAGGGATGGGATAGGGACATCGCCCATAATTCGTAGACACGGTGCGGGTCATGAGGCACAATTGAGGGGTGGTGCACCCGTCAAGAGGATATCGCACGTCTTGCATACATAGTCTTAATTCACGCATTTCACCCGAGGCAATTCTCTGTGACGTGGCGGTACAAATGTGTGAACAAAGAGCCCTAACCATAGGGATATGCAGGTTTTCTTGGTGACACTCGAGGATCACTCTAGCGCCTACACATTAGTTCCAAGCTTTCGACTTTCGGTAGCTTCACACAGCCCCCACATGTTTATTTTGGCAGTGGATTTCACCGTTCGGCGCGAGTCTCCTCATGTGTCTCAATGGGGATTCTCGACTGCTAAGATTCGTCTTTATTGTGATTCTATTGCCGATTCCACCGTTTGACGCAAGTTTCCTCATATGTCTCAATGGGGATTCCCGGCTAATAGGTTTCATCCTTATTGTAATTCGCTTCACCATTTCGCGCGAGTCTCCTCATGTGTCTCAATGGGGATTCCCGGCTACTCGGATTCACGTTTCTCTCTTTTTTTTTGCATCATTTTTTCTCTCTCTTTTTATTTTTTTTTATTTTACAGTGGGGGTAGGCAGCTTTTTCCTCACGATTACCTTTCATGCGAGTGCAGGAATTCAAGTCTCCGTAGAGTGCTAAGAAGAAATTCGGGTAATCCCTATGGTTGAAAGCTATTGAACACTGCCCGTTAAATCGGATTCATTCTAATGGGATTCATTCCCGTTCTTTCATTGAAACTACCGTAAACTCGGCATACATTTGTACGAGATCGTTTCCATCTACATCGTACTTTCAATATGGGCCCTTTCCTGAACATGAAAAGGTCCGTGAGTGACCGACAAAATTGGAATAGAACGAGACGGTCCTCGCCACCCCTGGACCCCTTCCATGGGAATATCAATAAGACCTCCGTGGGCCACACTTAGACCTCGGGTCCGTCCCAATCGTGGTCGCCGTTCGGCTCATATCCTCGATCTACAGCCCGCTCCCTTCGAACACGTTTTTGGTTTTAGAATCTAGTCCTGGGACTCTCCCCCGTTGCCCTCCGGCACCGGAAATATTAATGATGCCCGCGCAAGCCTCGTTCGGACCACGGGAGGCGCCCCCGGTATGGTCTTGACTCGATCTCGCACCGGGCCAATAGATTTACCGGTTTCCTGCTACACTAACCGAGATTTAACCGAATGTTTTCGGTGTCCCAGAATAATAAACTTGTCGTACCCCGGCATGCATATGTTCTGGGTCCTCCCGCGACGATTACAATATTCTCAAGCCGGACTCCCGTCCAAATATTAAACGGCCTCCCGAATGACCGACACGTTTCGAACGTCCGCTTCCCTAGACACAAGGCTTTTCAGCTGATTCAAGGGATATTCCCTCGTTACCCCTTGGCACCGGAAATATTAATGATGCTCATGTGAGCCAGACTTCGACCGCGGGGGGCCCACCGTAGTATGGTCGCAGCTTGATCTTGCACCGGGCCAATAGACTTATTGGTTTCTGACCGCTCTAACCGAGATTTAGCCGAACGTTTTCCGTTCTTCTGAACAATAAATTTGCCGTACCCCGGCATACATATGCTCCGGTTTTCCCATGACGATCGAGCTTTTCTCAAGCCGGACATTCGTCCGAACATTAAATGGTCAGTACACGATCGACATGACCGCGAATGGTTTTCTTCTCGCCCTCGCGTGAGGATTTTAATACCTCGTAATAGGCCTTTCATGCAATTAATTTCTTAGCCATGAGGCCCTGAATCTCGGCGATTAATCAAGGGTGTTCCCTCGTATGGGGGATGTAAATGACGCCGTGACCGTTATGGCGTGGCGGGTTTTGGTCCCAACACGAACCACACAATCGTCTGACCGAGTCAGGTCGAGCGCACCATGGGCTCTTCGGGGCCCGAACAAATTGTCACTCTGGTGATTGACACGCCCACGCACTTAATAGACGAATCAACCATTCCCGAAGAGACGAGCATAATAAACGAATGAAAAGTGCGTCCACATTACCACCTTAAGAATCAAGGGTCCAAGGAATATGATAGACTACTCAACAAGAACTTGAAAAAAGAAATGGCTATGCATATACACAAAGCCAGGCAATCATGAACTATACACATGAAATTCCATCCAGCAAACCATTGAAGACCAGTAGGAATTCCTCAAGAGCTAAACGAGTATACTGGACATCCATTTTAAACTAGTGAGAACAATTCATGAAGCATGAGTAGCAGAGTTGATCATTTTAGTAACATGCTTTATCAAGCCAATGTAAAACTGATAGACATCAATTCAAGACCATTTAAAATCTCATGCAGAGTCAAGTAAAGAGCATGCTATTGGGATCTGTAAAATGAGAGCACGGAGGCCCAAGCCAAGATAGAATCATAGATCATAACTTGACATTCAATTCAGCAAAATTGAGACTATAATAGCAAGATTCACCAAGAGTCATGGGTATCACAAGAAAACTCCAAACCCTCAAGGAGCCAGAGGTTGACCCATGGGGTCGACCCTTGCAAAGCTAAGTAGAAAAACTGATTCCATGAAGCATGTCAAACCTGCGAAGGAAGATATCATCATATTAGCTTGTTTATCATGCGGACGCCATTTAAGCATAAAACACACAAGATTTTCACTTAGAGTAAACACAAAACACACAATATATTGGAATCATCAAAACTATTGTCAAAGACAACGAGGGGGCGCACTGAACCCAACAATCTCCCTCTTTTTGATGATGACAATATATTGTGACTATCCAAATCTCTCCCCCTTTGGCATTATCAAAAAAATGGGGGACTAAGGATCAATTGTGAAGATTTCAAAAATGAATGAGATATGAGCGCATGAACCCAGCAATTAATCTTCCATGAAAGGAAGGTGTGCAAACCAAGTACCAAGCAAGAGAATGAGACTTTATGTGCAGTTATCAGATGTGTGAAATAAGTGTAAATGCTCAAATTTTTATAATTTTTGCTATTTGTATGGCTAATTATTCACAAGTGTATTTTTTTAACTAGCCTATATGTAAAGTGTGAAACCTAGCTATGCACAAAAAGTATAGTGCTAAAAAGTACGTTATTCTCCCCCAATTGTCAAGAACAAAAACCAACTGACAATGGGTTATTTAACCTGTTATCTACAAGTATAACGTATAGATTCAAACTATGGAATGAAGTATGATATGAACAGACGGATTAAGCATTCAGGCACTCAAACATGCATAATTAAGTATAGACTCATGCAAGTCCCTTCGGGACGGGTGTAAGGATTATGCAATCGATTATAGAGCATGATGTGCATGTGCAATACTAAGAAGGTCGTGCTTACATAAATAAAGTACTACATTAACCATGAAAGACGACTGATTCATAGAGGACATTCAAACAATCAAACCCAATGTGCATATGTGAAGATTGAGCAATGAAGTTCAAGCCAATATGGAAAATCAGATTTTCTAAAGAACACTAAAAAGAACTTCTCATCCATACACTTTCATACACAATGCTCGAATATTGGTAGCTACGTATGACCCTAATTTTTAATTACTAAAAACGGTGTGACTAACTTTTTGACACGAGTCATGCCCTTTGTTTCAGGGGCAATTCCCGGTTACTCAGTTTCGTCACTTTTTATGATGTGGATGAGACACTTTTCGACGCGAGTTGTACCCTTTGTCTCAGGGGCACTTCCCGGCTACTCGGTGGTAAATCACACTTATTTTGATATGGATTAGTTTCTCCTTTCGACGTGAGTTCTCTCTTTTATTTCAGGAGAGATTCCCGGCTACTCGAATCCACGTTCCACTTATACGACTTTTTGGAGGGGTAAACAGCCATTACCTCACAAGATATGTGATTTCCTTATATAGAATCAACAGTCCTCAAAAGTGTAGAGTAGAAAATAGTAATCCTTATTAGATTGAATCATTATCTCAAAAAGGTGCATTTTGTGTGGGTGGTTATATTGAATGTAAAAGATGAATTAGTCTCAACACAGTAATGTCTCCCTCTAAATGTATGCACGGTTATAAAAAATCTCCCCCTTAATATATGCCATGTAGCAAACATGTCTAAATCAATGCAATTTCATTTAGCAAGTGATGAGTTATAGAAGGAGTCAAAAAGTGGTTGTATAAAGTATATACATGCATTCAACCAGAGATTTTCCAATGACTTCAAGCAGATTGATTATTGGCACTTGGCGGAGAACGTAGGTCCGAAGATCACCTCACGCGTAGTGAAAGCTTCCGGCTGAACATAATCTAACCTTCCACTAACACCATTTTATATACCGGATAACTATGGCATTCAAGCACAGAGATATGCAATGATATGTAAATGCAAGCATGTAACTAAGTATGTGAATTGTGTATGCACAAGTGAGTTGTTATTGCAAAAAGTGATCAAAAGTATGAAAGTCTTTATGCACAGACCGAGGCATTCAAACCTGAATTGTTATTTGCAAAAACAATGGAAGCTGTGTATGAAGAGCTGTATATGTGCAATGTAAAGCATTCATAAACCAGACTTATTCACAAGATGTTCAACAAAAGTCATTCAAGTCAACTACTCATCAAAATTGAAAGATCTCAACATTTCAAAAATTAACAGAAGTCAGTGAAACAGAATTGTAAACATTTTTCTTCAAGATCAAGTTTTACCTTTTTAGATTCTTTAACATAAACCAGACCAAAGAAGCTCTCAAAACCAAATATTTTCTATCTCACCTTGAGTGTCCTTTATTAATCAAAACTTCTTGACCTCAAGGCGCCCCTGCAAAATAAGTTCTCATTTTAGTGATTTGGGTACCCAAGCCATCTTGGGTCCCGAGGGGTTAGTCCTGGCATGAACTAATGACTTTCTATATTGCTTAGCATGCCAATCATCATCCAATCTCATAGTAGAACAGTCATCCATTGAATGACCATTCTCACCACAGTAAAAATAATGCGAAGAATTTCTTTTCATGAACCAATGATCATCATTTTTCATTAAAACACAATTGTCCATGATGTGACCTACTTCTCCGCAATAATGACATGAAAGATTATTTTTGATAGACCATGCATCGTCGTTTCACTTTATGAAGCAATTTTTAAAAGTATGACCATGCATCCCACAATAAAAGCAATGAATGTTCTGAGTTTTCTTTGTGGGTTTTTCATAGTTTTTAGAATTGTCACACATTTCCATTCTTGATTTTAAAGCTTCATCATCATCCAACTTCATCAAACTGTAATCGTACATGTCATGACCAAATTTTCCACAGTAAAAATATGAAAGATTTCTTCTTTTCTTTGATTCATGAACATGTTTACCAATTTGGGAATTTGCATGCATACAAGGAGAATCAACATCATTTTTGTCTTTTGAATTTTGTTTATCATACAAACACAAAGACTCGTTCAAGCTCTTAACTTCATTCTCCAATGACAAAATATGCAATTCAGACTTAACCATTTCATTTTCACACAATGCAAGTTTCTCATTCAACAAAGAATTGATAGTTTTAAAACTTGCAATTTCTTGTTCCAAAATATGAAGGTTTTCAGAATTATCAACAATGACATGCTTTCCTTTTTCAAACGTGTGAATTTTATCATTCAACAAATTATTTTGATTTTTCAAATTATCAATTTCTTTAGCAAGCTTTTCATTCTGTAGATGTTCATTGAGCAAGACTTGATCACTTTCCGAACAGCTCAATTTACTTCTATAATCCGTTTCGAGGCTTTCAAGTTCTGAAAGTTTAGCCAATAAAGATTCATTTTCCTTTTTCAAACAAGTAATGGTTTCTTTATGGCTATCTATCTCTTGCACATGCGACTTAACCAATTTCTCAAATTCAGTGCATTTTCCACATGGAGAATTATCTACACAAATATTCTCAGTTTCAAGGCACTTAGCACATGGAGAGTTAACATGTGAAACATCATCAAACTTCTTTTTCATTTTTCTATTTACAGATTTTAGTGCTTTGTATCTATCAACTAGCTCATCGTAAGCATCCATCGATTCATCATAACTCGAATCATTTTCCTCATCAGAGTCGGAGTTAGAGTTCACCTTTGAACTCTCCTCGCTTTGACGCTCAATTTCATTGTTTGCAACTAAGCAGTCACCGTCGTTGCAGCTTTCTTTTTGGGCTTCGATCAGCCCATCCCAAATTTCTTTGACTGTCCTACAAGACAAAATAAATGAAAAATGATTAGTATCCAAGGTAGCCTTAAGAGCATTCAAAACAAACAAATTATTCGAATTCATTTTCTTATGTTCATCAGTCCACCTTAATTCATTTTTGGGTAAGACATGTGGACCATGAGAGATTAAGCTCATGAGTTTCGGATCAAAACCACAAATCCAAACACAAAACTTTCCTATCCAAGAAGCATAATAAAAACCATTGTAAACAGGAATAGAATTCAAGCTAGCCATCATGAAAACGATCTTTACTCCTAGACCGTGAGGTCCGTTAAAAAATCAGAGACTAGGCTCTGATACCAATTGTTGGCCCAGAGAGATGGCGGACAAGAAGGGGGGTTGAATTGTCCCCTTGCCGAGATGGCGGATTTTAAAAACTTTCTTAACAGATGTAGAATTAACAACGTTGATTAACAAAAACTTCAAGTGAGATTAAGATATTCTTTCGATCTTTTCGATCTCACTCGAATTACCAATGCAACTAGACAATGAAACCATGCTTAACATAGATAGCGGAGGTAGCAGTGTGTAATGATGCAGTGAATTAAAAATCTATTTAACGGACCTGTGAAGGGAGATAGAAGAAATGGTCAATCGCACAGGCATTCACACGGAACACGAGATTTTTAGGTGGTTCGGGACCACGACGGGCTCCCTACTTCCACCCCTCACCCAACCGGGTGATGCTTCACTACACGCTACATTCGTAGCAACACGGGGACGAATCCCAACCACACACACGCTGCTTCCGCAGCAATACACACACGGGGACAAGCCCCAAAACGCTGCCACTGCAGCACACACACACACAGTCAGGGATCTCACCCCGCACTAGAATCCCACACGAAGACGCAGCTTCATACACACACACAGATCTATCGATGTTAAGAAAAACAAGAAGGATCTACAATATATGCTCATATCAGATTATAACTGAAGAGAGACATCATAAAGAGGTGAATGAACGATATGGAATGTTTCCCCCTTTATTCTTGAATGGCCATTCGAATGTTTTCCTTGAAGCACCGGTCAGAGGGAGTTTAATCTGAAGCTAGTTGGAGCAGTCGGTCGTCCTATTTGAGGATCCAAGATGTGTTCCGTTGGGTTCAAGCTCCAATCACACCTCCAGACATCAAGCACTGATGGATCTTACAAAGCCCTCTCTTCTCCACCTTGTGGCCGCGGTTTTTCTTTCTTTACCTGCAAGAATGCAAACGTTTAGCCCAAAGACATTAATCTATGCCTTAATAGAAGAGTAGAAATGAGTGAAGAAAAGGTCCCCCTCAAATCTGCATTGAAGCCCATTCATCGAAGTGGTAGGGTGCGCTAGAAGGTTTGGTTCGCGGAGTGGAAGCCAGGTAAGACCGCAGGAGCCGCCCAAGATAGAATCTTCAGCATCAATACTCAGAGATGGAATCAGATCGACAGTGGTTCCTCATTCTTGGCGTTCTCCTCTTCTTCTTCTTCCTCCTCCAGGTGGGGCGGCGCCCTCCTCTTCCTCCCTGCAAGCAAAAATAGAGAATATTAGCACCAAGGATTGTTCTTACGATGGAAATCGAAGCCTTCATATACAAGAGGGAAAAACAAAACAAAAGACTACAATACCCATGTTAGAACCCTTCAAATCAACACCCAATATATGTATGGAAACCCTAAGGCTATTGGGGTAAAAAAGCAAGACAATCGGATCTTGATATGGGTATTTCGAAACCAATCCGGAAAACTCATTCCGGACGAACCAGAGAAAGTGTCGACCCTTGGGGTCGACACTTTTCTCAACAGATTCTGTCCCGATGAAGAAATCAGGACACGAGGCAAAAGTGTCGACTCACTGGGTCGACACTTTTTCCAACGTGTTCTGTTTTCAACAAAACAAAACAAACCAGGATAAAAGTGTCGACCCACAGAGTCGACACTTTTTGTCAGCATATCAGAAATCAATGCAAACAGCATTCCGTGAAATAAGTGTCGACTCCATGAGTCGACACTTTTACTGACATAAGTGAAAACTCAATTATACTCAATTGAAACCTTACAAAACCTCTCCTAAACATTAAAAACAAATTACCATGCATTGAAAACAAGGTATTGGAAGAATTAATTCACATTCCACCACAAGCCAATGAAAGTGTTAAACATCTTGAATTTCAAACCACTTCTAGAATTAATAACACTCTCAAACCCCCTCTTATGAAAACATGATATAAACCAAATATCCCACAATGAAATGCATTCAAAATTGAATTCTTACCATGATCTCAAAGATAGAAGGTGATATATAACTCAATCCTTCACTTTCTAGTTTCCACAACCAATTCACTCAAATGAAACTTACCTTTGGCATTAATGCGAACACTTGGACTTTTGTCCTTCCTGTCCTGAACCATAGATAGCAATAACAAGTTATGGAGTTGGATGGAGCTAACACCAAACTTCAGCCTGCATTATGAATCCCAAACCACATCTTATGTATACATACTAAACAAGCATGATCTTTGTAAACTCCATGTAGAGAACCATTTGAAGAGTTGGTTAACTTAGACATTCAGAATGCAATTCAAGTATGCCATTGTCCTGAGTTTCACCATGATCAACATGAGCTTATAGAAAGGTTCAATCCTCTGAAAGGATAGAAGTTTAAACAATCAAAATGCTTGAACAACTTTCATGAAATCTTCAGTATCAAATGCGTGAGGACACTTGAAAACCCAATTTTTCAAGGACAAGCAAAAACCAACTTTGCAAAGCAGTATGAGTATGCCACATGATAATTTTTCATCATGATCAAACTTGAGCATATATCATGCATGAAACAGCACTAGCAGAAGTGTCGACTCTTAGTGTCGACACTCTTCACTGCCTGGACTGTCTGTTGTGCAGACAACCCATGGCCTAGGGAGGGTCGACCCAAGGGGTCGACACCTTACCTGTCAGATCTGAAGAGTGGATGATTACCACCTTAAGCATCAAGGGTCCAAGGAATATGATAGACTACTCAACAAGAACTTGAAAAAAGAAATGGCTATGCATATACACAAAGCTGGGCAATCCTGAACTATATACATGAAATTCCATCCAGCAAACCATTGAAGACCAGCAGGAATTCCTCAAGAGCTAAACGAGTATACTGGACATCCATTTCAAACTAGTGAGAACAATTCATGAAGCATGAGTAGCAGAGTTGATCATTTTAGTAACATGCTTTATCAAACCAATGTAAAACTGATAGACATCAATTCAAGACCATTTAAAATCTGATGCAGAGTCAAGTAAAGAGCATCCTATTGGGATCTGTATAATGAGAGCAAGGAGGCCCAAGCCAAGACAGAATCACAGATCAGAACTTGACATTCAATTCAACAAAACTGAGACTGTAATAGCAAGATTCACCAAGAGTCATGGGTATCACAAGAAAACTCCAAACCCTCAAGGAGCCAGAGGTTGACCCATGGGGTCGACCCTTGCAAAGCTAAGTAGAAAAACTGATTCCAAGAAGCATGTCAAACCTGCAAAGGAAGATATCATCATATTAGCTTGTTTATCGTGCGGACGCAATTTAAGCATAAAACACACAAGATTTTCACTCAGAGTAAACACAAAACACACAATATATTGGAATCATCAAAACCTTTGTCAAAGACAACGAGGGGGCTCACTGAACCCAACAACTAGCAACATATGAATAGGAGAGACACTTCGGCCCAACACTAGCAGTTCCTATGGGCTATATGTCGCTAGCAGAAACGCAAGCTCACTGGTCATCCCAAGCGAGGGGAAACGCAGATCCGCGCGGTTGAGAAACCGACAGTGTCAAGGATGGTCGACTCACTTCCGTGCTCGGATCGAGTCACGGGACGGGTCACTCTCTCGCTCACTGCGGTGACATGGACTCACGGGCTAGAATCCTACGCTCTCACAGCGGCATACGACCATATACTAAACTAGAAAATGAACACCAAGGAGTTAGGACCGTTACCTCCACGCTCCTGGCGTGGGGAAGACAACCCCGGCCAAATCCGGACTCCCGGTTAACAAAGTTTTTCTGCGGTACAAAAATTTGACCCACTCCACGCAGGGAGGTAAAAGGTCACATGTGGGGCCCGGGAGTCATGTGAATTGGGTTGACGGACAGCATCTTTATGTCGCTCTGGTGGTGCCGAAACCCGCGTTTAGTGCTGTCCGGACGGCGCGATCTACGGGTTTGTGGGGCCCACGGACCGCTCTATCCTCCAGGTCTTATGGGGTGGGTCTCGCTGTGATTGAGACCCCTGGTGGCGCGCCTCCCTGGAAGGTGGTCAGGCGGGAACACCGGTCGGAGGCCGATCGGCTGCGATCTCCAAGCTTTGGAGCTGCTGCCCACGGATCTGCTGCTTCTATTTTGCAGCGTGCGGCCCGGCGAGATCGGTTGCTGCGGTTGCTCCCGACGTCCGATTGATGCACAAGAGATACCGTTGGAAAGCTATCTCGAAGTCCTTCGACCCTATGGGGCTCAGAAAAATTCACCGGAGTCGTGCTTCTGATGGGAAATTTTAGAATCGGCATGTTCTCAGTCTCAGATCTGACTAGGCAGAAACTGAGTTCCCTGCGAGTTGGCATTGACCAAAGGGTAGACCTCTGATTCAGATCTCAAGCTCTTCATCAAAATTGTAGAGGAGATGGAGAGGAAAACGGAAATAATTTTTATGACCGATTTGATGGAGATTTGGATGGGGAAAGCTATTTTATACTGGCAGGTGGTCGGATCTTGACAGAAGCAGATAGTACTGAAGGGGATCTGAAAATGATTTTAAGAAAATAGGTGAAGGCCTTTGAAATTCCAAGAAAATTCTTGGATGGAGGGAGTGGTGGGTACAACCTCCAATAATTTTGGGGGCTCCAGAAAAAATCAAAAGGAGGTCCGGAGATGGGAAACGCAGGGTGGCTGTGGATCTAGAGTGAAAATAGGCAGATCTGAAAGGAAAAGATGGACGAAAATGGAAAAATGGAAATTGGAAGTTAGAAGCCCAACCAATTTTTCTGGGATGTGAGGGAGACCTCTGGAACTCACCCTGAAAGTTTGAGCTCAAGAAGAGTTCATGGCTGGGAGCAGAAATTCATGGAAGGGGGATCTATCCTGGATGGATAGAACTCCGGCGAACACGACGGTGGTGCGATGGCGGCACGGTGGCGGCGGTGGCAGCGACGACGATCTTCGGAACTGATAGAGGAGGCTTCACACCTCAGAATCATAGCCTACCCAGCTGCTGAAGGGGGAGAGAGGAGAGAGAGAAGGGGGCGGCCCTTGCTTGCTCCAACAATAATCTGAATTTTGTGTGTATTAATTCCAATCAAATGAAAATACAAGGAATATATATGAAATACAAAAAGACTTCAACTATCCCTAGATCTAGGTTTGGGGAGGGATAAAAGGGGAAGTCCACATTTAGTTATCCCATGTGTTGTGGACCAAAATAAAAGAAATTACAAAATATAACTAATTTGTTCCAAAGGGGGGGGGCCTTGACCAAGAAGCCCCCTTCTTGGACTTTGAATACACCTGTCCCCCACTTGGCCCACCATTCTAGAAGCCCACCATTGGAAGGTTGACTGACCCCACATGGGCCCTAGGGGTGAGGTGGATCAATGGGAGGAGGGATGGGGGGGCCCGTGGGACCCAGGTGGTCCCATTTTACACATAAACCCTTATTACAATCTAAATTACAATCTAAATAAAACTAAATAAACACACATCGCACACAAATGAAATCCCCCAAAACATGATAAATACTAAGACTCAAGGGGGAGTCCCCAGGCTGTCTCCGAGCCAGATAGCAGCCGCTGTAGCCTGAGTGGTGCTCCGCGTACGGTACCGGTGACTCGTCGGTTCGTGCTTCTCGATCGCTCGGGTGTCCGCACCAATTCTCCCCGGGTGGGAGAACTCGACCCTGTTGAGTAATGGTCTGCATCACTCTGGTACCGCTCCAGTAGGTCCGGATCTATCCTCTGCAACTCGGCCCGTGTGATCCAAGTATCCTCGGTGGCGGGTCACCCTCTCCATCGCACTAGGTAGCACGGGTAAGATCCACTCCTGATAATAGTCACCTGCTCATCCAGTTTATGATCTATATGCTCTCGCTGCCGTGGAAAAGGGGCGGGAGGTGGACACTCAGGTGTGGGATCACTCTCAATGGGTGGAGATGGCTCAAAGGGCTGAATAGGGATCACCGCTGGGTCCCTATAGGCAACTAGATCCGACACATTGAAAGTTGAGCTTATACCATATTCCTCGGGCAGGTCCACAACATACGCATTGGATCCAACGCGTTTCAACACTCTAAATGGACCGGCTCCACGAGCTTGTAATTTCTTTACGGTTCCAGAGGGAAACCGTTCAGGTCTTACCCTAATCATGACATATTCACCCTCTTGGAACTCACAGTGGTGTCGATGGGCATCGGCTAGCTCTTTGTAACGTGCATTGCTGGCCTCAATGTGACGACGGATGTCGTCATGCAGACTCCTAACATGCCTAGCAAATGACTCGGTAGACTCCGACACTCGTGCATGAATGGGCATGGGAACAAGATCCACTGGCTTCTTAGGCCTACGACCTGTGACAATCTCAAATGGACTCATACCGGTAGACCTGTTAACTGAATCATTATATGCAAATTCTGCCAATGGTAATATGAGATCCCAATCCCCTAGAGGATCCCTGACAAGACACCTCAAAAGGTCACCCAGACTCCTATTGACCACCTCGGTCTGACCATCTGTTTGGGGATGATATGCAGTGAAAAACTTGAGGTGAGTACCCAACATATGCCACAGTGTCTTTCAAAAATAACTGGTGAATCTAACATCACGGTCAGACACTATGGTACGAGGCAACCCGAACTTGCACACCACATGAGTAAGGAACAGGCGGGCTACCCTCGAAGCATCCGAAGTCTTCGAGCAGGGAATAAAAAGGGCCATCTTCGTTAATCGGTCAACAACCACATAGACCGAATCATGCTTCCTAGAAGTACATGGCAATCCCAAGACAAAATCCATGCTAACATCCTGTCACGGGGCATCAGGCACAGGAAAGGGTGTATAAAGGCCCGAGCTTTGCTTCTTCATTTTGGCCATAGCACATGTACGTCACTGAGCCACAATATGAGCAACATCACGCTTCAAGCTCGGCCAATAAAATCTATGCTCAACAGCCTCGATAGTCTTGTTCCGACCAAAGTGGCCGGCTAGACCTCCCGTATGTAGTTCCCAGACTAAGTCTCGAATCAAAGTTCGGGGAACGCAAAGCCTGCCTCCTCGAAAGAGGTAACCCTCCTGAAGCACATAATCATCAAGGTCTCTCGAGGGTCCGGCCAGGAGAGTGATATAAATCTGACCGAAGTCAGGACAGTCAACATAGGCCTCTCTCATCTTCTCTAACCCTATGACCTCGGCACTCATGGTGGTAAGCAAACACGCTCGCCGACTCAGGGCATCGGCCACTTTGTTCTCCACTCCAGCCTTATATTTTAGCAAAAATGTGTACTGCTGGAGATACTCAACCCAACGGCTGTGACACGCATTAAGCTTCTTTTGGGAATGGAGGTACCTCAAAGCCTTATGATCGGAGTATAAGAAAAACTCCTGATGTAATAGATAGTGCCTCCAATGCCTAAGAGCCTGAACAACTACGTAGAATTCCTTATCATAAGTGGAGTATCACAGTTTCGCATCATTCAGCTTCTCACTGAAATATGCGACCGGGTGGGTCTCCTGACTCAACACTCCTCCTATCCCAACACCCGACGCATCACAAGAGACCTCAAACACCTTCGAGAAATATGGCAATCGAAGGATAGGTGTCTGGGTCATGCGCTCCTTGATGTCTTGAAGGCAGCAGCTGCGACCTTCGTCCATAAAAATGTGCCCTTCCGAATACAATCCATGATCGGGGCAGTGACGGAGCTAAATCCGCGGATAAAGCGACGATAGAACGTCGCGAGGCCATGGAAGCTGTGGACATCATGGATCGTGCGGGGTTCCGGCCACTCAACAATGGCCCGGATCTTCTCCGGATCAGCGGAGACCCCAGTACTAGACACAATAAAACCCAAGAAGGTAAGCTGAGGTGTCATGAAGGCACACTTCTGTGGGTTCGCATACAGTTGCTCTCGCCTAAGAAGTAGATAGACTAGCCGAAGGTGGTCTAAGTGGTCCCCCGTGGTGCGACTATAGATAAGAATATCATCAAAGTACACTACCACAAAGACTCCAATGAAAGGTCGAAGGACTTGAGTCATGAGCCGCATGAAAGTGCTAGGGGCATTGGTCAGCCCAAAGGGCATAACCAACCACTCATAGAGACCATCCATGGTCTTGAATGTGGTCTTCCACTCATCACCTGGCCTAATCCTCACCTAGTGGTAGCCACTCTTAAGATCGAACTTCGAGAAGATAGTGGCACCGGCCATCATGTCTAGCACATCATCTAGGCGAGGAATAGGGAACCTGTACTTCACGTTGATTTTGTTGATGACACGACTATCAATGCATATTCTCCACGTGCCATCCTTCTTTGGGGCTAGTAATGCGGGAACAGCACATGGACTCATGCTGTCCCGAACAGACCCTCTCTGCATCAACTCATCGACCTGCCGTTTTAGCTTGGCATGTTCTGTGGGACTCATGTGATAATGGGGAAGATTGGGCAATGAGGAGCCTGGAATGAAGTCGATAGCATGCTGAATATCCTGCATGGGTGGGATTCCCTCAGGAAGCTCCTCGGGAAAAATACCAGCGAACTCCTGCAGAATAGGAATGACATCGGGTGGGAGTTCACCCTCGGACTTCGGCTCCACCTCTCGGACCATAATAGCAAATACAGGGCAGCCCCTACTAGCCTCCCGCTCCATTTCTCGGGAGCTAATCATCATCAATCTCCTAGTCGAGGGCTCGCCTGGGCCTGATGTAACGGTCATAGCCCGAGCTGGGGATGGGGTACTGGGCCCGGGGATGGAAGGCTCCGGAGTACTAGGACCAGTAGGACCCCTAACTGATGGGCTCTTGGGCTGATTGGGGTGGAGAGTAATCCGTTGGCTAGCATGGTCGAAGGTACAGGTGTTCGACCGGCCATGGAGTGTGGCATCTCGATAAAATAACCACGGCCTACCAAGAATAATGCTACCCACCTCCATGGGGAGGACATCACACCAGATATCGTCACGGTAGGCATGGAACTGCAGTGGGACCAGACACCGCAGCCTGATCGGAATGGAGGTGCAATCCACCCATGATACTCGATAGGGGCAAGGATGGTCCACGGATGTAAGACCAAGACTGGAGACAGTGCCCGTGGAGATTGCATTGATGCAACTCCCACTATCGATGATCACCTTACAAACTTGCTTGCCCAGTCGACAGAATGTATGAAAGATAGTGGTCTGTCGCCAGTCATCACTGGCCTGTGACTGGGTGAGAATACACCTGACGACCGCCAAGTGGGTATCGTCCGGATGCTGGGCATCCTGGCCATTACCTTCGGCCTCATAGTACTCGTCAGCTAGCTCCGGATCTACTTCATAGCTGACTAACTCGAGGTCCGTAGTGGTGATATCCTCAGCCTGTGTGTCCCCAATAACAAGAGACTGGCGGGTGGGACACTAGTTGGAAAAATGGCCAAACCCATTGCAGTGATAACACTACTGCCGTGATCCACTAGGCTCCCCAATCATGGGTCCTTTCCCCTTATCCTCCCGGCGAATAGGAGGTGAAGGCAACAAAGGACAGGCAGGAGGTGCGGGTGCCGGTGGACGGGCTATGGGTGCCGTAAGATGTTGGGGACGAGGAAGGTACCTCGTGGGTGGAGGGCGAGGCCTAGGAGCGAAAGGCTCGAGACGAGTGGGCTCCTGAGGTCGGGCCATGGGGGCCCTCGGATACGTGCCAGAAGAGCCACGGGGCTCGACACTACGAAGGGGAAAGGAGCCCAACCGATGGGGAGACTCGAACTCGGCCTCGAATTGCTCCAATTCGAGAGTAACCTGATACGCTTGTTCCAAAGTGGTCGCATTACGGCGAAAAAGTTCATATTGATAGTTTGGCCGCAGACCTCTCCGAAAGCGTGATATGGTCATGGTGCTCTCTTCCGTAACTCCACACCGCAATTAATACTCATCAAACTCGGTGGTGTACTCATCACGGATCGGTTCCCTTGGGAGAGACTTTGCCATTTGTCTATGAGACGTTGGCGATATGAGGCAGAAAGGCACTTCTCCCTCAATTTCATTTTCATGTCATCCCAAGTGCCGATCGGGGGTTGACGTCGCTGATTTAGCAGGCTCTCCACATTGGTCCAATAAGTTTGGGCCTGCTCATGCAACTTTATCTTCGCGTATCGAACTCTCCGATGGTCCGTCATCTCAAACCACTCGAAGTACCGGTCCATGCCGGCCTCCCAATCTAAATAGACCTTCGGGTCCAAGGACCCACTAAAAAGGGGAGGGTCCGCACGCACACTCCGAAGAACGCGGTCGTCATCATCGTCATCACAATTCCGTCGTTGGTTACGACGACCATATCCCCCTTGCTCATTATCAGATGCATAGTCAGCCACCTCATGCACTTGTTGCCTCCCAACATCTACCGCCTGAGCTCTTGGCGCAGCAGGTTGCTGGGCCGGCTCTTGTTGACCATTGGTCGGTGCGGGTTGCACCGCCGCTGGGGCCCTCTCGAGGACGGCAATCCTCCCTACAAGACCCTGGATAGATTGGTCTAAAGTTTCAGCTCGATCCTCGAGGGCTTTCATCCTCCCTTCTAGATGCATTCCTACGCCATCTAGACGTGTACTAAGGCCATCCATACGCGTATCGAGATGATCCATAAGGGCTCGGAACATCTCGGCCGTTGAGGGCTCGTCGGAGCTACGGGCTCGGGAATCCGCCATAGGTGGTGGTGGCGAGTATTGGGTACCTCGACAGGTGGGCATGCAAAGACACACGAACTAGGAGATACAAACTGATGCAAACACTGACTAATGCACCTAGACCTAAACCAATATACGGTACGTGGCGGAGTTAATCGATCCGAAGATCACTCGTGCAAGTGTGCGACCTTCCCGATAGGTGTAGCCTAATGTTCGGACAACACCTTTTAAAATACCGAATTATTGGGATGGAAATGCAATTTTAAAACACCTTTTTTTGTTTTGAAAATAATGATGATCCTAGACTCGACTTAGACCATGCAAGACTCATGCAACGACTACCCTAGACTCGACTTGCTCTGATACCAAACTGATGCGGGACGGACACGGGGACCGACTATAAGTGATGCGGACCTCGGACTCTAAATGGAGACGCAACCAGCAACATATGAATAGGAGAGACACTTCGGCCCGACACTAAGAGTTCCTATGGGCTATACGTCGCTAACAGAAATGCAAGCTCAGTCATCGTCCCAAGCGAGGGGAAACGTAGATCCGCGTGGTTGAGAAACTGGGAGAGTCAAGGGTGGTCGACTCACTTCCGTGCTCGGATCGAGTCACGGGACGGGTCACTCTCTCGCTCACAGCGGTGACATGGACTCACGGGCTAGAATCCTACGCTCTCACAACGGCATACGACCATATACTAAATTAGCAAATGAACACCAAGGAGTTAAGACCGTTACCTCCACGCTCCCGGCGTGGGGAAGACAACCCCGGCCAAATCCGGACTCCCGGTTAACAAAATTTTTATGCGGTACAAAAATTTGACCCACTCCACGCATGGAGGTAAAAGTTCACATGTGGGGCCCGGGAGTCACGTGAATTGGGTTGACGGATAGCATCTTGATGTCGCTTTGGCGGTGCCGAAACCCGCGTTTAGTGCTGTCCGGACAGTGCGATCTACGGGTTCGTGGGGCCCACAGACCGCTCTATCCTCCGGGTCTGATGGGGTGGGTCCCACTGTGATGGAGACCCCTGGTGGCGTGCCTCCCTGGAAGGTGGTCGGGCGGGAAAACCGGTCGGAGGCCGATCGGCTCCGATCTCCAAGCTTTGGAGCTGCTGCCCACGGATCTGCTACTTCTATTTTGCAGCGCGCGGCCCGGCGAGATCGGTTATTGCGGTTGCTCCCGACGTCGGATTGACGCACAAGAGGTACCGTTGGAAAGCTCTCTTGAATTCCTTTGGGCTATGGGGCTCAGAAAAATTCACAGGAGCCGTGCGTCTGATAGGCAATTTTAGAACCGGCCTGTTCTCAGTCTTAGATCTGACTGGGCAGAAACTGAGTTCCCTGCGAGTTGGCATTGACCGTAGGATAGAACTCCGATTCAGATCTCGAGCTCTTCATGAACATTGTATAGGGGGGAGAGAAGAAAATGGCAATAATTCTTATGACCGATTTGGTGGAGATTTGGATGGGGAAAGCTATTTTATACTGGCAGGTTGTCGGATTTTGACAGAAGCAGACAAAACTGAAAGAGATCTGAAAATGATTTTTAGAAAATAGGTGGAGGCCTTTGAAATTCCACGAAACTTCGTGGAAGGAGGGGGTGGTGGGTAGAACCTCCAGTAATTTTGGGGGCTCTATAAAAAATCAAAAGGAGGTCCGGAGATGGGAAACTCAGGGTGGCTGTGGTTCTAGACTGAAAACAGGCAGATCTGGAAAGAAAAGATGGACGAAAATGGAAAAATGTAAATTGGAGGTTAGAAGCCCAACCATTTTTTCTGGGACGTGGGGGAGACCTTGTGGACGCGGGATTTTTCTTCCGTTAATCTGATTTTATTTGTTTTATTTATCGATTTATTGGTTTAGTTAATTGGCGTGCCAGTCACATGTGTGACGATTTCATTGTGCGCTCGACTTGACTTAGTTAGTCGATTGTGAAGTCCGAGTCGAGACCAAAAGTCCGCCATACCATAAAGGCTATGACGTTAATTACGCCCTTCCTAAGAAGGACAACACTTGATTAAACGCCGAAATAGGAGGCCTCATAAGGCAAACAGATATTCATGTGCACAATTTTGAACTTCATACCAGGGCCAGGAAGGCGGGTAAGATAATAACATCAACCACAGAACAGACGATATCGTTGAATCAGCGGTTCAAAAACTGGGTGTAAGGGAAAGGAGAGAAAGCGGATTTAAATCACAGGCAGACTGAGCTGTAACCATGATGGGGTTTTAAAGCATCGATCAACATTTCGACAGCATCTCCCCATAATCTGGATTATGCCCAGGGGAGAATAGGCTATCACCCACGGAGTGCCGGGATGAAAGCTGAGAGATAGAGAGGCCGAACCTCTCGCATTACACATGTATGCCATGGGGCAATATTTGACTCTTCCCTTATAAGAGTTGGTGGCACTCATGCATTGGCAGAGCTCACCAGAGCTAAAAAGGGGGGTGGGTTGTCGTAATCCCGACACGAACTGATGGAACATAAGGGAGTCTGACTCCCTTTAATTTTATCCCCGGGACATATCTGGTGATCCACGGATATCCCTGTGTGGGTTTGCTCTGGGTGTTGGGGTTCATTGGGTGGCAGATTAGGCTCTCGGCACACTCTGAATGGGCACGGGCTCTCGGCATGACCCAAAATGGGAAGGCCAGGGCTCCCGGCGCCAATGGCAAGAAGGCCGGAGGTTCCCGGCGCCAAGGTGAGAGGGCCGGGGTTCCCGGCGCGATGAAGAAGAGGATAGGGGGTTCTCGGCGCCAATGGCAAGAAGGTCGGGGGTTCCCGGCGCCAAGGTAAGGAGTTGGGTGGGTTCCCGGCGTGAGACAGAGAAGCCAAAGAGGAGCTCCCGGCGCGAGCTTCTCGGCGCGAAGACAAAAGGGCCGGGGAGCTTATCGGCGTAGCTCAATGTGAGGGGTTTCCGGCGCGACGGAGAAGAGGCTTTCGGCGCAGGCAAGAAAGCCAGGAGACGGGCTCTCGGTGAGCAGGGGAAGGAGGCTAGGTTCCCGACGCGGATGAGGAGGCAAAAGGGGTTAGGGTTCTCGGCGCCAGAAAGACCGCGCCAAGAACTGTTCAGCCATTTTACTGTGCACGGGGCCGAGAAGGGAGATAGTGCCGAGAGGGTTTCTGGATTTTACGGCACCCTGATTTTGGGGTTTCTTTCTGGGATTCAGGTAACAGCTGGGAATTTAGGATGCAAATGGGGGGGGAAGCCAAGGGCTTTGCTGGGGCAGTGCCAGGGGATCACTGGAAGGCGAAGTTTATGGAGGGCTCGAGATCATCACCCATTTAAAACCCATGGAGATATGTTTTTCTGTCGCCGGCCGTCCAGGGAAACCAAGGGATAACTGTCCCTGATTCCTGGGGCGACCTTAATGGCTTAAGAAAAGGAAACAAACGAATGAAAGATGGGGAGACTACCCAGCGTAGGCATCACTGAAGGGGTGAGAGGATAGAGTCCAATAACCCATGGGTGTGAAGATTGGGACTCTTCCTTCGACATTCCTCCAGGAAGAACAATCGGAGCATAGAAACCTGAAGCATCAGAACGATCATTCAAGACATTGAGCAGCACTCATTCGAGAGAAACCAGAGATGGGAAGGCTTCATCAGTTCACGTTCAGTTGAACCAGAAACATGGATACATGTAAGGAAGAAGAAAGAAAACGGGGAAACGCCCAAACAGGCCATCAAAACATTTCATTCCATTGCACCATCCCAAACTTACACCAATCAAAAGGGGGGAATGAGGGAAAGGAAAATAGAACGAAGGCCGGGATATCCCGGTTACATTTGATAAATCGAGGTAAGACTCGTAAGATTACATAGAGAAGAAAAGAAAACATAGGGGGGAGGGCGGAGCATTGACTCCTCTCCCTCCCCAGCTGCCCACCTGGAGCTTCTTCTCCTTCTTCCTCTTCTTCTCTTTTTTTTTTCTCTCTTGCTCTGTTGGTCTCTTCTCTCTTTTCTCTATCGTTTTCTCTTCTATTCTATTGTCTCCCTCCTTTCTTGCTCGAGGGGAAGGGGGTTTTATAACTGTATTTTGTATCTTCTCGGCAGGCCTCTCACGGCGCGCCTCAACTGAGGGGCTTCCCGGCGCGCAGGACTTTAGCTTCTCGGCGCAGCTTTTGGGCTTCGACAAGAGGATCCCGGCGCCACTTTATAGGCCCACTTAGGTCTTTTAGACTAGGCCTCTTATTGGTCCTTCAAGTGCACCAGCACCCAAAAGGGCCCTCCATTGGTGACATAGTTTCTATTGAGATCATTCATAGGTTTTTCATCAGTCGGTAGACCGGGGTTTCATCGGCGTTGCCATCTGAATGATGACAAAACCGGACATCATTTCATTGGCATCATCACCAGAACGGTGACAAGACCGGACATCAGCTTTAGCCTGGAAAGACTTCAGCCAGGTGACTGCTATTTCATCAGTGCCGTCGTCTGACTGACAATGGCATCGGACATCAGCTTGGCTGGGAAAAGGCTTCAGCCGGGTAGATGGTTGACGAACTTCGTCATTGATCTTCCACTGTTGGTCTGATCTTCCTTTCAATTCTGTCTCTGCCCTTGCTCATTTTCAAGGTGTCAACAAATTCCCCCCACCCGCGGGCGGCGTAAGCGCAGAATAAGTAGCACGGGGTCTGCAGGTGCCTTTCATCATTCGAGGGTATCTTCCTCCATTTCTCTTTGACGTTGTTCTTCGGCTTAATCATGTTGCTGCAACAATATTATGCACATGTATCTTTCATTTTCATGTTTTTCATTTCCATATCTTCTCAGCACTTTGGAACCTTCTTGGCCTTGCCTTGGGCTTCTCAGCGCAAGGTGGGACCCTTCTCGGCGCGGGTGCTTCTCGGCGCGGCCTGTTATTGGTGCGGCCGTCTCGGCGCGACCTTCTCGGAGCGGACCGTCTTCAGCAGTGTTCTCGGTGCGGAGGTCTCGGTGTGCCCCCCCTTTTTTCTGGCTGACAGGGGGGTTCTCAGCGCGCTTTTCTTCGCGCCGAGAAGCCTCTCCTGCTTCCTCTTTTTAACCCCCCCGAGAGGTTTTTTTTACCTCACTTCTTACCTCTTCTTCTCTCTCTTCATCTCGGCGGCGGTGGTGAGCTCCCCCCTCCGAGAGCCTTGTCGCCTTCCTCCCCCTTTTTGACCCGTTCATTCTCGGGTATGTTCATTATGTGGGATTGAGTCCCATTTTATGCTCGGGATCACTCCCTCTTGGTGGGTGACTCCCTATTTTTTTCTTGGGCAGTCCCCGAACAAGAGGAGATGTTGCCAAAATTTAATTGGAACTATTTATTTAATCCTCCCATGCTCCTTCATCTTTCCGATGCTTATTTTCATCTTTTCTTGATTGCAGTCACTGACATGGCTTCCGACTCTTCTGCTGCGGCTTCCATGACTGTGGGAGCGAGTTCATCGGCTCAGCCGGACATATCTCGGGCTTCAGTCAACTGGCTGAATGTGAATAGTTTGAGCTTCGGCTATAACCAGATCGCCACTGTTGATGAGTCCTCTGATTCCGAGACTGACACAGTGCCGTCTTCCGGAGTCTATTCTTCCACAGAAGGGATTGATTTCAGAAGGGCTGCCGACTACCGTCCGGACCTGCTGAAGGATCGTCATCTGCTGCCATTTATCCAGACCTTCACCATAGGAGGAATGAGGGATTTCCTGCTTGCTCGGTCTGTGGAGGCGGCAATACTTGCTGACAGAGACAGCATGAAGGGTTCTGTTTATCGAGCCCGAGCTATATATCTCCCAGGCGAGCAGAGGGACTGGAATGTCGTGCTGGGCATTTTTGATTTAGAGCCGGAGAAGAAGATGCTGACCCGGGCTCCAGAGTTTACCCCGGCAAGGTGGGACCATGCAGCCGGTCGCGTCCATCGGGAGAAGCCCAACTTTGGACTTTTTCTAGCTCCTGTGAAGTGGGGTTACAGGGACGAGCCATTTATTCTGAACTGTCTGGCCGTTCAATTTAAATATCAGCTAGCTACCGGCTGGTTTGGAGATTCTAAAGTGACAGACGCCCATCTCTTCAGGGTAGGAGCAGTGGAGTTTACAGAATTTGTCTTGAAGGAATACGCCCCTTTACTGATTAGAGCTGGGGTATATCATTGTGTATTTGCCTCCAGGTTCCGCTATCCCATCTCTCGGGGATTATGTTGCGACATGCTTGAAGTGTTCTGCCCACAGTTTAATACGTTCTATACAGCAGAAGACGAGACTTCTCTTGATCTTTGGAGTCTTGCGCAGCTTTCAGGCCAGCCTATAGATGGGGAGCCATATGAGGAGGTCTGTCTAGATGACTCTGTAAAGGATGCCTCTGATGGAGAGGGCAGATATTCTTTTGGCTACGCATACCGGTACTTGATGAAGGCTTATCGGACCATTTGTCTGGCCTATAGCAGGGGATCTTCCAAAGGATATCAGCCTCGGGAAAAGAGCAGCAGGTTGAGAGTCCGTGTAGGATAGTGGGTACAGTACTTCTTCGGGGGTCCCTTGAAGTATACAGACTTCCCTTCCGTGGGACCGACTCCCAGTAAGCAAATCAGGGCCCCTCGTTATAAATCAGCATTGCCGGCTTCACTGCGCCGAGCAGGTGTAGATGGCCCGAACCCAGCAAGGGTTGACCCCATTACTCATTGTGCAGCTTATCTGACCTTCTGGCTGTGCACTTTCGCTCTGCCCCAAGGGGATGAGACGATTATCAGACCGGAGGCTATATATTCGGCCTGTCAGATGGCCTGGGGGATGAGACTGTCTCTGTGCCCGGCGGCTTTGTGTTTAATTTACAAATCGCTGGGAGATTTACATAGACATCGGGTTCCCCGTTCCTTACGGACTGTAGGTCCATTTCATTTCTTCAATGCTTGGGTTTGCAGCATTTTCCCCGAGCTGGCCCCGAGAACTTTGCAGTCAGACACACTGCTCCCTCGGATGATTGAGTTTGCTAGCGCCGAACCTGGCCTTTTCTCAGAGCAGCTGTTTAAGATAAGGGGCAGGTTGACAAAAGTGCCTGTAGATGCTCCTGGCAGCATTCATTTCTGGAGCTTGGCAGCAGGTTCGGCTCCTTTAGTAGACCCTCAGAGGGAATGTGATGAGGACATCTCCTACCACTCCTCACTCTTTCGAGGTTCCCGTTGCTTGCCAGCTATGCGTCATCATGTTCGCGGCATTTTTTCTTAATCATGACTTGTAATTTTTATATTTTGTTGAGTCATAGATTATGTAATCTCCCTTTTATTGAGTCAAGTACCTAGGTTAAAGAGTCATCTACCTAGGTTAATTGTCATTAGAGTGGTTAATGAGTCAGTTGGGCCCAATTAAGTGGGCTAGGCCCATGGGCGCCCCCCTTCCCCCTTAGTTTATTATCATTAGTCAAAAACTCAGGGTCTTTTGTTAAATTGTGGGCTTCCTATAAATAGGACCCCAATTCCCCCCATTTGGAGCTAATGAATTATTGAGTGAAAATTATCCACAAGAATTGTGCCTCCTTCTCTCTCTAGCTCTCTCTCTATTTCTCTCTCTCTCTCTCTAAAGGGGGGCGAACCCCATTCTCTCTCCTCCCCACCCCCAATTTCGAAAGTCACTCTCTCTCCTCCCCATTCACCTCTCATTAAGACCCCTCCCCCTTCCCCATACCTCCCATTTAATTCCCCTCCAACCCCTAGGTGGAATCCCCTTCTCCTAGGCACCTCTCCCTCCTCCCAAGCAACCTTTCTCCTTCCCCATACAACCTTTCATTTTCCCAAGGGAGAATCCCTTCTCCCAAGCACCCCTTCCCCTCCCCAAGGCAACCCCTCCCTTTTCCTAGGCCCCCATTAACCCCACATTCAAACCAAAGGAGAGTTCTCTCCCCCCTCTCTCCTTCCCAACCCAAATTCGCAGCTCCCCCTTCCTCCACTTGCTAGACCACCTCCCAGCCCCCTTTCTGCCCCTCCCACACCTTGTATCACCCCCTAACAGACCCCCACATAGTCAGGTGTCACCCCCACACCCATCCACCCCATTTCCCACCCCATCTACTTCGTCTCCCATCACCTATCATCACCCTATTCATCTCAGTCCGCAGGCAGCAGTCAAGGGTCGAGTTTCAGAGTCAACCATGTCTTCACCGCACATCTTCTGGAGTCGTATCTTACATTTCCGGAAAGCTCTTCCAGTCGTCTTCGCAGGCTAGGTGATCCCGCCCCAATTTGAGTTCGGAGCTGTCCGGGAGAGCCATTCTTCACCGACTGCGCAGAACCAGTCCGGCCAGAAATCAGAGCTGCCATTCAGAAGCTACTGCGACCACACCGGTGCTCCACTTGCTGCGCCACTTGACCGAGGAGAAGATACACCAGTCCTCTGTCCAACACAGCAAGCAGGACCTCGTTTGGAGTTCGGAGCTCCCCGTTCCAAATTATTTTCCCCCAGGTGCGCAGGTCAGTCCTGTCAGGGACTGATCAGACCCCCTCTCACTCTTCGGGTTCCACCTCCCTGCTCCGACCTCATCTGGTGCCCTCCCTGGTGGCCACTCGAAGAAGACTCATCCACGATTGTCCTCGACTTAGTCCCGCCTCAATTGGACTTCGGGAGTGACCGTGGCACCTACGTCCACCTGCTGCTGCACCCTGGGACCAGTCCGAACCAGAGCGTAGGGAGCCTGATCCAGAGCCCGCCCCTGCCGGTGTCGATGTCGGGATTGTCCATAAAAATTCACAGGCATTTTTGGGTCTGTCAGCGACGTTTCGGCTCCAGTTTCGTTGACTTCCGAGTTCGGAGGAGTGCGTGGCAGCGTCTACATCAACCCCCTATCCGGGTATTCCAGAATGGGGCAGATCGTTCAGCAATAGCTAGTTCACCACCCCACCCCGCCTAGCCGGCTTAACGCCCCTCCCTGTGTGGAGGTAGTGTTTGTTTGTAACTGAAATTTCCCTTTCTCTAGTCCAACCCCCCTGCGTGGGGAGTAGTGCATGTAATATTTGAACAGGGGAAGCTACACCGACGCAGTGTGCGGGGAACCCACACTCCCCCGCTAGCCCTCGTCTTCGACCGGGATCGATGTCTTCACACCGATCAGGTGAGCTTCGGACCACTCTCCTCTGCTGGTTTCTTACCTTTGCTTAGTTTAGTATTATCTCTAGTTGCGCCGTCGGTAGTGAGAGAGAGCTCTTTCCAATTTTCCATCAATTCGAGTGCCACCGCGGGTGAGTTGTGAGGGAGACACTACATCCCACGCCCTCGGCGTGCCGGCCGCCCTTGAAGTTGGGTATCCCTATCCCATTGGGGTCCATCCCCAGCCAGCCATATCCTTGGAACCCCAAGGTCCACTTCAGACCCTCACCATCATCGCCGGTCCACCTACGGGCCCGGGTGCACGCCTCGCAGGAGAACCGCTTGTGAGATATCGCCGTTCGGTCCGGTTGCTAGCAAATCTAGGTCCAAGGAGTGGTGTCACATCAATTTGGTATCAGAGCAAGTTCTAGACTTGTCTCTACTAAGTCTTGTCCTAGGGCACATTGCATTGAGGTCATCCGAGCATCCAAACCATGTATCTCACCAGGCACCCCGATGACTACTTCATTATCGGGCCGGAGTTGCCCCGCTTCGATGGGTCCTGAAACCCTCACACATATAGGAAATGGGAGACCTCCATGGATAGATACTTCCACCACTACTACATGACCGAGGAAAGAAAAGTGCGCATTGCCAAGACGACCCTTGGTCCCTTCGGCGAGACAGAATGGAGAAAGCTTGAGATTCGAAGGGGATTGAGAGACAAGAGCCCATTCACTCATGGGAAGAGATGAAGGTAGAACTTAGGAAGATCCTCATTCCAAAACCTTCCCACTCTTCCAACTCAAGCACCCATAGCCCAATGAGCACTCCCACTCCCCCTTTCCCTCCCCGTCAACCCAAAACCTCTATTAGGATCCAAACCCCACCACCCAAAGGACCCCTAGATTTATTGGAAGAGATAAGGATTGAGATCAGGAAGATCTTCACTCCCCAACCTTCCCACTCCTACCCTGAGAACCATAACCCGAGGAGCACTCCCACTCCTCCTTTCCCCACCACCCAACCCAAAATTCTCCATCAAACCCACACCCCACAAACTTCCAAAAATCCTTCTTCCACCCCTTTCCAAAAGGAACTTAAGGAGGTGACCGAAGACTATGAGGCTCCACTAGATTGGGAAGAAGAATATGAATCACAATGTCATGGGTTAGGCCGAGAAGTTCTCATCCCATGTGGAAGAAGCATCATGGCTCACTCCACCCTCACCATTCAAACCCCCGTGGACCCCATGTCCACCCCTCCACCTAGGCCCGTGACAGCCACCACTCCCCAACCCAAAGTTACTCACCCAACCCACCTTCCACTTCCAACTCCTATCCTACCCAAACCTAGCCCCCCGCTACTTCCACTCCCAACCCCAACCCAGGTCCGGCCTCACTCACCACCCTGGGTACACCATACACCAACCGTTTTCATCTCGCCCTCAGTGGACCCGCTCACCTCCTTGGTAGAAAAACCCATACCCGACCCCATAATGGTGAACACTCCGGACCCAACCCCCGCCATGGAGATCACCCATGTCCAGGAAGAAGAAGACACTTCACATAGTAGTCTTCACCTTACACCACCCTCCCTAGTAGGGGCCGAGCTCATCTTAGGAGAACCCCTGTTACGTTGGCTAAAGGAGAACCCATTTAGAGATCTCATGGCCCATGTTTGCCCTCCTATGGAACAAAACATTCCCATAGTACCCTTATCCACCTATCACACCACAATCCAATCATCCTATCAAGTGGAAACATTAGGGGATCTTCTTAAGGGTATAGTTTGGCAAATGGATCTAACTGGCATGATGTCTACAATAACCGACCGACCTAGGAGCCTTGACCTCCTACACCTATGTGTCGAATCCATCTCCTCCATTTACACTGTGGGTTGCTACACTAGTGACCTTCTGTTACTCCTCCCTACACCCGACGAACCCGATGCTATTCACAAACTAGAGTTGCTTGTCTCGGGTAGAACATCTAGTCCTCCATTCATGGCCGACCATCCCACCAAAAACTTTGGCCCGATCACTTTACTAGAGGAGGAGAATCCACCATCAAGGGGTTGTGAGGATCAAAAGGACCTAGGGTTCCTCTCCTTAGGTGACCCTTACCATGACCCCTTCGATCCCTTCCTATACCCACCCACCTTACTCACCACCAACCTGTCCCTACCCCATCCAACCTTATTGGACCAAGCCCACTCCATTTTCCTAGACCCCTTTGACCCCTATGAGTGGAAACTCCCACACCAATCCATATACATGGGAGAAACTATTTGGATGGGAATGCATGTGCCACTACATTTTGCATCATTTGGTAGGGCTAGTAAGCCTAGTCATGTCATACATGTCACGTACACTTTAAGCCCAATGCATGACTGGCTCACATTTGGATGTGCTGGTCCTCCCTCATTCATCATTGATCATATGCACGTTAGGAGCATCTACGGGTGTCCAGGTCCCCCGGCATTCATCACCACTTTATGTGATAGGTTCTCCTATAGATACCATGGCCCTCCCACCATTGTTATGAAGACTAGGCATGACAGGGCCACTAGTGGTTGCCCCGGTCCACCTAAGTTCATCAAGGTCCACATGGCATCACAACATGATAGGTCAATTTACGGTTACCCCGGTCCACCTTTACACACCAAGCTTTTCACACCCACACCGCATCATAGTACATGGCATACGCATACACGCAAGCAATTCGCAATGAGCGGTGAGGTTCACAAAGAGCGGATAAGAGCTCGCAAGCGCCACTTGGAACTCCAAGTAGGCGATTTGGTGATGATGGCATCGGAGTGGCTCTACCTTAGGGTCACCTCCCATTCGAGAGCACGAGGACTTGGACCTTTTCCTGTTCCTAGTGACTTTGGCAACACAGCTTATGGATTGAATTTACCAATGGGTTATGGGATATTCCCCACTTCTCACGTGGCTGACCTGGCACCCTATATGGGCACCGCGGTGGATCCTAGTGAGTGCTTTGAGCCTATACCTTCCTTTGAGAGGTACACCCCAGAGAGCTCCCACAAAATAGCCTTGAGAGCCCGACGTGTGCACACGGAGGCAATACTAGGCAAGCAAGGTTCCATCGCCAGCAAGAGGGTGCGCCTGAGCCACCATGAGAGGATGAAGGACCGTCCCCTGGTCGCAGACACAAGGTTGAGTCTGGAGGTCGTGGTTCGCCCGGAGCTACTTTGGAGGACCGCTACCCCGGTGGACCCATACTCGACGGAGTCGAGTTCTACGCACCCCGGGGGTATGATGAGGACATCTCCTACCACTCCTCACTCTTTCGAGGTTCCCGTTACTTGCCAGCTATGCGCCATCATGTTCGCGACATTTTTTCTTAATCATGACTTGTAATTTTTATATTTTCTTGAGTCATAGATTATGTAATCTCCCTTTTATTGAGTCAAGTACCTAGGTTAAAGAGTCATCTACCTAGGTTAATTGTCATTAGAGTGGTTAATGAGTCAGTTGGGCCCAATTAAGTGGGCTAGGCCCATGGGCGCCCCCCTTCCCCCTTGGTTTATTATCATTAGTCAAAAACTCAGGGTCTTTTGTTAAATTGTGGGCTTCCTATAAATAGGACCCCAATTCCCCCCATTTGGAGCTAATGAATTATTGAGTGAAAATTATCCACAAGAATTGTGCCTCCTTCTCTCTCTAGCTCTCTCTCTATTTCTCTCTCTCTCTCTCTAAAAGGGGGCGAACCCCATTCTCTCTCCTCCCCACCCCCAATTTCGAAAGTCACTCTCTCTCCTCCCCATTCACCTCTCATTAAGACCCCTCCCCCTTCCCCATACCTCCCATTTAATTCCCCTCCAACCCCTAGGTGGAATCCCCTTCTCCTAGGCACCTCTCCCTCCTCCCAAGCAACCTTTCCCCTTCCCCATACAACCTTTCATTTTCCCAAGGGAGAATCCCTTCTCCCAAGCACCCCTTCCCCTCCCCAAGGCAACCCCTCCCTTTTCCTAGGCCCCCATTAACCCCACATTCAAACCAAAGGAGAGTTCTCTCCCCCCTCTCTCCTTCCCAACCCAAATTCGCAGCTCCCCCTTCCTCCACTTGCTAGACCACCTCCCAGCCCCCTTTCTGCCCCTCCCACACCTTGTATCACCCCCTAACAGACCCCCACATAGTCAAGTGTCACCCCCACACCCATCCACCCCATTTCCCACCCCATCTACTCCGTCTCCCATCACCTATCATCACCCTATTCATCTCAGTCTGCAGGCAGCAGTCAAGGGTCAAGTTTCAGAGTCAACCACGTCTTTACCGCACATCTTCTGGAGGTGTATCTTACATTTTCAGAAAGCTCTTCCAGTCGTCTTTGCAGGCGAGGTGATCCCGCCCCAATTCGAGTTCGGAGCTGTCCGGGAGAGCCATTCTTCACCGACTGAGCAGAACCAGTCCGGCCAGAAATCAGAGCTGCCATTCAGAAGCTACTGCGACCACACCGGTGCTCCACTTGCTGCGCCACTTGACCGGGGCGAAGATCCACCAGTCCTCTGTCCAACACAGCAAGAAGGACCTCTTTTGGAGTTCGGAGCTCCCCGTTCCAAATTATTTTCCCCCAGGTGCGCAGGTCAGTCCTGTCAGGGACTGATCAGACCCCCTCTCACTCTTCGGGTTCCACCTCCCTGCTCCGACCTCATCTGGTGCCCTCCCTGGTGGCCACTCGAAGAAGACTCATCCACGATCGTTCTCGACTTGGTCCCGCCTCAATTGGACTTCGGGAGTGACCGTGGCACCTACATCCACCTGCTGCTGCACGCTGGGACCAGTCCAAACCAGAGCGCAGGGAGCCTGATCCAGAGCCCGCCCCTGCCGGTGTCGACGTCGGGATAGTCCATAAAAATTCACAGGCATTTTTGGGTCTGTCAGCGACGTTTCGGCTCCAGTTTCGTTGACTTCCGAGTTCGGAGGAGTGCGTGGCAGCGTCTACATCAACCCCCTGTCCGGGTATTCCAGAATGTGGCAGATCGTTCAGCAATAGCTAGTTCACCACCCCACCCCGCCTAGCCGGCTTAACGCCCCTCCCTGTGTGGAGGTAGTGTTTGTTTGTAACTGAAATTTCCCTTTCCCTAGTCCAACCCCCCTGCGTGGGGAGTAGTGCATGTAATATTTGAACAGGGGAAGCTACACCGACGCAGTGTGCGGGGAACCCACACTGCCCCGCTCGCCCTCGTCTCCGGCCGGGATCGGTGTCTTCACACCGATCAGGTGAGCTTCGGACCACTCTCCTCTGCTGTTTTCTTACCTTTGCTTAGTTTAGTATTATCTCTAGTTGCGCCGTCGGTAGTGAGAGAGAGCTCGTTCCAATTTTCCATCAATTCGAGTGCCACCGCGGGTGAGTTGTGAGGGAGACACTACATCCCATGCCCTCGGCGTGCCGGCCACCCTTGAAGTTGGGCATCCCTATCCCATTGGGGTCCATCCCCAGCCAGCCATATCCTTGGAACCCCAAGGTCCACTTCGGACCATCACCATCATCGCCGGTCCGCCTACGGGCCCGGGTGCGTGCCTCGCGGGAGAACCGCTTGTGAGATATCACCGTTCAGTCCGGTTGCTTACAAATCTAGGTCCAAGGAGTGGTGTCACATCAGAATGCAAAATGGAGGAGGTAGAAGTTTATGTCCATCCTGTTTCGGGGGCCAATGCCACCCGGCCCATATTAGAACCAGAACTGGTAAGGTGGGCTATGGCTATCCGACCCAGTGTATTGGTCTTCAGGAAGGGAGGCTTGCTCATTTTGGAGCCCTATTACCCATTCCGTTTTAGCAGGAACTTTGGCTACGACCAGCATATTCCTTCATCAGCTGCTCAGTTCCCTTTGGACAGTCGTGCCAAGCATGGGTCCTCCATTGCCAGTGACGGTCGGATATGGTGGGATTTCTTTCATTGCCGAGAGGGCGTAACTTTCAGGGTCCCGATCGATTCTAATCGTATTCCCCGGGTCACATCAGAATACATCAAGTGGTGGAATACCCGCACCAATTTTTATAAGGATGGTAGAGGTGCCTTCTGGGATGTGGCCGAGCGCTCTTTCTTAAAGCGGCAATCAGGGTCTGTATTTGAAATTGATGAGGTTCATCTGAAAAGGCTCTATTCACAGCATCCGAGGGAGGCGGACACATACATTGCCAGGCGTCGGTCCTTAAAAGAGGAAGGCTCTGAAATACCCACTCCTGTATTTTCTGAGATCAATGAAGATGCTTTTACAAAGGACCTGAGGCAGCTGGGCCACATAGGGAGTATTCATGTGGAGGCGCAGTATCCATTTCCGCCGGAGGAGCCTCTCCCGACAGCAGCCCCCTGGAGGGGCCCGGTAGACAGATTTCACCCTTATCGGACATTTGTGCGGAGGGAAGACCGCACCAAGACATATTATCAGCACACTTCTTGGCTTTTCATGCTGCTGAATGTTCACGGGCTGTCACTAGAGAACCCAATAGCTGGCATTCTGAATAAGCCGCTTTTTATTTCTTTTCATTATGTCGATGGCTGGTGCATGGATTACCTCAGCCTGTTTCATTGCCTTGACTTCCACGGACATAAAGATTTAGCTGCCTTGACGGAGAAGTGCCAGACCATAGGTGACGTATGCTGGCTCGTGAAGGAGGCTGCTTCCCGCTCGAAGGAGGTGGCTTATCTGTATTGGCCGCTTTCCACCTTCTATGACGGCCCAGCAGGTATGACCCTTCCTGTGCGCTCATGGCGTCTTTCTTTTATTGTTATGTTCTGCATCTGTCGACTATGACTGCCTTTCTTGTGTCTTGCACAGATAGACCGGACATAAAACGGCAGGGACTTTACAGGAAGATTATCGCTCAAGCTGAGAAGCCTGCTTACTTTGAAATTCCTGCAGCGGCACCCACAACCACTCCCCTGCCTCCGGGCAAGAAGAGGAAGCCTTCTGTGGTGAAAGCTGCAGTTGTCAAGGCCAGGAGGGCCAAAGTTGTTCGGGTCCAGCAGTCAGCTCCAGTTGCGACGGACGCCGTGACCCAACTTCCAGACATCCCCTCTTTTGACGAGTTCAGGTCTCAGAGGGAGGCTGCTCAGGAACCTGCCGAGAGTAGCAGTAAATATCTTGCAGATGCAATCTTCATTGTTTTCTTGACTGTTCTTTTAAGGCGTCCTTCGAGACTGAGCTTCTCTTTATCTGATACAGCCCCGGAGCAAGTTGCAGTGCCTGCGGAAAGGGACACGAGGCCGCCTTCTCCTACCCCGGCTGGCGAGGAGGAGGGTAAATGTGCTCTCTCATCTTTTCTCTTTATACTTTTGTTGTTATTCTTTTCCATTATATCCCTCAGAGTTCCCCTTTTGTTGAGGTGACAGTCAGGGAGCCGACTGGGGCTACGATAGCAGCAGGAGAGTCGTCTCAGCCGCAGGAAAGTGAAAGGACTCAAACAAAACAGAGCCCTATTCCGGCCAGACGCATAATCACCCGGTCTGCATCCCGGCATGCTCTAGAGGCGACCTCGCAGCACATAGCTAGAGTGGAGATATCCTCGGGCAGCTCCGAGACCGTCCCTGATAATGAGGAGGAAGTGACCTTCAGCGGCAGTGAGGAGGAAATCCAAAAATCAGAAGCCCTGCCTGTATTTGCAAAAGGCCTCCCGCCCTTTCAGCCTCCTAAACTGTTGATGCTATCTTCTGAGAAGGAATTACAAGAGGAGTTTGCCGGGCTCGACACTGAGGTCGACATAACCCCTCCATTTGTTGCTTCAACTACGGAGCTTTCTCCCCTTTTGTCTCATCTTGAGGATATAGACCCCACTTTAAAGGTAAGCTTCTTTTTTTGTTTACTGTTCTATTTATTTTCTTCCATCCATTGATGAGGATCATTCTGCTTTGTCCTCAGGACCCTGTCACTACTAGCTCAGACGCGGCCGCAGTCTCCATGGATGTCTCATCTGCAAACTTGATCATCATCCCTACTTTACCTTCGACTTTCATGGGAATTTCTGAGGTTATTAGCCCCGTGCCAGTGAGAATACAATCTTCAACTGACTTAACATCACTGGACTTGGGATCATCAGGCGAGATTTCCATCCCTGTCAGGGCCTCAGAGTTTAGAGCCGAAGCAGACCCAGCCAGAAGCTACGCTTTTATACCAGCTGCCGTAATGTCAATTGCACCCGAGTCAGCAGTCCCTGCCACAGTGGCTATAGAGACTGGATTTCTGCCTTTACAGACTAGGGACCCTTCGTCCCCATTATCAGGAAGAGCAGCTGAAGATGAAGCCCTTATTCAGAAGACTCATGAAGAGATAGCTTCATCATTTATTGGTTCTCCCTCCGCAGGTGTTCAAGCCATAGCTCCCGAAACAGCGGTAGAGGAGGAGTCTTCAGCTCAACAGGAGAGCACAGAGAGGGACCGGCCAATTCTTCCAGCAGATTTGCCGTCTTCGTCCTCTCAGCCGGATGTCGCACTATGGGCAGACATTGATAGTGAAGTGACCTTTGAAGTGATCCCCTCTGCTTCTTTTGGCTTCGCATCGTCTGAGAGCTTTATCTGGCAGAACCTGGATATGCTGCGCCAACTGGTAGAATCTCAGCCTGGCTTGACACATTTGCAGCTGAAGGAAATTGTTGATCGCTTCACTACCGGCCTGCAGGCCATGGGCTGCCCTCTGGACACATGGGCTCAGTGGGTCTTGCTTTTGCTGAAATTCGTGCATCGGAGAGATTTCCTAGCACGGACTATGACCGACAAGCTGACGGCATTGAAGTTGCAGAGGTCAGAATGCAAATCTGAGCTGGAAAAGCTGACGCTTGCCCTTGACGAACGCCAAGCTGAGCTACAGAGCGTTGTCCAGCGGGAGGAAGCCGTCCAGGACCAGATAGCCATTCTGGAAGCGGAACTCGCTGGACTTCGAGTCGAGCTACAACAATTATCGTCTATTCGGCCACGGTCCACCGAGGAGGTGGCCTTGTTGGAGGGACGGGTGATGTCTCTCCGGGACATGTTCGTGAAGCTTCAGGAAGAGGAGGCGCGCCTTCATGAACTAAGAGCCACTCCCGATGTGGGTCTTTTGGCCTTTGAAGATATCTTTCGGCGGCCTTGAATTATCTCTTCTTTGTTTTCTTCTGCCCTCTTTTGTGATACAGTGTCCCTTCGGGGCTCTTTATGTACTCCTCTTTTAATGGAAAGGAATCTTCGGTTTCATATGTGTCCCTTGTCTTTTCCATGTGGTTTCATCACTTTGGGAAGTGGGGTAGTGGTTCTAGCGGTCCCTCATACGAATGGCTCGTACCTGGCAGGAGAGCGTCCACCCCTTCAGAGAAAGGATGGGGAACTCGCCCCACCGCGTGACGGCCTTCGGGTGGGGTGCTTTAAACCGAATTTTGTTGGTGGTAGCAAACGTCCTTCTTGGCCATACGTGCTGCAAGGGAGACGGTCTGCAGGAATGTGAATGAAGAGGCTCAGAGCACTATCCGGAATGGGCGAATGGTCCATCCCGGGCAGGTTTCAAAGCTAGTCGGGGCAATGTGCCAATCGACCAGTACATGATTTCATCATCGATATTGGGTTTATATCGATGCAAAGGAGTTTTATAGGTTTCATCAGAGTAGACGTAAGGTCTACCCTGGGTAGAGGTTATCACAGGTGGGACATTGAAGGGTACGCGGTTTTCATCAGGAGGGACGTAGGGTCCGAACTGGATAGGATTTCATCATTGATCGGGCGAGGTGCCGGTCGATCAATAGCTAGTGGCATCATCGATATTGGGTTCATATCGATGCAAAGAAAGTGTTATAAGTTTCATCAGAATAGACGAAAGGTCTACACTGACAGGGTTTCATCATTGATCGGGCGAGGTGCCGATCGATCAACAGTTGGTTTCATCATCGATATTGGGTTTATATCGATGTAAAGAAAGAGTTATAAGTTTCATCAGAATAGACGAAAGGTCTACACTGATAGGGTTTCAATTGGACATGGTTTCATCACTGATCGGGCGAGGTGCCAGTCGGTCAGTGGTTAGTTTCATCATCGATATTGGGTTTATATCGACGCAAAGAGTCTCATAGGTTTCATCAGTATAGGCGTAAGGTCTAAACCGGACAGAGGATTTCATCATTGATCGGGCGAGGTGCCGGTCGATCAACGGTGGGATGTATGTAGAGGTGTAGGTCTCGTTAGGATAGACGTAAGGTCTATTCTAGCAGGTTTTATGGCGGGTGGGACTTTGCCAAGAAGTACGTAGGTTTCATCAGGATAGGCGTAGGGTCTGTCCTGGTAGGGTTTTATCGTTGACCGGGCAAGGAGCCGATCGATCAAGGGAAAGTTTAGGAGTTGGCTCAGGACAGACGTAAGGTCTGAACTAGCCAGGCTTTATCAGAATGATGACCGGTTTTATTGTTGGTGGGATATGTGAAAAGAGGGTATGTAGATTTAATCAGGGTAGACGTAGGATCTACCGCGGAAAGGCTTTATCATCGGTGGGGCATAGAGCCAGATGACCGACGGAAGGCCTCGTCAGTGAAGGGTAGGTGAAGGCAACGTGCCGGTTGGCATGGAACTTCTGACTTACCACATTACCGACCCAAGCGCCCTTTTGGGTTTTCACCGGAGCCAGCCCCCTCTTGCTTTTGCCCACGCGTCCTTGCGGATTTTCACGTGGCGGGGTACCCGATTTTACCTGCAGTGCCCTTTCGGGTTTTCACCACAGCTGGGTTTTGGGCCATTTTTGCACTTGTCCAGAACGCCTGAACAAGTCTGGCGGGGTATCTCTATTTTCAACCCCATTTTTATATATATACTTTTTGTCGTTTTCTTTCTCTTTTCCTTTTTCATTGTCTTTTCTGGGACCAGGACTTTCATCCTATGGACCATGGCGCCATATGTTTATTGTGGACACACGATCATTGATGTGGGTGTCAACATCAATGCAAAGGGAAGTAGGGTTTCATGATCTATCCAGACAAAAGGTCCGAATTGATTTAGAGGATATAGATAGCAGCTCGGGCACGAGGCCGTTCGCTGAGAATATGAGTTTCGTCGTTAATGTGGGGTTTAACATTAACGCAAAGGGATAGAGTTTCGTGATCTATCCAGACGGAGGGTCTGAATAGATTCAAAGAGCAGTGTTGTGCTATGTCAGAGCAGACGGAAGGTCTACCCTGGATGGATCTTAGCGTCGATCGGGTAGCGTGCCAACCGATCGATAGCAGGTTTCATCATTGGTATTGGCTCATACCAATGCAAGGATTTCATATGCTTCATCAGGGTAGATGTAGAGTCCAAACTGGGTAGGGTTTTATCATTGATATTAGGCGAGGTGCCAATCGATCAATGGCGGGTTTCATCATCGGTATTGAATTTATACCGATGCAAGGAGTTCATGGATTTCATCAGGATAGACGGAAGGTCTAAACTGGATAGGTTTCATCATAGATCGGGCAGTGTGCCAATCGATCAACAGCAGGTTTCATCACGGCGGGACGTAAAGAGACTGTAGATCTAGTCGGAATAGACGTAAGGTCTAAACCGAACAAGGTTTTATTGCTGATCGGGCAATGTGCCGGTCGATCAGTATCAGGTTTCAGTACTGGGTTTATACCAATGCAAGGATTTCATAGGTTTCATCGGGATAGACGTAAGGTCTAAACCGGATAGGGTTTCATTGTTGTGGGTCTTAGACAGAAACAAGTGGAAGTGTTTTATCAGAACAGACGGAAGGTCTATCCCAAGGTGGGCTTATTATCGAGGGAATTTTTCTTGAGCAATGCATGAAGGCTTCAACAGAATAGACGTAAGGTCCATTCCGGATGGGTTTAATCGTTGATCGGGCAAGGCGCCGGTCGATCGACGAGGAGCTTTATTGTGGGAGGTGAGGCTTTCTTTGGAATCACCACATTACTGACCCAAGCACCTTCGCTGGAGCCAGCCCCCTCTTGCTTTTACCCACGCGCCCTTTCGAGTTTTCACGTGGCGGGGTACCCGATTTTGCCTGCAGTGCCCTTTCGGGTTTTCACCACAGCTGGGTTTTGGGCCATTTTTGCACTTGTCCCTAATATAGGAGCAAGTCTGGCGGAGTATCTCTATTTTTAACCCCCCATTTTTATTTTCTTTTATTCTCTTTCTCTCCCTTTTTTTTAGAGGGTGACAGGTCGGAATGCCACCAGCTTAAGATGAGGGTAGCTTGGTTAGGGCGGAGTGCCGCTAGACCAAAGAAAGGGTAGCTCGGTTAGGGCGGAGTGCCGCTAGACCGGGAAAAGGGTGTAGCTTGGCTAGGGCGGAGTGCCGCTATACCAAGAAAAGGGTATCTCGGTTAGGGCGGAGTGCCACTAGACCAAGGAAAAGGGTGTAGCTTGGCTAGGGCGGAGTGCCGCTATACCAAGAAAAGGGTATCTCGGTTAGGGCGGAGTGCCACTAGACCAAGGAAGGGGTAGCTCGGTTAGGGCGGAGTGCCACTAGACCAAGGAAAGGGTAGCTCGGTTAGGGCGGAGTGCCGCTATACCAAGAAAATGGTAGCTCGGCCAGGGCGGAGTGCCGCTAGACCGGGAAAGGGGTAGCTTTGCCTGATCACTCGGGGAATGCCGTTTGTGCCGCATGATACAGCTTTAGATGTCTTCCGTTGAGTGGTGAGAATTGGATTTCCCCTCGATGGTTAACAACCACGTAGGCCCCTCTTTCGTAGACCCTCTGTATCACATAAGGACCTTCCCAGTTAGCATTCAGCTTTCCTTTTGGGTTGGACGTCATGACTTCTTTTTTCTTGACCATGACGAGGTCACCTTTCTTGAATTCTCATCCTCTTATGAGTTTGTTGAATGCAGTGGCCATGCGGGCCTGATACATTTGGATACTCTTCTGGGCTCGGAGGCGCTTCCCTTCCAATTCAGCCAGTTCTTCTAGTCTTCTTTCTGCATTGGTCTGTTCGCCACGGGCCAGGTCATATTGGACTGCCACTCTGAGTGACGGGACTTCCAGCTCTAGCGGAACCACTGCCTCTGAGCTGTATACCAGCGAGTATGGTGAACACCCTGTAGGTGTCTTGAAGACGGTGCGGTATGCCCATAGAGCCTCATACATTTTCTCTTCCCAGTCCTTCTTATTAGAACTGACGACCTTGGCCAGCAAGGTGCAGAGAGTCTTGTTAAAAGCTTCTGCCAATCCGTTTGCCTGTGGATTGTAAGGAGTGGAGGTCCTCCATTCGATCTTATACTTCTCAGCAAGCCGATAGACCTTCTGATTTCTGAAATGACTTCCATTGTCAGATATTATTCGGCTGGGGATCCCGAACCGGAAGATAATGTTCTGCTTGATGAATCTGGCGACCAGTTCACCAGTCACTTCTCTTAATGCTATAGCCTCCGCCCATCTGGAGAAGTAATCTGTTATGGCCAGTATGTACTTATGTCCGGCCGAGGAAGTCGGCAGTGGCCCGTCTACATCAGTTCCCCATTGTGCAAACGGCCAACTGGGAACTGTAGGGTGCAGAGTCGTAGGAGGCCTTCTAGGCACAGTAGCATGCTCCTGGCATTTCTGGCATGATTTTGCAAATTTACAGCAGTCTTCAAACATGGTGGGCCAATAGTAGCCCAGCTTCTTGATTTCTATCTTCATCTTGGGACCAGCCTGGTGGGCACCTGCTGTCCCAGCATGTGTTTCTTTCATCGCTTGCCAGGCTTCCTCAGTGGACAGACAGCGGAGTAGAATCTTCTTGCGTGCATCTGCCATTATTCGGAACAAAATTCCATTCCTGAGTTCATAAGAATCTTTGATTTTTAGGAGTTTCATCTTTTCTTCTCTTATCTGCGGCAGTTCTTGGTGTAGAAACCACTGCAGCAGGTGCTGTCTCCAATCAGACGCTTGTTCTGTGCTGATGGTGGCAACTTCGTCTTCTTCGGGGCACCCCTCTAGCATACTGGGGACTTGCCGCCGGTTCATAACGACAATGTTCAGTGTCTTATTTGGCGGGACTGCTAGTGAGCTGGCCAGCTTTGCCAGTGCATCAGCCTGGGCATTGTGTCCACGGCCCACATGCTTGAGCTCAATATGGTAGAATTTCGCCATGAGGCGCACAGCTTTTTGGTGGTAGGGACTCAGTTCTGGCTTCCGCACTTCAAACTCCCCTTGGATCTGTTTTATTATCAACATCGAATCCCCGAATACTTGAAGAATTTGGATACCCATGTTGAGGCTGACATATAGCCCGATTATCAGAGCTTCATACTCGGCCTCATTATTGGTGCAGGGCTTGTTTATAGAACAGGAAGTATGCACGACCTCCCCTTCTGGTGACTTCAGCACAATACCGGCCCCGGCCCGTATTCTGGTCTTTCCATCGGAGTCTGTCTCTGTTCTAGATGCTCCATCAAAGAATAGTTGCCACATAACTGACTGAGCCTGGCAGGCCTCGAGTGTTTCATCATCGGGTAACTCAGTCCCTAGCATATCATTTTCCGGCACAGGATGCTCTACGAAGAAATCAGCCACGGCCTGTCCTTTTATTGCCCTCTAGGGTGTATAGGTAATATCGAATTCCATCAGGATCACTGCCCATTTGCCCAACCGGCCCTTCAGTACTGGCTGAGTCAATATATATTTGAGCGGATCTGCTGTAGATATCAATCTGACTTCATGTGACAACATATAGTGTCGGAGCTTTTTGACAGCAAAGACCAGTGCCAAGCAGGTCTTTTCTATATAGTTGTAACTTTCTTCAGTTCTAATCAGCCTCCTACTTAGATAGTACAAGGCTTGTTCTTTGCCTTCTTCATTTATCTGTGCCAGCATTACCCCCAGGGAACAGTATGTGGCTGCGATATACAGTATCAAGGGCCTGCCCTTAATTGGTTCCCCCAGCACCGGAGGGGTCTTGAGATATTCTTTCAGCTTCTCAAAGGCTTCCTGACAGCCATCGTCCCATAGGAACGACACATCTTTCATCATGAGCTTGTGAAAGGGGTGGCATCTTTCCGACAGATTTGATATAAATCGTCGGATATAGGCCAGACGCCCTTGCAGAGATCTCAGCTCGGACAGATTCCTTGGTAGAGGGAGCTCCTGGATAGCCTTAATCTTGGATGGGTCAATTTCAATGCCCCTATGACGAACAATAAACTCGAGGAATTTTCCACTGGACACGCCGAAGGTGCATTTCATGGGATTCATCTTGAGTTCATATTTGCGCAGCCTCTGGAATACTACCCTCAGGTCTTGCAAATGGTCTTCTCTTCTTTTAGTTTTTACTACCAAATCATCAATGTAGCACTCTACTTTCTTGAAGAGCAAATCATCAAAGATCTTGGTCATAGCTCTTTGGTAGGTAGCGCCGGCATTCTTGAGACCAAACGGCATCCTTTTGTAGTGGAATATCCCCTTCGGGGTACGGAATGCAGTGTGCACTCTATCTTCCTCAGCAATCCAGATTTGGTTGTATCCGGATGACCCATCCATAAATGATAGGACCTCATGACCAGTAGTCGCATCGATCATCACTTCAGTGATTGGTACTGGGAAGTCATCTTTCGGGCAAGCCTTATTAAGGTCCCGAAAATCAACACATATTCTGATCTTCCCATTCTTCTTCTTTACGGGCACTATATTGGCTAGCCATGTAGTGTATTGATTTTCTTCAACAAAGCCTACATCAATCAGCTTGTCAACCTCTTTGTTAATCTGATTTATTAACTCAGGGCACATTCTCCTGGAAGGCTGCTTTACAGGGCTAGCCTCTGGGTTTATTGCCAATCGGTGCTGTGCGACATGAGAACTCAGTCCCGGCATTTCATCATATGTCCATGCAAAGTAGTCTCAGAATTCCTTCAAAAACTGTATATACTGTTCCCTGGTAGCTGGCTCCAGCAGTGTACTGAGGAATGTCGGCCTTGGGTCATCTGCGGTCCCCAGATTTATTTCCACAAGCTCATCGACGGTGGCCTGACCTCCATCTTCGACCTCGGGTGGGGCTTCTTGTAAGTCAATGAAACCTCCCGGGATATAATCTTCTTCGGTTTCATGATTTTCTGTTTCATCATACTGGTCATCAGCGGGTGCTGGCTCATCATATACGACCAATATTGTTGTATTCTGTTCAGTATGCCCCGAGGACATAACTGGATCAGCAGAAAACTCAAAGACGGAGTCTTCCGCCCTTAGAGGCTCTTCTGATGCAGACTCCCTTGAGAGATCATCATTTTGTAGAGCCCGGACTTCTTCCAGGATGCGCTCAAACTCCAGGCATTCCCTCAGCTCTTTGGCTACTTGGTCTTCATCCGGGATTCCCGTGTCAAACTTTGCTTCAGCATGGAACAGATCCTCTTTGCAAGGTAGGTCTTCCCAGCGCCAATCTTTCTTTGTTTCATCAGACATCCCCGTCTCCGGATGACTGTCTGGGGCTTCATTGTTCATTATGGATTGATAAATGATTTCTTCATCTTCCGAGGGGTACTTGTCATATCCTACCTTGAGAGGGTCTTCATGCTGGTAGGAGACAGAGATGACGTCCACTTCAGCTTCATAGTATTCTTGAAGGGTATAACCCAATCCCGGGTGCTGAGTGATCTTCCTCAGTTCTTTATCATCCCGGGGCGGATCCCATAGCTCCTGGAACGCCTTCTTTTGGGCAACAGGTTGTAGTGATGGCATCTGCATTTTAGAGAACATCTGTGAAACCCGCTAGGTAGTATAGTCCAAGCCCGTGATCGGCACCATCCGGTTTGCAGATTCTTCAGGGACCATGCAGTCTTGATCATCGTCTTCGACTGGCTCCCCAGTGTAGAATATGGTAGGAGGCTCGCAGAAGCGAGGGACTTCCATAGTCTTCAGTGGTAGCACCGTCTGGTACTCTAGGCTGACGATGGGCTTGACTAAACCCTGCGGAACCTCCACCTGTGTGTACTTTTCTTTCATTTCTTCATCGATATCATCCGGGTGAATGCTAGGAGGGGTGATCCGAGCAAAGTCACCAGCATAAGAGATATAAGATACCTCATGCTTTTTAATATAGCCCTTTGGTGGCGTGGGAGACCAATTTTTTGCCTTCGTCACCGGCTTCTTCAGGTTGACCCCAGCCTCTTTCTCTTCACCCTTTTGCGACACCTCCGTGTAGTAGGATGCATCGAGCATATGGCACTCGAATACTTCGAAGGGATGCAGATCCGCAAACACCCTCTCTTCTTTTCCTTCATGGCAGTATTTAATGCATTGATGTAGCATGGACGGCACTATCTGATATTCATGCAGCCACGGTCTCCCCAGCAGGGCCTTATATGTGGTGTTGGAGTCGATTACATAGAATCATACCACGGTAGTGAGATCCCCCAATGTGAGGTTAAAATCAGCCACCCCAAGGGGCGTCTCACATTTCTGGTTGAATCCCGCAATTTTCATGTCTCTGACCTTGGTAAGCTGCAGATCAAAGTAATATTTTTGGTAGATGCGGTATGGGAGAATGTTCACGGCAGCCCCGGGATCTATCAGTATCCTGCTCAGTGGCAGACAGTTCAGGGAGCCCCTCATATACAGCGGTCTGTTATGGCAGGAATTCAGAATCAGCATGTCATCCTCTGTGAATGTAACTGACGGCCCATAATTCACTTCTATCAAGAGTGCTTCATATTGTGCCGGTGACTGCAAGGCATCAACAATTGCTTGGCGAGCCTCTTCACTCAGAGAGAGAATCTCCCAGATGGAGAATCTGGTAGGGAGCTTCTTTAGTATTTTCATGATCCGGCTACCCACCCTGACATTAGACAGTCTCATTTCTTCCGCCCATCGGGGTTTTGGAAGTTCATGTGGTGCCCGTGGCCTCTGCTGCCCAGTGCTGGTTTCATCCTCTGGACTGATTTCTTGGGGGGCTTCTTCTATAGCAACGGTCCCTGGTGCCGTCAGAGGGTTATCCCCTTCTTTCTCATTCTGCTTGTAGGCTACAGACGCCGATTGCTGAGGTCTCTTGCCTTTATCTGGCCCAGCCTGTATCGACTGCCCATTTTCTAGACTAGACAGAAATTCCAAAAATGTTGGAGTTTGACCTCCTTTCTTCTTTTCTTGGTACAAGCCGGCAGGGGGACGAACCTGGGCACCTCGTACCTCCGGTTCGGGAATCTGGTAGGGCTGTTCCCCTCTGAACATAATGTTATGATTAGCCGGTGGTGGGCGCCCCCACCTTCTCCCGGAGCGTGTTGCATGTGCCGAGGTTGAGGCCTCGGCATGGTTGGCTTCTAGCGGGGCATTTGATGTTTCATCCTCATCCTCCTCCCCGGGCGAGGTAAAGAGTGCTGACAGGGTGTTGCATTGTACTGTCACGACCCTCTTTCCCTTCTTGGACTTGGGCCGTCTCTTCTTTTTCTGGGAATTTGGCCTTATTGGCCCCTGCCCCCAGAAGGGTTCAGTCTCAGCCTTTTCTTGTTCTGCCTCTGACTGCTCTTTAATTTTCAATCCTTCGAGCTGTTCCCAGAGTATACAGTCTTTCACCAGCAGGTGCCCGGGTTCTTCTGTTCATATTCATCGAGCCCATTAATATACTACTGTAAACGCCTGGCTGCAAGACTTACTTCCTTATGTGCAGGTAGGGGGACTTGTCTTCTTCGGTTATGAGTGGGGATCCGGATGACCGGCCCTATCTCAGCTGTGCGCCATACTGGCTTTACTGGAGGCGGTTCAGGTCTTGGTGTGGCACCGCGGATAACTGCTCCATTGGTATTGGCTGCGGGAGTCTTCTTTCTATTCTTTATGGGTTTCATCTGCCATCATTCCTGATCCTTCAGTGGGGTGAGGAAGCAAGCTTCATAAGTATGCCTGGTACATTCTTCAATGGCCTCCTTAGGCAGCTGCTGGTAGATTGAAATCATATTGGCGGCCATTTTTAATGCCGGAGGCTCATGTGGACGAGGTGGCTCTACCTGGTAATCTCCCAGCTGTAGCTTGCCCTTTTTGACTATGCCTTCCATAATATCTTTGAAGACGTAGCAATCTTCAATTGCGTGACCCAGCGCACGGTGATATGGACAGAACAGTGGATCACCTTTCTTCGCCGCGTCATCGGGTCTCTTTGGCTCAGGCAATGTTACCTTGTTGAACTTGTATGCCCAGTTGAATAGTGCAGCTGTCTTATCTTTCGGGAAAGAGTACGGCTTTCTCATTTTATTTCTCAGAGAGACCTTATCTTTTCTTTCTGTTGTGTCTGCTGGTGGGGGAGCTTCATCTGCCCCCTTCTTCCCTTTCTATTGCTCGAAGGTTCTGAAATCGACGGTGTTGGCCTCAGAGTGCGTTGGTCGTCGATCATTAGATTTCCCTTTCGGCACAGTTGGAGCATTGGCGGTCGGATGCTTAGACAGGAACGTCTCGACCTCCACCACTATATTGTTCAATCGGTCAAATGTTCTGACATCTGCACCAATCATCTTTTCCAGTACCTCTCTCCTGAGGCTCTGCTTACATATTTGCACTGCATCTTCTTGATGAGGAGGTCTTCTGCATCTCATAGCTAAGTTCCTCCACCTTTTGATGTAGTCCAGTGCTGTTTCATCTTGCTTTTGCCTGGTTGCATATAGTTCTACTATTGTAATTTCTCTTTCCGTGACGTGAAATCTGTCGTGGAACTTTCTTTGCATATCAGGCCAATCGGTCACTGACCCAGCCGACAGGCTTGAATACCATTCAAAGGCTATCCCGGTGAGGGATGAGCCGAAGAACTTAAGCAGATAAGCTTCATCGCGGCCAAGTCACCCATAATTGTGGTATAGTAAGCTATGTGCTCCCTTGGAGAGCCCTGGCCATTAAAATTTTCAAACTTCAGCGGCTTACTGACGCCTGGCGGTAGTCTCTTAGCAGCATACTGGGGAGGATACGGTACCCTGTACACATCGTAGGTACTAGCATCATCACCAGTCTTTTCAGACAGCTTCATCTCCACAATCTTTTCAATCATCAGCTTCTGGGCTATGGCCGGATCTATGTTTTCCGGGAAGAAGTGAGCTTGTTGCTGACTATAAGGAGTTATCATCACAGTTGCGCGCAAGGCCGGCGTGGCAGGCTACGTCTGAGATACAGAGGGCTGAGCTACCGTCTGCTGTAGAATGGGTTGGCTCGACGCTTTGCCCTTATCAGCCGGGAGAGGATTAGCTGGAATAGCCATTTCTGTTGAGCTGGCAGTCTGCCCTACAGGCTCGGCTTGCTTGGAGACCGGTGTAACTTCGTGCCTCTCATTTAGCTGTCTTCTGAGAGCATTGATCTCTTGTTGATATCTTCTAAACATCATCTGGATCATGGGATCCAGGGTTGACGGGATCTTTAGATCTTCTGAAGTCCCTTCAGCATCATCAACGAAGGGATTGTCTTCCTCTTCCGCTGTCACCACATTAACTGTCATAGTGGTGATCTTGCAGGCTTCATCATTAGTCTTCATCTTATCTTTTACCGCCTGGCCTCTTCTTGTGACGGGGCCTGGTCGGGTTGCTAGTCTGAGCAGTTCATCTGGCTGTGTCGGTACCATATCCTGCCCTTCGACAAGCCCGGCCATATTGCAGGCAAAGATCTGCATCTTTTCCCTCTGCCTGTAGACTTTCCTTCTCATCTGATCGGGGTATTTGAGCCGGTCAAAGACTGATATTCTTTCTCTAGCTTCTTCCTTATGCAGGTCTTCTTTCCCATATCCGGCTCTGTGGCCTTCTTCATAATCATTGGAATCGGAGGAGGAGACTCCGAGCATCCCTTTTTGAAGGGTTTCTTCTTCTTCTTCATCCATGGTGCCCAAGGCACGGGATAATCTTTGCTGCCCGAGGGTGGAGTTTCCCAGGTAATGAAAGTAGTCTTGAGCCACTTGCTTCATCTCTTCTTGATTGTGCCTTCGTGGCTTTGGTTGGAGCATCAATCTTTCATGGCTCTTCTGCTGATAAGCCAGTCTCCCCACCTAAGCAGTCAGGTGCTCAGCTTTGCAGTATTTGAGTATATCGGCCTATCTGGCGCAGGCTCTTGGTCTTCTTAGAGTGACAGCAGCGACTGGTTCGCTTATTCTCATTTCCTCTTCCTCCCTGAACCTTCTACTCCCATCCTGGCAGTAGTTGGCAGCAGCAGCATAATTCTTTCTTTCCCATCTTTTGCCCCCAGCCATGGGGTGAGTGACCATTAGGTCCTTCTTCTGCTCATATCTTCTGCCCCTCATCCTGAGGCGAATAGTAGTCAGATTTCTTCCTTCATTCTCTTCCTCATCTCTCCTACCCCGAGCCCCGGTGTGAACAGCAGCAGCATTTCTTATGTCTCTTCCTTCTTCTCTTTTGCTTCCTGCCCTGAAGCGGGCAACAATGATATTAACAATGTTTCCTTCCTCTCGAGCTGGGGCCCAACTCTGGATTTTCTTCGGCCGCCAGATCTGCCAGAACTTGGGCGGCTTCGGCGCCAGTGGCCTTCTATCCTCCTCTTTCATGTCGGCCCTCCTGGCGGCTAGTACCCGGAACCTGTTGGTAGTAGGCACCATCGGGACGATCGTGTCTGGCTTGACCGCCCATGGGCGACCATTGAGGTTTACCCGGACATCTCCAATCAGCATGGTCTTTCCTGAGTTGGATATCCGGCGACCCGCAGCTGTGGATTGGGCTCTCCTGTCGGATCTCCTACTTCTCCCAGCAGCAGAGGGTGCGCCCCTTTTCGCCTCGTGATGGACGAAGCAGGCCACGACCTCAGGAGTATCCTGCATCCCCCGGTTCATTTTCGGGATGGTAGCTTGTGGCAATGTCTCGACAACAGTCTTTTGTTCCTGGTTGTCGATCTCGAGCAAGTCAGTGAAGATGAGGCCCAGGCAGTTGGGCATCCCGACAGCAGGCGGCATCGATCCGAACGAAAGAGGTACCGCCAGGTAGCCTTCTCGAACATGCACATCGACTGCTTGTTGATCAAAGCGTACAGAGATGATTCCAGCCGTCATTGTAGCTTCCTGAAAATAGAGAAAGCATGGAATCAGAAATTTGAGGGGGGGCCCACTGGGCCTCCTATTTCGGCGTAGAGATGAAGGGAGACTAGGTCCCACCGGGCGTGCCAGACTTATGGACACGGGATTTTTCTTCCGTTAATCTTATTTGATTTTATTTGTTTTATTTATTGATTTATTGGTTTAGTTAATTGGCGTGCCAGTCACATGTGTGACGATTTCATTGTGCGCTCAACTTGACTTAGTCAATCGATTGTGAAGTCCGAGTCGGGACCAAAAGTCCGCCATACCATAAAGGCTATGACGTTAATTACGCCCTTCCTAAGAAGGACAACCCTTGATTAAACACCGAAATAGGAGGCCTCATAAGGCAAACAGATATTCATGTGCACAATTTTGAACTTCATACCAGGGCCAGGAAGGCGGGTAAGATAATAACATCAACCACAGAACAGACGATATCGTTGAATCAGCGGTTCAAAAACTGGGTGTAGGGGAAAGGGGAGAAAGCGAATTTAAATCACAGGCAGACTGAGCTGTAACCATGATGGGGTTTTAAAGCATCGATCAACATTTCGACAACATCTCCCCATAATCTGGATTATGCCCAGGGGAGAATAGGCTATCACCCACGGAGTGCCGGGATGAAAGCCAAGAGATAGATAGGCCGAACCTCTCGCATTACACATGTATGCCATGGGGCAATATTTGACTCTTCCCTTATAAGAGCTGGTGGCACTCATGCATTGGCAGAGCTCACCAGAGCTAAAAAGGTTGGTGGGTTGTCGTAATCCCGACACGAACTGATGGAACATAAGGGAGTCTGACTCCCTTTAATTTTATCCCCGGGACATATCTGGTGATCCACGGATATCCCTGTGTGGGTTTGCTCTGGGTGTTGGGGTTCATTGGGTGCCAGATTAGGCTCTCGGCACACTCTGAATGGGCACGGGCTCTCGGCATGACCCAAAATGGGAAGGCCAGGGCTCCCGGCGCCAATGGCAAGAAGGCCGGAGGTTCCCGGCGCCAAGGTGAGAGGGCCGGGGTTCCCGGCGCGATGAAGAAGAGGATAGGGGGTTCTCGGCCCCAATGGCAAGAAGGTCGAAGGTTCCCGGCGCCAAGGTAAGGAGTTGGGTGGGTTCCCGGTGTGAGACAGAGAAGCCAAAGAGGAGCTCCCGGCGCGAGCTTCTCGGTGCGAAGACAAAAGGGCCGGGGAGCTTATCGGCGCAGCTCAATGTGAGGGGTTTCCGGCGCGACGGATAGGAGGCTTTCGGCGCAGGCAAGAAAGCCAGGAGACGGGCTCTCGGTGAGCAGGGGAAGGAGGCTAGGTTCCCGGCGCGGACGAGGAGGCAAAAGGGGTTAGGGTTCTCGGCGCCAGAAAGACCGCGCCAAGAACTATTCAGCCATTTTACTGTGCACGGGACCGAGAAGGGAGATAGTGCCGAGAGGGTTTCTGGATTTTACGGCACCCTGTTTTTGGGGTTTCTTTCTGGGATTCAGGTAACGGCTGGGAATTTAGGATGCAAATGAGGGGGGAAGCCAAGGGCTTTGCTGGGGCAGTGCCAGGGGATCACTGGAAGGCGAAGTTTATGGAGGGCTCGAGATCATCACCCATTTAAAACCCATGGAGATATGTTTTTCTGTTGCCAGCCGTCCAGGGAAACCAAGGGATAACTGTCCCTGATTCTTGGGGCGACCTTAATGGCTTAAGAAAAGGAAACAAACGGAATGAAAGATGGGGAGACTACCCAGCGTAGGTATCACTGAAGGGGTGAGAGGATAGAGTCCAATAACCCATGGGTGTGAAGATTGGGACTCTTCCTTCGACATTCCTCCAGGAAGAACAATCGGAGCATAGAAACCTGAAGCATCAGAACGATCATTCAAGACATTGAGCAGCACTCATTCGAGAGAAACCAGAGATGGGAAGGCTTCATCAGTTCACGTTCAGTTGAACCAGAAACATGGATACATGTAAGGAAGAAGAAAGAAAACGGAGAAACGCCCAAACAGGCCATCAAAACATTTCATTCCATTGCATCATCCCAAACTTACACCAATCAAAAGGGGGGAATGAGGGAAAGGAAAATAGAACGAAGGCCGGGATATCCCGGTTACATTTGATAAATCGAGGTAAGACTCGTAAGATTACATAGAGAAGAAAAGAAAACATAGGGGGGAGGGGGGAGCATTGACTCCTCTCCCTCCCTAGTTGCCCACCTGGAGCTTCTTCTCCTTCTTCCTCTTCTTCTCTTTTTTTTTCTCTATTGCTCTGTTGGTCTCTTCTCTCTTTTCTCTATCATTTTTCTCTTCTATTCTATTGTCTCCCTCCTTTCTTGCTCGAGGGGAAGGGGGTTTTATAACTGTATTTTGTATCTTCTCGGCAGGCCTCTCACGGCGCGCATCAACTGAGGGGCTTCCCGGCGCGCAGGACTTCAGCTTCTCGGCGCAGCTTTTGGGCTTCGACAAGAGGATCCCGGCGCCACTTTATAGGCCCACTTAGGTCTTTTAGACTAGGCCTCTTATTGGTCCTTCAAGTGCACCAGCACCCAAAAGGGCCCTCCATTGGTGACATAGTTTCTATTGAGATCATTCATAGGTTTTTCATCAGTCGGTAGACCGGGGTTTCATCGGCGTTGCCATCTGAATGATGACAAAACTGGACATCATTTCATTGGCATCATCACAGGAATAGTGACAAGACCGGACATCAGCTTTAGCCTGGAAAGACTTCAGCCAAGTGACTGCTATTTCATCAGTGCCGTCGTCTGACTGACAATGGCATCGGACATCAGCTTGGCCGGGAAAAGGCTTCAACCGGGTAGATGGTTGACGAACTTCGTCAGTGATCTTCCACTGTTGGTCTGATCTTCCTTTCAATTCTGTCTTTGCCCTTGCTCATTTTCAAGGTGTCAACAGACCTCTGGAACTCATCCTGAAAGTTTGAGCTCAAGAAGAGTTCGTGACTGGGAGCAGAAATTCATGGAAGGGGGATCTATCCTAGATGGACAGAACTCCGGCGAACATGACGGTGGTGCGATGGCGGCACGGTGGCGGCGATGGCGGCGACGACGATCTTCGGAACTGATAGAGGAGGCTTCACACCTCAGAATCACAGCTTTCCCAGCTGCTGAAGGGGGAGAGAGTAGAGAGAGAATGATGTGGCACAGCCCAAGGATGACTAAGTAGGTAATGAACAACCTAGGACCTAGATCCACAAGCATACAAGCACTCAATGATTCTCACAATAACGTCTTACTCACACGGCACACGCGATCACCCGGCGGGGCCGGGGGATGATGGCAAGGGTCCGAGGCGGGACCCAATGAGTCTAATGGACTTAGTTGGCTTAGGCTGACCCCGAAGAGTCCAGGATTCCCAACTTAGTGGGTGGCTGGCCCGCAGGGCGGGGTTTTGGGTGGCACTCTCTCTCGGTCCGCGGTGGGCACCAACAAATGAGCATACAAGTACGGGCCCTCTTCTCACCGTCCGACGAGCAATCAAAGCAATACTAAACTTGCAGAAGTAAGGCTATCAAGGTTAGTATCATAGGCTCACCTGATCGGTGTGAAGACACCGATCCCGCTCGGAGACGTGGGCGCGCCGGGAGGCGAGGGTATACACCCGATCGCCGCGGCGATGTACCTTGACCTGAAAGTGCAAAGAGTACAACACTACGCCTCTCGCAGGAGGGGTGATCTTGGGATGGGGATTAAGCTTATTACATTCAAAACTACCTCCACGCAGGGAGGGGCCTTCAGCCGGCCAAGCGAGGTGGGGAAATAAGCAAAGGAAACCCGACTTGCCGAACTCTACCGATTCTGCCAATCTGCAGGTTCGCTGGACAGTGGGGCGGTGATGATGCTGCCAAAAATTCCACAGAGCTCAGATCTTGATCAGACTTGCACCAAAAGCTTGCCAACGGACCAAGGATGATCTCCGAATTTTTGCTGAGCTTGGTAAGGTCTTTGTTGGCCGGGGCAGAGTCTGGAACCGGACTGATTGGTTCTGCCTCTGTCTAGTGCAGAACAATGTGGCTGATTGCAGAGGGTGCCACGATCTCCACCAAGCTCTGATTGAGACGAGACCTCAACCGTTGGAACCGTGGTCGAGTCTTCTTTCTGTCGACACCAACAGCGTGGTTGGCAGATGTCGGAGAAGACCCGAACGATCAGATGAGTAGAGGGGTGTCGGTTCTGGCTCCTGTAAACTGACCTGACACACTTGGAGTAGAAAATTCGTAACTTTAGATGCCAATGTCCAAATGCAGTTATGCTTCTTGAGGATGAAAGAGGACTTGAGAGGGAATATTTTTTATGAAGAACACTTGATCTGGATCCCAAAGGGTTCATCGTGGTTGAGTTTCCACTCTCGCTCTGGTTCCCTGCCTGAGAGGTCCTGCGCAGTCGAGGGAGAATCACTCCTACCAGCAGCTCGGAACTCGGATGTCGACAAAAACACCTCGCATTGAAAGCTCTCTGGACGACCTTTCCAGATATGTATGCCTTGACACCAGGAGGATCAGGGAGAGGCCGAAGATGATGCGACTTTCAGGACCAGCACCTGCAGCCTGCGACCTGCTACCTGGAACTGCAACCTTTCAAGAATCAAGGGAGTGGAAGGGGGTTAGCAAAGCTTGTGAATGATGGCTGAAGGTTTAGGGAGAGGGGGAGGACGTGGCTAGGGCTCCAGGAGGGTCTGGAGTGGCAGGGATAGATGGAGAGGGGGGCTGTAGCAGCTAGATGTGGAGATGGGGGGTGGGGGTGCACTAGAGAGAGGGTGAGTGTGAGAGGAGGATGGGGGTGAACTTGGCTATGGGAGGGAAGGGGAGGTCGACCTGGAGCTGGTATGGGGGTGGAGAGATGGGAGGGAGATTCAAAAATGGCCTTGGGAGGCACCCCTTCAGCCTTGGGAAGATGGAGAGGTGCCTAGGGAAGTGATTGGGGTAGGTGGTGGTTGGGAAGTAGGGCTTAGATTGGTGGAGGGTTGTTGGGACTAGATGAAGAGTAAAAGGAGGGTTGTGGGAAGTTGTGGGGTATTAATGGAGGTAGGTGGGGGTTGGAAGTGGTTGGGAGGAGGGAGGAGAGAGGAGAGGTTCGCCCCTTTCCTTGGGGAGAGAGAAGGAGAGATAGAGAGAGAGATAATGAGAGAGTAAGAGAAGAGAAAGAGAAGTGAAAATATTGCTATTCAAATAGATTCATCAAAAGTTGAGTACATGAGGAGAGATGGGCCTATATATAGGCAACCATTCTTTACATGACCAAAATGACCTTGACATTAAGATAAAAGACTCAACAAGTCCTAGACTCAACCCATTAGGCCCACACTAAGGTACTAAGGCCCAATTACACAAAATAAGAGAAATAAACTAGATACCAAGACTCAATAAAAGAAAGTACATACGATAAGACTCAAGAAAATGAAAATACATAAGATGGGATCATGGAAAAGGAAGATACATGTAGAGACCAAAGCCATCCCATATCAAAAAGTGTGCAGGCAACCGAGCTAGAAGGAGGGTCGTGAGATGCCCTCATCAAATCCCCCGGACTGGGGAGAACTCGACCCTGTCGAGTATGGGTCCGCCTGGCTGTGGTAATGCTCCAGCATGTCGGGGTCCAAGCGCAGTAGATCCTCCTGACTCACCCACGTATCCTCTATCGGGGGACGGTTCTTCCACCTAACCAGGTAGCACTGATACACCTTGTGCCTAGTAATGATACTCTGCTCATCTAGTATTGCCTCTACCTGCTCTCGTCGGTCTCTCAAGCTGGAAAGTGGAGTCCCTCTGGGAGTGTCTCTCTCAAGGAGGGGTAAAGGCTCAAGTTCCTCACTAGGTTCCACCGCGGGGCCCTTGTAGAGGACCAGATCCGCCACATTGAAAGTAGGATGTACCCCAGAACCCTTAGGTAGGTCTAGCTCATAAGCATTACTGCCAAGTCTTTTCAGAACTCGAAAGGGTCCCGAACCCCGGGCCCTCAACTTGGAGGCAGGCCCTGGAAGGAGTCGCTCTGTCCTCACCATCACCGAATCTCCCACTTGGAACTCGCAGTGGCGCCGGTGAGCATCTGCCCGCCTCTTGTAAGCCTCATTTCTCTTTCCTATATGCTTGCGGATGTCATCATGCAACTCCTTGATATGCTCTGCAAAGGACTCAGCTGAGACTGACACTCTAGCATGTGGGGGAAGGGGAATAAGGTTGGACGGCTTTCTAGGCCTATAACCATGCACAACCTCAAATGGACTCTTGCCTATGGACCTATTGACAGAATCATTGTAGGCAAACTCGGCTTGAGATAAGAGGAGATCCCAATTCCCAGGGTGGTCCCATACAAGGCAACGGAGCAAGTTCCCAAGGCTTCGGTTGATGACCTCAGTCTGGCCATCGGTCTGAGGATGGTAAGCAGTGGAGAATTTAAGGAGGGTTCCCATTAGGTGCCAAAGAGTCTTCCAAAAATAACTGGTAAATTTCACATCCCGATCAGACACAATAGTCTTAGGTAATCCATGGAGTCGGACCACCTCATCAAAGAATAATCGGGCAACCCTAGAAGCATCGGTGGTTTTGGAACATGGGATAAAGTGGGCCATTTTAGAGAACCTATCAACCACTACAAAGATGGAATCATGTTTGCGCAAGGTCTTAGGTAGGCCAAGGATGAAGTCCATGCTCAAATCCTCCCATGGTCGGTCTGGTATGGGTAGGGGTGTGTAAAGCCCAGTATTCTGCTTCACTTGTTTGGCTGAGGCACAAATGCGACATTGTCTCACAATGTGGGCCACATCCTTCTTGAGACTAGGCCAATGGAATCGCCTCTCAACCAACTCTATGGTCTTTTGGACCCCAAAGTGTCCAGCTAGGCCACCACTGTGTAACTCCCAAACCAAGAAGTCCCGAAGTAAAGTCCGGGGTATGCAAAGCCTAGCTCCCTTGAATAGATACCCTTCTTGAAGTATGAACCCCTCATGTTCCTTGTGGGGCTGAGTGGAAAGAGTGTTGTAGTGAGTCCCAAAGTCGGGGCAAGTTGGATATTCTCCTTTGATTCTTTCAAACCCGTTTACTTCCACTTGGATGGTGGCCAAGTGGAGAGTAAGGCTACCCGCCTACTTAGCGCATCGGCAGCGCGGTTCTCACTACCCATCTTATACTTGAGGATAAAGGTGTAAGCTTGAATGTATTCTACCCATCGGGCATGGCGGGCATTGAGATTTTGTTGGGTGTTGAGGTACTTCAAAGCCTCATAGTCCGAGAAGATCACAAACTCCTTGGGTAGGAGATAGTGCCTCCAATGCCGAAGGGATTGAACCACGACATAAAGCTCTTTGTCATATGTGGAGTACCTAGTCCTAGCCTCACAAAGTTTCTCACTAAAATAGGCTACCGGGTGACCCTCTTGGCTAAGAATGCCCCCAATCCCTACCCCGGATGCATCACAAGTGACTTCGAAGACTTTTGAGAAGTCGGGTAGGCAAAGGACCGGGGCTTGGGTCATTTTGTCCTTGAGCTCTAGGAAGGCTTTTGAGGCTGCCCTAGTCCACACAAAGGTGCCTTTCTTGAGGCAATCCGTGATAGGAGTGGTGATGGTGCTAAACCCACGGATGAATCTCCTATAGAAGGTAGCTAGCCCGTGAAAGCTTCGGGCCTCATGAAGGGTCTTGGGTTCGGGCCACTCAAGAATAGCTTGGACCTTTTCGGGGTCCATGGATACCCCTTGGGATGAGACAATAAATCCTAGGAAGGCTAGTTGATTGGTCAAGAAATGACACTTCCCGGGGTTAGCAAAGAGACTCTCCTTCCTAAGAATGGTGCACACTTGTGTGAGGTGATCGAGGTGGGCTTCCTTGGATTGGCTATATATGAGAATGTCGTCAAAGTAGACAACTAAAAAGATGCCAATGAAGGGGCGGAGGACCTCGGTCATGAGGCGCATGAAGGTGCTTGGCGCATTAGAAAGGCCAAAAGGCATAACATGCCATTCATAGAGACCGTCCTTAGTCTTAAAGGCGGTTTTCCACTCGTCCCCGGGACTAATGCGGACTTGATGGCAGCCGCTCTTGAGGTCAATCTTGGAGAAGATAGTGGCTCCAGCTAGCATGTCTAACATATCATCTAACCGAGGGATGGGGAACCTATACTTGACCGTTATCTTGTTGATGGCTCGGCTATCCACACACATGCGCCAAGTTCCGTCCTTTTTGGGTGTGAGAAGAGCTGGGACGGCACAAGGGCTTTTGCTAATCCGGAGGAAGCCCTTCTTGATGAGCTCCTCAATTTGCCTCCAAAGCTTAGCATGCTCGGTGGAGTTGAGGCGGTAGTGTGGGAGGTTGGGCAAGGTGGCCCCGGGCACAAGGTCGATGGCATGTTGCACATCGCGCATGGGTGATAGTTTGTCTGGAAGTTCCTCAGGAAATACATCATGGAAGTCCTCAAGGAGTTGTTGAATTTCTATTGGGTGTGGGTTGGTTGGGGTGGACTCCCCGAGGCAAATAACAATGGCACACACATGTTCTCCCTGGTTGACTTCTTCCTCAAGCTCTTTCCTAGTGATGAGGTGTAGGCTCCTAGGAGGCTTATTGATCATACTAGGGTTAGGGCTTGATGGGGTGGGGTTTGGTGGGTTTGGAATAGTGGGAGGGGTAGGGGATCCCTCAAGGGAGGGGGATGCCTTCTTGGGGAGGGGGCGGGGTGGAGAAGGGTTGAGTTGGATTTTCTTCCCCTCATGAATGAAGATGCAAGTGTTTGTCTTTCCTAGAAAGGTGGCATCTACATCGTAGATCCAAGGTCGTTCTAGGAGTATACTCCCAACTTCCATTGGTAGGATGTCACACCACACTTGGCCTTGATAGGATTGGAATGTAATAGGGACAAGGCAACGAGCACTAACGGGTATGGAGGTGGTATCAATCCATGCTACCCGATATGGGTGGGGATGCGGGGAGGTGGTAAGGCCCAAAAGTTTGACGGTATCGGGTGACACTACATTCACACTACTCCCATTGTCCAAGATGACCTTCCTAACATGGCTCCCTATCCGTATGTAGGTATGGAATATGGTGTTTCTTCTCCAATCATGCTCTTGGGTTTGAGTGAGGGTGCACCTAACCACTCCGAGGTAGGAGTCGGTGGGTGGAGGGAGTTGTTCTTGGTTGGTCTCTATGTAGTGGTTCTCATACTCCTCCTCCCATTCAAGAGAGGGTTCATATACCTCCATTTCCCCTTCAAATTCAGCTTGGGGTTGGGGGTTGGCCTCCTCTATGAGCAAGTTAGATGCTCCCTTGGTGGGGCATTGGTTGGCAAAGTGTCCATACCCATAGCACCTAAAGCATTGCTGCCCACTTTGATGGTTTGGGGTCATCTTAGTGTGAGGGGGAGTGGGTGTCAGATTGGGCCTATTGGGAGTTGTGTTTAGGGGCCCACTTGTGGGGCGGGATGGTGGTGTGTCACTAGGAGGGGTGACCCGGGTGGGAGGTGCTCCCATGGGTGTGGGAAGGAGACCTCTATGGGGAGGTGGAGGGTTGGCCCTAGGTGCCATGGCTTTAGGGTCCATCCCCTGAGGGGGAACCATTCGTGTATACCGAGAGAATTTCTCGGCATCCCGAGCTACTTGGTAGGCTTGCTCTAAAGTGGCTACTTGATGCATGAATAACTCCTTTTTGATATAGAATTGAAGTCCATTCCTAAAGCGGGAGAGTGTGACGGCGGGGTCCTCTTGGACTCCACACTTGAGAAGGTAGTAGTCAAACTTCTCAATGTACTCCATAACGGTCTTTCCTTCTTGGGTCAAGGCTTGCCACTCATCTAGGAGGTTTTGATGGTAGGAGGGTGGGACATATTTGAGTTTGAGTTGGTCCTTCATGGTCCCCCATGTGGTGATGGGAGCTTCCCTCCTAACAATCCTTAATGCCTCAACATTCATCCAATGAGTCTTGGCTAATTTGGTTAATTGCATCTTTGCAAGCCGGACTCTCCTATCCTCGGTCATTGGGTACCAATCAAAATATTAGTCCATGGCTGCCTCCCAATCTAAGTAGACGCTCGGGTGATGAGACCCATCAAAGGTGGGAGCATCGACTTTCACAAGTCTCATTAGTTGGTCATCCGGGTTATCCCGGGGGAGTCTCTCATTCCTTCTAGGAGGTGGGTCTCTTTCCGGCTCGGGAGGGTGGTCAAGGTTGAACTCTCCTATGGCTGGCTCCACATGTGGAGGTGGTTCTCTCCTATCTCCTACCCTTGGAGGAGGCCTATTTTCCTCAATTTGCTCAAGCCGGGCCGTTATATCATCAAGCCGTCCCATAATATTGGTCATACCTTCCACAAGAAATCTCATGTGGTCGGGAAGCTCATGCTCATTGTGAGCGGGATTTCCTTGGGGATTGGGATTTATGGTGGTATTAGAAGAGGAGGGATTGACTTGATAATGGACTCCACTACGAGTGGTCATGCAAAGTTGGGTGGGCTATGCAAGGGTGTGCGGATGCACCTATGAAAGACTTAGTGTGACCCAAGACAAGACTTGTAAGGACAAGCCTTCGACCGCTCTGATACCACTTGATGTGGCACAGCCCAAGGATGACTAAGTAGTTAATGAACAACCTAGGACCTAGATCCACAAGCATACAAGCACTCAATGATTCTCACAATAACGTCTTACTCACACGGCACACGCGATCACCCGGCGGGGCCGGGGGATGATGGCAAGGGTCCGAGGCGGGACCCAATGAGTCTAATGGACTTAGTTGGCTTAGGCTGACCCCGAAAAGTCTAGGATTCCCAACTTAGTGGGCGGCTGGCCCGCAGGGCGGGGTTTTGGGTGGCACTCTCTCTCGGTCCGCGGTGGGCACCAACAAATGAGCATACAAGTACGGGCCCTCTTCTCACCGTCCGACGAGCAATCAAAGTAATACTAAACTTGCAGAAGTCAGGCTATCAAGGTTAGTATCAGAGGCTCACCTGATCGGTGTGAAGACGCCGATCCCGCTCGGAGACGTGGGCGCGCCGGGAGGCGAGGGTATACACCCGATCGCCGCGGCGATGTAGCTTGACCTGAAAGTGCAAAGAGTACAACACTACGCCTCTCGCAGGAGGGGTGATCTTGGGGTGGGGATTAAGCTTATTACATTCAAAACTACCTCTACGCAGGGAGGGGCCTTCAGCCGGCCAAGCGAGGTGGGGAATTAAGCAAAGGATACCCGACTTGCCAAACTCCGCCGATTCTGCCAATCTACAGGTTCGCTGGACAGTGGGGCGGTGATGATGCTGCCAAAAATTCCACAGAGCTCAGATCTTGATCAGACTTGCGCCAAAAGCTTGCCAACGGACCAAGGATGATCTTTGAATTTTTTCTGAGCTTGGTAAGGTCTTTGCTGGCCGGGGCAGAGTCTGGAACCGGACTGATTGGTTCTGCCTCTGTCTAGTGCAGAACAATGTGGCTGATTGCAGAGGGTGCCACGATCTCCACAAAGCTCTGATTGAGATGAGACCTCAACCGTTGGAACCGTGGTCGAGTCTTCTTTCTTTTGGGACCAACGGCGTGGTCGGCAGATGTCGGCGAAGACTGGAACGATCAGATGAGTAGAGGGGTGTCGGTTCTGGCTCCTGTAAACTGACCTGACACACTTGGAGTAGAAAATTCGTAACTTTAGATGCCGATGTCCAAATGCAGCTCTGCTTCTTGAGGATGAAAGAGGACTTGAGAGGGAAGATTTTTTATGAAGAACACTTGATCTGGATCCCAAAGGGTTCATCGTGGTCGAGCTTCCACTCTCTCTCTGGTTCCCTGCCTGAGAGGTCCTGCGCAGTCGAAGGAGAATCGCTCCTACCAGCAGCTCGGAACTCGGCTGTCGACGAAACCACCTCGTCTTGAAAGCTCTCTGGACGACCTTTCCAGATATGTAGGTCTTGACACCAGGAGGATCAGGGAGAGGCCGGAGATGATGCGACTTTCAGGACCAGCACCTGCAGCCTGCGACCTGCTACCTGGAACCACAACCTTTCAAGAATCAAGGGAGTGGAAGGGGGTTAGCAAAGCTTGTGAATGATGGCTGAAGGTTTAGGGAGAGGGGGAGGACGTGGCTAGGGCTCCAGGAGGGTCTGGAGTGGCAGGGATAGATGGAGAGGGGGGCTGGAGCAACTAGAGGTGGAGATGGGGGGTGGGGGTGCACTAGAGAGAGGGTGAGTGTGAGAGGAGGATGGGGGCGAACTTGGCTATGGGAGGGAAGGGGAGGTCGACCTGGAGCTGGTATGGGGGTGGAAAGATGGGAGGGAGATTCAAAAATGGCCTTGGGAGGGACCCCTTCAGCTTTGGGAAGATGGAGAGGTGCCTAGGGAAGTGATTTGGGTAGGTGGTGGTTGGGAAGTAGGGCTTAGATTGGTGGAGGGTTGTTGGGACTAGATGAAGAGTAAAAGGAGGGTTGTGGGAAGTTGTGGGATATTAATGGAGGTAGGTGGGGGTTGGAAGTGGTTGGGAGGAGGGAGGAGAGAGGAGAGGTTCGCCCCTTTCCTTGGGGAGAGAGAAGGAGAGATAGAGAGAGAGATAATGAGAGAGTAAGAGAAGAGAAAGAGAAGTGGAAATATTGCTATTCAAATAGATTCATCAAAAGTTGAGTACATGAGGAGAGATGGGCCTATATATAGGCAACCATTCTTTACATGACCAAAATGACCTTGACATTAAGATAAAAGACTCAACAAGTCCTAGACTCAACCCATTACGCCCACACTAAGGTACTAAGGCCCAATTACACAAAATAAGAGAAATAAACTAGATACCAAGACTCAATAAAAGAAAGTACATACGATAAGACTCAAGAAAATGAAAATACATAAGATGGGATCATGGAAAAGGAAGATACATGTAGAGACCAAAGCCATCCCATATCAAAAAGTGTGCAGGCAACCGAGCTAGAAGGAGGGTCGTGAGATGCCCTCATCAGAGAAGGCGGCGGCCCTTGCTTGCTCCAACAATAATCTGAAATTTGTGTGTATTAATTCCAATCAAATGAAAATACAAGGAATATATATGAAATACAAAAAGACTTCAACTATCCCTAGATCTAGGTTTGGGGAGGGATAAAAGGAGAAGTCCACATTTAATTATCCCATGTGTTGTGGACCAAAATAAAAGAAATTACAAAATATAACTAATTTGTTCCAAAGGGGGGGGCGCCCCCTTGACCAAGAAGCCCCCTTCTTGGACTTTGAATACACCTTGTCCCCCACTTGGCCCACCCTTCTAGAAGCCCACCATTGGAAGGTTGACTGACCCCACATGGGCCCTAGGGGTGAGGTGGATCAATGGGAGGAGGGATGGGGGGGCCCGCGGGACCCAGGTGATCCCATTTTACACATAAACCCTTATTACAATCCGAATTACAATCCAAATAAAACTAAATAAACACACATTGCACACAAATGAAATCCCCCAAAACATGATAAATTCTAAGACTCAAGGGGGAGTCCCCAGACTGTCTCCGAGCTAGATAGAAGCCGCTGTAGCCCGAGTGGTGCTCCACGTACGGTACCGGTGACTCGCCGATTCGTGCTTCTCGATCGCTCGAGTGTCCGCACCACCTGAACCTTGTCGGGGTTGGCTTCGATCCCACGCTGAGTTACTAGGAAGCCTAGGAACTTCCCATATATGACTCCGAAGGCACATTTAGCAGGATTGAGCTTCATGTTGCACCTCAGGATGGTGTCGAAGGTCTCGGCTAAGTCGGCAAGGTGGTCTTCTGATGTGACACAACCTCGGACCTAATGCAAGAAAGCACAATCGCATTCAAATGGACCGAATGGGGCCACCGCTCTATCGTCGCTCACCCAAGCCCTGGGTAACTTGGCAATGCCAAGGTGAGGTTGAGGGGTTGGGCCCTTGCTGGTAGAGGGCCAGCAAGGCCAAGATGGGATTCCCAATGGGTGTGGATGCCCAATTCAAGGGGGCCGACAAAGTGCCAAAGGCACCGGTTGCACTTCTCCCACGATGATCACTCAAGACAACGGGGCTTGAGGATCGGGCTCTCACTCGCATAACCAGCAGAATTAAGAACTAATATTGAAAGACAAGCACTAAATGGAGTGAAGGTTTGAGCACTTACTCGATCGGTTTGAAGAAATCGGTCCCGGTCGGAGACGAGGGCGAGCGGGGAGGCGAGTGGATCCCCACACGCCGCGTCGGGGTAGCTTGACCTGCCCAAACAAGTTACAACACTACACCTCTAGCAAGAGGGGGATCTTGGGGTGGGGGTTAAGGGATATTACAACCAAAATTACCTCCACATAGGGAGGGGCCTTCAGCCGGCCAAGCGGGGAGGGAAAACTAGGATTAAAAGTATTGAGCGATGAAGTCACCGGTTCTGCCTGCTCTCTCCGAATAGGGACAGGTAGTCGGTGTTGCTGCTGTAGAACTCGCTCAGGAATTCTTCTGATGACGAGACTAGTAGGGAAATCTGCGTAGCTGGGAAGGGAATGCCTCAGAATTTCTTTAATTTCTTCTGGAGCCGCTGCTGACCAGGATGGAAGTTTGAACAGAGCTTCAGATTCTCGGACCTGCAGTTACAGACTTCTAACAGCAGATTGCAGAGAACGCCCCGGCAGCTCCCGACCTCGGAATCAAGCGCCGTTGGAGTCGTTGGAATTGTGGACGAGTCCTCTTCGTAGCAAAATTGATGGGGAAGCCAACCAATGTCGGAGAGGACTAGGGGATTCAGAACAATAGCGACTGGTCGATGCAGACTGTGGGTAGCAAGATGACGGAGCTGAGAGAGAAAAATGATAACTTCTGCTACCGGATGTCGAACGGGATTCCGCTTATTGATTCTGAAAGTAGACAGGAAGGAGAAAAACTTTGTAGAAGAGTTTGTTGGCTGATTCCTCCGAGTTTCATCGTGGCAGAGCTTCTAATTCGGTTCTGGTACTCAGCAGGGACAGCTATGCGCAGTCGTGGGAGAACGGAGCTCCGGAGCAGCACACAGATCGGATGAAGACGAAACCACTGCCGTTGCGAAGGAGACCGGTAGACACTTCCAACGGTGGCTCTTGGGTCTTCAAACTCGTCCAGAGGAAGTTGTGGTGGCTGCTGCAAGTTGCTGGTTCACCTGTAACTTCTGGACTGTAAGCAGCAACCTAGGGACAGCTTCCAATGCCTAGAAAGAAGGAGGAGAATGGGGTATGTGGTGAAGGGGAGGTGGATGAAGGGTGAGAGGGGGAGTTGTGGGAGGTGTGGAGGGGGTCTAATGGTGGAGGGGAGATGGAGGAAGAGGGGGAGGGTGCAGGCTTCAGCTGGAGGTAAGGGGGATGGGGATTACAAGGGGGGAGAAGAATGGAGGGAGGTGGGGGCGACCTAGGCTAAAGGGGATAGAGGGAGGGGCGGCCAAAGCTTGGAGGGAAGGGATTTCAAATTTGAAATGGCCTTGGAAGTTGAGGGATTGTGTGGGGAAGGGGGTGATTGTGTTGGAATGGGGGTAGAATGTGTGGGAATAGAGAAGATAGTGTTGGAATGGGAGAGATTCTACCTTGGGACTATGGGGGTGGAGTAATTGCAGCTATGGGAAGTGGAGGGCCTTTAATGGGGTTGGTGGAGGTTGGAAGTTGGGAGGGAGGAGAAGGAGAGAGAGAAAGGGGCGAACCCCATAGTGGAGGAGAGAGAAAGAGGGATAGAGAGAGAGGTGGGGTGGGGAATCACTCCCCTAGGGCTTCTCACCCAACTATAGGATTCACTCCACTAGAACTAGATTTGAATACTGAAATGGAAATCTTTTGTATTGAATCATTCATTACCTCCAAATGAAGGGAATGGGGCCCTATATATAGGAAACACACATTTTATAATAAGTCCCTTACAAAAGACTCAATGACAAATAACCAAAGGGGTAGGGGGGCTTATGGGCCAAGCCCGAAGAATTGGGCCCAATAGCACATTACACAATCTAATGATACTCAAACCTAGGAAAATAAATGCAAGACCTAGGGACGTGACTCTAATAAACTGAAAATTACATCAAATGACTCAAAAAGATAGCACAAAAGGGATAATTGGGCCTTTATAGAGAGAGGCCCGAACTCAAACGATGCCGGAATGTGAAGAAGACCCTAGCCAAAGGGAGTTGTGGATGATGCCTCCATCATCTTCGACCTTCGGTGTTTTGATGAGCATATCATCAATGTGGGCCTCGACGCTCCAACCGAGCTGTCCTTCGAAGATGTGGTTGATCAGTCTCTGATATGTTGCTCCAGTGTTCTTCAACCCGAACGACATTCGGGTGTAGCAGTGTACGTCGAAGTCAATGATGAAGGTCGTCTTCTCGATGTCCTCTGGGTCCATCTTGATCTGATGGTAACCAGAGTAGGCATCTAGGAAGCTGAGCATCTCGTTGCCAGAGGTTGAGTCGACTAGTTGATCGATGCTTGGCAGCAGGTAGCAATCCTTCAGGGTAGCATTGTTGAGGTCAGTGAAGTCTACACACATTCGCCACTTTCCTGAAACTTTTGGTACAAGGATGACGTTGGCGAGCCACGTAAGGTACGGGACCGGACGGAAGAGACCAGTGTTTTGCCCCTTGGTGACTTGCTCCTTGATGACCGTTTGCTTCTCCGGGGCGTGCTTTCTCCTGCGTTGTTGGATAGGCTTCTCCGTTGGGACGAGGTTGAGCTTGTGCATTACCACGTCTCCCGGGATCCCGGGAAGGTGCAAACACTCGGATGTACTGGGTAAGGAGATCCTTATATTTTTCTTGTTCCTCAAGTGGTAGATCGGCTCCGATCTTGACTCCTAGAGTCGGGTCACCGTTAAGAAAGACCGTTAGCAACTCGCCGCCAGGCTCAGATGTTGCTGGTCCCTTTCCGGCTCCCTTTACTCCTTTATTTTTCCCTTCCAACCTAGTGGCTTCAACCGAGATTATATAGCACAGTCTAGCCAATGCCTGGTTGCCCCGGACCTCCCCCACGCCATACTTGGTAGGGAACTTCATTTTTTGGTGAAAGGTAGATGGCACCGCTTTCATTCGGCTGAGGATACCTCGGCCCAAGATGGCATTATATGCCGTCATCCCCTTAATCATGATGAAGTCCACCATAACGGTAGCGGTTTTGAGCGGGGTGTCGATAGTAACTAGCATGCTCAAGGCTCCCTCGGGATAAGTTGCCTGGCTGTTGAACCCACACAAGGGGGTTCGGATCGGGCGTAGTTTAGATGGATTCTCTCCCATCTTGAGGAAACATTCATAGGATAATACATCAGGGGCACTGCCATTGTCAACTAAGATCCTGTCTACGTTACAATGGTTTATCGTGGCCGATACAATGAGAGCGTCGTCATGCGGGGTGGTTAACCCTTCCAGGTCCTGGTCAGAGAATACCAGGGCCTATGGTTCGCTTGCCTACAGGGCCTTAGGGTGCTCAACAAAGGCTCAGCTCGCCTGCTCGGTGTGACGCTTTCTTCCTTGACTGCTATCTCCTCCTGATGCCACGCCGCCTGCAATGACGTTGATGTGGACTCCGCGGGGGGCATTGTCAATTTCTTCGGGGGCATATCGATCTTCCTTCTGCCCGGACACATACCGGGATAAGTGTCCTTGGTGGACGAGGCACTCGATCTCATCTTGGAGCTGATGGCAATCGCTGGTGTGATGCCCGTGATCGCTGTGGAACAGACAATGCTTGTGGCAATTGCGGTGCTTGGCCTTCATAGGCACGGGCTGGTGGAGGAGACCCGAGCCATTAATGTCTTCGTAGATTTCGTAGACGGGAGTAGTAAGTGGAGTATACCGTTCGTACTTTCGGGATGGCTCCTTGCAATCTCCGTCCTGGTTCCGCCACTTTCCTTGTCCCGTCCCTTGCTCAGATGGTCGCTTCTTGTCCCCCTCCCGACCCGAGCCTGTCGTGCATCGGCAGGCGCTGAAGACTTCTTCGCACTCTGCATGGTGTAGGGCCAGGGTCACTAGCTCGGAGAGGGATGTGGGAGGATGAAGCACTAGCTCGTGCCATAGGTTTTCATCACGGGTACCCTCGGTTAATGCGGTGATGGCCGAAGCAACATCTAGGCGGGGGATGCGCAGGGCTTCCAATTTAAATCGGTTGATATAATCCCGCAACCTCTCCCTCTGTTCCTACTTGAGTGCCAGTAATCCCGCCACCGACCGGGGTGGACTGTTGCCAGCGAAGCTTTCCTTGAACACTCACCCGAATTTCTTGAAGCTGTGGATGCTGCCGGGGGCGAGGGCCCTGAACCAGGCCTGAGCACCCTGAACTAGAGTGGTCACGAACGCTTGGCACTTGATTACGTCAGATGCCCCATGCAAGGTCATTAGGGTGTCGAAGCTGTCGTAGTGATCGGCCAGGTCTCCCTGGCCGTCGTACGACTTGAAGGCTGGAAGTGAGATCCTGGAGGAAATCTCGACCTTCAAGATATAGTGGGAAAATGGGCATAGTTCCTCGTCCTCCATGAGAGAGGTCTTCTGCAAGGCGCGGAGGGCGCGCTCTTGCTCCGCGAAACGCCTCTCAAAGTCTCGCAGCCGGAGGGACAGCTCCGGTTGTTGTTGGCCCGAGGGACTGGGGAGACGCACTTGCATGCTATCTCGGCGTTCCTCAGGGCCCTCGGTCTCCGGGAACGGTCGGTGCGCTCCAGACTTCTCCCTCCTCGCGGTGGAGGATGTTGGATCGCTGGTTTCGATAATGATAATTTCTGAGTCATGTGTGATAGAATTGTGGTCAGTGCATCTGATTAGAATATCTGATTAATTCATGTGAACTGTTTGCATGGTGGATTGCTCATGTCTGGAAACCCTAGTCTTGATAGTGACTTTCTGATGAATCATACTTAGCTGTTGGTGCTTTAATTCTCCAATTTTATCTATTGTGTATTGTCCATGTGGTCCATGCTATTTCATAGACTAAGTCATAGTCAGTGCATGCAGTGTCTCGCTCATAATCTTGCTCGGGGCAACTCTCGCTTAGTTCTGCACTTCACGCATAAGTGCTTGCCTCGGTGCAAGTCCTTGAACATGTTCATATGTTGTCTCCATGCATTACTCTACGTAACGACCCGACAATCCGATTACTGGGAAGGCCCGATAACCCGAGACTCGCACCGCCACCCACGAGTCCGACGACTCAGAAGGGTTAAAGGAAGGTTGTGGAGACTACACAAGTATCACAAATAATTACAGAAATTAAACAGTTAAATTTATTTCCTACTGCCGTTAGAACCCCGCCTCCACACGCTTCCCACGCTTGCCGCACGCCCGCACGATTGCCTCGTCGTCACCCACGTCCTCACGCCGTTGCACCGCCGCCGTCTGCAGTCGGAACGGAGGTCGCCACGCTCGAACGGGAGAGAGAGAGAGAGAGAGAGAGAGAGAGAGAGAGAGAGAGAGAGGTCAATTTCACGCCGGGAAGGGCCATTCGTGCCGCAGGGAGAGTCTATCCGATCCACCGTTTTGAGCCCCGATTCCATGGTTCACGGGCGTAGGAGCATGCTAGGGGGCTTGGGGGTTCTTCTCTCACTGTTTCCCCCTTCATGGGGCTTGTTTGGGGTTGGAATGGGTGATTCCGGTCAGGTTCACCGTTTTCACGCCGGTGGGCGATGTGCGGTCGAACCAGGGGCCGCACAACCCTTGTGCGGCTTCGTTCTGGCCATCCATCGGCTCGGCGCGCTGTGGCTGCGCTCGGGGCGCAGTAGGCTTGCGCAGTCTATCCTGGGACCGTATATCCTAAGGTGCGGCCCCACAACAACTGCACAACCCTGGGTATTCGACCATTGAATTTTACCATTGTACAGTGCACCAGGATGTGCGGCCAGGAGCTAGCCGCATAACCCCTCGTGCGGCCAGGTGCTGGCAGTACGTCGTCTGGTGCCATTGCCTGGGTGTGCGGCCAGATCTGGACCGCACAACCGTTGAACGGTGAAACCATAGCCGCTCTTTCCTAGTGCGGCTAAGGCCTAACCGTTCAGGTTTATTATCGTTGGGAGACGAGCAGCCAGGAGATGACCATTCTTCACCCACGTACGGCCAGGAGCTGGCCGCACATCTGTTGAATGGACCCATGTTGGTCATTCTTCAGTCTGTTTGGACCTGGGTAGAACAGTCCTGTGCTGGCCGTTGAACCCTAGGTGCGGTCCTTATGCGACCGCACATCCCTGAGCGACCCAGTGTGGACCGTTCAAGGGGACAGATCGTGTCGGCGGGTCTCCCGTCATACCGAGTGGTACCGGGAGATGTCGTTGTCAGCTTCTGTCACCATGCGACGGTATCGGTACGAGGGGCGTTCCTTGTACCGTCCGGTTGTGGCGTGATTTTTCGTTGACTTGAGAGTCTACTCCGTAGTGACCCTCCACTAGTCGTAGCCTGCTTACACGCGTGTGGTCCCACCAGGGAGTGGTGGAGAGGCTACCCTTAGAGACGGTTTATGGACCGGTTTTCGTCGGGCCCCGCGTCTTGTAGCCAGAGTCCGACTGAAGGGAAAATCGGTCAGAGGGCCAGACCAGGGACACGCGGTCTGTGTGTGCACACGTGGTTGGGGACGGTTGGACCCACGCTGACGAGCGTGACCCCAGCTAGTCACTCGTTTGTAGTTCTTGTGTGGTGTCTGTGCCTTTGGTAGGAGCTACCATGTCAGGCAGTTCACCTGCGGTGCGGTGTAAGATGTCAGGGGATGCTACCGGGTGTGCTTCTAGTGGGTGGTACTCCTGTTGAGTCGGGAGTGTCAGACTGTCAGTCTTTGCGACTTCGACCTTCGGGTTTTGTCGCCTTGACCGTGGTGTTCCGGTCGTTTCACCGTGGCACGTGTGTCGGCTTTCGTGCCGTGAGAGTGGTGTTTTGTAGATTGTAGGACTTCCCTTTTCGAGGTACTCGCTTACTGCTAGCGTGGCAGTTTCTCCGTTTACGAGGTAGGGTTCGAGTGATCCCTACTGAGTCTTGTTCCGAGACTCATTCCCTGTGTGTTTTCACTGTGTTTCAGGTGAGTCACGGCCTCATGGGAGCGCGTCTGAGGCTCAACGTGGTTCAGGTGCCCAGCGTTAGTGCCAGAGGTCAGAGCCGGGGTATGCCCCGTGTAGCTGTACTTTTCTTTCTTGTCTCTGTACTAGTTGTGGACTACTGTTGTTGTTATTTTATTTTATCTTGTGGACCATGTATCATGTAAAATGTTAAATTTATTTCCTGCTTAATGTGATAACTATTTAATTTCTACAATTATTTGTGATACTTGTGTAGTCTCCACACCTTCCTTTAACCCTTCCGAGTCTTCGGACTCGTGGGTGGCGGTGCGAGTCTCGGGTTATCGGGCCTTCCCGGTAATCAGATTCTCGGGTCGTTACACTCTAGGTCGTGTCCACTAAGGTCCATGCATATCATGTCTCTGCATCTCACCTTTTGAGGTCGGTGTAACTCTTGGGTCGGTGCAATTCTTGACCAGAATGCTTTGGTCAGGCTGGTCGTTCCTTCATCTCAGTGCAAATCCATCTTGGTGCAAGCTTTGACTTGTATCTATCTTTGTCATCTCAGTGCAAATCCATCTCGGTGCAAGCTTTGACTTGTATCTATCTTTGTCATCTCAGTGTAAATGCATCTCGGTGCAAGCTTTGTCTTGTATCTCTCTTTGCCATCTCGGTGCAGCTCCTGCTTGGACTGCATATCCCGACTCGGTGGATATTTTTAGCTTCTAAATAACATGAAGTCGGTGCATCTTCAATTGCATTACCATTCTCGGTGCAATTTTTGATCTACACCTAGTCGGTGGAACTCTTGGTTAATCAAAGACATTGGAACTCGACTCGGTGCAAGTCCTGTAGACATCTAAAGCGGAGTGGTGCAACGTTTTCTTCATTTCACATCGGTGCCTTTCTTGCCCGTCTTAGTCGATGCTTATTCCTTTGACTCGATGCAAAATTTTTCTCTCTGGCAAAATCAAGTCAGTACATCTTTGCATTTTGTTGCTTCCTGTCCGTGCATATCTGTTGCACGATCAGAGTCTATGGTCTGTGCTAATGACGTCATGCATCTTCTCAAGTCAGTGCATCTCTCACTTTGGCTCACTTCAACTCGGTGCAACCTCTTGTTCACCTTGTTACAAGTCAGTGCGACTGTTGATTTGGGAACTTCTACTCAGTGCAGTTTCTGGGTTCTTACTCATTACACTGATACGAATTGTGCTAAGTGTGTGATAAAATGACTATATTTTTTCTGACAATTTGTCTGTACATTCACCAGGAAGTTGGCACGTGATCTGAGGAAGATAGAGCTCCAGAATGTTCCAACACGTGCTCCAGCATTTAAGGCGGGAAATGTGGTATCCACTCGCTTAGGTCTCTAGAGTGTACTGAGGAAATGGTGTAAGGGAGGGTATACACAGACCAGGAGAAGAGAATAAGAAAGAGTGGAAGAAGAAAAAAAAAGGGAGTGTGAGAAGAGTGCTGTGAACCAAGTGAGAAAACCCAAGTCGAACATCTGTGTTGAGAGAAGATTTTGAGAAGAGAGAGTGATAGAGCTTAAAGCAGGCAGTGTCCAGCTAATTGTCGGTTCTTTGGATCAGATCCAGATTAATCTGCTACTGCGAGAGCTATACTTTTTTTCATTTCTTCTGTTTGGTTTATTTTCCCTTGCTGCTCTTCTTCTTAACTATGTTTTCCGATTCTCTGTTTTGAGGTCGGGTTTCCTCCTGTGGATTCAGGGGAAGAGAGACTTGGGTCTCTAGTTGCTGGTGACTGGGTGTCACTAGCGGTTCCTTCCGGGTTGGAAGAAGAGAGGTGTGTGTTCCTCTGGCTCAAGCTGTTAGGCAGCGTTTGTAGGCAAGCTGTGGTGCCCAGCGGTTTCAAGCTGTGAGGCAGCAGGAAGCCACACTATGTTTGGAGTGTGGGGTGGATGTAGGTCTGATGACCGAACCACCTAAAACCCCTGTTTAGGATCGTGACCTAATTGCCTTTTAGCCATGGTGAATGAATGCTTAAGATCAGTTCGATCGCCTAGAATCACCGCGTTTGCTGGGCATGAAGGTTAAGTGTTCTATCTCTTGTCTCGTTAGAACGTCTATTTAAGATCAAGCTGATTTACTACATTTTATTTTTCTAAAACGCTATTTGTGCTCGCATTAGGTTGACCCATTGAGTGCTTGAGAGTGGATCTTGCTAGAACACCTGCATTACTGAATCAAAGTTTTATTTCCACAAGATTTTGTAAGTTCAGTGTTAATCAAGATCTCAGTTTCAAATTGGGCAAATTTCCTTTTGGGATTCATTCACCCCCCTCTGAATCCGGGCCCTTTACTCAACAAGTGGTATCTGAGCAGGTTCTTGTTGCCCAGATTTAACGATTCTCAGTAGATCCTCCGTTTGTGTGGTACGTATCCGATTGTTGTTTAAATCCATGGCTAATCCACCGATCTTCAACAGTTCGAATTTTGATTCGTGGTTCGTAAGTCTAAGCAGAAGTGTAATCTCAGCTGATCCTGATCTGTGGAAATTAATTTCACATGGTCCTCACAGATTATCAAAGAAAATGTCCAAGTGGACCGACAGTCACAGATTAAAGCATGAGGAAAATCAGAAAGTTTTGAATCTGATGAAAGTAGCTACTGACAAGGTCTTACAACCTTTCCTTCTTGACTGCAGGTCTGCCAAGGACGTTCTGGAGAAGCTAAAGCTAGCTCACAGGAAAAAGGAGGACAGTTGCATGATGGCTAATGGAAGCTGTGAAAGTAGCAGCCAAAATGAAGATGAGGATAATGATCAGGTAAACCTCTTCGAGAATTACACTCTGGATGATTGGCAGAATGCATATGGTGATCTGCTAGAGTCACATGAAAAACTTAGAAAACAATTCAAAAGGTTGAAAAAGAAAACTAGTCAGAATATCTCTGATCTCACAGATGATAATTACTTGGAGCTGGAACAATCTCATGATGCGTGTAAGTCTGATAATCAAAAGTTGCTGAAACTTTTGAAGGATCTTGAACAAGTTAACTCAGATTTAAACAAGGTAAAATCTGAAAATGATTCCCTTAGAAAATCTGTTAAAGAAAACCAAGAAAAATTTGGGAAACTTGAGCAAGAGAAGAATTTGTTAGCTGAAAAATTTGAAGCCATCAAATTTGTAAACATGGAGTTGCAGAAAAAGGTTGAAAAACATCAAAGAGAAATGAAGGAATTTGAAAATGGAAGAAAGCATGAGGTCAATTCAAAAGATCAGCTCCTAATAAATGAGTTGGTTTAAAATGATAAGCTTAAAGAAGAAATTAAAAAATTAAAACTGTTGAACAATGTCATGTCTGAAAGACTTCTTACATTGGAAAAAGGGAAAATCATTTGTACAAACGAAACTGAAAAAGTTGATGAGCTGAGAAAGGAGATCGAAGTATACAAAAATGCCAACAAAGTGTTGAATGAAGTTGTTAATTATAGTGATCAAGAGATTGCTAGTTATGAAATTCACATTGCATCTCTTGAAAACAAAATTCAGGATTTGAATAAAGTTTTGTCTAAATTTGTTGAGGGACAAGAAAATCTGGACAGGTTGCTAGGAGTTAAGGTGAAGGCTCAAAAGGAAGGGTTATGCTACAATAATGTCAACAAAAAGGTTTTTAAAAACAAGCTAATGACATCTAGAGAGGGGGATTTCTGTAGCCCATTCAAAGAGCAGCCGAACTAGGCCCATCAGGACCAAACAAGGCCACGCTCGCCCAAGTGACAGCCCACAGGGCCCACTTAGGATAGAAAGCCCAATAAAAGATTCACTTGAGGATACTACCTTCCTAGGCGGCCTCTAGGCTCGGAAGACCCGAGCATCGGTCAGGTCACTGGAAAGGTCCATGCCCGAGCCATCTCTCCGCCCAGGGGAAGAAGGTGCATGTCGACCAATCTGACCCATCTTCGTCCGAGCTAAGCCTACCGCCCGGATAGGGCTGGCCTCTCTGAGCTCGGTACGGCCGATGATTGATTATCCATGTAGCCGTTAAGAGTCCTCTGTGGGCAGGAATTTATAAAGCTGAGGGACTCCAGCTCCCCAAGGTGATAACGCTCCCACGATAAGGCAATAAAAGCCCACGTCGAGGACGTAACCCCCACCTGAAACCCCTCGACTTACAGGACTCCATAAGACGGCGCACTATTTAACCTAGGGATACCCTCCGGCGAAAGGTAAGGGCAATCACACGCTCAAAACTCCTGAGTAGGAACCACTTCACCCTTCTGGTGGAGAGGGATCTCGCGCAGAAGCTACTTCCTCCCTATATTGCTCCCACCATAGCTCCACTGACTTAAGCATCGGAGGGTTTTCCCCAGGGACTCATCCCTGGGCCCCCTGATCTGTTTCCCTTTCTTGCAGTTCACTATCCGGTGATCCACTGCCCGCTCAAGACTAGCGTGAGATCTCACCTCTTCATCTGGCGCCGTCTGTGGGAAATGTACGAGAAGCCAGTATGGTGCGAAGGAGCTCAGGGAGGAGGTACGCCGGCCACAGGGGAAAGGCCATGGTAGCGGCAGGGGATGGCCCCTCCCGGGCCTCACAGAACCCTCCCTCCAACGCCAGCGCCCCCGTCGATGAACCACCACCCCCTCCTACGGTAGTAGGGCTACAGCTCAATGGTGGCGCCGAAGCCTTCCAGGCCCTCAATGTGAAACTGGATGTCCTCGTGGAACTCATGAGGACCCAGGCTGCTAGGGATGGAAGGTCCCGTGCCACGTCAGGGAGCCCTCCCCGCGAGAATGCATCCCAGCACACCGCCGGAGGCCGCTTCACTCTCCGCGGCCAGCAGATCATTTGCAACAGGATTGGAGGACCCTCGCAGGCTCCACCTCTGGAGCAAGAGGCTTCCTCCACACCAAGGCGGGGAAAACCAGGGGCGCGCCGTCTGAACCCGGAGACCGATGTTCCCGGGGATCACCAAGACGCTCCTCCCAGCCCCACGGCATGACAACAGCCGGAGTTATCCCTCCGACTGCGAGATTTCGAGAGGCGTTTCGCAGAACAGGAGCACGCACTCCGCGCCCTGCAGAAGACCTCTTTCCCGGAGGATGAGGAGAAATCTCTGTTCTCCGAATACATCTTGAAGGTAGAGGTGTCTCCCAGAACCTCCATCCCGACCTTCAAGCTCTACGACGGCCAAGGTGACCGGGCTGATCATTATGATAGCTTCGACACTTTGATGACCTTGCATGGAGCGACGGACGCCATCAAGTGCAGAGCCTTCGCGACCACCCTGGTCCAGGGCGCCCAGGCGTGGTTTCGGGCCCTCGCCCTCGGATCCATCCGAGACTTCAAGAAATTTGGGCGAGTCTTCAAAGAGTGTTTCACCGGAAGTGCCCCCCCAAGGTCGATAGCGGGGCTCCTGGCCCTCAAACATGCGCAAGGGGAAAGACTCCGGGCCTATATTCACCGATTCAAGTCGGAAGCCCTGAGAATCCCCCGCCTGGACGTGGCCTCAGCCATAACCGCGCTGACTGGGGGCACCCGGGACGAGAATCTCCGCCGGGAACTTGTCCTCCACCCTCCCTCGACCCTTGTCGAGCTAGTGACTCTGGCATTATGCCACGCCAAGTGCGAAGAGGTGCTCAGCGCTTGCCGAGATGCAACCGGCTCGGGTCTGGAGGGGGACAAGAAGCGGGCTTCCGAGCCAAGCTCAGGTTCGGGGAAAAAGTGGAACCGCGACAGAGAACGCAAGGAACCATCACGGAAGTATGAGCGGTACACCCCACTAGCCACGCCGGTCTACGAGATCTATGAAGGCATCAAGGACTCGAGCCTCCTCCGCCAACCCGAGCCAATGAGATCGAAGAACCGTAATCGCAACAAGCACTGCTTGTTCCACAGCGATCACGGGCACCACACCGGCGACTGCCACCAACTCCAGGACGAGATTGAGCGCCTCATCCGTCAGGGACATCTAGCTCGGTTCATAGTCGAGCGTAAAGAAGATCGAGGCGCCCTAGAGGAGATCGACAATGCCCCCCGCGGGGTACACATCAATGTCATCTCTGGAGGAGCAGCATCAGGCGACGACAGCAGCCGAGGAAGGAAGCGTCATGCCGAGCGGGTAAGCGGAGCCATAGAGCCTCCCAAGGCCCCGCCGAGTGAGCCCCAGGTCATAGTCTTCTCCGACCGAGACCTGGAAGGGCTGAGCACCCCGCATGACGACGCCCTCGTGATTTCAGCTATGATAAACCATTGTAACATAGATAGGATTCTAGTTGACAATGGGAGTGCCCCTGATGTACTGTCTTATGATTGTTTCCTTAAGATGGGGGAGGAACCATCCAAACTCCACCCGATCCGAACCCCTCTCTGCGGGTTCAATGGCCTGGCCACCTATCCCGATGGAGCCCTAAGCCTGCCGGTTACCCTCGGCACCCCACCCAAAACTATTACGGTCATGGTGGACTTCATAGTGATTAAAGGTATGATAGCATACAACGCCATCTTCGGCCGGGGAATCCTCAGTCGAATAAAAGCAGTGCCGTCTACCTATCACCAGAAAATGAAGTTCCCCACCAAAAATGGGTTGGGGGAAGTCCGAGGTAACCAGGACGCGGCCAGAAGGTGCTACAATATCTCGGTAGAGGCCACAAGGCCGGACGGGAAGGACAAGGGCCCCCGGGGAGTTGAGGATAAATCCGCAACCACCGAACCTGGTCGTGAATTGCTGGCGGTTTTCCTAAATGATGACCCGGCCCTAGGAGTAAAGAACGGAGCCGACCTACCGTCTGAGGTTCAACAGCAATATAAAAAGTTACTTTCTGAGTACATCCGAGTTTTTGCTTGGGCTGATGATCAACTCTCTGGGATACCAGAAGAGACTGTAATGCACAAGCTCAACCTCGACCCCGCCGTGAAGCCCGTACAGCAGCACATGAGGAAGCATGCACCGGAGAAATAGGCGATCATCAAGGCGCAAGTCACCAAGGGGCAAGAGACTGGCCTTTTTAGGCCGGTCCTGTACCCGACGTGGCTAGCCAACGTCGTCCTGGTACCGAAAGCTTTAGGCAAGTGGCGGATGTGCGTGGATTTCACCAACCTGAATAAGGCCACCCCTAAGGATTGTTATCCGTTGCCGAGCATCGACCAATTGGTTGACTCAACCTCGGGCAACGAGATACTCAGCTTCCTAGATGCCTATTCAGGTTACCACCAGATCAAAATGGATCTAGAAGATGTCGAGAAGACCGCTTTCATCACCGACTACGGCGTATACTGCTACACCCGGATGCCTTTCGGGTTGAAAAATGCCGGAGCCACGTACCAGAGGCTGGTCAACCACATGTTTGAAGGACAGCTAGGTCGGAACGTCGAGGCCTACATCGACGACATGCTCGTCAAGACCCCCAAGGCCGAAGACCACTTCATCAACCTCGCTGAGACCTTCGGCACCCTCCTGAGGTAAAACATGAAGCTCAATCCTGCCAAGTGTGCCATCGGAGTGAGATCCGAAAAGTTCCTGGGTTTCCTAGTCACTCAGCGTGGGGTCGAGGCCAACCCAGACAAAGTCCAGGCCATCCTGGACATGCGCCTGCCCACCTGCATCAAGGACGTCCAACGCCTAACTGGGCGTGTCACCGCTCTCAGCCGGTTCTTGTCCCGTGCGGCCAAACGATGCTTGCCCTTCTTCAAGCTATTGAGGGGGCCCAAATTGGCATCTGCTACGTTCGCATGGGATGAGGAATGCCAGAGAGCGTTCACCGAGCTCAAGGAGTTCTTGGCCTCGCCCCCGGTGCTCTCCAAGCTCGTTCCGGGTGAAGTCTTGCTGCTCTATCTCTCGGCAACACCATCTACGGTTAGCTCGGTCCTAGTTAGGAATGACTCAGGAGTCGAGAGGCCGGTCTACTACACCAGCAAGGTGCTCAATGAGGCTGAAAGGAGGTACCCTGCAACCGAGAAACTCGTGCTAGCGCTGGTTACCTCCGCCAAGCACCTCCGTCCCTATTTTCAGGGTCACCGCATCACCGTGCTAACCGGTAAATCATTGAAGAAGATCCTGGCCTACCCCGAACCCTTAGGACAACTCGTCAAATGGGTCATTATGCTTGGGGCCTACGATATATCCTATCGGCCGCGCTCAGCTGTGAAAGGCCAAGCGCTCGCCGACTTCATCACCGAAAGCACCGTCCCGACTGAAGAAAGATCCCCGACCGCGCCCAGGCCAACCTGGGAATTGTTCGTTGATGGGTCCTCCAACTCGGTCGGTAGTGGTGCTGGAATCCTCCTGAAGTCCCCCGAAGGAGCAGAACTGCAATACGCCTTGAAGTTCAGCTTTCAGGCATCCAACAACGCTTCCGAGTACGAGGCCCTTATCTCGGGAGCGCGCATGGCCCGACGGTTAGGGGCTGAGTGAGTCAAAATCCATACTGACTCCCAGATGGTCGCTAGCCAAGTCAACGGCGAGTACAAAGCTCGAGAGGCACCAATGATCAAATACCTCCAACTGGTCAGAGACCTGGCCCAACAGTTCGAGAGATTCGAGGTAGTCCGAATAGCTAGGGAGGAAAACTCCCAAGCGGACGCCCTCTCTCGACCCCTATGGTATCCGATCGGTCCTCCTTGAAGAGCTAGAGCACCCGAGCATTGACTCGGAGCTCCTTACTGTTGACTCAACCATTCCGAGCGACTGGCGCACCCCCTACCTGTCGTGGCTCCGGGACTCTCAAGAGCCTTCCGACCCTTGAGAGGCCCGCAGATTGAAGTACCAAGCCCGACGCTTCATCGTTCTAGACGACACTCTCTACCGGAGATCTTTCTCTGGTCCCCTCCTGAAGTGTCTCGGCCCCGACGAAGCCAACCGAGCTATCCAAGATATTCATGAAGGCCTGTGCGGAGCGCACTCAGGAAGAAGGTCACTCACCCGGATCCTGCTATGGCAGGGTTACTGGTGGCCCACTCTGCAGTGCGACTGCACGGCCTACGTGCAACAGTGCGACCGATGCCAGCGATTGGACCACTTAGTCCATCAGCCGGCTACAGAGCTCGTCACCCTGACCGAGCCATACCCCTTCACTCGGTGGGGGATCGACATTCTTGGGCCGTTCCCTACGGCTCAGGCCCAGAAGAAGTTTATCATCATCACCATCGACTACTTTACCAAGTGGATCGAGGCCGAAGCCACGGCGAGGATCACCGAGACAGTCGTCTGGAGTTTCATCTGGAAATCGATCATTTGTCGTTACGGCATCCCCCGGGTGATAGTGAGCGATAACGGTCGGCAATTTAACTCTCGTTATTTATGAGACAGATGTGCTGACCTAAGTATTCGCAACCACTTCACTTCGGTCGCCCACCCTCAGGCCAACGGGCTAGTCGAGAATGCCAATAAGACTATCTTAAAATGATGAGGGCATCCCTTGCCCCTCCACATTTTCTCCGGACTCGGATTGTTCGTCGGCAAGCGCCATTATGTTCCTCAAGTGTTTGTGAGTCGAGTCATGTAATTTTCTTATTTTTTGAGTCTTAATCATGTAATTTTCCCTTTATTTGAGTCATGTACCTAGGTTAGTAGGTTATCTACCAATGTCCTAAGTCATTGTGTTGTTTAGATAGGCTATTGGGCCCATCTCATTGGGCTAGGCCCATGGACACCCCCTTCCCTTCGGTTATTAGTCATTGTGTCTTTTGTTAGGGTCCTTTGTGAAAAAGTCATGTGCCTATAAATAGGCCACCCCACTCCTCATATGTAACAATTTTGATGAATATTGAAGAAATCCCTTTCAAGTCTCTCATTACTACACTTCTCTCTCTCTCTAGCTCTCCCTCTCTCTCTCCTCAAGGAAAGGGGCGAACCTCCCCTCTCTCCTCCCCCCCTCTCATTCAAATCCAACCCCCACCTACCTCCATTATTACCCCCACAACTTCCCACACCCTCCATTACTCTCCACCTAGTCCCAACAACCCTCCACCAATCCAAGCCCTACTTCCCTCCACTTCCCTAAGCACCTCCCCACCTCCCCAAGGCTGACACCACTTCTCCCAAGACCCAAAATTTGAATCTCCCACCCATCTCCCCTTCCCCCCTTGCTCCCTAGGTCGCACCCCTCCTCTCCCCTCAAGCCAAGTTCGCCCCCACCTTCCCTCCCACTCCCTCTCTCCCTTGTGCTCACCCCTTCCCACCACCATCTCTAGCAGACCAGCCCCCTCTCCAGCCCCACTTCGCCCTCCCCACCTCCATCTCCCTAGCCTTCACAACCCCTAAAACTCCTCTCATCTCCCTCCTTTATCCATTAGACACCCTTCCCACCATTTGCTCTCTTGGCCATCCCCTTCCCCACACCTTCTTCTTCCCCTTAATCTGTCTCTGTTTCAGGCAGCAGAACTACAGCGACTTGCAGAAGCAGCCACGACCGTCCCTCGGAGATTCAAGTGGCAAGGCCTACATCGCCGGAATCTTCTGAAAGTTAGCTTTCCAACCGAGGTGGTTTCGCCGGCTTCCGAGGTCGGAGCTGATCGGGGGAGCCGATCTCGTCCAACTGCGTCTGCTGTCCCAGTCTGCAGACCAGAAGCTGAAAGAAGAAGCTGCCACGGCCAGCTCGTGAAGGCTATGAGTGCCATTTTTGGAGGGCAGAGACTACTTCCTGTTAGCTTTCACCTCCAAGAAGAAGGACCTCATTCGGCCACCGGAGCTATCATTTACTAATTTCTTCGTCGAAGGTCGCAGCAAGCCACCTGCAGGTCCAGGTTTGATCTGTCCTCACATATCCGACCACCATTCTCCCCTCTGACCTCCGATTGGGGTCCCGTCAACTTATGATCGAAGCTACTCCGACCACGAGGACATCACCGCCAGGCTCGTCACATTTGGAGTTCAGAAGCGTCCGTGGTACCCTCTGCAACATGCTGTACCAGTTCTGCACCAGCCAGAGGAAGAAGCTGCTGACCTGTTCCAGTCACTGGCCCGACCAGCCCTGAGTTCCAGAGCTCCTGCCAAAATTCAGACATCATCCTCGACCTGTTAGCAAGCTTTTGGCTCAAGTCTCATCAGATTCTGAGCTCGGTGGAATTATTGGCAGCGTCGACATCGACCCTCTGTCCAGAAATACAGAAGCTAGGCAGAATCGGTGAAGCTCAGGAAGTCGGTTCTCTTTGCATATCTCCCCACCCCGCTTGGCCGGATGAAGGCCCCTCCCTGCGTGGAGGTAGTTTTGGATGTATTAAGCATAATCCCTACCCCAATATCCCCCCCCCCTTGCATGGGGTGTAGTTCATGTACTTATTAAGTCGCAGGTTTGAAGCTTCAATCGACGCGGCGTGCGGGTACATACCCTCGCCTCCCCGCTCGCCCCCGTCTCCGGCTGGAGTCGGCGTCTTCACGCCGGCTAGGTGAGCCTCGGTCCCTCTCTTACTGGTTAATCACTTGCTTAGCTTAGTATTATTGCTATTGCTTCGTCGGACGGAGAGTGAGAGTTCGGCCCAAATTGCTAGTATCGTGATTGGCCACCGCGGGCAAGTTGAGAGTGAATCCACTTAACCCACACCCTTGGTGTGTTGGCCGCCCATGATTTGGGCATCCTAGGCCCATTTGGGGTTCTTCCCAAGCTATCCAACCATTGGAGCCTCAAGGTCCCGCCTCGGACCCTCTCCAACATCGCCTAGTCGCCATCGGGCACTAGTGTGCGCCATACGGGTGAGCTCGCTAGTGTGAGTCCGCTGCTCAAACTTGAATGCTTGCAAATAGGTCCAAGGGTGGTGTCACATCAAGTGGCATCAGAGTAAGTTCACAACTTGTCTCTATCAAGTTGGTCCTAGGGCATGTCTATGCATTTAGAGTCTTCAAGTGCATCACTCTTGTCCCCTAGAATGGCCACCTCATATCGACCTTACCAATCGACCCACTCCATAAGTCCAAGCCACCAAGAGATGCCTACCACTAACACCCATAACTTCCCTGGCCATGTCAACTACTTCATGAAAGCCTTGACCAATGCCAATGAGCGGCTTGATAACATATCGGGCCGACTCAACCAACTTGGAGAAAATAGGCCCGCCCCAAGGATAGACGATAGAATGGTCCCTTTCCCACTTCCCACCTTTGATGGAACCTCTCCTAGAGAATATTTTGATTGGGAAGCTACAATGGACCAATACTTCACTTGGTATCATATATCCGAGGATGAAAAGGCATTGGTTGACAAAATGCAACTTACCAAACGGGCGGAAACTTATTGGATGTAAATTGTCGGGCTAAAGATACTTAGAAGGGAAACTCCCATCACCACTTGGAAGGACATGAAGGAGCAACTTAGAGCAAAATATATGTCCCCTTCCTACCCGGGTTACCAAAACTCGAGGAGCACTCTCACTCCTCCAAACCCACCCGTCCAAACCCTTACCACTAGAACCCAAGTCTCCAAGGCCTCCACCTCCCCACCTAATCCCATGAGGGCCCCCATACCCCAACCAAAACCCCCTTCACTAACCTACACTAGTCAAGCCTCTTTAGCCCCCACTTCCACCCCAAATGATCCCAAGGGCAAGAGACCCCTAACCGACCCAATTCCCTCCATGGTGACCACCACTCATCCAACCCTCACCATTAAAAACCATGTGGACACCGTGTCCACCCCTCCACCAAGGCCCATAATGGCCACCATCCCCAAACCCAAAACCCCTCACCCAACTCACCTCCCGCTTCCTACACCAATCTTGCCCCAACCTAGGCCTCCTCTACTTCCCCTTCCGATCCAAGTCCACCCTTGCCCACCACCCCAAGTGCACCATGCTCCAGCTATCACCAATTCTTCCGCATTAGACCTACCCAACCCATTAACACTAGAAATTGAAACCTCCACAACCCTCCACATGGGAGTAGATGCTAGTCTGGAACCCATTCCCACCCATAAGAAAGCCCAAGATCACACCAATGGTAAGGAAAAGCCTCAACCCTTTACCACTTCAAATAGCCCGGATCCTCAAGAGTCACCCACCTTCACCATGAATGAGCATATACTCCAATGGCTCAAGCAAGGACCCACCCTTCCTAGCTCACCCCCACCTCTCTCACCTTTGGGATATCCATCCCAAATTGTTCCCCTCCACTCCTATCACACCACAATCCAATCCTACTATGAGGTAGAAGATTGGGATGATCTCCTCAAAGGTCTAAAGTGGCAATCAGACTTGACTTCTTTATTGGCCCTAGGAGCGGACCAACCCAAGAGCCTTAACCTCATCCATCCATGCATTGGGTCTATCTCCTCGGTTTGCACTATTGGTTGCTACACTAGTGACATCATTTTCCTTCTCCCCATAGTGGAAGAGCCCATCCTGATCCACTACCCTACCATTGTGATTCCTAAAACCTTGACCAACCAGCCCACCCCATACACCGGCCCAACCATTCCACTAGAAGAAGATGACTCATCACCTTTTGAGGATCTTGAGGACATGGAGCCCCTTGGTAACCCACTTTATGATCCCTATGATCCATTCCAATGGGAGTCAAGGAACCCGAGTAACCCAACCACCTTAACTACCACCTACCTTTCCCTACCCCAACCCACCATGTTTGATCCAATCCACCCCATCCCAGACCCGGGTTACACCATAGGAACCATGACTTTGGGTGGTATACACCTAGGGATCGAGGAAGTGCCCCATCTCATGATATCCACCTTTCTAGACCCCTTCGACCCATTCCAATGGAAGTCCAAAGGCCCACACATAGGAGACATCTTTGTCACAAGAGTGCATAAGTCTTGGCATACAACACCACTTGGCATGATTCATAAGTCGGGTACATTCATTTACATCACCCACATGTCAAGTAGGAAGCATAAGTGGACCATATTTAGATGTATTGGCCCACCCTCATTCATCATGAGTCTTAAGTATGAGAAGAGCATACATGGATGTCCGGGTCCCCCGACATTTGTCATACCCATGCATAAAAGGTTCATCTATGGATGTCCCGGCCCCCCCGAGTCTGTCACAATCTTCATAGCATCAAAGCATGATCGATCTACATGTGGCTGCCCCGGACCACCTTTGCATACCAAACATTACCCACTCACATTGCATCATCAAGCATGGCATATGCATCCAAGCACATATCAAGAAACAAGCGGTGATATTCACAACAAGCGAGCAAAAACTCATGAGCGCCACTTGGAATTCCAAGTTGGTAACTTGACGATGATGACTTTGGAGTGGCTCTACCCCAGGGTCACCTCCAAATTGAGGGCACGAGGACTTGGACCTTGCCAAGTTCCGAGTGGCTTTTGCAACCCTGCTTATGGGTTGAACTTTCAAAAAGGGTTTTGGGATTCTCCCCATTTCTCATGTGGCGGATCTAGCACCTTATAAGGGCACCGCGGTGGATCCTAATGAGTGCCTCCAGCTTACACCTACCCTTGTGAGAGACACCCTCGGAGTGCCACCACAAATAGCCTGAGAGCCCGACGTGAGCACACAGCGGCAATACTAGGCAAGCAAGATCCCATCGCCAGCATGAGGGTATGACTGAGTCACTTTGTCGAGCTGAAGCGCCGTTCCCCGACTATGGTCGCGGGTTGAGTATGGAGATCGAGGATCACCCAGAGCCGCAATTCGATGTACTACTTCCCTGGTGGACCCATACTCGACGGGGTCGAGTTTTCCCCACCCTGGGGGTATGATGAGGGCATCCCTTGCCCCTCCACATTTTCTCCGGACTCGGATTGTTCGTCGGCAAGCGCCATTATGTTCCTCAAGTGTTTGTGAGTCGAGTCATGTAATTTTCTTATTTTTTGAGTCTTAATCATGTAATTTTTCCTTTATTTGAGTCATGTACCTAGGTTAGTAGGTTATCTACCAATGTCCTAAGTCATTGTGTTGTTTAGATAGACTATTGGGCCCATCTCATTGGGCTAGGCCCATGGACACCCCCTTCCCTTCGGTTATTAGTCATTGTGTCTTTTGTTAGGGTCCTTTGTGAAAAAGTCATGTGCCTATAAATAGGCCACCCCACTCCTCATATGTAACAATTTTGATGAATATTGAAGAAATCCCTTTCAAGTCTCTCATTACTCCACTTCTCTCTCTCTCTCTAGCTCTCCCTCTCTCTCTCCTCAAGGAAAGGGGCGAACCTCCCCTCTCTCCTCCCCCCCTCTCATTCAAATCCAACCCCCACCTACCTCCATTATTACCCCCACAACTTCCCACACCCTCCATTACTCTCCACCTAGTCCCAACAACCCTCCACCAATCCAAGCCCTACTTCCCAACCACCACCTACTTCCCTCCACTTCCCTAAGCACCTCCCCACCTCCCCAAGGCTGACACCACTTCTCCCAAGACCCCAAATTTGAATCTCCCACCCATCTCCCCTTCCCCCCTTGCTCCCTAGGTCGCACCCCTCCTCTCCCCTCAAGCCAAGTTCGCCCCCACCTTCCCTCCCACTCCCTCTCTCCCTTGTGCTCACCCCTTCCCACCACCATCTCTAGCAGACCAGCCCCCTCTCCAGCCCCACTTCGCCCTCCCCACCTCCATCTCCCTAGCCTTCACAACCCCTAAAACTCCTCTCATCTCCCTCCTTTAGCCATTAGACACCCTTCCCACCATTTGCTCTCTTGGCCATCCCCTTCCCCACACCTTCTTCTTCCCCTTAATCTGTCTCTGTTTCAGACAGCAGAACTACAGCGACTTGCAGAAGCAGCCACGACCGTCCCTCGGAGATTCAAGTGGCAAGGCCTACATCGTCGGAATCTTCTGCAAGTTAGCTTTCCAACCGAGGTGGTTTCGCCGGCTTCCGAGGTCGGAGCTGATCGGGGGAGCCGATCTCGTCCAACTGCATCTGCTGTCCCAGTCTGCAGACCAGAAGCTGAAAGAAGAAGCTGCCACGGCCAGCTCGTGAAGGCTATGAGTGCCATTTTTGGAGGGCAGAGACTACTTCCTGTTAGCTTTCACCTCCAAGAAGAAGGACCTCATTCGGCCACCGGAGCTATCATTTACTAATTTCTTCGTCGAAGGTCGCAGCCAGCCACCTGCAGGTCCAGGTTTGACCTGTCCTCACATATCCGACCACCATTCTCCCCTCCGACCTCCGATTGGGGCCCCGTCAACTCCTGATCGAAGCTACTCCGACCACGAGAACATCACCGCCAGGCTCGTCACATTTGGAGTTCAGAAGCGTCCGTGGTACCCTCTGAAACCTGCTGTACCAGTTCTGCACCAGCCAGAGGAAGAAGCTGCTGACCTGTTCCAGTCGCTGGCCCGACCAGCTCCTGCCAAAATTCAGACATCATCCTCGACCTGTTAGCAAGCTTTTGGCGCAAGTCTCATCAGATTCTGAGCTCGGTGGAATTATTTGCAGCATCGACGTCGACCCTCTATCCAGAAATACAGAAGCTAGGCAGAATCGGCGAAGCTCAGGAAGTCGGTTCTCTTTGCATATCTCCCCACCCCGCTTGGCCGGCTGAAGGCCCCTCCCTGCGTGGAGGTAGTTTTGGATGTATTAAGCATAATCCCTACCCCAATATCCCCCCCCCCTTGCATGGGGTATAGTTCATGTACTTATTAAGTCGCAGGTTTGAAGCTTCAATCGACGCGGCGTGCGGGTACATACCCTCGCCTCCCCGCTCGCCCCCGTCTCCGGCCGGAGTCGGCGTCTTCACGCCGGCTAGGTGAGCCTCGGTCCCTCTCTTACTGATTAATCACTTGCTTAGCTTAGTATTATTGCTATTGCTTCGTCGGACGGAGAGTGAGAGTTCGGCCCAAATTGCTAGTATCGTGATTGGCCACCGCGGGCAAGTTGAGAGTGAATCCACTTAACCCACACCCTTGGTGTGTTGGCCGCCCATGATTTGGGCATCCTAGGCCCATTTGGGGTTCTTCCCAAGCTAGCCAACCATTGGAGCCTCAAGGTCCCGCCTCGGACCCTCTCCAACATCGCCTAGTCGCCATCGGGCACTAGTGTGCGCCATACGGGTGAGCTCGCTAGTGTGAGTCCGCTGCTCAAACTTGAATGCTTGCAAATAGGTCCAAGGGTGGTGTCACATCATAAAAGGCATAAAGAATAGACTCGGCAAGGCCAAGGGCAACTGGCTCGAGGAACTGCCTAGCGTACTTTGGTCCCACAGAACGACTCCTAGAACGGCAACCGGTGAGAGTCCTTTCCAGTTGGTATATGGCACCGAGGCCGTCATTCCGTTGGAGATCGCCAATCCCTCCCTCTGAGTCATCTGCTTCTCGCCCGAGGTAAACGAGCAAAAATTACTCGAGAACCTCAACCTAGCAGATGAACTCCGAGAGATTGCCAGCATACGAGCAACGGAGTACCATCGCCGCCTCACTCGATACTACAACGCCTAAGTCCGAGACATGCACTTCCAACCGGGAGACTTCGTCCTCAGGAAAGCCGAAGCCACTCGACCACTAGAGGTGGCGGGCAAGCTATCCCCTAACTAGGAAGGCCCCTACCGAGTGGTCAAGACGCTCGGGAAAGGAGCATACCGGCAATCTACAATGGAAGGGGAACCCATCCCTCGGACATGGAATGCAGCCACACTACACAAGTTCTACTTTTGAAGTTCGTGCAAACAATCCGAGTGAAATAAAATTTTCTCCTTTTCATGCAAACGATTGTTGGTACATCAGAAAGGCAAAAGCCAATACATTACACAACAGAAAGCAAAAAATCCATCTGGCACCACTGCAAGAGGCCATTGCTTGGCTGACTCGGCTGATCTCCTTGCGTCCAGCCACTGACTCTGCCTCGCGTAGAAACTAGCTCGGATAAAAGGCTGTCGACCCAGTTGGTTCGGGTGGCCCATGACAAAGGTGACAGAAGGGACTGCGGAGGGGAATGCTACCTTCCAAGTTGACAGAGGCTGGGGAAGAGGGAACGCCTATGAAGGCCTCCTCTCTTCCAACCTGCCAACTCTTTGGAACGTACAGAGAGCAAGCACCCTCCGAAGAGTGAAAGAAAGGAAGAGCAGAAGAGGGAAAAAGAGGCTGCCAGAAAGAAAAAGAAACCAGCAGAGCTGGACGAGGAGGCAGGGCAAGGCCCGGAGGGGAAGGGGCCTAGTTGGCTTCCGCTTCCCATCCGCGAGGCGAACAGGAAGGGATGGGCATCAGGGATGTCTGATGCCCCCATATGCCCTCCATCTCGCCCCCCTGCAAGCGTCGCCGGAACTGATAAATGGTAAACGGCACACCTCCCCGCGTCGACCCCTTTTCAAGTCCGCCCGCTGGCCGTCGACTCCTTTTCAAGTCCGAAGCAACAAGAACTCCCTGCCCCCTGCCATCGATAGCCCCCTCATCTGGATCCACCTCCATGCTCCGAATGCAACGGCACAACGTAACGTGAAGAAGGGGCGAGGAAAGACTGTCAGGGAAAATCCTAAGCGATGGAGAGGAAGGTATGCCCTTTAGCCTTTTTATAGGCAAAGGGAGGCTACTCGTCTTAAATGACTCCCTCCTCGAAAACACGCCAAAGGAATTTCCCCCTATGAATGGTCACCTCAAACCTCTCGTCTTCCGCCCCAGCGGGACACACGAAGCGGCCAGGCATTTAAAGCATGAGAACACGGAAAGGCACCCTGTCAGACGCTCACCCAACCATCCTGCGAGATCTGCGCAGAAAGTATCGGTCCTTTCCAACTACTACAGATACGCTGATCAAATCACGGCAAGGATGGCGTGAAGCAAGTAAAATTTTATTTATTACCTTACAAAAAGTGGAAGTCCTTTTTTGAAAAAAGAAAGAGACAAACAAAGAAGGAGGTAAAACAAGATGATGCATCAGGCCTAGGGCCCACTTTGAAGCTCGGAAGTGGAAGGCACAGGTGTTTCACCCCCGGCGCCCTCGGTGAAGGCCGGCCCTGGCACTGACCCCGCCTGCACGGGAACTGCCTCGGTCGCGAGCCCTCCCGAGGCAGCCGGAGTTGGTGACCCCTCAGGAGCAGAGCCCTCTGGATCTTCCCCGCCCGACGCAGAGGAGCTGGAAGACGACATGTTTGAGTCATAGCGCTGGCCAGAGGGGAAGTCGATCCCAGAATCTTGTTCCCCGACATAAGCTACTGCCCGACCAAGTGACAGCCCATAGGGCCCACTTAGGACAGAAAGCCCAATAAAAGATTCGCTCGAGGATACTACCTTCCTAGGCGGCCTCTAGGCTCGGAAGGCCCGAGCCTCGATCAGGTCACTGGAAAGGTCCATGCCCGAGCCATCTCTCCACCCAGGGGAAGAAGGCGCATGTCGACCAATCCGACCCATCTTCGTCCGAGCTAAGCCTACCGCCCGGATAGGGCTGGCCTCTCTAAGCTCGGTACGGCCGACGATTGTTTATCCATGCAGCCGTTAAGAGTCCTCTGTGGGCAGGAATTTATAAAGGTGAGGGACTCCAGCTCCCCAAGGTGATAACACTCCCACGATAAGGCAATAAAAGCGCACGTTGAGGACGTAACCCCCACCTGAAACCCCTCGACTTACAGGACTCCAGAAGACGGCGCACTATTTAACCCAGGGATACCCTCCGGCGAAAGGTAAGGGCAATCATACGCTCAAAACTCCTGAGCAGGAACCACTTCACCCTTCTGGTGGAGAGGGATCTCGCGCAGAAGCTACTTCCTCCATATATTGCTCCCACCATAGCTCCACTGACTTAAGCATCGGAGGGTTTTCCCCAGGGACTCATCCATGGGCCTCCTAATCCATTTCCCTTTCTTGCAGTTCACTATCCGGTGATCCACTGCCTGCTCAGGACCAGCGCGAGATCTCGCCTCTTCAACATCCTTTATCAAAGCATCAAATGTAGCCACCACCTCAGAAAATAAACAACCCAATGTTCAGAAAAATCAGAAAAAAACTAGAAAAATTGAAAAGGCCAGTCATGTCAAGAAAGGATTGAATCACACTCATATTGAAAATGTGCATGCTATAAAACACACTAATACACCTAGACATGCACATAAAAGGGAACTCATGAAATGTTATTACTGTCATAAGATTGGTCACTTGATGCATGAACGTAACTTAATGGAATCAGATGATCTGAATGCTAGAAAAATGCATGCTAGGGACCCTCAGGTCAAGTTCCCTGTCACTCAGAAAAAGAGTGTCACATGTTCTAATTGTGGTAAAGTAGGACACGCTGCTGCTCATTACTGGTTTGGAAATGGTAAGAAAAGATCTCATTCATATCATGCTAAATTCCCTGCAAGCCAACATGATTTTTGGAGAGGGGGATTTCTGTAGCCCATTCAAAGAGCAGCCCGACTAGGCCCGACTGGACCCAACGAGGCCAAGCTCGCCTAAGTGACAGCCCACAGGGCCCACTTAGGGAAGAAAGCCCAATAAAAAATCGCTCGAGGACACAACCTTCCTAGGCGGCCTCTAGGCTCGGAGGGCCCGAGTGTCGGTCAGGTCATAGGAAAGGTCTGGCCCAAGCCATCTCTCTGCCCGGGAGAAGAAGGCGTACGCCGACCTATCCGACCCATCTTCTTCCAAGCTAAGCCTATCGCCCGGATAGGGCTGGCCTCTCTGAACTCGGAACGGCCGATGATTGCTTATCCTTGCAGCCGTTAGGAGTCCACTACGGGCAGGAATTCAAGAAGGCGAGGGACTTCTTCTTCCCAAAGGTGATAACGTTCCCACGATAAGGCAATGAAAGCCCACGTCGAGGACATAACGTCCCCCTGAGACCCCGTGACTTACAGGACTCCGAGAAGGCGGCACACTATTTAAACCCAGGATACCCTCCGGCGAAAGGTAAGGACAATCATACGCTCAAAGCTCCTGAGCAAGAGCCACTTCACCCTTCTGGTGGAGAGGGATCTCACGCACAAGCTCTCACCTCCCTTTATTGCTCCCGCCATAGCTCCACTGACTTAAGCATCGGAGGGTTTTCCCAAGGGATTCTCCCTGGGCCCCCTGATCCGTTTCCCTATCTTGCAGTTCACTACCTGGTGATCCTCCATCTGCTCAGGACCAGCGCGAGTTCACGCCTCTTCAGTTTTAATAAGAGCAAATTTGTTTCAATGAACCAGCACATCACTTGCTTTAACTGTAACAAGATTGGTCACAGGGCCATTGAATGTTGGTCAGGCTCGTTCAGAAGAAATTCTCTCAAATGCTCTCACTGTAGAAAGCATGGCCATACAGTCAAGGACTGTTGGCACCTTCAAAATAGGCGGGAAAATTTTAAACATGCTAGACATCCTGTTAAGGAAAATAAGTTTGGTAAGATCAACATGAACAACTTCCATGATAAAAACAGAAACCAGTATGCACCTGCACAAAAACTCCATGCAAATAATTGTATGCACAACAAGGAATCAAAGCGTGATGCTCTCTGTTATTATTGTGGGCGAATTGGACACATGATGAATAATTACTCTTTAATGATACATGATGATAAAGAGGCCCAAATGTTGTGAAAAGCACCCATCAAAGGTGCTAATAACCATGCAGGACCCAAGACCTTTTGGGTACCTGCCCATGCCAAATAGAGTGCTAACTTGCAGGTATGCCGTGGAATGAAATAAAGGGGTAACTGAGCCACGACATTCGAAGGAGAAAACCCCATGCCTAGATTTCTGTTCAGGTCAGTCTTCCAATCGTACTAAAGTTATATGTTCTAGATAAATGCGTGCAAATAATAAGAGTGTTTCTGAATTGTTACTACATGAATTGTCACACTTTCTGCATGTTAGCTCTTCGCATAGAACATTATTATGAAAATCTAAAAGGAGTCACTTGAACGTTTGCATAAGAGTCTAGAAATAAAACATGTATATACCTCTCTTTATCTACAAGAAAAACAAAGTGCTGCCTAATTATGGACCTTAGCACTCAGTGAGGGGGACCTGAACTGTTCTGAGCGGAAATGAAGTAGTTGGTGCACATTATGAGTTTGAAAGCTAGTGGTGTTTAAGATGAGATGTTGAGCTGAAACTGTCAGGTCTGATCAGAAGTGTTTGGGTCAAGAATTGACTGAGAATATCTTTGGATTAAAGCAGTCTACAACTCTACACCAATTTGGACCTCTACTCTAATGTCATTGGAAAGCTCACTTCTTCATCCTTCATCTTTATTATCAACATATGATCCATCTCTTCTGATCTAAATTCCTTTCCCATGGGCTGACACTTAGGGGGAGCAATATATGGAACATTATTATCCTTGTCCATCATGCATTATTATGACCAAAAACCACTCCCTGTAGTGTATGAAAATGTTGGTCTTCCCTATTGAGTGATCTTCGGCCTATAAAGATTATATCTTATGGTTAATTGTTCAAGAGAACTCTTGAAAGCATTTTCACTGGAGCTGAAAACACTCTTAATGACTGGAAAAGTCCAACCTAATAAAATTCATCAATCTAAAATTCATGAGTTTTGGGATAATCTGGTAGAAGAAAATGTCTTATAAAGTGTTTTTAAATCATGCTTCCAAGCTAATATGAAGTAGACCAGGGAATACGCCATCAAGTAAAATAAACGTTAATGGCAGAGCAATGGCAAATTTCTGAGAAACTAGTCGTCTAGATCAAAGAAATCTACAAATTATGTCATGAAGAAATAAGCTATCTCTGTTTATAAAAAGAGGTAAGAAGGTAGACTGTGTTGAGTAACCAGAGTTTCTAGTGTCTAATAAACATGTCTCCTTGTGTAAAAAGGCCAGTCTTACTGGAATGCTTCAATATTTTTTTTTAATTAAAAAAGGGGGGGGGCAAAAGAAAGAATAGATGTGGTTGACTCTGGTTCTACCTCAGAGGCTGAAACTGAACTTAAAACACAATATAAGACATATGTTTGAAAACCAGCTTTATCTTATGAAAATAATGAGTTACTTTGGTGATTTTTATTAACTGGGCATTGATCCGTGACTAAAAGTGTTTATCTCCACTGGGTATGCGTTAAAAGATGAATCTTTGAGCGATAAACATATAAGACATAAGTTTAATACGCCAAAGACCATAAAGGAGGTGAAGAAAAAAATATTTTATACACGAGAGGGGCAGTTTGGGATAAAGTGTACGTCAAAAAAAGGGATAATGTATTTTATACATTGTTTAACCCTAAAAGTGACGATTGAAATTCCGCCCTTTTACAATCCAGGTCATTCCCTCTCTGATGACTTCCCGCCGTAAGCGTCTCTCCAGTTTCCCGCTTGAGTTCTTCTTCTCCGCCGTTTTTGCTTCTCGCCTTTTCACGTGACAATCACCCGGTTCAACATCCACCCTTGTAGTTCTCTAAAGAGGACGTCCTCATCTCAATCACAAACCTCTGTGATGTCTACTCCGTCAACTAAGAACAAGGGGAAGGAAGAGGTGTCAGAGGAGTAGCTGTCGCCAACTCAAGACATCAGCATGTCCGAAAGAGAAAATGATTATGAGAGCAAAATCAAGGAGGGGCCTACTGGAGATGCCCAAGGAAAAAGGAAGGCCGATGAGCTCGTCCCTCTCGAGGAAGCAAGGTTTGAGAAAAGTGAAGAAGTCCTCGAAGGAAAGAAAATAAAAGGAAAAGAGATAGTGGGTGAATCTTCTGGAAACAAAGGTACACAAAATCCCCTCGTAAAGCTGATATGTTTTCTGGAAACCGAAGTTTGCTCTTCTGCCTTTAGTGGATACTCATGATATTAAGCTGACCGCAGAGCATTCTGAACTGGTAAAAATTTTTTTAAGGGTCTCTGCGATGAAAAAGTTTTTGGGAAAGCATTGGTATTGATTGATCTTTATTGCTCTGTAGTGTCTAAGGAACCAGCTGAACCATTTGCCGAGGATACATTAATTTTTGAGGAAGAACATCTGGTTTACAATGTCGAGTATCCTGAATCAAGCACTCCGTCTGCAAGTTCAACTGAGGCCAATAGTGAGCCCAATATTTCTGATCTGCTCAACAATTTGACAACTTTGGTTCAAAATCAGAGTAAGATGCTGTCTTCCCAGCTTCTATACACAAACCTTTATCTGAACAAAACGACCACAAGACTACATCTTCTAGAGCACAGAGTGAATACGCAGTGGACACAATTTGTGGCTGACAAACGGAGGGCAGATGATACGATGCAAGAGTTCTTAGGAAAGTTCTTAGGTCTGATTAATAGAATAGGAGAGGCGGTTAGTAGTGTTCAAAGCACTCAGACCACTTCTTACAAGACCCTTGTCACTATTCCTGATAAAACCTACGATATCAACATTGAGCTTGCGAAGATGAGGACTTTGGATCATCCCTTCCTCACTGGTCAACAGGAGATCCGTACAGCATTGGAAAAACCTCAATTTGAAGTTGATATTGTTGTAGCTAGACTTGAAAATGTCTTAACAAAACAAGCATATATGTCCTCTCTCTCGGCAAGTATTAGCGGCACTATTTTCTACTGCTTTGATCAACTGTCAAACTCCCTGCAGTCTCTTCAGAATTCCATCCTTGACAGACCCCCTCAAGGAGGAAGCTCAAGTTCTGCTCCTCCCAGAGATCCGAGAGACCCCAGAAGCTCCCACGGTTTTTGATAATGACAAAGGGGGAGAGAAAATGTCATGTAGTAGTGATCTGCTGATGATGGTTTTTGATGATGTTTTTTAATGACTTTAAATTTTTTGTTGTGTGGATGGTGGATGTCTTTAAACTTCTTTTTGTGGATAACTTTAAACTTTCTTTATGGATGACTTTAAGTTTTTGGACGAATCTTAGAGTTCTGGTGGGTAACTGTTTACACCTGATTCTTATTGCTTTTTGTGCTTAAATAGTGGTTGCTATATGTATGATAGAAATTGATTTTGCTTAATTCATTATGTAAATTATCATACATCACTCATTAGGTTGTCATCATCAAAAAGGGGGAGATTGTTGGATCGCTGGTTTTGATAATGACAATTTCTGAGTCATGTGTGATAGAATTATGGTCAGTGCATCTGATTAGAATATCTGATTAATTCATGTGAACTGTTTGCATGGTGGATTGCTCATGTCTGGAAACCCTAGTCTTGATTGTGACTTTCTGATGAATCATACTTAGCTGTTGGTGCTTTAATTCTCCAATTTTATCTGTTGTGTATGGTCCATGTGGTCCATGCTATTTCATAGACTAAGTCATAGTCAGTGCATGCAGTGTCTCGCTCATAATCTTGCTCGGTGCAACTCTCGCTTAGTTCTGCACTTCACGCATAAGTGCTTGCCTCGGTGCAAGTCCTTGATCATGTTCATATGTTGTCTCTATGCATTACTCTAGGTCGTGTCCACTAAGGCCCATGCATATCATGTCTCTGCATCTTACCTTTTGAGGTCAGTGCAACTCTTGGGTCGGTGCAATTCTTGACCAGAATGCTTTGGTCAGGCTGGTCATTCCTTCATCTCAGTGCCAATCCATCTCGGTGCAAGCTTTGACTGTATCTATCTTTGTCATCTCAGTGCCAATCCATCTCGGTGCAAGCTTTGACTTGTATCTATCTTTGTCATCTCAATGCAAATCCATCTCGGTGCAAGCTTTGACTTGTATCTATCTTTGTCATCTCAGTGCAAATGCATCTCGGTGCAAGCTTTGTCTTGTATCTCTCTTTGCCATCTCGGTGCAGCTCCTGCTTGGACTGCATATCCCGACTCGGTGCATATTTTTAGCTTCTGAATAACATGAAGTCGGTGCATCTTCTATTGCATTACCATTCTCGGTGCAAGGTTTGATCTGCACCTAGTCGGTGGAACTCTTGGTTAGTCAAAGACATTGGAACTCGACTCGGTGCAAATCATGTAGACAGCTAAAGTGGATTGGTGAAACGTTTGCTTCATTTCACATCGGTGCCTTTCTTGCCCATCTTAGTCGATGCTTATTCCTTTAACTTGGTGCAAATTTTTTCTCTCTGGCAAAATCAAGTCAGTACATGTTTGCATTTTGTTGCTTCCTATCCGTGCATATCTGTTGCACGATCAGAGTCTATGGTCCGTGCTAATGACGTCATGCGTCTTCTCAAGTCAGTGCATCTCTCACTTTGGCTCACTTCAACTCGGTGCAACCTCTTGTTCACCTTGTTACAAGTCAGTGCAACTGTTGGAACTTCTACTCAGTGCAGTTTCTGGGTTCTTACTCATTACACTGATACGAATTGTGCTAAGTGTGTGATAAAATGACTATCTTTTTTCTGATAATTTATCTGTGCATTCATCAGGAAGTTGGCACGTGATCTGAGGAAGATAGAGCTCGAGAATGTTCCAACACGTGCTCCAGCCTTTAAGGCGGGAAACGTGGTATCCATTCGCCCAGGCCTCTAGAGTGTATATATATATATATACTAAGGACATGGTGTAAGGGGGGATATACACAGACCAGGAGAAGAGAATAAGAAAGAGTGGAAGAAGAAAAAAAAAGGAGTGTTGTTTGTGACCTTTTCTTTTTTTCTCTCTCGTTCGCGTATCGATCAGCCATTTCACTAACTGGTAATCAACTGACTGATTGATGACGCGGGCGTGCCAGTCACATGAGTGACGATTTTATTGTGCGCTCATTCTGACCCATGTCGGGTGAATGTGAGGTTCGGTCGGGACCAGCAGTCCGCCATACCGTAAAGGTTATGGCGTTAATTACATCCCCCACGATGAGGGAACACCTTTGATTAATTGCCGAGATATCGGGCTGTCAAAGCCAGAATAAAGGATACAGAGCATGCGAGTGATCGTGCAAGATGCTACTATTGACTACACACGATTTATTAGGGTGGACCCTGGTACATGGCGGAGGACTTAGGCTCGAAGGCCACCTTCACGCGTAACAAAGCCCCCAATCAGGCGTAACCTGACCTTTTGGCAATGTTATTTGATATACCAAGGATGCACCTATTTAGGCATGCATTAATGCGATATGAAAGCTTGGACTAAGGCATGACGACAAGATTCGAGGTATATCAATTCGAGCTTGAACATGCTAATTTATCCAATTTATTTGGTCGAGGAGCTTGTGTCCCTCTATGATTAGCATAGGAAATCATCTCATGAGTGGGGAAAGGGTTGGAATGACGCGATGCCCCGATTTGGAACGAAACCGGTGCAGTGCATGCGAAGAAAGGGGCTAAAACGCTTGAAACGGCTCCTTGAAACGTAGGTAAAAGGTTTAAAACGGCGCCAGAACGGTAGGTAAAGGGGAAAACCCCTGTTAAAACAGCGCGGCTGGCTGGGGCACGCCAGGAAGGGCCCGTCGGGAAGGGCGCGCCGTTTTTAGGTGTTATTGCGCACGAACACGCCGATTTAACCCGATTTCGTGGAAACAGGAGCTTCATTAGTTTATTCATGGATATATATATATATACATAAAAAAGGGGTTTCGGAGGATTTTGAGAATTCATTGAGTTGATTATTCATCGGATTGGTCCCAAGTCATCCAAAGGTCAAATCACGGGCTCGCATGAGGTCCGAACTCGAGCGCGACGATTGTTCCGAGTTTAAACTCGTTCGAGCCGGAATTTCGGCAGCATCTCCCCATCCCAAAGGATTATCGGGGAGACGCGGGGAATACTCACGTGGCGGAGTAAACCCCTAAAAGCCGGGTGGCACAACGGCGGCCGGCAGACCCAAACGGATAGGAAGACCCCGAGGGCTAGCCTGCTAGGGGTACCGAGTCCGTGGGTAACAGTGAGTGAGTGAGGTGACTCGATATGGGAGCGGAAACCCCGAGGGCTAGCCTACGAGGGGCACGCGACCCGAGTCACCACAACACTCGAATCGGGACGACCGATTAGAGAAGGAAACCCCGAGGGCCAGCCTACGAGGGGCACACGCATCTCACGGCCACCACAAAGTCCATTAGGGACTGTGGATTTGAGATGTCGGGATTAACCCGTTTACTATTCACTCATTAATCCATAGGAGATTCGTCACTACTGGACGGTCCCCGGTGGACAGAGTGTTATCACAACGGAACAGTGGGGGATGTTCCCCCTCCCCGGGTTACCGATCCACACTAATGAAACAGTAGAACGAAGCAGTGAGATCATTCGCATAACCAGCAGGTCAAAACTAATGCCTGTAGATATACATACGTTCATGCATGTGCACGTTCACAAATCAAAGAAATATTCATCAAGGAATGTTCAGAAAATAATAACGGGAATGTGGGGACGCCCTTATTTCCCTCTGTTCACGGTCGGGAACAGAAAGGGTATTACGAGGGCGGCCCAGACAGGTTGAAGGAACCCACGTATTGACCCATCTTACACGGTGAAAATTCTTAGCATTCGATCAGAAGAGAAAAACACCCCCGGGGAGGGGAATCGATGTAGCCCTTGCCATAGCAGGGCATAAAGCGTCGGGAAGACGGAACAGAAGTAAGATCATTCGGCCAAAGGAATGCACAATGCTTTGCGTTCATCCTCCACGGCGCCGGCATCATTGTCGGACGCCGCTTCACCGGCTACAGGGAAGAAGAGGAAACAAAAAAAAAGATCTATAGGAAAAGGAAAGCAGCATTCATTCATGATATAAGCAACAGGGCACGGAAGTGCACAGAGCATCGTTTCGGCGCCGGCGTTGTCGCCCGGCTGCCGTTTTCATTAATATAAGGGACTCGGTACAAACAGAGAGGAGGAATAGAGATCTTGGTGAAGGAGGGGAGGTCAGGCTCATATCATCGCCCCTCCCCTCATTCACTTACATTGTTTAGAGAGAACCGAAGATAGAACAAAAAGGGGGAATCCGCCGAGAGAAAACACGGGGAACCCACCTAAGTAAATGAGAAATGGATGATCTCCTTCTTCGACTCCGGGAAGCTCGGGTGGAGCAGGGTGGCGGCCGTCGAGAGGCTCAAATGGAGGTTTCTGTCGACAGAAGAAAACCCTCCAATCCCTCTCTCTGGACCCCTCTCCTCTCTTTCTAATTCTCTTTTTTTTTCTTTCGATTCCGCCCCTTCCTCTCTGCCTCCCTTCTATTGCCTTCTCCCTTTCTGGATCGGATCTCTTTCTTTTCGGCCGAAGGCAGGCTGTATATATATAGCTTTTGTTAATCCGGCACCCCGGGAAGGGGCGCGCCGGATTTGATGGCGCCAGGAAGAAGCCCCGGTTGGCTTTTGCGCGCCGGTTCGACGGCGCCGGGGAACACATCCCCTATTGTTCTTGGCGCGCTGGTTTGACGGCGCCGTTTTAACCTGTTCACTTGGCGTATCCAGTCCGGTGGGCCCGGCGATGATTCCGGAAGCTCCCGTTGACTGTTCCTCTCGCCCTGGCCATCGGAGGGCCTTGACGGGGTGTTGACGAAGCTCTTGATACGACGAACGGCCTTAATCAAGACTTCGTGTGTGTCTGGTCCGAGCACACGGGTGTCCTGCTGATACAGCCTTCGGCACTGTGATTTGTGCTTCTGGCTGAGACGGACTCGTGCTCGAAGCTTCCTTGCAGGATGACGTTACATCCTAGACAATTCCACCTTGAACGGTGATCAATCGGCCACTAACGGGCCCACTATGGCGAGAAGCCGAACCCGTGTCGGGTAATCGGGGCCTTCTGCTGACAGAACCTCCGGCCCCTTGTTGCGGATGGCCGAGGACATTCTTCCTCCTTAGGAGAGTCATAAGGTAGACCGTCGTCCTTGGTCGGGCGACGGATGTGGGGTAGCGGCATGACGGAGTCGATGCCGGATCATTGGGCAGGCTTGATCGCGCTGCCGGTTGGTTGTGGGTTCGTTTCGACTCTCCTGAGGTAAAATCCCCGGTGCTCATTTCAAGGCGACTTGGGGCCCCGTCAGCTTGAAGGGTCTTTGATAAGGTGGTCTTCATCGGCTTCTGTGCTTCAGTGGGCCGTATCATTCTTCTTTGCAGCTCGGTCGCCGAAGGATTATATTTTGAGTGCCAACAAATGCCCCCCAGACGTAGGCGGTGCAAGTGAGGCAGGAATGTAGCAAGGCCTACGGATGAGCTTCGTTCGGTGACGGAGGCTCGAACGGCACTTAATTTCGACTTCGGACGCTAATCCGGCGAGGCAGGAGACTTGTACGGCGCCATTTAAAACGACGTGGCATTTGTTCAGGTTAAAACGGCGCCGTCCAATCCGGCGCGGCCCTGAGCTTTTGAGGTTAAAACGGCGCCGTCTTTACGGCGCGCAAATTGCTTAAAACGGCGCCTCGGGGCGCGCCGTTTTAACAATGGTGGAGCCCCCCCCCTATATATTAGCTTCTTCTTCATTTTTTTCTTCACAGAAGCTCATTTGTGAAAATCTCTTCTCTCTCCTCCCTTTCTCCTCTCCTCGCGGCGCCGAGTGGCTCTTGGGTTCGGGCGATTTCGCCTGTGAGCGGGTGAGTTGAGTGTTGCTGTGCTTTGGGTTTTGAACCCGTTCTTCGGGCCCCGGGAGGCTCTTTGTAGGACTTGTCCTCGGAGCTAGATCCCTTGGGTGTCCCCTTTGGCCTAGGCCTAATGGCTATGGCTGCTTTTAGGGGCTGCTCCCTTTGTGGACGGTTTCCGCTTTTTTTTTGGCAAACCCTCGAGCTGAGGAGATGCTGTCGAAATTTTGTCAGAAATATTGTTTCGATCAACTGATTTCTGACTTTTGTTTGTTCTTTTCCGGGTGCTGTTTTGCAGATAACATGGCCTCCGGCTCTTCTTCCTCTGCATCCCGGGTCGCCGTGACATGGGGGAATGTCCATTCCCTTGATCGGGGGCTTCGACATGTAGCCGTGGTGGCTGAGTCTTCGGACTCAGAAACCGACACCGTCGACACCGGCCGTTTATTGATTCTTGACGGCAACCACTTCAGGTATGACCGAGGGGACGACATCAGACGGGACCATCCCAAAGATAAGCACCTGATGGCGTTCCTTGAGCGCTTCAACCTTGGCGGGAAGCGTGATTTAATTCTGGTCCGCAGAGCTGAAGGAGTGCTATTGGCGGAGCGAGACAGCCTGACTGAGTCAGTCACCTATGGTATGCCCATGTACATCCCCGGGGAGCCCAGGAAATGGGGGGCCGTGCTCGGAGTGCAGGAATTATCCCCCGAGGCCGGGATGCTGACGAGAGCGCCGCAGTATACACCAGCTCGCTGGAATGAAACCGCCGGCCGCGTTGACAGGGAGAAGCCCGTATATGGTCTATTCCTCGCACCGCTCCATTGGGGATACCGGGACGAGCCTTTTCTTTTGGACTGCTTGGCGGTCCGGTTCAAACATCAGATTTTAGTGGGGTGGTTTGGAGAGCTCAAAGCCACCGATGCTCACGCCTTCAGACCGGGAGCGGTTGAATTTACAGACTTTGTGTTGCGGCAATACGCCCCCATCCTGGTGCACGCCGGAGTTTATCAGAGCGTATACGCTTCCCGGTATAGATACCCGATCTCCCGAGGTCTATGTTGCGGGATGATTGAAGTCTTCTGCCCAGAGTACAATACTTTCTACACTGCAGAAGGTGAGACTTCATTGGATCTATGGAGCCTTTCTCAGCTGAGCGGCCTGCCGATAGATGGAGAGCCGTATGAAGAAGTTTGCTTCCCAGACTGGCTGAAGGATCAGACGGATGGTGAAGGCAAATACTTCACGGGCTTCGCCTACCGTTATCTGATGAAGGCGTACCGCACCCTGCTGCGCCTGACACTTGACTCGCGGGAAGCGCGAAAACCTGGTGAGAAGAGACGCGTGCGGATGGGCACGTGGCTTCAATATTTCTTTGGTGGGGGGCAGCACTATGAGGACTTCCCCACAGTGGTTCCGACAGCGGTGGCGCGGAAGAAGAGGGCTCGACGCCAAGCAACATATCCTGCTGTCTCAGGGAGAGGGCGGCAGGCCGGCCCGAATCCCACGGGAGTTGACGCAGTTACACACTGTGCTGCGTATTTGAAATATTGGCTTTGTTCATTCGCCCTTCCTCAAGGAGACGAGACGGTGATCAGGCCGGAGGCGATTTACCCTGCCTGTTTGATGGCTTGGGGGACGAAGCTGTCCCTGTGCCCTGTGGCTTTATGCCTCATATATAAAATGTTGGGGGATTTGCACAAGTCGCGCATCCCCAGAAATTCGCGGACAGTTGGTCCCCTCCACTTTTTTAATGCCTGGGTCTGTACCCTCTTTCCTGAAGCAGCTCCCCGGTCAATGTAGTCAGATCGTCCTTTGCCGCGGATGATCGAATTTGCCAGTGCCGAACCGTCCTCACTGGCGGATCAGCTTTTCGCCATCCGGGGGAAATTGACTACAGTTCCAACAGATTCCCCTGGCGTTCTGCATTTCTGGAGCTTGGCTGCCAGCTCTAGCCCTCTTGTCAACCGGATGCGGCAATGTCGATTATTTGAGACAGAGGAATTTATTCATCAGCTGACCGGGTCGAAGAGCACAAGGCCCATCTTGGAGCCGGAACTGGTTGAGTGGGCGTTGTCTATTCGCCCCAGTGTTCTAGTCTTCAGGAAAAGTGGCTTGCTGTGGCTGGAGCCGTATTATCCTTTTCGTTTCAGCCAGAATTTTGGGTACGACCAGCAAATTCCTTCTTCTTCAGCCCGATTCAATCTGCCGAATAGACACCGGGCTGGTCAGACGGCTACTGATGAAGCCCGTGGATGGTGGGACTACTTCCATCGCCGAGAGGACGTATCATTCAGGGTGCCAACCCCGGCTCGTCTGCCCCGAGTGACTCCAGACTTCATCAAGTGGTGGAATGCACGAACGGGCTTTTATCGGAACTTCCGGAAGGACTGCTGGCATGCTGCCGAACGCCGTTTCTTAGACTCCCAGCGGGAGCCCATTCTGGATGTTGATCCAGCCTACTTGAAGAGGCTGAAATCTTGGTCCAACACTGAGGTGATGGCATATGTAGAAGCCAGGAAAGCTGCGAAGGGCAAGTCGTCCCGAGCCGACCCGAAGATGCCAGAGATCCAGAGGGATGATTATATTAAGACTCTCTGGGGGCTGTGCCGGGTTAGCAGTGACCGGATTGCTCTTCAGACAATCCCCCTTCCGGTGGAAGAACCTCTTCCTAGTGTGGCGAGCTGGCGCCCAGAAGTCGACCATTTTCATCCCTATCGGACCTTCATCGGGAGGGAAGACAGGCGGGCTGACTTGTATACCAACACCCCCTGGATATTCGCCCTGCTTCATTCTCATGGGCTTTCAATTGCCAGTCCGTTAGAAGCCATTCGGAGCCATCAGCTTCTAATATCCTTCAAGTATGTCGACGGCTGGGGATTCGACCACTTGAACTTATATCATCACTTGTCCTCCTGCGGCCATGAAGATTTGGCCCAACTGACGGAGAAAAGTGAAACAATTGGTGATGTGTGCTGGCTGATCCGTGAGGCGGCTTCCCGGGACAAGGCGCCAGTATTGCTTTACTGGCCACTCAGTCCTCGATACACGGGGCTGCCAGGTAATGCTTGTTTTCTTCTTCAGCCCTGAAGCTGCTTCTTCTATAGTCAGTGTGCATCTTCTTACTCATGTGTTTTTGCAGCTCGCCTTTCTATGGAAGCGACCCGACACTGTAGGGAGTTGATATCTAAGGCGCAGAAGCCTTCATATTTTAATATTCCAGAGCCGGCTCCCACCACGACACCATTACCCCCTGGGGACTCGCGGAAGCGGACCAGGTCCCAGGTCAGGGAGGCCGTCAGTAGGGCTAAGAAAGCCAAGAGGGCAGAGTCCCGTGCTACTCGGGCACGTCGGAGGAAGGCTGCTGAAGAGGAGTCCGCCGCTCCACCTCCTCGGGTTCCATCATTCTCCGAATTCGAGGCCGCATGGACGGAAAGGCCTGAGGGCGAAGGTGACTCCTTGTTCTTGTATTGGCTTATTTGCTTGTTTCGGCCGCCTGGGCTAACCATCTTTCTTTTCAGTAGCTGCCGGCACTATCCCCGCCGTTGTTGGGTTGGAGGCGGCATCCGGAGCTGCTGCTGAGGAGAGAGGGGAGGAAGCCCCCTTGACCTCTGTTGAGGGTGACTTGCCTTCACCGACACCCCATCGAGAAATAGAAGGTAATTTGCAGCTCGTCCGTAGAGCTCAGTGGCATGTTGTGTTTTCAGTCAAGTCCTGACTGTTTATTGTCCTTTGACTCCAGTCGACATTCGGCCCACACTGCCCCCTGAGGTCGGTGCCTCGGCAGGGGTCGTCATCGGAGAGCGAGGGCTTCCAAGGGACCAGCCCTTAGATATTCCGCCAACGGATGCTCCCGAGGCGGAGATCGCTGAGGAGGCTCTGGATAGAGGGCCTCCTCCTAGCAGCCTAGTTCCCGCTCAGGTACTTGAGGTTCGAGAACAAGCAGAAGAGTCATCCTCTTCTGAACAGGTTGATTACGGTGGCGGCTCCGGCGATGACGAGGGGTTCCCGATGGCGGACACCGAGGCTGAGGACGCCGGGGCCTCTTCAGCTTATGAGAGCGACCTGCCAACGTTTAGCCCTCCGAGGCTATTGGGAGCCGAGCACGGGCCATCCTACCCGACTGCAGGAGAAGGGCCAGAATCTTCAGAGGCCACTTTGGGAGGCCTAAATATAGTGCCGGTTGAGGTAGGAAGTATTCTGATTCCCGCTTGCAGCACTTCTTTTAATTTTCAAGCCAGCTGGCTGATGTACATATATGGAATGCAGGCTGAGGTGGTACCGCCAGCTATAATGATCCGCATACCCCTTCCAGACGTGGATATGAGTCAGTCGGCCTTCCCACCAGTTGTGCGGCCCATTGCCCTGCGGCTTCCACGGACCTATGCTGCTGCAGCGGCCTTAGAGGAACCCGGTGTGACTGCCGAGGTCGGCGGCCTGCCCGAGGTTGCAGGGGCTCAAGCCCTGGTTGCCGGTGACGAGTCATTGCTGAAGCCGAGTGACCCCCCGGAAATAGAGGCAGGGGAAATTATTGCAGGCGAGGCCGATATCATTAAAGCTCTGTCGATCATAGAGGGCTCTCCTGCCTCAGCGACCGGTGAGACTGCTCAGGAAGAGCAAGCGCCTTCCGTTGCCGACACGGCTGTTGTAGCCTCACCGCAACGGGCGGGCAAGGAGGTTGCCATCATGGAGGTTCCTTCAGTTGATGTAGCCGCAATAGTCGGGCTGGATGTGGGCGTCGTACAGACTATGCCGTCGACGTCCCTCGGGCGGCCGACGACATCTGGGCCGAGGTAGATAGCAGGGTAGACTTTCAGCTCCCCGAGACTTCGCCACTGGGCCTACAATTTTCTGGAGACATGGTGTGGCAGTCTCTGGATAACCTCCAGCGGGCCATGTTAGCTTCTCCGGACCTGACTTATCTGCAACTGAGAAGCCTGATAGATCATCTCTCCCGATCGCTTTTAGCATTCGGCTGCCCGATGGATGATTGGACCCCGCGGGTTGTGATGTTGTTAAAACACGCCAACAGGCGGGAGTTCCTCAGTCGAGAGGTTTCTGATCAGCTGACTGCCGCGAAGCTGGAGAGGGCAGATTGCCGCACCGCCGTTAGTTCATTGAGGATGACCGTGGGACAGCTGAGAAATGTTGCCAGCAATATCTCGGAACGTCGGATGCTCCTCACGGCGCGGATGGACGAGTTGCGCTCGGAACTTGCTAAGGTCGAAGCCGAGCTGCAGGAAGGCGAGCGCCTAGAGGTCCAGACAACGGAAGAGGCTGACCTGGCTGAAGGACAACTTGCCTCACTAGACGAGAGGTTATCTCAGCTGACAGCCACCGAGGCCCGTTTGCAAGAGTTGACACGATACCCTTCGCTGGGCCTTTTAGACTTGGCAGATATCTTCCGGCGCCCTCTGCCGTGACCTTGCTTTTTCCTTTCTTTCTTTTTTTTTGTAATGCTCCTTTTTGTCTTCGGAGCTCATGTACCCCCGGGGGATGTCCCGGGCAAAAATGTGTTCCACCCATTCTCATTAAATGGAAATATTTCTATTCGTCGCCATCAATCGCGACTTCTTTTCCTTCTTTCTTTTCTTTATTCTGGATGGTCACCCGAACCTAGGGATACTTGCTGATGGCGCAGGAGAGCGCTCATGCCTCCAGGGAAGGGGTGAGGTGTTCGCTCCACCGCGACGCAGGCGATCCTGGAACAGGGCCCTTGCCAGGGCGGACCATAGGTAGCGCAGGCAGATGCACCTAACGAATCTTGCCGCTGGTGATGAGAGGTGTGTTATGACCCTTGACACGGGTCAAATGTCGATGCCATGATGTTTTGTTGGTCAGCGAGGGCGGAGGGCCCAGGTTAGAGAGTAGTCGACCGATCTTGTTGATGGTGACAAGGGTCGAAAAGGGGTAGACGGTCTTGCCGATGGTGATAAGAACCGGAAGGGGTAGCGACTGGTCTTGCCGATGGTGGCAAGGGTCGAAAAGGTAGACGGTCTTGCCGATGGTGACAAAAACCGGGTAAGGGTAGCGACCGATCTTGCCGATGGTGACAAGGGTCGAAAAGGTAGACGGTCTTGCCGATGGTGACAAAAACTAGGTAAGGGTAGCGACCGATCTTGCTGATGGTGACAAGGGTCGAAAAGGTAGACGGTATTGCCGATGGTGACAAAAATCGGATAAGGTAGCGACCGATCTTACCAATGGTGACAAGGGTCGAAAAGGTAGACGGTATTGCCGATGGTGACAAAAATCGGAAGGGGTAGCGACCGATCTTGCCGATGGTGACAAGGGTCGAAAAGGTAGACGGTATTGCCGATGGTGACAAAAATCGGATAAGGTAGCGACCGATCTTGCCGATGGTGACAAGGGTCGAAAAGGTAGACGGTCTTGCCGATGGTGACAAAAACCGGATAAGGTAGCGACCGATCTTGCCGATGGTGACAAGGGTCGAAAAGGTAGATGGTCTTGCCGATGGTGACAAGAACCGGATAAGGTAGCGACCGATCTTGCCGATGGTGACAAGGGTCGAAAAGGTAGACACTGGACGTGTATAAGTGGGATATCGGATGAAGACCCTCGCCCCGACCTCGTAAATGGCCTTCAGGACGGAGGATGGTTCATCACTATTCATCATTCATTTTTTATTCACATTACTGACCTAAGCGCCCTTTCGGGTTTTCGCCGAAGCCAGCCCCCTCTTGCTTTTGCCAGCGCGCCCTTTCGGGTTTTCACACGGTGGGGTACCCGATTTTGCCCGCGACGCCCTTTCGGGTTTTCGCCACGGCTGGGTTATAGCCATTTTTGCACTTGTCCTAACCATAGGAGCAAGTCTGGCGGGATATCTCTATTTTTAACCCCATTTTTCTTTCTCTCTTTTTTTTTGATTCGGGATGCGGGAAAATTGGACCGCAAAAATATTGACTGGCCTTGTCAATGATGACAAGGATCGAATCCTGTTTCAATTCGTCGATGCTAGTTAGATGTCGAAGCAACGGGGTATGGTTTATTAACAAGGATGTAGGATCCGAGTTAGGGGTAAAGATCGAACGATCTCGCCGAAGATGGCGAGAGTCGAAAAGGGTTTATTCATCGGCATGGGTTTGTCAACAGGGACGTAAGGCCCCAGTTGAGGGTAGAGACCGACCGATCTCGTCGAGGGTGACGAGGGTCGAAAAGGGTTTGTTCGTCGGCATATGTCACTGCCGAAACAAGGATGGGGTTGTCGACAGGGACGTAAGGTCCAAGTTGAGGGTAGAGATCGACCGATCTCGCCGATGATGACGAGGGTCGAAGAGGGTTTGTTAAAGGATTTCCGGCGGGACTTTGATGATTGTCCCTTTCGGAGTTTTATTGGGTGGAGAATAGGAGAGGCATTTGGAAATTACCACTTTACTGACTCAAGCGCCCTTTCGGGTTTTCGCCGAAGCCAGCCCCCTCTTGCTTTTGTCCGCGCGCCCTTTCGGGTTTTCACGCGGCGGGGTACCCGATTTTGCCTGCGACGCCCTTTCGGGTTTTCACCACAGCCGGGTTATCGCCATTTTTGCACTTGTCCCGATATAAGAACAAGTCCGGCGGGGTATCTCTATTTTTAACCCCATTTTTCTTTTTTTTCTTTTCTTTTTATTCGGAATGCGAGCCGAGGGAGGGTAGCTTGATCAGGGCAAAATGCCGCTAACCAAGGAGAGGTAGCTTGATTAGGGCGGAATGCCGCTAGCCAAGGAGAGGGTAGCTCGATCAGGGCAAAGTGCCACTGACCGATGAAAAGTAGCTTGGTCAGGGCGGAGTGCCGCTAACCAAGGAAAGGTAGCTCGATTAGGGCGGAATGCCGCTAATCAAGGAGACGGTAGCTCGATTAGGGCGGAGTGCCACTAAACCAAGGAGAAGTAGCTCGGTTAGGGCGGGGTGCCACTAAACCAAGGGCGAAGGTAGCTCGGTTAGGGCGGAGTGCCACTAACCCAAGGGAGAAGGTAGCTCGGTTAAGGCGGAGTGCCACTAAACCAAGGAAAGGTAGCTCGATTAGGGCGGAGTGCCATTTAACCAAGGAGAAGGGTAGCTCGGTTAAGGCGGAATGCCACTAAACCAAGGAGAAGGTAGCTCGGTTAGGGCGGAATATCACTAAACCAAGGAGAAGGTAGCTCGGTTAGGGCGGAGTGCCACTAAACCAAGAAAATGTATTCCGACCGATCACTCGGGGAATGCTGGCTGCGCTGCATGATACAGCTTAATATGCTTTCCATTGAGGGGAGAGAACTGAATGACTCCTTTGTGGTCTACCAGGACGTAGGCACCCCCTTCATATACTCGGCGGACGATATACGGCCCGACCCAATTTTCGACCAGCTTCCCTTTGGGGTTGGAGGCCATCACTTCTTTTCTTTTGACCATTACCAGGTCTCCTTTCTTGAACTCTCGACCCTTGACTAACTTGTCAAAAGCACGGGCCATGCGAGCTTGGTAGAGTTGGATGTTTTGTTGCGCCAGGAGGCGTTTTCCTTCGAGCTCAGCGAGCTCTTCCAATCTTCTTTCTGCATTGGTCTGCTCACCACTGACTAGTCCGTGCTGGATGGCAACTCGCAATGAGGGAACCTCAAGCTCGATTGGCACCACAGCTTCTGACCCATAGATAAGGGAGAAGGGGGAACAGCCAGTTGGGGTCTTGTAGACAGTACGATAGGCCCAAAGTGCTTCGTACATCCTTTCTCCCAATCTTTTTATTAGACTTGACAGTCTTTGCCAGCAACGTGCACAGTGTCTTGTTAAAGGCTTCTGCGAGTCCGTTGGCCTGGGGGTTGTAGGGGGACGATGTCCTCCAGTCAATTTTGTATTTGTCGGCCAGCCGATAAACCTTCTGATTTCTGAAATGGCTGCCATTGTCAGAGATGATTCGGCTGGGGATCCCGAACCGAAATATTATATTCTGTCGGAAGAATCTTGCAACTAGTTCTCTCGTCACATCTCTTAGTGCTATTGCTTCTGCCCATCTGGAGAAGTAGTCTGTAGCTGCTAAGATGTATTTGCACCCTGATGAAGATGCTGGCAGCGGCCCTACCACGTCCGTGCCCCATTGAGCAAATGGCCAGCTCGGTAGGGTGGGATGCAGTGGCACTGGAGGTCTCCTTGCCACATTAGCATGTTCTTGACATTTCTGACAAGCTTTGGCAAACTTGCAGCAATCATCAAATATAGTGGGCCAATAGTAACCCAACTTCTTTATCTCAATTTTCATTTTCGGGCCAGCCTGGTGTGCTCCAGCTGATCCTGCATGGACTTCCTGCATCACCTGTCCTGCTTCTACTGAAGACAAGCAACGGAGTAGGACTTTCTTTCGGGCATCTGCCATAATTCGGAACAAGGCCCCGCTTCTCATCTCGTAAGAATCCTTGATCCTCAGGAGCTTCATTCTCTGTTCCTTTTCTTTTGGAAGTTGCTGGTGTTGAAACCAGCGTAGGAGATGCTCTCGCCAATCGGGCTGCTGAACCCCTTCGATGACTGCTACTTCCATTTCTTGTTCGTCGATCGGGACCTCTGTCACATTGGGGACCTGTCGGCAGTTGATCACTGTTACATTCAGGCTTGTGTCTGGCGGGACTGCCAATGAACTAGCCAGCTTAGCGAGGGCATCCGCCTGAGCATTTCAGCCTCGGTTGATGTGCTTGATGCTGATGAAGTAAAATCTTGACATCAGACGAGTTGTCAACTGGTGATAGAGGAGGAGCTCTTGCTTTCGCACCTCGAACTCTCCCTCCAGCTGTCTTATAACTAGCATGGAGTCTCCAAATGCTTCCATCATCTGAATTCCCATGGACAGAGCAATTTGCAACCCGATTATCAGGGCTTCATATTCTGCTTCATTGTTTGTGCATTGCTTGTTTATGGAACAGGATGTATATACCACTTCTCCTTCTGGGGATTTCAGGACTATACCTGCTCCTGCTCTGACCCTGGCTGGCCCGGTGGCAGAGGTGTCAATTCTGGAAGCGCCATCAAAGTATAGTTGCCATAAGGAGGGCCGTACTTGTACGGCTTCTAAAGTTTCATCCTCAAGAAGCTCCGGCTCCAATGGGCAATCCCCGGGCACTGGGTGCTCGGCGAAGAAGTCTGCAATGGCTTGGCCCTTGACGGCATTGCGCGGCACGTAGGAGATGTCAAACTCCATAAGGATTACCACCCATTTGCCCAGGCGGCCTTTGAGGGTCGGTTGAGACATAATGTACTTCAGGGGATCCTCTTTAGATACCAAGCTGATTTCATGCGACAACATATAGTGTCAGAGCTTTTTAACTGCGAAGACCAGTGCCAGACAGATCTTCTCAATATAAGTATATTTCTCTTCAGTTCTGACCAGTCTCCGACTGAGGTAATAGAGGGCTTGTTCTTTCCCTTCTTCATTATTCTGGGCCAGCATTGCCCCCAGAGAATTGTGTGTAGCTGCTATATACAGTATCAATGGTTACCCCTTCACCGGTGCGCCCAACACTGGAGGGGTTTTCAGGTAGTCTTTTAGCTTGTCGAAGGCTGCCTGGCAATCTTCATCCCAATAAAAGGGGACATCTTTCATCATCAACTTGTGAAAAGGCTGGCACCACCCTGACAAATTGGAAATGAAACGCCGGATATAAGCCAAATGGCCCTGTAGTGATCTCAGCTCGGAGATGTTCCTTGGCGGAGGTAACCCCTGAATCGCCTTGATCTTTGCGGGGTCTATCTCGATTCCCCGATATCGGACGATGAAGCCCAAGAATTTTCCGCTCGACACTCGAACGCACATTTCATAGGGTTCATTTTTAGCTCATGCTGCCTCAGCCTCTGAAAAACAATCCGAGGTCTTGCAGATGATCTTCTTTTCTTCTGGTTTTGACCACCAGGTCATCTATGTAGCACTCGACCTTGTGGTAGAGTAGTTCATCAAAAATTTTGGTCATTGCGCGCTGATAGGTTGCGCCAGCATTCTTTAGTCCGAATGGCATTCTCTTGTAATGATAAATGCCTTTAGGAGTTCGAAAGCAGTATGGACTCGGTCGCGCTCCGCAATCCAAATCTGATTGTAGCCGGAAGACCCATCCATGAATGACAGGGCTTCATGGCCGGTTGTAGCATCAATCATGACCTCGGTTATTGGCACCGGGAAGTCATCTTTGGGGCAGGCTTTATTTAGATCTCGGAAGTCGACACATATCCGGATCTGTCCATTCTTCTTTTTCACGGGGACGATATTCGCCAGCCATGTGGTGTACTGGTTTTCTTCAACAAATCCCACGTCAATGAGCTTGTCGACTTCAGCACAAATTTGGGTGATGAGCTCTGGCCTCATGCGCCGCGGTGGTTGCTTCACCGGCTCGGCTTCAGGGTTGATTGCCAGCTCATGTTGTGAGACAGCGGGGCTTAGACCTGGCATCTCTTTATAAGTCCAGGCGAAGCAATCCCGGTATTCTAGCAGTAGTTGAATGTATAGCTCCCGTTCTTCTGGGGACAGTTGGGCACTGAGGAAGGTAGGCCTAGGGTCCTTCTCATTTCCCAGGTTGACTTCTATCAGTTCATCGACTGTGGCTTGTCCTCCGTCTTCTATCTCCAGAGGTGCCGGTTGGAGGTCAACGAAGTCTGGAATGCCATCTTGAGGGTCGAGTACTTCGACTTCCTCGTCAGACATCGCCAGAGCTTCCTGAGGTTTCTTGATCTCTTGTGCTAGCGGCTGGGTGGATTGTTCTATCAGCAGATCCATTGCCGTTGCAGCTTCCAAGGATGAAGGAGCAGCCTTGGTGTTTGCAGATGAGATTACAGCCATGACGGGCTGGTGACTGTTCACTGCCAGGCCCGGACAGCATGCTGATTTTGCAGCAGAAGTTGAGGAAGTTTCACCTTCTGGGATAGTTGTATCTTCCGCAGAAGTGGCTTTTTCTTCTCTGGTAGCTGGCTCCCCTTGATTGGAGTTGACCAAGGCCTCCCTGATTGGCAGAAAGGGTGTTGAAGTTGTCATTAGTAGGACACCTGTAGAGGGAGAGACTCCTACTTCTTGAATGTCTTCGGCTTCGCTGCTGCTAGCCGTATCAAATTCGGCTTGAAAGGCTGCTTCTTCAGGATGGACCTGCTCCCAGCATCGGTAAGGGATCAAGGTCTCTATTTGTTGATTCCCGGATAGAGCCAATTCAGCATGTTCGGCTTCCACCGGATATTCATCAAAGGTTGCCCCCAGAGGGCTATCTTCAATTGGATAGAAGGCGGAGATAGTATCCACCTCGTACCACCCACTGTAATAGTAGTCTTCCAGGGTGAAGCCCAGCCCCGGGTGTTGAGAGACGCGTCTCATTTCTTTGTCCAGATTTGTAGGATGCCACATCTTCTAGAAAGCTTCTTTGCGCTTTTGAGATTGATCGGGAGGAATGTGTTGCTTCTGAAACATTATGGCCATCCGATCGGTTGTAAATGCCAGACCTTGGACAGGAACCGGCGGGTTGCTTATAACCTCGGGGAGGCTGCAATCTGTGTCTTCCCGAGTGGGATGCTCCTCAGCTGTATAGAACAGGGTGCTGGGCCCATCTTCCTGTGTCACCTCCCAAGCTTTGAAAGGTTCGACAGTGGGATCATTGAGGCCGAGGACTGGCTTGGTGAGGCCGGCCGGGAATCCGATGCGGTCGTGCTGTCGGTTGGCCTGCACTTCCTTAGCTTTGGGGTATAGTGCTGGGGGTGTTACCCTACCAACATTTCCGGGAGCTGTGATGTGGGAGACCACCTTTGGCTTGACATACCCGCGTGGCGGTGGTGGATACCAACCGTCACCCGATCTATTTTTTGATGCTTCTGTGGGGGTTTCAGCTTCAGAAACCTTCCGAGAAGACCCCGTATATAGGTTGGCGTCCGCCAAGTGACATTCAAACACCTCGAATGGGTGGATATCAACAAATATCCTCTCCTCCTTCCCCTGGAGGCTGTATTTCATGCATTGATGGAGCGTGGAGGGCACCACCATGTTTTCATGTAGCCATGGGCGGCCGAGCAGTGCTTTGTAGGAGGTGCGAGAGTCAATGACATGAAACTGCACCGTTGTAGTGAAATCTGCCAGGGTCAGTGTGAACTCTACCACTCCCATAGATACTTCACATTTTTGGTTGAAGCCAGCGATACGCATATCCCTGACTTTCTCGAGATGCACATTAAAGTGGTACCTCTCGTATATTCTATATGGCAGGATGTTGACTGCTACACCAGGATCGACCAGAATCCGGTTCAGTTCTCTTCCGTTCAGGTGCCCTTTCATATATAGCGGCCTGTTGTGGCTGGCAGTAGGTAGTAGCATGTCTTCTGGAGAGAAGGTCATACTGGCTTCTGGTATAGCCTCAGCTATGCAGGTTTCAAAATGAGCAGGCATCTACAGAGCAGTGATGATCGCCTATCGAGTTTCTTCACTCAAGGAGAGAATTTCCCAGATCGTAAATCGAGTGGGGAGCTTCTTGAGCAACTTCATTATTCAGCTCCCAGCTCAGACATTAGAGAGATTCATCTCTTCAGCCCATCTGGGCTTGGGGAGGTTTTGATTTGTGGGTCCAGACGGACCTGCTTCATCTTCTTCGGACTCGGCACCCTCTTGGCTGGCACCGGATGTCGGGTCTTCTTTATTAGCTGCTGTAGGGCAAGCTCCATCTGCATTCGCATCCTCAGTAGATTGCGCTGGCTGCGGGTGAATGGCCCCGGGTGTAGGGTTAGCCTCTTGACAGGGCTGTTTCCCTTTTGACATCTTCATAAATTCAAGGAATGAAGGGACTGCCTTGCCCCCACTTTTGTTGTATAGGCCCGACGGAGGAGGGATTTGGACTCCCTTAACCTCTGGCGGAGGTGTCTTGTAGGGTTGCTCCCCTCTGAACATAATGTTGTGATTGGGTGGTGGCTGGCGCCCCCATTTTCGGCCTGACCGAGTGGCATGTGCAGCAGTTGCGTCCTCGGCCTTGCCTCTCCCAGCATGGGGTGTGAAGCAAATTTCTTCTTCTTCCTCTTCTCCGGGTAGGTTGAAGAGCGCTGACAGGGTATTGCAGGAGACGACCTGTGTTTTATGGGCCCTAGCGCCCTTTCTTTTCTTCTTCTTTTGCTTTTTCTTCTTTTTGGTTTCTGCAGGTGCTTGCCCCCAGAACATGTTGCTCTCTTGAGGTGGTGCTGCTTCAGCTTCCTCCCCTTGCTTGAGTGAGAGTTGCTCCAGCTCTTGCCATGGGACGTGGTCCCGTACCAGCAGAGGTTTCAGTTCGGGCTGCACATATTCATCTAGCCCTTCAATTAAGTGTTGCAGTCGAGGGACTCCAGGATTGGTTTCCTTGATTACTGGCAGCGGAGTTTGTCTCCTCCTGTTAGGTGTATATATTCTGACAGCTGTAGGTGGAGTGACCCATACGGGTGCTACCACTGGCGGAGCAGGCCGGGGTGTAATGCCACGGATATGTGCCCCCTCTTTTGGGCGGGGTGCCCTCTTCTTCTTGTGCTTCACAGGGATTTGCTGCCACCCCTGTTGTTCTTTCACGGGCTCCAGGAAATGGATTTCGTAGGTGCTCCGTGTGCTTGCTTCGGAGATCTCCTCAGGTAATGCCTGGTAGAGGGAGATCATGTTGATTGCTTCCCTCCTGAGAGGGGCTTCATGTGGCTGAGGAGGGTCTACTTTGTACTCTCCCAGCTCAATCTCATTCTTTTTCACCATCCCTTCGATGACGTCTTTGAAAACATAGCAGTCTTCGATTGGATGTCCCAACATCTGGTGGTAGGGGCAGAATCTCGGACTGTCTTTTCTTTTCAGGTCCTCTGGCCTCCTTGGCTCGGGAAGAGTGACCATGCTGTATTCTGTTACCCAGTCGAACAGGACTCGGGTCTTGTCTTTTGGAAAGGAATAAGCTTTCTTCATTTTGTCCCTCAGCGAAGGACCTTCTTTATCATCTGGAGCTTTTGCAGGCTGCGGGGGAGCCGCTTTCTTGCCCTTCTCCTTTTGTTGCTCGAATGCCTTGATGTCAAGCGTATTCGCTTCTTTAGGTGTGGGACGCCGCTCTGCAGTCTTGCCTTTCTGGACTGTGTTGGCGGCTGATGCCGGGACAGGCTTGGCTAGAAAGGCCTCTACCTCGGCCACCATATTATTCAGCCGGTCAAACGACCATATTTCCATTCCAATCATTTTTTCCAGGATTTCCCTCCTGAGATTTTGTTTGCATATTTGCACAGCGTCCTCCTGATGCGGGGGCCACTTACATCTCATTCCGAGGTTCCTCCACCTCTTGATATAGTCAAGGGCAGTCTCATCTGCCCTTTGCCTTGTTGAGTAGAGTTCGGCCACCGTGACCTCCCTCTCTGTGACATGGAATCTTTCTCTGAACTTCCTCTGCATATCTGACCAGTCATTAGTTGACCCGGCCGAGAGGCTGGAGTACCATTCAAATGCGAGCCCCGTCAGCGAGGACCCGAAGAATTTCAGCAGATATGACTCGTCGGTGGCCAGATCACCCATAACGGTCATATAGTAAGCAATATGTTCTTTAGGGGACCCTTTCCCATTGAATTGGTCAAACTTAGGCGGCTTGTTGACCCTCGGGGGTAGTCGTTTAGCTGCATGGTGTTGCGGGTAGGGCACCCGATAGGCATCGAATGCGACGTAGTCGCCTTCACTTTTCTCTGCGAGCTTCAGCTCGATCATCCTTTCCACCATCATCCGGTTTACGACCGTGGGGTCGACTGGCTCCGGATAGAAGTGCACTGGCTGCAGGTACGGGGTGACCAGGGTGGTCGCCTGTGGAGGATGCAGCAGCGGGGGTGTCGGGTGCACCTGAGGGAGCACCGGAGGTAGCAGCGGCTGAGGCTGTGGCGGCCGCTGTTGCGCTGTCGCCATGCTTGGCTCTGATGGCTGGGGTAGTGTATAGAGCGGTGGAGGGTCGTATCGACGAGCCGCTCCCCGTGATGATTCACCCTGGACTTCGGGTGGTTTAGAAGCTGATGAATGCTCAGTCTTTTCTATCAGCTGTTTCTTCAGAGAATCTATCTCCCGTTGATATTTCTGCAGTAGCATCAGAACTGATGGATCTATAGTGGTGGGGATACCCTCTGTCGTTTCCCCGGACGTACCTTCAGGCAGGATGTCGAGGAGGACATCGTCTTCTTCTTCCGTCGTCACCACATTAGCGGTCAAGACGGGGGCCTTATCATCCCAGCGGGAATAGACCTGGGGTTGTTTCTCTTTCATCATCGTCAGAAGCCCTCTTGCTACTTCTGTCCTGCGGGTAGTTGGCCCCGGCCGTACGGTCAATTGAGCCAGTTCTTGGGGGTCTTCAGGAAGCTCCCCATATCGGCTGGACACACCAGCCATGTTGCAAGTGAAAACCTGCATCCTTCTTCTTTGTCGATGGACCCTCCGCCTGGCTTGTTGCGGAAAGGTCAGCCTCTCGAACACAGAAACCTTTCTCCTTTCTTCCCGCTCGGGGAAGGCTTCATCGGCTTCGATCTCAAAGCCGTCATCGTATCCATTATCGTCGACAGACGACACCATCATTCTATCTTCCATCTCTTCTTCATGTGCTGCCGATGGGCAGTAATCTTCCTCGGTGGTGATTGTTTGCATCAACCGCTGCTGTCCGAGTGAGGGGTTGCCTAAACCTCGGAAATAGCTTCTGACTAAGCAGGTCATTTTTTCTCGACCCCGTTCTGGGTGTAGTACGGGGTATAGTGGTCGGCCTCCCGCAGGAGGAATGTAGGCCAGTCGAGCTCTGTCGGCTGGCTGTTGGAATCTTCGCCCCATGGCAGGGACGTTGGCTTGACGGGCCCCAGCCCGGAAACTTCTGTGGCGCAGAGGATCCGCAACCACCACTTCTTCCATCTTCGGGGGTAGGCCCCTTTCTCTTATCACCTCCGCATCGTCATTCACAGGATGGCGGCGGATGGGTGTCAGCTGGTGGATAGGTCGGGTCCATTTGGGAACCCACACCTGTTTGAACTTCCTCGGCTTGAGTGCCGGGTTTCCTTGGCCATGGTGGCCGGCCTCTTCCATTTCTGCCCTCCTTCCAGCAAGGGCTTGATATGTGTTGTGGACAGGAACATTGGGGATGACTCGGTCCGGGGTCACCCGTGCCGTGCGTCCGTTGAGGAAGACACGCATGCCTCCAACCAGCATTGATTTTCCGGACTGAGACACAGTTCCGGTGATCACAGTAGCGTTCCTGCGGACCTGGCGACGCTGACGTCCTCCACGGTGTTTGTTGGTGACAGCGGGGTGCGTCCCACGTACAACGTGGTGCACCATACAGCTAGCGGCAGGGGCCAGATTCTTGAGCAAGTCGTCGCAGCAGGGAACCTTCAGAGGCTCCACCTCCTCCATAGTTTGCTTGGCAGGTTCTGGGGCTTCGACTTCCAGGATGTCGACGAAGGCCAAACCCAGAAAGTTGGGGAAGCCTACGGCGGGAGGGAAGCTGCCGAATTCCATGGGCACCGCCAGGTACCCTTGCGCATGTCCGGTGACGATCGAAGGACCGAAGTCGGCACCAGCTATTCCATGAGTTGTCATTGTTTGCCTACAAAGACAAACAGGGAAATAATCAGTAGCCTTTGAAAGGGCTTCGAAGCCCGGATATCTCGGCAAAGAGATGAAAGGTGACACTGGTCCCACCGGGCGTGCCAGACTTTTTTGCGACCTTTTCTTTTTTTCTCTCTCGTTCACGTATCGATCAGCCATTTGACTAACTGGTAATCAACTGACTGATTGATGACGCGGGCGTGCCAGTCACATGAGTGACGATTTTATTGTGCGCTCATTCTGACCCATGTCGGGTGAATGTGAGGTTCGGTCGGGACCAGCAGTCCGCCATACCGTAAAGGTTATGGCATTAATTACATCCCCCACGAGGAGGGAACACCTTTGATTAATTGCTGAGATAACGGGCTGTCAAAGCCAGAATAAAGGATACAGAGCATGCGAGTGATCGTGCAAGATGCTACTATTGACTACACACGATTTATTAGGGTGGACCCTGGTACATGACGGAGGACTTAGGCTCGAAGGCCACCTTCACGCGTAACAAAGCCCCCAATCAGGCGTAACCTGACCTTCTGGCAATGTTATTTGATATACCAAGGATGCACCTATTTAGGCATGCATTAATGCGATATGAAAGCTTGGACTAAGGCATGACGACAAGATTCGAGGTATATCAATTCGAGCTTGAACATGCTAATTTATCCAGTTTATTTGGTCGAGGAGCTTGTGTCCCTCTATGATTAGCATAGGAAATCATCTCATGAGTGGGGAAAGGGTTGGAATGACGCGACGACACGATTCGGAACGAAACCGGTGCAGTGCATGCGATGAAAGGGGCTAAAACGCTTGAAATGGCGCCCTGAAACGTAGCTAAAAGGTTTAAAACGGTGCCAGAACCGTAGGTAAAGGGGAAAACCCCTGTTAAAACGGCGCGGCTGGCTGGGGCGCGCTGGGAAGGGCGCGCCATTTTAAGGTGTTATCGCGCACGAACGCGCCGATTTAACCCGATTTCGTGGAAACAAGAGCTTCGTTAGTTTATTCATGGATATATATATATATATATATATATACATAAAAAAGGGGTTTTGGAGGATTTTGAGAATTCATTGAGTTGATTATTCATCGGATTGGTCCCAAGTCATCCAAAGGTCAAATCACGGGCTCGCGCGAGGTCCGAACTCGAGCGCGACGATTGTTCCGAGTTTAAACTCGTTCGAGCCGGAATTTCGACAGCATATCCCCATCCCAAAGGATTATCGGGGAGACGCGGGGAATACTCACGTGGCGGAGTAAACCCCTAAAAGCTGGGTGGCGTAACGGCGGCCGGCAGACCCAAACGGATAGGAAGACCCCGAGGGCTAGCCTGCTAGGGGTACCGAGTCCGTGGGTAACAGTGAGTGAGTGAGGTGACTCGATATGGGAGCGGAAACCCCGAGGGCTAGCCTACGAGGGGCACGCGACCCGAGTCACCACAACACTCGAATCGGGACGACCGATTAGAGAAGGAAACCCCGAGGGCCAGCCTACGAGGGGCACACGCATCTCACGGCCACCACAAAGTCCATTAGGGACTGTGGATTTGAGATGTCGAGATTAACCTGTTTACTATTCACTCATTAATCCATAGGAGATTCGTCACTACTGGACGGTCCCCTGTGGATAGAGTGTTATCACAACGGAACAGTGGGGGATGTTCCCCCTCCCCGGGTTACCGATCCACACTAATGAAACAGTAGAACGGAGCAGTGAGATCATTCGCATAACCAGCAGGTCAAAACTAATGCCTGTAGATATACATACGTTCATGCATGTGCACGTTCGCAAATCAAAGAAATATTCATCAAGGAATGTTCAGAAAATAATAACGGGAATGTGGGGACGCCCTTATTTCCCTCTGTTCACGGTCGGGAACAGAAAGGGTATTACGAGGGCGGCCCAGACAGGTTGAAGGAACCCACGTATTGACCCATCTTACACGGTGAAAATTCTTAGCATTCGATCAGAATAGAAAAACACCCCCGGGGAGGGGAATCGATGTAGCCCTTGCCATAGCAGGGCATAAAGCGTCGGGAAGACGGAACAGAAGTAAGATCATTCGGCCAAAGGAATGCACAATGCTTTGCGTTCATCCTCCACGGCGCCGACATCATTATCGGACGCCGCTTCACCGGCTACAGGGAAGAAGAGGAAACAAAAAAAAGATCTATAGGAAAAGGAAAGCAGCATTCATTCATGATATAAGCAACAGGGCACGGAAGTGCACAGAGCATCGTTTCGGCGCCGGCGTTGTCGCCCGGCTGCCGTTTTCATTAATATAAGGGACTCGGTACAAACAGAGAGGAGGAATAGAGATCTTGGTGAAGGAGGGGAGGTCAGGCTCATATCATCGCCCCTCCCCTCATTCACTTACATTGTTTAGAGAGAACCGAAGATAGAACAAAAAGGGGGAATCCGCCGAGAGAAAACACGGGGAACCCACCTAAGTAAATGAGAAACGGATGATCTCCTTCTTCGACTCCGGGAAGCTCGGGTGGAGCAGGGTGGCGGCCTTCGAGAGGCTCAAACGGAGGTTTCTGTCGATAGAAGAAAACCCTCCGATCCCTCTCTCTGGACCCCTCTCCTCTCTTTCTAATTCTCTTTTTTTTTCTTTCGATTCCGCCCCTTCCTCTCTGCCTCCCTTCTATTGCCTTCTCCCTTTCTGGATCGGATCTCTTTCTTTTCGACCGAAGGCAGGCTGTATATATATAGCTTTTGTTAATCCGGCGCCCCGGGAAGGGGCGCGCCGGATTTGATGGCGCCAGGAAGAAGCCCCGGTTGGCTTTTGCGCGCCGGTTCGATGGCGCCGGGGAACACATCCCCTATTGTTCTTGGCGCGCCGGTTTGACGGCGCCGTTTTAACCTGTTCACTTGGCGTATCCAGTCCGGTGGGCCCGGCGATGATTCCGAAAGCTCCCGTTGACTGTTCTTCTCGCCCTGGCCATCGGAGGGCCTTGACGGGGTGTTGACGAAGCTCTTGATACGACGAACGGCCTTAATCCAGACTTCGTGTGTGTCTGGTCCGAGCACACGGGTGTCCTACTGATACAGCCTTCGGCACTGTGATTTGTGCTTCTGGCTGAGACGGACTCGTGCTCGAAGCTTCCTTGCAGGATGACGTTACATCCTAGACAATTCCACCTTGAACGGTGATCAATCGGCCACTAACGGGCCCACTATGGCGAGAAGCCGAACCCGTGTCGGGTAATCGGGGCCTTCTGCTGACAGAACCTCCGGCCCCTTGTTGCGGATGGCCGAGGACATTCTTCCTCCTTAGGAGAGTCATAAGGTAGACCGTCGTCCTTGGTCGGGCGACGGATGTGGGGTAGCGGCATGACGGAGTCGATGCCGGATCATTGGGCATGCTTGATCGCGCTGCCGGTTGGTTGTGGGTTCGTTTCGACTCTCCTGAGGTAAAATCCCCGGTGCTCATTTCAAGGTGACTTGGGGCCCCGTCAGCTTGAAGGGTCTTTGATAAGGTGGTCTTCATCGGCTTCTGTGCTTCAGTGGGCCGTATCATTCTTCTTTGCGGCTCGGTCGCCGAAGGATTATATTTTGAGTGCCAACAAGTGTGAGAAGAGTGCTGTGAACCAAGAGAGAAAACCTAAGTCGAACATCTGTGCTGAGAGAAGATTTTGAGAAGAGAAAGAGAAGAGAGAGTGATAGAGCTTAAAGCAGGCAGTGTCCAGCTAATTGTCGGTTCTTTGGATCAGATCCAGATTAATCTACTCCTGCGAGAGCTATACTTCTTTTCATTTCTTCTGTTTGGTTTATTTTCCCTTGCTGCTCTTCTTCTTAACTATGTTTTTTGATTCTCTGTTTTGAGGTCGGGTTTCCTCCTGTGGATTCAGGGGAAGAGAGACTTAGGTCTCTGGTTGCTGGTGACTGGGTGTCACTAGCGGTTCCGTCCGGGTTGGAAGAAGAGAGGAGTGTGTTCCTGTCACGCCCCGACGTGGAATATCGGGACTGGCAGTAGAAAATGCTAGTAATGATAACATGCTAAGCTAAGAATTAACATAACATCACGAATAGAAATAACTCCAAATTTATTACAATAACCATCAAACCGACTTAAACATAATCAAGCATAACCTCTACTTGACTCCGTTATAATAACTAACACAAGCTCTAAGGCATAACTGGATGTAAAACAACTATAGCAATCTCAACATCTATCAACTGATACACTCCAAGTCATCTCTCTGGCTCATTCCCATCCATCTGTGAATCTTCACCTGAGCTGCCTGGAAAGGGGGAAACAACTATATAAGCGAACGCTCAGTAGGTAACAACAGGCAAGTGTAAGTAATTAACCAATTAATTACATGTTTATATGAAACGGAAAGAAAAGAAAAGACGATCGAATGAAACGACATAAAGAAAGTGCTAAAGAACGAAATGGAATAACAATATGGCAAAATGATATAACTACAAGAATTGCAAGTTTGTGAACAATATAAATAATAGGAAATTGTAGGAAATTGGCCAACAAGCAAGAATATAACCAAGTCAAACACGATTCAAGTAAGAGATTAAGAGATCGTTGTCATAGACATCACGCTAGTCATGCACTCGGTGCAATGTCTCACCATGTCATTACAAACTCCCATGGGCACAAGTACTTTTCGGGCGCTCTCCCCAGGACCAGACCGGGCCCCTATGATGCGTTGACATTGATTTAATGGATCCAAGATCCCAAGTTGTCTAGACTTAAATCAAGTTAAAATGGCCAATTACAATTAAGTACAAACTTACCTCGGAACATCCCAAGGCTAAGTTGAAGAGATACTGTCTAGAATTTCTGTCCAGGAGTTCAAGTTATCAAGAACCATCATGTTCTTGGATTCAAAACCGTGAAACGTGAAGAAAACTAATCTCTGGATGATATACGGTCACTAATGGACCGCTCAAGCACTTGTGCGGTCGACTCAGGACCGCACTAAACAGGAACTGGGCTAGGTTGAATGGCTGATTAAGGGCCGCTCTTCAGCATGAACGGTAAGTATTGGGCCGCACAAGGCCACAAGTTTATAAAATCGAGGACAACATATACGGTCCTGATAGAGCCGCTCATTAATTGAACGGTCCATTAAGGGCCGCCTGTAGGATGTACGGTCCATTACTGTCCGCACAACACAGGGCCTAACAACAATCTAGAAATTCGCCCAAGTGGGCTCCCGGGCTGCCATGGGCAGGGTGGAACTGCACCAGAGTCCAACCCACTGTCAGTTGGTCGGCCTAGGGTCTACTGGGCTGATCAAATCAGGAATTGGTCGAAGATGGATCAAGAATAATCGGCCAAAACTAATTGGCATTAGCCTGGGATGAACGGTCGCCACAAGGCCGTTCAAGGAAATATGCGGTCCACTAACGGCCGCGCAAGTCCCTGTTAGTCCAATTCGGACTATGAGTCATATCACAGTAGTTCGATTGAGTCCAGGTTCAATTCTAGGGGATAATAATGGTTCATGATTAACGGTTCACGTATAAGGTTATAACAAGTATAAACCTAATAGCCATTTCAATTATAAATGATTTACAATTAAGATTGACATTTATTGGAAAGATGAATCAAGATCAAGCTCAAATTAAATAAATCAGCAAGAATTATTTACTGTCATGAATTACAGTTTATTAGGTGTGTTGCTAACATGTAATTTACCACTAACATAACATGATGTAATGACAATTAATCTGTTCTGTTATAGATGTGCGATCGGGCATGGACCTTACATCTCCATTTACGGTCACAGACAGGCCGCGCATGCCCCCTCAGGTCTGAAGGCCTGCAGGAGATGGACGGTCGGTGGGGTGCCGCTGGGAGGGATGTACGGTCTGGGACTGGCCGAAGGATAGACATGCGGTTACGATTCGGCCGCACGTTCTTGGGAAACGATCAGAGATAGAAACATATAAATGGTCAACTACTGGCCGCCTGTCTTGGACGTGCAGTCTATCGTGTGGCCGCACAAGTCCAGACATGTCGCTGCCCCTTTCGCCTTGCCCGACTCTGGTGAGGTTTCTAGGGTTAGACTAAAACATGGAATTCACATGATATAAAGCATTAAATTTGGGACTTTTACTACCAAAAGAAAGAGCACGAAAAATGCTACAAGATGCATGAATCAATTTTATGTTTACAGCCTGAAATAACTACTTAATCGAAAAGGAACAATTATAACCCTAAATGTGACATGCTTCTATTAAAACCAAAAATTCTCGCAGACCACTTGATAAAATTTAGGGCTTTCTACATCAATGAAAAGCTGACACGATGATGCTTCCAACCATATATTATTTGTAGGGTTTGGCTTGCTATCACCTACCTGAATCGGATGAAGAAAGAAGGAGAAGGAAAACCCAAGGCACTTGTACACGCAGCCCCTAATCGCTGGAGATCTCCCTCGATCCAACTCTTCTGCAGCCGCCACTGGTTATAAATGATTCTAGGGTTAGAGAGCTTCACTTTTATAGGTCACACGCATTCTAGAGATTTCTATGCGCGGAGTATTCGTCCACGCAAGTTGGGTTAAGGTGAACGCCGCCGGAATTGTTGACGCGATCCAATCTCCGCCGATTACATCTCCTAGGGTTAGAGTTTCGAGAGAATAAGAGAGGGGAAATGATCCTCTCATCCTGGCCTTTCATTTGCCACTGGTTTGGGCTCATTTGATGGAGTATTGGGCTCGAATTTCGCGTTATAAGGTATGGTTAACTAAGTGTTTAATTTGACCTGAACCCACTAATTCGACCTATTTACAGATTTTATTTGGGTTGGTCACATAAGATAAGTTTGTTAAACATGTTATCCTCTACAAGAATATAATTTTTCTAGATTTTTATAAAATAGTCACAATTTAGCTTATTCTATTTATTAAGGACTTTCTAATTAATTTCTTGAAAAAATCGGGGTATTATAGTTCCTCTGGCTCAAGCTATTAGGCAGTGTTTGTAGGCAAGCTATGGTGCCCAGCGGTTTCAAGTTGTGAGACAGCAGGAAGCCACACTCTGGTTGGAGTGTGGGGTGGATGTAGGTCTGATGACCGAACCACCTAAAATCCCTTGTGCATTGTGATCTGATTTCTTCTGTGAGGTTATTAAGTGCATGTTTAGGATCGCGACCTAATTGCCTTTCAGCCACGGTGAATGAATGCTTAAGATCAGTTTGATCGCCTAGAATCGTCGGGTTTACTAGGCATGCAGATTAAGTGTTCTATCATGTGTCTCGTTAGAACGTCTGTTTAAGATCAAGTTGATTTACTGCATTCCGTTCTTGTAAAACGCTATTTGTGCTCGCATTAGGCTGACCCATTGAGTGCTTGTGTGTGGATCTTTCTAGAACACCTGGATTACTGAATCAAAGTTTTGTTTCTGCAAGATTTTTTAAGTTCAGTGTTAATCAAGATCTAAGTTTCAAATTGGGCAAATTTCCTTTTGGGATTCATTCACCCCCCCTCTGAATCCGGGCCCTTCACTAAACAGAGGAGGCTTCCTGCTCCGGGGAAGGGGCATGCGATGGTCCTCCTGACAGGTTGTGGATGAGCCGGCGCCCCCGGAGGGTAAAACGGCCACCAGTGGTTTGCTGGGAGGCATCTCCTCGAGGGGGGCTCTTCCGGGGGAGATGCGACTTCTCCTCCCTGGCCGTCTGGGCCCTCATGAGATCCACGAGGACATCCAATTTTACGTTGAGGGTTTCGAGGGCGTCGGTACTTACGCCGGGAAGCTGTTCCCCCACCACCGACGGAGGTATCTCGTTGGCGTGGTTGCCTGATGGGGAATTCTCCGTGGGGAGGGAAGGTGCGCCTTCTTCCGTCACCAGGGCCTTTCCCATGTCGTCGGCAGTCCTCCTGCCAGAATTCCTTCACACCATGAAGGCTCTTTGTTTGTTTCCCACAGACGGCACCAGATGAAGAGGGGCAATCTCGCACTACTCCTGAGCGGGGAAGTGGATAACCACGTAGCCTTGAAGTATGAACTGCAAGAGGGGAAACAGGTCAGGGGTGCCCAAGGATGGATCCCTGGGGAAGACCCTCCGATGCTTAAGTCAACAAGTGTAGTTGATGCAGGACGGACACGCGACCTAGGACTCTAGCTCGCAACTTGTCCCTAAGCGAGGGCTGCGTGGGATCGTGCGCGGTTGAGAAACCGGTAGTGAGTCGAGGGTATCGGCTCTTCCGCGTGGACTCAGATTGAGTCACAGGACGGGTCACTCACTCACTCTCGCAGCGGTGATAAAATTGATATAACGAGCTAATAATCCTATCACATGCTCTCTAGCAGCGGCATTCAAAAATATATGAAATCAGCAAATGCGATACGAGAGTATGGCGAGTTTACCTCCACGCGCCGGGCGTGGGGAAGGCGATCCCGGCCAAGTACGGTAACTCCTGGTTAAACAATCAATCAATAAATTACAGAAATGATTTCTACTACCCACACCACGCAGGGAGGTAACGGGCTACAAATATGGCCCAGGAGGACCGATCTTGGGTTGACGGGTAGCGTTTTGATGTAGCTTCGGCGGCACGCGTACTCACGAATATGGGGCCCACGTACTGCTCGATGGGGCCGAGTGGGCCCGAAGTGGCACCGCTATGATGGTGGCGCCTGGAAGGAGGCTCCCTGGAACGGCGGTGCGCTGGTTCACCTTGTGGAAAGCGAGTCGGCTCCGATCTTCACTTGTTGGAGTTGCTGCCCACGGATCTGAACTCCTATTTCAGACCCACACGGTCCGACGAAATCTGCTGCTGCAATCGACCCAGACGTCGAATCGACGCGAGACTGGCACCATTGGAAAGCTAACTCAAAATCCTTCGACAAAGGACTGTGGCAAGAATTTTGAAGGCTATGGATGTTCCTTGGTGGATTTTTGAACAGACTTACTGACAGACTCAGAAAACTCAGGATAGAAATGGGTTTTCCTGAGAACAGACATTGAACGAAAAGAAAACTTCGGATCTGGAAGTTGACTCCTTGATGAAAGTTGTAGAGGGGGAAGTAAGGAAGACGGGGATATTTTTTGTGGGATTTATGGTGGAGGTTTGGTTGGGAAAAAGAAATTTCTAACACAGGTGGGTCGGATCTGGACTGCATAGGATAGAACTGAAGTTTGACTGAGTTTTAATTTTTTGGTGGACGAAATGAACTTCTAAATTCGAGCAAAAAATTGTGGAGTCGTGTTTAGATGGGAAGAACACCCAGTCCAAATTTGGACTCAATCAAAAATGGGTAAGGGGGTCGAACAAAGGAAACACTCTGTGACACAAAATAGAATACTGGCAGATCTGGAAGGCTGGGGAACACGAAATTAGAAAAATAGAAAATTAAGGCTAGAAAATGGGAAACTTTTTTTGGGAGAGGGTATTTGCGTGGGGAACCTACCCTCAAAATTTGGTCTCCAGAAGATCTGTGGATTGGGAGCCAAAAATCGGACAAGGGGGCTTTATCCTGATTTCGACAGAACTCCGGCAGCAAGGCGATGGCGGTGCGATGGCGGCACGAACGGCGGCGGCGGCGACGGAGCTGAGCGTCGCACTCAGAGAGGTGGTGGTGGAGATGCGTCACACATCTGAAGGGAGAGCTCTCACAGCTCTAGTTGGGGAGAGAGGGGCGCCCTTAGGCCAATTGAGCACAAATGGAAATTTCTCACATTAATGTTAAGTAATTCTCAAAATACAAGGTATTTATAGAAAGTGTAAAAAGACCTAAACTACCCTCAGATGTAAATTTGGGGAGGGGTAAAAGGGGGAGATCATATTTTATTCTTCCATGTGGTTTGGAACCACATAAAACAAAATAAGAAAATGGGATAGTGGAGGGGGGCGCCCCCTTGACCAAAGGGTTCCAACTTTGACATTGTGTAACACTTGTCCCCCTTGAATGGTCAAGCCATCTAGTAGCCCACCTTGGACCTTTGACTGGCCCCACATGGGCCGTAAGGCTTAGGTGGACCAATAGGGAAGGAGATGGGGGCCCCTTGCTGGTCCTACTAAACTTTACACAAAAATCCAAAGATCCTAAGGAAGAACAAATTGGCTTATAAAGCCTTACAATTGCAAACCTTCTTTCCCAAGGATTGTTGACATATAAAATATGAACAAAGATAAAGATGAGACCAGGCCAGCAACGAAGTCTGGAAGATTTCTGCAAAGTCAGGATTGAGGGAGAGCCCTCACCACCAACCACTTGCCCGGCCAGGACCTTCTCAGGCCTCGCTGATGTCCGGTGTTGTCGTCGTCCAAACGGCAATACTGATGAAACTCCGGTCTGTTGACTGATGAGAAACCTCCAGATTACTCAGATGATGATGCATATAAGGGGCCTTCGTTAGTCCCAATATGATCAAAGGAATTCAACGAAGCTAAGGACAATAGGAGCTTCACAGGGGAAAATGCCTCAAATGGGCCTATTGAATGGGCTTCAATGAGACCCCTTGCGCTGAGAGCTTTGGAGAGAGTAGCGCGCCGGGAACCTCCCCACCAAGGTAGGCGCGCCGGGAACCTCCCCATTGCTGTAGTCGCACCGAATATCTCTTGCAATGAGCAGGGTTCTATAAAACCCATTTCTTCGCTCACAAGCAAGAAGGGGGGCTCGAGAAAAACAACGACAGAGAAAGAAGGTCGGGAACCTCATCCAGAAAGAAAGAAGAAAAAAAGAGACTAACAGAGAGAGAGAGCCTCCTCCGCTGAGAAAAGAGAGAAAAGATCAACAGAGAGAGAGAGAGAGCCTCCTCCGCTGAGAAAAGAAAGAAGAGATCAACCCGAAGAAAGAAAAGAAGAGGAAGTTCCAGGTGGGCAGGCAGCTGGGGAGGGAGAGGAGTCAATGCTCCGCCCTCCCCCATGTTTTCTTTTCCTCTTCATGTAATCTCACGAGTTTTATCTTGATTCATCGTATGTAACCGGAATATCCCGGCCTCTGTTTTATCTCCCTTTCCCTCACTTTCCCCTGGTGATTGGTGTAAGTTTGGGATGATGCACTGGAATGAAATGCTACGATGGCCCATCTGGGCGTTGGGTGATTGAAATGTTTACTATCTGTCTCCCCCCTCTGTATCTGCTATTCTTCAAAACACTTATCTACTTAGCTGCTCCGGATTTCCGATTTATGCTTCACACCTCCGGGTCCGTTCTCTCATGAAAGATAAAGATGGAGTCCCAACCCTCGTTCAATGGGTCATTGGGCTCTGTCCCCTCCTTCCCTCCCTTTGATGATGGGCTTTCTCGCATGTCATGGATTTCTGCCGAGCTCCCAGCTTGTTCAAGGTCAGAGACATCAATCTCTTGATCATCTGAACAGTAGATGACAAAAACCCCATATATCTCCCGAGGGTTTAATGATGGATGATCTTGTCCTTCGACTGATGCTACCCTCCCTTAAACATCCGGCCTCTATACTGATAAACCCTCTAATCCTCCCCATCTTTGCTAGAAAATCCTGCCTGAAACCTCTTCCGAAACCAGAAAAACCAGGAACAGAGACCCGGAACCTTCCCGGCGCCAAGAACAGTAACCCCTAAAGAAACCTTCCCGACACGGCTGTTTGCGCGCGGGGAACTCCCTGTCCCAGCTTCCCGGCGCCCAGAATAGTGCCTTGTGAAGAACACTTCTCGGCGCAGTGGTTCTTGCGCCGGGAACTACCCCCTTGTGCCGTAAGCCCCTTTAGGCTATGAATGCTCCATCCCTTGAACCCCAGATGAAAACCTCCTGCCACCAGTCAAGAAACCATACAGATACCCCTATAATCCACTCAATGTAACCCTGTATTCTGTCGAGGGACATCCCGGGTCATCATATGCACCTCAAGGATAAAAATCAATGGGGATAACCATCCCCCTCACATGCCCCCCCTGGGGTTCGATCTATTTTTATAACCTGACGAACCAAGGAAGCCCTGCCACTGCACAGGCTTCAATGGTCTCAAAAGGGATATTAAGATGGTGCTGCAAGCGCGTACATGGGTCAGGGGTCCAGTACCCCCCTTACTCTTTGGCTTTCACCCCGGCACTCCGTGGGTGATTGTCTATCATTCCCTGGCAAATTCTAAGACCAGGGGAGGTGCTGCCAAAATTCTCCCAGGATGATGAAAGACGATATTAAGCTGTCCCCGGGACTTTGCACTACACTGGTGATAGGGATTCTCTAGACCCTGATTTCCCCAAATCCTCTTCGACCCTGGCCTTCCTTTGGAGCCTGAACCTAATCTAGTTCCAATCTGATGAACTGATCCACTTTGACCCCACAGAACCCATCTACCTTGGCCTGAATCATCAAGAAACCCAAAAATAGGGTTCCGGAAACCATTCAAAACCATCTCGGCATCCTGGCGCCACGAATAGTAGAATAGGTAAATAGTTCTCGACGCAAGCCTTCTTGCACCGAGAATCCCATCTCCTGGGCGCGCCGAGAACCTATCTCCTGGGCGCGCCGAGAACCCATCTCTTGGGCGCGCCGGGAACTCCATCTCAACTTGAGCTGCACCGAGAACCCCTCTTCCACCTTGCCTTTGCGCCGGGAATCCCATCCAACTTGAGCTGCGCCAAGAACCTATCCTGTCATCCAATTGGGCCTCCGATAGCTTGATCGGACTTACTCAGGGATACCCATGAGTCACCAGACCGGTCCCGGGGATAAATCTAAAGGGGGACAGACTCCCTTATGTTCCACCGTCCCGTATCGGATTCATGAATAACCCCTTTAGCTCGGGAGGGCACTGCCACTGCATGAGTTCCACCGGCTTCCCTAAGGGAAAATCGAACATCACCCCATGACAGACATATGTAATTCAGGAGGTGCGGCACCTCTCTCTCTCTCTCGGCTTTCAGCCCGGCACTCCGTGGGTGATAGCCTATTTCCCCCTGGGCATGATCCAGATAAAGGGGAAATGCTGCTGAAATGTCGATTGATGCTTTAACCCCGATAAGCCCCGGAAAACGTGTATCATACGCCTTCCATCTGGCTCAATTCTTCGGGGGATACAAATACCTCAAGGCCCTTGGCCGGATGAGAAACGTGAAAGGGGACATGTCTCCGATGATCGTCCAGGCCCCGCCCCACCACTGCGTGGACGGCGTCTTATCTCTGCCCGGTATGACCCACACAAAGGGGTCATGCTGATTTAATAATTTGTTGTCTATTCAATCACCATCTTAGAATAACAAGAACTTCAATGTTATGCACTGTCATTTTCAACCGCCCCAAGTGGCCTCCTATTTTGGCATTTAATCAAGGGTTGTCCTTCTTAGGAAGGGCGTAATTAACGTTATAGCCTTTATGGTATGACGGACTTCCGGTCCCGACTCGGACTTCACAATCGACTGATTGAGTCAGATCGAGCGCATAATAAATCGTCACTCTGGTGACTGGCACGCCTAACAAACCAACCAATAAACCAATAAACACAACAATAAAATAAATAAATAAATGATGAATAAAACCATTCCCACAAGTCTGGGACGCCCGGTGGGACCGAGTCTCCCTTCATCTCTACGCCAAAATAGGAGACCCGATGGGCCCCCCCTCAAATTTCTAATTCTATGTGCTTTCTCTATTTTCAGGAAGCTAGGATGACGGCTGGAATCATGTCCGTGTACTTTGACCAGCAAGCGGTCGAGGCACATGTTCGAGAAGACTACCTAGCGGTACCTCTTTCATTCGGATCGATGCCGCCTGCTGTTGGAATGCACAATTGCCTGGGCCTCATTTTCACTGATCTGCTCGAGATTGACAACCAGGCGCCAAAAGTTGTTGTCGAGACGTCGCCGCAAGCTACTGGTCCCAAGAAGAACCCGATGATGAAGGATACTCCTTGGGTCGTGTCCTGCTTTGTCCATCACGAGGCAAGGAGAAGCGCACCCTCTGCTGCTACCGGAAAAGGAGGAAGATCTGACCGGAGAGCCCGATCTATTGCTGCGGGTCATCGGATGTACAACTCAGGGAAGACGATGCTGATTGGAGATATTCGGGCGAACCTCAATGGTTGCCCAAGGGAGGTCAAGCCAGATGTGATCATCCCAATGGTACCTACCACCAATAGGTTCCGAGTACTGACTGCTAGGAGGGCCGACATGGAACATGGAGATAGAAGGCCACTGGCACCAAAGCCACCCAGATTCAGGCAGATCTGGCGGCCGAAGAAAATCTAGAGCTGGGCCCCAGCTCAAGATGAAGAACAAATTGCTGATGCTGCTATAGCCCGCTTTAGGGCAGGGAGCAGAAGAGGAGAAAGAAAAGACGAAAGAGATGTTGTTGCTGTTCACCCCAGGGCTCGGGGTAGGAGAGATGAGAAAGAGAATGAAGGAAGAAATATGACTGCTACTCGCCCCAGGATGAGGGGCAAAAGATATGAGAAAAAAGAAGGCCGCATGGTCACCCACCCCATGGCCGGGGGCAAAAGATGGGCAAGGGAGAACTATGCTGTTGCTGCCAACCGCCACCAGGATGGGAGCAGAAGGTTCAGGGAGGAAGAGAAAATGATAATGAGTGAACCAGTCGCTGCTGCCATTTTAAGAAGACCGAGAGCCTGTGCTAGACAGGCCGACATATTCAAATATTCCAAAGCCGAACATCTGACTGCTCAGGTGGCAAGACTGGCTTGTCAGCAGAAAGGTCAGGGAAGACTGATGCCCCGACCAGAGCTACAAAGACACAGCCAAGAGGAGATGAAACAAGTGGTTCAAGACTACTTTCACTACCTGGGGAATTCTTTCCTCGGGCAGCGAAGATTATCCCGTGCTTTAGGCACCATAGATGAAGAAGAAGAAGCCTTTCAAGAAGCAATGATCGGAGTCTCCTCCTCCGATTCCAATGATTATGAAGAAGGCCACAGAATCGGGTATGGGAGAGAAGACCTGCACGGGCAAGAAGTTGAAGAAAGAATATCGGTCTTTGACCGGCTCAAATACCCCGACCAGATGAAAAGGAAAGTCTACAGGCAGAGGGAGAAGATGCATATCTTCGCCTGCAATATGGCCGGACTTGTCAAAGGGCAGGATATGTTACCGACTCAGCCAGATGAACTGCTCAGACTGGCAACCAGACCAGGCCCCGTCACGAGGAGAAGTCAGGCGGCCAAAGAAAAAATAAAGACTGATGATGAAGTCTGCAAGATCACCACTATGACAGTTAATGTGGTGACAATAGAAGAGGAAGATAATCCCTTCGTCGATGACGTTGAAGGGACTTCAGAAGAGATACAGATCCCGTCAACCATGGATCCCATGATCCAGATGATGTTTAAAAGATATCAACAAGAGATCAATGCTCTCAGAATATAGCTAAATGAGAGGCATGAAGCTACACCGGTCTCCAAGCAAGTCGAGCCTGTGGGGCAGACCTCCAGCTCAATAGAAATGGCTATCCCAGCTAATCCTCTCCCGGCCGATAAGGGCAAAGCACCGAGCCAACCTGTTCTACAGCAAACAGCAGCTCAGCCCTCTATGTCTCACACACAGCCCACCGTGCCCACCTGTTGTGTTGTGCCCCTGTGTGGTTTTGATGATGACTGACACACCATGAGTCACACTGAGGTGTGCTAGATGACTGATTGACTGCTTGAATATCTGATTGTTTGCTTGAATAACTAATTCATGAATATGGCTAGATTGGGGCAACATAGTGGCTAATTGTTTGCTGTTTGCTCATGCATTTCAAGTCTGTACATTGGGTTCACATCTCCAAGTTTGTACAGCCGTTTGCCTTGGATTTAAAGTCTATACTTTGGCTAAGTGTATACACTGTTAGTCTCATTTAGAGTCATATTTGATGATCAGTAATGCTTCATGTTAAACTGATGCATAAAGCATTCATTGCTGAGGTTTTAATGATTTATCTGGTTTTGATGATTGGTGTTTGATGTTAATCACTGTGAGTCATCCTGCTGAAATGTTCATTCAGGCCTTCATATGCTCAGTCAGTTTATCTGCTGACATTGTGCTTTGATGATAGCTTCATGATTGTGATTTGTATATCATCTGGAGAATGCACGTGTATGACTGATATATTGTGTGTGTTAGACTTCTGGTATGTGCATGGTCTATACATCGCCTTCAATCTTCAAGTCTGTACATCCACAGTTAGACTTGAAGTCTGCACTCTAGTCTTCACTGTCAAGTCTGCACATTGGTGTTCGATTTCAATGTCCGTACATTGGGCTTTTACATGAAGTCTACACATTGTTGTTTGTAGTGAAAGTCCATACTTTGGACTGTTCATCAAAGTCTGTACATCATACTTCTATAGTATGTCTGTACAGTGAGTGATTCATTGGTGAAGTCTGTACACTTAACTGAACTTCAAGTCTAGACATTGCACGGTTCCCTTCATCTTCGTGTTGTTTTCAGTATGTGTCAATTTCATCTTCGTGTCGTTTTTACCTCGTGTCGTGTTACCCCGTGTCAATTACTGTTTCGACTTCGTGTCGTTATCAGTCCGTGTCTTTCTTATGTTGAAATCACACCTCGTGTTGATTTCTGTTTTCGACTTCGTGTCGTTTTATTTCTTGTATTTTGACTTCGAGTCAAATCACTGCTCTGTCTTCGTGCTGTTTTCACTCCGTGTCAATTTCAGTTGTCATCTTCGGGCTATTTTCAACCCGTGTCAATTACTGTATCGTCTTCGTGGTGTTCTCACTTCGTGTCAACTTCACTTCGTGTTGATTCTTTGTATTCTATCTTAGTGATTGGTCTTTCGTTTTAGACTTCGTGTCTTTATCGCATTGACCACACTCCGTGTCGTCTCTCCTCTCATGACTTCGTGTCGTGTTATCTACACCTCGTGTCGTTGTCTCTTTGTGTCTTCACCTCGTGTTGTTTTCGTCTCTTTGTGTCGGGTTTGTTCTCATGCGTGCAGGACATCGCAGCACTTCGTGTTGCTTCCTGTTTCACTTCGTGTCGTTTTTTGTTCTTCCTAGACCTCGTGTCTTTCTTGTATTGAAACCATACTTCGTGTTGGTTTATGTTCTCGTCTTCGTGTCTGTTGTCAGCACGTGTTGTTCTCTTCGCTGTGTGTCATGTCATGTTGTTTTTATGTTCATGTCTTCGTGTTGTTTTTGTCTTCGTGTCTTCGTGTGTTTTCTTTCTACCTCGTGTCGTTCTCTTAGTAGTGCTCGTTGTGTCACCACTGTATCTCGTGTCGTCTTCAGTGCAGTGCACCTCTTGTTGTTTCTATACACCTCATGCAGCTCTATTGTTAATGGCCATACAGCGTATTAATAATTTTAATGGCTTTACATCTCCTTGCAGGTCCAAGGAAGAAAAATTCCCAGTGACTGGCAGCACGTGATCCGAGGCTGGAATGAAGCCTGCTGAGAGACTGCCACGTGGTCCGAATTCTTAGGGCTGGAAATGTGGAGGTGACACGTCGTGGCTGATGATGCTGCTGCTGCTATATATATGACTCTTCTTCCACAGAAGAAGCGTGATCGAATTGGCAAGAAGAGAAGCCAATACAGAGAGCCACGATCCAGAGAAGAAGAAAAAGAAAAGAAGAAGAGAAAGAGAGTGAGAAAGAGAAAGAAAGAGAGAGTGAGTAAGAGATCGAGATAGCAGAGTGTGAAGGGAAGAAGAGGAAGAAGAATAGAGAAGAAGAGAGAGCTAGAGTGATAGAAGCTTCAACAGAAGATCTGTTCCTGCTGAACCGTGGATCAAATCAGGCCAGCCAGCTCCTGCGAGAGCCACATTTATTTTTATCTTTTCAGCTTTCTGTTGCTGGTTTCGTTTGTCTTTTGATCTATTTACTTGATGTATTTCCGATCCTCTGTAGAGAGGTCGGGGTTCCTCCTGTGGGTTCAGGAGAAGGGAGACTTTGTGTCTTCGGTTTGCAAGTAGCTGGGTGCTACTTGTGGTTGGTACCCTCCGGTGTGGAGGAAGAGAGACTTCCGTCTCTGGTTGCCTTTGACAGGGTGTCATCGGTTGTTTCCCTCCGGGTTGGAGAAGGGAGATTTATCTCCGGTTGTGCTTCCCTCTGGGGTTCAGAGGAAGAGAGACTTGGGTCTCTAGGTTCCCCTCCGGGTTGGAGGAAGGGAGGCTTGTTCCTCCGGCTCTGGGCTTGTGAGTAGCAAGTCCCGTGGTTCCCTCCGTGTGTAGAGGAAGAGAGACCGTGTGTCTCTGGTTTCCAAGTGGCTGGAGTCACTTGTGGGTTTCTCCTGTTTGTTCAGGAGAAGGGAGATTGCTATCTCCGGTTCTGGGCTTGTGGATTCAAGTCCAGGGGTTTCCCTCCAGGTCTGGAGGAAGAGAGACCGCGTGTCTCTGGTTTGCTAGTGACTAGTGTCACTAGTGGTTCCCTCCGGTTGGGAGGAAGAGGGGAGGTTGTTCCCCTGGTCAAGCTGTTTGGCAGCGTTTGTTGCAGACTGAGTCTGCTGTTTCTAGCGTGAGCTAGTGGAAACCACACTCGGTTTGAGTGTGGGGTGGATGTAGGTCTGGAGGACCGAACCACCTAAAAACCCCTTGTGCATTGTGGTTTGATTTGTTCATTTGTGCTTCCGCTAGATGAATGCATAGGGGCGCTCTAAGCGTTTGGCTTTTGGCTGAGCAGAAGTGTTGATTAGTTTTCTTAGAATATTTTAATCTGTCAAGAGAGCGAAATTCCAGTTGAGCTTCAGATTGTCGAATCTGTCTTGTTATTATTCTAGTTTTAATTGGGAGAAGTTTTTAACGGGTTATATTCATTCACCCCCCCCTTCTGAATACTGCACCGAACCTAACAATTGGTATCAGAGCCAGTTTACTGCTTCAAGATCCAACGATCTGCAGTGATCCCCGTGCTTCTCGGTGTTTATTCCGGTTTGCTGCTCCTTGATCTTTGTGTAATTGATCATTGCCTACAAATGGCTCTTCCACTGGTTTTCAATGGGTCTAACCTTGATTCATGGTTCAGTAGTTTGCGTAACTACGTCAATCTAGATAATCCCGATTTGTGGAAGTTAATTACTCATGGTCCTCATAGATTACCACGAAAAGAGTCCAAATGGACTGATCGTCATAGATCAATGCATAGAGAAAATCAGAAAGCTATAAAACTGATAAAAGCATCCATCAACAAGGCTTTACACTTTTGCCTTCATGATTGCAGGTCTGCTAGGGATATTCTGGACAAGATGAAACTAACTTGCAGAACAGAGAAGGAAAACTGCATGATGGCTGATGGGAGCGACCATAGCAGCAGCCACAGTGATGAAGAAGAGAACGAAGTTCAGGTAAATCCCTTTGCGGACTATACCTTAGATGATTGGGTAGATGCTTATTCCAAGCTGTTAAGATCTAGCAATAAATTGAGCAAGAAAAACAGATCTATGAAAAAACAGCTAGATATGTTTGAGAATTCTAAACTTATTGGTGAGGACAGTGATACTCTGAAAACTGAAAATCAAATATTTAGAAGACAGCTGACTAATCTTGATTCTATTACTTCAGATCTGGAATATCTGAGATCTGAAAATGCTAGACTCAAAAACCAAACTGAGGAATCTGGATCTAAATCAGTGAGCCTTGAAAATGAAAATAGATTGATTTCTGAAACCTTGGAGACTGTCATAATAGAAAATTCAGAACTTCAGAAAAGGCTTGAAAAACTTCAATCTGAAGATGAACAAGAAGTGTTTAGTGAATGTCAGACCACCTTAAGTGTTTTGAAATTTGATGATGAAATCCTGGAACACAATGGTAAAATGAGACAGGAGATCTGCGAGCTAAAACAGTTAAATACAGCTATGTCTGAGAGACTTATCACTCTTGAAAAGGGGAAGAGTGTTAGCCTGGATAGCTCTGATGAGCTAATGAAAGCTGAACAGGAAATTGAAAGTCTTAGGACTGTTAATCAAATGCTGAAAGAAGATGTTATTTGCTATAAAAAGAAAGCTGATGAATATGAAATCCATGTATCAAAGCTTGGATCAGAAGTTACAGAATTGAGGAAATCTCTTGAGAAATTTGTTAGTGGAAAAGAAAATCTTGATAAAATTCTTGGATCTAAAGTGAATCTCCGAAGAGAGGGTTTGGGCTACAAACCAATAGATAAAAAGAGCTTTGAAAGTAAGCTTCAAACTTCATTCGTGAGTAGCTCTAAGTCAGGCAGCACATCGAATGTGCCTATTTTTGAATTTAGTGCTAAGAAGAATCAAAATTCCACTGACAGCCCTAAGTCTGAGAAACAAGTTCAAAAACAGAAAAAGACTATTCATGTTCAGAACAAAGATTCAAGGAACTCTCATGATAAACCTGAGAATGCTGTGCCTAAATTGAACAAACACATTCATGCAAATAAAAAGAAAATTTCATGCCATTACTGTCATAGGTTTGGTCACTTGATGCATGAATGTAAATTGATGGAACAGGATGATAGAATGCATGCCAGGAAGTACAATAACAAAAACAGTCCTGTTGAACAGAAAAGAAAAAGTCATTGTTATCATTGTGGAAAAACAGGTCATGTTAGTGAACAATGTTGGTTTGCCAAAGGTAAAGGCAAATATTCTTTAAATTCTAATCATGATAATTTGTATGAAAATCAGCATGTCTTTAAAAGGAACAAAAATGGGTCCAGGGGCCAACACATGGTGTGTTTCACCTGCAGCAAGTCAGGCCATAGGGCGGTTGACTGCTGGCTTAATGTTGGTAGAAGAAATTCCATCTTCTGCTATCACTGTGAGAAAGTTGGCCATACAGTCAAAGACTGCTGGTATTCTCAGAGAAAGAAGGTCAACTCTAAATTTGTTAAACAAAGTGTGTTTGGTAGAAACAAATCTGCTCAAACAAGAAAATCCCTCACATGTTTTGAGTGTGGTAAGCAAGGTCACAAGGTGACTGATTGCTGGTTTTCTGACCATCTGAAACAAAGTGGTGGTAAAAACAGAAACATTCATGCTCATGAATTTAGTACACCTGCTTACATGCATAGTAATAAATTCAGACCGAGTGGTTCATGTGATTATTGTGGTCGGTCTGGACATTCCATGCCTAGCTGCTATATGAAAAAGCATGATGTTATGATGGCTCAGAAGCTTTGGAAAACATCCCATCAAAATGCCACTAACCCTGCAGGACCCAAGGAAACTTGGGAACCAAAATGTGCCAAGTGAGAAACTTTTTGCAGGTGTGTCTTGGGAATGAGAAATAAAAGGGGCAAATAAACCAAGACACCCTAAAAGGGTAAACCCCACTCATGCACCTCTCAGGTAAGTCTCTTGACTTTTCAATGAGTTTGCTTAGATGGCATTAGGTATATAGATAGATTTGTTAATTAGTGGTTTAAACATGTATGTTTGCATTTCCATGCAATAGTTGTTGCTTCTGAATATGCTCATTCTGTGACTGCATACATCTAGAATTCATGACTCATGAATGATTTTCAAATGTTCTGAATGCACACCGTCAGGGGGAGCTGCACTGCATATCATGCACATTTGACCAGTCTAATACCCTTCAGGGTCTTCATGCCTTTCATGGGTAGTTAATACATCTAATTGCATCTCAGAGTGGCATCATTTAATCATGAAATTTTTCAAAAGAAAAGGGAGGGTTACAGTTTATGCACTCAGTGAGGGGGAGCATCTCTCATTATTCATTCATGTAAGTGCATGTGACCATCAGACCTCTCATCAAAGCTCATGTCTGATGACTAATACTCACCTTCCTGTTTGAACTGCAATCTTGATAAACTCCTTGGTGATTGTGAAATGCATTGTATTTCAGCCTCTTGCTTCAATTCTTGTCAGCCATTGTCACTCATACTATCAATTGGTATTCATTGGCATTTGTTGACGTGGCTGTACCTGAAAATTGCTCTTGCCTTCCTTGAAGTCCCAGAAAGATTTCTCTGCTCATATCTTGATCATAAATCCGAAAAATATTGTTTTTAAGGAAATTTCTATCATATAGGACTATGAATGTCTGAAGATTTCAGCCGGTTGAAGTTTCATGTACTTCTTGTGTTTGTTTATGAATTCTTCTTGGAAATATATGAGTTAGTCTTAATAAATTTTAACCAATCCTTTCATGTTGTGTCTTTTAAACTCTTCTGAAATCTGAAATTCTGAAATCATGATTTTCCTTGACTGATTTGCATGAAAATATGTATTGTTTTTAAACATCAGGGAATATGGATTGTCAAATACCAAATCTTGTCAGAGCAATGTCCTTGGTCACTGAGAAACACATCTCATTCATCAAAGAAATGAATTGAGATATGTCATGAAGTGCCATAGTTAACTCTGTTTAAATATGTTGATTAAAAATCTGGCAGAGCAATGGCAGGCACACTGAGAAATACATGTCTCTCATCAAAGAAATGAGTTTCAGTGTGTCATGAGGTATAAATGCTATCTCTGTTCTTAAGAAGCATGATAGTTAGTCCTTCCAAGCGCTTAGGGATACTGGCGTCTAAACAACGTGTATCCTCCAGTTGTAAGGATGTACTTAACTTAATTGCTCTTGAATATTACTGTTAAGAAAAAAAAAAATTTGTTGCCTATCTAGCAGATCATCTGAGATTGTTTGGAAAAGAATGTTCTTTCAATAGAAATTTTGACAGAAATAAATGGTTTCTTGTTTGTTTATCCTCAATACTATCGATTGCATTTCTTGAGGAAATCCTTGAAATTAAGCGAGGAAGAATGAAGAAGGTTAAAAAGGTTTCTCAATATGAAAACTTGGTTCACTTGTTATTAAGAAAATTGATTTCAGATATGAGTAGAAATAGCTCATGTTCAAACCTCGCATACATAAAATTCTGAACTGGTTTGTCAACATAGGTTCATTCATAGGTTTCTATGATGGAAAAGTCTGTAATCATTTGTTTAAATCAGATTTATGAAATTGATATTTCATTGAAAATCTTTCACATTCTTTCTGAATTCCTTTTTACTCTCTCACATTGGACTCCAGTCGGTCAGACTAAACTGACTACTTCATTTGCACTCAGTTCTATCAATTGGTTCCAACTGTTGACTTCCACTGATGTCTTGGACCTGCATAAGCATGGTGGATGCATAAGAGTTGTATGTCTAAGGGGGAGCTAGTCAAACTTATTGCATAACATGTCTTTCAGGTTTTGATTCATGCATAGGTCTCATATCCTACATGAATTCTCATTGACTGTGCACTCGTATAATTAATTGCAATACATTCATAACATCTTTTTAGTGACGATGGGGGAGACTTCATTCATGCATTTAGTTGAGATCCTAACTCTTTTCTGAATTGAGTTCTTCATACTTCAGTGCTCCTGTGTGATTGAAAATATGACATATCTACTGGGGGAGAAGCTCTTGAAAGGATACATTTGGAAGATAGTTGTCACACTCCAAAGGGAAGTATAACATTCAAGTCTATACTGAATTGTTTCCCTATTTCATATCTTTGATGAAGGCAAAGGGGGAGAAGAATCTAATCTGATTCAGTGTAACTCATAGTGTTGCCATCATCAAAAAGGGGGAGATTGTTGTGTTGTGCCCCTGTGTGGTTTTGATGATGACTGACACACCATGAGTCACACTGAGGTGTGCTAGATGACTGATTGACTGCTTGAATATCTGATTGTTTGCTTGAATAACTAATTAATGAATAAGGCTAGATTGGGGCAACATAGTGGCTAATTGTTTGCTGTTTGCTCATGCATTTCAAGTCTGTACATTGGGTTCACATCTCCAAGTTTGTACAGCCGTTTGCTTTAGATTTAAAGTCTATACTTTGGCTAAGTGTATACACTGTTAGTCTCATTTAGAGTCATATTTGATGATCAGTCATGCTTCATGTTAAACTGATGCATAAAGCATTCATTGCTGAGGTTTTAATGATTTATCTGGTTTTGATGATTGGTGTTTGATGTTAATCACTGTGAGTCATCCTGCTGAAATGTTCATTCAGGCCTTCATATGCTCAGTCAGTTTATCTGCTGACATTGTGCTTTGATGATAGCTTCATGATTGTGATTTGTATATCATCTGGAGAATGCACGTGTATGACTGATATATTGTGTGTGTTAGACTTCTGGTATGTGCATGGTCTATACATCGCCTTCAATCTTCAAGTCTGTACATCCACAGTTAGACTTGAAGTCTGCACTCTAGTCTTCACTGTCAAGTCTGCACATTGGTGTTCGATTTCAATGTCCGTACATTGGGCTTTTACATGAAGTCTACACATTGTTGTTTGTAGTGAAAGTCCATACTTTGGACTGTTCATCAAAGTCTGTACATCATACTTCTATAGTATGTCTGTACAGTGAGTGATTCATTGGTGAAGTCTGTACACTTAACTGAACTTCAAGTCTAGACATTGCACGGTTCCCTTCATCTTCGTGTTGTTTTCAGTATGTGTCAATTTCATCTTCGTGTCGTTTTTACCTCGTGTCGTGTTACCCCGTGTCAATTACTGTTTCGACTTCGTGTCGTTATCAGTCCGTGTCTTTCTTATGTTGAAATCACACCTCGTGTTGATTTCTGTTTTCGACTTCGTGTCGTTTTATTTCTTGTCATTTTGACTTCGTGTCAAATCACTGCTCTGTCTTCGTGCTGTTTTCACTCCGTGTCAATTTCAGTTGTCATCTTCGGGCTATTTTCAACCCGTGTCAATTACTGTATCGTCTTCGTGGTGTTCTCACTTCGTGTCAACTTCACTTCGTGTTGATTCTTTGTATTCTGTCTTAGTGATTGGTCTTTCGTTTTAGACTTCGTGTCTTTATCGCATTGACCACACTCCGTGTCGTCTCTCCTCTCATGACTTCGTGTCGTGTTATCTACACCTCGTGTCGTTGTCTCTTTGTGTCTTCACCTCGTGTTGTTTTCGTCTCTTTGTGTCGGGTTTGTTCTCATGCGTGCAGGACATCGCAGCACTTCGTGTTGCTTCCTGTTTCACTTCGTGTCGTTTTTTGTTCTTCCTAGACCTCGTGTCTTTCTTGTATTGAAATCATACTTCGTGTTGGTTTCTGTTCTCGTCTTCGTGTCTGTTGTCAGCACGTGTTGTTCTCTTCGCTGTGTGTCATGTCATGTTGTTTTTATGTTCATGTCTTCGTGTTGTTTTTGTCTTCGTGTCTTCGTGTGTTTTCTTTCTACCTCGTGTCGTTCTCTTAGTAGTGCTCGTTGTGTCACCACTGTATCTCGTGTCGTCTTCAGTGCAGTGCACCTCTTGTTGTTTCTATACACCTCATGCAGCTCTATTGTTAATGGCCATACAGCGTATTAATAGTTTTAATGGCTTTACATCTCCTTGCAGGTCCAAGGAAGAAAAATTCCCAGTGACTGGCAGCACGTGATCCGAGGCTGGAATGAAGCCTGCTAAGAGACTGCCACGTGGTCCGAATTCTTAGGGCTGGAAATGTGGAGGTGACACGTCGTGGCTGATGCTGCTGCTGCTGCTATATATATGACTCTTCTTCCACAGAAGAAGCGTGATCGAATTGGCAAGAAGAGAAGCCAATACAGAGAGCCACGATCCAGAGAAGAAGAAAAAGAAAAGAAGAAGAGAAAGAGAGTGAGAAAGAGAAAGAAAGAGAGAGTGAGTAAGAGATCGAGATAGCAGAGTGTGAAGGGAAGAAGAGGAAGAAGAATAGAGAAGAAGAGAGAGCTAGAGTGATAGAAGCTTCAACAGAAGATCTGTTCCTGCTGAACCGTGGATCAAATCCAGGCCAGCCAGCTCCTGCGAGAACCACATTTATTTTTATCTTTTCAGCTTTCTGTTGCTGGTTTCATTTGTCTTTTGATCTATTTACTTGATGTATTTCCGATCCTCTGTAGAGAGGTCGGGGTTCCTCCTGTGGGTTCAGGAGAAGGGAGACTTTGTGTCTTCGGTTTGCAAGTAGCTGGGTGCTACTTGTGGTTGGTACCCTCCGGTGTGGAGGAAGAGAGACTTCCGTCTCTGGTTGCCTTTGACAGGGTGTCATCGGTTGTTTCCCTCCGGGTTGGAGAAAGGGAGATTTATCTCCGGTTGTGCTTCCCTCTGGGGTTCAGAGGAAGAGAGACTTGGGTCTCTAGGTTCCCCTCCGGGTTGGAGGAAGGGAGGCTTGTTCCTCCGGCTCTGGGCTTGTGAGTAGCAAGTCCGGTGGTTCCCTCCGTGTGTAGAGGAAGAGAGACCGTGTGTCTCTGGTTTCCAAGTGGCTGGAGTCACTTGTGGGTTCCTCCTGTTTGTTCAGGAGAAGGGAGATTGCTATCTCCGGTTCTGGGCTTGTGGATTCAAGTCCAGGGGTTTCCCTCCGGGTCTGGAGGAAGAGAGACCGCGTGTCTCTGGTTTGCTAGTGACTAGTGTCACTAGTGGTTCCCTCCGGTTGGGAGGAAGAGGGGAGGTTGTTCCCCTGGTCAAGCTGTTTGGCAGCGTTTGTTGCAGACTGAGTCTGCTGTTTCTAGCGTGAGCTAGTGGAAACCACACTCGGTTTGAGTGTGGGGTGGATGTAGGTCTGGAGGACCGAACCACCTAAAAACCCCTTGTGCATTGTGGTTTGATTTGTTCATTTGTGCTTCCGCTAGATGAATGCATAGGGGCGCTCTAAGCGTTTGGCTTTTGGCTGAGCAGAAGTGTTGATTAGTTTTCTTAGAATATTTTAATCTGTCAAGAGAGCGAAATTCCAGTTGAGCTTCAGATTGTCGAATCTGTCTTGTTATTATTCTAGTTTTAATTGGGAGAAGTTTTTAACGGGTTATATTCATTCACCCCCCCCTTCTGAATACTGCACCGAACCTAACACCACCTTGCGCGCGACGGTGATGACAACTCCTTACAGTCAGCAACAAGCTCACTTCTTCTTGGAGAACATAGATCCAGCCGTAGCCCACAAGCTGATGATTGAAAAGATTGTGGAGATGAAGCTGTCTGAAAAGACTGGTGATGATGCTGGTGCCTACGATGTGTACAAGGTATCGTATCCTCCCCAGTATGCTGCTAAGAAACTACCGCCAGGTGTCAATAAGCCGCCGAAGTTTGAAAATTTTAATGGCCAGGGCTCCCCCAGGGAACACATAGCTTACTATACCACCATTATGGGTGACTTGGCATCTGATGAAGCTTATCTGCTTAAGTTCTTCAGCTCATCCCTCACCGGGATAGCCTTTGAATGGTATTCAAGCCTGCCGGCTGGGTCAGTGGCCGATTGGCCTGATATGCAAAGAAAGTTCCACGACAGATTTCACGTCACAGAAAGAAAAATTACAATAGCAGAACTATATACAACCAGGCAAAAGCAAGATGAAACAGCACTGGACTACATCAAAAGATGGAGGAACTTAGCTATGAGATGCAGAAGACCACCTCATCAAGAAGATGCAGTGCAAATATGTAAGCAGAGCCTCAGGAGAGAGGTACTGGAAAAGATGATTGGTGCAGATGTCAGAACATTTGACCGGCTGAACAATATAGTGGCGGAAGTCGAGACGTTCCTATCCAAGCGTCCGACGGCCAATGCTCCAACTGTGCCGAAAGGTAAATCTAATGATCGACGACCATCGCACTCTGAGGCTAACACCGTCGACTTCAGAACCTTCGAGCAACAGAAAGGGAAGAAGGGGGCAGATGAAGCTCCCCCGCCAGTAGACACAGCGGAAAGAAAAGATAAGGTCTCTCTGAGAAACAAAATGAGAAAGCCATACTCTTTCCCGAAAGATAAGACAGCCGCACTATTCAACTGGGCATACAAGTTCAACAAGGTAACATTGCCTGAGCCAAAGAGACCCGAGGACGCGGCAAAGAAAGGTGATCCACTGTTCTGTCCATATCACCGTGCGCTGGGGCACGCAATGGAAGATTGTTACGTCTTCAAAGATATTATGGAAGGCATGGTCAAAAAGGGCGAGCTACAGCTGGGAGATTACCAGGTGGAGCCACCTCATCCACATGAGCCTCCGGCCTTGAGAATGGCCGCCAATATGATTTTAGTCTACCAGCAGCTGCCTAAGGGAGCCGTCGAAGAATGCACCATGCATACTTATGAAGCTTGCTTCCTCACCCCACTGAAGGGTCAAGAAGGGTGGCAGATAAAGCCAATAAAGAATAGAAAGAAAACTCCCGCAACCAATACCAGTGGAGCAGTTATCCGCGGTGTCACACCAAGGCCCGAACCACCTCCAGTAAAGCCAGTATGGCACACAGCTGAAATAGGGCCAGTCATCCAGATCCCAACTCATAACCGGAGAAGACAAGTCCCCCTACTTGCACATAAGGAAGTAAGTCATGCGGCCAGGCGTTTACAGCAGTATATTAATGGGCTCGATGAATATGAACAGAAAAAGCCTGGGCACCTGCTGGTGAAAGACTGTATACTCTGGGAACAGCTCGAAGAATTGAAAATTAAAGAGCAACCGGGGGCAGAACATGGAAAAGATGAGGCTGAGCCTTTCTGGGGGCAAGAACCAAAGAAGCCAAATTCCCCAAAAAAGAAGAGATGGTCTAAATGCAAAAAGGAAAAGGGAGTCGTGACAGTACAATGCAACACCCTGTCGGCACTCTTTACCTCGCCCGGGGAGAACGATGAGGATGAAACATCAAATGCCCCGCTAGAAGCCAACCATGCCGAGGCCTCAACCTCAGCACATGCAACACACTCCGGAAGAAGGTGGGGGCGCCCACCACCAGCCAATCATAACATTATGTTTAGAGGGGAACAACCCTACCAGATTCCTGAACCAGAGGTGCGGGGTGTCCAGATTCCTCCCCCTGCTAGCTTATACCAAGAAGAGAAGAAGGGAGGTCAAATTCCAACATTTCTGGAATTTCTATCCAGTCTGGAAAATGGGCAGTCGATACATGCTGGGCCAGATAAAGGCAAGAGACCTCAGCAGTCGGCATCTGTAGCCTACAAGCTGATGCGGGACGGACACGGGAGACGACACCATAAGGTGCCACCCTCGGACTCTAGATGAAGACGCGACCAGCAATACACACCAGGGAGACACTAAGCCCGACACTACGAGCTCCTAGTGGCAAAACGTCGCTAACAGAAGTAGAAGCTCACTCGTCGTCCCAAGCCAGGGAAAGCGCGGACCGTGCGCGGTTAAGAAACCGGCGGAGGTCAAGGGTAGTCCGACTCAACTTCCGGACTCGGATCGAGTCACGGGACGGGTCACTCTCACTCTCACAGCGGTGACATGGACACACGGGCTAGTACCTACACTCTCGGCAGCGGCAAAAGACCATATACTAGCTAAGCAAATGAATGCCAAGAGGTTCGGACCATTACCTCCACGCACCCGGCGTGGCGAAGACAACCCCGGCCAATCACGGACCCCCGGTTAACACAATTTTACAGCAGTACAATAATTTGACCCACTCCACGTAGGGAGGTAAAAGGTCACATGCGGGGCCCGGGAATCACGCGAATTGGGTTGACGGGCAGCATCTTGATGTCGCCCGGCGGTGCCGAACTCCGCGTTTTCGTGCTTTCCGAACGGCGGGTTCTGCGGGCCCGCGGGGCCCACGGATGGCGCTGTCCTCCGGACCTACGGGGTGGGACCCACTATGATGGGGACCCCTGGTGGCGCACCTCCACGGACGGCGGTCGGCCGGGAACACCAATCGGGGGTCGATCGGTCCCGATCTCCAAGCTTTGAAGTTGTTGTCCACGAATTGAGGTTGCTGTTTTAGCAGCACGCGCTCCGGCGAAAACGGCCGCTGTGATCAGCCCCGTCATTGGAATGCGATGAAACCAATGCCATTGGAAAGAGGATTCAAAATCCTCCAACCTAGGGCCAGTGGAATCTTCTGAACCTCTGCGGACCTGGGCTTTAACTATTTTTCAATCCTCTGTTGCACAGCTCCCGAAATATCAGATCAGCATATGAGTTTCCTATAAATGGCCATTGACTGCCTGCTTTCCGTTGGAATCAGGCTTCGAGCTCTTCTTCAAAGTTGTAGGGAATCAAACCACGAAACTGGGACAATTTTTGGAATTGGATTTGGAGGTGGTGGCGGTTTGATATGATTTTTGGAGTGACTGGTGGTCGGATCTGGGAACGGGTGGACAGAACTTCAGGTGGATCTGAGAAAGATTTGTGGAAAATATGAAATGGATGAACTAGAAATTTAGAAAAATTGTGGATGAAGGGGTTAGTGGAAGGAATATCCAGTAAAATTGGGCGAACCAAAGAAAATGAAAAAGTGGACCTAAGACCTAAAACTCAGGGTGGAGATGAATCTGGACAGACTGCTGGCAGAACTGAAAGGGAAGAGTGGACGAAAATCTAAAAATATGGAACGGGATCTGAATGACAAACCAATTTTTTTGGGATATCCTTGACACCTATGGAAGCTCCAGTAAAATATCCAGGTCGATCAGAGCTCGTGGTTGATGGCTGAATTTCGTGGAAGCTGCTGTGATACTGCGCGGGCAGAACTTCGATGAAGACGATGGCGGTGCAGTGGCGGCTCGTGGCGGCGACCGGAACTGATAGGGTGGAGTCTCACCACTAGAAGGAAGCCTTCACAGCTTCAAGGGGAGAGGGAAGGGCGGCCTAAGCCTTGCTCAAGGGATTTTCTTCCAATTCAAATGCATTAATTCAAGAAAATAGGAAAATACAAGCATATATAGGTCATATGTCTAATCAACCCTCAACCGTTGGATCTAGGGGTGTGAGATGGAGGGCTGGGATAGCATGTGACCATCCACACAAATTAAAATAAAAAAATACAAGGAAGGGGGCGCCCTATTGACTTTGGTGGCAAGGGGGGACAAGTTTGGTAGCCACCTTGGACTTTGAAGTCCACTTGTCTCCCATGTGCCTTTTACCATTCAAACTTCTAGATGCCTCCATTTGACATGTTGACTGACCCCACATGGGGCCCATGGGCTGAGGTGGATCAATGGGAGGGGCCTGGGGGGCCCGTGGGGCCCACGGGGTCCAAATTGTACATAAGCCCCTCTTCCAATCAAAATAGCAAACCGAATACAATGAAATAAACACAAATTACACACACATAAAGGCTAACTAAATATGATAAATGGGGAGGCTCAAGGTGGAGTCTCTAGGCTGTCTCCGAGCCAGATGGACGCTGAGGTGGCTCGAGTCGTGCTCTGTGTGCAGTACCGGTGGCTCGGCGTGTCGCGCCGCTCAACTGCTCGGGTGTCCGCACCACAAGCAGAATGAGAAAGAGGAGGATAGCCCTCCAACAACACCAGGGGCCATTGTCATAGAAAAAGCCCCCCAAGAAGCCGGTCAAGAGAATGAAACCAGCACTGGGCAACAGAGGCCACAGGCACCACATGAACCTCCAAAGCCCCGATGGGCGGAAGAAATGAGACAGTCTAATGTCCAGGTGGGCAGTCAGATCATGAAAATGCTAAAGAAGCTCCCTACCAGATTCTCCATCAGGGAGATTCTCTCCCTGAGTGAAGAGGCTCGCCAAGCAATTGTTGATGCCCTGCAGTCGCCGGCACAGTATGAAGCACTCTTGACAGAAGTGAATTCTGGGCCGTCAGTCACATTCATAGAGGATGATATGCTGATTCCAAATTCCGGCCATAACAGGCCGCTGTATATGAGGGGCTCCCTAAACTGTCAGCCACTGAGCAGGATACTGATAGATCCCGGGGCTGCTGTGAACATTCTCCCATACCGGATCTACCAAAAATATTACTTTGATCTGCAGCTTACCAAGGTCAGAGACATGAAAATTCCGGGATTCAACCAGAAATGTGAGACGCCCCTTGGGGTGGCTTATTTCAACCTCACATTGGGGGACCTCACTACCGTGGTGCGATTCTATGTAATCGACTCCAACACCACATATAAGGCCCTGCTAGGGAGACCGTGGCTGCATGAATATTAGATAGTGCCGTCCACGCTGCATCAGTGTATTAAATACTGCCATGAAGGAAAAGAAGAAAGGGTGTTTACGGATCTGCATCCCTTCGAAGTATTCGAGTGTCATATGCTCGATGCATCCTACTACACGGAGGTGTCACAAAAGGGTGAAGGGAAGGAGGCTGTGGTCAGCCAGAAGCAGCCGGTAATGAAAGCAAGAAAGTGGTCTCCACCGCCACCAAGGGGCTATATTAAGAAACATGAAGTATCTCACATTTCTTATGTTGGTGACTTTGCTCGGATCACCCCTCCTAGCATCCACCCAGATGATACTGATGAAGAAATGAAAGAAAAGTACATACAGGTGGGGGTTCCGCAGGGTTTAGTCAAGCCCATTGCTAGCATAGAATATCAGACGGTGCTACCATTAAAGACTATGGAGGTCCCTCGCTTCTGTGAACCTCCTATCATATTCTACACCGGGGAGCCAGTCGAAGATGATGATCAAGACTGCATGGTCCCTGAAGAATCTGCAAACCGGATGGTGCCAATCATAGGCTTGGACTATACTACCCAGCGGGTTTCGCAGATGTTCTCTAAAATGCAGATGCCATCACTACAACCTGTTGCTCAAAAGAAGGCGTTCCAGGAGCTATGGGATCCGCCCCGGGATAATAAAGAACTGAGGAAGATCACTCAGCACCCGGGATTGGGTTATACCCTTCAAGAATACTATGAAGCCGAGGTGGACGTCATCTCTACCTCCTACCAGCATGAATACCCTCCCGAGGTGGGATATGACAAGTACCCCTCGGAAGATGAAGAGATCATTTATTAATCCGTAATGAACAATGAAGCCCCAGACAGTCAGCCGGAGACGGGGACATCTGATGAAACAAAGAAAGGTTGGTGCTGGGAAGACCTATCTTGCAAAGAGGATTTGTTCCATGCTGAAGCAAAGTTTGATACGGGAACCCCGGATGAAGACTAAATAGCCAAAGAGCTAAGAGAATGCCTGGAGTTTGAGCGCATTCTAGAAGAAGTCCGGGCCCTACAGAATGATGATCTCTCAGGGGGGACCTACACCAGAAGAACCTCTATGATGAGGACATCAAGAGCTTATGGGTTGTATTGTGTGTATTGGCTTGTATGAGATTGTAATTGTGTAATTTCTTTCATTTAGGCTCCTTGTAAGGCTTATAACAAGTCATTCGGCCATTTGTAATGTATAGTCCATGGCTAGGTTGCCATTAGTAGATTCCATTAGGAGCTTATTCCATATTGGGTCTTAAGGCCATCATTATGGACCTTAATAGCCACTTAGGCCCAAATAGGCTTCTCCCTCTCATGGGCCACCAAGGGTGGAAGAGTCTAGCATGGTTAGTGGGCTTGTTACATGGCCTTTAACCATACTTGGCCCAAGGGAGGCCCATGAAGGGGGCGCCCTCTTCCTTTGGCCTTATTAGGCTTGGTTGGTGAAAATTAGGTAGGTTTGAATAGAATTGGTCTAAGTTAGATTAAAATAGATATTAAGTGTTTTGACCACATGGGAGAAATATTTAGGAACTCCCTGATATGCCCTTCAAAACCCCAGATCTATGGGCATTTAGTGTCTTTTTACATTTATTATATATAGCTTGTATTTTCCAATTGATTGAATTAATGAAAGTGAAAAAATCATTGTGCAAGAACCCCTCTCTTGGAGAATTTCGACCTCTCCTCTCTCTCCCCATGATTTCTTCATCCCCAACCCCCATTCTAGAGTGATATCTCCTTCCCCCCACCTCCGGTGATCATCGGTGCCGCCGCCGCCGCCGTTCGTGCCGCCATCACGCCGCCTTCGGTGTTCTATCCATCCTGGATAGAGGCTTCTTGTCCGAATACCTGCTCTCCACCATGTGATGATCTCAAGCTGATATTTGTATGGTGTGTTCTTCCCTTGTATCCCAAGCTCCACCTAAATTTTCACGCCCAAATTCCATCGTTTAGTATTTTCCCATTTTCGTGCATCTTTCATTCCTAGTTCTGTTTTGTCTTTGTCTACAGTGATAGCAGCCCTGTGTTTCCCACCTCCGGCCATCTTTTTGATTTATCCAAACCCTCCCAATTTTACTGGGAGTTCTTTCCATCACCCCCTACATCCACAAATTTTCGTAATTTTTTATCAGCCTTCTATATATTTTTAGAAATTTGTGTTCTTCCTCAGCTACAGTGTTGTCAGTCAGATCCCAGCTCCGACCACCCTCCACTTCTAAAATCATAACAAATCACCACCACCTCCACATCCAGATCCAAAAATAGTCCTGGTTTCGTAACTTGATTTCTCATAACTTTTATGAAGAACACAACACCAGCTTCGGACGTCTACCTCGCGGTCAAAGGCAATCCACAGGAAAGTTCTCTGCTGACCTGAGATTTCAGGAACTGTACAACAGCAACCTTCAAAATTCGCCAATCAGAAGTACAGGCTTGATTATTTTTCTGTAATCCCCTTGGGTTGAAGCCCTTCGAAGCATCTTTCCAACGGTGCTAGTTCATCGCATTCTGACGTCGGGGCTGATCGCAGCGTCCGTTCTCGCCGGAGCGCGCGCCGGAAAATAGAACCGGCAGATCCATGGCCGGTCATTCCGACCGGTGCCGAACTGAGCCGCCCGGCCTTCGGCCGGCGAACCAGCGTGTCGCCAGCCCGGGGAGCGCTTCCCTAAGTGTCCCCACTACAACGGTGCCACCGGATCCCACACGGCCCCTCCGGACAGCACGTGGGCCCCACAGTCACAAGTTCGGGTGCTGCCGAAGAGACGCGAGAAGCCACCCGTCAACCCGAATTCGGTCCTCCCGGGCCCGTTTGTGTAGCCCTTTACCTCCCTGCGTGGAGTGGGCAGTAATTCATTTGCTGTAATATGGTGTATTAATTATCCTGGGAGTACGAGTTTCGGCCGGGTCCGTCGTCCCCACGCCGAGCGCGTGGAGGTATCGTTTTCGCTCCCTTCTCGGCATTTTGCTTACTTCATATATATTTGTTTATGCCGTTGCTAGAGAGCATGTGTAGGGATATCTAGCTCACTTTATCTATTCATTATCGCTGCTGCGAGAGAGTGCGAGACCGTCCCGTGACCCGATCCGGGCACAAAAGAGAGCCGATCACCCTAGCTCATTGTCGGTTTCTCAACCGCGCACATCCGACGCTTCCCTCGTTAAGGGGTAGTCACGAGCTTGTCGTGTCCGTGGTCCCGTCCCGCATCACTCTAGGGGTGGAGGAGTCCACCTTTGGGTTTCCTGCTGAACCGGTCACACCCTCGGGGCAGACCGAACAGAATCCAACAGTATCAGCCTTATATGATGAGCCAACATCCGCCGATGACCAGTATGACGGAACCAAAAATCATGAGATCGAAGAGGATTATATCCCGGGAGGCTTTATTGACTTGCAAGAAGCCCCGCCCGAAGTCGAAGATGGTGGCCAGGCCACCGTTGATGAGCTCGTGGAAATAAATCTAGGGACGGCAGATGAGCCCAGGCCGACATTCCTCAGTGCACTGCTAGAGCCAGCTGCCAGGGAACAGTATATACAGTTCTTGAAAGAATTCTGAGACTGCTTTGCATGGACATATGATGAAATGCCGGGACTGAGTTCTAATGTGGCACAGCACCGGTTAGCAATAAACCCAGAGGCTAACCCTGTAAAGCAGCCGCCCAGGAGAATGCACCCTGAGTTGATAAATCAAGTTAATAAAGAGGTCGACAAGCTGATTGATGTAGGCTTTGTTGAAGAAAATCAGTATACTACATGGCTAGCCAATATAGTGCCCGTAAAGAAGAAGAATGGGCGGATCAGAATATGTGTTGATTTCCGAGACCTTAATAAGGCTTGCCCGAAAGATGATTTCCCAGTGCCAATCACTGAAGTGATGATTGATGCGACTACTGGTCATGAAGCCCTGTCATTCATGGATGGGTCATCCGGATACAACCAAATCTGGATTGCTGAAGAAGACAGAGTGCACACTGCATTCCGCACTCCGAAGGGGATATTCCACTACAAAAGGATGCCGTTTGGCCTCAAGAATGCCGGCGCTACCTACCAAAGAGCTATGACAAAGATCTTTGATGATTTACTCTTCAAGAAAGTAGAGTGCTACATTGATGATCTGGTAGTGAAAACCACCAGAAGAGAAGACCATTTGCAGGACCTGAGGATAGTATTCTAGAGGCTGCGCAAATATAAACTCAAGATGAATCCTATGAAATGCGCCTTTGGCGTGTCCAGCGGGAAGTTCCTAGGGTTTATTGTCCGGCATAGGGGCATTGAAATTGACCCATCCAAGATTAAGGCTATCCAGGAGCTCCCTCCACCAAGGAGTCTGCCCGAGCTAAGATCTCTGCAAGGGCGTTTGGCCTATATCCGACGATTTATATTGAATATGTCGGGAAGATGCCACCCCTTTCACAAGCTCATGATGAAAGATGTACCGTTCCTCTGGGACGATGGATGTCAGGAAGCCTTTGAGAAGCTGAAAGAATATCTCAAGACCCCTCCAGTGCTGGGGGCACCAATTAAGGGCAGGCCCTTGATACTGTATATCGCGGCCACACACTGTTCCCTGGGGACAATGCTGGCACAGATAAATGAAGGAGGCAAAGAGCAAGCCTTGTACTACTTGAGTAGGAGGCTGATTAGAACTGAAGAAGGCTACAGTTACATAGAAAAGACATGCTTGGCACTAGTCTTTGCTGTCAAGAAGCTCCGACACTATATGTTGTCACATGAAGTCAGGTTGATATCTGCAACAGATCCGCTCAAATACATATTGACTCAGGCAGTACTGAAGGGCCGGTTGGGCAAATGGGCCGTGATCCTGATGGAATTTGACATTACCTATACACCCCAGAGGGCGATAAAAGGACAGGCCGTGGCTGATTTCTTCGCAGAGCATCCTGTGCCGGAAAATGACATGCTAGGGACTGAGTTACCCGATGATGAGACACTCGAAGCTTGCTAGGCTCGGCCAGTTATGTGGCAGCTATTCTTTGACGGAGCATATAGAACAGAGATACACTCCGATGGAAAGACCAAAATACGGGCCGGGGCCGGTATTGTGCTGAAGTCGCCAGAAGGGGAGGTCGTGCATACTTCCTGTTCTATAAGTAAGCCCTGCACCAATAATGAAGCTGAGTACGAAGCTCTGATAATCGGTCTGCATATCAGCCTCAACATGGGTATCCAAATGCTTCAGGTATTCGGGGATTCGATGTTGATAATAAAACAAATCCAAGGGGAGTTCGAAGTGCGGAAGCCAGAATTGAATCCCTACCACCAGAAAGCTGTGCGCCTTATCGCGAAATTCTATCATATTGAGCTCAAGCATGTGGGCCGGGGGCACAATGCCCAAGCTGACGCACTGGCAAAGCTAGCCAGCTCACTAGCAGTCCCACCAAATGAGACACTGAATATTGTAGTTATGAACCGGTGGCAGGTCCCCAGTATGCTAGAAGGGTGCCCCGAAGAAGATGAAGTTGCTACTATCAGCACGGTACAGGCGTCTGATTGGAGACAGCACCTGCTGCAGTGGTTTCTACACCAACAGCTGCCGCAGAAAAGAGAAGAAAAGATGAAACTTCTAAGAATCAAAGATTCTTATGAATTCAAGAATGGAACTTTGTTCTGAATAATGGCAGATGCACGCAAGAAGATTCTGCTTTGCTGCCTATCCACTGAGGAAGCTTGGCAGGCGATGAAAGAAGTACATGCCGGAACAGCAGGTGCCCACCAGGCTGGTCCCAAGATGAAGATAGAAATCAAGAAGCTGGGCTACTATTGGCCCACCATGTTTGAAGACTGCTGTAAATTCGCAAAGTCATGCCAAAAATGTCAAGAGCATGCTACTGTGCCTAGAAGGCCTCCTACGACTCTGCACCCTACAGTTCCCAGCTGGCCATTTGCACAATGGGGAACTGATGTAGTCGGGCCACTGTCGACTTCCTCGGCCGGACATAAGTACATACTGGCCATAACAGATTACTTCTCCCGATGGGCGGAGGCTGTAGCATTCAGAGAAGTGACTGGTGAGCTGGTCGCTAGATTCATCAAGCAGAATATTATCTTCCGGTTTGGAATCCCCAGCCGAATAATATCTGATAACGGAAGCCATTTCATAAATCAGAAGGTCTATCGGCTTGCCGAGAAATATAAAATCGAGTGGAGGACTTCCACCCCTTACAATCCACAGGCAAACGGGTTAGCGGAAGCTTTTAACAAGACTCTGTGCACCCTGCTGGCCAAGGTCATCAGTTCCAATAAAAAGGACTGGGAAGAAAAAATGTATGAAGCTCTGTGGGCGTACTGCACCATCTTCAAGACACCTACAGGGTGCTCACCATACTCACTGGTATACGGCTCAGAGGCAGTGGTTCCGCTAGAGCTGGAAGTCCCGTCACTCAGAGTGGCAGTCCCATATGGCCTGGCCCGTGGCGAACAGACCAATGCTGAAAGAAGATTAGAAGAATTGGCTGAATTGGAAGAGAAACGCCTCAAAGCTCAGAAGAATATCCAAATGTATCAGGCCCGCATGGCTAATGCATTTAACAAACTCGTAAGAGGACGAGAATTCAAGAAAGGTGACCTCGTCATGGTCAAGAAAAGAGAAGTCATGGCGTCCAACCCAAAAGGGAAGCTGAATGCTAATTGGGAAGGTCCTTATGTGATACAGAGGGTCTACGAAGGAGGAGCCTACGTGGTTGTCAACCATCGAGGGGAAATTCAATTCTCACCACTCAACGGAAGACATCTAAAGCTGTATCATGCATCACAACCGACATTCCCCGAGTGATCAGGTAAAACTACCCCTTTCTTGGTCTAGCGGCACTCCGCCCTAGCCAAGCTACCCTTTTCTTGGTTTAGCGGCACTCCGCCCTAGCCGAGCTACCCCTTTCTTGGTCTAGCGGCAGTCCGCCCTAGCCAAACTACCCCTTTCTTGGTCTAGCGGCACTCCGCCCTAGCCGAGCTACCCCTTTCTTAGTCTAGCGGCACTCCGCCCTAGCCGAGCTACCCTTTTCTTGGTCTAGCGGCACTCCGCCCTAGCCGAGCTACCCCTTTCTTGGTCTAGCGGCACTCCGCCCTAGCCAAGCTACCCCTTTCTTGGTCTAGCGACACTCCGCCCTAGCCAAACTACCCCTTTCTTGGTCTAGCGGCACTCCGCCCTAGCCGAGCTACCCCTTTCTTGGTCTAGCGGCACTCCGCCCTAGCCAAACTACCCCTTTCTTGGTCTAGTGGCGCTCCGCCCTAGCCAAACTACCCCTTTCTTAGTCTGGCGGCACTCCGCCCTAGCCGAGCTACCCTTTTCTCGGTCTAGTGGCACTTCACCCTAGCCGAGCTACCCCTTTCTTGGTCTGGCGGCACTCCGCCCTAGCCAAGCTACCCTTATCCTAATCTAGTGGCATTCCGACCTGTCACCCTCTAAAAAAAGAGAGGAAGGAAGAAGAAAGAATAAAAGAAAATAAAAAGGGGGTTATAAATAGAGATACCCCGCCAGACTTGCTCCTATATTAGGGACAATGGTAAAAATGGCCCAAAACCCAGCTGTGATGAAAACCCGAAAGGGCACTGCAGGCAAAATCGGGTACCCCGCCACGTGAAAACCCGAAAGGGCGCGTGGGCAAAAGCAAGAGGGGGCTGGCTTCGGCGAAAACCCGAAAGGGCGCTTAAACCAATAATGTGGTAATTTAAAGTTCCCTTCTTCACCCTTCCTGATAAAACTCCGAGAAGGACAATCATCACAAAGTACCGCCGAAAATCTTATCTAACAATTCCTCGGCCTTTGTCATCATCGACAAGATAGGCCAGTCTGTTTCTTTAACCTGGACTCTTCGTCCCTGTTAAGCTAGTCTACATTCCTGGCAACAGCTTCATGCCTAAGCCGTCATCCACCAACTTCGGTTCAGACCTTCCGTTTGAATTACGTGATGAAGTCCTACTCTCCTTTGCATTGATGTTCACCCCACATCGATGAATGGCACCTGCTCAGAGAGCAACACAAAAAAAAAAGAGGGGGCCACCTCGGAATAGACCTTTCGTCTGTTCTGATCAAACACTTCCACTTGTCTTTTTCTAAGATCCACCACGATGAATCCCATCCAGTCTAGATCTTACATCTATTCTGATGAAACCTACCACACGTCCCAGTACCGATGATGAAGCCTGCTGTTGATCGATTGGCACCCTGCCCGATCAACGATAAAGCCTCTCCGGTTTAGACCTTACGTTTATCCCGATGAAACATATGAAATCCTTGCATTGGTATGAACCCGGTACCGATGATGAAACCTACTGTTGATCGATTGACGCACTGCCCGATCAGCGATGAAACCTGTCCGGTTTAGACCTTACGCTTATCCCGATGAGACATATGAAACCTTTGCATTGGTATGAGCCCAATACCAATGATGAAATCTGCTATTGATCGGTGTGCAGACTGCCTGATAAATGCTAAAACACATCCAGGGTAGACCTTCCGTCTGCTCTGATAAACACGACACAGCTGTTTGAATCAATTCAGACCCTTCATCTGGATAGATCATGAAACTCTATTCCTTTGCATTAATGTCAAACCTTACATTAACGATGAAACTCACATTTCCAGCAAATGGCTTCGTGCCCGAGCTGCTATCTATATCCTCTAAATCAATTCAGACCTTTCGTCTGGATAGATCATGAAACCCTATTTCCCTTTGCATTGATGTTGACACCCACATCAATGATCATGTATCCACAATAAACATATGGCCCCATGGTCCATAGAATGAAAGTTCTAGTTCCAGGAAAGACGATGACAAAGGAAAAGAGAAAGAATACAAAAAATATATATGAAAAGTGGGGTTAAAAATAGAGATACCCCGCCAGACTTGTTCATGCATTCTGGACAAGGGAAAGAATGGCTAAAACCCAGCTGTGGTGAAAACCCAAAAGGGCACTGCAGGCAAAATCGGGTACCCCGCCACGTGAAAACCCGAAAGGGCGCGTGGGCAAAAGCAAGAGGGGGCTGGCTCCGGTGAAAACCCGAAAGGGGCGCCTGGGCCAGTAATGTGATAATTCTGAGAAATTCCATACTTCCTTCCCTTGATAAGGCCTTCCGTTAACCGTTTGGCTCCTTGCCCGGTCAACGATGAAACCTTTCCAGGGCAGACCTTACGTTTACCCTGATATAATCTGCATACCCTCTTGCAAATATCCCACTGACAATAAAACCCATCACCATTCTGATAAAGCCTGGCCAGCTCAGACCTTACGTCTGTCCTGATGAAACTCTTAAACCTTCTCTTGATCGATCGGCTCCTTGCCCGGTCAGCAATGAAACTCTACCAGGATAGACCCTACGTCTATCATGATGAAACCTACGTATTGCTTAGCAAAGTCCCACATGCGATCAAACCCTATCCAGGCTAGACCTTACGTCTATTCTGATGAAACCTATAAAACTTCTTTGCGTCGATATAAACCCAATGTCGATGATGAAACCAGCTATTGATCGACCGGCGTATCGCCCGATCAATGACGAAACCCTATCCAGTTTAGACCTTACGTCTATTCTGATGAAACCTATGAAACTTCTTTGCATCGATATAAACCCAATATCGATGATGAAACCAGCTATTGATCGACCGGCACCTCGCCCGATCAATGATAAAACCCTATCCAGTTTAGACCTTACGTCTATTCTGATGAAACTTATGAAATCCTTGCGTCGATATAAACCCAATATCGATGATGAAACCAGCTATTGATCGACCGACATCTCGCCCGATCAATGACGAAACCCTATCCAGTTTAGACCTTACGTCTATTCTGATGAAACTTATGAAATCCTTGCGTCGATATAAACCCAATATCGATGATGAAACAAACTGTTGATCGACCGGCACCTCGCCCGATCAATGATGAAACCCTACCCAGTTTAGACCTTTCGTATATTTTGATGAAACTTATAACACTTTCTTTGCATCGATATAAATCCAATATCGATGATGAAACCAACTGTTGATCGACCGGCACCTCGCCTGATCAATGATGAAACCCTACCTAGTTTAGACCTTATGTCTATTCTGATGAAACTTATAACACTTTCTTTGCATCGATACAAACCCAATATCGATGATGAAACCAACTGTTGATCGACCGGCACCTCACCCGATCAATGATGAAACCCTGCCAGTTTAGACCTTTCGTCTATTCTGATGAAACTTATAACACTTTCTTTGCATCGATATAAAACCCAGTATCGATGATGAAACCAACTGTTGATCGACCGGCACCTCGCCCGATCAATGATGAAACCCTGCCAGTTTAGACCTTTCGTCTATTCTGATGAAACTTATAACACTTTCTTTGCATCGATATAAACCCAATATCGATGATGAAACCAGCTGTTGATCGACCGGCACCTTGCCCGATCAATGATGAAACCCTGTCGGGATAGACCTTACGTCTATTCTGATGAAACTACGCACCATTCTATGTCCCATCCACGATGAACTTACCCGGTTTAGACCTTACGTCTATTCTGATGAAGCTTAAACTCCTTTGCATCGACATAAACCCAATGTCGATGATGAAACCATGTACCGGTCGGTCGGCACATCGCCACGGCCGACTTTGAGGAACGGACCTCTCGTCTGTTCCAGATGCTCCTCTAGAACCCCTCTCGTCTACACTCCCGCATGATGCTATGGCCTAAAAGCATGTCTTCCGTTAACCAACAAGTCCAGCAAAGGCAGTCCCACCGGATACCGACACGCGGTGGAGCGAGTCCCCCATTCTCTCCCTGAGAGGATGGACGCTCTCCTGCTGAACACGGGTCATCCGTGTAAGGACTGCTGGAACTGCCACTCTTCCACATGAAGGAAATAACAGCACATGAAGTAAGATGTTCAGCCAATCGGGGCTTCAAGCCGACAGATACAAGATGTTCAGCCGATTGGGGCTTAAAACCGATAGATGCAAGATGTACAGCTGATCGGGGCTTCAAGCCGATAGATACAAGATGTACAGCCGATCGGGGCTTCAAGCCGACAGATACAAGATGTTTAGCCAATCGGGGCTTAAAACCGATAGATGCAAGATGTACAGCCGATCGGGGCTTCGAGCCGACAGATACAAGATGTTCAGCCAATCGGGGCTTCAAGCCGACACATGCCAGATGTTCAGCCAATCGAGGCCTAAAGCCGACAGAAGTCAAATATGTAGCCAATCAGGGCTCAAAACTGACAGATGTCAGATGTGCTAGTTAATCAGGGCTCAAGCTCATAGATGTTCAACTGATCGAGGCTCAAGCCAAGAAGATCGTGCCAGGATGAAATCCCAGTATGGGGATACTGCCAAGCTATAACTGAAAGAATGAGTCAATAGCATTGAGTTAAAGATACACCTGCGGACACCGTGCCGCTTATTCTGCACTTACGTCGTCCACAGGTGGGAAGAATTTGTTGACATATAAAATATGAACAAAGATAAAGATAAGACCAGGCCAGCAATGAAGTCTGGAAGATTTCTGCAAAGTCAGGATTGAGGGAGAGCCCTCACCACCAACCACTTGCCCGGCCAGGACCTTCTCAGGCCTGGCTGATGTCCGGTGTTGTCGTCATCCAAACGGCAATACTGATGAAACTCCGGTATGTTGACTGATGAGAAACCTCCAGATTACTCAGATGATGATGCATATAAGGGGCCTTCGTTAGTCCCAATATGATCAAAGGAATTCAACGAAGCTAAGGACAATAGGAGCTTCACAGGGGAAAAAGCCTCAAATGGGCCTATTGAATGGGATTCAATGAGACCCCTTGCGCCGAGAGCTTTGGAGAGAGTAGCGCGTCGGGAACCTCCCCACCAAGGTAGGCGCGCCGGGAACCTCCCCATTGCTACAGTCGCGCCGAATATCTCTTGCAATGAGCAGGGTTCTGTAAAACCCATTTCTTCGCCCATAAGCAAGAAGGGGGGCTCGAGAAAAACAACGACAGAGAAAGAAGGTTGGCAACCTCATCCAGAAAGAAAGAAGAAAAAAAGAGACCAACAGAGAGAGAGAGCCTCCTCCGCTGAGAAAAGAGAGAAAAGATCAACAGAGAGAGAGAGAGAGCCTCCTCCGCTGAGAAAAGAAAGAAGAGATCAACCCGAAGAAAGAGAAGAAGAGGAAGTTCTAGGTGGGCAGGCAGCTGGGGAGGGAGAGGAGTTAATGCTCCGCCCTCACCCATGTTTTCTTTTCCTCTTCATGTAATCTCACGAGTTTTATCTCGATTCATCGTATGTAACCGGAATATCCCGGCCTCTGTTTTATCTCCCATTCCCTCACTTTCCCCTTGTGATTGGTGTAAGTTTGGGATGATGCACAGGAATGAAATGCTACGATGGCCCATCTGGGCGTTGGGTGATTGAAATGTTTACTATCTATCTCCCCCCTCTGTATCTGCTATTCTTCAAAACACTTATCTACTTAGCTGCTCCGGATTTCCGATTTATGCTTCACACCTCCGGGTCCGTTCTCTCATGAAAGATAAAGATGGAGTCCCAACCCTCGTTCAATGGGTCATTGGGCTCTGTCCCCTCCTTCCCTCCCTTTGATGATGGGCTTTCTCGCATGTCATGGATTTCTGCCGAGCTCCCAGCTTGTTCAAGGTCAGAGACATCAATCTCTTGATCATCTGAACAGCAGGTGACAAAAACCCCATATATCTCTCGAGGGTTTAATGATGGATGATCCTATCCTTCGACTGATGCTACCCTCCCTTAAACATCCGGCCTCTATACTGATAAACCCTCTAATCCTCCCCATCTGTGCTAGAAAATCCTGCCTGAAACCTCTTCCGAAACCAGAAAAACCAGGAATAGAGACCCGGAACCTTCCCGGCGCCAAGAACAGTAACCCCTGAAGAAACCTTCCCGGCGCGGCAAACAGCCGCGCCGGGAACTCCCTGTCCCAGCTTCCCGGTGCCCAGAATAGTGCCTTGTGAAGAACACTTCTCGGTGCAGTGGTTCTTGCGCCGGGAACTACCCCCTTGTGCCGTAAGCCCCTTTAGGCTATGAATGCTCCATCCCTTGAACCCCAGACGAAAACCTCCTGCCACCAGTCAAGAAACCATACAGATACCCCTATAATCCACTCAATGTAACCCTGTATTCTGTCGAGGGACATCCCGGGTCATCATATGCACCTCAAGGATAAAAATCAATGGGGATAACCATCCCCCTTACATGCCCCCCCTGGGGTTCGATCTATTTTTATAACCTGACGAACCAAGGAAGCCCTGCCACTGCACAAGCTTCAATGGTCTCAAAAGGGATATTAAGATGGTGCTGCAATTGCGTACATGGGTCAGGGGTCCAGTACCCCCCTTACTCTTTGGCTTTCACCCCGGCACTCCGTGGGTGATTGTCTATCATTCCCTGGCAAATTCTAAGTCCTGGGGAGGTGCTGCCAAAATTCTCCCAGGATGATGAAAGATGATATTAAGCTGTCCCAGGGACTTTGCACTACACTGGTGATAGGGATTCTCTAGACCCTGATTTCCCCAAATCTTCTTCGACCCTGGCCTTCCTTTGGAGCCTGAACCTAATCCAGTTCCAATCTAATGAACTGATCCACTTTGACCCCACAGAACCCATCTACCTTGGCCTGAATCATCAAGAAACCCAAAAACAGGGTTCCGAAAACCATTCAAAACCATCTTGGCGCCGTCTCTTACCCATCCCGGCGCCACGAACAGTAGAATAGGTAAATAGTTCTCGGCGCAAGCCTTCTTGCGCCGAGAATCCCATCTCCTGGGCGCGCCGAGAACCTATCTCCTGGGCGCGCCGAGAACCCATCTCTTGGGCGCGCCGGGAACTCCATCTCAACTTGAGCTGCACCGAGAACCCCTCTTCCACCTTGCCTTTGCGCCGGGAATCCCATCCAACTTGAGCTGCGCCGAGAACCTATCCTGCCATCCAATTGAGCCTCCGATAGCTTGATCGGACTTACTCAGGGATACCCATGAGTCACAAGACCGGTCCCGGGGATAAATATAAATGGGGACAGACTCCCTTATGTTCCACCGTCCCGTATCGGATTCATGAATAACCCCTTTAGCTCGGGAGGGCTCTGCCACTGCATGAGTTCCACCGTCTTCCCTAAGGGAAAATCGAACATCGCCCCATGACAGACATATGTAATTCAGGAGGTGCGGCACCTCTCTCTCTCTCGACTTTAATCCCGGCACTCCGTGGGTGATAGCCTATTTCCCCCTGGGCATGATCCAGATAAAGGGGAAATGCTGCCGAAATGTCGATTGACGCTTTAACCCCGATAAGCCCCGGAAAATGTGTATCATATGCCTTCCGTCTGGCTCAATTCTTCGGGGGATACAAATACCTCGAGGCCCTTGGCCGGATGAGAAACGTGAAAGGGGACATGTCTCCGATGATCGTCCAGGCCCCGCCCCGCCACAGCGTGGACGGTGTCTTATCTCTGCCTGGTATGACCCACACAAAGGGGTCATGCTGATTTAATAATTTATCGTCTATTCAATCACCTTCTTAGAATAACAAGAACTTCAATGTTATGCACTGTCATTTTCAACCGCCCCAAGTGGCCTCCTATTTTGGTGTTTAATCAAGGGTTGTCCTTTTTAGGAAGGGCGTAATTAACGTCATAGCCTTTATGGTATGACGGACTTCCGGTCCCGACTCGGACTTCACAATCGACTGATTGAGTCAGATCGAGCGCATAATAAATCGTCACTCTGGTGACTGGCACGCCTAACAAACCAACCAATAAACCAATAAACACAACAATAAAATAAATAAATAAATGATGAATAAAACCATTCCCACAAGGATATACATGCAAACTAAAAGGACTCAAATGCAAAATAAAAGTTAGTGATCTTGATCTGATGTCCCCATCAATTCTCCCCGGGTGGGAAGAACTCAACCCCGTCGAGTAAGGGTGTGGCTGCTCGTGATGTCGACAGATCTATCATCGTACCAGGAAGTGCGGAGTACGCTCCACTCCAAGTATTCGACACATGCTCATCCCGTATAGATTCGATATGCACACGCTGCTGGGGAATGAGGCTAGAGGTGGACACTCCGGGGTGGGATCACTCTCAAAGGAGGAAGGCAGCTCAAAGACTCACTAGGAATCACCGCTGGGTCCCTATATATGACTAGATCCGAGATAGAGAATGGTCGAGCCGATCCCAAATGTTGGCAAGTCTACAACATATGCATTGGATCCGACTTGCCTCGCACTCGAAAGGGATTGACAACGCGAGCAACAAAGACCGACTATGCTGGACACATGCATGGACAGACACACAAGACCCTAGACTCACCTACTTGTTAGTCCGACCCATACATGTGCGATGGTGGACCAGGACACCCGAATATGTGCCATGCATACACTTGACACAATCGGTGGTAGGCGAAATGGGAGAGACATCCTAAGAGGCACCATGCATGCACATGCTCCCTAGTGGACTTGATAGGTGGAGAACCGAATTCACCTTCTTTGACACCCGTATATGATGACCATGGAACGGTCCCCGAGTAGGGTGTTGGTGGACTAGCCCGTGGGGAAGGGGTGTGGTAGTGAACTTCCCTAACAAGGTGGAATGGATAAGGTGGGTCATAAGGCTCACTAGGGAAGGAGTCAAAGCGATCAAAGAAAGTGTGACCCCTCGAACTGTGTTCCATCATGACAGTATCCCAATTTTGAAATTCTTGAAGGTGTAAATGATCACCTTCATTCATTGTGAGCGGTGGGACGATGGTCATATTTAGGAAATATGGTTCCTCCCTCGAACAAAAGGGTATGAAGTCGGGTTTGACCGGTAGGGGGAGGAATAAAAGAACCTCCGTGGTGACACAACCCACGATGCACACAGAGGTAATGGGCCCTAAGGATGGATGTGTGAAGCTACGACATGTAGGTCGGTCGAAGCCTGGGGCCAACAAGTGTGTCAACGTCAACTGCCGGTCTAATCCTTTAAGAAGGTCATCCAATGTATCCACATGGTGACTAGACCGGAAGGTGGTATGGAATGAGTTGACCGACACTAATGGTAGGGTAGGGTCCATGGATGGGTAGGGAGGTGGGACCAAGCCATTCTTGAGCCAGCTAAGTAGCGGCTCGGTGATGAAAAGCGTTCCCGTTAGAAACACAGGTGGCTCGGGCTGAGGTGGCTCCAAATGAGATGGCTCCGGGTGAGGATCAGAAATGGGTGGCAAAGGAGCACTAGGGGAAGGGCTCCCCAGCTGGGGTGGGGGAGGGCTGTCCACTAGGAGGGGAAGAGACCCTTGGGACCCTGTAGGTGGGGCCGGGTTGGGACTACCGGCTATGACCTCCCAAGGCTCGAGTATGGCTATGTCCCGTCTCGGAGGTGGACAAGGGGAGACCAATGACTCCAAATAAGCACACCTCCTATCCACCCGATCTGAAATCATTTGCAGAAGTTCAGCAACGGTATGGGTTGGAGTAGGGGTATCGCGGTGGATTCGCCCGTACTCAACCGGCCTAGGCTTGGGTACATGAGGGGATTCTTGCCTCTAGATATGACCCACTTGGTTGGAAGTGAGTTGGTGGGGTCGGCTGGAGGTGATTGGGTGGGATGGGTTGGAGGGGACCGGTCTGGGTAGGTAGACCCTTGTAAGCTCTATCTTCATGTCCCACCATGACTCGATGGGTCCTTGCCTCCTAACCTCTATCAAGCGCTCAATGTGGTCCCATTTTTCGGCGGCCTCGTGTAGAAGCCTCTCCTTGGCAAAATAGAATTGCCCGGCTTCGGACATGGTATAACAATCAAAGTATGTGTCCATGGTGGCCTCCCACTTGAGGTAGTCACCCGGGTCATTGGAGCCATAAAAATCCGAGGCTTCGGGCCTACGGAAGTGGAGAGGATGGTTGCCAAGCCCATGGGTGGGCCAACGGTCATATCGCCTGGGCGACTGGGAGTCCATTGGAAACTGGGAACTACAAGATGGACATGCCGACATAAAGAGACAAGACAAACCGACTAGACACGACCTTAAACACTAATGTAATGTTGGAGTGCAGACTCGACTACCAACCTAGACACAACCAAGATTCGGTACGTGGCGGAGGTTTGACCTGAGGGTCTCCTCGACGCGAGTGTGCAGACTTCCCGATAGGCATAGCCTAATGTTCGGACAACACCTTTTGATATACCGATTAATGCTATGTAAATGAGACACTTAGACTGACTTAGACTTAGACTCCTAGACTTAAACGACACTTTTTTATGTTTTTGTTAAGCAATGACTAATGACTACCCTAGACTCAACTGGCGCTCTGATACCAAATTGATGCGGGACGGACACGCGACATGGGACTCTAGCTCGCAACTCGTCCCTAAGCGAGGGCTGCGTGGGATCGTATGCAGTTGAGAAACCGATAGTGAGTCGAGGGTATCGGCTCTTCCGCGTGGACTCGGATTGAGTCACAGGACGGGTCACTCACTCACTCTCACAGCGGTGATAAAATTGATATAACGAGCTAATAATCCTATCACATGCTCTCTAGTAGCGGCATTCAAAAATATACGAAATCAACAAATGTGATAAGAGAGTGTGGCGAGTTTACCTCCACACGCCGAGCGTGGGGAAGGCGATCTCGGCCAAGTACGGTAACTCTCGGTTAAACAATCAATCAATAAATTACAGAAATAATTTCTACTGCCCACTCCACGCAGGGAGGTAACATGCTACAAATGGGGCCCGGGAGGACCGATCTTGGGTTGACGGGCAGCGTTTTGATGTAGCTTTGGTGGCACGCGTACTCACGAATGTGGGGCCCACGTACTTCTCGGTGGGGCCGAGTGGGCCCGGAGTGGCACCGCTATGATTGTGGCTCCTGGAAGGAGGCTCCCTGGAACGGCGGCGCACTGGTTCGCCTTATGGAAAGCGAGTCGGCTCCGATCTTCACTTGTTGGAGTTGCTACCCACGGATCTAAACTCCTATTTTAGACCCACGCGGTCCAACGGAATCTGCTGCTGCGATCGGCCCCAACGTCTGATTGATGCGAGACTGGCGCCGTTGGAAAGCTAACTCAAAATCATTCGACAAAGGACTGTGGCAGGAATTTTACATGCTCTGGATTTTTATTGGTGGATTTTTGAACAGACTGACTGACAGACTCAGAAAACTCAGGACAGAAATGGGTTTTCCTAAGAATAGATGTTGAACGAAGGGAAAACTTCGGATCTGGAAGTTGACACCTTGATGAAAGTTGTATAGGGGGAAGTAAGGAAAACGGGGATATTTTTTGTGGGATTTATGGTGGAGGTTTGGTTGGGGAAAAGAAATTTCTAACACACGTGGGTCGGATCTAGACTACACAAGACAGAACTGAAGTTTGACTGAGTTTTAATTTTTTGGGGGAGGAAATGGACTTATAAATTCGAGCAAAAATTTGTGGAGACGTGTTTAGATGGGCAGAACACCCAGTACAAATTTGGACTCAATCAAAAATGGGTAAAGGGGGTCGAACAAAGGAAACACAGGGTTGCTGTGACACAAAATAGAATACTGGCAGATTTGGAAGGCTAGGGAACACGAAAATGGAAAAATAGAAAATGAAGGCTAGAAAATGGGAAACTTTTTTTGGGAGAGGGTATTTGCGTGGGGAACCTACCCTCAAAATTTGGTCTCCAGAAGATCTGTGGATTGGGAGCCAAAAATCGGACAAGGGGCCTCTGTCCTGATTTGGATAGAACTCCGGCAGCAAGGCAGTGGCGGTGCGATGGCAGCATGAACGGCGGCGGCGGAGCTGAGCGTCGCACTCAGAGAGGTGGTGGTGGAGATGCGTCACACATCTGAAGGGAGAGCTCTCACAGCTCTAGAGGGGGAGAGAGGGGCGCCCTTAGGCCAATTGAGCACAAATGGAAATTTAATTCTCAAAATACAAGGTATTTACAGAAAGTGTAAAAAGACCTAAACTACCCTCAGATGTAAATTTGGGGAGGGGTAAAAGGGGTAGATCATATTTTATTCTCCCATGTGGTTTGGAACCACATAAAACAAAATAAAAAAATGGGATAGTGGAGGGGGGCATCCTCTTGACCAAGGGGTTCCAACTTGGACATTTTGTAACACTTGTCCCCCTTGAATGGTCAAGCCATCCAGAAGCCCACCTTGGATCTTTGACTAGCCCCACATGGGCCCTACGGCTTAGGTGGACCAATAGGGAAGTAGATGGGGGCCCTTTGCTGGTCCTACTGAACTTTACACAAAAAACCAAAGATCCTAAGGAAGAACAATTTGGCTTATGGAGCCTTACAATTGCAAACCTACTTTCCCAATGATATAAATGCAAACTAAAAGGACTCAAATGCAAACTAAAAGTTAGTGGTCTTGCTCTGATGTCCCCATCAGTAGTAGAGCACAAGTGCAAAGGGAGGAGTTATGTTGGGTCCCGTAGTACAGAAACACGGATCTAGAGGGGGGGTGAATAGATCATTCTACTAAAAACTATGTCCAATTAAAAACATAAACTAGCGCACAGCGGAATTAACAAGATTGATAAGATAGAGGAATTTAATGCTACACAAGTTAAGTAGATTCTCTCACTCTCTCCGTTCACACATGATCACACAAATAAGTATAACAAGCTAACCATACAATCACACAATTCAAACCACAGGAGACGAGGATTTTTAAGGTTGTTCGGGACCACGACAGGTTCCCTACGTTCACCCCTTACCAAACCGATAAGGCTTTCCCCACACACTGCAAATGCAGCAAACATGGGGATTTATCCCCACACACACGGGATAAAAATCCCAACACAAGCATGCTACAAAAGTAGCACACACACACGAGGATTTCTCCCCACACACACGAGGCAAAAATCCCAACACACGCGGATATGCTCCGCACCAAACGACGCACAAGCGTCAACTCAAACCACTCAGAGAAACTATTCTCCGAACCCATACACAGAAAATCATTTATAGGTTTGTAACAAGCTAACAAATGAATGCTCTAAGCCCAAAACATGTGCTAAAGACTAAAACAAGAAAGATTCAACAAGTAAAAGGCTCCCCCTTCAATTGAATCTCCGGCTCTTCTTGGTTTGATGTCGGATGATGGCGATTTCAGCATCCTCGCGTTCCTCTCTTTGAGATGCTTCTTTTCTTCTTCTACCACGAGCTCCAAATCTCCATGGAAGTAGATGAAAACCACCTTGCAAGAGCACCACCACGTTTTCCCTCTTTTCTTCACCTACAAGAATGAACGAATGAGCATTAGGGTTAATCCTCTCACAAAATCGTAACTCTTATAAATGCAACTCAAGGGGTGGGGAAAAGACTCATAAAACCCTCCCAATACATGTTAGAAACACCTTAATAACAATAGGAACTAATGGGGGGTAGTGTGGTAATATTTAGAGAGGTTTTCATAAGGTTTTAAACTCTTCCGAAAATCCCATTCTGGAAGGGTCGACCCTTGGGGTCGACCCTCAAGCTTACAGAGGCGGACAGACAACAAAAAACCCATCCAGACCACAGGGGTCGACCCTTGCAGGGGGGGTCGACCCCAGGGGTTGACCCCTGCAAGCAGGGTTCAAAAATTGGTTTCCGTCTTGAACAGAAACACTGAGGGTCGACCCATGGGGTCGACCCATGCAGGTAAATGATAGAAAAACCATTTTTAGCCCCTTTAAGCTATGCAAAACCAATGGAATAAATGTGACCAATGTCCCTTGATTCCAGATGATTGATTTGGATGGTTTGAACCTACAAAACCATATAAAACTTAAATTAGTATGGATTTGAAAATCAAATGAACCTCTCTCTTGAAACTAGCATTTCTAGAATGAATAAACACAATATGGAATGCAAATCAACCGGGAACACCATCATCTCAAATGCTATGATCTCAATAGTGAAAAGGTGAGTTCAAAATAAGAATGTATCAAGTTAGCATTTCAACCAAACCATGCACACCATCTTGTGTTGTCTAAAACAAGGATATGAAATTATCATGCTTCCATGAGGAACCCAAACATGCTATTTTCACACAATCCATCTTCTTGAAATTCTTTCACTCATATCAAATGAAGCTCAATGAAATATACTAGCAACATGATGAGGCTCATATTCAACTCTCCACAACCATGCAATCAAGCATTAACACTTAGAACTTGTTCTCATCAAAATACATCATTGAACCCATTCAAGCATGTAATTGGCTTTCCATTCACAACCAACAAAAACACTTCCACCAAATGACAAGGTTTTGATATGATGAACATGAATCTATCAATCAACCAAATATAAAAACATGGGAGCTCAACCGTTCAATCACAAGGCAACCAAATCTTCAACAACAAAATGCTTCATCACACAAGTGTTAACAATTATGCCAAATGTAAAGTATGCATAATATCATGGAACCACATTCATTCAAATGGCATTCTTGTTGATTAAAAACTAACATTCATGAACCATTATCTCACGATGAGCATTGATATAAACAAGGGATCCTTTTGAATCATCCATACATTGAAATCACAATAACTCTATGAATGATATGTCACTATCATTCAATAAGAAAGGTGTGTTCAATGAACACAATCTCCTTGATTGAGACCCAAATGAAGTCATCTTCAGAAAAGCCATCTTCATGCAATTCTTTCACACGGTAAGTCATTAACTCAAGCTTTTAGTGCATAGTACACAAGACCAATCATTCATGCAATGCATGAGTAATATGGAACCAACTCTCATGAAGTCTTGTATGAATATTTCAAGCCCAAAAATCTTATGAGGAAAACACATGAAAATACCCAACCAAGACTTTGAAAAGCTATTTGATGAAATGCATGAAATATAGAAGAGTCAACGCAGTGTAATGAGTGAGTCAACTCCCTTTTTCAATAAGATCTTCATTGATGCACTCCTTTGAGTTCCAAACATGAATCATAGATTTTTATCCTGCAAATCAAATTATTCAAAGCATGAGATCCTTAAATGCAAATCATTCATATGACTTTCAAATGTGAACAGAGTTCACTCCCTTTTAGAAGAAGAGCTTCATTGATGGACTCCTTTAGATTCTAAGTATGAGTCATGAATTTGTGTTCCTACAAACCAACATAAATATAACATTAGTTCCTTAAACACCAATGGTTCACATGACTTTTAAGAGTGAGCATTGACTCCATCTTTCAACTCATCAAATCAAGATATAAAACATGTTGCTCAATGAAACACATACACACACAAACACAATTATTTTGATATCATTGAAACTAAACACGAACTAGGGGATGCAATAATCTCCCCCTTTTTGATGATGACAAAACGATGTGTGTGATAATACAGATTTTGCAAACATTGAGCATACACCAAACATTCTCCCCTTTTGTCATCTATAAAAAGACAGGGGGTTATGTGACATGAAATGAACATGTTAGGCCAAAGGATATGATTCCAATTTAAATAACAATGGATGCTAAGTAGGGGCTCAAAGATATGATACCAAATGTTGATTAAGATAGAGGCACAAACATAGGCAATTTCAATTCTCGAAGAGAGAGCCTCGAAGATAGGATATCAATTGTTGGTTGAACTCATTTTGGCATTTATGTAACATGAAGTGTTCAGAATATGCATTTCAAAATGAACTATGCCAATTGTTGGAAAGTATGGATTTGTTCAAGATGATATCATGAATGAACTATATGCATGCTGAAAATGTCAAATATGCAAATATGCACACGATGAGCATCATCTTTCAAATGTAATGAATATGCACTATGTGAATGTCAATCATGCAAGATATGAAACTATACACATGATGACTTCTATCCTTCAAAAGTAAGGTTTATGCTCAGAATTAGACTCAAGAGGAATGCATGAACATGCAAGCACACAAGCACAATCGTCATGCATACATATAGTACATATAGTAACTCCCCCTATAGGAGGCACAGGTTAACAAAAGTGCATGTGAATCAAATTCAAGAATGTAAGGCATGAAGCATAATTAAGATATTTGTGCATACACAACTAGGAGTACTACATAAACCATGAATGTAGGTAAATTCATAAAATACATACATCACAAAAATACTCATGTGAAATGTGAGGCAATGACTAATGAGCTTCAAAACATATGGATTTTTAGATTTTCTAAAGAACACTAGAAGGTAATCTCCTCTCTACACTTTCACTTTAGATTCTCGACTATCGATAGCTTCGCACAACCCCTATTTTGTTTCTTTTAAAAGACTTCACCTTTCGGCGTAAGTTTCCTCATATGTCTCAATGGGGATTCCCGGCTACTTGGATTCGTCACACATATAGATTTTTGTTTCTCCTTTCGACACGAGTTTCCTCCTTTGTTTCAGGGGGGATTCCCGGTTACTCGGATCCACATACCACTTATTGAATTTTTGTGGGGTAGGCAGCTTTTTCCTCACGATTACTCTTTAATGTCCATGTAGAGATTCAAGTTCCCTTTAAAGTGTTGGAAGTAATTTCTTAAATCCTTATCAAGTAAAGTCATTAAATTCATCGTGTGCAAGAGTGTGGGGGTAAATTTTTATTTTACATGAATAAAATGAATTCGACAAAACACAGCGATGACTCCCCCTAATATATGCACGGTCGGAGTCAAATCCTCCCCCTTAATATATGATATGTATCACATATGAATAAAGTCACTGCATTGCTGTTTAGAAAGGAGGTAAGGCCTTAGAAAGATCAAGAAATGGTTTCATAGTGTAAATACTTACAAGCATGCAAGGATTCATGAAACATTCATGCAAGCATTCATGAGTCAAGATAGACGATTATCATGAAATATATGCATATGCTCTATATACATGAATATGCAATATGCATCTTTTTATCATTTTGTATGCATAGTATGTGAATGATATGCAAAGATGCCAATGCGATGCAGAATGTCAGATTTTTATTTAAAAGTTCTAAATGCATTACAAAATTCAATATGGGTGCAAGATGCAAGTTTTCAATTTTTCATATGAATGATCTAAATGCACTTTATGAAGTTTCTAATGCATGTAACTTATAAAAGAATGAGAATGCAATGCAGGATGCAAAAATTTTTTAATTTTTAGAACATCATGACAGATTGCACAAGGAGACATAGATATTCAAATTATGAGCAGCAACCATTTTTCAAGACTTGCCGTTTTTGAACAAAGGTATAAAAATGATCAAAATCAAACAGTGCACCCAAATTATTTTCAGAAATGTTCAAAAATAGATTTTCAATAACATTTTAAAATCTTAGAGTATCATCCACAAACCAAACAGATTTTACAGGTTCCGGTACGAGGTGGAGGTGAAGGTTCGAAAACCCAACTCACACATAGTGAGAGCTTCTAGGTGGACATAATCAACCCTTCCACTACACACCATTTGATATACCAGATACTCAATTACACTCAGATGCTCATACATTTCATATTGAAAAGTATTCAGTAGGTAAAGACATCATGCTTGTTCCTCAAAATTTTCAGATTCATTCAACCAATGAGACATGTTCATCATAGCAGAATACAAGAACAATAGATCAAGTTCAGAAACAATATCTGTCAAAGGAACAATTCTGCATTTCAGAAATTTTACCTTCTAGAAGCAAGAATGAATTTCAGAATCAATTTGAACGCACATGGTATTTCAGAATTTTAAGGCAAATTGATTTCCTTCAAAAGACATGTTTCCACATTTCAATTCCAATTGTTGCATATGATCAAAGAATTTCACAGTTCAAAAATTTTACCTTTTTGAAACAAGAGAATTTTTCAGATTCAGTTTAAAAGATATTACAGTTCAAAGGTAAATTCAATTCATTCAAAGCACATGATTCCTCATGAGCCAAACTATTCAATTTCATAATTTTGATACAAGACGGAGAGCATTGATCCTGAGATCACCTCACGCATAGTGATGGCTTCCTAACTGACTTAACCTGTCATTTCACACATCACCATTTGATATACCAAATATTCATTCAATAAAGACATGTATAACTTGTGAAGAATTTAGAGCATAACATGATAACATACTAAAATCTCATTCCAAAACATCAAAACCACCAAGTTTGACAATGAAGGAGCAAAGTTGGAGTTTTACCATATGAGTGTGCCTTGTTCCATTTTACTGGAACCCCTTTCATTCTTTGTTTACCTCAAGGCACACCTTCATCACAACTGACTTATTTATCAGATTTTGGCACCCAAGCCTTCTTGGGTCCTTAGATGTTAGAAGCATTTCTTCCAAAAGTTTTCTTTGACATTTTCATTACCACCTTGTCATCACTTTCCATGATCCTGCAATCCTCAATAACATGTCCATGGTTTTCACAATAAAGGCATTGAGGAGAAGCAATTTTACCAAAGGACTTCCTTTTAGGAGTAAAGGAATTTTTAAATCCATTCCATCTTCTATTTTCAAATGATCTAGATTTAACAAAATTAGACCTAGCATGCATTCTAGAAGCATGGAAATTTTCTGTTTTCAAAAACCAACACTCTTTCATAACATGCCCGTGCTTGCCACAGTGAAAACACCATGGAGATTCGGTTCTATGGAATGACTTTCCATTGTTTGAATGAGTGTTCGTGAATGATTTTTTCTTATGGGATGTAAACCTTTTAGCATGGGAGGCATGTTCATTTCTGAATTTTCTTTGAAAGTTAAACTTAGCATTCATGGCATAATAATCATCATTTTATTTCACAAAGCAATCATCCATGACAAGGCCAAGTTTGTGACAATAAAAGCATGAGACATTTTTCTTTCTTTTGAAGGAAGATTTATCTTTGCATGCATTTTGATCATCCATTTTCAAGACAACACAATCATTCATTTCATGACCAAACATACCACAATAGAAGCATTCAACATTCAACTTTGATTTTTGATATCTATTTGACATGGAAGACTTTTTGTTGAGATTTTTCTTTTTATCAAAAATATTTTCAGAGATTTTTACTTGAGCAATGGGAGGAGGTGTTTTGGAGGTGCTTGGAATGTCGGAGGCATGAACAAAAGAGATTTTTATTTTTGATTCAAAAGATTTTTTATTGACCGGGATGTAACCAAGACCCTCTTTTTGAAAGTTCACTTTAACACCTAGCAATGTGTCTAAGTTCTCTTTCCCTTTGACAAATCTAGACAAATCAAGTTTCAAGTTGTTGATCTCTTTTTCACATGCAATGATTTTATTATCAAGCAAATAATTCTTTGATGTGAGTTTTTCATTTTCTTGCATGAGGTTTTTATTTTCCTGATTTGTGCAGTGAAGTATTTCAGCAAGTTTTTCAAGAACATTTTCAGTTTCAACATGCTTTGAGATCTTAGCAAGTAACTGTTCATTCTCATGTTTCAACAATGAGATTTCTTCTTCAAGCTTATCAAAGCATCTCAATCTTCCCTCTAGCAAGGAATTCTGAATTAACATGGCACCATTTTTCATTTTAAGATCTTCATTTTCATCTATGATACTTTTGCTATCAATTTCAGAATCAAGTAGCTTTTCAAACATTTTATCATCATCAGACAAAGAAGCTAACTTGTTCTTAAGATATTCTTCATTTTTCTCAAGCATAGAGATTTTAGACATGAGAAATTTATTTTGCTCACGCAGCTCATCACACTCATTTTCAATTTGAAAAGATGTGTTATGTTTTCTAGTCATTTCAACATCTTCATTCAAACATGAAATCTCTTCTGAAAATAATTCAACTCTTGATTCAAGAGATTCATTTTGTTCTTGCAGATGTTCAATTTTTGACTCCAAGGTTTTACAGTTCTCACAGGAGGAATTAGCATGTCCATTCTCATTAATCTGTCTTTTCATGGTTTTATTTTCAGATTTGAGTTTCTTACATTTATCATACAGTTCAGCATATGCCATTTGCCATTCCCCAATAGAGAGTTCTTCGGATTCAGAATTTACCTCATCATAATTTTCTTCATTGAGTTGATCATCATTATCGGCCATGAGACAATTTTGTTCTTCCATCTCTTGAGCTTTAATCAACTGATCCATAATCTCCTTTGCCGTTCTACAAGAAGAAACAAATGGAAACATATGAGTATCAATGACACTTTTCAATAAATTTAAGACAATGATATTTTCATGGTTCTTCAATTTATCTTGACTAGACCACTTGGTCTCATCTAGAGGTAATATGTGAGGACCATCATAAATCAACTTCCAAAGATTAGGATTAACTGAATATGTATATATGCTGTTCTGAATGCGACCCTGTGCTATACCGCGTTCATAGACAGAAACATGAAAACCAACCGCACCGCACCGCACCGCACCGCACCGTGACCGCGGCTCGGCTCGGCTCAGCTCGGCCGCGCCGCGCCGCGCCGCGGCACGACACAAATAAATAAATAAATAAATATATTATTGGTTTTGTATCAACTCACAACTCGAGCCCACATCCTATGTCCCTTGGGTCCTGACCCAAGGGTGAGTTCTCCAACATATAAAGCCATGCAAATTTTTTGTAACTTCCAATATGGGACAAAACTTAAGCCACTATCCAACATGAACTATATCACTTGAAAATCTACATTAGTTACATGTATATAATCACCATATAATCACCAAAAGTAATAAATGGTAATATTAGCATGTTTTGATTATTATGACATGTTAAAATTTTATTTTGTAAAATAAAATTATTATTTTTGCATGTAAAAATCTTTTTCAACATGTTAAGATTATTTTCAGCAAGTTAGAGTTATTTTTGACATACACTTTTATTTTCTTATCATAAGGAGAATTAATGTATGAATAAATACTAATATCTAAACTCGTGATTGAAATTCATAAAACACATATAGTTCCATAGCTAAAAATTGATGTTTTACGATTCTAAAATTAAGATAAGATAGTTAAAAATAATTCTAATAACATTATTATCTTAAAATTTCTTCCTACTTACCGTTCATTTTTGAACTCCATGACTTAAATGTCGTTAAACATTATGCCTTAAATTATTATCTACTTTTCTTGCGACTTCTATAAATTTTGACAATTCTGTGCTTATTACAAACATCATTTTCTTGAAATTCTTGGCCATATACATTAAGTGGATGTCTAAACGTACTTGGGATCTTCGGATCCATATGACTCAATGCCTGGCATTAATGGGGCCCGGTCTGGTCCTGGGGGGAGCGCCCGAAAGTACTTGTACCCATGGGAGTTGATTGACAAATGGTGTGGCATTGCACCGAAGTGCATGATAGATTTACTTGATACGGCATTCCACTATTCGTACTTGTTTACTTGTAAATTACATGAATTACTTGACTTGTGTGAAAATGGCCAATTTCATGAAATTCTTTACTTGTTCAAAGTCATTACTTGGAAATTCATCTTGATATCATATCATCTCAATTACTTGGAATTCCATTCATGTTTATACACTTCCCGATACAATTTAGGAAATTGTTTAAATTGTTAATACTTAAAGATTGCCTGGTTCATAGAGATATAAAATCCTACTGAGCTTTTACCTCACCCTACGTTTTGGTTAATTGTTGCAGGAAATGACATTGAACATGGGAATGGACAAGAGTGAGAGAGTGTTTTCCTTTTTACCTAGGTTTATGTAGATCAACTAGTGATTTTACAAGAATGTTGTACTTTGGGATTGGAAGTTATAATTTACCTTTATGGCTTATCAATTAGTGTTGTAAACTTCATTTTGATAGAATAAAAGTATCATTTTCCTGTTCATTTCTGACTTTAGAAATAAAATTATACATGCTCTGATCGACACGCTTGTTTACGACTCGTCGCGCCCTCGATATTCCGCGTCGGGGCGTGACACTCTCCGTTCACACATGATCACACAAATAAGTATAACAAGCTAACCATACAATTACATAATTCAAACCACAGGAGACGAGGATTTTTAAGGTGGTCCGGGACCACGACGGGCTCCCTACGTCCACCCCTTACCAAACCGGTAAGGCTTTCTCCACACGCTACAAATGCAGCAAACACGGGGATTTCTCCCCACACACATGGGATAAAAACCCCAACACAAACACGCTACAAAAGTAGCACACACACATGAGGATTTCTCCCCACACACACGAGGTAAAAACCCCAACACACGCAGATATGCTCCGCACCAAACGACGCACAAGTGTCAACTCAAACCACTCGGAGAAACCGTTCTCTGAACCCACACACATAAAATCGTTTATAGGCTTGTAACAAACTAACAAATGAATGCTCTAAGCCCAAAACATGTGCTAAAGACTAAAACAAGAAAGATTCAACAAGCACAAGGCTCCCCCTTCAATTGAATCTCCGGCTCTTCTTGGTTTGATGTCGGATGATGGCGATTTCAGCGTCCTCGCATTCCTCTCTTAGAGATGCTTCTTTTCTTCTTCTACCACGAGCTCCAAATCTCCATGGAAGTAGATGAAAACCACCTTGCAAGAGCACCACCACGTTTTCCCTCTTTTCTTCACCTACAAGAATGAACGAATGAGCATTAGGGTTAATCCTCTCACAAAATCGTAACTCTTATAAATGTAACTCAAGGGGTGGTGCAAAGACTCATAAAACCCTCCCAATACATGTTAGAAACACCTTAATAACAATAGGAACTAATGGGGGGTAGTGTGGTAATGTTTAGAGAGGTTTTCATAAGGTTTTAAACTCTTCTGAAAATCCCGTTCTGGAAGGGTCGACCCTTGGGGTCGACCCTCGAGCTTACAGAGGCGGACAGACAACAAAAAACCCACCCAGACCACAGGGGTCGACCCTTGGGGTCGACCCTTGCAGGGGGGGTCGACCCCGGCAAGCAGGTTTCAAAAATTAGTTTCTGTCTTGAACAGAAACACTGAGGGTCGACCCATGGGGTCGACCCATGCAGGAAAATGATAGAAAAACTATTTTTAGCCCCTTTAAGCTATGCAAAACCAATGGAATAAATGTGACCAATGTCCCTTGATTCCGGATGATTGATTTGGATGGTTTGAACCTACAAAATCATATAAAACTCAAATTAGTATGGATTTGAAAATCAAATGAACCTCTCTCTTGAAACTAGCATTTCTAGAATGAATAAACACAATATGGAATGCAAATCAACCCAGAACACCATCATCTCAAATGCTATGATCTCAATAGTGAAAAGGTGAGTTCAAAACAAGAATGTATCAAGTTAGCATTTCAACCAAACCATGCACACCATCTTGTGTTGTCTAAAACAAGGATATGAAATTAGCATGCTTCCATGAGGAACCCAAACATGCTATTTTCACACAATCCATCTTCTTGAAATTCTTTCACTCATATCAAATGAAGCTCAATGAAATATACTAGCAACATGATGAGGCTCATAATCAACTCTCCACAACCATGCAATCAAGCATTAACACTTAGAACTTGTTCTCATCAAAATACATCATTGAACCCATTCAAGCATGTAATTGGCTTTTCATTCACAACCAACAAAAACACTTCCACCAAATGACAATGTTTTGATATGATGAACATGAATCTATCAATCAATCAAATATAAAAACATGGGAGCTCAACCGTTCAATCACAAGGCAACCAAATCTTCAACAATAAAATGCTTCATCACACAATAGTTAACAATTATGCCAAATGCAAAGCATGCATAATATCATGGAACCACATTCATTCAAATGACATTCTTGTTGATTAAAAACTAACATTCATGAAGCATTATCTCACGAGGAGCATTGATATAAACAAGGGATCTTTTTGAATCATCCATACATTGAAATCACAATAACTCTATGAATGATATGTCACTATCATTCAATTAGAAAGATGTGTTCAGTGAACATAATCTCCTTGATTAAGGCTCAAATGAAGTCATCTTCAGAAATGCCATCTTCATGCAATTCTTTCACACAGTAAGTCATTAACTCAAGCTTTTAGTGCATAGTACACAAGACCAATCATTCATGCAATGCATGAGCAATATGGAACCAACTCTCATGAAGTCTTGTATGAATATTTCAAGCCCAAAAATCTTATGAGGAAAACGCATGAAAATACCCAACCAAGACTTTGAAAAGCTATTTGATGAAATGTATGAAATATAGAAGAGTCAACGCAATGCAATGAGTGAGTCAACTCCCTTTTTCAATAAGATCTTCATTGATGCACTCCTTTGAGTTCCAAAAATGAATCATGGATTTTTATCCTGCAAATCAAAATATTCAAAGCATGAGATCCTTAAATACAAATCATTCATATGACTTTCAAATGTGAACAGAGTTAACTCCCTTTTAGAAGAAGAGCTTCATTGATGGACTCCTTTAGATTCCAAGTATGAGCCATGAATTTGTGTTCCTACAAACCAACATAAATATAACATTAGTTCCTTAAACACCAAGGGTCCACATGACTTTCAAGAGTAAGCATTGACTCCATCTTTTAACTCATCAAATCATGATATAAAACACGTTGCTCAATGAAACACATACACACACAAACACAATCGTTTTGATATCATTGAAACCAAACACGAACTAGGGGATGCAATAAGTTAGAAGGAAGATGGGAGCGCGAGATCCCTCTCCACCGAAAGGTGAAGTTGTTCCTGCTCAGGGTTTTTGGCTTACCTCTACACAATAGGGCTCTTCCGGTTTAAATAATGGCTCGTTGAGTGTATGATCCCTGTAAGCTGAGGAGATTCAGGGGGGGGAGGGGGTTACGTCCTCCTTGCAGGCTCTTTATAGCATACGGACTCTTGGTTCCCCCTATCCTCTTGAGCTCCCAGCTTTTACAGGACGCGTAACGGCTGTACAGATAAGCTTCCATCAGTTGGCCCGAGCATATGGTGCTCGCCCAGGAGGTGCCTCGCGAGTGATAAGTGCACGGTTTGGGCATGGAATATGGGGCTCCGAAGATGCTCTCCGGATCAACTGATGCTCGGACTTCCTAACCCGATGGCCACCTAGGAAGTGCTTGTTCCGAGTGAGTTATTGGGCTTATATTGAGTGGGCCCAGGGGCTACCACTTCAAGGAGCTGGGCCTCGTTGGGTCGGGTCGGACCTCGTTTGGCCTCTCCGTACGGGCGGTGAGATTTCCCCTCTCCAGCGATGTTCTACATCATCGACTCCAACACGTCATATAAGATGCTACTGGGTAGACCCTGGCTCCATGAAAATTGGGTCATCCCGCCAACTCTCCACCAGTGCATCAAGTATGCCAAGGGCGGGGAGCAACACACGGTCTTTGCAGACCTGTCGCCGTTCACGCCAGCAGAATGCAACCTGGCCGAAAGCCTGTACCCTATGATTAAGAGCATGAGCAATGGTTGGCTCTCAGAAGAAGACGACGATGATCTCTTCTCTGTTGATGAGGAGAAGGCCAAGCTTCATCGGCTGCGCCTCAGCTCCAAGTCAGCCCCAGATCACCCCGAGAGGCGCCAGATCGACTTCGAGGCTAATCTTATTAGCCAAGCTATCGGTAAGAGTATATGCTTGCCACCAGACTGCATCCAGCTCCCATGTGCATCCGAGAAGCACAACGTCGAGTCGCTGACGACATTCATTGTCACCTTCAACCGACAACACTGAAACCAGAAGAAGGCTAATAGGGACAAACATATTGTCTTCTATAAGGGAGACACGGTCCCTCAAGCCCCACCGGCTGATGACTTTGGCTGGTCCAGACGAGTCGACAATGCCCTTGAAGCCGTTGAAGTACTGGATGACCTACAGCCACGCATTCGGGAAATGTGTCTGAAGCAACACATCCCTCAATGGCAAGGTTCCGCACGACGTGAATATTTTCACCGGTTGTGGACCCCTTCTCAGGTCCGGGGGCAACCCCCGTCCTTCCATAAGGATACCAGGGGACTTGGCTACGACCAAGACCGGAACTTTCGCATCCACTATGCAGTCAGCGTCATAGGCTTGGCACAACCAGCCGACGACCGAGCTAGAGTCGAAGCCAAATTCGATTGCTCCGGGGATAAGGAAGAGGAAATGCTGATCTTGATCCCCGTCAAAGACAGAACTCCCGCTCAAGCTGTCGAGGAACCCTCCTCACCTCCCTGTCAAGACAAAGGGCCATAAGGAGCTCCTCTGGTCTCTCAGCCAGTCAAAGGACCCAATTCAACTAACACTCCTGAGGAGAGGGATGTCTCTGATCCTAGTTGCGAAGGATTGTCAGCTTCACCAGGCAACTCCGGGGAGATCTCAGTAGCCCCAGTTGACAACTGCTGGCCAGGAGCTGGCGGCCTAGATCAATCCCTAGTGGATCCCAGTGATAACCACTCTCCAGTCCCTTCAACATCAACCGGTGGCTTTGAGAATCAAGAAATACACGAAGCCGACATCAACGATGAGGATTTCATTGACTTCCAACCCGCTCCTCCCGAGTTGGAGGATGGCAGCCAGGCGACCGTGGATGAGCTCGTTGAAATCAACTTGGGCAAAGATGAAGCTCCCCAGCCAACGTTTGTCAGCGCCCTCCTTACCGAGACAGAGAAGCAGAACTACAAGCAACTCCTGCTCGAAGATAAAGACTGCTTTGCCTGGACATACAAGGAGATGCCAGGGCTAGACCCCTCCGCAGCGGAGCATGAGCAAGCCATTTCTCCCTCAGTCACCCCGGTCAAGCAACCACAGCGGCGCATGCGCCATGAGCTAGAGCTCCAGGTTTCGGCCGAAGTCCATAAAATGGCAGAGGTCGATTTCATTGAGCCGTGTATCTGCCCGAATTGGCTCGCCAACATAGTCCCAATCAATAAGAAGAGTGGTCAAGTCCGCATCTGCGTCGACTTCCGGGACCTCAACAAAGCCTGTCCAAAGGATGACTTTCCAGTCCCAATCACAGAAACAATGGTCGACATGACCACAGGGCATGAGGCCTTGTCTTTCATGGATGGGTCGTCTGGTTATAATCAAATCTGGATGCCCCTCAAAGACAAGAGCCATACAGCTTTTAGATCCCCCAAGGGGATTTTCAACTACAAGCGCATGCCCTTCGGTCTGAAAAATGCTGGCGCTACTTACCAAAGGGCCATGACCAAAATATTCGACGAGATGCTACACAACACCGTCGAATTTTATGTCGAAGACCTCGTTGTCAAGACTAAGAGGCACGAAGACCATTTACGCGACCAACGCCAAGTCTTTGAGCGTCTCCGGCAATATGGGCTCAAGATGAACTCCATGAAATGAACCATTGGTGTATCCATCGGCAAATTCCTCGGCTTCGTCGTCAGGTACCGAGGAATCGAGGTGGATCCCGGCAAGATCAAAGCAATCCGGGAGTTTCCACCACCCGGCAACATCACCGAGCTCAGGTCCATCCAAGGGAGGCTGACCTACATTCGGAGGTTTATTTCTAACCTCTCCGGTCGATGCGCGCCTTTCAGCAAGCTGATGAAGAAAGATGCCCCGTTTACAAGGGACTCGGAATGTTAGGCGGCTTTTGAGCAAATCAAGGAGTACCTTTTTACTCCCCCAGTTCTGGGGGCACCAGTCAAGGGTAAACCCCTCGTCCTTTATATTGCTGCCATGGACGCTTCGCTAGGAGCTCTGTTGGCGCAAATCAATGTGGAAGGTAAAGAGCAGCCCCTCTATTACCTCAGTTGGAAGCTAATCGGTGCCGAGTACCGCTACTCCCCTATGGAGAAGATTTGCTTGGCATTGGTGTTCGCAGTTAAGGAGTTGCAGCATTATCTCCTGTCCCATCAAGTTGAGCTTATATCCAAGCACGACCCCCTGAAGTATCTCCTTCGGCGACCTATCCTCTCAAGCCAATGTTGGCACTCAAAATATAATTAACGACAATCAAGCCTCAAAGACAAATGACACGGCCCACCAAAGCACGAAAGCCGATGAATATCAACATATTGAAGCCCTCTCGAGCTGCTAGAGCCTCAGGTCACCCTGTATGAACACCGGGGACTTCACCTCAGGAGAATCGAGATGAATTCACAAACAACTGGCAGTGCGACCAAGTCTGCCCAATGAGCCGGCATCGACTCCATCATGCCGCATACACTACACCCATTGTCCGACCAAGGACTACGGTCTACCGGGTGACCCGCCACCTTATGAAAGACTCCCCTGAGGTGAAAGAATGCCCGTAGCTCTTCAGAATGGAGGACCGAGGGCTCTATCGGTAGAAGACCCCGATTACCCAGCACGGGTACGGCTTCTCGCCATGTTGGCTCCGTTAGTGGCCGAATGATCGCCCGGCCTGGGCGGAGCAATCTAGGGTGTTACTCCACTCTCCGAGAAGCTTTGAACACAAGCCAGGCCAAGCTAGCAGCACAAATCACAATGTCGAAAGCCGTGTCAGCGGAAAGCCTGCGTGTTCAAACCAAAGATACTCGAGGTTCCGAGAAGGGCCATACGTCGTCTCGAGGGCTTCATCGAGGCTTCTCGTGAGTGTTTTGAAGAACTGTGGCCAGATGAATGGTCACGGTGACTCCCGAGACCATCCCCGGACTCATCGGCTAACCCGCGTCAAGCGGAAGAAGTTAATACGGCGCCCCCTTCACCGGCGCACCCCCTTACCCGGAGCCCTCAATTCCGGTGCGCCCAAGAGCTTAGAGGACCCTTATCCGGCGCCCTCCCATTCCGGCGCCCGAAAGGTCATGAAGGGCCCCTTATCCGGCGCGCCATTCTTCACGCCGGATTAAGCTTTTAACATGTTCCTATATATATGGCTACTTGGTTCGATGAAGAGGGGGAAGCAAAAAAGAGAGGCAAAAAAAAAGAAAATCAAGTTAAGAGGGAGATCACTGGCGATTGCTCGAGAGGGGGGAGAGAGTCGGAGAGCCAATCAAACTCGAGGGAGAGAGGGTTTCCGTGGGGGAGAAGCAGGGTTCTCACTGAGCGTCTCCTCACCGTCGTCTTCCTTTGCTCTAACTGAAGTCCTCTGGAGCCGGAGAAGAATAGTGAGGGTCCGATATTTTGTTCGAGGAACAAGTGGGTCGCATGGTTTTCCTCGTTATCTCTCCGACTCCTCCCCTCTGATCTAATGTAAGCGAGAAGGGGGGGAAGGCGATGATATGAGCCAATCTCCCCCCCCCCTCCTCGTCATCTATTTGGTTTGTTCTTCCTCTGTAAATCTCTCTGCAACTAGTGAACGGTGACCGTGCGACGATGCCGGCGCTGGATTTGTAATATATGTGTTAGCCCCCCTATTCACGGGGTGATGATATATATATATATGTATGTGATGGTTGATTAAATGCTCGATGTTGTGTCTCCTCCTTCCATTTCTATCTCAGTCGGTGCATCTGTCTGTTTTCCCCCTTGCGCGTGGTTTCCAAATCCGATTTCTCCGACTCCGAATATGCCCTGGGATACCACGGGCTATAGAGATGACCCCTCCCCGGGTCCTTCACGTCGACGCAGTGGCCGTGTCCTACTCGATGGTTCCTGCATACTTTGTGGACAGAGGCGTGCCTGTGCACGTATCTCTTCCCGCTCAATTTCAGGGTCCGATCTCCATTTTCTTTTCTCTTTGCATTGTTCCATTGCTCGGAGAAGGTGGGGGTCACCTCCAGAACACCAAGGCCCATCCTGTGACTGTTGCATGCCAGTTACTCGAGCATATGTGTATGTAGCTAAATCATCCTATCTATATACTAGCTACCCCTCTCTGTGATTGCTAATAACCTCTTCCTCCGTGAGTGTTAATTCCTTTAACCCTCGAATGTCAATGCTCCAACCCATGCTTAGTAATCTATTAACTCACCGACTGTCGTATGGTGTTACACATTCCTGTTTTCATCCCGCCTGCATTTAGGGTCTGTGAGCTTGCTTGATAGCACTGCTCCAGTATACCGGGGAGGGGAAACATTCCTAATGTCGCATTACAAACACCACTTGGTCGATAGGAGCTCATCTGTCAGTGATGAGTGTCCCCACAGGACACCGGGTGAACAACAATAGGGTTAACCCCGATAGATTGAAAACCCACAGTCCTTAGGGACTATGTGGTGACTAAGGGATGCGTGCCCCTCGTAGGCTAGCCCTCGGGGCCTCCCTCCCTAATAGTCGTCCCTCTCTCGGATACAGTGCAGACTACAGGTTGCTCACCCTTCGTAGGCTATCCCTCGGGGTTGTCACTTCCTTCATTAGCTGCCTTATTCGCCCGTTTCAACCCACGGAGCCATGTTACCCCTTGTAGGCCAGTCCTCGGGGTTTCCTGTCTGATTTAGATTTGCTGGCCGCCGCCGTGCTTTCCAGCTAGTTAGGGGCTTACTCCATACGTAAGTATGACCCCGTTTATCCCCTGCGATCCTTCAAGGATGGGGGAGATGCTGGCCAATTTTCGACAGAACTTCTGAATTAGTAAGATTACCTTCCTTAATTGGCTTCAATAAAACACATGTTCTCAAGTAATAAACTCTGGTGCTCGAGAATGAACCTCGCACTAGCTCACAACTTCGCTCCTGGAGAGCCCTGGACTCTAATTAAACAGATAATCAACCCGATTAACTTCAAAACCCTCAACAACATCTTAATAAACCAAAACAGTTACAAAATACTTCAAAAATTAGCTAAAACGGCGTGGTCCTAATCCGGCGCGCCGTAATACGGCGCGGTACCCCCCGCGCCGGATTAACATTAGACTCATAACTCTCTAGTTTTAATCGGTTTGTTCCCGGCGTGCCCTAAACCGACGTGCCCCAAGGTTAACGCGCCGGTTTAATGATTGTCATGGCCGCGCCGGATTAAGCTCCTTTACCTATAATTGGCTGCGCTAGGGAAACCTATCCCTACGCGTGGTCACGCCGATTTTTGAATTATTGCATGGTTATAATCACTTACTCGCCTTCGGAGCGATCTTCGCCTCCCACGGTCGAGATTAATAAACCCCAATTAGTAATAAACTAAAAAAGAAAAGGGATGTTCAAGTCTGAACTATCTTATTACCATGCTTCTACTGTTATATCTGTTAGCATCATGCTTTCGTTATCATGCTTATGTTACGATTTTCGCCTCCTTTGACGGAGGTTAATAAATCTGAATTATCATCGCTTATCTTCATAACTCTACTGCCATGCTTGTCATAATCATGAGCATCATCCATGCATGCTTGCATAGACCCTCGGGTATATCAAATGGCACTGACGGAAGTTCGAGTTACGCCCGACCAGAAGTCTTTACTATGCGGGATGGGGGGTCTTCGGGCCTACGTCCTCCGCCACGTACCAAGGGTGTCCAACGCAATGAACCATGCCTCTCTTGCATGATATATAAAAGCATCTCAAGTGACCTCGTCACGTTCATGCTCCCGCATCTTGTTTCGGCCTTGAACGGCCCGCTATCTCGGCAATTAATCAAAGGCTTTCTCCCTCATGGGGATGTAATTAACGTCATAGCCTTTATGGTATGGCAGACTGCTGGTCCCGACCCGAATCTCACTCTCATCCCACAAGGGTCAGAATGAGCGCACAATAAACTCGCCACTCATGTGATTGGCACGCCTGCGCGGTCAACTAATCAGTTGGTTATTTATTAATTAACTGTTTGATTGACCTGAACCAAATAAAATTCCCACCGAACAAGTCTGGCACGCCCGGTGGGACCGGTGTCACCTTTCATCTCTTTGCCGAGATATGCGGGCCCCAAGGCCCTCCCAAAGACTGCTGATCGTTTGTTTGTCTTATAAGGCAGGCATACAATGGCATCATCGGGACTTGCTGCTATTACCTTCGGCCCCGCGATCGTCGCCGGCCACGCTGAGCACAGGTACCTGGAGGTGCCCACTGTCTTCGGATCATTCCCTACTACCGTAGGCTTCCCCAACTTCTTGGGGTTGGCCTTTGTTGACTTACTTCAAGTGGAGACCTCAGAGCCTGCCGAGGAGACTGCAAAGAAGGTCGAGGTCTTGAAGGCTCGATGCTCTGCGGGCTTGACCGAGAGTTCGATTCCGGTCGCCAGCTGCCTTGTGCACCACGTCACCCATGGGGCCCGCCCCATTCCTGCCAAGAATGCTGGAGGGCGCCAGCGCCGAGGCTTCCGGTGGAACACTGCTCCTGTCACTGGATGTCTCTATATATCTGACAAGTCCATGCTAATTGGTGGAGTTCGCGTCTTCCTAGATGGACGCGACGCCCAGGTGGTCCTGGATCGGGTCGTTCCCACCATACCAGTTCACAACCCCTATCAAGCCCTCTCTGGAAGGAGAGCTGAGAAAGAAGAAGCCGGCCACCATGGCCGTGAGAAGCTGGCCCCTAGGCTGAAGAAATTCAAGCAGGTTTGGGTCCCTAAAAAGACCCAGCCCGCCTACTAGGTCACACAAACCCGTCACCGCCCTGTATGTGACGGAATGAGAATGAGAAGGAAAGGGGCCCGGCCCCAAGGAATGAAGAGACGGTTGTGGACTTCCCACGCCGTGAAGGCTTCAGGGCCTGCGCCCGGCAAGCCAACATTCCTACAGTGGGAAGAAGATTCCAGCAACTTGCCAGACGAGCCCGGCTTGCTTATACCCCTCCCGTGGGAGGTCGACAATTACCCCCAGTCCTACATCAGGGACTGAGGCAAGAAGAAATGACCAGCATGGTCAGGAATTACTTCAGGGGGCTAGGCAACCCCTCGCTGGGCCAACAACGGCTACTGCAAGCAACTGTGGCTGAAGAAGACTATTGCCCACCAACGGCAGTTGAAGGAGAAGAAGAAAGTCGAATGACGTCGTCAGTCGACGACAATGATTATGAGGATGGCTTCGATGTTGAAGCCAATGAGACCGCCCCTCGGTGGGAAGAAGGAAAGAGAATATCTGTATTTGAAAGATTAACCTTCCCAGAGCATGTAAGAAGGGAGGTTCATAGACAAAGGAGAAGAATGTAGATCTTCACCTGTAACATGGCTAGCATACTTGGTGATGCAGGACGAACACGCAACCTAGGACTCTAGCTCGCGATCGTCCCTATGCGAGGGAAGACGTGGACCGTGCGCGGTTGAGAAACTGGCAATGAGTCCTGATTTGGACAGAACTCTGGCGATGGCGGTGGCGGCGCGATGGCGGCACGAACGGAAGGCGGCGGCCGGAAGTCGCATCTAGCAGAGGTTGGAGATCTTGGAATCACACCAAGATGAGGGTTTCACACCCTAGAATGGGCAGCAATCACTGCTGCAAGGGGGAGAGGAGAGACACAAGGGGTGCCCCTTGGGCTTGCTCTTGGCAAAAATGCTTAATTCTTAATTAAAATCTCTAATGACACTATACATATGCTTATATAGAGAATGACAAGGGGTGGGGGGCTGGGAATTTCATGGGAAATAGGCCATTTTCTTCCCCCATGTGGTCAAAAACCCAAAATAAATAAATTACATATGAAGGGGCACTCCTTTGACTAGGTAGGTAAGGTAGGTGGCCTCCATTTGACATTTTCAACCACTTGTCTCCCATGTGTCGAATTGACCTTCTAGATGCCACCTAGGACTTTGACTAGCCCCACATGGACCCATATGGCTTATGTGGACCAATGGGGAAGGAGTGAGGGCCCCCTTGCTAGACCTACTGACATTTTGCACAAAAACCCAAACAATCCAAGGGAATGACACATTGGCTTATAAAGCCTTACAATTGCACATATACTTTCCCAGGGATATAAAAGCAAACTAAAAGGACACAAGTGCAAAAATAAAAGTCAGTGCTCGACGTCGATTCCCATCAACTCTCCCCGGGTGGGAGGAACTCGACCCCGTCGAGTAAGGGGTGCGGCTGCTCGAGTAGCTCCGGCGGATGCGTCACCGAACCTGGAAGCGCGGAGTACGCTCCACTCCAAGTAATCGACACCTGCTCATCCAGTATAGATTTGATATGCACACGCTGCCATGGGAAGAGGCTAGAGGTGGACACTCTGGTGTGGGGTCACTCTCAAAGGAGGGAAGGCGGCTCGAAGACTCACTAAGAATCACCGCTTGTCCCTTATGTGACTAGATCTGATATGAAGTAGAACCGATCCCAAAAGTCTGACAAGTCTCGTACTCGAAAGGGACTAATAATGCGAGCGTACAAACCGACTCGACTCGATGTATGCACAGACACACAATGCACTCGACAAACAAACCGGACGAAACAAAGACTCGTACATGACCCTAAACAAACCTATTATTAGTCCGACCTACGCATAGGCGATGGTGGACCAGGACACCCGAATATGTGCCATGCATGCATTTGACGTAACCGGAGGTTAACGCCATGGGGAACTCCTAGACATCCTACGATGCACCACTCATGGACATTGGGCTTGGATGTGGGAAGTCCGGGAGGTTCGGATGGTTTAGGTGGGCCGGGGGAACCAAAGTCTTCATTACCTCCAAATGATGGTTCAGACCTATTGCTATGTGGAGGTTGTTTGGCCCGAGTGGAAAAGGTGTGATAGTGAACTCCGCGGAAAAAGTGGAGTGAAGATGATAGCTCGGGAGATTTACTAGTGAAGGGGTCAAAAGGGTCAAAGAGGGTATGACCCCGAGAGATGGGTTCCAACATGACATGGTCCCAAGTTTGAAATTCATAGTCACCGTCATACATTATGATCGGTGGGACGACGGTCATGTGTAGAAAATAAGATTCCTCCCTCGGGCAAAAGGGTATGAAGTCGGGCTCGGTCGACATGGGGAGGAATAAGAGAATCTCCGTGGTGACACAACCCTTGGTGCACACGGAGGTAATGGACCCTAAGGCCGGATGGGTGAAGCTAAGACTAGCGGGTTGGTCGAAGTCTCGGGCCAATGACTGTGTCAACTTCCATTGCGAGTCTAATCCCACAATAAGGTCATCCAAGGTGTCAACATGGTGACTAGACCGGAATGTGGTATGGAATGAGTTGACCAGCACTAATGGTAGGGTGGGGTCCATTGATGGATAAGGAGGCGGGACCAAGCCATCCTTGAGCCAACTAAGAAGCGGCTCGGCTATGAAAAGCGTACTCGTTAGAAACACGGGTGGCTCGGAATGAAGTGGCTCAAAATGCGATGGTTCCAAATAAAGATCGGAAGTAGATGGTGGTGGCATTGGAGCTCTCGTGGGTGGTGAAGGAGCACGTGTCCTTTCCATCCTATCCAACCAATCTGAAAGCATTTTCTTGATTTCATCTAAGGTGCGGGTTGGAGTAGGGGCCTCGGGGTGGACTCGCTCCTCATCTCTCAGCCTGGGGGTGGGCCTAGGCTCGGCTACCGGTGGGGCTTCTTGCCTCTTACTATATCCCACTTGGTTGGAGGTGATGGTGTGGGGTCGACTGGAGGTGTGACCCACTTGTTTGGAGATGATTTGGCGGGGTTGGCTGGAGGTGACTGGGTGGGACTGGTTGGAGGGGACCGGTTGGGGAACGTAGACCTTCCTAAGTTCTCTCTTCATGTCCTACCATGATTCGAGGGGCCATTGCCTCCTAACCTGCCTTAAGCCTTCGATGGTTCTCCATTTTTCAGCAGCCCGGTCATGAAGCCTATCCTTGGTAAAATAGAATTGTCCAGCCTCGGACATGGGATAGCAAGCGAAGTATTTTTTTCATGGCGGCTTCCCAACGTAGGTAATCGCTCGGGTCGTTGGGGCCAGAAAAATCTGAGGCTTCGGGCCTACAGAAGTGGAGAGGATGGTTGCCCAACCCATGGGTGGGCCAACGGTCAGATCGCCTGGGCGACCGAGATTCCATTGGGAATAGGGAATTACAAGGCAGACATGCCGACACACAGAGACAAGACACTAGACACGACGACAATGCAAGTTGGAATGCACTAACTAATGCACACTAAGGACCCTAGACGTAAACCAAGACTCGGTACATGACGGAGTTAATCGATCCGAAGATCACTCGCGCAAGTGTGCTGCCTTCCCGATAGGCGTAGCCTAACGTTCGGACAACACCTTTTGATATACCGATTAATGGTATGCAAATGTGACACTTAGACTTAGACACTTTTTTTTCTTTTGCAGACTTAGACACAAAGACTACCCTAGACTCAACATTTGCTCTGATACCAAATTGATGCGGGACGGACACGCGCCCTGGGACTCTAGCTCGCGATCATCCCTATGCGATGGAAGACGTGGACCGTGCGCGGTTGAGAAACCGGCGGTGAGTCTCGGGTATCGGCCTTTCCGCGTTAACTCGGATCGAGTCACGGGATGGTACACTCAATCTCGCTCTCTCGCAGTGGTGATAACAGAATAACAAGCTAGAAACCTACACTCGCAGCGGCATTCAAAGCTATACAAGATAAGCAAATGCGATAAAGAGTGGGGAGCGAGTGTACCTCCACGCTCCGAGCATGGGGAAGACGTTCCCGGCCAGTTACGGTAACTCCCCGTAACAACAGTTAAAAAATTTAATTACAGCAGTAATTCCATTGCCCACTCCACGCAGGGAGGTAAAGGGCTACAAGTGGGGCCCGGGAGGACCGACCCTGGGTTGACGGGCAGCAATCTGGAGGCGCCTTTGGGGCGAACTCTGATAGGTTCGGTGCGGTGGATTCAGAGGGGGGTGAATGAATCCCACCCTTAAAAAATTTCGCTCAAAAAATATTACGGAATTAAAAACTCAGATGGCTTAATCAATTGAGCAAATATGTATAGCGCGCCTAAACATTCATCTAGCGGAAGCAAAGGAAAGCAATCAACCCACTGCATAGATGATTTTTTAGGTGGTTCGGTCCACAGACCTACGTCCACCCCTCACTCCAAACCGGAGTGAGGCTTCCACTAGCAAAAGCTAGAACCGCAGACTCAGTCTGCAAACAGGTGCTGCCTAACAGCTTGACCAGAGGAACACACTCCTCTCTTCCTCCAGACCGAAGGGAAACCACTAGTGACTACCCGTCACTAGCAACTAGAGACTAACGTCTCTCTTCCTCCAGACCAGGAGGGAACCCACAGGTAGCAACCACTACCTGCAAACCCGGAGTCAGAGACTCCCTTCCTCTGAGACCAGAGGGAACCCACAAGTGACACGCCGTCACTTGCAACCGGAGAACAGATCTCCCTTCTCTTGAGGCCACAGGAGGAACCCCGATCTCAAACCAGAGAATCAGAAAACATAGTGATCAAATAAAAATAAAAACAAGAAATGATAAAAACACAGCGACTGAAAGATGTAAAGGATAATAACATAGATGTGGCTCCCATGGAGCTGACTGGCCTGGATTTGATCCACGGTCCAGTAGACAGATCTTCAATAAAGTCTTCTTTCTTCTTCTCCACGAACTCTCTCTCTCTTTCTCTTTTTCTTCTTCTGCTTTCACACTCTGCCTCTCTGCTTCTCTTTCTTTTTCTTCTCATTGTCTACTCTTCTCTCTACTATTCTTCTTCTTCTTCTCCTTCTTCACGAGCTCTCTGTCTCTCTTTCTTTCTCTTTCTCTTCTTCACTCTTTTTCTTCTTCTGGATCGTGCAGGCTCTAATTCACTCTCTGCTTCTGCCCTTTCTACTTTGATCAGATCTTCTTATGAGGAAGAAGCTTCATATATATAGCAGCAGAGAGGTGGGTGTGTGTCTTCCACATTTCCTGCCCAGAAGGTTCTACCACGTGGAAGCATCTCAGCAGGCTTAAATACACGTGTCACTATCCTGGTTTCTTGGATCACGTGCTAGGTGCTAACCTCGGATCACGTGCCCAGACATCTGCCAGTTTAATAACAGAGTTACTTCAGTCGATCAAGCAGAGATAAAGCATTATGTACTGACTTTATGCATGAATGAAACAACCGATGTATAGACATGTCACAAGGAAGTGTATAGACTTAGCGTGCATGCGACAATGATGTACAGACTTGCTGGTGTGTACTGTAGAATGCATCAAGCAAGGTATGTACATTAGAAATGGATGCACGGACTTAATGATGCAGCTATGCACAGACTTCATTCATGCAAGCAAGACAGTGCATAAAGAGAAAGTATGTACAACGAGAATGAATGCACGGACATTTCATTCACGAGTGTACAGACTTTGAATGCATGTGATGCAGACATAAAGAGTGTATAGACTTGAATGCTTGTGATGCAGACAACAAGTGTACAGACTTGGAATTCAAGAGATGCAGACACCGAGTGTACAAACTCTTGATGAATGCATGTAATGCACTAAATGATGTACAGACTTACTAAACTACAGCGCTATGTGAGACACAACATGAGACGCTGAGTGAGACGGTAGGTGAGATGAACACGGCGAAGTGCAGACTTTGCGTATGCTGTGAATGTTAGCACAGCGAAGAGTGATATAGAAGGGGGGGGTGAATAGATCACTCCCAATTTGCAAAACTTCAGCGGAAACTCACTACTTCGAAATACAACCCTTCAGATATAGCTAAACAATGCAGCTAACGCAGTGAGAAACTAAGACAGGATAATAAGGTGCGATTGGAAGAGGCCGTCCACACACAAACACAATGCCAAATAGAAGGAAAGCACAAACGATAATACCAAGCCACAGAGGAGACAAGAGATTTTAAGGTGGTTCGATTGTAGTCCACAATCTACATCCACCCCTCACTCCAACTAGAGTGAGGATTCCACTAGCCACTGCTAGAAAACTATAGACTCAGTCTGCAAATAATATGCTGCCACATAGCTTGAACAACCAAGGGAAACAAATCCCTCAACCAAACTCTGCTACCCACAGAGCTTGACATCTGGACCTGCTACCAGCAAGACCAGAACCGGAGATGGCCCTCCCTTCCTCCAACCCGGAGGGAACCTGCTAATGACAACCCGTCACTGGCAAAACCAGAGATCACAGATCTCTCTTCCTCTGCAGCCTAGAGGGGAACCGGAGTAACTCTCCCTTCCTCCAAACACTGGAGGGTAACAACAAAAAATCAGAGATATGAAGAAATGAAAGGAAAAATAGAAATGTAAGCAAGACCAACGATGAACACAAATCGTTTCAGAAAAACCAAAATCAAATGTAGCTTCCGAAGAAGCAAATTGGACTCTTCTCTCTCACTCAGACTTTTCTCTCACAGCAATACTCTCAAACCTTTTCTCTCTATCTTCTTTTTGGAACGTGGAGGCTCTCTCTCTTTTCTTCTTCTGCTCAGGAATTCTGCTCTTCAGCTTTTTTCTCCAGTTCAGTCCATCTAACCGCAGAAGGCACCTTTTATATGGCATTCGACCTGACTTTCAGGCCTTCACACGAGTGGGTCTCGTTCCCCCCCTTTCCAGAGCATTCTCGGATCACGTGCCAGGCATCATCCTCGATTCACGTGCCCAATCATTGACCTGAATCATCTACAGGCAGAGACAAGGTAATGTGATTAGTTAGTTCAGTCAGATATCAATGAATGTATATACTTTAGAACATCAAATGAGTAAGTATGTACACTGAGAGAGTGTATAGACTTGTGAGTCTTTAAGTGACCTCAGTGTATAGACTAGCTGAATAATGCATTATCATAACAGAGGAAATGTGTGGACTTCTGTGAAGTGTATGAAGCCCTCGAGTGTATAGACTTAGGGATGTCAATTAGGTAAGTGTGTCAAGTGTGAGAGTGTATAGAGTTGAAGTTCTTCATGCGAGCTCAGTGTATGGACTTGCAGTAAAGTGCATTAACGTAACAAAGGGGAAAGTTAGACATCTGTGAAGTGTATGAAGGAATAGAGTGTATAGACTTGCAAACAAGGGACTGTACAGACTTGATTAAAGAGTGCATGTGAAAGGCAGTGTACAGACTTGAGATGAACAAAGCATGAATGAGTCTATCCAATGTATAGACTAGAAACATTTGAACATATGGACAATGTATACACTTGGCCTTTGAAGAATGGTGTACAGACTCTGAACGTGAAGGCAGGCTGTATAGACTTGCTTGAGCGATGTATACACTTTGCCAGTGTGTAGACTTAGGGTGTAGCTAAAGCAGCGAACGTAGGAAAAGGTTGGAATGTATAGACTTACGTTCGATCAGCAATGTATAGACTTCAACTAGGGAGCTACAGTGCTATGTCTAGACTTAATGAAGTAGGCCTTGTATAGACATTGGAACGCTTGAAGCGATGTACAGACTTGGTGAGCGCCAAGCAATGTACAGACTTTGATGAACGCCGCTCGCTATACAGACTTTGAATCAAGGCATGAATAGAGAATCAATGTCTAGACTTGGATGCCCAAGCCAATGTATAGACTTGTGTAGTGCAGCCAGTGTATGGACTTGTACAGTGTTGCGCAGTGTACAGACTTTGAAGTGCGACGTAGCAGGATGTGTAGACTTAGAATGCAACCAGGATGTCTAGACTTGTTATGAAGCAATGCTCAGGCTATACATACTTGAAGAATGCTTGCAGAAGGCGATGTATAAACTTGGAAGATGACTGATGCCAGAACAGTGCACCAATGTATAGACTAGGCCAATGAAGGATGTATAGACTTGGAAGATGAAAGGCGATGTGTAGACTTTGAGGTTCAACTGGATTTATAGACTTGGAAGATGAAAGGCGATGTGTAGACTTTGAGGTTCAACGGGAGACTGTATAGACTTGGCCCCTTGAAGGGTGTATAGACTTCAAATGTGCAAGCTACAGTGCCGTTGTATGGACTTGATCTCAAGGATTGGCTGTACAGACTCTGAAGGCTTAGCGGAGGATGTACAGACTTTGAATATGAAGTTCAATGTATGGACTTCAGGTGAAGACCAATGTACATACTTTGAATATGAAATTCAATGTATGGACTTGGAAAGCAAAGGGGGCGTCGACCCATCAGAAGGGGGGCGTCGACCCATCACTGTCCAGACTATGCAGATAGTGTGTAGACATGATCAAGTAGTGCATATCTATCTTACAAACATATGAACTGCACAGTCCTACATGATGAAGCATGAATTAATCTAGAGATAGAAGATTGATTTATAGTGTAAGACATCATCAAAACCGTAGAGATGCAACAATCTCCCCCTTTTTGATGATGGCAACACTATGAATCAAGCAATATCAAAGCTTAACAAGAAATTAACTGCAGTTTCAACAATCAAGGCAAATTCGAAGCAAGTGAAAGCACAGCCAAGTTAAGCACTACTGCAGAAGCACTTCTCTCTCCAAAACCACTCCCCCACAACTCACTCTCAGCTCCCCTACAACCCATTCTCAGATAAAGCCATCACATGACAAGGTAGTCTCCCCCTTAGCTCATGAACAATACTCCCCCAAAACTCATGACAATACATGATCTACTGATATTGCATAACCTCTTCTCCCCGTTTGACATCAGCAAAAGGAAATGTAGAATATAGGAAAGTGCTGGAGACATGAAGAAGAAGTACAGTAACTGCTTAGTGCAGAAAGGCACGAGCAAGTCTTAAGAAAATAAGTGAGGTGCTAAACTCAAGTGAAGATTCTTGAACTCCAGTACACACTAGAGAAATAGAATGATAGAAAAGTTTATCAGCATACATGGAGTAGGATTTAGAGCAGGAATTAACAAGTATGGCCATATATTGTTGAACTGTCAACAATCCAAAAAGACAACAAGAGACAAAGTCAAAGAGGTGTTCTCAAGGTATTGAAGACAAGCAATCCATAAGTTGCATAACAACAAGGAATTTTTTTGAGATGATTTTCAAGAATATCAATGAGTTAGTAATTCACTCTTTTGACATTAGGGAGACACCTTGATTAGAGGCCTGAATCCCTAGTTACTCAGAGTGAGTACCTCATTACTTCCCCCTTTTTTTTATTAAAGGAGCAGAGTTAGTAACTGTGGCTTTTGACATGAGGAAACACCTTGATTAGAGGCCAGAGTCCCCAGTTACTCACTAGCAAGCCACCATTGCTCTGTCATGTCTTTTTCATTCATTTTAAGCATTTGACACCTCTGTACATAGGAGAAATATTCATTTCATTGATGAAGCTCCCAGTTTCTCAGTGAACAAAACAAGACATGTTTGTTTAATTAAGCCCTTGTGTTGAAGAGATGGAATGATTGAAAACAATACCATAAGGACTATTACTTGAAGTGAATCTTGAAGTCTAGATTTCAAGCTGATTGGGTCAGATATCAAGACATACAGGTTTTGGCCTAAACCAGAATCATTGACAATGTAGGAAGATATACTTTTTACAATTAATCCAGATCTCTGAAGGAATACCAGAGGAAAGATTCTAACTGGACTTTAGTATCACTGACTTATAGACTTAAGAATTAAGTGACATTCTACTGTCTGAGAGAACCACACTAGATCTGTCATGAAAACCAGCAAAGACACACATCTGGTCAATCTTTTTGAATCTGTCAAAGAACACTTCTTCTCACAGCTCAACCAGCTCCCCCTCACTCACAGCATTTCTGAAAGCTAACCAACTGTCATACAGAACTCCCCCTCACAAAAAAGAACAGACTACACAATTAAGACAATTTGTATAAGCCTAATTCTCTTCTCAGAGTTGTGAATTTTTCATTATCCAAAGGTTTAGTGAAGATGTCAGCAATCTGATTATCTGTGCCTACATGAATCAGTTCAAAATTATTTTTAGAAACCTCATCTCTTATGAAATGATGCCTTATCTCTATGTGTTTGATGCGTGAATGCAAAACAGGATTTTTGGCAAGATTAATGGCACTGGTATTATCATAATAGATAGGTGTGCACCCCAGGTCTACTTGGTAGTCCTGAAGCTGGTGTTTAATCCAAATGGCTTGTGTTCCACAACTCCCTGCAGACACATATTCAGCTTCTGCAGTGGAGAGGGCCACAAAATGTTATTTCTTGGAACCCAAAGACACTAAACACCCACCCAAAAATTCACAATGACCACTAGTGCTTTTCCTGTCTAGTTTACATCCTGCATAATCAGCATCTGTGTAAGCAACTAAGTTAAATGTGTGTGAAGCAGGAAACCATAAACCAAGAGAATGAGTAGCTGACAAATATCTGAAAATTCTTTTCACTGCAGCTAAATGTAATTCACTAGGTCTAGACTGATACCTTGCACACATTCCTACACTGAATTGTATATCAGGTCTAGAAGCTGTCAAGTATAGAAGTGATCCAATCATACCTCGATAGAGCTTGGCATTTACTTCTTTACCTGTCTCATCTGCATCCAGTGAGGTATTGGTACCCATGGGTGTTGTAATGTGCTTCAGATTTTCCATACCAAACCTCTTGAACAGTTCCATTGTGTATTTGGTCTGGTTGATGAAGCACCCATCCTCTAGCTATTGTACCTGCAAGCCAAGGAAGTACTTTAGTTCACCAACCAAACTCATCTCAAATTCAGCAGACATCATTTTAGAGAATTCAACACATAGTTCATGCTTAGTTGATCCAAACAGAATGTCATCTACATATACCTGAACTATGAGGAGATCTTTATTTATACCCTTGGTAAATAAAGTTTGATCTACTTTACCTCTTTTGTAGCCCTTGCTGATCAGAAATTCAGTCAATCTTTCATACCATGCTCTTGGAGCCTGCTTTAGACCATACAAGGCTTTGTTTAACCTGAAAACTTGGTCAGGTTGAGGAGAAAATTGAAATCCAGGAGGTTGTTCAACAAAAACCTCTTCTTTAATGACTTCATTTAAAAAGGCACTTTTAACATCCATTTGTTGGAGTTTTATGTTCTTTGAACATGTAAAAGCAAGCAACAGTCTTATAGCTTCCATCCTAGCAACAGGTGCATAGGATTCATCGAAATCTACACCAAATTCCTGACAGTAGCCCTTGGCTACTAATTTGGCCTTATTCCTAGAAATGATTCCATCTTCATTCATTTTATTTTTGAACACCCACTTAGTTCCTATGATATTGACATTGTCTGGTCTTGGAACAAGTTCCCAGACATTATTTCTTCCGAACTGGCCCAATTCCTCACTCATGGCATTGACCCAAGCTTGATCAGCCAAGGCCACTTCTATTGATTTGGGTTCAATTTGTGAGACTAAAGCAATTAAGTCTTCATTATTCACATTCCTAAAATGAGACCTAGTCCGAAGAGGATCTTTAGGATTGCCTATGACATTATCTATCAGATGATCTTTAAGAAATCTAACATTTATTGAAGACTCACCTGCTTCTCTTGGCTCGTCCTAGTTGGGAGGATTTGCTGTTTCACTTGGCTGAGTGTTCTCTTCTTCTTGGTCTTCTAGGAATTCCCCATCATGATTGGAATCCTTGTCAAAATTTTCATTGTTAGAAACACCTTTCTTTTCACTAAAAATAATGTGTGGAGACTCTTCAACCTTTTTGTCTGTTATGTTAAAGACCCTATATGCCCTAGACACTTTTGAATATCCCAAAAATATTCCAGGGGAGCTTTTACCTTCAAACTTGTCTAGATCTTTCTTGTCATTGTTGTGAATAAAACATTTTGCTCCAAAATTTCTGAAATGAAACAAGTTTGGTTTCTTACCTTTTAGAAGCTCATAGGGTGTTTTCTTGTGAATGGGTCTTACCATGGCCCTGTTGATTATGTAAGTTGCTGTATTGGCCGCCTCTGCCCAAAACCTCCTTGGTAATTGACTTTCAATTAGCATGGTTCGGGCCATCTCAACCACAGTTCTATTTCTTCTCTCCACAATTCCATTCTGTTCAGGTGTCCTGGGAGAAGAAAATCTGTGTGTTAGTCCCTCTTTTTCACAAAGATCAGAAAACATGGAGTTTTCAAACTCACCTCCATGGTCAGATTGAATAGAACAGATCTTGTGTTTTCCTTCTTGTTTGACCTTATTGAAAAACAGATTAAACTTTTGAAATGCATCACTTTTATTTGCTAAGAAAAAGATCCATGAATATCTAGAGAAGTCATCTATGATGACATAGCCAAACCTGTTCCCATTAAGACTCTGAGTTCTAGTAGGACCGAAGAGGTCCATATGGAGGAGTTCCATTGGTCTAGTGGACAATGGCTCAGATCTTAATTTGAAAGAATTCCTGGTCTGTTTGCCTAGAGCACATGCATCACATGATTTTGAAATAGAATTGAATTTAATTCTAGGCATGCCTCTCACTAAATCATGCTTGACCAATTTATTTAAAGTAGTAAAGCTAGCATGACCTAGACGTCTATGCCATTCAAAAGCATCATTTTCAGAATTGGCAGATAAACAAATATTAGATTCAGATTCCTCATCTAGGTCTACCATGTAGACATTATTACTTCTTTTGGCTATAAATTTAACCACATCAGAATTTATTTCAAAGATTTTGCATGAGTTATCATCAAACACAACCCTGTGACCCTTGTCACATAACTGACTAATGCTAATCAGGTTGTGTTGAAGACCTTCCACAAGTAGAACTTTTTCAATAGAGTTTGTGGAAGACTTACCTACTGTACCAACTCCAATAATCTTACCTTTGTTCTTTCCTCCAAACTTGACCAGACCCCCTACCTTCATCTCTATCTTGCTGAACTTGGATCGGTCACCTGTCATGTGCCTGGAGTAGCCACTGTCGAGGTACCACTTGTTGTCTTCAGCTGCCAGGCCGACCTACACAAATAACATCAAGCAGAGTGATTTGGAAACCAAGATGAGTTAGGTCCAAGGACATTATTCAAATCTCTAATCAAGTGTTTAGGAATCCAAATTTACTTCAACATGGATTTCCCTGGCACCTTTACTTCTGGTTTATTGAGATTAAGTCCAGCTGGTCTGGAGAAGTAAGTTCTATTCCATTCATTAGGCTTGCCACTCCTAGGATATCTCCTGTAAGTTTGTTGATCAACAGATTTTTGAAGATGATGATCATTTCTCCAGTAGGTCCTCTTTGGACCCATCTGATTGTAGTAATTCCAGCTTTTCTTCTGATCCACTTACTTGGTCCATTTACCATTTATGTTCTGATTGGTAGGCTTAGTGAAATTCTTCACAGAATTCATTCCCATTTTAAATGGTTGACCAGCACTGTTTTTAGAACTTTCCTTCTGACCTTGAGTTCCCTTACTGCTGTTTCAGCTGGATGGTGTGTCCAGCTTTTCTTTTCCCTTCTCTGGGCAGAAGGTAATGGTTTTGAATTGTTAGGGTCTTTTGTTAGTTGGGTCATAGCCTAGACCCTCCTTATTGAAGTTAACCCTAGCCCCCAGTATAGCATCCAGACTAGATTTTCCTTGGACAAATTTTTCCAAAACTTTCTGTTTGTCTTCCAGCTCCTTTTGAAGGGACTCAGAATTTTTTAGAAGTTCACCATTGACTTTCTTAACAGCTTCATATTTTTCTGAGTTCACTCTACTTTCATTCAAGCTTTCTTCAATTCTTATTTTGAGTTCATTGAGCTGATTTTGACTTTCTTGGTTTTCTCCCTTGAGCTTATCATTTTCTTTTCTTAGTGAGGTCATTTCTTCTAGTTGCTCTTTTAGTTTCTGATTTTCCTCACAGACCTGGGTTTATTCTTCAACATTAGTATTAAATTTTCTTTTCAGAACCCTATGCTCTTTACTAAGAGAATTGAACTTATCTAATAACTCAGCATAAGCATCTTCCCAGTTATCAATCGTAAAATTTTCAAAAACATTGGTTACCTCCTCTTCACTGTTTGCCATTAGGCAAATTCCTTCTTCATGCTCCTCTGAGGAAGTGTCTTCGGAATCTTCTTCCTCCTCGCTCCATGTGCAGACTATCGCATGTGGCTTCTTCTTCTTCTGCACTTTTGTGTTCTTCTTCTGGAAGTAGGGACCCTTCTTCTGAAGATCTGGGCATTTGCCTTTCATGTGTCCCTGTTTATTACAATGATAACAAGTCAATCTCTTAGGATTTCTATCCCTATGATTGGTAGATTCAACATTCTTGTTAAAGGAGTATGGCTTTTTCCTCCTAAAGGTCTTCCCCTTTCTCCTTAAAAATTTACTGAACGGACAAGTGAGCATTGCCTACTCCTTCTGGTCGAGATCTGAGAAGCCATCAGACTCACCGCTACTGCTGCTGCTGCTGCTACTGCTACTCTTGTTGCGGGATGCCTTGAGAGCTACATTCTTAGCCTTCCTATCACTTCCTTCACCACCTCCTTTGAAATTCATCTCATAGGTCATGAGGGATCCTATGAGTTCATTCACAGTCAAGGTCGTCAGATCTTTTGACTCTTCAATCACGATGGCCTTAGTGTGCCATGCTGGGGATAAAGATCTAAGAATTTTCCTAACTATATCTGCCTCAGCTAGATCCTTCCCTAGCCCCTTAAGTGTGTTTGTGATCAAGGACAACCTGGCATACATTTCAGTAATATTCTTCTCTACATTCATCCTAAACAGTTCATACTTAGAGGTGTAGAGGTTTACCTTCGAGGCTTTCACTTGAGCTGTACCTTCGTAGATTAATTGCAGCTCATCCCACATTCGCTTGGCAGTCCTGTAGGTAGATATACGGGCATATTCCTCTGGGTGAACAGCACACTGGATGATGTTCAGCGCCGTCCAGTTCAGTGAAGATAGCTTGACATGGTCATCTGTCCACGCGTCCTCGTTCGGTGGCAGATCATACGGGCCAACAGTGATTACCCTCCACAGCTTGTGGCTCTATGCTCTGATAAACACTTCCATCCTGTTCTTCCAAAAGAGATAATTATTACCATCAAAAAATGGAGGGCGACTAATGGATTGACCTTCAGCCATGAAGCTTCTAGGACCATTAGCATTTCCCTGACCGTTCGTCCACATGATGCAAACCTGCTCTGATACCAAATGTTAGCGCAGCGAAGAGTGATATAGAAGGGGGGGGATGAATAGATCACTCCCAATTTGCAAAACTTCAGCGGAAACTCACTACTTCGAAATACAACCCTTCAGATATAGCTAAACAATGCAGCTAACGCAGTGAGAAACTAAGACAGGATAATAAGGTGCGATTGGAAGAGGCCGTCCACACACAAACACAATGCCAAACAGAAGGAAAGCACAAACGATAATACCAAGCCACAGAGAAGACAAGACGTAATGACCCGAGAATCCGATTACCGGGAAGGCCCGATAATCCGAGACTCGAACCGCCGCTCACGAGCCGGGAGGGCTCGGAAGGGATAAAAGGAGTGTGGCGGCACAAAGAAATAGGAAATAAAGCAGGACAACCCAATAATTAACATAAATAAATAAACAACTACAGCTACAACAGAGTCCAGTCCAACAGAAAGTACAGTCTAAAGCAGTAAAACGTACCACATGCCAAGTGAACACTCGGCCCGGCAAGCTGGCAACTGAGAACCTCTGCTCCGCACCCTCGAACTTCGAGGAAGAACCGCTACCCCTGAAAAGCAGGGAATGAGTCTCCAAAACAGAGACTCAGCAGGGATCCCGCGGAACCCCAACCGGAAACAACGGCGGTAGCGGAAAGGAGAGCTACAACTACAGCAGGAACAGCAAATCGGTGGCCGGTCAAAAACTCGGAACTGCAGCTACTCCTACTGCCAGAAGGCACACCTCGATCACGAAGTCGAAGCTACCAAACCACGCTAGCACCACCTACCGAAGTAAAAACCCACGGCAACCACGCCGTAGAGGCCTATCCCCCGGACATCCAACCTGGACACGCTGTCCAAGGTGCAACCCCGACCATTCGATCGTGGGTACCGCACCACAAGATGTCACCTCGGTAAAGCCACTAGCACTAGTCTCACGGCGTAAGAACCGACACACGCGCCAAGGTGAAACAACCGAACTCACCGATCAACACGACCGAAAACCCGAAGGTCAAGGACACATAGACTGATAGTCTGTCACTCCCAACTCGACAGGAGTACCACCCACTAGAAGCACAGCCGGTAGCATCCCCTGACGTCTTACACCGCACCGCAGGTGAACCGCCTGACGTGGTAGGTCCTACCCGAGGCGCGAACATCGTACAAGTAACCACAAACAAGTGACTAGCTGGGGTCACGCCCGTCAACGTGGGTCCAACCGCCCCCAACCACGTGTGCACACACAGACCGCGCGTCCCTGGTCTGGCCCTCTGACCGGTTTTCCCCTCAGCCGGACTCTGGCTGCAAGACGTGGGGCCCGACGGCAACCGGTCCACAAACCGCCTCTAAGGGTAAGCCCGTACACCACTCCCTGGTGCGACCAGCACAAGCGTACTGGTAGGCTACGACTAGTGGAGGGTCACTAAAGGAGTAGACTCTCAAGTCAACGGAAAACAACGTCCGCATCCGACGACGTACGGGGACCACCCCACGTACCGGCCCCGTCGCACGGTGACCACAGTCGGAGAAGAAACAGGACTCGCAGTCCTTAGCCACGCACGCACCCTGCGCGAGAGTCGAGAAAACTCAAGTGGCACTAAGCCACTGGACTCTGGGTAGTCCTCTAGACGCACTACACCCAACGGTCCTTGAGTCACAAGACTCGTGGTCAAGACCGTTGTACGCAACAGCACAAGGCCGTCAATCTAGCCCAATCCCTAGGTTGAAAACCACTGTAGCACAAGTACCGAGACAGCTCACGAGCCGTCAAGACCACTCCCTCGGAAAGGGAATGCAAAGAACTAAGGCCACCCACACGGGCCACACGGAAAACACAGAAGCACGATTCCCAGGGCAGCACACAAGCCGCCATGTCGATTTCCCATCCTAGCGCAGGCGGGAAACCTCCAGCCCCAGGCCGGATAACTGGACTCGGAGTCCAAGGCCAAACACGTGGCCCACACAGGAATCGCCTTCCAAAGAAACCCACAACATGCGGGGGAGACCCCACCGCACACACACCGGTACACGGTGACTCGATCGAGCGTAACACGAAAGCCCGGAACATATGAGGTCACCCGGACCTACCACACCTACGGGCATGCTAATCGAGGTAACACTATCCCTCCCGACACCCCAAAAACATGGACACAGAACCCATGGGGTGTCCGGGATACTCACAAGGCCGGAGGTCGACCGCTGGGTCACAACCGGGTCGACCGGAGATCAAAACAACATAATCGGAGCGCTAAAAGGTCACCTGGACCCTTAAGCTCATGACATGCAAAGCGAGGTAAGTGGGACCTCCTTTGGACACCCAAAGACACGGTCACGGAACTCCACGGGGTGTCCGAGACACTCACGAGACCTAAAGTCAACCATTGGGTCGCAACCGGGTCGACCGGAGGTCAAAACAATGCAAACAGGAACCAGAACGTGGTAGTGGTCACCTGGTGACCGCGACCAGATAGTGGTCAACCGGGGACCACGACCAGATGGTAGCGGTCGACCGGAGACCGCGACCATGCTGTCACGGTCACCTCACGACCGCAACTAGCCACGTGCAACCCCGCTGGTAGCGGTCGCCCGAGGACCGCGACCAGATAGTAGCGGTCATCCCATGACCGCGACTAGACCAAAGCGGTCTATCGCACGACCGCGACGCTTGAAGGCCTCCTCGACCAAAACACAAAGGATGAACGCGGTTCTCCCAAGACCGCGACCAATGAACGCGGTTTCTGGTGGACCGCGACCATTTCGGAAAACCGAGAACGACGGGAAAACTCCAAAAATCCACGCCACGCCCCCAAACATCCACGGATGAGGGGGAAAACACAGGGGAAGCTCCCCAGTAGCCCCTAGCATGCATCTATGGCCTCGGATCGGCCTAAAACGCAACGAATCGCTAGATCGGGCGATCACTCCCCAAATCATGGTTTTCCCCAAAACGCCCCAAACGGCCCGCTCGGCTCACCGCAGCCTACGAAACTTGCGGGAAAAGAAAGAGCACGAGCTGGGGGTCCATCACCCTGCCTCCACCGAAGATTTTGCGCACCGTGGACGCCGATCCACGAAGAAAACGCCGTTGAAGCCTCGCCGCTCCACGAACCTACGGCCGAGCTTGATGGGGACATCACCTTCCATGCCCACGATCACAGCTCGTCTCCTCGCCCCGATTGCATCCGGCATGGTCTAGTTATTTAATTTTGAGTCCTATGTAATTTTTATTTGTGTCATTTGATGTATTTTCCCTTTTATTTGAGTCATGTTCCTAGGTCTTGTGTTTATTTCCCTAAGTTTGAGTGTCATTAGGTTGTCTAGTTAGCTATTGGGCCCAATTCATTGGGCTTGGCCCAAGGGCTCTCCCCTACCCCCTCGGTTATTTGTCATTGAGTCAATTGTCAGGGACTTTTGTAGAAATGTGGGTTTCCTATATATAGGACCCCATTCCCCCCCATTTGAACTTAATGAATCAATGAATGAAAAAACTTGCCATTTTGAGAGTTTACACTTCTTATCTAGTGGAGAGATTCCATTTTTTGGGTGAGAAACCCTAGGGGAGAGATTCCCCACCCTTCCCTCTCTTAATCTCTCTTTTTCACTCCACTTTCTCTCTCCTCCACACCCAAATTCAAATTTTCTTCTCTCTCCCTTCCCAACCACCTCCACTCCCCACCTACCCCATTTAAGCCTCTTCCCATTCCCCACAACCCTCATCAATACTCCACCCCTTCCCAAGACCCCCTCCACCAATCCTCTCCTCACCATCCAACCCCCAACTACCCCTCCCACTTTCCCAAGCACCCTTCCCACTACCCCAAGCACCCCTTCCCTTCCCCAACACAACACCCCCATTCCCAAGACAAAAAATTAACCCCACCCTTAAACCTATTTTCGAATATCCTTTCCCTCTCTCCATTCCAACCAAATTCGCAGCCCCCACTACCACCATCTGTTGGACCATCTTCCAGACCTTATTCCCCACCTCCCACACCTTAGAACACCCCCTCCAAGACCCCCTTACAACTAGGGGTCACTCCCATACTCATCTACCCCCTTCCCCTTCTTCTTTCTTGGTCATTGGAAGCTACTTCGAAGTTGTAGTTTGCTGTCCAGAAGTTGCAGGTGAACCAGCAACTTGCAGTGGCCACGACGACTTCTTTCCGACGAGTTTGAAGGAACAAGAGGCATCCACAGAAGCGTCTCCATATCCTCTTCACAACAGAAGTGGTTTCGTCTTCATCCGATCTGTGTGCTGCCCGAGAGCTTCGTTCTTCCACAACGGCACAGAACTGTCCCTGCTGAGTACCAGAACTGGATTAGAAGCTCTGCCACGACGAACCTCGGAGGAATCCGCCCACAAGCTCTTCTACAAAGTTCTTATTCTTCCTGTCTACTTTCAGAATCAAGAAGTGGAATCCCATTCAGCATCTTGTGGCAGGAGTTATCATTTTTCTCCCTCAGCTCCATCATCCTGCTACCCACAGTCTGCACCGATAAGTCACCAGTGTTCAGAGCTCTCTGGTGTTCTCCAGGATCGTCTAGCCTCCCCGTCAATTTTTCTGCGAAGAGGACTCGTCCACGATTCCAACGCCTCTGACGGTACTCAATTATGACCTCGGGAGCTTCCGGGGCATCATCTGCAACCTTCTGTTGGAAACCAGGAGCTGCCAGTCCGAGATTCTACCTCCCTATTCGAGCCTCCACCCAGGCCAGCCGCGGCTCCAGAAGAATTCTAAAAAATTCTGAGGGGTTCCAGTACCAGTCCCGAAGAGTTTCCCATAGGTCTCGCCACCAAAAAAATTCTTGAGCGAGTTCTACATCAGAAACATCGACTATCTATCCCTGTTCGGAGAGAGCAGGCAGAACCGGTGACTTCATCTTCAATGCTTTTAATCCTAGTTTCCCCTCCCCGCTTGGCCGGCTGAAGGCCCCTCCCTGCGTGGAGGTAATTTTGGTTGTAATCACTATTAAACCCCACCCCAAGGTCCCCCTCCTGCGAGAGGTGTAGTGTTGTAACTTCTTTGGGCAGGTCAAGCGACACCGCCGCGGCGTGTGGGGATCCACTCGCCTCCCCGCTCGCCCTCGTCTCCGAGCGGGACCGGTTTCTTCAAACCGATCGAGTAAGTGCTCACACCTCACTCCATTTAGTGCTTGTCTTTCAATATTAGTTCTAGTTCCGCTGGTTATGCGAGTGAGAGCCCGGTCCTCAAGCCTCGGTGTCTTGAGTGATCACCGTGGGAGAAGTACATCCGGTGCCTTTGGCACTTTGTCGCCCCCCCTTGAATTGGGCATCCATACCCATTGGGAATCCCATCTTGGCCTTGCTGGCCCTCTACCAACAAGGGCCCAACCCCTCAATCTCACCTTGGCATTGCCAAGTTACCCCGGGCTTGGGTGAGTGTCGATAGAGCGGTGGCCCAATTCGGCCCATTTGAATGCGATTGTGCTTGCTTGCATTAGGTCCGAGGTTGTGTCACATCAGAGCTTCAGCGCGCCCTCGAGCCTCGATCCTCGACCCATCCTCACCGTCCTCCTCGCCCGCATCGCCCCGCCTCACCCCCGCCTCGGTCCGTCGGCCGCCGGAGAGGAGAGAGTGAGAGGAGAGAGTGGGAGAAGAGAGAGAGGGTGAGAGTGAGAAATGAGAGGAAGAGAGAGGGGGGGGTATATAGGAAAATCTGGAAAATCATAAAAATCCTGAAAAATAGAAAACCACACCCTCGCGATCCTCGGAACACACCAATCGCAACGGTACCACACTCGCCTAGGTGAACGGCCCGGTTCACCCGCAACGAGGTTCCGAAGGGAAAGCCGAAACCCACGTCGGGAATCGGAAAACACACGCGGAAAAAGCCGCGGAACGCCTCCGGGCCTCCGAAACGACTCCGGATCGCGCCGATCCGAACACGAACGATGTCTGAAATGAAATTTTAGACACAACAGAGTCGGACGCTCCGAGAAACCAGATCCGGGACCCACGAACGAGGATCTGAAAAACCCGGGGCATTACAGGCCTCCCCCCTTAAAGGAATTTCGTCCTCGAAATTCAGGACCAAGCACGAAGTCACAGGGGAAGAACACTGAACGAACTGACAACGCTGTCAGAGCCCCAGCCCAGAAAATCTCGATTCTCATGAAAACACCAGTCCTGAGGGACACAGCCAGACTTACAATCCCATGCAACACCTCGCTCCTCGTGCCGAGCACACTGGCCAACAGAGCAGGCATATACCGCAGGACACAGTCCGGCATCACCTCAGACAATGCGAGAACCAACATGGCACCGTAGCCACAATCTCGCTCACCGCGGAAACACAACCCTCGACACGAGCAACAGCTACCGATTCATCCAATGGTCGGCAGACAAATCGCACATCAGCTTCGCAGCCAGTTGACAGGTCGCACACCCTCCTCAAGGGAGCAACCAAAACAGAGCCTCCACCAGCTCAAGCAGTCCTCTCCGCAGACCGCAACCAGAACATCGGCTCAGCACCAAGAAACACCTCACACATGGCAAGCTGAAAGCCAGACATAACACTGTGCCAACTCTTGTCAGAAGATAAACTTCGACAAAGCCCAGATCCCATCCGGAAAGGCACATCACAGAAACGACCACCAAAGGTCTCGCTGGCATACAGCTCTCGCCACGCTCGAGCCCCAACAACCAGCACCTTCTGTCTATGAAAAGACCATCCACTAGTCACCAACTGCTCGTTAACGGGAAACCTTCGCTTGCTCAGCTTCTTCCTTCTTTCCTGGTCCTCGACCGGGTCCAAAGGAAACATTCCAAACCTCGGCAAGCCATTCGTCGACTCACACACAGACTGATGCCGCATCTCGAGCTGCACTCCTCTCGGACACCGCATCCGAGCTCGAACATCGCTCCAACTCGACCCTCTCAGGGAGCACGATGAAATCAAATGACGGATCCTGGTGTCTTCAATCATCACCTCACTGGACTCAGACTCATAGGGGAATCATCCCATGCTGGTCACCAAACCAGGGATAACCATTGCGACACCAACGTTCTATCAAGGACCATCCTCCGACGCCCATCTCACAAAAGGCCTCCGCCCACAGGCGTCACTCATCCATCTGGTCTCATCAAATCCTTCGATCAATGCAAGTGGACACCTGCCAATACCGATTCCGCCCTTACCACAGAGCCACGGGACACCACCTGAACAATGCTCACGATGCCCTGGTCGCCGACACCACGACCAAAGCACTCTGGGTCCCCGATTGATTATACATCTCACCGCCACAATCCGACAAGACCGTAGAACCAACAGACACTGCTGTGGTCGGTCACACGGTTAGGCTCACCAGCCACTCATAGCCGTCAACCGGGACCCATAGTCTGCCAGAGACCACTTCCCCAAAAATGATCTCATCCGCGGACACGACTGGGAACACAAGTCGGCTGCCAAGCCACCGACTCTGACCAACACGTCCTCGACCTCCGTCAGGCGACATCCTCAACAACCTCATCCAGGTCCAACATCGACGCCTGACACGGCTTCCAACACAGGAACAGGGTACTCATGCGGCGCACTAGCCAGCACATTCCCCAACACTCCATCTTGCTAGTGCCAAGAATCACGATATCTCGGGCAACGGCATGGCAACGACACGTTTCACACCGAGGAACCCATCCTCCGATGCTCAACGCAAACTCAGGAATCCACCCGTAGCAACCAACGCTACGATCCTGAACCAGTGGGTTATGGGCCCACCACGCTTCCACTGCGCACTCAAATCCGCGCGCACAGCCAAGAAAGCAAACACCGCCCACCCAGCACTCGTCCTTCCGGAACAGTGCCAGCACCCTCACACGACAAGGGAATGGGCACGACTTCTCACAGGCAACCGCCTCGCCAAAACACGGATCACGTCTCACACAGACTTCATGGCACACAAGGCCAACCAATCCGAACACACAATGCAAGATGACGATCCTTAGCCCAACGTAATCTCTCCAACCAAAGGAGAAGCCAAACGCACTTCCGACCAATGGAAGAACTCCACGCTCGACCTGACCTCAAACCTCGCGCACGCTGGAAATAGCACCATCCAGCACCGAGAAAACCATCACTTCCATCAGGTCAGCGCCTCCGACGCACTCGGTGAGTGTCACGTCGGACCACAATCACAGCATCTCTCGATGCATCACCGCTGCAATTCCTCGAACTGTAACACGGCATGCCAAGAGCCGCAACACGAGCCATAACAACAACCGCCGATGCTCATCCTCGAGTCCCGAACTCGCCGCGGAGCCTTCACATCTCAAACCAACTCCAGGGCGAACACACCCCATTCGCACACAAGAGCGCATGAGCAAGACTTACTGGGACACCACGGCCCAATCCTGCCTCGAAATCCATAAAACAATCGGGACCAACATGTCATTTCTGACGCCACAGAGCATGACAAGGACATCAGGCTCGACAAATCAGTAGCTCACCGAGAAGACATTCCGCTCACCGGAGCACACTTCTCGATCAGAACACCCGCTCTGCCACCTTAAACCACGACCTGAAAACCTCAGGGGCTGGATAAATCTCAAGCTGGAGTGGCCAAAATCGACAGTAGCTCCCTCAGAGCGCGCTCACGGCCACTTAACCATGAAAAATCCTCTCCAGCCACCTGACCATGCTGCAGGTTCCTCGAACGCAGCACTGCGAACTCACGCCTGCCAGCAACCTCTGCCCAACGCAGCACAACCAGGGCCACCACCGATGAGGGAGAAGGCTCTCAACCTCGATCCTTAGACCCCATACTGGCACGAAAGCCGCGGACAGCAACCACCTTCACAGCGCCACGCAGCGCACTCAAGCTCTCAAGCGAGAAACTAGGCGGAAAGCGAACACAAAACCCTAAGCCAGCTGCCGACTGTACTGGACCTTACGGACTCTGATCGCTGCAATATTTCAAATTCCTATGTACGTCCACAACCACCGCTCTGATACCAGACGTAACGACCCGAGAATCCGATTACCGGGAAGGCCCGATAATCCGAGACTCGAACCGCCGCCCACGAGCCGGGAGGGCTCGGAAGGGATAAAAGGAGTGTGGAGGCACAAAGAAATAAGAAATAAAGCAGAACAACCCAACAATTAATAGAAATAAATAAACAACTACAGCTACAACAGAGTCCAGTCCAACAGAAAGTACAGTCTAAAGCAGTAAAACGTACCACATGCCAAGTGAACACTCGGCCCGGCAAGCTGGTAACTGAGAACCTCCGCTCCGCACCCTTGAACCTTGAGGAAGAACCGCTACCCCTGAAAAGTAGGGAATGAGTCTCCAAAACAGAGACTTAGCAGGGATCCCACGGAACCCCAACCGAAAACAATGGCGGTAGCGGAAAGGAGACCTACAACTACAGCAGGAATAGCAAACCGGTGGCCAGTCAAAAACTCAGCACTACAGCTACTCCTACTGCCAGAAGGCACACCTCGATCATGAAGTCAAAGCTACCAAACCACGCTAGCACCACCTACCGAAGTAAAAACCCACGGCAACCACGCCTTAGAGGCCTGTCCCCCGGACAGCCAACCTGGACACGCTGTCCAAGGTGCAACCCCGACCATTCGATCGCGGGTACCGCACCATAAGACGCCACCTCGGTAAAGCCACTAGCACTAGTCTCACGGCGCAAGAACCGACACACGCGCCAAGGTGAAACAACCAAACTCACCGGTCAACACGACCGAAAACCCAAAGGTCAAGGACACAAAGACTGACAGTCTGTCACTCCCAACTTGACAAGAGTACCACCCACTAGAAGCACAGCCGGTAGCGTCCCCTGACGTCTTACACCGCACCGCAGGTGAAACGCCTGACGTGGTAGGTCCTACCCGAGGCGCGAACATCGTACAAGTAACCACAAACAAGTGACTAGCTGGGGCCACGCCCGTCGACGTTGGTCCAACCGCCCCCAACCACGTGTGCACACACAGACCGCGCGTCCCTGGTCTGGCCCTCTGACCGGTTTTCCCCTCAGCCAGACTCTGGCTGCAAGACGTGGGGCCCGACGGCAACCGGTCCACAAACCGCCTTTAAGGGTAAGCCCGTACACCACTCCCTGGTGCGATCAGCGCACGCATACTGGTAGGCTACGACTAGTGGAGGGTCACTGAAGGAGTAGACTCTCAAGTCAACGGAAAACAACGTCCGCATCCGACGACGTACGGGGACCACCCCACGTACCGGCCCCGTCGCACGGTGACCACAGTCGGAGAAGAAACAGGACTCGCAGTCCTCAGCCACGCACGCACCCTACGCGAGAGTCGAGAAAACTCAAGTGGCACTAAGCCACTGGACTCTGGGCAGTCCTCTAGACGCACTACACCCAATGGTCCTTGAGTCACAAGACTCGGGGTCAAGACCGTTGTACGCAACAGTACAAGGCCGTCAATCTAGCCCAATCCCTAGGTCTAAAACCACGGTAGCACAAGTACCGAGACAGCTCATGAGCCGTCAAGACCACTCCCTCGGAAAGGGAATGCAAAGAACTAAGGCCACCCACACGGGCCACACGGAAAACACAGAAGCACGATTCCCAGGGTAGCACACAAGCTGCCATGTCGATTTCCCATCCTAGCGCAGGCGGGAAACCTCCAGCCCCAGGCCGAATAACTGGACTCGGAGTCCAAGGCCAAACACGTGGCCCACACGGGAATCGCCTTCCAAAGAAACCCACAACATGCGGGGGAGACCCCACCGCACACACACCGGTACACGGTGACTCGATCGAGCGTAACACGAAAGCCCGGAACACATGAGGTCACCCGGACCTACCACACCTATGGGCACGCTAATCGAGGAAACACTGTACCTCCCGACACCCCAAAAACATGGACACAGAACCCATGGGGTGTCCGGGATACTCACAAGGCTGGAGGTCGACCGCTGGGTCACAACCGGGTCGACCAGAGATCAAAACAACATAATCGGAGCGCTAAAGGTCACCTGGACCCTTAAGCTCACGACACGCAAAATGAGGTAAGTGGGACCTCCTTTGGACACCCAAAGACACGGTCACGGAACTCCACGGGGTGTCCGAGACACTCACGAGACCTAAAGTCAACCACTGGGTCGCAATCGGGTCGACCGGAGGTCAAAACAATGCAAACAGGAACCAGAACGTGGTAGTGGTCACCTGGTGACCGCGACCAGATAGTGGTCGATCGGGGACCTGTGGACGCACTTTAATTCGCTGGTTCATGTTGTTTCGTCTATTAAGTGCGTGGGCGTGCCAGTCACCGAAGTGACGATTTATTCGGGCTTCGAAGAGCCCATGGTGCGCTCGATCTAACTTCGTCAGACGATTGTGTGGTTCGTGTCGGGACCGAATCCCGTCGCACCATCGAGGCTACGACGTCATTTACATCCCCCATACGAGGGAATACCGTTGATTAATTGCCAAAATTAGGGGCCCTGCGGCCGAAAAGAATAATACTAATCGCGTGAGAAAGAGACAGGAGAAAATCGCACCAAAGTACGCATTAGGATACGAGCCGCTGGCCATGTCGGTCACTCGTGGACCTTTTCATGTTCGGACACGGGTCCGTGATAGAAACGTGACGGAAAGCTGGGGCGATAAATGAATCCGATCTGATTAGAATGTCGGCCCAAGACTGGGTCGGGGCCCGATCATGTCAGGACAAATCCCGAGACTCGGGCCCGGCCTGCGGGGGCGGCATCACTGTTCCTTCTGCGTCGAGTCACGGAGAGAGAGGGCTGCAATGTAGAATTGTTAATACCTTGTAATGTTTTATCATTATTACTCTTATTATCCTGTTGCTCATTCCTCTTCCCGCATCTGTTCCGGGTAACTTCCCTTATCTTGCTTATTGCTGTTATTGCCCCCCCCCCCTTTTATTATTATTATTATTGCCATTTATTTCATTCGTCATCATTTTTTTTTTACGGATATGTTCAGGTTTATTTATTCATCATGACTTTTATTAGTTTTTCGGTGCTGCCATTAGATGCCTATATGTATATATATATGTGTGTGTGTATTCATATATTGTATATATATATATATATATATATATATATTTATTATTATTTTCTTTGGGGGAGCTGGCCCCTAGTGGGTTGAAAGGGGGGTTAAAAGGGGAGTGTATCGCTGAAGGAAGGTGGGCAGAAGAGTGTACTGGCGAAGGGCTGGGGATGGGTGCCGCCGAAGGGCTTAAGGAGGTGTACCGGCGAAGGAGGGCGGCGGGTGTACCGGCGAAGGGCTGGAGTTATGTGCCGTTGAAGGGCATGAGGAGGGCGTACCGGTGAAGGTCTGAAGGAAGTGTACCGCTGGGGCGATGGCTAGAGAGTGCGTCGGTGAAGGAGGGGGGGATAACATAAAGTTTGTACGCTCCTCAGCCTAAAGTCTATACATTGTCTATTCAACCAGCACACAAAGTCTATACGTCCTTTAGTCCAAAGTCTGTACATTGCGGCTCAAAGTCCATACATTGTCCATTGGCCGCAGTTCAAAGTCTATACGTTGGCCAGCCCAACGTCTGTGCATTGGCCAACTCAAAGTCTATACATTGTAACTCAAAGTCTATACATTGGCCAGCATTCATCAGCTCAAAGTCTATACATTGGCCAGCATTCATCAGCTCAAAGTCTGTACATTGGCCAGCATAAAGTCTGTACATTGCAGCTTAAAGTCTATACATTGGCCAGCATAAAGTCTGTACATTGCAGCCCAAAGTCTATACATTGGCCAGCATAAAGTTTATACATTGCAGCCCAAAGTCTATACATTGGCTAGCATAAAGTCTATACATTGCAGCCCAAAGTCTATACGCTACAGCATGAAGTCTATACATTGCAGCCCAAAGTCTATACGCTGCAGCATGAAGTCTATACATTGGCTGGCCCAAAGTCTATACATTGGCCAGCATAGAGTCTATACATTGCCGCCCAAAGTCTATACATTGGCCAGCATGAAGTCTATACATTGGCTGGCCCAAAGTCTGTACGCTGCAGCACAAAGTCTGTAGGTCGCAGCATGAAGTCTATACGTTGGCTGGCCCAAAGTCTGTACGCTGCAACACCAAGTCTGTACATTGTCCCTTGGCTGCAGCTCGAAGTCTATACATTGCCAAGCCCAAAGTCTGCATGTTGTAATATGAAGTCTGTACATTCTTCAGCCTATTCAACTCAAAGTCTGTACGTTGCCCATGCAATCAACATACGAAGTCTGTACATTGCTTGCTGCTGCGTTTGTGCCTCCATCTGCCAAGTCTGTACACTGGATCCCGTTGAGATGGTGGATGAGGGTGTACCGGCGAAGGGAGAGAGGCGAAGGGAGGGAGTGTGCCGCTGAAAGGGCCAGGAGGAGTGTGCCGCTAAAGGGTGTGTCCCTGGGGTAATTAGGGGTGTACCGCTGAGGGTTCAAGGGGCGTGCCGGGGAAGGCTTTGAAGCGTGCCGCTGAAGGCTGGGAGGAGTGTGCCGCTAAAGGGTGTGTCCCTGGGGCAATTAGGGGTGTACCGCTGAGGGTTCAAGGGGCGTGCCGGGGAAGGCTTTGAAGCGTGCCGCTGAAGGCTGGGAGGAGTGTGCCGACGAAGGGGTTGGACGAGTATGCCACTGGAAGATGACTGGGGTGCACCGTTGAAGGGCCAATCAGGGCGTGATGGTGGAGGTTCAATCAGTCTTCAATTCTTTATTTTAAGGCTTTTCTTTTCTTCTTATTTTTAATTTTGATGTAGTTCTATATAAACTTCTCCCTCGTTTTGTTTTGTTCGGCCTCTCTGCCATGAGTCAGAAATTCGGCATGTCATGGCGTCGGTCAGTTCGGTTCTTATCATGGTACCGGCAGTGACTTGATTAGTTGGAGGGCTTCATCATTAATTATTCTGTTCGTTTGTTGCCTCCTTTTGCCTTATTTAACATGTTGTTATTTTCTGACAAAAATTCGGTAGCATCTCCCCTTGACCCGGGGCGTAAGGGAGATAAAGGGAACGCGCCCACATGGAGTGGCGGAACCCGACAATTGGAGGTGGGTGCCCGAGGGCAGCAACACCTTTATAGAACCTCGGAAAGCACGAAGAAAGCAACGTACGGAAGACTTCCAATACTAGATAGGGTAGATTGGGGCCGGCCAAAGGACAAGCTCAGGGTGTACCGTTGGAGCACAAAGGAGGGTGTACCGCTGGGGGTAACAAGGGTGCACCTGCCAAGGGCTGGAAGGGACTGAAGAAGCGTACCAGGCAGAAGAAACCCAGAGTGTGCTACTGGGGCATAAGACGTGCCGGGCAGCAAAGCAAATGGCATGCCGGCCACAGGCCAAGGGTGTGCCGGCAAGGGTCAAATGGCAAGTGTGCCGCTGAAGGGAGACTAGGGGTGTGCCGCTGGAACCCCAAATGGGTGTGCCGCTGAGGGTTGAAAAAGGTGTGCCGGCCAAGGGCAGAAAGGGCATATCGCTGGAAGATTAAAGAGGAGCTAATGTGTGTTGGGTGTGCGGGCTGGGAGGCTTGCGGGTTATTCAGGAAAAGAAGAGAAGTTCAAGGACAAGGGTGGGCTACTGACGACTGGGTGATCGAAGAGAGAGTAAGGATCTCTCCCTCCCTTCAAGCGGATGTACACAACCGATGACCATGGAAAGGGACTAGGAACCCACAAGGTCAAGGATCGCGGGGGAGGAGTCGTATTGACATGGAGACCCCAAAAAAAGACACCGGAGAAATAGAGGAATGGAGGGAAAACGGACAACACGTCATACACACCGTGAAAATTGGCGTAAACCAACAAAGATAACATGGGAAACCCAAAGAGGGTGATTTTCATCCATGGGAAATCAAAGGGCCGTGGCCCCATATACACATTACAAAGAGTGCCCAAGCCGAGACTATAGGCAAGGAGGAAACCCACTCGAAAAAAAAGAGAACGGAAAGGGGAAGAACATAACACAAAAGAGAAGGAGGTGTTGGGGATCGGAGCAGGGACCATCGTCTCCTACTCTTTCCCCCACCTTCCCCTACTACATCAAGCTCTCTCTCTCTCTTACTCTCGCTTCTGCCCGGTGGTCGTCGGAGGGGACTCACGCCGGAGCTCTTCCTCTTCTCTTCTCCCTTCTCTTCCTCTCCTGCCTGTGTGTCTTCCATCTGTCTCCTCCCTACGTCCGTCTTTTTTTCTTTTCGCGTCGGGAACGGGAGTCTTTTATACTCCCAGTAGCGGGAGCCTTGAGCACGGCCGTCGAAGGCGGGAAGTAGCCCGTGATCATGGGGGTTTGACCTCCCATGTCCTGGTTGTCAGTGGAGTAGCCTGCGTGGCCCAACGATCGACTGACACCTCAGACAGGTTGCTGCGCGCCAAGGATACATAGGGCATGGGCTTCACGTCGTCCAGCCGTTGAAAAAGCCTTCACGCTGTGCCGTTGGCGGGCTGAACAAGCGTGCCGTGGGAGAGGTAAAAAGGCGTGCCGCTGGAGCCCCAAATGGGCGTGTCGTTGGAGCCCCGAATGGGCGTGCCGCTGGAGCCCCTGGATGGGGCGTACCGCTGAAGCCCCTGGATGGGGCGTACCGCTGAACCCGTCTGGGGTGTGCCGCTGAACCCCCTTTGGGGCGTGCCGCTGAACGCCCATTGGGGCATGCCGCTGAAGCCCTGGGCCGTGCCGCTGGGACCCCAAAGGGGTGCACCGCTGAGCAGCCCAGGGGGTGTGCCGCTGAACGCCTTGGGCCGTGCCGCTGGGACCCCAAAGGGGTGTGCCGCTGAGCACCCCAGGGTGTGCCGTTGAAGGCCGAATTGGGCGTGCTTTTGAGCCTGGTCTGAGCCCGTTATGGACACGAGTCATGGCCTGTTTGGCTTTCTTCGAGGCCCATGGATTGCGGGGCTTATTGTGATTGGTTTTTCTTCACAGCCGTGACTCCTGGAGGCGGCCTCGCTGCAGTACGTATACTTAGGGAGTCCGGATGACCCGTCTCTCTGGGATTTCTTCACTCAGTGCCGTTGTTGATGCGGGGCCAAGCATAATATTTGGGTGTGCAATTTTTGATGTCCACAGGACCGCGACCAGATGGTAGCGGTCGACCGGAGACCGCGACCATGCTGTCACGGTCACCTCATGACCGTAACTAGCCACGCGCAACCCCGCTGGTAGCGGTCGCCCGAGGGCCGCGACCAGATAGTAGCGGTCATCCCATGACCGCGACTAGACCAAAGCGGTCTATCGCACGACCGCGACGCTCGAAGGCCTCCTCGACCAAAACACAAAGGATGAACGCGGTTCTCCCAAGACCGCGACCAATAAACGCGGTTTCTGGTGGACCGCGACCATTTCGGAAAACCGAGAACGGCGGGAAAACCCCAAAAATCCACGCCACACCCCCAAACATCCACGGATGAGGGGAAAAACACAGGGGAAGCTCCCCAGTAGCCCCTAGCATGCATCTATGGCCTCGGATCGGCCTAAAACGTAACGAATCGCTAGATCGGGCGATTGTGAGCGACGTCACGCGGTTCGGGGTGCGAAGGGGACGCGGAGCGCGTGGGCTCCTTCTTTTTGTTTGCTGCAACACAGAAATAAGAGAAAAGAGAAGGGGCCACCACGGGAGATTACTCCGGCGGGGCGAGCGGGATAAATGTAATATAGCAAGATATGGCGGTTAAACGGCCATAGCGGTAAGTGACTCGCCGCGACCTCGGGGGGACGGGAATGGTGCAGAAATTAAATAGCAAGAATTGAAACGGCCATTGGGGAAGTGACTCGCCGCGGCCTCGAGAATATGAGCAGATAAGAATATAACAGAATATAAGGAGAATATAAAGAGCGGGAATTTAAACGGCCATTGGGGAAGTGACTCGCCACGGCCTCGAGAACATGAATAGATAAGAATATAATATATAAGAACGGAAATTTAAATGGCCATTGGGGAAGTGACTCTCCGCGGCCTCGAGAATATGAATAGATAAGAATATAACATATAAGAACGGGAATTTAAACGGCCATTGGGGAAGTGACTCGCTGCGGCCTCGAGAATATGAATAGATAAGAATATAACATATAAAGATAGTATAAGAACGGAAATTTAAACGGCCATTGGGGAAGTGACTCGCCGCGGCCTCGAGAACAAGATGTGATCGCCAGGGGCCGAAAGACCCCAAAATAAAGAAAGTGATCGCGCCTACCTCAAGAGCGGGAGATGGCGGGTTACTTCTTCCTCCCCCTTCGGCCGGCCGACGGAGAGGGCTTTCCTTGGGTACCCTTGCAAAACAACGACAAACAAGTAACGAGTAGATTAGAAAGATGAAGGTGTAGTATTCAAATCCTTGCGATAAAAATAATGAAATGATGGTAAGACACACACCTGGTTGGTGTTGTCTTTTAAACCCCTCTCGGATTCGAGTAGGAGGAAAATGAGATGATGGATGCAAGAAGTATATAAGAAGAGGCGCCCTTATGAAGGGGGATAGATGATGCGAGATGATGAATGCAAAAGAACTAAGAAGAAAAGGAAAGGATTGGCTTATTGGATGTGCCGATGGTGAAATCCGGCGGAGCTCCGGCAGCGTAGGGATGGCATGGAAGCGCGGTGGATGAAGACGACCTTCCTCTCGCGAGCGTGGGCACCCGAGAAGCCGGCAGAACCTCCACCTACAAAAGACCCCACGGGTTAGAAAATGACTCCGGTAGCCTCTGGGCTCCGGCAGCCTATCGGATCTCTTCGAAGCTCCCCCAGAACTGAGGGGGGGGCCTCTATTTATAGGGCTCCGGAGGGTGGAGGCGTCCAGGACCCTGGACACCTCCATCAGGGCCGAACTAATATTTTATTCTATTTTTATTAATTTTTTCAGAATATTTTTGTGGAGGCGTCCAGGGCCCCGAACGCCCCTAACAGGTCCACCGAACATTTTGAAATGGGCGCGTCCAGCGGGCTGGACGTCTCCATAATTTGCATTTTTTCACACACGACAAACCGTCGTTCGGTGGGCGGCGCCCGTGAGGGAGTTGATGGAGGCGTCCAGGGGCCTGGATGCCTCCATAAATATATTATTTTTTATTATTTTGTTTTGTTTTTATGCCAAAGCTGGCATTTTAATTTTTATACTTGTTTTTATGGAGGCGTCCAGGGGCCTGGACGCCTCCATTAATATATATTTTTTATTTATGTTTTGTCTTTTATGCCAACTGGCATTTTACATATTTTTTTTATATTAGTTTTTATGGAGGCGTCCAGGGTCCTGGACGCCTCCATTAATATATATTTTTTATTTATTTTTGGGCTCTGAAAAACAAATAAAATAAATTAAAAGAATGGGGGCGTCCAGGGGCCTGGACGCCCCCATTAAGACCCGCCCGGGTCCTCAGTTCAGGCGTTGGCGGCCGCCTGGCAGACACCCTTCTTGATTCCGGAACCTCCTGATGCGTCTGACTTGTGTTGATGCCGTCCGAATGCCCTGACGAGACGATTCCGGATGCCGGAAAAGGCAGAAGAAGACCCAAGAAAAGGAAGTATTTAAGAGATTCGAAATGCGTAAGCCGTCGCGGGACGTTGTATAGTAATATGAGACTTTCTCAGGAGACGTCAAGAATGGCGTGTCTACAGCTGCCCCGCCTTGGCGTCTGCTTTGCAAGGGAGCGACACGTAGTTGAATGGTATCGAAGTGGAGTGAAATGAAGTGGGAGCGGACTGATAAGTTGATGCCAAGGTGTGATGAGACACGCTTCTGACGTACTGTTTGGAATTTTTCCTGAAGTTTCAATGAGACGACCTTGAAGGATGTCTTTCAAGTCTTGACGGTTGCTTGGACGGAGATCAAATAAAGGAGGGTGAAATGTGCACTCAGGCACGAAAAATAAAGGAGACCAACTTCTCGGTGTGGAAGTACCTGGGTCATAAACCTGCAGGTTTCACCTTTGGGAGCGGTTACCAGCCAATGTGGAAGTGCTGCAGCCAAGGTGGGTCAAACAAGATAAAAAGTAAAGAAATATCTAAGGGTCTGTCCAAACAAGAGTCACTTTTAGAAGAGCAGTGTAGGGCCGTTTCAAGGAAACTCAGTTATTTCATTTGGAGTGGAATATCTCATATTTGTAGGAATTGAAACACAATGGCTTTCACAATCGAATCACTTGAATGATCTTCCGCAATAAATCAAAGTCCTATATGAATGCATGATGGGTTAAAATAAAAATTTAAAACAAACTAACATAGAAAATAGCCAAGGATAATATTGTCAACTTGTTAAGAACGGGTCAGGATACCGATCCGGTGAGCCGACACTAGGCTGGGGCCCGTTTATCCGCGCACCAACTCACTGAATGGTACCGTCGTCCCCATGCTACCACAAGTTAACGGCCTATCCGTACAACCCAAATTCTTCCGGGATCATCACCGTTTTTGTTGAAGGGGAACTCAAATCCCAGATTTGTTCGGGCCGCAAGGTCCTTGACATGTTCTAGTAGCGTAGGTATCGTATACTATGATGCATGACATGGTGAGACCAACCATTGAAAGGTGGGACAGGAGACAGGACAAAGACGTCCGTTAGTAAAACCTGCATAGACTAGCAAAGGTTAGCAACATCAGAAAGTAGCAGAATCACAGCAGAATCGCACCACAGTACAAAGGAGATCCAGACAAAATCTTGACAATGACCACCGATGTGACATGTTCCGTCCTGTAGCGATCTTCCCTTCCTATAAGAACTCCCCTTAGGCTAGTTCATTCAAAAGCACCAAGGTGGGTTTTGGAAGCTCAGGAGAGGAAAGAGAGGAGAATCTAGAGATTTTCAGGATGGAAGGAGAGTCTTCCCGCGTTATGAAGAGGAGCAGGCCTAGCAGCGAGATCAGGCGACTCTCCGACCTCGAGGGTCATTTGAGTGGGACGATCATGTCGCATATGGTAAGCTGATTCATTTCAAATTTCTCCACGTGAACCTTCTTCTTACTTCCTTCCTTTCTTCTTCTTTCTTTTCTCTTCCAGCCATATCCACTCTTCCCAGGCCCGAGGAAGTTTTCCAAACTGCCATGGCTTTCAAAGCTAACTTCCAACATCTCCATCGGCATGAGGGCCATACTCTCGAAGTGGCATCTGCAGGGGCTCCTTATTCACACCAAACACTATGAGAAGATTCGTATGGACTGGGCGGCTATGGGCGCACTAGTGGAGATCTGGCATCCCCAGACCCACACTTTTATCTTCCTGACCTTCGAGGTGACCATCCTCCTCGAGGAGGTGGAACTTCTGCTCGGATTGAAGAAATTCAAGAGTGACGGGAAGGTGAAGGCTATGCGGATGCTGACACGGGGGACTTCCGAAAGTATTCTTGGAAGCTTCATGCCGCCCGACGCAGCCAGAAAGGTCCGTACTCAAAAGGGGATCGATCTCCAAAAGCTTGCGGAGTGGGTCATTGACGCCCTGAGAGGGTCACCAGACGATGACTATTTGGAGGGAATCATGAAGGGGTTCACACTTTGTCTGGCGGGTGCTCTCTTGTTTCCTTATACCAACAACATGGTGGAGGAAGACCAATTGAGTGCTATCTGCGGGATCTGGCGTGGAAAGAGGGTGGGACCCGCTGTCCTCGCCTACCTGTATAGTGGCCTTACTGCCTCGAGCATGGGTAAGCCTCCTTTTGGTTGCGCACTTGTCCTGAGTTGCTGGCTGGATTTGCATTTCAAGTTTGATCACCGTGAGGGAATGCCAACCGCTTCGAAGCTCTTCCAACAAAGCCCTCTTCATCACATAGCCGACGTGTTAGGGTTCGGTGGTACTGTAGTGAACCGCATTCCGTGGCTGAAGAAACGTGAAGACTGGCAGTCTCACTTCCGCACCGTGACACAAGGCTTCTTTACTTGCGCACCGGCATGTTTGCTTTCGCTTGATCTCCTCATGAGGCCTTCCCCCGAAGTTGATCTTCAACTGATCGGCGCGACAAAGTTTGTCCTTTATAACGCGCATCGATGCTGCCTCCAAGTCGGCATTCCACGCCATTCGTTCCCACTATCGACTGGCATCGTTCCTTTGAAGAAGAGAGAGTTGGGTACTGAAGCGGATGCGAAGGAAGCGAAGGCCGTCAAAGCACCCTGGAAGACAAGTGTTGCGGGAAAGGCCTTAGCGCACGTGGGGGAAGAATGTGAGCTGTGGAGGGCTTATGTAACCGAACTGGGGAAGTTAAGGCCTAAGGCGCCTAAGCCCCTGATGTAGTTCACTCTGCTTTTCTGATGGAATAAAATCAGGCATTTGGATGTTTTGGACTCTCGTCCCCTTAATTATTAATTTTTTGGTGATTTTTCTTTTTCTTTGTGTTTTTATTTTGTGCTTTGGATTATATACATTTATGTAAGATGCTTTTTTTTATTATATACATATATATATATATATATATATATATTTTGAAAAAAATTTATCATGGGGGCGTCTAGGGTTTTGGACGCCCCTAATTTTGATTTTTGAAATTTTTATTTTTTTTTATTTTTTGGGGGCGTCCAGGCGCCTGGACGCCCCTACTTTTTTGAATTTTTTTTGAAAAAAATAAAAAGTGTGGGGGCATCCAGGCGCCTGGACGCCCCAATGAAAGGTAAACCTATATATAGGGGGGGCTCCCCCCCTACTCACTTACACTGTTCATCTTGACCGTCCAGCCACTCCAGACGACCCATTCTTAGTCCCAATGGAGCAGGGAGGCCCGAGTCAGGGTGGAGAGAAGCGGAAACGACGGGCTCGTCGTCCGAGGAGGCTGAGGGATGATGCCGAGGAGGCTGCAGCAGAGGAGATTACTGCGGAGGAGGAGATGGAGGTGCCTCTTCTGGCCGCGGAGGCCGCTGCGGGCGCTGGCGACGTGGGAGAGGACGATCACGACCCGGTAAGCCCTTCGGAACTCTCATTCTGTGGTTCAATAGGCTAAACGGACGGGCGAGAGGCTGTGAGAGAAGGCCGGAGAGTGAGGGAAAGGAGGCGTCCAGGGCCCTGGACGCCTCCACATTTTCTTTTTCTTTTTGTTTATTTGTTTATTTACGTAAATAATAAAATAGGATTTCAAAATAAGGAGGCGTCCAGGACCTAGGACGCCTCCATAATAATATATATATTATTAATATATATTTTTTTGAGTTTTTCTATAAAGAAAATAAGGAAAATAGAGAGGAGGCGTCTAATGTACTGGACGCCTCCACAAAAATCCTAAAATTTTTTAAAGATAAGATAACATAAAATAAGTAAGTAGAATATATAGTGTTATTGCTTAATATTATTCATGATGCTGATGTGTTCTTTGTTGGTTTTGTGGTGTGCAGGGCGTGATGAAGGGCCGGATCAGCTGGTCCCTAGTGGTGGCACCATACCATGGGCTGCCAGACTTTCAGAGGGCGCGTGTGGACGCCATGGGCTTTGGAGCCTTCCTCAGGATCGAGCCCTTCCTCTTATCCAGGCATTGAGAGAGCGGTGGCACTCACCGAGCCGGGCGTTTCTGATGCCCTGGGGGCACATGGTGCCGACACTAGAGGACGTGGCTCGGATCACCGGGCTACGGGTGGACGGAGAGGCGGTGAGTGGTGTCACCTACCCCGACTACCGAGAGAGTGCCCTGGACCTGCTGTGGTTAGAGACGAGCGTGACTGATAGAGACAGCAGGGTAGTTGGCCGAGTGGAGATTATGGAGGCGCTCGGATTTGTCGACCCGCGCCAGCGGGTTAGCGAGACTGGAGCAGAGTTTCTGGCACGACTGGAGGGAGATGCCCGTGCAGCTTTCACCCAGGACCCGAGCGAGCGGGAGCTGGTGGATCTGGACCTCCGGAGGTTTCTTTTCTTCTTCTTGGGCCGCCTTCTGCTGGGGACGAAGGGGGATGGCATCCACTGCCGCTTCCTCGGGATCTTGGCGGACCTTGACAGAGTGGGGCACTACGCGTGGGGAGCGGCTCTGCTTGCCCATTTGATTGCTGATCTCTCCCAGACTTCAGAGAGGGAGACGACAGTCAGCGGCTTCGCACCTTTTCTCCAGGTACACAATTTATTTATGCATTTTACTGTAGTTAAATATGCAATTACTCGTGCTAATGATGTATGATGGATGCAGGTGTGGAGTTATTACTGCTTCCCTATGGGGAGGGCCAGGCAGGGGAACAGGAGAGTCGTTCCTCTAGCGCGACAGTGGAGGCCGGTCGTGGTAGCGGCACCACACAGCTACCAGCTGGCGTCACTTCGTCGGGAGCTGAGCGAGTATCCCGAGGCCATGGTATGATGCGTATGATTTTTTTGTGTTTTTTTATGCATGTGACTGAATGGTAACTATCATGATGTATGTATGGTGATGCAGGTGGTGTGGAGACCCTACCTGGGCATGGGCGACGCTGGCCAGCCATGGGTTGTAGCGGGTCTTCCTCGTTTCAGGCGGGACGTGTGGGTCCATTGCCTGAACGAGATCGAGCCGCTTCGGCTGAGGCTGGTTATGAGGACGTTGGGGCTAGCCTAGGAGTGGGTTGATGTAGATGAGCCAGCCCGCATCGGGCGGAAGACCAAGGGGAAGGCAAAGATTGTGGACTGGCGCACACGCTTCCCAGCACAGTACCAGGACTGGCAGCAGGGCGGGGTCCCAGTGGTGTCCCATGTACAGGACAGTACACACTACATGAGACGGTACCGAGCTACGTACGGGGACTGCCTCTCCTTGGGTGGTATGGCAGGGGTAAGTGAAATGAAACTGCTTCACCCTTCTATATGTATATGCATGTGGCACTAACTTATGTGCAATGCAGGATGCTCGTGACAACATGATTGCCGACCTGCGGGCCCAGCTGGCAGACGCCAGGCGGCAGTTAGTGGCCATCCGACAGGAGTTGGAGATCCTGGTGAGTCTATGCAATGCATTTTTGATGCTTAGCCTTTGACTGACGTTTGCCTCATGTTTCAGTGGGCCCACCAGACAGCGGCAGCCGGGACGGCTGGTGGAGCGGGTTCCAGTTCGCGGGGCCCTCCTCCGGAGGTTTCTGCCCTCCAGGAGCAGCTGGCGTATGCGGTGGCTCGGGCTGAGGAGGCCGAGCGTGACCGCGAGGCTCGAGTGAGTGCTTGCTTGGCCCTGACCCTCTTCTAGCTGCTTTCCTTATATCGCTGTTCTCTTACGGTGCATGCGTGCTTTGACAGGTGGCCGAGATTCGGGAGGCCCTGGCCCGTGCTGTTCGTGCTGAGCAAGAGCGCGATGCCTGGGTGGCAGAGCATGACGTCCGGATTGCGGAGCTAGGGGAGGAGCGGCGATGGGAGGCTGAGGAGCTTACTCGCGACGTAGTGGATCTGCGGATCGCCCTCGAGCTGTCGAGGAGAGAGGCGATGACGGAGAGAGAGGAGAGGGAGAGGGATAGGGAGACCGTGGAGAGAGAGAGGGAGAGGGATAGGGAGACCATATAGAAAGAAAGGGAGTACAGGATGGCAGAGCGATATCGAGATTGGGATGAGAGGAGAGCTCTGGTGGCCCAGGTGTCGGAGCTCCGGCTGAGTCTTGGCACGGCGGAGGGGAGACTTCGGGAGAGTGAGGAGCGGTATCAGAGGGTGAAGGAGCGCGGGGCGCGACTTCTTCAGTCCGGTTCCTTTTCTGTGGGCAGCTTTCTAGTTTCTTCGGCCGAGCAGCATCGCCGCACCTTGGAGGCTGGCATGGTGCCACCTGGAGAGGCGAGCACGGCTTCTCAGGGTTCACAGAGGTCGTAGAGGCCCCCTAGGGATCCCCGTCAGAGGAGGGAGGAGAGAGATGACCAAAAGGGGGGTGGTGAGAGTTAGAGAGTTGTTTGTACACCCCACCGTCCTCACTGTATGATGTACTTTTGACTGTTTGTATGAAATGGATTTCGTGTGGTTCCGTTTGTCGTGTGCCCTTTTCCTTCCTGCACTTTCTTCCACACCACGTTGTTCACGCTTCACGGGACTTTGCCCTGGACAGGAGGGAACTACTTTGCATGGAGAGTTTTTTGTTCCCTTTTTTTTTTCGCTTTCTTTTGGACGCGTCCAAGCGCGAGGACTCGTCTTAATCCTCGAATTCAAATTTAAAGCGACGGGTGACCTTTCTTCTCCGTGCCTTACCCGCAAACGAGCCCGCCTTCCGCCGAAACTTGCTCGCCCGTCTTTGTCTTCTTTCCCTCGATCGATGGAGTTCGGCGGTCTGGACCACGGCGAAGGTGGAGAGGGACGCGCCAGAGCACGGAACGGCGTCTATGGAGGAGGAAGGGCTGTTTCGGGCCCCCGAGGGACCCGAGGGGCCCGATGTCGCGAAGGGAGGTGAACACGGTCTGGTAGGTGCTTGGTTTTCCCCCTCTTTGATCCATTTTGAGTTTTGAAGCAAGCCGTGCTAGGGGGGAAAGGGTTCGGCGAGTGTTGCACTTAAATGATGGACGCGTCCTAGACAGGGGACGCGTTCTTTTTGACTGATGTGGGACCCCTTTCTTGGTGCAGGACATGGCGAGGACCATGGGCCTGGCCGATGAGTGGGCGAGTGCAGACGAGCCGAGCCGCATCAGGAGGGAGAGTTGCGGCAAGGCGAGGCTCGAGGACTGGCACGTACGTCTCCCTGGACAGCAAGGGAGTGTATTGGTGTAGGACAGCGCCGACTTCCTGCGGCAGCAGAGAGAGAGTTATGCCGGGCTTCCCCAAGATGGGGACACGCGTGTCATCGGCGGCTCGCGCGCCCAACTGTCAGAGGCTAGGCGGCAGCTGGCCGTCGCTCAACATGAGCTGTCGCTCCTAGTAAGTTACGTGTCGCACTTTTATCTTCAGATTTTAGAGTTTCACTGACGCCCGTTGTTTATTTTATTCCAGCGTGCCCAGCAGACAGCGACGGCGGGGATGATTGGTGGCGCATCTTCCAGTTCCTCGGCCCCTTTTCTCGAGATTGCCTCCCTCCGGGAACAACTTGCAGGTGCGGTGGCCCGCGCGACCCGGGCGGAAGAGGAGCGTGACGCCTGGGTGGCGACTGTAGCGGAGCTGCGGCATCGTGGTGAGGAGAGGCCTTCTCCAGACATCTTAGAGTTAAGGGTTCTTCTGCAGATGATGAGGAGAGAGGCAGAGAGAGAGAAACTCGAGAGAAGGTCCGAGTGACATCGGGATCAGACCGAGAGGAGGGCCTTGGAGGCCCAAGTGAGGGAGCTCCAACTGGGCCTTCAGGCCGTCGTGCAGAGGCTAGGAGGGATGGAGACGCGCTACGAGAGAGCGCGAGAGTTCAGGGAGCGACTGCGCCAGTCTGGTCGCTTTGCCGCTAGTGGCTTCTTTGCCACGCCAGGGGAGGAGCAGCGAGTCACTACTGCGGAGCAGGCGCGAAGAGGCGAGGCAGGTGCTGCTGCACGAGGATCCCAGAGGCTTCTCAGGGACCCGCACCTCAGGGGAGAGGAGGGGAGCGCCCAGAGAGATGAGTGATGGTGAGGATCGGCGAGCTGGTGGACTCGCCTCCTCCTTATGTTTATGATGTTTTTGACAGCTCATGTAGAATTACGAAGGGAGTGATTTGATTTTCTGCTACTTGTTTGTTCTCTTGTGCGTTCCTTCTTCCCTACACTTCTCCTCCTTTGCACTATTCCCATGTGATGGGTCTGCCGAGACTCCGCCCCAAGCGGAGAATCGCGTCTTGTGACCATTTTCAACGGGAATCTGCCGTCGAAGTCAAAAATGACGGCCCTAGTCCCTTTTCCCGGATGTTGTGTCAAGTTTTGCGGACGTCCTCCAAAACATGATAGGGTATCCCTAGACAACATAGGGGGCTAGTTGTCATATCTTCGTCCAATCAATCACCCTGTGCGAGTGGTGAAGTGACACACGGGACCGCATGGCAGGTACCTTATCGCGAGGGCTATCATTAACAGGTGATGGAGGCAATCTTGGCATGCACTCCTTCCATTTCTATAAATTTGTGTCCCTTTTATCCTCCCAGGTATATCGAGAGCTAACTCGAGGAGCACAAGTTCTCACGGGAGAGGAGGAGTTCAAAATTCCGAGAGTTGGATGGAGGGCGAATCTTCCCACTCCTCGAAGAGAAGCAGGTCCAGTGGTAGTAGTTCCCGGAGGCTTTCAGACCTCGAAGGGCACTTTAGCGAAAGGGCCCAATCACAACTCGTAAGCTGAGTTTTCCTGCCCTTTTTTCATTCTTTTTCTTCCTTTCTTTCTGACCAAACCTCCTCTCCATTCCCTGCATGCGTAGTGTGTGATGAAATCACAGATCTCATGGGAGTTGGTAGTGGCAGCATACCGAGGTCTCCCAGATTTTCAGAAGGCCAGGCTAGATGTGATGGGTTTTGGCACCTTTCTTCGGATCGAGCCGATCCAGCTCGACCTGGTCCTGATCCAAGCCTTGTGTGAGAGATGGGACCCAGTGAGTCGGGCATTCCTGATGCCCTGGGGGCACATGGTGCCCAGCTTGGAGGATGTGGTCCGGATCACAAGCCTAAAGGTGGAGGGCGAGGCAGTGACTGTGGTCACTTATGCGGATTACAGAGAAGGTGCCCAGAAGCTACTGGGTTTGGACCTAGATGGTCGAAAAAATAGGTCGGTAGCTAGGGCGTCCCTCATGGATGCATTAGGGCTCACCGACACTCGTCGGCGGGACGATGAATCCTCAGAAGAGTTCATGGAAAGGATGGAGATAGGATGCCGTGCTGTGTACTGCACAGATTTCGGCAACTGGGAAAGATGCAACATAGATTTGAGGAGATTTCTCCTCTTCCTTTTGGGGAGATTGGTACTGAGCTCGAAAGGGGACGATATCTAATGTCGCTTCCTGGAGCTGCTATCAGACCTTGAAAGAGTAGGGTACTATACCTGGGGAGCCGCCATGCTGGCACACTTGTTTGCAGGCCTGTTCCAAGAAGCGGATCGTGAGATGGCTGTGAGTGGTTTCACACCATTCATCCAGGTATTTTTGGCTTTGCTTGTTTTGTATTTTTTTTTGTGTTTTTGCAAGGTACTGATGACCTGTGCCGAGCAGCTGTGGAGCTATTATTACCTCCCTATGGGGAGATCTCAGCATTGGTGACCCGTGATGGTGCCGCTAGCCAGGCGGTGGGAACCCATCATGAGTGCGGCACCCCTAACCTACCAACTGATGGTGCTAAGGCGGGAGCTACAGGAGTTCCCTGCAGCGATGGTAAACTGGAGACCCTACTCAGACATGGTCGATGCCGACCAGCCGTGGGTTCTAGCAAGTCGTGCCCGGTTCAGACGGGAACTGTGGATGCACTACCTGAATGAAATCGAGCCGCTTCGGCTACGATTAGTTATGAGGATTTTAGGACTGGCTCAAGAATGGGTGGATTCAGCTGCACCACCTCGTGTCGGGAGAAAGACGCGGGGATCGGCGACCTGCATTGACTGGCGCGTGCGGTTCCCTGAACAGTATGAAGACTGGCAACGGGGTGGCACGATTGTAGAATCACAGGCACGGGATAGCAAGGACTACTAGCGTCTGTATAAGACAAAGTACGCAGAGCGGCTCCAACCCTGGGAACTTGTGGAGGTAGGTTTCCCCTTTTCTCTTTTCTTCTTTCTCCTTTTCTTGGTTTTCTGGTGAAAATGCTGACTCGTAAGGCTGCACGATGTCCAGGATGCCATGATAGCGAATTTACGAACTCGCTTGGCAGAGATGGAACAACAGTTGGGGGATGCCCGCGGAGCTACGAGCGCCTTGGTAGGTGTATAGTACGTTCCTAATTAAAATCCCAGATTCCAGATGTTGGCTGCTAATTCACGCGGTCGTAGCATGCCCAGATTGGCGCGGCTTCCCCTGCGATGGGAGTAGGTGGTGCCTCTTCCAACTTATGGATTCTCACCTCAGAACTTGACTTGCTTCATGAGCAACTTGCTCATGCCACGCAGCGTGCTACGGAGGCAGAAGGGATGCTCCGTATACAGGTAAAAGTTTCAGTGTTGAGTTCTCTTTGTTTACGCCTTATCGCGTATCTGAGATGGTACACTCGGCAGGAAAACGAGACGGAAGAAGCGCTTGCCCAAGCTGCGCAGAAGGAGGCTAGGATAGCAGAACTGGAGAGGGAACTGCGGCATCATCCTGATGACGACTCCTCTAGGGATGCTGTGGAACTGAGGATCACTCTCCAGTTGGAGAGGGAAGACCGCGAGAGAGAACGTGCAGAGAAAGAAAGAGACGCAGAGAGAGAAAGAGCCAACAGATTGACTGAAAGGGAGGAACGAAGGGCCATGGAGGCCCAACTATTCGAACTCCGAATCAGCCTTGGTCTTGCTGAACAGTGGCTGAGAGATGGTGAGGAGCGCTACCGAAGAGCACGAGAGCGTGGCTTTCATGTTGGTAGCTTCTCTGCTGCTTCCGTAGATCAACGCCGGGATGTGGGAATAGGAAGAGGAGTACAGAGCGGTAGGAGTACCGCTTTTCGTAGTTGGGTAGCACCTTTGAGAGCGTTTTGCCCGGAGAGTAGTGGGACGAGTAATGCAGAGAGAGAGAGCGGAACTTGATGTAATTTTTTTGGTTTTTGGAATAAAATACAAGGTTCGGTTTGTTTATTTTTCACCTTTGCTTCTGTTGCCTGAATCCCTGCACACATCACTGAAACAAACAAATCAAAATTTTTGTTCTGACTTGGCCCCTTGCTCAATAAGCAAATGGTCACTGTGACTGTCCTTGATAACTGGTCAAGGGGCCAAGCCTTTATTTAAGGAAGGCGAGAGAAAGATATAGTGATGATAGATGCGACAGGCAAGCACACGAATGCAAGCGGTATTAAAAGCGAGATGCTGCACGCAAATACAATCATGCAAAATTGATTTGTTTTCTTTTTTATATTTGGCATTTTTTTGTTTTATCATAAAAAAGATTTTTTGTTTGTAAATATGTACATTTTCTCTTTTCCATTTTTTGTTGTTTTTTTTATTTCAAAAAATTTTTTTTTTTGCTAATGCCCGGTTAGCACCCAAATGGCACCTAACCTACGTGAGACAGGGGTTTCTTACTAACCTCCCAGGTATCCTAAGTGCACATCTAGGTTGATTTGGGCCTCTAGACCCCTCGAATGATGATCCCGCCGGCTAAGACTTACCCTGATAACAATACCGTCATGCCATGCTTAGGCTCCCAGTTGCTTCCGACCACAGGGATTCACCCAAAAGATGTTTGAGGTAAATGATTTGCCCGACCCGGGTCTATTTCCTCACAACTCTAGATGGTATATGATGGAACACCCTGGAACCCTAACGACCAACTGCGCGACGCTGACCCGGAATCAGACGCCGTCGCACCCATAGGTGACGCGCTTGCATTGGCCTAAGTCCGATGTTAAACAAGAAGACATCAAGGTGGTAAACAGGGGTCTTGACCAGCCAGAAACACGGAGACTCCTTTGCAGCGATAGCTTTTGCTTTTCAAAGTAGGCAACCAAAGGTGTATATTAAAATAAGGTCGCAGACCCTGGGCAGTTTTCACCTTTCAGAAACTCCATCGAACCTTCATCTTTAGAGGAAGAAGGAAGAGCGTGGGGGGATAAACCTCCTGAGAGGATCGGCAAAATTGTTAACCCGGCGAGCGAATAAGGGCCCATTAACTCTTTCCTTTCGGACAACTTCAGACCAATTCTCGAGCATTTACATTCCACGGCCCCTTTTTTGTGGATTCAGACTTTTGCTTTGAGGGGTTCCATTTATCGCAACAGGCACGGTCACGACCAGGCTTTTCTCTTGATTTTGACTTTGTATTTCTTTTTGTGAGGGAGATATAGTCGTTTGACGTTTGTGGGCTCCCTTTTTGAATGCCTGCGGGGACACTGCCCTCTTCTCGTGCTCTGATCGATGCTCGAGGAAATGGATCCTACTCTTGCCTTTGGGGTTTGAGTTTCGGTTTCTCATGCTCAGCGTTTTAAGGGCGCCGACTGTCTCATTTGGTCGAAGAGAAAAGAATAAAGATTACAGCTTCCGGAGATCTTCTGGGTGACGCTCCACCGTAGGTGATGCTACCGACTTTTTTGAATAAAATACATAAGTGAGCATATGTTAGCTTCCTTCGAGCGAGCATAGGCCGACGTGGCCGGACAGGGATCTCCACGGTTCTGGCAAACCGAGACCCGGTGCCTACCAAGCCTTAATGGGCCCTATCCTAACATGAAGGTTAGATGCAGGGACTTAACTACATGGTGACTGCCAGGCATCGGCATTTTGAATTTTCCATATTTTTAGTGGTTTTCGGTATTTCTTTGTTTTTGATGTTTTTTATCTTTTCATCATTTTTTTTTGTTTGTTTTGTGCTAAGGGTAGTATTTCTTAAGATAAAGCCCATTCCAAGGGTGGGATAACTCGGTCCCTTCGGCGTTGATTAGCTTGTAGGTGTTGCCAGGGTACACGGCTTGAATTACAAATGGTCCTTCCCAATTGGGTTGGAGCTTAGAACGCGGCCCTCCAGGTTTGACAAAAATTCTTTTTACAACCATCTCACCGACTTCGAATTTTCTCTCAACGACTTTCTTTTGGTAAAAGCGAGCGAGTCTATTTTGATACACACGCGTGTGTTCGGCAGCGGCCAGCCGCTTCTCATCCAACAGTTCCAACTGGGCGAGGAGTGAATTACGACGATCGTCGAGGGGAAATTCCTCATCCAATTGTACCCTGAGAGAAGGGATCAGAGTCTCGTACGGGACTACTGCTTCCATACCATAAGTAAGGGCAAATGGAGTCTGCCTGGTGGGGGTACGGATTGAAGTGCGATAGGCCCATAGGGCTTCGATAAGTTTTTCTGACCAGTCTGAAAACTTACTAGATTCGCAGGTTTTTTTGATGATTTTGAGCAATGTTTTATTGGTGGCCTCCGCTTAGCCGTTACCTTGTGGGTAATAAGGCGATGAATGATGCAATGCAATTGCGTACCTTTTGCAGAGGTCCTGTAGGTCCTGAGAAATGAACTGTGGCCCATTATCGGTGACAATCGTGCTTGGGACGCCGAATCTGGCGAGGATGTTCTTTATGATGAATTTGCAGACTGTTGATGCCTTGATTTCCGCGTAAGCTTCAGCTTCGGCCCATTTGGTGAAGTATTCCGTCGCAGTAAGGATGGAAGATTTCTGCTTGGTGAGGGAATTGGGATCACCTAGGGGACCAATGATGTCGAATGCCCACATGGAGAAAGGCCACGGGGAGGATATTGGATGAAGTGAGGAAGATGGTGAATGGATTTTATCGGCGTGAAGTTGACACTTGACACACCTACGGACATAGACAGCACAATCTTCTTCCATAGTGGGCCAATAAAAGACTTGGCGAATGATCTTCTTGGCGAGCATCTGACTATTCACGTGGCCACCGCATACGCCCGAGTGCGTCTCCTCTACACATTTCCAAACCTCATCGTCACCAAGATATCTTAACAGAATACCAGTAAGGCTTCTCCTATAGAGTAGACCTCCAACCAATGTATATTTCTGAGCCACCCTTCTTATGGCTTTCTTGTCCTCTGTGGTGGCCCCTTCAGGATAAGACTAATCTTGGCAGTGTTTGACAATTTCATAGAACCATGGTTTCTCTTCATCAGCCAGTTCTTCTTCGGCCTCTGCCAACATGATCTCCCTCTTCTCAAGGATATCTTCCTGCAGGATCTTTCTTGCTATCCTGTCTTTGATGTTTACGTAGGAAGCAACATCGATTGCAGGGGCGTGAAGTTTATAGATGGAAATTGACTTAAACCATCTTCCTAGAGGGAACCTTATGGATGATGCTAATGAGGCGAGGGCATCGGTGAGAATATTCTGATGACGAGGGATATGAACAAAGATCAGTTTGGCGAACAGTTTGGCAAAGGCAGCAGTGAGTTCTTGGTATGGCTTGAGTTTGGGATCGCGAGTGCGATATTTAGTGAGCACCTGGCGAATGATGAATTGACTATCACCTACGACTCGCAACTCAGTGATACGAAAAGAATGAGCGAGTTCTAGGCCAGCTAGAAGAGCTTCATATTCGGCTATATTGTTGGTGACTGGAAATTTGAGTTGGTATGCCAATGGGAATGTGAGGCCTTCAGGAGACAGGAGGGCGACGCCGATTTCTCTCCCTTGAGAATTCAGAGCTCCATCAAAATATAGCATCCACATTGGCTCATCTGATTGGTTGACGGACATTAGTTCCTCATCTGGAAACTCTGATTGGACGGGATCGAACTTGGGAAGAGGATGGTGAGCGAGATGCTCGGCTATGACATAGCCTTTAATCACCTTTTGCTGGATGTAGGTGCTGTCGAACTGAGAGAGAAAACTTTGCCAGCGTGCTAGCCTATCCGTAAGGACGGCTTTCTCTAGAAGGAATTTGATAGGATTCATTCGAGCAATCAAGTGGACCTCATGAGCCAAGAAGTAGTGCTTCAATTTCTGCACTACCCAAACGAGGGCAGCACAGGTTTTCTCCATGACGGTATACTTCTGCTCACAGGGATTGAGAAGTTTGGACAAGTAATAGGTTGCCCGTTCCTTGTCTTCTTCATCAGCTTGTGCGAGGACGGCTCCCACGGAGTCATCCAAGACTGAGACGTAAAGGATCAGAGATTTTTCTGGTTTAGGTGGAATGAGAACGGGTGGACTAGCCAGATATTCCTTCAATCCTTCAAAAGCTTTCTGACATTTAGAATTCCAGTAGAATTCTACTCCTGGCTTGGTCAACTCGTAGAGAGGTCTACACCTTTGTGAATGTTGGGACACAAACCGACGAATAAACTGCAACCTCCCGATTAAACCTCGGACTTCCCTCAAATTCTTGGGAGGCGGCATATCCCTGATAGCCTTGGCTTTGTCGGGATCTATCTCGATCCCTCTTTTACTCACAATGAACCCCAGCAATTTACCCGACGACACACCAAACACACACTTTTTCGGGTTCATTTTCAATTGGAACTCCCTTGACCTCTGCAAGACCTTAGCCAAAACTTCTGGATGTTCCATCCTGGTCCTTGATTTTACCAATAAGTCATCCACATACACTTCCAGATATATGTGCATCATGTCATGAAATATGGCCATCATAGCTCTGTGGTAAGTAGCTCCAGCATTCTTTAACCCAAACGGCATGACCACGTAACAGTATGTTCCCCAAGGAGTAGTGAATGACGTCTTTTCCTGATCTTCTTCTGCCAAACGAATTTGATTGTATCCTGAAAATCCATCCATGAATGAGAGGGTTTTGTAGCCTGCCGTGTTATCGATCAATACATCAATGTGAGGCAAGGGAAAATCATCCTTTGGACATGCGCGGTTAAGGTCCCGGAAGTCGATGCAAATCCTGACTTTCCCATCTTTCTTCATAACCGGGACAATGTTCGCCACCCATTGAGGATAAAGGACGACTCTAATGAACCTGGCTTTGTGGAGCTTATCGACCTCTTCTTTCATTTTTAAAGCCATCTGAGGGTGGAAATGCCTTAACCTTTATTTTACCGAGACGGACCCTGGTTTTAGGGTTAAATGGTGTTCGACCAAGGTTGAATCTAGACCCGGCATATCCTCGTAACTCCATGCAAACGTGTCCTTATATTCCTTGAGAACCTCAATTAATGTCTCTTCTTCAGAGGGTGGTAGGTTGTCACTTATGAGGATGATCCTAGGGTCTTCCTCAGTTCCCAAGTTGACTTCTTTGGTGGATTCTTCTACGGCGGTTGACGGCTCGTCGAATCTCCTCATTCCACTTGCGTATGCGCCTGCCGCATCCTCATATTCTTCACCCTCATCTTCAGTGGGGCATTCTTCATCCGTGATCTCGTAGACTCCATACCCTTCATCAAATGCACAGTCGCCCTCACATTCTATTTCCGGTAGCTGGATGGGATTTTCTAACAACTGGGGGATGGCAAGAAGGGCCTGACACCTGGCGGCTAAATCTAGAAGGAATCGACGAGGGATCTACCTACCCTTGGATTTCTTCCTAGGTACCACCCTTGACCTATCATTCCTAGATTGACTGACAATATTTACAGAAGAAGAGGAAGACGAAGAGGATGGTGTAGAATGTACAGGAGAAGACCCCTCAGAGGAGGGGTAGAAAAGGTCGCTCATCGGACCTTGGACGGGTGGTCCGCAGGGCGGGACGCACCCGGGGGAGATGTAAGAGGTTTCCTCAACGAAGATGTGTTGTTGAGGAGTTTGAAAATTGACGTTTTTTTTTCATTTTCATTTTTAATGACAAAGCAGTGAAAAGAGATTGGAGGAAAGAGAAAAGTGGTTATGGCTAGAGGATTGTGAGGCTCATAGAGCAGATCATGGTTGAGGACCTGGCGCGGGTTGAGAAGCCCGCGTAGGTATGTAAGCAAAGAAGGGGACCTGGGAAGATCATCAGACAATTGTCTGGCCCAGGAAGAAGATATCAGCAAAGGCTGAGACGAGTGGATGGAGAAGATGGCGGCTAATGAGCCGTCGACGGCAATGTTGAGGACGGATGAAGATCCGTCGATGACAGGGTCCTTCTGGCGAGGACGAGGATAGTTTGGAACCTTGGCAAGAGTGGTAATGTTCTCTGGTATTCCAGAGATCAATGGCGGTCCTTCAAGTTGCGGAGACGAGAACATCCTTTCCAGTGCAACGGAGATGTCCCGTATGTCGAACCATTTGTTCCACTCGCATTCCGGATCTTTGATCTTGCCTCTTTTGGTGATCCTCAGACATTTTTCAGCCAAATATACAGCATGTGATCCCCCATATGCTTCTCGTGGGTGATCTTCCATCTGAACAACGGGCCCTCTGTTGAAGTGGTTTGATAGAGTCCATGTGAGGGGCTTCCAATCCGCCTTGAACGGTCCTTTGAAGCCTAGGCCAAACCTGCGGTTCGGCCTAATTTCCTTTGGCGGTTTGAGCCTACCCTGTAACTGTGCGTCCAAACCTTTACTCTGTTGGTAGCCGATGTTCCTCATAATCTCCCACCCTTTGGAGTGAAAAGGGAGACATGATGTTGCGGTTGTCCTGACCGGCTCCTTTGGTGCTAGTGGAACGTGAGATGAATCACGTACATCCAGTAGTGACAATATGGGCCGATGAGACGGCCAAACAGAGGGCAGAGAGGTGTTGATAGCATCCACTGTGTGAAGGACAGGTGTACTGACCACTTTAATAATTCTCCCATTGTAAGGAAACTTCATGCACTGATGGTTGGTGGAAGGCACAGCGTCCATGGCTTCGATGTAAGGGCGACCCAGTATAGCCTTGAATGTGGGGTCCATGTCGAGGACATAGAATTCCGTGGAAATTGACATGGGGCCTAGTTCTGCCTTTAGAACAATCATCCCCTGCGGCGGCCTTTTGCTATTGTCATAGGCCGTGACCGTGATCGAGGAAGGTCTTATTTGTTCCTCGTCGATCCCACACAACTGAAGAGTACTCATGGAGATCACATTTATGGACGCACCCGTGTCCACAAGACACGGGTTTATGGATACCCCATTGATTTTTATTGAAATGCACAATGCATATTTCCGAGCTTCCTTGGGAGCGAGCTCGTAGTTGTGGAACATGATGGCCGGTTGTGTGTCTGTTGGGGTCAGGACGGTCGAAATCTTCTCCATGGGGAGGCCCTCATTAACCATGACCTTTTGAAGATATTCCATCAAGGCCGTCTGGTGGGATGTGGATCTTTGAAGTAGCTCCAGGATGGAGATCCGAGCAGGTGTCTTGTCCAAGTGTTTCAATAGATCATAATGTGTTCCAGGGATAGCTCTTTCTGGTTGTTCTCCATCATCCTTCTCTAGCTGAGACTGCTCAGGATTCTGACTGTTGTGGAGGAAAACCCTGTGGAAAATCCTTCCACTCCGGAGCACCATTGCCTGCGGCTTTTGTACCTCTGTGGGGGTAGCAGTGGGTTTTAACAGGGATTTGAGGGGTAGTGGTGGAGGAATGGTTGATGAAGCAGGGGTGATGACGGGAGCAGGGATTCTGATGAGGGGTTTGTTAGGTGGAGGCATGGTGGAGGTAGAGGGGATATCGCGCGGATTATGAAGGATAAGGGGTCTGGAAGGTGGAGGTGGAGACGAAGTAGAAGTGGGTAGGGATTGAAGCGGGTAATGATTTTGAGGTGGGTGATGGGTAATGAGTGGTTTTGAAGGCATTAGTGGTGATACGGTGGAGAAAGACGGGGTTATATATGGTTGACGGATGATAAGGGGTTTAGCAGGCGTAGGGGTAAATGTGGTAGAGGTGGATGGTAAAGTGGGGGAGTGAGAGAAGATGAGAGGGTGTGAAGGCGTAGTGGAGAGTGTCGGTTGATAGGAGATTGGGGTACGGATGAGAGGGCGTAATGGTAGTGGAAATGGTGAAGGCGATACTAACGAGGGTTGATGAGAGAGAGGTGCTACCCGGGCAAGGCAAGGGTGTTGCGTGATGATAGGATTCACGGTAGAAAGAATGGAGGTACTTTCCTGGTGCCACACCTGCTCTCGCCCGACTTCCGGGAAGGAGGAGATGGGGTTAACCTGATGATTGGGCTATTGGTGCTCCGGTAATGGATTCTGGATTATGCCCATGTCGGGCTGTTGTTGTGGGGCCTGCTGAGGCTGTTGTTATTGTTGTGGTTGCTGCTGCTGCTGCTGTTGTAACTGCTGCTGTGGCCTATGAGGAGGTCTCCTAGCCTTGAGAGCCATGACGTATCGTCTCATTTCATCCCAATCTATTTGATGTTCATCATTCATATCGTGGATGTAATCTTTGAAATGGAAGCAGTAATCTACTGTGTGTCCTGGCTGCCTGTGGTAGACGCAGTATTTGGAGGTATCAACATTTGGGGGCCACACGGGCCTTTCTCTGGGTAGGGCGAGTTGGTTTGATGCCATGAGGGCATTAAAAATGTCTGCTAAGGTTTCTGGCAATGGTGGATAGTAGGCTCTCTTGGGACCGAGCGGCCTCCTTTGTTGCTATTGGGGGCCATAGTTCCCCGGGGGTGGAACTTGGTTGTACTGAAGCGATGGTTGTTGTTGCTGAGATTGTGGTTGTTGTTGATGGGGTTGACGTAATGGAGGCATATTATCCTGGGGTGGATTATTTTGGGGTGGAGGACGAAGAGGGAAAGGACCTGGTTGGAGGGGAAGTCGGGGCATTTGTGGAGGCCTTGGGTTGACTGCATAGTTGGCATTGTTGACCGCACCCACTTGCTCATTTGTCACGACCCCTTCTGTGGCTCCGCCCGGGACACCAGCTCCTGTCTTTCTGACCACTTTGGGCTTCGACGACTCAAACATGTTCATAATGGGGGAGTCTTTTAACTGGGTTTGGATGTATTGGGCCCTTTCATAGAGTTCCTCCATTGTAGTAAGTTTATTCATGGCCAGGATGTGTCTGAACTGTGGGGTTGCATTAGACACAATCATCTTCACTTGTTCGGGCTCAGAGAGGGTATCCCTTATTCTTTCCGCCAGAGACTTCCATCTATCAGGATAGCAGACAAAATCCTCGTCGGGCTTCATCTTTTCGGCCACTAGGTTGGTAATGGAGAGTGAGGGAACGACCCTATCCCTATATTTCTGCAAGAACCTTCTCTGGACTATTTCAAAATTCTCGGCCTCGCGGGGCTCCAAGGAATAGAACCACTCAAGCGCGGGACCATCCAATGATCTCCGAAAGAGGTATGCCAGGGACCTCTGATCGTTTTGCCAATAGGAGGATTCATACATGAAATCCTTGAGGTGAATGAAGGGGTTGCCGGTACCATTGTATCTGCGGTACGTGGGCATTTCGGAGGGAGGAAGATTGGTGAGGACACACGCCGCATCACTCGACGGAGCACACGGAGCATGCCGGCATCCCTTTGGCTCGGCGATCATCTAGCAGATTAGCAGAGTTATCCCTATTTATTTTTTCATGCTTTAGGCCATGTTGGGCCTTGGATTAGTCCCTGCGTGGACACTGCTTTCTAGTTGTGGGCCCTTGTAGGCCAATTGGACATTTTTTTATGCTTTGTAGGCTTATTTAGAGGGCAAAGGGTTAGTGGGCCATCTTGTGCTCCACTCCTCCTTGGCCCATGTGGGGATTTGCGCACCCACCCCTAGGGTTAGGGTTTTGGGCGCATCCCACCTCCTCCAAGTGGAGGAGGTAGCAGCCGCCTTCCTTTTTGGGCGCCCCCCCCCCTTTCCCCTTTCCACTCTCCCCCCCTTGCCTCACTTGAGCGCACCCTCCTTGATTGGAGGGAGGGCTGGTCGCAACCCCCCTTGAATGGAGGGAGTTGGGGCCCACCCCTCCTCCCATTTGCGCCCCCACCCCCCATGTGGCTAGGTTGAAACCCTAGTTTTCCCCCCCCGGGTATATAACCCTTGTATTTTCCTCTTTTTCAAATTAATGAACAATCAAACAATTTCTTGAGGAGCCTTTTGCGCATCCACCTCTTGGAGAGGGCGACCCTCTCCTCCTCCACAGCTCCTGCGACGGGAGCAACCCCGGGGTGCGACGCCCCATCCCCTCGGTGCGACGCCGAGGTTCCCTCCCTCTTCTACGTCGTCTCCGGTTCAATTCGTGAGTTCCAGATTCAGCCCCGAGTTGCAGCGGCGACCCTGTCCGGTGCTGATCGAATCTGAGCCCCCCTCCTTTTTCTGTGGATACGTCTACAAGTCAGCGACGCGTGGGCCTTGGTTTCGCCTCGATCCGAGGTCGGCACCACCCGTGGCGGATTTCCTCGTGAGCTAGCGCAGGAGCCTCCATCTCTGCGCGCCCAGATCCAACCTCCTCCTTGCGAAAATCCCACAGGACGCACGACGCCGAGTTTGGAGCTGATTTCTTCAGGGTTGGTACCTCTCGTCGTCCTCTTTCCAACGCCGCCAACCTCGTCTCCTTCCGACGCCCGAGCTGTTCGTGGCGTCCGTTCCCGTGAGGTCGCGCGGATCTGTCCAGTCCACCCGGCGCCAGAAGACCCGGCGACTTCCCGAGTTCACGGCGTCCAACCTCGACCAGATCTGGTCGAGCCCTTTGGTCCGGACCTGCTGATCTGCGTCCCCAGCATCCTCCCTCAAGTGGAGCCTCGTTCGCCTTCCAGAACAGCGAGTTACCATTTTCCCCGCTCGACAGCGCGGTTCTGGAGGCAGCTTTCTTGTCCCCACTTGCAGGTGCGGCCACGGCTTCCACGATCGGAATCTGAGGGCGCCCTTTGGCCGAGGCTTCCTCCTGCGACCTAACTGCGCGTCGTCGCTGACGGCACCCCAATCGGACCCCGGAGCGGACCGTGAGAGCCCTTTTCGCCGAGTCGCGCGTTGCTGCGATTCTGCCGGTCGGCGTCCGGGCCTTCCTCGCGATCAACCCCTCCACCGAGTGCCGCCCGTCAGCCCGTGTATCGGCCACCCCGAATGGAGTTGTTGTAGCCTGTTATCTCCCTGCGAGGAGTGGGCACCATTGCTGGCTTGTACTTTTCTTTCATTGTGTGTATCGGGGTTGTCGGTCTCGGCCGGGGTTCCTTCCCCACGCCTAGGCGTGGAGGTACGTGCGACGCTCCCCCTTCGGCATTCTGCTTTACTAGTATGTGATTATTGCATGCCGCGTGAGAGAGTAGGGATCCTAGCTAGCATTAAACACCGCGAGATCGTGAGCGAGAGTATTCCCATTCCGTGGCCCCAGTCGAGCACCGAGCTCAGACTGGACTCCTATAGTTGCGCGTCGGCTCCTTTGCCGCTTTGATCCACTCGCTTCCCTCATAGGGACGGCCGTGGACTTGGGTTTCTTGTTGAGAGACGCCTCTCCCCGGAGGAATAGTACGGAAGTCGTTCACTCGGCTTGCCTTGTCACGTGTGAGTGCTGGCCGCACTTGGTCTTCATAGTAGGTCCAGTCCTTTTTAGTCCCGTTCCGCGTCAAATTTGGTATCAGAGCATATTGTCCCGCATCAAATTTGGTATCAGAGCCTAGGGAACCAGTTTGTTCTAACAAATTGGGGTCTTAGGTCATTCGAGTCTTTAGGTTGTCTAGGGTGCAATTGAGGCCTTAGAGTTATCTAGGTTGCATTGAGTCTCTTAGTTCATCTAGGTAACCCACCATTGCATTGTAATGTTAGGTTTGTGTCTAGTTAGAGTTTTGTCCTTGTCTCGTTGAGTCTTGCATGTCCAGCTCCGCGCCAACCCCATGGTGGTTCCTCGAGCCCACATGACAGATTAGTCATCCCTATTGGCCCGATTCGATGCTCTTATGGTACGACCCCTAAGTGTCGCCCCTACCACTCAGTCGTCGGGAGACCCGATCCCTATACCGATGACCGAGTCATTCCAGCGCCCTGTCATGTCCACTGCCATCCTACCTAATGGGATGCATACGGAGATCGACTTCATCAGTAGGGTGTCGTCTAACTGTGTCTCACAAGACATTATTGAGTCACTCTCTAAGACTGGGGAGATTGTTCTCTGTGATGGTTTAGCTTTTATCGAGTTTCAACGGTGGTTTGGCCTCGTTAAATATTTCGATGGCGCTTGGTGCAAGATCAGCACACTTGCTGGTCCATGCATCATTTTAGGGCGAACTTGGTTGGAGGAAAGAAGTGCGACCATCGACCTGGATAGGAGGACCTGCACCTTACACCCATCTCACCTTCCCGGTGAGTTTGTCTTCCATGACGGCGTTACGCCGACCACCTCCATGTCATCACCTGGGTTTGTTCCAGTGAGTTACGAGGCTGAACAGGAGTTGATTGAGGAGTACCTAACTGAGGTTGAGGAGTTAGGGAGTGATCCCCTCCACATCATAGAGGACTCCGTTTCCACTCCCGAGAGAGAGGCTTCACCCTTAGACCCTCATATAGAGACATTCTTACCTTCCGAGGGTGAACTGGTCATTGGTGAGTCTTTAGCTAGCTGGCTAAGGGAGGGTCCACTTCTAGATGTATCCATTCCTTGCTATACACCCATGGGACCAGCCCTCCCAATAATACCCCTTAACTCCTTTCACACCACTTTTCGGTCCTTCTGCTGTCTTGAAAATGTGAAGGACTTCCTTAGGAGTTTAGATTATCAATGGGAGTTGACTTATATGTTGACCTTAGGGTCTGACCAACCCTATAGTCATAGCTTTACACTCCCTGCTTTGGGGTCTATTACCTCGGTCTACACCATAGGACATATCACATCCGAGGTCCTTTTATTATTTCCCATACCCGTGGAGGTTGATTTTGTCCCCGCTTATGGTTCCACGGTCCCGAGGGAGGAACCTAGCCTTCCTTGCCTTCCTCATGAGCATCTTGCCCCATACATGAGAGTGCCTGAAGGTGATTATCTGCACCTGGGCGAATGTCGCACATGGGCAAGTATAGTAAAGGGACCTGTCGGGAGGGGTCATCATTTCTTTGACCCTTTCGATCCCCTCCCAAGTGAGCCTCTCGACCCATATTCTTTTCCCCACCTTGTCAAGGAGGTCCACTATCATACACCACCTAGGCCTTCTAGTCAACACCTCACCTTACCGGCATCCAGATGCCCGAGCTTAGGAGGCCAGGGACACATGTCTCTTCCCCATGTTTCTGCATGTCCACCATCATATAGGGGTTTGTCTCATATAGGGAATGTCATGAGTGAGTTTGGGCAATTTAGTCCCCATGAGTCTACCACATTCCGTAGGACACCCATGCATGATAGATACAACTTTGGATGTCCTGGTCCTCCCCGTGTTGTCCAATCATGTAGGAGTCATAGGCATGCTAGGTCTGTGTTTGGATGTCCAGGACCACCACTGCATTCACATAGGTATGAGTCAACACAGCTAGTTCGGAGTCTACATCATCATCACCCCCTCGAGGCCAGCAACGCACGTTATAAGGAACTAGCTGACGCGCATCGACGCACCCGTGAGTTCTAAGTGGGAGAGTACATCATGATCAGGGTTAGACCTGAACGGTTCCCTTCGGGGGCCGTGAAGAAACTCCAGGACCGCGGTGCAGGACCCTTCCGAGTTCTGAAGCGAATAGGGTCGAATGCGTATGAGATTGAGCTGCCAGACGACTATGGGATCAGCTCGACGTTCAATGTCTCAGATCTGGTGGCATATCGGGATCCCGCGGTGATTCCCAGTGAGCTTTTTGGGCCTACCCCTCCTGTTGAGAGCATTACACCTTCTGAGCGTCCACCTCCTCCAGCCCCATTACAGACACGCGAGCATGTAGATTACATACTGGATGAGCAGGTGACCACGACCAGGAGCGGAGCCTACCAACGCTTTCTAGTGCGTTGGAGAGGGCGCCCTGCGACAGACGACACCTGGATCACACGTGGAGAGCTGGAGCGGATCGACCCGGACCTGCTGGAGCGTTACTTGAGCGACCGTGACCCTTACTCGACAGGGTCGAGCTCTTCCCACCCGGGGAGAATTGGTGAGGACACACGCCGCATCACTCGACGGAGCACACGGAGCATGCCGGCATCCCTTTGGCTCGACGATCATCTAGCAGATTAGCAGAGTTATCCCTATTTATTTTTTCATGCTTTAGGCCATGTTGGGCCTTGGATTAGTCCCTGCGTGGACACTGCTTTCTAGTTGTGGGCCCTTGTAGGCCAATTGGACATTTTTTTATGCTTTGTAGGCTTATTTAGAGGGCAAAGGGTTAGTGGGCCATCTTGTGCTCCACTCCTCCTTGGCCCATGTGGGGATTTGCGCACCCACCCCTAGGGTTAGGGTTTTGGGCGCATCCCACCTCCTCCAACTGGAGGAGGTAGCAGCCGCCTTCCTTTTTGGGCGCCCCCCCCTTTCCCCTTTCCACTCTCCCCCCCTTGCCTCACTTGAGCGCACCCTCCTTGATTGGAGGGAGGGCTGGTTGCAACCCCCCTTGAATGGAGGGAGTTGGGGCCCACCCCTTCTCCCATTTGCGCCCCCACCCCCCATGTGGCTAGGTTGAAACCCTAGTTTTCCCCCCCCGGGTATATAACCCTTGTATTTTCCTCTTTTTCAAATTAATGAACAATCAAACAATTTCTTGAGGAGCCTTTTGCGCATCCACCTCTTGGAGAGGGCGACCCTCTCCTCCTCCACAGCTCCTGCGACGGGAGCAACCCCGGGGTGCGACGCCCCATCCCCTCGGTGCGACGCCGAGGTTCCCTCCCTCTTCTACGTCGTCTCCGGTTCAATTCGTGAGTTCCAGATTCAGCCCCGAGTTGCAGCGGCAACCCTGTCCGGTGCTGATCGAATCTGAGCCCCCCTCCTTTTTCTGTGGATACGTCTACAAGTCAGCGACGCGTGGGCCTTGGTTTCGCCTCGATCCGAGGTCGGCACCACCCGTGGCGGATTTCCTCGTGAGCTAGCGCAGGAGCCTCCATCTCTGCGCGCCCAGATCCAACCTCCTCCTTGAGAAAATCCCACAGGACGCACGACGCCGAGTTTGGAGCTGATTTCTTCAAGGTTTGTACCTCTCGTCGTCCTCTTTCCAACGCCGCCAACCTCGTCTCCTTCCGACGCCCGAGCTGTTCGTGGCGTCCGTTCCCGTGAGGTCGCGCGGATCTGTCCAGTCCACCCGGCGCCAGAAGACCCGGCGACTTCCCGAGTTCACGACGTCCAACCTCGACCAGATCTGGTCGAGCCCTTTGGTCCGGACCTGCTGCTCTGTGTCCCCAGCATCCTCCCTCAAGCGGAGCCTCGTTCGCCTTCCAGAACAGCGAGTTACCATTTTCCCCGCTCGACAGCGCGGTTCTGGAGGCAGCTTTCTTGTCCCCACTTGCAGGTGCGGCCACGGCTTCCACGATCAGAATCTGAGGGCGCCCTTTGGCCGAGGCTTCCTCCTGCGACCTAACTGCGCGTCGTCACTGACGGCACCCCAATCGGACCCCGGAGCGGACCGTGAGAGCCCTTTTCGCCGAGTCGCGCGTTGCTGCGATTCTGCCGGTCGGCGTCCGGGCCTTCCTCGCGATCAACCCCTCCACCGAGTGCCGCCCGTCAGCCCGTGTATCGGCCACCCCGAATGGAGTTGTTGTAGCCTGTTATCTCCCTGCGAGGAGTGGGCACCATTGCTGGCTTGTACTTTTCTTTCATTGTGTGTATCGGGGTTGTCGGTCTCGGCCGGGGTTCCTTCCCCACGCCTAGGCGTGGAGGTACGTGCGACGCTCCCCCTTCGGCATTCTGCTTTACTAGTATGTGATTATTGCATGCCGCGTGAGAGAGTAGGGATCCTAGCTAGCATTAAACACCGCGAGATCGTGAGCGAGAGTATTCCCATTCCGTGGCCCCAGTCGAGCACCGAGCTCAGACTGGACTCCTATAGTTGCGCGTCGGCTCCTTTGCCGCTTTGATCCACTCGCTTCCCTCATAGGGACGGTCGTGGACTTGGGTTTCTTGTTGAGAGACGCCTCTCCCCGGAGGAATAGTACGGAAGTCGTTCACTCGGCTTGCCTTGTCACGTGTGAGTGCTGGCCGCACTTGGTCTTCATAGTAGGTCCAGTCCTTTTTAGTCCCGTTCCGCGTCAAATTTGGTATCAGAGCATATTGTCCCGCATCAAATTTGGTATCAGAGCATATTGTCCCGCATCAAAGATGAATGACGGGAAGGATTGGCAAAGCAACCTCCGGGGTGGCTTTCACGTCCACCATCCTTCTCAGATTTTGAAACTACTCGTCCATGCGATTGAACCTATTGAGGAGCGATTGGGCGAGCTCCTCTGGAGGTGAAGGTGGCACTTGCCACTGGGGGAGAAACTGTCTCCCGGAGACTTGAGGGGGGAACCCGGATTGAGAGGGAGCTGTCGGACCGCCGACAGTTGGCCCTGGCTGAAGCGGTGTGTGGGGAACAATGGGAGTTTGAGATTGTGACGGGAACTGGAATGAGGGTGGTTGTTGGCTCGCTTGTCCTTGAAGCGAGGGAGACTGGATGGCTTGTTCCAATGAAGGAGATGGAATGGCCTGCACGGACTCTTGGAGAGGTGCGATGGCCGGAGTTGATTCCTGGGGCGTGGGGGAAACAGATTTCCCTTTTAGAATGGCCTGGAAGGCCCGGAGCTATTCAGAGGTAAGCTCCGTGTTGGCGAGGACGCCCAGTAAGGAAGAGATATCCTGCGGTGGGGATGTGTCCCCGGCAATAACCTGCACCTCATGCGAGGGCTCATGAGAAGGACCTGAGTCCATAGCATAGACTCGCGGGTCGACTGACAAACCACGACTAGGGTGGTTCTCCTCAAAAGACTCGTGAGCCATGCTCACAGTTTTCCCAGAACGTAAAAACATACACTAGCAAGCAGATAGCAGAGATTATCAAACAAGTGGATGTCTTTACGCCTTTTTTGTGTTTTGATTTTGATGATTTTTTTTGTGTTTTTAGCGAGATCCGAAGTTCACACAAAATAGGGACCCTGGTTTATTTTTGTTTCACCGCCGTGTCAGCTAGGGTCTCTCGTCTCACCACGAATGAAATGACTAACTCCGGGGAACTTCAATGGTACAACCAGCCAAGTGAACGAAGAGGAGATTCTTCGATGTCGGGGACTTACGGAGGTCCCAGTGGAGGAGATTCTAGTCCGTTGAGAGGAATTCTCAAACGGAGAGTCCTTCCTTCACCGGGAAAGGGTGATCCTCAAAGAAAACGAAAAAAGGATAGAAAAGAGGGATGAATGCATGCAATGAAATACTGACAAAGATATAGAGTGGGAAAATAACAGAAATAACAGACATATAATAAACAAACAACCAATCACAACTGACAGTGCTGCCGTGAGCACAACGGGGGCGCACGCGGGCGCCAAGGTGGAGAGGCACGGATGGTGCCAAACTTGCAAGGGTAGTCGAAAGGAAGCAGTAGAGGTCCCACCGTGATCGCCAATCTGTGAGCGACGTCACGCGGTTCGGGGTGCGAAGAGGACGCGGAGCACGCGGGCTCCTTCTTTTTGTTTGCTGCAACACAGAAATAAGAGAAAAGAGAAGGGTCCACCACGGGAGATTGCTCCGGCGGGGCGAGCGGGACAAATGTAATATAGCAAGATATGGGGGTTAAACGGCCATAGCGGGAAGTGACTCGCCGCGACCTCGGGGGGACGGGAATGGTGCAGAAATTAAATAGCAAGAATTGAAACGGCCATTGGGGAAGTGACTCGCCGCGGTCTCGAGAATATGAGTAGATAAGAATATAACAGAATATAAGGAGAATATAAAGAGCGGGAATTTAAACGGCCATTAGGGAAGTGACTCGCCGCGGCATCGAGAACATGAATAGATAAGAATATAATATATAAGAACGAGAATTTAAACGGCCATTGGGGAAGTGACTCGTCGCGGCCTCGAGAATATGAATAGATAAGAATATAACATATAAGAACGGAAATTTAAACGGCCATTGGGGAAGTGACTCGCCGTGGCCTCGAGAATATGAATATATAAGAATATAACATATAAAGAGAGTATAAGAACGGAAATTTAAACGGCCATTGGGGAAGTGACTCGCCGCGGCCTCGAGAACAAGATGTGATCGTCAGGGGCCGAAAGACCCCAAAATAAAGAAAGTGATCGTGCCTACCTCAAGAGCGGGAGATGGCGGGTTACTTCTTCCTCCCCCTTCGGCCGATCGACGGAGAGGGCTTTCCTTGGGTACCATTGCAAAATAACGACAAACAAGTAACGAGTGGATTAGAAAGATGAAGGTGTAGTATTCAAATCCTTGCGATAAAAATAACAAAATGATGGCAAGACACACACCTGGTTGGTGTTGTCTTTTAAACCCCTCTCGGACTCGAGTAGGAGGAAAATGAGATGATGGATGCAAGAAGTATATAAGAAGAGGCACCCTTATGAAGGGGGATAGATGATGCGAGATGATGACTGCAAAAGAACTAAGAAGAAAAGGAAAGGATTGGCTTATTGGATGTGCCGATGGTGAAATCCGGTGGAGTTCCGGCAGCGTAGGGATGGCGTGGAAGCGCGGTGGATGAAGACGACCTTCCTCTCGCGAGCGTGGGCACCCGAGAAGCCGGCAGAACCTCCACCTACAAAAGACCCCACGGGTTAGAAAATGACTCCGGTAGCCTCTGGGCTCCGGCAGCCTATCGGATCTCTTCGAAGCTCCCCCAGAACTGAGGGGGGGGCCTTTATTTATAGGGCTCTGGAGGGTGGAGGCGTCCAGGACCCTGGACACCTCCATCAGGGCCGAACTAATATTTTATTCTATTTTTATTAATTTTTTCGGAATATTTTTGTGGAGGCGTCCAGGGCCCCGGACGCCCCTAATAGGTCCACCGAACATTTTGAAATGGGCGCGTCCAGCGGGCTGGACGTCTCCATAATTTGGATTTTTTCACACACGACAAACTGTCGTTCTGTGGGCGGCGCCCGTGAGGGAGTTGATGGAGGCGTCCAGGGGCCTGGACGCCTCCATAAATATATTATTTTTTATTATTTTGTTTTGTTTTTATGCCAAAGCTGGCATTTTAATTTTTATACTTGTTTTTATGGAGGCGTCCAGGGGCCTGGACGCCTCCATTAATATATATTTTTTATTTATGTTTTGTCTTTTATGCCAACTGGCATTTTACATATTTTTTTTATATTAGTTTTTATGGAGGCGTCCAGGGTCCTGGACGCCTCCATTAATATATATATTTTATTTATTTTTGGGCTCTGAAAAACAAATAAAATAAATTAAAAGAATGGGGGCGTCCAGGGGCCTGGACGCCCCCATTAAGACCCACCCGGGTCCTCAGTTCAGGCATTGGCGGCCGCCTGGCAGACACCCTTCTTGATTCCGGAACCTCCTGATGCGTCTGACTTGTGTTTATGCCGTCCGAATGCCGTGACGAGACGATTCCGGATGCCGGAAAAGGCAGAAGAAGACCCAAGAAAAGGAAGTATTTAAGAGATTTGAAATGCGTAAGCCGTCGCGGGGCGTTGTATAGTAATATGAGACTTTCTCAGGAGACATCAAGAATGGCGTGTCTACAGCGATCACTCCTCAAATATGGTTTTCCCCAAAACGCCCCAAACGGCCCGCTCGGCTCATCGCAGCCTACGAAACTTGCGGGAAAAGAAGGAGCACGAGCTGGGGGTCCATCACCCTACCTCCACCGAAGATTTCGCGCACCGTGGACGCCGATCCACGAAGAAAATGCCGTTGAAGCCTCGCCGCTCCACGAACCTATGGCCGAGCTTCAGTGCGCCCTCCAGCCTCGATCCTCGACCCATCCTCGCCGTCCTCCTCGCCCGCATCGCCCCGCCTCACCCCCGCCTCGGTCCGTCGGCCGCCGGAGAGGAGAGAGTGAGAGGAGAGAGTGGGTGAAGAGAGAGAGGGTGAGAGTGAGAAATGAGAGGAAGAGAGAGGGTGGGGGGGTATATAGAAAAATCCGAAAAATCAAAAAAATCTCGAAAAATAGAAAATCACACCCTCGCGATCCTCGGAACGCACCGATCGCAACGGTACCACACTCGCCTAGGTGAACGGCCCGGTTCACCCGCAACGAGGTTCCGAAGGGAAAGCCGAAACCCACGCCGGGAATCGGAAAACACACGCGGAAAAAGCCGCGGAACACCTCCGGGCCTCCGAAACGACTCCGGATCCCGCCGATCCGAACACGAAAGATGTCCGAAACGAAATTTCAGACACAACAGAGTCGGACGCTCCGAGAAACCAGATCCAAGACCCACGAACGAGGATCCGAAAAACCCGGGGCATTACACATGAGATTTTAAGGTGGTTCGATTGTAGTCCACAATCTACATCCACCCCTCACTCCAACTAGAGTGAGGATTCCACTAGCCACTGCTAGAAAACTGCAGACTCAGTCTGCGAACGCTATGCTACCACACAGCTTGAACAACCAAGGGAAATAAATCCCTCAACCAAACTCTGCTACCCACAGAGCTTGGCACCTGGACCTGCTACCAGCCAGACCAGAACCGGAGATGGCTCTCCCTTCCTCCAACCCGGAGGGAACCTGCTAATGACAACCCGTCACTGGCAAAACCAGAGATCACAAATCTCTCTTCCTCTGCAGCCCAGAGGGGAACCAGAGTAACTCTCCCTTCCTCCAAACACTGGAGGGTAACAACTCGAAATCAGAGATATGAAGAAATGAAAGGAAAAACAGAAATGTAAGCAAGACCAACGATGAACACAAATCGTTTCAAAAAAACCAAAATCAAATGTAGCTTCCGAAGAAGCAAATTGGACTCTTCTCTCTCACTCAGACTTTTCTCTCACAGCAATACTCTCAAATCTTTTCTCTATATCTTCTTTCCGGAACGTGGAGGCTCTCTCTCTTTTCTTCTTCTGCTTAGGAATTCTGCTCTTCAGCTTTTTTCTCAAGTTCAGTCCATCTAATCGCAGAAGGCATCTTTTATATGGCATTCGACCTGACTTTCAGGCCTTCACACGAGTGGGTCTCATTCCCTCCCTTTCCAGAGCATTCTCGGATCACGTGCCAGGCATCATCCTCGGTTCACGTGCCCAATCATTGACCTGAATCATCTGTAGGCAGAGACAAGGTAATGTGATTAGTTAGTTCAGTCAGATATCAACGAATGTATATACTTTAGAACATCAAATGAGTAAGTATGTACACTGAGAGAGTGTATAGACTTGTGAGTCTTTAAGTGACCTCAGTGTATAGACTAGCTGAATAATGCATTATCATAACAGAGGAAATGTGTGGACTTCTGTGAAGTGTATGAAGCCCTCGAGTGTATAGACTTAGGGAAGTCAATTAGGCAAGTGTGTCAAGTGTGAGAGTGTATAGAGTTGAAGTTCTTCATGCGAGCTCAGTGTATGGACTTGCAGTAAAGTGCATTAACGTAACAAAGGGGAAAGTTAGACATCTGTGAAGTGTATGAAGGAATATAGTGTATAGACTTGCAAACAAGGGACTGTACAGACTTGATTAAAGAGTGCATGTGAAAGGCAGTGTACAGACTTGAGATGAACAAAGCATGAATGAGTCTATCCAATGTATAGACTAGAAACATTTGAACATATGGACAATGTATACACTTGGCCTTTGAGGAATGGTGTACAGACTCTGAACGTGAAGGCAGGCTGTATAGACTTGCTTGAGCGATGTATACACTTTGCCAGTGTGTAGACTTAGGGTGTAGCTAAAGCAGCGAACGTAGGAAAATATTGGAATGTATAGACTTACGTTCGATCAGCAATGTATAGACTTCAACTAGGGAGCTACAGTGCTATGTCTAGACTTAATGAAGCAGGCCTTGTATAGACATTGGAACACTTGAAGCGATGTACAGACTTGGTGAGCGCCAAGCAATGTACAGACTTTGATGAACGCCGCTCGCTGTACAGACTTCGAATCAAGGCATGAATAGAGAATCAATGTCTAGACTTGGATGCCCAAGCCAATGTATAGACTTGTGTAGTGCAGCCAGTGTATGGACTTGTACAGTGCTGCGCAGTGTACAGACTTTGAAGTGCGACCTAGCAGGATGTGTAGACTTAGAACGCAACCAGGATGTCTAGACTTGTTATGAAGCAATGCTCAGGCTGTACATACTTGAAGAATGCTTGCAGAAGGCGATGTATAGACTTGGAAGATGGCTGATGCCAGAACAGTACGCCAATGTATAGACTAGGCCAACGAAGGATGTATAGACTTGAAAGATGAAAGGCGATGTGTAGACTTTGAGGTTCAACTGGATTTATAGACTTGGAAGATGAAAGGCGATGTGTAGACTTTGAGGTTCAACGGGAGACTGTATAGACTTGGCCCCTTGAAGGGTGTATAGACTTCAGATGTGCAAGCTACAGTGCCGTTGTATGGACTTGATCTCAAGGATTGGCTGTACAGACTCTGAAGGCTTAGCGGAGGATGTACAGACTTTGAATATGAAGTTCAATGTATGGACTTCAGGTGAAGACCAATGTACATACTTTGAATATGAAATTCAATGTATGGACTTGGAAAGCAAAGGGGGCGTCGACCCATCAGAAGGGGGGCGTCGACCCATCACTGTCCAGACTATGCAGACAGTGTGTAGACATGATCAAGTAGTGCATATCTATCTTACAACCATATGAACTGCACAGTCCTATATGATGAAGCATGAATTAATCTAGAGATAGAAGATTGATTTATAGTGTGAGACATCATCAAAACCATAGAGATGCAACAGTGAACACACGATGTATAGACTTGTTCAATTATCAACTGATGGATGTATAGACTTAGTGTATGCATTCTAGGCAAACGTTGTACAGACTTTAAGAGACGATGCATGCACATGGCGCTAAGTGAGATGCTAAGTGAGATGCTAAGCGAGACGGTAAGATAATGTGCAGACTTGATCGTTGCAGGCAGACGATGTATAGACTTTAAATCAAGAGATGATGCATGTACAAACGATGCAATGTAGAGACTTGAGATCAAGGGATGCACTGGCTGTATAGACTTTGTGCGTGTGCTAAAGTAGTGAATGTAGGTAATGATAGGAATGTATAGACTTGCGTTCATGCAGCAATGTATAGACTTGAACGCGTGCATGCAATACGATGTACAGACTTTGAGCGCGTGCATGCTATGCGATGTACAGACTTTGAACGCGTGCATGCTATGCGATGTACAGACTTTGAACGCGTGCATGCTATGCGATGTACAGACTTTGAACGTTCCATGCACAAAGACGCTAAGTGAGATTAGGCAGAAAATTACCTGATCTGACTGTGCATTGACCTTACCTGTCAATGATTTGACTTTGACTCGGGTTCACTTCATGACCTACTGACTGTGCATTGACCTTACATGTCAATGATTTGACTTTGACTTGGGTTGACTTCATGACCTGTGAGTCATTCTTAAACCTGTTCTGATAGATTCTCATAATACATCAGGATTATATCATCAACGATGTACATGTAAAGATAATGAGACATAATATTTGTCATCATCAAAACTTCAGAACCATAGGGGACACAACAATCTCCCCCTTTTTGATGATGGCAATATTATGAGTCATTGCAATGAATTCACCTGAACATTCACAATAGAATAGCTCTTTCAGAAGTGAGCATGTAATGCACCATGTATGCAACATCTGACAGGAGTTACAGTTGATGATGCAAATGATGACTCACAAAAGTTTCTCCCCCTTTGACAACATCAAAAAGAATGGAATGATCATTGACTGTTGAAGGAGATGCTATAGGAGCTATTATGCAAGTAAAAGACTCCCTCTCAATGAATGAAACAACACAGAGTTCTCCCCCTTAAAAAATGGACAGAAGAAATGGACATGAAGGATGCTGACAATATCTCCCCCTTTATGAATTACAATGCAGCATGATTCATATGACAGGGAAGCTCCCCCTGAATAGATGGAGTCTTATGAGGTGGATGAGAAGGAGACCACAGGGGCAATTAAGGATAAGTTCTGGTCATGACGAATCAAGGACAGTGAGTAAAAGAATTTCAAATAAGCTCCAAACACAAGTGATTCAACAAGATTTTCAAGGAGATACCAATCTCATAAATCCAAAACATAATTTTTCAAAGTCTTCCATTATAAGGGCTTATGAATGAACTTTATTGATCAGCATGGTTTAAACATGATGTATGCAAAGTTAGTCAATAAAATTTTATATTTATATCTAAAATCACGGTTTAATAAAAATGAACCAAGCCCTCATATTTATATCTTGATTAACCTCCCTTTCTCTTACACAATCAAATTTATTGACTTCTTTCGGAATTACATTCACTAGTATTGAGATCAAGCAATAATGAAGTCATGTGATTTTGTCTAGGGTTATAGCAATTTTATTTTTGCATCAATATTCAAATATTCCAGTTTGTTCAACAAATTTTCATGCTACAAATTTTACGAGCACTCTAGTTCAGTGCACACCTTGTAACTAGAGGATATACGTTGATCAGACGCCAATATCCCTAAGCACTTAGTGTGACTAACAGTCATGCTTTATATTAACAGAGTTAACATTTACACCTCATGACATACCTCAACTCATTTCTTTGATGAGTGAGATGTATTTCTCAGTGTGCATGCTATTGCTCTGCCAGATTATCAATCATTCTTAAGCAGAGTTAACTATGGCACCTCATGACACAGTCCTTTGGACATGATTTTTCAGTGACCAAAGTCATTGCTCTGACAACTATTTACCCTTTAGACATTTCAGAAAGCTCATTTGCTCCAAATCAATACTAATTTCATGTACTTAACCAAATAAAGCCATGTATTCAATAGTGCAGATTTCAGAAGTTTTTTCAAGACACAACATGAAACAGTTGGTTAAAGTTTATTAAAAACATGATTTAGATATTTTTAAGAGATTTAAAGACAAACTCAATGGATACATTAAACTTAAACCAGCTGAGTTATTTCAGACATTCATAAAATCGTATAATAGAAGATTCCTAGTTCAAGTGTTTCCAGATTTATGATCGAGACATGCCCCATTGAAATCTTCATGAATGGCTAATAGAAGAGATCCAGCAAGAATAAGTGATTTTGAAGCCCAGTGTTTTCAGATATGATCAAGGTTTATCAATAGAATCAATAAAAAGGATATGCACCCCAAGCAAGATATCAGGAGGTCAGGCATGCTTCAGGATCTTCAAGGTTAATATGCAATGAATTCTGACATAAGAGTATGCAATTGACAACCTGTATGCAATGCATTAACTCCCGCTGACAATATGCATTCAATCAATCTTTTTGGCATTTTCAATGTAATGAAATGCAATGCAATTAACTACATGTATGCAAAGACATGCAAAGACTCAACAAACTCCCCCTGAAAACATGCAATGTTTGCAATGAGGGCTGAACATATGATTATGTGACTCATGCTCATACAGACTACCCTGACAAGCAATATGACCCATGATACCAAATGATAGGACCATCTCACACATAGTAAGAACCTCCAGACAGATTTCACCTGCCTTTTAGTAGCTTACCATTTAATATACCATGGTGGTCATGTATGTCAATGCAATACCAACAGTCCTAAGTGCATCAGATTTTCAATGACTGTATGTCAAATGCAAATCATGTGAAATTCAGGTGTTTTCAGAGAATTCTTAATCAGGCAATGTTTATCAACAGAGTTGAGTGCAAAACATAAATTTCGAATGAGGAGAGTTCGGAGAATTCAAATTTTGACAATGCAGATGATGAATGAATGTGCAAAAACAGATTTAGCATGCTATGAAGTAATCAAAGATAGAAAATTTTGAATGACAGAAGTTTAACATGACATACCTAGTAAATGTAGAACTGGGGTTTTCATTCTTGAATGCATTGGTTTATTACCCCTTTTATTTATCAACTTCCAAGGCATACCTGCAACAGACACATCATCTTGATGCAACAGGTACCCAAGAGGTCTTGGGTCCTGAATTAACAGTGACACCTTTGGCAGGTGTTCTAAGCAAATTTTTAGCTTGATGATCATCAAATTTTATCAGAGAATAACCATCCATTAAATGTCCAGATTTACCATAATGATAGCAAGATGCAGCAGATTTCAGATTTAATTTATGCACATTCTTATTAGCATGAATTCTATGTGCATATGCATGAAAATTTCTGTTAACAGAATTAAAATTCTGTTTGCCAAAACCAGTCTTGCTTTGGTATCCTGCCAGCCAACAGGTTGCAGCCCTGTGACTTGGCTTTCCACATTCAAAACATAGAGAAGAACTCATTCTGTTAAAATTCTCATAAAATGCATGTCTTTTTGCAGGGATTTTAGCAGGTTTGGAGTTAAGTGTTCTCCTCTTAGCATGCCAACAATTTGCAACAATGTGGCCCAATTTGCCACAATGAAAGCAATGGAGTTTTCTTTTAGGAGTTGCATGATATTTAGCATGGAGTTGTTTGTCATGCATTTCTACAGCAGCTAGATCATCTAATTTCATTTCTCTACACTCATGCATGAGATGACCTCTCTCATGACAATAGAAGCAATGAATTCTTTTCATTTGAACAAAAGAGGGTTTCTTAACATGAGAATTTCTAGCATGTACTTTATCAACATTCAGATCATCCTTTTTCAGAGCAAGACAATTTTCTATGAAGTGACCATGCTTGCCACAGTAATGACAAGAATCATTATTGGATTTCTTTAAAGCATGGCTTTTATCAATTAAGTTCTTGTCATGCAGATTGTTCCTTTTATTTTTCAGTGGTTTTTGTTTTTCAGTTGTAGTAGACTGTTTTGGGGATTGTCTTGAGGTTCCAGCTACTTTAGAGTTTTGAATAAAATCGGTGTACAGTTGGTTCCTCTTGACCTGCTTATTTTCAGAGATGTTGTCAGTCCCCTTTCTTTGACCACTTACATTATCTTCCAGAGGCATTTTCATTTTGCCTTTATCCTTCACAGATTTAGACATGGAATTGTTCAATTCAGTTACCTCAGAATTTATCTTTTGACAAGGCACCTTCGTTGGCCAGGCTCTTGCACCTGGACAATTTTGCTGGCAGTGATGGGGATAGCTCTAAAATTTGGGTGTTCTGGCATACCTCCCTGCCCCTCTCGGTGGTTACTCAATCGGCGCAACATATTACCTTGGGATATATGGATGGGAACTCATTTTCTAAATACTTTACTTGTGTTTATGCTGCATGTTCTAGAGACTCCAGGCAGACTATGTTTGCTGAACTTGGCTCCTTTGCTGCTTCTGTAACTGCTCCTTGGTTAATTGCAGGTGATTTCAATTGTGTCTCACAATCATCTGAGAAGATTGGTGGATTGCCTTCTAATATTGATGCCATGTCAGACCTCAACTCTTTTCTGGGGGGGCGGGTCTTTTTGATGCTGGGTATGTGGGGTCCGCTTTTACTTGGTCGAATAACCGTTCGGGTGGGTCTAACATCAAGGCCAGGCTAGATAGAGTTCTATATAATCAATCTTGGCATGCCATGTTCCCTACTGTACAAGTCACTCACCTCCAGAGAGGGCCTTCGGATCATGCACCCCTTTTTGTATCCGCAGTGGACCTTGCCAAAGGACCTAGCAGGTTTATATTCCAGGAAATGTGGACCTCCCATATGGACTTTTTGCAGGTAGTCCGGAGTGCATGGGAAGGGACCACTGTGACACACCCCAATGGTTTTATCAGGCTCCTGGCCAAGCTCAAAGAGACCAAAGCTAAGCTCCGCTTCTGGAACAAGAATGTTTTTGGAGATGTCACTTAGAATGTTCATGATGCGGAGGATCAAGTTGACAGATGCCAGTTTAATTTTGATGATGCACCTACAGATTCCTCCAAAACGGTGCTTAATGAAGCCAATGCTAGATTGCGTATGGTTCTACGCCAGGAGGAGACTTTCTGGCGACAGAAGTCTAGAATTGATTGGCTGGATAATGGTGATCGGAATACTTCCTTCTTTCATTCTGTTGTTCAGGTTAACCGCAGGAGAAACCATATATCAAGACTGAAGATTGATAATGTATGGTGCTCGGAGCAAGAAGTGCTTAAGACTAAGGCTTCAGAGTTCTATTCAGAACTTCTCTCCTCAGCCCCACACTGTGTGGATAACAATCTACTCAACTGCATTCCTAAGGCTATCACTGAATTACAAAACCAAGCATTATGTGCTGTTCCTTCCAGAGAGGAAATCAAGGAGGCTGTTTTCACACTCAAGGGATCAAGTGCTCCAGGGCCGGATTGCTTTACTGGTGTCTTCTTTCAAACTTGTTGGGAGATTATTTCTAATGACGTTGTGGAGGCAGTGCAAGGATTCTTCCAAGGTTTCCCATTACCTCGAGGTATTACTTCCTCCATTATTACCATGGTGCCTAAGGTTAAAGAGCCCATCACCTTCAGTGACTTTCGCCCCATTAGCCTATGTAATTTTGCTTATAAAATTGTCTCGCGTATCATCTGTTGTAGACTGACGCCTATTTTGCCCCACATCATATCTGATGAACAAAGTGCCTTTGTTAAAGGTCGATACATCCTTGATAATGTCTCACTGTCTCGCCAGCTAGTTGCAGACATAAACAGGAAAATCAGAGGACATAATGTGATATTTAAGCTTGATATGGCCAAGGCTTACGATAGATTGGAATGGGACTTTCTATTCGAGGTGATGAGGAGTTTTGGTTTCTGTAATCGGTTTATATCTTATATGGGTATGCTTACTGTTAATTGTTGGTTCTCTACATCCTTTAATGGGTGCCTAACGGGGTATTTTAAGTCATCCAGAGGAATCCGGCAAGGGGATCCTTTGGCACCTATCCTTTTTATTATTGCATCTGAGGTTCTGAGCAGAGGCTTGAAGGAATTATATTTGAATGGTACCCTTCAATATTTCCATTCACCGCGTGGCTGTAGTGCGGTCTCCCACCTTCTGTATGCTGATGATACAATGATATTCACCAATGCGGCTGACAGGAATATTAGAAGGCGTATGTGTTTCCTAACTCGGTATCAAGAAAGCTCGGGGCAAGCAGTGAATGCAGGGAAGAGCTGTTTCATTCTATCATCAAAGGCGCCTAGAAATGTTGCGCAAAGGATACAACGTCACACTGGCTACAAGCGACACATGGGGGCCATCACCTACCTGGGTGTCCCTCTTAAGGCAGGCAAACTTGTATCTACTGACTTCCGGCCGCTCCTTGATAAGATTAGCACGAGGCTTGCTGGTTGGCGTACGGCTGTGCTCTCCCAAGATGGAAGAGCTGTACTGATTAAATCTGTTCTTGGGAGTATGCCTATATATCTTGCTTCATCCTTGACTATTCCTGTGTCTATATGTAAGCAGATTGATAGGATGTGTGCTAATTTCTTTTGGTGTAGCACCATTGAGAACAAGAAGAGGCATTGGGTTGCTTGGTCGAATATTCAGAAGTCTAAGGCTGAGGGTGGTTTGGGATTTCGGAGGATGGAGGACACCCAGCTATCCCTTACTATCAAGCAGATATGGAATATTATGCATGGAAGCTCCCTTTGGTCCAGGTATGCTAGACATAGGTTCCTGAAACTACACCTTATGGATACTGTTAAACCATTCCCACGTGGTATTTCAAATAGTAGTTTTATCAAGGCAAAAGAAATTATCCTGGCTCAATCTAGATGGATGGTTGGTAGTGGAGATGATATTGACTTCCTACGGGACATCTGGATTGGTGATCGGCCATTAATGCATTTATTGAACAATGTTAATTGTTTCACTGCTCAGCACCGGTTTTCTGTCAGGGAGATTATTCTCAATCCCCAGCATATATTGTGGCATTATCTCCCTATTAATCCTGAAGACATTCCGAGTCAGTTAACCTCTGTGCGGGATGTATGCTGCTGGACTGGAAGTAGCTCTGGTATTTTCACCTCCTCCTCTGCATATAAACTTGCAGCCCCTCAGGGTATTCAGCGGCGGGCGTGGCATAAGATATGGCACAACAACATTAATCCTAGAGCTGCCATTTTTGTTTGGAAGATGATACATAGGGCAATACCCGTTGATTCCAGAATTGGTGATTGTGGTATTCAACTTGTCTAGAAGTGTGAATGTTGCCATTCTGCCAATGTTGAAGATCTAAACCATCTATTCTTGTCTAGTGATCTGGCTCAATCGCTTTGGGTCTGGATGGCTCCTTTAATCGGACCGAAGGTAAATATGAGTAATCAGATTACTATTCGCTGTTGGAGTTTTATTGAAGGAACTTCTATGCAATCTGCATTTCAATTTGCTGGTATGTATACATTTATGCTTCTCATATGGGAGATCTGGAAAGGTCGTTGTGCTGCTCATTTTGAGGGTGCCGTTATCAACAAAGAACAGATTAAACTCCGGATTATGAATAATCTGGCTGTTGCTTTTAAGAGTGTTACTTTCCGTCAGCCGATTAAGCAAAATGAAGCTATAGTCCTCAGCAACTTTAATGTTTGGCCTAAGACGCAGGTTCGCCAACCACTTCTTGTGCTTTGGGCTCCTCCCACCTTTGGTTGCTGTCTGAATATTGATGGTGCCTCTAAAGGCAATCCCGGTCACAGTGGCGGTGGTTGTTGCATTAGAAACATGAAAGGTGAATTTTTGGTTGGCTTCTCTTTCTACTATGGCATTGGTCCTAGCTTGCTGGCAGAGGCTCGGGCTCTGCATGATGGTCTTAGTATGGCATTGGAGATTGGGTATAATATTTCCATTGTTATGTCAGATTGTGAAGCCCTGGTACAGGCGATACACAAGAAGGTTGTGCCACACTGGTCTATATATCCATGGTGGAGAGGGATCACTCAGATGATGCAGTCTCTCAATTGTAAATTAGTTCATATATATCACAAAGGCAACTCGGTGGCTGATTGTCTGGCTAAAAATGCGTGTGATCCTATAGTCAGGAGGGTGTTTGGCTATATGAGGGAGCTTCCTTGTAGTGCCAGGGGGGCGGTCTTGGTGGATAAACTTGGGTTACCTAGCTTCCGTAATGTTCTGTAGCATGGCTCACTTAAAGCATGGTTGCACGGTCTTCTTCTGTGGCTTTTATTATATTGTAGGAAAATGTATGGGCTAGGACTGCTGATTTTGGGATTGGCATGGAGCTTCTATTGGCTTAGGAAGCTGCACGGACCTCGAAGTGGTTGTACGGACCTGGCAATCTATATTTGGGTGTAGAGGCTTTCATTTTTTTGCGTAGTTGGCTGTATAGGGTTTCCTTTTATCTGCTCTTCACAGGACACCTTCTTTGGGCTGATGTACCTTTTGATTCATTAATGGAAATTAGCGTCTAGTAGTTTGAAGGTGGAGTGGGAACATTCCCTTCCTCTGGAAGGGGGTGCGCTCTCCCTTTGATCTATTGGATGACTGTGTTTATAAAAAAAAAAGTTACCTCAGATTGCAAAGAAGAAATTTTGAGTTAAGTCTTCCTCACATGAGATAATTTTTCTCTGCATGGCATCGTTCAAATTTTTAACAATTTCTAGTTCCTGTTTCAGTTTCAATTCATTCTCAAATTGAATTTCCTTATTAGCATATTTTTCTTTCTCGACAGCCAGAAGCCTCTCTGATATAACAACATTTAAGACCATGAGTTTCTTGTTTTGTTCTTTTAGACCTTTATTCTCCTCAATCATTTGTTCATTCTGAACTATTTCATCAATTAGGATTTGATCATTTCCTAATGAATTTAGCCCATTCTCTAGTTCAGAAATCTTAACAGTAAGTTCATTATTTTTGTTTTTCAGCATAGAAATTTGTTCTTTATGCTTGCCAAGTTCTGCTTGATTTTCTTGTTGAAGCCTTTTAGCCTTTTCATTTTCAAGCTTCAGTTGATTCATTTCTGAGCCTATATTTGCAGCTTCTTCCAATTGCTTCTTATAGTTCTGAATATCAATCAGATAAGCATCATGAGATTGTTTCAATTTTGAGCAATTTTCACATGATAAATCATAACAATTTTGATCAATCTTTTTCTTTAATCTTTTATTTTCAGATTTTATTTTTCTATACTTTTCATACAATTCAGCATACATTTCCTTTAAATCATCAAATGTCATTTCGTTAGAATCAGATTCAGAATTTACCTGATCTTCTTCTTCATTGCTTGAGGTACTTCCTCTTGCCGTAAGACATTTCTGATTCTCATGAAATGTGATCACTGAATCCCAGATTTCCTTCGCAGTCCTACATGTAAGAATAGAGGAAATGACATTAACGTCTACAGCATTCTTCAGAATGTCCCGAACTCTTATATTCTCACTGTTCAATTGTTTATCCTTCTGGGACCATTTACTCTTCTCTCGAGGCAAAACATGTGGACCATATTCAATGAGATTCCACAATTTTGGATCTACAGAGTTTATAAAACCACATAGACTACGTGACCATTTCTTGAAGTTAGAACCATCAAAAACTACAATTGATGCCATTATAAAGCAATGGAATAGACTCAGATCAATGAGCAAGAAAGCAATATCAGAAGAATGCACCGCACTGGAACTGTAAAGCACGAAATCAAGTCAGTAGGATCCTCTGCAGATCGTTGGATCTGGAAGTCAGAGACCGCTCTGATACCAAATGATAGGTTCGGTGCGGTGGATTCAGAGGGGGGTGAATGAATCCCACCCTTAAAAAATTTTGCTCAAAAAATATTGCGGAATTAAAAACTCAGACAGCTTAATCAATTGAGCAAATATGTATAGCGCGCCTAAACATTCATCTAGCGGAAGCAAAGGAAAGCAATCAACCCACTGCACAGATGATTTTTTAGGTGGTTCGGTCCACAGACCTACGTCCACCCCTCACTCCAAACCGGAGTGAGGCTTCCACTAGCAAAAGCTAGAACCGCAGACTCAGTCTGCAAACAGGTGCTGCCTAACAGCTTGACCAGAGGAACACACTCCTCTCTTCCTCCAGACCGGAGGGAAACCACTAGTGACTACCCGTCACTAGCAACCAGCGACTAACGTCTCTCTTCCTCCAGACCAGGAGGGAACCCACAGGTAGCAACCACTACCTGCAAACCCAAAGTCAGAGACTCCCTTCCTCTGAGACCAGAGGGAACCCACAAGTGACACGCCATCACTTGCAACCGGAGAACAGATCTCCCTTCTCCTGAGACCACAGGAGGAACCCCGATCTCATACCAGAGAATCGGAAAACATAGTGATCAAATAAAAATAAAAACAAGAAATGATAAAAACATAGCGACTGAAAGCTGTAAAGGATAATAACATAGATGTGGCTCCCATGGAGCTGACTGGCCTGGATTTGATCCACGGTCCAGTAGACAGATCTTCAATAAAGTCTTCTTTCTTCTTCTCCATGAACTCTCTCTCTCTTTCTCTTTTTCTTCTTCTGCTTTCACACTCTGCCTCTCTGCTTCTCTTTCTTTTTCTTCTCACTGTCTACTCTTCTCTCTACTCTTCTTCTTCTTCTTTTCCTTCTTCACGAGCTCTCTGTCTCTCTTTCTTTCTCTTTCTCTTCTTCACTCTTTTTCTTCTTCTGGATCGTGCAGGCTCTAATTCACTCTCTGCTTCTGCCCCTTCTACTTTGATCAGATCTTCTTCTGAGGAAGAAGCTTCATATATATAGCAGCAGAGAGGTGGGCGTGTGTCTTCCACATTTCCCACCCAGAAGGTTCTACCACGTGGAAGCATCTCAGCAGGCTTCAATACACATGTCACGATCCTGGTTTCTTGGATCACGTGCCAGGTGCCAACCTCGGATCACGTGCCCAGACATCTGCCAGTTTAATAACAAAGTTACTTCAGTCGATCAAGCAGAGATAAAGCATTATGTACTGACTTTATGCATGAATGAAACAACCGATGTATAGACATGTCATAAGGAAGTGTATAGACTTAGAGTGCATGCGACAATGATGTACAGACTTGCTGGTGTGTAATGTAGAATGCATCAAGCAAGCTATGTACATTAGAAATGGATGCACGGACTTAATGATGCAGCTATGCACAGACTTCATTCATGCAAGCAAGACAGTGCATAAAGAGAAAGTATGTACAACGAGAATGAATGCACGGACATTTCATTCACGAGTGTACAGACTTTGAATGCATGTGATGCAGACACAAAGAGTGTATAGACTTGAATGCTTGTGATGTAGACAACAAGTGTACAGACTTGGAATTCAAGAGATGCAGACACCGAGTGTACAGACTCTTGATGAATGCATGTAATGCACTAAACGATGTACAGACTTGCTAAACTACAGCGCTATGTGAGACACAACATGAGACGCTGAGTGAGACGGTAGGTGAGACGAACACGGCGAAGTGCAAACTTTGTGTATGCTGTGAACACACGATGTATAGACTTGTTCAATTATCAACTGATGGATGTATAGACTTAGTGTATGCATTCTAGGCAAACGTTGTATAGACTTTAAGAGACGATGCATGCACATGGCGCTAAGTGAGACGCTAAGTGAGACGCTAAGTGAGACGCTAAGCGGGACGGTAAGACAATGTGCAGACTTGATCGTTGCAGGCAGACGATGTATAGACTTTAAATCAAGAGATGATGCATGTACAAACGATGCAATGTACAGACTTGAGATCAAGGGATGCACTGGCTGTACAGACTTTGTGCGTGTGCTAAAGCAGTGAACGTAGGTAATGATAGGAATGTATAGACTTGCGTTCATGCAACAATGTATAGACTTGAACGCGTGCATGCTATGCGATGTACAGACTTTGAACGCGTGCATGCTATGCGATGTACAGACTTTGAACGCGTGCATGCTATGCGATGTACAGACTTTGAACGCTCTATGCACAAAGACGCTAAGTGAGATTAGGCAGAAAATTACCTGATCTGACTGTGCATTGACCTTACCTGTCAATGATTTGACTTTGACTTGGGTTCACTTCATGACCTGCTGACTGTGCATTGACCTTACCTGTCAATGATTTGACTTTGACTTGGGTTGACTTCATGACCTGTGAGTCATTCTTAAACATATTCTGACAGATTCTCATAATACATTAGGATTATATCATCAAGGATGTACATGTAAACATAATGAGACATAATATTTGTCATCATCAAAACACCAGAACCACAGGGGACACAACAAACTCGGCCTGCTGGTCCGACTCGGCACTATTGCAACTCGGTGCTGTGCCAACTCGGTTGCTGACTCGGTGGGCAACAAGGTATGGATTTTAAAGGAACACTGCCTTCCTGGGATCTTCTGAAGGCGCCGCTTGGCTGGGACGGTGGCGGGATGCCCCTGATCGACTCCCTGGCGGGGCAGCTCCTGAAGTAGACTTTGATATTTATTTTTGAATTTTCTCCCAGAAAGAGTTATGCTGGCTGAATTCGGATCTGCTCTGCACACCTTCACAAAAAGAATTCCTACGACCAGATCTGATGTCGGATTGATGCACAAAAGGTACCGATGGATAGAGGACTCAGAGATCTACAACATATATTTTTGGTGGCTCCATCCATTGGACGAATTAAAATTAAAAATGACTGCAAACTGCCTTTTTTTTCTAACCCGGACTGACAGACACACAGGGCAGAGATGAACCTGCCTGAAACAGACCTTTGACTGAGGGCTAAATGATTTTTTTTGACTCAATGAAAATTATGGTGGGAGGGGGTATACGTGAGGAACACTAGGGAAGTTTTTTGGATTTTCTAAAATTTTATAAGTCGGTGGGGAAACTGTAACAAGGAGACTCTATCCCGTAGATCTGCAAAAGGGCAGATTACTTAGAGGACAAATAAAAATACGGGAGAAATATCAAATGAACTCCAAATGATACGAAATTTTAACTGAAGGTTAGGAGAGATGGACAAAACAAACCATCAAAATTAGGGCTCAATCAGACAACAAGAACCAGAGATACAATTTCGGAGGAGAGGTTCTGTCCTGATTTGGACAGAACTCCGACGATGGCGGTGGCGGCGCGATGGCGGCACGAACGGAAGGCGGCGGCTGGAAGTCGCATCCAGCAGAGGTTGGAGATCTTGGAGTCACACCAAGATGAGAGCTTCACACCCTAGATTGGGCAGCAATCACTGCTGCAAGGGGGAGAGGAGAGACACAAGGGGTGCCCCTTGGGCTTGCGCTTGGCAAAAATGCTTAATTCTTCATTAAAATCTCTAATGACACTATACATAGGCTTATATAGAGAATGACAAGGGGTGGGGGGCTGGGAATTTCATGGGAAATTGGCCATTTTCTTCCCCTATGTGGTCAAAACCCAAAATAAATAAATTACATATGGAGGGGGCACTCCTTTGACTAGTTAGATAAGGTAGGTGGCCTCCCTTTGACATTTTCAACCACTTGTCTCCCATGTGTCCAATTGACCTTCAAGACGCCACGTAGGACTTTGACCAGCCCCACATGGACCCATATGGCTTATGTGGACCAATGGGGAAGGAGTGAGGGCCCCCTTGCTGGACCTACTGACATTTTGCACAAAAACCCAAACAATCCAAGGGAATGACACATTGGCTTATAAAGTCTTACAATTGCACATATACTTTCCCAAGGATATAAAAGTAAACTAAAAGGACACAAGTGAAAAACTAAATGTCAGTGCTCGACGTCGATTCCCATCACTTGGCCAATATGGAAGGCTTCCAGAAGATCCTCGCGAGCTGGCTCGATTGGCCGATAGGCCAGGGCCGAATACTCGAAGGGTAGAAGCTGCAAGAGAACTGTTGGCAGCAGCTAGAGAGGAGCAAACCCTAGGCCACGTTCAAGAAAGTGATGGATCTACTATCCTGACCGCCAATGTGGTGACATCAGAAGAAAATGAAGATGTCATGCTCGACATTCTGCCTGAGGGTGCCTCCGGTGAGACAACGGAAGCTATTCCCAGCACTGCGGCTATGGATCCGGCAATACTAATGATACTACAAAGGTACCGCCAGGAGATAGAGCTGCTGAAGAAGCAACTGATGGAGAAGACAGAGCTGTCTTCAGCCTCCAAGTAGCCTGAAATGCAAGGCGTATCATCACGGGGGGCCGTCAATTGGAGTGACCCTTCACCACATTATGCCGTACCCCAGCCGGCAGAACCAATCCAGGCGACGACTTAGCAATGCCCACCACAGCCGCTGATGCCGCCGGTGCTACCACAGGTGCACCAGACACCTCCGTTACTGCGTCCTCCTCCGCAGGCGACCACGTGGTCACCCCCTACCTGCAGTCGGTGCATTTCTATCCGGAACCGGTTGATCCAACCGTCATGAGCAAAATGATGGTGGAGAGAATGATCGAGCTGAAGCTCACAGAAAGAAGTGAAGGCGACTACGTCGCATTTGATGCATATGGGGTTCCCTACCCGGCGCATCATGCTGTCAAGCGGCTCCCTCTTGGGATTAGCAAGCCCCCCAAATTTGACAAATTCAATGGGAAGGGATCCCCGAAAGAACATGTCGCCTACTACATGACCGTCATGGGTGATCTGGCCACCGACGAGTCATACTTGCTGAAATTTTTCGGGTCCTCGGTGACGGGGCTCACTTTTGAATGGTACTCCAGCCTCCCGACCGGGTCGATCAGCGACTGGTTGGACATGCAGAGGAAGTTCATAGAAAGATTCCATGTTACAGAGAGGGAGGTCATAGTGGCCGAACTCTACTCAACAAGACAGAGGGCAGATGAAACAGCCCTTGATTATATCAAGAGGTGGAGGAACCTCGGAATGAGATGCAAGAGGCCCCCCTATCAGGAGGACGCTATACAAATATGCAAACAGAACCTCAGAAGAGAGGTCTAGAAAAAGATGATAGGAATGGAGATCCAGTCGTTCGACCGATTGAACAACATTGTGGCCGAGGTCGAGGCTTTCCTGTCCAGACCTGCCCCTGCATCAACCGCTGCTGCTACACAAAAAGGCAAGGCAATAGAACGGCATTAGGCGCCTAAAGAAGCAAATGCCCTTGACATTAAAGCATTTGAACAACAGAAGGATAAAGGCAAGAAGGCGGATGCCACAGCCTGCCAAAGCCGGAGATGGCAAAGAAGGTCCCTCGCTACGGGATAAAATGAAGAAGGCTTATTCTTTTCCAAAGGATAAGACCAGAATTCTATTTGATTGGGTAACCCAATAGGATAAGGTCACCTTTCCTAAGCCAAAGAGGCCAGAGGACCTGAAGAGAAAAGACAGTCCAAGATTCTGCCCCTATCACCAGATGCTGGGGCACCCAATCGAAGACTGCTATGTCTTCAAAGATATTATTGAAGGCATGCTAAAGAAGGATGAAATCGACCTGGGAGAGTACAGGGTCGACCCTCCACAACCTCATGAGGCTCCTCTGAGGAGGGCCGCAGCCAATGTGATCTCTGTGTACCAGGCACTGCCTGAGGAGATCTCTGAAGCCAGCACTCGGCGCACTTATGAACTCTATTTCCTGACGCCCATAGAAGAACAACAGGGATGGTTACAAGTCCCTCCAAAGAACAAGAAAAGGACGGCACCTCGCCCAACAGTGGGGGCACAAATTTGTGGCATCACACCGCGACCCACCCCTCCGGTCGCAACACCTATGTGAACCAATCCACCTGTAGCCATCAGGATACCTACACACAATCGGAGAAGATAGACTCCCGTGCCGACGGTCAAGGAGATTAGTCCAGAGGCCCGGCGGCTGCAGGAATACATAAATGGGATAGATGAATATGTACAGCCTGGATTAGAATCCTTGCTGGTGTGGGATCATGTCCCATGGCAAGAAATGGAGCAGCTGTCACTCAAGCAGGAGCAGCAAGCTGACACAACATCCGACAAGGATGGCAGCCTATTCTGGGGATAGGCGCCGGCTGAAGAAAAGAAGAAGAAGAAACAAAAGAAGAGAAGAAAGGCCGCCAAGGTCAACAAAGAGCATATTGTGTCCTGCAATACTCTCTCGGCTCTCTTCAACTTGCCTGGTAAAGAGGATGAGGAAGAGATATGCTTTGCACCCGCCACCGGAGTAGGCCAGGCCGAAGCAGCCTCTGCAGCACATGCAACTCGGTTAGGCAGAAAATGGGGGCGCCAACTGCCCACTAACCATAATATCATATTCAGGGGAGAGTAACCCTACAAGATACCTCCCCCGGAGGTCAAAGGGGTCCAGATCCCTCCTCCGTCAGGCCTTTATAACCAGAATGGGGGCAGTACTACTACCCCTTCCTTCCTGGAATTTCTGAAAATGTCCAAGGGAAAGCAGCCATGTCAAGATGCCGATCTTGCAATCAGGGATGCCTACCCGCAGCCCCCGCAATCTTTCAAAGCTCCGGATGCAGATGAAGCTTGTCCGGCGTTAGCCGATGAAGGGCAGCAAGAATATGGCACCAAGCAGAAGGATGTAGAATCAGAGCCCAAAGAGGCAGGATCGTCAGGAACCGCAGTCCAAGACTCCTCCAAGCCCAGATGGGCCAATGAAATGAAGCTGTCCAATGTCCGAGCAGGAAGCCGTGTAGTTAAATTGTTGAAAAAGCTCCCGGCAAGATTCACTGTTTGGGAAATTCTCTCTCTCAACGAAGAGACCCGACAGGCGATTATCACTACTTTACAGACGCCTGCTCAATATGAAACCTACTTGGCTGAAGCACTGCCAGAGGCCAGCATGACCTTCACTCACAAAGACATGTTGCTCCCTACTATCAGCCACAATAGGCCGCTCTATATGATGGGGCACTTAAATGGACAGGAGTTGAACAGGATCCTGGTCGACCCAAGTGCAGCTGTCAACATTCTGCCATACAGAATATACCAGAGGCACAACTTTAATGTATGCCTCGATAAAGCCAGAGAGATGCGTATCACCGGCCTCAACCAAAAGTGTGAAGTATCGCTGGGAGTAGTAGAATTCACACTCACCCTGGTAGATTTTACCACAAAGGTGTAGTTTCATGTCATCGACTCCCGTACCTCGTACAAGGCCCTACTTGGCCGCCCATGGCTGCATGAAAATATGGTGGTGCCGTCCACGCTCCTAGCACTAGTGCATCAAATACAGCCTCGAAGGGAAGGAGGAGAGGATATTTTCTGATCTCCACCCATTTCAAGCGTCTGAGTGTCACCTGGCAGATGCCCATCTGTATGCAGAACGGTCCCAAGGGACCCCTGAAGCCAAGACCCCTGCGGGGGCGCCCAAAGGCACGTCCGGCGACAAATGGATCCCACCACCACCGCGCGGATATGTCAAGCCCAAGTCGGTCTCTCATATCACCGTCACTGGAGACGTAGGCAGACTAGCACCTCCCGCTATATACCCCGAAGCCAATGAAGCCAAGGTCGATCAGCAGCACGACCATATAAGGGTCCCGGAAGGCCTAACCAAGCCAATCCCCAGCCTTGATAATGTAACTGTCGAGCCTTTCAAGGCTTGGGAGGTGACGCAGATAGATGGACCCAGCAGCTTGTTCTATACTGCTGAGGAGCACCCTACCTAGGAAGACACTGATTGTTGTCTGCCCGAAGGCATAGAGAATCCGCTAGCTCCCATTCAGGGTCTAGCATTCACGATGAGTCGGATGGCCAGGATGTTCCAGAAGCGGCACATCCCCTCCAACCCGTCGCACAAAGACAAAAAAGCATTCCAGAAGATGTGATATCCCGCAAGTTTGGACAAAGAAATGAGACGTGTTTCTCAGCATCCAGGGTTGGGCTTCACCCTTGAAGAATACTACTATAGTGGACACTATGAGGTGGATACCGTCTCCACTGTCTATCCCGTCGAGAACAACCCGCTGGGGGCAACTTTTGATGAATACCCAGTAGAAGCAGAATATGCTGAACCGGCTCGATCAAGAGACCCGGAAACAGAGGCCATGGCTCCTTGCCGATGCTGGGAGCAAGTCTATCCTAAAGAAGCGGCCCTTCAAGCCAGATTTGACACGGCCAGCAGTAGCGAAGCCGAAGATGTTGAAGAAACATGGACATCTCCCTCTGGCGGATCTCCTCTAATGGTGATTCCAACACCTCTCGTGCCGGTCGGAGAGACTTCTGTCGAAGCCGAGCAAGAGATGCATGCTGTTGAAAAGAAAAGTGCCACCCCTACTGAGGACACGGCAACCCAAAGGGGTGATGAAGCTATTAATTCACCCCTCGAAGTGTTGTGTCCCTGTGATTTTGATGATAACAAACACTATAAGGCATCATCTATTTGAATCTGCATTTAACTGGTTGGGTTATGTCAGCCTGTCTGTCTACATGGGTTCTATGCTTTTAGTGCGTTGACGCACTTGGCTGACTGCGTAGACGCAATTGTGCGTCTTTCGCTTTCTGTCTTGTTCACTGCGTCGACGCTGACACTGGATGCGTTGACGCATTGGCCAGTTGCCAAGGGCGTGAGCATCTCGCTTAAGGAGCTGAGGCGACGCTGCACGATGGAAGCGTTGACACCTTGGGCTGATGTCCAAAGGTCTTTTGATCAACATTGAGTCTATACACTGCTTCACTTCGTCAAAGTCCATACATTGGACTGTAGCATCTGAAGTCTGTACATCGTCCGTTGTCTAGAGTTCTTGAAGGAACAGGGTCGACGCTGAGAGCTTAAAGCGTCCACGCATCAGTTGACGAAGCCTTCACGATATCTTCCACTGCGTCAACGCCACAATTGAGCAGCATCGACGCAGCGGCTTAAGAGACGCCAATATACAAGGCAAGATAGGCCTTAATGTAAATGTTCGTGCGTCAACGCCACCAACAAGCAGCATCGACGCAGCGGCAGAAGAGAGGCCAATACACACTTCTGATTCTCATCCGTACGTCAACGCCACCAACTGGCAGCGTCGACGCAGCAGTTCAAGAAAGGGGTGACTTATCTCTGGCTGTCTTCAACGCGTCAACGCTATCCACAGTAGGGTCAACGCAGTGGGGCAAATTCAAATGTGTACAAGCAAAGAGTAGACGCAGTGATGCCAGTGCGTCAACGCGGTCAGTCTCCAGAAACATCAGACATGTGGAAGCTGGGGCCTGCTACTTCACCACGTGGACCAACCCATCGAAGCTCTCTAGGGCGTCTCTGTCCTATCCTCCGGAGCCCCTGTTGCTGGTATATATTGGAGCCTTCGTCTTCAGATGGAGGTTGATCGTGATCGAAGCCAGAGAGCAGAAGCTGAGAGAAGAAAGAGAAAAAGAAGAGAGAGCTTCCACGATCCATCAGAAGAAAAGAAAAAGAGAAAGAGAGAAAAGGAGAACAGAGATCGAGAGAAGAAGAGAAGTGCAGCAGAGAAGAAAGAGAAAGAAAGAGTGTGAAGAAAGAGAGTGAGATCGAGGGAGATCTGTTCCTACTGGACCGTGGATCAGATCCAGGCCAGTCAGCTCTGTTGAGAGCCACATTGTGCATTTCGTTTTTCAGGTTTCTGTTTGCTGAAGTTATTTTCATTTCATGTTTTTGTTTTTCCTTTTTCATTTGGTTATCCTTATTCTTCCGATCCTCTGGACTGAGGTCGGGTTCCTCCTAGTGGGTCAGGAGAAGGGAGATCTGATCTCCGATTTGCAAGCAGCAAGGGGGCTGCTTGTGGGTTCCCTCCGGGCTAGGAGGAAGAGAGGCTAGGCCTCTGGTGGATTGCTGGTAGCAGAGTGCTACTGGCTGGTTCACTGGTAGCGGGGCTGCTACTAGTGGGGTTCCCTCTTGGTATAGAGGAAGAGAGATGTGAGTCTCTGGTTTCTAGTGACCGTGGGTTGCTAGAGGTTCCCTCCGTGTAGGAGGAAGAGGGGAGGTTGTTCCCCTGGGTAAGCTGTGTATCAGCGTCTGTTGGCAAGCTGTGTTGCCCAGCTGTTAGTGAAGCCACACTCGGTTTGAGTGTGGGGTGGATGTAGGTCTGCTGGACCGAACCACCTAAAACCCATTGTGCAGTGGTTTGATTTCTTCATCTGTCTTATTGCTTCCGCTAGATGCTTGCATAAGGGCGCTTCAAGTGTTTGCTTCAAGTTCAACGAAGTTGATTAGCTGCGCACGCTATCTGTTTGACACTGGGATTGTGTGTTGCTTGAATTGTCTAATTGCTTAGAGTGTCTTAATCTGTTAAGTGATTGAAATTCTAATTGAGCTATAGTTCATCTAACTTGTCTTGTTAGAGTGCTTACTGTCTGTTTGTGTTATTCCGCAACTGCTAATTAGTCTTTCAGATTTGATAAATCTGTCTAGTTAGCATTCTAGATAGTTAGTGAGCCGAATATTTTAATTGGGCGAAAGATTTGAAAGGGCTATATTCATTCACCCCCCCCTCTGAATACTGCACCGAACCCAACAATTGGTATCAGAGCGGTTACTGCTTCAAGATCCAATGATCTGCAGTGATCCCCGTGCTTCTCGGTGCTTATTCCGGTTTGCTACTCCTTGATTTTTGTCTAATTGATCATAGCCTACAAATGGCTCTTCCACTGGTTTTCAATGGGTCTAACTTTGATTCATGGTTCAATAGTTTGCGTAACTACATCAATCAAGATAATCCCGATGTGTGGAAGTTAATTACTCATGGTCCTCATAGGTTACCACGAAAAGAGTCCAAATGGACTGATCGTCATAGATCAATGCATAGAGAAAATCAGAAAGCTATAAATCTGATAAAAGCATCCATTAACAAGGCCTTACACTTTTGCCTTCATGATTGCAGGTCTGCTAGGGATATTCTGGACAAGATGAAACTAACTTGCAGAATAGGGAAGGAAAACTGCATGATGGCTGATGGGAGCGACCATAGCAGCAGCCACAGTGATAAAGAAGAGAACGAAGTTCAGGTAAATCCCTTTGCGGACTATACCTTAGATGATTGGGTAGATGCTTATTCCAAGAAGTTAAGATCTAGCAATAAATTGAGCAAGAAAAATAGATCTATGAAAAAATGGTTAGATAGGTTTGAGAATTCTAAACTTACTGGTGAGGACAGTGATACTCTGAAAACTGAAAATCAGATATTTAGAAGACAGCTGACTGATCTTGATTCTATTACTTCAGATCTGGAATATCTGAAATCTGAAAATGCTAGACTCAAAAAACAAACTGAGGAATCTGGATCTAAATCAGTGAGCCTTGAAAATGAAAATAGATTGATTTCTGAAACTTTGGAGACTGTCAGAATAGAAAACTCAGAACTTCAGAAAAGGCTTGAAAATCTTCAATCTGAAGATGAACAAGAAGTGTTTAGTGAATGTCAGACCTCCTTAAGTGTTTTGAAATTTGATGATGAAATCCTGGAACAAAATGGTAAAATGAGACAGGAGATATGCAAGCTAAAACAGTTAAACACAGCTATGTCTGAGAGACTTATCACTCTTGAAAGAGGGAAGAGTGTTAGCCTGGATAGCTCTGATGAGCTAATGAAAGCTGAACAGGAAATTGAAAGTCTTAGGACTGTTAATCAAATGTTGAAAGAAGATGCTGTTTGCTATAAAAAGAAAGCTGATGAATATGAAATCCATGTATCAAAGCTTGGATCAGAAGTTACAGAATTGAGGAAATCTCTTGAGAAATTTGTCAGTGGAATAGAAAATCTTGATAAAATTCTTGGATCTAAAGTGAATCTCCGAAGAGAGGGTTTGGGCTACAAACCAATAAATAAAAAGAGCTTTGAGAGTAAGCTTCAAACTTCATTCGTGAGTAGTTCTAAGTCTGGCAACACATCGAATGTGCCTATTTTTGAATTTAGTGCTAAGAAGAATCAAAATTCCACTGACAGCCCTAAGTCTGAGAAACAAGTTCAAAAACAGAAAAAGACTGTTCATGTTCAGAACAAAGATTCAAGGAACTCTCATGATAAAACTGAGAATGCTATGCCTAAATTGAACAAACACATTCATGCAAATAAAAAGAAAATTTCATGCCATTACTGTGATAGGTTTGGTCACTTGATGCATGAATGTAAATTGATGGAACAGGATGATAGAATGCATGCTAGGAAGTACAATAACAAAAACAGTCCTGTTGAACAGAAAAGAAAAAGTTATTATTATCATTATGGAAAAACAGGTCATGTTAGTGAACAATGTTGGTTTGCCAAAGGTAAAGGCAAATATTTTTCAAATTCTAATCATGTCAATTTGTATGAAAATCAGCATGTCTTTAAAAGGAACAAAAATGGGTCCAGGGGCCAACACATGGTGTGTTCCACCTGCAGCAAGTCAGGCCATAGGGCGGTTGACTGCTGGTTTAATGTTGGTAGAAGAAATTCCATCTTCTGCTATCACTGTGAGAAACCTGGCCATACAGTCAAAGACTGCTGGCATTCTCAGAGAAAGAAGGTCAACTCTAAATTTGTTGAACAAAGTGTGTTTGGTAAGAACAAATCTGTTCAAACAAGAAAATCCCTCACATGCTTTGAGTGTGGAAAGCAAGGTCACAAGGTGGCTGATTGCTGGCTTTCTGACCATCTGAAACAAAGTGGTGGTAAAAATAGAAACATTCATGCTCATGAATTTAGCACACCTGCTTACATGCATAGTAAGAAATTCAGACCGAGTGGTTCATGTGATTATTGTGGTCGGTCTGGACATTCCATGCCTTGTTGCTATATGAAAAAGCATGATGATATGATGGCTCAGAAGCTTTGGAAAACATCCCATCAAAATGCCACTAACCCTGCAGGACCCAAGGAAACTTGGGTACCAAAATGTGCCAAGTGAGAAATTTTTTGCAGGTGTGTCTTGGGAACGAGAAATAAAAGGGGCAAATAAACCAAGACACCCTAAAAAGGTAAACCCCACTCATGCACTTCTCAGGTAAGTCTCTTGACTTTTCAATGAGTCTGCTTAGATGGCATTAGGTATATAGATAGATTTGTTAATTAGTGGTTAAACATGCATGTTTGCATTTCCATGCAATAGTTGGTGCGTCTGGATATGCTCATTTTGTGACTACATACATCTAGAATTCATGACTCATGAATGATTTTCAAATGTTTTGAATGCATACCGTCAGGGGGAGCTGCACTACATATGATGATAATTCTTTTGCGCATTATCTAACTGAAACTAATTGGAAAAATCTGAAATGCTCATGAAAATGATTGAGTTTATTTCTAAATGCATTGCACACAAATGCCATGATGAATGATATGCCAAACTTCTTGTATGTTTAATTGCATATCATGCACTCTGTAAGGGGGAGCTTGACTGATGCTGCATTTGAAGAGTAGTGCATTGCATGTCTGTGCATAGCATGTTAAATCTGTTGTTGCATAGTCATTCATCATCTACATTGTCTGCATGACATATAGGATGATTCAGTGTTTTTAGTTAGAGGGAATCATTGCATAGCATATCACTTCTTTGAAAAATCAAAAAAGGGGAAGGGAAATGTCACTGCATATAGATAGGGGGAGCATGCTTAATCCGTTCCTCTCCAGCTATATGATTCATCTTGTCATATCTGAAGTGTCAGTGATTCCATCATTTAAAGTGGTATCAAATGATTTCTTGACTACTTCTGAAGTTGTTCATAATCTGAATGCATACCTTATTGGTATCTGTTTGTCTCTCCTAAATCTGCTGAATGAGAGCTTTTCCTCTATTCAGACAACTTTGAACCTCTTTGCTCAAGAGCAGCTCGTTTGCTACAATTCTTCAGAATCCATGTCGTTTAGTGAATATTCTCACTTGAATTACTAAGCTGAGATATGAAGTAAATCTTCAGCCTGAATACTACTTCATAAAATTTAAAACATCTTCAATGAGGAACCTTCCATTATACATGCTTAAGAACATATGTTAACTGGAACTGGTTTAAGTCTTATGTACTCTTGTTTGGTCACAAGGAACTTGAAAATATCTGTTTCAACCTCTTAATAAACTTTAACTGTCTGCTTCATGTAAATTCATGTAAGACTTTCTGAAATCTGAAAAGCTGATATCCATGTCTACGCTGACTGAGATATATAGTGTATGTGATTCTTCTTAAACACTTATCTTGTTCTGAATCATGGACAGAGCAATAACTGTGGTTACTGAGAAACCTGTCCAAAGGATTGTGTCATGAAGTACCATGGTTAACTCTGCTTAAAGAGATGATTGAAGATACTGTGAAAATTTGGCAGAGCAATGGCATTGTTGTATTGAGTAACTGGGGATTCTGGCCTCTAATCAAGGTGTATCCTCATGCCAAAGATACTTCCAATGCTACCTCTGTTCTCCAAAATGGGAGAAGCAATACGGTTGTCACACTGAAAAACTGGGGTTTCGGGCCTCTAATCAAGGTGTCTCCCCATGTCAAAAGGTGTTGATAAACCAAAATTGTTCATTTAAAAAGAAAATTATGAACAAGTGTAAATCAAATTCTGAAAGAACAATGTAAAATTCTGTTGCATTCTCTTATGTATCTCCTAAAACTGTCATGGAAAGTAAACTAAGTAAGATGGAAGTTGGTTGAACTAGAATTTTATATGAGCTTGTAGTTCCTTTTTATTAAGAGCTGGTTCAGATATGAGTACAATTCTTTTTGAAAAACTTGTTTACATCATTCTTAAACCATATCTGAAAATCAAGGTTTCATAAGCTTTTATAATGGAGGACTCTAGAACTTAAAAATTCTGTTCTATGAAGTTAGTATCTTGCTGAAAAGTTCAATATCTCAATTTTCACTAACTGTTGAATCTCCTCATCCTATGGCTCTTTATCACTGTGTTTTGATTCAGTGGTATTAGACTGGTTGTCATTTTTTTGAGAAGCACTTCTCTCAGTTTACCATGTGTACTTGCAGTCTTTGGATAACCAGAGTTCATCCTTGTGGATTTCTCTTGCATCATAGATCATAAGGGCAAGATTCTATGGTCTGTTTGAGAGACTATTAGCATAAGGGGACAATGTGCTAAATTGTCTGATCATGTTGTTTGTCTGCATTAGCTCTATATCTTCTGCCATGTCAAAGGGGGAGTATTTGTTGCATATGCATCACTGCATAAGTTGTGTAACAAAGGGAGAGAATTGATTTAATTGCTTCTGATATTGTGTTGTTCTCATCTGCTGAACTATGTTGAGTGTCTCATATGACATCTCTGGATTATTCATTTTGCAAAACTAAAAGGGGCAGATTAGTCAAAAGGGGGAGCTTTTAATTCACTCTTTTTATACAGTCTTATTCTTTCCTCTTCAACTCATGCCTTTTTGCTGAAGTCAAAGGGGGAGAAATGTTTTTGATCAAGTCAGTATGACTCATAGTGTTGCCATCATCAAAAAGGGGGAGATTGTTGTGTCCCTGTGATTTTGATGATAGCAAACACTATAAGTCATCATCTATTTGAATCTGCATTTAACTGGTTGGGTTATGTCAGCATGTCTGTCTACATGGGTTCTGTGCTTTTAGTGCGTTGACGCACTTGGCTGACTGCGTAGACGCAATTGTGCGTCTTTCGCTTTCTGTCTTGTTCACTGCGTCGACGCTGACACTGGATGCGTTGACGCATTGGCCAGTTGCCAAGGGCGTGAGCATCTCGCTTGAGGAGCTGAGGCGACGCTGCACGATGGAAGCGTTGACGCCTTGGGCTGATGTCCAAAGGTCTTTTGATCAACATCGAGTCTATACAGTGCTTCACTTCATCAATGTCCATACATTGGACTGTAGCATCTGAAGTCTGTACAGCGTCCGTTGTCTAGAGTTCTTGAAGGAATAGGGTCGACGCTGGGAGCTTAAAGCGTCCACGCATCAGTTGACGAAGCCTTCACGATATCTTCCACTGCGTCAACGCCACAATTGAGCAGCATCGATGCAGCGGCTTAAGAGACGCCAATATACAAGGCAAGACAGGCCTTAATGTAAATGTTCGTGCGTCAACGCCACCAACAAGCAGCGTCGACGCAGCGGCGGAAGAGAGGCCAATACACACTTCTGATTCTCATCCGTGCGTCAACGCCACCAACTGGCAGCGTCGACGCAGCAGTTCAAGAAAGGGGCGACTTATCTCTGGCTGTCTTCAACGCGTCAACGCTATCCACAGCAGGGTCGACGCAGTGGGGAAAATTCAAATGTGTACAAGTAAAGAGTAGACGCAGTGATGCCAGTGCGTCAATGCGGTCAGTCTCCAGAAACATCAGACACGTGGAAGCTGGGGCCTGCTACTTCACCACGTGGACCAACCCATCGAAGCTCTCTAGGGCGTCTCTGCCCTATCCTCCGGAGCCCCTGTTGCTGGTATATATTGGAGCCTTCTTCTTCAGATGGAGGTTGATCGTGATCGAAGCCAGAGAGCAGAAGCTGAGAGAAGAAAGGGAAAAAGAAGAGAGAGCTTCCACGATCCATCAGAAGAAAAGAAAAAGAGAAAGAGAGAAAAGGAGAACAGAGATCGAGAGAAGAAGAGAAGTGCAGCAGAGAAGAAAGAGAAAGAGAGAGAGTGAAGAAAGAGAGTGAGATCGAGGGAGATCTGTTCCTACTGGACCGTGGATCAGATCTAGGCCAGTTAGCTCCGTTGAGAGCCACATTGTGCATTTCATTTTTCACCTTTCTGTTTGCTGAAGTTATTTTCATTTCGTGTTTTTATTTTTTCTTTTTCATTTTGTTATCCTTGTTCTTCTGATCCTCTGGACTGAGGTCGGGTTCCTCCTGGTGGGTCAGGAGAAGGGAGATCTGATCTCCAGTTTGCAAGCAGCTGGGGGGCTGCTTGTGGGTTCCCTCCGGGCTAGGAGGAAGAGAGGCTAGGCCTCTGGTGGATTGCTGGTAGCAGAGTGCTACTGGCTGGTTCACTGGTAGCGAGGCTGCTACTAGTGAGGTTCCCTCTTGGTATAGAGGAAGAGAGATGTGAGTCTCTGGTTTCTAGTGACCGTGGGTTGCTATAGGTTCCCTCCGTGTAGGAGGAAGAGGGAAGTTGTTCCCCTGGGTAAGCTGTGTATCAGCGTCTGTTGGCAAGCTGTGTTGCCCAGCTGTTAGTGAAGCCACACACGGTTTGAGTGTGGGGTGGATGTAGGTCTGCTGGACCGAACCACCTAAAACCCATTGTGCAGTGGTTTGATTTCTTCATCTGTCTTATTGCTTCCGCTAGATGCTTGCATAAGGGCGCTTCAAGTGTTTGCTTCAAGTTCAACGAAGTTGATTAGCTGCGCACGCTATCTGTTTGACACTAGGATTGTGTGTTGCTTGAATTGTCTAATTGCTTAGAGTGTCTTAATCTGTTAAGTGATTGAAATTCTAATTGTGCTATAGTTCGTCTAACTTGTCTTGTTAGAGTGCTTATTGTCTGTTTGTTTTATTCCGCAACTGCTAATTAGTCTTTCAGATTTGATAAATATGTCTAGTTAGCATTCTAGATAGTTAGTGAGCCGAATATTTTAATTGGGCGAAAGATTTGAAAGGGCTATATTCATTCACCCCCCCCCTTTGAATACTGCACCGAACCCAACACGAAGCTGCAACGGCAATGGGTTCGCTGATGAAACAATTCACATAGCCGCTTCTTGCCGAGGCAGAGATCCTTGATGAAGTTCAAATAGAACCACATGAAGAGATCGAGGTCCTTGACCTTGAAGATGATATTCCAGACTTCATCGACCTTCAGCCGGCACCCCCGAAAATAGAAGATGGAGGCCAAGCCACGGTCGATCAGCTGATAGAAATCAACCTGAGAGATGAGGACGACCATAGGCCGACCTTCCTCAGCGCCCAACTATCTGCTGAAGAACAGAAGTTGTACATCTAGCTACTGCAAGAATATCGGGATTGCTTTGCCTGGACCTACAAGGAGATGCCAGGACTGAGCCCCGCAGTCTCACAACATGAGCTAGCAATAAGCCCTGAAGCCGAACCGGTGAAGCAACCGTCGCGGCGCTTATGTCCAGAGCTCATTACTCAAATATGCAAAGAAGTGGACAAGGTCATAGATGTGGGTTTCATCGAAGAAAATTAATATACCACGTGGCTGGCCAATATTGTGCCCATGAAGAAGAAGAATGGGCAAATCCTGATATGTGTTGACTTCCGAGATCTGAATAAAGCATGTCCTAAAGATGACTTTCCAGTGCCAATAACAGAGGTCATAATAGATGCAACAACCGGCCACGAGGCCCTATCATTCATGGATGGATCGTCTAGCTATAACCAGATATGGATCGTGGAACATGACCGGATCCACACTGCCTTCCGAACTCCCAAGGGCATTTACCACTAAAAGAGGATGCCATTTGGATTGAAGAACGCCGATGCCACCTATCAGCGGGCGATGACTAGAATATTTGATGAGCTGCTCTACCATAAGGTCGAGTGCTACATAGATGACCTGGTAGTCAAAAGTAGAAAGAAAGAAGACCATCTGTAGGACCTCCAAGTAGTCTTTCAAATGCTAAGACAGTATGAATTGAAAATGAACCCTATGAAGTGTGCGTTCGGAGTATCGAGCGGGAAGTTCTTGGGTTTCATTGTCAGATACCGGGGAATTGAAATAGACCCCGCAAAGATCAAAGCAATTCAGGAATTACCTTCACCAAGGAACCTCTCAGAGCTGAGATCTCTTCAAGGCCGCCTGGCTTACATCCGACGGTTCATATCCAATTTGTCAGGGCGATGCCAGCCCTTTCACAAGTTGATGGTGAAAGATGTTCCCTTTTATTGGGATGAAGATTTCCAGACAGCCTTCGACACGCTCAAAGACTATCTGAAGACTCCTCTAGTGCTGGGCGCACCGGTGAAAGGACGGCCGCTGGTTTTGTACATCACAGCCACATATAACTCCCTAGGGGAAATGCTAGCCCAAAACAATGAAGAAGGGAAAGAAAAAGCCCTCTACTACCTCAGTCGAAGATTAGTCAGAACTGAGGAGAGATACACCCACATTGAGAAGATCTGCTTGGCACTGGTCTTCGCCGTCAAGAAACTCTGACACTGCATGCTGTCACATGAGATTAAGCTGATATCCAAGGTGGATCCGCTGAAGTATATCATGTCCCAACCGGCGCTCAAAGGTTGTTTAGACAAATGGGCAGTGATCCTTATGGAGTTTGATATCTCCTACATACCATAAAATGCCGTCAAAGGCCAAGCTATCGCAGACTTCTTTGCTGAGCACCTAGTACCTGAAGACTGCCCGCTGGAACCAGAGCTTCCTGAAGATGAAACCCTTCAGGTCGGCCAGGTGCAGCCCTCTCTATGGCAGTTGTATTTTGAAAGTGCTTCCAGAATTGACACCTCAGCTACTGGGTCAGCCAGAGTCAGAGCGGGGGCAGGCATAGTCCTGAAATCTCCCGAAGGAGAGGTCATATATACATCTTGCTCAATAAACAAGCCATGCATAAACAATGAAGTAGAATATGAAGCCCTCATAATCGGGTTGCAGATTGCTCTGTCTATGGAGATCCAGATGTTGGAGGCATTCGGAGATTCCATATTGGTCATAAAATAGTTGGAAGGAGAGTTCGATGTGCGGAAGCAAGAACTCCTCCCTTACTATCAACTGGCCCTCCGATTGATGGCGAGATTCTACTTCGTCAAAATCGGGCATGTTAACCGAGGACAGAATGCTCAGGCGGATGCCCTCGCAAAGCTGGCTAGTTCTTTGGTAATCCCGCCAGACACAAGCTTGAATATAGCCGTAATCAACCGTCGACAGGTCCCCTGCGTGACGGAGGTTCTGGCAGATGCATAAGAAAATGAAGCGGCAGCTGTAGAAGAAGTTCAGCAGCCCGATTGGCGGGGGCACCTCCTGCGTTAATTCCGGCACCAACGGCTCCCAAAAGAAAAAGAATAGAGAATGAAGCTCCTAAGGATCAAAGACTCTTACGAGATGAGAAGCGAAACCTTGTTCCGAATAATGGCCGATGCCCGTAGGAAAGTTCTACTCCGTTGCTTATCTTCGGCAGAAGCTGGGCAGGTGATGCAAGAAGTCCATGCTAGGTCAGCTGGAGCACACCAGGCCGGGCCAAAGATGAAAATTGAAATAAAGAAATTGGGCTATTATTGGCCCTCCATGTTTGATGATTGCTGCAAGTTTGCTAAAGCTTGCCAAAAATGTCAAGAGCACACCAACGTGTCCAGGAGACCACCGGTGCCGCTACACCCCACCCTACCAAGTTTGTCGTTCGCCCAATGGGGCACGGATGTGGTGGGACCACTACCGGCATCCTCGTCTCGGTGCAGATATATCTTAGCAGCCACATATTACTTCTCCAGATAGGCGGAAGTAGTTACGCTAAGAGATGTAATGGGAGAATTGGTCGCGAGATTATTTTGGCAGAATATAATATTCCGATTTGGGCTTCCCAGCCGAATTATCTCTGATAATGACAGCCATTTCAGAAACCAGAAGGTCTATCGGCTGGCTGATAAATATAAGATTGACTGGAGGACTTCGTCCCCCTACAACCCTCAAGCCAATGGACTTGCAGAAGCCTTCAATAAAACACTATGCATACTACTAGCAAAGACTGTCAAGTCTAATAAAAAGGACTGGGAAGAAAAGATGTACGAAGCGCTTTGGGCCTATCGTACGGTCTATAAAACTGCAACCGGCTATTCGCCATTCTCCCTCGTATATGGGTCGGAGGCTGTGGTGCCGATTGAATTGGAGGTCCCCTCGCTGCGAGTTGCCATCAAGCATGGTTTGGTTAGCGGTGAACAGACCAATATAGAAAGAAGACTGGAAGAGCTTGCCGAGCTCGAAGGAAAGCGTCTCCATGCGCAACAAAATATCCAACTCTACCAAGCTCGCATGGCCCGTGCTTTCAACAAGCTAGTTAAGGGTCGAGAGTTCAAGAAGGGTGACCTAGTGATGGTCAAAAGAAGAGAAGTGATAGCCTCCAATCCTAAAGGGAAGTTGGTTGAAAACTGGGTTGGACCATACGTCGTCCGCCGAGTATATGAAGGGGGTGCGTACGTCCTTGTAGATCACAAATGAGTCATCCAGTTCTCTCTCCTTAATGGAAAAACTTGAAACTATATCACGCAGGTCAACCGACATGCTCAGAATGACCAGGGCCTACCTTAGTCTAGCGGCACTCCGCCCTAGCTAAGCTCTACCTACCTCGGTCTAGTTGCATTCCGCCCCAGCCGAGTTCCACCTACCTTAGTCTAGCGGCACTATGCCCTAGCTAAGTTCTACCTACCTCGGTCTAGTGGCATTCTGCCCCAGTCGAGTTCCACCTACCTTAGTCTAGCGGCACTCTACCCTAGCTAAGTTCCACCTACCTCGGTCTAGTGGCATTCCACCCCAGCCAAGTTCCACCTACCTTAGTCTAGCGGCACTCTGCCCTAGCTAAGTTCTACCTACCTCGGTCTAGTGGCATTCCGCCCCAGCCGAGTTCCACCTGCCTTAGTCTAGTGGCACTCCGCCCTAACTAAATTCTACCTACCTTGGTCTAGTGGCACTCTGCCCTGGCCGAGCTCTACCCATCTTAGTCTAGTGGCACTCTACCCTAGCTAAGTTCTTCCCACCTTGGTCTAGTGGCATTCCACTCTAGCCGAGCTCTACCCACCTTAGTCTAGTGGCACTCTGCCCTAGCTAAGTTCTTCCTACCTTAGTCTAGTGGCACTCCACCCTAGCTAAGTTCTACCTACCTTAGTTTAGTGGGACTCTTCCCTAGCTAAGTTCCACCAACCTTGGTCTAGTGGCATTCCACCCTGGCCGAGCTCTTCCTACCTTCGTCTAGTGGCACTCTGCCCTGGCTAAGCCCTTCCTACCTTGGTCTAGTGGCACTCTGCCCTAGCTAAGCCCTTCCTACCTTGGTCTAGTGGCACTCCGTCGTGGTCGAGTTCTACCTGCCTTAGTCCAGTGGCACTCCGCCCTAGCTAAATTCTACCTACCTTGGTCTAGTGGCACTCTGCCGTGGCCGAGCTCTACCCACCTTAGTCTAGTGGCACTCTGTCCTAGCTAAGTTCTTCCCACCTTGGTCTAGTGGCATTCCGCCCTGGTCGAGCTCTACCCACCTTAGTCTAGTGGCACTCTGCCCTAGCTAAGTTCTTCCTACCTTAGTCTAGTGGCACTCCGCCCTAGCTAAGTTCTACCTACCTTAGTCTAGTAGCACTCTGCCCTAGCTAAGTTCCACCTACCTTGGTCTAGTGGCATTCCACCCTGGCCGAGCTCTTCCTACCTTGGTCTAGTGGCACTCTGCACTAGCTAAGCTCTTCCTACCTTGGTCTAGTGGCACTCCGCCCTAGCCGAGTTCTACCTACCTTAGTCCAGTGGCACTCTGCCCTAGCTAAGTTCTACCTATCTTAGTCTAGTGGCACTCCGCCCTAGCTAAGTTCTACCTACCTTAGTCTAGTGGCACTCTGCTCTAGCTAAGCTCTTTCTACCTTGGTCTAGTGGCATTCCGCCCTGGTCGAGCTCTACCTACATTAGTCTAGTGGCACTCCGCCCTAGCTAAGTTCTACCTACCTTAGTCTAGTGACACTCTGCCCTAGCTAAGTTCTACCTACCTTAGTCTAGTGGTACTCTGCCCTAGCAAAGCTCTTCCTACCCTGGTCTAGTGGCATTCCGTCCTGGCCGAGCTCTACCCACCTTGGTGTAGTGGCATTCCGCCCTGGCCGAGCTCTACCTACCTTAGTCTAGTGGCATTCTGCCCTGACTAAGTTCTACCCACCTTGGCCTAATGGCACTCCGTCCTGGCCGAGCTCTGCCCACCTTGGTCTAGTGGCACTCCGCCCTGGCCGAGCTCCTAAAAGATATATATATATATATATATATATATAATAGCATACAATACAACATTACCATTACGGCCCTTACGCCCGAATCGGCACAAAATCTATCCTTTGCGTTGGCATTTCCTTCTTGCTAACGAATAAACCCCTTTTCCGGCGCAAGACTTCGTGTCTTAGCCAACTCTTCTACAATATTGCAATTACGGGCCTTACGCCTGAATCGGCACAAAATCTATCCTTTGCGTTAGCATTTTCTTCTTGCTAACGAATAAACCCCTTTTCCGGTGCAAGACTTCGTGTCCTAGCCGACTATTCTACAATATCGCCATTACGGGTCCTACGCCCGAATCGGCACAAAAGCTATCCTTTGCGTTAGCATTTCCTTCTTGCTAACGAATAAACCCCTTTTTCGGCACAGGACTTCGTGTCCTAGCCGACTCTTCTGCAACATCACCATTACGGGCCTTACGCCCGAATCAGCATAAAATCTATCCTTTGTGTTAGCCTTACCTTCATGCTAACGAATAAACCCTTTCTCGGCGCAAGACCTCGTGTCCTAGTCGACCCTCACTCAACGTCACCATTACGGACTTTACGTTCGAATTGGTTGAAGCTCCTCCTTTGTGCTGGCATCGTTCCTCTACCAACGAATAAACTGCCTTCACTGGCGCGAGGCCCTGTGCCTCAGTCGGTAGCTATCTGACGTCACTAAGGGGTCAAATATCACATGTTGACCTCTCAACATCCCCCTGTTATGTGAATAAAAAAAAGGGAAAGAAAAGAAAAGAATGGGGCTTAAAATAGAGGTGCCCCGCCGGCCTTGTTCCTACACTAGGACAAGGGCAAAAATGGCTATAACCCGGCTATGGGGAAAACCTGAAAGGGCGCCGTAGGCAAAATCGGGTACCCCGCCACGTGAAAACTCAAAAGGGCGCGTGGGCAAAAGCAAGAGGGGGTTGGGTTCGGTGAAAACCCGAAAGGGCGCTTAAGCCAGTAATGTGATAACTTAAAGTTCCTCTTCACCCCCATCTTGATGAAACTATGAGAAGTGTGATCACCCAAGACCCTACCGGAGATCTTTTCCTCAATATCCTTTCGACCCTTGCCATCATCGGCAAGACCGGTCGACTTTTTCCCGTAACCTGGACCTTCCATCCTCATTAATGAATAAACCAATCCCTTGCTTCAACACTTAACCAATGTCAATAAACAAACCCGCTTTCGACCCTCGCCATCATCGGCAAGATCGGTCGACCTTTTTCCCTTTAACCTGGACCTTCCATCCTCGTTAACGAATAAACCTATCTCTTGCTTCGGCATTTAACCAATGTCGACGAAAAAACATGTGACCTACTCTTGTCATCACCAACAGGATCAATCGACCCTTTTTTTTCTTTAACTTGGACCTTACGCCCTCGTTAATAAACCTATCCTTTGCTAGGGCATTCATCCAATGCCAATGGACGAGGCATTCTCGGCCCTCGCCATCATCGACAAGATCGGTCATGTTGTTCCCTTAACTTGGACCTTCCGTCCTTGTTAATGAACCTACTTTTGCTTCGACATTCAAACCAGTGTCGACGAACAAACCTATGCTCGACCCTCGCCATCATCGGCAAGGCCAGTCGACGTCTAGTTAGCCCGGACCTCCTCATCCGTTGCTAACAAATGAGCCCACGTTCATCCCGGATTCGTTCCGTGAATCAAACAAGAAGAGTAAAAAAAAGAGAAGAAAAAAAAGAGAGAAAAGAAAAATGAGGCTTAAAATAGAGGTGCCTCTTCGGACTTGTTCCTACATCAGGACAATGGAAAAAACGGCTATAACTCGGCTGTGGTGAAAACCCGAAAGGGTGCCGCAGGCAAAATCGGGTACCCCGCCACGTGAAAACCTGAAAGGGCGCGTGGGCAAAAGCAAGAGGGGGCTGGCTTTGGCGAAAACCCGAAAGGGCGCTTGAGTCAGTAAAGTGACATTTTAAAGTTCCCAACCAACCTTACTCTCGACCCTTGTCATCATCGGCAAGACCGATCGACCTCCTTCCGACCCCTGTCATCATCGACAGGATCGGTCGATATCCTTGTGACCCTCGTCACCATCGACGAGATCGGTCAACTTCCTTTCGACCCTTGTCATCATCGGCAAGACCGGTCGACCTACTTCCGACCCCTGTCATCATCGGCAGGACCGGTCGATATCCTTATGACCCTCGTCACCATCGGTGAGATCGGTCAACCTCTTTTCGACCCTTGTCATCATCGGCAAGACCAGTCGACCTACTTTTGACCCTTGTCATCATCAGCAAGATCGGTCAACCTCCTCGTGACCCTCGTGACCATCGACGAAATCGGTCAACTTCCTTCTGACCCTTGTCATCATCGGCAAGATCGGTCAACCTCTTTTTGACCCTTGTCATCATCGGCAAGACTGGTCGATATCCTTGTGACCCTCGTCACCATCGGCAAGATCGGTCAACCTCCTTGCGACCCTTGTCATCATCAGCAAGATCGGTCGATCTACTTCTGACCCTTGTCACCATCGGCAAGATCGGTCGATCTACTTTTGACCCTTGTCACCATCGGCAAGATCGGTCAACCTCCTTGTGACCCTTGTCACCATCGGCAAGATCGATCGACCTACTTTTGACCCTTGTCATCATCGGCAAGATCGGTCGATCTACTTCTGACCCTTGTCACCATCGGCAAGATCGGTCGATCTACTTCTGACCCTCGTCACCATCGGTGAGATTGGTCAACCTCTTTTCGACCCTTGTTGATGCGGGACAGACGCGGACTCGACTCCAATTGGATATGCGACCCTTGGACTCTAAGCAAGCTCACGATCGCCCCTAACGAGGGAAGTGTACGGACGTGCACGGTTGAGAAACTGGCAGTGAGCTAGGGTGGTCAACTTACAATTTCGTGCCCGGATCGGGTCACAGGACGGGTTCACTCTCTCGCTCGTAGTGGTGAATAACAATATATAGCGAGCTAATTACCCTATGATGCTTCTAGCAGTGGCATATGAAATATATACGAAATACAACAAATGCCGAGTAAAGGAGCGAACATGATACCTCCACGCGCCGGGCGTGGGGAAGACGATCCCGGCCGAACTTGTACTCCCGGAACAGTAATTATTTAAATTACATCAATGAATTTACTGCCCACTCCACGCATGGAGGTAAAGGGCTACACAGTGGGACCCGGGAGTAGCGGCTTCGGGTTGACGGGCAGCTTCTTGCGTAGCTTCGGCGGCACGCGTACTCACGAACGTGGGGCCCACGTGCTGGTCAATGGGGCCCAGTGGGACCGGGGTGGCGCCACTATGGTGGGGAGGTCTGGAGGGGCTCTCCCTGGGATGGCCGCGCGCTGCTTCGCCTTGTGGAAGGCGAGTCGGCCGGCCGGGCGGTCGGTTTGGCTTGCTATCCACGGGCTAGAGTTTCTGTTCTGCATCGCGCGACCCGACGAGAACGGCTGCTGCAATCAGCCCCGATGTCGGATCGACACGAAACTGGTGCCGTTGGAAAGCTGACTTGAAGTACTTCGATTTATGGCCACAGAGAAAAATTTGACTATCCCGGATCTGGCCTTGGTCGAATTTAGAAGTTGCTGGTTGCCAGAACCAGATCTGACAGGACAGATTTGAGTTTTCCTGAGAACATGAGTTGACCAAAGGAAGAACTTCGGATCTAGACGTTGACTCCTTGATGAAAGTTGTGGAGAATGAAGTAAGGAAGATGGAGATAGTTTTTATAGAATTTCGTGTGGAGGTTTAATAGGGGAAACCGAATTTATGGCACTGGTGGGTCGGATCTGGACAGTAGAGACAGAACTGATTTTTGGATCTGACAGTGATTTTTTAAAAATAGGTAGAGGACTCCAGAAATTCCAAGAAAATTCATAGATGATAGAGTTAGTGGACAGAATCCCCAATAAAATTGGTGACACAAGAAAATAAGGGAAAGGGGGTCAAAACGAGGAAACACAGAGCTATTGTTACACAGATCTGAACAGAGACAGATCTGGTGGATCCAGAATCTAAAAAGGAAAAGAAAACTGGATGAAGCTCTGATTTCGAGGGAAATTTATTGGAGGTGGGGGTTCACGTGGGGAACCTACCCAGAAAATCTCAGCTCCAGAAGATGTGGGAGTTGGGAGCTAAAATTCTCGGAGTGAGTCTCTGTCTAGTATAACAGCAATCTGGACAGAACTTCGGAAGTTGCTTCGCGGTGGCTCGATGGCGGCACGAACGGCGGCGGCGGCGGCAGAGATAGAATCCAAAGGAGGAGGGGAGGAGATAGAAGAGGGTCTCACATCTGGAGGGCTGGAGGAAGAAGAAGAACTGTAGGGGGAGAGAGGGGTGCGCAAGAAGCTCTTAGCCTTTTCAATATTTTCTTCTCATTAAAATCTAGTAAATGGAAAATACATGGCATTTGTACGGTGGATGAAGGGTATTTTGGAGATGTCAAACCCAATTTATCCCATGTGGTCAAAACATTCCACATATTCTAATCAAACTAACGTAACTAGCCTAATAAGGAAAAAAGAGGGGGTGCCCCCTTCATGGGCCATTCTTGGGCCAAATTTGGTCCAAGGCCATCCACAAGCCCATGAACCCATGATAGCCTATGGACTTCCCCACCTAGATAGCCCATGAGAGGGAAAAGCCCAATTGGGCCTTAAGTGGCTTTAAGGTCCATAATGAAGGCCTTAAGGTCCAATATGATATAACACCCTTAATGGACCTAATAAATGAAAGTCACTAATGGACTCTACATGGAATGTGGCCCAATGGCTTATTAGAAGCCTTACAAAGGAGCCCCAATGAAAAAAAATCAACAAACACACCAATACAAGCCAATACAAACCATAATACACACTAATACAATCCATTAGCCTTTGATGCCCCCATCACTTGTCATCATCGGCAAGACCGGTCGACCTACTTTTGACCCTTGTCATCATCGGCAAGATCGGTAAACCTCCTTGTGACCCTCGTCACCATCGGTGAGATCGGTCGACTTCCTTTCGACCCTTGTCATCATCGGCAAGACCGGTCGACCTACTTCCGACCCCTGTCATCATCGATAGGGCCGGTCGATATCCTTGTGACCCTTGTCACCATCGTCGAGTCCGGCTGCGAAGCCTTCTGACCGTATTTCCCAGTCTTAGGAGGCCTCTATACCCTTGTCATTCGATCTTTCGGCCTACATTAGCCATAGTTTGGCCCCAAGGATAGTTACGACGCGGTGGAGTGAACACCTCACCCCTTTCCTGAAGGCGTGAGCGCTCTCCTACCTTAGTTACTTGCATACTCGGACTAAGCTAATAGGTGAATAAAAAGAGTACAAAGTAAAAGAGAATGAAGTCGTGATTTCACGGCAAAATAAAGATGTTTCATCCCTAAAAGCAGCCATCGGCATTACACCGAGGCCAAACGGGATACCCAGGGGAATAGCTCCGAGGGCAAGCCCTACTAGAAGCCTCCCGGGGCCCAACTGATGGGTTTCAAAACCTGGATAAACGACACTCCACTCACCCGCTAAGAAGACGCTCCCACGCCCTCAGCTCACTCGGTGCCGCGGGAGGAGGAGAAAGGGAGGAGAGAGAACGAAAATTTGCAAATGAACAGTGGTGAAGAAGAAATGAAGGGCGAAAGCCTTATATAGGGGGGGTTTCTCTATTAATCCAGCGCACTATTTAGCGTGCCGAATTAACGTCTTCCCAAACCAAAAGGCGCGTCGTTTAAAGGCGCACCGGATTAACACCCTTCCAAGCACACAGGGGCGCGCCGGATTAAGACTCTAATGCCCAGGGTTGCGCCAGATTAACTTCCAATTCCCAGGGGCGCACCGGATTAAACCCCACGCTGGGTTAACATGCAAATCACGCCGGATTAGCATCCGTGCCAGATTAAGGGCCGTTCCGAGCTTCCGTCAATCGAAGAGGAGATCACTCTGGGTGAAGCTCATCCGTCGATCTTGCTACACTCGTGCCTTGCCCGCAACACCCATGGCTGGGGGGCATTTGTTGGCACTCAAAATATGATTAACGGCGATCAAGCCTCAAAGACGAATGACACGGCCCACCGAAGCACGAAAGCTGATGAATATCAACATATTGAAGCCCTCTCAAGCTGCCAGAGCCTCAGGTCACCCTGTATGAACACCGGGGACTTCACCTCAGGAGAATCGAGATGAATTCACAAACAACCAGTAGTGCGACCAAGCCTGACCAATGAGCCGGCATCGACTCCGTCATGCCGCATACACTACACCCGTTGTTCGACCAAGGACGACGGTCTACCGGGTGGCCCGCCACCTTATGAAATACTCCCTTGAGGTGAAAGAATGCCCATAGCTCTTCAGAATGGAGGACCGAGGGCTCTGTCGGTAGAAGACCCCGATTACCTGGCACGGGTATGGCTTCTCGCCAAGTTGGGTCCATTAGTGGCCGAATGATCACCCGACCTGGGCGGAACTATCCCGGGTGTTACTCCACTCTCCGAGAAGCTTTGAACACAAGCCAGGCCGAGCTAGCAGCATGAATCATAATGCCGAAAGCCGTGTCAGCGGAAAGCCCACGTGTTCAAACCAAAGATACTCGAGGTTCCAAGAAGGGCCATACGTCATCTCGAGGGCTTCGTCAAGGCTTCCCGTCAGTGTTTTGAAGAACTGTAGCAAGATGAATGGTCACGGTGACTCCTGGGACCATCCCTAGACACATCGGCTAACCCGCGTCAAGCGAAAGAAGTTAATACGGCGCCCCCTTCACCGGCACGCCCCCTTACCCGGTGCCCTCAATTCCGGCGCGCCCAAGAGCTTGGAGCACCCTTATTCGGCGCCCTCCCATTCTGACGCGCGAAAGGTCATGAAGGGCCCCTTATACAGCGCGCCATTCTTCACGCCGGATTAAGCTTTTAACCCGTTCCTATATATATGGCTACTTGGTTCGATGAAGAGGGGGAAGCAAAAAAAAGAGGCAAAAAAAAAGAAAATCGAGTTAAGAGGGAGATCACTGGCGATTGCTCGAGAGGGGGGAGAGAGCCAGAGAGCCAATCAAACTCGAGGGAGAGAGGGTTTCCTTGGGGGAGAAGTAGGGTTCTCACTGAGCGTCCCCTCGTCGCCGTCTTCCTTTGCTCTGACTGAAGTCCTCCGGAGCCGGAGAAGAAGAGTGAGGGTTCGATATTTTGTTCGAGGAACAGGTGGGTCACGTGGTTTTCCCCGTTATGTCTCCGACTCCTCCCCTCTGATCTAATGTAAGCGAGAAGGGGGGGGGGATGGCGATGATATGAGCCAATCTCCCCCCCTCCTCGTCATCTATTTGGTTTGTTCTTCAACTGTAAATCTCTCTGCAACTAGAGAACGGTGACCTTGCGACGATGTCGGCACCGGATTTGTAATATATGTATTAGCCCCCCTATTCACGGGGTGATGATATATATATGTATGTGATGGTTGATTGAATGCTCGATGCTGTGTCTCCTCCTTCCATTTCTATCTCAGTCGGCGCATCTGTCTATTTTCCCCCTTGCACGTGGTTTCCGAATCTGATTTCTCCGACTCCGAATATGCCCTGGGATACCACGGGCTACAGAGATGACGCCTCCCCGGGTCCTTCACGTCGACGCAGTGGCCGTGTCCTACTCGATGGTTCCTGCATACTTTGTGGACAGAGGCATGCCTGTGCACGTATCTCTTCCCGCTCTATTTCAGGGTCCGGTCTCCATTTTCTTTTCTCTTTGCATTGTTCTATTGCTCAGAGAAGGTGGGGGTCACCTCCAGAACACCAAGGCCCGTCTTGTGACTGTTTCATGCCAGTTACTCGAGCATATGTGTATGTAGCTAAATCATCCTATCTATATACTAGCTACCCCTCTCTGTGATTGCTAATCACCTCTTCCTCCGTGAGTGTTAATTCCTTTAACCCTCGAATGTCAATGCTCCAACCCATGCTTGGTAATCTATTAACTCACCGACTGTCGTATGGTGTTACTTATGGGGACATCCCTTGCCCCTCCACATTTTCTGAAGCTCGGATTGATCGTCGGTGTACGCCATTATGTTCCTCATGTGTTTGTGAGTCGAGTCATGTAATTTTCTTATTTTTATTTGAGTCTTAAACATGTAATTTTCCATTTATTGAGTCATGTACCTAGGTTAGAAAGTCATTTTCCTAAGTCTTGAAGTCATTATGTTGGTTTGATAGGTTAATGGGCCCAATTCATTGGGCTAGTCCCAGGGGCGCCCCTCCCTTGGACTGTTTGGTCATTAGTTAGTTTGTCAGGGTCAGTTTGGTCTTAGGAAAAGTGTGGGGTCTATAAATAGCCCCACCCCTCTCTCATTTGTAACAATCATGCTTGAATATTGAATCCAGAAAATTTTCACACCTTCTAGTTCTCTCTCAATATCTCCCTCTCTCTCTCTCTTACTATCACTCTCTCTAAGTGGGTTGTGCCCCCTCTCTCTCTCCTCCCCACCCCAATTTCGAAATTCATTCTCTCTCCTCCCCATTCACCCCTCATTAAGGCCCCTTCCCCTTCCCCATGCACTCATTCAATTTCCCCTCCAACCCCTAGGTGGAAACCCCTTCTCCTAAGCACCTTTCCACTCTCCCAAGCAACCCTCCCTCTCCCCAAGACTGAAAGAGCCCTTCCCTAGGCCAAATTTCGAAGTTCCCTCTCCCTTGGGCTGTGCCCTTTCATCTCCCCACCTCCCTAACCACCCAAGGTCGCACCCCCCCCTTCCCCATCCACCAAATAACCCCTTGTTCATGCCCTTCCTCACACCCTCTCCTCCACCTATTCTGTCCCTGTTGCAGGTTTCAGAAAAGCAGTGATTTGCAGTAGCAGCCACGACTTCCCCTGAGGGCTCCCGGTGGCATATCTTATATTTATGGAATCTTCTCCAAGTCTTCTTTCCAACGGTGGTACTCCTGCCTGCATCCGAGTTCGGAGCTGTCCGGAGGAACGTCATCTTCAACGACTGCGCAATCTGTACCAGACTGAAGGCTAGAGCGATCTTGGAAGCCGTTCAGCGGCCAACCTTTGAGGAATTCGATCACGCTTCCTTCTACAAAATTCTTCTTCGTCTAGTCCTCCATCAGTATCAGAAGGAACGACACCAATCGCCCGCCCGAGCTATTTGTTCTGAATTTCTTCGCCGGAGTGTGCAGTCTACCCCCTGCAGGTCAAGGTTCGACCTGTCTTCACTTCTCCGGCCACCATTCTCCTCTCCGACCTTGGATTGTGGCCCCGTCAATTTCTGCTCGAAGCTACTCCGACCATGATCGCGTCACCACCCGTTTCGTTCGATTTGGAGTTCGGGAGCTACTGTAGTGCCTTCTACAATCCACTGTATCAGTTCTGCATCAGTCAGAGGTAGAGTGTTTCTCTCCTGCTCCAGTCGCCGGTCCGATCAGCCCCGAGTTCCAGAGCTTCCCAAAAAAATTCAAGCATCATCCTCGGCCAGCTGGGGAACTTTTGGCACTAGTTTCATCAAATTTGGAGCTCGGTTGAGTCCGTGGCAGCATCTTAATCGACAACCTGTTCAGCAAAACTGAAGAGTGGCAGAACCGGCGAAGCTTGGAGAGTCGGCATTCTCTTCATAATTTCCCCACCCCGCTTGGCCAGCTGAAGGCCCCTCCCTGTGTGGAGGTAATCTTGGTTGTAATAAGTCTAACCCCCACCCCAAGAGCCCCCCTCCTGCGAGAGGTGTAGTTCATGTAATAATATTTTTGCAGATTTGAAGCGACACCGACGCGGCTTGCGGGCGCAAACCCTTGCCTCCCCGCTCGCCCCCGTCTTCGGCCGGAGTTGGCGTCTTCACGCCGGCTAGGTGAGCCTCAGTCCCCCTTTCCTTGCTGGTCAATATCACTTGCTTAGCTTAGTATTCTTGCTTTGCTGCGTCGGACGGAGAGCGAGGGCCCGGCCCAAATTGCCAAACACGTGAGTGTCCATCGCGGGCGAGTTGTGAGCGAGCCATTTCAACCCACACCCATGGTGTGACGGCCGCCCGTGAGTGGGCATCCCTGGCCCAATTGGGGTTCTCCCCAAGCTTGCCAAGCACCGGAGCATCATTGTCCCACCCCGGACCCTCTCCATTATCGTTTAGTTGCCCACGGGCACAAGTGTGCACCAAGCGAGTGAGCCGCTCGAGTGGTATCATCGCCAATTTGCTTGCTTGCAACCTTAGGTCCAAGGGTCATATTGTCTTGTGGTCATCACCCCAAGGTGGTGTCACATCAAGTGGTATCAGAGCAAGTTCACAACTTGTCTCTATCAAGTTGGTCCTAGGACGCTCATATGTATTTAGAGTCTTCGGTTGCGTCTCTGCATGGCTACTTCATGTAAGTCACATCTATCTCACTCGGCCCTCCGCAAAGGTCCGATTGACACCTCTTTGGACAAAGTCCTACTTGAGGACCTTATCTTTAACGGATACCACCCTAGTGCATATTTAGAGTGGGAGGAAAACATGGACAAATACTTTAAAAGGAATCCAATGACTGAACCCATGAAAATCTACCTTGCGAAGAGTCGACTTGTGTACCATGCCAAGGATAGGTGGAAGTTCATTGAACAATTTAGGAGGGTTATGAGGCTAGAGCCTATTAACACATGGGAGAACATGAGAGCCGAACTTAGGAAAGTCTACACTCCCCGACCTCCTCCCTCCTACCCGGGTTACCAAAACTCGAGGAGCACTCCCACTCCTCCAACCCCACCCGTCCAAACCCTTACCACTAGAACCCAAGTGTCCAAGGCCTCCACCTTCCCACCTAACCCCATGAGGGCCCCCACACCCCAACCAAACCCCCCCCCTTCCCTAACCTACACTAGTCAAGCCCCTTTAGCCCCCACTTCCACCCCAAACGATCCCAAGGACAAGAGACCCCTAACCGACCCAATTCCCTCCATGGTGACCACTACTTATCCAACCCTCACCATTAAAAACCAAGTGGACACCGTGTCCGCCCATCCACCTAGGCCCATAATGGCCACCACCCCCAAACCCAAAACCCCTCACCAAACCTGTACCCCACAAGCCCCCTTGACCACCACCACAAACCCACCATCGTCCCCAAAAAGGGACACATCTCCCAAAACAAATCAACCCAAAACCCCTCACCCAACCCATCTCCCACTTCCTACACCAATCTTTCCCCAACCTAGGCCTCCTCTACTTCCCCTTCCTATCCCAACCCAAGCCCATGCTTGTTCACCACCCTGGGTGTGTCATACGCTAGCTATCACCAAATCACCCACCATAGATCCCCCTACTCCATTAGCAATAGAAGTTGCTACCCACACACCTACCCAAGTGGAGAAGGATGTCCATCCGAATCCACCTCCCAACATAGAGGAAATCCAAAGGCCAAACAACTCACACACCTCTAGCCTAGCTCCTCTAGAGACACCCAACCTCACCATAGATAAGTCCATACTCCAATGGCTCAAGAAAGGTCTCACCATTCCTAGTTCACAACCATGCCACCTACCCATGGGATATCAATCCCAAATCATTCCCATTCAGCCACATGTCACTTATCAAACTTCCTATTGTGTGGAAGATTCGGGAGACTTAGTGAACTACCTACATTGGCAAATTCACTTGACCAATATGCTAGCCTTGAGGCCGTCCGAAACTAACACCATTAGCCTAGCATATCCCTCCATTGGCTCCATCACTTCCATCTACACTAATGGCCAAGTTACTAGTGAGATCATCCTCCTTCTTCCCATGGAGGAAGAACCTATCATAGTCCACTCCCCAACCATTAAGATCCCAAGTGCTTTGATCGGTCAACCCAATAGCAACCTTGGCCCAATTATTGAGGAGGATGACTCACCATTCGAGGACCTTGAGAGCATAGAGTACCCTTACCAAGGTGACCCTTACCATGGTCCCTTTGACCCTTTTCTATGGGAGCCTAGATCTCAATGTAACCCACTCACCTTATTCACCACCCACCTTACCCTACCCTTACCACCCATGATAACCCAAAATCTTCCCTTCCTAGAATTGGGTTACACCAAAGAAGCCTTAACCATAGGCAACATACACAATGGGATTGATAGATGGCCCCACTCCATGATGTCTCCCTTCTTAGATCCCTTTGACTCATACGAATGGAAGCTCAAGGGCCACCCCACACCTATGCACATAGAAGTCATCACTAGGATTGAAATGCATGTGCTTAGGCATACCACCCCACTTTACATGATTAGAAAGTCAGGTCCATTCATTCATATCACCCACATGTCAAGAATAAAACATGAGTGGTCAATATTTGGTTGTAATGGTCCACCATCATTCATCATAAATCTCAAGCATGTTAGGAGCATTCATGGATGTCCGGGTCCCCCGGCACTCATCACACTCACACATGAAAGGGACACCTATGGATGCCCCGGTCCTCCCAAGACATTCAAAGTCTTCATAACATCAATGCATGATAGGTCTACATGTGGTTGCCCTGGACCACCTTTGCATACCACGCACTACTCACTCACACCGCATCTTAGTACATGGCATATACATCAAAACATGCATTAAGTAAAAAGCGGTGAGAATTACAAAAAGCGGGCAAAAACTCGTGAGCGCCACTTGAAATTCCACGTTGGCGACTTGATGATGATGATGATTTTGGAGTGGCACTACTCTAGGGTCACCTCCAATTTGAGGGCACGAGGACTTGGACCTTGCCAAGTTCCAAGTGGCCTTGGCACCCGGCTTGCGGGTTGAACTTACCAATGGGTTTTGGGATTCATCCCACTTCCCACGTGGAGGATCCGGCACTCTCTAAGGGTACCGTGGTGGATCCTAGTGAGTGTCTTGAGCATACACCTATCCTTGTGAGAGACACCCTCGGAGTGCCACCACAAACTAGCCCGAGAGCCCGACGTCAGCACATGGCGGCAATACTAAGCAAAGCAAGATCTCTTCGCCAGCCTAAGGGTGTATCCGAGCCACTTTGTCGAGTGGAAGCACCGTTCCTCGGCTATGGACATGGGTCGAGTTTGGAGAACAAGGTTCGCCCGGAACTGCGTTTGGGATGCTACTTCCCCGGTGGACCCATACTCGACAGGGTCGAGTTTTCCCCACCCCGGGGGTATGAGGGGGACATCCCTTGCCCCTCCACATTTTCTGAAGCTCGGATTGATCGTCGGTGTACACCATTATGTTCCTCATGTGTTTGTGAGTCGAGTCATGTAATTTTCTTATTTTTATTTGAGTCTTAAACATGTAATTTTCCCTTTATTGAGTCATGTACCTAGGTTAGAAAGTCATTTTCCTAAGTCTTGAAGTCATTATGTTGGTTTGATAGGTTAATGGGCCCAATTCATTGGGATAGGCCCAGGGGCGCCCCTCCCTTGGACTGTTTGGTCATTAGTTTATTTGTCAGGGTCAGTTTGGTCTTAGGAAAAGTGTGGGGTCTATAAATAGCCCCACCCCTCTCTCATTTGTAACAATTATGCTTGAATATTGAATCCAGAAAATTTCCACACCTTCTAGTTCCCTCTCAATATCTCCCTCTCTCTCTCTCTCTTACTATCACTCTCTCTAAGTGGGTTGTGCCCCCTCTCTCTCTCCTCCCCACCCCAATTTCGAAATTCATTCTCTCTCCTCCCCATTCACCCCTCATTAAGGCCCCTTCCCCTTCCCCATGCACTCATTCAATTCCCCCTCCAACCCCTAGGTGGAAACCCCTTCTCCTAGGCACCTTTCCACATTCCCAAGCAACCCTCCCTCTCCCCAAGACTGAAAGAGCCCTTCCCTAGGCCAAATTTCGAATTTTCCTCTCCCTTGGGCTGTGCCCTTTCATCTCCCCACCTCCCTAACCACCCAAGGTCGCACCCCCCCTTCCCCATCCACCAAATAACCCCTTGTTCATGCCCTTCCCCACACCCTCTCCTCCACCTATTCTGTCCCTGTTGCAGGTTTCAGAAAAGTAGTGATTTGCAGTAGCAGCCACGACTTCCCCTGAGGGCTCCCGGTGGCATATCTTATATTTCTGGAATCATCTCCAAGTCTTATTTCCAACGGTGGTACTCCTGCCTGCATCCGAGTTCGGAGCTGTCCGGAGGAACGTCATTTTCAACGACTGCGCAATCTGTCCCAGACTGAAGGCCAGAGCGATCTTGGAAGCCGTTCAGCGGCCAACCTTTGAGGAATTCGATCACACTTCCTTCTACAAAATTCTTCTTCGTCTAGTCCTCCATCATTAGCAGAAGGAACGACACCAATCGCCTGCCCGAGCAATTTGTTCTTAATTTCTTCGCCGGAGTGTGCAGTCTGCCCCCTGCAGGTCCAGGTTCGACCTATCTTCACTTCTCCAGCCACCATTCTCCTCTCCGACCTCGGATTGTGGCGCCGTCAATTTCTGCTCGAAGCTACTCCGACCGCGATCGCGTCACCACCCGTTTCGTTCGATTTGGAATTCGGGAGCGACCGTAGTGCCTTCTGCAATCCACTGTATCAGTTCTGCATCAGTCAGAGGTAGAGTGTTGCTGTCCTGCTATAGTCACCGGTCCGATCAGCCCCGAGTTCTAGAGCTTCCCAAAAAATTCAAGCATCATCCTCGGCCAGCTGGGGAACTTTTGTCACTAGTTTCATCAAATTTGGAGCTCGGTTGAGTCCGTGGCAGCATCTTCATCGATAACCTGTTCAGCAAAACTGAAGAGTGGCAGAACCGGTGAAGCTTGGAGAGTCGGCGTTCTCTTCATAATTTCCCCACCCCGCTTGGCCGGCTGAAGGCCCCTCCCTGCGTGGAGGTAATCTTGGTTGTAAAAAGTCTAACCCCCACCCCAAGAGCCCCCCTCCTGCGAGAGGTGTAGTTCATGTAATAATATTTTCACAGATTTGAAGCGACACCGACGCGGCTTGCGGGCGCAAACCCTTGCCTCCCCGCTCGCCCCCGTCTTCGGCCGGAGTTGGCGTCTTCACGCCGGCTAGGTGAGCCTCGGTCCCCCTTTCCTTGCTGGTCAATATCACTTGCTTAGATTAGTATTCTTGCTTTGCTGCGTCGGACGGAGAGCGAGGGCCCGGCCCAAATTGCCGAACACGTGAGTGTCCATCGCGGGCGAGTTGTGAGCGAGCCATTTCAACCCACACCCATGGTGTGACGGCCGCCCGTGAGTGTGCATCCCTGGCCCAATTGGGGTTCTCCCCATGCTTGCGAAGCACCGGAGCATCATTGTCCCACCCCGGACCCTCTCCATTATCGTTTAGTTGCCCACGGGCACAAGTGTGCACCAAGCGAGTGAGCCGCTCGAGTGGTATTATCGCCAATTTGCTTGCTTGCAACCTTAGGTCCAAGGGTCATATTGTCTTGTGGTCATCACCCCAAGGTGGTGTCACATCAGATACACATTCCTGTTTTCATCCCGCCTGCATTTAGGGTCTGTGAGCTTGCTTGATAGCACTGCTCCAGTAAACCGGGGAGGGGAAACATTCCCAATGTCACATTACAAACACCACTTGGTCGATAGGAGCTCATCTGTCAGTGATGAGTGTCCCCACAGGCCACCGGGTGAACAGCAATAGGGTTAACCCCGATAGATTGAAAACCCACAGTCCTTAGGGACTCTGTGGTGACTAAGGGATGCATGCCCCTCGTAGGCTAGCCCTCGGGGCCTCCCTCCCTAACAGTCGTCCCTCTCTCAGATACGGTGCAGAGTACAGGTTGCTCACCCTTCGTAGGCTAGCCCTCGGGGTTGTCGCTTCCTTCATTAGCTGCCTTATTCCCCCGTTTCAACCCACGGAGCCATGGTACCCCTTGTAGGCCAGTCCTCGGGGTTTCCTGTCTGATTGGGATTTGTTGGCCGCCGTCGTGCTGTCCGTATAGTTAGGGGCTTACTCCATACGTGAGTATGACCCCGTTTCTCCCCTGCGATCCTTCAAGGACGGGGGAGATGCTGCCCAATTTTCGACAAAACTTCTTAATTAGTAAGATTACCTTCGTGAATTGTCTTCAATAAAACACATGTTCTCAAGTAATAAACTCTGGTGCTCGAGTATGAACCTCTCACTTGCTCACAACTTCGCTCCTGGAGAGCCCTGGACTCTAATTAAACAGACAATCAACCCAATTAACTTCAAAACCCTCAACAACATCTTAATAATCCAAAACAATTCCAAAATACTTTAAAAATTAGCTAAAATGGTGCGGTCCTAAATCGAGGCGCCCTAATACGGCGCGATACCCCCCGCATCAGATTAACATTAGACTCATAACTCTCTGGTTTTAATCGGCTCTTTCCCGACGCTCCCTAAACCGACGTGCCCCAAGGTTACCGCGCCGGTTTAATGATTGTCATGGCCGTGCCGGATTAAGCTCCTTTACCTACGATTGGCCGCGCCGGGGAAACCTATCCCTACGCGTGGTCGCTCCGATTTTGAATTATTGCATGGTTTTAATCACTCACTCACCTTCGGAGTGATCTTCGCCTCCCACGGTCGAGATTAATAAACCCCAATCAGTAATAAACTAAATAAGAAAAGGGCTGTTCAAGTCCAAACTATCTTATTACCATGCTTCTACTGTTATATCTGTTAGCATCATGCTTTCATTATCATGCTTATGTTATGATTTCTGCCTCCTTTGGCGGAGGTTAATAAATCTGATTGATCATTGCTTATCTTCATAACTCTACTGCCATGCTTGTCATAATCATGAGCATCATGCATGCATGCTTGCATAAACCCTCGGGTATATCAAATGGCACTGACAGAAGTCCGGGTTACGCTCGACCGAAAGTCTTTGCTATGCGCGATGGGGGGTCTTCGGGCCTACGTCCTCCGCCACGTACCAAGGGTCTCCAATGCAATGAACCATGCCTCTCTTGCATGATAGATAAAAGCATCTCATGTGACCTCGTCACGTTCATGCTCCTTCATCTTGTTTCGGCCTTGAACGGCCCGCTATCTCGGCAATTAATCAAAGGTTTTCTCCCTCATGGGGATGTAATTAACGTCATAGTCTTTATGGTATGGCAGATTACTGGTCCCGACCCGAATCTCACTCTCGTCCCACATGGGTCAGAATGAGCGCACAATAAACTCGTCACTCATGTGACTGGCACGCCTGCGCGATCAACTAATCAGTTGGTTATTTATTAATTAACTGGTTGATTGACCCCACCAAATAATAATAAAACCCATCGAACAAGTTAATTAATAAATAATTAATTAACTTTAGCTATATTACAAATGATAATAACTTGTATATTACAAATGACCCTGATTAGAAGTAATCTGTGGCTGCTAAGATATATCTACACCCTGACGAGGATGCCGGCAGTGGTCCCACCGGGCGTCGGAAGATGTCCTCAAGCTCTACAATACCCAAGGAAGGGTGGCGGGTTATCTCTTGCAGTCGAGACTCGGCAGCCTCCAGCTGGGATAGTTTCTCTTCAAGAGAAGCAGCTTGCCCTTCGACCATTTCCGCTTCCTCTATACTCTGAACTTCCAAACGCTTGGCCTCCTCATGCTCGGCTTCGGCCCTGGAGAGTTCGGCGCGTAGTTCTGCTATCCGAGCTGTGAGGAAGGTTCAGCGCTGTGAAGAGGTACTGGCTGCATCTCTCATCTGCCCCGCAGTCCCTCTTAAGGAGGCAAGAGTAGTTCATCACTCAGCCCGCTCCAATGTTATGGCCGTCAGTTGATCAGTTACCTCCCAGCCCAGAAATTCTCGTCTATTAACATATTTCAACAGCAGTACTACCCGTGGCGTTCAGTCGTCCCTGGGGCAGCCAAAAGCTAGCAGCGAGCGAGACAGGTGCTCCACTAAGCCCCTCAACTGTACATAAGTCAAATCTCTGCTGGCTATTACAGTCTGCTGATGGGTCCCTAAGAATTGCCACACTAGGTTGCTCGATGATTGAAGACCAAGTGGTGACGTCTCGGGAAGCTCGAAGTCTACTCTGCTATCCACGGCGGCCCAGATATTGTCACTCGTCTCGGAAGATGATGACGGCATGATCTGCAAGGTGCTCGCACTGGAACCAACTCCAGCTACTGATGCTACGGACGGGGTCTCGATGACAGTAACCTCCCTGCCAGCTTCTTGAGATGGAGCTGCACGGGGAACATCGATAGCTGAGGATACCTGCTCCTCGCCCCCAGCCCGGCTGACCTCCATATGGCCAGTTCTAGCAATTAAAGCCAAGGCCCCAGAAGCCCCGGCTTCTTCTTCAACAATTTCTCCCTCTTCTATCTCAGGAGGGCCACTCTTCTCTAGGGCCAACTGCCATTCGGTTTCGGGTGGCTGAGGTTTCACGACAGTTGCCGATTTGTCAGTCCCCACAAGTACTCCAGGTCCTCCTGGACCCACTGCTGCCGCATTGCCTTTGGGGTATCGCAAAGCGATAGGCCGCAAGACTGGAGGGAAGGTTGGGTGACCCGTGCTTAAAGCCGGGAGTGGTATCTGCACCGTCATGGTTGGCAGCACCACCTCCGTCTGCATCGGAAGAATATATATCAAACAGCTGATATGAAAAGAAGGGAGAAGCAGTAAAGTGCAGATAGTGGGAGATTTCTCACCTCAACCGGCACTAAGCTCAGACCTCCAAGGACGGCCTCTGTGGCTCTAGCCCCTTCACTTACAAATGACCCTGATGGCCCAGGACCACTCCATGCCAACCGGGGTGGGCTGAAGGTTGTATAGTCACTTTCGTAAGCCGAAGATGCCCCGGCATCCTCGGTCTCCGTATCAACCGGTGGGAACTCCTCATCATTAGAGCCACCACCATAATCGACTTGCTCGGAAGAGGAAGAGTCCTCTGCCCACTCCGGATGCTCCACCATTAGAGCAGATGTCTTGCTAATAGGGACATCACCCTCGGCGAGGATTTCCCCAATCGGCTCTACACCGGGAGCGTCAGTTGAATGGATCTCGGGGGCAAGCTTGCCTCCTAAAATGGTTTGCTCCCCAGCAGCAGCTTCCTCCATAGTCCCGGCTTCATAAAGTAATGTCGGTTGAACTTCAACTGAAATTTGAGGTAAGAGGCAATCAAGCCAACTGAAGACATGATGGCTCGCGGAGTCCCCATGAACAAATTGCAGATTACCTTCCATTTCCTGCTTGGGCATCGGAGAAGGTAGATCTCTTTCGACAGGAGCTACGGGGACGTCCCCTGCCCCTTCTCTAGTCACCTCACCCGCTGCTGCTCCTAGTCCAACGACTGTAGCAATCGTGCCGGCGACTGCAAAGAAGGATTAGCCAAGGCAGCTAGAATGAGCAAATAAACTATAGAAGAATGAAGAGCTTACCTTCAGCTTCAGGCCCCTGTGCGCGAGAAGCCTCAAACTCCTCAAAAGATGCAATTGAATGAAGGACGATTGCTGGTTCCTTTTCTGCGGCCTTCTTCCGGCGTGCCAGTGTCACTCGGGTCACTGCCGCTTTGGTCTTGCCAATAGCCTCCCTTAACTGGGATCTGGTTCGCTTTCGCGAGTCACCAGGAGGCAATGGTGTCGTGGTCGGGGTCAGCTTGGGAGTCTCGAAATATGTTGGCTTCTGAGCTTTTATTCTTAGCTCCCTAAAGTGCCGAGTCTCCTCCAAAGTGGGTCATACTGCATACGCACGAAGGTGAGAATGATATATGCTGCAACGAAGAAAAGAAGCTGGCCGACGGGCTGGAATAAAGAGATAGAACATACTTGCTGGCCCCGTATAGAAAGGGGGAAAAGGCCAATAAAATAGTGACGACACTTTGTCTCTCGAAGCTGCCTCGCCAATAAGCCAACACAAGTCTCCTATCTTCTCACTCTGATCGGCCAGCAAAGCCAAGTCTGTGTGGCCGCGAGAAGACAGGTGGTAATACAAGCTCAGATGGTCCAGTCCCCATCCGTCAGCATACTTGAATGAAATATGAAGAGGCCGATCCAGAATAGCTTCGCTTGGGCCACCCACTGAGAGCCCGTGGGAACGAAGAAGTGCAAACAGCCAAGGGGTGTTATCATACAAAGCATCCCGCCTATCTTCCCCACGGATGAATGTCCGATAAGGATGCAATCTATCAACCTCAGGATGCCAGTCGGCTACGACCGAGATAGGCTCCTCCACCGATAGAGGGAGTTGCTGAAGAACCACCCTTTCGCTGCTTACCCGGCATAATCCCCGAAGCGTCTTCATATAGTCATCCCTGCCGATTGCAGGCAGCTTCAAATCGACTTTCGACAAACGACTCTTTGCAGCCTTTCGGGCTTCCAAATAAGCCCTCACCTCTACGTTGGTCCAAGAATTCAACTTCTTCAAGTAAGAAGGTTCGATGTCAAGGGCCGGCTCCGGCTGGGAGTCTAAAAATCTGTGCTCCGTAACGGCCCAGCATTCTCGGTGGGAGCTCCTGTAAAATCCCATCCGTGCATTCCACCACTTGATATATTCGGGGGTGACGCGGGGGAAATGAGCAGGGGTTGGCACCCTGAATGAAACATCTTCTCAGCGGTAGAAGTAGTCCCACCATATACGGGCATCGTCGTTGGATACTTGCCCAGCGCTATGCCTGTTTGGCAATGCAAATTGTGAAGAGGAAAAAGGAATGTGCCGATCATAGCCAAAGTTTCGGCTGAAGCGGAACGGATAATATGGCTCCAGCCACAGAATGCCACTCTTTCGGAATACAAGGATGCTCGGTCTAATAGCCAGCGCCCAGACAACCAATTCCTACTCCAGAATGGGCCTTGCGCACTTGGCCCCAGAAATCGGATGGATATATTCTTCTATTTCAAAACGCTTGCACTGCCTTGTCCTATTCACCAACGGGCTTGAATGAGCAGCCAGGATCCAAAAGTGAAGAACCCCGGGCGAATCCGTGGGAACCCGGGCCAACTTGCCCTGAATGGCGTAGAGCTGTTCCGCTACCGACGCTAGTTCAGCACTCGCGAACTCTATCATCCGTGGAATAAGATGAGTCGATTGAAACTCACGAGGAGTAGCCTCCGGGAACAGGGTGCAGACCCAAGCATTGAAGAAATGTAATGGACCAACCGTTCGCAGATTTCTGGGGAGACGCATCTTGTGCAGATCTCCCAACATCTTGAAGATGAGGCACAGAGCCACCGGGCAAAGGGACAGCTTTGTGCCCCAAGCCATGAGACAAGCGGGATACATGGCTTCCACTCTGATCACGCTCTCGTCACCTTGTAGGAGAGCAAAAGAACAAATCCAATTGGTCAAATACGCAGCACAGTGGGTGACTGCGTCAACATCGGTGGGGTTCGGGTCCTCCCTTTGCCCTCCCCTAAAAGATGATGATGTGGTGGCCTGTCGCCGGACCCTCTTCTTCCTCTTCGGAGCCATCAGCGCTACTATGGGGAAGTCCTCATACTTCTTCTTCCCGCCGAAGAAATGTTGAAGCCAGGTGCCCATCCGCACTCACCACTTCTCGCCGAGCTTTCGGGCCTCCCTCGTGTCATACGACGAGCGGCAAAGTGTGCGATACGCCTTCATCAGATAACGATAGGCATAACCTGCCAAGTACTGACCTTCGCCGTCAGTCTGATCCTTTACCAGTCTGGCCAGCAAACCTCCTCGTACGGCTCTCCGTCGATAGGTAGGACACTGAGTTGCGAGAGGCTCCGTAGATCTAAAGAAGTATCCCCCTCCGAAGTATAGATAGTGTTGTACTCGGGGCAGAAGACTTCGATCATGCCGTAGCATAGACCTCCGGATATGGGGTAGCGGTACCTTGAGGTGTACAAGCTGTGATATATGCCAGCCCTGGTCAAGATGGGAGCGTAGTGTTGCAGCACATAATCTGTGAATTCCACTGCTCCGGGCCTGAATGCATGGACGTCGGTCGCCCTCAGCTCGGCAAACCACCCCACAGATATCTGATGCTTAAAGTGGACTGCCGGGTAGTCCAATAGAAAGGATTCTTCTCTATAACCCCATTTCAATGGGGCAGGAAACAAGCCAAAGACCGGCTTCTCCCAGTCTACCCGGCCCGCGGAGTCATTCCATTGAGCAGGCACAAATTCAGGGGCTCTAGTCAGCAGCCCATCTTTAGGAGCCAGATCTTGCAGTCCAAGCACGACACTCCTTTTCCTGACTTCTCCGAAAAGGTAAATAGGCCTTCCCCACACCACACAGTCTGTCAAACTGTCCCTCTCCACTAGCAAGGCATGCTCGGCATTGCGGACAAGGAACATATCTCTCTTCCCCTAAAGATTGAAGCTCCTAAGGAAGGACATCAGATGCTTGTCCTTGAGGTACTTGATGCGGGACGGACACGTGACCTGGGACTCTAGCTCGCGATCGTCCCTAAGCGAGGGAAGGCGTGGGACTGTGCACGGTTGAGAAACCGGTAGTGAATCTCGGGTATCAGACTTTCTGCGTTAACTCGGATCGAGTCACGGGACGGATCACCCACTCTCTCTCTCGTAGCGGTGATAACAATATATATCGGGCTAGATACCTAACACTCGCAACGGCATTCAAGTATATACAAATTGAGCGAAATGCGATAAGAGAGAGGGGGCGAGTTTACCTCCACGCTCCGGGCGTGGGAAAGATGATCCCGGCCAAGGCAGTAACTCCTGGTTAAACAATTATTACAATAATTATAGAAATGATTTCTACTGCCCACTCCCTCAGGGAGGTAACGGGGTACAAGTGGGACCTGGGAGGACCGAACTTGGGTTGACGGGCAGCGTTTTGATGTAGCTTTAGCGGCACGCGTATTCACGAACGTGGGGCCCACGTGCTCATCGGCCGGTCCGAGTGGGCCCGGTGTGGTACCGCTGTGACGTAGGCTTCTAGAGAGGTGCTCCCTGGGACGGCGGCATGTTGGTTCGCCTCGTGGGAGGCGAGTCAGCTCCGGCCTCACTTGTTGACTTGGCTGCCCACGGATCTGAAGCTGCTATTTTACAGCGCACGACCCGGGGAGATCTGCGGCTGCGATCACTCCTGACATCGGATCGATGCACAAGAGGTACCGTTGGAAAGCTCTTTCAAAATACTTCGATCTAGGGCCAGAGAAATAATTTTAAATTTCTTGGATCTGGCCTTAGTCGATTTTACAAGTTGATATTGGATTCAACCCGAAATCTTAGGACAGAAGTGATTTTTCCAGAGAGTTGGCATTGACCGTGACTCAAATGATAGATCTAGAACTTGGACTCTTCATAAAGTTGTAGAGGATGGAACAAGGAAGACGGGGATAATTTTTATGAAAGGTTTGGTGGAGGTTTCGATTTGTTGGTGATTTTATATTGACTGGGGGTCGGATTTGGACAGAGGTAGATAGACTGAGTTTGGATCTGAAAGTGATTTATTTGAAAATATAAACGGGATCCTAAATTCACAAGAAAATTTGTGGAAGAGGTACTAGATGGAAAGAATTCCCAATAAAATTGGGGACTCAAGAAGACAAGGAGAAGGGGGTCGAAACCTAGAAACACAGGGTTGCTATGACAGGATCTGAATAGTAGATATAACTGGAGGGTGGAAATATACAAAAATGGAAAAATAGAAAACAAAAGGTAAATGACTGGATTTGTTTTTTGGAGGCTGGGGTGGACGTGGATGACTCACCCTCCAAGTTTGGTTGCGATCTGAGCTCCTGATGGAGAGCTAAAAATCACGGAGTAGGGTTCTATCCTGATATAGACAGAACTCCGGTGATGAAGACGGCGGTGCGGTGGCGGTGCTATGGCGGCGGCGGCGGCAGAAATAGAATTCAGAGGGGATAAGGAGAAGATAGAAGGGCTTCACACTCAAGATTTAGTAGAAATCCATCTGCAAAAGGGGGGCGGAGAGAGGAGAGAGGTAGGGGGCAGCCCTTGCTTGCTCCAACAAAATTCAGATTTTTCTCTTCATTCATTCTTACAAAACACTATACATGGGTTTATATAGAAGGGGAGAAAGGGGGAGGGGGTTGAAATTCGTGGGAGAGAGGGGAGGGGTAGCATTTTCTTCCCCCATGTGGTCAATTGGCCTAAAAATATAAAATACAAAATATCATTTTAATGGGGGGGCACCCCCTTGACTTAAGGGGAGGCATCTTGGACATTTTGTAACACTTGTCCCCCTTTGAATGTCAAACCATCTAGAAGCCCACCTTGGACCTTTGAGTGACCCCACATGGGACCTAAGACTTAGGTGCACCAATAGGAAAGGAGATGGGCGCCCCTTGCTGGTCGTACTGGACTTTTGCACAAAAACCCAAAGAATCCTAAGGAATGACACATTGGCTTATAAAGCCTTACAATTGTAAACATACATTTCCAAGGATATAAAAAAAACTAAAGGACACAAATGCAAATTAAAATGTCAGTGCTCTTGCTCTGATGTCCCCATCAATTCTCCCCGGGTGGGAAGAACTTGACCCCGTCGAGTAAGGGGTGCGGCTGCTCGAGTAGCTCCGGCGGATACGTCACCAAACCTGGAAGCGCAGAGTACGCTCCACTCCAAGTAATCGACACCTGCTCATCCTGTATAGATTCGATATGCACAGGCTGCTGGGGAGAAGGCTAGAGGTGGACACTCCGGGGTGGGGTCACTCTCTAATGAAGGAAGCAGCTCAAAGACTCACCAGGAATCATCGTTGAGTCCCTTAAGTGACTAGATCCGATATGAAGTAGAACTGATCCCAAAGTCTGACAAGTCGCACTCGAAAGGGACTAACAACGCGAGCGTACAAAATTGACTCGACTCGATGTATGCACAGACACACGATAGACAAATAAAGCAAGGACTCATAAAGACCCTAAACAAACCTAATGTTAGTCCGACTCGTACGTGTGTGACGGCGGACTAGGACACCCGAATGTGTGCCATGCATGCACCTGACGTAACCGTAGGTTGACGTCATGGGGAATTCCTAGACCTCCTAAAATGGACTATGCATGCATAGTGGTGTTAGATGTGGGAGGGTCAGGGGTACCAAATGCATCTTCTTTCTTTCCCCTAGATGATGGTGTATCGCGCAAGTGAACGGGCTTGGTGGGTGTAGACGACCCGGCCCGTAGGGAAGGGGTGTGGTAGTGGACTCCCTCGAAGAATTGAAGTATATATGGTGGATCAAGGGGCCTACTAGGGAATGGGTCAAAGGGATCAAAGAAGGTATGACCCCTTGTGGTAGGTTCCCACAAGTCACGGTCCCATGTATAGAAGTCTTGAAGGTGTGGATGGTCACCTTCATGCATTGTGGCGGGTGGGACGGTGATCATAGGTAAAAAGTATGATTCCTCCCTCGGACAAAAGGGTATGAAGTCGGGCTCGGCCGGTATGGGGAGGAATAAGAGGATCTCTATGGTGACACAACCCACGGTGCACACGGAGGTAATGGACCCTAAGGCCAGATGGGTGAAGCTAAGACTAGTGGGTTGGTTAAAACCTCGGGCCAGTGAGTGCGTCAACTTCCATTGTGAGTCTAATCCCATAACAAGGTCATCCAAGGTATCAACATGGTGACTAGACCGAAAGGTAGTGTGATAGGAGTTGACGGGCACTAATGGTAAGGTGGGGTCCATGGATAGGTAAGGAAGTGGGACCAAGCCATCTTTGAGCCAACTAAGAAGTGGCTCGGCTATAAAAAGCGTACCCGTTAGAAACACAGGTGGCTCGGACTTTAGTGGCTCCAAACAAGAGGGTTCCGAATAAGGTTCGAAAGTAGAGGGTGGCAAAGGAGCACTCACGGGTGGTGAAGAGGCATGTGTCCTTTCTAACCAATCCGAAAACATTTTCTTGATTTCATCAAAGGTGCGGGTTGGAGTAGGGACCTCATGGTGGACTCGCTCCTCGTCTCTTGGTTCGGGTGTGGACCTAGGCTCGGCTAGAAGCGGGGCTTCCACTTGGTGGGAGGTGACTAGACGGGCCACTTGATTGGGAGTGCTTTGGTGGGGTCAGCTGGAGGTGTGACCCACGGGGTTGGAAGTAAATGGGTGTGACGGGTTGGAAGGGACCGGATGGGGAAGGTAGACCCTCCTAAGCTCTCTCTTCATGTCCCACCATGATTCGATGGGCCATTGTCTCCTAACCTCTCTCAAGCCTTCGATGTGGCCCCACTTCTTGGCAGCCTCGTGTAGAAGCCGCTCTTTGGCGAAATAGCATTGCCGAGCCTCGGACATGGGGTAACAATCAAAATATTTATCCATAGCGGCTTCCCAATGTAGGTAGTCGCTTGGGACTTTGGAGCCATAAAAGTCCGGGGCTTCGGGCCTATGGAAGTGGAGAGGGTGGTTGCCAAGCCCATGGGTGGGCCAACAGCCATATCGCCCGGGTGACGGGGAATCCATGGGAAATTAGGGGGAACTACATGCTAGACATGCCGACACTTGGACAAGACACTAGACCGGCTATGCAAGGTTGGAATGAACTAACTAATGCATACTAAGAACCCTAGACTTAAACCAAGACTCAGTACGTGGCGGAGTTAATCGATCCGAAGATCAGTCACACAAGACTGCTACCATCTCGTTAGGCGTAACCTAACGTTTGGGCAATGCCTTTTGATGTACCGAGTAAAGGTATGCGATGCAACCTTAGACCAACTTAAACAACGACTTTTTTTTTTGTTTTGTTTCGGACTTAGACACAAAGACTACCCTAGACTCAACTGGCGCTCTGATACCAAATTGATGCGGGACAGACACGCAACCTGGGACTCTAGCTCGCGATCGTCCCTAAGCGAGGGAAGGCGTGGGACCGTGCACGGTTGAGAAACCGACAGTGAGTCTCGGGTATCAGACTTTCCGCGTTAACTCAGATCGAGTCACAGGACGGATCACTCACTCTCTCTCTCGTAGCGGTGATAACAATATATATCGGGCTAGATACCTAACACTCGCAGTGGCATTCAAATATATACGAATTGAGCGAAATGCGATAAGAGAGAGGGGGCGAGTTTACCTCCACGCTCGGGGCATGGGGAAGACGATCCCGGCCAAGACAGTAACTCCCGGTTAAACAATTATTACAATAATTACAGAAATGATTTCTACTGCCCACTCCATGCAGGGAGGTAACGGGCCACAAATGGGGCCCCGGAGGACCGAACTTGGGTTGACGGGTAGCGTTTTGATGTAGCTTTAGCGGCACGCGTATTCACGAACGTGGGGCCCACGTGCTCATTGGCCGGTCCGAGTGGGCCCGGTGTGGTACCGCTGTGACGTAGGCTTCTAGAGAGGTGCTCCCTGGGACGGCGGCATGTTGGTTCACCTCGTGGGAGGCGAGTCAGCTCCGACCTCACTTGTTGACTTGGCTGCCCACGGATCTGAAGCTGCTATTTTATAGCGCGCGACCCGGCGAGATCTACTGCTACGATCACTCCCGACGTCGGATCAATGCACAAGGGGTACCGTTGGAAAGCTATTTAAAAATACTTCGATCTAGGGCCAGAGAAATAATTTTAAATTTCTTGGATCTGGCATTAGTCGATTTTATAATTTGCTATTGGACAGAACCCGAAATCTCAGGACAGAAGTGATTTTTCCTGAGAGTTGGCATTGACCGTGACTCAAATGACAGATCTAGAGCTTGGACTCTTCATGAAAGTTGTAGAGGATGGAACAAGGAAGATGGGGATAATTGTTATGAAAGGTTTGGTGGAGGTTTCGAGTTTTCGGGGATTTTATACTGACTGGGGGTCGGATCTGGACAGAGGCAGACATATTGAGTTGGATCTGAAAGTGATTTATTTGAAAATATAAACGGGATCCTAAATTCATAAGAAAATTTGTAGAAGAGGTACTAGATGGAAAGAACTCCCAATACAATTGGGGACTCAAGAAGACAAGAAGAAGGGGGTCGAAACTTAGAAACACAGAGTTGCTGTGACAGGATCTGAACAGTAGATAGAACTGGAGGGTGGAAATATACAAAAATGGAAAAATAGCAAACAAAAGTTAAATGACTGGATTTTTTTTTGAAGGCTTGGGAGGACGTGGATGACTCACCCTCCAAGTTTGGTTGTGATCTGAGCTTTTGATGGAGAGCTAAAAATCACGGAGTAGGGTTCTATCCTGATATAGATAGAACTCCGGTGATGAAGACGGCGGCGCGGTGGCGGTGCGATAGCGGCGGCGGCAGAAATAGAATTCAGAGGGGCTAAGGAGAAGATAGAAGGGCTTCACACCCAAGATTTAGCAGAAATCTATCTGCAAAAGGGGGGAGGATAGAGGAGAGAGATAGGGGGCAGCCCTTGCTTGCTCTAACAAAATTCAGATTTTTCTCTTCATTCATTCTTACAAAACACTATACATGGGTTTATATAGAAGGGGAGGAAGGGGGAGGGGGTTGAAATTCGTGGGAGAGAGGGGAGGGGTAGCATTTTCTTCCCCCATGTGGTCAATTGGCCTAAAAATATAAAATGCAAAATGTCATTTTAATGGGGGGGCACCCCCTTGACTTAAGGGGAGACATCTTGGACATTTTGTAACACTTGTCCCCCTTTGAATGTCAAACCGTCTAGAAGCCCACCTTGGACCTTTGACTGACCCCACATGGGCCCTAAGACTTAGGTGGACCAATAGAAAAGAAGATGGGGGCCCCTTGCTGGTCCTACTGGACTTTTGTAAAAAAACCCAAAGAATCCTAAGGAATCACACATTGGCTTATAAAGCCTTACAATTGTAAACATAGTTTTCCAATGATATAAAAATAAAAAGGACATAAATGTAAATTAAAATGTTAGTGCTCTTGCTCTGATTTCCCCATCAGTAGTCCCTCCTGACAGAACCTTCCCGGTCATATTGAAAAGAATCGCCCCAGAGGATGAGGAGGCGGCTAGTATTTACCGTGTCGGTCTCCGAGTCTGAAGATTCTGCGACCAAGGCAAGCTGATCGTGCCCCCGATCCAGGGAATGAACATTCTCCCATGTCACCACGGCACGGGGAGCAGAAGAAGAAGAGCCAGATGCCATTGGTATCTATAAGAAGGCACATCAAAGAATAAACAAGGTCAGAAAATAGTTGATCAAGACAAATTTCTGACAAAATTTCGGCAGAGTCTCCCCAGCACGGGAGATTGCCAAAGAAAAGAGGGAACACGTCCACCAAGGGAACGGTCCCTAAAAGTAGCCATTAGCATTACACCGAGGCCAAACGGGATACCCGGGGGAATAGCTCCGAGGGCAAGCCCTACTAGAAGCCGCCTGGGGCCCAAATAATGGGTTTCAAAACCCGAATAAACAACACTCCACTCACCCGCTAAGAAGACGCTCCCACGCCCTCAGCTCACTCGGCGCCACGGGAGGAGGAGAAAGGGAGGAGAGAGAAAGAAAATTTGCAAATGAACAATGATGAAGAAGAAATGAAGGGCGAAAGCCTTATATAGGGGGGTTTCCTCTGTTAATCTGGCGCGCTATTTAGCGCACCGAATTAACGCCCTCCCAAACCAAAAGGCGCTCCATTTAAAGGCGCGCCGGATTAACACCCTTCCAAGCACACAGGGGCGCGCCGGATTAAGACTCCAATGCCCAGGGCTGCGCCGGATTAACTTCCAATTCCCAGGGGTGTGCCGGATTAAACCCCGTGCCGGGTTAACATGCAAATCACGTCGGATTAGCATCCGCGCCGGATTAAGGACCGTTCCGAGCTTCCGTCGAAGAGGAGATCACTCCGGGCGAAGCTCATCCGTCGGTCTTGCTACACTCGTGCCTTGCTCACAACACCCACGGCTAGGGGGCATTTGTTGGCACTCAAAATATGATTAATGGCGATCAAGCCTCAAAGACGAATGACACGGCCCACCGAAGGATGGAAGCCGATGAATGTCAACATATTGAAGCTCTCTCAAGCTGCCAGAGCCTCAGGTCACCCTGTATGAACATCGGGAACTTCAACTCAGGAGAATCGAGATGAATTCACAAACAACCGGCAGTGCGACCAAGCCTGCCCAATGAGCCGGCATCGACTCCGTCATCCGACCAAGGACGACGGTCTATCGGGTTGCCCGCCACCTTATGAAAGACTCCCCTGAGGTGAAAGAATGCCCGTAGCTCTTCAGAAAGGAGGACCGAGGGCTCTATTGGTAGAAGATCCTGATTACTCGGCACGGGTACGGCTTCTCGCCAAGTTGGGTCCGTTAGTGGTCGAATGATCGCCTGGCCTAGGTGGAACTATCCCGGGTGTTACTCCACCCTCCGAGAAGCTTTGAACACAAGCCAGGCCGAGCTAGCAGCACGAATCATAGTGCTGAAAGCCGTGTCAACGGAAAGCCCGCGTGTTCAAACCAAAGATACTCGAGCTTCCGAGAAGGGCCATACGTCATCTCGAGGGCTTCGTCAAGGCTTCCCGTCAGTGTTTTGAAGAACTGCGGTGAGATGAATGGTCACGGTGACTCTCGAGACCATCCCCGGACTCATCGGCTAACCCGCATCAAGCGGAAGAAGTTAATACGGCCCCCCTTCACCGGCGCGCCCCCTTACCCGGCACCCTCAATTCCGGCGCGCCCAAAAGCTTGGAGGACCCCTTATCTGGCGCCCTCCCATTCCGGCGGGCGAAAGGTCATGAAGGGCCCCATATCCGACGCGCCATTCTTCACGCCGGATTAAGCTTTTAGCATGTTCCTATATATATGGCTACTTGGTTCGATGAAGAAAAAAAAGGCAAAAGGAAGCAAAAAAAAAAGAAAATCGAGTTGAGAGGGAGATCACTGGAGATTGCTCGAGAGGGGGGAGAGAGCCGGAGAGCCAATCAAACTCGAGGGAGAGAGGGTTTCCTTGGGTGAGAAGCAGGGTTCTCACTGAGCGTCCCCTCGCCGCCGTCTTCCTTTGCTCTGACTGAAGTCCTCTAGAGCCGGAGAAGAAGAGTGAGGGTCCGATATTTTGTCCGAGGAATAGGTGGGTCACGTGGTTTTCCCCCGTTATCTCTCCGACTCCTCCCCTCTGATCTAATGTAAGCGAGAAGGGGGGCGATGGCGATGATATGATCCAATCTCCCCCCCTCCTCGTCATCTATTTGGTTTGTTCTTCCTCTGTAAATCTCTCTGCAACTAGTGAACGGTGACCGTGCGACGATGCCGGCGCCAGATTTGTAATATATGTATTCTCCCCCTTGTTCATGGGGTGATGATATATATATGTATGTGATGGTTGATTGAATGCTTGATTCTGTGGCTCCTCCTTCCATTTCTATCTCAGTCGGTGCATCTGTCTGTTTTCCCCCTTGCGCGTGGTTTCCGAATCTGATTTCTCCGACTTCGAATATGCCCTGGGATACCACGGGCTATAGAGATGACCCCTCCCTAGGTCCTTCACGTCGACGCAGTGGCCGTGTCCTACTCGATGGTTCCTGCATACTTTGTGGACAGAGGCGTGCATGTGCACATATCTCTTCCTACTCTATTTCACAGTCCGATCTCCATTTTCTTTTCTCTCTGCATTGTTCCATTACTCAGAGAAGGTGGGGGTCACCTCCAGAACACCAAGGCCCATCCTGTGACTGTTGCATGCCAGTTACTTGAGCATATGTGTATGTAGCTAAATCATCCTATCTATACACTAGCTACCCCTCTATGTGATTGCTAATCACCTCTTCCTCCGTGAGTGTTCATTCCTTTAACCCTCGAATGTCAATGCTGCAACCCATGCTCGATAATCTATCAACTCACCGGCTGTCGTATGGTGTTACACATTCCTATTTTCATCCCGCCTGCATTCAGGGTCTGTGAGCTTTCTTGATAGCACTGCTCCAGTAAACCGGGGAGGGGAAACATTCCCAATGTCGCATTACAAACACCACTTGGTCGATAGGAGCTCATCTGTCAGTGATAAGTGTCCCCACAGGCCACCGGGTGAACAACAATAGGGTTAACCCTGATAGATTGAGAACCCACAGTCCTTAGGGACTCTATGGTGACTAAGGGATGCATGCCCCTCGTAGGCTAGTCCTCGGGGCCTCCCTCCCTAACAGTCGTCCCTCTCTCAGATACGGTGTAGAGTATAGGTTGCTCACCCTTCGTAGGCTAGCCCTCAAGGTTGTCGCTTCCTTCATTAGCTGCCTTATCCACCCGTTTCAACCCACGGAGCCATGGTACCCCTTGTAGGCCAATCCTCGGGGTTTCCTGTCCGATTGGGATTTGCTGGCCGCCATCGTGATGTTCGGCTAGTTAGGGGCTTACTGCATACGTGAGTATGACCCCGTTTCTCCCCTGTGATCCTTCAAGGACGGGGGAGATGCTGCCCAATTTTTGGCAGAACTTCTTAATTAGTAAGATTACCTTCGTGAATAGGCTTCAATAAAACACATGTTCTTAAGTAATAAACTCTGGTGCTCGAGTATGAACCTCGCACTAGCTCACAACTTTTCTCCTGGAGAGCCCTAGACTCTAATTAAACAGACAATCAACCCAATTAACTTCAAAACCCTCAATAACATCTTAATAAACCAAAATAGTTCCAAAATACTTCAAAAATTAGCTAAAACGGCGTCATCCTAATCCGGCGCGCCCTAATACGGCGCGGTACCCCCAGCGCCGGATTAACATTAGACTCATAACTCTCTGGTTTTAATCGGCTCGTTCCCGACGCACCCTAAACCAGCGTGCCCCAAGGTTACCGCGCCGGTTTAATGATTGTCATTGCCGCGCCGGATTAAGCTCCTTTACCTATGATTGGCCGCGTCGGGGAAACCTATCCCTACGCGTGGTCACATCGATTTTTAATTATTGCATGGTTTTAATCACTCACTCCCCTTCGGAGTGATCTTCGCCTCCCACGGTCGAGATTAATAAACCCCAATCAGTAATAAACTAAATAAGAAAAGGGTTGTTCAAGTCCGAACTATCTTATTACCTTGCTTCTACTGTTATATCTGTTAGCATCATGCTTTCGTTATCATGCTTATGTTACGATTTCCGCCTCCTTTGACGGAGGTTAATAAATCTGATTGATCATCGCTTATCTTCATAACTCTACTGCCATGCTTGTCATAATCATGAGCATCATGCATGCATGCTTGCATGGACCCTTGGGTATATCAAATAGCACTGACGAAAGTCTAGGTTACGCCCGACCGGAAGTCTTTGCTATGCACGATAGGGGTCTTCGGGCCTACGTCCTCCACTACGTACCAAGGGTCTCCAACGCAATGAACCATGCCTCTCTTGCATGATAGATAAAAGCATCTCATGTGACCTCGTCACGTTCATGCTCCTGCATCTTGTTTCGGCCTTGAACGGCCCGCTATCTCGGCAATTAATTAAAGGTTTTCTCCATCATGGGGATGTAATTAACGTCATAGCCTTTATGGTATGGCGGACTGCTGGTCTCGTCCCGAATCTCACTCTCGCCCCACAAGGGTCAGAATGAGCGCACAATAAACTCGTCACTCATGTGACTGGCACGCCTGCGCGGTCAACTGATCAGTTGGTTATTTATTAATTAACTGCTTGATTGACCTGAACCAAATAAAATTCTCACTGAACAAGTCTGGCACGCCCGGTGGGACCGGTGTCACCTTTCATCTCTTTGCCGAGATATGCGGGCCCCAAGGCCCTCCCAAAGAATGCTGATCGCTTGTTTGTCTTATATGGCAGGCATACAATGGCATCATCGGGACTGGCTGCTGTTACATTCGGCCCTGCGATCGTCGCTGGCCACGCTGAGCACGGGTACCTGGCGGTGCCCATTGTCTTCGGATCATTCCCTGCTGCCGTAGGCTTCCCCAACTTCTTGGGGTTGGCCTTTGTTGACTTACTTCAAGTGGAGACCTCGGAGCTTGCCGAGGAGACTACAAAGAAGGTCGAGGCCTTGAAGGCTCGATGCTCTACGGGCTCGACCGAGAGTCCGATTCCGGTCGCCAACTACCTGGTGCACCACGTCACCCATGGGGCCCGCCCCATTCATGCCAAGAATGCTGGAGGACACCAGCGTAGAGGCTTCTGGCGGAACACTGCTGTTGTCACCGGATGTCTCTCTATATTCGGCAAGTCCATGCTAATTGGTGGTGTTCGCGTCTTCCTAGATGGACGTGACACCCAGGTGGTCCCGGATCGGGTCGTTCCCACCATACCAGTTCACAACCCCTATCAAGCCCTCTCTGGAAGGAGAGCTGAGAAAGAAGAAGCCGGCCACCATGGCCGTGAAAAGCTGGCCCCTAGGCCGAAGAAATTCAAGAAGGTTTGGATCCCTAAAAAGACCCAGCCCACCTACCAGGTTACACCAACCCGTCACCGCCCTGTATGTGACGGAATGAGAATGAAGAAGGAAAGGGGCCCGGCCCCAAGGAATGAAGAGACGGTTGTGGACTTTCCACGCCGTGAAGGCTTCAGGGCCTGCGCCCGGCAAGCTAACATCCCTATAGTGGGAAGAAGATTCCAGCAACTTGCCAGACGAGCCCAGCTTGCTTATACCCCTCCCGCGGGAGGTCGACAATTACCCCTAGTCCTACATCAGGGATTGAGGGAATAAGAAATGACCAGCATGGTCAGGAATTACTTCAGGGGGCTAGGCAACCCCTCGCTGGACCAACAACGGCTACTGCAAGCAACCGTGGCTGAAGAAGACTACTGTCCACCAATGGTAGTTGAAGGAGAAGAAGAAAGAGGAATGACGTCATCAGTCGACGACAATGGTTAGGAAGATGGCTTCAATGCGGAAGCTGATGAGACCGCCCCTCGGTAGGAAGAAGGAAAGAGAATCTCTGTATTTGAAAGATTAACCTTCTCGGAGCATGTAAGAAGGAAAGAGAATCTCTGTATTTGAAAGATTAACCTTCTCGTAGCATGTAAGAAGGGAGGTTCATAGACAAAGGAGAAGAATGCAGATCTTCACCTATAACATGCCTAGCATACCTGGCCAATATGGAAGGCTTCCAGAAGATCATCGCAAGCTGGCTCGATTGGCCGATAGGCCAGGGCCGAACACTCGAAGGGTAGAAGCTGCAAGACAACTGTTAGCAGCAGCTAGAGGGGAGCAAACCCTAGCCCACGTCCAACAAAGTGATGGATCTACTGTCCTGACCGCCAGTGTGGTGACAGCAGAAGAAGAAGAAGATGTCATGCTCGACATTCTGCCTGAGGGTGCCTCCGGTGAGACAACGGAAACTATTCCCAGCACTACGGCTATGGATCCGGCAGTACTAATGATACTACAAAGGTACCTCCAGGAGATAGAGCTGCTGAAGAAGCAACTGATGGAGAAGACAGAGCAGTCTTCAGCCTCCAAGTAGCCCGAAATGCAAGGTGAATCATCACGGGGGGCCATCAATCGGAGTGACCCCTCATGATGTGACACAATCTAGGACTTAACAAGCAAGCACACTTTGCATTCAAGACGGACCGATTATGGCGGCCACTCACCCGACTCTCACCCAAACCTGGGGTAACTTGGCGATGCCAAGTGGAGGATGTAAGGGCTGGGCCCTTGCTGGTAGAGGGCCAGCAAGGCCAAGGTTTGCTCCCAAGGGTATGGAGGCCCAACTCAATGCGGCCGACGAAGTGCCGAGGGCACCGGTTACACTCTTCCCCACGGTGATCACTCAAAGCAACGGGGCTTGAGGGACCGAGCACTCACTCTCACGGCCAGCGGAACTATGAACTAATATTGAAAGAACAAGCACAAAATTAGAGCTAGGTTGGAGCACTTACTCGACCGGTTTGAAGAAATCGATCCCGCTTGGAGACGTGGGCGAGCGGGGAAGCGTGGGTTCCCCACACGCCGCGCCGGGGTAGCTTGCCCTGTTTAAACACTTACAACACTACGCCTCTCGCAGGAGGGGGATCTTGGGGTGGGGGTTAATTGTTAATACATCCAAAACTACCTCCACACAAGGAGGGGCCTTCAGCTGGCCAAGCAAGAGGGGGAAAATCGAGCTAGAAGCAAAGAAAGGGAGCCGATGCCGATTCTGACCACTCTCTGCGCCTCAGGACAGGCAGTTGGTTATCTTGACGCTGCGGCCACTCCAGATTTTTGTTGATGATGAAACCAGTTGGAAATTCTTTGTAGCTAGATCAGGATGATGTCAGAATTTTTCTGATTTCTTTGGTGGCCGGTGGGTGGTCGGGCAGAGGCTCAAACAGGGAGGCAGGCCTGCAGTTCTGATTGCTTCAGGTTCACAACAGCAGGAAGAAGAGGTTGCCACGAGCGCTCCAAAGCTCAGAATCAGGTGCCGCTGGAGTCGAAAGAACCATCAATGAGTCTTCTTCGAAACAGGACCAACGAGGATGCCAAATGTTGTTGGAGTAGACTGGTAGAACTCAGACAATGAGGGGGGGTTGGAGCAGACTGATAGGAAGCAGAACTGCGCACCAGGAGGAAGAAAATGAGAACTCTTGATTCCGGGCGCCAAACAGAGCTCCGCTTCATGATTCTGGAAGTAGACTTGTCGCAGAAGCTCTCGGCCAAGCCTCGCCTCCAGATCTTCAAGAGAGTGGTTGTGGTAGCTTCAGGAGTCGGCTTCAGGTTGCTCTTTAGGGAGGAGATGCGCAGTCGGGGAAGATCGACTTCTCAGGATGGCCCCGAACTCAAGACATTATGAGACCACCGCCGTTGCGAAGTCGACTGGGAGACGCTTCCAAAGGTGCCTCTTGAGCCTTTAGGAATGTTCGGAGGAAGCCATGGCCGCCTCTGCAAGCTGATGATCTTCTGCAGGTCTTCAGCTGAGAACTGGTTTGCCTATGTAGATCCCAAATGACCACGAAATGGGAAGAAGAAGTGGTTGAATGGTGAAGGGGATATGATGAGTGGTGGGAGGGGAATGTGGGAAGAGGCATGGAGGGTGGGGAGGGTGTGTGGAGGAGCTGGAGAAGGGGGAGGGTGTAGGGTCTTGCTAGCTTTGGTCAAGGTTGAAGGTGAGTGAAGGTGGTGGGTGATCTTGGTAGTTTGGAGTGGAGGGAAGGAAAGGGGCGACCTGTTCTAATGGAGAGGGCTAGGGGGCGACCTAAGGCTGGGGAATGGAGGGAATTTCAAATTCAAACTGGTCTTGGGGGCTGGGAGATTGTGTGGGGAAGGGAAGAGATTGTGTTGGGGAGTGGGAGATTGTGTTGGAATGGCCAAAGATCTCCTAGGGAGGGGCAAGATTTGGTGGGGATTTGGTGGAGGGGCCTTCAATGCACCTAGGGAAGGGGATGGGGGGTGAGGTGGAGGAGAGAGAGGGGGGGTCACAGCCCCCTTCGTGGTGAGAGAGGGAGAGAGAGAGAGAGAGAAGGTTGGGTGGGGATTCTCTCCCCTAGGGCTTCTCACCCACTATTAGATTCACTCCACTAGAACTATGGAATTTGAACTCTCAAAATGGAAATTTGGCATTCATTCATTAAGTTGAAATGGGGGGGGGAATGGGGTCCTATATATAGGCAACCCACATTTTACAAAAAGTCCCTGACTCATGCAACAATGACAAATAAGCAAGGGGGTAGGGGTGCCCTTGGGCCAAGCCCACAGAATTGGGCCCAAAAGCTAGCCTAATGACACTTAAACTTAGGGAAATAAACTAAGACCTAGGGACATGACTCAAATAAAGTGGAAAATACATCAAATGACTCAAGCACAAAATAGATAAATGGGCCTACATAGTGTGAAGCTCGAGCTCAAATGACACCGGGGGTGTGAAGTTGACCCGAGCCAGAGGGAGTCGTGGGTGATGCCTCCATCAAATCCCCTGGGCTACGAAGAGCTCGACTCCGTCGAGTAGGGGTCCATCCTACTGTGATACTGCTCGAGAAGGTCAGGATCCAGCTGCTGGAGGTCTTCCCGACTCACCCACGAATCTTCTGAAGGAGGCCGATCCTTCCACCTGACGAGATAGCACTCGTATACCTTGCTCCTGGTGATAGTGGCCTTTTCATCCAATATTCGTTCAATGCGCTCACGCTGGGCTCTCTTGGCTGGTGGTCTCTCCTCATGGGTGGGTGCTCTCTCAATGGGAGGAATAGGCTTAATATCATCACTGGGTACCACCATGGGTCCCTTATATGGCACTAGGTCGGCTACATTGAATGTGGGACTCGCTCCATACTCCTCGGGGTGATCTAACTCATAGGCATTAGCACCAATGCACCTCAGAACCTGGAAGGGACCAGCCCCACGTGGCCTCAATTTGGAGATGGCTCCCGAGGAGAGCCTCTCTGTCCTCACCATCATGAAGTCACCCACATGGAATTCTTGGTGGCGCCGATGAGAGTCGGTCAGCCTTTTATAAGTCTCATTCTTTTTGCTGATGTGCTTGCGGATTTCTTCATGCAATTCTCTAATATGTTGGGCAAATGATTCAGCTGAGATAGACACTCTAGCATGCTGGGGAAGGGGAATGAGATCTGAAGGTTTCCTTGGCTTGTACCTATGCACAGCCTGAAATGGACTCATTCCTATGGACTTATTGACAGAGTTGTTATATGCAAACTCAGCCTGAGGTAGAATGAGGTCCCAGTTCCCTGGACGATCCTCAACAAGACACCTAAGGAGGTTCCCTAGACTCCTATTGACAACTTTGGTTTGGCCATCAGTTTGAGGGTGGTAGGCTGTGGAGAATTTGAGGAGGGTACCCATCAAGTGCCAAAGAGTCTTCCAGAAATAGCTGGTGAACTTGACATCCCTATCAGAGACTATGGTCTTGGGTAGGCCATGGAGACGAACAACCTCGTCAAAGAACAATCGGGCCACATGGGAGGCATCGAAAGTTTTGGAGCATGGGATGAAGTGGGCCATCTTTGAAAATCTGTCAACGACCACATAGATTGAGTCATGCTTTCTTTGAGTCTTGGGTAGGCCTAGCACAAAATCCATGCTTAAGTCTTGCCATGGACGGTCGGGGATGGGGAGAGGGGTATAAAGGCCGGTGTTTTGCTTCACCTGTTTGGCCGAAGCACATGTGCGGCATTGACCCACTATCTTTCCTACGTTTCTCTTGAGACTTGGCCAATAAAACTGACCCTGCACTAGAGCAATGGTTTTGTGAACCCCAAAATGGCCAGCTAGTCCTCCTGCATGTAATTCCCAAACCAAGAAATCATGGAGTGAGGTCCGTGGAATGCAAAGCTTTGGTCCCTTGAAGAGGAACCCATCCTCTAAGAAAAATCCCTCATATTCCTTGCTAGAATGGGTGGTAAAGGTGGTATAGATGTGCCCAAAGTCGGGGCAGCCAGGGTACTCATCCTTGAGACTATCAAAGCTGGTCACTTCCACTTGGATAGTGGATAACAAAGAGACTCTCCTACTAAGGGCATCCGCCGCTCGATTCTCACTTCCCGCTTTGTGTTTGATAACAAAAGTGTAGGATTTGATGAACTCAACCCATTGGGCATGTCAGGCATTCAACTTTTGTTGGGAGTTGAGGTATTTGAGAGCCTCATGATCAGAAAAGATGACAAACTCTTTGGGCAACAAGTAGTGCCTCCAATGTCAGAGGGACTGAACCATGGCATAGAACTCTTTGTCATAAGTGGAGTATCTTATCCTAGCATCACATAACTTCTCACTGAAGAAGGCTACCGGGCATCCCTCTTGGCTAAGGATCCCTCCTATTCCTATCCCGGATGCGTCGCATGTGACTTTAAAGACTTTGGAGAAATCGGGTAGGCATAGGACCGGGGCTTGGGCCATCTTCTCATTAAGTTCTTGGAAGGCTTTAGAGGCTGATTTGCTCCACACAAAAGTCCCCTTCTTGAGACAATCGGTGATAGGGGGCAGTGATAATGCTAAATCCCCGAATAAACCTTCTATAGAAGGTGGCCAACCCATGAAAATTTCGGACCTCATGAAGAGTGTGGGGTTTCGGCCAATCTAGAATAGCTTGGATCTTCTTGGGATCCATGGAGACACCTTTGGTGGATACCACAAATCCTAGGAAAGTGATGGATGTGGTCAAGAAGTGACACTTACCTCGGTTGGTAAATAGGCTCTCATGTCGTAGGACGGTGCAAACTTGCCTAAGGTGATCAAGGTGGGCCTCTTGGGATTGACTATATATGAGGATGTCATCAAAGTAAACCACTAGAAAGACCCCAATGAAAGGCCTAAGAACCTCCGTCATGAGACGCATGAAAGTACTTGGGGCATTTGAGAGCCCAAAAGGCATGACCAACCATTCATACAAGCAATCCTTGGTCTTGAAGGCCGTTTTCCACTCATCTCCGGGCCTAATTCTAACTTGGTGGTAGCCACTCTTAAGATCAATCTTGGAGAAGATAGTGGCTCCCGCTAGCATGTCAAGCATGTCATCAAGCCTAGGGATGGGGAACCTATACTTAACGGTGATCTTATTAATGGCCCGACTATCCACACACATCCGCCATGATCCATCTTTCTTGGGAGTGAGAAGGGCCGGTACGGCACATGGGCTCTTGCTAATGCGGATGAAACCCTTCCTAATGAGTTCCTCTATTTACCTCCGAAGTTCGGCATGTTCCGTGGGGTTAAGGCGGTAATGAGGAAGGTTAGGAAGGGTAGCTCCTGGAACTAAATCAATTGCGTGTTGCACATCACGCATGGGAGGGAGTTGGTCTGGGAGTTCTTCCGAGAACACATCATGGAATTCTTCTAGGAGATGCCGGACTTCTATGGGATGGGGGTTGGAGGGGGTGGGCTCTCCTAGGAAAATGACTACCGCACATAGAGGTGTCCCTTGAGCTATCTCCTCCTCAAGCTCTCTTTTGGTGATGAGGTGAAGACCCTTGGTCATCCCTAAAGTCTTATCTTGTTTGGGGTTTTGGGAGAGAGGTTGGGTTGGTGGGGTGGAGTTCCCCATGACTTGAGGTTTGGTGGAGTGTTGACCTTGAGGGGGTGGGCTTTTCTTAGGCAAGGGATGTGGTGGGGAGGGATTAAGACGGATGCTCTTTCCCTCATGATCAAAGGTGCATTTGTTGGTCTTACCCAAAATAGTGGCATCCACATCATAAAGCCACGGTCTCCCTAGTAGGATGCTACCTACTTCCATGGGGATAACATCACACCATATTTGGCCATGGTAGGAAGAAAAGGTGAGGGGCATAAGGCAGTAAGTGTTGACCGGGATGGAATTGTTGTTTATCCAAGAGACCCGGTATGGGCTAGGGTGAGGAGTAATGGTAAGCCCAAGGGGCTTAACGGTGTCGGGAGACACGGCATTGACACAACTCCCATTATCTAAGATCACTTTTCTCACATGACCCCCTATCTTAACAAAGGTGTGGAAGATTAAAGTTCGTCGCCAATCCTCCTCTTAGGGCTTGGTGAGGGTGCATCTAATTACTCCTAGATGAGAGTCGGTAGATGGGGTGGTGTAGTCTATACCCGACTCATGGTATTGGGCCTCATACTCTTCTTTCCAATCTAGTGAAGCTTCATGGACCTCAACCATACTCTCAAGTTCCTCTTGGGGTGGGGGAGCTTCTTCCTCAATAAGTAAGCTAGACAACCCTTTGGATGGGCATTGCCCCGCAAAGTGGCCAAACCCTTGACATCTATAGCATTGTTGGCGCCCACTACCCGGGGTAGTTCCTCCTACATTTGGGCCCTTGGGATTCTCTTCCCTCCGTGGAGGAGGATGGCTAGGGGCAGGCTTGGTTGGAGTGATGGTGGGAGGGGGGTTGTAAGGCCGTAATGGGATATTTCCACTTGGGCTAGGGGCTTTCATGGGGGTGGTCGGAATGGTTCGTGACCCCATGTTTTTAGGATCGGCCGATCAGGGAGTAGCAAACCGAGGGATCCTAGAGAATCTCTCAATATCCCTAGCTATTTGGTATGCTAGCTCAAGGTTGTCAACATCTCTCATGAAAAGTTCTCTCTTGATATGACTTTGGAGTCCATTTCTAAAGCGGGACAAGGTGATAGCCGAGTCCTCATGAACTCCACACTTTAAAAGATAGGAGTCAAATTTCTCAATGTATTCAACCACGATCTTCCCTTCTTGGGTGAGGCTTTGCCATTCATCTAAGAGCATTTGGTGGTAGGACTGGGGTAGGTATTTATTTCTAAGTTGGTTCTTCATACCCTCCCAAGTGTCAATAGGCTCTTCCCGTCTAATCCTTCTTAATCCTTCTTGGTTTAGCCAATAAGTTTTGGCTAATTTGGTGAGATGCATTTTGGCCAATCTTACTCTTCTTTGGTCGGACATTGGGTACCATTCAAAGTATTGGTCCATGGGGGTTTCCCATTCTAAGTAGAAACTTGGTTCATGGGAACCATCAAAGTTTGGGGCCTCTACTTTGATCATCCTTAAGAGAGGGTCATCTGGGTCGTCCCGTGGACGCCTTTCATGATTTTGATGGTGGCGAGGCCTCTCATAGTCGTGGTAGGGATTAACATTCAAGTCCTCTCTATTAATTTCAGCATGTGGAGGGTGGGCTCTTTGTCTATTGTTCATTGGGTGGAACTCATCCCTATGAATTTCAATATGTGGAGGGTGGGCTCTTGGTTCATTGTTCCATGGGTGGAACTCATTCCTATGAAATTCAACATGTGGAGGGTGGATTCTTGGCTCTGTGTTCCTTGGGTGGAACTCATCCATATGAGGTTCAACATGTGGAGGGTGGGCTCTTGGTTCATTGTTCTTTGGGGGGGGAACTCATGTTCTTCTAGCCGAGCAAGCCGAGTGGAAAGGGACTCAAGTTGGGCAAGAATATTTGTAAGGGCGGCATCCACCCAGTTCATTTGGCCTTGGGGTTCCTCCCTAGGGGCATCTTGGTTGAGTTGGGGATTGGGATCCATGGGGGGAACCGAAGACGATGGGTCGGGTCGGTAAATGGCGCCATTACGGGTGGACATGAAAGGGGGGGGAATGAAATGAAGGATGGACACACAATGCAAAAGGCCCTAGGACTTAGACTTGATAGAGACAAGTCAATGACTTGCTCTGATACCAATTGATGTGACACAATCTAGGACTTAACAAGCAAGCACACTTTGCATTCAAGACGGACGGATTATGGCGGCCACTCACCCGACTCTCACCCAAACCCGGGGTAACTTGGCGATGCCAAGTGGAGGATGTGAGGGCTGGGCCCTTGCTGGTAGAGGGCCAGCAAGGCCAAGGTTTGCTCCCAAGGGTATGGAGGCCCAACTCAATGCGGCCGATGAAGTGCCGAGGGCACCGATTACACTCTTCCCCACGGTGATCACTCAAAGCAACGGGGCTTGAGGGACCGAGCACTCACTCTCACGGCTAGTAGAGCTATGAACTAATATTGAAAGAACAAGCACAAAATTAGAGCTAGGTTGGAGCACTTACTCGACCGGTTTGAAGAAATCGATCCCGCTCGGAGACGTGGGCGAGCGGGGAAGTGGGGGTTCCCCACACGCCGCGCCGGGGTAGCTTGCCCTGTTTAAACAGTTACAACACTACGCCTCTCACAGGAGGGGGATCTTAGGGTGAGGGTTAACTGTTAATACATCTAAAACTATCTCCACACAGGGAGGGGCCTTCAGCCAGCCAAGCAAGAGGGGGAAAATCGAGCTAGAAGCAAAGAAAGGGAGCCGATGCCGATTTTGACCACTCTCTGTGCCTCAAGACAGGCAGTTGGTTATCTTAACGCTGCGGCCACTCCAGATTTTTGTTGATGACGAAACTGTAGACATGCCAAAATTGATGTTACTGTGAGTGCATCTCATATTACCTTGTAATGCCCCAATTTGACCCTCAAATTACCTTTGTTTGAGTGGTTTTTCTCATTTTTCTTCGATTTCTCCCTTTTTTCTCCCTTTTCTCATTTTTTCCTATTTTTCTCTATTTTTCTAAATTTTATGGGTATTTTTCTCTATTTTTATGAATTTTCCAGAAATAACGACTTGAAGAGGGGCATCATTTCATTTTAAGACAATCAAAAGAAAATAAAATAAAATTGACGACACATGTATCAGGCGTCAATTCCACTTGTTTTACAATTTTTCTGAATTTTTCTGAGGATTTTTTAGATTTTTTATGAATTAACGACTTAATAAGAGACGTTATTTTGATTTTTAATAAAATAAAAATTAAAAAAATGGAATTCACGACATGTGTGAGGGCGTCACCTTCAAATTGAATATTTTAATATTATTTTTAACCCCCTTTAAGAGGTGATTTGGTGGCCTTCCGGGTGTCAGAAAAATACGAAAAAATAGTCATTGGAATCAGCACATCGAGATGCAACTCCACCTAAAAAATGGGAATATAATATTGAGAAATGAAAAATGGCCCTGTTTTGAATATTTTTGAATTAACGACCCTGAATCGGACGTTAATTTAATTGACGCCCGAAAACATGGTCGTCCATTCTTTTTGACTATTTATCATATTGATTAACGCCCCTTGGTATGGCACGTTTTTAATTAACGCCTTTAGTTCAGGCGTCTTTCACAATTTTTCAAATAAAGAAAGTTTTATTACCAAATTTAAATCCAGGAAGTGACGCCCTTGTCCAGGTCGTGTTTTTAATTAACGCCCTTCTGCAGGTCGTCAATTTATGAATTAACGCCCCTTTTCAGGTCGTGTTTCAGTTTCGTGTTCTAATCGAACGCAGCTTTCCCCACAGAGTTCCCTTCTCTGTCTGGTCATCTTCCTCAATTGGGAACTGGAGTCCTTGCCGTGAAAGGATCTTGCCCTTTCTTATCTTCCCGAGTCCGTGTTGAGCCCTATATATAGAGCTCCTGCGGCTCTGTTTGTGGGGATTCTTTCTTTTTTTTCTTTTTTTTACGCAGGGTTGCTGCTGTTGCTTCTGGCCGAAGGAGGAAGTTCTCTGCGCTGCATTGCTTTTTCCCCATTGAGGCTTCCTCCCAAACGAACATCAAAGCCAAAGGCTCCTCTGTCCCCTTCTCTTTATTATCTTTGTTTTCATCTGCATTAGTTCATGCATCATAGTTTTCTTTTCTCTCCATCTTCTGTTAATCTCTCTTCTCAACCACGTTGAGGCTTCCATAGTGCAACACTTGCACCCTCCTTCATATATTTTGCATTCATCATCATACATCCCTACCCTTTTGCATAGGGGTTTAAGGGCCAACACCCAATAAGGTGTGTTCTTACACATGCTTTCATGTCTATTTTTATCATGAATTTGATGCTACACTCACCTTGTTTCTAATTCAATCTTTTTTTTATGGGTGTTTGTTAATTTTGCAAGGGTAATCATCAAGAAGAACTCTCTTCATTGGCCGGCCGATCGGAAGAGAAAGGAGCACTCACAAATCCCCAGTGCTTCCAAGGTATTTTTGCGATCCCTCCCTTTATTATCATTGTTTATATCCTTTTGAGGCTCTCGCGTCTCTGGCGATCATAAATCCTCTTAGCACCTCGTGCTTCATCCATGCTCCACACACATTTTATGCTTAATATGCTTTCTTTTCTTTTAGTTATATTTATTCCTTGAGTGGATTTTCTCTTAGGAATCTACAAATTGGCGATCACGGTGGGACCCCTTTTTGTTTTTCTTTTGATTACCCTTTCCCTTGGGCACCCACAGTGCCATCTCCTTTTGCACCCACGGTGCACCTCCTTTTGTGCTCCACGTAGCACTCTCCCTATGTGATCTGTTAGTTTGATAGGTTTCTTTTAGAAATTCCACTTATCCAAAAAAATTTTTTGATGATGAGCATGATAAAATCTTAATTCATATCTTTGTTGATTGCCATGATTATGTTGTGACTGTGAGTATCTTCTTTTATCACTGTTTGATACTTCCGGCCGTGGAGTTTTTCTGGAGACAGAGGGAATTAACGCCTCAGACAGAGGCGCGTTTTATTTTAACGCCCTCATCCAGGACGTCTTCTTTCTGTTTAACACCTTCTGACAGGGCGTCTTCCATCATACTTCCTGCTTTTATTGCGCTGCCTGTGAATTCACGCCCTTCCCCAGGGCGTCTTTTATTGCTTAGCGTCTCACATCAAGACGCGTGTTTACATTTGACGCCCTCTGCCAGAGGCGTCCTTTTCACTTATAGCGCCTCACACCAAGGCGCATTTTTCACTGCCTGTAGGCTCCCACAGTGATTCACGACAGTCACCCCGTCGTCTATTTTGCTGATAGCGACTGTTGCCAGGGCGTCTCTTTCCTGTGTTTTCACACATCCCTGCTTCCTGTTGCTGTATGTGCTTATTGGGTTGATCCTTACATTGATTGATGATATTGGTGTGATCTGCATATTTTGCTCTACATTCATCCATTTGCATTGGTTTGGGAGACCTCCCCTCTCTACATTAGGATTCCACACACCCTCTTGGTGAAGGAAGGACCCTTCATTGAGCATTCCGTCTCTTTGGACCGGAAATTCCTAAACCAAGCCTCCGTAAGTCCCTGCACCCGTGGATTCCCTCACGGACGCCGGACAGGTTGTACCCTTTGAAGTACCGGGTTTAGTTGGCCTACATGTGGTGAGAGAGTGTTCCTAGTTGGCACCGGAGTTAAACCACATTTGAAACTAGGTTCATCCCTTGAGTGATTATATCAATTTGTTAAAATTCATTAATTCACCAAGGTTCAAACAAATTAAGATCAACGGTAACCATCCCACTCGTGTGTTTCTTTGCAAATTATTTTGAACATTGATTGCATAATGGCTTACCATGATAAGAAAACCAACATGTTTAATTCAATTTATGAGGATGCACAACCGTGCACATCTTATAATCCTCAATCTCAACATGTTCATCAAAATTCTCGCCATATCTTCAAGGGACCACATTCTCATTTTTATGGTCATACCCGGCCCATGGGCAATGTCCAATCTTATGGCCCCCCTACTCAATTGCGAGCCACTACTCCTTCGGGATCGTCTCCTCCCAATGATGAGAAGGTCTCCCAAATCTTGCATGCATTAGATCATCTCACCCCTCAACAAATCCAAGCCCTTAAGGCCGTTGTTGAGGGTGCATCTCATTCATCGCATTCTTCCAATCCCATATGGGTGGCCCATCACCCACCTCCCTCTTCAATGCACAATCCTACTCGGGTGGCCCATCACCCATCTCCTCTATTTCACCCTCCTCCTCGGGTGGTCCGACATCCGCCTCCTTCTATTCCTCCTCCATCACGGCCCCAAGGCCCATTTATTCCTTGCAATCCGACCCATTCGGATTCTTCTACGGGTCGGCCCATTAATTCCCCTCCACGGCATTTTTATGCCACCCCTCCTTCAAGGCCTTGCCAACCCTCGGTTGCTCAAGTCACACCCCTCCAACAAACTCTTCTTGATAAAGTCATTTTAATGGAGGAACGATTAAAGAGGGTTACGAGCCCACGGCCCGCTCCTCCTACTCCAATCAATCCCCTTCATGCTGCTCTGAATGACATTACAAAAATGGAGAAAGAATGGAAGGATAGGAGAGATGACTGCGGCATTGGCATTTCAAGCAAGCAAAAACCGGCAATTGAAGAATTCGAGGCGGCATATGACGATGAAGCTCCACAGGCACCCCTTTCGAGTTTCCTTCATTTCCCTCTCCCTCCACTGTCATTTGATGAACCCCCTGCTCAGGATGAAGCCACCGTCCCCAATCCAACCCCTGTTTCTGAGACCTCTTGGTGTTACGATGATGGGTCGATATTTCAATCACCCACGCCGGCGCATCTTGAGTCTCCTACTCCTAACGCCGCTCGCCCCGTTCGGCGTTTTCTCCGCACCAAACCTCCACTAATTACACCTCCACCCGTTAAGCTGGTAGCCTCCACATCATCAGCCTCCACCGAACCTACCATTGAACCTTCCCCAATTAACCTCCCGTTACCACCACCTCAACCTTCCATTACACCTTTAACACCACTTAACCTTTCACCCTTACCTATGGCTAATCCTGAGCAGGATCTCCCCTTTTTTGCACTCGAGCCAACCCCGACTGCTTCCGAGTAAAGGGAGAAACTCGACGTGTTTGAACCTCCACCTCCACTCACCCATTTGCCAACACCTCCCATTATACCTCTATCATCCACGAAGCCTTCCGCCTCCGCCTCACCAGCGCTGCTACAAGCACTCGTGCCGAAGATAAGCAAAAGCCGGGCAAGAAGAATTTGGCCACTGCCGTGCTGTTCAAGATGCAAGAATTTATTTACCGGATGCCAATCCGGGTTATTATGCCAAGCATGGTCGAAGAGGCCAAGTCACCGCCATTGCTCGCTAGAAAAGAATGCCAAGCGTTGATGCCACCCAAGGGCAGGGCAGGGCACCCCTTGTTCCAACTTTCAAATCCTGAATTCATTCTTCCATACAAGGGGCGAATGCCCATTTTTGTCAACATTCTTTATATGCCGCAATCAATGGGCATGGCAATGCTTCCTGTCCCAACTTCCCAACTCCCTCACATTATTACTCTCCACTCTTCAAGAGGGTTGTCATTTATTATTGAAGCTTCTTTCTTTAAGCCGATTGGCTATACACTTTCACTGTCGTGGAGGGGCAGTTATCTTGGTGCTAAGGGGCCTTCCACTCTTTTATCCACCGTCCATTCAACTCCACCCATATTCTCCTTTGTCACCGATTCTTCATGGGCCACTCCAGGGGTAAGGAGGAGGATCTCATCCTCTCGCCCTTCACATTCTTCATGTCCTTTGCATCTCATTGCATTCACGCATTCACTGCATTCATCGCATCCATCCTATTGCATGCAATTGCACTTCTTCTTTCCTGGGTTTCCGGACTCGTATCTTCCCCGCCTTCCGGCACCTCCGGATATCCCGCATTTCCCATCCTATTCATCTTCATTGCTCGGGCATTGTCCCCTTTCCAATCTCTTCTCAAGGCATCGCGCCCCTTTCCAACTGCTGCACCCGGACCCTCCGGATTTCTCCTTTATCCTGCTAGGGCATCGCACCCTTTTTCATCTCATTCTCCCAGAATTTCCGGACTTCCTTCTTGGGCATCGCGCCCCTTTCCATCTCATTCTTCCGGAACCTCCGGATCTTTCTCTTCCCCCAGGGCATCGCGTTCCCCTTTCTGCTATTTCCCTGGCACCTCCAGGTGTTTTACCCCTCCTTTTAGGGCATGACGCCCTTTCTGATTTCATCCCTCCGGAACCTCCAGATTTTTCATCTTATTCTTTCTATATTTTTCCAGGGCATGACGCCCCTTTCCATTTGCTTCCTCCGGAACCTCCGGACCCTCCATCTTTCTTCCGATTCATCTTTCTGCTCTTCCAGGACATCACGTCCTTCATTTTCTTCCTCCTCTTCCATCATCTTTTTTCATATTTCTTCCCAGGGCACCGCGTCCCTCGATATCTTATCCCTCCAGAGCCTCCGAATTCCTCCTATCACGATTCTCCTCCTCTACCACCAGACCCTCCAGATCCGCCTCTTTCCATCTATCAATTTCTTCTTCTGATTCCCCCTAATCCTGGGTCTGACCCAACTTCTTCCACATCCACTGCCTTGGGCATCTGCCCTTTTTCTCACTGCTTTCGAGGCTTTAGTCCTCACTCCTCCTTCTAATTCTCTGCTTCTTCTGTAGACCTTTCATGTGATCAGGGTCTCCACGCCTTAACGAGGGAGTTCTAGCCCTCGCCTCTCTTCCTTTTTTCCTTATTCGTCTGAGTCTGGTCTTAGCACCACTCCTTCTTGTTAAGCCACTTTCAAATCCTTTGCTTCTACTAAAGAGGACTACCCCACGATGATCAACCTCGCCTCTGATAGTTGCTTCTACAAAGGTTGCAAGGTAACATATTGGCGTAAGTACACATTTTTATGATAACATTATCTCATTGCTTCACGCATGATTTTTAAAAATGAAGTGCTTCTTAACAAGATTAAGAGTGGTATTTTAGGCCTTTATCCTCGGTCGTATCTTTAACTAAATCTCATAAAAGAGTCTTTAGACTTGCTTCTGCAGCACCATTGGTTAATAAGAACCCCGCGCTGGGAATTCGACATTCTTTCCCCGCTTGTTAAGAGCGACCCTTAGCTGGACACCGCACACACTTCACGGCGCCCTTTAGCCGGCTCCTTTGGATAAAACACCGTTGCTACTTTGGCCATGCCATGAGTATATCTGAAAGTCTTTTCTCTTCTTTACTCGACCGAATGCAGGGGCAAGAGGTTGACGGATGAGATGACCCACCCAGGGTAATCCCCAATACGAGAGGAGTCTCAAATAGGGGCAGTCTTGACCCAAAATCAATATGAGTTTTCATATGAATTTCATGATACATCTAGCCAAAAGGGCTATTATGAAAATCAAGTCAAAATTTTGATAAATGCAAAATTATGAATTATGGCATGTCAAGAGTGGCAAAGTCCCCGCAGGGAAAACCCTGGTCGTATGCATGTCAAGGGTCTAAAAATCAAAGGCACAAAGCTCCGGCGCAACAGACTACCTCTTTGAGGGGAAACACCTTGGAAGGAATTCAAGTCCCGACATCTCCCATCCTGCATAAAGCTTATCCTCAATTATTCTTCTCTTCTCCCTCTAAGACCGAATGTTTCTCGGGTATGGACTTGGTAGGAGCACCGTTAAGCAAGGGCAGTCAGTTATAGGGTGCCACCCTTCAATGCACGCTCGACTTTGGGTAATTTTAGCGAAAGGAGAAGGAACAAGGACCCCTAGCCAGTGGTTCAAAAACACCCTTTGATGCTGCATTAACAATGTCTAAACAAAAAAAAACAAAAGAACAAAAAAATAGAAAACAGAAAAAAAACTTGAATATTTCCTAAGTCAAAATCCAAAAAAATTTGAATATTTTCTAAGCCAAAATCAAAAAAAAATCGAATATTTCTTGATCAAAATCCAACAAAAATTGAATATTTTCAAAATTCATAATAAAAATTCAAATATTTTTCAAAATCTACATAAAAATTCAAATATTTTCAAAACTCATAAAAATTTGCATATTTCAAAATCCAAAAATTTACATTGTATTTTTCTGATGGTGCTTTTGCAGGAACGACAACTTTGCAAGGACCAAGAGCACGGGATGAGTCCTCTCCATTCATTGCCATCTACCTTTTGATTCTTCCCATGTTCATAATTGATCACATCTTCATAATTTGCTACGCACTACTCCGATTATTCATCTCTAAATCTTTTTTATCAAATCTTGCTGATCACTCCGCCGATGGGTATTATCAGATCTTGATCATTCAACTCCAAATCTTGATTAGCCAAGTTGTCATCCTCATGACAAACGACCAACAATGATGCTATGATATCTATGCTTTAATGATGCTATCTATGTTATTCATGCCTTTCACGTTGTGCACACTTGAATGCTATTCATGATATGATACATACCTACTATTGATGCTTTGATTCATGCTATGCTTGCTATGCTTAAATGCCTTATTCATTGCTTGTTATCTTTTATATCTTGGCTGATGAATCTTTGAGCGCAGGAAGAAGCTCTTGGTCCCACCGACTAGGCATCATCATCCAAGCCCCACGGTGATTGCACCTCATTTCTCAGTTCCCCCATGCTCATTGCTATCACCATCCCCCCTGTATGCATTCTACTATATGTTACATACGCTACTAGATTACATCAAGGACCTTGTGACTTTGGTAAATCTGGAATTTGAGTTCCCCTTCATCAAAAACAATGATGATTCCAGAGGAGTCTTAGTCATACGGATAGGCCGTTGAGCCGTCCGAGACTGGGGACGATGGTTCCCTTTTATGAGTTGGTGCGCGGATAAATGGGCTTCGGCTTAGTATCAGCTCGCGAAATTGGTTTCTTGACCCAGTCTTGACAGTTTAACAATATTATCCTTGATTATCTTATATTTTCATTTATTTTAATTTTTCCTTTTAAACCCAGCATGCATTCATGTAGGAATTTGAATCAATTTTGGAAAATCATTCTGATAAGCTGATTTGGAGAGTCAAATTGATCTTAATCTTTCCAGATATGAGATATTCATTGCTGATGGAATCCTCAGTTCGTTTTGTCGCTGTTTTGGGTCATTTTCTCGAAAGCTCCTTGTTTGGATTTATATCATCTTATCTCAATCCTTTTACTTTGATCCACCTTGACTACAGCACGTCCACATTGGCTGGTAACCGCTCCCCAATGGTGAAACCTACAGGTTTGTGACCTGGGGTACTTCCACCGCGCTGGAAGTTGATCATTCTCCTTCGTGCCCGCGTGCACACTCCCTCTTCTATCCAAACATCGTTGATTTCATTGAATTTCCCGAGATTACTTCATCTCGAGCTTTTGATTTCATTCTCATCAAGTGATGTTGATTGCGTGTCTCATCACACCTTGGCATCTACTTTTCAGTTTACTTTGCTCCCTTGCAAAGCAGACGCCAAGGTAGGGCAGCTGTAGACACGCCAAAATTGACGTTACTGTGAGTGCATCTCATATTACCTTGTAATATCCCAATTTGACCCTCAAATTACCTTTGTTTGAGTGATTTTTCTCATTTTTCTTGGATTTCTCCCTTTTTTTCTCCCTTTTCTCATTTTTTCCTATTTTTCTCTATTTTTTTGAATTTTCTGGGTATTTTCTCTATTTTTATGAATTTTCCAGAAATAACGACTTGAAGAGGGGCGTCATTTCATTTTAAGAAAATCAAAAGAAAATAAAAGAAAATTGACGACACATGTATCAGGAGTCAATTCCACTTGTTTTATAATTTTTCTGAATTTTTCTGAGGATTTTTCAGATTTTTTTATGAATTAACGACTTAACAAGAGACGTTATTTTGATTTTTAATAAAATAAAAATTAAAAAAATGGAATTCACGACATGTGTGTGGGCGTCACTTTCAAATTGAATATTTTAATATTATTTTTAACCCCCTTTAAGAGATGATTTGGTGGCCTTCCGGGTGTCAGAAAAATACAAAAAAATAGTCATTGGAATCAGCACATTGAGATGCAACTCCACCTAAAAAATAGGAAAATAATATTGAGAAATGAAAAATGGCCCTGTTTTGAATATTTTTGAATTAACGACCCTGAATCGGACGTTAATTTAATTGACGCCCGAAAACATGGTCGTCCATTCTTTTTGACTATTTATCATACTGATTAACGCCCCTTGGTAGGGCGCGTTTTTAATTAACACCTTTAGTTCAGGCGTCTTTCACAATTTTTCAAATAAAGAAAGTTTTATTACCAAATTTAAATCCAAGAAGTGACGCCCTTGTCCAGGTCGTGTTTTTAATTAGCGCCCTTCTGCAGGTCGTCAATTTATGAATTAACGCCCCTTTTCAGGTCGTGTTTCAATTTCGTGTTCTAATCGAACGCAGCTTTCCCCACAGAGTTCCCTTCTCTGTCTGGTCATCTTCCTCAATTGGGAACTGGAGTCCTTGCCGTGAAAGGATCTTGCCCTTTCTTATCTTCCCGAATCCTTGTTGAGCCCTATATATAGAGCTCCTGCGGCTCTGTTTGTGGGGATTCTTTCTTTTTTCCTTTTTTTCTTTTTTTTACGCAGGGTTGCTGCTGTTGCTTCTGGCCGAAGGAGGAAGTTCTCTGCGCTGCATTGCTTTTTCCCCATTGAGGCTTCCTCCCAAACGAACATCAAAGCCAAAGGCTCCTCTGTCCCCTTCTCTTTATTATCTTTGTTTTCATCTGCATTAGTTCATGCATCATAGTTTTCTTTTCTCTCCATCTTCTGTTAATCTCTCTTCTCAACCACGTTGAAGCTTCCATAGTGCAACACTTGCACCCTCCTTCATATATTTTGCATTCATCATTACATCCCTACCCTTTTGCATAGGGGTTTAAGGGCCAACACCCAATAAGGTGTGTTCTTACACATGCTTTCATGTCTATTTTTATCATGAATTTGATGTTACACTCACCTTGTTTCTAATTCAATCTTTTTTTTTATGGGTGTTTGTTAATTTTGCAAGGGTAATCATCAAGAAGAACTCTCTTCATCGGCCGGCCGATCGGAAGAGAAAGGAGCACTCACAAATCCCCCGCGCTTCCAAGGTATTTTTGCGATCCCTCCCTTTATTATCATTGTTTATATCCTTTTGAGACCCTCGCGTCTCTGGTGATCACAAATCCTCTTAGCACCTCATGCTTCATCCACGCTCCACACACATTTTATGCTTAATATGCTTTCTTTTCTTTTAGTTATATTTATTCCTTGAGTGGATTTTCTCTTAGGAATCTACAGAAACCAGTTGGAAGTTCTTTGTAGCTGGATCAGGATGATGCTAGAATTTTTCTGATTTCTTTGGTTGCCGGTGGGTGGTCAGGCAGAGGCTCAAATAGGGAGGAAGGCCTGCAGTTCTGACTGCTTCAGGTTCACAACAGTAGGAAGAAGAGGTTGAGAATCAGGTGTTGCCAGCTTCAACAGAACCGTTGATGAGTCCTCTTCGAAACAAGACCAACGGGGATGCCAAATGTTGTCGGAGTAGACTGGTAGTACTCGGATAATGAGGGGGGGTCGGAGCAGACTGATAGGAAGCAGAACCGCGCACCAGGAGGAAGAAAATGAGAACTCTTGATTCCGGGCGCCAAACAGAGCTCCGCTTCTTGATTATGGAAGTAGACTTGTCGAAGAAGCTCTCGGCCAAGCCTAGCCTCCAGATCTTCAAGAGAGTGGTCGTGGTAGCTTCAAGAGTCAGCTTCATGTTGCTCTTTAGGGAGGAGATGCGCAGTCGGGGAAGATCGACTGCTCAGGACGGCCCCGAACTCAGAACGTGATGAGACCACCGCCGTTACAAAGATGACTGGGAGACACTTCCAATGGTGCCTCTTGAGCCTTTAGGAACGCCCGGAGGAAGCCGTGGCCGCTTCTTAAAGCTGCTGATCTTCTGCAGGTCTTCAGCTGAGAACTGGTTCGCCGATGTAGATCCCAAATGACCACGAAATGGGACGAAGAAGTGGTTGAATGGTGAAGGGGATATGATGAGTGGTGGGAGGGGAATGTGGGAAGAGGTATGGAGGGTGGGGAGGGTGTGTGGAGGACCTGGAGAAGGGGGAGGGCACAGGGTCTTGCTAGCTTTGGTCAAGGTTGAAGGTGAGTGAAGGTGGTGGGTGATCTTGGTAGTTTGGAGTGGAGGGAAGGAAAGGGGCGACCTGTTCTAATGGAGAGGGCTGGGGGGCGACCTAAGGCTGGGGAATGGAGGGAATTTCAAATTCAAACTGGTCTTGGGGGCTGGGAGATTGTGTGGGGAAGGGAAGAGATTGTGTTGGGGAGTGGGAGATTGTGTTGGAATGGCCAAAGATCTCCTAGGGAGGGGCAAGATTTGGTGGGGATTTGGTGGAGGGGCCTTCAATGCACCTATGGAAGGGGATGGGGGGTGAGGTGGCAGGTGAGGTGGAGGAGAGAGAGGGGGGGTCACAGCCCCCTTTGTGGTGAGAGAGGGAGAGAGAGAGAGAGAGAAGGTTAGGTGGGGATTCTCTCCCCTAGGGCTTCTCACCCACTATTGGATTCACTCCACTAGAACTATGGAATTTGAACTCTCAAAATGGAAATTTGGCATTCATTCATTAAGTTGAAATGGGGGGGAATGGGGTCCTATATATAGGCAACCCACATTTTACAAAAAGTCCCTGACTCATGCAACAATGTCAAATAAGCAAGGGGGTAGGGGCGCCCTTGGGCCAAGCCCACAGAATTGGGCCCAAAAGCTAGCCTAATGACACTTAAACTTAGGGATATAAACTAAGACCTAGGGACATGACTCAAATAAAGTGTAAAATACATGAAATGACTCAAGCACAAAATAGATAAATGGGCCTACATAGTGTGAAGCCCGAGCTCAAATGACACCGGGGTGTGAAGATGACCCGAGCCAGAGGGAGTCATGGGTGATGCCTCCATCACCTCACCACATTATGCCGTACCCCAGCCGGCAGAACCAAGCCTGGCGACGACTCAGCAACGCCCACCACAGCCGTTGATGCCGCCGGTGCTACCACTGGTGCACCAGACACCTCCGTTACTACGTCCTCCTCCGCAGGCGACCACCCTGGTCACCCCCTACCTGCAGCCGACGCATTTCTATCCGGAACCGGTTGATCCAACCGTCATGAGCAAAATGATGGTGGAGAGATGATGGAGACATCATCCACAATTCCCTTTGGCTAGGGTCCTCTTCACACTCCGGCATCATTTGAGTTCGGGCCTCTCTCTATAAAGGCCCATTTATCCTTTTGTGCTATTTATTTGAGTCATTTGATGTAATTTTCATTTTATTTGAGTCATGTCCCTAGGTCTTGCATTTATTTTCCTAAGTTTGAGTGTCATTAGATTGTGTAATGTGCTATTGGGCCCAATTCTTCGGGTTTGGCCCATGAGCCCCCCCTACCCCTTCGGTTATTTGTTATTGAGTCTTTTTGTAAGGGACTTATTGTAAAATGTGGGCTTCCTATATATAGGGCCCCATTTCTTTCATTTGAAACTTAATGAATGATTCAATACAAAAGATTTCCATTTGAGTATTCAAATCTAGTTTAGAGGAGTGAATCCTATAGTTGGGTGAGAAGCCCTAGGGGAGTGATTCCCCACCCTACTCTCTCTCTATCCCTCTTTCTCTCTCCTCCACTAAGGGGTTCGCCCCATTCCTCTCTCCTCCCTCCTCCCAACCACCTCCAACCCCCAACCACCTCCATTAAGGCCACTCCACTTCCCATAGCCCCATTACTCCACCCCCTAGTCCCAAGGTAGGAATCTCCCCATTCCAACACAATCTCCCCTCCAACCCTTCCAACACAATCCCCCACTTCCCCACACAATCACCCAACTTCCAAAGCCATTTCAAATTTGAAATCCCTTCCCTCCAAGCCTTGGCCGCCCCTATCTCTATACCCTTTAGCCTTGGTCGCCCCCACCTCCCTCCTCTCTTCTCCTCCTAGCAATCCCCATTCCCCCTTACCTCCAGCTGAAACCTGCGACCTCCCCCTCTTCCTCCATCTCCCCACCACCATTAGACCCCCTCCACACCTCCCACAACCCCCCCCCCTCTCACCCTTCATCCACCTCCCCTTCACCCTATACCCCATTCTCCTTCTTCTATCAAGGCATTGGAAGCTGTCCTTTGGTTGCTGCTTGCAGTCCAGAAGTTACAGATGAACCAGCAGCTTGCAGCGGCCACCACGACCTCCTCCGGACGAGTTTGAAGATCCAAGAGCCATCGTCGGAAGCGTCTACCAGTCGCCTTCGCAACCGAAGTGGTTTCATCTTCTTGCGATCTCTAACGTCCAGGAGGTCCATTCTCCCTCAGCTGCGCAGTTCTGCCCCAGCTGAGGACCTGAACCGGGTTAGAAGCTCTGCCACGACTAACCTCGGAGGAATCAGCCCTCAAGCTCTTCTACAAAGTTCTTCTTCGTCCTGTCTAAGTTCAGAATCAAGAGGCAGAACTCCGTTCGGCATCCCGTGGCAGGAGTTACAAATTTTCTCCCTCAGCTCCATCACTCTGCCAGCTACAAGTCTGCATCGACCTGCCACCACTGTTCTGCATCCCCTAGTCTTCTCCGACCTCGGTTGGCTTCCCCGTCAGTTTTGCTGGCAAGAGGACTCGTTCACGATTCCAACGACTCCAACGGCGCTTGATTCCGAGGTCGGGAGCGGCAGGGACACTCTCTGCATCCTGCTGTTAGAAATCTGAAGCTGACGGTCCGAGAATCTGAAGCCCTGTTCAAACCACCGTCTCGGTCAGTAACGGTGCCAGAAGAAATTAAAGAAATTCTGAGGCATTCCCCTTCGTGTTATGAAGAATTCTCCACCAGTCTCACCATCTGCAAAATTCCTGAGCGGGTTATACAGCATCCATAGCGACTACCTGTCCCTGTTCTCAGACAGCAGGCAGATTCGGTGCCGTCTCTTAATCAACCCTTTTCTCTCTAATTTCCCCGCCCCGCTTGGCCGGCTGAAGGCCCCTCCCTGCGTGGAGGTATTATTATTTGTAATTCCATTAACCCCCACCCCAAGATCCCCCTCCTGCGAGAGGTGTAGTGGTGTAATTTGTTTGGGCAGGTCAAGCGACACCGCCGCGGCGTGTGGGGATCCACTCGCCTCCCCGCTCCCCTCGTCTCCAACCGGGACCGGTTTCTTCAAACCGGTCGAGTAAGTGCTCAAACCTTCACTCCACTTAGTGCTTGTCTTTCAATATTAGTTCTTACTTCCGCTGGTTATGCGAATGAGAGCCCGATCCTCAAGCCCCATAAACTTGAGTGATCACCGTGGGAAAATTACAACCGGTGCCTTTGGCACTTTGTCGGCCCCCTTGATTTGGGCATCCCCACCCATTGGGAATCAAGTCTTGGCCTTGCTGGCCCTCTACCAGCAAGGGCCCAACCCCACATCCTCACCTTGGCATTGCCAAGTCACCCCGGGCTTGGGTGAGTGACGATAGAGCGGTGGCCCAACTTGGCCCGTTTTGAATGCGATTGTGCTTGCTTGCTAAGGTCCAAGGGTGTGTCACATCAATTGGTATCAGAGCAAGTCATTGACTTGTCTCTATCAAGTCTAAGTCCTAGGACCTTTGCATTGTGTGTCCAACCTCATTTGCCCCTTGTCTTGCATGTCCACCCGTAGTGGTGCTAGTTACCGACCCGATCCGTCATCTTCAATTCCACCCATGGATCCCAATCCTCAACTCAATCAAGATGCTCTTAGGGAGGAACCCCAAGGCCAAATGAATAGGGTAGATGCTGCCCTTGCTAACATTCTTGCCCAACTAGAGTCCCTAACCACTCGAATTGCCCGTCTAGAAGAACATGATAACCACCCAAGGAACCATGAACCTAGGGTCCACCCTCCACATGTTGACCCTCATAGGGAAGACCCTCATCTAAGGGATAATGAACCAAGAATCCATCCACCACATGGTGAGTTGCATAGGAATGAGTTCCACCCAAGGAACAATGACCCAAGAGTCCCCCCTCCATATGTTGAGCCTCATAGGGACGAATTCCATCCAAGGTACAATGGACCAAGAGCCCATCATCCACGTGCTGATATTTATAGGGAGGACCTGGACCTTGATCCCTACCATGACTATGAGAGGCCTCGCCACCATCACATTCATGAAAGGCGTCCACGGGATGACCCGGATGACCCTCTCTTAAGGATGATTAAAGTAGAGGCCCCAAACTTTGATGGTTCCCATGAACCAAGTGTCTACTTAGAATGGGAGACCGCCATGGACCAATACTTTGAATGGTACCCAATGCCCGACCAAAGGAGGGTAAGATTGGCCAAGATGCATCTCACTAAATTAGCCAAAACTTATTGGCTAAACCAAGAGGGTTTAAGAAGGATTAGGCGGGTAGAGCCTATTGATACTTGGGAGGGTATGAAGAACCAACTTAGGAACAAATACCTTCCCCAATCCTACCATCACATGCTCTTAGATGAATGGCAAAGCCTCACCCAAGAGGGGAAGACCGTAGTTGAGTACATTGAGAAGTTTGACTCCTATCTTTTGAAGTGTGGAGTTCATGAGGACCCGGCCGTTACCTTGTCCCGCTTTAGGAATGGACTTCAAAGTCACATCAAAAGAGAGCTTTTCATGAGAGATGTTGATAACCTTGAGATAGCTTATCAAATAGCTAGGGATGTAGAAAGATTCTCTAGGATCCCTCGATTTGCTACTCCCCGACCGGTCGATCCCAAAAACATGGGACCACGGCCCATTCCGGCCACTCCCATGAAAGCCCATAATCCAAGTGGGAGCACCCCATTAAGGCCTTACAACCCCCCTCCCACCATCACTCCAAACAAACCCACCCCTAGTCACCCCCTCCCACGGAGGGAAGACATTCCCAAAGGCCCAAATGTAGGAACTACTTCGGGTAGCGGGCGTCAACAATGCTTTAGGTGTCAAGGGTTTGGCCACTTTGCGGGGCAATGTCCATCCAAGGGATTGTCTAGCTTGCTTATTGAGGAAGAAGCTCCACCCCAAAAAGAACTTGAAGATGTCATTGAGGACCATGAAGCCTCACTAGATTGGGAAGAGGAGTATGAACCCAATACCTAGAGTCGGGTCTAGAGCACACCACTCCATCTACCAACTCTCATCTAGGAGTGATTAGATGCACCCTCACCAAACCCCAAGAAGAGGATTGGCGTCGAACTTCAATCTTTCACACCTTTGTCAAAATAGGGAACCATGTAAGGAAAGTGATCTTGGATAGTGGGAGTTGTGTCAATGCCGTGTCACCCGATACCGTCAAGCTTCTTGGGCTAACTATCACCCCTCACCCAAGCCCATACCGGGTTTCATGGATCAACAACAACTCCATCCCGGTCAACACTCAATGTCTTGTGCCTCTCACCTTCTCTTCATACCATGATCAAATATGGTGTGACATCATACCCATGGAAGTAGGTAGCATCCTACTAGGAAGACCTTGGCTTTATGATGTAGATGCCACCATCTTGGGTAGGAGCAACAAATGCACCTTTGAACATGAGGGTAAGACTATCCGTCTTAACCCCTCCCCACCTCGTCCCATGACCAAGAGGGACACTCCCCCTCAAGGACAACACCCCACCACCATACAAGTCTCGGGGAACTCCACCCCTCCAACTCCATCCCCTACCCAAACTCCCAAACAAAGTGGGACCTCGGGGTTGACCAAGGGTCTTCATCTCATCACTAGGAAGGAACTTGAAGAGGAGATAGTTCAAGGAGTACCATTATGTGCGGTGGTCATTTGCCTAGGAGAACCCACTTCCACCAATCCACATCCCATAGAAATCCAACAACTCCTAGAAGAATTCCATGATGTGTTCCCAACGGAGCTCCCGGACCAACTCCCTCCCATGCGGGATGTGCAACATGCAATTGATCTAGTCCCGGGAGCCACTCTCCCAAACCTTCCTCATTATCGCCTCAATCCTACGGAACATGCCGAACTTAGGAGGCAAATAGAGGAACTCATTAGGAAGGGCTTCATTCGCATTAGCAAAAGCCCATGTGCCGTCCCGGCCCTTCTAACTCCCAAGAAGGATGGGTCATGGCGAATGTGTGTGGATAGTCGGGCCATTAACAAAATCACCGTCAAGTATAGGTTTCCCATCCCTAGGCTTGATGACATGCTTGATATGTTAGCCGGAGCCACCATCTTCTCCAAAATTGACCTTAAGAGTGGCTATCACCAAGTTAGGATAAGGCCCGGGGATGAGTGGAAAACGGCTTTCAAAACCAAAGATGGCCTCTTTGAATGGTTAGTCATGCCTTTTGGGCTTTCAAATGCCCCAAGTACTTTCATGCGTCTTATGACGGAGGTCCTTAGGCCCTTCATTGGGATCTTTCTAGTGGTCTATTTTGATGATATACTCATCTATAGTCAATCCCAAGAAGCCCACCTTGATCACCTTAGGAAAGTTTGTACCATCCTTCGTCAAGAGAGCCTATTTGCCAACTTAGGAAAGTGCCACTTCATGACCACATCCCTCACCTTCCTAGGATTTGTGGTGTCAACCAAAGGCGTCTCCATGGACCCCGAGAAGGTCCAAGCTATCATTGATTGGCCGGAACCCCACACCCTTCACGAGGTCCGAAGTTTCCATGGATTGGCTACATTCTATAGGAGGTTTATTCGAGGGTTTAGCACTATCACTGGCCCAATCACCGATTGTCTCAAGAAGGGGACTTTTGTATGGACCAAATCGGCCTCTAAAGCCTTCCAAGAACTTAAGGAGAAGTTGACCCAAGCTCCGGTCCTATGCCTTCCCGATTTCTCTAAAGTCTTTGAAGTCACATGTGATGCATCCGGGATAGGGATAGGAGGGATTCTTAGTCAAGAGGGACACCCGGTAGCCTTCTTTAGTGAGAAGCTTTGTGATGCTAGGACAAGATACTCCACTTATGACAAGGAGTTCTATGCCGTGGTTCAGTCCCTCCGACATTGGAGGCACTACTTGTTGCCCAAAGAGTTTGTCATCTTTTCCGACCATGAGGCCCTCAAATACCTCAACTCCCAACAAAAGTTAAATGCCCGACATGCCCGATGGGTTGAGTTCATCCAATCCTACACTTTTGTCATCAAACACAAGGCCGGGAGTGAGAATCGAGCGGCGGATGCCCTTAGTAGGAAAGTTTCCTTGCTATCCACTATCCAAGTGGAAGTGACCGGGTTTGATAGGATCAAGGATGAGTACCCTAGCTGCCCCGACTTTGGGCACATCTATACCACCTTGACCACCCCTTCTAGCAAGGAACATGAGGGATTTGTCTTAGAGGATGGGTTCCTCTTCAAGGGACCCAAGCTTTGCATCCCACGGACCTCACTCCGTGACTTCTTGATTTGGGAATTACATGCGGGAGGGCTAGCTGGCCATTTTGGAGTCCACAAAACCATTGCCCTAGTTGAGGGACAGTTTTATTGGCCTAGTCTCAAGAGAGATGTAGGCAAGGTTGTGGGTCAATGCCGAACATGTGCCTCGGCCAAACAAGTGAAACAAAACACCGGCCTATATACCCCACTCCCCATCCCCGACCGACCATGGCAAGACTTAAGTATGGACTTTGTGCTAGGACTACCCAAGACTCCTAGAAAGCATGACTCAATCTATGTGGTGGTTGATAGATTTTCCAAAATGGCTCACTTCATCCCATGCTCCAAAACATCCGATGCCTCCCATGTGGCTCGATTGTTTTTTGATGAGGTTGTCCGTCTCCACGGGCTACCTAAGACCATAGTCTCCGATAGGGATGTCAAATTCACTAGCTACTTTTGGAAAACTCTGTGGCATATGATGGGCACCCTCCTCAAATTCTCTACTGCCTACCACCCCCAAACAGATGGTCAAACCGAAGTTGTCAATCGGAGTCTAGGGAACCTTCTTAGGTGTCTTGTTGAGGATCGTCCCGGGAATTGGGATCTCATCTTACCACAGGCCGAGTTTGCATATAACAACTCCATCAATAAGTCCATTGGGATGAGTCCATTTGAAGCTGTGCATGGGTACAAGCCAAGAAAGCCTTCCGATCTCATTCCCCTTCCCCAGCATGCTAGAGTGTCTATTTCAGCCGAGTCTTTTGCACAACACATTAGAGAATTGCATGAAGAAATTCGCAAGCACATCAGCAAAAAGAATGAGGCTTATAAAAGGCTGGCCGACTCTCATCGGCGTCACCAAGAATTTCATGTGGGTGACTTTGTGATGGTAAGGACGGAGAGGCTCTCCCCGGGAGCCAACTCTAAACTGAGGCCACGTGGGGCTGGTCCCTTCCAGGTCTTGAGGCGCATTGGTGCAAATGCCTACGAGTTAGATCTCCCTGAGGAGTATGGAATAAGTCCCACATTCAATGTTGCCGACCTAGTGCCATATAAGGGACCCACGGTGGTACCTAGTGAGGCGATTGAGCCTACTTCTTCCCTTGAGAGAGCACCCACCCGTGAGGAGAGACCACCAGCCAAGAGAGCCCAGCGTGAACAAATTGAACAAATATTGGATGAACAAGTCACTACCACTCGGAGCAAGGTCTATGAGCGCTATCTCGTCAGGTGGAAGGATCGGCCTCCTTCGGAGGATTCTTGGGTGAGTCGGGAGGATCTCCAGCGGTTGGATCCGGACCTCCTCGAGCAGTACCACAGCCGATGGACCCCTACTCGACGGAGTCGAGCTCTTCACAGCCCAGGGGATTTGATGGAGACATCATCCACAATTCCCTTTGGCTAGGGTCCTCTTCACACTCCGGCATCATTTGAGTTCGGGCCTCTCTCTATAAAGGCCCACTTATCCTTTTGTGCTATTTATTTGAGTCATTTGATGTAATTTTCATTTTATTTGAGTCATGTCCCTAGGTCTTGCATTTATTTTCCTAAGTTTGAGTGTCATTAGATTGTGTAATGTGCTATTGGGCCCAATTCTTCGGGCTTGGCCCATGAGCCCCCCCTACCCCTTCGGTTATTTGTTATTGAGTCTTTTTGTAAGGGACTTATTGTAAAATGTGGGCTTCCTATATATAGGGCCCCATTTCCTTCATTTGGAACTTAATGAATGAATGATCAATACAAAAGATTTCCATTTGAGTGTTCAAATTTAGTTCTAGAGGAGTGAATCCTATAGTTGGGTGTGAAGCCCTAGGGGAGTGATTCCCCACCCTACTCTCTCTCTATCCCTCTTTCTCTCTCCTCCCACTAAGGGGTTCACCCCATTCCTCTCTCCTCCCTCCTCCCAACCACCTCCAACCCCCAACCACCTCCATTAAGGCCACTCCACTTCCCATAGCCCCATTACTCCACCCCCTTGTCCCAAGGTGGAATCTCCCCTTCCAACACAATCTCCCCCCTTTCCAACACAATCACTCCACTCCACTTCCCCACACCATCTCTCAACTTCCAAAGCCATTTCAAATTTGAAATCCACCTTCCCTCCATGTTTTGGCCGCCCCCCCCCCTCCCTTCTAGTTAGGGTCGCCCCTCCCACCTCCCTCCATTCTCATCCCTTGCACCCACCTTCCCCTACCTCCAGCTGAGAACCTGCGCCCCCTGCCCCCCTCCCATCTCTTTCCTATCACCATTAGCATCCCCACCCCTCCACAAACTTCATCTTTCACCCCCATCACCCCTTTCACACATACACATCCTCCATCTTCTTCTTTAGGTCATTTTGGTGGCTTCAACAAAGTCTGCAGGTTGCTGTCCAAATGATGCAGAGATACCAGTAGCTTGCAGAAGCCATCACGGTCAGCTACCTGCGATTCTGAAGGCATAAGAGGCATCCACGGAAGCGGCTGCCTGTCCTCTTCGTAACGGAAGTGGTTTCGTCCTCATCGGAGCTCGGTGCTGCCCAGGAGCTCCATTCTCCCTCAGCTGCGCAGTTCTGCCGCGGCTGAGGACCTGAACCGGGTTAGAAGCTCTGCCACGACAAACCTTGGTGGATCAGCCCTGAAGCTCTTCTACAAAGTTCTTCTTCGTCCTGTCTACGTTCAGAATCAAGAGGCAGAACTCCGTTCGGCATCCTGTGGCAGGAGTTACAAATTTTCTCCCTCAGCTCCATCACTCTGCCAGCTACAAGTCTGCATCGACCTGCCAGCACTGTTCTGCATCCCCTAGTCTTCTCCGACTCGGTTGGCTTCCTCGTCAATTTTTCTGCGAAGAGGACTCGTTCACGATTCCAACGAATCCAACGGCACTTGATTCCGAGGTCGGGAGCGGCCGGACACTCTCTGCATCCTGCTGTTAAAATCTGCAGCTGACGGTCCGAGAATCTGAAGCCCTGTTCAAACCACCGTCCCGGTCAGCAGCGGTGCCAGAAGAAATTAAAGAAATTCTGAGGCATTCCCCTTCCTGTTACGAAGATTTTCCGCCAGTCTCGCCATCAGCAAAATTCCTGAGCGGTCTACAGCATCCACATCGACTACCTGTCCCTGTTCACAGACAGCAGGCAGATTCGGTGCGTCTCTTAATCAACCCTTTTCTCTCTAATTTCCCCACCCCGCTTGGCCGGCTGAAGGCCCCTCCCTGCGTGGAGGTAGTATTGTTTGTAATTCATTAACCCCCACCCAAGATCCCCCTCCTGCGAGAGGTGTAGTGGTGTAATTTGTTTGGGCAGGTCAAGCGACACCGCCGCGGCGTGTGGGGATCCACTCGCCTCCCCGCTCGCCCTCGTCTCCAACCGGGACCGGTTTCTTCAAACCGGTCAAGTAAGTGCTCAAACCTTCACTCCACTTAGTGCTTGTCTTTCAATATTAGTTCTTACTTCCGCTGGTTATGCGAGTGAGAGCCCGATCCTCAAGCCCCATAAACTTGAGTGATCACCGTGGGAAAATTGCAACCGGTGCCTTTGGCACTTTGTCGGCCCCCTTGATTTGGGCATCCCACCCATTGGGAATCAAGTCTTGGCCTTGCTGGCCCTCTACCAGCAAGGGCCCAACCCCACATCCTCACCTTGGCATTGCCAAGTCACCCCGGGCTTGGGTGAGTGACGATAGAGCGGTGGCCCAACTTGGCCCGTTTTGAATGCGATTGTGCTTGCTTGCTAGGTCCAAGGGTGTGTCACATCAATTGGTATCAGAGCAAGTCATTGACTTGTCTCTATCAAGTCTAAGTCCTAGGACCTTTGCATTGTGTGTCCAACCTCATTTGCCCCTTGTCTTGCATGTCCACCCGTAGTGGTGCTAGTTACCGACCCGATCCGTCATCTTCAATTCCACCCATGGATCCCAATCCTCAACTCAATCAAGATGCTCTTAGGGAGGAACCCCAAGGCCAAATGAATAGGGTAGATGCTGCCCTTGCTAACATTCTTGCCCAACTAGAGTCCCTAACCACTCGAATTGCCCGTCTAGAAGAACATGATAACCACCCAAGGAACCATGAACCTAGGGTCCACCCTCCACATGTTGACCCTCATAGGGAAGACCCTCATCTAAGGGATAATGAACCAAGAATCCATCCACCACATGGTGAGTTGCATAGGAATGAGTTCCACCCAAGGAACAATGACCCAAGAGTCCCCCCTCCATATGTTGAGCCTCATAGGGACGAATTCCATCCAAGGTACAATGGACCAAGAGCCCATCATCCACGTGCTGAAATTTATAGGGAGGACCTGGACCTTGATCCCTACCATGACTATGAGAGGCCTCGCCACCATCACATTCATGAAAGGCGTCCACGGGATGACCCGGATGACCCTCTCTTAAGGATGATTAAAGTAGAGGCCCCAAACTTTGATGGTTCCCATGAACCAAGTGTCTACTTAGAATGGGAGACCGCCATGGACCAATACTTTGAATGGTACCCAATGCCCGACCAAAGGAGGGTAAGATTGGCCAAGATGCATCTCACTAAATTAGCCAAAACTTATTGGCTAAACCAAGAGGGTTTAAGAAGGATTAGGCGGGTAGAGCCTATTGATACTTGGGAGGGTATGAAGAACCAACTTAGGAACAAATACCTTCCCCAATCCTACCATCACATGCTCTTAGATGAATGGCAAAGCCTCACCCAAGAGGGGAAGACCGTAGTTGAGTACATTGAGAAGTTTGACTCCTATCTTTTGAAGTGTGGAGTTCATGAGGACCCGGCCGTTACCTTGTCCCGCTTTAGGAATGGACTTCAAAGTCACATCAAAAGAGAGCTTTTCATGAGAGATGTTGATAACCTTGAGATAGCTTATCAAATAGCTAGGGATGTAGAAAGATTCTCTAGGATCCCTCGATTTGCTACTCCCCGACCGGTCGATCCCAAAAACATGGGACCACGGCCCATTCCGGCCACTCCCATGAAAGCCCATAATCCAAGTGGGAGCACCCCATTAAGGCCTTACAACCCCCCTCCCACCATCACTCCAAACAAACCCACCCCTAGTCACCCCCTCCCACGGAGGGAAGACATTCCCAAAGGCCCAAATGTAGGAACTACTTCGGGTAGCGGGCGTAACAATGCTTTAGGTGTCAAGGGTTTGGCCACTTTGCGGGGCAATGTCCATCCAAGGGATTATCTAGCTTGCTTATTGAGGAAGAAGCTCCCACCCCAAAAGGAACTTGAGAGTGTTGTTGAGGATCATGAAGCCTCACTAGATTGGGAAGAAGTGTATGAGGCCCAATACCTTGAGTCAGGTCTAGATCACATCACTGCATCTACCAACTCCCATCTAGGAGTAATTAGGTGCACCCTCACCAAACCCCAAGAAGAGGATTGGCGCCGAACTTCAATCTTTCACACATTTGTCAAGATAGGGAGTCATGTAAGGAAAGTGATCTTGGATAGTGGGAGTTGTGTCAATGCCGTATCCCCCGATACCGTTAAGCTTCTTAGGCTTACTATGACTCCCCACCCAAATCCCTATCGGGTCTCATGGATCAACAACAACTCCATCCCGGTCAACACCCAATGTCTTGTGCCCCTCACCTTCTCTTCATACCATGGTCAGATATGGTGTGACATCATACCCATGGAAGTAGGTAGCATCCTACTAGGAAGACCTTGGCTTTATGATGTAGATGCCACCATCTTGGGTAGGAGTAACAAATGCACCTTTGAACATAAGGGAAAGACTATCCGTCTTAACCCCTCCCCACCTCGTCCCATGACCAAGAGGGACACTCCCCCTCAAGGACAACACCCCACCACCATACAAGTCTCGGGGAACTCCACCCCTCCAACCCCATCCCCTACCCAAACTCCCAAACAAAGTGGGACCTCGGGGTTGGCCAAGGGTCTTCATCTCATCACTAGGAAGAACTTGAAGAGGAGATAGTTCAAGGAGTACCATTATGTGCGGTGGTCATTTGCCTAGGAGAGCCCACTTCCACCAATCCACATCCCATAGAAATCCAACAACTCCTAGAAGAATTCCATGATGTGTTCCCAACGGAGCTCCCGGACCAACTCCCTCCCATGCGGGATGTGCAACATGCAATTGATCTAGTCCCGGGAGCCACTCTCCCAAACCTTCCTCATTATCGCCTCAATCCTACGGAACATGCCGAACTTAGGAGGCAAATAGAGGAACTCATTAGGAAGGGCTTCATTCGCATTAGCAAAAGCCCATGTGCCGTCCCGGCCCTTCTAACTCCCAAGAAGGATGGGTCATGGCGAATGTGTGTGGATAGTCGGGCCATTAACAAAATCACCGTCAAGTATAGGTTTCCCATCCCTAGGCTTGATGACATGCTTGATATGTTAGCCGGAGCCACCATCTTCTCCAAAATTGACCTTAAGAGTGGCTATCACCAAGTTAGGATAAGGCCCGGGGATGAGTGGAAAACGGCTTTCAAAACCAAAGATGGCCTCTTTGAATGGTTAGTCATGCCTTTTGGGCTTTCAAATGCCCCAAGTACTTTCATGCGTCTTATGACGGAGGTCCTTAGGCCCTTCATTGGGATCTTTCTAGTGGTCTATTTTGATGATATACTCATCTATAGTCAATCCCAAGAAGCCCACCTTGATCACCTTAGGAAAGTTTGTACCATCCTTCGTCAAGAGAGCCTATTTGCCAACTTAGGAAAGTGCCACTTCATGACCACATCCCTCACCTTCCTAGGATTTGTGGTGTCAACCAAAGGCGTCTCCATGGACCCCGAGAAGGTCCAAGCTATCATTGATTGGCCGGAACCCCACACCCTTCACGAGGTCCGAAGTTTCCATGGATTGGCTACATTCTATAGGAGGTTTATTCGAAGGTTTAGCACTATCACTGGCCCAATCACCGATTGTCTCAAGAAGGGGACTTTTGTATGGACCAAATCGGCCTCTAAAGCCTTCCAAGAACTTAAGGAGAAGTTGACCCAAGCTCCGGTCCTATGCCTTCCTGATTTCTCTAAAGTCTTTGAAGTCACATGTGATGCATCCGGGATAGGGATAGGAGGGATTCTTAGTCAAGAGGGACACCCGGTAGCCTTCTTTAGTGAGAAGCTTTGTGATGCTAGGATAAGATACTCCACTTATGACAAGGAGTTCTATGCTGTGGTACAGTCCCTCCGACATTGGAGGCACTACTTGTTGCCCAAAGAATTTGTCATCTTTTCCGACCATGAGGCCCTCAAATACCTCAACTCCCAACAAAAGTTAAATGCCCGACATGCCCGATGTGTTGAGTTCATCCAATCCTACACTTTTGTCATCAAACACAAGGCCGGGAGTGAGAATCGAGCGGCGGATGCCCTTAGTAGAAAAGTTTCCTTGCTATCCACTATCCAAGTGGAAGTGACCGGGTTTGATAGGATCAAGGATGAGTACCCTAGCTGCCCCGACTTTGGGCACATCTATACCACCTTGACCACCCCTTCTAGCAAGGAACATGAGGGATTTGTCTTAGAGGATGGGTTCCTCTTCAAGGGACCCAAGCTTTGCATCCCACGGACCTCACTCCGTGACTTCTTGATTTGGGAATTACATGCGGGAGGGCTAGCTGGCCATTTTGGACTCCACAAAACCATTGCCCTAGTTGAGGGACAGTTTTATTGGCCTAGTCTCAAGAGAGATGTAGGCAAGGTGGTGGGTCAATGCCGAACATGTGCCTCGGCCAAATAAGTGAAACAAAACACCGGCCTATATACCCCACTCCCCATTCCCGACCGACCATGGCAAGACTTAAGTATGGACTTTGTGCTAGGACTACCCAAGACTCCTAGAAAGCATGACTCAATCTATGTGGTGGTTGATAGATTTTTCAAAATGGCTCACTTCATCCCATGCTCCAAAACATCCGATGCCTCCCATGTGGCTCGATTGTTTTTTGATGAGGTTGTCCGTCTCCACGGGCTACCTAAGACCATAGTCTCCGATAGGGATGTCAAATTCACTAGCTACTTTTGAAAAACTCTGTGGCATATGATGGGCACCCTCCTCAAATTCTCTACTGCCTACCACCCCCAAACAGATGGTCAAACCGAAGTTGTCAATCGGAGTCTAGGGAACCTTCTTAGGTGTCTTGTTGAGGATCGTCCCGGGAATTGGGATCTCATCTTACCACAGGCCGAGTTTGCATATAACAACTCCATCAATAAGTCCATTGGGATGAGTCCATTTGAAGCTGTACATGGGTACAAGCCAAGAAAGCCTTCCGATCTCATTCCCCTTCCCCAGCATGCTAGAGTGTCTATTTCAGCCGAGTCTTTTGCACAACACATTAGAGAATTGCATGAAGAAATTCGCAAGCACATCAGCAAAAATAATGAGGCTTATAAAAGGCTGGCCGACTCTCATCGGCGTCACCAAGAATTTCATGTGGGTGACTTTGTGATGGTAAGGACGGAGAGGCTCTCCCCGGGAGCCAACTCTAAACTGAGGCCACATGGGGCTGGTCCCTTCCAGGTCTTGAGGCGCATTGGTGCAAATGCCTACGAGTTAGATCTCCCTAAGGAGTATGGAATAAGTCCCACATTCAATGTTGCCGACCTAGTGCCATATAAGGGACCCACGGTGGTACCTAGTGAGGCGATTGAGCCTACTTCTTCCCTTGAGAGAGCACCCACCCGTGAGGAGAGACCACCAGCCAAGAGAGCCCAGCGTGAACAAATTGAACAAATATTGGATGAACAAGTCACTACCACTCGGAGCAAGGTCTATGAGCGCTATCTCGTCAGGTTGAAGGATCGGCCTCCTTCGGAGGATTCTTGGGTGAGTCGGGAGGATCTCCAGCGGTTGGATCCGGACCTCCTCGAGCAGTACCACAGCCGGATGGACCCCTACTCGAAGGAGTCGAGCTCTTCACAGCCCAGGAGATTTGATGGAGACATCATCCACAATTCCCTTTGGCTAGGGTCCTCTTCACACTCCGGCATCATTTGAGTTCGGGCCTCTCTCTATAAAGGGCCACTTATCCTTTTGTGCTATTTATTTGAGTCATTTGATGTAATTTTCATTTTATTTGAGTCATGTCCCTAGGTCTTGCATTTATTTTCCTAAGTTTGAGTGTCATTAGATTGTGTAATGTGCTATTGGGACCAATTCATCGGGCTTGGCCCATGAGCCCCCCCCACCCCTTCGGTTATTTGTTATTGAGTCTTTTTGTAAGGGACTTATTGTAAAATGTGGGCTTCCTATATATAGGGCCCCATTTCCTTCATTTGGAACTTAATGAATGATTCAATACAAAAGATTTCCATTTGAGTATTCAAATCTAGTTTAGTGGAGTGAATCCTATAGTTGGGTGGGAAGCCCTAGGGGAGTGATTCCCCACCCCTCCTCTCTCTCTATCCCTCTTCTCTCTCCTTCCACTAAGGGGTTCGCCCCATTCCTCTCTCCTCCCCCTCCACCCTTCCACCTCCAACCCCCACCTACCACCATTAAAGCCCCCCACTTCCCCACACCCCATTTACTACACCCCCTAGTCCCAAGGTAGGAATCTCCCCATTCCAACACCATACTCCCCATTCCAACCAGATCTTCTCCATTCCAACACAATCACTCCACTTCCCCACACCATCTCTCAACTTCCAAAGCCATTTCAAATTTGAAATCCACGTTCCCTCCATGTTTTGGCCGCCCCCCTCCCCTCCCTTCTAGTTAGGGTCGCCCCTCCCACCTCCCTCAATTGTCATCCCTTGCACCAACCTTCCCCTACCTCCAGCTGAGAACCTGCACCCCCTGCCCCCCTCCCATCTCTTTCCTATCACCATTAGCATCCCCACCCCTCCCACAAACTTCATCTTTCACCCTCATCACCCCTTTCACACATACACATCCTCCATCTTCTTCTTTAGGTCATTTTGGTGGCTTCAACAAAGTCTGCAGGTTGCTGTCCAAATGATGCAGAGATACCAGTGGCTTGCAGAAGCCATCACGGTCAGCTACCTGCGATTCTGAAGGCATAAGAGGCATCCACGGAAGTGGCTGCCTGTTCTCTTCATAACGGAAGTTGTTTCGTCCTCATCAGAGCTCGGTGCTGCCCAGGAACCCCGTTCTTCCCCGACTGCGCAGGTCGGACACTGCAGAGTTCCAGAACCGGAGGAAAAGCTTTATCACAACGATCCCTGAACGAATCAGGCCACAAGGTCTTCTTCAAAGTTCTTCCTCGGCCTGTCTACTTTCGGAAACAAGAAGCGGAAGTCCATTCAGCATCCGGGAACAGAAGTTACCAATTTTCTTCCACGGTTGCGCGACTCTATCTTCCACAGTCTGCACCGACCCCTCCTCACTCTTCTGATGCCACAGATCGTCTCCGGCATCCTCTGGCATCCCCGTTTCTTTTACTGCAAAGAGGACTTACTCACGGTTCTAACGGCGCTGACGGCATCTAATTCGGAGTTCGGGAGCGGCCGGGACAGCCTCTTCTTCCCAATGTTGGTGACCTGTAACTGCTAGTCCGAGAATCAGAGGCCCTGTTCGAGCTCCCGCCCTGACCGGCAGCGACCCCAGGAGAAATTAAAAAAATTCTGAAGCATCCCAGCTCCTGTAACGAAGAGTTCCCCACTGGTCTCGTGCCCGGAAAAATTCCAGAGGCAGATCTATAGCTCCGGCACCGACTGTCTATCCCCTTTGGCTGAAAGGAGGCAGATTCGGCATCTTCGTTGCTTCACCATCTTCGACTTAGTTTTCCCCTCCCCGCTTGGCCGGCTGAAGGCCCCTCCCTGTATGGAGGTAGTTTTGATTGTAATCATTTAACCCCTACCCCCAAGATCCCCCTCCTGCGAGAGGCGTAGTGTTGTAATTGGTTTGAGCAGGTCAAGCTTCACCGCCGCGGCGTGTGGGGATCCACCGCCTCCCCACTCGCCCTCGTCTCCGAGCGGGACCGGTTTCTTCAAGCCGGTCGAGTAAGTGTTCTAACCTCGCTCCATTTAGTGCTTGTCTTTCAATATTAGTTCTTGATTCCGCTGGTTAAGCGAGTGGGAGCTCGATCCTCAAGCCCCGTTGTCTTGAGTGATCCCCGTGGAAAATTGCAACCGGTGCCCTTGGCACTTTGTCGGCCCCCTTTGATTTGGGCATCCATACCCATTGGGAATCAAGTCTTGGCCTTACTGGCCCTCTACCAGCAAGGGCCCAACCCCTCAACCTCACCTTGGCATTGCCAAGTCACCCCGGGTTTGGGTGAGCGACGATAGAGCGGTGGCCCAACTTGGCCCATTTGAATGCAATTGTGCTTGCTTGCTAGGTCTAAGGGTGTGTCACATCAAGAGAATGATCGAGTTGAAGCTCACAGAAAGAAGTGAAGGTGACTACGTCGCATTTGATGCATATAGGGTTCCATACCCGCCGCATCATGCTGCCAAGCGGCTCCCTCCCAGGATTAGCAAGCCGCCCAAATTTGACAAATTCAACGGGAAGGGATCCCCGAAAGAACATGTCGCCTACTACATGACCGTCATGGGTGATCTGGCCACCGACGAGTCATACTTGCTGAAATTTTTCGGGTCCTCGCTGACAAGGCTCGCTTTTGAATGGTACTCCAGCCTCCCGGCCGGGTCAATCAGCGACTGGTCGGACATGCAGAGGAAGTTCAGAGAAAGATTCCATGTTATAGAGAGGGAGGTCACAGTGGCCAAACTCTACTTAACAAGACAGAGGGCAGATGAAACATCCCTTGATTATATCAAGAGGTAGAAGAACCTCGGAATGAGATACAAGTGGCCCCCGCATCAGGAGGACGCTGCACAAATATGCAAGCAGAACCTCGGGAGAGAGGTCCTGGAAAAGATGATAGGAATGGAGATCCGGTCGTTCGACCGATTGAACAACATTGTGGCCGAGGTCGAGGCTTTCCTGTCCAGACCTGCCCCTGCATCAACCGCTGCTGCTACACAAAAAGGCAAGGAAGTAGAACGGTGTCAGGCGCCTAAAGAAGCAAATGCCCTTGACATTAAAGCATTTGAACAACAGAAGGATAAAGGCAAGAAGGCGGATGCCCCACGGCCTGCCAAAGCCGGAGATGGCAAAGAAGGTCCCTCGCTACGGGATAAAATGAAGAAGGCCTATTCTTTTCCAAAGGCTAAGACCAGAATTCTATTTGATTGGGTAACCCAATATGATAAGGTCACCTTGTTTGAGCCAAAGAGGCTGGAGGACCTGAAGAGAAAAGACAGTCCAAGATTCTGCCCCTATCACCAGATGCTGGGGCACCCAATCGAAGACTGCTAGGTCTTCAAAGATATTATTGAAGGCATGGTAAAGAAGGATGAAATCGACCTGGGAGAGTACAGGGTCGACCCTCCACAACCTCATTAGGCTCCTCTGAGGAGGGCCACAGCCAATGTGATCTCTGTGTACCAGGCACTGCCTGAGGAGATCTCTGAAGCCAGCACTCGGCGCACTTATGAACTTTATTTTCTGGCGCCCATAGAAGAACAACAGGGATGGTTACAAGTCCCTCCAAAGAACAAGAAAAGGACGGAACCTCGCCCAACAGTGGGGGCACACATTCATGGCATCACACCGCGGCCCACCCCTCCGGTGGTAGAACCTATGTGAACCAATCCACCTGCAGCCATCAGGATACCTACACAAAATCGGAGAAGACAGACTCCCTAGCTGATGGTCAAGGAGATTAGTCCAGAGGACCGACGGCTGCAGGAATACATAAATGGGCTAGATGAATATGTACAACCCGAATTAGAACCCTTGCTGGTGCGAGATCATGTCCCATGGCAAGAACTGGAGCAGCTGTCACTGAAGCAGGAGGAGCAAGCTGACACAGCATCCGACAAGGATGGCAGCCTGTTCTGGGGACAGGCGTCGACTGAAGAAAAGAAGAAGAAGAAACAAAAGAAGAAAAGAAAGGCCGCCAAGGTCAACAAAGAGCATATTATGTCAAGCAATACTCTCTCGGAGGTCAAAGGGGTCCAGATCCCTCCTCCATCAGGTCTTTATAACCAGAATGGGGGCAGTACTACTACGCCTTCCTTCCTGGAATTTCTAAAGATGTCCAAGGGAAAGCACCCATGTCAGGATGCCGATCTTGCAATCAGGGATACCTACCCGCAGCCCCCGCAATCTTCTGAAGCTCCGGATGTAGATGAAGCTTGTCCGGCGTTAGTCGATGAAGGGCAGCAAGAATATGGCACCAAGCAGAAGGATGCAGAATTAGAGCCCAACGTGGCGGGATCGTCAAGAACCGCAGTCCAAGACTCCTCCAAGCCCAGATGGGCTGATGAAATGAAGCTGTCCAATGTCCGAGCAGGAAGTCGCGTAGTTAAATTGCTGAAAAAGCTCCCAGCAAGATTCACTATTTGGGAAATTCTCTCTCTCAGTGAAGAGACCCAACAGGTGATTATCACTGCTTTACAGATGCCTGCTCAATATGAAACCTGCTTGGCTGAAGCACTACCAGAGGCCAGCATGACCTTCACTCACGAAGACATGTTGCTCCCTACTATCAGCCACAATAGGCAGCTCTATATGAGGGGGCGCTTAAATGGACAGGAGCTGAATAGGATCCTGGTCGACCCAGGCGCAGCTGTCAACATTCTGCCATACAAATATACCAGAGGCACCACTTTAATGTATGCCTTGATAAAGCCGGAGAGATGCATATCGCCGGCTTCAACCAAAAGTGCGAAGTATCGCTGGGAGTAGCAGAATTCACACTCACCCTGGCAGATTTTACCACAAAGGTGCAACTTCATGTCATCGACTCCCGCACCACGTACAAGGCGCTACTTGGCCACCCCTTGCTGCATGAAAATATGGTGGTGCCGTCCACGCTGCACCAGTGCATCAAATACAGCCTCGAAGGGAAGGAGGAGAGGATATTTGCTGATCTCCACCCATTCGAAGCGTCTGAGTGTCACCTGGCAGACGCTCATCTGTATGCAAAACGGTCCCAAGGAACCCCTGAAGCCAAGACCCCTGCGGGGGCGCCCAAAGGCACGTCCGACGACAAATGGTTCCCACCATCACCGCGCGGATATGTCAAGCCCAAGTCGGTCTTTCATATTACCGTCACTGGAGACGTAGGCAGGCTAGCACCTCTCGCTGTATACCCCGATGCCAATGAAGACAAGGTCGATTAGTAGCACGACCATATAAGGGTCCCGGAAGGCCTTACTGATGGAGGCATCATCCACGACCCCCTCTGGCTCGGGTCGTCCACACACCCCGGAGTTGTTTGAGCTCGGGCTTCACTCTATGTGGGCCCAATTATCCATTTTGAGCTTTCAATTTGAGTCATTTTATGTATTTTCCCTTTTATTTGAGTCATTTCCCTAGGTATTTGATTTATTTCCCTAAGTTTGAGTGTCATTAGGTTGATTAGATTAGCTATTGGGCCCAATCCAGTGGGCTAGGCCCAGGGGCGCCCCCTACCCCCTTGGTTATTTGTCATTGTACCAAAAGTCAGAGGCTTATTGTAAAATGTGGGTTGCCTATATATAGGACCCCATTCCCCCCATTTTATGTCAATGAAAATTGCCATTTCTTTGAGTTCAAAATTCAAGTTTCTTAGTGGAGAGAATCCATTAGTGGGTGTGAAGCCCTAGGGTGATAATCCCTCTCTTTTTCCCCGACCAAAGCTGCCACCTCCACCACCTCCCACTTCCCTAGGTGCACTCATTGCCCCTCCACCAACTTCCACCAAATCTCTTCCCTCCCTAGGAGAATCTTGGTCTTCCCAACACAATCCTCCATCTTCCCCATGCAATCTTCCAACTCCCAAGAGAAGTTTGAATATTTTCCCTTCCACTCTCTCCTCTCACAAGCCCTAGACCACCCCAAATAGGGAAACCATCATCCCTCTTCCCCTCCCTCCTAGTCCCAAATTCGTAGCTTACTCTCTCACCACCTGCTAGACCACCTTCCTGCCCCCATTATCCCCCTCCCTCACCTTGGTTTGCCCCTTCCAGACCCCCTAATAGCCAAGGGTTTCACCCACACTCGTCCACCCCCTTTCCCCTCCCATTTACCTCATTTTCCACCTCCCATCTTCAGCCTGCACCTCCCAATTCGCAGGCAGCAGAGCATTAGCGACTTGCAGAGATGACCACGACATCATCCCGACATTCCTGGGTGCTCAAGTGGCACCGTCGGAAGCGTCTTCAAGTCCTCTACGCAACGGTGGTGGTCTCGTCCCGTTCTGAGCGCGTGGCTGACCGGGGGAGCCGTCATTGCTGGACTGCGCATCAGCTTCTTGACAGTCAACCTGAGATGACTTGCAGAGGCTCCCACGGCCATTCTCTTCAAGATCTGGTGGCGGGGCTTGGCTGAGGTCATCTACGACGAGTCACCTTCCAGATCCAAGAAGCGGCTCCCCGATTGGACCCCGGACAAGTGAGTTCCAAATTTTTTCCCTTGAGTGCATTGTTCTATCCACTCTTGGACTGAACAGACACTTGATCACTGTTCGGGATTCCCTTGCCTACTCCGACCTCCTCCGGTGTCCCCACGGGTCTCATTTTGAAGAGGACTCAACAAAGATTCCAACGACTATGGCCACGCCTGATTCACAGCTTGGGAGTGCTCGTGGAGGCCCCGCCTTATTGCTACAGTGGTACCGGAGCAGACAGATCCAGAAAGTAGGGACCATGTTCGCAGCTCTTACCCGACCAGCACCGCCAACCAGGAATTTCCCCAAAAATTGGACATCATCCTGATTCAATCCCAAAGATTTTGTCACTGGTCTCATCGATAATCGAGTTCGGGAGTGGTTGCAGCGGCACCGACACCGACCGCCTGTCCCGTGCTCTTGGGTGCGGACAGAACCGGCATCTTCCGTTCATTTAGTTCCTAGTTCATTTTCCCCTCCCCGCCTGGCCGGCTTACCGCCCCTCCCTATGGGAGGTAATGTTTGAGTGTACTTTTGGCTTCCCCTCCCCAAGTTCAACTGATGCGGGATGAGACACGGACACGACAAGCTCGTGACTGCCCCTTAACGAGGGAAGCGTCGGACGTGCGCGGTTGAGAAACCGACAGTGAGCTAGGGTGATCGGCTCTCTCGTGTGCCCGGATCGGGTCACAGGACGGTCTCGCACTCTCACGCGAGCTAACGGACCTAAAGCATGCTCTCTAGCAGCAGCATAAACAAGTATATATGAAAATAAACAAATGCCGAGTGTAGGGAGCGAGAACGATACCTCCACGCGCTCGGCGTGGAGAAGACGGACCCGGCCGAAAACTTGTACTCCCGGGAAACTTAACACACAATAATTACAGCAATGGGAACATGCCCACTCCACGTAGGGAGGTAAAGGGCTATACAAATGGGCCCGGGAGGACCGAATTCGGGTTGACGGGCAGCTTCGGGTGTTGATTCGGCTACACGCGTGTTCACGACCGTGGGGCCCATGTGCTGTCCAGAGGGGGCGTGTGGGACCCGGTGGTACCGCTGTAGTGGAGACACTTGGAGTAGCGCTCCCTGGGCTGGCGGCACACTGGTTCGCCGGCCGGAGGCCGGGCGGCTCCGTTCGGCACCAGTCGAAAAAACTGATTGGAAATCTACCGGTTCTGTATTTCAGCGCGCGCTCCGGCGAGAACGAACGCTGCGATCAGCACCGGTGTCAGAATGCGACGAGATCAGAGCCGTTGGAAAGATGTTTCGAAGTACTACAATCTAGTGGCCTTCAGAAAAATTCACCAGATTTGTACTTTGTGTTGGCAAATTTTATATGCTGCTGTTGTACAGTAACTGAAGACTCAGATCTGTAGAGAACTTTCCTGTTGATTGCCTTTGACCGTGAAGTAGATATCTGAATTTGAAGATGTGTTCTTCCGAAAGGTTGTAGGTAATCGAACAAGGAAATCAGGACTATTTTTGGATATGGATTTGGAGGTCTTGGTGATTTGTTATGATTTTTGAAGTGGAGGGTGGTCAGATCTGGGATCTGACTAAAAACACTATATCAGAGGAAGAACACGAATTTCTAAAAATCGATAGAAGGGTGATAAAAATTAAGAAACTTTTTGGAGGTAGGGGGTGATGGACAAAACTCCCAGTAAAATTGGGAGGGTTTGGATAAATCAAAAAGATGGTCGGAGGGGGAGAACTCAGAGGTTCTGTCACTGTAGATAGAAACCTGGCAGATCTGGGATGACAGGTTGGACGAAAATGTAAAAATACTAAAAGATGGAATTTTGGCGTGAAAATTTAGGTGGATCTTGGGATACAAGGGATGAACACACCATAAAAAATTCAGATCAATCCAAGCTCGTGGCTGAGACAGACAATCCGTGGAAGATGCTGTGGTCGGATGAAGACAGAACTGCAGAGGCGGCTCGATGGCGGCACGAACGGCGGCGGCGGCGGCACAGACGATCATCGGAGGTTGAGAGGAGATGATAGAAGGTAGAATCACTCTAGAACTTGAGGTTGGAGGAGAGGAACCAGGGGGAGAGGAGCTGGGGGCGCACCAAGGCTTCAAGCATTCAACAAAATTCTGATTTTTCATTGTTTTTCTCATAAAAATACAAGCTTATATATGTTTTACATCAAATGCAATGTGGACCCTTGGATCTAGGGAAGGGGATTGAAGGGCTAGGATTGCATGCCACAAACACACACAAAAAGAATATAATATGCAAGGGGGGGTGTGCCCTATTGACCAAGGGGTAGAAGTTGAATGGGTGGTTGAATGGTAGGTGGCCTACCTTGGACAAAATGGGCCACTTGTCTACCCATGTGGCATATGACTAGTCCAACCTTCTAGATGTCCACCTAGGATGGTTGACTAGCCCCACAAGATGACATGGACCAATAGAAAAGGGCTGAGGGCCCCCTTGCTGGTCCTACTAACAAATTACATAGAAACTCACACAATCTACGGGAGTGACGCATTGGCCGATAAAGCCGTACAATTGCGCGTATACTTTTTCGTGGATATAAAAAGAAACTAAAGGATATAAATATAATATGAAAAGGTACTGGCTCGGTGTCGATTCCCATCATCAACCCCCTTGCATGGGGAGTAGTGATGTAAAATCTTGAACAGGTCGAGGCTTCACCGGTGCGACGTGTGGGGAACCCACGCTTCCCCGCTCGCCCTCGTCTCTGACAGGGATCGGTTTCTTCAAATTAGTCAAGTAAGTGCTCTACCCTTGCTCTCATTTGGATGACATGCTCTTCAATATTAGTTCATAGCTCCGCTGGTCCGTGAGAGTGAGTGCCCGGTCTGCGGGAGAGAGTGTGACCCGTGCCCTCGGCACCCAGTCGGCCCCTTTGAATTGGGCCTCCATACCCTTGGAAGTCCCTTGGCCTTGCTGGCCCTCTACCAGCAAGGGTCCAGCCCTCACAACCTCGACTCAGCATCGCCAAGTTACCCCAGGTTTTAGGTGAGTGTCGGGTGAGTGGCCGCCGATATCGGTCCATTTCTATTGCAAAGTGTGCTTGCTTGTTAAGATCCAAGTTGCATCAGTCTTGTGACTATCACCCCAAGGTGGTGTCACATCAATTGATATCAGAGCAAGTTTAGACTTGTCTCTATCAAGTCTAAGTCCTAGGACCATTGCATTGAGTTAACCATCCGTCAAGTCTTTCCCCTCCCTTGCATGTCAACCCGTAGTGGAGCCATGTATCGACCCGATCCATCCTCTTCGGTTCCCCCCATGGATCCCAATCCCCAACTCAACCAAGATGCCCGTAGGGAGGAACCCCAAGGCCAAATGGACCGGGTGGATGCTACCCTTGCCACCATCCTTGCCTAACTAGAGTCCCTTTCCACTCGGATTGCTCGGCTAGAAAGCATGAGCCCCACCCAAGGAACAATGGTCCAAGAGCCCACCCTCCTGTGGACGCACTTTTTATTTAGATCGTTGTTGGTTTGCTTATTGAGTTTATTAAGTGCGTGGGCGTGCCAGTCACAAAGTGATGATTTATTGTGTGCTCGATCTGACTAATCAGACGATTGTGTTGTTCGTGTCGGGACCAAAACCCGCCGCGCCATAAAGGTCACGACGTTATTTACATCCCCTCGGAGATTGGAACACCCTTGATTAATCGCCAGGAAAAGGGGCCTAACGGCCAGAAAATTAATTACATAAAAAACCTATTAAGAAATACTGAAGTCCTCGTACGAGGGTGTGAAGAAAGTATCTGAGCTCATGTCGGTCATCTGTTGACCATTTAATGTTCGGACGGATGTCCGGCTTGAGAATAGCGTAATCATCGCGGGAAGACCGGAACATGTGTACGTCGGGATACGGCAAGTTTATTGTTCAAAGGAACGGGAAATGTTCAATTAAATCCCGGTTAGAGCGGTCGGGGATCAGCGAGTTTATTGGCCCGGTGCGAGATCGAGTCAGGACCATTCCGGGGGCGCCTCCCACGGTCCAAGCGAGGCTTGCGTAGGCATCGTTAATATTTCCGGTGTCGAAGGGCAGCGAGAAACTGTCCCGGGACTACATTCCAAAACATAGACATGTACAGAGATAGCTAGCTATAGGCCTAGGATGTGGGTCAGGCAATGACCATGGTTGGGGCGAATCCGAGGTCCAACCGTGACTCACGAAGGTCTTATTGATATTCCCACACGTAGGGTTCTGGGAGGACGAGAGCCGTCTCGTTCCATTTAGATTTTGTCGAGCATTCATGGACCACTTTATGTTCGGACAAAGATCCGTATTGAAGGCACGGCGTAAACGGAAATAAACCCGTACAAATGTATGCCTGAGTTTACGGTGATTGTAATGAAAGAGCGGAAACGAATCCCAATGGGAACGAGTCCGGTTTGACGAATTATCGGCCCAGAGCAACGTCAGATTGCGGCCATGTCGGGATGGTTCCCAAGGTCCACGTCCAATGCCATGGGGCGTCATTGATTTTCTCTTCAGACACAGTCCAGGGAAACGAAGGTCCCAAGGTATGTGTGCATGTTGGTCATTGGCAGACCATTTCCTGTTCGGATGGAAGTCCGCGTTTGTAGCGTAAGAGACGGAGACAAACCATGCAAAGGTCTACCGTGAGTACGGCAAGTTTTAATGCAAGTGCGGGATTAGATCCCGGTACACTGTTCGGACGAGAGTCCGCATTTGAAGCATCAAAGACAACAACAAAACCGTACGAATGTCTGCCACGAGTATGTCAAGCTTAAGGGGATTGCGGGATTGGATCCTGATAGAAGTGGCTCAAGTTGATGGACTATTGGCCCGAGACGATTTTAGACTATGGCCATGTCGGGGATTCCGAGGTCCACATCTGATACCATAGGGCATCGTTACTTTTCTCTTCGCGCGCAGTCCGGGGAAGCGGATTGTTCAGTGTGGAGCCCGAACTCGCCATCGTGCGCCTTCGCACGCGGATCGACCTGCGCGGTTAGGTCGCAGAGGTCAAGGGGGTAGTGCCCCTTGTGGGCGTCTCCGGGGGCGGAGCCCCCAGAAGGAAATTTTGATTATAGCTTGTTAGTTTCAGGCCTTTTATTTTGATTAATTATTCTTTTTTCAAGCACGCCGGCTAAGGGAGGTGCCAAGAGAGAAGAGGGGCACGCCGGTTACGGGTATTACAAGGGGGGGCGCGCCGGTTATGGGTATTACAAGGGGGGGGGGGGGGCACCTGTTATGGTATTACAAGGGGGCACGCCGGATAAGGGAGCACAAGGGGGCGTGCCGGATTAGCCAAGAACAGGAGGGCGCGCCGGATTGAGGCTCAAGGGTGCACACAATTCATTTCAGCAGTTTGAAGATGGTTTTGAGTGTAATGTTATTCCGGTGCGGGGGGGGGGGGGGGGGGGCGCCGGATTAGCCCGCACCGGATTAAGAGCGCGTCGGAATAGCTTCCGTGAGGGTTTTCTTTCGTTCTTTTATGCTCTGTTCCTTCTTTTTTCTTTTGTTCTTGTTCCTTCAACCTGCAGATTGACGTTTTGATTGGTTTATTCACTTAATTGATGGATTAAGCTGATAGAGAAGGAGGTTAAAGCATTTTAATCATTTATTAAGGTGAACGAGCATGAAGATTGAATGTTTTATTAGGAGGGTTTGTACAGGAACTCAGAGATTCAGTCGTGATCAGAGGCTTCAAGCATACGATGTTCTTACTCCCAGAGAGCTTAGCTTGTTCGTTTGTTCTTATGTGTTCTTCGCCTGGCAACATTTGGGCAGCATCTCCCCCGGACTAAGGTTTTGCCAGAGAAAAAAGGAGGGACACCAAATGGATTGCTCCGGGGTGAACCTCAAAACTCGGAGTGAGGCCTCCGTTAACCCGTAAGCGCTTGTGGAGGCTCGAGGACTAGCCTTCAAGAGCTCCCGTTGTCACGTCCCGACGTGAAATATCGAGGCGCGACGAGTCGTAAACAAGCGTGTCGATCAGAGCAAGTAAAATTTCATTTCTAAGGATAGAAATGAATGAGAAAATGATACCTTTATTTCATCAAGTGAAGTTTACAACATTTATTGGTAAGCCATATAGGCAAAGTACAATTTCCAATCCAAAATACATGAATCACTAGGGATCTACATGAATCTGGGTAAACAAGAAAACTCTCTTTCACTCATGTCCATTCCCTTGTCCATTTTCATTTCCTGCAATAATTAACCCAAACGTAGGGTGAGCTAGAAAGCTCAGTAGGATTTTATATCTCTATGAATCAGGCAATCTTTAAGTATTTAGCATGTTGAACAATTTATCCAAGTCGAATCAGGAAGTGTTAAATCATGAAAGTCAAGTAGAATTGTTGTATAAGAAATTTCTAACAACCAAAAAGATAAGAAGATGTCAAGAGCATTCAAGTAAACACTTTTGAACAAGTAAGATATTTCATGAATTTGGCCATTTCATGCAAGTCAAGTATTTCATGTAAACTTTCAAGCAGTCATGTAAACAAGTACGAGTAGTGGAATGCCATATCAAGTAAAATCTATCATGCACTTCGGTGCAATACCACACCGTGGTCAATCAACTCCCATGGGCACAAGTACTTTCGGGCGCTCCTCCCAGGACCAGACCGGGCCCCATTAATGCCAGGCATTGAGTCATATGGATCCGAAGATCCCAAGTACGTTTAGACATCCACTTCAATGTATATGGCCAATGATTTTCAAGAAAGTGTTGTTTGTAATAAGCACAAATTTGACAAAATTTCAGAAATTGCAAGAAAAGTGGATAACCATTTAGGCATCATGTTTAACGACATTAAGTCGTGGAGTTCAAAAATGAACGATCAGTAGGAAGAAAAATTTAAGATAGTCATTTTATTAGACTTATTTTAATGCCTTAGAATGATTTTAGAATTCAAAAAGACATCAAGTTTTAGTAAAGGACCCTTCATTAGTAAAGAAACGTATATATTCAAGGATTAAAATAATGAGTTTAGATATTAATATTTATTCATACATTAATATATCACATGATAAAAAAATAGATGTAGCATGCTGAAAATAATTTAATATGATAGAATATACTACTGTCTGTTTTACTGTGTGTGGCGGTTGCGGTGAATGCGCTAAATGAGGTTCAATGCGTTGACGTAGTGGAGCGTTGCGTTGACGTTGTGGTTTAAAAAGAACAAAAGTTGCTCACAAATCTCATATCACTGCATCGGTGCAGTCCACTACAAGGTCAGTACACTACTGGATGGGGTGATGCATGTTCTTACAAGCTTGCACCTAAGGTTGGTACAAAACACTGTGGGGTTCGTGCAATGGGTCCTTTATGTTTGCACGAGTCTGTGCAAAACACTATAGAAGTCAGTGCAAAACACTGTTTGAGTCAGTGCACTGCACTATTTAAGTCTGTACAATGCACGAAGTCTATATAATGCAACACTAAGTCTGTACAAGACATGAAGTCTATACAATGCATCACTAAGTCTATACAATGCTAACATTAAGTCTATACATTGTACACTAAGTCTGTACAAGGCATGAAGTCTATACAATGCAAGACTAATGCTATACAATGCTAACATTAAGTCTATACATTGTGCACTAAGTCTGTACAAGGCATGAAGTCTATACAATGCAACACTAATGCTATACAATGCTAACATTAAGACTATACATTGTGAAGTCTATACAATGCAACACTAATGCTGTACAATGCTAACATTAAGTCTATACATTGTACACTAAGTCTGTACAAGGCATGAAGTCTATACAATGCAACACTAATGCTATACAATGCTAACATTAAGTCTATACATTGTACACTAAGTCTGTACAAGGCATGAAGTCTATACAATGCATCACTAAGTCTATACAATGCTAACATTAAGTCTATACATTGTACACTAAGTCTGTACAAGGCATGAAGTCTATACAATGCATCACTAAGTCTATACAATGCTAACATTAAGTCTATACATTGCAACAGTAATTCTATACAATGCTAACATTAAGTCTATACATTGTACACTAAGTCTGTACAATGCTTGAAGTCTATACAATGCAACACTAATGTTGTACAATGCTAACATTAAGTCTATACATTGTACACTAAGTCTGTACAAGGCATGAAGTCTATACAATGCAACACTAATGCTATATAATGCTAACATTAAGTCTATACATTGTACACTAAGTCTGTACAATGCATGAAGTCTATACAATGCATCACTAAGTCTATACAATGCTAACATTAAGTCTATACATTGTGCACTAAGTCTGTACAAGGCATGAAGTCTATACATTGTGTCTCAATTGGTCATCTAAGTCCGTTTCTGCGTCTTAGTTTGCGTGTTTATACAAATCAGCGTCTTAGTTATTTATATAATTCAAAGCCAACGTCTTAATTAATCTTATCTTCTGTTAAGGGATAAGAACGTGCTGCAGAAGTCAATACGTTCTGGATGTGAACACCCCAAATCAATCGAACGTTCATAACTTGCTTATTTCATGATGGAATTTAGCAAATGAACTATCAATAGAAAGAGGACAGAGAAACGATCATGCTGGCATGAATTAATTAGAGTATAGCCTGAGAGATACCTACCTTTTAGCAATTCTATGGAAAAGCCCCAAATATGAGAAGAACCCTTGATCTTCTAAATCTGCCTTCAATTCGCCACCACCTTCACAGCAGCGTATATCTGATCTACACTGATGGTTTGAGGGTTATAAGGGGTGCTATTTATAGCCAATCCCTTGCCCAAATCGTCAGGTTTTTTTTTCCAGCTAATCTCACCAATGCGTTGAGTACGTGTTTAGAAGAAAAGTGTAAACGCAGCTTCCAACCTATCTTTGGGTGTGAAAGCTGCCGGTCCAAGGGTGGCTTAGGGTCAAAGTCCACCTTCCCAATTATGCACATGTTACGCTTCTCATATGAAGCACATGTACGAAATTAGGCCTGTCCATCCTTTAATATATCCTGCAATTTTATTTATTCCACCCATCATAAATTGTCAAATGGCCATTCACTCCCAGTCCATTACATGAACTCTTATTGGGCTTCCTAGGATTTATCCAAGGTTCAAAGCTTTTAACAACTATTCAATAAACTAGCGTTTTTCATATAGAAAAATGTAATTTACTTATTTCATGAAAATTTTAATTACATAATACAACAACAAAAATATATTTTTCATTTGTAATTATCGGGTTTCTACACCCGTAGCTCACGGGTGATGATTTCGTGAAGCGAGACAAATGTATGCCACGAGGCCATGAATGTTCATCCCCTGACGGACTCCTTCGAAGGCCATGCTATGGAGAAGCAAGCTTCGAAGGGCCCCGGATGAGGAGAAGGCAGAGGGAAAGAGAGGGAAGCAGAAGAACACCATATGTTGCGAAAAAAACTTTTCTTTTTATTCATTTGCAAAGGGAAATACAGCGGGGAATCTACCCTAAAGCGAGAAAAGGGGGGAATACATCAGAGAGAAAGGAGGGAATACATCGATGGGGGAGGGGGAACGGAGCACAAGCTCCTCCCCCTCCGAGCTCACCTCTCACTCTCACTCTCCTCTCTTCTCTTCTCTTCTCCGGCACGGGGACGAAGCTTCTTTCTTCTCTTCGGGTGGCCCTCTCTTCTCTTTTCAATCACCCTTCGGGGGTTCCAGCCTCTCTCTTCTGCTTCTCCAGTGGAGCATGCCTTTTATAGAATGGACAGTGGGGGAGAGGATTCCCGCCACCTCTGCCACGTCTGCAACGACATCGAGAGATAACCCATTGCGCTGGCTTCTGCTAGTTCGTGGAGTACACTGGCATTCATCCGAAGATGGGACATTCACGGATTTGCCGGGAGATCTTATGTTGCTTCCACTGTCGATGCGTGCCTCGCCACTACGCTGTCGAACGGAGGTGGAGATAGGGCTTGGGGCATTGAATGCCCTACTCTCTCGACTCTGCGCCCGAAGCTGACAGGAGAATAGAGTATCGGAGGATGGATGGGATGGCATTTGAGTTAAACCGGCGCGGTGTTGTGCGCGCCGGATTAACAACCTACAAAGGGGCGCACCGGTTTGCAGCAAAGAAGGGGAACGCGCCAATTTAAGGCTGTTGGAAGGGGCGCGTCGGTTTAAGGCTGTATAGGTACAGCCACGCCGGTTTAAGACCCATTAGATTCCTTCCCGGCTTAGCGGTGATTCGGATGGACGCCTGCCCTCCCGTGTTGCTTTAGTTGTGAGCCTCCGAGCCTCAGTTCAGGACTTTGAGTGATTTCCGGTGCATGCCGAACATGTGTTCAAATTCTTGAGTTTCTTTTGATTTGGCCTTCGACACCGCCGACTAGAGAGCCGGGGTTATCTCTTCAGCCCGAGGGGCTTCTTTGTTGGGTGGCGGAGCACCAGGTAGGTATTTGTCCTGCTTGGAGGAGGCATGGGATTTATTCGGCCTTTCCGTCTTCGACTCACTCTCGAGTGCTAAGACGTGCATGTCGTATGATCATCATCATTTTTTGAAGTCCACAAATGTCCCCCGCTCGTGGGTGGCGCAAACGAGGGACGAGTGCGCGGGGCCCTCGAGTGTAGAGTTCTTTGACAAGATATTTGTTCTTTCGGGCTTGCGGAATGCTGGTCCGGTGCAAATTCGCAGGAAAGCGCCCACTCCTTCAGTGAAGGGATGAGGGAACCGCTTCACCGCGTATGTACGTAGATCGAGATGCCTGAGTGGGGGTTTAGTCATCGGTGTGGGGTTAATACCGAAGCAAGAAGTAAGGGTTTATGCGCCGTCCTCTGCGAAAGGCCTGAAATGACCTAGATGTGGCCAATCCCGAGGGGGTTGGTAACTCGTGCTACGTTTACTGAAAATTCTTTATTCATTGACTCAGACGGAGGGTCCAAGCCAAAGCAAAGGCAGTTTCTTTTTGTTCATCGGTTCAGACGAAAGGTCAGAGCCGAAGCAAGAGGGGTCTTTTGCTCATGCCCTCGGACGGAAGATCCGAGTCGCGGGTTGGTTCACCAGTGGCACTGGAAATTGTAATATAGGGGTGGTTTATTCATTGGCACAGGGTTAGTGCCAAAGCAAGGGTCTTTTGTTCATGGAACCAGACGAAAGGTCCGGGCCATAGGTTTGTTCATCGATGCCGACAAGGTGTCGGAGACCGACGTGGTTTATTCGTTGACATAGGGTTAGTGCCAAAGCAAGGGTTTTTTTGTTCATGGCTTCAGATGGAAGTTCCGGGCCACTGGTTTGTTCGTCGATGCCGACTGGGAGTCGGAGACCAGCGTGGTTTGTTCATTGACACGGGGTTAGTGCCGAAGCAAGGGTCTTTTTGTTCATGGCTTCAGATGGAAGTTCCGGGCCACTGGTTTGTTCGTCGATGCCGATAGGGAGTCGGAGACTGACGTGGTTTGTTCATTGACACGGGGCTAGTGCCAAAGCGAGGGTCTTTTTGTTCATGGCTTCATACGGAAGTTTCAAGCCACTGGTTTGTTCGTCGATGCCGACCGAGAGTCGGAGACCGACGTGGTTTTTTCATTGACATGGGGTTAGTCCCAAAGTAAGGGTCTTTTTGTTCATGGCTTCAGATGGAAGTTCTGGGCCACTGGTTTGTTCGTCGATGCCGACCAGGAGTCGGAGACCGACGTGGTTTGTTCATTGACATGGGGTTAGTGCTAAAGCAAGGGTCTTTTTGTTCATGGCTTCAGATGGGAGTTCCGGGCCACTGGTTTGTTCGTCGATGCCGACAGGGAGTCGGAGACTGACGTGGTTTGTTCATTGACATGGGGTTAGTGCCAAAGCAAGGGTCTTTTGTTCATCGAACCAGACGAAAGGTCCGGGCCACTTGTCTTATGCGTCGGTGGGACTTAAAATATTTTGATCTCCGGCGGGACTTGGCGAGTTGACATCCCTCGGAGACTTCGATGATGATTTTTTTCTTCTCTTCTTTTTTCTTTCTTTTCTTCTCTTTTTCTTCTTCTTCCTTTTTTTTCTTCTCTTTTTCTTATTTTCTTCTTATTTTCTTTTTCTCTTCTTCTTTTCTTTCCCTTCCTTTCCTTCTTCTCTTCTTCTTCTTTTTTTTTCATTGTTTTTTTGAACAACTTTGGGTAGTTACCGGCGTGGATGCCGATAGTGAAGAGCTACTGGCTCGGATGCCAATAGTCGGAAGCTGTCAGCCTAGATGCCCGTAATTAGGAAGCGAGCCACTAGGGTAGAGAGGAGGGTTTATTCCTCTAACGGTCTGGACGGTGGGTCCAAATTGAAAGGGATTCGTCGCCCAAAGGGACGGGGAGGAGAGTTTGTTGATTCGACAAGGGTGTTCATCATCCGGAGGGACGGAGAGAAGAACTTGTTGATTCAATGGCCTGGACGGGAGGTCCAAATCAAAAGGGGTATTCGTCACCCGAAGGGACGGAGAGAAGAGTTTGTTGATTCCGAAAAGGATATTCATCGCCCGAAGGGACAGAGAGGTGGTCAAGTCGCTGACACGGGCTTGTGTTAGTGCAAGGAAAAGGGGATGATTCCTTACCCGAATGGTAGGCTCGAGCCAGGGTGAAAGGTTGTTTCATTCTTTAATGCATTGTGGACGTTGAAAAATGTCGATGAGGATCATACGGCATGCATGTCTTGACACTCGAGAGCGAGCCGAAGATGAAAATGCAGAATAAACCTCATGCCTCGCCCGATCAGGATGAGAACTCGCTTGGTGGTCTGCTACCCGTTAAGGAAGCCCCCCCCAGGTGAAAGATGCGGCCACAACTCTCCGACCGGTCCTGCCGAGAGCTGAATCAGAGAAAAAATCAGGAACTCCGGCACAGTCTCGGCATGCACCAAAAGTTACGCAAAGTCTGGGACCAAGCCCCAAAGGCTACAAATGGAATATGTTATAGAGGCCATGCATTGCAACTAGAACATTCCAGGAGCGCCAACACTCGAATAAATGGCTGCGACTTCGAAAAGAATCCATTTGAGGCTTAAAACGGCACGGAAGGGCCTTAAACCGGTGCGCTCTAAACCGGCGTGCCCCTTCAACATCTTAATCCGGCGCCCCCAAAACTGGCGCGCCCCATTTCCCATTTGCCATTGATGTTACCTTAATACAGCGCGCTGCTATTGCATGAGCTTTAAACCTTTCCCGCTTACATGATCCCTAAACTGGCGTGCCCCCCTTTTTTTTCTTTTCTTTTTTCCCTTGCAAAACCACTAAAGTCGGCACGCCCCTCATCCTGATGCTAATCTGGCGCGCTCACCCCCCCCCCCCACGCCGGTTTAACCCCATCCTGTCCCGTCGGCATGCCGATGCTCTGTTTTGCATCATTATGGCGTGCAGAGAACATTGAATGCCCGATGCTCTGTCTCTCCCTCCGTTCGACAGCATATCAGCAGCAACGGCGAAGCAAGCCCCGGCAAATATGTGAACATCCCATCCTCAGATGAGCAGCAGCGTACGACACGAATCAGCAGCATCCAGCGCAATATGTCGAGTTCAGACTTCGTCGCGGACGAGGTGGAAGTGGCAGGAACTCTCCTCAACGGCCGTTCTATAAAACGACAAGTCTGATGATGGAAAAGGGGCTGGTTCGTTCGGCTGGTTCATTCGGCTAAGGTCTCCGGCGTCCGAAGAGAAGAAGAGTCTCTGTCCACCCGCGTCTGCAAGGTGAAGAAAGAGAGAGGGACGGTGAGAGAGGTCTGGTGAGTTCGGAGGGGGGAGGAGCTTGTGCTCAGTTCCCTCTTCCCACCGGTATAGCTTTTCTTTTTCTCCCTTTCAATGTACATCCTTCGGGATGAACCTCCTTATACTTAAACCTTTCCCCCTTCGGTGGATGAATAAATAGTGAATCGTTGAAAGAATACATGCTTGTGTTAGCCTTCAGTCTCCTATCTTCTTTTCTCTCCGTTTACTACTCACCCATGGTGCTTTGAAGCCTGCTCTTCCATAGCATGGTCTTCGAAGGAACCATCAGAAGGGTGGACATTCATGGCCACCTATGGCACATCTTTGTCTCGTTCCACGAAATCATCACCCGTGAGTTGTGAGAGCTCTTGAAGGTTAGTCCTCGAGCTTTTATACACTCACATCTGGGTTATCGGACCGCCGTAAGGTCTGGATTTTAGGTTCACCCCGGAGTTATCCGTTTGGTGTCTCTCTATTTTCTCTGGCAAAACCTTAGTCCGGGGGAGATGCTGCCCGAATTTTGCCAGGCAAAGAACCCATAAGAACAAACGAACAGACTGAGCTCTGTGGGGAAAAGAACAGCATATGTCTGAAACCGTTGAATCAACCTGAACCTCTGAGTTCCTGCATAAACCCTCCTAATAAAACATTCAATCTTCATGCTCGTTCATCTTAATAAATGATTAAAAGGCTTTAACCTCCTTCTCTATCAACTTAATCCATCAATTAAATGAATAAACCAATCAAAACGTCAATCTACAGGTTGAAGAAACAAGAATAGAAGCGAAAAGAATCAAACAGAATGAAATCAAACCCACAGAGATTAACCCGGCGCGCCCTAATCCGACGTGGGTTAATCTGGCGCGCTACCCCCCCCCCCCCCCCCCGCGCCGGATTAGCTTCACACTCAAATGACTTTCAAATTCTTGGGATGAATAGTGCACCCCCATCCCTATTTGGAGCCCAAAACCGGCGCGCCTCCCCTTCCTTGCCTTAACCCCCCCCCCCCCCCCCGCCCCCACATTGAGCCTATTCCGGCGCGCCCCTCTCTCTCCTTGGCATCCCCTTTAACCGGCGCGCCCTTCTTCCCCTTGGATCCCATTAAACCAGCGCGCCCCCCACTTTCACCTCTTATTCCGGCGCGCCCCTTTACTTCCTTAATCCGGCGTGCCTTCCATAAAAAGAAACCTAATTAACCAAACAAATAAAAGGGATAGGAAACCTAATAAACCCGCGACCTGACTGCGTAGGTCGATCCATGTGCGAGGGCGCACGTTGGCGAGTTCGGGTTTCACATTTAACAACCCGCTCCCCCGGACTGTGCGCGAAGAGAAAAGCAATGATGCCCCGTGATATCAGACGTGGACCTCGGAATCCCCGACATGGTCATGATCCGGGCAGCTCTTGGGCCGATAGTTCATCAGCTTGACCCACTTCTTCCGGGATCTGGTCCCGCAACCCCATTAAACTTGCCGTACTCGCGGCGAACATTCGTACGGCTTATCATCATTTTTGATGCTTCAAATACGGGTCCTCGTCCGAACAATGAATGGTCCGTTAGTGATCGACACATATATACCGGGATCTAATCCCACACTCGCATTAAACTTGTCATACTCACGGCAGACATCTACGTAATTTTGTCACCGTCTTTTGTGCCATAAACACGGACCTCCGTCCAAACATAAAGTGGCCCATGAGTGGCCGACATAGTCTGAACGTTCACGTCCCGATACAGGTTTCTAGCATAGTCCGTCTTCCACTATCCTCCTGCATTATTAGTATTCTCTTTAGGCCGTAGGGCCCTTATTTCCGGCAATCAATCAAGGGTGTTCCCCCGTATGGGGGATGTAAATAACGCCGTGGCCTTTACGGCACGGCGGGTTTTAGTCCCGACACGAACCACACAATCGTCTGACTTGTCAGATCGAGCGCACCATGGGCTTCCGTGAAGCCCGAATAAATCGTCACTTTGTGACTGGCATGCCCTCGCACTAAATAGACGAATTAACCCGATCAACGAACGAACCGATTCTCTCCAAATTTTAGTGCATCCACATGCGCCGGGGGTACCAGCTGTATGAAGGGTCTTTTAATTCCTTGGCTGGACGGAAGGTCCGAACCAGAGTGGAGAGAATTCTTTTTTAGTTCTCTACCGAGACGGAAGATCCGATCTAGAGTGGAGAGAATCTTTTTAGTTCTCTAGCCGGACAGAAGGTCCGATCTAGAATGGAAGGAATCTTTTGTTCTCTAGTCGGGCAGAAGGTCCGATCTAGAGTAGAGAGAATCTTTTTGATCTCTGGATGGGCGACAGGCCTGAACCAAAGTGAAAGGAACTTTTTGTTCTCTAGCTGGACAGAAGGTCCGATCTAGAGTGGAGAGAGTCTTTTTGTTCTCTGGATGGGCGACAGGCCCGAACCAAAGTGAAAGGAATCTTTTTATTCTCTAGTCGGACGGAAGGTCCAATCTAGAGTGGAGAGAATCTTTTGTTCTCTAGCCAGACGGAAGGTCCGATCTAGAGTGGAGAGAATCTTTTTATTCTCTGGCTGGGCGACAGGCCCGAACCAAAGTAGAAGGAATCTTTTTATTCTCTAGCCGGACGGAAGGTCCGATCTAGAGCGAAAGAATCCTTTTGTTCTCTAGTCGGACGGAAGGTCCGAACCAAAGTGAAAGGATCTTTTTATTCTCTAGCCGGATGGAAGGTCCGATCTAGAGTGGAGAGAATCTTTTTGTTCTCTGGCTGGGCGACAGGCCCGAACCAAAGTGAAAGGAATCTTTTTATTCTCTAGCCGGACAGAAGGTCCGATCTAGAGCGAAAGAATCTTTTTGTTCCCTAGTCGGACGGAAGGTCCGAACCAAAGTGAAAGGATCTTTTTTTTCTCTAGCCGGACGGAAGGTCCGATCTAGAGTGGAGAGAATCTTTTTGTTCTCTTGATGGGCGACAGGCCCGAACCAAAGTGAAAGGAATCTTTTTATTCTCTAGCTGGATGGAAGGTCCGATCTGGAGTGAAAGGATCTTTTTGTTCTCTAGCCGTACGGAAGGTCCGATCTAGAGTGAAAGGATCTTTCCGTTCTCTGGCTGGATGGCAGGTCTGAACCAAAGTGAAAGGATTTTATGTTCTTTAATGCGCCGGGAGTACCGGTTGTGAAATCCGAACCCGGGAAAGTGGACCGCAAGGGCCAGAGTCGGTGTTGTGAAAATAGGCCGTGGAGGCCAAAAATCAGGGAAGCGGACTACAAGAGCCGCAATCGAGAAGCTGGCTACAAAAGCTGAAATTGGTGAGCAGGCTATGAGAGCCCGAATTGAGGAAGCGGACTACGGAAGCCGCAATTTTGGGAAGTATGCTACAAGAGCCGAAATTGGGGAGTAGGCTATGAGAGCCCAGATCGGGGAAGCATGCTGCAAAAGCTGAAGCTGGGAGATTAGCAAGCCGCAAGGGTAGGAAGTAGGCCGTGAGGGCCAAGATTGGGCTGTACGAGCCAGAACTGAGAAAGCAGGCCGCAATAGCCGAAATTGAGTTTATTATTTTTTATTTATTTCTTTATTTATTCAAGCATGCAGACATTTGATAGTAGGCATAATATAAGTATAAATAAGACAACTCCCTCTACAGGGGATGGGATAGGGGCGTCGCCTATAATTCGCAAACGCGGTGCGGGCCACGAGACACGACTAAGGGGTGGTGCACCCGTCAAGAGGATATCACATGTCTTGCATGCACAGCTTAAATTCACGCATTTCACCCGAGGCAATTCTTTGTGGAGTGGAGGAGCAAACGTGTGAGCAAAAGGCTCTAAACATAGGGATATGCAGGTTTTCTAAGCAACACTCGAGGGTTACTCTAGCGCCTACACATGGGTTTCAGGCTCTCGATTTTGGTAGCTTCGCACAGCCCCCATATGTTTATTTTGGTAGCAGATTTTACCGTTCGACGCGAGTCTCCTCATGTGTCTCAATGGGGATTCCCGCTACTAGGATTCATCCTTATCATAATTTTATTGTGGATTCCACTGTTTGACACGAGTTTCCACATGTGTCTTAATGGGGATTCCCAATTATTAGGCTTCATCCTTATTAAAATTCTCTTCACCATTTCGTGCGAGTTTCCTCATTTATTTCAGTGGAGATTCCCGGCTACTTGGATTCACGTTCCTCTCTTCTCTTTTTTTTATATTTTTTTCTTGTCTAATTTTTTTCTCCATTTTTTTAAGTAGGGGTAGGCAGCTTTTTCCTCACGATTACCTTTCACGCGAGTATAGGAATTCAAGCATCTGTAGAGTGCTAAGAAGAAAGTCGGGCAATCCCTATGGTTGAAGACCATTGAACACATTAAATGTGAAGTGAGAGAGCGTTGCCTCAGGTTTATTTTGTGAGTTGGGCTCAGCAATTTAGCCATGACTCTTCCCCTTGACGTGTGCACTCACCATAGTTGGGTTCCCTTCGAGCGTATGTCATGACGCCTATGCATCCGGGATCGGGGCGACATTATTTTAGCAAGGAAACACGGTCCTAGAAAATTCCAAGGAGGTGCGTTATTCTATATTATAAGCAAGCATGCAAGCGGGGTGTTGACACCCATTTTATGACCAATAAGTTGGGTCATCTCCTTCTTCACTCTATATGATGCTCCGAGTTGTTCACCTTTTGATCAATTTGAGGTCCATTTCTTGAGTCATGTCTCCTTGGTTGAGTCTGGTTCCTTGCCTTTTTTTTTCCGTTGGATGAAGCTTAGCAAGCTTTCATTTTTTTGGCACTCTATTGTCTCTAACGGTCCTTTGATGATGCGTTACATTCTTCCAGAGTCCTTAAGCTTAGGGCTTCTTTCCAAAGCTTATCTTTTGCCTGTCCGTTGAGTGTGACGGTCTATCGTACGACCGTTACCTTGTTGTAACGCATCTACACTTGACCGTTACATCCATCTAGAGTCCAACGTCTAAAAACTTCCCCCGTTGATCTTATCTTCTTAAGGGATAAGGTTGTGTGACGGTCTCTTCCTGGAGTGTTACATCCCTATGACGGTCTATCGAGCAGCCGTTACATCAAACAGAGAGTCCTGGCAAGCATGGCCTTTTCTCTGCTACTCCGTGATCGACTTAAGAGTTTGTTTCCTTGATTTCTCTTCCAAATCTGATCCTCAGAACCTTCTGTTTGTTTTTATAGACTCTTGGGAGTATTATCTTCAAGAGTTTGCTAAGAAACATCCTACTTTCTTGCTGGATTATCCTCAACTCGAACCTAGACCTTGAGGGCCTATAAATAGAACCCTTGACTTCATGGCTTGAAGAGGAGAAATCTGGAGTTTGCGTAGAAGTGCTGCCGCATCCTGGAGCTAGAACCAACCAAGGAGAGCTGCTTCCCACGTCCATCTACTTCCAAAGTTCAGGGAGTATCGGTTTCAAGGGTTTAATTCAGTCAAGTCATTGTTCTTAGTGCTTCTCCCTCTTCTAAGCAATCATAGCATTGTCCCTCTCCATCTCCCACGTTCTTTCATCGGTTGCATTCATTTAAAACATCCTCCTATCTTTTAAAACGCCCAGAGGGGTTTAATAAAACCAATCTCCCTGGTATTTCCCTCTCCTTTTGGCATGTTCATAAGTTCTTTGGATTATTGATACTACTTTGTGAAAGGGCTAATCTGGGTTATTTTTCTTGTGTCTTCCACTCTTTTGTAGGTTTAAAGATTCCTTAGCGCGAGGCCCAAGCTCTCTGGCCGGCTGGAAAGCTTGGAGATCAAAAGATTCCCAATCTTATTCTGCAGAAGCTCTGACGGTCTATCACAGACGCGTTAGAGTGTTGTAGCGGTCTATCGTGAGACCGTCACAGTCCTGTGACGCACCATCCTTCGACCGTTACATCTGACGGAGCTGTAGTTTCTTGATTGTTTTCTCTCTCCCGTGGGCGGGTGCATCATCCTCCTATTCCAAGGTATTTATCAGGTCTTTGGCTTATTTTTACCTTGGTGGCGATCACATCTTTCCTTAGTTTGGGCATTAGCTTTCTCTTTCGTCACATCTCTTATTTACTTTTGCTTGTTCCACCTCTACGGTGTGTTTTCCTTATTCTTTATTCCACGCTCCGGTATGTGTTTTTCTTTATTTGCTTAGCTTAATCTTGATTGAGATAGCATGCCCATGCTAGAGCTTATTTTGGTTGCCTAGGTTCATGATTCGCATGTTCATAGGTTGATTGATTTCATTACTTGGCTCATTATCTGCTCATAGTTGGCATCATAGCCCATCTTACAAAAGAAGTGGCACATTAAAACCAACAGTTTTTTGGCGATCACAGTGGGACATCTAGTGCCAATCGTGCTTTGATCCTGTTTAATATGCTATCATCTCCTTATCTTTGTTGTTCGTGTTTTCCCCCGGATTTTCCTTTTACCTCCTGTCGTTTCTGGTTCCCTGGCTCCTCTGACGGTCCTGCGTCCCCGTGTTACACTATTCTGACGGTCTGGTCTTTGACCGTCACACTTCTCTGACGTAGGGGTTATAGACCGTCACATTCTCCAGATAGGTACGCATCTCGAGGTGTAGTTTGCTTCCATAATTTTTGCTGTGATTTTCATGCTTGGATGCTGCTTGGTCTCCCCCTTGGTTGGTTCACATATTTATATCATTGTGTGCATATTTGATTGTTAGATCTTAGGCTAGAATTTGCATGCACCCCGATGCACATAGGTTCATGCATATTTTCATACATTAGATTGCATTCTCCTACCTTGGTGCGTGGACCTCTCGTCTCCATATTCCTTGGGGCCGACTAGGAAAACACATCAGGGACCTCCATAAGTCCCCGTGAGCCGTGGATTCTTACACGGACACCGGGCCAGTTGTACCTTTCCTACCCCGTGTCTAGGATTGCATAAGTGAAGGAGTGATTACATTTAGAGTCAACCAAGCCACACGTCTTTTCCTATTAGGAACCTATTGGTGGAGAGCACATCTTAATCAAGTCACTAAGGTTCTAAACGAAGAAATCGTAAAAACTTTGTTGCATCATCTAAGTAACTTGGTTGAATTTTAGTGTTGTCATCTCGTTTTCACTTGCATCTTTGTCAAAGTTATCTAAGTTTGATCACTCATTGTGTGTTTGTTGTGTGTTGTTTACTTTTGTTAAGGTTTTTCGTTGCATGTGGAGTTGTCTTCGTCCATTAGAGTCACCTCCTAAGGCCAATTCCTTCTCCAAGTTCTACTCCAATCCGCTCTTCGAACCCATCATGGCTTCTTTCAATCCTCCCCGTTCCCAAGAGGAGTCTCCCCCTCAAGGGCTTCTTGAAAACCCTCCTAGGGTTGTCTCATTCTCATCTGGAGAGGGTTCCGCCCCTCTTCCGTCCTTCGTTCCCATGGAGAGTGGCCAGACCACTCCTTCCTTTTCTCCTCCTTCTGCTGGCTCCATTCTCCAAATGATGGCCCAGTTGGATCCGGCCCAACTCCAGGCTGTCTATCAGGCCATGCAAGGGTCCAATACCCCACCTCCCACGATGTCACAAGGCCAATCCAATCTTTCCATCGACCAGTCTAGAGTTGATGGGCCCTCCATTCGGCCCATTCCAATTGATCTTACTCCGGTCCCACTGCGGACCATTACCTTTTCTGGCATCGAAACGAGCCAATCTTCCGCTTCAGCCCAGCAATTCTCTGATAAGGGAAAGTCCGATCTCCCTTCTTTTGTTCAAGTGGATCATCACATGTCCAGCTCATCGGTGCCACAAGTCCTTGTTGGCCCTTCGGATTTCTTGCGCCCTCAGCAAGGGGTTGCCCAAGGCCCTTCTAATCTGGGTCAGTCTCCGGTCCAATACCCTTCTTATGGGCTTCCTACCTTGTCCGTTTATCCTTCTGCTCCTTCTTATGGGCTTCCACCTCCTATGACAGTCCATCCTTCTGCTCCTCAATTCCAACCTTCGTCTCTCACTACCCCTACTCCATCTAGAGAGCAGGAACTCCTTGATAAGTGGGCCGCCATGCAACAACAGCTTGATTTCCTCCAAAAATGGGTTGGCCCACAATCCTTGGCAGATGTCCCCGTCCCCAGCTTCCAAAACATCTGATTCCCTCCGCAATCCGAGCTCCCCAATTACCGCAAGTATGATGGGAACGGCAATCCCTTTATTCATGTGAGGGACTTCTTATATGAGTCGGCCCAATTTCAATATGATGATCGCTTTGTTCTGCCGATCATTAGATGGTGTTGCACTGGAATGGTTCTACTCTCTGCCATTGGAGGACGCCGAAAGCTTCAAGATAGTGAAAGACAAGTTCATCCAGTGGTTCCAAGACAGAGTCGGCCCAGAATATTCTTTCAAAGATTTGGTGTCCGAAAATATGAATCCAGATGAGGAGTTTGCAACTTACGCTGACAGGTGGAGGCAGATGGCCGCCAGGGTGCCAGGTCATATTCCAGAGGAAGAGAAGGTCAAGCTACTTATTTCCAATGCTACCCCGACCTTCTGAAACATTCTGGCCATGAATGATATAGCCAACATGCACCAACTCTATAGCCGGGCGCGGTTCATTCAAACACAGTTCAAGGACTCCCCCATCCACTCGCTCTTTGAGAATCAAAAGCCAAAATACCACAAGAAACCTCAGGGGCCTGTTACCGAAGGGGTTCAGACCAATGAACAAGTTCAAGCCGTTACCTTTCCCTTCCAAGCCGCACCCCTCCGCTTTCCATAAAACCCCCGCACTCCTTAAAACCCCACACCACAAAACTTTCAACCCAATCCACAAAACTTTCAAAACCCTCCGCCTTCCTTTGCCGCTCCGCAAAATACCTTTACTTCTCCACAACAACCTCCGCAGCCTTCGCAATTCCATAATGTCCCTCCACCCAACGGCTACAACAACAACAACAAGCGCCCGGCTCCTAAAAGGGCACAGTACCCACCCCTGCCAGAAACCCTCACAGATATCTTCTCAGCTCTCATGTCAGTCAATGCTATACAACTCCCTCCGGAACGGCCCAACTGGAACCCGGCCGTTGATCAGACAAAGTATTGTATGTTCCACAGGCAGCCATGACATACTATTGAAGGTGTTTTCAGTTCAGGGATTTGGTCTACGACCTCCATGAAGGACAAAGGATTGATTGGGCCGAAATGCATAGGGCCATCATGGAAATCAAAGAGAAAAGAAGGCAGCCGCCGAGGTAGCAAGTGCAACAACAACAGGCACCGCAGCCGCAGCAGCAGCCGCAACAGCAATAGCAGCCGGTTCAAGACTTGGGGATCCATCAGAACCCAATGCCGAACCATCTTCCCGCTTCGCATCCTCAGCCACCGACGCCGGCCCAGGTCAACGTAGTTCAACCCCCGGCCCCTGATGCCGGGTGGTCCTTTGACGATGACAGCTCTACGCCACAAGTTATGGCCCTTCACCACAACTTCCGCATTCCTTCCACTCCTACCATCCTTACGCCTACATACCAAAACCCTCCTCCGCCTGCTACACCAATTTTCCTTCCATCTATTCCTACTCCACCGCCCGCCTCTCACACATTACTCACCCCCTCTATCACCACACCTCCATCTAACCCTCCACTCATTGCACCTCCGCCTACTTTTATATCCCCGCTTCCGCTCGCACCCGCTACTACCAACCCCTCACCTATCATCCTTTCCACCACGCCCTCTTCCGCACCACTCATCCACCCCACCGGGCCTACTAAGTCGCTTATCCTGAGCCCATCCGAGGCCGCGGCAGCCTATAACTTCACCCTGCGAAGCGGGCGCATGTTTCACCGCAATTTTCCTTCCACCTCCAATCCCCAGTCTTCCCAACCGGCTACTGAGCAGGAAGAAACCGAGCCACTGCCGGGTACCCAATATGATCTGCTACATCACCTTGATAGGGTGCCCACTAAGATATCCATGCTGGAGCTTATCAAAAGATCTACCCTTCACCAAGATGCTCTCAGGGATTTTCTTCAGAAGGTGATGGTTAGTGAAGATATGGCAGTTGACAACTTACCTACCGCACTGGCAACAATCTCCAAGGGGCCAGCTATTACCTTCTCTGAAATCGAGCTAGCACCACCGGAAGCTCGGCAAATGCCGCTTTGCATCACTATTATTCTGAACAAAGTCAGTATTGAGGCGACACTAGTTGATACAGGGGCATCTATCAATGTGTGCCCACTCAGCACCCTCAGGGCCTACAATATACCAGAAGAACTTCTACGCCCGACCCCCATGACTATAGCTGCATATGACAACTCAAGGAGAGCGTGTCACGGGGTGGTCACTATTCAAGCTGAGCTTGGGCCTCTTACTATGCCCATTGAATTTTATGTATTGGACATTGACCCTATGTTCAAGGCTATCCTGGGTCATCCGTGGATCGATACTCTCAGTGCCGTGCCATCCACCACGCATCAATGTCTTAAATTCTCTTTTCAAGGGAGGGTGGTCAAGGTAAAAAGCTTATCCACGATCCAGTCTGTAAAAGCCATTTCAGAGAAGATTTTGCCCACATTGTGGCCCAGCAGTTAGCCAGTTATTTCTGTGCTAGATCTGGATTTCCCTTGGGCTTATGCACCATGCAAGCGCGTCACTACACTTGTCAGTATCAAGGTGAAACCCCAGATCTGAGATTCCAAGGGTTGGGATATCATATTGAAGCTAGGTTATCAACCGGGGAGAGGCCTCGGTGCACAGTTACAGGGGCGTACTAAGCCAGTGCCCAAAGGGAGGAAAATGAGCCGAAGAGGTCTCAGTTATCGAGAGTCTGCACTCTCAATGATGGGAGACTCAGGGCCACTTACCTGGGACTATCGTCAACACTTTGTTAAAGGTCCTCTTCAGCCAAGTACCCTAAATTCACAATCAGCACAGTCAGAAAAGAAAGATACAGCTTGCATGATTGTCGGTCCGCCTCTGCTACCAAAAGGACCTATTGATGATATGCCAGATTTCAGTCAATCATTTTCAGGAATGTTCGGCAAACCAGATGGCCATGATCAGAAGAAGAATCAAGAAACCCGGCTTATTCAGTGGAGGCCAAAGAAACCAATTACCTATCTGCAAGAAAAGGGGAGCTCACCCGTCGTCATTTCTTGGTCTCCCTCCCGCCTCTCGTCTCTCTTTCAACAATTGGAGTCCATACCCCGTTCCCCCCGATTATGGTCGATCCGTATTTTATGAAAAGACCACTTGAAATCTTATTTGTTCCATGTGCAGGTGGGCGCTGCCCACCCATTGATCTATCAACTCTATTCACTCCTCTTCCCCTTAATGCCCAACTCCACGAGATGTGGTTTCGATCCTTTGATCCTTTTTTCGATTGCATATTCCCTGAGTTGTTCCCCATGCAACTTCCTCCTCCTCCATCCTGCTGTGTGGTCTCCACTGATCTCCAAAAAAAACGTCAAATTTGAAACGAAGATTTCGGTGGAAGATTATGCTACCTTGTCTCCATCCGCCGCCCAGGGGCACGAGTCCTCTGCTTCTTCCTTTCCACTAGATTTCCTTTCTCCTAGGTTAGGCGTAGGGTCCGTCGAGTCTAGAGAAGTAGAGTCACTTAGAACTAGAGAAGTAGGGTCCTCTTCTAGGTTACCCAATCCTTCCAAGCTTGAGCCGCGCACGCTTGCGCGTTCTTCCAAATCTATTCCTGATAGGTTCTTGCAGGATCTAGCTCAGCGATGTCATGCTCTTTTGAAGTGTCCAGAGTTCATCGCTACGGCAATCATGATAGAAGACGAAGAGGAAATAAAAGGGGTGTGGAGCGATGACGGACTCGGTGTCTATGAAGTCTTGGATGAGAAAGACCTGATTGATGATGAGGACAACAAGGTAGATGACACTGCCGATCTGTATGCGCAAGGATTAAAGAGATTCGACGAGCCATCGTCGGCAGTGGATGAACCTACGAAGGAAATAAACTTGGGAACGGAAGAAGACCCAAGGCCCATCATTATTGCCGCTAATCTCCCTCCGTAAGTGGAAGAAGATCTAGTCGAGGTTCTGAGGGAGTATAGTGATTCGTTTGCCTGGTCTTACGAGGACATGCCGGGTCTTGACCTCTCTTTAGTGGAACACCGTCTCGTGCTTAAACCAGGGGCAATGCCCGTAAAATAGAGGTCGAGAAGATTTCACCCCCACATGGCCTTAAGGATTAAGGAAGAGGTCGATAAATTGTACAAGGCCAGTGGTGCGGACACCCGAGCAGTTGAGCGACGCGATACACCGAGCCACCGGTACCGCACACGGAGCACGACTCGAGCCACCTCAGCATCTATTTGGCTCGGAGACAGCATGGAGACGCCCCCCTGAGTCCCGGAATTTATCATATTTAGTTAGACTTTATGTGTGTGTAATTTGTGTTTATTTCATTGTATTCGGTTTGCTATTTTGATTGTAAGAGGGGCTTATGTGCAATTTGGACCCCGTGGGCCCCACGGGCCCCCCAGGCCCCATCCCATTGAGCCACCTCAACCATGGGCCCCATGTGGGGTCATTCAACATGTCAAATAGAGGCTTCTAGATGGGTGGGCCAAGTGGGGGACAAGTGGCTTGGAAAGTCCACATTTTGGCCACCCACCCCACCTACCAAGTCCACCTTCTACACCTAGTCCAAGGGCCGCCCCCCTCCTTGTAGTTTTTTATTTATTTTTTGTGTGTGTGTCACACTCCATCCCAACCCTCCATTCCCATCCCCTAGATCCAATGGTTATGGATGGATGTGAGATGTAACCTATTTAAGCTTGTATTTTCTATTTTGATGAATTAATACCATAAGAATTGTGAAAAAGCTTGAAGCTCCAACCTTGGTGCGCCCCCTCCTCCTCTCCCTCTTCCCCTTGAAGCTGTGAAGACTTCCTTCTGGTGGTGAGACTCCACCCTATCAGTTCCGGTCGCCGCCGCCGCCGCCACGAGCCGCCACCGCACCGCCATCGCCATCAACGGAGTTCTACCCGTGCAGTACCACAGAAGCTTACACGAATTTATTGTCTCAGCCACGAGCTCAGATAGATCTGGAAATTTTAGTGGATGTTCCAGAGGTGTCAAGGACATCCCAAAAATTTTGGTCTACCATTCAAATCTCGTTTCATATTTTTTGATTTTCGTCCACTCTTCCATTTCGGTTCTCCCAGAGTTCTGTCCAGATTCATCCCCACCCTGAGTGTCATGTTTTAGGTCTACTTTTTTATTTATGTTGGTTCGCCCAATTTTATTGGGGATTCCACCCATCTATCCCTTCATCCAAAATTTTTATCAATTTTTAATTCGCCCATCTCATATTTTCTAAAAATCGTTCTCAGACCCATCTACAGTTCTATCCACCTGTTCTCAGATCCGACCACCAGTCACCCCAAAAATCATCGTAAATCACCACCACCTCCAACTCAAATTCCAAAAATATTCCCAGTTCCGTGGTTTGATACCCTACAACTTTGAAGAAGAGCTTAAGAGCTGAATCGGAGGTTTACTAAGCGGTCAACGGTGGTTCTCAGATAAGTACCCTGCAGACCTGAGATTTCGGTTACTATACAATAGGGGCTTGTAAATTCAATAAAGTTCTGATCCTACCAGATCCAGCAAATCTCTCTGGGTCTAGATCGAAGAATTTGAAGAGAGCTTTCCAACGATAGCTCATGCATCCCGATCCGACGTCGGGATTGCTCGCAGCGGCCGTTTTCGCCGGAGCGCGCGCCGGAAGACAGCAATCAAAATCCGTGGACAGCTAGTTCATCAATTGGGAATCGGGGCCGATCGACCCCCGATCGGTGTTCCCGGCCGACCGCCGTCCGTGGAGGCGCACCACCAGGGGTCCCCATCACAGTGGGTCCCACCCTCGCAGATCCGGAGGATAGCGCCGTCCGTGGGCCCCGCCGGCCCGTGGAACCCGCCGTTCGGAAACCACGAAAACGCGGAGTTCGGCACCGCCGGGCGACATCAAGATTCTGCCCGTCAACCCGATTTGCGTGATTCCCGGACCCCACATGTGACCTTTTACCTCCCTGCGTGGAGTGGGTCAAATCATTGTACTGTTGTAAAATTGTTTAACCGGGGATCCGTAATTCGGCCGGGGTTGTCTTCGCCACGCCGGGTGCGTGGAGGTACGGTCTTAACTTCTCGGCATTCGCTTGCTAGTTTAGTATATAGTCTTTTATCGCTACCGAGAGCGATAGGTACTAGCCCGTGTGTTCATGTCACCGCTGTGAGAGTGAGAGTGACCCGTCCCGCGACTCGATCCGAGTCCGGAAGTTGAGTCAGACTACCCTTGACCTCCGCCGGTTCCTTAACCGCGCACGGTCCGCGCTTTCCCTCGCTTGGGACGACGAGTGAGCTTCCACTTCTGTTAGCGACGTTTCGCCACTAGGAGCTCACAGTGTTGGGCTTAGTGTCTCCCTGGTGTGTGTTGTTGGCCGCGTCCACATCTAGAGCCCGAGGTCCATACCCCGTAGAGTCGGTCCCCGTGTCCGTCCCGCATCAGTTTGGTATCAGAGAGAGTTGAGTCTAGGGTAGTCATTGCATAAGTCTTGCATGCATCATGGTCTAAGTCGAGTCTAGGATCATCATCATTTTCCAAACAAAAAAAAAGAGTGTTTCAAATTGCATTTCACCCAATAGCTCGGTATATTAAAAGGCGTTGCCCGAACATTAGGTTATGCCTATCGGGAAGGTAGCGTACTTGCGCGAGTGATCTTCGGGTCGCTTATCTCGCCATGTACCGGATATTGGTTAGGTCTAAGTGCATCCTTTAGTGAGTGTTTGCATTAGTCGGTGTCTTCTAGTTCGTGTGTAGTCCTATAAGAGTCAGTCGGTCTTGTCCAAGTGTCGGCATGTCTAACATGTAGTTCCCCAGTTTCTCATGGAGTCCCAATCACCCGGGCGATATGACCGTTGGCCCACCCATGGGCTTGGCAACCATCCTCTCCGCTTCTGTAGGCCTGAAGCCTCAGATTTTTTTGGCTCCAATGACCCGGGCATCTACCTCAAGTGGGAGGCCACCATGGACACCTACTTTGAGTGTTATACTATGTCTGAGGCAGTGCAATTCTCTTTCACCAAAGAGCGGCTTCTTCATGAGGTTGCCGAAAAGTGGGATTACATCGAAAGAATGAGAGCAGTTAGGGGGAAATGGCCCATCGAGTCATGGTGGGACATGAAGAGAGAGCTTAGGAAGGTCTACGTGCCCCAACCGGTCACCTCCAACCGGCCCCACCCAATCACTTCCAACCAAGTGGGTTCTAGTCGGAGGCAAAGAGTCCCACACGTTGATGAGCCAAGACCCAATCCTAGGACGGTTGACTACGGGCGAGTCCACCATGATATCCCTATTCCAACCCACTCCGTTGCCAAACTTATGCAAATGATTTTGGACCGGTTGGATGGGGTGGATAGGACACGTACTCCTAGTGATGTACTCCTACCCGAGCCTAAGGAGGTCATCGCCGGTAGTCTTAACCCGGCCCCATCAACGGAGTCCCCAAGCCCACTCCCCATCATAGTGGATCCTCTTCTCCCAGCCACAAGAGCCCCTTTGCCTACACCCCCTGTCCGTCAGGAGGATAAGGGTAGGGACCCACTTATCAGGGAGCATAGTGGGTCACGACAGCAGTGTTATCGCTGCCAGGGGTTCGACCACTACGCCGGACAATGTCCCACTCGGACATCTCTAGCCATAAGGGACAAAAGGGTTGGAGAAGCCCCACTCTCCGATCTTTATTCTAAGCCACCTTAGCCCGAGCCACCCGTGTTTCTAACGGGTATGCTTGTCATAGCCGAGCCGCTTCTTAGCTGGCTCAAGAAGGGCTTGGTCCCACTTCCCTTCCCATCTATGGACCCTATCCTACCTCTGGTGCCAATCAATTCATTTCATACCACTTTCCGATCTAGTCACTATGTGGATACATTGGATGGCCTTCTTAAAGGGTTAGACCGGCAGAGGACATTTACGCACTTGTTGGCTCCAGGCTTCGACCGACCCACATGTCGTAGTTTCACTCATCCCGCTTTAGGGTCCATCACCTCCGTGTACACCGTGGGTCATGTTACCACGGAGGTTCTTCTACTCCTCCTTATGCCGGCCGAGCCCGACTTCATTTTTTTTTGCCCAAGGGAGGAATCATACTTTCTACCTATGACTGTTGTCCCACCTCTCACAATGAATGAAGGTGATCATTTACACCTCCAAGATTTCCAAATGTGGGACAGCGATTTGTGGAAGCCTAGTCCGAGGGGTCATACCTTCTTTGATCCCTTCGACCCATTCTCTTGTGGACCCCGTGACCCACCATATTTACTCCACCTTTTTGAGAGAGTCCACCATCATACCCCCACCATCTCATCTCCCTTCAAGGATGAAGGAGATCAGCAACACCTTCTAGACTTCCACACATGAGATCTTGAGATGAGGGAATCCATATCGAGAGGTCATACATTCTTTGATCCCTTCGATCCCTTTTTTAGTGGTCCCCTTGGTCCACAATCTCCATTCCACTTCTTTAAAGGAGGTCACCATTATACCCCTCCCCCATGGACCAGGCCATCGGCACCCAACGAGTCCATTCACGGGCGAGAGACACCCTACCCTCCAGTCCCACCCAAACCTCCCAAATCCAAAGGACCGTCTTATGATTGTACCGACCCTCGGTCACACCTAGGGTATGCATGGCACACCTTCGGATGTCCTGGACCACCTTGCATATGATTGGGTCGAACTAACATTAGGTTTGTTTAGGGTCGTGTGTGCATCCGTGTGTTTCTTTTCTTTTGCTAAGCATGTTAGGTCGTGTGTGCATCCTGTGTTTCTTTTCTTTTGCTAATCATGTTAGGAGTATGCATGACGATGTCCGTCGTCACAGTTGAGGCCAGCAATGCACGGTACAAGGAGTTAGCCGATGCCCACCGACACCACCGAGAGTTCCACGAGGGTGAATACATCATGATCAGGGTAAGACCTGAACGGTTTCCCTCTGGAACCGTTAAGAAGTTGCAAGCTCACGGAGCCGGTCCCTTTAGAGTGTTGAAACGCGTTGGATCCAATGCGTATGTTGTGGACCTGCCCGAGGAATATGGTATAAGCTCTACCTTCAATGTATCGGATCTTGTTGCATATAGGGACTCAGCGGTGATCCCTAGTAAGCCTTTTGAGCCCTCTCCTCCCCTTGAGAGTGATCCCACACCTGAGTGTCCACTTCCACCTCCAGCCCCTTTTTCACGGCAGCGTGAGCATATAGATCGTATACTGGACGAGCAAGTGACAGTTACCAGGAGTGGATCTTACCTGCGCTACCTAGTGCGATGGAGAGGACGGCCCGCTACTGAGGACACATGGATCACACATGGCGAGTTGCAGCAGATCGATCCGGACCTTTTGGAGCGATACAGGAGCGATGCAGACCCTTACTCGATAGGGTCGAGTTACTCCCACCCGGGGAGAATTGGTGCGGACACCCGAGCAGTTGAGCGGCGCGATATGCCGAGCCACCGGTACCGCACACGGAGCACGACTCGAGCCACCTCAGCATCTATTTGGCTCGGAGACAGCCTGGAGACGCCCCCCTGAGTCCCGGCATTTATCATATTTAGTTAGACTTTATGTGTGTGTAATTTGTGTTTATTTCGTTGTATTCGGTTTGCTATTTTGATTGTAAGGGGGGCTTATGTGCAATTTGGACCCCGTGGGCCCCACGGGCCCTCCAGGCCCCATCCCATTGAGCCACCTCACCCATGGGCCCCATGTGGGGTCAGTCAACATGTCAAATGGAGGCTTCTAGATGGGTGGGCCAAGTGGGGGACAAGTGGCTTGGAAAGGCCACATTTTGGCCACCCACCCCACCTACCAAGTCCACCTTCTACACCTAGTCCAAGGGCCGCCCCCCTCCTGGTAGTTTTTTATTTATTTTTTGTGTGTGTGTCACACTCCATCCCAACCCTCCATTCCCATCCCCTAGATCCAATGGTTATGGATGGATGTGAGATGTAACCTATTTAAGCTTGTATTTTCTATTTTGATGAATTAATGCCATAAGAATTGTGAAAAAGCTTGAAGTTCCAGCCTTAGTGCGCCCCCTCCTCCTCTCTCTCTTCCCCTTGAAGCTGTGAAGGCTTCCTTCTGGTGGTGAGACTCCACCCTATCAGTTCCGGTCGCCGCCGCCGCCGCCACGAGCCGCCACCGCACCGCCATCGCCATCAACGGAGTTCTGCCCGCGCAGTATCACAGAAGCTTCCATGAATTTCTTGTCTCAGCCACAAGCTCAGATAGATCTAGGAATTTTAGTGGATGTTCCAGAGGTGTCAAGGAGATCCCAAAAATTTTGGTTTACCATTCACATCTCGTTTCATATTTTTTGATTTTCGTCCACTCTTCCATTTCGGTTCTGCCAGAGTTCTGTCCAGATTCATCCCCGCCTGAGTTTCATGTCTTAGGTCCACTTTTTGATTTATGTTGGTTCGCCCAATTTTATTGGGGATTCCAACCATCTATCCCTTCATCCAAAATTTTTATCAATTTTTTATTCTCCCATCTCATATTTTCTAAAAATCGTTCTCAGACCCATCTACAGTTCTGTCCACCTGTTCCCAGATCCGACCACCAGTCACCCCAAAAATTATAGTAAATCACCACCACCTCTAACTCAAATTCTAAAAATAGTCCCAGTTCCTTGGTTTGAGACCCTACAACTGTGAAGAAGAGCTCAAGAGCTGAATTGGAGGTTTACTAGGCGGTCAACGGTGGTTCTCAGATAAGTACCCTGCAGACCTGAGATTTCGGTTACTGTACAACAGGGGCTTGTAAATTCAATAAAGTTCTGATCCTACCAGATCCAGTAAATCTCTATGGGTCTAGATCGAAGAATTTGAAGAGAGCTTTCCAACGATAGCTCATGCGTCCCGATCCGACGTCGGGATTGCTCGCAGCGGCCGTTTTCGCCGGAGCGCGCGCCGGAAGACAGCAATCAAAATCCGTGGACAGCTAGTTCATCAATTGGGAATCGGGGCCGATCGACCCCCGATCGGTGTTCCCGGCCGACCGCCGTCCGTGGAGGCGGGCCACCAGGGGTCCCCATCACAGTGGGTCCCACCCCCGTAGATCCGGAGGACAACGCCGTCCGTGGGCCCCGCGGGCCCGTAGAACCCGCTGTTCGGAAAGCACGAAAACGTGGAGTTTGGCACCGCCGGGCGACATCAAGATGCTGCCCGTCAACCCGATTTGCGTGATTCCCGGACCCCACATGTGACCTTTTACCTCCCTACGTGGAGTGGGTCAAATCATTGTACTGTTGTAAAATTGTTTAACCGGGGATCCGTAATTCGGCCGGGGTTGTCTTCGCCACGCCGGGTGCGTGGAGGTACGGTCTTAACTTCTCAGCATTCGCTTGCTAGTTTAGTATATGGTCTTTTGCCGCTGCCGAGAGTGATAGGTACTAGCCCGTGTGTTCATGGCACCGCTGTGAGAGTGAGAGTGACCCATCCCGTGACTCGATCCGAGTCCGGAAGTTGAGTCGGACTACCCTTGACCTCCGCCAGTTCCTTAACCGCGCACGGTCCGCGCTTTCCCTCGCTTGGGACGACGAGTGAGCTTCCACTTCTTTTAGCGACGTTTCGCCACTAGGAGCTCGTAGTGTTGGGCTTAGTGTCTCCCTGGTGTGTGTTGCTGGCCGCGTCCACATCTAGAGCCCGAGGTCCATACCCCGTAGAGTCGATCCCCGTGTCTGTCCCGCATCAGCCAGGTTCATTAGAGTTGTCTTATATCCCCAGTGGGTGGCGAACATAGTCCCTGTTATCAAGAAGGATGGAAAGGTGCGTATTTGCATCGATTTCAGGGATCTTAACAAAGCATGTCCCAAAGATGATTTCTCACTGCCTCACATCGACGTTCTGGTCAATAACACTGCCGGGTATGAAGCTTTGTCATTCATGGACGATTACTCAGGCTATAAACAAATCCGTCTCGCTCTGGAAGATCAAGAGAAAACTTCCTTCACCATGCCATGGGGCACGTACTGCTACATGGTTATGCCGTTCGGTCTGAAGAACGCAGGTGCCACCTATCAGAGGGCAATGATGGCCATTTTCCACGACATGATGCACATTTACATGGAAGCCTACGTGGATGACATCTTGGTGAAATCAAGAACCAAAGAAGAACACCCCTCTATCCTGGCTAAAGTGCTGCAAAGAGCTAGGGAGTACAAGCTGAAAATGAATCCGAAGAAGTGTGTTTTCGGAGTCTCTTCAGGGAAGTTGCTAGGCTTTATAGTTAGCAAACGGGGGATACAGATTGATCCTAATAAAGCAAAGGCCGTCATGGACATGCCTCCGCCAAAAAACATTACGGAACTTCGAGGACTGATTGGTAGACTGCAATTCATCAGAAGATTCATATCCCAACATTCTCAGAGGTGCCGCCCGTTTTATGAAATGCTAAAGGTGGGAGTCAAATTTGAATGGAATCAAGAGTGTCAAAAGGCCTATGAGGACCTAAAAAAATATCTATCCAATCCCCCGGTTTTGCAACCTCCTGTCCCTGGGAAACCCCTAATCCTATACATCTCGGTTATTGAGGACTCCTTAGGTGCGGTGTTAGCACAAGTGGATGATGAAGGGAAAGAGCGAGCAGTTTATTACCTCTCCAGGTTGTTCAACCCAGCTGAGGCTAAATACACTGCTATGGAGAAGACTTGTGCCGCCTTAGTATGGGTAGCTCAGAAGCTTAAACACTACTTTCTTGCCCACCCAGTTAGGCTGATCTCTAGAATGGACCCGATCTGCTATCTCTTAGAAAAGCATGTCCTCTCTAGTAGGTTAGCTCGCTGGCAGAGCTTCCTATCTCAGTTTGATATCACGTTCGTCGTTCAGAAGGCGGTCAAAGGATACGCCATCACTGAGCATTTTGCCCATCTCCCAATTCCCTGCATGGATTCTATTCAGGATGACTTCCCTGATGAGCATCTCTCTGTCCTCACTCATCACCCCTTCTGGTCTCTGCACTTTGATGGTGCACTCAATTCTCAGGGCCGAGGGATAGGCGTTGTTCTGCTCACTCCGGAAGGAGTAACGATTCCTTTTGCTTATCAACTTCAATTTCCTGCTACCAACAATATTGTTGAGTATGAGGCTCTCTTTGCTGGATTGAAGCATGCCTACCTTCTGGGCGCACGTTACTTGAATATCATAGGGGATTCTCAGCTCATCCTGCGGCAAGTTCTGTCCACTTACCGCACTCGTGACCCTAAGCTCAAACCTTATCAAGATTTGATCACGCTCCTTGCCAGGCAATTCCGTAAGTTGATCTACATCCACACTCCTAGGTCTCAGAACATTCTAGCCGACGCTTTAGCTTCGCTTGCTTCCTCTTTATCTTTCCCTCTTAGTTGGAATACTGAGACTATCGTCGTTCAGAGATTGGACGCACCCTCTCTTCAGGACCCTTGGTATGTCAACCTTAGGAAGACTGTAGAGGCGAGGGCTGAAAAGGAAGAGTTGAAGGAAGTATCTTTGATAGAGTTAGAAGAGATCTTGGAGGAAGAAGAGTTGCCCTGGTATCATGAGATTGAGTTATTTTGTAAAGATGGATCGTTCCCAGAAGGGGCAAATGCTGAGCAGCGCAAGTCAATAAGGAGAGCCGCCTCAAGGTATACTATGGTCGCAGGAGAACTATACAGGCGCGCTACTAATGGAATGCTCATGAGATGCTTAGACGATGATGAAGCTTGGAAGGTGGCCGAAGCAGCCCATTCTAGTGAATGTGGAGGTCATGTTAATGGCCAAGCTCTAGCGAAGAAGATCCTTAGGCAGGGTTACTATTGGCCCACTCTAGAGAAAGATTGCTCCCTCTATGTTCGGAGGTGTCTTAAATGCCAACTCCATGCTGATAAAATTCATGCTCCAGCTTCATCTCTTCATCCTCTATCTGCTCCTTGGCTGTTCTCTATGTGGGCTTTCGACATTGTCGGCCCGCTTGGTGATTCCAACTCTCAGATCAAGCAAAAATTCTTCATCCTTACCGCCACTGAGTACTTCACCAAGTGGGCTGAAGCCGAAGCGTACGCAGAGATCAAAGCTACCACGGTGTGCCGCTTCATCATGAAGAACATTATCTCGTGATTCGGAGTGCCAAGCAGCATCGTCACCGACAACCGACCCCAGTTCATCTCTCAAGAGGTCAAGGACCTATGTAAGAAGTTCAATATTACATTGCATCATTCTTCTCCATATTACTCATAAGGCAACGGTCAAGCCAAAGCCACTAATAAAACCCTTCTCAAAATTATAAAGAAAACATGCGAATCTCATAAATTCTTTGATTGGCCAGAAAGATTAGTGGAGGCTCTATGGGCTTACCGCACCTCCGTTCGCACTCCCACGTGGCAAACCCCCTATGCTCTCACTTATGGGATGGAGGCGGTGCTCCCATATGAGATTTTGATCCCTTCCCTAAGGGTACAGCTCGATAAAGAACTTAATCTCGATGAACGTCGAGAGGCGTTGCCCGTCCAGCTGGAACTCTTAGACGAGAAGAGGATGAACGCGGCCGATCACGTATCTGTTTATCAAAAGAGAGTTTCGTGTTATTTTCAAAAGAAGGTAATTGAGCGTAAATTTTAAAAGGGTGATATAGTTTTGAAATGCAAATTCATTCGGTCTATAGGTCTTAGGTCTAAATTGCAACATAACTGGGAAGGGCCGTTCGTTGTCAAAGAAGCTTATCTAGGGAATGCTTACCGCTTAGTGAATGCTGAAGGTGAGGAGCTCTCTCACGCTTGGAATGGGTCGTATCTTAAGCGTTTCTTTCCTTAGAGTCTAACCAGTGCCACCCCGGTAACGAGTTAATCTTCCCTTTCACCATAAAAAGAGGACCCTGAGTACGGCAATCACATACTACACGATGTCCCTGGTCGGGTTTTTCGCATTGTAGACACCGTTTCTCCTTGGCCATGCTTTGGGGGAAAGTCAAAGTCTCTGTCTGTTTCTTTCTTCGGCTAAATCCAGGGGCAAGAAGTAAATAAAGAGGCGACGACCGATCCAGGCACCCTGACGAGAGGAGGTCTCAAATAGGGGCAGTCCGTTATGACCTGATGCCACAATAAAAGAAAAAGGAGTAAAGAAAAGGAGCATTCATCGTGACCAAAAGCAAAAGTCTATCTCAAAGTCTATCAATCATAATCTCAAAGCTCCAAGAAAATAAAAACTAGGCATGGCAATAGTGGCAGTACAGTTTCCCCGCGGGACGCCATGAGCCCGGTCGTATGTTTGCCTAGAGTGGACAAAGGTTCGATGACGGACATAAAGCCCCAGCGCAACAGACCGAGTCTCTGAATGAGTTGTCTAGAAAAGAACTCAAAATCAAAAAACTTTTATGTCTGGCCTAAGCTTATCCCGTATTCTTTCTTTCCTTTTAGGACTAAGATAAGTATCCTGGGTATAGCCTTGGTAGAGACACCGTCATGCAAGTTGGGCCCTGGCCAGGGTCTGTCATCTCCATTGCACACCAACCTCGAGAACTCTTAATGATATGAGAAGGACCCACGTTGCTAGGGGAGGCACTGTTTTCAAAATCCAAAAAAATCATATATGTCAAAATCCAAAAAAATCATATATGTCAAAATCCAAAAAAAATCATTTATGTAAAAATCCAAAAAAATCATATATTTTAAAATCCAAAAAAATCATATATGTCAAAATCCAAAAAAATCACATATTTCAAAATCCAAAAAAAATCATAATGTCAAAATCCAAAAAAAAATCACATGTTTTCAAAATCCGAAAAAATTATATATTCCAAAATCCAAAACACCAGATATTTTCAAAAAAAAAACTCGCAAAAATCCCAATGTTTTCAAAATCCAAAAAAATGCCGTCATATGCACCGCATACATTGCATTGTTTCCATTTCATATTCACCTATTTAATAAGGCTCCACCCCTTAACCAAATATCAAGAAATGGTCAAATTCTAACTTGCTTTAGGCAAGGGGTTGAGTCTAAGAACGGATCTAACTTGTTTCTTATCTAAGTATGTGCAGAACGTAGGTTCAAGCCCAAGATTGCAAAATTCCAGGCTCAAGTCTGTAACGCACCAGCGTCAGACCGTCACAGATTTGTAACGGTCACCATGTTCACCGTCACAGCCTTCTGAACTTTGAAATCCATTGCTCTTCAGCAAGCTCTCTGACGTGTCCAAGGTGGACCGTTAAATCACTCTGACGGCCAATCGATAGACCATTACATACTCCCGAGGAATTCAGCCCTCTCAGCTCATTTACTCTAACGGCTCATTGTAAGACCGTCAGGCAGTTGTGACGGCCCTGTGTAGAACCGTTACACCTTCCAGGAATTCTGCTTTCCAGAACATTCAAGCTAAGTCAAGCGACGATCTCGCTTCCATTCAACTAAGGCACTTTCCATATCATTAAATTGAACTCAATGAAACATAATTGATAAAACTTCAAATTGTCAATTACATCATTCATGAAGCAAGCTCAAACTACATTCAATTTTCTATCCGCAAGAGGGCGGATCTTGCGCAATTCTTTCACATAGCTATGGCATCCCTCGTCGTCTTCTTTCACTTCTTATTGTCACGGGCACACTTTGCTGATCTCCCACATGATCAGTGCATTCCGGATCGCTCTTTCATTCTCCTCGGTCCCCATCTTCCTAGCTAGAAGGGGAGGGTTGTGTAATAGTGCATGAACCTCGGTTTGGGGTAGCCCAATTTGAAGATAGCACCGGTGTGGGTTGTAGAGCACCATGGTAGTATTCCCCACTAACTGAAGATCAAGGCTTGGTTGTCGTGGTACCCTAAGCAAGGTGTTCCGAATGACTCTTGGATGCATCATGAACTTCTCTATTGGCAAAGTGTTGAGAAAGAGACGCCATTCATCCCGTGTTTTCTTGTCCGCCGTCTTGCATTCAACCTGTGAAGAAAATCCAAAGGCACCTCCAATGAAGAATAGAGGATGGCTCCCAAAGATTCGGCTGGCTGAAGTTATGTTCTCCTTGGGTTGGAACTTGATTCTCACACCCATCCAACACTCGAGGAGTATCATAGAGCCGAACAAAGGTCCTCCTAAGTAAGCGGAGCTAAGTCCTTCATAAAGGTATGAAAGGATTGCTTGAGATATGGACAAACCCCGCCACAACCCACTGATGATGCTAAGGTTTTGGATATCTAAGAGGTGGTCGGTGGTAGTGAAAAGGAAGACTCCGCATAAGCAAACCGACACGGCTTTGGCAATGGCTTCGTATCTCTCCCACTTGTTCTTACAATAAGAGACTATCCATTGAGCCATGGGTATCAAGTGAATAGTGTTTGGGAAGATCATGGTCCTCATGTCCTTTGGGTTGTGTATGAAATCGCTTAGGATCAAAGATGGGTCAATAGGTTCGACCGTATGGCACACTAGATCTTCATCCCCCACTTTAGTCTTAACAAGGGCTAGGTAGGTCTCTACCTCCTCCAATAGGACTGTAGCTTCAAAGAAAGGGAAAACGAAGGTATGTGTTTGTGGATGCCATAGTTCTATAAGGGCTGAAATGCTTGACCAATCTAAAGATAATTTCTGGAAGTTCTTGGCCAAAACTAGCAAAGGTTGGAGGTGCCATGCCATAAGAATTGAAGTTACTTCTAAAGGGAGTTATTTGACCATGGGAGCCACCCACTTCAAGTTGGAGTAACACCTTGGACCAGGCAAAGGCTAGGAAGAAGAAGAACGGAGAATCATGAGAAGCTTAAAAGTGCAGCAAATTGATGAACTTTTGAGGATAAATTGGAACTTACCACCCTTTGGGCACTTGAGCTCAGATGCTTGGGGATTGATGTCAACCGTTGCAGCTCCCCATGCTCCTTCTTGGCTGCTTTAGGGCCGGTGTAGACCATCTCTTCCATGTTTATCACTTTGAAGCTTCTCTTCATGGTGTTCCTTGCCCTTTGATGGAGGTTTTCTGCCCTTGTAGCAGAGGATTAGTGAAAGCTGCGATTTTTAAGGCTTGGTTCTATCTTTTAAAGGCTTGATTTTGATCAGATTTGGGTTAGAAGGCCTTATCCTAAGCCTAGGAGAGTTCTAGTATGGATTAATGTATCCTTGCTTCGAGTTTGGGCTCTCACGGCAGAATCTGTCACGGAGTACACTTTGTTCTCTGGCGGTCAATCGTACGACCGTCACACATCCTTGACGCTCCATGACTAGGCCGTCACATTTTCTGCTACATGAGTTTCAGTCAATCAGGCTCTGTCATGTCTGACGGTCTCATCTATGACCGTTACCTTCTCTGACGCTCCTTCAGTGGGCCGTCACATTTCCTGCTACACATTTAGCCCAACATCGTTCTGTCATATCTGACGGTCTCATCTTAGACCATTACTTATCTCTGACGCTCCATCAGTGGACCGTCACATTTCCTGCTACGCAGTTTTCAGTCCACCCTCTGTCGTCTCTGACGGCCTGGTCCTGATGCGTTACATTAGTCTGACGCTCTCCCTCTAGACCGTCACACCTTCTGCTGCAGGTTTGTTCTCTCCCTTTTCTCCTTTGGTCTGACCTGTCGGTCCTACACTTTGCCCCTGTTCATTCATTTACACTCCCGTCCACATTTACTTTCATCCGTTCATTCGCACACATTCACATTCATTTCACATTCACATTCGTTCATTCATCCACATAATAAAACAAAACATAAAAAATATTTGCATTCATTTCATTCACATGAGTCATGTACAAGTAATGGGAATAAGAAGAAAAGAGAATACATCACTCGGCCGGTTTGTCTCCCGGGCCCTCGCTATCACCAGCACCCTCTTGCCGCTTGGCTGGCGGCTCCATGGTACTGTGATCTCCCTCTCGTGGTCGTCTCCTATCCGCCTCCTTGTTCCTCCGTTGATCAGAAGAACTAGCCAGGTAGTTTCCTACCGAGCCGCTCGGCATTCCGCTCCGTATGCTCCCTGCTATAGCACTCTGAGATCCACTCAGTGCAGGCCCTCGACTGATCATCCGGACTATCCACTCTACGGCCCGTAGCTCGATCTTCAAGTCGTGAATCTGAAGTCGCGCCGCTCGAGCCTCGCCCCTGTATCTATCAAGATCCGCTGTCTGGGTAGCTGTCCGTTCTAATTCCCCTCTCAATAGGGCTACCTCTGCCCGCAGGTGCTCCGTCTCCGCACGGGTCCGCTCAGTCTCCGCCCGAGCTCGCTCCGCCTCGGCCACGGCCACGATCAGCTCTCTCGCCTGCATTTTTGCATGATTAGCTCATTTTAACATTTAGGCATTTTGTGTTAGGCATTTAGTGATTTAAGTCAAGAGTAGGCACTTAAGTTTAGTGTTTTACCCGCTCCACAAGGGTGGCCTCCGCCTCCTCGGCCCGAGCAACTGCTCGAGTGAACTCCGCATCTCGTTCAGCTCTGCCCCTGACAGGCTGTGACGATGAAGATGGAGCATCCGGTCTCGCTCTTTGGGCTCCCTCAGCCCGCTGCATTTAGAAGTCAAAGTTAGTCATATTCACATCATAAGCATTTAAGTCTTAAGTGTAGAATCTCACTAGGAGCTCCAAAGCAGTCCGGTACTCATCCCGTTGCTGGATGGTGGCGTGAAGGAGTCCCTCGAGCTCGGCTATACGTCCCTGAGGGTCTAGGTGCATTTAGAAAGCATGAGTTGGAAGCATATAGCATTGATTTAGGATAGACATAGTTTAAGTTTAGAATTTCATACCGGTCATCGGGTGCCTCTGAACACCTGGTCCCCATACCGCTGCGAGTAAGCCTTGAGGTAAGCCTCGTTACTTTCTGCCCGATCCTTCACCGCCCGGCCTCTCTTGTTCCAGTCATGCACGTACTTGGCCTTTCGGGCGCACCAATCCACATTGCCACTTATACTGACGCGGGACGGGACTGACAAATGGACTAAACCTATGATGAAGACCAAGTGCGGCCAGCACTCACACGTGACAAGGCAAGCCGAGTGATCGACCTCCGTACTATTCCTCCGAAGAGAGGCGTCTCTCAACAAGAAACCCAAGTCCACGGTCGTCCCTATGAGGGAAACGAGTGGATCAAAGCGGCAAAGGAGCCGACGCGCAACTATAGGAGTCTAGTCCGAGCTCGGTGCTCGACTAGGGCCACGGAATGGGATACTCTCACTCACGATCTCGCGGTGTTGAATGCTAGCTAGGATCCCTACGCTCTCACGCGGCATATAAGATCACATACTAGTAAAGCAAAATGCCAAGGGGGGAGCGTCGCACGTACCTCCACGCCTAGGCGTGGGGAAGGAACCCCGGCCGAGACCGACAACCCCGATACACACAATGAAAGAATAGGTACAAGCCAGCAATGGTGCCCACTCCTCGCAGGGAGATAACAGGCTACAACAATTCCATTCGGGGCGGCCGATACACGGGCTGACGGGCTGCACTCGGTGAAGGGTTGGCCACGAGGAGGGTCCGGATGACGATCGGCAGAATCGCAGCAACGCGCGACTCGGTGGTAAACGTTCCCACGAATGGATCCGGAGTCCGATTGGGGCGCCGTCAGCGAGGGCGCGTAGTTAGGTCGCAGGAGGAAGCCTCGGCCAAAAGGCGTGCTCAGATTCTGTCCGTGGAAGCCGTGGCCGCACCTGCAAGTGGGGACAAGGAATCTGCACCCAGAACTGCGCTGTCGAGCGGGGAAAATGGTAACTCGCTGCTCCGGTAGGCGAACGAGGCCCCGCTTGTGGGTGGACGTCGGGGACGCAGAGCAGCAGGTCCCGCCCAAAGGGCTCGATCAGATCTGATCGTGGCTGAGAGCAGCAGGCTCTGAAATCCGCTGGTGGCTCTGGCGCCGGTTGGGCAGGGCAGACCTGCGTGACTTCACGGGAACGGATGCCACGAGCAGCTCGGACGTCGGAACGACGTGAGGTCGGCGGCGTTGGACATAGGACGGGGAGAGGTATGATCGGTGAAGATCCCGCGCCCAAACTCGCAGATGTCCGTCCTGTGGGAATTTTGTAATGGGGCGAACAGAACCAGGCCCGCAGGGAGAGGGGGTCCTGCGCGCGCTCACGAGAAAAAATGCCACGGGCGGTGCCGATCTCTGAATGAGGCGAGACCACCTCGCACGCGTCGACGACTCGTAGAAGAACCACAAAAAAATGGGCTGGTCGCCCAAGATCCTCACGAACAGGGGGTGGTCGTCGCTGCTCTTGGAGGAGAAATCTGGGCGCACCGAACTAGAACTTGAGAAGGGATAGGGGAGAAAGGGGCCCTCGGCGTCGCACCGAGGGGATGGGGAGTCGCACCCCGGGGTTGCTCCCGTCGCAGGAGCAGAGGAGGAAGAGAGGGTCGCCCTCTCCAAGGGGTGGCTGCGCCAATGGCTGCTCAATCAAAATATTTCATCTATTCATTAATTCTCCAAAGAAAATACAAGAGATCTTTTATATGGGGAGGGGGAATGCTAGGTTTGAAACCCTAGCCAAGAGGGAGGGGAGGGGGGTGCGCACAAGGCAAGGGGGGAAAGGGGGGGCGCAAGGCTTCCTAGAATCTAGGAGGCAATTGGGGGAAGGGGGCGGCCAAAGAAGGAGGGGTGTGGTCGGATGGGGAAGGGGGGGGGGATGCGCACTCCACTCCTACAAAGTAGGAGTGGGGGCGGCTGCCACCTCTTCCTCTTGGAAGAGATGAAGGGGGGCGCCCAAAACCCTAATCCACAAGGGGGGGGGGCGCAAATCCCAATGGGCCAACCATGTGGGAAGGTGGTCAGCCCAAATGGGCCAAGAAGGGTGGACCACAAGGTGGCCCACTAACCCTCTTGCCTAACTAATAAGCCTAACATCACCTAATGGAAGCCTAATTGGCCCCAATTGGCCTACAAAGGTCCACAATAATAAATAAAGTGTCCACGCAGGGACTAAACCAAGGCCCAGCATGGCCTAAAGCATAAATAACTAAAGATAACTCTGCGCGTCCGCCAAGTGATCACCGAGCCAAAGGGATGCCGGCGAGATCCGTGTACTCCGTCGTGAAGCGTGGCGCGTGTCCTCACCAATTCTCCCCGGGTGGGAAGAACTCGACCCCGTCGAGTAAGGGTCACGGTCGCTCAAGTAGCGCTCCAGCAGGTCCGGGTCGATCCTCTCCAGCTCTCCACGTGTGATCCAGGCGTCGTCTGTCGCAGGGCGCCCTCTCCAACGCACTAGGAAGCGCTGGTAGGCTCCGCTCCTGGTCGTGGTCACCTGCTCATCCAGTATGCAATCTATATGCTCGCGTGTCTGTAATGGGGCTGGAGGAGGTGGACGCTCAGAAGGTGTAATGCTCTCAACAGGAGGGGTAGGCCCAAAAAGCTCACTGGGAATCACCGCGGGATCCCGATATGCCACCAGATCAGAGACATTGAACGTCGAACTGATCCCATAGTCGTCTGGTAGCTCAATCTCATACGCATTCGACCCTATTCGCTTCAGAACTCGGAAGGGTCCTGCACCGCGGTCCTGGAGTTTCTTCACGGCCCCCGAAGGGAACCGTTCAGGTCTAACCCTGATCATGACGTGCTCTCCCACTTGGAACTCACGGGTGCGTCGATGCGCGTCAGCTAAATCCTTATAACGTGCGTTGCTGGCCTCGAGGTGGTGATGATGCAGACTCCGAACTAGCTGTGTTGACTCATACCTATGTGAATGCAGTGGTGGTCCTGGACATCCAAACATGGATCTAACATGCCTATGACGTCTACCTGACTGGACAGCACGGGGAGGACCAGGACAACCAAAGTTGTATCTATCATGCATGGGTGTCCTACGGAATGTGGTAGACTCATGGGGACTAAATTGCCCAAACTCACTCATGACATTCCCTATATGAGACAAACCCCTATATGATGGTGGACATGAAGAAACATGGGGAAGAGACATGTGTCCCTGGCCTCCTAAGCTCGGGCATCTGGATGCCGGTAAGGTGAGGTGTTGACTAGAAGGCCTAGGTGGTGTATGATAGTGGACCTCCTCGACAAGGTGGTGAAAAGAATATGGGTCGAGAGGCTCACTAGGGAGGGGATCGAAAGGGTCAAAGAAATGATGACCCCTCCCGACAGGTCCCTTCACTATACTTGCCCATGTGCGACATTCACCCAGGTGCAGATAATCACCTTCAGGCACTCTCATGTATGGGGCAAGAGGCTCATGAGGAAGGCAAGGAAGGCAAGGTTCCTCCCTCGGGACCGTGAAACCATAAGCGGGGACAAAATCAACCTCCACGGGTATGGGAAATAATAAAAGGACCTCGGATGTGATATGTCCTATGGTGTAGACCGAGGTAATAGACCCCAAAGCAGGGAGTGTAAAGCTATGACTATAGGGTTGGTCAGACCCTAAGGTCAACATATAAGTCAACTCCCATTGATAATCTAAACTCCTAAGGAAGTCCTTCACATTTTCAAGAAAGCAGAAGGACCGAAAAGTGGTGTGAAAGGAGTTAAGGGGTATTATTGGGAGGGCTGGTCCCATGGGTGTATAGCAAGGAATGGAGACATCTAGAAGTGGACCCTCCCTTAGCCAGCTAGCTAAAGACTCTCCAATGACCAGTTCACCCTCGAAAGGTAAGAATGTCTCTATATGAGGGTCTAAGGGTGAAGCCTCTCTCTCGGGAGTGGAAACTGAGTCCTCTATGATGTGGGGGGGGTCACTCCCTAACTCCTCAACCTCAGTTAGGTACTCCTCCATCAACTCATGTTCAGCCTCGTAACTCACTGGAACAAACCCTGGTGATGACATGGAGGTGGTCGGCGTAACGCCGTCATGGAAGACAAACTCACCGGGAAGGTGAGATGGGTGTAGGGTGCAGGTCCTCCTATCCAGGTCGATGGTCGCACTTCTTTCCTCCAACCAAGTTCGCCCTAAAATGATGCATGGACCAGCAAGTGTGCTGATCTTGCACCAAGCGCCATCGAAATATTTAACGGGGCCAAACCGCCGTTGGAACTCGATAAAAGCTAAACCATCACGGAGAACAATCTCCCCGGTCTTAGAGAGTGACTCAACAATGTCTTGTGAGACACAGTTAGACGACACCCTACTGATGAAGTCGATCTCCGTATGCATCCCATTAGGTAGGATGGCAGTGGACATGACAGGGCGCTGGAATGACTCGGCCATCGGTATAGGGATCGGGTCTCCCGACGACTGAGTGGTAGGGCCGACACCCAGGGATCGTGCCATAAGAGCGTCGAATCGGGCCAACAGGGATGACCAATCTGACACGTGGGCACAAGGAACCACCATGGGGCTGGCGGGGAGCTGGACATGCAAGACTCAACGAGACAAGGATAAATACTCTAACTAGACACAAGCCTAAAATGACAATGCAAGGGTTGGTTACCTAGATGAACTAAGAGACTCAATGCACCCTAGACAACCTAAAGACTCAAAAGACCTAAGACCCCAATTTGTTAGAACAAACTGGTTCCCTAAGCTCTGATACCAAATTTGACGCGGGACGGGACTGACAAATGGACTAAACCTATGATGAAGACCAAGTGCGGCCAGCACTCACACGTGACAAGGCAAGCCGAGTGATCGACCTCCGTACTATTCCTCCGAAGAGAGGCGTCTCTCAACAAGAAACCCAAGTCCACGGTCGTCCCTATGAGGGAAACGAGTGGATCAAAGCGGCAAAGGAGCCGACGCGCAACTATAGGAGTCTAGTCCGAGCTCGGTGCTCGACTAGGGCCACGGAATGGGATACTCTCACTCACGATCTCGCGGTGTTGAATGCTAGCTAGGATCCCTACGCTCTCACGCGGCATATAAGATCACATACTAGTAAAGCAAAATGCCAAGGGGGGAGCGTCGCACGTACCTCCACGCCTAGGCGTGGGGAAGGAACCCCGGCCGAGACCGACAACCCCGATACACACAATGAAAGAATAGGTACAAGCCAGCAATGGTGCCCACTCCTCGCAGGGAGATAACAGGCTACAACAATTCCATTCGGGGCGGCCGATACACGGGCTGACGGGCTGCACTCGGTGAAGGGTTGGCCACGAGGAGGGTCCGGATGACGATCGGCAGAATCGCAGCAACGCGCGACTCGGTGGTAAACGTTCCCACGAATGGATCCGGAGTCCGATTGGGGCGCCGTCAGCGAGGGCGCGTAGTTAGGTCGCAGGAGGAAGCCTCGGCCAAAAGGCGTGCTCAGATTCTGTCCGTGGAAGCCGTGGCCGCACCTGCAAGTGGGGACAAGGAATCTGCACCCAGAACTGCGCTGTCGAGCGGGGAAAATGGTAACTCGCTGCTCCGGTAGGCGAACGAGGCCCCGCTTGTGGGAGGACGTCGGGGACGCAGAGCAGCAGGTCCCGCCCAAAGGGCTCGATCAGATCTGATCGTGGCTGAGAGCAGCAGGCTCTGAAATCCGCTGGTGGCTCTGGCGCCGGTTGGGCAGGGCAGACCTGCGTGACTTCACGGGAACGGATGCCACGAGCAGCTCGGACGTCGGAACGACGTGAGGTCGGCGGCGTTGGACAGAGGACGGGGAGAGGTACGATCGGTGAAGATCCCGCGCCCAAACTCGCAGATGTCCGTCCTGTGGGAATTTTTTAATGGGGCGAACAGAACCAGGCCCGCAGGGAGAGGGGGTCCTGCGCGCGCTCACGAGAAAAAATGCCACGGGCGGTGCCGATCTCTGAATGAGGCGAGACCACCTCGCACGCGTCGACGACTCGTAGAAGAACCACAAAAAAATGGGCTGGTCGCCCAAGATCCTCACGAACAGGGGGTGGTCGTCGCTGCTCTTGGAGGAGAAATCTGGGCGCACCGAACTAGAACTTGAGAAGGGATAGGGGAGAAAGGGGCCCTCGGCGTCGCACCGAGGGGATGGGGAGTCGCACCCCGGGGTTGCTCCCGTCGCAGGAGCAGAGGAGGAAGAGAGGGTCGCCCTCTCCAAGGGGTGGCTGCGCCAATGGCTGCTCAATCAAAATATTTCATCTATTCATTAATTCTCCAAAGAAAATACAAGAGATCTTTTATATGGGGAGGGGGAATGCTAGGTTTGAAACCCTAGCCAAGAGGGAGGGGAGGGGGGTGCGCACAAGGCAAGGGGGGAAAGGGGGGGCGCAAGGCTTCCTAGAATCTAGGAGGCAATTGGGGGAAGGGGGCGGCCAAAGGAGGAGGGGTGTGGTCGGATGGGGAAGGGGGGGGATGCGCACTCCACTCCTACAAAGTAGGAGTGGGGGCGGCTGCCACCTCTTCCTCTTGGAAGAGATGAAGGGGGGCGCCCAAAACCCTAATCCACAAGGGGGGGGGGCGCAAATCCCAATGGGCCAACCATGTGGGAAGGTGGTCAGCCCAAATGGGCCAAGAAGGGTGGACCACAAGGTGGCCCACTAACCCTCTTGCCTAACTAATAAGCCTAACATCACCTAATGGAAGCCTAATTGGCCCCAATTGGCCTACAAAGGTCCACAATAATAAATAAAGTGTCCACGCAGGGACTAAACCAAGGCCCAGCATGGCCTAAAGCATAAATAACTAAAGATAACTCTGCGCGTCCGCCAAGTGATCACCGAGCCAAAGGGATGCCGGCGAGATCCGTGTACTCCGTCGTGAAGCGTGGCGCGTGTCCTCACCATATACCCTTGGAAGACTTGCCCGGACGCTCATCATTTCTACGCGGGAATGTCACCTCTGGCTGATGGAGTCCCCGAGTCCGTAGGATCGGTCGGTAGTGCAAGGGCTCGATGACGTTGATGCAGTGCCGCCATATATCTCGCCCGATGTACGCCAGGGATGCCTTAACCCATGGCTGTCCCTCGTGGCCCTCGTCTCGGTATGGGGTCCATCTCACCTGAAAGTCATATCCGTCCATTTAGAAGCATTTAGAGGCATCTAAAAGCATTTTTAAGGCATGTAGAAGCATTTTAAGTTCGGATCTTACCGCCGTATGTGGGAATGAGTCTAGATCATCCTGGATCGCCCGGGTCAGCCTGCTGATCGACCCCGTGTCCCTCACTACAACCCATCGCCTCGCGATCAGGTTCCGCTCAGGGTGTAGCTGTGTACCTCTCCCAATCCCCAGGAGATAGACGAAGCTCCAGATCTGCATTTTGAGTCGAGTGTCAACATATCAGTTGCATTCATGAATTTCATTTGCATAATCATATAAGAAGGCATTTAGAGTTCAACATTTACCTGTAGGAAAAGTGAGAAGCCGCCCAGCATCGTCCGTCAGTCTGTGGTGCTGAGTGACTCGAAGAGGAAGGCGAGCGTTGCCGCTCCCCATGCGTACTTCCCCACTCTGCCCAGATCCTCCAGCAGTGGCAGCAGTCTGCAGCTGATCACATCAGCTCGGGTCGGAAAGAGCAGTTTCCTGAACAACAGCATCAGGAATCGTCTCAGGACCCGGTCTCCTTCCTGTCCAGTCTCCGCCGCCACTCGTGGGCGTACTTGCTCAATCACCCTGTCTAGATGCTGCTCGGGTAGCTCCCCGATTGCTATCACTGTGTTGGGTTCGGTGCGTTGGATTCAGAGGGGGGGTGAATGAATCTCCCAAAAAAAAAATTTCGCCCAATTAAAAATCTAGTTCGCTAACTAGACAAAACTAGATAACCTGAAGAACTAATTAAATCTCTCCTTCTTCAGAAGGACAATGAGCAATTGCAGAATAATAATATCAAAGGACACTCAATACCACAGTCAAACACACGGTGTGCAATCAAGCCATATCACCCCTATGCATTCATCTAGCGTCAAACACACAATGAGATCAAACCACACCGTAAACAAGAGATTTTTAGGTGGTTCGGTCCTCCAGACCTACATCCACGCCACACTCAACCCGAGTGTGGATTATTGCTGACTCACAGCTTGAACGGCTGAGCATCACAGCTTGCCTACATCAGCTGGGCCTCACAGCTTGCTATCCGCTGAGCATCACAGCTTGCTATCCCGCTGAGCATCACAGCTTGCTGTCCAGAGGAGTCCACCTCTGCAACGCTGAGCATTATAGCTTGGCTCTGCTGGGCAATACAGCTTAGCCGTCCGAGGTATCCACCTCGCCACTGTGCATCACAGCTTACACTGCTGACTCACAGCTTGAAGAAAGGTAAAATGGAAAACAAGAAATGCAGCACCGAAAAGCTGAAAATGAAGCACAAAACATATAGCTCTCAAAGGAGCAGGTCTGGCTTGGATTTGATCCAAATGCCAGAGGACAGATTTCTTCTCCACAAACTCCTTCTCTCTCTCTCTCTCTCTCTTCTGCTTCTTCTCTTACACTCTGCTCTTCTTTCTCTTTTTGCTTCTTCTCTTACACTCTGCTCTTCTTTCTTTTTTTTCTCTCGTTCTGCTTCACACTCGATCGTGCAGGCCCTCAGTTCCTTCTCTGCTTCAGTCACACTCTCCTCTGCTCCGATCAGTCTTCTCCTGAGGAAGAAGTCTTCATATATATAGCAGCAGCTAGGGCGTGTGTCTTCCACATTTCCCGCCCAGAAGGTTCCTCCACGTGTCATCATCCTGTCAGCCCTTCCAGCCTCGGATCACGTGCTCTCATTAACCTCAACGAAATAGCACCTGCCAGGGCATCAATCATAAAATGTTCTTCAGACAGTTATACAAGATGTATAGACATGTCACAAGGGAGTGTATAGACTTAGAGAGCATGCGACAGCAATGTATATACTTTGAACGCGTGCAATGCATGCAAGACAGTGTATAGACTTTGTTGAGAGAGATGCACACATGCACATAGGAAAGTATGTACATTGACGATGAGTGCACAGGAAAGTTGTCAAGCAATGTACAGACTTTGCTACCTAGCATTAATGCATGAATGCATCATGTATAGACTTGATGAACTGGCGTGTATGGACTTTGAACGCGTGTAACAAGACAGTGTGCAGACTTGTGTTCATGCAGCAACACGCGTTGTATAGACTTGCTATCATGCGGATGTATAGACTTGGCATTATGAAGCACACAGGCTGTACAGACTTGTGCTAATGCTGCAAGTGGACAATGTACAGACTTCAAGTGCATGCAACAGGACAATATGTAAACTTCAGCTCGTGCAATGCAGTGTACAGACTTTGAATGGCATTCTATAAAACCAATGTAGTGTACAGACTTTACCGATGTACAGACTTGTGCAGACTTGCTAGCATGCAGATGTATAGACTTTGGTTCGTGCAACACACATGCTGTACAGACTTTGAACGTGTGCATGCTATGCGATGTATAGACTTGCCAACAACTAGTGTATGGACTTAATAGCTAGGAATGTGCAGACTTGAAGTGAATGCATGGACTATGCACAACGAATGTATAGACTTGCTCATGGACTATGCACAGCGAATGTATAGACTTGCTGTAAGGAATGTGCAGACTTGGTGGAAGTGCTAAAACAGTGAGCGTAGGTAAAGATGAGGAATGTATAGACTTGCTCAGTTCAGCTGCATGAAGCAAGGCAATGTATGGACTTACCGATGTACGCTAATGCACAAAGGCTTGGTCCGATGTACAGACTTACCGATGTACAGACTTAGTGCATGAAGCAAGGCAATGTATGTATAGACTTAGCATGAGACACTAAGTGAGACAGTGCAATGTATAGACTTACCCAAGACATCGTGAGCAACTGGACGATGTACAGACTTAATACGCATGAAGCACACGATGCAGCTAGACCCTGTACAGACTTATCAATGTGTAGACTTGCACATATGCATGAACAAGTGAAATGTGCAAACGTTGTACATACTTGCTAAGCTATCAACAGATGAATGTATAGACTTTACATATGCATGATGGCAAGTGTATAGACTTCATCTATCAAGGTTCAGGCATGCTGTCAAAGCAATGTATGGACTTGACCGATGCAATGTATAGACTTTCTATGCTGACGATGTTCAGACTAGGCTGCAATGTGTAGACTTGGCTTATGCATGAAAATTACAGCAGAGAATGTACAGACTTGCTGTATGCATGAACTAGCCGAAGGCACTGACTTCCTATATGCTCAAGCAGGACTTTCATTTAGACAGAGATGATCATGATATGCTATGCTGACTCATAGTGTTTGCTATCATCAAAATGACAGGGGCACAATAATCTCTCCCTTTTTGATGATGGCAACACTATGAGTCACACTGACTCATGTCAAACTATTCTCCCCCTTTGACTGCATCAAAAAGAAAATAGTTTGAGATGAGAAATACAAATATGCATGCAATGATTGAATGAAAGTCTCCCCTTTTGACTAAGTCATGCAATGATTTAATGAAAGACTTCCCCTTTGGCAAAAAATCTCCCCCTTTGAGAATAATGATCAGAAAAGTTCTGAAGGCTGAAACCAATTATGATGAAAGGAGATATCAACAAAAGCACAGGGATAATCAAGCATTACCACAATCTGTAAGCACAATGCATTTGATTCAGAAGCCAATGAATGGATGAGGAAGAAGGATTTTCATCAGCACACCAAATTCATAAATCTTGATAAACGGATTTCAGACTATTCAATTATAATAGATTATGAATGATCTTCAACTTACTATCATGATTTAAGAATGATGAATCTAAAGTTTATCAGGAAATTTCAATACTCATATCTGAAACATCTTTTAATAGAAATGAACCAAACAAAAACTCATCTGATATTCATGTTTAATCTCCCTCCATCTTACTCAATTGAAATTCAATGACTCCTTTGGAAGTTACACAAGATAGTATTGAGATTAAACAGAGATAAATGTGTCTGACTTTGTCTTTAATTTTTCAGAATTTTCTATTGATCAGCACTTATTTTTCCTAAGCAAGTTTGGTTCAGTCAACACCTTTTTACGTGAGGCACAACACGTCTCAGGTGAAGTGACCCAATTACTCAGTGTGACAACCATATTACCTCTCAAAAGAACAGAGTTAGCAATTTGGAGTGTCTTTTTACATGAGGAGACGCCTTGATCAGAGGCCAGAATCCCTAGTTACTCAACACAACCATGCCATTGCTCTGCCAGATTTTCAATCATTTTTATAAGAGAGGTAACTATGGCACTTCATGACATGAGCTTGCTCTATTTCTTTGATAGAGAACCCAGTTTCTCTGTGACCAAAGTCATTGCTCTTGCATAATTTTCTTTCTCATATTTTCAAGTTTTACAGACAAAGCTCAGTACACTTAATTGTTTAAGAACAATACCAACTACATGTATCTTAACCAAGGAAAGCCATGGTTTTAAAATTTCAGATTTCAGAAGGTTTTGCATGAAGTTACATGAGATAGTTGGTTAAGATTTATTAGACAAATGATTCAGATACTTTCATGTCTTTTAGATCAAAACTTAATGAATACATTAGTCTTAAATCAATTTGATTCATCAGACATTCTTAAGCTAGTATAATAGAAGATTCTTCTTTTCAGAATATTTCTGATTTATGATTAGGGTGCACTGACTAAAATCTTTCCTCATTCAGATGAATCAACATTGACATTGCAGCAAATCAGTGGAGTCAACAAAGCATTTTTATTGAGAGAATAGCAGAAAGCAATCATGATGAGACAAGGGTTGAACATTAGAACAGTTCAGTTTAGAATTCAATAGCTGAGTCTGGAGTACAGATAGAACAGCTACACAAGTGGAGACAGCAGTGAATTCATAGTGAACCACACATTTGCCAAGAGAATGGATCAGATTGCTAGACAGAAGGAGTTCAAGAGGTGAATAAGTGATCAAACATGAATGCTCCCCGTGTCTAGATGCATCATGTGAAGGATAAAACATAAGCAGCAATATGATTGATCAAAAACAGTTGGACTCCCCCTGACTATATGCATGAAATGTATTGAAAGCACATCACGTGATATCAAATTTTACATTCAGATATGATTCATGAAAATTAGATAGAAGAGAATTACCAAAAGCATGATTGTGTAATTCATATTTCAGAAAACTTCAGTTTAGCACCAACAGATCAACATGATATGCAGTCATTTCAAGTTCACAATTTCATATAATGGAATTTAAACTAGATGGTCAGAACAAACCTAAAGAGCAGGATCCTGGGGTCTTCCTGTTGAGTGCCCTGGTTTATTTACCCCTCCTTTTCAAACCAAGGCACACATGTAGCATGTTAATCAACTTGATCCTGCAGGGACCCAACCAGCTTTGGGTCCTACGTTAGCCCTGACAGGTGTTCTGAACAATCTTTTAGCAAAGTTATCATCATGATCCATCAGGTGACAATTGTCCATAGAATGTCCAAAATTTCCATAATATCTACATGAAATGACTGATTTCTGGTTCTTATAATGCATAGTAACAGCAGTATGAGGTCTATAAACATGATCATAAGATTTTCTATTGTATGCATGAACAGTTTGTTTCTTATTCTTAATCAGCCAACATTCAGCAGATTTGTGACCTTGCTTACCACAGTTGAAGCATGAAATATTTACAGGTCTTGCTCTAGGGAATTTAGCAGATTTGGAATTTATGTGATTTCCCTGAACATACCAGCAGTCCCTGACTATATGCCCATACTTGCCACATTCAAAGCACCTGAGGTGCTTGCTGCTTGATTCAGAATTATTCCAATAATTTCCTGACCAGCACTCAACAGCCTTGTGCCCAGGCTTATTGCAATTAGAGCACACAGTGTGCTGACTGGACTTGGGTTTAATTCCGTAAGGACCATGAAAATGCATGGAAGACCTAGCATGCAGTTTATTGTCTTCTTTCATGATAAAACATGCATTCATGAGATGACCATGCTTACCACAATAGTAACATGAAGCATCAGGCTTCCTAGTAGCATGGTTTCTATCAAAGGACTTTCTAGAATGCAATGTTTCACTCGCATGCTCATCCTTTAACATCACTCTGCAATGTTCCATTATGTGACCTACCATCCCACAATAATAATATGACCCTTTTTTAATATGAGTGTGTGAGAGATCATGTGTCTTGTGTGTAGCTTTCTTTGTATCAGCAGGAGTGTTTTTGTTCTTTTTCTGAAGATTTTCATTCCTTTTCAGTTTCAGAATTTGTTCTGCAGATTTGGAATTGACAGTGGATTTTTGATTTTTCTGAGCACTGAATTCGAAGATAGGTATACTAGATGTGCTAGTTGGCTCAGAACTATACACGAATGAAGTGTGAAGCTTACTGTCAAGGCACTTTTTATTAGCTGGGTTAAAACCCAGACCCTCACGTTAGAAATTAATTTTGCAACCAAGGAGCTTATCCAAATTATCCTTTCCACTCACAAATTTTTCAAGAGATTTGTTCAAGTCAGAGATTTCAGATTCAAGTTTTGAAACATTAAGTTCTAGGACAACAATTTCCGTTTCATAGGAAATGACCTGGTTATGCAGTGCATCATTCAGACTTTTCAATGTTTCATTTTCCTGTTTGAGTTTGAGCTGATTTTCAAATTGATTTCCATCAACAACACATTTTCCTTTTTCTAGAGCACGCAGTCTCTCTGACATAGCAGTGTTTAACTACTTCAACTCTTCATTCCCTTTTTGTATCAGTTTCAATTTTTCATTTTCAGATTTCAAATTTTTAATTTGTTCAGCAGAATTTTCATCATTAGTAATGGAACTTAGCTGTTCTATTAGAACTTCTTCTCTCTGTTCATCTTTCAAACTTTTATTGAGCAATTAATTATTCTCATTTCTTAATGAGGCAACTAGATCCTTATACCATTCAAGATCAAAATTAAGACTCTCGTTAACTTCTTTTAGACATGAGCAATCATTGCAAACAAAATCTTTTACCAGTTTTTCATTCTGAACTACATTATCGTTATGAGACTGATCATCATCAATCAAGCTAAGTCTTTCCTTTAGTTTAGCAATTTCACAAACAAGCTCTTGATTTTCCTTTTTGTGTAAACCAATTTATTTTATAAGCATTTCTTTCTCAGATTTCAAATGATCTAGATCTGAAGTAACAGAATCAAACTCTTTTAGTTGTCTTCTGAATATCTCATTTTCTGTCTTCAGAATTTCCATATCCTCACCTTCAGAATTAGCATTCACATGATCATTCAACTTTCTTTTTAGAGATTTATTTCATTTTTTTAACTTTTCGTAAGAATCAAGCAAATCATTGTATGCTACAATCCAATCATCCATATCATAATTATCAAATTTAGAAGGTACCTTATCTTCATCTTCTTCTTCATTTTCTTCTTGCTGTCCATCATTGTCAACCATCAGACATGTGTTGTGATTCCTGGTAAGCTTCAGTTTCTCTAAAATCTCCTTGGCAGACCTGCAAGAAGAGACACATGAAATTAGAGCTCTGTCAAGTGATGCTTTCATTAAATCTAATGCTCTCGAGTTGACAGAGTCTTTCAGTCTATCCTTATCAGTCCATCTAGATTTATCTTTTGATAATTTGTGTGGACCGTGGACCATTACATTCCAAAGACCAGGATCAATTTTCCTCACATACCGATGCAGCTTTTCCAGCCATATATCAAAGTCATCACCTCTGAAGATCGGTGGATGAGCCATCGAGAGATGATAGATGCACCGAAAATAGATGAGCAAAGCAAGACACTAAATCAGTGAAACAAAACACCGAGCACAAGAAACCCACTCTGAAATGCACCATAGAAGATGCAGGATCTGCTGTGGATTGTTAGGTCCTATGCACAGCAACCCGCTCTGATACCAAGTGTTGGGTTCGATGCGGTGGATTCAGAGGGGGGGGGTGAATGAATCTCCCCCAAAAAAAATTTCTCCCAATTAAAAATCTAGTTTGCTAACTAGAAAAAACTAGATAACCTGAAGAACTAATTAAATCTCTCTTTCTTCAGAAGGACAATGAGCAATTGCGGAATAACAATATCAAAGGACACTCAATACCACAGTCAAACACACGGTGTGCAATCAAGCCATATCGCCCCTATGCATTCATCTAGCGTCAAACACACAATGAGATCAAACCACACCGTACACAAGAGATTTTTAGGTGGTTCGGTCCTCCAGACCTACATCCACCCCACACTCAACCCGAGTGTGGATTACTACTGACTTACAGCTTGAACGGCTGGGCATCACAGCTTGCCTACATCAGCTGGGCCTCACAGCTTGCCATCCGCTGAGCATCACAGCTTGCTATCCCACTGAGCATCACAGCTTGCTGTCCATAGGAGTCCACCTCTGCAACGCTGAGCATTACAGCTTGGCTCTGCTGGGCAATACAGCTTAGCCGTCCGAGGTATCCACCTCGCCGCTGTGCATCATAGCTTGCACTGTTGACTCACAGCTTGAAGAAAGATAAAATGGAAAACAAGAAATGCAGCACCGAAAAGCTGAAAATGAAGCATAAAACATATGGCTCTCAAAGGAGCAGGTCTGGCTTGGATTTGATCCAAATGCCAGAGGACAGATTTCTTCTCCACGAACTCCTTCTCTCTCTCTCTCTCTTCTTTCTCTTCTGCTTCTTCTCTTACACTCTGCTCTTCTTTCTCTTTTTGCTTCTTATCTTACACTCTGCTCTTCTTTCTTTTTTTTCTCTCGTTCTGCTTCACACTCGATCGTGCAGGCCCTCAGTTCCTTCTCTGCTTTAGTCACACTCTCCTCTGCTCCGATCAGCCTTCTCCTGAGGAAGAAGTCTTCATATATATAGCAGCAGCTAGGGCGTGTGTCTTCCACATTTCCCGCCCAGAAGGTTCCTCCACGTGTCATCATCCTGTTAGCCCTTCCAGCCTCGGATCACGTGCTCTCATTAACCTCCACGAAATAGCACCTGCCAGGGCATCAATCATAAAATGTTCTTCAGACAGTTATACAAGATGTATAAACATGTCACAAAGGAGTGTATAGACTTAGAGAGCATGCGACAGCAATGTATATACTTTGAACGCGTGCAATGCATGCAAGACAGTGTATAGACTTTGTTGAGAGAGATGCACACATGCACATAGGAAAGTATGTACATTGACGATGAGTGCACAGGCAAGTTGTCAAGCAAAGTACAGACTTTGCTACCTAGGGTTAATGCATGAATGCATCATGTATAGACTTGATGAACTGGCGTGTATGGACTTTGAACGCGTGTAACAAGACAGTGTGCAGACTTATGTTCATGCAGCAACACGCGTTGTATAGACTTGCTATCATGCGGATGTATAGACTTGGCGTTATGAAGCACACAGGCTGTACAGACTTGTGCTAATGCTGCAAGCGGACAATGTACAGACTTCAAGTGCATGCAACAAGACAATGTGTAAACTTCAGCTCGTGCAATGCAGTGTACAGACTTTGAATGGCATTCTATGGAACCAATGTAGTGTATAGACTTTACCGATGTACAGACTTGTGTAGACTTGCTAGCATGCAGATGTATAGACTTTGGTTCGTGCAACACACAGGCTGTACAGACTTTGAACGCGTGCATGCTATGCGATGTACAGACTTGCCAACAACTAGTGTATGGACTTAACAGCTAGGAATGTGCAGACTTGAAGTGAATGCATGGACTATGCACAACGAATGTATAGACTTGCGCATGGACTATGCACAGTGAATGTATAGACTTGCTATAAGGAATGTGCAGACTTGGTGGAAGTGCTAAAACAATGAGCGTAGGTAAAGATGAGGAATGTATAGACTTGCTCAGTTCAGCTGCATGAAGCAAGGCAATGTATGGACTTGCTGATGTACAGACTTGCCGATGTACGCTAATGCACAAAGGCTTGGTCCGATGTACAGACTTGTCGATGTACAGACTTAGTGCATGAAGCAAGACAATGTATGTATAGACTTAGCATGAGACGCTAAGCGAGATAGTGCAATGTATAGACTTACCTAAGACATCGTGAGCAACTGGACGATGTACAGACTTGATATGCATGAAGCACACGATGCAGCTAGACCCTGTACAGACTTATCAATGTGTAGACTTGCACATATGCATGAACAAGTGAAATGTGCAAACGTTGTACAGACTTGCTAAGCTATCAACAGATGAATGTATAGACTTTGCATATGCATGATGGCGAGTGTATAGACTTCATCTATCAAGGTTCAGGCATGCTGTCAAAGCAATGTATGGACTTGACCAATGCAATGTATAGACTTTCTATGCTGACGATGTTCAGACTAGGCTGTAATGTGTAGACTTGGAATATGCATGAAGATTACAGCAGAGAATGTACAGACTTGCTGTATGCATGAACTAGCCGAAGGCACTGACTTCCTATATGCTCAAGCATGACTTTCATTTAGACAGAGATGATCATGATATGCTATGCTGACTCATAGTGTTTGCTATCATCAAAATCACAGGGGCACAACACGCTGCTCCTCTCAATCCCAGGTTGTCCTGCAGTCTCGATCTCAAAAGCTGGGATGATGTCTGCCCCAGCCTGATCAAGTCCAGCCCTAGCAGCTCCTGGGATAGCTCTCTGTAATCACCGTATGTCCACCCAGTCACCGCTACTATGTGCACTCTCAATCCGACGATCCTGGCCATATCTTCCAGTGTTGGGATCATGTCACCCCAGGGGAAGATGAAAGCTCGGCTGATCGGATTCCATCTCTCATGGAACGCGTACAAAAGTGGTGTGTCCATCCGTGTCACCTCGATGCTCAGCACCTCGGTGAAGCCCATAGTAGCCAATCTCTCTCTCTGGAACTCGGGCAATGCCTGGTACACTACCCGGATCTGCAGCCAAGAGATCCTCGTTCTTCTTTTCCCCTGCACATGTAGAGCATAAGTCAGTCATTTGCATCATAAATTCATTGCATTACATTAATATAATGAAAAAAAATTGAAGAATTGAGAATCCCCTAAAAATTTTTTCTGCCTCTGGTTACTCTGACGGCCCTGTGGTGGTGCGTCACAGAACTCTAACGCACCAAGGGTGGTGCGTCAGAGCTGTGACGGTCGTTGAAACGACCGTCACGTTCCCTGCAAAGGGGCGTTCTCCCCTTCATTTTCCTTGGCTTTCCAAAATGGCCATATGGCCTACAATCATTCCTAAAGGGTCCCCAGACCCGTTTTCTACCCTCCAAACATACTTGCATGCAACAAAAAATTAAAAATTGAAGCTTTAGAGTGGGCAGCCTACCTCGGGGTCTTGGCCTCTCTTCTTCTTTTTCTCCTTTGCCGTGGCTTCCTCCTCACCTATGGCCTCCCCCATAGCTTCCTCGGCCTCCTCTACAGTCATGGGAGGAGCATCCTCCATTGGTTTGCTCGTCAGAAGGCTTGGAGCATCCTCTTGCTCAATCCGGTGTCAGAGGCGCCGAATGGCCATTTGTTTCTTCCCTTTCTCCCCCGCCTTCGGTGGTTGGGATGGCTCGCCACCAGCCATCGTTCGTCGGACGGGGCTGGACGGTGGAGGTTTTTGGCACGGTTGTGGTTTTGGGCATTTTTGGCGTTTGTGGTTGAATGAACGAATGACCGTTCGGTTTTGTTTTTTTTGAACGATCAGGAAATGTAACGGTTTATCGTAAGACCGTTACATATCTCTGACGCATCCTCTTTGGTCCGTTAGGCCATTTGAACGATGTCTTAAAGAATGTGAACCGCCATACTCTAACGGCCCAAGGCTGATCCGTCAGAGTGTTCTAACGCACCCCTTTTCAGACCGTTACATGCTTCAAAGTATTTGATGAATGATGATGCTATATTTATCAGAATTTTCATGATTGTTTAAGTATCTTGCTTTGATGCTTATTGAATGGTCATGCCTTGTCTTATCAATGGAATTCATGCTTATGTTAATTTGGCTAACCTTCATTTCATGAGATCCCACAAGTCATCATGCTTTGCCGTTCGTCAGGCAGGTAAGTCAGGTATTGTATCTCGATTCCTTATCCCTTAATGCATTACTATATGTTATATATGATATATTATCTCGGGAACCGGCTGGTCTTTCATGTGTTCTGGGATTTGATGTTCCCCTTAAACAAAAATGATGATGGTCTAAGTGCACATATTTAATCGTTGGATAGGTCGTTAGGTTAGAAAAGTTTGGGGACGATGGTTCTATCTTGCACGACGTGGTTGCAGATGGTGTCCTGACCCTGGTCTCTCCGGTCTAGCAATACTATTCTCGAGTATCTTTTTATTTTATCTTTCTTTGCATTTGTTTTAATGATTTCTTTATTTTAGCCCAGCATGCATCATGCGCATCTTTGAGCATTCGTGAGCCTCATCTGTCCAGGTGTCTCAGTAATGGTGAATAGCTGTGTTCTTGATCTCGAATAAGGAGAGTCATTCCACTCTGAATTGGAAGGTTTCCTTCGATCTACTCGCTTGATTTGGTTAGCTGAAGATTCATGTCTAGAGTTTAGTTAATTATCTCTTTCCTTTCCGTTGCTCAGGTGGCTAGCCGTGTTTTCCTTTCCTTAGTTATTAGTTCCTCCAGACATGCGTCTTTTGGTTGGCCGTTTCCTTGTGATTAGTTCGAAGCTTTCTGGAAAATTCCTATTGCTTGTTGGTTAAGAACGGGTGTCGTTTGCCTTAACACCCGCTTTGTAGTCCACTCTACTTCATCTCCGCTTCATCTCCATGTTCCATTTCACTTTCGCTTCACCTCCGCTTGCTCCCCTGCAAAGAGGACGTTAAGGAGGGGCATCTGTTGACACCCGTTTTATGACCAATAAGCTGGGTCATCTCCTTGTTCACTCTATATGATGCTCTGAGTTGTTCACCTTTTGATCAATTTGAGGTCCATTTCTTGAGTCATGTCTCCTTGGTTGAGTCTGGTTCCTTGCCTTTTTTTCCGTTGGACGAAGCTTAGCACGCTTTCATTTTTTTGGCACTCTATTGTCTCTAACGGTCCTTTGATGGTGCGTTACATTCTTCCAGTGTCCTTAAGCTTAGGGCTTCTTTCCAAAGCTTATCTTTTGCCTGCCCATTGAGTGTGACGGTCTATCGTGCGAACGTTACCTTATTGTAACGCATCTACACTTGACCATTACATCCATCTAGAGTCCAACGTTTGAAAACTTCCCCTGTTGATCTTATCTTCTTAAGGGATAAGGTTGTGTGACGGTCTCTTCCTGGAGCGTTACATCCTTGTGACGGTCTATCGAGCAGCCGTTACATCAAACAGAGAGTCCTGGCAAGCCTGGCCTTTTCTCTACTACTCCGTGATCGACTTAAGAGTTTGTTTCCTTGATTTCTCTTCCAAATCTGATCCTCAGAACCTTCTGTTTATTTTTATGGACTCTTGGAAGTATTATCTTCAAGAGTTTGCTAAGAAACGTCCCACTTTCTTGCTGGATTATCCTCAACTCGAACCTAGACCTTGAGGGCCTATAAATAGAACCCTTGACTTCATGGCTTGAAGAGGAGAAATCTGGAGTTTGCGTCGAAGTGCTGCCGCATCCTGGAGCTAGAACCAACCAAGGAGAGCTGCTTCCCACGTCCATCTACTTCCAAAGTTCAGGGAGTATCAGTTTCAAGGGTTTAATTCAGTCAAGTCATTGTTCTTAGTGCTTCTCCCTCTTCTAAGCAATCATAGCATTATCCCTCTCCATCTCCCACATTCTTTCATCGGTTGCATTCATTTAAAACATCCTCCTATCTTTTAAAATGCCCAGAGGGGTTTAAAAAAACCAATCTCCCCGGTATTTCCCTCTCCTTTTGGCATGTTCATAAGTTCTTTGGATTATTGATACTACTTTGTGAAAGGGCTAATCTGGGTTGTTTTTCTTGTGTCTTCCACTCTTTTGCAGGTTTACAGATTCCTTAGCGCGAGGCCCAAGCTCTCTGGCCGGCTGGAAAGCTTGGAGATCAAAAGATTCCCAATCTTATTCTGCAGAAGCTCTGACGGTCTATCACAGGCGCGTTAGAGTGTTGTAGCGGTCTATCGTGAGACTGTCACAGTCCTGTGACGCACCATCCTTCGACCGTTACATCTAACGGAGCTGCAGTTTCCTGATTGTTTTCTCTCTCCCGTGGGCGGGTGCATCATCCTCCTATTCCAAGGTATTTATCAGGTCTTTGGCTTATTTTTACCTTGGTGGCGATCACATCTTTCCTTAGTTTGGGCATTAGCTTTCCCTTTCGTCACATCTCTTCTTTACTTTTGCTTGTTCCACCTCTACGGTGTGTTTTCCTTATTCTTTATTCCACGCTCCGGCGTGTGTTTTTCTTTATTTGCTTAGCTTAATCTTGATTGAGATAGCATGCCCATGGTAGAGCTTGTTTTGGTTGCCTAAGTTCATGATTCGCATGTTCATAGGTTGATTGATTTCATTACTTGGCTCATTATCTGCTCATAGTTGGCATCATAGCCCATCTTGCAAAAGAAGGGGCACATTAAAACCAACACGGGGCAGCCAAGCAAAACTATTTTTTGTCTCTTTGTTTCTTTTTTTTGTGTAAGAACATACTGTCGTTACGTATGAGTGTAGTGGTAGTAAAAGTATTAGGGGAGCAGACCAGAAAGGGCCGAAAGGATATTAGGGAAGCGGGCTATAGAAGCCAAGGGACATTAGGGGAGCGGGCCATGAGGGCCAAAAGATGCCGGGAAGTAGGCCAGAAAAGGCGAGGGGCATTAGGGAATGATGTGACACACCCTTGGACTTTAGCAAGCAAGCACAATCGCATTCAAAACGGGCCAAGTTGGGCCACCGCTCTATCGTCACTCACCCAAGCTCGGATGACTTGGCAATGCCAAGGTGAGGATGTGGGGGTTGGGCCCTTGCTGGTAGAGGGCCAGAAAGGCCAAGACTTGATTCCCAATGGGTGGGGATGCCCAAATCAAGGGGGCCGACAAAGTGCCAAAGGCACCGGTTGCAATTTTCCCACGGTGATCACTCAAGTTTATGGGGCTTGAGGATCGGGCTCTCATTCGCATAACCAGCGGAAGTAAGAACTAATATTGAAAGACAAGCACTAAGTGGAGTGAAGGTTTGAGCACTTACTCGACCGGTTTGAAGAAACCGGTCCCGGTTGGAGACGAGGGCGAGCGGGGAGGCGAGTGGATCCCCACACGCCGTGGCGGTGTCGCTTGACCTGCCCAAACAAATTACACCACTACACCTCTCGCAGGAGGGGGATCTTGGGGTGGGGGTTAATGGAATTACAAAAAATACTACCTCCACGCAGGGAGGGGCCTTCAGCCGGCCAAGCGGGGCGGGGAAATTAGAGAGAAAAGGGTTGATTATGAGACGGCACCGAATCTGCCTGCTATCTGTGAACAGGGACAGGTAGTCGCTGTGGATGTTGTATAACCCGCTCGGGAATTTTGCTGATGGCGATACTGGAGGCAAAATCTTCGTAACAGGAAGGGGAATGCCTCAGAATTTCTTTTATTTCTTCTGGCACCGCTGCTGACCGGGACGGTGGTTTGAACAGGGCTTCATATTCTCGGACCGTCAGCTGCAGATTTCTAACAGCAGGATGCAGAGAGTGTCCCGGCCGCTCCCGACCTCGGAATCAAGCGCCGTTGGAGTCGTTAGAATTGTGAACGAGTCCTCTTCGCAGAAAAACTGACTGGGAAGCCAAATGAGGTCGGAGAAGACTAGGGGATGTAGAACAGTGGTGGCAGGTCGATGCAGACTTGTAGCTGGCAGAGTGATAGAGCTGAGGGAGAAAATTTGTAACTCCTTCCACAGGATGCCGAACGACGTTCCGCCTCTTGATTCGGAACGTAGACAGGACGAAGAATAACTTTGTAGAAGAGCTTGAGGGATGATTCCTCCGAGGTTTGTCGTGGCAGAGCTTCTAACCCGGTTCAGGTCCTCAGCCGGGGCAGAACTGCGCAGCTGAGGAAAAATGGACCTCCTGGACGACTCAGAGATCGGAAGAAGATGAAACCACTTTGGTTGCGAAGGCGACTGGTAGACGCTTCCGACGATGGCTCTTGGATCTTCAAACTCGTCCGGAGGAGGTCGTGGTGGTCGCTGCAATCTGCTGGTTCATCTGTAACTTCTGGACTGCAAGCAGCAACCAAAGGACAGCTTCCAATGCCTTGATAGAAGAAGGAGAATGGGGTATAGGGTGAAGGGGAGGTGGATGAAGGGTGAGAGGGGGGGGGGGTTGTGGGAGGTGTAGAGGGGGTCTAATGGTGGTGGGGAGATGGAGGAAGAGGGGGAGGTCGCAGGTTTCAGCTGGAGGTAAGGGGGAATAGGGATTGCTAGGAGGAGAAGAGAGGAGGGAGGTGGGGGCGGCCAAGGCTAAAGGGTATAGAGATAGGGGCGGCCAAGGCTTGGAGGGAAGGGATTTCAAATTTGAAATGGCTTTGGAAGTTGGGTGATTGTGTGGGGAAGTGGGGGATTGTGTTGGAAGGGGGGGAGATTGTGTTGGAAGGGTAAAGATTCCACCTTGGGACAAGGGGGTGGAGTAATGGGGCTATGGGAAGTGGAGTGGCCTTAATGGAGGTGGTTGGGGGTTGGAGGTGGTTGGGAGGAGGGAGGAGAGAGGAATGGGGCGAACCCCTTAGTGGGAGGAGAGAGAAAGAGGGATAGAGAGAGAGTAGGGTGGGGAATCACTCCCCTAAGGCTTCACACCCAACTATAGGATTCACTCCTCTAGAACTAAATTTGAACACTCAAATGGAAATCTTTTGTATTGATTCATTCATTCATTAAGTTCCAAATGAAGGAAATGGGGCTCTATATATAGGAAGCCCACATTTTACAATAAGTCCCTTACAAAAGACTCATTAACAAATAACCGAAGGGGTAGGGGGGGGCTCATGGGCCAAGCCCGAAGAATTGGGCCCAATAGCACATTACACAATCTAATGACACTCAAACTTAGGAAAATAAATGCAAGACCTAGGGACATGACTCAAATAAAATGAAATTACATCAAATGACTCAAGTAAATAGCACAAAAGGATAAGTGGGCCTTTATAGAGAGAGGCCCAAACTCAAATGATGCCGGAGTGTGAAGAGGACCCTAGCCAAAGGGAATTGTGGATGATGTCTCCATCAAACCCCCTCGACGGAGTAGGGGTCCATCCGGCTGTGGTACTGCTCGAGGAGGTCCGGATCCAACCACTGGAGATCCTCCCGATTCACCCAAGAATCCTCCGAAGGAGGCCGATCCTTCCACCTGACGAGATAGCGCTCATAGACCTTGCTCCGAGTGGTAGTGACTTGTTCATCCAATATTTGTTCAATTTGTTCACGCTGGGCTCTCTTGGCTGGTGGTCTCTCCTCACGGGTGGGTGCTCTCTCAAGGGAAGAAGTAGGCTCAATCGCCTCACTAGGTACCACCGTGGGTTCCTTGTATGGCACTAGGTCGGCAACATTGAATGTGGGACTTATTCCATACTCCTCAGGGAGATCTAACTCGTAGGCATTTGCACCAATGCGCCTCAAGACCTGGAAGGGACCAGCCCCACGTGGCCTCAGTTTAGAGTTGGCTCCCGGGGAGAGCCTCTCCGTCCTTACCATCACAAAGTCACCCACATGAAATTCTTGGTGACGCCGATGAGAGTCGGCCAGCCTTTTATAAGCCTCATTCTTTTTGCTGATGTGCTTGCGAATTTCTTCATGCAATTATCTAATGTGTTGTGCAAAAGACTCGACTGAAATAGACACTCTAGCATGCTGGGGAAGGGGAATGAGATCGAAAGACTTTCTTGGCTTGTACCCATGCACAGCTTCAAATGGACTCATCCCTATGGACTTATTGATGGAGTTGTTATATGCAAACTCAGCTTGGGGTAGAGTGAGATCCCAATTTCCCAGTCGATCCTCAACAAGGCACCTAAGGAGGTTCCCTAGACTCCGATTGACAACTTCAGTTTGGCCATCTGTTTGGGGGTGGTAGGCAGTGGAGAATTTAAGGAGGGTACCCATCATGTGTCAAAGAGTTTTCCAAAAGTAGCTAGTGAATTTGACATCTCTATCGGAGACTATGGTTTTGGGTAACCCATGGAGGCGGACAACCTCATCAAAGAACAATCGGGTCACATGGGAGGCATCGGAGGTTTTGGTGCATGGGATGAAATGGGCCATTTTGGAAAATCTATCAACCACCACATAGATTGAGTCATGCTTTCTAGGAGTCTTGGGTAGTCCTAGCACAAAGTCCATACTTAAGTCTTGCCATGGTCAGTCGGGGATGGGGAGTGGGGTATATAGGCCTGTGTTTTGTTTCACTTGTTTGGCCGAGGCACATGTTCGGCATTGACCCACAACCTTGCCTATATCTCTCTTGAGACTAGGCCAATAAAACTGTCCCTCAACTAGGGCAATGGTTTTGTGGACTCCAAAATGGCCAGCTAGCCCTCCCACATGTAATTCCCAAATCAAGAAGTCACAAAGTGAGGTCCGTGGGATGCAAAGCTTGGGTCCCTTGAAGAGGAACCCATCCTCTAAGATAAATCCCTCATGTTCCTTGCTAGAAGGGGTGGTCAAGGTGGTATAGATGTGCCCAAAGTCGGGGCAGCTAGGGTACTCATCCTTGATCCTATCAAACCCGGTAACTTCCACTTGGATAGTGGATAGCAAGGAAACTTTCCTACTAAGGGCATCCGCCGCTCGATTCTCACTCCCGGCCTTGTGTTTGATGACAAAAGTGTAGGATTATATGAACTCAACCCATCGGGCATGTCGGGCATTTAACTTTTGTTGGGAATTGAGGTATTTGAGGGCCTCATGGTCGGAAAAGATGACAAACTCCTTGGGCAACAAGTAGTGCCTCCAATGTCGGAGGGATTGAACCACGTCATAGAACTCCTTGTCATAAGTGGAGTATCTTGTCCTAGCATCACAAAGCTTCTCACTAAAGAAGGCTACCGGGTGTCCCTCTTGACTAAGAATCCCTCCTATCCCTATCCCGGATGCATCACATGTGACTTCAAAGACTTTAGAGAAATCGGGAAGGCATAGGACCGGAGCTTGGGTCAACTTCTCCTTAAGTTCTTGGAAGGCTTTAGAGGCCGATTTGGTCCATACAAAAGTCCCCTTCTTGAGACAATCGGTGATTGGGCCAGTGATAGTGCTAAACCTTCGAATAAACCTCCTATAGAATGTAGCCAATCCATGGAAACTTCGGACCTCGTGAAGGGTCTGGGGTTCCGGCCAATCAATGATAGCTTGGACCTTCTCGGGGTCCATGGAGACGCCTTTGGTTGACACCACAAATCCTAGGAAGGTGAGGGATGTGGTCATGAAGTGGCACTTTCCTAAGTTGGCAAATAGGCTTTCTTGACGAAGGATGGTACAAACTTTCCTAAGGTGATCAAGGTGGCCTTCTTGGGATTGACTATAGATGAGTATATCATCAAAATAGACCACTAGAAAGATCCCAATGAAGGGCCTAAGGATCTCTGTCATAAGACGCACGAAAGTACTTGGGGCATTTGAAAGCCCAAAAGGCATGACTAACCATTCAAAGAGGCCATCTTTGGTTTTGAAAGCCGTTTTCCACTCATCCCCGGGCCTTATCCTAACTTGGTGATAGCCACTCTTAAGGTCAATTTTGGAGAAGATGGTGGCTCCGGCTAACATATCAAGCCTGTCATCAAGCCTCGGGATGGGAAACCTATACTTGACGGTGATTTTGTTAATGGCCCGACTATCCACACACATTCGCCATGACCCATCCTTCTTGGGAGTTAGAAGGGCCGGGACGGCACATGGGCTTTTGCTAATGCGAATGAAGCCCTTCCTAATGAGTTCCTCTATTTGCCTCCTAAGTTCGGCATGTTATGTAGGATTGAGGCGATAATGAGGAAGGTTTGGGAGAGTGGCTCCCGGGACTAGATCAATTGCATGTTGCACATCCCGCATGGGAGGGAGTTGGTCCGGGAGCTCCGTTGGGAACACATCATGGAATTCTTTTAGGAGTTGTTGGATTTCTATGGGATGTGGATTGGTGGAAGTGGGTTCTCTTAGGCAAATGACCACCGCACATAATGGTACTCCTTGAACTATCTCCTCTTCAAGTTCCTTCTTAGTGATGAGATGAAGACCCTTGGTCAACCCCGAGGTCCCACTTTGTTTGGGAGTTTGGGTAGGGGATGGAGTTGGAGGGGTGGAGTTCCCCGAGACTTGTATGGTGGTGGGGTGTTGTCCTTGAGGGGGAGTGTCCCTCTTGGTCATGGGATGAGGTGGGGAGGGGTTAAGACGGATAGTCTTACCCTCATGTTCAAAGGTGCATTTGTTGCTCCTACCCAAGATGGTGGCATCTACATCATAAAGCCAAGGTCTTCCTAGTAGGATGCTACTTACCTCCATGGGTATGATGTCACACCATATTTGATCATGGTATGAAGAGAAGGTGAGAGGCACAAGACATTGAGTGTTGACCGGGATGGAGTTGTTGTTGATCCATGAAACCCGGTATGGGCTTGGGTGAGGGGTGATAGTTAGCCCAAGAAGCTTGACGGTATCGGGTGACACGTCATTGACACAACTCCCACTATCCAAGATCACTTTCCTTACATGGTTCCCTATTTTGACAAAGGTGTAAAATATTGAAGTTCGACGCCAATCCTCTTCTTGGGGTTTGGTGAGGGTGCATCTAATCACTCCTAGATGAGAGTTGGAAGATGGAGTGGTGTGCTCTAGACCCGACTCTAGGTATTGGGTTTCATACTCCTCTTCCCAATCTAGTGAGGCTTCATGGTCCTCAATGATATCTTCAAGTTCTTTTTGGGGTGGAGCTTCTTCCTCAATAAGCAAGCTAGACAATCCCTTGGATGGACATTGCCCCGCAAAGTGGCCAAACCCTTGACACCTAAAGCATTGTTGACGCCCGGTACCCGAAGTAGTTCCTACATTTGGGCCTTTGGGAATGTCTTCCCTCCGTGGGAGGGGGTGACTAGGGGTGGGTTTGTTTGGAGTGATGGTGGGAGGGGGTTTGTAAGGCCTTAATGGGGTGCTCCCACTTGGATTATGGGCTTTCATGGGAGTGGCCGGAATGGGCCGTGGTCCCATGTTTTTGGGATCGACCGGTCGGGGAGTAGCAAATCGAGGGATCCTAGAGAATCTTTCTACATCCCTAGCTATTTGATAAGCTATCTCAAGGTTATCAACATCTCTCATGAAAAGCTCTCTTTTGATGTGACTTTGAAGTCCATTCCTAAAGCGGGACAAGGTAACGGCCGGGTCCTCATGAACTCCACACTTCAAAAGATAGGAGTCAAACTTCTCAATGTACTCAACTACGGTCTTCCCCTCTTGGGTGAGGCTTTGCCATTCATCTAAGAGCATGTGATGGTAGGATTGGGAAAGGTATTTGTTCCTAAGTTGGTTCTTCATACCCTCCCAAGTATCAATAGGCTCTACCCGCCTAATCCTTCTTAAGCCCTCTTGGTTTAGCCAATAAGTTTTGGCTAATTTAGTGAGATGCATCTTGGCCAATCTTACCCTCCTTTGGTCGGACATTGGGTACCATTCAAAGTATTGGTCCATGGTGGTCTCCCATTCTAAGTAGACACTTGGTTCATGGGAACCATCAAAGTTTGGGGCCTCTACTTTAATCATCCTTAAGAGAGGGTCATCCGGGCCATCCCGTGGACGCCTTTCATGAATGTGATGGTGGCGAGGCCTCTCATAATCATGGTAGGGATCAAGGTCCAGGTCCTCCCTATAAATATCAGCGCGTGGATGATGGGCTCTTGGTCCATTGTACCTTGGATGGAATTCGTCCCTATGAGGCTCAACATATGGAGGGGGGACTCTTGGGTTATTGTTCCTTGGGTGGAACTCATTCCTATGCAACTCACCATGTGGTGGATGGATTCTTGGTTCATTATCCCTTAGATGAGGGTCTTCCCTATGAGGGTCAACATGTGGAGGGTGGACCCTAGGTTCATGGTTCCTTGGGTGGTTATCATGTTCTTCTAGACGGGCAATTCGAGTGGTTAGGGACTCTAGTTGGGCAAGAATGTTAGCAAGGGTAGCATCTACCCAATTCATTTGGCCTTGGGGTTCCTCCCTAAGAGCATCTTGATTGAGTTGAGGATTGGTATCCATGGGTGGAATTGAAGATGACGGATCGGGTCGGTAACTAGCACCACTACGGGTGGACATGCAAGACAAGGGGCAAATGAGGTTGGACACACAATGCAAAGGTCCTAGGACTTAGACTTGATAGAGACAAGTCAATGACTTGCTCTGATACCAATTGATGTGACACACCCTTGGACTTTAGCAAGCATGCACAATCGCATTCAAAACGGGCCAAGTTGGACCACCGCTCTATCGTCACTCACCCAAGCCCGGGGTGACTTGGCAATGCCAAGGTGAGGATGTGGGGGTTGGGCCCTAGCTGGTAGAGGGCCAGCAAGGCCAAGACTTGATTCCCAATGGGTGGGGATGCCCAAATCAAGGGGGCTGACAAAGTGCCAAAGGCACCGATTACAATTTTCCCACGGTGATCACTCAAGTTTATGGGGCTTGAGGATCGGGCTCTCATTCGCATAACCAGCGGAAGTAAGAACTAATATTGAAAGACAAGCACTAAGTGGAGTGAAGGTTTGAGCACTTACTCGACCGGTTTGAAGAAACCGGTCCCGGTTGGAGACGAGGGCGAGCGGGGAGGCGAGTGGATCCCCACACGCCGCGATGGTGTCGCTTGACCTGCCCAAACAAATTACACCACTACACCTCTCGCAGGAGGGGGATCTTGGGATGGGGGTTAATGGAATTACAAACAATACTACCTCCATGCAGGGAGGGGCCTTCAGCCGGCCAAGCGGGGCAGGGAAATTAGAGAGAAAAGGGTTGATTAAGAGACGGCACCGAATCTGCCTGCTGTCTGCGAACAAGGATAGGTAGTCGCTGTGGATGCTGTATAACCCGCTCGGGAATTTTTCTGATGGCGAGACCGGCGGAGAAATCTTCGTAACAGAAAGGGGAATGACTCAGAATTTCTTTTATTTCTTTTGGCACCGCTGCTGACCGGGACGGTGGTTTGAACAGGGCTTCAGATTCTCAGACCGTCAGCTGCACATTTCTAACAGCAGGATGCAGAGAGTGTCCCGGCCGCTCCCGACCTCGGAATCAAGCACCGTTGAAGTCGTTGGAATCATGAACGAGTCCTCTTCACAGAAAAACTGACGGGGCAGCCAACCGAGGTCGGAGAAGACTAGGGGATGCAGAACAGTGGTGGCAGGTCGATGCAGACTTGTAGCTGGCAGAGTGATGGAGCTGAGGGAGAAAATTTGTAACTCCTGCCACAGGATGGCGAACGGAGTTCTGCCTCTTGATTCTGAACGTAGACATGACGAAGAAGAACTTTGTAGAAGAGCTTGAGAGCTGATTCCTCCGAGGTTTGTCATGGCAGAGCTTCTAACCCGGTTCAGGTCCTCAGCCGGGGCAGAACTGCGCAGCTGAGGGAGAATGGAACTCCTGGACGACTCAGAGATCGGAAGAAGATGAAACCACTTCGGTTGCGAAGGTGACTGGTAGACGCTTCCGACGATGGCTCTTGGATCTTCAAACTCGTCCGGAGGAGGTCATGGTGGCCGCTGCAAACTGCTGGTTCATCTGCAACTTCTGGACTGCAAGCAGCAACCAAAGGACAGCTTCCAATGCCTTGATAGAAGAAGGAGAATGGGGTATAGGGTGAAGGGGAGGTGGATGAAGGGTGAGAGGGGGGGGGGGTTGTGGGAGGTGTGGAGGGGGTCTAATGGTGGTGGGGAGATGGAGGAAGAGGGGGAGGTTGTAGGTTTCAGCTGGAGGTAAGGGGGAATGGGGATTGCTAGGAGGAGAAGAGAGGAGGGAGGTGGGGGCGGCCAAGGCTAAAGGGTATAGAGATAGGGGCGGCCAAGGCTTGGAGGGAAGGGATTTCAAATTTGAAATGGCTTTGGAAGTTGGGTGATTGTGTGGGGAAGTGGGGGATTGTGTTGGAAGGGGGGGAGATTGTGTTGGAAGGGTAAAGATTCCACCTTGGGACAAGGGGGTGGAGTAATGGGGCTATGGGAAGTGGAGTGGCCTTAATGGAGGTGGTTGGGGGTTGGAGGTGGTTGGGAGGAGGGAGGAGAGAGGAATGGGGCGAACCCCTTAGTGGGAGGAGAGAGAAAGAGGGATAGAGAGAGAGTAGGGTGGGGAATCACTCCCCTAGGGCTTCACACCCAACTATAGGATTCACTCCTCTAGAACTAAATTTGAACACTCAAATGGAAATCTTTTGTATTGATTCATTCATTTATTAAGTTCCAAATGAAGGAAATGGGGCTCTATATATAGGAAGCCCACATTTTACAATAAGTCCCTTACAAAAGACTCAATAACAAATAACCGAAGGGGTAGGGGGGGCTCATGGGCCAAGCCCGAAGAATTGGGCCCAATAGCACATTACACAATCTAATGACACTCAAACTTAGGTAAATAAATGCAAGACCTAGGGACATGACTCAAATAAAATGAAAATTACATCAAATGACTCAAGTAAATAGCACAAAAGGATAAGTGGGCCTTTATAGAGAGAGGCCCGAACTCAAATGATGCCGGAGTGTGAAGAGGACCCTAGCCAAAGGGAATTGTGGATGATGTCTCTATCAGGGAAGTAGGCCGTAGAATCTGGGAGATGCTGGGAAGTGGGCTACAAAGGCCAAAGGTTGGAGGAGCAGACATCGAGAGCCAAAATTGGGAAGCATGCCACGAAGGTCAAAGGGAAGCAGGCTACAAGAGCCAGAATTGGGGAGCAGGCCACGAAGGCCAGAGGGAAGTAGGCTACGAGAGCCAGAATTGGGAAGCGGGCCACGAGAGCCGAAATTGAGAGAGCAGGCTATAGAAGCCAAAGTATGGGAAGCGGGCTGTGAGAGCCGAAAAAAGGGGTCCCTTTTTGTTCTCCGGTCGGGGAAAGATCCGAACCAGAGTGAAAGGATTTCTTTAATTCTCTGGCCGGGGAAGGACCCGAACCAAAGTGAAAGGGTTAGTTTTTATTCTATGGCCAGGAAAGGACCCGAACCAAAGTGGAAGGTTGATTCTTTAATTCTCTGGCCGGGAACGACCCGAACCAATGTGAAAGGTTGATTCTTCGATTCACTGGCCGGGGAAGGATCCGAACCAAAGTGAAAGGTTGATTCTTTGATTCTCTGGCTGGGGAAGGATCCGAACCAAAGTGAAAGGTTGATTCTTTGATTCTCTGGCCAGGGAAGGATCCAAACCAAAGTGAAAGGTTGATTCTTTGATTCTCTGGCCGGGGAAGGACCCGAACCAAAGTGGAAGGTTTATTCTTTGATTCTCTGGCCGGGGAAGGACCCGAACCAAAGTGAAAAGGTTGATTCTTTAATTCTTTGGCAGGGAAAGGAACTGAACCAAAGTGAAAGGTTGATTCTTTGATTCTCTGGTCGGGGAAGGACCTGAACCAAAGTGGAAGGTTTATTTTTCGATTGGGAAGCTGTCGGCTAGGAGCTGATGATTATGGTAGCTGTCGGCTCGGAGGCCGATGATTAGAAAGTTGTCGACCCAGAAGTCGATAATTGGATAGTTGTCGGCTCGGAGGCCGATGATGGGGAAGCTGTCGGCTAGAGGCCGATAATTGAATAGTTGTCGACTCGAGGGCCGATGATTGAAACCTATCAGCTCAGGGGTCGATTATTGAATAGCTGTCGACCCGGAGGTCGATGATTGAATAGCTGTTGGCTCAGAGTCTGATGGTGGCATATCTGTCGGCTTGAAGCCCCGATGGCTGAGTATCTGTCGGCTTGAAGCCCCGATGGCTGAATATCTGTCGGCTTGAAGCCCCGATGGCTGAGTATCATTCGGATTGAAGCCCCGATGGCTGAATATCTTGTCGGTTTAGCGCCCCGTTGGCGGAAGGTTTTGTCGGTTTAACGCCCCGTCGGTGAAAGGTTTTGTCAGTTTAACGCCCTGTTGGTGGAAAGTTTTGTCAGTTTAACGCCCCGTTGGCAGAAGGTTTTTGGCTTAGATGAAAGGTCGTGGCACTGACCCCATGAGGAGTCTATTTGTTGGATGGCTAGAGGTGGAGGGTGAAGGACCATGTCACCCTCAAGGCTCACTTTCTTTTCTTCTCTTCTTCTTTTAAGTGGGGAGGCGAGCGGAGAGACCACGTCTGCCTGATGACTGTTCTTTTCTTCTTTGCTCTTCTTTTTTTATTATGAAGAGGCGGGTTTAAAGACCACGTCCACCTCGTGACTGTTCTTTTTGTTCTGCTCTTCCATTCTCATTGATGCCCTCGAACTGGGGCATATTTCTATTAACGTGCCCCCAGGTTGGAGTGTAGCTTTTCTTCATCTGCCCCCTAGGTCTGGAGGTAGGCCTCTTTGCTTTTGTGCCCCCAGGCAGGGGTGTATTCTTTTGGCTTCTATGCCCCTGTGGCGGGGTATAGTTCTCTTCACGTGCCCCCAGGCCGGGGTGTATTCTTTCTGGCTTCTATGCCCCTAGGCGGGGTATGTTTCTTCTTCAAGTGCCCCTAGGCCGGGGTGTATTCTTTTATGGCTTCTATGCCCCCAGGCGGGGTGTATGTTTCCTCTTCAAATGCCCCTAGGGCGAGGGTGCGTTCTTCTTTTCTTATGCACCCAAGGCAGGATGGGTTTCTTCTTTACGTACCCCCGAGTCGGGGTGTAACTTCATGCTTCTTATGCCCCCAGGACGGGTGGATTCTGCTTCTTTGCTTCTTCTACCCCTCAAGGCGGGGTGTGTGTCTTTTCATATATCCCTAGAGCAAGTGTAGTTTCTTCTTCAAATGCCCCAAGGCCGGGGTGTAACTTTTGCTTTATGTGCCCCCGAGTCGGGGTGGATTCTCTTCATGTGTTCAGGCCGGGGTGCAACTCTATTTCTTCTTATGCCCCCAAGTCGGGGTAGATTCATCTCACATGCCCCCGAGTCGGGGTGTATTCTATTCATGTGCCCCCTAAGCGGGGTGTATCTTTTTCTTCTTATGCCCCAGAGCGGGGTGGATTCTTCTCACATGCCCCTGAGTCGGGGTGTATTCTATTCATGTGCCCCCTAAGCGGGGTGTATCTTTTTCTTCTTATGCCCTAGAGCGGGGTGGATTCTTCTTTTTCTACCCCGACACACTGGGGGATGTTTGCTTCTTATGCACCCAAAGTGGGGTGTATTGCTACTTTTGATGCCCCCAAGGTGGGGTGTATTGCTGCTTCTGATGCCCCCAAGGTGGGGTGTACGTTTATTCTTCAGATCCCCGTAAGTTGGGTGTTAGGACTGGTGTGATGGATTCAAAGGGGGGGTGAATGAATCCCCTCTATAAAATTTTCAATCAATTAAACATTACTAATTACGCCCAGTTAAAATCTGTGGAAAGGCAAAGATGCGGAAGTAATATGGGTAGGTAATTAGCACGAACTGGGTGTTCTCTACGAAGGACGAGAAAATGACAGACAAACAAAAATTCAGAACTCTGCAGAATAGACTGATAATAATACCAGACTTCACCAGACTCACACGAGACCTAAATCAAACGTGCGGTATGCAAATGGAACACTCGCTAGATTGGAAGAGCAAATCAATCGGCCTAAACATACATCTAGCAAGAGCAGATGAGACAATCAAACCACAGTAAACAAGGGAATTTTTAGGTGGTTTGGTCCGTAGACCTACGTCCACCCCACACTCAAATCTGAGTGTGGCTTCCGCTGATACACAGCTTAAACCGTTGGGCCTCACAGCTTGCCTACAACCGCTGAGCGTCACAGCTTGCTTCCGCTATGCAATACAGCTTAGCCGACCAGAGGAATCCTCCTCTGCAACCGCTGGGGCTTACAGCTTTACCCATCCAGAGGATACCACACCTCTGCCTGCAGAGCGTCACAGCTTGCTCCGTTGACAAACAGCTTGAAATAAAGAGTGTAAAAGAAAAACAAGAAATGGGAAATCACAGCAACAGAAAGCTGTATACGATGATAGCACAAATGTGGCTCTCAGGGAGCTGACTGGCCTGGATTTGATCCAAGGTCCAGTGGAACTAATCTTCAGGAAAATCTTCTATCTTCTTCTCCTCAAGCTCTTTCTTCACTCTCTCTCTCTCTCTCTCGATCTCACGAGCTCTCTCACTTTCACTTCTGCTCTTCTCTACTGCTACTCTCTTCTCCTCTCTGGATCATGCTGGCTATAGATCTTTCTTCTTTTATCTACTTCGATCACTTGTTTCACGATCGCTATTCTTTGGATGTAGAGGTCCCCCTTTTATAGCAGCAGCAGATAGATGGGCGTGTGTCTTCCACGAATTCCCGCCCTAGCGCCTTGACCACGTGGCAGCATTTCAGCCTGCTGCAATACACATGTCACGATCCTGGCACTTCCTCCATTCTTGGATCACGTGCCCTTCTTAAGCTCCTCGAGCAGATATTCTGTCAGGTCAGACTAGTTACCAACTTGAATTGATCTGAAAGAGAAGAGAAGAGGATGCACTGAGTTAGTTCGAAATTTGATCTAAGCCTGTACATACTTGATGCACAAAATGTAGTGTGCATATAGGAAAGTATGCACAATGAAGATGAATGCACGGACATGCCATCAGAGAATATACTGACTTTGTGTGCATGGAGCAAAAGATGCATCGACTTGCTACTGAAGAATGTACAGACTTTGTTTTCATGGAGCAAGAGATGTATCGACTTGCTACTGAAGAATGTACAGACTTTGTTTGCATGGAGCAAAAGATGCATCGACTTGCTACTGAAGAATGTACAGACTTTGTTTGAATGGAGCAAAAGATGCATTGACTTGCTACTGAAGAGTGTACAGACTTTGTTGTGAAAGATGCACAAATGCACGGACTTAATCGCATGTAGCAACAGGAGTTGCATCGACTCAACTCTCGCATGGTTGACACTTGCTTCGACTTAGTTACGTGCAACAACTAAGGATGCATCGACTAGGTTACGTGCAGCTACATGGGTTGCTCCGACTTCATGAATGCATTAAGAGCCCTTTGTACCGAGTTCAGCCTTGCACACGCCAAGTGTGTACTGGCTCTTTTCTAGACAAAATGAAATTCTGCACTGACTTGCTGTCCCTAGAATTTGAGCTGAATGCATAATGAACAGACTCCGATGAAATGATGCACGAACTTAAATGCTCAAATCAACAAAAGTTGTACAGACTTAGCAATGAACTATGCACTGACTTTCTATGCATAATGAACACGCATCGACTTTCAATGCGTAAACAAGGTATGCACAGACTCAATATTCTACTCTCACATCATTCATAGTGGTTGCTGTCATCAAAACTACACAACATCATTAAGGCACAGGGGCACAACAATCTCCCCCTTTTTGATGATGGCAACACAATGAATGAATGAAATGCCATGAGGTCAGGTCATGCATGCAACTAATTGAGAAACTAGACTCTCCCCCTGAGGAAATTCAGTGCAGACAAACATGCTTCTCCCCCTTTGCCATCAGCAAATAAGGAGGATAGAAAGGAACAACGTTCTATGTAGCAGTTCAGAATGTGAGCAAATTATGATGCAACCGTTAAATGATATGAATCGAGCAATGGGCTTGCATGATTTCAGTCAGGTTTAACAGTTATAGAAGGGAAAGAGAATGCACTGACTTTCTGAAATAGGGTTATATACTCCATTTATAGCAATGAACCTGAGTCACATAACCATAAGAGTCTAGGTCGAGACAATGCGCTAGTTACTTCAGACAGAGTGAAGGGCAAGGAAGGGTACCTGAATTTGTATTGAGGTTAAACAATTGACACTCAATTTGACATTTGATTTCTAAGGGTTACAGCAATTTTCATTCACTAGCTTCTGAAAATTGAACCGATGAATAGACACGTATCATTTATGCTGTTGACATTAGGTGTATACCTTGATTAGAGGCTAATACCCTCAGTTACTAAGCATAAACTACTATGTCTATTTCTGATCAAAAGCTACAGGGATAGTTTGCACCTTTTGACGTTAAGGGTACACCTTGATTAGAGGCCAATACCCCTAGTTACTCAGTGAAACCTCCATTGTAGATTTGACCAAATGAACAGAGTTAACCTGAGTCACTTCATGACTTAAGGAATTCTCCATTTTCTTGATGGAGACCTCAGTTTCTCAGTGAAACCCAGTCATTGCTCTGCCACTTTGTTCATTTCTTTTTCTTTTATGATCTTATTTTTGCTGCCCTTATGATTTATGGAGTGACTTGTTTTAGAACAATACATAATTTTTAGTTTTCAATTCTTAACCATCATTAAGTCTGTCATGTTCAGGTACAGAAAAGACATGTTCTAGTATGATCATGAGATAGAGGTTAAGAGCTATAAGTATCCTATGTCACCTTATTTTCAGAGGACAGTCTTTTGATCTTTACATCCTATTAAAGTTAAACCTTCGGTTCAAACAATAAGCACATGTGATTCTTATAACAGAAGGGTTGTAATAATTGCAGCTCATTACAATGAACCAATCACTAGACTGTTATCCATTCTGAGAAGAGGTTGAACTTAGTTCAGATGATGCTACCCTCCCCCTGACAACAATATGCATTATCTGAGATATGCAACATGCAAATTCTGCATTGACCTTATCATGTAGTTTGGATAAAGGATGCACAGACTTATATGTGGCTGGGATGAGCTATGCACCGACCAACATGTTCCTATGTGTGACTTAAGCTTCATGCGAAGTATGCATGATACACAAGAGATGCTTTGACTTACTCCCCCTGACTATGTGCATTATGAAACTATCATTTAAGTGCTACAAACACACAAAATATTGTGTGAGGAAAATCATGAAATATGCTCATGAAACAAATATGCAATTCCAATTGAGACAGGCTACGATCATCTTGATGATCAATTCAGATTTTCAAAGAAGATCAGTTAGAAGACGCACAGATGAATTAACATGTTATGCAAGAGATATGCAATGCATAAAATGCTGAATAAAAGTTAACATGCTATGCAATCATCAAAGACAGAAAGGCTTCAATGATAGACATTGAGTAGAGTTAACATAACCAACCTGGAAGATGCATGCATGGGGTTTTCATGCTTGAATGCCTTGGTTTTTTACCCCAATTTATTCTTCAACCCAAGTCACACCTGCAAGACATCAATTTATTTTGCACACATAGGTGCCCAAGATGTCTTGGGTCCTGAGTTAACAGTGACACCTTTAGCAGGTGTTCTAAACAGTTTTTATGCATGAAGGTCATCAAATCTCATCAAGTAGCAATCATTTATTGAATGACCTATCTGACTACAGTAATGGTTTGACGCAGCAGATTTCAAATTCTTTTCATGCAAATTACTATTGTCATGAAATTTATTAGCAAAGTGAAACTTCTGTTTACTAAAATTAGCCAGCCAATAATCAGCAGCTCTATGGCCTGGCTTCCCACATTCAAAGCATGAAGAGTTTTTCTTTTTATCAATTAAGTTATTTCTAGCAGAATCATAGAAAGTAGAGAATTTTACAGATTTAGAATTCAATCTATTTCCCTGAGCATGCCAGCAGTTCTTGACTGTATGGCCATGCTTTCCACATTCGAAGCACCCAATGTGCTTTCTCTTAGAACCAAAATTATTTCTTTCAAAAATATTTTTGTTATCATGGAAATTAACAAATCCAGAATGAAATTTCTTCCCCTGAATGTGCCAACATTGAGCAGCAATGTGGCCCAGTTTGCCGCAATGAAAACATTAAATGTTCTTCTTATGATTTGCATGATTTTTAGCATGAACATTCCTATCATGCAATTTTCTAGCATTGAGATCATCCTGTTTCTTTAGTCTACAATTATGCATAAGATGACCAATTTTGTGACAGTAAAAACACTGAATCCTTTTATTCTAAGCTAAAGAAGATTTCTTAACCTGAGAATTCCTAGCATGAATTCTGTTAAGTTTCAGATCATCCTTCTTCATCACAAAACAATCAGCCATCTCATGACCAAATTTCCCACAGTAGAAGCAATTAACATACTTAGCATGAGATTTATTATTAACCCTTACTTTCTCAGTATGTTGATTGTTCTTTTTATTTTTCAGTGGTTTTTGATTCTCAGTCGCAGTAGATTGTTTTGGAGATTGTCTTGAAGTTCCTTCTACTTCAGAGCTTCGAATAAAAGTGGTATACAGCTGATTTCTCTTGGCTTGTTTAATTTCAGAAATGTTGCCTGTCCCTTTTCTTTGACCACTTACATTATCTTTCAGAGGCATTTTCATTTTACCTTTATCCTTCACAGATTCAGACATGGAATTTTTTAGATCATGGATTTCAGACTTTAGAGAAATAATGTCAACCTTTTAACAAGCAATGTCAGATTCATAGCTGATAACCTGTTGATGTAAGACATCATTCAGACTTTTGAGTGTATTAATTTCCTGTTTCAATCTTTGTTTAGAGTCATTCTCAACACACTTTCCCTTTTCAATAGTTAACATTTTTTCTCCCATAACAATATTTAAGACCATGAGCTTTTTGTTTTGATCCTTCAAAATTTTCATTTCTTCCATCATTCTTTCATTTTCTTTTATTAGTTCTTCATTCTGAACTCGCTCATTTAGTAAGATTTGATCACCATTAATTAAGCTCAGTTTTTCTTCCAGTTCAAAGATCTTATCTGTGAGTGTCTGATTTTTATTTCCAAATAAAGAAATTTGTTCCTTACTCATATTAACATCAGCTAAGCATATATCATGAGATTTTCTCAGTTTTTGATAGTTTTCAGAAGGAGCATTCGAATTAATCTGATCACATTTCTTTTTCAACTTTTTATTTTCAGATTTTAATTTCCTACATCTATCAGTAAGTTCTTCATTTATATTCTATAAATCATCAAACGAAATCTCTTCAGATCCAGAGCTTACCTTGGATATAGTTTCCTCCTGTTGATCAGAGTTGTGATCACCCCGGTTGGCCATCAAGCATTGATCCTCTTGCTCCCCATTTGTAGCAGTTATTCTATCCAATATTTCCTTTCTAGAAGCGCACTTGAGAACAAAAGGAAATCTGTCAGTATTAACTGTAGCTTTCAAAATATTGAGAACTGTGACGTTATCACGGTTCCTTACTCTGTCCTCTCTAGACCACTTGGTCTCATCATGAGGTAATTGGTGTGGGCCTTTTGAAACCAAACTCCATAGATTAGGGTCAATGGAATTTATATAAACACATAGGCCGCCTAACCAATTACTAAAATTAGAACCATCAAACGCAAACGGACGAGCCATTAAGACAGACAACAAATAGATTCAATGCACAAAGCAATTGATAAGAGATGCACCAAAAGTGAAATAGCACCGAAGATAGCAAGATCCTCTGCAGATCGTTGGATATGGAAAGTCAGAGACATGCTCTGATACCAACTATTAGGACTAGTGCGATGGATTTAAAGGGGGGGTGAATGAATCCCCTCTATAAAATTTTCAATCAATTAAACATTACTAATTATGCCCAATTAAAATCTGTGGAAAGACAAAGACGCAGAAGCAATATGGGTAGGTAATTAGCACGAACTGGGTGTTCTCTACGAAGGACGAGAAGATGATAGACAAACAAAAATTCAGAACTCTACAGAATAGACTGATAATAATACCAGACTTCACTAGACTCACACGAGACCTAAATCAAACGTGCGGTATGCAAATGGAACACTCGCTAGATTGGAAGAGAAAATCAATCGGCCTAAACATACATCTAGCGAGAGTAGATAAGATAATCAAACCACAGTAAACAAGAGAATTTTTAGGTGGTTCGGTCCGCAGACCTATGTCCACCCCACACTCAAATCCGAGTGTGGCTTCCGCTGATACACAGCTTAAACCGCAGGGCCTCACAGCTTGCCTACAACCGCTGAGCGTCACAGCTTGCTTCCGCTGGACAATACAGCTTAGTCGGCCAGAGGAATCCTCCTCTGCAACCGCTGGGGCTTACAGCTTTACCCGTCCAGAGGATACCACACCTCTGCCCACTGAGCGTCACAGCTTGCTCTGCTGACAAACAGCTTGAAATAAAGAGTGTAAAAGAAAAATAAGAAATGGCAAATCACAGCAACAGAAAGTTGTATACGATGATAGCACAAATGTGGCTCTCAGGGAGCTGACTGGCCTAGATTTGATCCAAGGTCCAGTGGAACTAATCTTCAGGAAAATCTTCTATCTTCTTCTCCTCAAGCTCTTTCTTCACACACTCTCTCTCTCTCTCTCAATCTCTCTCGATCTCACGAGCTCTCTCACTTTCACTTCTGCTCTTCTCTGCTGCTACTCTCTTCTCCTCTCTGGATCGTGCTGGCTGTAGATCTTTCGTCTTTTATCTACTTCGACCACTTGTTTCACGATCGCTATTCTCTGGATGGAGAGGTCCCCCTTTTATAACAGCAGCAGATAGATGGGCGTGTGTCTTCCACGAATTCCTGCCCTAGCGCCTTGACCACGTGGCAGCATTTCAGCCTGCTGCAATACATGTGTCACAATCCTGGCACTTCCTCCATTCTTGGATCACGTGCCCTTCTTAAGCTCCTCGAGCAGATATTCTGTGAGGTCAGACTAGTTACCAACTTGAATTGATCTGAAAGAGAAGAGAAGATGATGCACTGAGTTAGTTCAAAATTTGATCTAAGCCTGTACATACTTGATGCACAAAATGCAGTGTGCATATAGAAAAGTATGCATAATGAAGATGAATGCACGGACATGCCATCAGAGAATATACAGACTTTGTGTGCATGGAGCAAAAGATGCATCAACTTGCTACTGAAGAATGTACAGACTTTGTTTTCATGGAGCAAGAGATGTATCGACTTGCTACTGAAGAATGTACAGACTTTGTTTGCATGGAGCAAAAGATGCATCGACTTGCTACTGAAGAATGTACAGACTTTGTTTGCATGGAGCAAAAGATGCATCGACTTGCTACTGAAGAGTGTATAGACTTTGTTGTGAAAGATGCACAAATGCACGGACTTAATCGCATGTAGCAACAAGAGTTGCATTGACTCAACTCTCGCATGGTTGACACTTGCTCCGACTTAGTTACGTGCAACAACTAAGGATGCATCGACTAGGTTACGTGCAGCTACAAGGGTTGCTCTGACTTCATGAATGCATTAAGAGCCCTTTGTACCGAGTTCAGCCTTGCACACGCCAAGTGTGTACTGACTCTTTTCTACACAAAATGAAATTCTACACTGACTTGCTGTCCCTAGAATTTTAGCTGAATGCATAATGAACAGACTCTGATGAAATGATGCACGAACTTAAACGCTCAAATCAACAAAAGTTGTACAGACTTAGCAATGAACTATGCACTGACTTTGTATGCATAATGAACACGCATCGAATTTCAATGCGTAAACAAGGTATGCACAGACTCAATATTCTACTCTCACATCATTCATAGTGGTTGCTGTCATCAAAACTACACAACATCATTATGGCACAGGGGCACAACACTGGGGTGCATTCTTTACGGCTTCTATGCCCCCGTGGCGGGGTATGTTGCTTCTTCAAATGCCCCTAAGTCGGGGTGTATTCTTTTGTTTCTTACACCCCTATGGCGGGGTGGATGAATGCTCTCTTCTAGATTCATGGCCGTGCTCGGCCTCATTGCTATAAAGCATTCCTTACAGTGGGGAGGAGTTCGTCAAGCTAGAGTTACAGCTTATTGGATCTTCGAGCAGTCACTCGAGGGGCCGTCTTATACCAGATAGGGGCAGCAGGAAGGTGGAACGGGCCAGGGCATTCCACCATGGAATTGGACCCTCCTAGAGCCGGGCGGGATGCCGTCCTTCTTCTTATTCTCTTGATCGGCAACGCTTGCCAACTTTTCTTCTTGTCCTTTCTTTTCTTCTCTTCTCTTTTCTTTTGTGTAATAGACCGAGGTGGGTGCGCAGGAGAGCGCTCACCCCCTCAGGGAGGGGATGAGTGGTTCGCTCCACCGCATCAATCCCACAGTGGTAATCCTTTTTCAACACGGGCCTCGACGGATATGGTCGTACGACCCTCTCTCGTCAATTCTCTATCTTCTCTTTTTGCTTCTTTATTTTCTTCTTTATTTATTTATTTTTTATGGAGAAGGGGGGTTTGACTTCCCCTCCCTTCTTCTCTCTTTCTCTTCTATCCATTTTTGGCGGCCTTCATGATTCATGGAAGCTACACGTGCCTCGAGTAGCATCTCTGAGGCCACAAAATATTTTCACTTGGTCCGACTTTTCTCCCCATAGGGCTAGCGAAGGCAACACCTGCAATTCATCAAAAGAGGCAAACATCGTTTATTAGGAGGCCATGAGGCCCCGAATCTCGACGAAGAGATGAAGGGTGGTTTAGTCCCACCGGGCTTGCCAGACTTGTGGATGCACTTTTTATTTAGATCGTTGTTTATTTGCTTATTGGGTTTATTAAGTGCATGGGCGTGCCAGTCACAAAGTGACGATTTATTGTGCACTCGATCTGGCTAATCAGACGATTGTGTACTTCGTGTCGGGACCAAAACCCGTCGTGTCATAAATATCACGACGTTATTTATATCCCCTCGGAGAGGGGAGCACCCTTGATTAATCGCCAGGAAAAGGGGCCTCACGGCCATAAAATTAATTGCATAAAAAACCTATTAATAAATACTGAAGTCCTCGTATGAGGGTGTGAAGAAAGTATCTGAGCTCATGTCGGTCATCTATTGACCATTTAATGTTCGGACGGATGTCCGGCTTGAGAATAGTGTAATCGTCGTGGGAAGACCGGAACATGTGTACGTCGGGATACGACAAGTTTATTGTTCAAAGGAACGGGAAACGTTCAATTAAATCCCAGTTAGAGCGGTCGGGGATCAGCGAGTTTATTGGCCCGGTGCGAGATCAAGTCAGGACCATTCCGGGGGCGCCTCCCGCGGTCCAAGCGAGGCTTGCGTGGGCATCGTAAATATTTCCGGTGCCGAAGGGCAGCGGAAAAGTGACCCGGGACTAGATTCCAAAACATAGACATGTACAGAGATAGCTGGCTATAGGCCTAGGATGTGGGTCAGGTAATGACCATGGTTGGGGCGAACCCGAGGTCCAAACGTGACTCAGGAAGGTCTTATTGATATTCCCACACGTAGGGTTCTGGGAGGACGAGAGTCGTCTCGTTCCATTCAGATTTTGTCGGTCATTCATGGACCACTTTATGTTCGGACAAAGATCCGTATTGAAGGCACAACGTAAACGGAAATAAACCCATACAAATGTATGCCTGAGTTTACGGCGATTGTAATGAAAGAGCGGAAACGAATCCAAATGGGAACGAGTCCGGTTTGATGAATTATTGGCCCAGAGCAACGTCGGATTGTGGCCATGTCGGGATGGTTCCCAAGGTCCACGTCCAATGCCATGGGGCGTCATTGATTTTCTCTTCAGACACAGTCCATGGAAACGAAGGTCCCAAGGTATGTGTGCATGTCGGTCACTGGTGGACCATTTCCTGTTCGGACGGAAGTCCGCGTTTGTAGCGTAAGAGACAGTGACAAACCATGCAAAGGTCTGCCGTGAGTACGGCAAGTTTTAATGCAAGTCCGGGATGAGATCCCTGTATATATGTCGGTCACTAACGGACCATTCATTGTTCGGATGAGAGTCCGCATTTGAAGCATCGAAGACAATGACAAAACCGTACGAATGTCTACCACGAGTATGTCAAGTTTAATGGGATTGCGGGATTGGATCCCGATAGAAGTGGCTCAAGTTGATGGACTATTGGCCCGAGATGATTTCAGACTATGGCCATGTCGGGGATTCCGAGGTCCACATCTGATACCATAGGGCATCGTTACTTTTCTCTTCGTGCGCAGTTCGGGGAAGCAGATTGTTTGGTGTGGAGCCTGAACTCGCCATCGTGCGCCTTCGCACGCGGATCGACCTACGCGGTCAGGTCACGGAGGTCAAGGGGGCAGTGCCCCTTGCGGGGGTCTCCAGGGGCGGAGCCCCCGGAAGGAAAATTTGATTATAGCTTGTTAGTTTCAGGCCTTTTATTTTGATTAATTATTCTTTTTTTAAGGACGTCGGCTAAGGGAGGTGCCAAGAGAGAAGAGGGGCGCGCCAGTTATGGGTATTACAAGGGGGGCACCGGTTATGGGTATTACAAAGGGGGCGCGCACCGATTATGGTATTACAAGGGGCGCGCCGGATAAGGGAGCACAAGGGGGTGCGCCGGATTAGCCAAGAATAGGAGGGCGCGTCGGATTGAGGCTCAAGGGTGCACACTATTCATTTCAGGAGTTTTAAGATGGTTTTGTGTGTAATGTTATGCCGGCGCGAGGGGGTAGCGCGTCGGATTAAGAGTGCGCCGGAATAGCTTCCGTGGGGGTTTTCTTTCGTTCTTTTATGCTCTGTTCCTTCTTTTTGCTTTTGTTCTTGTTACTTCAACCTGCAGATTGACGTTTTGATTGGTTTATTCACTTAATTGATGGATTAAGCTGATAGAGAAGGAGGTCAAAGCATTTTAATCATTTATTAAGGTGAACGAGCATGAAGATTGAATGTTTTATTAGGAGGGTTTGTGCAGGAACTCAGAGATTGAGTCGTGATCAGAGGCTTCAAGCATACGATGTTCTTACTCCCAGAGAGCTTAGCTTGTTCGTTTGTACTTATGTGTTCTTCGCCTGGCAACATTTGGGCAGCATCTCCCCCAGACAAAGGTTTTGCCAGAGAAAAAAGGAGGGACACCAAACAGATTGCTCCGGGGTGAACCTCAAAACTCGGAGTGAGGCCTACGTTAACCCGTAAGCGCTTGTGGAGGCTCAAGGACTAGACTTCAAGAGCTCCAGCAGCTCACGGGTGATGATTTCGTGAAGCAGGACAAATGTATGCCACGAGGCCATGAATGTTCATCCCCTGACGGACTCCTTCGAAGGCCATGCTATGGAGAAGCAAGCTTCGAAGGGCCCCGGATGAGGAGAAGGCAGAGGGAAAGAGAGGGAAGCAGAAGAACACCATATGTTGCGAAAAAAAACTTTTCTTTTTATTCATTTGCAAAGGGAAATACAGCGGGGAATCTACCCTAAAGCGAGAAAAGGGGGGAATACATCAGAGAGAAAGGAGGGAATACATCGATGGGGGAGGGGGAACGGAGCACAAGCTCCTCCCCCTCCGAGCTCACCTCTCACTCTCACACTCACTCTCCTCTCTTCTCTTCTCTTCTCCAGCACGGGGACGAAGCTTTTTTCTTCTCTTCGGGTGGCCCTCTCTTCTCTTTTCAATCGCCCTTCGGGGGTTCCAGCCTCTCTCTTCTGCTTCTCTAGTGGAGCATGCCTTTTATAGAATGGACAGTGGGGGAGAGGATTCCCGCCACCTCTGCCACGTCTGCAACGACATCGGGAGATAACCCATTGCGCTGGCTTCTGCTGGTTCATGGAGTACACTGGCACTCGTCTGAAGACGGGACATTCACAGATTTTTCGGGAGATCTTCTGTTGCTTCCACCGTCGATGCATGTCTCACCGCTGCGCAATCGAACGGAGGTGGAGACCAGGCTTGGGGCATTGAATGCCCTACTCTCTCGACTCTGCGCCCGAAGCTGACAGGAGAACAGAGTATCGGAGGATGGATGGGATGACATTTGAGTTAAACCGGCGCGGTGTTGTGCACACCGGATTAACAACCTACAAAGGGGCGCGCCGGTTTAAGGCTGTATAGGTATAGCCACGCCGGTTTAAGACCCATTAGATTCCTTCCCGGCTTAGCAGTGATTCGGATGGACGTCTGCCCTCCCGTGTTGCTTTAGTTGTGAGCCTCAGTTCAGGACTTTGAGTGATTTCCGGCGCATGCCAAAAATGTGTTTGAATTCCTGAGTATTTTTTGATTGGGCCTTCGGCACTGCCGACTAGAGAGCCGGGGTTATCTCTTCAGCCCGAGGGGCTTCTTTGTTGGGTGGCGGAGCACCGGGTAGGTATTCGTCCTGCTTGGAGGAGGTATGGGGTTTATTAGGCCTTTCCGTCTTCGACTCACTCTCGAGTGCTAAGACGTGCATGTCGTATGATCATCATCATTTTTTGACGTCCACACCTCCTCATGCGGAAATTGATAGGGAGGATTTGAATGTTGACCCCTACCATGACTATGAGAGGCCTCGCCACCATGAACAAAATGAAAGGCGTCCACGGGATGACTCGGATGACCCTCTCTTAAGGATGTTCAAGGTAGAAGCCCCAAACTTTGACGGTTACCATGAACCAAGTGCCTACTTAGAATGGGAGACCGCCATGGACCAATACTTTGAATGGTACCCCATGTTCGACCAAAGGAGAGTGAGATTGGCCAAGATGTACCTCACCAAATTAGCCAAGACTTATTAGCTAAACCAAGAGGGATTAAGAAGGGTTAGACGGGAAGAGCCTATTGACACTTGGGAAGGTATGAAGAACCAACTTAGAAACAAGTACCTACCCCTATCCTACCACCAAATGCTCTTAGAGGAATGGCAAAGCCTCACCCAAGATGGGAAGACCGTGGTTGAATATATTGAGAAATTCGACTCCTATCTTTTGAAGTGTGGAGTTCATGAGGACCCGGCCATTACCTTGTCCCGCTTTAGAAATGGGCTAAAAACCACATCAAAAGAGAACTTTTTAGGAGAGATGTTGACAACCTTGAGCAAGCCTACCAAATAGTTAGGGATGTTGAAAGATTCTCTTGATGGTAAAGCTAAAACAGGTGCAGTAGTTAAACATTCCTTCAAAGTCTAGAAGCCTTTCTCACAATCTTCCGTCCAATCAAACTTATTCTCCTTGCGGGTTAATCTTGTTAAGGGTACCGCAATCTTGGAGAAATCTTTAATAAACCTTCGATAATATCCTACCAAGCCTAGGAAGCTTCTAACTTCTGTTACACTAGTAGGCCTGTCCCAATCTTTAACTGCCTCTACCTTGGACGGATCAACAGAAATACCTTCGTTCGTAATGATATGCCCTAGAAAGGACACCTCTTGTAGCCAGAATTCACACTTGCTAAACTTGGCGTATAACTGATGGTCTCTCAATAATTGTAACGCCATCCTCAAATGTTCAGCATGTTCTTCCTTACTCTTGGAATAAATCAGAATGTCATCAATAAACACTACGACCCATTAATCCAGATAGGACCGGAATACATCGTTCATCAACTGCATGAAAGCTGCAGGTGCATTCGTTAGTCCAAAAGGCATTACAATAAATTCAAAGTGCCCATACTTGCTATGAAAAGTTGTCTTATAAATATCATTCTCCTTAATCCGCAACTGATGATAGCCTGATCGAAGATCAATCTTAGAGAAATACTGAGCTCCTACTATCTGATCAAATAACTCATCAATCCTCGGCAATGGATATTTATTCTTTATAGTCAACTAGTTCAGTTGCCGATAATCAATACACAACCTCATCGAGCCATCCTTCTTCCTTACAAATAACACTGGAGCCCCCCACGGGGATGTACTTGGACGAATAAACCCCTTCTCAAGTAATTCCATTACCTGCTGCTTTAATTCCCTCAGCTCCGCAGGAGACATACGATAAGGAGCCTTAGAAATAGGGGTCGCGCCAGGAATTAGATCAATAGAAAACACAACTTCCCTCTCTGGTGGAAGGCCTGGCAATTCCTCAGGAAAAACATCCAGAAAATCTCAGACAACATGAATGTTCTTAATCTCGATCTTCTTCTCAGGGGTCACATAAACAAAGGCTAAAAATGTGTGACATCCTTTCCTCATCAACTTATCGGCTCGGATGGTCGAGATAAGTGGCACAGATCTATGGTGCCTAACCCCTATAAAAGAAAGTCCAAGGTGTCTAGAAAAAGACACAGAGCTGGAACTACAATGAACATTGGCCTCATGCTTAGCCAACCAATCCGCTACTAGAATTACATCATAATCTTTCATATCCATGCATACTAAATCAGCAAGCAAATTCTGTTCATTAACCATAATCTTGCTAGAAGAATAAAAATATTTAATCGCTGATTTAGAACCAATAGGAGTTGATATCTCTAAGGGGGAATTCATCAAAATCGGCTTCACAGCTAAAGTCTTAGCAAAACTCCGAGAAACAAATGAATGAGTAGCACCGGTATCGAAAAGAACAAAAGCTGGCTTTCCTTGAATAATGAGAGTACCTTCCACAAGTCCACCCTCCTCGGTGGTGCATGCATCCTCCTCTTGTAGGGCCTGGAGCTTGCCCTGCTGCTTCTTGCCGCCTTGAGGTTTAGTCGGGGTAGCTTGCTCGGATAAGAGAGGACATTCTGGAATGCGGTGATCCCTACTCCCGCAATGCAAACAGGCGCCCAGCTTGCGCCAACACTCTTCCATCTTGTGACCGGGGCGGTCACAATACTTGCATACGCCCTTAAATGGAACAATCGGGCCAGGCTTCTTGTCTTCATTCTTTGGCATTTTCCCCATCCATGAACCAGACCCGCCATTGGGCCTCTTCTTGTTATTCCCGGGTTTAGCACTCTCGGAACCAGTAGGTTCCTCCTTTTTAACATTCTTCCCACGGATTTTCTCCGTCATTTCCAAGGTATCTTCTAAAACTTGGGCTTTTCTTACCATCTCAGCATAGGTTTGAATCTCCATTGGCGCCAACTGGTTAATATAATGCAACTTCAGCCCATTTAGAAAACGTTTCGCCTTCATCTTCTCTGTAGAAATCAAATGAGTAGCATAACGAGAGAGTCTAGAAAATTGAGCTTCGTACTCCGCTACAGATAGACTTCGCTGCTTCAAACTAGCAAACTCCGCCGCTTTCTTCTCTTGGATTCTGTCGAAAAAGTACTTTCTATTGAAGAATTCTTCAAATTCCTTCCACGAAATTTGTCTATCACCGAGGGTCACCTTTACTGACTCCCACCAAGTCCTAGCATCCCGTTCCAAATGGAAGGTTGTTAAAAGCACATGCTCCTGGTCGCTGCATTGCATAACTTCAAAATTTCTCTCCATCTCCATAAGCCAGTGTTCGGCTTCATCGGGATCAGTTGAACCTCCAAAACGTGGGGGATTCATCCCACGAAAATTCCGGTGTAGATCGCCAGCACCATGATTTGCCGCTCCACCTTGGGCCACTTGTTGTAAAGCCCGCGTAAGTCCTTGGACCGTCCGCTGCATGTCCCGCCACAGCGCACGCTCAGCTGCCATCGGAACGTCCTGCACAAAAATAATTTATCTTAAGTTCATTTAAGAGAACGAGTTTAGAGTTGATTATTAACTCAACCCAAGTCTCTACCCAAATTCTCACTAGGTTTGGTCCTTTGACTCATAACAAGGGTATAGGTTCTACGACAAACACTTTGAATCCTAGAACCTAAACAACCTACGAATATTAGAAACCTGGGCTCTGATACCACCTAACTGTCATGCCCCGATGCGGAATATCGGGACTGGCAGTAGAAACGAGTAATCATAATAATAATATGTTTATCTCTAGACATGATATGTTAAAGCTAAAAGATCGCACATCACCATAAATAGAAACTGCTCAATCATTAAATAGCACATAACCAAACCATGATCCAAATTACAATGATCTCACTTAACATAATCTTTGATAACATACACTCAACACTATTATATTGGCTAACTTCAAATTACAACTCTTCCAAAATACTCTTAAATACACATGGACTCCACAACTAGAACTAGTTTCACATGCTTCTATCATGTTCACTCCACGGTCGTCACTCTTGCCCGTTCCCATCAGATTGCGAGTCCTCACTTGAGCTACCTAAAAAAGGGGGGGGGGGACTAGGTGAGCGAACGCTCAGTAGGTAATAATAGGCAAGTTTAAGTAATTAATCAATTGAATTGCATGTTTGAGCACGTAAATAAAGAACGAAAGGAAATAACTATGCAACAAAATAATGAAAAGAAGGCAAGAACATGATATAACCGAGAATTTGGCCAACAAGCAAGATTTATCCAAGTCAAGAGAAATTCAAGTAAGAGATTATTGTCATAGACATCACACTAGTCATGCACTCGGTGCAATGCCTCACCATGTCATTCAAACTCCCCGGGGCACAAGTACTTTTCGGGCGCTCCTCCCAAGACCAGATCGGGCCCTTATGATGCGTTGGCATTGATTTGTTGGATCCAAGATCCCAAGTTATGTCTAGACATTAATCAAGTTTAATGGCCAATAGTCCAAGATATGGAACTTACCAAAGTTTCAAAGGTAAGTTGAAGTAGACATCATGTCTGGAAAGTTCAAGTTATCAAGAACCAATCAGGTCCTTGGATTCAACACGAAAAATCACGGAAATCACTTCTGGATGATAAGCGGTCATAACAGGGTCGCTTAAGCAATGCACGGTCTAAACTGGACCGTTCAAGATAGAGATGGCTTAGGACTAGCCATACCGAAGTCAAGGATACACGGTCCATGTAGGGCCGCTCGAGTAATTGAACGGTTGAAAATGGGCCGCTCAAGACTAGTAGAGCTGGAAGCCCAAGAATAAGATAAACGGTCCATATATGGCCGTCCAACAGACAGACGGTCCAATAAGATCCGCGCTATAACATGGGCGGTTCCAGTAGGTCCGTTCCACTTAAACAACTAGAAGTCTACCCAAACGGGCTCTGGGCTGCCATAAGTGGGCCAGAACTGAACCAAGGTCCAGCCCACTCTTCACTGGTCAACCTAGGGCTTATTGGGTCGATCCAAACACAAATTTCTCGAAGATAGATCAAGGTTAAATGACCAATGTAAGTGGCACTTGGCCAGGGATGCACGGTTCGTTATGGGCCGCCCAATAGGATGAACGGTCCCGTTCGGTCCGCGCAATTCTCAGGGGGTCCAAGTCAAGACGTGACTCATAATACGATAGTCCAATCGATTCGATCATGTACACAGGTTCAGGTCTTGATGGTACAACCTGCCCGGCGTCCTAGTGGGAATCCCAGGCTCGCGGGGGCTTACGGAGGTCCCGTAATGAAGGTCCTAGTCCGACGGAAGGAATATCCGGCGGAGAGTCCCAAACATTACAAGGAAATAGGGTTAACGAAACATCAGAAACCAGTGAGACGGTCAGTCAATCCTACCGGAGTAGAACGACTGTCATACAACCCTAATAAAATTTTCAATTTAATAATGAAGCACTATTAATATTAACAATGAAAAAGATGATCCAAGGTCAAGATGAATAGATCAGCAAGATTTATAATCATCATTGTTATAATTTTCCAGAGTTTTTATGCATGTTGCTAACTTACATTTAACCATTAATTTACTATCATAAATCATGCGAAAAAGATAACTTAATAAGTTTTGTAAAGATGGACGGTCCAGTTTGGACCTTTCATCCTCCTTGGCGGTCGCGCGACAGGCCGTTTATCCCCCACAGGTCAGAAGACCTTCTGGAGATGAGCGGTCTGTAATGAGCCGCTGGAGAAGACGAACGGTCAATAACTGGCCGCCTGACAAAAGGGCGGTCTAGGTTAAGCCGCCCTTCCCAGAAACATAACACGAACCAGAGAGCATAAACGGTCAGTAACATGCCGCCTAACTAGGTTGGGCGGTTTATCGTGAGACCGTACAAGTCAAAAATGCTCAAGTTCCCCTTTCGCCCCACCAGCCTTCGGCGAGTTGGCTAGGGTTACAAAGAATTGCTAAATACGCATAGCACAGAGCATAAAAATTAGGGCTTTTGGATTCAAAAGAAAGAGCATGAAAAGTTTTACAATAAAGCATGCTCAATTTAATCTTTAGTGCCTGCAATCCCTACTTAAACGAGATGGAACAAGTAAAACCCTAGATATGACATGCTTCTACTAAACCCTAAAATTCTCGCATGATACTAAGTAACTTTTAGGGCTTTTGCATTCAATAAAAAGGGCACTCGATGCTGGTTCTAGTCATATATAATACTTAAGGTTTGGCTTGCTATAACCTACCTTAAACGGAGGAATAAGGAAGAAGAGGGACGACGACACGCTAAGAACACCTCACCGGTGATCGCCGGAATCTGCCCTCGTCCACGATCCTCGTCGACCGCCACAGCACCCAAACGAAAATAGGGTTCCTGAGGGTCATTTTTATAGGTCACACAAGGTCTAGAGTCTTTTATTCGAGGAGATAGAGTCCAATCAAGTTGGACGTGCGCGAACGGCGCGGATAGGGTTAGCCACCGCCTTCTCAACCAAAATTCACTTTCTAGGGTTAGGGTTTCGGGGAGAACTAAGAGGGGAAACGATCCTCTCATCCAAGCCTTCCATTTGGATCCGGTCTGAGCCTAAATGATCGGGTATTGGGCTCAAATTTCACGTTTTAAGGTCCAATTAGATTAAGTGTGGATTTGGGCCTTAATCAGTTGATTTGGCCTAATTACGGATTTATTTGGGTCGATCACAGAAGATACTATTATTAAACATTTTATCCTCTACAAGATTCTAAATTTTCCAGATTTTATGAAATAGTCAAATTTTAACTTATTCTATTTATTAAGGATTTTCTAATTAATTTCTTATAAATTTTCTAGAAATTTTTATTTGTTAATAAATCAGGATATTACAGAGCTCTTCGTAGCCCAAGGGATTTGATGGAGGCATCACCCACGACTCCCTCTAGCTCGGGTCGTCCACACACCATGGAATTGTTTGAGCTCGGGCTTCACTCTATGTAGGCCCAATTATCCATTTTGAGCTTTCTATTTGAGTCATTTGATGTATTTTCCCTTTTATTTGAGTCATTTCCCTAGGTCTTTGATTTATTTCCCTAAGTTTGAGTGTCATTAGGTTGATTAGATTAGCTATTGGGCCCAATCCAGTGGGCTAGGCCCAGGGGCGCCCCCTACCTCCTTGATTATTTGTCATTGTATCAAAAGTCAGGGGTTTATTGTAAAATGTGGGTTGCCTATATATAGGACCCCATTCCCCCCATTTTATGTCAATAAAAATTGCCATTTCTTTGAGTTCAAAATTCAAGTTTCTTAGTGGAGAGAATCCATTAGTGGGTGTGAAGCCCTAGGGTGAGAATCCCTCTCTTTTTCCCCCACCAAAGTTGCCACCTCCACCACCTCCCACTTTCCTAGGTGCACTCATTACCCCTCCACCAACTTCCACCAAATCTCTTCCCTCCCTAGGAGAATCTTGGTCTTCCCACACAATCCTCCTTCTTCCCCATGCAATCTTCGAACTCCCAAGAGAAGTTTGAATATTTCCCTCTCCACTCTCTCCTTCCACAAGCCCTAGACCACCCCAAATAGGGAAACCATCATCCCTCTTCCCCTCCCTCCTAGTCCCAAATTCGTAGCTCACTCTCTCACCACCTGCTAGACAACCTTCCTGCCCCCATTCTCCCCCTCCCTCACCTTGGTTTGCCCCCTTCCAGACCCCCTAATAGCCAAGGATTGCCTCCACACCCGTCCAACCCCTTTCCCCTCCCATTTACCTCATTTCCCACCTCCCATCTTCAGCCTGCACCTCCCAGTTCACAGGCAGTAGAGCATCAGTGACTTGCAGAGATGACCATGACATCATCCCGGCATTCCTGGGTGCTCAAGTGGCACCGTCGGAAGCATTTTCAAGTCCTCTACGCAACGGTGGTGGTCTCATCCCGTTCTGAGCGCGTGGCTGACCGGGGGAGCTGTCATCGCCAGACTGCGCATCAGCTTCTTGACAGTCAACCTTAGATGACTTGCAGCGGCTCCCACGGCCATTCTCTTGAAGATCTGGTGGCGGGGCTTGGCTGAGGTCATCTACGACTAGTCACCTTCCAGATCCAAGAAGCAGGTCCCCGATTGGACCCTGGACAAGTGAGTTCCGAATTTTTTCCCTTGAGTGCATTATTTTGTCCACTCTGGGACTGAACAGACACTTGATCACTGTTTCCCTTGCCTACTCTGATCTCCTCTGGTGTCCCCATAGGTCTCATTTTGAAGAGAACTCAACAAATATTCCAACGACTCTGGCCACACCTGATTCAGAGCTTGGGAGTGCTCGTGGAGGCCCCGCCTTATTGCTACAGTGGTACCGGAGCAGATAGATCTAGAAAGCAGGGACCTTGTTCGTAGCTCTTCCCCGACCAGCACTGCCAACCAGGAATTTCCCCAAAAATTGGACATCATCTTGATTCAATCCCAAAGATTTTGTCACTGGTCTTATTGACAACCGAGTTCAAGAGTGGTCGCAGCGGCACCGACACCGACTGCCTGTCCCCTACTCCTGGGTGCGGATAGAATCGGCATCTTTCGTTCATTTAGTTCCTAGTTCATTTTCCCCTCCCTTCCTGGCCGGCTTACCGCCCCTCCCTGTGGGAGGTAATGTTTGAGTGTACTTTTGGCTTCCCCTCCCCAAGTTCAACCCCCTTGCATGGGGAGTAGTGATGTAAAATCTTGAATAGGTCAAGGCTTCACCGGCGCGGCGTGTAGGGAACCCACGCTTCCCCGCTCGCCCTCGTCTCCGACCGAGACCGGTTTCTTCAAACCGGTCGAGTAAGTGCTCTACCTTTTCTCTCATTTGGATGACATGCTCTTCAATATTAGTTCATAGCTCCGCTGGTCCATGAGAGTGAGTGCCCGGTCCGCAAGCTCCTTTACTTCGAGTGACCGCCGTGGAAGAGAGTGTGACCCGTGCCCTCGGCACCCGATCGGCCCCTTTGAATTGAGCCTCCATACCCTTGGGAGTCCCTTGGCCTTTCTGGTCCTCTACCAACATGGGTCCAGCCCTCACAACCTCGACTCGGCATCGCCAAGTTATCCCGGGTTTTGGGTGAGTGTCGGGTGTGGCCGCCGATATCGGTCCATTTCTATTGCAAAGTGTGCTTGCTTGTTAAGATCCAAGGTGCATCGGTCTTGTGACTATCACCCCAAGGTGGTGTCACATCACTTACCAAGGCAATCCCCGGCCTCGATAATGCAACTGTTGAGCCTTTCAAGGCTTGGGAGGTGACGTAGATAGATGGCCCCAGCAGCTTGTTCTATACTGCTAAGGAGCACCCTACCTGGGAAGACACTGATTGTCGTCTGCCCGAAGGCATAGAGAATCCGCTAGCTCCCGTTCAGGGTCTAGCATTCACGACGAGTCGGATGGCCAGGATGTTCCAGAAGCAGCACATCCCCTCCAACGAGTCGCACAAAGGCAAAAAAGTATTCCAGAAGATGTGGTATCCTGCAAGTCTGGACAAAGAAATGAGACGTGTTTCTCAGCATCCAGGGTTGGGCTTCACCCTTGAAGAATACTACTACAGTGGGCGCTATGAGGTGGTACCGTCTCCACTGTCTATCCTGCCGAAAACAACCCAACAAGTCTGGCACGCCCAGTGGGGCTTGTTTACTTTATACAAAGTGATGATATAGATATATTACAAATAATAAAAACAACCCAACAAGTCTAGCTGATAATAATTTGTAATAATAATAACATCTGTCAAGTGACTTCTAATCAGGCGATTGTGGGTTCGAGTCCCACCGGGCGTGCCAGACTTGTTCGATGGGTTTTATTATTATTTGGTCAGGTCAATAAACCAGTTAATTTATAAAGAACCAACTGATTAGTTTATCGCGCAGGTGTGCCAGTCACATGAGTGATGAGTTTATTGTGCGCTCATTCTGACCCTTGTGGGGCGAGAGTGAGATTCGGGTCGGGACCAGCAGTCCGCCATACCATAAAGGCTATGACGTTAATTACATCCCTATGAGGGAAAAAACCTTTGATTAATTGTTGAGATAGCGGGCCGTTCAAGGCTGAAACAAGGTGCATGAGCATGAACATGATGAGGTCACATGAGATGCTTTTATCTATCATGCAAGAGAGGCATGGTTCATTACGTTGGAGACCCTTGGTACGTGGCGAAGGATGTAGGCCCGAAGACCCCCCATCGCGCATAGCAAAGACCTCCGGTCGGGCGTAACCCAGACTTCCGTTAGTGCCATTTGATATACCCGAGGGTCTATGCAAGCATGCATGCATGATGTTCATGATTATGACAAGCATGTCAGTAGAGTTATGAAGATAAGCGATGATCAATCAGATTTATTAACCTCCGCCAAAGGAGGCAGAAATCGTAACATAAGCATGATAACGAAAGCATGATGCTAATAGATATAACAGTAGAAGCATGGTAATAAGATAGTTCGGACTTGAACATACCTTTTCTTATTTAGTTTATTACTGATTGGGGTTTATTAATATCGACCGTGGGAGGTGAAGATCGCTCCGAAGGGGAGTGAGTGATTAAAACCATGCAATAATTCAAAATTGACGCGACCATGCGTATGGATAGGTTTCCCCGACGTGGCCAATCGTAGGTAAAGGAGCTTAACCCAGCGCGGCCATGACAATCATTAAACCGGCGCGGTAACCTTGGGGTGCGCCGATTTAGGGCGTGCCGGGAATGAGCCGATTAAAACCAGAGAGTTATGAGTCTAATGTTAATCCGGCGCGGGGGGGGGGTACCGCGCCGTATTAGGGGGCGCCGGATTAGGACCATGCCGTTTTTGCTAATTTTTAAAGTATTTTGAAACTATTTTGGTTTATTAAGATGTTGTTGAGGGTTTTGAAGTTAATTGGGTTGATTGTCTGTTTAATTAGAGTCCAAGGCTCTCCAGGAGCGAAGTTGTGAGCTAGTGCGAGGTTCATACTCGAGCACCAGAGTTTATTACTTGAGAACATGTGTTTTATTGAAGCCAATTCACGAAGGTAATCTTACTAATTAAGAAGTTCTGCCAAAAATTGGGCAGCATCTCCCCCGTCATTGAAGGATCACAGGGGAGAAACGGGGTCATACTCACATATGGAGTAAGCCCCTAACTAGCTAGACAGCACGACGGCAGCCAGCAAATCCCAATCGGACAGGAAACCCCGAGGACTGGCCTACAAGGGGTACCATTGCTCCGTGGGTTGAAACAGGCGGATAAGGCAGCTAATGAAGGAAACGACAACCCCGAGGGCTAGCCTACGAAGGGTGAGCAATCTGTAGTCTGCACTGTATCTGAGAGAGGGATGACTGTTAGGGAGGGAGGCCCTGAGGGCTAGCCTACGAGGGGCACGCATCCCTTAGTCACCACAGAGTCCCTAAGGACTGTGGGTTTTCAATCTATCAGGGTTAACCCTATTGCTGTTCACCCGGTGGCTTGTGGGGACACTCATCATTGACAGATGAGCTCCTATCGACCAAGTGGTGTTTGTAATGCGACATCGGGAATGTTTCCCCTCCCCGGTTTATTGGAGCAGTTCTATCAAGCAAGCTCACAGACCCTGAATGCAGGCGGGATGAAAACATGAATGTGTAAGACCATATGACAGCCGGTGAGTTGATAGATTACCAAGCATGGGTTAGAGCATTGACATTCGAGGGTTAAAGGAATTAACACTCACGGAGGAAGAGGTGATTAGCAATCACAGAGAGGGGTAGCTAGTATATAGATAGGATGATTTAGATATATACACATATGCTCGAGTAACTGGCAAGCAACAGTCACAGGACGGGCCTTGGTGTTCTGGAGGTGACCCCCACCTTCTCTGAGCAATGGAACAATGCAAAGAGAAAAGAAAATGGAGATCGGACCCTGAAATAGAGCGGGAAGAGATACGTGCACAGGCACGCCTCTGTCCACAAAGTATGCAGGAACCATCGAGTAGGACACGGCCACTGCATCGACGTGAAGGACCCGGGGAGGGGTCATCTGTGTAGCTCGTGGTATCCCAGGGCATATTCGGAGATGGAGAAACCCGATTCGGAAACCACGCGCAAGGGGGAAAACAGACAGATGCACCTACTGAGAAAGAAATGGAAGGAGGAGACACAACATCGAGCATTCAATCAACCATCACATACATATATATATCATCACCCCGTGAACAGGGGGGCTAACACATATATTAGAAATTCGGCGCTGGTATCGTCGCACGGTCACCGCTCACTAGTTGTAGAGAGATTTACAGAGGAAGAACAAACCAAATAGATGACGAGGAGGGGGGGAGATTGGCTCATATCATCGCCATCCCCCCCTTCTCGCTTAAATTAGATCAGAGGGGAGGAGTCGGAGAGATAACGGGGAAAACCACGCGACCCACCTGTTCCTCAAACAAAATATCGGACCCTCACTCTTCTTCTCCGGCTCCGAAGGACTTCAGTCAGAGGAAAGGAAGATGGCAGCGAGGGGACGCTCAGTGATAACCATGCTTCTCCCCCAAGGAAACCCTCTCTCCCTTGACTTTGATTGGCTCTCCGACTCTCTCCCCTCTCTCGAGCAATCGCCAGTGATCTACCTCTTAACTCGATTTTCCTTTTTTTTTTGCCTCTCTTCTTCATCGAACCAAGGAGCCATATATATAGGAACATGTTAAAAGCTTAATCCGGCGTGAAGAATGGTGCGTCGGATAAGGGGCCCTTCATGGCCTTTCACGTGCCGGAATGGGAGGGTGCCAGATAAGGGGTCCTCCAAGCTTTTGGGCGCGTCGGAATTGAGGGCGCCGGGTGAGGGGGCGCGTCGGTGAAGGGGGCGCCGTATTAACTTCTTCCGCTTGACGCAGGTTAGCCGACGATTCCGGGGATGGTCCCGGAATTCACCGTGACCATTCATCTCTCCGTAGTTCTTCAAAACACTAACGGGAAGCCTTGACAAAGCCCTCGAGAGGACGTATGGCCCTTCTCGGAACCTCGAGTATCTTTGGTTTGAACACGTGGGCTTTCCGCTGACACGGCTTTTGGCACTATGATTCGTGCTGCTAGCTCGACCTGGCTTGTGTTCAAAGCTTCTCGGAGGGTGGAGTAACACTCGAGATAGTTCCACCCAGGACGGGCGATCATTCGGCCACTAACGGACCCAACTTGGCGAGAAGCCGTACCCGTGCCGGGTAATCGGGATCTTCTACCGACAGAGCCATCGATCCTCCATTATGAAGAGCTACAGGCATTCTTTCACCTCAGGGGAGTCTTTCATAAGGTGGCGGGCCACCCGGTAGACCGTCGTCCTTGGTCGGACAACGGGTGTAGTGTATGTGGCATGACGGAGTCGATGCCAGCTCATTGGGCAGGCTTGGTCGCACTGCCGGTTGTTTGTGAATTGATCTTGATTCTCCTAAGGTGAAGTCCCCGGTGTTCATACAGGATGACCTGAGGCTCTGGTAGCTTGAGAGGGCTTCAATATGTTGATATTCATCGGCTTCCGTGCTTCGGTGGGCCGTGTCATTCATCTTTGAGGCTTGATCGTCGTTAATCATATTTTGAGTGCCAACAAATGCCCCCCAGCCGTGGGTGTTGCGAGCAAGGCACGAGTGTATCAAGACCGACGGATGAGCTTCGTCTGGAGTGATCTCCTCTTCGATTGACGGAAGCTCGGAACGGTCCTTAATCCGGCGCAGATGCTAATCCGGCGTGATTTGCATGTTAACCCGACGCGGGTTTTAATCCGACGCGCCCCTGGGAATTGGAAGTTAATCCGGTGCAGCCCTGGGCATTGGAGTCTTAATCCAGCGCGCCCCTATATGCTTGGAAAGGTGTTAATCCAACACGCCTTTTGGTTTAGCGCGCCGGATTAACAGGGGAACCCCCCCTATATAAGGCTTTCGCCCTTCATTTCTTCTTCACCACTGTTCATTTGCAAATTTTCTTTCTCTATCCTCCCTTTCTCCTCCTCCCGCGGCGCCGAGTGAGCTGAGGGCGTGGGAGAGTCTTCTTAGCGAGTGAGTGGAGTGTCGTTTATCCGGGTTTTGAAACCCATTATTTGGGCCCGGGGAGGCTTCTAGTATGGCTTGCCCTCGGAGCTATTCCCCCTGGTATCCCGTTTGGCCTCGGTGTAATGCCGATGGCTGCTTTTAGGGACCGTTCCCTTGGTGGACGTGTTCCCACTTTTCTTTGGCAATCTCCCGCGCTGGGGAGACTCTGCCAAAATTTTGTCTGAAATTTGTCTTGATCAACTATTTTCTAACCTTGTTTATTCTTTGATGTGCCTTCTTACAGATAGCAAAGGCATCTGGCTCTTCTTCTTCTACTCCCCGTGCCGTGGTGACATGGGAGAATGTTCATTCCCTTGATCGGGGGCACGATCAGCTTGCCGTGGTCGCAGAATCTTCAGACTCGGAGACCGACACGGTAGATACTAGCCGCCTCCTCATCCTCGGGGGTGATTCTTTTCAATATGACTGGGAAGGTGCTGTCAGGAGGGACTACCCCAAGGACAAGCATCTTATGTCCTTCCTTAGGCGCATCAATCTTCAGGGGAAGAGAGATATGTTCCTTGTCCGCAAAGCCGAGCAAGCCTTGCTAGTGGAGAGGGACAGTTTGACAGACTATGTGGTGCGGGGAAGGCCTATTTACCTTCCTGGAGAAGTCAGGAAATGGAGCGCCATGCTTGGACTGCAAGATCTGGCTCCAGAAGATGGGCTGCTGACTAGAGCCCCTGAATTTGTGCCTGCTTGGTGGAATGACTCTGCGGGCCGGGTAGACCGGGAGAAGCCGGTCTTTGGCTTGTTTCTTGCCCCATTGAAATGAGGGTATAGAGAAGAATCCTTTCTGTTGGACTGCCTGACGGTCCGCTTTAAGCATCAGATATCTGTGGGTTGGTTTGTCGAGCTGAGGGCTACCGACGCCCATGCATTCAGGCCCGGAGCAGTGGAATTCACAGATTATGTGCTGCAACACTATGCTCCCATCTTGACCAGGACTGGCATTTATCACAGCATGTACGCCTCAAGGTACCGCTACCCCATATCCCGAGGTCTATGCTGTGGCATGATCGAAGTCTTCTACCCCGAGTACACCACTTTCTATACTTCGGAGGGGGAGACTTCTTTAGATCTATGGAGCCTTTCGCAACTCAGTGGCCTACCTATCGACGGAGAGCCGTACGAGGAGATTTGCTGGCCAGACTGGCTAAAGGATCAGACCGATGGCGAAGGTCAGTACTTGGCAGGTTACGCCTATCGTTATGATGTGACACACCCTTGAACCTAATCAAACAAGCACAATTTGTAAGTAGAACGGGACGATATCGGCGGCCAACTCACCTGGCACTCACCCAAACCCGGGGGTAACTCGGCGATGCCGATTCGAGGTTGTGTGGGCTGGACCCTTGCTTGTAGAGGGCCAGCAAGACTAAGGGACTTCCCAAGGGTACGGAGGCCCAATTCAAAGGGGCCGACCGGGTGCCGATGGGCATGGGTCACACTCTCTCCCACGGTGGCCACTTGAAGCAAAGGAGCTTGTGGGCTAGGTGCTCACTCTCACGGACCAGCGGAGCATATGAACTAATATTGAAGGAACATGGCATCCAAATGAGAGCAAGAGTAGAGCACTTACTCGACCGGTTTGAAGAAACCGGTCTCGTTCGGAGACGAGGGCGAGCGGGGAAGCGTGGGTTCCCCACACGCCGCGCCGGTGTAGCTTCGACCTGTTCAAGATTATACATCACTACGCCCCATGCAAGGGGGTTGAACTTGGGGAAGGGAAGTCAAAATTACATTCAAACACTACCTCCCACAGGGAGGGGTAGTAAGCCGGCCAGGCGGGAAGGGGAGAATGAACTAATAACTAACTAAACGGAAGATGTCGGTTCTGTCCGCGCTCTAGAATAGAGAATAGGCCGTCGATGTCGGTGCCACTGCGACCACTCCCAAATTTTGTTGTCGAGGAGACCAGTGGAAAAATCTTTGGGATTGGATCTGAATGACGTCCAAATTTTGTGGAATTTCCTGGTTGGCAGTGCTGGTCGGGGAAGGGCCACGAACAGGGTCCCTGAGTTCTAGTTTTGACTGCTATGGTACCACAGCAGCAGGAAGATGAGGCCGCCACAAGTGCTCCCGAGCTCTGAATCGAGCGTGGCTGGAGTCGTTGGAACCCTTGTCGAGTTCTCTTCAAAACGAGACCCGCAAAGACACCATAGGATGTCGGAGCAGATTGGGAGAGCCCAAACAGTGGATAGGGGTCGGTTCAAACCAAGAGGGGACAGAACTGCGTACCCTGGAGAGAAAATTAGGAACTCACTTGTCCGGGGTCCAATCGGGAAGCCACTTCTTGGTACTGGAAGCCGACTCATCGTAGAAGGTCTCGGCCAATCCCCGCCTCCAAATCTTCAGGTGGCCGGTCGTGGGAGCCTCTGCAAGCAGCCTCAGGTTGGCAGTCTGGAGGGGGACGTGCAGTCTTGGGAGATCGGCTCCCCCGGGCAGCCATGAGCTCAGGTTGGGACGAGACTACCGCCGTTGCGAAGAAGAGATGGAGACGCTTCCGACGGTGCCTCTTGAGCTCCCAGGAACGCCGGGATGAAGTCGTGGTTGGCTCTGCAAGTTGCTGGTGCTCTGCTGCTGGCAAACTGAGAAGTGCAGGCTGAAGATGAGAGGTGGAGAATGAGGTAAACGGGAGGGGAAAGGTAGTGGAAGGGTGTGGAAGCAACCCTTGGTAGTTAGGGGGTCTTGGAGGGGGCAAACTAAGGTGAGGGAGGGGGAGAATGGGGGCAGGGAGGTGGTCTAGTAGGTGGTGAGAGAGTGAGCTACGAATTTGGGGCTAGGAGGGATGGGTAGGGGGATGATGGTTTCCCTATTTGGAATGGTCTAGGGCTCGTGGGAGGAGAGAGTGGAGGGGAAAATATTCAAACTTCTCTTGGGAGTTGGAAGATTGCATGGGGAAGAGAGAGGATTGTGTTGGGGATAGTGGGATTGTGTTGGGAAGAACAATATTCTCCAAGGAAGGAGAGATATTTAGTGGGATTTGGTGGGAGGGGAATGATGGCACCTAGGGGAGTGGAAAGGTAGTGGAGGTGGAAGCTTGGGAGGAGGATGAGGTGGAGGAGAGAGGTGGGATTTGAATTTGGGGAAGGGGGGGAAAGAGAAAGTGAGGGGTGGGTGGGATTCTCTCCCTAGGGATTCTCACCCCACTAATGGATTCTCTCCACCAGACACTTAAATTTTGAACTCACAAAATGGCAACTTTCATTAACATAAAACGGGGGAATGGGGTCCTATATATAGGCAACCCACATTTTACAATAAGTCCCCGACTCTTGATACAATGGCAAATAACCAAGGGGGTAGGGGGGCACCCTTGGGCCTAGTCCAATGAATTGGGCCCATTAACCAACTAACCAACCTAATGACACTCAAACTTAGGGAAATAAATCAAAGACCTAGGGAAATGACTCAAATAAAAGGGAAAATATATCAAATGACTCAAATAGAAAGCTCAAAATGGATAATTGGGCCCACATAGAGTGAAGCCTAAGCTCAAACAACACCGGAGTGTGACGACGACCCAAGCCAGAGGGAGTCATGGGTGATGCCTCCATCAAATCCCCTGGGCTGCGAAGAGCTCGACTCCGTCGAGTAGGGGTCCATCCTGTTGTGGTACTGCTCGAGAAGGTCGGGATCTTGCCGCTGGAGATCTTCCCGACTCACCCATGAATCCTCCGAAGGAGGCCGATCCTTCCACCTAACGAGATAGCGCTCGTACACCTTGCTCCTGGTGGCAGCGACCTGTTCATCCAATATTCGCTCAATTTGCTCACGCTGGGTTCTCCGGGCTAGCGGACTTTTCTCACGGGTGGGTGCTCTCAAAATGGGAGGAGTAGGCTGTGGATGTCAAAAAAAGAGAAGAAAAAGAATGTTCATGTGGCACGGACGTCTCGACATCTCAAGAGCAAGTCAAAGATGGGAAGGCCGAATAAACTCCATACCTCCTCCAAGCCGGACGAATATATCCCCGGTGCTCCGTCACCCAACAAAGAAGCCCCTCGGGCAAAATAGACAGCTCCGGCTCTCCAGTCGGCATGGCCGAAGGCCGAATCAGAAGAAGCGTGGAAACTCAGACGCGGGTTTGGCTTGTGCCGGAAATCACTCAAAGTCCCGAATTGGGATTCAAAAACTCTGAGCTAAACACCTCGGAGCAGGAGCATTACAGATGAAGTTCTTCTGGAGCACAACTGATCGCCTGAATGGTCGCGAAGCGGAGATGAGGTCTAAACCGGTGCGGCCTACACTTAAACCGGCGCGCCCTTATACGGGCCTTAAACCGGCGTGCCCTCCCATATGCTACCAAATCCAGCGCGCCCCTTTACATGATGCTAGTCCGGCGCGCCCCTTTATATGTTGTTAATCCGACGCGCACAACACCGCGCCGGTTTAACTCAAATGCCATCCCATCCATACTCCGATACTCTGTTCTCCTGTCGGCTTCAGACACAGACTCGAAAGGGCATAGCATTCAATGCTATCAAGCCGTGTCTCTGCCTCCGTTCGACAGCGCAGTGGCATCAATGGCGAATGCATGGATCCACGGTGGAGAAGCAGCAGAAGACCTCCCGGCAAACCCGCGAACGTCCCGTCCTCGGACGAATGCCAGCGTACTGTGCAAATCAACGGATGACACCGCGGCATGTCAATCCCATTCGTCTGGCAAACAAGAGTAAGTGGCGGGAGTCTCTTTCGTTCGAACAAAGAAAGGGCAGCCGGTTATATATATGCTCTGCCTGTTCAACAAACAAAAAAAGGAGAGAGAGGGAAGGAGGGGGGGTTGGTCCGTTCGTCAACAGAAAGGCAGGCCACCGGAGGAGAAGGAAAGCTTCATCCCCGTGCCGGAGAGGTGAAAAAAGAGAGGAGAGTGAGAGTGAGAGGTGAGTCCGAGGGGGGGGAGAGCTTGTGCTATGTTCCCCCTCTCCCATTGATGTATCTCCTCCTCTTACCCCCTAAATGTATTTCTCTCAGCCCTAGGGTAGATCCCCCTTCCGTATTTCGATCTTCCCCTTCTTGTGGATGAATAAAAGGAAGTCTGTTGGCAAGCACGGTTCTTGGCTTTAGCTCCCGTCCCCCGTTTTCTCCCTATCTTCCATTCATCCAGGGTCTTTGAAGCCTGCCTCTCCGTGGCATGGCCTTCGAAGGAACCCACATGAGGGATGAACATTCATGGCCCTCTTGAGGCACACATGTAACACCCGATAATTTTAAAATAGAAATATACAAAAAAAGTATATATATATATATATTTAATTATTGAACTCATATTCTAATTCTATTGATTTAACCAATTAAAATATTTAATTACTAATAGATGCTTTAGAAGATGCCAAATTATATTTTAGGAAATGCCAATTTATATTTTCAATCACTTAGGAAATTAATGTTACACTATTCCAAAGAAATAGGAAATAGGTTATATAGATAGTGTTTTAAAGGATAAACATCACTTTTACAAGATGCCAATTCATATTTTCATAATTTAGAAAATTTCATATTTCAACTTTTTCATTATATCATTATTTTGAAGAAATAAGGGTATATAGATGAAGTGTTAAAGGATAAACATAATTTAGAATGTGAAAAATGTTATATAGATAATTTTGGTTAGTGTAGAGTGAATACAAAAATCTCCGTTCAAAATAACGACATATGTTAAGTCGTTATTTCCTAAACGTGAATAGTGACATGAATAGTGCTACTTTTTATTTAAAAAGAATTTTCAAAAAAAAATTATGTAAAAATAGAGAAAAATATAAGGGTCTCACCCCTGAAAATTCACAAATAAATTCCATCAATTTTTAAAGATAAAAATCTTTGAAGTTTAATATGAAAATCTTAACTTATGAAATACACGACCCTCTCTGGGGCGTCATTTCTTTTCCGACAATTATCACGATCATTCTATCCTTCCAGCCTGTGTAGGCTGTCAACCCACTAAATACCCTATAATTCTGGATCTTGTCTCCCATCCTGTCGACCCTAAGGTTATAAAATACACTATATTCTCCCTATTTGGTTAGTTCGACGGCTAGATACGGGAACAAGTTCTGAAGAGTTGCAGAGGAAGGGAAGGGCTGCTTCTTCCTCTCTTGTCAACTCCTGTCACTTCACAAAGGTATGTGTTCTCAAATCCTTGCCTAACTAGTAGCTAATAGGTTAATTGATTCATGTTTAGAGTTCGATCAACTAGTCAACCATGCTATATCTATCATCTGGCTTTACCGTAATCAAGCAATAATCATGTATGTATCATGTTATTTTGATAGCCTGTTACATATCACCATGATCTTTAAGAGTTTAAACTTAGTTTGTTAGTATGATTTTTATGAGTTTTTGAACATATTTTATCACACTAGTTTTATAGCATTAATAACCATGTTTTAAACCTTAATATATAGTCTCTGTTAACATAATATGTTCATAGTTTAAAGGCACAGAGGCTCCCAGCCCTCTGGTAAATGGCGCCCCTGACCAGGGCGCCATTTTCAAAATTGAAGACTGTTCGCACAGTCGTCATTTAAATGAAGACACCACCAAGGTCATCAATTCGATTTCTGGAATTTTGAGTAATTGATAATTCAACACATTCAAAAATCCATAACTATCAAACTAAAGCACGAAATTTTTGCATGAACATGTTTCTGGAATCCTGACATTTTTCTCAACACATTCGTGCCATTACTTCCTGATTCGAAGTTTTTTTCACACTGATGAATAGTGACACCTCTCTATAATTGGCGCCCCTGACCAGGGCGCAAATTTTAGAATTGAAGACTGCCCGAGAGGGCGTCAATTTATTGAAAACATGCCCCATGTCGTCAATTCCGTTTTCTGGAAATTTTAGAAATCAATAAATCAACGCATTCAAAAATCTATAACTAATAAACCGGACCTTGAAAATTTTGACAGAATATACTTCTGTGACCCTGAGATTTTTCTCCATCAGACCATGTTTTCGGATTCTGATTTGGAGAAACTTTTTCGAAATGAACAGTAATTTGAGTCACAAAACGTATCTGCTAGGTGAAAATCACTGAATTGAAGACGACCCTTAAGTCTTCTATTACTGAATTGAAGATGGCCCTTAAGTCTTCAATTTCTAAATTGAAGACGGCCCTTAAGTCTTTAATTTCTGAATTGAAGACGGCCCTCAAGTCTTCATTTTCAGAATTGAAGACGGCCCTCAAGTCTTCAATTATTGAATTGAAGACGGCCCTTAAGTCTTCAATTTCAGAATTGAAGACGGCCCTCAAGTCTTCAATTAATTGAAGACTACTCACAGGGGCGTCAATTCTGTTTCATGAGGAATTAAAGTTATAACATTATAAAATTCATATCTATGAAACCAAAATTCAGTAATTATATCTGAACATGTTTCTAGACTCCCAAGGAATTATACTAAGTATTCATATCCTTATTTTCGAATTTCGAGAAACTTTTTCAAAATGAATAGTACTTTGAGTCACAAAACGTATCTGCCAGGTGAAAATCACAGAATTGAAGATGGCCCTTAAGTCTTCAATTTCATAATTGAAGACGGCCCTTAAGTCTTCAATTTCAGAATTGAAGATGGCCCTCAAGTCTTCAATTAATTGAAGACTGGGTAAAGGGGCGTCAATTTCATATATATATATATATATATATATACATATATATTTTGAAAAATCAAAATTTTGAAAGATTGGGCAACCCCTAGGCGCCAATTATCGAATTGAAGACGGCCCTTAAGTCTTCAATTTATGAATTGAAGACGGACCTTAAGTCTTCAATTTCAGAATTGAAGACGGCCCTCAAGTCTTCAATTAATTGAAGACTGGGTAAAGGGGCGCCAATTTCATATATATATATTTTTTAAAAAAAATCAAAAATTTGAAAGGTTGGGTAACCCCCAGGCGTCAATTCTTTAAATGACGACTTCCATGACGTCTTCAATTAAATGAAGACATCCTGAGGGGCGCTAATTTGATATATACATATAAAAATTTCTAAAAATTGAAAATTTGAATGATTAGGAAACCCTCAGATGCCAACTCAGTAATTATAACTTCTGATCTTGATTTGTCTCGAGAATTGTGCAAACACAACCCTAATCCATACTCCTGCATATGATGAGTTCTTAAAATTCCGTTCCATGAAAAATCTACTTGTGTATACCCTACATGGTCAAACCTTGAATCTCTTAAACTACCATTTGGTAGTGTAGGAACTAAGTGCCATGCAGGGCAAAGTGCTACGTTGTGGGAGCCACCTCTTGAGCCCGTACGGTGCAAAGTGCTACACGACGGGAGTCACCTCTTGAGCCTGTAGGTGCCACCTCTAGAATCCTCCATAACCAAATGACTAGTTAATCTCGTTTGAAATACTACGTTTATAAATGATTGAAATTCCATATTGGCTATAAATGAGAGTGGATGTCAAAGGTAATACATGAAATGCTGTGCATATAGGGCCCGGTCTGGTCCTGGGAGGAGCACCCGAAGGTACTTGTGCCCATGAGAGTTTATTGACCACGGTGTTTAGCATTGCATCGGAGTACTTGCTTGACTTGAGACACTCCACCCCTACTCTCTCTCTCCTTACTTACTTGACTTGCGTGGCCCGAAACGGGCAATACTTGACTTGTGGCCCGAGAAAGGGCAAAATACTTACATGATAATAGCCAATTCTATTGATACGTACTTGACAATAGTTACTTGAATTGAATTTTTACTTGATATACTTATACATGAGTTCCTTCTCATACCTGCGTTCATACTTGTACACGAATCCCCGCTTGCCCGAAGTGGCATTTACATCTGTAAATTCTTGAAATATTGCTTGTAAAATACTTGAAATCTTGTTATACTCTCTTTATACAGTTCTTGATCTCTTATTGTTCATCATGCCTAGATTTATCTGTATACCTGATTTTTTTTTATTATACGTACATCATGCATAGCCATACTGAGAATACATGCAAATTGTAAATCACGTAAAGATTGCTCGTATTTGAGATGTAATTCCTACTGAGCGATTCGCTCATCCAGTTACTTCCTAATATTTTCAGGTGATTCGGATAGCGACAAGAATGTGTTTGAGGCTGAGTGAAGAGTGCTAGAACGCCATCCATTTATCATTAGCTAGTAGAGTCTTTGAATTTATTTGAGTCTACCTTGTATTCCCAGTTATGTCAGTTAGTAGTATAAACTTTGTGTTAAGTCGTGTAGCGTAATGTTTGGCTTTCTAAATTTAGAAATGTGTCATGGACTATCTTTATTTCCTTTGATTAATCAAATAAACATCACTTGGACTATTGGAATTTCTTAGATTTTTAGTCATTTGCGCACTCCGAAATTTTGTATGTTAAAATTCTTATCGCTCTAATGACACGATCTATATAGACGCGTCACGCATCCGAGTATCTTCCGCGCTCGGGACGTGACAGTCTTCGTGGTATTAGAGCCTATGGTTTCAAAACTAGGGAACTAGAAGAAATAAAAGGTTAGACATTGAAATCTAAGTAAAAACTTGTGTCTAAGGATAGGTAAAACCCGAGTCCAAGGATAGATATACCTTACCCTGTGAGATGGATATAGCCATGGGTTAAGTTCTATAATGACTTTTGACCTTACAAGTAAACCTGATCTTTATCATACTTAACACTTTTGTAGGATCATGACTGCGGAAAGAGCACAATGGCGCGAGATGCAGCGCACCGTGCAAGGCCTTACACAGGCACTACAGCAAATGGCCCAAGGCGGAGCAAACCGTGGAGCAGGAGATCTCCACCGGAGTTTCCGTAACATGAACCCACCGAGGTTCACGGGTTCGTCCGACCCCGAGGATGCCGAGAATTGGCTAAAGGAGATGGAACGAATCTTCCGTGTGATGCAATGTGTGGATGAAGAGAAGGTTTTACTGGCCGTATTCCAACTAGAGCGGGACGCTCGATGCAGATGGGAATCCATAGAAGCAACACTGCCAGAATACCATGTCACATGGGATGAATTCACGGAGAATTTCAACAACAAGTACTTCTCCGACAATATCTAGGAGAAGAAGGCTGCGGAATTCGCCGTTCTAAAATAACGGGGCTTGAAAGTGGCCGAGTATGAGGCCCAATTTTTCAGATTATCTAGGTATGCACCCCACTTGGTGTGTACAGAGAAGATGAAGGCGAGAAGATTCCTCAACGGGCTTCGACCCCATTATATCACACAACTTACCTCGATGGACATCCAAGTCTATTCGGAGATGGTTCGGCGAGCTCAACTGCTAGAAGACGCCATCGAATTATCCAAGAGAATTCGAGGAAGAGACAAGAAGGAACCCGCCACAAGCCTAGGAAAATTCAAACAATCATTTAAAAGTAAAAGGTTCTTCATGGGAGGGGAGCCCTCCAATGATGAGGGCATCCCTTGCTCCTCCACATTTTCTCCGGACTCGGATTGTTCGTCAGCAAGCGCCATTATGTTAGTCATGTATTTTTGAGTCTAGTCATGTAATCTTCACATTTTCTTTGAGTCAATATCATGTAATTTTCCCTTTATTTGAGTCATGTACCTATGTTGTTGAGTCATTTTCCTAAGTATTGAGTCATTATGTTGGTTTGATAGGTTAATGGGCCCAATTCATTGGGCTAGGCCCAGGGGCGCCCCTCCCTTAGACTGTTTGGTCATTAGTTAGTTTGTCAGGGTCAGTTTGGTCTTAGGAAAAGTGTGGAGTCTATAAATAGTCCCACCCCTCTCTCATTTGTAACAATTATGCTTGAATATTGAATCTAGAAAATTTCCACACCTTCTAGTTCCCTCTCAATATCTCCCTCTCTCTCTCTCTTACTATCACTCTCTCTAAGTGGGTTGTGCCCCCTCTCTCTCTCCTCCCCACCCCAATTTCGAAATCCATTCTCTCTCCTCCCCATTCACCCCTCATTAAGGCCCCTTCCCCATGCACTCATTCAATTCCCCCTCCAACCCCTAGGTGGAAACCCCTTCTCCTAGGCACCTTTCCACTCTCCCAAGCAACCCTCCCTCTCCCCAAGACTGAAAGAGCCCTTCCCTAGGCCAAATTTCGAATTTCCCTCTCCCTTGGGCTGTGCCCTTTCATCTCCCCACCTCCCTAACCACCCAAGGTCGCACCCCCCCTTCCCCATCCACCCAATAAGCCCATTTTCATCCCCATCCCCATACCCTCTCCTCCACCTATTCTGTCCCTGTTGCAGGTTTCAGAAAAGCAGTGACTTGCAGAAGCAACTATGACCGTCTCTTAAAGATTCAGGTGGCAAGGCCTACATTGCTGGAACGTCTGCGAGTTAGCTTTCCAACGGAAGTGGTTTCTTCGGCATCCGAGTTCGGAGCTGTCCCGAGGAACGTCATCTTCAATGACTGAGCAATCTGTCCCAGACTGAAGGCCAGAGCGATATTGGAAGCTGTTCAGCGGTCAACCTTGGAGGAATTCGAGCACACTTCCTTCTACAAAATTCTTCTTCGGCCAGTCCTCCATCAATAGCAGAAGAAACAATGCCAATCGCCTGCCCGAGCTATTTGTTCTGAATTTTCTCGCCGGAGTGCGCAGTCTGCCACCTGTGGGTCCAGGTTTGACCTGTCCCTACTTATCCGGCTACCTCGCTTTGCTCCGACCTCGGATTGTGGCCCCGTCAACTTTTGCTCGAAGCTACTCCATCCACGATCGCGTCACCACAAGTTTCGTCCCAATCGGAGTTCGGGAGCATCCGTAGTACCTTCTGCAACCGACTGCACCAACCCTGCACCCGCCAGAGATAGAAAGTTGCAGCCAGGTTCCACTCACCGGCCCGATCAGCCCCGAGCTTCAGAGCCTTCCCAAAAAATCAGACATCACCCTCAGTCAGTTGGGAAGCTTTTTGCGCAAGTCTCATCAAGATCTGAGCTCTGTGGAATTTTTGACAGCATCATCACCGCCCCACTGTCCAGCAACCTGCAGATTGGCAGAACCGGCGGAATTCGGCAAGTCGAATTTCCTTTGTGTAATTCCCCATCCCGCTTGGCCGACTGAAGGCCCCTCCCTGCGTGGAGGTAGTTTTAGATGTAGTAAGCTTAATCCCCACCCCAAGATCACCCCTCCTGCGAGAGGTGTAGTTCATGTGATAATCTTTTCACAGATTTTGAAGCGACACCGACTCGGCGTGCGGGTGTATACCCTTGCCTCCCCGCTCGCCCCCGTCTCTGGCCGGAGTCGGCGTCTTCACACCGGCTAGGTGAGCTCCTGAACATCTCTCATTGCTGTAATGGACTTGCTTAGCTTAGTATTGCTATAGTTACTCCGTCGGCGGTAAGAGAGTGTCCGATCTTAAATTGTCACCAAATTGAGTGACCACCGCGGGCGAGTTGTGAGAGCATCCACTTAACCCACACCCTTGGTGTGTTGGCCGCTCATGATTTGGGCATCCTAGGTCCATATGGGGTTCTCCCCAAGCTATCCAACCATTGGAGTCTGAAGGTCCCGCCTCGGACCCTCTCCAACATCGCCTAGTCGCCATCGGGCACTAAGTGTGCGCCATACGGGTGAGCTCGCTAGTGTGAGTCCGCTGCTCAAAACTTGAATGCTTGCAAAATAGGTCCATAGGTCGGTGTCACATCAAGTGGTATCAGAGCAAGTTCACAACTTGTCTCTATCAAGTTGGTCCTAGGGCATGTATGCATTTAGAGTCTTCAAGTGCATCACTCTTGTCCCCTAGTATGGCCACCTCATATCGACCTTACCAATCGGCCCACTCCATAAGTCCAAGCCACCAAGAGATGCCTACCACTAACTCCCATAACTTCCCTGGCCATGTCAACTACTTCATGAAAGCCTTGACCTATGCCAATGAGCGGCTTGATAACATATCGGGCCGACTCAACCAACTTGGAGAAAATAGGCCCGCCCCAAGGACGGACGATAGGATGGTCCCTTTCCCACTTCCCACCTTTGATGGAACCTCTCCTAGAGAATATTTAGATTTGGAAGCTACAATGGATCAATACTTCACTTGGTATCCTATGTCCGAGGATGAAAAGGCATGGGTTGCCAAAATGCAACTTAGCAAACGGGTAGAAACTTATTGGATGCAAATTGTCGGGCTAAAGGTACTTAGAAGGGAAACTCTCATCACCACTTGGAAGGACATGAAGGAGCAACTTAGGGCAAAATATATGTCCCCTTCCTACCCAGGTTACCAAAGCCCAAGGAGCACTCCCACTCCCTCAACCCCACCCGACCAAAACCTTACCCCTAAAACCCAAGTATCTAAGCCCTCCACCTCCTCACCCAACCCCATAAGGTCCCCCACACCCCAACCAAAATCCCCTCCCCTAACCTACACTAGTCAAACCCCTTTAACCCCCACCTCCACCCCAAATGATCCCAAGGGCAAGAGACCCTTAACCGGCCTGATTCCCTCCATAAGGACCACCACTCATCCAACCTTCACCACTCAAACCCAAGTGGACCCCATGACCACCCCTCCACCTAGGCCCATAATGGCCATCACCCCCCAACCCAAAACCCCTCACCCAACCCACCTCCCGCTTCCTACACCAATCTTTCCCCAACCTAGGCCTCCTCTACTTCCCCTTCCTATCCAAATCCAAGTCCACCCTTGCCCACCACCCCAAGTGCACCATGCTCCAGCTATCACCAATTCTCCCGCATTAGACCTACCCAACCCATTAACACTAGGAATTGAAACCCACACCCATCCACATGGAAATAGATGCTAGTCCCGAACAAAAACCTACCCTAGAGGAAATCCAAGAACCTCCACTTCCACCCACCTCTCCTAGTCCGGATCATCAAAAGCCACACACCTTCACCATGAATGAAGTCATACTCCAATGGCTCAAACAAGGACCCACCCTTCCTAGCTCACCCCCACCCCCCTCACCGTTGGGATATCCATCCCAAATTGCCCCCCTCTACTCCTATCACACCACAATACAATCCTACTATGAGGTAGAAGGTTGGGATGACCTCCTCAAGGGTTTAGAATGGCAACTAGGGTTAACTTGCTTATTGACCTTAGGAAAGGCCCACCCAAAAAGTCTTAGTCTAATCCACCCATGTGATGGTTCTATCACCTCGGTCTTCACCATTGGTTGCTACACTAGTGACCTCCTTCTCATTCTCCCTATGGATGAAAAACCCATCATGATCCACCCCACTTCCATTGAGATCCCAAGTACCTTGATCGACTGGTCCACTAACGACCTTGGTACCTTGAGGGAGGAGGACCCACCGTGTGAAGACCATGTGGGCATAGAGTCTCTTCTTCTAGAAAACCCAGTCCATGACCCCTTTGATCCCTTCCTTTGGGAGTATGGGTACCCACGTGACCCACCCACATCACCCACCACCCACCCTTTCCTACCCCCACACACCATGTTGGGCCAAGCCCACCTCATCCATGACCCAGGTTACACCATAGAAATCATGACCTTAGGCAACACCCGCCTAGAGATCAAGAAAGTGCCCCACCCCATATCCACCTACCTAGATCCCTTTGACCCTTTTGAGTGGAAGCTCAAAGGCCACCCCACCATCCCACATGAGGAAGTCATCTTTGAGAAAGGAATTCATATGTCTTGGCACATCACACCGCTTGGCATGATTAGTCCGTCGGGTACATTCATCCACATCACTCACATGTCAAGTAGGAAGCATAAGTGGACCATATTTGGATGTAATGGTCTACCCTCTTTCATCATGAGTCATAAGCATGAAAGGAGCATACATGGATGTCCGGGTCCCCCATCATTTGTCACCACCATGCCTACCTATGGATGCCCCGGTCCTCCCAAATCATTCAACGTCCTCATAACATCAATGCATGATAGGTCTATATGTGGTTGTCCTGGACCACCTTTGCATACCATACATTATCAACTCACATCGCATCATAGTGCATGGCATATGCATTCAAGCAAGTATCAAGCAACAAGCGGTGGGATTCACAAGAAGCGAGCACAAACTCCTAAGCACCACTTTGAGTTCCAAGTTGACAACTTGGTGATGATGGCTTTGGAGTGGCTCTACTTTAGGGTCACCTCCAATCTGAGGGCACGAGGACTTGGACCTTGCCAAGATCTGAGTGGCTTTGGCAACCCAGCTTATGGGTTGGACTTTCAAATGGGTTTTGGGATTCACCCCACTTCCCATGTGGCGGATCCGGCACCCTCTAAGGGCACCGCGGTGGATCCTAGTGAGTGCCTCGAGCTTACACCTACCCTTGTGAGAGACACCCTCGGAGTGCCACCACAAATATCTTGAGAGCCCGACGTGAGCACACGGCGGCAATACCAGGCAAACAAGATCCTATCGCCAGCATGAGGGTATGACCGAGCCACTTTGTCGAGCTGAAGCGCCGTTCCCCGACTATGGTCGCGGGTTGAGTATGGAGATCGTGGATCGCCCAGAGCCGCAGTTCAATGTACTACTTCCTTGGTGGACCCATACTCGACGAGGTCGAGTTTTCCCCACCCCGGGGGTATGATGAGGGCATCCCTTGCCCCTCCACATTTTCTCCGGACTCGGATTGTTCGTCAGCAAGCGCCATTATGTTAGTCATGTATTTTTGAGTCTAGTCATGTAATCTTCACATTTTCTTTGAGTCAATATCATGTAATTTTCCCTTTATTTGAGTCATGTACCTAGGTTGTTGAGTCATTTTCCTAAGTATTGAGTCATTATGTTGGTTTGATAGGTTAATGGGCCCAATTCATTGGGCTAGGCCCAGGGGCGCCCCTCCCTTAGACTGTTTGGTCATTAGTTAGTTTGTCAGGGTCAGTTTGGTCTTAGGAAAAGTGTGGAGTCTATAAATAGTCCCACCCCTCTCTCATTTGTAACAATTATGTTTGAATATTGAATCTAGAAAATTTCCACACCTTCTAGTTCCCTCTCAATATCTCCCTCTCTCTCTCTCTTACTATCACTCTCTCTAAGTGGGTTGTGCCCCCTCTCTCTCTCCTCCCCACCCGAATTTCGAAATCCATTCTCTCTCCTCCCCATTCACCCCTCATTAAGGCCCCTTCCCCTTCCCCATGCACTCATTCAATTCCCCCTCCAACCCCTAGGTGGAAACCCCTTCTCCTAGGCACCTTTCCACTCTCCCAAGCAACCCTCCCTCTCCCCAAGACTGAAAGAGCCCTTCCCTAGGCCAAATTTCGAATTTCCCTCTCCCTTGGGCTGTGCCCTTTCATCTCCCCACCTCCCTAACCACCCAAGGTCGCACCCCCCCTTCCCCATCCACCCAATAAGCCCATTTTCATCCCCATCCCCATACCCTCTCCTCCACCTATTCTGTCCCTGTTGCAGGTTTCATAAAAGTAGTGACTTGCAGAAGCAACTACGACCGTATATTAAAGATTCAGGTGGCAAGGCATACATTGCTGGAATCGTCCTCGAGTTAGCTTTCCAACGGAAGTGGTTTCGTCAGCATCCGAGTTCGGAGCTGTCCCGAGGAACGTCATCTTCAATGACTGCGCAATCTGTCCCAGACTGAAGGCCAGGGCGATATTGGAAGCTGTTCAGCGGTCAACTTTGGAGGAATTCGAGCACACATCCTTCTACAAAATTCTTATTCGGCCAGTCCTCCATCAGTAGCAGAAGGAACAATGCCAATCGCCTGCCCGAGCTATTTGTTCTGAATTTTCTTGCCGGAGTGCGTAGTCTGCCACCTATGGGTCCAGGTTTGACCTGTCCCTACTTATCTGGCTACCTCGCTTTCCTCCGACCTCGGATTGTGGCCCCGTCAACTTCTGCTCGAAGCTACTCTGTCCACGATCGCGTCACCACCAGCTTCGTCCCAATCGGAGTTCGGGAGCATCCGTAGTACCTTCTGCAACCGACTACACCAACCCTGCACCCGCCAGAGACAGAAAGTTACAGCCAGGTTCCAGTCGCCGGCCCGATCAGCCCCGAGCTTCAGAGCCTTCCCAAAAAATCAGACATCACCCTCAGTCAGTTGGGAAGCTTTTTGCGCAAGTCTCATCAAGATCTGAGCTATGTGGAATTTTTGACAGCATCATCACCGCCCCACTATCCAGCAACCTGCAGATTGGCAGAACCGGCGGAATTCGGCAAGTCGAATTTCCTTTGTGTAATTCCCCACCCCGCTTGGCCGGCTGAAGGCCCCTCCCTGCGTGGAGGTAGTTTTGGATGTAATAAGCTTAATCCCCACCCCAAGATCACCCCTCCTGTGAGAGGTGTAGTTCATGTGATAATCTTTTCGCAGATTTTGAAGCGACACCGACTCGGCGTGCGGGTGTATACCCTCGCCTCCCCGCTCGCCCCCATCTCCGGCCGGAGTCGGCGTCTTCACGCCAGCTAGGTGAGCTCCTGAACATCTCTCATTGCTGTAATGGACTTGCTTAGCTTAGTATTGCTATAGTTACTCCGTCGGCGGTAAGAGAGTGTCCGATCTTAAATTACCACCAAATTGAGTGACCACCGCGGGCGAGTTGTGAGAGCATCCACTTAACCCACACCCTTGGTGTGTTGGCCACTCATGATTTGGGCATCCTAGGTCCATTTGGGGTTCTCCCCAAGCTAGCCAACCATTGGAGTCTCAAGGTCCCGCCTCGGACCCTCTCCAACATCGCCTAGTCGCCATCGGGCACTAAGTGTGCGCCATACGGGTGAGCTCGCTAGTGTGAGTCCGCTGCTCAAAACTTGAATGCTTGAAAAATAGGTCCATAGGTCGGTGTCACATCATCCAAGGCAAAGAAATTCCAGAAGAATGACAGGCCATTCTCCACCACCACACCATCAAAAGAAATTTGCAAGTATTGTGATAAAGCTGGCCATAAGACCGAGGAATGTTGGAGGAAGTTAGGAGCTTGTCTTCGATGTTGGAGCCGAGAGCATCGGATCCCAGACTACCCACTGATGAAGGAACAAGACACCAAAGACGAGAAGCGTTCAGTAAAGAAACAAGGCCGTCTGCAAGCTCTCCGAGAGACGGAACCCACTGAAGGCAGAATTGTGGAAGGTACTCTCACTATTTGTTCAAAAACTGCTCAAGTTTTATTTGATACCGGAGCAACTCATTCATTCGTTTCCAAGAACTTTGCTGCTTCATTTTTTAAGAAACATGAACGGTTAGATTTGGCCATATCTACACCTCTTGGGAATGAGTCTGATATCACTTATCACTATCCAAATTGTGAAGTGATGATTAAGGGAAGCAATTTACCTGCTGACCTGATATGTCTAGATATGAAGGGTTATGATGTCATACTAGGTGCTGACTGGCTATCCACATACCAAGCAACTGTAGATTGCCGACATGGCAAGGTAACTTTCGTGGATTTCCCAGAGCTAGTTTACAATAGCCCTCGGAGTAAATCACTTCTTATATCAGCACTCCGAGCTAGTAAACTTATGAATAAGGGATGCAAGGCTTTCATAGCATTCGTGACTGCCACGGAAGTCGAGAAGGTTAAACTTGAAGACATCCGTGTAATTCGGGATTTTCCCGATGTTTTTCCAAAAGATTTAACCGGCTTACCCCCGGAAAGGGAAGTGTCATTCACAATCGACCTTGTCCCTAGTGCTGGTCCTGTCTCTAGGGCACCATACAGAATGTCCCCTACTGAGCTGAAGGAACTAAAAGAACAACTAATGGAGTTATTGAAAAAGGGTTTCATCAGGCCGAGTACTTCCCCTTGGGGAGCACTCGTATTGTTCGTCAAAAAGAAGGATGGATCGATGAGACTATGCATCGATTATCGGCAGCTAAATAACCTTACAATCAAGAACAAATACCCGCTGCCAAGGATTGACGAGTTGTTCGATCAGTTATTAGGAGCTTCATATTTCTCCAAGATTGATCTTCATTCTGGTTACCACCAATTGAAAATCAAAGAAGAAGACATTCATAAAACTGCATTCCGAAGTAGGTATGGGCATTACGAATTTACTGTTATGCCTTTCGGACTAACAAATGCCCCTACAGCTTTTATGCAGTTAATGAACACTATATTCAGGCCCTATTTAGACCAATTCATTGTGGTCTTCATTGATGATATTCTGATCTATTCTAAGACCGAAGATGATCATGAAGAACATCTCAAGAAGGCACTGCAGATATTAAGGGAAAATAAGCTATATGCCAAATTCAGCAAATGCGAGTTCTGGCTCAAGGAAGTATCCTTCTTAGGTCATATTATTTCAAAGAATGGAATTGCTGTTGACCCGTCCAAGGTCGAAGCCGTGAAGAACTGGGAACGACCCTACAAATGCAACGGAAATTCGAAGCTTCTTGGGTCTAGCTGGTTACCACCAGCGTTTTATCAAGGACTTTTCCAATATTGCCGTTCCTCTGACCAGGTTAACCCGCAAGGAAGTGCCTCATGAGTGGAATGAAGACTGTGAAAAGAGTTTCCAAGCTTTGAAGGATCTCTGGACCACTGCTCCAGTCTTATCATTACCAATTGAAGGAGAAAAATACGAGGTATATACCGATGCTTCGGGTATTGGCCTCGGATGTGTATTGATGCAGAATGGAAGAGTCATTGCATATTCTTCCCAACAATTGAATAAACATGAAGAGAACTACCCGGTTCATGACTTAGAACTAGCCGCGGTAGTATTCGCTTTGAAGATCTGGAGGCACTATCTCTACGGAGAACAATTCACTGTGTACTCCGATCATAAAAGCCTCAAGTACTTATTCTCCCAAAAGGAGCTGAACATGCGGCAAAGGCGTTGGCTCGAGTATCTCAAGGATTTTGATTTTACTATACAGTACCATCCTGGTAAGGGTAATTCCGTAGCTGATGCCCTTAGTCGAAAGCCGAGAACAATATTGGCCAACTACATGATACAAGAATGGAAGCTGCTAGAGAAATTCTCTGAGCTTGATATCAACATAGATGAGAAGAACATGTGTATTATTCTATCTCATATGAGCCTACATCCAGATTTACTACCTGAAATCAAGAAGCTACAGGAAGAAGATCTCTCACTTGTGGAGATAAAGAGCAAGCTGGACGACAGACTGGATTTCAAGCTGGCACCTGATGGCAGATTGCTATTTCATGAACGGACATGTGTGCCCGACTGTCCCGAATTGAAGAAGAAGATTCATGAAGAAGCTCATCGATCGAGGTACATGATCCACCCTAGAGCCACTAAGATGTACCAAGACTTGAAAAGAACTTTCTGGTGGCCTAACATGAAAAGGGAGGTAGCAGACTTTGTGTCTCGTTGCCTCACATGCCAACAAGTGAAGGCGGAACATCAAAAACCCGCTGGAAAGCTACATCCGCTGGATATTCCCAAGTGGAAGTGGGAAGACATTGGCATAGACTTTATCATGGGTTTGCCCAAGTCTAGGGGCGGATATGATGGAATTTGGGTAATTATCGACCGGCTAACTAAATCGGCCCATTTCTTACCCATCAAAAGCCGATGGTCAGTTGACGTACTTGCTGCCCTATATATTAAGGAGATGGTTAGATTGCATGGAGTTCCCGTCTCGATCGTATCTGACCGAGACCCGCGCTTCACCTCTCATTTTTGGAAGGGTCTACAACACTCTCTAGGGACAAAACTTAATTTCAGCACTGCTTTCCATCCCCAGACAGATGGTCAGACTGAAAGGACAAATCAGGTTGTTGAAGATATGTTAAGGGCATGTATTATAGATTTCGGCGGAAGCTGGCACGACCACTTATCTCTAGTCGAATTTGCCTATAATAACAGCTATCAAGGTAGTATTCAAATGGCACCTTTCGAGGCGCTTTATGGCAGGAGTTGTCGTTCTCCAATATGCTGGGAAGAAGTCGGTGAAAGATAAATTCTAGGCTCAGATATGGTTAGAGATTCGACTGAGAAGATACACCTTATCAGAGAGAGACTCAAGGTAGCTCAGTGCCGACAAAAATATTATGCTGATAATAGAAGGAGAGATTTGGAGTTCCAAGTTGGTGACCATGTATTTCTCAAGGTATCTCCTGGCCGAGGTATTAGAAGATTCGGTGTTAAGGGTAAGCTTACACCGAGGTTTATCGGTCCATTCAAAATATTGGAAAGAGTGGGCGAGGTGGCCTACCGTATTGCTTTACCTTCTCAACTCTCGGAAGTGTACAATATATTTCATATATCTATGATGAAGAAATATGTGCACGACCCTTCTCACGTCATCGACCATGCTGATTTGGTGATTCAAAGAGATCTTATGAGCAAAGGCCGATGCGGATCCTCGACTGCGAAGTCCAAGTTCTAAGGAGCAAGATGATCCCTATGGTGAAAATCCAACGAAATCGATGCGCAGAACAAGAAGCAACTTGGGAGACCGAAGAATCTATGAAAAGAAGATACCAAGAATTATTCTAAACTGTAAGTATTTTATACTTTCCACAATATCCTTATACAGTTAAATTTGGGGACCAAATTCTTTTAAGTAGGGGAGGGTGTAACACCCGAGAATTTTAAAATAGAAATATACAAAAAAAGTATATATATATATATATATATATATATAATTATTGAACTCATATTCTAATTCTATTGATTTAACCAATTAAAACATTTAATTACCAATAGATGCTTTAGAAGATGCCAAATTATATTTTAGGAAAAGCCAATTTATATTTTCAATCACTTAGGAAATTAATATTACACTATTCCAAAGAAATAGGAAATAGGTTATATAGATAGTGTTTAAAGGATAAACATCACTTTTACAAGATGCCAATTCATATTTTCATAATTTAGAAAATTTCATATTTCAACTTTTTCATTATATCATTATTTTGAAGAAATAAGGGTATATATATGAATTGTTAAAGGATAAACATAATTTAGAAAGTGAGAAAGGGTATATAGATAATTTTGGTTAGTGTAGAGTGAATACAAAAATCTCCGTTCAAAATAACGACATATGTTAAGTCGTTATTTCCTAAACGTGAATAGTGACATGAATAGTGCCACTTTTATTTAAAAAGAATTTTTTAAAAAAAGAATTATGTAAAAATAGAGAAAAATGTAAGGGTTTCACCCCTGAAATTTCACAAACAAATTCTATCAATTTTTAAAGATAAAAATCTTTGAAGTTTAATATGAAAATCTTAACTTATGAAATACACGACCCTCTCTGGGGCGTCATTTCTTTTCCGACAATTATCACGATCATTCTATCCTTCCAGCATGTGTAGGCTGTCAACCCACTAAATACCCTATAATTCTGGATCTTGTCTCCCATCCTGTCGACCCTAAGGTTATAAAATACACTCTATTCTCCCTATTTGGTTAGTTCGACGGCTAGATACGGGAACAAGTTCTGAAGAGTTGGAGAGGAAGGGAAGGGCTGCTTCTTCCTCTCTTGTCAACTCTTGTCACTTCACAGAGGTAGGTGTTCTCAAATCCTTGCCTAACTAGTAGCTAATAGGTTAATTGATTCATGTTTAGAGTTCGATCAACTAGTCAACCATGCTATATATATCATCTGGCATTACTGTAATCAAGCAATAATCATGTTTGTATCATGTTATTTTGATAGCCTGTTACATATCACCATGATCTTTAAGAGTTTAAACTTAGTTTGTTAGTATGATTTTTATGAGTTTTTGAACATATTTTATCACACTAGTTTTACAGTATTAATAACCATGTTTTAAACCTTAATACATAGTCTTTGTTAACATAATATGTTCATAGTTTAAAGGCACGGAGGCTCCCAGCCCTCTGGTAAATGGCGCCCCTGACCAGGGCGACATTTTCAAAATTGAAGACTGTTCGCACAGTTGTCATTTAAATGAAGACACCACCAAGGTCGTCAATTCGATTTCTAGAATTTTGAGTAATTGATAATTCAACACATTCAACAATCCATAACTATCGAACTAAAGTACAAAATTTTTGCATGAACATGTTTCTGGAATCCTGACATTTTTCTCAACACATTCAAGCCATTACTTCCTGATTTGGAGTTTTTTTCACACTCATGAATAGTGACACCTCTCTCTAATTGGCGCCCCTGACCAGGGCGCCAATTTCATAATTGAAGACTGCCCGAGAGGGAGTCAATTAATTGAAGACATGCACCATGTCGTCAATTCCGTTTTCTGGAATTTTTAGAAACCAATAAATCAACGCATTCAAAAATCAATAACTAATAAACTGGACCTTGAAAATTTTGACAGAATATACTTCTGTGACCCTGAGATTTTTCTCCATCTGACCATGTCTTCGCATTCTGATTTGGAGAAACTTTTCGAAATGAACAGTGATTTGAGTCACAAAACGTATCTGCTAGGTGAAAATCACTGAATTGAAGACGGCCCTTAAGTCTTCAATTACTGAATTGAAGACGGCCCTTAAGTCTTCAATTTCTGAATTGAGGACGGCACTTAAGTCTTCAATTTCAGAATTGAAGACGGCCCTCAAGTCTTCAATTAATTGAAGACTGCTCACAGGGGCGTCAATTCCGTTTAATGAGGAATTAAAGTTATGACATTATAAAATTCATATCCGTTAAACCAAAACTCAGTAATTATATCTGAACATGTTTCTGGACTCCCAATGAATTATACTAAGTATTCGTATCCTAATTTTCAAATTTCGAGAAACTTTTTTGAAATGAATAGTGCTTTGAGTCACAAAATGTATCTGCCAGGTGAAAATCACAGAATTGAAGACAGCCCGACCCTTAAGTCTTCAATTTCAGAATTGAAGACGGCCCTTAAGTCTTCAATTTTAGAATTGAAGACGGCCCTCAAGTCTTCAATTAATTGAAGACTGGGTAAAGGGGCGTCAATTTCATATATATATATATATATATATATATATATATATTTAAAAAATCAAAATTTTGAAAGATTGGGCAACCCCCAGGCGCCAATTACTGAATTGGAGACGGCCCTTAAGTCGTCAATTTCATATTTGAAGACGGCCCTTAAGTCGTCAATTTCAGATTTGAAGACGGCCCTTAAGTCTTCAATTTCAGAATTGAATACGGCCCTCAAGTCTTCAATTAATTGAAGACTGGGTAAAGGGGCGCCAATTTCATATATATATAGTTTTTTTGAAAAATCAAAATTTTGAAAGGTTGGGTAACCCCCAGGCATCAATTCTTTAAATGACGACTTCTAGGACGTCTTCAATTAAATGAAGACATCCTGAGGGGCGCCAATTTGATATATACATATATAAATTTCTCAAAATTGAAAATTTGAAGGATTAGCAAACCCTCAGATGCCAACTCAGTAATTACAACTTCTGATCTTGATTTGTCTCGTGTAAACACAACCCTAATCCATACTCTTGCATATGATGAGTTCTTAAAATTCCGTTCCATGAAAAATCTACTTGTGTATACCCTACATGGTCAAACCTTGAATCTCTTAAACTAGCATTTGGGAGTGTAGGAACTAAGTGCCATGCATGGCAAAGTGCTACGTTGTGGGAGCCACCTCTTGAGGCCGTATGGCGCAAAGTGCTACACGACGGGAGTCACCTCTTGAGCCTGTAGGTGCCATCTCTAGAATCCTCCATAACCAAATGACTAGTTAATCTCGTCTGAAATACTACGTTTCTAAATTATTGAAATTCCATATTGGCTATAAATGAGAGTGGATGTCAAAGGTAATACATGAAATGCTGTACATATAGGGCCCGGTCTGGTCTTGGGAGGAGCACCCGAAGGTACTTGTGCCCATGGGAGTTTATTGATCACGGTGTTTAGCATTGCACCGGAGTACTTGCTTGACTTGAGACACTCCACCCCTACTCTCTCTCTCCTTACTTACTTGACTTGCGTGGCCCTAAACGGGCAATACTTGACTTGTGGCCCGAGAAAGGGCAAAATACTTACATGATAACAGCCAATTCTATTGATATGTACTTCACAATACTTGCTTGAATTGAATTTTTACTTGATATACTTGTACATGAGTTCCTTCTCATACATGCGTTCATACTTGTACACGAATCCCCGCTTGCCCGAAGTGGCATTTACATCTATAAATTCTTGAAATACTGCTTGTCAAATACTTGAAATCTTGTTATACTCTCTTTATACAGTTCTTGATCTCTTATTATTCATCATGCCTAGATTTACCTATATACCTGATTTTTTTTATTATATGTACATCATGCATAGCCATAGTGAGAATACATGCAAATTGTAAATCATGTAAAGATTGCTCGTATTTGAGATGTAATTCCTACTGAGCGATTCGCTCATCCAGTTACTTCCTAATATTTTCAGGTGATTCGGATAGCGACAAGAATGGGTTTGAGGTCGAGTGAAGAGTGCTAGAACGCCATCCATTTATCAATAGCTAGTCGAGTCTTTGAATTTATTTGAGTCTACCTTATATTCCCAGTTATGTCAGTTAGTAGTATAAACTTTGTGTTAAGTCGTGTAGCCTAATGTTTGGCTTTCTAAATTTGGAAATTTGTCATGGACTATCTTTATTTCCTTTGATTAATCAAATAAACATCACTTGGACTATTGGAATTTATTAGATTTTTAGTCATTTGCGCACTCCGAAATTTTGTATGTTAAAATTCTTATCGCTCTAATGACACGATCTATATAGACGCGTCACGCATCCGAGTATCTTCCGCGCTCGGGACGTGACAACACATTTGTCCCACTTTGAGGAATCATCGCCAGTAAGCTGCTGGAACTCTTGAAGGCTTGTCCTCGAGTCTCCACATGCACTTATGGGTTAACGGAGGCCTTACTCTGTGTTTTGAGGCTCACCCCGGAGCAATCCGTTTGGTGTTCCCCATTTTTCTCTGGCAAGCTTCAGTCTGGGGGAGATGCTGCCCAATTTTCACCAGGAACTTGAACAATAAAAACTATGAACGAACGCACATAGAGGTAAACAAACTAAAGTTCTCCCTGTCAAAAATTTCCCAGATAAGAAAACCCCTCTGAATAAAACACTTGAATCCTCATGCTAATTCAGCTTAATAAACAATCAAAATACTTAAATCTCCTCTCCACAAAGCTAATCCATCAATTGGACGAACAAACTAATCAACAAATTAACCCACGGGTGAAAGAAAGAAGAAACAGAACAAACAAGAATGAAATAAAACCCACAGAACTTATCCGACGTGATCTTAATCCGGCGTGACCTTATCCGGCGCGGTCCCCCCCCCGTGCCGATTTAACTCTACACTCAAAACCACTCTCAAACCCTTGGAATGAATAGTGTGCACTCCCATTACTTTATGAGCCTAAATCCGACGCCCCCCCTATCCTTGGCCTTAATCCGGCGCGCCCCCCTGTGCTCCCTTAAATCGGCACGCCCTCCCTTGTATCATGCTAAACTGACGCACCCCTAGTGTCCTGCTAAACCGGCGTGCACGCCCCCTCTCTTCCCTCATACCCATTTAACCGACGCGCCCCTTGGCATTCCTTAATCCGGCGTGCCACTCCTTCATTTGTTAATCCGGCGTGCTTCGTAAGAAGTCAATCAACCAAATAAAAGAAATAGTAGAAGGCTTTAAGCTAATGAATAAAACAAATCAAAGGAATATGAAGCCAATAATCAATGATCCGCGTGCGAGGGCGCACGTTGGCGAGTTCGGGCTCCACATTTAACAATTCACTCCCCCGGATTGCGTATGAAGAGAAAAGTAATGATGCCCCACTAGATCGGACTTGGATCTCGGGAGCCTTCACCCGGATGTGACCAAGATCCGAACTTATCCCGGGCCGATAGATCATTAATCTGACCCGCTTCTATAGGGATCTAATCCCGCACTAGTTCCGTACTCACGGCAGACATTTGTACGGTTTGTCACCATCGCTTACACTACAAACGCGGACTTCCGTCCGAACAAGAAATGGTCCGACCGTGACCGACATGCACGCATACCTTGGAACCTTTGTTTCCCCGGACTGTGTGTGAAGAGAAAAGCAATGACGCCCCATGGCATCGGACGTGGACCTCGGGAACCCTGTTATGGCCATAGTCCGAAACCATCTCGTGTCGATAGTTCATCAGCTTGATCCACCTCTATCGGGATCCAATCCCACATCCACATTAAACTTGCCGTATCCACGGTAGACATCCGTACGGCTTTGTCGTTATCTTCGATGCTTCAAATGTGGACTCTCGTCCGAACAGTGAATGGTCCGTTAGTGACTGACATATACCAGGATCTAATCCCGCATCCACATTAAACTTGCCGTACCTACGGCAGACATTTGTACGGGTTTATTTTTGTTTACGTCGTGCCTTCAATACGGATCTTTGTCCGAATATAAAGTGGTCCATGAATGACCAACAAAATCTGAATGGAATGAGACGGCTCTCGTCTTCCCCAAACCCTACGTGTGGGAATATCAATAAGACCTTCGTGAGTCACGTTTGGACCTCGGGTTCGCCCCAACCATGGTCATCGCCTGACCCACATCCTAGGCCTATAGCCAGCTATCTCTGTACGCGTCTTTTTTTTGGAATTTAGTCCCGGGACACTTTCCCGCTGCCCTTCGGCACCGAAAATATTAACGATGCCCCCGCAAGCCTCGTTTGGACCGCGGGAGGCGCCCCCGGAATGGTCCTGACTCGATCTCGCACCGGGCCAATAAACTCGCTGATTCTCGACCACTCTAACCGGGATTCAACCGAATGTCTCCTATCCCTTTGAACAATAAATTTTCCGTACCCCGGCATACATATGCTCCGGTTTTCCCCATGACGATCACGATTTTCTGAAGCCGGACGCTTGTCCGAATATCAAAATGGTCCCTTGAGTGACCGACATATTTCGAATGCTTGCTTCCCTAGACATCGGGCTTTCCGACTGATTCAAGACCGCTATCGGCTTGTTTCTCTCGATATAGTTCCCTAGCCATGAGGCCCTGATTCCTACAGATTAATCAAGGGTGTTCCCCTCTCCGAGGGGATGTAAATGACGTTGTGACCTTTATGGCGCGACCGGTTGTGGTCCCGACACGAACCACACAATCGTCTGATTAGTCAGATCGAGCGCACAATAAATCGTCACTTTGTGACTGGCACGTCCACACACTTAATAAACGAATAAACCCACCGAATAAACCAACTTAAAGAACAAACAAATGAGCATGTCGAAAAGTGCGTCCACAAGTCTGGCACGCCTGGTGGGACTGAAACCACCCTTCATCTCTTCGTCAGGATTCGGGGCCTCATGGCCTCCTAATAAACGATGTTTGCCTGCTTTGATGAATTGCAGGTGTTATCTTCGCCAGCCCTATGGGGCGAAAAGCTGGACCAGGCGAAAGTGTTTTGTGGCCTCAGAGATGCTACTCCGAGGCACCTGCAGCTTCCAGGAATAATGAAGGCCACTTAAAGAAAAAAAAGAGAAAGTAAAGAGGAAAAAAAAGAAACAAAAAGGAAGAGAAAGAATTGGCAAGAGAGTGTTGTACGGCCATATTCGTCGGGACCCATGCTGAACGAAGATTACCACTATGGGATTGATGCGGTGGAGCGAACCACTCATCCCCTCCCTGAGGGGGTGAGCGCTCTCCTGCGCACCCACCTTGGTCTATTACACAAAGAAAAAAAGAGAAGAAGAAGAGAAGAAAAGAAAGGACAAAAAATTTTGGCAAGCGTGGCCGACCAAGAGAACGAGAAGAAGGCCGACATCCCGCCCGGCTCTAGGAGGGTCGAAGTCCATGGTACAATGCCCTGGCCCATTCCACCTTCCTGATGCCCCTATCCGGCATAAAACGGCCCCTCCAGTGGCTGCTAGAAGATCCAATAAGCCGCAACTGTGGCTTAATGAATTTCTGCCCCCTGTGGGGAATGCTTTAACCCGCCATGGGGGCATAAGAAGCAAAGACTCTACCCCACTCTAGGGGCACAAGAAGCGAAGACTATACCCCGCCATGGGGGCATAAGAAGCAAGAAACACACCCCGGCATGGGGACATACAAAGAAAGAGACAAACTCTGCCTGGGGTGCACAAGAAGCAGAATACACCCCGGCTTGGGGGCACATGAAGAGAATCCACCCCGACTCGGGGGCACATAAAGCAAAAGTCATACCCCGACTTAAGGGCATAAGAAGCAAAGGAATACACCCCGACCTGGGGGCGCATGAAGAGAATCCACCCCGACTCGGGGGCACATAAAGCGAAGGTTACACCCTGACTTAGGGGAATACAAAGAGAAATATACCCCACTCTGGGGTGGAGGAAGCAGAAGAATCTACCCCGGCCTGGGGGCACGATAAGCAACAAAGTTATACCCTGATCTAGGGGCACGTGAAGAAAAGACACACCTTGCCTTGAGTGCACAAGAAGCAAAACGCACCCCTCGTGGGGGCACGTGAAATAAAGCTACCCTCCCCGTTCAAGGGCATAAGAAGCAATAGATACACCCCGTGCGGGGGGCATGTGAAGAGAAAGATACCTCCCTTTGGAGGCATATGAAGTAGAAGAGGCACCCCACCTTAGGGGCATTTGAAGAAGCAACATACCCCGCCACGGGGGCATGGAAGCCTTAAAGGATATACCCCGACTTATGGGGATCTGAAGAAGAAATATACACCCCACCTGGGGGCATAGAGGCCGTGAAGAATATACCCCGCCTTAGGGGCATTTGAAGAAGCAACATACCCCGCCACGGGGGCATGGAAGCCTTAAAGGATATACCCAAACTTATGGGGATCTGAAGAAGAAATATACACCCCGCCTGGGGGCATAGAGGCCGTGAAGAATATACCCCGCCTTAGGGGCATTTGAAGAAGCAACATACCCCGCCATAGGGGCATGGAAGCCTTAAAGGATATACCCCGACTTATGGGGATCTGAAGAAGAAATATACACCTCGTCTGGGGGCATAGAGGCCGTAAAGAAGATATCCCGCCATGGGGGGCATCGAAGCAAAGACTACACCCCGTCGTGGGGGCATAAGAAGCAAAAGACTCTACCCCGCCTGAGGGCATAGACGCCATAAAGAATACACCTCGGCCTAGGGGCACTTAAAGAAGAATACACCCCACCTGGGGGCACAAAAGCTATAAAGAATACACCCTAGTCTAAGGGCACCTGAAGAAGAAACACACCCCGCCTAGGGGCGTAGAAGCCAGAAAGAATACACCCCAACTTAGGGGCTTTTGAAGAAGAAACATACCCCGCCACGGCGGCATAAGAGGCAAAGACTCTACCCCGTATGGGGGGCATATGAAACAAAAAGAATACACCCCAGCTTAGGGGAATACAAAGAGAAATATACCCCACTTTGGGGTAGAAGAAGCAGAAAAATCTACCCCGACCTGGGGGCACAACAAGCAACAGAGTTACACCTGGCTTAGGGGCACATGAAGAGAAATATATCTCGCCACAGGGGCGTATAAAAGAAAAGAGAGCAAGAATACACCCATGCCTGGGGGCACAGAAGCAAGGAGACATACATCCCGACATGGGAGCATATGAAGAGAGGTATACCCCGGCTTAGGGGCATTTGAAGAAGCAACATACCCCGCCCGCCACATGGGCATGGAAGCCATGAAGAATTCACCCTAGCTCTGGGGTATTCAAAAAAATCTACCCCAGATTTAGGGGCATTTAAGGTAAAAAAATACACCCCGCTACTGGGGCATGAGAAGCAAAAACTATACCCTTCATGGGGTACACAAAGGAAGAAACTCACCCCCGCTCTAGGGGCACAAGAAGCAGAAACTACATCCTGCCCTGGCGGCATAAGAAGTAAAAGGTACGTCCCAGTTTAGGGGCATTCGAAAGGGAAACATACCTTGCTCTGGGGCATGAGAAGAAGAAGTTACACCCCATCTGGGGGCCTAGAAGCCATGAGAGAATACACCCCGCTTGGGGGCATAAAAGAAAAGGTACACTCCAACCTGGGGGCACATTAAGAGAAATACACCCCAATCCGGAGGCATCAATGAGAGAGGAAGAGCAGAACAAAAAGAACAGTCATGAGGCAGACGTGGTCTTTGCACCCGCCTCTTCACAGTAAAAGAAGAGCAGAAAAGAAAGAACAGTCGTCAGGCAGACGTGGTCTTTCCACTCGCCTCTCCACGCAAAAGAAGAAGAGAAGAAAAGAAAGTGAGCCATGAGACGGACGCGATCTTTGCACCCGCCTCCTCACAATAAACAGAGGAAGAAGAAGAGTAGAAAAGAAAGAACAATCCTCACAATTAGTTTATGTAACTTCTCTTATAAAATCATTTCAAGTATCATTTCCAAGAGGCTAGCTCCTATTCTTCCCAACATTATCTCTAAGGAACAAGGGGCTTTTGTAAAGGGTCGATTTATCTTGGACAATGTTGCACTGGCTAGACAGATGATGATGGATATTGACAGGAAGGTAAGTAAGGGGTCACAATGCTGTTTTTAAGTTAGATATGGCTAAAGCATATGACAGAATGGAGTGGGATCTTATTCTTGCTCTTTTGAGGAAGTTTGGTTTTAATAATAGGTTCACCTCCTTGATTAGCATGATTCTTTCTAACAGTTGGTTTTCTATGAACTTCAATGGGTCCATGGCTGGGTTTTTCAAGTCAAGTAGAGGGATTCGGCAGGGTGACCCTTTAGCTCCCTATCTTTTTATTTTAGCCTCTGAAGTGCTGAGTAGAGGCCTCACAGCCATGTTTCAGTCTGGGATCTTGAAGTGTTTTAATGGGCCAAGGAATGCAATTAAAGTCTCCCACCTTCTATATGTAGATGATACCTGTGAATCATGGAAAGTAATCCACTCTTAAGAAAAATATATATATAAGCATATGCATAAGAAGAATAATGAAAAAGGGAGTAAAAGAGCACATGGTGCTACTAAGGAGACTGATCGCCAGAGGGGTTACCTCAATAAGAAGAAAAGATGATCGCGAATACCTCGTGATAATAGGATGCGGGATGGATGTGGTTCCTTCCTCCACCTTCTATCGGCCGGCCGACGAAGGGGGTTTTCCTCTTTGATTACCTTTGAACAAAGAATAGACAAATAAAAGAAAAGGAGATCAGCCAAACGTGAGTGTAGTATCAATCCAAAGATGGAAGATGAGGATGAAAGAAGAGCATAAAGTATGCACCTTTCGTTTGTTTTTAAAACCCCTAGAGAATTAGGGAGAGGAGAAGAGATGCAATGAAAACTAATGCAAGGAAAAGGTTATATGATGATAAGATGAGATGACAAACAACAATGAAGAGAAGAAAAAGACCCCTGCTGTTCCTTTAAACAGTAAAGGGAAAAACACTTTGCTTCGGACGGAGCAGCAGGAGGAAGCAGAAGAGATCAATAGCTCTTAATCTCAATCGCCAGCACCCGTTAACCTCTCTTTGTGTGTGTGTATATGTCTGCCTCTCTCTCTCTCTCTGTCTCTTTGTGCACACGTTAACTACGCGCGAGATCAACCAGGGGACTCTTTTATAGGGTTTTCGATCAAGATAAACACAGATTTTGGGAAGATAAGAATAGGCAGTGGTCGTTAACGGCAAGGACTCTAGTTCCCAGATCGAGCAAGGTGATCAAGAAAGGCAGGGAACTCTTCAGGAAAGGCGAGTTTAAGCAGGACACGAAAGGGTGAGACACGACCTACCAAAGGGCGTCAATTCAGAATTGACGACCTGCTCTAGGGCGTTAATCAAAACACGATCGGGATCAAGGCGTCATTTCCTGGATTCAATTTTTGGTAATAAAAGCCTTCTTTATTTGAAAATTGCGAAAAGACGCCTGAAGCAAAGGCGTTAAACAAAAACACGCCCTAGAGAATGACGTTAATCATTGATTTCAATCGGGGTGGGACTCGTAAAATATCAGGAATTGACGCCCTTCTTTGTGGTCGTCCTTTCTTAAGAACACGCCCCTATTCAAGTCGTGAATTCCAAAAACCCAATAATAAATCACAAAAACACATAAAAATAGAAAAACTTTATATTATAGAAATATTGAAGTTCACTTTGGGGCGTTAACATAGTGACATGAGATTTGATCAACAAAGCGTCAATTTTGGTTTGTCTACAGTTGCCCCGCCTTGGCGTCTGCTTTGGAAGGCAGTGAGACGGAATGAAGGTAAAAGTGTAATGAAGTGGAACGAACTGATAAGTAGATGCCAAGGTGTGATGTGACACGCCTCAGACACTAAGCATTGGAAATCTTTCCAAGATTCAAAGTGGAACAAACTCCGGGTGATTCTAAGAAAGCATTGATTTGCTGGATAAAGGAGACTAAACTAAGCAAATAAAATGTGCGCGTGGGCACGACAAGGAGACACCATTAGAGAGCGGTTACCAGCCAATGTGGACGTGCTACAACCAAGGTAGATTTGCAGAAAAATAAAGGGAATCGAGATGAAGATCCAGCAAAGGAACAGTTTCAAGGAAATAGCCTGAGCGGCTTCAGAGAGAATAAAGTACTTGATTTGGAGTGGAATATCTCATGTTAACTCAATCAAGAGCGAGTGACCTTCATTATTGCCATAATATGAAGATTTTCAGCACGAAGCTCAAAGTCCTACATGATGCATGCCGGGCTAAAAGAAAAATTAAAACAAACTAAAAATAAAAAATAATCAAGGATAATATTGCTAAGCCATCTAGATTTAGTCAAGAGTCCAGATCTCTGAGCTGGCACTAAGCCGAAGCCCGTTTGTCCGCGCATCAACCCAGAAAAGTGGAACCATCGTCCCAAACCTCTAATGACTCAACGGCCTATCCATGTGATCAAGACTCTCCTGAAATTATCACCTGTTTTTGATGAAGGGGAACTCAAATTCCAGGTTCATCAGAACCACAAGGTCCTTGATATGTTATAATAGCGTAGATACCATATAGTAACAATGCTTACAGGAAAGCAACACAAGAAATAGAGCGATGATACTCCGACACATGACCCACGTTCCTCGAACTCTGCAATCTTCTGCACTCAAAAGTTCATTAGTTCTCTCAAAGTGAAGCAAAATATGATCATAAGTGCTTAACCAAAATAACTCCAATTAAAAGATAGCACTTAAGTTCATCAAAGCACATGGAGAATCAAATATGCAAGTCAACAAAATAACGACTAGAGTTCATGGCGTCAACATATGAAAGACGACTGACATCAAGGCGTCAAAAATATGAAAAATGCCCTTCATCAAGGCGTTAACTGCACCGAGAGTTTAATAAGAAGACGACCCTCTTGGAGACGCGAAATAACACACGACCTCTGTCAAGTCGTCAATTCAACAATTGACGCCCCAAGAGAGGACGTTAATTAACAACGCGCTTCCGTCTCCGATTCGAAAGCTAAGCCAAATCCTAACGGTAATCGACCTGCAACTCCGAACGGGCATTAAACTCTCCAAACTTCTATAAAAAAGAAGAAACTTCCTTATGATCAAAGCACCTTCATCGAATTCCTGCTTCTTCTGCTTCCTCTGTCTGTTCACAGGTGCTGCGACCGCTCAAGCTCTACCTGCAGACCGAAGATGGAGAGAGCTATTAAAAGATCCAAGAGTTCCACTCTCAGACTAACCGAAATCAATGGGCATATCAGCAGTCGAATTGCCATGAACCAGGTAAAGTGGAATTGTTTCCTTCTGTTCTTTCTTTCATATCTTCATAGTCCTTCTGTTCTGTATTCTCATCCTTCTCTCTGTTCCTTTCTTTTACCTACAGGATTATCCAAATGTTCTGGGTGCCAGGAGATTCACAAAGATTAAGTGGCTGCCTCTTCTTCTCTCCAAGTTCTCTTCAGACATGAGGGTCTACTTAGCAAGATGGCACCTCTTAGGCCTAATCACCTATGCCAAACACTATGACCAGATTCACCTTGATTGGGCTGCCATAGGAGCTCTAACTGAAATATGGCACCCTTCTACTCACACCTTCCTATTCTCAACTTTTGAGGCCTCAATCTTGTTAGAAGAACTAGAGATGATCTTGGGCCTAAAGAAGATGAAGCAAGGAGAAGAGGAAAAGATGGCCATCATGCCAAGACAAATCTCCTCCCATGAATTGCTATCAAGCTTGATTCCTAGCCCAAACCTAGTGAACCAAATCAAAGCCACCAAAGGAATCAACCTCCTAAAGCTCGCTTCTTGGGTGTACAAGAGATCCGATCAAGCTAAAGAAGATGAAGAGATAGAGCGGGTGGCAAAAGCTTTCGTGATGTGCTTGGCAGGAGCAATCCTATTTCCATCCACGGAAGACTTCTTGGAAGAAACCCAATTAAGCGCAATAGTGAGCCTATGGGAAGGAGAGAGAGCGGGAGCAGCAATTCTAGCCTATCTCTATAGCGGGCTTACCTCTGCGGCAATGGGAAGACCCATCTATGGATGCATGCTAGCATTCTCAAGTTGGGTAGATCTCCACTTCAAATTCGATCCCTGTGAGGAGACCCAACAACCTTCTAGAATCTTCTCAAAAAGCCCACTCTCTTATATGACCGGTTCATTAGGAATAAGCAATAGGGTGATGAACCAGATACCTCAAATCAAAAAGAGAGTGGAATGGAGAGAACATCTCAAGGTAATGCCAAAGAACCTTTTTACTTGCGCCCCGGGAATACTCAAGACTCAAGAACTCCGCGCAAGATTCTCTCCCGGCACGGACCTTCGACTTGTAGGCGCTTCAGAATTCGTTCTGTATAACTCACATCGGTGCCTTCCTCAACTTGGGCTTCCACGGCAAATGCTTGAAGATCCATCTCATCTCCCTCCGATCAAGACACGGGACCTCGGCAGCAACGAAGATGGAGAAGACTGCACAACTATCCAAGCTCTGTGGAAAATCTGCAAGACTTATCATCCTGTGGAGAACTTAGAAGAAGACAGAGAACAGTGGAAGTCTTATGTAATAGCTTTAAGAAGCTTGAGGCCCAAAATGGCTCATTGAAGCAATGTAATCTTTTCTTCCAATAAATCAATGACAATATTCTGATTGAGCCATAATGATTCTGATCAAATCTTCCAATAACCTGTGATTCTGCTGCAAATAACGACTCAACCCATGTCGTTAATTCAATAAATGACGCCTCAGCATACGTCGTCTTCAATGATTATCTATCATAATTGACACCTTCACCTGTGGGCGTTAACTGAATAACGTCTTAAGACAAGGCGTTAATTCGATTTATATTCCAAAAAGTATTAGTTACAAACCCAGAAGTAACGCCTACAGCAAAGCCACGTTTTATATAAATAACGCCTTCAACTCAGACGTTAATCAAAAATAGTAATCATGATTTCCATCGCATCAATCAATCCCCATTAAATGCGTCTGACGACGGTTATCATTCCCCATGCAAACAAAAATAACGCCTTAAGCAATGTCGTCAATTATCAAGAAACGGCCTTCCTTAAGTCGTTAATTCTTTTTGACTGTTCGACTTAACTTTCCCTCCTTTCTTCTTCTTCCTTCGTCCTCTTTCCCTCTTTCTCTCTTCTCTCCCACTACAACCCTAACCGAACCCAACCCCCATCCTCTCTCAATTCTCTCTCATTCTCTACACCCCTCTCTACACCCTAGCCCTAACCATGGCCGGCGGACTTAAACGGCAGAGGGTGGCCGCACCGGAGGTCGTGGATTTGGAGGGCGAACATGCCCACGAGGATGCCCCCCCCCCCTGCGGTAGCCGAGGAAGATCCGGCGGCCGAGGAGGCTCCGACGGCGACATCCGGCGACGAGGCCGGAGGACGAGGCGAAGAAGATGATAATGGCGAAGACGAAGAGGGCAACGGAGAAGGAGAAGACGACGGTGAGGAGGAAGGTGGTGACGGTGATCATGAAGACGGTGATGAGCCACCGGCCACGGCGGCGGCCGCTCCTCGCCCCGGCCAACTCCGGCGGCCTCGTCAGCCACGCCCTCGACGGGAAGAACCCAAACGCCACAAGGTAGGCCCCCAACCCAATTTCCATTTTTTTCAAATTTATTTTCATTTTTTGGTATTTTCCATAGCCCTCGGGTTTAGAAAGCTCGAAACTCAGAAAGGAGACGCCCTCATGGGTGTCGTGAATTAAAGAAAAGACGCCCATACCTGGGTCGTCAATTCAAATTATTTTCTGAAAAATAATTATCCTCATGAAACACGCCCTGCAGCATGTCGTTAATTTGAAAACCCATGACATTTGATTAAGTAACGCCAGTTAGACCAGACCTACCGCTTATCCAGGTTCTGAGAGAGAGGTGGGATAGGATTAGCCGGGCATTCCTGATGCCTTGGGGTCATATGGTTCCTACCCTAGAGGATGTGGCTAGGATTACTGGGTTGAGGGTAGATGGTGAGGCAGTGAGCGGGATCACCTTACCAGACTATACCGAGCTGGCCGAGAGACTGCTAGGGTTAGAGATGGTCTACGAGACACCTAGCGAGTGTAGGACTATCTTCCGCACCGACCTGACTACAGTGATGGGCTTGGGGGATGCTAGGCATAGGTCAGGGGAGTCCTTAGAGTAGTTTTCTCAGAGGTTGATCGATGGGGCTAGGGCAGCCTATTGCTAGGACCCAGCTGACAGGGAGAGAGCCGATCGAGACTTGAGGAGGTTCCTACTGCTGCTGCTCGGGAGGCTATTGCTCGGCACGAAGGGCGACGTCATCAACTGCCGGTTCCTAGGGATCCTCGAGGATTTACAGGGAGTCGGCAGATACGCCTGGGGAGCAGCGCTGCTGGCGCACTTACTAGCCAACCTATCCACGGGTACAGGACGAGAGACGACCGTCAGTGGCTTCTCACCTTTTCTTCAGGTATGCACTTATATATTTTTCCCTTCTTTTTTTCTCTTTTTTTTTTTATGCATGTGAATGCCTCACTAATGCAATGCATGGATGCAAGTTTGGAGCCATCTATACATGCCCATGGGGCGCGTCGACCCACGGCCAGGAAGTGAGGGGCTTTCCCTCTAGCACGGCGCTGGCTGCCGGTTGTGTTTGGAGCCCCACTCGGCTACGAGTTGTGGGTACTACGGAGAGAGTTCCGAGACTTCCCTCCCTCGCTGGTATGAATGATGCATTTTTTTTATGTTTATTTGAATTTATTATGATTATGATGAGATGACATGCATGTTCATGGATGCAGGTGCGATGGAGGCCTTACGAGGGGATGACCGACGAGGGCCAGCCATGGGTCGTAGCAGGGCGACCTCGCTTTGAGCATGAGCTTTGGGTTCACTGCTTGAGCGAGATCGAGCCGTTACGGCTTAGGCTGGTGATGAGGACCCTGGGCTTACACCAGGAGTGGATAGAGGTAGGGGAGCCGCGAGGAATTGGAAAGAAGACACGCGGTCGCACGAAGGCGATCGACTGGAGGGTGCGGTTCGAGGACTAGTACGCCGACTGGCAGCGAGGCGGGACCCGAGTCACTTCCCAGGCGATCGACAGCTCCGAGTACCTCCGGCGCTACTGGGAGGTTTACGCCGGCCGACCCCAGATGAGGGTCTTAGGGGTATGTATGAATGCAATTATTTCTAAATTAAATGCAAATGCTTATGTATCTATTATGTGACTAATATGTAATGAATGCAGGATGCACGGGACATAGCGGCGATGGATGCCCAGGCCCACCTACACAGCCTGGAGGACCAGCTAGCTACCACACGGGCCGACCTCGAGACCCTGGTGAGTGTTTAAGTTATTTTATATGCAAATGAATTTTTGTTGAATTATTGATGATAAGCCACTGACGGTCTTAATAAATGCAGCGTGCCTAGCAGGGAGCAGCAGGGAGAGATACGGGAGAGGCCTCCAGCTCGAGGGGACCCGGTGTAGAGGTGATTGCACTAGTAGAGCAGCTAGCGGGAGCGGTCACACGGGCCGAGGCTGTAGAGCGCGACCTCGCCTCACGGGTAAGTTTCAAAAACTCAGACCTCATTCAATTACTGATTATTTTTATCATCGTGCACTGATGAAATTCATTTCTTTTCAGACTGAGGAGCTTCGCACTGCTCTCACTTGCGTCTGCGAGGGACAGCAGGCGATGACTGCCCAGGTGAGTGTTTTACTTTCCGTCATGTATGCTTATTTCATGAATTATTGCACAAGGGAACTGATGATTTGTTTACCTGTTTGCAGACCAGACAGTTACAGGCGGCACGTACCCAGGCTGCCCTAGCTGGGACAGAGTTGGCGATCCGCGAGCAGCGGATTACAGAGCTGGAGCGGTCCCTGAGGCAACGGGAGGAGCTGCCTCAGGACGTGGCAGAGTTGCGGGTTGCCCTTGAGCTGGAGCGACGAGAGCGTGCTCGAGAGCGAGAGGAGCACCTGGCGGACCGTGACCGGCACCACGAGCAGCAGCAGACGGACTGTGCCCGGTACCAGGAGCAGGTGGCGGTACGTGAGCGTGAGCTGGCGGACCTGAGGACGTAGCTGGCCCTTTCTCAGGAGCGGCTACGAGTGTCTGAGGAGCGTCTTCAGCGAGGGCGTGAGCGAGCGCGTGCTGCGGGGTACTCCATCACCAGCTCCACCTTTGTGGCGGGTTCTTCTCTTCGAGAGAGGAGCGAGGCGGGGGGCCAGGTTCGAGTTCCATCTTCTTCACGGGGGCCCATGCCCCCTCCACCAGCGCCTCCTCGGGACGGCGAGGACGAGGTAGAGAGTAGGAGAGAGGAGGGTGGAGGCGAGAGCTGAGGGACTTACTTGTACTCCTCCACCCTCACACCTGTACTCAGATATTCATGATATATATATATATATGAGATTGAGATTTTTTTGTTACCTGAGCACTTGTGTAGTTGTGTACTTGTGGTTGTGTACTTTGCTTCTTTGCCACGTTCTTTGCTTTACTTTACTTTGCCCTGTACCTGCAGCTGTGGTTCACACTTGAATAAACAGGTTAATTCATCTGTTCGGCTTGCCACTTGCTCAATAAGCAAGGGGTGCCTTTACTTTTGACCTTGATAACGGGTCAAGGGGCCAAGCCTTTAATAAGGTCAATGAAATAACCAATAAAGGGACATGCAACACACAAGCACACATATGCAAACCACAATAGAAAGATGCCCATGCAAAATGCAAGCATACATCATGAAAGGATAAATCACCATATTTTTCATTTTTCTTGTATATATATATATATATATATATATATTTTATATTTTTATTTTACAAAAAGACGCCTTGGATTAAGTCTTTATTCATGTAAAAGACGCCCCCAGTGACGGTCGTTAATTCTGAAAAGGAGTTGGAATTTCATTGAAAAGATGACCTATCTAAAGGCGTTATTTGATGAAAGACGACTTCCACTAAGGCGTTAATTTCAAAAAGGCGCCTTACTCAGAGGCGTTAATTTTTCTTCTTTCAGCATAGGTTGACAAAGCTACTAGGGCACTGGGTCCTACACGGTCATCATTGAGGATTCATTGACCTTTCTTGATTAATCAAAAGGGGTCGACGTGCCAGTGGTTAAACTTATACGCAAGATCTCACCCGGTGCAATCTCCTAGGTCAGTCTCGACCATTCTGCTGGTTTATGACTTACCACAAAGAAAGAGATGGAAGCAGATATAAGGAAGCCCATAAGGGATTCTGAAAAGCTCGAGGCAAAACTACCTCCCCTACCCTATGCCTGTTGGGGTTTGGTCTTGGACAGGGAAATTTTATTACCTTTTGCCTCTTTTATATTGCATGCATACGCCCAAGATTTTCCTTGCGGGGACTTTGCCCTCTTGACATGCTTTTCTTTTCATGATTTGACTTTCACTTTGGAACTGATTTGTATTGATAAAAAAACCTAATTGTACTTGGGCTTTTGCGGCATTTTTGTTCCCTTTTGGGCCCTGACTTCCACTTACTAAGGCGGCGGGTAGGCTTAGCGGGTCTACCCCGAGACCTCCCATCCTCCCTTATGGGCCGACGAGGAAAAGAACGGGTTTTGTCTTCACCTTTAGTCAGGTTTTGACTTTCCATCGGATTTTGCACCGCTTGAGCTCAAGGTTAAAGCGTGTAGTGTGTGCGGGTGTCAACCCCATTTTAAGTTAACAAGACTGATGAATGAATACTGAACTTTGCCCTTTCAGACTTTACGTCCTGGTACGTCATGGCAACAAGAATTTTTTTTTTTGTTTTTTGAATGTTTTTTGAATTTTGGGAAATTTCTATTTTGTTTGAGTTTTTTTGAAAATTTCTATTATTTAGATTTTGGAAAATTCTATTTTTTTTGGATTTTAGATTAGGGGTAGTATTTCTTAAGGTACAGCCCGTTCCAAGGATGAGCTAGCTCTTCTCCTTTAGCATTAATCAATTTGTAAGCATTGCCAGGATAAACATCTTTTATAACAAATGGTCCTTCCTAGTTTGGTTGGAGTTTTGAACGAGGTCCACCAGGTTTTACAAAAACCCTCTTAATTACCATCTCACCGACTTTGAATTTTCTCTCAATCACTTTCTTTTGATAAAAACGTGACAGCCTGTTTTGATAAACGTGCGCATGCTCAGCGGCGACTAGACGCTTCTCATCCAGGAGTTCCAACTGGGCAAGGAGTGAATCGCGACGCTCGTCAATAGAGAGTTCCTTGCCCAATTGTACTCGCAGAGATGGAATGAGAATCTCATAAGGGACTACTGCCTCCATTCCATAAGTAAGGGCGAAAGGGGTTTGCCCAGTGGGGGTACGAATGGAAGTGCGATAGGCCCAGAGAGCTTCAACCAGCTTGTCTGGCCAATCCGAAAATTTATTAGCCTCACATGTCTTTTTAACAATTTTGATCAAGGTTTTATTAGTTGCCTCTGCTTGGCCATTGCCTTGCGGATAATAGGGAGAAGAATGATGCAATGCAATGTTATACCTGTTGTAGAGATCCTTGAGCTCTTGAGAGATGAATTGAGGTCCATTGTCAGTGACGATGGTACTCGGGATGCCGAACCTTGCGATGATGTTCTTCATTATGAACTTGCAAACAGTCGATGCTTTGATCTCCACGAATGCTTCCGCTTCCACCCACTTGGTGAAGTATTCCGTTGCCGTGAGGATGAACGACTTTTGCTTGGTCAGGAGGTTCGAATCACCAAGAGGTCCAATGATATCAAAAGCCCACATGGAGAAAGGCCATGGGGAGGACATAGGATGGAGTGAAGAAGCAGGAGAATGAATTTTGTCGACGTGCAGTTGGCACTTAACACACCTTCGAACATAGATGGAGCAATCCTCTTCTAGGGTTGGCGAATAGAAGCCTAGTCTAAGGATCTTCTTAGCTAGCATCTGGCTATTCACATGACCACCACACACTCCTGAATGTGCCTCTTCCACGACCTTCCAAGATTCATCATCGTCGAGGCATCTTAATAAAACACCCGTGAGCCCTCTTCTATAGAGCACACCTCCAATCAAAACATAACGCTGAGCCACTCTTCTAATGGCTTTCTTCTCTTCTGTAGTGGCTTCCTCGGGATAGGACTGATCATTGCAATATCTGGCAATCTCATAATACCAAGGTTTCTCTTCATCAGCCAACTCTTCTTGCCAATCTAACAACATGACCTCTTTGCCTTTAAGAGTTTCCTTCCGCTTAACCTTCTCGAGCACCATATCCCTCATGTCGAGGAATGTACGATCTTTAATAGCTGGAGTGTCACGCTGATGAATGAGAGGGACGTGAAAATCTCGTTGGGGAGGAAAGACTAAAGCATAGGCCAAAGAAGCAAGAGCGTCAGCTAAGATGTTCTGGCTTCGAGGGACATGGATGAAGATCAACTTGGTGAAGAGTTTGGCATATGCTGAAGCAAGTTCCTGGTAGGGCTTGAGTTTAGGATTGATAGTGCGGCACTTGACAAGCACCTGGCGTAGAATGAGTTGACTGTCACCCACGATTCGTAATTGGGTAACACCATATTTATGAGCGGTTTGAAGACCGGCCAAAAGGGCCTCATACTCAGCTATATTATTCGTGACAGGGAAAGTGAGCTGAGCAGCAAATGGGATGGTGACCCCTTCTGGTGTTAAAAGAACCATGTTGATCCCTCTTCCTTGGGAATTTAGAGCCCCATCAAAATGTAATGTCCACATAGGATCGTGAGGTTGATTAATAGACATTAGTTCTTCATCTGGAAACTCTGAATTGACAGGATCAAATCGAAGGAGAGGGTGGTGAGCAAGATGTTCGACGATGGCATAACCTTTGATTGCTTTCTGTTGAATGTAAGTGATGTCGAACTGTGAAAGGAAGCTTTGCCATCGTGCTAATCGATCAGTGAGAACAGATTTTTCAAGAAGGAACTTAATCGGATTCATGCGAGCAATGAGGTGAACCTCGTGAGCTAAGAAATAATGTTTTAATTTTTGAACTACCCAGACTAAAGTAGCGCAAGTCTTCTCCATGGCTGAGTACCTCTGCTCACAAGGGTTGAAAAGTTTAGACAAATAGTATGCTGCCCTCTCCTTACCTTCTTCATCCACTTGAGCTAAGATAGCACCTACGGAGTCATCCAGGATAGAAACATAGAGGTTAAGCGGTTTGCCTGGAATTGGCGGCCTCAGGACAGGAGGATTGGCCAGATAATCCTTCAATCCGTCAAAGGCTGCCTGACACTTGTCATCCCAATTGAACTTGACCCTCGGCTTAGTAAGCTCGTAAAACGGCCTACATCTTTATGAATCCTGGGAGACGAAGCGGCGAATAAATTACAACCTCCCGATTAATCCTCGAACTTCCTTCAAATTCTTGGGAGGAGGCATGTCTCTGATGGCCCTTGCCTTGTTGGGATCAACTTCAATTCCTCTTTTGCTGACAATAAACCCAAGCAGCTTCCCCGATGAAACGCCAAATACACACTTCTTGGGGTTCATTTTCAATTGATACTCTCGTGATCTTTGCAAGACCTTGGCTAGAACCCCAGGATGCTCAATCCTTGTCCTTGATTTTACTACCAGGTCATCCACATACACCTCAATATAAATATGAATCATATCATGAAAAATTACCATCATTGCCCTCTGATAGGTGGCTCCAGCATTCTTGAGTCCAAAAGGCATGACCACATAGCAGTATGTACCCCATGGTATAGTGAACGATGTTTTCTCTTGGTCTTCTTCAGCCAGGCGAATTTGATTATAACCCGAAAAACCATCCATGAAGGAGAGTCTCAAATCCTGCCGTATTATCAATCAGAACATCAATATGAGGGAGGGGAAAGTCATCTTTAGGACACGCACGGTTGAGGTCCCGAAAGTCTATACAAATCCGAACCTTTCCATCTTTCTTCATGATTGGGACGATGTTAGCCACCCAGTTAGGATAGAGGACAACTCTAACAAATCTAGCCTTATGAAGCTTGTCGACCTCTTCTTTCATCTTTAGAGCCATATTAGGGTGGAAACGTCTCAACCGTTGTTTGATCGGGACAGACCCCGGCTTAAGTGTAAGTCGATGTTCAACGAGCGCAGGGTCTAATCTAGGCATATCCTCATAACTCCACGCAAACGTGTCCTTGTATTCTTGAAGCACCAAAATAAGCGCCTCCTCTTCGGAGGGCGGCAAATTCTTACTGATGAGGACAATCCTAGGGTCTTCCTTGGTACCCAAATTAACTTCTTTGGTAGGCTCTTCTACGGAAGCTGATGGTTCATCAAATCTTCTCATACCACTGGCAAAGGCATCAACCTCGTCCTCATATTCGTCATAACTTTCATCCCCCTCTTCAATAGGGTCTTCATCATTCATGATCTCATAGACACCAAAACCCTCATAAGAAACCTTAGTATCCTCATATTCTAACTCTGGCAGGATAATCGGATTCTCCACGAATTCGGGAAAAGCTAAACAAGCCTGGCACCTTCTGGCTAATTCCAACAAAAATCTACGCGGAATCTGCCTACCTTTCGATTTCTTATATGAAACTACCCCATGGATTTTATCATTAGAAGAAGAGCAACTAGCTTGATTAGAATAAGCTGAAAAGGAGGAAGGAGGTGAAGAAGTGGATACAGAAGGAGGTACAGAAGGAGACCCCTCACCAGAGGGGGAGAAAAGATTTATCAATGAATCATGGAAGAGTGGCCCCTGGGTCGGGACACACTCGGAAAAGAGATAAGAAGTCTCCTCAACGGAGATGGAGGATTGAAGAGTTGGAATTTTGGCATTTTTTTTCGTTTTTATCTTTATCTTCATTTTTATTTTCCTTTTCTAGAAGAAAGCAATGTGAAGGGAGAATAACATGAGGAGTGGAGATTGAAAGTTTGGAGAAAGATTGAATCAGAGATGACCCGCGCGGGGGTGTGATGGAGAGTTTGGAGAATTGCTCGAGGAGCAAGGGAGGAATCGAGAGAGAAACTTGTAATGGATATGAAGAAAAGCTAATCATAATTGGCAGCGATCTCGGCATGCGAGAGAACAATTGAGAATGTAGAGAAGCTAGAAGAGACGGATGCATAGAAGTGAGAGAGAAAAAGCCGGCCCACAGCCTGTCTATTGTAAATCCTTCTTCATATGGAACATCTGGCTCTCCGGTGTCAGTGTAGTCACTCAGCAACTGCCTCTTATCTGTAATCACAACCGGCTTTTCAATCAATTCATGTATTAGTGGCAGCCATTCCGGATCAGTCGGCATAAAGAGACGGCTCAAAGCGATAGTAATATCATGCATATCGAACCATCTGTACCAATCACACTCTGGATCATCCATCTTCCTTCTTTTATCAGGCCTTAGAGATTCCAGGGCCTTGTATGTGACCAGTGGAGCAATATGTCGAGCAAATTGTCTAGCATGAACATCTTGACAGTCTAACATGGAAGTGATTATTGTAGTCTGCTCATGATTCTGAACGCCACCCGTGACAAAATGTGTCTTCAATGTCCAAGTAAGCGGCTGGCGATCTGTCTTCAAGGTGGATGTCATAACTGCCCATGGTTCATCTTCATTTTTGCCCGGCCCTTTGTATCCCAGGCCGCCTCGTGTAATCAATTTCTGAGGCTTAATAGGCCTAGTCCTGCCTTGACAACTGGTACCCAGTCCTTTGCCGTTTTGATACCCCATTTTCATTAGAATTTTCCAGCCAGGGGTGTTTATCATGCTTTCCTTCTTCTTCCCCTTGGAAGGCAAGGGTGTCATAGCAATTGTCGTGACTGTCTCGGGTGACATTGGCCGTGGGTGAGGGAGGTCTAACATTGATAGCAACGGCTTGTTGGCAGGCCAAATAGAAGGAACTGATGAAGCCAAGTGTATATCTTCCTCTGGTAGAATCGGCATACTGGTAACTTTGATGATGCGGCCCTTGTGTGGAAACTTAAGGCATTAATGATTTGTGGAGGGCACTGCGTCGAGCTGTTGAATATAGGGGCAGCCCAAAATGCCATTAAATGTTGGATCCATATCCAAAATGTGGAAATCGACCATGATTGTGGCCGGACCCAAACTGACTTTTAATGTGATCATGCCTAGAGGAGGCTTCTTGGTATTGTCATATGTTGTGACTGTTATGGTAGATGGCCGGATCAGATTTTCAGGAATGCCGCACATCTTCAAAGTGCTCGGCGGCAATACATTGATAGATGCCCCAGTGTCCACCAGACATTGTTTCACCGCCACCTTATTAATATCAACCGTGATGCACAGAGCATATTTCCTTGCTGAGAGTGGTGCCAGTTCATGCTCATGAAAAGTAATCGCCGGCTGACTGCTAGCGGGCGTTAATACTGTGGTTATCTGCTCGACCGGAATGTCTTCGTTGACCATAACTTTCTGTAGATATTCTTTCAGGGCCATCTGATGAGTGGTTGACCTTTTGATCAGTTCTAAAATGGAAATTCTTACTGGAGTCCGGTCAAGATGCTTTAACAAATCATACTGAGTGCCGGGTACAGACTCTTGCTCTTGTTCTTGTTCATTAGGCCCCTGCACGGGCTCTTGCTCTCTTTGGGGAAAAATGCGCTGGAACATCCGTCCACTGCGGAGCGGTGCCATGTTTTTCCGCGCCTCTGTCGGGGCAAGTAAAGGAGGAGGGTTGGAAGAAGAGGGTGTATTGGCGTTAAGAAGCGGCGGAGAGATGTTTAAAGAAGGAGACCCCGTAGGGGGTGTTGGTGAGGAGTTCAACGAAGAAGCCCCTGTAGGAGGTGTAGGAGTAAGAAGGGGCGCCCGAGTGTGAGAAGAGTTAGTAGGCAGAATGAGGAGAGATCTGGGTATAAAAGATGGTGAGACTGATGGTGGAGGGATCTTTGCCGGTGAAGGAGTAGTGGTGGTGGATGTTGGTGATGGGTGGATAAGGAGTGGTCTAGACGGCGAAGGTGAAGGGTTGGTGGTGGATGGCGGGGTTTGCTGTGTGGTAGGCTGCGGAGGCGGTAAGCAGGTAAGGAGAGGCAAGGATGGAGAATTTGTGGGAGCAGGTGGATTAATGGGGTGTAGAAGAGCTCGGCTCAAATGGGGAGTAGAAGAAGAAGGAAGCGTGCGCAAAAGGCGCGGAGGTTGATTTGGATTATGATTAAATGCCCCGACAGAGGCATTTTCTTCATGACATCCCTGTCCTCTCTCCACCTCACGGAGAGACGTGACAGGGTTCACGTGCTGATTTAGCGGGTGCTCTGGCAATGGATTGTGGACAATCCCCATGTCCCGCTGAGGTGCTGGAGCTTGCTGTTGCGACTGTGGAGCTGGTTGCTGTGGCTGTGGAGCCTGCGGTTGCCGAGGAGGCTTTCTTTCTTTCATAGTGGGGATAAACTGTCTCATCTCATCCCAATTAATGCCACCCTGGTCATTTAAATCATAAATGTAATCCTTGAAGTGGAAGCAACGGTCGACGTTATGACCAGGGGAGCGGTGAAAGACACAGTAGCGGGACGTGTCAACATTAGCGGGCCACGCTGCCCTTTCCTTTGGTAGCATGAGCAAGTTGGCGGCCATTAAGGCATTGAAAATATCTGGGAGACTTTCTGGCAGTGGAGGATAGTGGGCCCTTTTGGGGCCTAGTGGTCTCCTTTGCTGTTGTTGTTGCGGTCCATAGTTAGTGGGTGGCGGTACTTGGTGGTATTGTGGCGGAGCTGGAGGGTCTGCGCGGGGCGCTTGATTTTGTGGCGGAGCAAAGGAAGGTTGAGGTGCGAATTGGTGTTGTGGTGGCGAGTTGAAGAGAGTGCTTTGCTGTGGAGGTAGCGGGGGTCGTGGGTTAGATTGGCGAAAAGGTGTGGGGTTGCCGACCGCGCCAACCTGCTCATTGATGATGGTGCCCTCAGTCGTGGGCCCGCTATTGTTGACATTTGTATTTTTCTTGAACAACTTTGGCTTTGGTTCAAACATGCCCATGATGGGCGAATCCTTCATTTGGGTTTGAATATAACGAGCTCTTTCATAGAGATCCTCCATGGTTGTCAATCTGTTCATGGCTAATATGTGCCGGAACTGAGGGGTTGCATTGGATATAATCATCTTAACCTGTTCCGGTTCAGACAACGTATCTTTCAACTTTTCGGCCATTGATCGCCACCTATCAGCAAATATTATGAAGTCCTCCTCGGGATTCATTTTCTCTGCAACCAAATCTGTAACTGAAAGGGAGGGTCCAACCCGATCCCTATACTTCTGCAAGAATTTCCTTTGAACCACATCAAAATTGCTGGCATCTGCGGGTTCCAAGGAATAAAACCACTCGAGGGCTGGCCCCTCTAAAGATCTTCTAAATAAATAAGCCAAAGAGGCCTTATTATCTTGCCAAAAGGAGGTCTCGTACATGAAATCCTTCAAATGAATAAAAGGATTGCCAGTTCCATTGTATCGCCGAAAATTCGGCATCTCAAAAGGCGGCAAATGGAAAATTGGCAGTGTAGGGATAGAGATCTCCGGGGCATTCTTAGCTGCAGTAACTTTCTTAAGTTGCTCTTCCATGCTGGCCAACTTTTGGAGCAGTAGAACATTGGTGTCGGACTCGATCGGGGCCGGATTTTGAATGAAAGAATTCGGTATAGGCGTCCGTAGAATTCGGGGAGGTTGGAGAAACTGAGGCCTAACCACTGAGTAGCTTGCCTGTTGGACCGGCATGGCCGCACCAGGCGTTGGTGGACAAGAGGGGGGTTTGTGCAAGACCGCTTGGTCATTAGTGATGTGATGGCCACTCTCGGCCGGAGGGGGATTGGAGGATGAAGAGGGAACATACTTCCCTTTCAAAGCGGCCTGAACTGCCTGCCGCTAGGAGTCATCTAATTGAGATAGAGCATTAATCAAATCAGTAACATTGAAAGATGGGGAGGGGTTCTCCGAAGTGTTGGAGGGTAAAGCCTGAGAAGAGGGCACAACCTCTTGAGTAGTGGTATCAACTACATGAACTTAAGGATAATGAGAAGGAAGGGGAGGGTAATTCCCTTCATGATAGATAGAATCTTAGGGAACCTCATATGATTGACCAAAAACATTCTCCTCCACATCATCATAGGAATATCCGTAGCTTGCCATGTTGACAATCTTACCTGAACGGAGTTGCATGCTTAAAAAGAGAGAAAGCTTTATGAAGGAATTATCACACAATCAATCACCCAATCGAAACAAGTTTAAGAAAATCAACCCAACCAAGTTTATGCAAACAAGTTGAGATGAACGCAAGATTTTAGTGTTATGTTTAAGATTAAAGTGGATTAAATTGCAGAATAATTCACTCTTCTTTGCAAAGTGAAACCTAGTTTGGATCCAAGTGTAGCCTCCATGTCAACTAGGTTCTTTCTCTTTTCTCACCAACGATAGGTTCTCTAAACTCCGGATACTTCAAGGGTACAACCAGCCCAGCGTCCGTGAGGGAATCCACGGGTGCGGGGACTTACGGAGGTCTTGAAAAAGGGATTTTCGATCCAAAGAGACGGAATGCTCAATGGAGGGTTGTCCCGATTCCAAGAGAAGTGTGTGGAATCCTAGTGTAGAGAGAGGAGGTCTCTCAACCAAATGTCACAAAATGCAGTATAAGATAAGCCAATCACAACAATATAATCAAATAATCAATGTAAGTATGAATCCTGCATGAATAGACAGAAACAGCAAAGCTCTGTAACACACAGGAAAGAGGTGACGTAGCGGCAGTCGCTATCAATAAAAGAGACAACAGCATAGCTGTCGTGAATCACTGGGAGAGGCTCACGGACAATGAAAAAAATGCACCTTGATGTGGGGCGCTAAATATGATAAAGACGCCTCTGCAAGAGGGCGTCAAATGTGAGTGGTGCGCACGATCGACGAAAAATGCGCCCTGGCGCGAGGTGCTACCAAATAAAAAGACGCCCGAGGGGAGGGCGCAAATTCACAGAAGCAGCAGATATGATGAAAGACGCCTTCGTGGAAGACGTTACACGGAAAACAGACGCCCTGGACGAAGGCGTTAAATAAAAAGGCGCCTTTGTGAAAGGCGTTAATTCAACAAGCTGGCTAATCCCGGGGAGTGTGCAGTGTGCACAGTGGAGGGTGCCCGTGGGGCACAAAGGAGGGGTACCGTGGGTACCAAAGGGAAAGGGCACGCGTAGGTGCCAAAGGGGAAAGGGCACACGTGGGTGCCAATAGGAAAGAGCACACGTGGGTGCCAAAAGGAGATGGTAATCAAAAGAAAAACAGTGGAAGTCCCACCGTGATCGCCAATTTGTGAATCATGGAAAGTAATCCACTCGTAAGAAAAATATATATATAAGCATATGCATAAGAAGAATAATGAAAAAGGGAGTAAAAGAGCACGTGGTGCTACTAAGGAGAGTGATCGCCATAGGGGTTACCTCAATAAGAAGAAAAGATGATCGCGAATACCTGGTGATAATAGGATGCGGGATGGATGTGGTTCCTTCCTCCACCTTCTATCGGCCGGCCGACGAAGGGGGTTTTCCTCTTTGATTACCTTTGAACAAAGAACAGACAAATAAAAGAAAAGGAGATCAGCCAAACGTGAGTGTAGTATCAATCCAAAGATGGAAGATGAGGATGAAAGAAGAGCATAAATTATGCACCTTTCGTTTGTTTTTAAAACCCCTAGAGAATTAGGGAGAGGAGAAGAGATGCAATGAAAACTAATGCAAGGAAAAGGTTATATGATGATAAGATGAGACGACAAACAACAACGAAGAGAAGAAAAAGACCCATGTTGTTCCTGTAAACAGTAAAGGGAAAAACACTTTGCTTCGGACGGAGCAGCAGGAGGAAGCAGAAGAGATCAATAGCTCTTAATCTCAATCGCCAGCACCCGTTAACCTCTCTGTGTGTGTGTGTATATGTCTGCCTCTCTCTCTCTCTGTCTCTTTGTGCACACGTTAACTACGCGCGAGATCAACCAGGGGACTCTTTTATAGGGTTTTTGATCAAGATAAACACAGATTTTGGGAAGATAAGAATAGGCAGTGGTCGTTAACGGCAAGGACTCTAGATCCCAGATCGAGCAAGGTGATCAAGAAAGACAGGGAACTCTTCAGGAAAGGCGAGTTTAAGCAGGACACGAAAGGGTGAGACACGACCTACCAAAGGGCGTCAATTCAGAATTGACGACCTACTCTAGGGCGTTAATTCAAAACACGATCGGGATCAAGGCGTCATTTCCTGGATTCAATTTTTGGTAATAAAAGCCTTCTTTATTTGAAAATTGTGAAAAGACGCCTGAAGCAAAGGCGTTAAACAAAAACACGCCCTAGAGAAGGACGTTAATCATTGATTTCAATTGGGGTGGGACTCGTAAAATACCAGGAATTGACGCCCTTCTTTGTGGTCGTCCTTTCTTAAGAACACGCCCCAGATTAGGTCGCTATTTAAAACACGCCCCTATTCAAGTCGTGAATTCCAAAAACCCAAGAATAAATCATAAAAACACACAAAAATAGAAAAACTTTATATTATAGAAATATTGAAATTCACTTTGGGGTGTTAACATAGTGACATGAGATTTGATCAACAAAGCGTCAATTTTGACGTGTCTACAATACCCTTATTTTCTTGAATGGTAGTAAAAATAATATCAGTTGTTTTCAGCAGTTTATCAAACGATATGAGGATTGTTCAGGTCAAAAAGTCAATTTAGGAAAAAGCAGTTTCACTATCTCAGTGAAAGTTCCTACAGCCCTCAAGTAGTCCATCCACTCAATGACTAGTTACAGGTTTCAAGCTACTGGCTTTTCTTACCTTGGAATTCCTATTAAAAAAGGAAGATACAAATGTACTGATTTCAAGTTTATTGTTGACAAAGTTCAAAAGAAATTGGAGGGCTGGCAGTCCAAGTTTCTCTCTCAGGCAGGGAGGGTGATTCTAATTAATTCAGTCCTCCGCAATTTGCCTGTGTACCTTGCCTCGGCTTGCTTTATTCCAAAGGCTATCATCAATGCTATTGACAGATTGTGTGCCAATTTTTTTTGGCAGGGATCTGAAGGGCAGAGTCGTCGACATTGGGTAGCTTGACAGAATATTCTTAATCCTCGGTTGGAAGGAGGTCTTTCAATTAGGGATCTTCATCAGGTTCAGATTTCTCTGGCTACTAAATGTTTATGGAATATTATTCATGGCTCTTCTCTATGGTCTCTTTATGCCCATAGTAGATTCATTAAATCAAATATATTAGATTGCACAAAGCCTTTCCCAGCAGGCATGCCATCTAATATCTTCTAGCAGGCGAAAAATCTCAACCTCTATAACTCAAGGTGGATCATTGGAGATGGAAAGGGAGCTGACTTTTGGAAGGACAATTGGACGGGGCAAGGGCCTCTTATTAATACAATTCAGCAGGTGGATTCAGATTCTAGCAGGTATCGGAATAAACCCATGACCTCTGTTAGAGATGTGCTTGATCCCAATCATGAAGCAAGGGCTCTTCTCACTAATTGCCAGTGCTTTCCCAATATTCAGTTTAGTGATGAGAAGGACTCCTGTGTATGGACTGCCTCTATAGGAGGCTCATTCACTGTTAAGTCAACATGTAAACTATTGAGGTCGACAGGTTTAGTTAGGGGTCCTTGGTCTAATCTTTGGCATTCTTGCATTGCTCCGAGGGCATCTAATTTCTTCTGGAAATTAATTCACCGTGCAGTGCCGGTAGACTACAGAGTGGCTGAGTGTGGCATTCCAATTGTTTCAAAATGTAGTTGTTGCACTTCACCTGCTATGGAGGATCTTAATCACCTTTTTATTGAAGGGGGTCTGGCAGCAGAACTATGGGCTTGGGTCACTCCTCTAATCAGTGCAAAGATTCATCTAAATGAGCACATCACAATCCGCTGCTGGAACATATTGGCAGGTACCAAACTTTACTCAGCTTCTAGTTTTGTTGGAATGTATGCAGCCATTTTAATGCTTTGGGAGATATGGAAAATAAGATGCTCAGTAAGATTTGACAATGCCAGTCCCAATGTGAGTGGAATTAAAAGAAGGATCTGTGCAGCTATCTCTTATTCCCTTGATAAAGTTTCCTTTTCAACAATGATACCAACAGAGCAATTGATTTATCTGGCTCAAATCCATTTAAGTCCAAGGGTAATCCAGAAATGCCTGATTGTAGTGCGGTGTAATCTATCATCTTCTAAACTGACCCTGCATGTGGACGGGGCCTCCAAGGGCAATCCATTTGTGAGTGGTGGAGGAGGGTGTATCCGCGACCCTGCTGGTAATCTATTAGTCAGAATTGCCTTCCACTATGGCCATGGTTGCAGCCTTCTAGCCGAGGTAAGGGCTCTTCATGACGGTTTATCTATAGCTCTAAATGGTGGTCTTCAGTTAGCTGCTGTTCATAGTGACTGCGCATTGTTAATTGATGCAATCCGAAAAGGGGTGGCTCCCAATTGGACTATTCTTCCATGGTGGAGAAAATTTTTTGACTCTGTTAACCAGAAGTGGGTGCATAGTGCAGCATGTCTTTAGGGATGGCAACCAAGTAGCTGATGCATTGGCCTCCCATGCCTGTGCCAATCATTTCAATTCCATCTATACTCGGGTCAGTGATCTGCCCCGACTGGCTAGGGGCGCTTTGAGGATGGATAAAGCAGGATTGCCTGCCATTCGCAATTGTAATTAGTTTATTTTTTTGGTTCTTTGGTTTTGTAGATATTTTTTGGTTCTCATGGTTGATTGTAGAGACTGACAGGGGTATGCCTCGCTGAGCCTGTATTCTTTTCCAATATTAATAAAAAATTTCGTTGGCCATAGTGTCAGTCTGGGGAAGTGAGAACATTGTCCCCTGCTGGGGGATGGTGCACTTCACTGGACTTTGACTCTGTTGGTCGGTGCTTACTCAAAAAAGAAAGAAAGAACAGTCATCAGGCAGACATGGTCTTTCCATTCGCCTCTCCACATAAAATAAGAAGAGAAGAAAAGAAAGTGTGCCCTGAGGTAGACATGGCCTTTTATCTTCGGCCTTCAGCCATCCACCCAATAAACCTCTCACATGATCGACGTCACGACCCTTCGTCTGGACCGATAGATGTTCAGCCAATCGAGGCCTTAATCCGAAAGATGCTCAGCCAATCGGGGCTTTAATCCGATAGATGCTCAGCCAATCGGGACTTTAACCCGATGGATGTTCAGCCAATCGAGGCTTTAATCCGATAGATGCTCAGCCGATCAGGGCCTTAATCTGAAAGATGCTCAGCCTATCGGGGCTTTAATCCGATAGATGCTCAGCCAATCGGGGCTTTAATCCGATAGATGTTCAGCCGATCGGGGCCCTAATCCGAAAGATGCTTAGCCAATCGGGGCTTTAATCCGATAGATGTTCAGCCGATCGGGGCCCTAATCCGAAAGATGCTTAGCCAATCGGGGCTTTAATCCGATAGATGTTCAGCCAATCGGGGCTTTAATCTGATAGATGCTCAGCCAATCGGGGCATTAATCCGATAGATATTCAGCCGATCGGGGCCCTAATCCGAAAGATGCTTAGCCAATCGGGGCTTTAGTCCGATAGATGCTCAGCCAATCGGGGCTTTAATCCGATAGATGCTCAGCCAATCGGGGTTTTAATCCGATAGATGCTCAACCAATCGGGGCTTTAATCTGATAGATGTTCAGCCATCGGAGTTTTAATCTAATAGATGTCCAGCCATCGGGGCTTCAACCCGACAGATGTTCACCCGTCTGGGCTTCAATCCGACGGATGTCGACAGCCGGCGACTGAGCCAACAGATGATCAGCCATCGACACGTAGGCCGACAGATGCACAGCCACTGGCAACCACGCCGATAGATGACCAATCCCTATGTGTAAACCCCCCCCCCCTTCCCTACTATAGCATTGATTTTGTACCCAAAAAAAAAGAGAAGGAAAGAGGAAGAGAAAAAAAGAGGAAGAGAAAAAAAAGGAGAAGAGAAAGAAAAGAAGAGAAAGGAAAGAGAGAGCAGGAAAAGAGCGGGAGACCGTCCCCCATTTCCGAATCATCACACCCTTTGTTAAAAAAAATAAATATATATCTCAAGAGACAAATAGACTTCGTCGGTCTCCGCCACCCTGGTGGCACCGACGAATAAACACCTTACCCGGACCTTATGTTCGGACTAAAGAATAGATCTCCTTCATGCATAGGCACCATCCTAGTGCCGACGAACATCTCAAGAGACGCATAAGCCACATTGGCCTTGGCCCCTTTGGTGGCGCTGACATACAAACTCTTCTCCCCATCCCTTGGGGTGGTGGCTATTCCCTTCGATTTGGACTTCCCGTCCGGATTATCAACTAAACAAACTCTTCTCTCCATCCCTTCGGGTGGTGGAGTATCCAATTTTTGATCAAGGCTTTCCGTCCAAGCCAATGAGTAAAAAAAAAAAGAGAGAGCCTTCTTGCTTGGCCCGGACCTTCCGTCCAAGTCAATGAATAAAAAAAAAGAAGGGAACTTCCTTGCTTGGCTCAGACCTTCCGTCCAAGTCAATGAATAAAAAAAAGAAGGGAACTTCCGTGCTTGGCTCGGACCTTCTGTCCAAGTCAATGAATAAAAAAAAGAGAGAACTTGGCTCGGACCATCCATCCAAGCCAATGAATAAAAAAAAGGAGCTTTCTTGCTTGGCTCGGACCTTCCGTCCAAGTCGATGAACAAAAAGAACCTCCTTTGCTTGGCTTGGACCTTCCGTCCAAGGCGATGAACAAAAAGAACTCCTTTGCTTGGCCCGGACCTTCCGTCCAAGTCAATGAACAAAAAAAGAAACCTCATTTGCTTGGTTTGGACCTACCGTCCAAGCCAATGAATAAAAAAAAAAAAGAAGGGAACTTTCGTGCTTGGCTCGGACCTTCCGTCCAAGTCAATGAATAAAAAAAAGGGAACTTCCTTGCTTGACTCGGACCTTCCGTCCAAGCCAATGAATAAAAAAAAGAGGAACTTTCTTGCTTGGCTCGGACCTTCCGTCCAAGTCGATGAACAAAAAGAACCTCCTTTGCTTGGCTTGGACCTTCCGTCCAAGTCGATGAACAAAAAGAACTCCTTTGCTTGGCCTGAACCTTCCGTCCAAGTCAATGAACAAAAAAAGAAACCTCCTTTGCTTGGTTCGGACCTTCCGCCCAAGCCAATGAATAAAAAGAGAGAGAGAGCCTTCTTGCTTGGCTCGGACCTTCCATCCAAGTCAATGAATAAAAAAAAGAAGGGAACTTCCTTGCTTGGCTCGGACCTTCCGTCCAAGTCAATGAATAAAAAAAAAGAACTTTCTTGCTTGGCTCGGACCTTCCGTCCGAGTCGATGAACAAAAAGAACCTCCTTTGCTTGGCTTGGACCTTCTGTCCAAGTCGATGAATAAAAAGAACTCCTTTTCTTGGCTCGGACCTTCCGTCCAAGTCAATGAACAAAAAAAAAGAAAAAAAAAGAAACCTCCTTTGCTTGGTTCAGACCTTCCGTCCAAGACAATGAATAAAAAAAGAGAGAGCCTTCTTGCTTGGCCCGGACCATCCGTCCAAGTCAATGAATAAAAAAAAAGAACTTCCTTGCTTGGCTCGGACCTTCCGTCCAAGTCAATGAATAAAAAAAAAGAACTTCCTTTGCTTAGCTTGGACCTTCTGTCCAAGTCCATGAACAAAAAGAACCTCTTTGCTTGGCTCGGACCTTCCGTCCAAGCCAATGAATAAAAAAAGAGTGAGCCTTCTTGCTTGGCCCGGACCTTCTGTCCAAGTCAATGAAAAAAAAAAGAAAAAAAAAGGGAACTTCCTTGCTTGGCTCGGACCTTCCGTCCAAGTCAATGAATAAAAAAAAAGAACATTCTTGCTTGGCTCAGACCTTCCGTCCAAGTCGATGAACAAAAAGAACCTCTTTGCTTGGCTCGGACCTTCCATCCAAGTCAATGAATGAAAGACCCCTTTGCCTTGGCACTCACCCCGTGCCAATGAGTAGACCACGTCAGCTCCCGACACCCTGTTGACACCAGCAAATAAACCCTTCGCTTCGAACGTTCCACCCGAATGCATAAAATCCATCTCACTCCGTTGGAGCCCTCTCAAAAGTATCCGGCTTAGACCTCCCATCCGAGTCGATGAATGAACAACTCTCCTAAACCCAGCACGAGTCACCAACTCCCCCTTGGGATTTGCCTCATCTAAGTTGTTGTAGGCCTCTTGCCTAAGACGACGCATAGACCCTTCGTTCTTGCTTCGGTATTTACCCCATGCCGATGACTAAACCCCCACTCTGACATCTCGATCTGCGTGCATATGCGGTGAAGTGATCCCCTCATCCCTTTGCTGAAGGAGTGAGCACTTTCCCATGAATTCGCATCAGACTAGCATCCCACTGGCTCGGAAGAACATATATCCTATCTAAGAACTCTACACTCGCGGGCCCCGCGCACTCTTCCCTCGCTTGCGTCGCCCACGAGTGGGGGGCATTTGTGGACGTCAAAAAAATAGAAGAAAAAGAATGTTCCTGTGGCACGGACGTCTCGACATCTCAAGAGCAAGCCGAAGATGAGAATGCCGAATAAACTCCATACCTCCTCCAAGCAGGATGAATATATCCCTGGTGCTCCGTCACCCAACAAAGAAGCCCCTCGGGCAAAATAGACAGCTCCGGCTCTCCAGTCGGCATGGCCGAAGGCCGAATCAGAAGAAGCACGGAAACTCGGACGTGGGTTTGGCTTGTGTCAGAAATCACTCAAAGTCCCGAATCGGGATTCAAAAACTCTGAGCTAAACACCTCGGAGCAGGAGCATTGCAGTTGAAGTTCTTCAGGAGCACAATGGATCGCCTGAATGGTCGCGAAGCGGATCTAAACCGGTGCGGCCTGCACTTAAATCGGCGCACCCTTATACGGGCCTTAAACCGGAGTGCCCTCCCATATGCTACCAAATCCGGCGCACCCCTTTACATGATGCTAGTCCGGTGCGCCCCTTTGTATGTTGTTAATCTGGCGCGCACAACACCGCGCCAGTTTAACTCAAATGCCATCCCATCCATACTCCGATACTCTGTTCTCCTGTCGGCTTCAGACGCAGATTCGAAAGGGCATAGCATTCAATGATATCAAGCCGTGTCTCTGCCTCCGTTCAATAGCACAGTGGCATCAACGGCGAAGGCATGGATCCACGGTGGAGAAGTAGCAGAAGACCTCTTGGCAAACCCACGAATGTCCCATCCTCGGACGAATGCCAGCGTATTGTGCAAATCAACGGATGACACCGCGACATGTCAATCCCATTCATCTGGCAAACGAGAGTAAGTGGCGGGAGTTTCTTCCGTTCGAACAAATAAAGGGCAGCCAGTTATATATATGCTCTGAATGTTCATCAAACAAAAAAAAGGAGAGAGAGGGAAGGAGGGGGGGCTGGTCCGTCCGTCAACAAAAAGGTAGGCCACCGGAGGAGAAGGAAAGCTTCATCCCCGTGCCAGAGAGGTGAAAAAAGAGAGGAGAGTGAGAGTGAGAGGTGAGTCCGAGGGGGGGGGGGAGAGCTTGTGCTATGTCCCCCCTCTCCCATTGATGTATCTCCTCTTCTTGCCCCCTAAATGTATTTCTCTCTGCCCTAGGGTAGATCCCCCTTCTGTATTTCGATCTTCCCCTTCTTATGGATGAATAAAAGGAAGTCTGTTGGCAAGCACGGTTCTTGGCTTTAGCTCCCATCCCCCGTTTTCTCCCTATCTTCCATTCGTCCAGGGTCTTTGAAGCCTGCCTCTCCGTGGCATGGCCTTCGAAGGAACCCACATGAGGGATGAACATTCATGGCCCTCTTGAGGCACACATTTGTCCCACTTTGAGGAATCACCGCCAGTAAGCTGCTGGAACTCTTGAAGGCTTGTCCTCGAGTCTCCACATCCACTTATGGGTTAACGGAGGCCTTACTCCGTGTTTTGAGGCTCACCCCGGAGCAATCCGTTTGGTGTTCCCCATTTTTCTCTGGCAAGCTTCAGTCTGGGGGAGATGCTTCCCAATTTTCGCCAGGAACTTGAACAATAAAAACTAAGAACGAACGCACATAGAGGTAAACAAACTAAAGTTCTCCCTGTCAAAAAATGCCCAGATAAGAAAACCCCTCTGAATAAAACACTTGAATCCTCGTGCTAATTCAGCTTAACAAACAATCAAAATACTTAAATCTCCTCTCCACAAAGCTAATCCATCAATTGGACGAACAAACTAATCAACAAATTAACCCACGGGTGAAAGAAAGAAGAAACAGAACAAACAAGAATGAAATAAAACCCACAGAACTTATCTGGCGTGATCTTAATCCGGCATGGCCTTATCCGGCGCGGTCCCCCCCCCCCCCCGCGCCGGTTTAACTCTACACTCAAAACCACTCTCAAACCCTTGGAATGAATAGTGTGCGCTCACATTACTTTATGAGCCTAAATCCGGCGTGCCCCCTATCCTTGGCCTTAACCCGGTGTGCCCCCCTATGCTCCCTTAAACCGGCACGTCCTCCCTTGTATCATGCTAAACTGGCGCGCCCCTAGTGTCCTGCTAAACCGGCGCACACGCCCCCTCACTTCCCTCATACCCATTTAACCGGCGCGCCCCTTGGCATTCTTTAATCCGGCGTGCCACTCCTTCATTTGTTAATCCGGCGTGCCACTCCTTCATTTGTTAATCCGGCGTGCTTCGTAAGAAGTCAATCAACCAAATAAAAGAAATAGTAGAAGGCTTTAAGCTAATGAATAAAACAAATCAAAGGAATATGAAGCCAATAATCAATGATCCGCATGCGAGGGCGCACGTTGGCGAGTTCGGGCTCCACATTTAACAATTCACTCCCCCGGATTGCGTATGAAGAGAAAAGTAATGATGCCCCACTAGATCGGACTTGGATCTCGGGAGCCTTCACCCAGATGTGACCATGATCCGAACTTATCCCGGGCCGATAGATCATTAATCTGACCCGCTTCTACCGGGATCTAATCCCGCACTAGCATTGAACTTGCCGTACTCACGGCAGACATTTGTACGGTTTGTCACCATCTCTTACACTACAAACGCGGACTTCCGTCTGAACAAGAAATGGTCCGACCGTGACCGACATGCACGCATACCTTGGAACCTTCGTTTCCCCGGACTGTGTGTGAAGAGAAAAGTAATGACGCCCCATGGCATCGGACGTGGACCTCGGGAACCCCGTTATGGCCATAGTCTGAAACCAGCTCGGGCCGATAGTTCATCAGCTTGATCCACCTCTATCGGGATCCAATCCCACATCCACATTAAACTTGCCGTATCCATGGCAGACATCTGTATGGCTTTGTTGTTATCTTCGATGCTTCAAATGTGGACTCTCGTCCGAACAGTGAATGGTCCGTTAGTGACTGACATATACCGAGATCTAATCCCGCATCCACATTAAACTTGCCGTACCTACGGCAGACATTTGTACGGGTTTATTTTCGTTTACGTCGTGCCTTCAATACGGATCTTTGTCCGAATATAAAGTGGTCCATGAATGACCAACAAAATCTGAATGGAACGAGACGGCTCTCGTCTTCCCCGAACCCTACGTGTGGGAATATCAATAAGACCTTCGTGAGTCACATTTGGACCTCGGGTTCGCCCTAACCATGGTCATCACCTGACCCACATCGTAGGCCTATAGCCAGCTATCTCTATACGCATCTTTGTTTTGGAATCTAGTTCTGGGACACTTTCCCGCTACCCTTCGGCACCGGAACTATTAACGATGCCCTCGCAAGCCTTGTTTGGACCACTGGAGGAGCCCTCGGAATGGTCCTGACTCGATCTCGCACCGGGCCAATAAACTCGCTGATTCTCGACCACTCTAACCGGGATTCAACCGAATGTCTCGTATCCCTTTGAACAATAAATTTGCCGTACCCTGGCATACATATGCTCCAGTTTTCCCCATGACGATCATGATTTTCTGAAGCCGGACTCTCGTCCGAATATCAAAATGGTCCCTTGAGTGACCGACATATTTCGAATGCTTGCTTCCCTAGACATCGGGCTTTCCAACTGATTCGAGACCGCTATCTGCTTGTTTCTCTCGATATAGTTCCCTAGCCATGAGGCCCTGATTCCCGGCGATTAATCAAGGGTGTTCACCTCTCCAAGGGGATGTAAATGACGCTGTGACCTTTATGGCGCGGTGGATTTTGGTCCCGACACGAACCACACAATCGTCTGATTAGTTAGATCGAGCGCACAATAAATCGTCACTTTGTGACTGGCACGGCCACGCACTTAATAAACGAATAAACCCACCGAATAAATTGACTTAAAGAACAAACAAATGAGTGTGTCGAAAAGTGTGTCCACATAGGCTCAATATCCTCACTAGGTACCAGCGTGGGACCCTTATATGGAACTAGGTTGGACATGTTGAATATGGGGCTCACTCCGTACTCCTCGGGAAGATCTAACTCATAGGCATTAGTGCCAATGCGCCTTAGAATCTGGAAGGGACCAGCTCCACGAGGCCTCAATTTGGAGATGGCTCTCGGGGAGAGCCTCTCCGTCCTTACCATCACAAAGTCACCCACATGGAATTCTTGGTGACGCCGATGAGAGTCAGCCTGCCTTTTATAAGTCTCATTCTTCTTGCTGATGTGCTTGCGGATTTCTTCATGCAACTCTCTAATGTGTTGGGCAAATGACTTAGCCGAAATAGACACTCTAGCATGTTGGGGAAGGGGAATGAGATCTGAGGGTTTCTTTTGCTTGTACCCATGCACAGCTTCAAATGGACTCATCCCTATGGACTTATTGACATAGTTGTTATATGCAAATTCAGCCTGAGGTAGAATGAGATCCCAATTCCCTAGACGATGCTCAACAAGACACCTAAGGAGGTTCCCTAGACTCCGATTGACAACTTTAGTTTGGCCATCAGTTTGAGGGTTGTAGGCCGTGGAGAATTTAAGGAGGGTACCCATCAAGTGTCAAAGGGTCCTCCAAAAATAGCTGGTGAACTTGACATCCCTATCGGAGACTATAGTCTTGGGTAACCCATGGAGGCGAACAACCTCATCAAAGAATAATCGGGCCAGTCCAGAGGCATCAGAGGTTTTGGAGCATGTGATGAAGTGGGCCATCTTAGAGAATCTGTCCACTACCACAAAGATCGAATCACGTTTCCTTTGAGTCCTGGGTAGACCTAACACAAAGTCCATGCTTAAGTCTTACCATGGACGGTAGGGGATGGGGAGAGGGGTATAAAGGCCGGTGTTTTACTTCACCTGCTTGGCCGAAGCACATGTGCGGCATTGGCCCACTATCTTGGCCACATCTCTCTTGAGACTTGGCCAAAAGAATTGTCCCTCAACTAGAGCAATGGTCTTATGAACCCCAAAATGACCAGCTAGTCCTCCTGCATGTAACTCCCAAACCAAGAAATCATAGAGTGAGGTTCGTGGTATGCAAAGCTTTGGCCCCTTGAAGAGGAACCCATCCTCCAAGATAAAACCTTCATGCTCTCAGCTAGAGTTGGTGGTCAAGGTGGAATAGGTGTGCCCAAAATCAGGGCAGCCAGGGTACTCATCCTTGAGCCTCTCAAACCTGATAACCTCCACATGGATGGTAGACAACAAGGAGATCCTCCTACTGAGTGCATCCGCTGCGCGGTTCCCACTTCCTGCCTTGTGCTTGATTACAAAGGTGTCGGATTGGATGTACTCAACCCAGCGGGCATGACGGGCATTCAACTTTTGCTGGGAGTTGAGGTATTTTAGGGCCTCATGGTCGGAAAAGATGACAAATTCCTTGGGCAACAAGTAGTGCCTCCAATGTCGGAGGGACTGAACCATGACATAGAACTCCTTGTCATAAGTGGAGTATCTCATCCTAGCATCACATAGCTTCTCACTGAAGAAGGCCACGGGGTGCCCTTCTTAGCTAAGGATCCCTCCTATTCCTATCCCGGATGCATCACATGTGACTTCGAAGACTTTGGAGAAATCGGGTAGGCATAGGACCGGAGCTTGGGTCATCATCTCTTTTAGCTCTTGGAAGGCTTTGGAGGCAGGTTTGGTCCACACAAAGGTCCCCTTTTTGAGACAATCTGTCACACCCCGAGCCTTTATTTACAGCAGAAGATTCGCTCGGGGAGCGTGAACAGCCGGCATGGTAAGCCTCTTGCAAGCAAGAACACTAAGAGCGTGAGACAATCACACATATAGAGGTAATTGCACAAGATATATTCGAAACTCTAACTTTATTCCATAATCCAATATTCAAAAATACATAATTTGACTTTTTCACTAATTGACTCAAGAAATAAGAAAAATTACATTGACTCCATCTAAACACTTGAAACTGCCTAAGTCTTCTCTCTTATCAGGACAACTCTTAATCACTCTCGGACCCGCTGCTCGAATCACCCGAATCCGAATGCGAACTATTTCCATCTCCTGAAAATTATTAAATAATAGGTCATGAGCACACTTGCCCAGTAGGTATCTTCGCATCAACATGAAGGCACTATTTAAGTAATTATCATTTTAGCTCTAAAGAAATAAGGTAAAATCATGCGAATGCGAATCAATCACGCGATCAAATCAATAGAATCAAGATAACCATGTAGATAGAATGATCGAGAATGAACTAGCAAGAATATAACAAGACATGATATTGGCCTTCCATGAACAAGAATGTAACGAGATTGTACTAGCAAGCCACATATTCCTCACTTTAGCATCTTATGCTTAAGAGCAAGTGCTTCGTGAATTTCTGTGGAAAATAAGCAAGAATGTCATGTTGTGCCGTGGATCTTCACTTATTTATAGAAATAGTACTCCCAGCGCAATGCGACGCTAGTAGCATCATACCCCATGGTTTATAAAATAGTATGTTTCTAGCAATCAGCCGAGGGGACTAGCATAGAGCCGTTGAACACAATCAGTGCTCGATCGCATCTTCAGTAATAAATTAAGCTACTTCCACGCATGTAATAGTAAAGTATGGCCAAGAAGATAAGAAGTTCAGTAATTCCATGATAACAATAATCAATGAATGAATACTTCAACGGATGAACAATATGAGTCAAGAAAGATTTAAACAAGGCTATGCTCTTGGAAATAAATCGGCAGCATAACGGTACTTTTCTTAACTCTCATTCGTTATCTTACGTCAATTTTAGCAATATGATAAGTTCTAGATCATCAAGGTGCGTCTAGAATCATTGGAATATTAACCCTTGGTCAATCCTTGGGTTAACACATACAAGGTATGTAACGGTTAGGGTCTGGGCCGTTACACTATGTAACGCGTCCATGCTGGGCCGTTACAATGACCAGAGTCCAGAAAGATAAAGATAGACTCAGAGGAATGCGACGGTCTGGAACTGGGCCGTTACTTGGGCCTGGCGGTCCAGTCCAGGGCCGTTATTTGTCAAGAACCAAAAACCCGATAGTGTGATCTAGTTAATGGGCTTTTATTGGTACAACCAACTCGGCGTCCTAGTGGGAATCTCAGGCTCGCGGAGAATTACGGAGGTCTTGAAACAATGATTTCCTAGTCCATTGGAAGGAATATCCAATAGAGAGGTCTCATGTCCAAGATAGTTTCCTATAGTGCAAAGTGTAAACTAATGACATCGTACCGGAGTAAGTGCCATGTACTTATAGAATTTGACTCTATTGACAGAGAGAGATGTATAATCCATGTGAAATCATGATGAAAACTCCGTCAATATAATGTTAAAAAGTCATGCTTTATAGTACAAAACTATACATTTAGGCTTCATGACACTAGCATAAGTCAAAATAAAAGTGAGATATCAAACATGCAATACCTACTATGATCAATATGAAAATCATGAAATCAGGTTGTTACTTAGATATCTAGGCATAACATAGGTAATAGTGGCAAGATATATTCTTCCTAGGGTTTGCCAGTATATAACGGTCTTGTAAGGGGGCGTCACAGGGAAAGTGACGGTCTGTCGAGGAGCCGTTACATGCCAGCAATGCGTCAGTCCTGGCGCGTTATTATCAACAGAGAAAAACCCAATACACAGAGTGAGTAACGGTCTGTCTGAGGCCGTTATTGGATAATGACGGTCTTATCCTAGTGCGTTACATCCTCTGCTACAGAAAACTAATCATGGAGACTAAGAGATCAATCTCACATCAGGTCTGAAAATCAACATATTCCAGGCATGATGATGAAGTATGGCTATCTATGTGCATAGGGTTCCGTGAATTAAATGAACATCCTTCTTTTAACTTCTTTATTAGGCTAATGAAGGGCATGTAATGCATATAGCTAATAAAACATGAAATCAATGACCTAGCATGCTTGAAATCAAACCATACCAGAGGCGATCAGTCCTATTAGTATGTTTTTGCCGTTCATGAGATAACCTACCTCTTACTTAGGTTGAAGTTTCTGGATTTGTTTGAGAAACCAGCCCTAGATCTTCTCCTTCCTTTGTGACTTTTTCAGCTACTTCCTTGGGCTCTAACTCCACGCTCTCTTGACCTAGAGATGTGAAATTCGGAGGGGAGTTAGTCTAAAGTATAATGAACAAATACTTCTAAATAACTTACCCGAAATAATAACTCCTTACCTTGTTTCTTTACGTCCAAAAAGTAAGGGTCGCATAGTTCAAAACTATGCCCTATTTATAGAGTTTAGGTTAGGGTTTGCGGATTAGATCGATTTTAGAGTCCTTATTCCACTAAATCCTTATCCCTAAGAGTCCTTAGAGTTATTATGAGTCTTCTCAATCGATCCACAGTGGATAGGATCATCAGATTTTCAATCCTTGTGTGAGTTCTTTTACTCACGGAATCTGCAGACAAGTGACGGTCCAATGCCCATGCGTTACTTTCTTGTTGCGGTCGGTCGATAGACCGTTACAGTCTTCGTAGTTAGGACTTTTAAAACATTAAAACTCTTTTGATGAGTATCTTTATAATTTGTATTTTTTTTCTTTAAATTCGTGGATAAGCTAAATTGCCTTCTAGAATATGGGCCAAACTTAATGGGCTTGGTTAAAAACCCTTTTTAACTTTAATTAGGTGAGTTGGGTTAATTGTCTAACTTATTTGAGTCTTATAATAACTTATCACTTAATTAAACCATTTATAAATTTCTTTAGCCCTTTTATTAATTCTAGAAAATTATTAAATAATCTAGAATATACTTATATAAATTTTGGGGCTTTACACCCTCCCCCACTTAGAAAGAATTTGGTCCCCAAATTCAATACATAGATTTGTGGAGAGTGTACTTACAGTTGAATAATTCTGGGAATCTTTTTTTCATAGCTGATTCGGTTTCCCATGTTGCCTCATAAGGCCACGCCTTCTTCCATTGAATTTTAACCATTGGAATGACCTTATTTCTGAGTTGACGCTCTTCCCGTTCCAAAATCCTTATTGGCGTTTGTTCATAAGTCAAATCCTTCTGAATCTCCAGATTGTCATAAGTAATAATATGATCTAGATCATACACGTACTTCTTTAACATAGAGACGTGAAATACGTCGTGAACTCCTGCTAATGGTGGCGGTAAGGCCAATCTGTAAGCCACTTCACCGATCCTTTCAAGAATTTCAAATGGGCCAAAAAATCTTGGAGTTAACTTTCCCTTAATGCCAAATCTTCGATTACCACGACCCGGAGAAACCTTTAGATAGACATGTTCTCCTACTTGAAATTTCAAGTCGCGCCTTCGATTGTCAGCATAAGATTTCTGCCTGTCTTGGGCCATCTTCATTCTTTCTTGAATGAGTTTAATCTTTTCTGTAGAATCTCTGATAAGATCGGGGCCTAGATATTGCCTTTCCCCTATTTCACTCCAACATATCGGTGATCGACAACTCTTCCCATATAGAGCTTCAAAAGGTGCCATTTGTATACTTGCTTGGTAACTATTGTTATTTGCAAATTCTACAAGAGGCAAGTGATCGTGCCAACTTCCACCAAAGTCAATGACACAAGCCCTGAGCATATCTTCTACCACTTGGTTTGTTCTTTCTGTTTGACCATCAGTTTGTGGATGAAAGGCTATGCTAAAATTCAACCTAGTCCTAAGCGAATGTTGTAAACCTTTCCAGAATTGTGATGTGAATCTAGGATCTCTATCTGATATGATGGTGACAGGGACCCCATGTAACTTGACAATTTCCTTCATGTATAGGTCTGCTAGAATATCAACAGACCATCGACTCTTTATTGGTATGAGATGTGCAGACTTAGTCAATCGGTCTATGATTACCCATATGCCATCATGTCCACCTCTTGTCTTAGGTAACCCCATGATGAAATCCATTCCTATACTTTCCCATTTCCATTCGGGAATATTTAAGGGATGTAATTTACGTGCAGGTCTGAAATGTTCTACGTTAACTTGTTAGCAAGTAAGACAACGAGATATGAAATCCGCTATTTCCCTCTTCATATTGGGCCACCAGAAGTTTCTTTTGAGATCTTGATACATTTTTGTACCTCCTGGATGAATGGTATACTTTGTTTTATGTGCTTCTTCTAAGATCAATTTCTTTGTATCTTCATGATCGGGTATACACATTCGGCCCTTGAATAATAATCTTCCATCTTCAGAAATAGAAAAATCCGGTCTTCGTTCAATATTGGCCTTAATTTCCAGTAAAATTGGGTCATCCTCTTGTAACTTGGCCAGATCCTCAATCAATATAGGTTGAGCTCGGATATTTGCTATGAAGCAATCTTCTTCCTTAATGTCAACATCTACATTCAATTGAGCAAATTGAGGAATAAGGTTACTCATACTAATCATGAGACTTGATAAAATACCCATTGGTTTCCTGCTGAGTGCATCTGCTACAGCATTTGCCTTCCCAGGGTGATATTGAATCGCGAAATCAAAATCTTTGAGATATTCCAACCATCTCCTTTGCCTCATATTAAGCTCTTTTTGAGAAAGTAGATATTTCAAGCTCTTGTAGTCTGAATAGATAGTGAACTTTTCACCATAAAGATAATGACGCCAAATTTTCAAGGTGAAAATAATTGCTGCCAATTCTAAATCATGTACTGGATAATTTTCTTCGTGGCATTTCAATTGTCTTGAAGAATAACAAATCACCTTTCCATCCTGCATAAGAACACACCCTAAGCCAATTCCTGATGCATCTGTGTATACTTCAAATCCAACACCCTCAATTGGTAGTGATAAAACGGGGGCTGTAGTAAGATGTTTCTTAAGAATTTGAAAACTCTTTTCACAGTCCTTCGACCAGACAAAAGGATTTTCTTTCCTTGTAAGCCTAGTTAAAGGAACCGTGATCCTTGAGAAGTCCTTTATGAATCTTCTATAATAACCAGCTAGACCCAAAAAGCTTCTGACTTCTGATACAGTTGTTGGTCGACTCCAACCTCTGACAGCTTCTACCTTAGAAGGATCCACAGCAATACCTTCTTTGAAATAATGTGGCCAAGGAATGAGACTTCCTTGAGCCAGAATTCACACTTATTGAGTTTGGCATATAGCTTGTGTTCTCTAAGTGTTTGCAAAACTATCCTTAAATGTTCTTCATGTTCTTCTTTCATCTTGGAATATATCAAGATGTCATCGATGAAGACGACGATGAATTGGTCTAAATACGGCTGGAAAACATTGTTCATCAGTTGCATGAATGCTGCTGGGGCATTGGTTAACCCAAATGGCATCACCACAAACTCGTAGTGGCCATAACGACTTCGAAAAGCCGATTTATAGATGTCTTCTTCTTTGATTCTAAGCTGATGATAACCAGACCTAAGATCAATCTTAGAGAAATATTCTGCTCCTGAAAACTGATCGAAGAGGTCATCAATATGCGGCAATGGATATTTATTCTTGATCGTAAGTTGATTCAATCACCGGTAATCAATACATAACCTGAGTGAACCATCCTTCTTCTTGACAAATAGAACTGGCGCACCCCAAGGGGATGTGCTAGGTCTGATAAAGCCCTTGTCTAGAAGTTCCTGTAGTTGCTTCTTCAATTCCTTAAGTTTGTGGGGGACATCCTGTAAGGGGCTATAGAAACAGGTGCCGCTCCTGGAATGAGTTCAATGGTAAAGTTTACTTCCCTCTCGGGCGGTAAACTAGGTAGTTCGGGTGAGAACACATCAGAGAATTCATTTACAATAGGAATGTCTGCTAAGACAATTTCCTTAGATTCTGTGACAATGACTGAGGCAAGAAAAACTTCGCATCCTTGCAAGATGAGTTTGCAAGCATGAAGAGAGGATATTATGGTAGGATGCTTCTTGTATTTGATGCCAAGAAAAGAAAATCGTGGAAGTCCAGGGTTGCGAAAGGATATAATCCTATTTCGGCAATTGATATAAGCATCATGATCAACAAGCCAATCAACCCCTAGAATGGCATCATAACCTTCATGTCAAGGCATACTAAGTTTGCAGGGAGATTGTGACCTTCTACCACTACTTCACAATCAGGATAATGGTTGGTAAGCTTAGTTCCAGATCCTAAAGGTGTAGTAATAGCGAGACCTGAAGGTAGGGGAACTGATGCGGTTGGTAAGATTTTTGCAAAAGTGGTGGAGATAAAAGAATGCGAAGCACCAGTATCAAATAGCATGTATGCAGGACGGGAACAAATTTGAAGAGTACCTTCCATGAGCCCATCATTTTGATCCCTGGGCGCTTCTTCTTCATCTATAACTGCATTGAGGCGAGCCTGCCTCCTACGTCCTCCATCATTTGATTGTTCTTTAAAGAGGGGGCAATTCGGTACGCGATGCTCCCTACGTCCGCAACGTAAACAAGCTCCTAGGCGCTTCCAGCATTCTTCAGCTGAATGGCCGAATTTCTCACAATATGTGCATGCCGAGGCAACTTGTTCTTCCTTGATCTTCTTAATACTCTTTTGGGAACTGCTACCATCCCATTCCTCGATCTTTTCTTGATATCACAGCTTTTGTAAGGTTCTGCGATACTAAACTTCTCCTTCTTGTAATGCCGATCAGATTGTCGGCTCGATCCTTCACCCTTTCCCTTCAATTTTTCGACCTTTTCTAAGGTCCTTTCACATAAATAGGCCCGCTGGACCATCTCCGCATAAGTGCAGATATTTTGAGTTCCCAGTTGTTGTATGAAGCCGGGACGTAACCCGTCCATAAATCGATTTGCCTTTAATAATTCAGTGCTAATAAGATGTGTTGCATATGGTGCTAGCCTTGAAAACTGCAATTCATATTCTGCTACGGACATCATCCCCTGACGAAGGGAGGCGAATTCCATGGCCTTCCTTTCCTTTACATGCTCCGAGAAATATTTAGCACGGAACAGTGTAAGAAAACCATTCCAAGTGTGCGGTGCATCAGCCGGAGGTGCTGGAACTATTTTCCACCAAGTACGAGCATCCTTGTTTAATTGGAATATCGCTAAACGAACCTTCTCCTGATCCGTACATTGAAAAACATCAAAGATTCTGTTCATCTCATCTATCCAATTTTCTGCTTCATCTGGATTTGAGGATCCATAGAAACGCGGAGGGTTTAGACTCCGAAAATTCTGATACAGGTCTCCAGCCCTTGCCCCCGCACCGCCCTGTGCTATGGTCTGCAGTGCCTGGGTGAGGCCGGCAACAGTTTGTTGCATACCATCCCAATCTACACGATGAGCCATGTGTGAAATATGGTACCTGAGAGAAAATAACCACTTGTTATTTCTCATGAAAATTTTTTAAAGTAGGTATATTAAACATTAAAGCTAGTTAGTTTATCTTAAATCAGGCTCTACCCAATCCTCACCTGGGTATGAATTTTCTCTCTCTCAGTTCATAGGTATGGGTCCTTAAACCTTAGACTTATCCTATGACATGACTCTTATCTTTATGTCCAGAGACTTAGGCTCTGATACTAACTTAACTGTCACGCCCCGAGCCTTTATTTATACCGGAAGACTCGCTCGGGGAGCGCGAACAGCCGGCATGGTAAGCCTCTTGCAAGTAAGAACACTCAGAGCGCGAGACAATCACACATATAGAGGTAATTGCACGAGATATATTCGAAACTCTGACTTTATTCCATAATCCAATATTCAAAAATACATAATTTGACTTTTTCACTAATTGACTCAAGAAATAAGAAAAATTACATTGACTCCATCTAAACACTTGAAACTGCCTAAGTCTTCTCTCTTATCAGGACAACTCTAAATCACTCTCGGACCCGCTGCTCGAATCACCCGAATCCGAATGCGAACTATTTCCATCTCCTGAAAATCATTAAACAATAGGTCATGAGCACACTTGCCCAGTAGGTATCTTCACATCAACATGAAGGCACTATTTAAGTAATTATCATTTTAGCTCTAAAGAAATAAGGTAAAATTATGCCAATGTGAATCAATCACGCGATCAAATCAATAGAATCAATATAACCATGTAAGATAGAATGATCGAGAATGAACTAGCAAGAATATAACAAGACATGATATTGGCCTTCCATGAACAAGAATGTAACGAGATTGTACTAGCAAGCCACATATTCCTCACTTTAGCATCTTATGCTTAAGAGCAAGTGCTTCGTGAATTTCTATGGAAAATTAAGCAAGAATGTCATGTTGTGCCATGGATCTTCACTTATTTATAGAAATAGTACTCCCAGCGCAATGCGACGCTAGTAGCATCATACCCCATGGTTTATAAAATAGTATGTTTCCGGCAATCAGCCGAGGGGACTAGCATAGAGCCCTTGAACATAATCAGTGCTCGATCGCATCTTCAGTTATAAATTAAGCTACTTCCACGCATGTAATAGTAAAGTATGGCCAAGAAGATAACAAGTTCAGTAATTCCATGATAACAATAATCATTGAATGAATGCTTCAACGGATGGACAATATGAGTCAAGAAAGATTTAAACAAGGCTATGCTCTTGGAAATAAATCGGCATCATAACGGTACTTTTCTTAACTCTCATTCGTTATCTTACGTCAATTTTAGCAATATGATAAGTTCTAGATCATCAAGGTGCGTCTAGAATCATTGGAATATTAACCCTTGGTCAATCCTTGGGTTAACACATACAAGGTATGTAACGGTCAGGGTCTGGGCCGTTACACTATGTAACGCGTCCATGCTGGGCCGTTACAATGACCAGAGTCCAGAAAGATAAAGATAGACTCAGAGGAATGCGACGGTCTGGAACTGGGCCGTTACTTGGGCCTGGCGGTCCAGTCCAGGGCCGTTATTTGTCAAGAACCAAAAACCCGATAGTGTGATCTAGTTAATGGGCTTTTATTGGTACAACCAACTCGGCGTCCTAGTGGGAATCCCAGGCTCGCGGAGAATTACGGAGGCCTTGAAACAATGATTTCCTAGTCCATTGGAAGGAATATCCAATAGAGAGGTCCTCATGTCCAAGATAGTTTCCTATAGTGCAAAGTGTAAACTAATGACATCGTACCGGAGTAAGTGCCATGTACTTATAGAATTTGACTCTATTGACAGAGAGAGATGTATAATCCATGTGAAATCATGATGAAAACTCCATCAATATAATGTTAAAAAGTCATGCTTTATAATACAAAACTATATATTTAGGCTTCATGAAACTAGCATAAGTCAAAATAAAAGTGAGATATCAAACATGCAATACCTACTATGATCAATCTAAAAATCATGAAATCAGGTTGTTACTTAGATATCTAGGCATAACATAGGTAATAGTGGCATGATATATTCTGCCTAGGGTTTGCCAGTATATAACGGTCTTGTAAGGGGGCGTCACAGGGAAAGTGACGGTCTGTCGAGGAGCCGTTACATGACAGCAACGCGTCAGTCCTGGCGCGTTATTATCAACAGAGAAAAACCCAATACACAGAGTGAGTAACGGTCTGTCTAAGGCCGTTATTGGATAATGACGGTCTTATCCTAGTGCGTTACATCCTCTGCTACAGAAAACTAATCATGGAGACTAAGAGATCAATCTCACATCAGGTCTGAAAATCAACATATTCCAGGCATGATGATGAAGTATGGCTATTTATGTGCATAGGGTTCCGTGAATTAAATGAACATCCTTCTTTTAACTTCTTTATTAGGCTAATGAAGGGCATGTAATGCATATAGCTAATAAAACATGAAATCAATGACCTAGCATGCTTGAAATCAAACCATACCAGAGGCGATCAGTCCTATTAGTATGTTTTTGCCGTTCATGAGATAACCTACCTCTTACTTAGGTTGAAGTTTCTGGATTTGTTTGAGAAACTAGCCCTAGATCTTCTCCTTCCTTTGTGACTTTTTCAGCTACTTCCTTGGGCTCTAACTCCACGCTCTCTTGACCTAGAGATGTGAAATTCGGAGGGGAGTTAGTCTAAAGTATAATGAATAAATACTTCTAAACAACTTACCCGAAATAATAACTCCTTACCTTGCTTCTTTACGTCCAAAAAATAAGGGTCGCACAGTTCAAAACTATGCCCTATTTATAGAGTTTAGGTTAGGTTTTGCGGATTAGATCGATTTTAGAGTCCCTATTCCACTAAATCCTTATCCCTAAGAGTCCTTAGAGTTATTATGAGTCTTCTCAATCGATCCACAGTGGATAGGATCATCAGATTTTCAATCCTTGTGTGAGTTCTTTTACTCACGGAATCTGCAGACAAGTGACGGTCTAATGCCCATGCGTTACTTTCTTGTGGCGGTCGATCGATAGTCCGTTACAGTCTTCGTAGTTAGGACTTTTAAAACATTAAAACTCTTTTGATAATTATCTTTATGATTATCTTTATATAATTTGTATTTTTTTCTTCTTTAAATTCGTGGATAAGCTAAATTGCCTTTTAGAATATGAGCCAAACTTAATGGGCTTGGTTAAAAAACCCTTTTTAACTTTAATTAGGTGAGTTGGGTTAATTGTCTAACTTATTTGAGTCTTATAATAACTTATCACTTAATTAAACCCTTTATAAATTTCTTTTAGCCCTTTTATTAATTCTAGAAAATTATTAAATAATCTAGAATATACTTATATAAATTTTGGGGCTTTACACAATCAGTGATGGGGGCGGTGATGGTGCTGAACTCTCGGATAAACCTCCTATAGAATGTGGCCAACCTATGGAAACTTCGGACCTCATGAAGGGTGTGGGGTTCCGGCCAATCAAGAATAGCTTGGACCTTCTCAGGGTCCATGGAGACACCCTTGGTAGACACCACAAATCCTAGGAAAGTGATGGATGTGGTCATGAAGTGACACTTTCCTAGGTTGGCAAATAGACTCTCATGTCGGAGGATGGTGCAAACTTGCCTAAGGTGGTCAAGGTGGGCCTCTTGGGATTGACTATAGATGAGAATGTCATCAAAGTAGACCACTAGAAATATCCCAATGAAAGGCCTAAGGACCTCCGTCATGAGCCGCATGAAAGTACTTGGGGCATTAGAGAGCCCAAAAGGCATGACTAGCCATTCATAAAGGCCATCCTTGGTCTTGAAGGCTGTTTTCCACTCATCTCCGGGCCTAATCCTAACTTGGTGGTAGCCACTCTTGTGGTCGATCTTGGAGAAAATAGTGGCTCTAGCTAGCATGTCAAGCATGTCATCATGCCTAGGGATGGGGAACCTATACTTGATTGTGATTTTATTAATGGCCCGACTATTCACACACATCCGCCATGATCCATCCTTCTTGAGGGTGAGGAGGGCCGGGACGGCACATGGACTTTTGCTAATGCGGATGAAGCCCTTCCTAATGAGTTCCCCTATTTGCCTCCTAAGTTCGGCATGTTCCGTAGGATTGAGGCGATAATGAGGAAGGTTTGAAAGGGTGGCTCCTGGAACTAGATCAATTGCGTGTTGTACATCACGCATGGGAGGGAGTTGGTCCGGGAGCTCCTCCGGGAACACATCATGAAATTCTTCTAGGAGATGTCGGACTTCTATGGGATTGGGGTTGGAGGGAGTGGGCTCTCCTAGGCAAATGATCACCGCACATAAAGGCATCCCCTGAGCTATCTCCTCCTCAAGCTCTCTCTTGGTGATGAGATGAAGACCCTTGGTCAACCCCGAAGCCTCACCTTGGTTGGGGTTTTGAGTAAGTGATTGTGTCATAGGGGTGGAGTTCCCCGAGGCTTGGGGTGTAGTGGGGTGATGCCCTTGAGGGAGTGTGTCCCTCTTAGGCATGGGATGTGGTGGGGAGGGATTAATACGGATAGTCTTTCCCTCATGCTCAAAGGTGCATGTGTTGGTTCTACCCAAAATAGTGACATCCACATCATAAAGCCAAGGTCTCCCTAGTAAGATTCGTCCTACTTCCATGGGGATAACATCACACCATATTTGGCCATAGTAGGAGGAGAAGGTGAGGGGCACTAGGCAGCGAGTGTTGACCAGGATGGAGTTGTTGTTGATCCATGAAACCCGGTAGGGACTTGGGTGGGGAGTGATAGTCAGCCCAAGGAGCTTAACGGTGTCGGGAGACACGGCATTGACATAACTCCCGCTATCTAAGATCACTTTTCTTACATGACCCCCTACCTTAACAAAGGAGTGAAAGATTGAGGTTCGATGCCAGTCCTCCTCTTGGGGTTTGCTAAGGGTACACCTAATCACTCCTAGATGGGAGTCGGTAGATGTCATGATGTGGTCTAGACCTGACTCATGGTATTTGGCCTCATACTCCTCCTCCCAATCTAGTGAGGCTTCATGGACCTCAATCGTGCTCTCAAGTTCCCCTCGGGGTGGGGTAGCTTCTTCCTCCACTAGCAAACTAGACAACCCCTTGGATGGGCATTGCCCCGTGAAGTGCCCAAATCCTTGACATCTATAGCACTGTTGACGCCCACTACCCAGGGTGGTCCCTCCTACATTTGGGCCTTTGGAACTCTCTTCCCTCCGTGGAAGAGGGTGGCTAGGGGTGGCCTTGTTTGGAGTTGTGGTGGGAGGGGGATAGTAAGGCCGTAATGGGGCATTCCCACTTGGGCTAGGGGCCTTCATAGGGGGGCCGGGGTGGTTCGGGGCCGCATGCTTTTGGGGTCGGTCGGTCGGGGAGGGGCAAACCTAGGGATTCTAGAGAATCACTCAACATCCCGAGCTATTTGGTAGGCTTGTTCAAGGTTGTCGACATCTCTCATGAAAAGTTCCCTCTTGATGTGATTTTGGAGCCCATTCCTAAATCGGGATAAGGTGACGGCCGGGTCCTCATGAACTCCACACTTCAAAAGATAGGGGTCAAATTTCTCAATGTATTCAACCATGGTCTTCCCTTCTTGGGTGAGACTTTGCCACTCATCTAAGAGCATTTGATGGTAGGATAGGGGTAGGTACTTGCTTCTAAGTTGGTTCTTCATACCTTCCCAAGTGTCAATAGGCTCTTCCCGCCTAACCCTCCTTAACCCCTGTTGGTTTAGCTAATAAGTCTTGGCTAATTTGGTGAGGTACATCTTTTCCAACCTTACTCTCCTTTGGTCGGACATAGGGTACCATTCAAAGTATTGGTCCATGGCGGTCTCCCATTCTAAGTAGGCACTTGGTTCATGGGAACCGTCAAAGTTTGGGGCTTCTACCTTGATCATCCTTAAGAGAGGGTCGTCCGAGTCGTCCCGTGGATGCCTTTCATTATGTTGGTGGTGGTGATGCCTCTCATAGTCATGGTAGGGGTCAACATTCCTATCCTCCCTATCAATTTTAGCATGTAGAGAGTGGGCTCTTGGACCATTGTTCCTTGGGTGGTCGTCCCGTGGACGCCTTTCATTAGGTTGGTGGTGGCGAGGCCTCTCATAGTCATGGTAGGGATCAACATTCCTATCCTCCCTATCATTTTCAGCATGTGGAGGGTGGGCTCTTGGACCATTGTTCCTTGGGTGGGGCTCATGCTCTTCTAGCCGAGCAAGCCGAGTGCAAAGGGACTCTAGTTGAGCAAGGATGGTGGCAAGGGTGGCATCCACCCGGTCCATTTGACCTTGGGGTTCCTCCCTATGGGAATCTTGATTGAGTTGGGGATTGGGATCCACGGGGGGACCCGAAAAGGATGGATCGGTTCGATACATGGCTCCACTACGGGTGGACATGCAAGGGAGGGGAAAGACTTGACGGATGGTTGACTCAATGCAATAGTCCTAGGACTTAGGCTTGATAGAGACAAGTCTAAACTTGCTCTGATACCAATTGATGTGACACACCCTTGGACCTAATCAAACAAGCACAATTTGTAAGTAGAACGGGCCGATATCGGCGGCCAACTCACCTGGCACTCACCCAAACCCGGGGGTAACTCGGCGATGCCGAGTCAAGGTTGTGTGGGCTGGACCCTTGCTGGTAGAGGGCCAGCAAGACTAAGGGACTTCCCAAGGGTACAGAGGCCCAATTCAAACGGGCCGACAGGGTGCCAATGGGCACGGGTCACACTCTCTCCCACGGTGGCCACTTGAAGCAAAGGAGCTTGTGGGCCAGGCGCTCACTCTCACAGACCAGCGGAGCGTATGAACTAATATTGAAGGAACATGGCATCCAAATGAGAGAAAGAGTAGATCACTTACTTGACCGGTTTGAAGAAATCGGTCCCGTTCGGAGACGAGGGCGAGCGGGGAAGCGTGGGTTCCCCACACGCCGCGCTGGTGTAGCTTCGACATGTTAAAGATTTTACATCACTACGCCCCATGCAAGGGGGTTGTGATGGGGACATCAACGACAGCCCACTCACATTGTGTTTGCATTTCCATCCTTTTATATTTGTATGTATACCCTTGTGATATATGGGTACACAATAGTAGGTCTTAGTGGGTTTATTTGCAAAGGGCCATTGGGTATTTTTACAAAAGTGCATGTAGGCCCTGCAGGGGCCCCCTCCCTCCTCCTTATTGGTCCACTTGGACTCCCGGGCCCAAGGGGGCTGGTCCATGGTCCAACCTTGGACTTGGACCTAGATTTAATTAAAGAAGACAAATCAAATTTGTCCTCTTAAAGGGGGGGGGGGGGGGCGAACCATATAGTTTATTAGGCTTTTATTGTGGTTGTTCAAACCACATCCCATCCCTTCATTCATCAACCCTTGATCCAAGGGTCTAGAATTAGTTAGAGACCTAGCCTATATAATGTTGTATTTTCATGAGAAATTTAATGGAAAAATCAGAATTTTTGTGAGTGTTCAAGGAGCTTGGTGCACCCCTCTCTCCTCCCTTGCTGTTCTTCCTTCCCCAACCCCAGATCTAGAGTGTATCCCTCTTCTATCATCCCCTCTCAACCTCCGGTGATCGTCTGTGCCGCCGCCGCCGCTGTTCGTGCCGCCTTCGAGCCGCCGTGGAATCGTCATCAAGTTTGTGTCCTGCTGGATAAAGGTGTAGTTCTAGAATTCCTGAAGCCATCCACGAGTTCTGATCGATTTGAAATTTTTAGGGTTGGTTCCAATCTTCTAGTCCCTTCTCCAAAAACAAATTGAGGTTCAAAATCCACCGTTTCATATCCTTACCATTTCGTTCAACTCTCAATCTCAGATCTATTCTGTCACTGTCTACAGTGACAGTAACCTTGAGTTCTCCACCTTCGGCCACCATTTTGATTTCTGTTAGACCTCCCAATTTAACTGGGCGTTCTGTCCATCGTCCCCTACCACCAAAATTTTTCTTAAATTTTTATCATCCTTCTACCTATTTTTAGAAATTCATGTTCTACCGAAGCTACAGTGTTGTTAGCCCATTTCCAGATCCTACCTTCATCCACTAAACAAATCACAGAAAATCATGGATACATCCAAACGGGTCCAAACCAATTTTTCTGTCTTCCCAGGTCAAATTCCAACAACTTTTTTGAAGAAAACAACCCATGATTCGAACGTCTCCCTCACGGTCAAAGGCAATCCACAGGGAAGTTCTCTGCTGACCTGTGATTTCAGGAATTGTACAATAGAAGATTGCAAATTCCATAAGTCAAGATCCGAGCAGATCCAGGCCAGATCTTTAGGCCTAGGTTGAAGAACTTCAAGCTAGCTTTCCAACGGCGCCAGTCTCGTGTCGATCCGACGTCGGGGCTGATCGCAGCGTCCATTCTTGCCGGAGCGTGTGCTGCAAAACAGCAACCACCAGTCCGTGGATAGCAAACCCGACGGGTGCCGAACGGAACCGCCGGACCCCCGGGCGATGTTCCGGTGTGCCGCCAGCCCCGGGAACACTTCCCTAAGTGTCCACACTACAGCGGTGCCACCGGGTCCCACACGGCCCCTCCAGACAGCACGTGGGCCCCACGGTCGAGATCACGCGTGTAGCCGAATCAACACACGAAGCTGCCCGTCATCCCGAATTCGGCCCTCCCGGGCCCATTGTGTCCCCCTTTACCTCCCTGCGTGGAGTGGGCATATTTCCATTGCTGTAATATTCATGTATTAACTGTCCCGGGAGCACGAGTTCGGCCGGGCCCGTCGTCCCCACGCCGAGCGCGTGGAGGTATCGCATTCGCTCCCTTACTTGGCATTTTGCTTAATTTTCATATATACTTGCTTATGCCACTGCTAGAGAGCATGATAGGGTAATTAGCTCGCTTTCTATTTATATCACCGCTGCTGCGAGAGAGAGCGTTACCGTCCCGTGACCCGATCCGCGCACAAGTGAGAGCCGACCACCCTAGCTCACAGCCGGTTTCTCAACCGTGCACATCCGACGCTTCCCTCGTTAAGGGGCAGTCACGAGCTTGTCGTGTCCGTGGTCTCGTCCTGCATCAATTTGGTATCAGAGCGAGTTTGAGTCTAGGGTGTCCAAAAGAAAAAAAAAGTGTGTCATGTACGTCTAGTCATTAGTCATTGTCTAAGTCGTGTTTAGGGTCATCATTGTTTTAAAACAAACAAAAAAAGTGTCTTTTTGCATCGCATCCCTTTACTCGGTATATCAAAAGGTGTTGTCTGAACGTTAGGCTACGTCTATCGGGAAGGCCGCACACTTGCGCGAGTGATCTTCGGATCGCTTATCTCCGCCACGTACCGAGTCTTGGTTGTGTCTAGGTTGTCGTCGAGTCACATTCCAACTTTGCATTACTTAGGGTCGTGTCTAGTGTTTTGTCCAAATGGCCTTGCATATCCATTCCTAGGGGACCCAACCCCTCTTGGCCACCATGGCCACATCCCGAGCCTATAGTCCAGATGAAGTGGGCGCAATGTTCCAAGCCATGCTGGGAAAAGTGCAAAGGTTTAGTACAAGCCTAGATCGGTTTAGTGCTAGCCTAGATCGGTATATTGGGGTAGATTGGTTGTTCCCGGAACCACCCCAAGAACCCCTTCACCATGAGAGGGACATTCCTTCCTCACCAATGAGAGCTCCAATGTTATCACTCTCTATGTCCGAACATGATTCAGAACTATCTCATTTGGAGCCACCAAGGCCCGAGCCACCCGTATTTCTAACGGGTACACTATACATCGCCGAGCCGCTTTTTAGTTGGCTCAAGGATGGCTTGGTCCCACATCCCTTTCCATCCATGGACCCTACCCTACCTTTGGTGTCCGTTAACTCCTACCACATAACTTTTCGGTCTAGTCACCATGTCGATACTTTGGATGACCTTATTATGGGATTAGATTCACAATGGGAGTTGACGCATCTTTTGGCCCGAGGCTTTGACCAACCCGCTAGTCTTAGCTTCACCCATCCGGCCTTAGGATCCATTACCTCCGTGTGCACCGTGGGGTGTGTCACCACGGAGATTCTTCTACTCCTCCCGATGCCGGCCGAGTCCGACTTCATTCCCTTTTGCCCAAGGGAGGAAGTTTATTTTCTTCACATGACCATCGTCCCATTCACTATGGCAGATGAAGGTGACCATTCACCTCTTCAAGAATTTCACGATTGGGACCATGTCATGTTGGAACCCACCACAAGGGGTCATACCTTCTTTGACCCTTTTGACCCCTTCACTATTAGGCTTCCCGAGTTACCACCCGTACTCCCCTTCTTCAAGGAAGCCCACTTTTACGCCCCTTCCCCTCAGGATGGGCCATCTACATCCACCAATCCCGACCCACCTACACCCGGCCCTTCTAAACCACCTGAGTCACCCACATTCGAAAAGCCGTCCACGCATAACCACACCCGACGTATAGGTGTTCCCCATGCCATCCATTCCCAGTTGCACAACATGCATGCATGGCACATATTCGGGTGTCCTGGTCCGCCGTCACCCATGTACGGGTCGGACTAACATTAGGTGTGTCTAGGGTCATAGTTGAGTCAGTGTGTTTTCTTGTGTGGTTTGTTTGTGTGGTGTGTTTTGAGTCGATTGTTGTGTGGTTTGCATTCGTGTGTTAGTGCATGGTGAGTCTGCATGTGTCGTGTGTAAGCTCGTTGTCGTTCTCTTATGAGTAAGAGGTGATTGGACTCACCCGATGAGTATGGGACCGGTTCTACATCTATACCCGGATCAGTCACCTATAGGGACTCAGCGGTGATTCCTAGTGAGTCTTCGAGCTGTTTCCTTCCTTTTGAGAGTGCCCCTTCGGAGTGACCACCTTTAGCCATAGCAGTTCGCATATCGAGTATATATGGAATGAGCAGGTGCCGATCATTTGGAGTGGGGCGTACCCGCGTTACTTGGCACGGAGACAGATCCGCCGATGTACCTGAGCAGCAGCATCCCTTGCTCGACGGGGTCGAGTTCCTCCCACCTGGGGAGAATTGATAGGGACATCAACGACAGCCCGCTCACATTATGTTTGCATTTGCGTCCTTTTATATTTGTATGTATACCCTTGTAATATATGGGTACACAATAGTAGGTCTTAGTGGGTTTATTTGTAAAGGGCCATTGGGTATTTTTGCAAAAGTGCATGTAGGCCCTGCAGGGGCCCCCTCCCTCCTCCTTATTGGTCCACTTGGACTCCCGGGCCCAAGGGGGCTGGTCCATGATCCAACCTTGGACTTGGACCTAGATTTAATTAAAGAAGACAAATCAAATTTGTCCTCTTAAAGGGGGGGGGGGGGGGGGCGAACCATATAGTTTATTAGGCTTTTATTGTGGTTGTTCAAACCACATCCCAGCCCTTCATTCATCAACCCTTGATCCAAGGGTCTAGAATTAGTTAGAGACCTAGCCTATATAATGTTGTATTTTCATGAGAAATTTAATGGAAAAATCAGAATTTTTGTGAGTGTTCAAAGAGCTTGGTGCGCCCCTCTCTCCTCCCGTGCTGTTCTTCCTTCCCCAAACCCAGATCTAGAGTGTATCCCTCTTCTATCATCCCCTCTCAACCTCCGGTGATCGTCTGTGCCGCCGCCGCCGCCGTTCGTGCCGCCTTCGAGCCGCCGTGGAATCGTCATCAAGTTTCTGTCCTGCTGGACAGAGGTGTAGTTCAAGAATTCCTGAAGCCAGCCAAGAGTTCTGATAAATTTGAAATTTTGAGGGTTGGTTCCTATCTTCTATCCCCTTCTCCAAAAAAAAATTGAGGTTCAACATCCACCGTTTCATATCCTTACCATTTCGTTCAACTCTCAATCTCAGATCTGTTCTGCCACTGTCTATAGTGACAGTAACCCTGAGTTCTCCACCTTCGACCACCATTTTGATTCCTGTTAGACCTCCCAATTTAACTGGTCATTCTTTCTATCGTCTCTTACCACCACAATTATTCTTAAATTTTTATCATCCTTCAACCTATTTTTAGAAATTCATGTTCTACCGAAGCTACAGTGGTGTCAGCCCATTTCCAGATCCAACCTTCGTCCACTAAACACATCACAGAAAATCATGGATACATCCAAACGGGTCCAAACCAATTTTTCTGTCTTCCCAGCTCAAATTCCAACAAGTTTTCTGAAGAACACAACCCCTGATTCGAACGTCTCCCTCACGGTCAAAGGCAATCCACAGGGAAGTTCTCTGCTGACCGGTGATTTCAGGAACTGTACAATAGAAGATTGAAAATTCCATAAGTCAAGATCCGAGCAGATCCAGTCCAGATCTTTAGGCCTAGGTTGAAGAACTTCAAGCTAGCTTTCCAACGGCACCAGTCTCGTGTCGATCCGACGTCGGGGATGATCGCAGCGTCCATTCTCGCCGGAGCGTGTGCTGCAAAACAGCAACCACCAGTCCGTGGACAGCAAACCCGACGGGTGCCGATGGGAACCGCCCGACCCCCGGGCGACGTTCCGGTGTGCCACCAGCCCCGGGAACACTTCCCTAAGTGTCCACACTACAGCGGTGCCACCGGGTCCCACACGGCCCCTCCAGACAGCACGTGGGCCCCACGGTCGAGATCACGCGTGTAGCCGAATCAACACACGAAGCTGCCCGTCATCCTGAATTCGGCCCTCCCGGGCCCATTGTGTCGCCCTTTACCTCCCTGCGTGGAGTGGGCATATTTCCATTGCTGTAATATTCATGTATTAACTGTCCCGGGAGCACGAGTTCGGCCGGGCCCGTCGTCCCCACGCCGAGCGCGTGGAGGTATCGCATTCGCTCCCTTACTTGGCATTTTACTTAACTTTCATATATACTTGCTTATGCCACTGCTAGAGAGCATGATAGGGTAATTAGCTCGCTTTCTATTTATATCACCGCTGCTGCGAGAGAGAGCGTTACCGTCCCGTGACCCGATCCGGGCACAAGTGAGAGCCGACCACCCTAGCTCACAGCCGGTTTCTCAACCGCGCACATCCGACGCTTCCATCGTTAAGGGACAGTCACGAGCTTGTCGTGTCCGTGGTCTCGTCCCACATCAGGTTGAACTTGGGGAAGGGAAGTCAAAATTACATTCAAACACTACCTCCCACAGGGAGGGGTAGTAAGCTGGCCAGGCGGGATGGGGAGAATGAACTAAGAACTAACTAAACGGAGGATGTCGGTTCTGTCCGCGCTCTGGAACATAGGACAGGTAGTCGATGTCGGTGCCGCTGCGACCACTCCCAAATTTTGTTGTCGATGAGACCAGTGGCAAAATCTTCGGGATTGGATCAGAATGATGTCCATTTTTTGTGGAATTTCTTGGTTGGCGGTGCTGGTCGGGGAAGGGCCGCGAACAGGGTCCCTGAGTTCTGGTTTTGACTACTACGGTACCACAGCAGAAGGAAGATGAGTCCGCCACGAGCGCTCCCGAGCTCTGAATCAAGTGTGGCTGGAGTTGTTGGAACTCTTGTCGAGTCCTCTTCGAAACGGGACCGACGAGGATCCCAGAGGATGTCGGAGCAGATTGGGAGAGCCTGAACAGTGGATAGGGGTCGGTTCAATCCTAGAGGGGACAGAACTGCGCACCCTAGGGAAACAATTAGGAACTCACTTGTCCAGGGTCCAATCGGGAAGCTGCTTCTTGGTACTGGAATCCGACTCGTCGTAGAAGGTCTCGGCCAATCCCTGCCTGCAAATCTTTAGGTGGCCAGTCGTGGGAGCCTCTGCAAGCAGCCTCAGGTTGGTAGTCTGGAGGGAGACGTGCAGTCTGGGGAGATTAGCTCCCCCAGGCAGCCATGAGCTCAGGTTGGGACGAGACTACCGCCGTTGCGAAGAAGACACAGAGACACTTCCGACAGTGCCTCTTGAGCACCCAAGAACATCGGGATGAAGTCGTTGTTGGCTCTGCAAGTCGCTGGTGCTCTACTGCTGGCGAACTGAGAAGTGCAGGCTAAAGATGAGAGGTGGAGAATGAGGTAAACGGGAGGGGAAAGGGAGTGGAAGGGTGTGGAAGAAACCCTTGGCTGTTAGGGGGTCTTGGAGGGGGAAAACCAAGGTGAGGGAGGGGGAGAATGGGGGCAGGGAGGTGGTCTTGTAGGTGGTGAGAGAGTGAGCTACGAATTTAGGGCTAGGAGGGATGGGTAGGGGGATGATGGTTTCCCTATTTGGGGTGGTCTGGGGCTTATGGGAGGAGAGAGTGGAGGGGAAAATATTCAAACTTCTCTTGGGAGTTGGAAGATTGCATGGGGAAGAGAGGGGATTGTGTTGGGAAGAATAATATTCCCCTAGGGAGGGGAGATATTTAGTGGGATTTGGTGGGAGGGTAATGATGGCACCTAGGGGAGTGGAAAGGTAGTGGAGGTGGAAGCTTGGGTGGAGGATGAGGTGGAGGAGAGAGGTGGGATTTGAATTTGGGGAAGGGGGGGAAAGAGAAAGTGAGGGGTGGGTGGGATTCTCTCCCTAGGGATTCTCACCCCACTAATGGATTCTCGCCACAAGACACTTGAATTTTGAACTCACAAAATGGCAACTTTCATTAGCATAAAATGGGGGGAATGGGGTCCTATATATAGGCAACCCACATTTTACAATAAGTCCCCGACTCTTGATACAATGACAAATAACCAAGGGGGTAGGGGGGCACCCTTGGGCCTAGTCCAATGAATTGGGCCCATTAACCAACTAACCAACCTAATGACACTCAAACTTAGGGAAATAAATCAAAGACCTAGGAAAATGACTCAAATAAAAGGGAAAATACATCAAATGACTCAAATAGAAAGTTTAAAATGGATAATTGGGCCCACATAGAGTGAAGCCCGAGCTCAAACAACACTGGAGTGTGACAACGACCCGAGCCAGAGGGTGTCATGGGTGATGCCTCCATCACGTTATCTGAGGAAGGCGTATGGCACACTTTTGCCGCTCGTCGTATGACACGAGGGAGGCCCGAAAGCCCGGCGAGAAGTGGAGAGTGCGGATGGGCACCTGGCTTCAACATTTCTTCAGCGGGAAGAAGAAGTATGAGGACTTCCCCATAGTAGCGCCTATGGCTCCGAAGAGGAAGAAGAGGGTCTGGCGACAGGCCACCGCATCATCATCTTCGAGGGGAGGGCAAAGGGAGGACCCGAACCCCACCAGTGTTGACGCAGTCACCCACTGTGCTACGTATTTGACCTATTGGATTTGTTCTTTCACTCTCCCGCAAGGCGACAAGAGCGTGATCAGAGCGGAAGCCATCTATCCCGCTTGTCTCATGGCTTGGGGCACGAAGCTGTCCCTTTGCCCGGTGGCTCTGTGCCTCATCTTCAAGATGCTAGGAGATCTGCACAAGACGCGTCTCCCCAGGAATCTGCGGATGGTTGGTCCGTTACATTTCTTCAATGCTTGGGTCTGCACCCTATTCCTGGAGGCTGCTCCTCGGGCATTGCAATCGGCTCATCTTTTTCTGCGGATGATAAAGTTCGCGAGTGCTGAATCAGGTTCGGTAGCGGAACAACTCTATGCCATTCGGGGCAAGCTGGCCCGGGTTCCCATAGATTCGCCTGAGGTTCTTCACTTCTGGAGCTTGGCTGCTCATTCAAGCCCGTTGGTGAATAGGACAAGACAGTGCAAGCTTTTTGAGACAGAAGAATATATCCATCCGATTTCTGGGGCCAAGTGCGCAAGGCCCATTCTGGAGCAGGAATTGGTTGACTAGGTACTGGCTATTAGACCGAGCGTCCTTGTATTCTGGAAGAGTGGCATTCTGTGGCTGTAGCCATATTATCCGTTCCGCTTCAGTTGGAACTTTGGCTACGATCAGCACATTCCTTTTTACTCTTCACAATTTGCATTGCCAAACAGGCATAGAGCTGGGCAAGTATCCAATGATGATGCCCGTATATGGTGGGACTACTTCCACCGTCGAGAAGATGTTTCATTCAGGATGCCAACCCCTGCTCGTTTCCCCCGTGTCACCCCCGAATATATCAAGTGGTGGAATGCACGGATGGGATTTTACAAGAGCTCCTGCCGAGAATGCTGGGCCATTACGGAGCACAGATTTTTGGACTCCCAGCCGGAGCCGGCCCTTGACATCGAACCTTCTTACTTGAAGAAGCTGAAGTCTTGGACCAACGCAGAGGTGAGGGCTTATCTGGAAGCCCGGAATGCTGCGAAGAGTCGTTCGTCGAAAGTCGATCCGAAGTTGCCTGCAATCGGCAGGGATGACTATGTGAAGACGCTTCGGGGATTATGCCGGGTAAGCAGCGAAAGGGTGCTTCTTCAGCAACTCCCTCTGCCGCTGGAGGAGCCTATCTCGGTCGTAGCCGACTGGCGTCCTGAGGTTGATTGATTGCATCCTTATCAGACTTTCATCCGTGGGGAAGATAGGCGGGATGCTTTGTATGATAACACCCCTTGGCTGTTTGCACTTCTTCAGTCCCACGGGCTCTCAGTGGGTGGCCCAAGCAAAGCTATTCTAGACCGGCCCCTTCATATTTCATTCAAGTATGCTGACGGATGGGGACTAGACCATCTGAGCTTGTATTACCACCTATCTTCTCGCGGCCACACAGACTTGGCTTTGCTGGCCGATTAGAGTGAGAAGATAGGAGACTTGTGTTGGCTTATTCGCGAGGCAACTTCGAGAGACAAAGTGTCGTCGCTGTTTTATTGGCCTCTTTTCCCTTTCTATACGGGGCCAGCAAGTATGTTCTATTTCTTTATTCCGGCCCATCGGCCAGCTTCTTTTCTTCGTTGCAGCATATATCATTCTCAACTTCATGCGTATGCAGTCCGACCCACTTTGGAGGAGACTCCGCACTTGAGGGAGCTAATAATAAAAGCTCAGAAGCCGACATATTCCGAGACTCCTAAGTCGGCCCCGACCATGACACCATTGCATCCTGGTGACTCGCGAAAGCAAACCAGATCCCAGTTGAGGGAGGCTTTTGGCAAGGCCAAAGCGGTAGTGACCCGAGTGACACGGGCACGCCGGAAGAAGGCCACAGAAAAGGAACCAGCAATCATCTTTCCTTCGGTTGCATATTTTGAGGAGTTTGAGGTTTCTCGCGCGTAGGGGCCTGAAGCTGAACGTAAGCTCTTCATTCTTCTATAGTTTATTTGCTCATTCTAGCTGCCTTGGCTAATCCTTCTTTGCAGTCGCCGGCACGGTTGCTGCGGTCATTGGACTAGAAGCGGTAGCGGGTGCCGTGACTGGAGAAAGGGCAGGGGATGTCCCCGTAGCTCCTATCGAGAGTGACCTACCTTCTTCGACGCCCAGATAGGAAATGAAAGGTAATATGCAATTTATTCATGGGGACTCCGCGAGCCATCATGTCTTCAGTTGGCTTGATTGCCTCTTACCTCAAATTTCAGTTGAAGTTCAATCGACATTACTTTCTGAAGCCGGGACTATGGAGGAAGCTGCTGCTGGGGAGCAAGCCATTTCAGGAGGCGAGCTTGCCCCCGAGATCCATTCAACTGATGCTCCCAGTGTAGAGCCGATTGGGGAAATCCTTACCGAGGGTGATGTCCCTATCAGCAAGACATCCGCTCCGATGGTGGAGCATCCGGAGCGGGCAGAGGACTCTTCCTCTTCCAAGCAAGTCGATTATGGTGGTGGCTCCAGTGACGAGGAGTTCCCACCGGTTGATACGGAGACTGGTGAGGACACCTGAGCTAGAGATCGGCCTGATGCAGCAGAGCGACATTACAAATCACGTAGCACCGTTCGGGACTCATGGACTTCTTTGTGGCTTGAAGATGGCTTGGAGATCTAGCTGGGAGCATGGACACCTTTATTTTCTTCACTATGGATCTTTTGTAGGCCAATTTGAGGCCAATTGGATGGTATTAGGGTCATATAGTGCTTATTAGGCTAACAGGGAGGTTAGTGGGCCACCTTGTGGTTCACTCTCCATGCCCATTTGGGTTGGCCGCCCCCACCACTTGTGGACCCACCTTGGGAAGCGTGCCCCCCTCCCTAGGGCTAGGGTTGGGCACCCCCCACCCTTTCCTTCTCCCACTTGGAGTGGCAGCCGCCCCTCTCTCCTATCTTGTAGGAGATTATTTAGCCCTTTCCTATTTTGTAGGTAGTTCAAATTAATTCCTTTTCTTAGGGTTTCTTTTTAGAAATTAAAGGTTTTTTCTTCCCCTCCCATATATAATCATTGTAATCTCTTTTAGAAAAAAAATGAAGAATTATTGTTGAGAATCAAGAGCTGGCCGCGGCCTACCCTTCCCACCTCCCCAAGAGGGTGCGACTCCCTCTCCCTCCCTCCTTCTTCCCCTCCCTCTAGGGTGCGACGCCCTAGCCCTTTCCCTTGCATGTCCTTGGCTTCCCCACCTGCTGGAGGCGCCCTCAGCATCACCCTCTCAAGCCTGGAGCCATGGATCAAGGGTTGGCTTCAAGCATGGAGGAGATGAGTCATGAAGCCCTGCGCCCAGATCTGGTTGTCTGCCTGCATAAATGAGTCCGTAAGATCAGGTTGGTACCCTCCTTTCCCATCCCCGCACCGCCTTGACTTCTTCTAGGATTTTCTTCATTCCCCTGTCCCCCACGTCCCCTGAAAACCCCAAAACCCAATTCGTCTGGTAGAGAAAGTTGTCTTCATAGCCATTTTCCTTGCGCAGGCTGTCTCTGTGCAAACCTGTTGGAAACCAGAACCCTGAAGATCACGTTGGTACACCCTCTTCCCAATCTCTGATTCCATCGACCCCTTCTTCACTTATCTTCCCCTACCTGTCCCTTACCTCTCCCTAAAATCCCACTTCAAAAATACGTCGGGGCAAAAAGTTACCTTTAGAGCCCTTTTGGTCGCGCAGACTGCTCCTGTGCAGTCCTGCCGCGACAGTGCCAATACCCCTCCAAAAGGACGTCCCCCTATGTGTCTCCAAATCACCTGGGGCTTTCAGCATTGCTTCAACACGTCAAAAACCACCCCCTAGAATTTTATTGCAAGCTTCTAAGCCACCGTGCCCTACTTACCCCATCCACCTTCACAGCTCGCAGTTCTGACTGCACTGAATTGCAAAACTGAGAACCACCTCCTTTCACTTCCCACGCCCTAAACCACCACTTCATGCCATCCCACCACTTCTATCCAACCATCCCACGACCTTCACCGGTCCACCAGAGAAAACCCCGCCCCTTTTACCACTCGGAAGCCCCGGGTCCAGCCCGTTCTCCTGACCCCTATCCGGCTGCCTGCAGACAGTACAGAAGCGCAGGGCCTGCTCCAACAATTCGCCACGGCCTCCACGGCATCCCTTTGCCATCGCCACTCCACCGGCGTTCCTGGGACATCCCCTGCAGAAACCATGCCGGGTTTTGTGACCGGCGGCTACTCAGAAAGGGGCGCACCGAGCCCTCTCCCCTGCTGCTTCCCAGCTCCGGGCAGATTGGCCAGTAGTCTGCCCGCCCACTCGACGGCCGCACCGGAGCTTCCCTCCCGTGCCGACGGCATCCGGCATCTTCCAGAGCATTCAATAACCCTCGCTGCCCACTTCCAGGGGTCTTGCTTCCTCCTTGGGGCCCGGGACTCGCTCTCCTTGCTGTGAAGTTCAGATCGGTTCGTGAGTACCACCGTCCACGGCCGTACGTGGGCGACAAGCTACACCGACCCAGTACCCGTCACCCCGCCTCGCACGATCCCAGAGATACTTTGTAGCCTTTTACCTCCCTGTGAGGAGTGGGCATTAGTTTGGATTGTATCTATTTTTTAGCTTGTACCGGTGATCGTGTGACTTGGCCGGGTTTCTTCCCCACGCCCCGAGCGTGGAGGTATGTGTCTGCTTCCTTGCATGGTTAGCTTGCTTCTTTAGTATTCACTCTTGATGCCGCTGCTAGTGAGCGCAGTAGGGTCCTAGCTCGTATACTTATTTCATTATTCACTGTTGCGGTAAGAGAGTGTGACCGTCCTGTGACTTATCCGGGTCACGAGTGTGGAGTCGACCACCCTACGCTCGCCGGTTTCTCAACCGTGAGGATCCACGTGCTCCCCTCCTAGGGGCGCTTGCGAGCTTGACTTTCTTGTTATATGGCTTAGTCCCTGCTTGGGAATCTAAGGTGTTGAGTTAAGCTATTCGGATCGTCGTGACGTTGCTGGTCGTAGGAGTCCATTTGGTCATCTTAGCACCTAGAGTCCTAGTTCGTATAGTGTCACGCATCAACTTTGGTATCAGAGACATAGGTTTGTCTAGGGTAGTCTTGCATATGCATGTCCAGCTACCCGCCAGCCCCATGGCGGTTCCTCGAGCCCACGTGTCAGATTGGTCATCCCTAGTGGCCCAATTCGAGGCTCTTATGGCACGACCCCCGGGTGTCGCCCCTACCTCTCAGTCGTCGGGAGACCCGATCCCTATACCGATGACCGAGTCGTTCCAGTGCCCTGTCGTGTCCACGGCCATCCTACCTAATGGGTTGCATACGGAGATCGACTTCATCAGTAGGGTTCCATCTAATTGTGTCTCACAGGACATTGTTGAGTCTCTCTCTAAGACTGGGGAGATTGTTCTCCGCGGTGGCTTAACTTTTTTCGAGTTTCAACGGTGGTTCGGTCCCGTTATATATCACGATGGCGCATGGTGCAAGATCAGCACACTTGCTGGTCCATGCATCATTTTAGGGCGAACTTGGTTGGAGGAGAGAAGAGCGACCATCGACCTGGACAGGAGGACCTGCACCTTACACCCATCTTACCTTCCCGGCGAGTTCGTCTTCCACGACAGCGCTGCGCCAACCACCTCCGTGTGTCTAGCCACCCACCCCCAGCGATCCACTCCGCCTCCGGGCTCATGTCCCCCACCACTCCCGGGGCCCACCCCTATGGCCCCCTATAGTGGGATGGGCCATTTCTCCGACCCGTATCCTTCATGTTCCCCTATCTTAGAGGACACACATTCAGAGGATGCCCCACCTGAGCGTATTCCGGTGAGTTATGAGGTTGACCGGGAGTTGACCAAGAAGTACCACGCCAAGGTTGAGGGGTTAGAGAGCGATCCATAGAGATCCTAGTGGGCCAAGGTGAGGCACCATCCAATGACACCAGTCTATTTGTCACCCTAGCCCCAACCTTGCAACGACCTTTGCCCTTCAATCCTCATCTTGAGCCATCCTTTCCTTTCAAAGGCAAACTTATCATTGGAGAGTCTTTAGCTAGCTGGTTAAGGAAGGGTCCCATTCTAGATGCTTCGATTCCTTACCCACCCATGGAACCAGCTCTCCCAGTAGTACCCCTTGACTCCTTTCACACGATTTTTCGGTCCTTCTACTTTCTTGAAAATGTGAAGGACTTCCTTAGGAGTTTAGATTGTCAATGGGAGTTGACATATGTGTTGGCCTTAGGGTCTGACCAACCCTATAGTCATAGCTTCACGCTCCCTGCTTTGGGGTCCATTACCTCAGCATACACCATAGGTCCTATCACTTCCGAGGTCCTTTTATTCTTTCCCATACCCAATGAGGTTGACTTTGTCCCCTCTTATGGTATTACGGTCCCGAGGGAGGAACCTTGCCTTCCTCATGAGCCCCTTGCCCCATCCATTAGAGCGCCTAAAGGTGATCATCTGCACCTGGGTGAATGTGAAACATGGGCAAGTATAGTGAAGGGACCTATCGGGAGGGGTCATCATTCCTTTGACCCTTTCGATCCCCTCCCTAGTGAGCCTCTCGAGTCGTATTCTTTCCCCCACCTTGTCGAGGAGGTCCATTATCACACCCCTTCCATGCATGCATCCACACTTCAGAGCTTGGAAAGAAGGAAGCCCCAATCTCTCTCTCATGTTTCACCATGTCCACCATCATGTAGGGGTAATGTCATGAGTGAGTTTGGACTTACTAGTCCCCCTGAGTCTACCACATTTAGTAGGACACATGTGCATGATAGGTACAACTTTGGTTGTCCAGGTCCTCCCCATGTTGTCAAGTCCGGTAGACGTCATAGGCATGCTAGGTCCATGTTTGGATGTCCAGGACCACCGCTGCATTCGCATAGGTATGAGTCCACTCAGCTAGTTCGGAGTCTGCATCATCATCACTACCTTGAGTCCAGCAACGCGCGATATAGAGAATTGGCCGATGCTCATAGACACCCTCGCGAGTTCCAGGAGGGAGATTATGTCATGATCCGGGTCAGATCGGAACGGTTTCCTTCTGGAGCCGTGAAGAAATTACAGGCTCGTGGATCTGGCCCCTTTAGAGTTCAGAGGCGAGTTGGATTTAATGCTTACGTTGTAGACTTGCCAGCGGACTATGGTATTTGCTCCACATTCAACATCTCGGATCTAGTTGCATACAGGGAACCAGCAGTGATCCCTAGTGAGCTATTTGGGCCTACTCCACCCCTTGTGAGTGATCCACCCCCTGAGAGTCCACTTCCAGCCATGTCACCTCAGCAGCGTGAGCAGAAAGAGTCTATACTCGATGAGCAGGTGACTACCACTAGGAGTGGCGTGTATCACCGCTGCTTGGTTCGTTGGAGAGGATGGCCCGCGTCTGAGCACACAAGGATCACTAGGGCAGAGCTTGAGAGGATAGATCTAGACTTGCTCGAGCGATACCGGATCGATCGAGACCCTTACTCGACGGGGTCGCGTTTCTCCCGCTCGGGGAGAATTTGTGAGGACACCTGAGCTAGAGATCGGCGTGATGTAGCAGAGCGACATTAGAAATCGCGTAGCGCCGTTCGGGACTCATGGACTTCTTTGTGGCTTCAAGATGGCTTGGAGATCTAGCTGGGAGCATGGACACCTTTATTTTCTTCACTATGGATCTTTTGTAGGCCAATTTGAGGCTAATTGGATGGTATTAGGGTCATATAGTGCTTATTAGGCTAACAGGGAGGTTAGTGGGCCACCTTGTGGTTCACTCTCCAGGCCCATTTGGGTTGGCCGCCCCCCACCACTTGTGGACCCACCTTGGGAAGCATGCCCCCCCTCCCTAGGGTTAGGGTTGGGCGCCCCCCACCCTTTCCTTCTCCCACTTGGAGTGGCAGCCGCCCCTCTCTCCTATCTTGTAGGAGATTATTTAGCCCTTTCCTATTTTGTAGGTAGTTCAAATTAATTCCTTTTCTTAGGGTTTCTTTTTAGAAATTAAAGGTTTTTTCTTCCCCTCCCATATTTAATCATTGTAATGTCTTTTAGAAAAAAAAATGAAGAATTATTGTTGAGAATCAAGAGCTGGCCGCGGCCTACCCTTCCCACCTCCCCAAGAGGGTGCGACTCCCTCTCCCTCCCTCCTTCTTCCCCTCCCTCTAGGGTGCGACGCCCTAGCCCTTTCCCTTGCAGGTCCTTGGCTTCCCCACCTGCTAGAGGTGCCCTCACCATCACCCTCTCAAGCTTGGAGCCATGGATCAAGGGTTGGCTTCAAGCATGGAGGAGATGAGTCATGAAGCCCTGCGCCCAGATCTGGTTGTCTGCCTGCAGAAATGAGTCCGGAAGATCAGGTTGGCACCCTCCTTTCCCGTCCCCGAACCCCCTTGACTTCTTCTAAGATTTTCTTCATTCCTCTGTCCCACACGTCCCCTGAAAACCCCATAACCCAATTCGTCTGTTAGAGAGAGTTGTCTTCATATCCCTTTTCCTTGCGCAGGCTGTCTCTGTGCAGACCTGTTTGAAAACAGAACCCTGAAGATCACGTTGGGACGCCCTCTTCCCGACCTCTGATTCCATCGACCCCTTCTTCACTTCTCTTCCCCTACATGTCCCCTACCTTTCCTGAAAATCCCACTTCAGAACTCGATCGGGACGAAAAGTTCCCTTTAGAGCCCTTTTGGTCGCGCAGACTGCTCCGGTGCAGTCCTGCCGCGACAGTGCCAAAACCCCTCCAAAGGGACGTCCCCCTATGTGTCTCCAAATGACCTGGGGCTTTCAGAATTGCTTCACCACGTCCAAAACCCTCCCCTAGAATTTTATTGCAAGCTTCTGAGCCTCCGTGCCCTACTTACCCCATCCACCTTCACAGCTCTCAGTTCTGACTGCACTGAATTGCAGAACTGAGCACCACCTCCTTTCACTTCCCATGCCCTAAACCACCACTGCACGCCATCCCACCACTTCTATCCAACCATCCCACGACCCTCACCGGTCCACCAGAGAAAACCCCGCCCCTTTTGCCACTCGGAGGCCCCGGGTCCAGCCCGTTCTCCCGACCCCTATCCGGCTGCCTGCAGACAGTCCAGAAGCGCAGGGCCTGCTCCAACAATTCGCCACGGCCTCCACGGCATCCCTTTTCCGTCGCCACTCCACCGGCGTTCCCGAGACATCCCCTGAAGTGACCACGTCGGGTTTCGTGACCGGCGGCTACTCAGAAAGGGGCGCACCGAGCCCTCTCCCCTGCTGCTTCCCAGCTCCGGGCAGATTGGCCAGCAGTCTGCCCGCCTGCTCGACGGCCGCACCGGAGCTTCCCTCCCGTGCCGACGGCGTCCGGCATCTTCCAGAGCGTTCAGCAACCCTCGCTGCCCACTTCCAGGGGTTGTGCTTTCTCCTTGGGGCCCGGGACTCGCTCTCCTTGCAGCGAAGTTCAGATCGGTTCGTGAGTACCACCGTCCGCGGCCGTACGTGGGCGACAAGCTACACCGACCCGGTACCCGTCACCCCACCTCGCACGATCCCGGAGATACTTTGTAGCCTTTTACCTCCATGCGAGGAGTGGGCATTAGTTTGGATTGTATCTATTTTTTAGCTTGTACCGGTGATCGTGTGACTTGGCCGGGTTTCTTCCCCACGCCCCGAGCGTGGAGGTATGCGTCTGCTTCCTTGCATGGTTAGCTTGCTCCTTTAGTATTCACTCTTGATGCCGCTACTAGTGAGCACAATCGGGTCCTAGCTTGTATACTTATTTCATTATTCACTGCTGCGGTGAGAGAGTGTGACCGTCCTGTGACTTATCCGAGTCACGAGTGTGGAGTCGACCACCCTAGGCTCGCCGGTTTCTCAACCGTGCGGATCCACGCGCTCCCCTCCTAGGGGCGCTTGTGAGCTTGACTTTCTTGTTATATGGCTTAGTCCCTGCTTGGGAATCTAAGGTGTTGAGTTAAGCTATTCGGATCATCGTGACGTTGCTGGTCGTAGGAGTCCATTTGGTCATCTTAGCACCTAGAGTCCTAGTTCACATAGTGTCCCGCATCAACTTTGGTATCAGAGACATAGGTTTGTCTAGGGTAGTCTTGCATATGCATGTCCAGCTACCCGCCAGCCCCATGGCAGTTCCTAGAGCCCACATGTCAGATTGGTCATCCCAGGTGGCCCAATTCGAGGCTCTTATGGCACGACCCCCGGGTGTCGCCCCTACCACTCAGTCGTCGGGAGACCCGATCCCTATACCGATGACCGAGTCGTTCCAGTGCCATGTCGTGTCCACGGCCATCCTACCTAATGGGTTGCATACGGAGATCGACTTCATCAGTAGGGTTCCATCTAATTATGTCTCACAGGACATTGTTGAGTCTCTCTCTAAGACTGGGGAGATTGTTCTCCGCGGTGGCTTAGCTTTTATCGAGTTTCAACGGTGGTTTGGTCCCGTTCTATATCACGATGGCGCATGGTGCAAGATCAGCACACTTGCTGGTCCATGCATCATTTTAGGGCGAACTTGGTTGGAGGAGGGAAGAGCGACCATCGACCTGGACAGGAGGACCTGCATCGTACACCCATCTCAACTTCCGACGAGTTCGTCTTCCACGACGGCGCTGCGCCGACCACCTCCGTGTCGCTAGCCACCCACCCCCAGCGATCCACTCCGCCTCCGGGCTCATGTCCCCCACCACTCCCGAGGCCCACCCCTATGGCCCCCTATAGTGGGATGGGCCATTTCTCCGACCCGTATCCTTCATGTTCCCCTATCTTAGAGGACACACATTCAGAGGATGCCCCACCTGAGCGTATTCCGGTGAGTTATGAGGTTGACCGGGAGTTGACCAAGAAGTGCCACGCCAAGGTTGAGGGGTTAGAGAGCGATCCCATAGAGATCCTAGTGGGCCAAGGTGAGGCACCATCCAATGACACCAGTCTATTTGTCACCCTAGCCCCAACCTTGCAACGACCTTTGCCCTTCAATCCTCATCTTGAGCCATCCTTGCCTTCCAAAGGCAAACTTATCATTGGAGAGTCTTTAGCTAGCTGGTTAAGGAAGGGTCCCATTCTATATGCTTTGATTCCTTACCCACCCATGGAACTAGCTCTCCCAATAGTACCCCTTGACTCCTTTCACACGATTTTTCGGTCCTTCTACTTTCTTGAAAATGTGAAGGACTTCCTTAGGAGTTTAGATTATCAATGGGAGTTGACATATGTGTTGGCCTTAGGGTCTGACCAACCCTATAGTCATAGCTTCACGCTCCCTGCTTTGGGGTCCATTACCTTGGCATACACCATAGGTCCTATCACTTCCGAGGTCCTTTTATTCTTTCCCATACCCAATGAGGTTGACTTTGTCCCCTCTTATGGTATTACGGTCCCGAGGGAGGAACCTTGCCTTCCTCATGAGCCCCTTGCCCCATCCATTAGAGCGCCTGAAGGTGATCATCTGCACCTGGGTGAATGTCAAATATGGGCAAGTATAGTGAAGGGACCTATCGGGAGGGGTCATCATTCCTTTGACCCTTTCGATCCCCTCCCTAGTGAGCCTCTCGACTCGTATTCTTTCCCCCACCTTGTCGAGGAGGTTCATTATCACACCCCTTCCATGCATGCATCCACACTTCAGAGCTTGGAAAGAAGGAAGCCCCAGTCTCTCTCTCATGTTTCACCATGTCCACCATCATGTAGGGGTAATGTCATGAGTGAGTTTGGACTTACTAGTCCCCCTGAGTCTACCACATTTAGTAGGACACATGTGCATGATAGGTACAACTTTGGTTGTCCAAGTCCTCCCCATGTTGTCAAGTCCGGTAGACGTCATAGGCATGCTAGGTCCATGTTTGGATGTCCAGGACCACCCCTGCATTCGCATAGGTATGAGTCCACTCAGCTAGTTCGGAGTCTGCATCATCATCACTACCTTGAGTCCAGCAACGCGCGATATAGAGAATTGGCCGATGCTCATAGACACCCTCGCGAGTTCCAGGAGGGAGATTATGTCATGATCCGGGTCAGATCGGAACGGTTTCCTTCTGGAGCCGTGAAGAAATTACAGGCTCGTGGAGCTGGCCCCTTTAGAGTTCAGAGGCAAGTTGGATTTAATGCTTATGTTGTAGACTTGCCAGCGGACTATGGTATTTGCTCCACATTCAACATCTCGGATCTAGTTGCATACCATGACCTGACCGCGCAGGTCGATCCGCGTGTGAGGGCGCAACCATTGAGCTTTCACCTTTGCCATTTCCACTGAATTCCTTATCCATTTAATGGCTTATCTGTCATGAACAAAACATCACGTGTGTCAGTCACATGAGAGTGGAAAATATCAATGACTAATAGTGTTTAGCCATTATCAAAATCAAGAATACCACAGAACTCATATGACCATAGGATGATGTCGAATGACCCAAGTGACCACAGGATGACTCAAATGACCATAGGGACACAACACTATACTCATGATGGCCACCACCCCCAAACCCACTCTCCCTTACCCAATTCACACCCACACCCAATTGACCTCTGCCCCTCCACCTTCCCCCATAAGGGATACCCCCACCGAGGCCCACCCAACCCATCTTCCACTTCCAACTCCAATCCTACCCCAACCTAGGCCTCCACTACTTCCTCTACCAATCCCAACCCAAGTTTCCCTTTACACTACACCCCAGATGCACCATACACCAACCCTCATCACTCTACCCTCAAAAGACCCTCTCACCTCCTTGGTAGAGGAACCCATACCCGACCCCATAGTGGTGAACACTCTGGACTCTATTCCCCCCATGGAGACCACCCATGTCCAAGTTGACGAAGAAACCTCGCCCGGTGGTCTTCACCTTACACCACCCTCTCTAGTTGGGGTCGAGCTCATCTTAGGAGAACCCCTTGTTAGTTGGCTAAAGGAGAGCCCAATTAGAGAGATTACGGCCCATGTTTTCCCTCCTATGGAGCAAAACCTCCCTATAGTGCCCCTCTCCTATCACACCACCATCCAATCATCTTACCAAGTGGACACATTAGGGGATCTTCTCAAGGGCTTAGCATGACAAATGAAGTTGACCGGCATGTTGACCATAGTGGCCAACCAACCTAGGAGCCTTGATCTCCTACACCTATGTGTCGGATCTATCACCTCGATTTGCACCGTTGGTTGCTACACTAGTGATCTCCTTCTATTCCTCCCCACACCCGATGAGCCCGACCTTATCCTCAAATTGGAGTCCCTCATATCGGGCAGAAAGCCAAGCCCTCCTCTCATGGCCAACCCACCCACTAAGAACTTCGGCCCAATCATTTCATTAGAAGAGGATGATCCACCACCATATTGTGAGGACCTTGAAGATGTTGAGATGAACTTAGAGCTACTTTTCTCCGGGTACACTTATGTTGATCCTTTTGACACCTCCCAATGGGAACCCGGGAACCCATGTGATCCACCCACATCACTTATCACCCACTCCTTCCTACCCTCACCCACCATGTTGGGCCAAGCCCACCTCTCCCAAGTCCCGGGTGACACAAGGGTAGCAATGACCAAGGAAGATCTACACCTAAGGAACAAGGAGGTGCCTCTCCCCATGATGTCCACCTTCCTTGACCCCTTTGACCCTTTTGAATGGAAACTCCAATGCCAAACCATACCCCAACACATCAAAGTCATTTTCGGGCTAGGAAAACATATGTCTTGGCACCTCAAACCACTTGGCATGATTCATAAGTCGGGTACATGCATTCATATCACCCACATGTCAAGTAGGAAACATGAGTGGTCCATATTCGGATGTAATGGTCCACCTTCATTCATCATGAGTCTTAAGCATATTATGGGCATTCATAGATGTCCGGGTCCTCCGGCACTCATCACACCCACGCATGAGAGGGACACCTATGGATGCCCCGGCCCTCCCACACCCTTCAAAGTCTTCATGGCATCTCTGCATGATTGGTCTAAATATGGTTGTCCTGGCCCCCCTTTGCATATCATGCATCTCCCACTCACACCGCATCGTAGTACTTGGCATGAGCATTTAAGCAAGCAACAAACAACGAGCGGTGAGAATCACAAGAAGCGGGTAAAACCTTGCGAATGCCACTTTGAATTCCAAGTTGGCAACTTGGCGATGGTGACTTTAGAGTGGCTCTACCCGAGGGTCACCTCCAACTTGAGGGCACGAGGACTTGGACCTTGCCTAGTTTCGAGTGGCCTTGGCAACCCAGCTTATGGGTTAGGCTTTCTAATGGGTTTTGGGATTCACCCCATTTCCCATGTGGCGGGTACGGCACCCTATATGGGCACCGTGGTGGATCCTAGTGAGAGTTTCGGGCCTACCCCTACCCTTGTGAGAGACACACTCGGAGAGCCACCACATATCAGCCCGAGAGCCCGACGTATGCACATGGAGGCAATACTAGGCAAGCATGGTTCCATCACCGGCAAGAAGGTGTGCCCGAGCCACCTTGAGAGGATGAAAGACCGTCCCCTGGTTGCGGACGCAGGGCTGAGTTTGGAGGTCGTGGCTCGCCCGGAGCTACTTTGGAGGACCACTTCCCCGGTGGACCCATACTCGACAGAGTCAAGTTTTTCACATCCCGGGGGTATGATGGGGGCATATCTCACCCTTCACATTTTTCCACAGCTCCGATTACTCACTGGCAGTACTCCATTGTGTCCGTCACATTTTTTTGAGTCAAGTCATGTAATTTTCTTATTTTATCTGAGTCATATCATTGTAATTTTTCTTCTATTTGAGTCCAGTACATAGGTTAATGAGTCATCTACCTAAGTTAAGTGTCATTAGGTTGATTAAGTTGGATAATGGTCCCAATTCATTGGGCTAGGCCCAAGGGCGCCACCCCTTCCTCTTGGTTAATTGTCAATGGTCCAAAAGTCAGGAATTGTTGTAAATTGTGGGATCCCTATAAATAGGACCCCATTATCCCCATTTGAAGTTAATGAAGATCTATTATTGTGAGTCCAGAATTCAAATTTTATTGGAGAGAATCCAATTGAGTTGAGTGAGAAGCTCCCCCTCCTATCCCCCCTCTCTCTCTAGAAGGGGAGAACCCCTTCTGTAGTGCCCCAGAATTTATATAAGTAATTTCTGGATTTATTAATAATTTTCTGGAATTTATTTGGGCTAAATGAATTTATAAATGGATTAACGGGTTAATAAGTCATTATAAGGCCCAAATATGTTAATAAGATAACCTAGCCTATCTAATTATTATCCAAAAGATTTAAAGATCAGGCCCATTTAGTTTGGCCCATATTCTAGAAGGTTATTAAGCATATTCTCGGATTTTTTTAAAAAAGATAAACACTACTTAATAAGATAATTTAATAGATAATGGATAAAAGAGTTTTATTAAATTTAAAATTCTGAATACGATGACTGTAACGGTCTATCATAAGACCGCCACAGCAGTGTAACGCGTCAAGGCTCGACCGTCATAACCTGCGAGTTTCGTAAGTGAAAGAACTTGTAAAAAGATTGGAACTTGATGTTCCTATCCACAAGAGACCTAATTGGAACAATGTATAAAGACCCTAAGGACTCTTAGAGATCAGGTTTGGTAGATTAAGGACTCTAGAATCGATCTAATCTTCAAACCTGAGCCAAAACCCTATAAATAGGACCTAGTTCTAAACTGTGCGACCCTTACTTTTGGCTCACAAGGAATCAAGGTAAGGAGGTGTAATCTTAGGTAAGTTCTTTAGAAGTATTTGTTTACAATACTTTACACTAACTCCTCTCCAAATTTCACATCTTTATGTCAAGAGGTCGTGGAGTTAGAGCCCAAGGAAGTTGCTGAAAAATCACAGGAAGAAGGGAACTAGGGTTCGGTGTTCAGACCATAATTGGAAGTTTGAAGCCTAGACAAGAGGTAGGTTATCTCATGAATGGCAAAAACAACTTGATAGGACTATAAGCGCTCTGGTTTGATTGAATTTCATGCATAGTAGAGCATCAATTTCATGTTTTACTAGTTCCATGCATTACATGCATCTCTTAACCCTAAATTGAGAACTTGAAACATGTTATTCATCTATTCATGGTCACCTATGCATGTAGATAGCCTATCCTTCTTTATCATGCCTAGAAACTCATGGTGTTTTGGTTATAGACATGATGCGAGTTAATCTCTTATGTTTCATATTGCTTTCTGTTAGCAGACACACTGACGCGTCATAGTAGGACCGTCACATTCATGTAATGGCCTTACTATGAGCCGTCACAGTCTCTGTGGTATATGAGTTACTCTGTTAACTCTGACGCACCAATACAAACGCGTTACATAAGGGTAACGGCTGTTCTCTGACCGTCACAATCACTGTGACGCCCCACTTCTAGACCGTTAGAGTCTATGATCTGTCAACCCTAGAAAGAATATGATTTGTTAATATTTCTTATTATTAAGCCTAGTTACCTAAGTGTTAACCTGGTTATATTACTTTGAGATTATTTAAGCATTCATGATAGGTATTGCATGATTTGGTATCTCACTTTTACTTTGAGTTATGTTAATTTCATGAAGCCAAACTCTATAGTTTTGTAATTAGAAACATGATTTTGAAAGATGAATTAGTAAAGTTGTTATCTTGGTTTCACATTGATATATGTCTATATCTATATATTCTTTCTCTATCAATAGAGTCGTTTCTATAAGTACATGGCACATACTCCGGTGTGTTGTCCATTAGTTCACACTTTGCACTATAGGAACACAATCTTGGACATGAGGACCTCTCTATTGGATATTCCTTCCAATAGACTAAGAAATCTTGTTTCAAGGCCTCCGTAATTCTCCGCGAGCCTGGGATTCCCACTAGGACGCCAAGTTGGTTGTATCATTAAAGCCCATTAACTAGAATACACTATCGTTGTTTCTGGATCTAGTAATGTAACGGCCTTACATTGGACGGTCAGAAGCACGTAACGGCCATTGCATGACCGTCACATTTCTCTGAGTCTATTTTATTGTTCTGGACTCGGATCACTGTAACGGTCCGATACTGGCGTGTTACAGAATGTAACGGCCCAGTAGATGACCGTCACACAGCTTGCATATATTAACCCAAGGTTTGACCTACGGGTTGATTTCTAAAGTTCTAGATGGACTAATTATAGTCTAGAGCTTAGCATAATGATTGAAAAGACTTAATGAAATGAATGAAAGGTAAAAGAATGTACCGTTATGCTGTCGATTTATTTCCATGAGCATAACATTGTTTAAGTCTATTTCTTGATCTCATATATTCGAATTGAAACATTCATTCATTGATTTTCATTATTTGGAATTGTTATATTCTTGGCCATACTTTACTGTTACATGCGTGGAAGTAGCTTAATTTATACCTGAAGATGCGATCGAGCACTGATTGTGTTCAAGGGCTCTATGCTAGTCCCCTCGGCTGATTGCCGGAAACATACTATTTTATAAACCATGGGGTATGATGCTACTGGCGTCGCATTGCGCTGGGAGTACTATTTCTATAAATAAGTGAAGATCCACGACACGACATGACATTCTTGCTTGATATTCCACAGAAATTCACGAAGCACTTGCTCATAAGCATAAGATGCTAAAGTGATGAATATGTGACTTGTTAGTACATTCTCGATAAATTCTTGTTCATGAAAGGTCAATATCATATTCTTGTCCTATTCTTGCTAGTTCATTCTTGTTCTCATTCCATCTTATATGATTGTCTTGTTACTTTGATTTAATCGCGTGATCATCGCATTGCATGATTTTACCTTATTTATTTAGAGCAAAAATATTAATTACTTTAATAATACCTTCATGTTGATGCGAAGATACCTACTGGGCAAGTGTGCTCATTATCTATTTCCAATCTTTTTTAGGAAATGAAAGTGAGTCGGGTTCAGATTCAGATTATTCAAGTAGCGGATCCGAGAGCGATTAAAGATGAGCGAAGACTTAGGAAGTCTATAATGTCTAGATTGAGTCAATGTAATTTTCCTATTTCTTGAGTATAGTAGAATGAAAGATGATGGAAAGTGGTTGTATTTCGAATATTGATCATTTATGAAATAAAGTGGGAGTATGATTAAATTCTGTGCAATTGCATTTATGTGTGTGATTGTATTGCGCTCTGGTCGTTCTTGCTTGCAAGAGGCTTACCATGCCGGCTGTTCGCGCTCCCCGAGTTAGTCTTCTGCTGTAATAAAGGCTCGGGGCGTGACAGTTAAGTTGGTATCAGAGCCTAAGTCTCAAGACTTAGGGAAAAGAATCATGTCATATGATAAGTCCAAGGGTTAAGGACCCCCACCTATGAACCAAGGAAGGAATTTTCATGCCCATGTGAGAATTGGGTAGAGCCGGGATGAGATAGTTATTAGCTTTAAGATTGATTTTCATTCAGTCTCATGAGAAATAACAAGCTGTTATATTTCTCTCAGGTACCTTATTATTCTTATCATGGCTCATCGCGTAGACTGGAATGGCATGCAACAAACCGTTGCCGGCCTTACACAGGCATTGCAAACCATGGCCCAGGCAGGGGCAGGAGCACGGGCTGACGACCTTCATCGCAATTTCTGGAGTCTAAATCCTCCGCGTTTCTATGGATCTTCCAATCCAGACGAAGCAAAAAATTGGATCGATGAAATGAATCGTATCTTTGATGTCATTCAATGCACTGATCAGGAGAAGGTCCGTCTAGCAACATTCCAATTAAATAAGGATGCCCGTACTTGGTGGAAATCGGTCCCGGCACCTCCGGCCGATGCACCTCATATGTGGGATGGTTTTCTCACTTTATTTCGTGCCAAGTATTTCTCTGAACATGTGAAGGAAAGGAAGGCCATGGAGTTTGCCTCCCTTCGTCAAGGGATGATGTCAGTAGCAAAGTATGAGCTGCAGTTTTCAAGACTAGCACCATATGCACTACACCTTATTAGCACGGAATTATTAAAGGTAAATCGATTTATGGACGGGTTACGGCCCGGGTTCATTCAGCAACTTGGGACACAAAATATCTGCACTTACGTAGAGATGGTTCAAAGGGCATATCTATGCGAGAGGACCTTAGAGAAGGTTGAAAAGTTGAAAGGAAAGGGAGAGGAATCCAGCCGGCGCTCAGATCGGCATTATAAGAAGGAGAAGTTTAGCATCACGGAACCCTACAAACGCGGTGATAACAAGAAAAGATCAAGGAGCGGGAACGGTAGAAGTTCCCAAAAGAATAATAAAAGGGTTAAGGAAGAGAAGGAGCAAGTTGTCACGGCGTGCACTTTTTACGAGAAATTCGGCCATTCGACTGAAGAATGCTGGAAGCGCCTCGGTGCTTGTTTACGTTGTGGAAGTAGGGAGCATCGTGTGCCAGATTGCCCTCTTATGAAAGAGCAATCAGCTAATGGAGGACGTAGGAAGCAGGCTCGCCTCAATGCGATTATAGATGAAGATGAAGCACCCAGGGATTTAAATGATGGGTTTATGGAAGGTACTCTTCAAATCTGTTCTTGCCCTGCATTCGTGCTATTCGATACTGGTGCTTCTCATTCTTTTATCTCCACCACTTTTGCAAAAACCTTACCAATTACATCAGTTTCCTTACCTTCAGATCTTGCTATTACTACACCTTTAGGATCTGGAACTAAGCTTGCCAAGCATTATCCTGATTGCGAGGTAGTGGTAGAAGGACACAATCTCCCCACAAACTTAGTATGCCTTGATATGAAAGGTTATGATGCCATTTTAGGGGTAGATTGACTTGTAGACCATGATGCTTATATCAATTGCCGAAATAGGATAATATCTTTTCGAAAGCCCGGTCTTCCAAGATTTTCTTTTCTTGGCATCAAATACAAAAAGCATCCTACCATTATATCTTCTCTTCACGCTTGCAAGCTTATCTCGCATGGATGCGAAGCTTTCCTTGCTTCAGTCATTATTACCGAATCTAAGGAGATTGTCCTAGCAAATATTCCTATTGCAAATGAGTTCCCAGACGTGTTCCCATCTGAACTACCTAATTTAGCACCCGAAAGGGAAGTAAACTTTACCATTGAACTCATTCCTGGTGCGGCACCTGTTTCTATAGCCCCTTACAGGATGTCCCCCACAGAACTCATGGAACTAAAGAAGCAGTTACAAGAACTTCTAGACAAGGGTTTCATTAGACCCAGCACATCCCCTTGGGGTGCGCCTGTTCTATTTCACTACAAGAAAAATCGCGGATAGCGACCGACCTAGCGGTCGCTATTCAGTCGTAGATCGGTCGCAAATCTTCATTGCGACCGAACAGATACTATATAGCGACCGAATGTGTCGGTCGCTATATAATAGTCGCTATATAGCGACCGACATAATTCGGTCGCAGTATCAGTCGTTACCAGAGACCGATTATTATCGGTCGCCTGATCGGTCGCTAATAATTCGGTCGCTATTCAGTCTCTATTCGGTCGCTACATTTGTTGTATTTTAAAAAATAAAATTAACCTATCGGATTTATTCGGTCTCAATTCGGTCGCCAGTCGGTCGCTAAATTTGTTGTATTTTTAAAAATAAAATTAACCTATCGGATTGATTCGGTGGCTAATCGGTCGCCAGTCGGTCGCCAAGTATAATTATTTAATAAAAGAAATATAACGTATAGTCGCTATTCGGTCGCAATTCAGTCTCCATGCGGTCGCTAATTTTGCATTATTTTTTTTTTAAAAATTTATTTAAACTGATAAATAAATTACCTGATAAATAACAAATTCATAACATAAATATAAAATCAACTACACAGACAACAATATCGACAAATCTCAAATTCATCACATACAAACACCTGATAAATAACAATTTCATAAAACAATAATAAATCAACTACACGGATCACAATCTCCACGAACCTCAAATTACACACAATTAAAATAAAATCACAAATTAATCATACATCCATAATAATAAAATGACAACATACACAACTAAAATAAAATCACAAATCCTCCACATATGTCTCATCCTGGTCGTCGTCTCGTCCAACATCATCCTGGTCGTCGTCTCGTCCAACATCTCGCGACGGATGATCCTGTATATCATTTAAAAAAATTATAATCAAATCCTTAATAAAGAAATCAAGCATTAACAAGACTTAATAAAGAAATCAAGCATTAACAAGAGTATGCCAATAGTTTAAGCCAGCTCATTTTCATATATATAAATACACACACACAATATAAGTTCAAATTTCATCTTGTATTTTAAAAATGAAGTTTGAGCGCCGAGCTCAAACCGGGCATCCGATTTGGATTCCGTCAGTTCTGACAAGTCACTTTCATCTCCCCGGTCGTATTGGAATGATCGGCACGGCCATCCGACCGGTATTTCGAATTTTAGACCCCCGGACCCGTCCTAACAGTTCATTTGAACTAAGTGTATTTTAAAAATGAAGTTTGAGCGCCGAGCTCAAACCGGGCATCCGATTTGGATTCCGTCAGTTCTGACAAGTCACTTTCATCTCCCCGGTCGTATTGGAATGATCGGCACGGCCATCCGACCGGTATTTCAGATTTTAGAACCAAATGCCCCGTCCTAACAGTTCATTTGAACTAAGTGTATTTTAAAAATGAAGTTTGAGCGCCGAGCTCAAACCGGGCATCCGATTTGGATTCCGTCAGTTCTGACAAGTCACTTTCATCTCCCCGGTCGTATTGGAATGATCGGCACGGCCATCCGACCGGTATTTCGAATTTTAGACCCCCGGACCCGTCCTAACAGTTCATTTGAACTAAGTGTATTTTAAAAATGAAGTTTGAGCGCCGAGCTCAAACCGGGCATCCGATTTGGATTCCGTCAGTTCTGACAAGTCACTTTCATCTCCCCGGTCGTATTGGAATGATCGGCACGGCCATCCGACCGGTATTTCAGATTTTAGAACCAAATGCCCCGTCCTAACAGTTCATTTGAACTAAGTGTATTTTAAAAATGAAGTTTGAGCGCCGAGCTCAAACCGGGCATCCGATTTGGATTCCGTCAGTTCTGACAAGTCACTTTCATCTCCCCGGTCGTATTGGAATGATCGGCACGGCCATCCGACCGGTATTTCGAATTTTAGACCCCCGGACCCGTCCTAACAGTTCATTTGAACTAAGTGTATTTTAAAAATGAAGTTTGAGCGCCGAGCTCAAACCGGGCATCCGATTTGGATTCCGTCAGTTCTGACAAGTCACTTTCATCTCCCCGGTCGTATTGGAATGATCGGCACGGCCATCCGACCGGTATTTCAGATTTTAGAACCAAATGCCCCGTCCTAACAGTTCATTTGAACTAAGTGTATTTTAAAAATGAAGTTTGAGCGCCGAGCTCAAACCGGGCATCCGATTTGGATTCCGTCAGTTCTGACAAGTCACTTTCATCTCCCCGGTCGTATTGGAATGACCGGCACGGCCATCCGACCGGTATTTCAGATTTTAGACCCCCGGACCCGTCCTAACAGTTCATTTGAAATAAGTGTATTTTAAAAATGAAGTTTGAGCGCCGAGCTCAAACCGGGCATCCGATTTGGATTCCGTCAGTTCTGACAAGTCGATTTGGATTCCACTTCAGAATTCTACTTCAAGATCAATGAGCACTACAAAATAATGTGCCGAGTATTTTCTTTCTTCTTTCAAATAGCACTCGATTATCACTAAGTAACCCTCTTGTGATAACCAAGAGAAAAATGCATCAAGCCGTTCAGACAAAATATAGAAGTGTCATCTGCCGTTTACATTCAGACAAAATTCAGATGGAAATTGTGAGCCATGTCAAAATGGCACCTACGACTCGATCAAACTCCATAATTGAAGTAGCAATCTCCCAATCACCTAGTAACTTTGTACGACTGCGATCAGAATTAAAAAAAAAAGAGGGGGGGGGAGGCTGTCAGTAGTACTAGAGTTATGAGGACCAACTTTGTAATGCTACTTTGCCCTTCTTTAGCAAAATGGTCAAAATTAACATCAGAATCATAAGATGCATTAGACTGTAGTAATATCAGAGTATAGGGTTCAGATGAATGCATACCTTGACAGTTTTCAGCAGTTCCCTTGCGTCACTGTTGTTTTTAAAATGGTCACGTACGGGCTGCCGACCAGAAAAAAGACTCAGAGATTCGGACCAGGGAGAAATGGGGAAGAGATCTCTACTATTGGTTAATGTGGATTTTTATTTTCAACCAACTGATTGGTTGACTGCAATGCAGTAACAGCTGATAAGTTATCCAAAATGCTACTTGTGCTTGTCCATGTTCATTATGGAATGAAAACAATGTCGACAGAAAAATGATAATATAACTACACAATCTATAACTGATCAATGTAGCATCACTTTAATTGCAATGTGAAGAGTCACCAAACATACCACACTTTTGAATTCGAAATCAGGAAAGAGACTATTAAGATTCACCTTGACAGCAGCTCAAATAAACTCCAACAAACTTACCAAGAGACAGGCAAGTACATGCCACTTGCAACCTTGTGCAGACCAAGGTTCATTTGCTCCACTCATTAGATAACTAATTCCCTTTTTTCCTTGGCACGCAGAAATGTTAGCATTACCTGCAGAATCTGGTTCAATGACTTTGAGAGTGCAGGTTTCAGGTCTCCTGGATGCAATGCTCCACTTTCATAATCAACAATTAACTCTTCCATGCTGTTGAAGGTCCTGGTTGGAGTAGCAATTAAAAATGTTATACAGGCTTAAAAGATCTCAAGAGAATAAACAATAGGGTGAATTTGATTGTGAAAAAATATAAGAAATCCAGAAGTATGACAAAACAAGATTTGCAGGGTCTCCAGAAAAATAAAAGTAAGAATGCAAACTTCAAATCAAAGTCAAAGTTACATGATGGATGCAGTCTAGCATGGCAACGAGTCAACCATTACATGATTGGAGGCAATATCTGACTACAAGCCTAGAACACAAGGGAGCACAACCATATTAGTCCTTAAAAGCATTTAATGTGTATGCATTAGCCATATAGCAAAGTCAGCAGGTCGATGTAATGCTTAAATATCAAACTTCAATTGAATCCTCAAAGGGACCTGGTTTGCTGTCGGAGGCATCATTGCTCATAATTTTCATGAACTGTGAACATTATCTTCCACATGGAAAAGAGCAGAGCATGTAGCTACGATACATAAAGATGGCCTGATAATATGGCAAGTATCATACTCAAAAATAAACATTGAAGTTGATTACCTCCGTAGTCCCCTGCAGGATAGGTTTTCCCAGAAGCAGTTCTGCAAATACGCAGCCAACACTCCACAGATCAACTGATGCTCCATAATCTGTTGATCCAAGAGAAGCTCGGGTGGACGGTACCACAGAGTCACTACACGGCTTGTCAATGGGTGCTTCCCACCAAGATTAGAGAAGTTTGCCAGACCAAAGTCAGCTAATTTCAAAATGCCATCATTGTTGACCAGAAGATTTGCACCCTTAATGTCACGATGCATGATACCACGTGAATGGCAATGTTGAAGTCCAGATAATAACTGGTGCATGTAGCATTTTACCTGCAAAAGTGACAAATAAACATGTGAAATTCTTCGAAGAGCAGCTTGAGGGGAACCATTTTTGACATGATAGCCAAAAAAAAGAAACTTTAAATGCTACATAAAAAAACTGGCTGAAAGTGAATATTTGGCATAGACAAACCAGTGACTCCGAAAATTGGATGTCAGGACAGGATGTTAATCCTGCAAGGTCATGTTTCATATATTCAAAAACAAGATATATGATGCATGACAATCGGGAAGTTATCAAGGCCTCCAGCTTCACAATATTTGGGTGATCAAATCTGCGAAGAATTATATTAACAAAAAGGATGATCATTTGAAGAAACTGGGTAATAATTTCTGCCTCACAATCAGTGAAGAAGCCAAGTTAAAACATCATCTTTAACACCAACATAGTTAGCAGAAAGCAGAAAACTGATAAAAAAAGTCCATGTAGATTATGGAATGCCTTATGTGTTATTTTGTAGAGATGCTTGCAAATTGCAATTAAATTGAACAAATGAAATTGCTGACATGGGATGACCATTAGAATTAGACTAAAATAAATGCAGCTGGTCATCCTGTGGAGTGCATTTAGACCAGCCAACAATTCTAAGCGGAGGAGCATGTTTCATATGGAGTCGGGTTGAAAATTAACTTGAGTGTAGCATTACTCTAAAAGATAACATAGTCACATAACCTAGTCACAAGTTTTATTTTGTACCTTGTTTGCTACATAAGGTTTAAAATGCATGCTACAGTGCCAAGTGTCAACGGCATATCACATTTTATCCTTGTTATCCAATCTTTATATCAAATGATGGAGAGCATCATACTTAAATTTAATATAGCACTTAAGTTGGGCACTCTGTTCATAAGTTCATTTCATTTGAAGGTTGAACAGTCAAAGTTAATTAGATGTGATATCTCATATCCTTTCTAGTTAATATTATTCACAACTTGTTTGATAAACATGTTAATATTCGTTCCTAAATCCTTGGAATCATGAGACATATGACCACACTCTGTATGACATTCATGCCCAACTCTGAACTTAATGAAAGTTCTACCTGATAATATTTAACTTCACCAAGAAAAGTTCATGAATAGTTTATGTACTCTAATAATAAAAAAGGACAAGAGATACTTATAATGAAAGTTCAAAAAATTTATTCGACTGTGCATCACATTATTCTAATACACAAAGGAAGAAGGAGAAAACAAAATAATCATAGCAAGAAAGGTGAAAAAGGCATACCCCCACAAAGAAACTTGCAAAATGCAGTAGGATAACAGATAATACGACAACCCCCAAAATCTCCAGACAACATGTCTTTGAATCCAAGATGAGAACCATTTGATGCAGAGACCATTGATTGTTTTAGACGAACAAGATTTTCTGAAAATACACTGAAAGAATAACAAACATTATAGAAGAATTCCGATTAAATGCTAGCTTGTCAAGTTGGTCAAGAGTCAAAGTTATGAAGATTGAACCTGCTTGCAAGCAATGAAGAAGCTAAGACAGCAAGAAGTGGAGCAAATGGTAGAACTACTTTCATGAAGGCAGGGAATACTTTTTGCAAGTAAGAGCCAAGTAGAATAGGCGCAACCACCACCTGCAACAAAATATATATTTAACAGCCTAGAATGGAAACAGATTGCCAAATGTCAATGTATACCTCAAATGGGCGTCAATTCACCTGTAAAGTACTGATGGAAAGCTTGACAGCATCCACGGGGACATATGCTCCAGCCAGAATTTTGGTTAATAAGGGAGCCTCAAACAATTCATTCTAGCACATACTGTAGATTTTCCAGCCTCCTGAATCTGCACTATATAACTTTTTTCTTCAACCCTGGCCGTGGTATTTCTCAACTCCATCAAAACCATAGAGTATAAGTTTTATTTGATCAAACGAATCTTAAGCTTGTCTACACAGAAGAGGAAGCACAATTCTGGAGGAAAGTGAGAGCTTACACAAGGCTTTTGGAACTACGAAATATGTGCAATAGTTAAGCAAGGAATAGACTAATTATATGATTCCTCTGTATAGTAACATTGTATATGACACTGTATATCAGATTTTTGTTGTTGTTGCACTTATTAAAAGAAATGTGCATCAGATAGCTTACGACATTCGATGCTGTTCCCGCTGGACAACATCCAAGCAAAATCAAACCAACGGCAAGAGCTGGTGAGAGGCCCAGGGCTTTGCTAATTATTGCTCCCAAGGCTGGCATGATGGTGTATTGAGCAACACATCCAAACAGTATCTGGAAAAGTGAAATGAAGTACAAAGGCCATCAGAATAGATAAAAGAGATAAGTTAGCATCTGTGGAGAAATTTATTGAAATACCAATTGCATCCATCTGAAGAGGGTCATGCTTTGCTACTACCAGTCAATCACATGTTTGTCTCGTACAATCATGACATGCTAAATGACAGTCCTAAAGTGAGCAACATCAAGTGGAATTCGCAGGCTTAGGGATAACTTCCTTTCTACCACGGGCTAAAATAATTCACTAAAACAAATGAAACAGAAAATGAAAACAGTAAAAGTGATTAACTAAAATAATATCTAGTTCAATAACAAATTTAGCTAAGAACAAGAAACTTGTAATAGAAGACATGTCAGAGGTATAAAACATATCGTACATAGGCTATATATATGCAACTGTCCCAGACTACCACAAAAACATAAGGCCAAGTTTAGCTGCTTTACATTATGTAATAGAACTTCTCACTTTCTCAGCATTTTATGCATCAATTAGTGCAAACTATGATTAAAAAATGCTGTGTGACAAAATGAGATATTAGCATTAGACACGCAAAAACCTCAAGAATCTGATATGGTCATATGGGTGGACATGGCCGATGCCTTCGCCAAGCACCTCTCCTCTGGCGAGGACGCCGCCTCCTACGTCGACCGCATCTGGCGACATCGGCCCGCGTTCGCTTGGGAACCCCTTCTCCCCCGTGGACCTCCACTTTGTGTGCCGCCTGGGGAGCGAAGACATCGGCAATGTCCACCTCGCCGAGATCAAATGTTGCTCCGCGGAGGGGAAGAGGATCGTCATCGAGCAAAGCCCCGTATCGGAGGAGAAGGAGGTGATAGGTTTCAAGAGGGAAATGATCTTGGCAGAAGAAGAACGAGAAGGGTGAGTTATTAAATCGAACCAGACAAACGAACCGACCCAAATAATGTAAAGGAGAATCGGCGGAAAAAAATAGTCATTTTCTTTTAGTGACCCTTTGATAACCGAACTGTCGATGGCATTGGGAGGGTGAGACGATTCCGGTGGTGCAGCACAAAGGGGAGTTGGTGGGGGGTTTCCAGAGGTGGAGGGGGACGGGAAGGGGAGGGGGAGGCAGAGGGGGACACGGGAAGGGGAGGAAGGGAGGAGACCGTCGGAGGCAGAGGGGGAGGCGGAGTGGGACGGGAAGGGGAGGGGGATCAGAGGGGTCAGGCCGGAGGGGGAGGGGCATGGGGATGGGAAGGAGATCTGAGGGGGACGGGGGCGCAGGCCGCAGGGGGGAGGGGAGGGGAGCAAGCCGGCGACGGGGCCGCAGGGGGGAGGGGAGTAGGCCGGCGGGGGAGGGGAGCAGGCCGGTGACGGAGGGGGAAGGGAGAGAGAGAGAGAGAGAGAGAGAGAGAGAGAGAGAGAGGTACCTGCGGAGGGCGACGACGGCAGGGCGAGCGGCGACGGCGACTCGACGCGAGCGGCGCGGCGACGGGCTCCGGCGGAGGGGGGCTCGGGCGGGAGGCAGCACGGGGAGGGGGGCTCCGGCGGAGGAGGGGGGCTCGGGCGGGAGGGCTCGGGCGGAGGGGGGGCTCCGGCGGAGGGGGCTCGGGCGGGAGCGGGGAGGGGGGCTAGGGCGGAGAGGGGGCCGCAGGGGAAGGGGGCTCGGGAGGGGGGGCTCGGGCGGGAGGGGGGGGGCTCGGGCGGGAGGGCTCGGGCGGGCGGGGGTCGTAGTAGGAAGTATAACGGCATCAGCGACCGACTGGCGACCGAAGTTAATTCGGTCGCAATAATAGCGACCGATTAGCGACCGATATACATGCGGTCGCTGAAACGGTCTCGATTATGCGACCGATTATTTCGGTCTCCGAATTGGTCTCTATTTGGGACCGACTAGCGACCGATTAAATCGGTCGCTAATTCGGTCGCTATAGCCACTTTTTCTTGTAGTGTTTGTCAAGAAGAAAGATGGTTCCCTCAGGCTATGTATCGATTACCGGTGACTGAATCAGCTTACAATTAAGAATAAGTATCTGTTGCCACGTATTGATGAGCTCTTCGACTAGCTTTCGGGAGTTGAGTACTTCTCTAAGATTGACCTCAGATCTGGTTATCATCAACTTAGAATTAAAGGAGATGATATTTATAAATCAGCTTTTCGAAGTCGTTATGACCACTATGAATTCATAGTGATGCCGTTCGGGTTAACTAATGCCCCAGCAGCATTCATGCAACTTGTGAACAATGTCTTCCAGCCATACCTGGATCGATTCATTGTCATCTTCATCGATGATATCCTGATATACTCAAAGACAAAAGAAGAACATGAAGAACATTTGAAAATAACTTTGCAAACACTTAGAGAACACAAGCTATATGCCAAACTCAATAAATGTGAATTCTGGCTCAAGGAAGTTTCATTCCTAGGCCACATTATTTCAAAAGAAGGTATTACTGTGGATCCTTCTAAGGTAGAAGCTGTCAAGAATTGGAGTCGGCCAACGACTGTATCCGAAGTAAGAAGCTTTCTGGGTCTAGCTGGTTATTATAGAAGATTCATTAAGGACTTCTCAAAGATAGCAGTCCCTTTAACTAGACTCACCAGAAAAGAAAATCCTTTTGTCTGATCAGAGGAATGTGAGAAGAATTTTCAAATTCTTAAGAATCATCTTACCACAGCCCCTATTTTATCGCTACCAATTGAGGGTGGTGGATTTGAAGTGTATACGGATGCGTCTGGAATTGGCTTAGGATGTGTCCTTATGCAAAATGGAAAGGTGATTTGCTATTCTTCAAGACAATTGAAACGTCACGAAGAAAATTATCCTGTACATGATTTAGAATTGGCAGCGGTTATTTTCGCCTTAAAAATTTGGCGTCATTATCTTTATGGAAAAAAGTTTACGATCTACTCAGACCACAAGAGCTTGAAGTATTTATTCTCTTAAAAGGAGCTTAATATGAGGTAGAGGAGGTGGTTAGAACATCTCAAGGACTTTGATTTTGCTATTCAATATCATCCTGGCAAGGTAAATGCTGTAGCAGATGCACTCAGCAGAAAACCAATAGGTATATTATCAAGTCTCATGATTAGTGTAACTAACCTTATTCCTCAATTTGCTTAGTTGAATTTAGATGTTGACATTAAGGAAGAAGATTGCTTCATAGCTAATATCCGAGCTCAACCTACATTAATAGAGGATTTGGCCAAATTACAAGAGGATGATCCAATTTTACTGGAAATTAAGGCCAATATTGAACAAAGGCCGGATTTTTCTATTTCTAAGGATGGAAGATTGCTATTCAAGGGCCGAATGTGTATATCGGATCATGAGGATACAAATAAATTGATCCTAGAAGAAGCACATAAATCAAAGTACACCATTCATCCAGGAGGTACAAAAATGTATCAGGATCTCAAAGGAAACTTTTGGTGGCCCAATATGAAGAAGGAAATAGCTGACTTCGTGTCTCGTTGTCTAACCTGCCAACAAGTTAAAGCTGAATATTTTAGACCTGCAGGTAAATTACATCCCTTAAATATTCCCGAATGGAAATGGGAGAGCATAGGAATGGATTTCATCATGGGATTACCTTAGACAAGAGGTGGACACGATGGCATATGGGTAATCATAGATCGATTGACTAAATCTGCACAATTCATACCAATAAAGAGTCGATGGTCTGTGGATATCCTAGCAGCATTATACATGAAAGAAATTATTAAACTACATGGTGTCCCTGTGTCTATTGTATCAGATAGAGATCATCGATTTACATCACAGTTCTGGAAAGGTCTACAACATTCACTAGGGACCAGATTAAATTTTAGCACAGCCTTTCATCCACAAACTGATGGTCAGACGGAAAGAACAAATCAGGTGGTAGAAGACATGCTCAGGGCTTGTATCATTGACTTTGGAGGAAGTTGGCATGATCACTTGCCTCTGGTGGAATTTACATATAATAACAACTATCAAGCAAGCATACAAATGGCACCTTTTGAAGCTCTATATGGGAAAAGTTGTCGATCTCCAATATGTTGGAATGAAATAGGGGAAAGGCAATTTCTAGGCCCCGACCTTATCAGAGATTCTACGGAGAAAATCAAGCTCATTCAAGAAAGGATGAAAATGGCACAAGATAGGCAAAAGTCTTATGCCGACAATCGAAGACGTGACTTGGAGTTTCAGGCAGGAGATCATGTATATTTAAAAGTTTCTCCAGGACGTGGTATTCGAAGATTTGGTATTAAAGGAAAGCTAACTCCAAGGTTCATTGGCCCATTTGAAATTCTTGAAAGGGTCGGTGAAGTGGCTTATAGATTGGCTTTACCTCCACAATTAGCAGGAGTTCATGACGTATTTCACGTCTCCATGCTGAAGAAATATGTATACGATCCTGACCATATTATCACTTATGACAATCTGGAGATTCAGAAGGATATGACATATGAGCAAACGCCAATAAAGATTCTGGATCGGGAAGTGCGTCAACTAAGAAATAAGGTTATCCATATGGTCAAAATTCAATGGAAGAAAATATGGCCATACGAAGTAACATGGGAAACCGAAGCAGCCATGAGAAAAAGATTTTCAGAATTATTTAATTGTAAGTACACTCTCCACAATCCATGTATTGAATTTGGGGACCAAATTCTTTTTAAGTGGGGGAGGGTGTAGTGCCCCGGAATTTATATAAGTAATTTCTGGATTTATTAATAATTTTCTGGAATTTATTTGGACTAAATGAATTTATAAATGGATTAACGGGTTAATAAGTCATTATAAGTCCCAAATATGTTAATAAGATAACCTAGCCTATCCAATTATTATCCAAAAGAATTAAAGATAAGGCCCATTTAGTTTGGCCCATATTCTAGAAGGTTATTAAACCTATTCTCGGATTTTTTTTAAAAAAAGATAAACACTACTTAATAAGATAATTTAATAGATAATGGATAAAAGAGTTTTATTAAATTTAAAATTCTGAATACGGTGACTATAACGGTCTATCGTAAGACCGCCACAGCAGTGTAACGCGTCAAGGCTCGACCGTCACAGCCTGCGAGTTCCGTAAGTGAAAGAACTTGCAAAAGAACTTGATGTTCCTATCCACAAGAGACCTAATTGGAACAATGTATAAAGACCCTAAGGACTCTTAGAGATCAGGTTTGGCAGATTAAGGACTCTAGAATCGATCTAATCTTCAAACCCTAGCCAAAACCCTATAAATAGGACCTAGTTCTGAACTGTGCGACCCTTACTTTTGCGTCGCAAGGAATCAAGGTAAGGAGGTGTAATCTTCGGTAAGTTCTTTAGAAGTATTTCTTTACAATACTTTAGACTAACTCCTCTCCAAATTTCACATCTTTAGGTCAAGAGGTCGTGGAGTTAGAGCCCAAGGAAGTTGCTGAAAAATCACAGGAAGAAGGGAACTAGGGTTTGGTGTTCAGACCATAATTGGAAGTTTGAAGCCTAGACAAGAGGTAGGTTATCTCATGAACGGAAAAAACAACTTGATAGGACTATAAGCCCTCTGGTTTGATTGAATTTCATGCATAGTAGAGCATCAATTTCATGTTTTACTAGTTCCATGCATTACATGCATCTCTTAACCCTAAATTGAGAACTTGAAACAAGTTATTCATCTATTCATGGTCACCTATGCATGTAGATAGCCTATCCTTCTTTATCATGCCTCGAAACTCATGGTGTTTTGGTTATAGACATGATGTGAGTTAATCTCTTATGTTTCATATTGCTTTCTGTTAGCAGACACTCTAACACGTCACAGTAGGACCGTCACATTCATGTAACGGCCTTACTATGAGCCGTCACAGTCTCTGTGGTATATGAGTTACTCTGTTAACTCTGACGCACCAATACAGACGCGTTACATAAGGGTAACGGCTGTTCTCTGACCGTCACAATCACTGTGACGCCCCACTTCTAGACCGTCAGAGTCTATGATCTGTCAACCCTAGACAGAATATGATTTGTTAATATTTCTTATTATTAAGCCTAGTTACCTAAGTGTTAACCTGGTTATATTACTTTGAGATTATTTAAGCATTCATGATAGCTATTGCATGATTTGGTATCTCACTTTTACTTTGAGTTATGTTAATTTCATGAAGCCAAACTCTATAGTTTTGTAATTAGAAACATGATATTGAAAGATGAATTAGTAAAGTTGTTATCTTGGTTTCACATCGATATATGTCTATATCTATATATTCTTTCTCCATCAATAGAGTCATTTCTATAAGTACATGGCACATACTCCGGTGTGTTGTCCATTAGTTCACACTTTGCACTATAGGAACACAATCTTGGACATGAGGACCTGTAGCAACCCTGGTAAAAATAAAAGGAAATAAAAACCCCAATTGATCAAAATAAGATTAAAAAATTTAATGAATAAATGATAAGAGCCTAAAGAAGTAAATAAAAAACCAAAATGTAAATAACGCCTTGATTCAAGGCGCTACTTCAAGAAGAAACGCCCTTATACAAGACGCAAATTCCAGAAAGGATGACCATAGCAGATGTCGTCAATTATTAAACGGCCAAAATAATAAAAAGGGCAAGTAAACGTGACGCCCTCCACATGGACGTGTTTTACATAAGAAATGACTTTTACAAAGGCGTCAATTTAAACTAACGCCCTATTGCAAGGCGTTAATTCCGTTCGAGTTTCGTTCGAACCAAGAGACTATCCAGAGCAAGTTTCTGGATAACTACGTGGAAGGTTGAATAGGGTAAGAACTCTATTAGGGAAATATTACTTCCAATACAACACTAACTCCATTACGATCCTGAAAACCCTATAAATACCCTCCTAATTCACCCAGATCGCTACTTTGGCGATCTAACTTTCGTTTCGCTACTGCTGTCGACCGTAAAGAACAGGTAATGTTCTCTCCCCTGCCTTCGGTCATAATCATGAAGAATATTGATATTTTTCATCATCGTCTTTGCTGCAAGAAGTCTGCTGTAAGTAGTAACTCTTTTGCCTAGTTGAAGGACGGGAGGTTCTTCGTCAAGACAATCTCTTCCTTCAAGAAGGAAGCTATTTCCATAAGCTTCGGAAGAACTCTGTTTAGAACAGAGCACCTTTTTTCCTTCACGATTCTTCATCCAGACCATTCATCAGGTAGGTTTTCTCAAGAGCGTAGCCCAAACTAGTATAGATTTTGAATTAATTCATCCATGATCTCATGCATATAGTTTTACTACGTTTTCAAATGTTTTTGGTGAATTTTGAATAAGGCGACCCTTCCAAGGGCGCTAATTCTTATTTTGACGCCCTGACCAGGAGTTGTCAATTTCATATAATTGATCATTACCCATGTTTAAAATTCTTTATCTATGAAACCATGAATCTAATCTAATGCATGATCATCCTAGTGGAATCCTGCTATTTTTCTGGTCCGCACTATATAATTTGTTCCTGAAATCTTGGAAAATGTTGAAATAACGACCTGATGCAGGTCGTCTCTTATTGAACTGACGCCCCATAACAGGGCGCTAATTGAAAAGTAACGCCCCTGTCCAGGGCGCGTTTTTGTTAAAATTCCATATTATCTAGATTCTGTAAAATAGAAATACAGAATGGACGACTAATGAACAAGCCGTCAATTTGTAAATAAACGCCCCTGTATAAGGCGTTAATTCCATGATTAATGACTTTAGATAAGTCGCTATTTTCCTGTGGTACTATTTTACACTGTTTCTATTAACCGAGGATTTCATTATCTCTATATATATATATATATATATATATATATATATATATATATATATATATATATATATATATATATATATATATATATATATATACGTGAGTATGTATATCGGCACTATATTCCAGTCCGTGAATATAGTCCCATGTTTCACGATGGTTTATCGCATTACCCCTCAATTCTCAGTGACATACAAGCTCTCCATTGGACATTCCGTTCCTCTGGACTAGCAAGTTAGTCATAGAGACCTCCATAAGACTCCTCGAGCCTTGGATTCCCTCAAGGCCGATTAAGCGGGTTATACCATAAAAACCTATTACACTACTTTGCCATGTCACTCTATAGAAACATGGTATACCGGCCCTCATATTATGCTATGGGTATGATATGAGAATTATCTTAATGAACGGGGAAAGCATGCCATTATTGTGATGTTCTTGTGGACCCCAATTCTATATCAAACATTATTATGATGTTCTTGTGGACCTCAATTCTATATTAAAAGAGTGACCATCTACTTGTGGGCACTTATTTGTCATGGTACCCAAGTTAGGGAACCAATTCCACCCAGTTTTATCGATATTCGTGATTATATCGAGTTCGATTTTGAACTCTACTCTATCTTAAATTTCCACAAGCTTTTTCCTTGAAACTCCATATTGGCTATACAATAAAGTGGATGTCTAGATCTATCTTTAATACTGTGCATAAGGGCCCGATCTGGCCCTGGGAGGAGCACCCAAAAGTACTAGTGCCCATGGGAGTTGTAATGATCACGGTGTCTAGCATTGCACCGAAGTACTATTTTCTCTTGATATAATTGGCATTCCACAGTCTCTCTCTCACTTGCGTGCGTGACTTTACTAGCGTGGCCCGACACGGGCAAAGTACTTGCGTGAGATAGCCAATTTCCACATGACATGATAAATATCTTGACATATATTTGATACAAGTTCTTGAAAGTTCATGAATAGTTCACTTCATTATCTCTTATTATACTTTCTATCTTGTCGTTTTATGCGAGCATGCATAGCTATAGTGCATTCATGGAAAGATGTAATTACTTAAACCCCTTGCTAGTTCTTGAGATATAATTTCCTACTGAGCGTTCGCTCACTCAGTGTTTCCATACTTTTCAGGTAAGTCCGATGACGAGACCCAAACTGGCGGGGAAGGTCAAGAGTGAAAGAGTTAGAGCTATTCAAGCATCCATCAGTCTTGTCTTCTCTATATTTTTGTTGAGTCAGAAATGTACCTTTCTTTTATTGAGTCTAGTATTTGCAAGGGTTTGTAATAGATATATTCTTATTAAATGAATAAATGGATTGGGTTATCTTTATATTTGCGCACTCTGTCTTTGTGTCGAATACACTACTACTCTGATTGACATGAATGATTTAAACTCGTCACGCATCTACGGGTATCTTCCGCGCTCGGGGCGTGACAGTTTTTGTGGTATCAGAGCCTAGGGTATTCAATTCCTAGGAAACTCAAGTCCAAGGATAAGTCTGAACCTCTAACCAGTGAGATTGGGTAGAACCAAGGGTTAAAGTCGGCATAGAATTAAAAGCCTTTGAACGCAATCGCATACTAATAGCTATTATAATTATAGGACAATGGCTGCCGAACGTGCTCAATGGCGCAACATGCAACGCACTCTCCAAGGCATGACCCAGGCACTTCAACAAGTGGCACAAGGAGGTGCACATCGTGGAGCAGGAAATCTCCACCAAAGCTTCAAGAACATGAACCCTCCTAAGTTCATGGGATCCACTGATTCAGATGATGCCGAACACTGGATCCGAGAGACAGAACGTGTTTTTAGAGTCATGCAATGCTCGGACCAAGAGAAGGTCATGTTAGCCACATTTCAATTAGAAAGAGATGCCCGATGCTGGTGGGAGTCGGTAGAAGCCACATTAGATCAAGGACAAGTTACTTGGGAGTAGTTTGTTGAACATTTCAACAATAGATATTTCTCAGATCGAGTTCAAGAGAAGAAAGCCGCTGAATTCGCCGCACTTAAGCAACGATTTTTGTCGGTAGTTGAATATCAAGCGCAGTTCTCTAGGCTGTCTCGGTACGCTAAACACTTAGTTAGTACTGAGAAGATGAAAGCTCGAAGATTCCTTAATGGGCTCAGGCCCCAATATATCACACAACTGGCACCGATGGACATACAAGTCTATTCGGAGATGGTTTGACGAGCCCAATTACTAGAAGATGCCACGGAACTATCTGATAGGATCCGTGGGAAAGACAAGAAGGAGAATGTTACTAGCTCTGGCACCTTCAAACCTAATTTCAAGAAGAGGTCAAGTAATGGAGGCATTCCCTCCCAGAAGCAAAAGTTCAAGAAGACCAAACCTTTCTCCATCACCACTACACCTGCTAAGGTGGTATGTAAGCACTGTGATAAGGCCGGGCACAAGGCCGAAGAATGTTGGAGGAAACTTGGAGCGTGTCTCCGTTGTGGGAGCTGTGATCATCGGATTCCCGATTGTCCCCTACTCAATGATCAAGCCGGTGACGGAAAGCGCCCGGTAACAAAGAATGCTCGTCTCCACGCAATTAAGGAGACCGAAGAAGACGAAGGCGGACTAGTAGAAGGTACACTAAAAGTTTGTTCCAAGTCTGCACATGTCTTATTTGATACGGGTGCATCACATTCTTTTATTTCCAAGAAGTTTGCTGACCCACTGCCTATGGAGCCGGAATAGATGAAAATATTTTTATCTACTCCTATCGGAAACGAAACCGATATTACTCACCATTATCAAAACTGTGAAGTCTTAGTAAAAGGAAGGAATCTTCCTATCGACCTCATATGTCTAGACCTAAAGGAATATGATGTCATATTGGGAGCAGATTGGTTATCTAGGTATCAGGCAACTGTGGATTGCCGTAACAGCAAAGTTACTTTCAAGGACTTTCCAGAACTAGTCTATTCTAGCCCTAAGAGTCGGAGCAAGTCACCTCTTATTTCGGCTCTCCGAGCTAGCAAGCTAATAAGGAAAGGATGTGTATCTTTCCTTGCATTTGTCACCATTAAGGAGACTAAGGAAACTAAACTAAAAGACATCCCTGTTGTGCAAGAATTTTCGGATGTGTTTCTGAAAGAATTACCTGGATTACCCCCACAAAGAGAAGTGGCCTTCACCATCGATTTAGTCCCTGGTGCTGGACCAGTTTCTAAGGCACCATATAGGATGTCCCCTGCCGAACTCAAGGAGCTGAAGGAGCAATTAATTTAGCTTCTCAAGAAGGGATTTATTAGACCAAGCACTTCCCCGTGGGGAGCACCTGTGCTATTTGTAAAGAAGAAAGATGGATCCATGAGGTTATGCATCGACTATCGACAGTTGAATCATCTCACTATCAAGAACAAGTATCCACTGCCGAGAATCGATGAGTTATTTGATCAAATATCAGGATCCAAGTATTTTTGAAAGATTGATCTCAGGTCAAGTTATCACCAACTAAGGATCAAGGATGAGGACATTCATAAGACCGCATTCAGAAGCAAGTATGGCCATTATGAGTTTGTTGTTATGCCTTTTGGACTAACAAATGCCCCTGCTGCCTTCATGCAGTTGATGAATAGTATATTCAGACCTTATCTAGATCAATTCGTGGTGGTTTTCATTGATGATATATTGATTTACTCCAAGACCAAGGGAGAGCATGAGGAACATTTAAGGATTGCATTACAGATATTGAGGACAAATCATATATATGCAAAGCTCAGCAAATGTGAATTTTGGTTAAAGGAAGTAGCTTTCTTGGGGCATGTTATATCAAAAGACGGTTTATCCGTAGATCCCTCAAAGGTTGAAGCTGTAAGGAATTGGGAAAGACCGACCAATGCTAGCGAGGTCCGTAGTTTCTTGGGTCTTGCGGGCTACTATCGGTGATTCATCAAGGATTTCTCCAAGATAGCCGTACCACTCATTAGGCTAACTCGCAAGGAGGTACGCTATGAATGGAGCGAGGATTGTGAACGAAGCTTCCAAGCTCTCAAGGATCACTTAACTACTGCCCCAGTCTTAGCTCTACCAATTGAAGGAGAAAAGTTCGAGGTATACACCGATGCATCTGGCATTGGCCTCGGATGTGTTTTAATGCAACAAGGGAAGGTTATAGCCTACTCTTCTCGCCAATTGAAGAAGCACGAGGAGAACTATCCAGTTCATGATTTAGAATTGGCTGCGGTAGTATTTGCACTAAAGATATGGAGACATTATCTGTATGGAGTGCAGTTTCTTGTATACTCTGACCATAAAAGTCTTAAGTATCTCTTCTCTCAGAAGGAATTGAATATGAGGCAAAGACGTTGGCTAGAATATCTTAAGGACTTCAACTTTACAATACAATATCATCCTGGAAAGGGTAATCCTGTAGCTGATGCCCTTAGTCGAAAGTCGAGAGCATTATTAGCCAATTGTATGATTCAGGAGTGGAAGTTGCTAGAACAATTCACTAGACTTAATATAAGCATGGACAAGGACAGTAGGTGTGTCACCTTATCCCATATGAGCATACAGCCAGACTTGCTATCCGAAATACAAGGACTTCAAGGTAGTGGCCCGGTATTAGTGGAAATCAAGGGCAAACTAGAAGGACAATCTGTGTTCCAACTAGCTTCAGATGGAAGGTTGTTATTCCAAAATAGAACTTGTATACCGGATTGTCCAGAATTAAAGAAGAAGATCTTAGATGAAGCTCACAGATCAAGGTACACAATTCATCCAGGATCTACCAAGATGTACCAAGATTTAAAAAGGACCTTCTGGTGGCCTAATATGAAGAGAGAAGTCGCGGACTTTGTGTCTCGCTGTCTCACCTGCCAACAAGTTAAGACTGAACACCATAAGCCTGCCGAAAAACTACATCCTCTGGATATTCCCAAATGGAAGTGAGAGGATATTGGTATGGATTTCATCATGGGTCTAACTAAATCAAAAGGAGGATATGATGGAATATGGGTTATCATTGATCGATTGACCAAATCAGCGCACTTCTTGCCAATCAAGAGTCGATGGTCAGTTGATGTTCTGGCTGCATTATACATAAAAGAGATAGCCAGATTACATGGTATTCCTGTCTCGATTGTGTCCGATAGAGATCCCCGTTTTACTTCGCATTTTTGGAAAGGACTACAACATTCGTTGGGATCGAGACTTAACTTTAGTACAGCTTTTCATCCTCAAACGGATGGTCAGACCGAGAGAACTAATCAGGTGGTTGAAGATATGCTCAGGGCTTGCATCATTGATTTTGGTGGAAACTGGCATGACCACTTGCCTTTGGTTGAATTTGCATACAATAATAGCTACCAGGCAAGTATACAAATGGCACCTTTCGAAGTCTTATACTGAAGGAGTTGCCGATCACCCTTATGCTGGGACGAAGTTGGAGAGAAACAACTATTTGGTCCAGATATGGTAAGGGATACCACCGAGAAGATACAATTGATCAGAGAAAGACTGCAAGTAGCTCAGTCTAGACAAAGGGCTTATGCTGATACAAGAAGGAGAGATCTCGAATTCCAAGTCGGAGATCACGTTTTTCTTAAGATATCACCTGGACGTGGAATAAGGAGATTTGGTGTTAAGGGCAAGCTTACACCAAGGTTTATCGGACCTTTTGAGATACTAGAGAGAGTTGGCGAGGTTGCTTATCGCATCGCTTTTACCTCCTTAATTGTCCAAAGTTCATAATGTATTCCATATATCAATGTTGAAGAAATATGTGCATGATCCGTCACATATCATTGAACATGGAGACCTGGTGATTCAAAGGGATCTCACTTATGAGCAAAGGCCTATGAAGATCCTCGATCGCGAGGTACGAACATTAAGGAATAAAGTTATCCCCATGCTAAAGGTGCAATGGAGTAAATGTTCAGAACACGAAGCCACATGGGAGACCGAGGAGTATATGAGGGAACGATTCCCGAACTTGTTCTAAAAAGGTATATACTCTACACTCTCCACATATATATAAATATATGCGATTGAATTTGGGGACCAAATTCTTTTAAGTGGGGGAGGGTGTAGCAACCCTGGTAAAAATAAAAGGAAATAAAAACCCCAATTGATCAAAATAAGATTAAAAGATTTAATGAATAAATGATAAGAGCCTAAATAAGTAAATAATAAACCAAAATGTAAATAACGCCTTGATTCAAGGCGCTACTTCAAGAAGAAACGCCCTTATACAAGACGCGAATTCCAGAAAGAATGACCATAGCAGATGTCATCAATTATTAAACGGCCAAAATAATAAAAAGGGCAAGTAAACGTGACGCCCTCCACATGGACGCGTTTTACATAAGAAATGACTTTTACAAAGGCGTCAATTTAAACTAACACCCTATTGCAAGGCGTTAATTCCGTTCGAGTTTCGTTCAAACCAGGAGACTATCCAGAGCAAGTTTCTGGATAACTACGTGGAAGGTTGAATAGGGTAAGAACTCTATTAGGGAAATATTACTTCCAATACAACACTAACTCCATTATGATCCTGAAAACCCTATAAATACCCTCCTAATTCACCCAGATCGCTACTTTGGCGATCTAACTTTCGTTTTGCTACAGCTGTCGACCGTAAAGAACATGTAATGTTCTCTCCCCTGTCTTCGGTCATAATCATGAAGAATATTGATATTCTTCATCATCGTCTTTACTGCAGGAAGTCTGTCGTAAGTAGTAACTCTTCTGCCTAGTTGAAGGACGGGAGGTTCTTCGTCAAGACAATCTCTTCCTTCAAGAAGGAAGCTATTTCCATAAGCTTCGGAAGAACTCTGTTTAGAACAGAGCACCATTTTTCCTTCACGATTCTTCATCTAGACCATTCATCAGGTAGGTTTTCTCAGGAGCGTAGCCCAAACTAGTATAGATTCTGAAATAATTCATCCATGATCTCATGCATATAGTTTTACTATGTTTTCAAATGTTTTTGGTGAATTTTGAATAAGGCGACCCTTCCAAGGGCGCTGATTCTTATTTTGACGCCCTGACCAGGAGTTGTCAATTTCATATAATTGATCATTACCCATGTTTAAAATTATGTATCTATGAAACCATGAATCTAATCTAATGCATGATCATCCTAGTGGAATCCTGCTATTTTTCTGGTCCGCACTATATAATTTGTTCCTGAAATCTTGGAAAATGTTGAAATAATGACCTGATGCAGGTCGTCTCTTATTGAACTGACGCCCCATAATAGGGCGCTAATTGAAAAGTAACGCCCCTGTCCAGGGCGCGTTTTTGTTAAAATTCCATATTATCTAGATTCTGTAAAATAGAAATACAGAATGGACGACTGATGAACAAGCCGTCAATTTGTAAATAAACGCCCCTGTATAAGGCGTTAATTCCATGATTAATGACTTTAGATAAGTCGCTATTTTCCTGTGGTACTATTTTACACTGTTTCTATTAACCGAGGATTTCATTATCTATATATATATATGTGTGTGTGTGTGATTATGTATATCGGCACTATATTCCAGTCCGTGAATATAGTCCCATGTTTCACGATGGTTTATCGCATTACCCCTCAATTCTCAGTGACATACAAGCTCTCCATTGGACATTCCGTTCCTCTGAACTAGCAAGTTAGTCATAGAGACCTCCATAAGACTCCTCGAGCCTTAGATTCCCTCAAGGCCGATTGAGCGGGTTGTACCATAAAAACATATTACACTACTTTGCCATGTCACTCTATAGAAACATGGTATACCGGCCCTCATATTATGCTATGGGTATGATATGAGAATTATCTTAATGAACGGGGAAAGCATGCCATTATTGTGATGTTCTTGTGGACCCCAATTCTATATCAAACATTATTATGATGTTCTTGTGGACCTCAATTCTATATTAAAAGAGTGACCATCTACTTGTGGGCACTTATTTGTCATGGTACCCAAGTTAGGGAACCAATTCCACCCAGTTTTATCGATATTCGTGATTATATCGAGTTCGATTTTGAACTCTACTCTATCTTAAATTTCCACAAGCTTTTTCCTTGAAACTCCATATTGGCTATACAATAAAGTGGATGTCTTGATCTATCTTTAATGCTGTGCATAAGGGCCCGATCTGGTCCTGGGAGGAGCACCCAAAAGTACTAGTGCCCATGGGAGTTGTAATGATCACGGTGTCTAGCATTGCACCGAAGTACTATTTTCTCTTGATCTAATTGGCATTCCACAATCTCTCTCTCACTTGCGTGCGTGACTTGACTTGCGTGACTTTACTAGCGTGGCCCGACACGGGCAAAGTACTTGCGTGAGATAGCCAATTTCCACATGACATGATAAATATCTTGACATATATTTGATACAAGTTCTTGAAAGTTCATGAATAGTTCACTTCATTATCTCTTATTATACTTTCTATCTTGTCATTTTATGCGAGCATGCATAGCTATAGTGCATTCATGGAAAGATGTAATTACTTAAACCCCTTGCTAGTTCTTGAGATATAATTTTCTACTGAGCGTTCGCTCACTCAGTGTTTCCATACTTTTCAAGTAAGTCCGATGACGAGACCCAAACTGACGGGGAAGGTCAAGAGTGAAAGAGTTAGAGCTATTCAAGCATCCATCAGTCCTGTCTTCTCTATATTTTTGTTGAGTCAGAAATGTACCTTTCTTTTATTGAGTCTAGTATTTGCAAGGGTTTGTAATAGATATATTCTTATTAAATGAATAAATGGATTGGGTTATCTTTATATTTGCGCACTCTGTCTTTGTGTCGAATACACTACTACTCTGATTGACATGAATGATATAAACTCATCACGCATCTACGGGTATCTTCCGCGCTTGGGGCGTGACAGGACCTCTCTATTGGATATTCCTTCCAATGGACTAGGAAATCTTGTTTCAAGGCCTCCGAAATTCTCCGCGAGCCTGGGATTCCCACTAGGACGCCGAGTTGGTTGTATCATTAAAGCCCATTAACTAGAATACACTATCGTTGTTTCTGGATCTAGTAATGTAACGGCCTTACATTGGACCGTCAGAAGCACGTAACGGCCATTGCATGACCGTGACATTTCTCTGAGTCTTTTTTATTATTCTGGACTCGGATCACTGTAACGGCCCGATACTGGCTCGTTACAGAATGTAACGGCCCAGTAGATGACCGTCACACAGCTTGCATATATTAACCCAAGGTTTAACCCAAGGGTTGATTTCTAAAGTTCTAGATGGACTAATGATAGTCTAGAACTTAGCATTATGATTGAAAAGACTTAATGAAATGAATGAAAGGTAAAAGAATGTACCGTTATGCTGTCGATTTATTTCCATGAGCATAACATTGTTTAAATCTATTTCTTGATCTCATATATTCGAATTGAAGCATTCATTCATTGATTTTCATTATTTGGAATTGTTATATTCTTGGCCATACTTTACTGTTTCATGCGTGGAAGTAGCTTAATTTATACCTGAAGATGCGATCGAGCACTGATTGTGTTCAAGGGCTCTATGCTAGTCCCCTCGGCTGATTACCGGAAACATACTATTTTATAAACCATGGGTATGATGCTACTGGCGTCGCATTGCGTTGGGAGTACTATTTCTATAAATAAGTGAAGATCCACGACACGACATGACATTCTTGCTTGATATTCCACAGAAATTCACGAAGCACTTGCTCATAAGTATAAGATGCTAAAGTGATGAATATGTGGCTTGCTAGTACATTCTCGATATATTCTTGTTCATGAAAGGCCAATATCATGTTCTTGTCCTATTCTTGCTAGTTCATTCTTGTTCTCATTCCATCTTATATGATTGTCTTGTTACTTTGATTTAATCGCGTGATCATCGCATTGCATGATTTTACCTTATTTATTTAGAGCAAAAATGTTAATTACTTTAATAATGCCTTCATGTTGATGCGAAGATACCTACTGGGCAAGTGTGCTCATTACCTATTTCCAATCTTTTTCAGGAAATGAAAGTGAGTCGGGTTCGGATTTGGATTATTCAAGTAGCGGATCCGAGAGCGATTAAAGATGAGCGAAGACTTAGGAAGTCTATAATGTCTAGATTGAGTCAATGTAATTTTCCTATTTCTTGAGTATAGTAGAATGAAAGATGATGGAAAGTGGTTGTATTTCGAATATTGATCATTTATGAAATAAAGTGGGAGTATGATTAAATTCTGTGCAATTGCATTTATGTGTGTGATTGTATTGCGCTCTGGTCGTTCTTGCTTGCAAGAGGCTTACCATGTCGGCTGTTCGCGCTCCCCGAGTTAGTCTTCCGCTGTAATAAAGGCTCGGGGCGTGACACCTTCTCTCTCCTCTCTCCTCCCCCTCCCAAATTTGAAATTTTCTTTCTCCTCCCCACTGTCCACCTCAGCCCTAGTTGGCCACCTCACCCACTCCTCACTTGCCACCTCAACCCACCTCTTCATCTCCCTAGGAACAATAACTACCCCATTTAATCCTACCCAGTCTCCTAAGCGTCCCTTGGCTTTCCCAACACACGTCTCCCTCTCCCCCATGCAATCTCCCACTCTCCCAAGGAAGAACACCCCTCCCCTAGCACCCTTTCCCATCCCCTAGGCCAGCATTAACCCCACCCATTAAGCGAAATTCAAATCCACCTGCCTCTCCCTCCCAACACCAAATTCGCAGCTCCCCCTCCCACCATCTGCTAGACCCCCTTCCAGACCCCATTCTCCACCTCCCACACCTTGAAACACCCCCCTCCCAGACCCGCTCTCAGCCAGGGGTTGCCCCCACACACATCCACCTCATTTCCCCTCCCATCTACCCCATTCCCCCATTACCTATCTCCACCCTTCATTCCAGTTCGCAGGCAGCAGGGAAGCCTCTGGTTGCAGAGCCTGCCATGACTTCATCCCGGAGCCCCTGGATGCACAAAAGGTACCGTCGGAAGCGTCTCCCAGCCCTCTTTGCAACGGTGGTGGTCTCACCGCCGTCTGAGCTCCTGGCTGCCCGGAGGAGCCTTCACCGCCGGACTGCACATTTCCTCCCTGGCAGACACCCAGTCACGATTTGCAGAGGCTCCCACGGCCAACTCCCTGAAGGCCTTGAGGCAAGACTTGGCCGAGATCTTCTTCTACGAGTCCTCTCTCACCTCCAAGAAGTGGCATCCCATTTGGACTCCAGAGTGGTCTCCGTTCAAAGAGGACTCAACCACGAATCCAACGACTCCAGCCACGCCGGAATCAGAGCTCGGGAGCATCCGTGGCAGCCTCATCTTCCTGCTGCGGAGGTGCAGAAGCTACCAGAACCAGTAAACAGAGACCATGTTCGCACCTCTGCCCCAACCAGCGCCATCATTCAAAAATTCCCCCAAAAATTGGACGTCCTCCCGGGTCAACTACGAAGGTTTTTCCACTGGTTTCGTCTTAATCGGAGTTCGGGAGAGTCCGCAGCGGTGTCGACAGTGACAGTCTGTCCCTTATTTCTGAGAGTGGACAGAACCGATGATCTTCTTCCGCTTCGGCTTCTAGCGTAGTTTTCCCCACCCCGCCTGGCTGGCTGACCACCCCTCCCAGTGTGGTGGTACGTTTTGGTTGTAAAACTAATCCCCACCCCTAGTCCAACCCCCTTGCAAGGGGCGTAGTGCATGTTAATTAAAATTTCAGGTTGAAGCTTCATCGGCGCGGCGTGCGGGTAAGCCCACGCTTCCTCGCTCGCCCTCGTCTCTGACTGGGATCAGTGTCTTCACATCGATCAGGTGAGCTCCTGACCACACTCCTATGCTGGATTATTTGTGCTTGTTTAGTTTTGCTTCTAGTGTGCCGTCGGTCGGTGAGGAGTGTTCGGACTCAAATTACTACTATGTGAGTGTCCACCGCGGGTGAGTTGTGAGCGAGACTAAATTACCCACGCCCTCGGCGTGCTGGCCGCCCCCAAGAGTGGGCATCCTAGGACCCTTAGGGGTTCAACCTTAAGCTAGCCAATCCTCGGACCCACGAGGTCCCGTCTTGGACCCTCACCATAATCACCAAGTTGCCTACGGGCACTAATGTACGCTTAGCGGGAGAGTCCGCTCGAGTGAAGTTGCCGGTCCGTGAATCTTGTTTGCTTGCTAGGTCCGGGGGATTGATATATTAGTTGCTGCATTCCTAAGGCTTCATCAAACATCCTAGGTCATGTAACATCAGACTGCCCCATGGACAACTGGATGCCATGGGTAGTACTGCTGTTGAAATATGTGAATAGACGGGAATTTCTGGGCCGGGAGGTAACTGATCAACTGACGGCCATAACATTGGAGCGAGCTGAGTGCCGAACTGCTCTTGCCTCCTTAAGAGGGACTGCAGGGCAGATGAGAGATGCAGCCAGTACCTCTTCACAGTGCCGAACCTTCCTCACAGCTCGGATAGCAGAACTGTGCGCCGAACTCTCCAGGGCCGAAGCCGAGCTTCAGGAGGCCAAGCGTTTGGAAGTTCAGAGTATAGAGGAAGCGGAAATGGCCGAAGGGCAAACCGCTTCTCTTGAAGAGAAACTATCCCAGCTGGAGGCCGCCGAGTCTTGACTGCAAGAGCTAACCCGCCACCCTTCCTTGGGTATTTTAGAGCTAGAGCACATCTTCCGACGCCTGCTACAGTAGTCTCTTCCGTTTGCCTTTTGTTTTGGTGGGCTTTATGTACCCCGGGGTATGCCCCGAGTAGCATGTATCTTGCTGCTTCATAGGGATGAAACATCTTTATTTTGCCGTGAAATCATGATTTCATTCTCTTTTACTTTGTACTCTTTTTATTCGCCTGTTAGCTTAGTCTGAGTATGCAAGTTACTAGGGCAGGAGAGCACTCACGCCTTTAGCAAAGGGGTGAGGTGTTCGCTCCACCGCATCGTAACTATCCTCAGGGCCAAACTATGGCTAATGTAGGCTGAAAGACCGAAGGACACGAGTGTAGAGGCCTCCTAAGACCGGGGGATACGGTCAGAAGGCTTCTCAGTCGGACTCGACGATGGTGATGAGGGTCCAAAGGATATCGACCGATCCTGCCGATGATGACAGGGGTCGGAAGTAGGTCGACCGGGCATGCCGATGATGATAAAGGTCGAAAGGAAGTCGACAGATCTCGCCGATGGTGACGAGAGTCACAAGGAGGTTGACCGATCTTGCCGATCATGACAAGGGTCAGAAGTAGGTCGACCGATCTTGCCGATGATGACAAGGGTCGAAAAGAGGTTGATGGATCTCGCCGATGGTGACGAGGGTCAGAAGTAGATCGACCGATCTTGCCGACGATGACAAGGGTCACAAGGAGGTTGACCGATCTTGCTGATGGTGACAAGGGTCAAAAGTAGGTCGACCGATCTTGCCGATGGTGACAAGGGTCGCAAGGAGGTTGACCGATCTTGCCAATGGTGACAAGGGTCAAAAGTAGGTCGACCGATCTTACCGATGGTGACAAGGGTCGCAAGGAGGTTGATCGATCTTGCCGATGGTGACAAGGGTCAGAAGTAGATCGACCGATCTTACCGATGGTGACAAGGGTCGCAAGGAGGTTGATCGATCTTGCCGATGGTGACAAGGGTTAGAAGTAGATCGACCGATCTTGCCGATGGTGACAAGGGTCAGAAGTAGATCGACCAATCTTGCAGATGATGACAAGGGTCGCAAGGAGGTTGATTGATCTTGTCGATGGTGACAAGGGTCCAAAGGTGGTCGACCGATCTTGCCGATGATGGCAAGGGTCGCATGAAGGTTGACCGATCTTCCCGATGGTGACGAGGGTCACAAGGATATCGACCCGTCTTGTCGATGATGACAAGGGTCGAAAAGAGGTTGACAAATCTTGCCGATGGTGACAATGGTCAGAAGGAGGTCGATCGATCTCACGGATGGTGATGAGGGTCACAAGGAGGTTGACCGATCTTGTCGATCATGACAAGGGTCAGAAGTAGGTCGACCGATCTTGCCGATGATGACAAGGGTCGAAAAGAGGTTGACCGATCTCGCCGATTGTGACGAGGGTCAGAAGTAGATCGACCGATCTTGCCGATGATGACAATGGTCGCAAAGAGGTTGACCGATCTTGCCGATGGTGACAAGGGTCAAAAGTAGGTCGATCGATCTTGCCGATGATGACAAGGGTCGCAAGGAGGTTGACCGATCTTGCCGATGGTGGCGAGGGTCACAAGGATATCGACCGGTCCTGCCGATGATGTCAGGGGTCGGAAGTAGGTCGACCGGTCTTGCCGATGATGACAAGGGTCGAAAGGAAGTTGAGCGATCCCGCCGATGGTGACGAGGGTCACAAGGATATCCACCGGTCCTACCGATGATGACAAGGGCCAGAAGTAGGTCGACCGGTCTTGCCGATGATGACAAGGGTCGAAAAGAGGTTGACCGATCTCGCCGATGGTGACGAGGATCATAAGGATATCGACCAGTCCTGCCGATGATGTTAGGGGTCGGAAGGATGTTGACCGATCTTACCGATGGTGACGAGGGTCACAAGGAGGTTGACCGATCTTGCTGATGATGACAAGGGTCAGAAGTAGGTCGACCGGTCTTGCCGATGATGACAAGGGTCGAAAAGAGGTTGACCGATCTTGTCGATGGTGACGAGGGTCATAAGGATATCGACTGGTCCTGTAATTAATTTATTAATTGGGCACTCCTGATGATGGAGTATGACATCACTTATGTCCCCAGAAAAGCAATCAAGGGACAGGGCATGGCTAAATTCTTGGTAGCCCATCTAGTGCCAGACAACTCACCTTTTAGCTCGGAGCTCCCGGACGAGGAGTCCCTTGCTGCTTAATCACGACAACTGGCTGAACAGAGCGGAGATGTCTTGCATTACTGGCAACAAAGCGCTCTCACAACCAGCGTACCTTGCTTGGAGCTCTACTTCGATGGCGCTTCCTGAGGGATTACCCGAAGCAACCAGGATCCAGCCACCATGGCAGGTGCTGGCATTGTTTTCCTGACTCCTCAGGGTGGAGTTTTGTACAACTCATGTGCCCTCATGAAATCTCTGACAAACAATGAAGCTGAGTATGAAGCTCTACTCATTGGGCTCCAGATGGCTCTCCACATGGGTATTAAATGTCTCAAAGCCTACGGGGACTCCCAGCTGATAGTCCGACAGGTCCTCAATATCTATGACGTGTGGAAACCGGAGTTGGTCCCTTACCATACCATCGTCACCAGATTAACCCAGAAGTTCTATCTCTTCGAAATTGATCATATCCCCAGAAGCAGCAACGCTCAAGCGGATGCCTTAGCAAAATTGGCCGCGGCCATCAGGCTCCCGCCCGAGGGCGAGATCGACATCGTCATCAAACACAAAAGGCTGATGCCGAGCTCACTCAAGGGCAACATCGGTCTCACCATTTACGAGGTCCATGACCTCGACCAGAGCATGCCTCCAGAAGAGGAGGATTGGCGTTCACCCATCATCAAATTCAAGAAGGGGTGGCTCCCCCCTGACCGGGCTCAAAGGGCCAAACTACTCCGCTGAGCAACCTCTTATGAGCTGATCGGTGACTCCCTGTACCGACTCGTCCATGAGAAGGACAAGTCTATTCTTCTAAGATGTGTCTCTCTCGCGGAAGCTCAAGCCGTCGTGCAGGAGGTTCACTCTGGATTGTGTGGTGCGTACCAGGCTGGAGACCGAATGAAGCATAATATTAAGCTCAAGGGTTTCTTTTGGCCAACCATGTACGCGGATTGCGTCCAGTACGCCCGTATGTGCCATCAATGCCAATCCTTTGGTCCAGTACCCAGAAGACCTCCTAATCCATTGCATCCTACAGCCCCCACCTGGCCATTTGCCGAGTGGGGCATGGACATCGCAGGGCCTTTCCCACCATCTTCCAAGGGCCACAAATACATTTTGGCCGCCACCGACTATTTTTCCCGATGGGTGGATTCCCTTCCCTTGTGAGAAGTCACTGGTGAAATCGTTGCTAGATTCGTCTGGCACAACATCATATACCGATTCGGTACTCCCAGTCGCATAGTGTCCGACAACAGGACACCATTCAAGAATAGGGCCGTGTACCAGCTAGCGGCCAAATTCCACATCGATTGGAGAACCTCTTCGGTCTACAACCCCCGGACTAACGGTTTGGCGTAAGCCTTCAACAAGACCCACTGCAAGCTCCTAGCTAAGATGGTTAGCCACTGGAAACGCGATTAGGGTGAGAAGGTCTTTGAAGCATTATGGGCCTATCGGACGGTCTACAAAACCCCCACGGGGTGCTCACCGTCCTCCCTTGCTTATGGGACGGAAGCAATTATCCCCATCAAAGTGGTCGGCCCTGACGAAAGTGAGTACCAGAGAATGCTAGAAGAGCTCGCCGATCTAGAAGGCAAGCTACTCGAAGCCTACAAACACCTGCAAGTATACCAGGCCCGCATGGCCCGGGCCTATGATAAGCTCATCAAGCAGCAAGCTTTCAAACAAGGCGACCTCGTCATGATGAAGGAAAAGGAAGTCATGGCAGGGCACTTCAGTGGAAAATTACAGTCGAATTGGCGAGGTCCATACATTATCCACAATGTCTACGACGGTGGGGCTTACACGGTTGTCGATCACAAAGGTCATAGACTGTTCCCGCCTCTCAATGGCAAACATATGAAGCTATATTATGCACCAGAGCACTAGTTCGCACTTCAGGTAGATTAAGGTGCACATCCCAGCTACTACCAGTGAAACTGGCCCCTCCCTGAGAGAGGAGGGGAACTCTAACTAGTCATTCCTTCCAATCTCTAGCCAAGCAACAGGGTTAGCCATGCCCTCCCAGAACCACTGCCAGTCACCTTTTGGGGGTTAACTTCCCGCCTTCGTCCTTGCCACGACAAGAGTAGGGACACCTCTGCCCCAACAACAATCCGACCAACGGGTTCCCAGGTAAATAAATAAAAAAAAAGAAGTTAAAAATAGAGATACCCCGGCAGACCCAGTCACCCTCACCCCAAGGGGGCAACTGGGGGCAAAAAGGCCAGCAACCCGGCTGAGGTGAAAACTCGGGAGAGCACCTCAGGCAAAATTGGGAAACCCCTCGACATGAAAACCCGCTAGGGCGCGTCGAAAAAAGCTAAAGGGGGTCGGCTCTAGCGAAAACCCGAAAGGGTGCTAGAGCCGATAACAAGAAACTCTTCTTCTCCCCACCAGTCAGAACGGCCTTCCACCCACTCCTCGGTGAGCCGTTAGCCTCACCCAGAGCCAGTCTTCAATCAACTTACGCTGCTAGAGCATGAACCCTACAAATCCCAGTTGGCCTTGCACTACCCCCACTCAGCTCGGCCAACCTTCGACCCTTGCTTCAACACCACAAGTCAACCAACCCCTGTGACAATCAAGCTCCTAGTCACCATCCTAGTAGACTTTTGTCCCAGCACATTCCCAGACATTCATCATTCTACGCCACTACATCCTACCTCCCCTGCAAATCTAGAGCCTTCAAGTTTCATTATAATCCCAGTTCCCTCCTACAATCCCTAATCCACCAGCCATAACTCCAGTCATATCTTGCCATTGCAAAGTTGCCCGTCGCCACTATGGCTTGAGGGTTTGTAAAAACCCTTATTAATGACGGAACAGTATCCGACTACCCACACCTTCCAGTTCCAGGTCACGTCCCCTGACGGCAACCATGGACGATAGTCTCCAAAAATATATATATATATATATATATAAGAGGGAAGAATGGGGTTAAAAATAGAGATACCCCAGCGGGCCTGGTCGACGCCATCACTAGGAGGCGACTGGGTGCAAAAATTGCCACCAACCTAGCTGAGGTGAAAACCCGAGAGGGCACTTCAGGAAAAATCGGGTAACCCCTTGGTGTGAAAACCCGCAAGGGCGCACCGGAAAAAGTAAAAGGGGGCCAGCCCTGGCGAAAACGCGTAAGGGCGGTAGGGTTGGTAAAGAGAAAAAAAACTCTCTCCCTCTTTACTCTTAACTTATGAGAGCCGTCGGCTATGACACGCCCCGATGGCAAGCATAACGTCACTCCACGACAACGGTGGCCGCTACACCCTCGTGGGTCGGTCATCTTTAGTGCCAGTTCCTGTTCCAATCTCCAGTCCCAGTTCCGACTACAACGCCTTCACAGGCCAGCCGCCCAGTCTCCAGTCCCAATTTCGGCTACAATGCCTTCACAGGCCCGCCACCCAGTCTCCGGCCAGCTGCCCAGTCTCTAGTCCCAGTTTCAGCTACAACGCCTTTATAGGCCAGTCGCCCAGTCTCCAGTCCCAATTCCGACTACAACGCCTTCACAGTCCAGTCGCCCAGTTCCAGCAACCAGCTCCCAGTCCCAGTTTCGGCTATAACGCCTTCACAGGCCAACCGCCCAATCTCCAGCCCCAATTTTGGCTACAATGCCCTTACAGATTAGCCGCTCAGCTTCCAGCTCCCGTTTTGGCTACAACGCTTCTATAGGCTAGCCATCCGCCTCAGCTCCAGCTCCGAGCTATCACACCTTTCCAGGTCACCCAGCTGGCTCCAGCTCTAGTCCCCATTTCCAATCATAGTCCCGATTTCAATTCCCAGTCCTTGTCCCAGTCCTAGTCTTGGTTGCCACGTCTTCCCAGGCCACCCAGCTAGCTCAATCCCAGTTTCCCAGACACATGCGAATCCCATTTTTTGGCTAATGGCATAATGCTAGCCAATACTCCACCATCCGGTTCGGGGTCAATACACCCTCCGGAATCACCTCTGCAACCCTAAACCACGTAAACTGCCCCGTTCTTATGGGCCTACGTTGGCTCCCTAGTATGCAGGCTTTCATCCTCCAAGAGGATTGGCCCATACATATAGCCTTTCCTCTCCCCTACTACCCAGTGCTCAACCTCCAGTTCCTAACATCGAGTTCCCTGAACCCGATCCCTGTTGTCCCCTATCACTCATGTCGGTGTATCGTAGAACAAACAAGCACAACTAACGATAAGTGGTCGCCATTTCACGCACACCACTCCATTCCATCGAGAAAGGAAGGGAACAACCTAGCAAACAAAAGATCCGGAGTTTGTCATTAATACTCTGTGAAAGGAACCCAAGACATGCCCTTGGGGTGACAAAATACATACACTCTGGATAGCACAAACAAGAAAGGAGAGAAATACAATCAAATCTCAGACTCGGTCCCCTCTAGAACCGCAAGGTGTGAGTCCGCAGCCGCAAGCTTCGCCTCCAAGGTAGACAAGAGCTGTGCGCTAGCTCCGGCTGTCATCTCGGCTGCCTGCCACTCAGCTCGGACGCGCTCGGTGACTGCCTGCTACTCATCCCAGGCCTTCCTCAATGCCTCAACCTAGCTCTCCACCTCCCTCAGCTGTGCGGCGCACTCCTAAGATGCCAACGCAGTCACCTCGGCGTGACTCCTCTGCTCAGTTACGGCTGACATAAGCTGAGTCTGATGCTCCTACTGTTGTGTTGTGGACAGCGGATCTAGAGGGGAGGGGTGAATAGATCTGCCCCTCTTTTCGCAATGCAACCCTCTTTAAAGCTAGATGATGAAATAAGGAGCGGAATATAACTAGCTTGACGAAGAACACAAATGATTTGCTTGGCAAGATGATTACACAATATAGATATTGAACCTAAGCATGCATCTAACACATATCAATCGCACAATCAAACCACAACACAAAGGATTTTAAGGTGGTTCGGACTGAATCTCCAATCCTACGTCCAGCCCTCACCAAATCCGGTGAGGCTTCACTAGTGCAGCACACCAAACCACAAATCGGAGAACCACCGATTGCCTTCCTACTAACCACCGGTAGGGACGTCAACACCGCAGATCAGACAACCTCCGATTACCTTCCTACTAACCACCGGTAGGGACGATTCTCAACTTCCAAGTGTTTGAGTGAAATGGAAAAAGAACAACTTATGAAAAACACTCAAACAAGATATAGAATATGCTTAAGAGAAAAGATCTTGTCTGAGATTTGCTGGAGCATGAATCTCTTGAGGATTCGATGAAGAGCTTCTTCCCAGAGCAGCTTGATTTCCTTCTTAGAATACGCTCCTTCTAGCTTCCTTTGATCACCCTTCTTGCCCTTGAGTGCTTCTAGCTTTGTTGGAGATTGCTTGGCTTCAGATCTGAGCTTGAATCACCTTGGATGGATGAAGAACTTCCTCCAGAAACACTGTTCATGGAGGTGCTACAGTACCTCGAAAATGGCCTCCCTTGATCTCCCTTGAAGCCTTGAAGTGATAGGGTTTCCAACCCCTCATGTGTTGGTTTTATAGACCTTGAATGGTCCTTGGACACCCCCCAGACCAGATCCACAAATCATGGGAGATTAGGTGAGTTTTGATTAAACAAATCCATGGAAAGGGGCTGGCCACGAGCTGGATTTCGAAGTCAAACATGACTGCATCGCGGCTGGCGGTCGACCGCTACTGAGAAACACTATAGACGGATGGTCACTGGGAATTCCGGTCGACCGCTACCGGCTGGCGGTCGACCGCCAGCTGAAAGACATGCAGACTGGCGGATGCTAGCTGGGGCGGTCAACCGCCCCTATGCTGGCGGTCGACCGCCAGCTGGGCTGATTCCGGGCTTGCCCGGGTCGGTCCGTTATCCGCTTCAGCTCCGTCGTTCAACGATATTAGCAGCCCGTTCATGTCCGTAACTTCATCCTTGTTGGTCTAGAAAGTACTAACTGAATCTTTATCTTTTGACTCTCATCTTGTGCAGTGGCCATGGCTATTTAAATGATGCTTGTAGTTGTTGTATAGACTTTGCATCAAGGCTTGGACGTGTAGACTTTGTGTGCATGTATGAACTCTGTACAGACTTTGCACCTTGAGCATGCATGAGCTTGTACAGACTTGCTTCATGAAGGTACAGACTTGGTAACTTGATGCACGAACACAACAGAACGCAATGTATAGACTTTGTGTGTGAAGTAGCCGGCTAATGTATAGACTTGTGTTGCAGCCATCAACCAACGTACAAACTTGGAGTTGTGCTAGTAGCCAACGTACAGACTTTGTCTTGTGCAACATACAGACTTTATTTTGTGCATGCAGCCAACGTATAGACTTCATCTGCAGCAACGTATAGACTTCAAGTTGTGCTAGGCAGCCAACGTACAGACTTCTTGTTCAGCAACGTACAGACTTTATCCAACGTATAGACTTCGTCCAACGTATAGACTTCGTCCAACGTATAGACTTTGTCCAACGTATAGACTTTGTCTGACGTATAGACTTGGTCCAACGTATAGACTTTGTCCAACGTATAGACTTCATTCAACGTATAGACTTCGTCCAATGTACAGACATTGTCCAACGTATAGACTTTGAATGCAGTGCACATGCTCGCAACCTGTTCGATGAAATGACAAACTGCTTAAACAGATACACAATGACATCATATGCAAACACAATGTGACTTATAGTAGTTGCTATCATCAAAACCATAATAGTAATCATGGTGCACATGTGTTCAACATTCTCCCCCTTTTTGATGATGGCAACACTGTAAGTCATTATATGGCAGAAATAGCCAAGATGGCAAAGTGTATGATATATGTAACATATGCAGCTCAAGATCCATGATAGTAATAGGATGTGAATGCAATTATGAATGCAGATATGAATGCTATGCAATTATGCAAACCCCATCACATACACATATGAGATGCAAAGTGAGCAATGAATTTTCCCCTTGGACTCCCCCCGTACACCATTCACACATCCCCCATGACAACTCACAAAGCATATAAGCTCTCTGTAGACACGCCAAAATTGACGTTACTGTGAGTACATCTCATATTGCCTTATAATATCCCAATTTGACCCTCAAATTAACTTTGTTTGAGTGGTTTTTCTCACTTTTCTTGGATTTATTCCTTTTTTCTCCCTTTTCTTATTTTTTCCTATTTTTCTAGATTTTCTAAGCATTTTTCTCTATTTTTATGAATTTTTAGAATTAACGACTTGACGTGGGGCGTCTTTTAAATAACGGCTTAACCTTGGGCGTTTCTCAAAGAATTGACGACTATAAATAGGGGCGGCCATTATTTCATTTTCCTATTTTTCTAGATTTTTTTGGGAATTTTTCGAAATTTTTTTGGAATTAACGACTTAACAGGGGACGTTATTTTGATTTTAAATGAAATAAAAATTAAAAAAAATGAATTAACGACATATGCAAGGGCGTCATTTTCATATTGAATATTTTAATATTATTTTTAAACCCTCTTCTAGAGGTGATTTGGTGGCCTTCCAAGTGTCAGAAAAATACGGAAAAATAGTAATTGGAATCAGCACAGTGAGATGCACCTCCACCTAAAAAATGAGAAAATAATATTGAGAAATGAGAAATGGCCCTGTTTTGAATTTTTTGAATTAACGACCTTGAATCGGACGTCAATTAAATTGATGCCTGACACTACGGTCGTCCATTCTTTTTGGCTGTTTATCATCTTGATTAACGCCCCTGTGCAAGGCGTCTTTTTCAATTAACGCCCCTGTGTCGGTCGTCATTTTCATTGTTGTATTTTGAGAGTCTGGATCCGACCGAAATTCATGTTGAATTAAAAATAACGCCCCTCTGCAAGTCGTCAATTCTGAAATTGACGTTTCCTCCGCGGGCGTCATTTTAAGAGACGACCGTCTCCAAGGCGTCATTTTTTGTTCCAATCCGATTTTCCCAGAAACCTCTTCTTTCCTCATTTTGAGCTCCTTTTCACTTCGGAAAGGATCCCGATGGCTTTCCATGACTGGAGGAACTCCTTCCAATAATTATCTCTTGCTAAAATCGGGCTATCCTAATTGTATTAGGATTTAAACTTCAATCTGCCCTATAAATAGAGCTTCTTGTGGCTCTATCGAGGGAATTTTTTTTATCAACAGCAGGAGGCCGAATTCGATTGAAAGGGGGAGATTTTCTTTACAGGATAATGCTGCTGTTGCTTGGCACAGGAGGGAGCTCCCTGCGTCCACTGCTTCATCCTATTGGAAGGGCCTCTCTCCCGAACGCTTAACAAAGCCATACGCAGAGAGCAGTCATTCATATCATAGGCTTCTCAGTTTTCTTTTTTCTTTTCTTTTTTTTTCTTTATTTATACATTAGTTCATATGCATGTGTGTTCATCCCCTGCTTAATCACACTACTCAACCACGTTGAGTCTTTCCTTACAGTGCAACACTTGCACTTGCTTTGCCGTATTTCCACAGTGCAACACTTGCACTCCTTTTGCTTTATACATATATTTTGCATTCATCATACCTCCCATACCCTTTTGCATAGGGGTTTAAGGGCCAACACCCAACAAGGTGTGTTCTTATACATAATTTCTATGCTCATCTTTATTATGAATTTGATGCTACACTCACCTTGGTTCTATCCATATTCTTTATTGGTGTGTGTGAATTTTGCAAGGGTAATCAACAAAGAGAAACTCTCTTCATCGGCTGGCCGATCGGAAGAGAAAGGAGCACTCACAATCTCCCCGCATTTGAGGTATTTATATTCGCGATCCCTCCATATTATTATTGTTTATATCCTTTGAGGCCCTCGCATCTCTGGCGATCACTCTCCTTACTAGCACCTCGTGCATGCTTATTTTTATTCTTTTAATTGTTCTAAGTGGATTTCTTAGCATCTACAAATTGGCAATCACGGTGGGACCCCTTTTGTTTTTCTTTTGATTACCCTTCCCCTTGGGCACCCATGTGTGCCATCTCCCCTTTTGCACCCACGGTGTGCCTCCTTTTGTGCTCCACGTAGCACTATCCCTATGTGATTGGTTAGTTTGATAGATTTTTAGAAATTTCATTTATCCATCTCTTAAAAAAAAATGATGAGCATGCTATATCCTAGTTCATATGTTTATTGATTGCCATGACTCTTATATTGTGATTGTGAGTGTCATTCCTTCCTATTGGTATTTCTATCACTGTTTGAGATTTCTGGCCGTTGGACTGTTTCTGGGAATTAACGCCCCTCATTGAGGCGTCATTTTCCAGAATAACGTCTCACACCAAGGCGTCATTTTCTTTGGACGCCCCTGTCAGAGGCGTCTTTCACTCGTACAGCCCCTTACTGGAAGGCGTTATTTTGATTTTCATTGATTATTCATCTGGATTACTGATAATTGACGCCCCAACTCCCGGGCATCCATTCTATATATAGCGCCTCATCCTAAGGCGCTATTTTCCTCTGTTTGCACTTTTTGCAGTGACTAGCGACTGACGCTCAGACGCTACTTCTTGATATATCGACCTTTCCCAGGTCGTCATTTTGTTCTGTGTTGTTATCTACTTGATACTGCCTGCTGCATTCATCCATTTGCATTGGTTTGGGAGACCTCCTCTCCCCACATTGTTAGGAGATCTTACACCCCTCTTGGTGAAGGAAGGACCCTCCATTGAGCATTCCGTCTCATTGGACCGGAAATTCCTAAACCAAGCCTCTGTAAGTCCCCGCACCCGTGGATTCCCTCACGGACGCTGGGCAGGTTGTACCTTTGAAGTCCCGGGTTTAGTTCGCCTATGCACGGTGAGAGAGTGTTCCTAGTTGGCACCGGAGAAAACCACATTTGAAACTAGGTTCATCCCTTGAGTGATCACGTCAATTTGTTAAAAATCATTAATTCACAAAGGTTCAAATAAACAAAAAATCAACGGTAACCATTCCAACTTGGGTGCTTCTTTGCAAATTGTTTTGCTTGAACTTTGATTGCATAATGGCTTATCTTGATAGACAAAATAACATGTTTAATCTTATTTATATTAATGAGGATGCACAACCTAGCACATCCTATACTCCTCAATCTCAACATCATAATTCTCATCATATTTTCAAGGGACCACGCCCTCATTCTTATGGCGTTGCCCGACCAATGGGCAATGTCCAATCTCATGGTCCCCCGATTTAATCGCGAGCCACTACTCCTACGAGACCGTCTCCTCCCGACGATGAGAAGGTCTCCCAGATCTTGCATGCATTAGATCATCTCACCCCTCAACAAATCCAAGCCCTTAAGGCCGTTGTTGAGGGTGCATCTCATTCCTCTCATCCTCCTTCCAATCCTATGCGGGTGGCCCATCACCCACTTCCATCTTCTATTCATACTCCTATTCGGGTGGCCCATCACCCGCCTCTTTCTATTCCTCCCTATTCACGGCCCCAAGGCCCATCTGTTCCTTCCAACCCGGCCCGACCGGGTCCTCATTTGGGTCAGCTCATCACGCCCCCTCCACGGCCTTTTTATGCGGCCCCTCCTTCAAGGCCCTGCCAACCCTCTGTTGTTCAAGTCACACCTCTCCAACGAACTCTTCTCGACAAAGTCACTTCGTTGGAGGAACAATTAAAGAGGGTTATGAGCCCACGGCCCGCTCCTTCTACTCCAGTCAATCCCCTCCATGCCGCTCTGAATGACATTACAAAGATGGAGAAAGCTTGGAAGGATAGGGGAGACGACTATGGCATCGACAGTGCGAGCAATCAAGAGCCGGCGGGTTTCAACGTTCAAGTGGACGCTATCCATTCTCCACCCATTCACCCAATTCACGCATGTGACTCTCCACCTCCACATACACAATACCATTACATTCCACCACCCACATACACGCCTTCACTACGGTGTCCACTTGAACCCGATAATGAAGAACCGGCAACTGAATAATTCAAGACGGCGCATGATGATGAAGCTCTGCAGGCATCCCTTCCGAGTTTCCTTCGCTTCCCTATCCCTTCGCTACCACTTGATGAACCCCTTGCTCAGGACGAAGCCACCATCCCCAATCCAACCCCCCTTTCTAAGACTTACTGGTGTTACGATGATGGGTGGATACATCGATCACCCACACCAACACATCATGAGTCACCTTCTATCCCTAACACCATTCGCCACATGCGGCATTTCCTCCGCACTAAACCCCCTTCTTTTATACCTCCCACTATGCCATCCACCTTCATAACACCAGCCTCCGTCGAGCCTTCCACCAAACTTCCGTCAACTCCACCATCAACCTCCACAACACCGGCCTCCAGCAAACCCACCACCGAACCTTCCTCAATTAACCTCCCATTACCTCCTGACCTAGCCACTCCTATTCCACTACTTAACCCTTCACCCTCACCCATGGCTAATCCTGAGCAGGATCCACCCCTTTTTGCACTCAAGCCAACCCCGACTGCTTCCGAGCAAAGGGGGAAGCTCGACGTGTTTGAACCTCCATTTCCACTCATCCTTTCTCCAACACCTTCCATTATACCTCCACCATCCATGGAACCTTCCACCTCCGCTTCACCCCCCTTTACTACGCGGAACAGGTGTCCTTCTGTAAGTACTTGTGCTGAAGATGATCAAGAGCCGGAAAAGAAAGATTTGGCCACGGCCGTGCTGTTCAAGATGCAAGAGTTTATTTGCCGGATACCAATCCGGGTTGTTGTGCCAAGCATGGTCGAAGAGGCCAAGTCCCCGCCACTGCTCACTAAGAAAGAATGTCAAACTTTGATGCCGTGTAAGTTTGTGCCCAAGGGTCGGCCAGGGCACCCCTTGTTCCAACTTTCAAACCTCGAACTTTTTCTTCCATACAAGGGGCGAATGCCTATTCTATTCAACATTCTTTATATGCCACGACCCCTGGGCAACACAATGCTTCTTATCCCGACTTTCCAACTCTCTCACACTATTACTTTTCACTCTTCAAGGGAGTTGTCATTTACCATTGAAGCTTCGTCATGGGCTCTTGCTTTATCCATTGGGCCAATTGGCTATACACTTTCACTGCCATGGAGGGGCGGTTATCTTGGTGCTAAGGGGCCTTCCACTATTTCATCCACCTTCTATTCAATGTCATCCACATTCTTGTCTATCACATTTTCTTCATGGGCCACTCCAAGGGTAAGGAGGGGGATCTCATCCTCTCGCCCTTCATGTTCTTCATATTCTTTGCATCTTATGCATTCTGTTGCATCCATACATTCATCGCATCTATTGCATTGCATTCGCATACATTTGCACTTCTTCTTTCCAGGGTTTCTGGACCCGTATCTTCCCCGCCTTCCGGAACCTCCGGATCTTCCGCATTTCCCATCTTATTCATCTTCATCCTCTTCTAATCCACTCTCCCCGGGGCATCGCGTCCCCTTTCCTGCTATTTCCCTGGAACCTCCAGGTGTTTTATCCCTCCTCTTAGGGCATGACGCCCCTTCTGATTCCACTCCTCCGGAACCTCCGGATCTTTCTCTTCTCCCCGGGCATTACGTTCCTCGGCATTTTTCTCTTCCGGAACCTCCGGATCTTTCTCTTCCCCTTGGGCATCGCGTCCCATTGTATCTTCCCCCTTCGAAACCTTCGGATCTTGCTCTTTGGGCATCACGCCCCAACACACCCTCACGTCCAGATCTTCTAGACTTCTTACTGATTCTCCCAGGGCATCATGTCCCTCGGTATTTGCTTCCTCCAAAACCTCCGGACCTTCCATCTTTCCTCCAATTCATCCTCCTGCTTCTCCGGGACATCATGTCCTTCATTCTTTTCTTCCTTTTCTATCATCTTTTTCCATTCCGAGGGCACCGCGTCCCTCGATATTTCCCTCCGAAACCTCCGGAGCCTCCTGACCATTTTCTTCCACTCTTCTCTGGGCATCGCGTCCCTCGGCATCTTCTTCCTCCGGAACCTCCGGACCCTCCATCTTTCCTCCGTTTCATCTTCCTACTCCTCCGGGATATCACGTCCTTTGTCCTCTTCTTCCTTTTTCATCATCTTTTTCCTTATTTCTTCCCAGGGCCCCGCGTCCCTCAATATTTTATCCCTCTGGAGCCTCCGGATTCTTCTTCCACTCATGATTCCCCTCCACAACCTCTGGACCCTCCAGATCCGCCTCTTTCCATCTATCAATTTCTTCTTCTAATTCCTCCTGATCATAGGTCCGACCCAACTTCTTCCACATCCACTGCCTTGGGAATCTGCCCTTTCTCTCACTGCTTCCGAGGCTTTAGTCCTCACTCCTCTTCTTGGTTTTTCGCTTCTTCTGTAGAATGTTCCATGTGATCAGGGTCTCCGTGCCTTAGCGAGGGAGTTCTAGCCCTCACCTCTCTTCCTTTTCTCCTTATTCATCTGGGTCTGGTCTAACTACCACTCCTTCTTGTTAAGCCACTTCCTAATCCTTTGCTTCCAATCCTTTTATCTGCCATTTGAGGACAAATCCCACGATGATCAACCCCGTCTCTCGCGGCAGCTGCTTCAACAGAGATCGCATGGTAACATGTTGACGTAAGTAAGCATTTTTATGATATCATTATCTCATTGCTTCACGCATGATTTTCAAAATGAAGTGCTTCTTGACAAGATTAAGAGTGGTGTTTTAGACCTTTATCTTAGGCCTTTGTTTAATTGAATCATTGTCAAAAGAGTCTTTAGGCTTACTTTTGCAGCACCTTTGGTTAATAATAACCTCGCGCTGGGAATTCGACATTCTCTCCCCGCTTGTTAAGAGCAACCCTTAGCTGGGCATCGCACACACTTCACGGCGTCCTTAGCCGGCTCCTTTGGTTAAACACCGTTGCTACTTTGGCCATGCCATGAGTATATCTGAAAGTCTTTTCTCTTCTTTACTCAGCCGCATGCAGGGGCAAGAGGTTGACGGACGAGATGACCAACCTAGGTAATCCCCAATACGAGAGGAGTCTCAAATAGGGGCAGTCTTGACCCAAAATAGGTATGAGTTTTCATATGAATTTCATGATATACATCTCGCCAAAAGGGCTATTATGAACATCAAGTTAAAATTTTGATAAATCCAAAAGTATGAATTATGGCATGACAAGAGTGGCAAAGTCCCCGCAGGGAAAACCCTGATCGTATGAATGTCAAGGGTCTAAAAATCAAAGGCACAAAGCTCCGGCACAACAGACTACCTCTTTGAGGGGAAAAACCTTGGAAGGAATTCAAGTCCCAACATCTCCCATCTTGCATAAAGCTTATCTCCAATTATTCTTCTCTCCTCCCTCCAAGACCGAATGTTTCTCGGGTATGACCTTGGTAGGGGCATCGTTATACAAGGGTAGCCGGTCGTAGGGCGCCACCTTCAATGCACGCTCAGCTTTGGGTATTTTTTAGTGAAAGGGGAAGGAACAAGGACCCTTAGCCAGTGGTTCAAAAACACCCTTTGATGCTACGTTAACAAAGCTTAAACCAAAATCCAAAAAAAATTGAATATTTCCTGATCCAAAATCCAAAAAAAAAAATTGAATATTTCCTGATCCAAAATCCATAAAAATTGAATATCTTTAAAAAAAACCCCACAAAAACCTGCATATTCCAAAATCCAAAAATTTGCATTGTATTTTCTGATGGTATTTTTTGCAGGAACAAGAATTTTGTAAGGACCAAGAGCACAGGATGAGTCCTCTCCATTCATTGTCATCTATCTTTTGATTCTCCCCATATTCACAATGATCACATCTTCATGATTTGCTAGGCATTAATTGATCGTTCATTTTCAAAATCTTTTAGTAAACTCCTGCTGATTTCACTTGATCACTCTACCACTGGGCATTACTTGATCCTGATTATCCAATCTCAATCTCACATGCCAAGATTGTCATCCTCATGGTAAACAACAAACAAGGATGCTTTGCAATGCTATGATTTAATTCATGCTAATACATGCTTGAATGCTATCCACACCAAGCTTTGAGTGCTTTGATGTCTATATTGTGATTGCTTTCATACTTTGATTCATGCTATGCTTGCTATGTTTAAATGCCTTATCCATTGCTTGTTATCTTCCTTATATCTTGGTTAATGAAATTTTGAGCGCAGGATAAGAAGCTCTTGGTCCCACCGACTGGGCATCATCATCATCCAAGTCCCATGGTGTTTGCACCTCATTTCTCAGTTCCCCACATGCTCATTGCTGTCACCATCTTCCTGTATGCATTCTTACTATATGTTACATACGCTATTAGATTATATCAAGGACCTTGTGGCTTTGGTAAATCTGGAATTTGAGTTCCCCTTCATCAAAAATAATGATGGTTCCAGAGGCGTCTTAGTCATACGGATAGGCCGTTGAGCCGTCCAAGACTGGGGATGATGGTTCCCTTTTGTGAGTTGGTGCGTGGATAAATGGGCTTCGACTTAGTATCAGCTCACGAAATCAGTTTGTTGACCCAGTCTTGGCAGTTTAACAATATTATCCTTGATTATCTTATATTTTCATTTGTTTTAATTTTTCATTTTAAACCCAGCATGCATTCATATAGGACTTTGAAACAACATTGAAAAATCATTCTGATAAGCTGATTGGAGAGTCAAATTGATCTTAATCTTTCCAGATATGAGATATTCATTGCTGAATGGAATCCTCAGTTCGTTTTGTCGCTGTTTTGCGTCATTTTCTCGAAAGCTCCTTGTTTGGATTTCTATCCTCTTATTTCAATCCTTTCCCTTGATCCATCTTGGCTGCAGCACGTCCACACTGGCTGGTAACCGCTCCCCAATGGTGAAACCTACAAGTTTGTGACCTGGGGGTACTTCCACCGCGCTAGAAGTTGATCATCTTCTTTTATCTCCTTCGTGCCCGCGTGCACACTCCCTCTTTATCTAAACATCGTTGATTTCATTGAATTTCCCGAGATTGCTTCATCTCGAGCTTTTGATTTAATTCTCATCAAGTGATGTTGATTGCGTGTCTCATCACACCTTGGCATCTACTTTTCAGTTCGCTCTGCTCCCTTGCAAAGTAGACGCCAAGGCGGGGCAGCAGTAGACACGCCAAAATTGATGTTACTGTAAGTACATCTCATATTACCTTATAATACCCCAATTTGACCCTCAAATTAACTTTGTTTGAGTGGTTTTTCTCACTTTTCTTGGATTTATTCCTTTTTTCTCCCTTTTCTTATCTTTCCCTATTTTTATGGATTTTCTGGGCATTTTTATCTATTTTTATGAATTTTCAGAATTAACGACTTGACGTGGGGCGTCTTTTAAATAACGACTTAGCCTTGGACGTTTCTCAAAGAATTGACGACTATAAATAGGGGCGTCCATTCTTTCATTTTCCTATTTTTCTGGATTTTTCTAAGAATTTTTTGTAATTTTTTTAGAATTAACGACTTAACAGGGGACGTTATTTTGATTTTAAATGAAATAAAAAATAAAAAAATGAATTAACGACATATGCAAGGGCGTCATTTTCAATTTAAATATTTTAATATTATTTTTAAACCCTCTTCCAGAGGTGATTTGGTGGCCTTCCGGGTGTCAGAAAAATACGAAAAAATAGTAATTGGAATCAGCACAGTGAGATGCACCTCCACCTAAAAAATGAAAAAATAATATTGAGAAATGAGAAATGGCCCTGTTTTAAATTTTTTGAATTAACGACCTTGAATCGGACGTCAATTAAATTGATGCCTGACACTACGGTCGTCCATTCTTTTTGGCTGTTTATCATCTTGATTAACGCCCCTGTGCAAGGCGTCTTTTTCAATTAACGCCCCTGTGTCGGTCGTCATTTTCATTGCTGTATTTTGAGAGTCTGGATCCGACCGAAATTCATGTTGAATTAAAAATAACGTCCCTCTGCAAGTCGTCAATTCTGAAATTGACGTTTCCTCCGCGGGCGTCATTTTAAGAGACGACCGTCTCCAAGGCGTCATTTTTTGTTCCAATCCGATTTTCCCAGAAACCTCTTCTTTCCTCATTTTGAGCCCCTTTTCACTTCGGAAAGGATCCCGATGGCTTTCCATGACTGGAGGAACTCCTTCTAATAATTATCTCTTGCTAAAATCGGGCTATCCTAATTGTATTAGGATTTAAACTTCAATCTGCCCTATAAATAGAGCTTCTTGTGGCTCTATCGAGGGAATTTTTTTTATCAACAGCAGGAGGCTGAATTCGATTGAAAGGGGGAGATTTTCTTTACAGGATAATGCTGCTGTTGCTTGGCACAGGAGGGAGCTCCCTGCATCCACTGCTTCATCCTATTGGAAGGGCCTTTCTCCCGAACGCTTAACAAAGCCATACGCAGAGAGCAGTCCTTCATATCACAGGCTTCTCAGTTTTCTTTTTTCTTTTCTTTTTTTTTCTTTATTTATACATTAGTTCATATGCATGTGTGTTCATCCCCTGCTTAATCACACTACTCAACCACGTTGAGTCTTTCCTTACAGTGCAACACTTGCACTTGCTTTGCCGTATTTCCACAGTGCAACACTTGCACTCCTTTTGCTTTATACATATATTTTGCATTCATCATACCTCCCATACCCTTTTGCATAGGGGTTTAAGGGCCAACACCCAACAAGGTGTGTTCTTATACATAATTTCCATGCTCATCTTTATTATGAATTTGATGCTACACTCACCTTGGTTCTAATCCATATTCTTTATTGGTGTGTGTGAATTTTGCAAGGGTAATCAACAAAGAGAAACTCACTTCATCGGCCGGCCGATCGGAAGAGAAAGGAGCACTCACAATCTCCCCGCATTTGAGGTATTTATATTCGCGATCCCTCCATATTATTATTGTTTATATCCTTTGAGGCCCTCGCGTCTCTGGCGATCACTCTCCTTACTAGCACCTCATGCATGCTTATTTTTATTCTTTTAATTATTCTAAGTGGATTTCTTAGAATCTACACTCTCCCCTTTGACAATGCGATAACGCATATAGCTCTTACAAAGGACTCACACAAAGAATTCTCCCCCTTTGCCAACAGCAAAAAGGAGTGATAATAGAAAAGTGTCTTTGAGACCAGAGCTGAAAGGAGTTAAGAGCAAGCCATTATATGCAAACCTGAAACAGACCGTGAGTAATATATATGGTTCAAAGCTAATGAAATCCGAATTCATCAACAGAGTTCGAAAAGTAGCTACATCCAAGATGTAATAGAAATGAACCAAAGGTGCATATCATGGTAATGTTTAACCATCCCTTGTCTTATATATCCATATTGAGTAACTACAAAGGGAGTAACACAAAAAACCAGTATTGAGGCTAAACAATCATGACTAAAGCATAGAATTTTATGAGTTCAACAAATTTGTTTTACAATATCTTTTGAATTTGAAGGCACATGACTCATATTTTCGGAGCAATAAAGTCTAGTACATGCCTCCAAGCCGTAAGAATACACGTTGATTAGATGCCAGTATTCCTAGGTATTTGGCAAGATTGACGGTTATACTTCAGAATGAACAGAGATAGCAAAGTCACGTCATGACATATCCAAACTCATTTCATTGTTGAGAAGATATGTTTCTCAGCAATTATGTCATTGCTCTGCCTAGAGTCCAGATGAATTAAGACAGAGATAACAGAGGCACATCATGACATATCATTCGTCACTTGATTTGATGACGTGACATATTTGTCTGTGCAACACTATCATTGCTCTGTAAATTGATTTTCAATAGAGATAGCAAAGTCACGTCATGACATATCCAAACTCATTTCATTGTTGAGAAGATATGTTTCTCAGCAATTATGCCATTGCTCTGCCTAGAGTCCAGATGAATTAAGACAACAGAGGCACATCATCACATATCATTCGTCACTTGATTTGATGACGTGACATATTTGTCTGTGCAACACTATCATTGCTCTGCAAATTGATTTTCAAGAATTCCAGCTCATCAAGATGTTTAGAAACAATACTAAGCTCTAGAGTATCACCAAGATTGTCATGAAGTCTGGATTTTCATATTTCAGGGTAGTCATTCAAGACATAACATGCAGTCTTTAGTGAAAGTCTATTAAAACTACAGAACATAGATGATTTCAAACAAGATATATCAGAGCTACAAGGAAATCATTAAATCTGAACCATTTTCATTGAATGGACAATCATTAGGGCATGTAATATAAAGCTCTTACACCATATGTCCGTCTGTCTCATGAACTCAAACCAGACTATAAGCCACTGAAGTACAGTTTGTAAGAGGTTAAGAGAATCAACAAAACTCCCCCTAAAGATATGCAATGGATACGCGAAGGAGTTATGTTTGCAATCAAGTGGAATGACAAAGGAGGTTGACCTAGTCACTCATGAAGGTAGCAGAAATGAGATGTATGACCCAACGCATGGTTGTACACTTATTAAATGCCACAGAATGAATATGAAATATATGCATGAATGTTGCACAAGGACAACTCCCCCTTACTATATGGTCTATATGCGACATTGACACATGGTACTTGGCAGAGGTGAAACCTCACGCATATTGAGTGCTTCGAGACAAGCATAACCTGCCCCTCCATACATCAACATTTGATATACCATGGCCATGCAAGAATGATGCGACACAAACTATGCAATGCATTGGGAACATAGATTCAACTTGATTATGCAACTACATGCAATGCGACACCATATGCAAAAAGACATATTGACATATAAACAATGCATGAATACCAACATGCAAAACACACAATTAATTGAACATGATCATCATTTCAAATTCTTATTGGCCTGAGGTCGGCAAAGACCAAGCTCTCTTCTGAGTGTTGAAAATCTGTCATTACACAAGGGCTTGGTGAAAATATCAGCAATTTGATTTAGAGTATCAACAAAATGCAGTTCAAAATTTTTCTTACTGACCTCGTCTCTAATGAAGTGATGCCTAATCTCAATATGTTTAGTCCTAGAGTGCTGGACTAGATTTTTTACAAGGTTGATAGCACTAGTGTTATCACACAGAATCGGGACACAACCAAGATCCACCAAGTAGTCTTGGAGTTGGTGTTTAATCCACAACACTTGGGTGCCACAGCTCCCTGCAGCGACATATTCTGCCACCGCGGTTGAGAGGGCAACCGAGTGTTGTTTCTTGGAGGCCCAAGAAACTAAACACCCGCCTAGAAATTGGCAATAGCCACTAGTACTCTTATGATCCAACTTGCATCTAATGTAATCCGCATCAGAATAAGATATAAGAGATAAATCACATGATGACGGATACCACAATCCCAAATCTTGAGTGCCGGCAAGATATCGAAGGATACGTTTGACGGCAGTCAAATGAGATTCTCTAGGACTAGCTTGAAATCTAACACAAAGGCATACACTAAACTGGATATCTGGTCGGGATGCAGTCAAATAAAGCAAAGAACCAATCATACCTCTATAGACCTTTGCATCCACCAATTTACCATTTTCATCCGAATCCAGTGAAGTTGAGGTGCTCATCGGAGTTGTAATGATTTTACTGTTTGCCATGTCAAATCTTTTTAGCAGCTCCTTGAAGTATTTGGCTTGGCTTATGAAGCAACCATCTTCTCCTTGGTTGACCTGTAAACCGAGAAAGAATTAAAGTTCTCCCATTAGGCTCATCTCAAATTCGCTAGCATGAGGTTAGCAAAAATCCTCACACATTTCAGATTTTGTAGAACCAAACACAATGTCATCAACATAAATTTGAATAATCAAGATGTTCTTACATTGCTTCTTGGTGAAAAGTGTTTGATCTACCTTACCTCGTGTGTACCCTTTTTCAATGAGGAACGAGCTTAGTCTCTCATACCAAGCTCTTGGTGCTTGCTTAAGTCCATAAAGTGCCCTGTCTAGCTTGTATACAAAATATGCATTGTTAGAATTCTCAAAGCTATGGGGCTGCTCAACATAGACTTCTTCTTTGATCAAGCCATTCAAGAAAGCACTTTTGACATCCATTTGATACAGCTTTATTCTAAGGGAGCATGCAAAGACAAGTAAAATTCTGATGGCTTCGAGTCTAGCAACTGGGGCATAAGATTCATCAAAATCTACCACAAACTCTTGATTATACCCTTGAGCCACCAATCTAGATTTGTTTCTTATTATCTTTCCATCCTTACTTTGTTTGTTCCTAAAGACCCATTTAGTGCCTATGACAGATTGTGATGAAGGTCTAGGAACAAGATGCCAGACTTTATTCCTTTCAAACTTGTTTAACTCGTCTTGCATTGAATTTATCCAGTTTTCATCTTTTAATGCTTCATCAATATTTTTGGGTTCAAGCTGAGAGACAAGAGCAAGTTGATCTAGTTCTTCCACAATTCTAAAATGTGACCTAGTTCTAGGTGGGTCATTCAAGCTGCCAATGACATTTTCCAATGGATGATCCTTAAGAATTCTAATGTTTGTAGAATCGTTACCTTCCCCTAGAACTTGATCCCTTGCATTGCTTGATTCAGCTAGGTCACCATCTTCTTTTATTTCTTCTTGTGGAGGATCACTCCTGTCCTTCATGTTTAGGAATTCCCCATCTTCATCGTTTTTCCTGCAAGAGTTATCATTGTTAGAATCATGATATTCATCAAAGGAAATATGGGGTGATTCTTCCACAGTTTAACTTTTGATATTGTAAATTCTATAAGCCCTAGATCTATCAGAATATCCAAAAAATATACCTTCATCGCTCTTAGGCTCGAATTTATCTAAGTCTCTTTTGTCATTGTTGTGGATGAAGCATTTTGACCCAAAAACTTTCATATGTGAGAGAGAGGGCTTTTTACCTTTCAGCAACTCATAAGGAGTCTTTTTGGTGTGTGGCCTTACCATAGAGCGGTTGATAATGTAACATGCCGAGTTTACCACTTCGGCCCAAAATCTCCTTGGAAGTTGCCGTTCAGCAAGGATGGTTCTTGCCATCTCTACAAGTGTTCGGTTTCTCCTTTCAACTACACCATTTTGCTCCGGCGTTCTTGGTGAAGAGAATCAGTGTGAAATGCCTTCAGCCCTGCAAAGATTATAGAAATCAGTGTTTTCAAATTCACCACCGTGATCAGATTGAATCTTGGAGATCTTGAACACACCGTCCTGCTTTATCTTCATGTAGAGCGCCTGAAACTCATCAAAAGAATCATTTTTATGTGTGAGAAAGAAAACCCATGTGAACCTAGAGAAGTCATCTACCAAGACATATCTATATTTTCTACCACTTAAACTAACAGTTCTGGTTGGACCAAACAAGTTCATATGAATTAGCTCGAGTGGTTTGGATGATGTATTTTCAGATCTTCCCTTGAAAGATTTTCTTGTTTGTTTACCTAGGGCACATGCATCACACAACTTGTTTTCTTGTTTAAATGATAATTCAGACAACCCTTTCACGATTGAATACTTTAACAATTTATGTAAGACATTGTAGCTAGCATGTCCTAGTCTATGATGCCATAACCAAGCAATTTTAGATTTTGGTGCAGCAAGACAAAGATTTAAATGAGCAGGATCATCTAAGTCAATCATGTAAACATTGTTGACTCTCTTACCAGAAAATTTTACCTTGTCAGATTTTGGTTCAAGAATTCTGCATTCATGAGAGTCAAACAACACTTTATGACCTTTATCACACAATTGACTTATGCTAAGTAGGTTATATTTCAAACCTTCAACTAGCAACACATTTCCAATGGAGTTAGAGAGGTTCTTACCTATATTACTTGTTCCAATGATTTTTCCTTTGTTATTCCCTCCAAACGTAACCTATCCTCCTTCCTTTTCCTCCAAGAGACAAAATTTTATTTTGTCTCCAGTCATGTGTCTTGAACAGCCACTATCAAGATACCACCTGTTATGCATGGCTGCAAGACATTCCTGCACAAATAATTAAGCAATTGTATTTGGAACCCAACCAATTTTGGGTCCCATCAAACTCTTAAGATTTTCAAAACATGAAACCATTTCTTTTGGAATCCAAACCTTTGTAACATTCATGTTTTGTTTGCTTAAAGCAGAGATTTTGTTTTTCTTTTCAGCCTTGATATTTCCTTTTTGTTTAGAGGCTCTTTGTTGGATTTTGTGAAAGTTTGATGAAGTTGGCTTCTTAACCCATTGTGGCCATTGGTTGTTTTTGGGTTGAAAGTGATTGTTCTGCCGCCTAGGAGATTGAAAGTTATAGGATTGATGAACACATGAATCACAATTTCTCTGAAAGTATGGTGGTGTTGGCCTATATGAATGAGCAATCCAGTTTTGGTGATATCTGGAAGATTGAGCATGCAATGGCCAAGGAAGTGTTGACCTATGCTGCGGGGAAGGTCGACCTTTCTTAGGTTTTTGGACAGACTTTTTAGGAATGTTGGTGACTGCCTCTTCAATCTTTTCTTTCCCTTACTCCTTTTATTTTTGCTGGTTTTGTGTAGGAGTTGTGTTTGAGGTGGAAGCTTCGGAAGATGAAACAAATGCGACAATTTTGAGCCCAATTGGCCTTTTGTTTGTTGGTTCAAAATCCAACCCTTCCTTATTGAAGTTCATTCTGGTACCTAGCAAAGCATCTAGGTTTTCTCTTCCATCCACAAACTTTTCTAAAGATTGTTATTTATTCTTCAACTCCTTTTGTAGGTTTTCAATATTTTGAAGAAGTTGAATGTTGACTTGTTTGATAGCTTCATACTTTTTATTACTCAATTTACTATCTTTTTCATAGCTTTGCATTTTAAGCTTCATGCTATCAATCTCATTTCTCAAATCCTCATTTTCAGTTTCCAAGTCAGCCATTTCTTTTCTTCCTTCCTCCAAATCCTCAATCATTTTCTTAAGATCTTCAATTTCAGTCTCAAGTAGAGCATTCTTATCATTCATATTATGATCATGCACAAATGAGTTAAGTTTCTTTTTCAATGATTTATTCTCCTTTTTGTACATTTCATATTTTTCCATGAGTTGTATATATGCATCCTCCCAATCATCAATTGTATAATCTTCAAATGGAGAATTTACCTCAGTTTCTTCATCACCTTTGGCCATAAGGTAGAAATCTTCTTTTTCTTTGTCCGAGGAGCTAGTTCCGTCATCACTTTCCTCTTCATCGCTCCATGTGGACACCATGGCCTTATTCTTCTTCTTGCACTTCCATTTGTCGACTTTTCGGAATCTGTCGGGATAATCATTCTTGAAATGTCCTGGTTTATTGCAAGAATAGCAAATGATTTTATCAGATTTCTTAGAGTTTTTAGAATTAGATTTGAAACCATTTCTTACCTTTGACCTTCCTCTCATGAAGCTCTTACCTTCCTTTCTCAGGAATTTTTTGAACTTACGTGTGAGCATGGCTACGTCATCCTCTTCTCGCTCACTTGCCGAATCCTCACCTTCATCAGAAGTGCCATGACCGCTGGGTCCTGCCTTAAGAGCTAGGGACTTCTTCTTAGGTGCCTCAGCCTCTTTATTCTTGAGGTTGATCTTATAGGTCATCAATGACCCAATGAGTTCATCTACCTTGGTAGTTGTGAGATCTCTCGATTCTTCAACCACGGTAGCCTTTGTGTGCCATGCTGGAGTTAACGATCTGAGAATTTTCCTTACAATTTCTTGCTCTGAATATTTCTTTCCCAAATCAGTTAAACTATTAGTAAGCACAGTCAATCGAGCATACATATCTTGAATTGATTCATCAGGCTTCATGCATAACATTTCATATTCAGAAACTAAAATGTTGGCTTTTATTTCTCGTACCTGAGAGGTTCTTTCGTAGATTACCTCTAGCTTGTCCCACATTAGTTTTACAGATGCACATGTAGCCACTCTTGAGAATTCAACTGGATGGAGTGAGCATTGCATGATGTGTTTGGCACTCCAGTTGATAGTGGATTGCCTTATCTGTTCTTTGGTCCACAAGTCCTCATTATCCGTAAGCTCATACGGACCTTTGCTGATCACTCACCAAAGTTCGTAGTCTTGGACACGAATGAACACCTGCATACGATGTTTCCAATAGGGATAATTAGATCCAGTGAAATAAGGAGGCCTATTCACATAATGTGCTTCAGGTAAAAACCCTTAGACGCTGATCCACCATTTCCCTCAAGGTCGTTGGACCCCATAATGAGAGATTAGGCTCTGATACCACTTGTTGTGTAGTGGATAGCGGATCTAGAGGGGAGGGGTGAATAGATCTGCCCCTCTTTTCGCAATGCAACCCTCTTTAAAGCTAGATGATGAAATAAGAAGTGGAATATAACTATCTTGACGAAGAACACAAATGATTTGCTTGGCAAGATGATTACGCAATATAGATATTGAACCTAAGCATGCATCTAACACATATCAATCGCACAATCAAACCACAACACAAAGGATTTTAAGGTGGTTCGGACTGAATCTCCAGTCCTACGTCCACCCCTCACCAAATCCGGTGAGGCTTCACTAGTGCAGCACACCAAATCACAAATTGGAGAACCACCGATTGCCTTCCTACTAACCACCGGTAGGGACGTCAACACCGCAGATCGGAGAACCTCCGATTGCCTTCCTACTAACCACCGGTAGGGACGATTCTCAACTTCCAAGTGTTTGAGTCAAATGGAAAAAGAACAACTTATGAAGAACACTCAAACAAGATATAGAATATGCTTAAGAGAAAAGATATTGTCTGAGATTTGCTGGAGCTTGAATCTCTAGAGGATTCGATGAAGAGCTTCTTCCCGGAGTAGCTTGATTTCCTTCTTAGAATACGCTCCTTCTAGCTTCCTTTGATCACCCTTCTTGCCCTTGAGTGCTTCTAGCTTTGTTGGAGATTGCTTGGCTTCAGATCTGAGCTTGAATCACCTTGGATGGATGAAGAACTTCCTCCCGAAACACTGTTCACGGAGGTGCTACAGTACCTCGAAAATGGCCTCCCTTGATCTCCCATGAAGCCTTGAAGTGATAGGGTTTCCAACCACTCATGTGTTGGTTTTATAGACCTTGAATGGTCCTTGGACACCCCCCAGACTAGATCCACAAATAATGGGAGATTAGGTGAGTTTTGATTAAACAAATCCATGGAAAGGGGCTGGCCACGAGGTGGATTTCGAAGTCAAACATGGCTGCATCGGGGCTGGCGATCGACCTGCAGCTTCTGGCGGTCGACTGCTACTGAGAAACACTATGACGGGATCGGCAAGCGGCTTCAACAAAATTATCAAATAGATATTCATGTTTTAGTTGTCTCATGTTTATGTTTTAGTTGTCTCATGTTAATTGGGCCATATGTATGGGCCTAATGGGTCATGTTTTATGTTCTGTAGTAATTATGTCTCCAACTATTATGTAAGAGTCTTTTTTTGTGTGTCTTTTAGTCTTCCTAAGAGAGTTATGATAAGTAGGTGTTAGGTGTTAGGTGAGTTGTCTTTTGGTCTTCTTAGTGGAGTCTATATAAGTGTCATGTAACCTCTCTTTTAAAACAATGAAGTGAATCAAAAATATTTGGAAAACTACCTCCAACATGAGGTCTTTTACCCTCCTTCTATCTCTCTCTCTTTGGAGTGGACTCTCCAATATTCTCTCTCTCTCTAGGAGTGGATTCTCATGGGTTCTTTCTTTCTCTCTAACTTCTCTCTCTCTCTCTAAGGGGTGGATTCCCCCCCTCGCTCTCTCTTTCTCTCTCTCATTATCTCTCTCTTTTTCTAAGGGGTGTGCCACTTTCTCTCTCCTCCCCCTCCCAACCACTTTCTCTCTCTTCCCCTCCCCAAATAACTTTTTCCCTAGTTCCCACACCCTTCCATTAACTCACCCCAACCCCAAGAGCTCTCCTCCAATCCTCTCCTCACCTCCCAACCCCCAACTACCCTACTCTCCTTCCCCATGCATCCCACCACCTTCCCAAGGCTAAAATAACTCATCCCAAGGCCCAAATTCAAAATTCCCTCCACTCTCCCATTCCCCCCACACCCTAGGTCGCCCAACTCCAGCCCCAACCTAGCCAAGGTCGCCCTCCCCTTCCCTCCATCTCATTCCACAACCATTTGCCACCACAAGGTTTCAACTTCATTGCAGGTCGCAGGCAGCAAATTTGGTCCTAGAAGTTGCATCATCTCTGGCATTTCCCTGAATCTTCTGGTGGAAAGGCATACATCTCTGGAAAGTTCGTCCAGAGAGCTTTCCAAGCGAGGTGGTTTCGTCTCCATCCGAGCACCGGGCTGATCCGAAGGTCCATTCTCCCTCGACTGTGCAAAACTGCTCAGACAGAAGACCAGAGCCGGAGTGGAAGGTCTGCAGCGGCCAACCTCCTGGGAATCTGAGCAGGAGTTCTTCATCAAAAATATTCTACTCTGAGTCTTATTTCATCCCCAAGAAGCAGAGCTCCGTTTGGCATCCGGATCCAGAAGTTATCAATTTTATCCCACCGGGCATGCAGTTCTGCTTCCACTCTGTCGGCATCGACCACCTTCAGTGTTCATGATCTACCGGCCATCTCCGACCATATCTGGCAGCCCCGTCAGTTTCGTTGCAAAGAAGACTCGTCAACGGAACTAACGACTTCAGTGGTGCCTGATTCTGAGCTCGGGAGCGGTCGTAGCATCCTCATCTTCCCACTGCTGAGAACCTGTTACAGTCTGCGCAACAGACCTGCCACTCTGTTCAACCATCTGCCCCGACCAGAATCGGTGTCCACAGAAATCAAGAAAATTCTGGTGTCTTCCCGGTCCAGCTACGAAGAGTTGTCCACTGGTTTCGTCTTCAGAAAAAATCCGGAGTTGCCGCAGTGTCAAGAGAACCGACTGTCTATCCTGAAACACAGAGAGTGGACAGCATCGGCATCGACGGCCTTTTCATCACTTCTAGCTCGAATTCCCCTCCCCGCTTGGTGTCACATCACACTATAGACGGATGGTCACTGGGAATTCCGGTCAACCGCTATGGGCTGGCGATCGACCGCCAGCTGGGCTGATTCCGGGCTTGCCCGGGTCGGTCCGTTATCCGGTTCAGCTCCGTCGTTCAACTCCATTAGCAGCCCGTTCATGTCTGTAACTTCATCCTTGTTGGTCTAGAAAGTACCAACTGAATCTTTATCTTTTGACTCTCATCTTGTGCAGTGGCCATGGCTATTTGAATGAAGCTTGTAGTTGTTGTATAGACTTTGCATCAAGGCTTGGACGTGTAGACTTTGTGTGCATGTATAAACTCTGTACAGACTTTGCACCTTGAGCATGCATGAGCTTGTACAGACTTGCTTCATGAACGTACAGACTTGGTAACTTGATGCACGAACACAACAGAACGCAATGTATAGACTTTGCGTGTGAAGTAGCCGGCCAATGTATAGACTTGTGTTGCAGCCATCAACCAACGTACAGACTTGGAGTTGTGCTAGCAGCCAACGTACAGACTTTGTCTTGTGCAACGTACAGACTTTGTTTTGTGCATGCAGCCAACGTATAGACTTCATCTGCAGCAACGTATAGACTTCAAGTTGTGCTAGGCAGCCAACGTACAGACTTCTTGTTCAGCAACGTACAGACTTTGTCCAACGTATAGACTTCGTCCAACGTATAGACTTTGTCCAACGTATAGACTTTGTCCAACGTATAGAATTTGTCCAACGTATAGACTTCGTCCAACGTATAGACTTTGTCCAACGTATAGACTTTGTCTGACGTATAGACTTGGTCCAACGTATAGACTTTGTCCAACGTATAGACTTCGTCCAACGTATAGACTTCGTCCAATGTACAGACTTTGTCCAACGTATAGACTTTGAATGCAGTGCACATGCCCGCAACCTGTTCGATGAAATGACAAACTGCTTAAACAGATACACAATGACATCATATGCAAACACAATGTGACTTATAGTAGTTGCTATCATCAAAACCATAATAGTAATCATGGTGCACATGTGTTCAACACCTACGCCTCTCGGATCGCCGCTAGCCTCCGAGCACTCTACTCCTGAGCCTCGCGGAGTTGCAGGTACTCGGTGATGGGAATCGACGCCGAGCACTGACTTTTTATTTTGCATTTGAGTCCTTTTATTTACTTTTATATCCTTGGGAAAGTATATGTGCAATTGTAAGGCTTTGTAAGCCAATGTGTCATTCCCTAGGATTGTTTGGGTTTTTATGTAAAATGTCAGTAGGTCCAGCAAGGGGGCCCTCACTCCTTCCCCAGTGGTCCACATAAGTGTGGACGCACTTTTTATTTAATAATCGTTGTTTATTTGTTTATTGGCGTTTATTAAGTGCGTGGGCGTGCCAGTCACAAAGTGACGATTTATTGTGCGCTCGATCTGACTAATCAGACGATTGTGTGGTTCGTGTCAAGACTGAGACCCGCCGCGCCATAAAGGTCACGGCGTCATTTACATCCCCTCGGAGAGGGGAACACCCTTAATTAATCACCGGGAAAAGGGGCCTCATGGCCAGGAAAATATATCGAGAGAAACAAGCCGATAGCGGTCTCGAATCAGTCGGAAAGCCCTATGTCTAGGGAAACAAGCATTCGAAATATGTCGGTCACTCAAGGGACCATTTTGATATTCGGACGAGCGTCCGGCTTCAGAGAATTGTGATCATCACAGGGAAAGCTGGAGCATATGTATGTCAGGGTACGGGAAATTTATTGTTTAAAGGGATAGAAGACATTCGGTTGAATCTCGGTTAGAGCGGTCAGAAATCAGCGAGTTTATTAGCCCGGTGCAAGATCGAGTCAGGACCATTCCGGGGGCGCCTCCCGCAGTCCAAACGAGACTTGCGTGGGCATCATTAATATTTCCGGTGCCGAAGGGCAGCGGGAAAGTGTCCCGAGACTATATTCCAAAACAAAGATGTGTGCAGAGATAGCCGGCTATAGGCCAAGGATGTGGGTCAGGCGATGACCATGGTTGGGGCGAACCCGATGTCCACGCGTGACTCACGAAGGTCTTATTGATATTCCCACACGTAAGGTTTGGGGAAGGCGAGAGCCGTCTCATTCCATCCAGATTTTGTTGGTCATACACAGACCATTTTTATGTTCGGACAAAGGTCCGTATAGAAAACAAGATGGTGACGGGAGCGAATCTGTGCAAATGTCTGCCGTGAGTACGACAAGTTTAATGCAAGCGCGGGATTAGATCCTGATATATATGTCGGTTGCTAACGGACCATTCGTTGTTCGGACGAGAGTCCGCATTTGAAGCGCCGAAGACGATGACAAAGACATACAGATGTCTGTCGTAGGTATGGCAAGTTCAATGTGAGTGCGGGATTAGATCCCGATGAAGACAGATCAAGCTGATGATCTATTGGCCCGAGGTGGTTGCGGACTATGGCCATATCGGGGTTTTCGAGGACCACGTCTGATGCCACGGGGCGCCATTACTTTCCTCTTCATGCATAGTCTTGGGAAACGAAGGTTCCAAGGTATACGTGCGTGTCGATCACGGTCGGACCATTCATTGTTCAGACGCGAGTCCACGTTTGAAGCATCAAAGACGATGATAAAACCGTTCAAATGTCTATCATAGACACGACAAGTTTAATGTGGGGTTGCGGGATTAGATCCCGGGAGAAGCGGGTCGAGTTAACGAACTATTGGTCCGAGATGTGTTCGTATCATGACCATGTTGGAGGCTCCGAGGTCCACGTCCGATACCACAAGGCATCATTGATTTTCTCTTTGCACCCAGTCCGGGGGTGTGAATTGTTAAGTGTGGAGCCCGAACTCGCCATCGTGCGCCCTCGCACGCGGATCGACCTGCGTGGTCAGGTCGCGGGGTTCGACCTGCCCGGTCAGGTCGCGGGGGTCAAGGGGGCAGCGCCCCCGGAACAAAAAATTTGATTATGGAAGGGGGAAACTCTTTTATTAGTATTATTCATTAGCTCAAAACTCTTTGTTTTGTTTAATTATTCTTTCTTTTAAGCACGCCGGCGAAGGGAGGTGAGCGCGAGAGAAGAGGGGCGCGCCGGTGAAGGTATTACAAAGGAGGGGTGCGCGTCAGTTATGGTGTTACAAAGAAGGGGCGCGTCGGATTAAGGTATCTCAAGGGGCGCGTCGGAAAAGGGACACCAACGGGGGGGGGGGCGAAGGATTAAGGGGGCTCAAGGAGGCGCGTCGGGTAGAAGGATGCCAAGGGGCGCGCCGGTTAATGGCCATGAAGGAAGAGGGGCACGCCGGGGAGAGCGTCCGGAAATGGAGGGAGTTTTTGAGTGTGAAGCTAAACCGGTGCAGGGGGGTACCGCGCCGGGTTAGCCCACGCCGGATTAGGGTGTGCCGGGTTAAACTTCTATGAGGTTTTCTTTCATTCTTTTGCTCTGTTTCTTCTTTCTTTCAACTGTAAGTTAATTTGTTGGTCGGTTTGTTCACCCAATTGGTAGATTAAGTTGATAGAGAGGAAGATTAAGTGTTTTAATTGTTTATTAGGGTGGATGAACATGAGGATTCAAGTGTTTTGTTCAGGGGTGAGTTTGTTATGCAGGAACTCAGAAGGTTCAGTCTGTTCAGGAGCTTAGTTTGTTGTCTGTTCTTACATACTCTCTGTTCTTACGTGTTCTTCCTCTGGCAACATTTGGGCAGCATCTCCCCCGGACAGAGGCTTGCCAGAGAAAATAGAGGAACGCCAAACGGATTGCTCCGGGGCGAACCTCAAAACACGGAGTGAGGCCTCCGTTAACCCATAAGTGCCTGGGGAGACTCGAGGACCAGCCTTCAAGAGTTCCAGCAGCTTACAGGTGATGATTTCATGAAGCGGGACAAATGTATGCCATGAGGCCATGAATGTTCATCCCCTGACAGACTCCTTCGAAGGCCACGCTATGGAGAAGCATGCTTCGGAGGGCCCTGGATGAGTAGAAGGTGAAGTAGGGAAAGAAGAAGATAGACAAAGGATCGTGTTTGCCAAAAAGGCCTTCTGTTTATTCATCCACCGAAGGGGGGAAAACGGGTCAAGCCCAAGAAATTTCATCTCCACGGAGGAGAAATACATTATAGAGGGATAAAAAGGGGGAAGAGATACATGGACGGGGGGAACAGAGCACAAGCTCTTCCCCCCCAGCTCACCTCTCGCTCTCAACCTCACTCTCTTCTTCTTCACCTCACGGGCGCAGGGACGGGGGGCTTCTTCTCTTCGGGTGGCCTTTTCTTCTCACTTCAATAGCCCATCGGGGGGGTGGTTCGAGCCTCTCTCTCCTTCTTATTCCGCTTCCTCCTCTCTGCCTTTGAGCTCCCTTTTATAGAATGGCTTGCCTGGGAGCACTCCTGCCACTTCCACCTCGTCCGCAACAAAGTCGGGAGTTGACTCGATGCGCTGGACGATGCTGGTTCACGCCGTACGCTGTCGTTCATCCGAGGATGGGGTGTTCACAGGTTTGTAGGGCGATCTGCTGCTACTGCTGCCACCGTCGATGCATGCCTTCGCCACTGTGCTATCGAACGGATGTGGAAACACGGCTTCAGAGCATTGAATGCCCATGGAGATAGAGCTGTAGAGCATTGAATGCCATCTAGGCACCAGGCTAAAGCGAAAATAGGGTATCGGCTGGCGGATGGGATGTTATTTGAGTTCAACCGGCGTGGTGTTGAGCGCACCGGATTAACAACATAGAAAGAGGCATGCCGGACTAGCATCAGCAAGGGGCGCGCCGGATTAAGCATAAGCAAGGGGCGCGCCGGATTAGGCATAAGCAAGGGGGGCACGCCGGTTTAAGGCCAAGCAAGGGCGCGCCGGATTAAAGCTTGATGGAGGGGCGCGCCGGTTTAAGGCCAAGCAAGGGCACGCCGGTTTAAGTGCGGGCTACGCCGGTTTCGAATTCATCTTGGCTTCGCGGCTATTCAGACGGACGCTTGTCCTCCCGTGCTGCTTTAGCTGTAATGCACTGCCTCCGGGGTGTTTAGTTCGGGGCCTCTAAATCCCGATTCTGAGCTTTGAGTGATCTCCGACGCGTACCGAACATGTGTGCGAATTCTTGAGTTTCTTTTGATTCGGCCTTCGGCAATGCCGACTGGAGAGCGAGGGCCATCTCTTCAGCACGAGGGGCTTCCTTGTTGGGCGGCGGAGCACCGAGTAGCTATTCATCCTTCTTGGAGGAAGCATAGGGTTTATTCAGCCTTCCCATCTTTGACTCACTCTTGAGTGCTAAGACGTGCATGCTATATGATCATCATCATTTTATTTTGACGTCCACAAATGCCCCCCGCTCGTGGGTGGAGCAAACGAGGGATGAGTGCACGGGGCCCTCGAGTGTAGAGCTCTTCGACAGGATGTCTGTTCTTCCAAGCCAGTGGGATGCTGGTCCGGTGCAAATTCATGGGAAAACACTCACTCCTTCAGTGAAGGGATGAGGGGATCGCTTCACCGCATATGCACGCAGACTGAGATGTCAGAGTGGGGGTTTAGACATCGGTATGGGGTGAGTACAAAAGCAATGGTCTTTTATTCATGGCTTTAGACGGAAGGTCTGGGCCACATGTTTGTTCATCGATGCCGACAGGAAGTCGGAGACCGACATGATTTGTTTGTCTCTTCTCTCTTCATTAGTGCCGACGGGGAGTCAGGGACCGATGTGGTTTGCTTGTCTCTTCTTCTCTTCATTAGTGCCGACAAGGTGTCGGGGACTGACGTGGTATGCTTGGTCTCTTTGTCTCTTCGTCAGTGCCGGCAGGGTGCCGGGAGCTGACATGGTATGTTGGTCTCTTTGTCTCTTCATCAGTACCGACAGGGTGTCGAGAACTGACATGGTTTGTTGGTCTCTTTGTCTCTTCATCAGTGCCGACAGGGTGTCGGGAGCTGACCTGGCTTGTTTGTCTCTTGGTCTCTTCGCCAGCGCCGACAGGGTGTTGGGAGCTGACCTGGCTTGTTTGTCTCTTTGTCTCTTTACCAGCGCCGATAGAGTGTCGGGAGCTGACATGGCTTGTTTGTCACTTGGTCTCTTCGCCAGCGCCGACAGGGTGTCGGGAGCTGACTTGGCTTGTTTGTCTCTTTGTCTCTTCGTCAGCGCCGACAGGGTGCCGGGAGCAGACCTGGTTTGTTGATCTCTTTGTCTCTTCGTTAGTGCCGACAGGGTGTCGGGAGCTGACCTGGTTTGTTGGTCTCTTTGTCTCTTCGTCAGTGCCGACAAGGTGCCGGGAGCTGACCTGGTTTGTTGGTCCCTTTATCTCTTCGTCAGTGCCGATAGGGTGTCGGGAGCTGACCTGGTTTGTTGGTCTCTTTATCTCTTCGTCAGCGCCGACAGGGTGCCGGGAGCTGACCTGGTTTGTTGGTCTCTTTGTCTCTTCGTCAGCGCCGACAGGGTGCCGGGAGCTGACCTGGTTTGTTGGTCTCTTTGTCTCTTCGTCAGTGCCGACAGGGTGCCGGGAGCTGACTTGGTTTGTTGGTCTCTTTGTCTCTTCGTCAGTGCCGATAGGGTGCCGGGAGCTGACCTGCTTTGTTGGTCTCTTTGCCTCTTCGTCAGCGCCGACAGGGTGCCGGGAGCTGACGCAGTTTGTTGGGTCTATTTATCTCTTTTCTTTCTTTTCTTCTCTCTTTTCTCTTCTTCTCTTCTTTCTCTTCTCTTCATTTTTTTGTCATCATTTTTCTCTCTTTTATTCTCTTTTTCTTTTCTCTTCTCTGTTTCCTTCTTCTTCTCTTCTTCCCTTCTCTTTTCCCCTCTCTCTCTTTTTTTTTTTTGAAGAACTCCAAGTGGCTGCTGGCGTGGATGCCAATAATATAAGAGCTGTCGGCGCAGGGGCCAACAGGGGAGGCCAAAACAGCCAAGGCTGGAAGTGGGCTTCAAGAGCCTAAATTGTGGGATGCGGGCCGCGAAGGCCGAATTCTGGGAAGCAGGCTACGAGAGCCGGAGTGAAGGGAGATTAACGGGCCGCGAGAGCAAGAGGCAGGCCATGGGGAGGCCAAGATTGGGCTCTACGAGCCAGAGCTGGGAAAGTAGGCCTCGACGGTCGAAATTAGGTTTATTGTATGCACACATTTTTATTATTTATTTATTTTTATTTTATCAATAATTTATTATTAATTTATTATTTTTATTATATATTTCTTATTTTTTATCATTATTATTTTTTTATTCAAGCATGCAAGCATTCAATAGCAGGCATAACATAAATATAAGTAAGGCAGCTCCCTCGATAGGGGATGGGATAGGGACATCACCCACAATTCGTAAATGCGTGCGGGCCGCGAGGCACAATTGAGGGGTGGTGCACCCGTCAAGAGGATATCACATGTCTTGCATGCATAGCCTAAATTCACGCATTTCACCTGAGGCAATTCTCTGTAGCGTGACAGTGCAGATGTGTGAGCAAAGAGCCCTAACCGTAGGGATATGCAGGTTTTCCTAGTGACACTCGAGGATCACTCTAGCGCCTACACATTAGTTTCAGGCTTTCGACTTTCGGTAGCTTCACACAGCCCCCATCTGTTTATTTTGGTAGCGGATTTCACCGTTCGACGCGTGTCTCCTCATGTGTCTCAATGGGGATTTTCGGCTATTAGGATCTGTCCTTATTATAATTCTATTACGGATTCCACCATTTGACGCGAGTCTCCTCATGTGTCTCAATGGGGATTCCCGGCTAATAGGTTTCATCTTTATTATAATTCGCTTCACCATTTCGCGCGAGTCTTCTCATGTGTCTCAATGGGGATTCCTGGCTACTCGGATTCACGTGTCTCTCTTCCCCTTTTTTTGCATCATTTTTTTTTCTCTCTTTTTTTTTACAGTGGGGGTAGGCAGCTTTTTCCTCACTATTACCTTTCACGCGAGTGTAGGAATTCAAGCATCCTTAGAGTGCTAAGAAGAAATTCGGGCAATCCCTATAGTCGAAGGCTATTGAACACATTAAGTGCTAAGTGTGGGAGCGTTGCCTCAGGTTTATTTTGTGAGTTGGGCTTAGCGGTTCAGCCATGACTCTTCCCCTTGACGTGTGCACCTGCCATAATTGGGTTCCCTTCGAGCATATGCCGTGACGCGCGCGCACCCGGAATCGGGGCGATATTATTTAGCAAGAAAACACGGTCTTAGAAAATTCTAAGGAGGTGTATTATTCTATATTAAGCAAACATGCAAGCAGGGCAATCATGCATTCTCTTTTTTTTTGTGTGTTTGTTTTGTTGTTGTTTTGTTGTTGTTTTGTTATTTCCTTTTTTTGCATAGGAAAATATTGTTGTTACGTATATGTGTAGTGGTAGTAAAGGTATTAGGGAGGCAGACCGCAAAAGGGCTGACAGGATATTAGGGAAGCGGGCTGCAGGAGCTGAAGTTATGGGATGCGGGCCGCGAAGGCCGAATTCTGGGAAGCAGGCTACGAGAGCCAGACTTGGGAAGCAGGCCACGAAGGCCAAAGGTAAGCAGGCTGCAAGAGCCAAAACTGGGAAGCATGCTATGAAAGCCGAAGGGAAGCAGGCTACGAGAGCCAGAATTGGGAAGCGGGCCACGAAGGCCAAAGGTAAGCAGGCTGCCAGAGCCAGAATTGGGAAGCAGGCTATGAAAGCCAGGATCTGGGAGGCCCTTGTCGGTTTAACACTCCGTCGGCAGAAGGTCTAGTCGGTTTAACGCCCCGTCGGCGGAAGGTTTAGTCGGTTTAACGCCCCGTCGGTGGAAGGTTTAGTTGGTTCCTGTTTGTTGGATGGCTGGAGGTCGGAGGTCAAAGTTTGCCTCGTGACCCTTCTTTCTCTTCTTCTCTTCTTCTTTTGTAGGGAGGCAGGTACGAAGACCATGTTCGCCTCCTGTCTCTTTTTCTCTTCTCCCCTTCTTTCGTAGAGAGGCAGGTGCGAAGACCATGTTCGCCTCATGTGTCTTTTCTTCTTCTTCTTTTGTGTGACGAGGCGGGCTCGAGGGCCACGTCTGTCTCATATGTCTCTTCTTTCCTTTTCTTATCTTCTTTTTGTTTGGTGAGGCGGGCTCGAGGGCCACGTCTGCCTCATGTCTCTTTTTTTTCTTCTTCTTTTGTGGAGAGGCCGGTGCAAGGACCATGTGTGCCTCATGTCTCTTTTTCTTCTCTTCTTTTTGTGTGATGAGGCGGGCTCGAGGGCCACGCCTGCTTCATGTGTCTTTTTCTTCCTTTTCTTCTCTTCTTTTTGTTTGGTGAGGCGGGCGCGAGGGCCACGTCTGCCTCATGTCTCTTCTTTTCTTCTTCTTTTGTGGAGAGGCCGGTGCAAGGACCATGTGTGCCTCATGTCTCTTTTTCTTCTCTTGTTTTTGTGTGATGAGGCGGGCTCGAGGACCACGTCTGCCTCATGTCTCTTCTTTTCTTCTTCTTTTGTGTGAAGAGACGGGTGCAAAGATCATGCTTGCCTCATGGTTGTTCTCTTTCTTCTTCTCTTCTCCCTTTTTTTGTGGGGAGCGGCGGGTACAAAGACCATGTTCCCCTCGTGACTCTTCTTTCTCTTCTTCTCTTCTTTTGTGGAGAGGCAAGCGCAAAGACCATGTTTGCCTCGTGATTATTCTTTCTTTTTTGTGGAGAGGCGGGTTCAAGGACCACGTCTACCTTATGTGTCTCTCTTTTTTTTTCTTCTCTTCTTCTTTTGTGTGAAGAGGCGGATGCGAAGACCGCGTCTGCCTCGTGACTCTTCTTCTATTTTTCTTTTATGGAGAGGCAGGTGTAGGGACTATGTTCGCCTCATGTCTCTTTTTTTTCTCTTCTATTCTTTTATGTGATGAGGCGGGCTCGAAGACCACGTCTGCCTCATATGTCTTCTTTTCCTTTTCTTCTCTTCTTTTGTGTGATGAGGTGGGCTCGAAGACCACGTCTGCCTCATGTGTGTCTTTGTCTTCATTCTTCTCTTCTTTTCTCATTAATGCTTCCGCGCTGGAGTGTATTTCTATTAATGCGCCCCCAGGTTGGGGTGTAGCTTCATTTGGTATGCACCCCCCCTGAGGGGTGTGTTTTGCCTCTTTGCTTCTGTGCCCCCAGGCGGGGTGTATTTTTTTGGCTTCTATGTCCCCAGACCGGGGTGTGTTTTTTTTAATGCCCCCGAGGTGTGGACTCTTTTCTTCTTATGCTCCTAAGGTGGGATGTACCTCTCTTTAAATGCCCCCAAGCCGGGGTATACTCTTCACGGCTTCTATGCCCCCAGGTGGGGTATGTTTCTTCTTCAAATACCCCCAAGCCAGGGTGAGTTCTTTTGCTTTTTATGCCCCCATGGCGGGGTGAGTTTCTCTATATATGCCCCTGGCACGGGGTGTGTCTTTTGTTTCTTATACCCCCCCATGGCGGGGGTGAATTCTGCTTTGTCTACCCCTGAAGGCGGAGGAGTGCTTCTCTTCATATGTCCCCAGAGCGGGGTGTATCTTTGTTGCTTGTTGTGCCCCAGGTCGGGGTAGATTCTTCTGCTTCTTCTGCCCCCAGAGTGGGGTATATTTCCCTTCATATGCCCCCGACCGGGGTGCATTCTTTTCGCTTCATATGCCCCCAGGGTGGAGTGCGTCTTTTGCTCCTTATGCCCCCGGGATGGAGTGTACTCTCTTCATATGCCCCCGGCACGAGGTGCATCTTTTGCTTCTTATGCCCCCAAAGGGAGGTGTAATTCTGCTTCTTATGCCCCCAGGGCGGGGTGGATTCTGCTTCTCTGCTTCTATGCCCCCAAGCGGGGGGGGGGGGGGTGTATTTGCTGCTTGTGCACCTCTCTTTGTATGCCCCCAGGCTGGGGTGAATTCCTTTCTTCTTATGCCCCCGGGACGGGGTACCTTTCTTATTCAAAGGCCCCTAAGTCGGGGAATGTTGTTTCTTCTTATGCCCCCAGGCTGGGGTAGATCCCTTTCACGTGCCCCCGAAGCCGGGGTGTAACTTTTGCCTTGTGTGCCCCCGAGTCGGGGGTGCAATTCTTCTTCTACCCCTCAAGGCGGGGCGTAGTTCTCTTCATATGCCTCCAGAGCGGGGGTATGTTTTGCTTCTTGTGCACCCAAAGTGGGGTGTATTCTGCTTCTGGTGCCCCCAAGATGGGGTGTGTGTCTTTTCATAAATCCCCGGTGTAGCACCCGTGTACAAAAAAAAAATAAAAATAAATAAATAAAGACATTAAATAAATAATATTTTCAAATACTAATAATAACAATAATGTTTATGATAAAAAAATAAGAATAATAATAACATTTATGATTAAGTTTATGATATATTAAACTTATGAAAGAAATAGGAACTCAGGGTTATCAATTGTAAAGGGAATCCACTTAACAAAATGACCTCCTAGTGTAGTGGTTAAGTGTCTTGCCTTCAACCCAAAGACTAGGGTTCTATACACTCCATCAACATTCTTTTGCCAAGTCTCAATTTAACCCAATTTAAGGGGGCGACGTGGCCATCTTAGACACCAAGAAAAAGGGAAAAAATTCAAAATTTCCCAAGCCACTTATCCTCCATTATCCCCAACACATGTCACTATCTCATATCCCAGATCCTGAAATTTCGGATCTTGCCCCCCTAGAAATTTCGGATCTTGCCCCCCTAAGCCTGTCTAGTAGAGGGGATTAAATCTAGGCCTAGCTCTCCCATTGTGTTAGTTAGAGCTTCGAGATACGAGCCTAGGCTGGGAGGTTCTGTGCTGCGTACTAGGAGGAGAGGAGGTTGCTGGGGAAGCTTCTTCCTTCGCTAATTACCATCCAAACAGGTAGGTGTTCTCAATTTTAACTAAACTACTAGTTAATTAGTGCCTAAGCAGTGCATCTCCATGCGATTTATTGTTGCATAGCATATGTCAGCCTAGTAAATAGCCTGTACCCACTTAAATCGAAAAAGATTAGTGAAAGGATTAACATATATTAGAAATAATTAGCAGGTATTAGCTATAATTAATATGTGTTAGTAGGTCTTCTCAATTTTTAACAAAACCCATAGTTAATTAAGGCATAACAGGATATAAGTTCTTAGTTAGTCTATCTCCATGTGACGTTCTAGCATCAATCAGTATTAAACCTTGCATGGTATACATTCTATAATAACTATTATCATAATCTGCAGTAGGATTTCAAGCAACCCATATCTTACTTTAATTTTCTATTATTTAAATGCATTAACTTGTTAAGTAACTGTTAGATGCCATGACATTAAACTTGTCAGATAATCAGTAGTTAATATGGGAGTATTCAACTTGTTAAACTATCACTTAGTACTTAGTATAGTGAAACCTGTTAAACTGAGTACCTGTGGAAACCGTAAACAATTATGTCTTTATGTTAAGTTAAGAGTAATGATCTTTGAAGATTTTTATTTTTTTTATTTGGAGGGGTCTTGATGTGAAATTTGAGGGATATATATTTTTCATTTTCATCTATTTTTTTATATAATTATTTTCATAAAATTCCTTTAAAATAAAATGTAACACTATTCACTTTTACTATTCATATGACAGTAATTGTCTGTTAAAATATCATTTAATATATTGGAGACTCATCTAACCCGTTAAACTTAGTGTAGCACCCTGAGTATAAAATGAATAAAGATTTCTGACGTTATAAGTCAAAATCTTAATCCCTATATTTATTGATGTATTTATTACTTAAGGAAGTAACATGGCCTAGTGGTTAAGTAGCATATCCCAAATCTGAGGTCCAGGGTTCAATTCCTAGCACCAACAAGTCCTTTTTGGCTGCCAGACATTCCTGCATCACAAATTACACAGAAACTTTTGGACCCAAATGGTACCCGGGTCCAAGATAGCTTGTGAAATCATGAAACTGCTGTAACAACACCTTGGGAACCCAAATTTTGTTAGAACAGTTTGTCTTTTCATTTCTGAACTTGTTCAGGTTGTGTCTATTCTGAGTCCACTCTCATAAGTTCCAATTTCCCATCTGTTTCAGCTGAGAAAGTTTGTGGGTTCTGTTTGCATGTCTGGTCATGGTCGACATCTGGTAAGTCTGTGGTCGACCATAGTTTCTCCAGATACCAGTATCTGTTCTGGTTGAGCCTCTGGTCGACAGAGGAGGGGTCTGTTGTCGACCAGCTTGTTTCCAGACACCTTGTTTTACAGGTTTGTGTTTATTAACATGATTTAATGCTTTGTTTGTCTGGTTACTTCTGTGAATTTGAACTTCTCATCTGATATGACTGTTGTTTTTAAACTGATGTGGATTATCCATTTTCCCTTTAGAATTCCTCTCTTCTAAGGTGACATTAATCTGTTTAGAGGAGCTTTCAGCTATATCCTTTTGTTTGTTTTGATATAAGTTTATCAAGGGGCCTTTTCCTTTAGAGTCAGCTATTTTATTTAAAGTTTTTATTTGGAATTCCTTTTTAGCCGTTGGGTTGTACCCTAACCCCTCTTTCTGAAAATTTACTTTTATTCCCAACACAGCGTTCAAGTTTTCTTGACCCTTAGTCATTTTTTTCAATGTTTCCTGTTTGTTTTTAAGTTCACTTTGGATTCTTTCTATTTCTTTCAGAAGTTGACTATTTTCTTCCTTGAGTGAGTTGTTTCTTTCTTGAGTTAGCTTAGTTTCCTGTTCATATTCTTGAGTCTTTAATTTTAACTCGTCAATTGTGTTTTTCAGTACTTCATTTTCTTCTAATAGCCCTTTGACGTTTTCTTCATCTATCTCGCGTTGATTCAGTTTATTTTGCAAGGTGGTGATCTCCAATTCTAGTTCAGTTCTGTTGGCAATTGAGTTGCTGTCATTATTGAACTGATTAACCTTCTTCTTCAAACTTTTATTTTCCCTTCTTATTCTTTCATATGTATCAAGTAAATCTGAATAGGCTTCTTCCCAATCTGAGCTAGAAAAGTCTTGAAAAGGGGAGGTTACCTCAAGATCGTTGCTGTCTCCTTTGGCCAAGTGAGAGGTATGAAAAACGACATGGAGTAGGAAAACAACATGGACTTAAACCTGTTATTTTTATTATTATTACATTTTGGGTAAAAATGGGGGAAAATACTTAAATCTGTTATTATTATTATTATTATATTTTTGGTAAAAATGGAGAAAATGCTTAAATTTGTTATTTTTATTCTAATGGAGAGAATGCTTTAAAAAAAAAGTAGGAAAAATGAGATAAATTCAATAAAAGTGGAGGTACTAATCTCGCACAGTTGTCCGTGGATTACTCGTCATTATACACCTTGGACTCCGTTCCAACTCCACCTTATTTTCCTACTGGTCAAGCCTAGCCTTGAAATTCTTTATTGGCTATAAATGAAATGGATGTCAAAAATATGACTTAAATGCTGGCAAAAGGGCTCGGTCCGGTCCTGGGAGGAGCACCCGAAACCAAAGGGAAGAGATCTCTTGCTTGAGGGCGTCTAGCATTGCGTCCTAATACTTGCTAAATTGAGACATTCCATCAACACTTGCTTGGCCCGGACAGGGCAATACTTGCGTGGCCCCAAAAGGGGCAATACTGGACTTGAAATGTCATTGAGTGAATTGTTATATAAATAGCCAATTCCTACTGTACATGTTTCACCTTGCTTACTGATTTTAAATTACAGTCGTTCATTATTTGTTCAGTCTTGTATCACTTACTGTTAGATTGAATGTATATGCTTTCCTTGCTCTCATCCTGCGTTATCAATTTTTATAAATTCCTTGATCTCTACTGTCTGCATGCATGAATTGAAATATTAATCACTTAAAGCCTGTTAAGGTTTGAGATGTAATTCCTACTGAGCGATTCGCTCATCCAGTTGTTATCTAACCATTTCAGGTGATTTGGAGGACGACCCGATTCCAGGAGGGGATGAGTCTGAGTGATAAGTGTAGAATTAGAATTGCCCCCTATTATTGTAATTTCATTATGTTGGGTCAATGTTGTAATCTGAACTATGTCAGTATGTATGAGTTAGATCAATAAAGGGTATGAATTGATCCTTGTATTTGTAGAATCATCGGAATTATCAAATTAAAGGTTTAGCTTGCGCGCTCTTTTACTTGTCTAAGGTAGAAGCCCTTAGAATCTCTAGCTTGCTTTGGTTCTATATAAAGCACTGTCGCGCCGCGGGCAGGCTTCCGCGCACGGGACGTGACACCCAGAGCGGGTGTAGTTTATTCTTCGAATGCCCCAAGGCCGGGGTGTAACTTTTGCTTTATGTGCCCCCGAGTCGGGGTGGATTCTCTTCATGTGCCCCTGGGCCGGGGTGTATTCTACTTCTTGTGCCCTAGGCGGAGTTTGTCTCTTTCTTTGCATGTCCCCATGCCGGGGTGTATTTCTTGCTTCTTATGCCGCCATGGCGGGGTATAGTCTTTGCTTCTTGTGTCCCTAGAGCGGGGTAGAGTCTTTGCTTCTTATACCCCATGGCGGGTTAAAGCATTCCCCACAGGGGCAAGATTTCATTAAGCCACAGTTGCGGCTTATTGGATCTCCTAGCAGCCACTGGAGGGGCTGTTTTATACCGGATAGGGGCAGCAGGAAGGTGGAATGGGCCAGGGCATTGTACCGCAGACTTCGACCCTCCTAGAGTGGGGCGGGATGTCGGGCTTCTTCTCGTTCTCTTGGTCGGCCACGCTTGCCAAAATTTTGTCCTTTCTTTTCTTTTCTTCTTCTTCTTCTCTTTTTTTTATGTAATAGACCAAGGTGGGTGTGCAGGAGAGCGCTCACCCCCTCAGGGAGGGGATGAGTGGTTCGCTCCACCGCCTCAATCCCACAGTGGTAATCTTCGTTCAGCACGGGTCCCGACGGATATGACCGCACAACCTTCTCTCATCGATTCTTTCTCTTCCCCTTTCGTTCCTTTCTTCTTATCATTTCATTTTTTTCCCTTCTATTCTTATATTCTTCTTTTCTTCTTTTTTTTTGGAAAGGGGGATTTGATTTCCCCTCCCTCTCTTCTTTTCCTCTTCTCTCTTTTTTTAGCGGCCTTCATGATTCCTGAAAGCTGCATATGCCTCGGAGTAGCGTCCTGGAGGCCCTAAAGATAATTACGCCTGGTCCGGCTTTTCCCCCCATAGGGCTGGCGAAGACAACACCAGCAATTCATCAAAGCAGACAAACATTGTTTATTAGGAGGCCATGAGGCCCCGAATCTCGGCGAAGAGATGAAGGGTGGTTCCAGTCCCACCGGGCGTGCCAGACTTGTGGACGCACTTTTTATTTAATAATCGTTGTTTATTTGTTTATTGGCGTTTATTAAGTGCGTGGGCGTGCCAGTCACAAAGTGACGATTTATTGTGCCCTCGATCTGACTAATCAGACGATTGTGTGGTTCGTGTCGGGACTGAGACCCGCCGCGCCATAAAGGTCACGACGTCATTTACATCCCCTCGGAGAGGGGAACACCCTTGATTAATCGTCGGGAAAAGGGGCCTCATGGCCAGGAAAATATATCGAGAGAAACAAGCCGATAGCGGTCTCGAATCAGTCGGAAAGCCTTATGTCTAGATAAACAAGCATTCGAAATATGTCGGTCACTCAAGGGACCATTTTGATATTCGGACGAGCGTCCGGCTTCAGAGAACCGTGATCATCACGGGGAAAGCTGCAGCATATGTATGCCAGGGTACGGGAAATTTATTGTTTAAAGGGATAGAAGACATTCGGTTGAATCCCGGTTAGAGCGATCAGAAATCAGTGAGTTTATTGGCCCGGTGCAAGATCGAGTCAGGACCATTCCGGGGGCGCCTCCCGCGGTCTAAATGAGACTTGCGTGGGCATCATTAATATTTCCGGTGCCGAAGGGCAGCGGGAAAGTGTCCCGAGACTATATTCCAAAACAAAGATGTGTGCAGAGATAGCCGGCTATAGGCCTAGGATGTGGGTCAGGCGATGACCATGGTTGGGACGAACCCGATGTCCACGCGTGACTCACGAAGGTCTTATTGATATTCCCACACGTAGGGTTTGGGGAAGGCGAGAGCCATCTCATTCCATCCAGATTTTGTTGGTCATACACGGACCATATTTATGTTCGGACAAAGGTCCGTATAGAAAACAAGACGGTGACAGGAGCAAATCCGTGCAAATGTCTGCCGTGAGTACGACAAGTTTAATGCAAGCGCGGGATTAGATCCTGATATATATGTCGGTCGCAAACGGACCATTCGTCGTTCGGATGAGAGTCCGCATTTGAAGCGCCGAAGACGATGACAAAGACATACGGATGTCTGTCGTAGGTATGGCATGTTCAATGTGAGTGCAGGATTAGATCCCGATGAAGACGGGTCAAGCTGATGATCTATTGGCCCGAGGTGGTTGCGGACTATGGCCATATCGGGGTTTCCGAGGACCACGTTTGATGCCACGGGGTGCCATTACTTTCCTCTTCACGCATAGTCTTGGGAAACGAAGGTTCCAAGGTATACGTACGTGTCGGTCACGGTCAGACCATTCATTGTTCGGACGCGAGTCCACGTTTGAAGCATCAAAGACGATGATAAAACTGTGCAAATGTCTGCCGTAGACACGACAAGTTTAATGTGGGGTTGCGGGATTAGATCCCGGGAGAAGCGGGTCAAGTTAACGAACTATTGGCCCGAGATGTGTTCGGATCATGACCATGTCGGAGGCTCCGAGGTCCACGTCCGATACCACAAGGCATCATTGATTTTCTCTTTGCACCCAGTCCGGGGGTGTGAATTGTTAAGTGTGGAGCCCGAACTCGCCATCGTGCGCCCTCGCACGCGGATCGACCTGCGCGGTCAGGTCGCGGGGTTCGACCTGCCCGGTCAGGTCGCGGGGGTCAAGGGGGCAGCGCCCCCGGAACAAAAAATTTGATTATGGAAGGGGGAAACTTTTTTGTTAGTTTTATTCATTAGCTCAAAACTCTTTGTTTTGTTTAATTATTCTTTCTTTTAAGCACGCCGGCAAAGGGAGGTGAGCGCGAGAGAAGAGGGGCGCGCCGGTGAAGGTATTACAAAGGAGGGGTGCGCGCCGGTTATGGTGTTACAAAGGAGGGGTGCGCCGGATTAAGGTATCTCAAGGGGCGCGCCGGAAAAGGGACACCAAAGGGGGGGGGTGCGCCGGATTAAGGGGGCTCAAGGAGGCGCGCCGGGTAGAGGGATGCCAAGGGGCGCGCCGGTTAATGGCCCTGAAGGAAGAGGGGCACGCCGGGGAGAGCGTCCGAAAATGGAGGGAGTTTTTGAGTGTGAAGCTAAACCGGTGCGGGGGGGTACCGCGCCGGGTTAGCCCACGCCGGATTAGGGCGCACCGGGTTAAGCTTCTATGAGGTTTTCTTTCATTCTTTTGCTCTGTTTCTTCTTTCTTTCAACTGTAAGTTAATTTGTTGGTCGGTTTGTTCACCCAATTGGTAGATTAAGTTGATAGAGAGGAAGATTAAGTGTTTTAATTATTTATTAGGGTGGATGAACCTGAGGATTCAAGTGTTTTGTTCAGGGGTGAGTTTGTTATGCAGGAACTCAGAAGGTTCAGTCTGTTCAGGAGCTTAGTTTGTTGTCTGTTCTTACATATTCTCTGTTCTTACGTGTTCTTCCTCTGGCAACATTTGGGCAGCATCTCCCCCGGACAGAGGCTTGCCAGAGAAAATAGAGGAACGCTAAATGGATTGCTCCGGGGCGAACCTCAAAAGACGGAGTGAGGCCTCCGTTAACCCATAAGTGCCTGGGGAGACTCGAGGACCAGCCTTCAAGAGTTCCAGCAGCTTACAGGTGATGATTTCATGAAGCGGGATGAATGTATGCCATGAGGCCATGAATGTTCATCCCCTGACAGACTCCTTCGAAGGCCACGCTATGGAGAAGCATGCTTCGGAGGGCCCTGGATGAGTAGAAGGTGAAGTAGGGAAAGAAGAAGATAGACAAAGGATCGTGTTTACCAAAAGGGCCTTCTGTTTATTCATCCACCAAAGGGGGGAAAACGGCTCAAGCCGAAGAAATTTCATGTCCACGGAGGAGAAATACATTATAGAGGGATAAAAAGGGGGAAGAGATACATGGACGGGGGGAACAGAGCACAAGCTCTTCCCCCCCAGCTCACCTCTCGCTCTCAACCTCACTCTCTTCTTCTTCACCTCACGGGCACAGGGACGGGGGGCTTCTTCTCTTCGGGTGGCCTTTTCTTCTCACTTCAATAGCCCATCGGGGGGGTGGTTCGAGCCTCTCTCTCCTTCTTATTCCACTTCCTCCTCTCTGCCTTCGAGCTCCCTTTTATAGAATGGCTTGCCTGGGAGCACTCCTGCCACTTCCACCTCGTCCGCAACAAAGTCGGGAGTTGACTCGATGCGCTGGACGATGCTGGTTCGCGCCGTACGCTGTCGTTCAATCGAGGATGTGATGTTCGCAGGTTTGTCGGGCGATCTACTGCTACTGCTGCCACCGTCGATGCATGCCTTCGCCAATGTGCTGTCGAACGGATGTGGAAACACGGCTTCAGAGCATTGAATGCCCATGGAGATAGAGCTACAGAGCATTGAATGCCCTCTAGGCACCAGGCTAAAGCGAAAACAGGGTATCGGCTGGCAGATGGGATGTTATTTGAGTTAAACTGGTGTGGTGTTGAGCGCGCCGGATTAACAACATAGAAAGAGGCATGTCGGACTAGCATCAGCAAGGGGCGCGCCTGAATAAGCATAAGCAAGGGGCGCGCCGGATTAGGCATAAGCAAGGGGGGCGCGCCGGTTTAAGGCCAAGCAAGGGCGCGCCGGATTAAAGCTTGATGGAGGGGCGCGCCGGTTTAAGGCCAAGCAAGGGCACGCCGGTTTAAGTGCGGGCTACGCCGGTTTCAAATTCATCTTGGCTTCGTGGCTATTCAGACAGACGCTTGTCCTCCCGTGCTGCTTTAGCTGTAATGCACCGCCTCCGGGGTGTTTAGTTCGGGGCCTCTAAATCCCGATTCTGAGCTTTGTGTGATCTCCAGCGCGTGTCGAACATGTGTGCTAATTCTTGAGTTTCTTTTGATTCGGCCTTCGGCAATGCTGAATGGGGAGCGGGCAGCACGAGGGGCTTCCTTGTTGGGTGGCGGAGCACCGGGTAGCTATTCATCCTTCTTGGAGGAAGCATAGGGTTTATTCAGCCTTCCCATCTTTGACTCACTCTTGAGTGCTAAGATGTGCATGCTATATGATCATCATCATTTATTTTTTTGACGTCCACAATAAGTCATATGGGTCCATGTGGGGCTGGTCAAAGTCCTAGGTGGCATCTAGAAGGTCAATTGGACACATGGGAGACAAGTGGTTGAAAATGTCAAAGGGAGGCCACCTACCTTATCTACCTAGTCAAAGGAGTGCCCCCTCCATATGTAATTTATTTATTTTAAGTTTTTGACCACATGGGGGAAGAAAATAACCTATTTCCAATGAAATTCCCAGCCCCCACCCCTTGCCATTCTCTATATAAGCCTATGTATAGTGTCATTAGAGATTTAATGAAGAAATTATGTGAAAATTACTTGAAGCAAGAAGGGTGTGCCCTCTCTCCTCTCTCCCTCTGGTTTTTCTTCCCCATCCTCTGCATTTCAGGCTTGTGAACCCTTCTATCTTAGCCCCTCCACATATGAGTTCATTCTGTGCCGCCGCCGCCGCCGTTCGTGCCGCCATCGAGCCACCGCGAGCGATCTACTGAAGTGCTGTCCAGGTTATGTTTTTCCAGATAGAGGTCCACTCCGTGAATTTTAACTCCCAGCTCCGACCTCATCTGGGACTGAAATTTTCAGGGTTGGTTCTTCTCTTGAATACCTATCTTCACAAAAACATTCATGTCAAAAATCTTTCGTTTGCTATTTTTACATTTTCATGTCTTTCTATCTTCTAGATCTGTCCCCTTTCATATCTGTGTAGCAGAAACTTTGTTCTTCCCCCCTTCGACCAACTTTCAATTTTTGGATCAAGCCCAAATCTAGACTGGGTGTTGTACCCATCCAAATACATCTCCAAAAATTTTGGATCGAATTTATAAATTCTTTTTTTTCATAATAAAATTAAAACTCAGTCAAACTTCTTCTCTATCCTGTCCAGTCCAGATCCGACACCCAGTCAGTATACAATCTCCAAAAAATTGAAATCTCCACAAAACCTTTCATAAAAAATACTCACGTCTTCCTTGTTCATTTCTCCACAACGTTTATGAAGAGGTCAACCACCTGATCTGTCATTTGAGTCTCGGTCAACATCGATTCTCAGGAAAACTTAGATCTGCCCTGAGATTTCGGGTCCAGTCAACCAGCAGCTTGTAAATTCGGTAAGGGCCACCTCCAGGAGAGTCAATTTTCTCTACCTGGCTCTAGATCGAAGGATTTTGAACGAGCTTTCCAACGATACCTCTTGCGCATCGTTTCAACTTTGGGAGTGATCGCAGCAACGATTCTCGTCGGGTCGCGCGCTGAAAAATAGAAGTTGCAGATCCGTGGGAAGCAAATCCGGCGAGTGTAGATCAGAGCCGCCCGGCCTCCGACCGGTGATCCAGGGTGCCGCCGTCCCAGGGAGCGCCCATCCAAGTGTCCCCACCACAGCGGTGCCATCCCGGTCCCACGCAGCCCCACCGAACAGCACGTGGGTCCCACGGCCGTGAGTACGTGTGCCGCCGAAGCGTCGCAAGAAGCCGCCCGTCAACCCGAGATTGGTCCGCTCGGGCCCACTTTTGTAGCCCTTTACCTCCCTGCGTGGAGTGGGCAATATTACATTACTGTAATTTAATTAATTACTGTTACCAGGAGTTACCGAATTCGGCCGGGATCGTCTTCCCCACGCCGAGAGCGTAGAGGTATCGTGTTCTCTCCCTTGCTCGGCACCTTGCTTTATTCGTATATATTTCATATGCCGCTGCTAGAGAGTATGATAGGGTAATTAGCTCGCTTCATATTATTACATTACCGCTGCTGCGAGAGAGAGCGAGACCGTCCCGTGACCCGATCCGGGCACGAAGGTGCGAATTGACCACCCTAGCTCTTGCTGGTTTCTCAATCGTGCACGTCCGACGCTTCCCTCGTTAAGGGACAATCACGAGCTCGTCTAGAGTCCGAGGATCGCATTCCAATTGGAGTCGAGTCCATGGTCCGTCCCGCATCAATTTGGTATCAGAGCGCTAGTTGAGTCTAGGGTAGTCATTTGTAAAACTCCAAAAAAAAAGTGTGTCATTTACGTCTAGTCATTGTCTAAGTCGGTCTAAGGTTGCATCCCCATACCATTGTTCGGTATATAAAAAGGTGTTGTCCGAACGTTAGGCTATGCCTATCGGGAAGGCTGCACACTTGCGCGAGTGATCTTCGGATCGATTAACTCCGCCACGTACCGAATCTTAGTTTTGTCTAGGTGTGTAGTCGAGTCTCATTTTAACTTTACATGTGCATCTCATTCTAAGTCGTGTCTAGGTGCTTGCATTAACAAAAACAAAAAAAAATGGCCTTGCATATCCATTCCTAGGGATCCATTCCCACATTTTGGCAACCATGGCCACACCCCGAGCCACTAGTCTCGATGCGTCAGCTGTGGCCGCAATGTTTCAAGCCATTATGGGGCAAATGCAAGGGATGAATACAAGTTTAAATGGATTGAGTACAAGCCTATATCGGTTTACTACAGCGGTAGATCGGATGGAAGGGTTGAGTCCACGAGTGGATGGCCTAGGCCTGTCCGAGCCGTACATCTCGGTGTCACCCCAAGGACCCCTTCTCCACGAGGAGGACAATCCATCACCACCCGAGAGTGCTCCACTGTCACCCTCACCTTCCGATCTTATTCCGGAGCCCTCCCATTTGGAGCCACCAAGGCCCGAGCCACCCGTGTTTCTAACGGGTATGCTTTTCATCGCCGAGCCACTACTTAGTTGTCTCACGGATGGCTTGGTCCCGCCTCCGTACCCATCTATGGACCCTGCCATACCTATAGTGCCCATCAACTCCTACCACACTACATTCTGCTCTAGTCACCATGTTGACACATTGGTTGACCTTATTTTGGGATTAGATTCACAATTGAAGTTGACGCATTTATTGGCTCGAAGCTTCGACCAACCCACTAGTCTTAGCTTCACCCATCCGGCCTTAAGGTCCATTACCTCCGTGTGCACCATGGGTTGTATCACCACGGAGGTTCTCTTATTCCTCCCCATGTCGGCCGAACCCGACTTCATACCCTTTCGCCCGAGGGAGGAACCATACATCCTACACATGATCACCGTCCCACCTACAATGCATGAAGGTGACTATCCACACCTTCGAGACTTCTACATCGGGGACCGTGACTTGTGGGAACCCACCACAAGGTGATGGGGGCATCCCTCGCCCCTCCACTTTTTTTTGAGGCTCGGATTGCTCATCAGCGTGCGCCATTGTGTTCGTCATAATTTTATGAGTCTAGTCATGTAATTTTTATATTTTATTTGAGTCATCATCATGTAATTTTCTCTTTATTTGAGTCATGTACCTAGGTTAGTAGGTTATCTACCAAAGTCTTGTGTCATTATGTTGGTTTGTTAGGCTATTGGGCCCAACTAATGGGCTAGGCCCAGGGGCGCCCCTCCCTTGGAGTGTTTGGTCAATAGTTGTTTAGTCAGGGTCATTTTCGTCCTAGGAAAAGTCCAATGCCTATAAATAGGCCCCCACTCCTCTCATATGTAATAACTTTGGCATGAATATTGAAATCCAAAATTCCACATCCCTCTAGATCTCTCTCTCATTATCTCTCTCTTTCTCTCTCTCTCTAAGGGGTCCCCCCCCTCTCTCTCTCTCCCCTCACCCCAAATTTTGAAATTTTCTCTCTCCTCCCCATTCACCTATCATTAAGACCCCTCCCCTTTCCCCATACACTCATTTAACTCCCCCCCAACGCCAAGGTGGAATCCTCCAATCCTTGCTCCACCCTCCAACCACCAACTACCCTCTTCCCTTCCCCAAGCACCCTTCCCTCTCCCCCATACAACCCACCACTTCCCTAGGCCATTTGAATTCAAATCCACCTTCCCTCCACAGCCCTAGGGCACCCCCAAGACCCCACCCCTTGGTTAGGGTCGTCCCCCCCTCTCTCTCTCATCTCCACCATTCTCCCTTGCTCCTCTCCATCACCTCTCCCACCTCCATTGATAGATCCTCCAAGCAGCTGGCGACCTGCAGAAGACCACCTGCTTGCAGAGGCGACCCCGACAACATCCCTGCGAATCTGAAGGCCCAAGAGGTACCGTTGGAAGCATCTGCCTGTCCTCTTCACAACGGCAGTGGTTTCATCTTCGTCCGAGCACAGAGCTGCCCGGGAGAGTCTTTCTCCCCCGACTGCGTGAATCTTCCCTGGCAGGAGGCCAGAGCCGGAGTGGAAGCTCTTCTGCGACGAACCTATTGAGAATCTGATCGAGAGTTCTTCATAAAAAGTCTTCTACTTTGAGTCCTCTACCATCACCAAGAAGTAGAGTTCAATTTGAAGACCGGACCAGAACGTTATCAATTTTATCCCCCGATCGTGCGGTTCTGCTTCCACTCTGTCTGCACCGACCCTCCTTTAGTGTTCAGAAGCCACCGGACTACTCCGACCTCAATTGGCATCCCCGTCAGTTCGACTTCGAAGTAAACCCATCAACGGTTCCAAAGGCTCTGACGACACCTGATTCCCAGCTCGGGAGCGTTCGTGGCACCCTCTGCTTCCTTCTGTTAGGAACCTGTAGCTGTCAGAACAGAGGACCTGCTGCCCGGTTCAAGCCCCTACCCCGACCAGCAGATGTACCAGAAGAAATCCAGAAAATTTCGGTGTCTTCCCGGTCCAGCTACGAAGATTTTCCCACAGGTTTCGTCTTCAGAAAAAATCCGGAGTGGCCGCAGCATCCAGAGAAGCGACTGTCTGTCCAGAAGCGCAGACAGTGGATAGAATCAACATCGGCGTCCAATTTTGTCTTTCGTGGGTCTCACCCCCTCCCCGCTTGGCCGGCTGAAGGCCACTCCCTGTGTGGAGGTGGTTTTGGGTGTAATCTCAGTTAACCCCCACCCTAAGATCCCCCTCCTGCGAGAGGTGTAGTTCATGTATTAATTCAGGTCGCAGGTTTGAAGCTCCGTCGACGCGGCGTGCGGGTGCATACCCACGCCTCCCCGCTCGCCCCCGTCTCCGGCCGGAGTCGGCGTCTTCACGCCGGCTTGGTGAGCCTCGGTCCCTCTCTTGGATGGTTTCAATTCATTGCTAGCGTAGTATTATCGCCATTGTTTCGTCGGACGGTGAATGAGAGCTCGGCCCTAAATTGCTAGTGCCGTGAGTGACCACCGTAGGCGAGTTGTGAGTGAACCATTACATCCCACACCCTTAGTGTGCTGGCCGCCCATGATTTGGGCATCCCAGGCCCATTTGGGGTTCTCCCAAAGCTAGCCAACCTTTGGAGCCTCAAGGTCCTGCCTCGGACCCTCTCCATCATCGCCGAGTTGCCTTCGGGCACTAATGTGCACCAAGCGAGTGAGCTCGCTAGTGTGAGTCCGCTGCCCAACTTGTATGCTTGCAAAATAGGTCCAAGGGTGGTGTCACATCACAAGGGGTCATACCTTCTTTGATCCCTTTGACCCGTTCCCTAGTGGACCCTTAGACCCTCCATATATACTTCCTTTCTTCGAGGGAGTCCACTACCACACCCCTACCCCACGGGCCGGGTCCTCTACCTTCACCAAGCCTATTTTTGATACACCCACACCCGGCTTTTCCACACCCGGCCTCATGGCCCTCTCAAGTCTTCCAAATCCAAAGGGCCGCCCATGCATGACCACACCCGACATCTAGGTGTTCCCCATGCCATCCATTCCCGGTTGCATAACATGCATGCATGGCACATATTCGGGTGCCCTGGTCTGCCGTCACCCATGTAGGGCTCGGACTAACATTAGGTGTGTCTAGGGTCTTGTGTGTCTGTGCATCCATCGAGTCGAGTCGGTTTGTATGCTCGCGTTGTTAGCCCTTTCGAGTTCGAGACTTGTCGGACTATTGGCATCGGTTCTACCTCATATCGGATCTAGTCACATAAGGGACAAGCGGTGATTCCTAGTGAGTCTTCGAGTCACCTTCCCTCATTTGAGAGTGACCCCATCCCGGAGTGTCCACCTCTAGCCTCATTCTCATGGCAGCGTGTGCATATCAAATCAATACGGGGCGAGCAGGTGTCGATTACTTGGAGTGGAGCGTACTCCACGCTACCAGGTACGATGTCGGATCCGCCGGAGCTACTCGAGCAACCGCACCGCTTACTTGACGGGGTCGAGTTCTTCCCACCCGGGGAGAGTTGATGGGAATCGACGCCGAGCACTGACTTTTTATTTTGCATTTGAGTCCTTTTATTTACTTTTATATCCTTGGGAAAGTATATGTGCAATTGTAAGACTTTGTAAGCCAATGTGTCATTCCCTAGGATTATTTGGTTTTTTATGCAAAATGTCAGTAGGTCCAACAAGGGGGCCCTCACTCCTTCCCCATTGGTCCACATAAGTCATATGGGTCCATGTGGGGATGGTCAAAGTCCTAGGTGGCATCTAGAAGGTCAATTGGACACATGGGAGACAAGTGGTTGAAAATGTCAAAGGGAGGCCACCTACCATACCTACCTAGTCAAAGGAGTGCCCCCTCCATATGTAATTTATTTATTTTAGATTTTTGACCACATGGTGGAAGAAAATGACCTATTTCCCACAAAATTTCCAGCCCCCCACCCCTTGCCATTCTCTATATAAGCCTATGTATAGTGTCATTAGAGATTTAATGAAGAAATTATGTGAAAATTACTTGAAGCAAGAAGGGTGTGCCCTCTCTCCTCTCTCCCTCTAGTTTTCCTTCTCCACCCTCTGCATTTCAGGGTTGTGAACCCTTCTATCTTAGCCCCTCCACATCTGAGTTCATTCTGTGCCGCCGCCGCCGCCATTCGTGCCTCCATCGAGCCACCGCGAGCGATCTACCGAAGTGCTGTCTAGGTTATGTTTTTCCAGATAGAGGTCCACTCCGTGAATTTTAACTCCCAGCTCCGACCTCATCTGGGACTGAAATTTTCAGGTTGGTTCTTCTCTTAAATCCCTATCTTCACAAAAACAATCACGTAAAAAATCTTTCGTTTGCTATTTTTACATTTTCGTGTCTTTCTGTCGTCTAGATCTGTCCCCTTTCAGATCTGTGTAGTAGAAGCTTTGTTCTTCCCCCCTTCGACCCACTTTCAATTTTTGGATCTAGCCCAAATTTGGAATGGGTGTTGTACCCATCCAAATACATCTCCAAAAATTTTGGATCGAATTTATAAATTCTTTTTCTTCATAAGAAAATTAAAACTCAGTCAAACTTCTTCTCTATCCTATCCAGTCCAGATCCGACACCCAGTTAGTATACAATCTCCAAAAAATTGAAATCGCCACAAAATCTTTCATAAAAAATACTCCCGTCTTCCTTGTTCTTTTCTTCACAACTTTTATGAAGCGGTCAACCACCAGATCGGTCCTTTGAGTCTCGGTCAACATCGATTCTCAGGAAACCTTAGATCTGCCCTGAGATTTCGGGTCCAGTGAACCAGCATCTTGTAAATTCGGTAAGGGACACTTCCAGGAGAGTCAATTTTCTCTCCCTGGCTCTAGATCGAAGGATTTTGAACGAGCTTTCCAACGATACCTCTTGCGCGTCGTTTCAACTTCCGGAGTGATCGCAGCAGCGATTCTCGTCGGGTCGCGCGCTGAAAAACAGAAGTTGCAGATCCGTGGGAAGCAAATCCGGCGAGTGACGATCGGAGCCGCCCGGCCTTCGACCGGTGATCCAGGGTGCCGCCGTCCCAGGGAGCGCCCATCCAAGTGTCCCCACCACAGCGGAGCCATCCCGATCCCACGCAGCCCCACCGACCAGCACGTGGGTCCCATGGCCGTGAGTACGTGTGCCGCCGAAGCGTCGCAAGAAGCCGCCCGTCAACCCAAGATCGGTCCTCCCGGGCCCACTTGTGTAGCCCTTTACCTCCCTGCGTGGAGTGGACGATATTTCATTGCTGTAATTTAATTAATTACTGTTACCAGGAGTTACCGAATTCGGCCGGGATCGTCTTCCCCACGCCGAGAGCGTGGAGATATCGTGTTCTCTCCCTTGCTCGGCACCTTGCTTTATTCGTATATATTTCATATGCCGCTGCTAGAGAGTATGCTAGGGTAATTAGCTCGCTTCATATTATTACATTACCGCTACTGCGAGAGAGACCGAGACCGTCCCATGACCCGATCCGGGCACGAAGGTGTGAATTGACCACCCTAGCTCTTGCCGGTTTCTCAACCGTGCACGTCCGACGCTTCCCTCGTTAAGGGACAATCACGAGCTCGTCTAGAGTCCGAGGATCCCATTCAAATTGGAGTCGAGTCCGTGGTCCGTCCCGCATCAATTTGGTATCAGAGCGCTAGTTGAGTCTTGGGTAGTCATTTGTAAAACTCCAAAAAAAAGTGTGTCATTTACGTCTAGTCATTGTCTAAGTCGGTCTAAGGTTGCATCCCCATACCATTGTTCGGTATATAAAAAGGTGTTGTCCGAACGTTAGGCTATGCCTATCGGGAAGGCTGCACACTTGCGCGAGTGATCTTCGGATCGATTAACTCCGCCACGTACCGAATCTTGGTTTTGTCTAGGTGTGTAGTCGAGTCTCATTTTAACTTTGCATGTGCATCTCATTCTAAATCGTGTCTAGGTGCTTGCATTTACAAAAACAAAAAAAAATGGCCTTGCATATCCATTCCTAGGGATCCATTCCCACATTTTGGCAACCATGGCCACACCCCGAGCCACTAGTCTCGATGCGTCAACTGTGGCCGCAATGTTTCAAGCCATTATGGGGCAAATGCAAGGGATGAATACAAGTTTAAATGGATTGAGTGCAAGCCTATATCGGTTTACCATAGCGGTAGATCGGATGGAAGGGTTGAGTCCGCGAGTGGATGGCCTAGGCCTGGCCGAGCCGTACATCTCGGTGTCACCCCAAGGACCCCTTCTCCACGAGGAGGACAATCCTTCACCACCCGATAGTGCTCCATTGTCACCCTCACCTTCCGATCTTATTCTAGAGCCCTCCCATTTGGAGCCACCAAGGCCCGAGCCACCCGTGTTTCTAACGGGTATGCTTTTCATCGCTGAGCCACTACTTAGTTGTCTCAAGGATGTCTTGGTCCCGCCTCCGTACCCATCTATGGACCCTACCCTACCTATAGTGCCCGTCAACTCCTACCACACTACATTCCGCTCTAGTCACCATGTTGACACATTGGGTGACCTTATTTTGGGATTAGATTCACAATGGAAGTTGACGCATTTATTGGCCCGAAGCTTCGACCAACCCACTAGTCTTACCTTCACCCATCCGGCCTTAGGATCCATTACCTCCGTGTGCACCGTGGGTTGTATCACCACGGAGGTTCTCTTTTTCCTCCCCATGTCGGCCGAACCCGACTTCATACCCTTTCGCCCGAGGGAGGAACCATACATCCTACACATGATCACCGTCTCACCTATAATGCATGAAGGTGACTATCCACACCTTCGAGACTTCTACATCGGGGACCGTGACTTGTGGGAACCCACCACAAGGGGTCATACCTTCTTTGATCCCTTTGACCCGTTCCCTTGTGGACCCTTAGACCCTCCATATATACTTCCTTTCTTCGAGGGAGTCCACTACCACACCCCTACCCCACGGGCCGGGTCCTCTACCTTTACCAAGCCTATTTTTGATACACCCACACCAAGCTTTTCCACACCCGGCTCTCATGGCCCTCTCAAGTCTTCCAAATCCAAAGGGCCGCCCATGCATGACCACACCCGACATCTAGGTGTTCCCCATGCCATCCATTCCCGGTTGCATAACATGCAGGCATGGCACATATTCGGGTGCCCTGGTCCGCCGTCACCCATGTACGGCTCGGACTAACTTAGGTGTGTCTAGGGTCTTGTGTGTCTGTGCATCCATCGAGTCGAGTTGGTTTGTATGCTCGCGTTGTTAGCCCTTTCGAGTTCGAGACTTGTCGGACTATTGGGATCGGTTCTACCTCATATCGGATCTAGTCACATAAGGGACAAGCGGTGATTCCTAGTGAGTCTTCGAGTCGCCTTCCCTCATTTGAGAGTGACCCCACCCCGGGGTGTCCACCTCTAGCCTCATTCCCATGGCAGCGTGTGCATATCAAATCTATACGGGGTGAGCAGGTGTCGATTACTTGGAGTGGAGCGTACTCTGCGCTACCAGGTTACAATGACGGATCCGCCGGAGCTACTCGAGCAACCGCACCCCTTACTTGACGGGGTCGAGTTCTTCCCACCCGGGGAGAGTTGATGGGAATCGACGCCGAGCACTGACTTTTTATTTTGCATTTGAGTCCTTTTATTTACTTTTATATTCTTGGGAAAGTATATGTGCAATTGTAAGGCTTTGTAAGCCAATGTGTCATTCCCTAGGATTGTTAGGGTTTTTATGCAAAATGTCAGTAGGTCCAGCAAGGGGGCCCTCACTCCTTCCCCATTGGTCCACATAAGTCATATGGGTCCATGTGGGGCTGGTCAAAGTCCTAGGTGGCATCTAGAAGGTCAATTGGACACATGGGAGACAAGTGGTTGAAAATGTCAAAGGGAGGCCACCTACCTTACCTACCTAGTCAAAGGAGTGCCCCCTCCATATGTAATTTATTTATTTTAGGTTTTTGACCACATGGGGGAAGAAAATGACCTATTTCCCACGAAATTCCCTGCCCCCCATCCCTTGCCATTCTCTATATAAGCCTATGTATAGTGTCATTAGAGATTTAATGAAGAAATTATGTGAAAATTACTTGAAGCAAGAAGGGTGTGCCCTCTCTCCTCTCTCCCTTTGGTTTTCCTTCTCCATCCTCTGCATTTCAGGGTTGTGAACCCTTCTATCTTAGCCCCTCCACATCTGAGTTCATTCTGTGTCGCCGCCGTTCGTGCCGCCATCGAGCCACCGCGAGCGATCTACCGAAGTGCTGTCCAGGTTATGTTTTTCCAGACAAAGTTCCACTCCGTGAATTTTAACTCCCAGCTCCGACCTCATCTGGGACTTAAATTTTCAAGGTTGGTTATTCTCTTGAATCCCTATCTTCACAAAAACAATCACGTCAAAAATCTTTCGTTTGCTATTTTTACATTTTCGTGTTTTTCTATCTTTTAGATCGTCCCCTTTCAGATCTGTGTAGCAGAAGCTTTGTTCTTCCCCCCTTCTACCCACTTTCAATTTTTGGATCAAGTCCAAATTTGGACTGGGTGTTCTACCCATCCAAATACATCTTCAAAGATTTTGGCTCGAATTTATAAATTCGTTTTCTTCATAGAAAATTAAAACTCAGTCAAACTTCTTCTCTGTCCTATCCAGTCCAGATCTGACACCCAGTCAGTATACAATCTCCAAAAAATTGAAATCTCCACAAAACCTTTCATAAAAAAACTCCCGTCTTCCTTGTTCATTTATCCACAACTTTTATGAAGAGGTCAACCACCAGATCTATCATTTGAGCCTCGGTCAACATCGATTCTGAGGAAAACTTAGATCTGCCCTGAGATTTCGGGTCCAATGAAGCAGCAGCTTGTAAATTCAGTAAGGGCCACCTCCAGGAGCGTCAATTTTCTCTCCCTAGCTCTAGATCGAAGGATTTTGAACGAGCTTTCCAACGATACCTCTTGCGCGTCGTTTCAACGTCGGGAGTGATCGCACCAGCGATTCTCGTCGGGTCGCGCGCTAAAAAATAGAAGTTGCAGATCCGTGGGAAGCAAATCCGGCGAGTGACGATCGGAGCCGCCCGGCCTCCGACCGGCGATCCAGGGTGCCGCTGTCCCAGGGAGCGCCCATCCAAGTGTCCCCACCACAGCGGAGCCATCCCGGTCCCATGCGGCCCCACCGACCAGCATGTGGGTCCCACGGCCGTGAGTACATGTGCCGCCGAAGCGTCGCAAGAAGCCGCCCGTCAACCCGAGATCGGTCCTCCCGGGCCCACTTGTGTAGCCCTTTACCTCCCTGTGTGGAGTGGGCGATATTTCATTACTGTAATTTAATTAATTACTGTTACCAGGAGTTACCGAATTCGGCCGGGATCGTCTTCCCCACGCCGAGAGCGTGGAGGTATCGTGTTCTCTCCCTTGATCGGCACCTTGCTTTATTCGTATATATTTCATATGCCGCTGCTAGAGAGTATGATAGGGTAATTAGCTCGCTTCATATTATTACATTACCGCTGCTGCGAGAGAGAGCGAGACCGTCCCGTGACCCGATCCGGGCACGAAGGTGCGAATTGACCACCCTAGCTCTTGCCAGTTTCTCAACCGTGCACGTCCGACGCTTCCCTCGTTAAGGGACAATCACGAGCTCGTCTAGAGTCCGAGGATCGCATTCCAATTGGAGTCGAGTCCGTGGTCCATCCTGCATCACTCGGCCCAGATCCCAGCAAACCCGGACATCCAGAGCTCGCGTGGGAAGCCGAGCGCGTGATAGCCCTGGGTACACTCCCGCAGCCGCTGCCTCAGATCCTCTGGAGAGGGAAGAGGGTCACTCTGTGAGTAGCCTGGCGCTCATTGGCGCAGGGCGGCACCTACACTTGCCTCCAGCAATGGCTCTGGCGGAGAAGGGGATGTAGGCCACTCAACCCCTAAACCCATGGAGAGGTCGTCGGCCGCGGTTAGCACTCCAGTGGAACCAGCATACTCCCGATAAACACCAAAGGGAGTGAGCAATACATGCAAGACTTCCTTCGATAGATAAGGTGAAAAACCTGAGAAAAAAGACAAGTCTTGGCCCCTTACCTGGAGTAAGTCTGGCTATCCCTGTGGCGTCATCTGCAGGGGTCGGCGAGGGCAACCGCTCCTCCGCCTCGACAGCATCACCCGCTGGGGTCGGAGAGGGCAGTGATTCCTCCACCGTCCGGTCGTCCCCAGCAAGCACAGGTGGGACAGGGGGCTCCTCCTGCCCGCCCTCGTCAGGAGCCGACGTGTGCCCCTCTCCAGACTCTAACGCTGTGGGCAACCCAAGAACGTCATCACTCTGCCATATAGAGCAAACAAACACCAAATGAGGATGGGAAGAACCACCATATACCTCCAGAAGTCATCCCCGTCAGAACCTCCCTACTAGCAGAGACCCTGGAGGACGAATAGCTCGAGCTCGAACTCTCCTCTATTTCCATCTCCAAGGTGTCGTCATCTGGCGAGCTCGACAAAGCCTCTAACGAACTCCCGGAGGTAGCCGAACCAGAAGCTCCTGCAAGCCGACAAAGCAAACGAGGTCACTACACAACCCAACTTCATACAAGGGAGACTCTCTAGTTAAGAGTTGCAAACAAGAAACTCACCGGCCGGAGCACTCTCCTCCAAAACTTTCTCAATGTCGACGATCTCCTCGTCGCCCTCAGTTGGAGCCACTCTCGTGGGCCCCTCTTCCACCACCTCAGCCCTGTCGCGAGGTAGCTTGCCCTCTTCTAGAGGTGAAGAAGTACCTGTGAAAAATGCAAACAAGATCTCAACACTAACAGACAATCAACACAAAGGGGCCTACCAGAAATGGTTAAGTCCCCAGTTACATACCTGAGGGTCCCATGCTCGAAGACCCAACCAGTCCCACAGTACATGCCGACACTACAGCTGGCAGGGAAACATGTTCCATCTCCGCCAATAGCTGTGGTAGCAGACTAGACATTTCTCCAGCCGTGGGTGGCACTGAAGCACTCCTCCCTCCGGGCTCCCCCTCAAAGAAGGGAAGGGACACCGATGGGCCAGCACGGACTAGCTCCTAAATCATCTCCAGAGTGGCGACTAGATCCTCACCTGGCAAGTGACAGCATAAATCCAGTCAATATCTGCGGCCCAGTAATTGTACAATGGAAGGGCAATGCCCTCCGCAGCGATTCAACACTTACCCGAGCCATCCTGGGTCACTGCTGGTTCCTGCCCGTCAACCGATGGGGGCACCTCGCCCCCCATCTCAGAAGGAGTTGCGGTCTCTGATACCCCGGCTACCTCTACATGACATCAGCAACCATGTCAGCTCCCAGAATCAAGTACAGCCATAAACACAACATGCTCGGTCCCAGAATTATATACCTGGCTGGACATCCTTTGAAACCTTCCATGACTCAAAATCGGTAAAGGTCTCAACATTAGGGGCAGTTTCATCCATCAGACAAAGGAACCCCTCCATATCTATCTCGCAATCGACCCCGTCGTCAGGTAGTGGGTCGATCTCCTGAGGTGGAAAGAAGGCCGCATCAGCCCCGGTTTCTAGCGGCACTGTGAAAAGTAATACCAATAGCACACGGTTAGCCGATCATAAAGGCTGAATCAATATGAAGCAAGTAGGCGGATATGTTCCGCCTATATATGTTCCCCAGTAGTGGGTCCCCGAGAGGACTCGCCGGCCTCCCTGGCTCTGGTCTCTACCCCGGGGCGCTTCCACCGTGGCTAGAGAGCCCCGTCACCATCCCCAGAAGATGTCCCTATGGAGGGGTGATCCATGTCCGCCGCAGAGCCTACCAATAAACACAACCACATAAAATGCCTCAGTCATATACCCCAGAAAATAACAAAGTGGGGGTAACAGGCTAACTAACAGGTCTCACCTGAAGCCGCAAAGGGGTTCAACGGTAGAGGAACCAACTGCTCCATCTTCAAGTCCACGACACGTGCAGCCTTCGCGACTGCCTCCTTCATGTCCCTCAGGGTGTAGGCGCACTCGATGTGGGACACAAGCTCCACGGGTCCAGCCGACCCGATCGCATGGGTAATATGATGCCTCCAGTCATCGATCGCCGTGTCTACAAAGCTCCCCTCAGGGAGCACTCGGTCAAGTGAGCCCATCTGCTCGAACCCGCAGTCAGCTAGGAACTGGGTCCACCAAGTCCTCAACGCCCCCGATCGAGGCACCCCGACCCCAGTACCTCCAGGCACCGGTCGCGCCTACCTGAGGGACTTTAGTGCCCCGTTGCCGCTCCGTCCTGCAGACAATGAGCCTCGGTTGCCCCGGGGCACCTGCTGTGCCAGCCGCTCTACCTCCCGGCGGATCCGAGAGAAGCGAGTCCATAGGTACCCGTCATCTAGCGCAATGGGAGGCAGATCATCCCTCAAGAGATGGGCCTCCTCATCTTTTCGGATCGCTGAGGCCTTCTGCCGGTATAGATGACTATGCTCAAACCACCACCTGGCATAATGGATGTTGAACCGCCCTCTGCGTCCTGGCCTAGGCGTCGGCAGTCGCTCCAGCTCCCGACGATAGTAGAAGTCCCACCACGCCGCAGCTAGCAAGTACGTATCCCGGCCTCTATAATATCGACCCGCTAGAGAGAACTCCTGGTTCGGCAAGATCCCCTGGTTGTACCCAAAGTTCCAAGCGAACCAGTGCGGGTAATATGGCTCCAGGAAGCTCGTCACAGACCGGTGTAGAGGTAGCACCGCCGGTCGGGTACTCATCACCCACTCTGTGTACAATGCCGCATCTGGCTCCTGCTGATAAAGAAGGGCGCAGGCCGCCCCGCCATTTGAAGGCACCAGAATCAGGTGGCCCCATCTCACCCCTGCCGGGCAAGTAGCACAAAACTCTCCTGGCACCCTCTAACTGTGCGACTGTGTCTCCATCCGGCTGTCTAGTAAAACTGAATAACAATGGTGCTACCTGGTTCGCCACGAACCCACGAGACACCAACCCCAGAAATAGCAGACCAGCCCACACACTGAGGTAGTGGGTCGGCAGAAGCATACTCCGTTCATGTGGCGCCGGGTGCGCCGCCAGTACCCCCAGTCCCTGGTAAACATTGGCCAGAGCCGCCAGGGCTAAGGCAAGCATTCATCCCTCCTCCAGTTGGCACGCAGGCCACAATAACTCCACCCTCAGCTGGCCATCTTCCCCGTGTGGGACCACAAACGTCGCCAACCAATATGCCAAGGTCGCGGAAAGGTGGGTCACGTCCGACAGTCTATGGGGGTTCCACCCATTCTATGGCTCATAAATATACCGGGTGTATGTCTGGAACCGCAGCTCCACCTCTGTGTACTCCTCCCATAGAGTCTGGTCTCTCGCAAACTCTTGATAAAAGCAGAAGGGGCCATTGTAGAAGTGGCGGACCCATGCGTTCAGCGACACCCTGGGAGTCTGTGCCGCTCTCTCTCTCCCAACTAGGGCTAAATCCCTCCACGTCTTCAGTAAATACCGGTAGATGTAAGGAACGCAGTATCTCCCATGCCTGTCTGTGTGGCTACGATGGAGGTCATCCAGCACTACCTCCTTGTACCCCTCGCCGCTGATCGGCAACCCTGAAATCCTGAATAGAGACTACAGATCTAATGAAGTCTCTCCTTCGACCGTAACCCCGGTGTTCCACCTGCGGTTGAAGCGCTCTGTCAATGCCTGTAGAAGCCCCGTGTAGCAGGGATACCCATACAAAGCCGCAGTTATGGGGGCATCCCTTGCCCCTCCACTTTTTTTCGAAGCTCAAATGGATCGACGACATGCGTCATTATGTTCTTCACATTTTTCTGAGTCTATCTATGTAATTTTCATATTTTCTTTAAGTCATAAACTATGTAATTTTCCCTTTATTTGAGTCATGTACCTAGGTTAGTGGGTTATCTATCTAAGTCTATGAGTCATTAGGTTGGTTTGAGTAGCCAAATGGGCCCAAAAGATGGGCTTGGCCCATGGGCACCCCCCACCTGGATAGGCTAGTCATTAGTTAGTTTGTCAATGTCATTTAAGTCCATGAAATTGTGTGAGCCTATAAATAGGCCCCCACTCCTCTCATATGTAACAACATTTTATGATCAATTTAAATCAAGTAAGTTTTAGTGTCTTATTGGAGTGGATTCTCCAAATCTCTCTCTCTCTCTCTAAGGGGTGGATTCCCCTCTCTCTTTCTCTCTCTCTTCTCTCTCTCTCTCCAAGAGGAGGGGGCACCCCTTTCTCTCTCCTCCCCTCCCTCTCTCTCCTCCACATCATCAACCCTTCCTCTCCCCTCATTACTCATCCTCCCAACTACCCCAACCCTCATTACTCCACCCCTAGTCCTAAGAGACCCTCCACCAATCCATACTCCCAACCCAACCACCAACTACCCAACCCCCTTCCCTAAGCACCCTCTCATCTCCCAAGAGAGAATTCCCCACTTCCCAAGCACCCCTTCCCTTCCCCAACAATACCATTCCCATCCCCAAAGCTCCATTAACCACCCCATTAGTCAATTTTCAAACCTTGGAGAGAGAATTCTCCTTCCCTCTCCCCCACCCATCCCAAATTCGCAGCTCCTCCTCCCATCACCTGTTAGACCCCCTTCCAGACCCCATTCTTCCCCTCCCACACCTTGGAACATCCCCTCCTAGACCCCCTCACAGCCAGGGTTCTCCCCACACTCATCCACCCCCATTTCCCCTCCCATATACCCCATTTCCCTCCATCATCTTCAACCTACAGTTCTCAGTTCGCAGGCAGTAGAGGAGCGCCCAATTGCAGAGGCTGCCACATCTTCACCTGGAAGCTTCAGAGGGCATACCATATACCGGTGGAATCATCGTCCAGTCTACTTCGCAACGGCGGTGGTCCCATCTTGTTCTGAGCTTGTGGTCGTCCAGGGGAGCCGTTCTTCTCCGACTGCGCAAGACAGATCCAATCAGCAACCTGAGGCCACTTCCAGAAGTTTTCACAGTCACATCCCTCCGCTTCTTGAAACGCCACTTGGCTGAGAGCTTCTACAATGAGTCACCTTTAATATCCAAGAAGCGGCGCCTCGATCGACCTCCGGAGCGTCACTTTCTCAATTTTCTTCCTCAGGTGTGCTGCTCTGTCCACTCCGGGACTGAACAGACACCTGTTCACTGATTGGGCTGCTCAGGTCTACTCCAACGACTTCTGGCATTCCCGTGGGTCACGTTTCGAAGAAGACTCGACAATGAATCCGTCGACTCCAGCCCCGCCTAATTCTGAGCTCTGAAGCGTCAGTGGAGTCTTCATCTTCTTGTTGTTGTGTTCCTGAAGCAGACAGAGTCAGAGTTCTGCCTCCCTGTTCGTACCTCTGCCCCGACCAGCATCGACTTGCTGAAATTCTGACAAAATTTGGACGACTTCCTGGGTCTCCTTCGAAGAGTTTCCAGCTGGTCTCATCACCAAAAAAATTCGGGAGCAGCCGCAGCGGCATCATCTTCGACTGCCTTTACCCCTGTTCCAGAGGGTGGACAGAACCGTCGGCGTTCTATCAATTAGTTCCTAGGTCGGTTCTCCCCTTCCCTAGCTTGGCCGGATGAAGGCCCCTCCCTGCGTGGAGGTAGTTTTGACTGTAATAACTTAACCCCCACCCCGAGATCCCCCCCCTTGCAAGGGGTATAGTTCATGTAATAATTCAAGTCGCAGGTTTGAAGCTTCATCGACGCGGTGTGCGGGTGCATACCCTCGCCTCCCCGCTCGCCCCCGTCTCCGGCCGGGGTCGGTGTCTTCACACCGACTAGGGGAGCCTTGGTCCCCTTCTTGGCTGGTTTAAATTCATTGCTTAGCATAGTATCATCGTTATTGCTTCGTCGGACGGAGAGTGAGAGCTCGGCCCATAATTGCCATTGATGTGAGTGATCACCGCGGGTGAGTTGTGAGTGATCCCCTACATCCCACACCCTTGGTGTGCTGGCCGCCCTTGAGTTGGGCATCCTTGGCCCATTTGGGGTTCTCCCCAAGCTAGCCAACCATTGGAGCATCAAGGTCCCACCTTGGACCCTCTCCATCATCGTCGAGTCGCCTACGGGCACTAGTGTGCACCACGCGAGTGAGTTCGCTAGAGTAAGTCTGCCGCTCAAAGATACTTGCTTGCAATTGTAGGTCCAAGGGCATTCGGTCTTGTGACTATCACCCCAAGGTGGTGTCACATCATGCAGTCACAGCATATCTGATGTCAGCCCGGTCCAGCAGCACCCGATAGTGGTGTACTATGCCCATCAACCACTCGGTAGCTCCCTGGTGGTATCTGTGCGAAGAAATCACCACCCAGCGGCCATACTAGCTAACAGCACTCTGGCGCAGAATCCCAGACAGAAGGCTATGGTCGTCATAGCCCTCCCCGGCATACTCCAGCCCTGATGGCTCCAATGCTAACCCTGGACTGCCCTCTATCTCTGCCCAGTGGTGTCCGTGCAAATCCCAGGAAGCGGGTCCCATCACTCCAACGAGGACTCCGAATTGGTCGGCCCTACTGAAGAAGCCCAAGCACTCAGCACTGGGGAACTGACACTGTCTCCAATAGTCCCCGGAGAAGCTCGGAAAGCCACAGAGAATGATCCCGTGCACACTGTCTCTGCCACCCAAGATCGCCCACTCCAGTCGACGACGGGCTCCGGCAACCTGAGAGTCCCCCTCCTCTATGCTGGGTGGGATAAATCTCCTGATGAACTCGAATAAGTGACGGTCCAGAGGGAACTCCACTGGGTAGCCGCCGCTACGATCGTAGGTTTAAAGCCTACCCAGCTCTGATGCCCGGGCAAACTCCATAGCCCCAACTCCGCTGCCGCGCTCGCCAACGGGGCCCTCTGCCACAGTCGTGTGCCCCAAGTCAAGATGCTCCACACCAGCTATGGTGATGACCGATGGGCCCAAGGGGGGCATGGGCCGATCGATCCTCCTCACCCAGTGGCCCTCCTCCCGAACCACATGCCTCGGGACCCTCTCATCTCTACCAAATCGCGTCATAACTACAAGACAGAACACCAGAATACCAGAAGTTCAACACATGCAATACAATAAAGCAAAAGCACATGAAGCGTCAAAATACAACTATAACAACTCAGAAGGAGGGGTTCACGGGCTGTACGCCCTCATCTCCGCCTCCGACGCACGACCCGTGGGGGGCATTTGTTGTACCCGGACAATTTCCCCAGCGAAATACCCAGAAATAAGAGTTTGGGAATTTCCTCTAACACCTTCAAGGCACGGGCTACCCGGCCCCTCCGACAACCCAGTGGGCCCGATCAATGGCCCCAACCCGCTAGCCGAGGTACATGGTAACATTAGCAACTAATCAGGACCACTCCCGACCCCTCAGTTGTGGATTTCCTCCGCGTTCTACATAACCACCCGGGGCAACCCGGGGGCACTCCAACTACAAGCCACGCCACATGGTACTCAGTAAAGATGCCAAGGGGATACCTCAGGATGCCTTCTTTCAACCCTCCAAGGTCAAAGGGAGACCCGGATAAGTCAACCACAGGCATTGGAGGCCCGCGGCATGTGTATACGACTCACACACGGGTGCCGGGAATTTTTCCGAACACCTTGTGGGCGCGTATATTCCAGCCCTTTTACACCAAACCACGGGCCGCCCCATGGTTCTAGCTCACTAATTGGGTTCTACAACGACCCCCCAGCAAGTCGAGGCCACCCTCGACCGTTAGACACGTGGCCACGAGCCACTTATATTTAGCTCTGGGGCCAACCCAAGGCTACTCTGCCAACCCGCTGTGCAACATGGCACATAGCCCGAGGCACAGCCCAAGAGCCCAAAGTGTCTCTCCTTGGCTCCCACGAGCTCTTATCCTCAGCCCAAGGCCCATCCTGAGGCCCCTCAGCCAGTTACCCAAGCCGCTCGACAACCCGGGGTGTGTCACCTTGCCAGCGGCTACTATGACTCGAAGAACAACGGCCCCCACGGGCCATCCCAGTATCCCGGAGCCCAGTGTCCCTCAAAGGACATTCCCAGATGATGAAAGAAGACCCCCTGGGTCGCGGTCGCACCCCCAAGGGAGGGTAAACTCCCCCAGGGCCGCGCCCTCTCCCCAGCCCGAAGGCCTGACGGTCCTCCTCAGTCCCAGTTCGTGCAAATTCCCAGTCTCACGGCGCAAGGTTCGTGCAAGGGTCCATTCACCGTACCCGTACGTGGAATAAGTCGCAAAGAACGCCCACGACGAGGTCCTCAGTCAACACGCTCGCAAAGCTCCACGTATCCTCCTCTGTCTTTTCCTTTTCTTCTTAGTCAAATTAGGAAGAAAATTAACAAAAAATAAGATTCTATAGAGGGTGGGGCCGCCCCTCTCTCTCTCTCCACTCTAGCCCGCCTAAACCCCCCTGGGGAGGGGTTTAGGCGCCAGGGGGAGTTTAGGCGGACCAGCCCGACCCCTCAGGCTGGTCTGCCTAAACCCCCATCAAAATAAAAAAAAAAGATTTTTTAAAATTAAAAAAGGGCATACTTGGCCAGCCTAAACCCCCCCTGGGGGAGGGTTTAGACGGACCAGCCTGACCCCTCAAGCTGGTCTGCCTAAACCCCATTCAATGAAAAAAAAAATTTAAGAAAAAGGGGCATACTTGGCCCGCCTAAACCCCACTGGGGGAGGGTTTAGGCGGACCACTCTGGACCCCAGGCTGGTCCGCCTAAACCCCATCAAATAATAATAATAAAAAAATTTTACAACAAAAAAAAGCCTCCGAAGAGGGTTTTAGGAGGACCAGACCAGCCCATGGGGCTGGTCCGCCTAATGGAGGGGTTTAGGCGGACCAAACCAGCCCCTTGGGCTGCTCCACCTAAACTTTATCTCCCCCACTCCATTACACAAACAAAATAATAAAAATACATATATTTTTTCTTAGGGTTTACTCGGACCAAGTTGAACCCTCAACTTGGTCCGCCTAAACCCCACCCCCACCCCTTCAAATTCCTATAAATTCCCCCCCTTAGAAGCTCAAGGGGCAACAGCAACAACAACAATAGCAACGCACTAAGGCTTGTACAAGCGGACTCCCGGACGGACGGAAAAACACCCCCGACCTAATGGTCGCACCCTCGGACTCCCGAGGCTTTCGGCAAGGGTCAGGAATGCGAGAAGATAAGTGTGCGTGCGGTTGGCTTGCTAGTCGGCTCACACACGCCGAGGGTATGTCATGTGTACTTCCCTCACGCGGCGTTTAGCCGTCTCATACAAGTCCATCCTCGTCGCATGTATGGTGACTATGTCAACGGCGAATACACCGGCATCCTGGGTCCGCCCGTGTACGCCAACTTATGGTGATGAAACGCACTCCATGATGCTGCGCCAAATTTTGACATGGAATCACGTGCCCTCTTGTAAGACCCCAAATTCTTTAGAAATTTATTTAGAAAGTTATTTGTAATTATTTGGAATTTATTTGAAATTATTCGAAATTAATGAGAATTATCCAAATTAATTAGATTAATTAATTAATTAATAGAATAAGTCATTTTTCTACTATTTTCTAAAAATCCCCAAAAATCACATCTTATAGAATTAATTTTGTTTATCAACTTTGTCTTCTACAATTAAGCCTAATACAATCGTTTATTAAGCCGAATTAGCGAACTAATTCTTCCGAACTTAATATTTAATTAATTACGGAATAGTAGAAATGGAATTTTATCTAACATATAAAAATTCATAAAAATAGTAATTAAATAATAGATGCTTCGACTAACACTTTTGTCTTCTTGGAGTAAGTCTAATTAAATCATTATCTAGGCCTAATCAGTGGATTAAGCCTGACTTATAACCCACCTAACCCAAATTCGTATTCACTATTCACCCAAACTTTGAACATCAAATTCGACCTCAATTCTCAACCAAATGATCTAAAATCAGGGGCAAATAGAAGGCCACAATGTAAGGAACATTTACCCTCAATCAATTTGAGGTAAACTTAGCCCCAAAACGTGCTGCCGACATAGTTTGGTCAAGACAAGGATTTCGGCGCCGTTTCTAAACACGTAGCTTGCAGCAGTAAATACTCCCAATTCAGAAGGCTCCAGAAGCTCTATGAGCTATCAAAATGAAGCCCTACGAGTCTTCTTTCATTTGGCTGCTGTGGGGTTCGCTGAAATTTTAGATCTGGAGAGATCTAGTTCGATTTGTGAAGGTCGATCAGCAGGCCGTTGGCTTCCCTTCATCCTTCTTTGATCAATCGATTAAGGTAGGAATTCTCAACCAAATCTTGATCATGAGTATAGCAAATTGTACCTCTCATCGAGCTCTTTTCATTGGTGGCAAAAGCCCCAATTTTCATTAGGTATCCGTGGAGATATCGAAGTTTTAGTGAGGTGCTGTCAAGTTGTTCTTCATTCTAGGTTTCGAGTTCCTTCTTCAATTTGAGGTAGGTGATAACAGCCCAATTTCTAATTAACATACATGAATGTAATCAATAGCATGTTAGCTTTCTTTTGACATCAAAATCCCCAATTTTTACAGATCATGCCTAGAGTATTTCGTGTGTTATTAGAAGCATGCTAGCAAGCTAGACTTTACTTGTGTTCTTCATAGAATAGGATTTATTTCATTAGATTCCTATCAAAATTCGTGATTTAAAATTATGTTTTATGACCCTAAGATGCATATTATTAACCCTAGAGTCTATAGTTATGATCCCAATACTTTTAGACCCCAAATTCTTGGAGTTTTCATAGCTTTTTGGGTCTGGAAACCCAGGGGTCGACCCACGGGTCGACCCATTTCCACCCAGCAAGCAGCAGCAATGCTGCCTTGCATGGGTCGACCCAATGGGTCGACCCACAGCCTGCAGGGGTCGACCCATGGGTCGACCCATGCAGCCAGGATTGCAGGGGTCGACCCATCCCTGGAATTTTTCCAGGGGTCGACCCAAAGGGTCGACCCATGCATTGTAAACCCATTTTTTTTGATGATTTGACCCGGGGATCAATCCGGATCATCGGGGAATCAAACCATTCAACCTAAACACTTTGAAAACTACATTTTTGAGGAACTAATGACCTATTCATGTACCCTTTTAGTTTCAATTAACATTGGTCCATACATACAAACTTAGTATAAAAACACACCGTTTATCATCTTCATTTCAATGCATACAAGATTAAATAGAAACCCACATAATTAGTGGTTAATGGTGTAACTAAATCTCTGTTAATGCATTCTATTTCACTCCTGTGGGAGTTGTTCTTTGCCTTATCATCTTGAATCAACTTCTTGGCAATTGTCTTAATGCAAATGATAATGGTTAAATCATGATATCTTAACTTGATGATTAGGATTAATATGTTGATTAGCTTGTTTGATTGCTGCTGTTGTACAGTAGCGCATCACGATTAACTCTTGTTGTGACTTGATTTCAATCTCCTTGATGATTATACTTACCTTGAAATTCTGGAAATGAATCTCCTTCCTACTTGAAGTTGTTATTGCTACTTAGTTTAAACCTTGGAATTCTGGCCATAAACTGTGGAAGTCTAGATTCGTGGGATCTTTGATCCAAAGAAATCAATGCCTGGCAAACAATTAAGGGCTCGGTCTGGTCCTAGGAAGAGCGCCTGAACACTACGTGTACCCCTGGGAGGTGAATGACTAGGTGTGGCATTTGGCACCAGTACTTGACATGTGTTAAATCTAGGACTGTCCACTACTCTCTCCACTACTCTCTACATTACTTTCTACTACTTTTCACTTTCCACTCGTCACTGTTCTATACTCTACTTGTGGTTACTATACTTGCTCATTACTTGGACGTGGAAATGAAATTACATACGTGCTTGACATGACTTGAATTGACTTGATATGGCCAACTTTTATTGTTATCTCCTGTAGTAAATTCTTGTCTTACTATTCTATTCATTATATTTCTTGACCTTGCAAGATCTTTGAATTTCGTTTCATCATCGTTATCTTTTTATCGTTTTTATCATTTGTAGCATGACATTTTGAAAAATGTAATTAAACTGTTAATCACTTATACATGTCTGTTATTTCCTACTGAGCGTTAGCTCACACCCCGTTGTTTCCCCCTTTCCAAGCTTTTCAGGTGACGCGCTTACCGATGGGGAAGGGCAGGAGTGATGTCTTGAGTGTATCAGTTCTAGTGTGTTAGTAGTGTCTTATCCTTCTTTAGTTGTGTTTTGGAGAGCTTTTAGTCTCAATCATGTTATTGAGTTTTAGTGGTTGATTATTCCAGTTGTATTAAGTTGAACTTGAGGATTATTGTATTAGTCGTGGTTTATTATTAATCATTTAGCATTTCCATCTTGTAGCACTTGTGTATTGTTTTAGATTTAGTTCCCTCTCTTGCTAGCGTGTCCCTAACTGTACGTCCCGATACTTCCGCCTTGTTCGGGGCGTGACACCTCTACTCACTCCCCAGCCGGCCATTGGCTACTCAGATTAACAACTTGAGTCTAGTCGGACCTCTGGCCCGGGAATCATAGTCCCGGGGCCGACCTCGACTCCCCAGCATGATGATAATGCGAAAGTTCACCGTTTAAAACATGCGTATCAATCTTTAAAACTCCAACTCGCACTAGATGAAAGAAAGACGTAATATGGTGGTGAGAAGGGTCGAATCCACAGGGAAGAAGAGATTTTTAGAGTTAAAAAACTTTGGAGTCCTTTGAAAAACACTTGTGATTTTACTTTGCTTAAAGAAAATAGTGAAATGATGAATGGACCAAACACTTAATTAAAGACACCTATGACTATGAACTTATCTTATAGAAAATAATTACATAAAGTGGAGAAGAAGAGGTAGAAGAAGGAGGAAGAGAGGGAAGATGAACAAGATCTAGATCAAATGAACATTTCTTTTATTGACTTAAAGAAACGAGTACACGAAATGCACGACAAGCTTACAATAAAGACATGATGAGATTACAATGAAAAATAAAAACAAAGCAATAATAACAAGAGGAGCCTGAGATGTGAAGATGGTGGCAGCAATGGTGATGACGGCACCGTCCTCTCTTGGCCTTGGATCACGAACCACCTTGTGGAAGATGTCGTCTACGCCGGGAGGAAGTCACCTTCGTCAATGAAGTGGCCTTTAGAGGGTGAATAACTTTGAAACCAAGATGAATTATGGGATGCCAAAGAAGAAGAAGTTGAAGAAGAGGAAGAGAAGAAGAACTTTGATGAAGAACTCAGATAGAAAAAAAGAATAGAAGGGCTTCAAAATGGAGGAATAACAGAAGCTAGCACCTCGTATGAACAGTAAAAGTACATGACAGAAAGTTAAAAAATGGGAAATAACATCCAGACCAGAAAGAATTAGAAGATGATGAAGAATAAGAAGTTGTAGAATGCTTAAAAACAAAGAACTTTCATGAAGATAGCAAGAGGATAAAATATCTAGAATGTGGAGAAATAAAGGGAAGAACAGAAAGAAATACTAGTTCACAAATGAACAAGATAGCACAGTGAAAAACACATGATATGTTGATAACCAGAAGGAATTGGAAGATGATGTAGAAGAAGAAGTTGTAGAGGACTTAAAAACAAATAACTTTTATGAAGAAAGAAAGAGGATAATATGGACGGAGGAAGGAGAAAATAGGGAAGAATAGAGAAGAATACAGTCTAAAAATGCACAGGATAGGATAATAAAGAATATGAAATACCTTGCAAACTAGAAGGAATTGGAAGATGATGCAGACAAAGAAGTTGTAGAACACATAAAAAAGAAGAACTTTTGTGAAGAGTGCATAAGCAGAAAATGAACTGAAGTGGGAGAACTCGGCAGCCTAAGATGTGAGAGGGAAAGGGAGAGTGAAAATTGTCAAAAGAAGAACTCCCCTTCTCATCCTTGTCATGGGCTATTTATAAAGAAAGTTGGGTTAATGGAGGGTGGAGATTATATCAAAAGGAGATGGATGGATGGGATTTAGGTAGAAGATGATGTATGGGGAAAAGGAAAAGGACGCACCTGTGGATGCACCTTTTATTAATTATCGTTGTTTATTTGTTTATTGGCGTTTATTAAGTGCGTGGACGTGCCAGTCACAAATGTGACAATTTATTCAGGCTTCATGGAAGCCCATGGTGCGCTCGATCTGACTAATCAGACAATTGTGTAGTTCGTGTCGAGACCGAAATCCGCCGCGCCATAAAGGTCACGGCGTTATTTACATCCCCCATACGGGGGAACACCCTTGATTGATTGCCGGGAATAAGGGCCCTACGGCCTAAAGAGAATACTAATAATGCGGGAGGATAGTGAAAGATGAACTATGCTAGAAACCCGTCTCGGGACGTGAATGTTCAGACTATGTTGGCCACTCACGGGTCACTTCATGTTTGGACGAAGGTCCGTGTTTGTAGTATAAAAGACGGTGACAAAATCGTGCAGGTATCTGCCACGAACAAGGCAAGTTTAATGAGAATGCGGGATTGGATCCCGGTAGAGACGGATCGAGTTGATAGACTGTTGGCCGGAGATGATTTCGGACCATGGCCATGTCAGAAATTCCGTAAACCACGTCCGATACCATAAGGCGTCCTCGATTTTCTCTTTGCACCCAGTCCGAGGGAGTGAATTATTAAGTGAATTATTAAGGGGCGCGCCGAAATTGGAGGGCAAGGGAGGAGGGAGCGCGCCGTTTATGTCGTCAGTTTAGGTGGTCGCCAAAGGGGCGCGCTGTATTTGGACTTCGGTAAGATGGAGATGGGCGCGCCGTTCTTAGGATCCAAAGAAGGAGATGGAGGGAGGCGCGCCATTTAAGGGTTCAATGAGGAGGAAATGGGGGGCGCGCCATTTTTAGGTGTTCCCAGAAGGAGATGGGGGCGCGCGCCATTTTAACATTTGAAGGGAGAAGATACGGGGCTTTTGTGAGGAGGGCGCGCCGGTTAGGGCCGCGCCGGGCTACGGTGTTGAAGGCACTTGTCGATTGAAGGTTCAAAGAGGATTTTGAGAGTGATGTTAAACCGGCACAGTGAAATAGTCACCGCGCCGTATTAAACTCCCCCGAGGGCTTATTGCCTTGACTTTGCGTTTCTTTCCTTTCACCCGTAGATAGATTTTTATGATGCATTTGTTCATCCATTTGATAGATTAAGCGGACAGGGAGGAAGTTTAGGCATTTAGCTGTTCATTAGGGTGACTTAGCGTATACTTTAAGTGTTTCGTTCGAGGGGTTTCAGTTCACAGATTTTACTGTGTGTGGTTCTTGCTCTCAGAAGTGGTTTGTTCGCTTGTTCCTAGAGGGCATCTTCTTCATTTGATCTTGAGCGTTCTTGGCCATGGCGAGAATCCGGCAGCACCTCCCCCGGACTGGGACTTGCCAGAGATAAAGGAGAGTCACCAATCGGATTGCTCCGGGGTAGACCCTCAAAAATCAGAGTAGCCTCACGGCGGTCCGAACCCAAGTGTGAGTATGGAACGTTCGAGGGCCAGCCTACAAGAACGACCACAGCTGACGGGTGATGATTTTGTGGAACGGGACAGATGTAGGCCATAGGTGGCCATGAATGTTCACCCTTCGAACGGGTTCCCTGAGTTCATGCCACAGAAGGGCAAGCTTCTAAGGACCCCAGGGAATGTTGAAAACCGGGAGGAAGAAAACGGAAGAAAGGGGAAGGGATCAGAGCAATAGAATACTGCACATGCTTACAAAGTCACTCTTTTATTCATCCTCAAGGGAAAGGAAAGGAGGGAGGAGAGGTACAAGAAGAGATCTACCCCCCCCCAAAGCACAGGGAAGAATATAACAGAGAAGATAAAAGAAAAACTAGGTGTTGAGGTGGGGGAAGAAGATACATCAGTGGGGGAGAAGGAGGAACAGAGCACAAGCTCTTCCCCCTCTCTCCCCTCTCACTCTCTCACCCTCTCTCTCTCTCTCTCTCTTTCTTCACCTTGCAGGTGGGAATGGATGGAGCTTCTTCTTATCTTCGGACGCCGGAGACCCTAGCCGAACCAGCCAGCCTTCCCTTCAGCCTCTCTTTTCTCAGCCCTTTTTTCTTCTAGCTTCTTCTATCTCTGAGCTCCTTCTGTCTGTCTGTTCCTTCGGCTTCACAATGTTGCCCCTTTTATAGAATGACCATCCTGGGAGCGTCCCTGCCAATTCCACCTCGTCCGCAATGAAGTCGGGAGTTGACTGGCTGTACTGGACACCGTTGATTCATCTCGTACACTGCTGCTCGTCCGAGGATGGGACGCTCAGAGATTTGTCGGAGCTTGCCTTGCTGCTACTGCTTATGTGCTGTCGAACGGAGGTAGAAGAAGGGCCATGGGCATTGAATGTTCTCTGCATGCCATAATGATGCAAAACAGAGCATCGGAGTGTAGATGGGATGGCTTGTTTGCGCGCCGGGGAAGTGCTTCAGAGAATAGAATGAGGGGTTAAAACGGCGCCACATTCAAAGGGGCGCCGTTTTAAGCATCAAATGGGGAGGCCCCTTCGATAGGAGCGCGCCGTGTAGCCAAATAAAAAAGGGGGCGTGCCGGTTTAAGATGGGGGGCGCGCCGTTTTAGGGCCACTTCGTGCCGTTTTAAGCACCAAACGGATTCCTTTCGAAGTCACGGCCATTTATATGAATGTCGACATTCCCAGAATGTTCCGGTTGCGACGTATGGCCTCCATAATATTCCGTTTGTAGCCTCTGGGACTTGGTCCCAGCTTCTGCGTGACTTTCGGTGCACGCCGAGACTGTGCCGGAGTTCCTGACTTTTCTCTGATTCAGCTCTCGGCATGGCCGGTCGCAGTGTCGTAGCTGTATCTTCTGCTTAGGGGGCTTCCTTAGCAGGTAGCGGACCACCAAGCGAGTTCTCGTCCTGATCGGGCGAGGCATGAGGTTTATTCGGTAGTACTGTCTTCGACTCGCGCTCTAATGTGTAGACGCGAATGCCGCCATGATCATCATCGTCATTTTTTTGGCGTCCACAGCACCCCCTTTCTTGGACTTTGGACACCCCATTTCCCAAGGCTCATCATGTCTCTCCTTTATTTTAAACTTTGAATTCAATTTTCCCTCCAACCAAAATATGTGTTTCTTTTCCTTAATTTCAAAATTTATTTTCCCTCCAACCAAAATATGTGCTTTTGACTTGGTCAAAGTGGTGATGATAGTTTTGCCCCAGGAGTTTCTTGCAATTACCTTCAATGTCCTGCACACACATAATTACAATTTAGTCCATAAAAATTACCACAATGTGCACATAAATCTCAAATGCTCATAGTTTTGCAATAGAGAATTAATGCTCATGGCCCTCATATTTAATTTATTATTAAACAATATCACCAAATCAATTAATTTGTATGAAAGTTCTAATTTAAATGCGGAGTTGAGGTTAACTATGAAATATACATAATTGCCTAATTATATGCACATAAAATGGTGTACATGCGATGAATTATCATAAGAAATAGACACTTATCACACCCCCCAACTTACTCATTGCTAGTCCCTTAGCAATGCCAATAAATTAAAATTTAGGACTAACAAGAGTTTGTAAAATTCATGCTCTCATATTGATGGGGACATCACCTCCCATGCCCACATTCACGGCTCGTCTCCTCGCCCCGGTTGCATCCGGCATGGTCTAGTTATTTATTTTGAGACCTATGTAATTTTTTTTCAAGTCATATCATTGTATTTTCCCTTTTATTTGAGTCATGTCCCTAGGTATTTTATTTATTTCCCTAAGTTTGAGTGTCATTAGGTTGATTAGTTTGTTATTGGGCCCAATTCATTGGGCTAGGCCCAAGGGCGCCCCCTACCCCTTGGTTATTTGTCATTGTTGCATGAGTCAGGGACTTTTTGTAAAATGTGGGTTGCCTATATATAGGACCCCATTCCCCCCCATTTGGAATTAATGAATGAATGAATGCCAAATTTCTATTTGAGAGTTCAAATTATATAGTTCTAGTGGAGTGAATCCAATAGGGGTGAGAAGCCCTAGGGGAGAGAATCCCCACTCTCTTTCTCTCTCTCTCTTTCTCTCTCCCTCTCTCTCTACAAGGAGGGCTGTGACCTACCCTCTCTCTCCTCCACCTCACCTGCCACCTCACCCCCCATTCCCTTCCCTAGGTGTATTGGAAACCCTCTCCACCAAATCCCCACCAAATCTTACTTCTCCCTAGAAGATCCTTGGCCATTCCAACACAATCTTCTCCATTCCAACACAATCTCCTCTCTTCCCCACACAATCTCCCAGCCCCCAAGACCCATTTGAATTTGAAATTTCCTCCATCCCCCAGCCTTAGGTCACCCCCAGCCCTCTCCATTGGAATAGGCCGCCCCTCCCCTTCCCTCCACTCCCATTCCATCTAGAGCATCCTCCATCCTCCTCCATCCTTCCCTCTCCACCCACCTTGTGAATAACCAGCAGATCCCTGTGCCCTCCCCCTCTTTATCCACCTCCATCTCTGCCCTAGCAGCCCTCCATACCTTCCCCACATTCCCTCCCTTCACTCAACCAATCCCCTTCACCATTCACCACCCTTCTCTCCTCTTTCTTGGTCATTGGAAGCTACACCAAAGGAGCAGCTCACAGCCCTGAAGTGCAGGTGGAGCAGCAGCTTGCAGAGACGACCCCGACCACATCCTAATGACTCTGAAGGTCCAAGAGGTATCGTTGGAAGCGTCTCCCAGTCGCCTTCGTAACGGTGGTGGTCTCATTGCATTATGATCTCATGGCCGTCCTAAGCAGTTGATCTTCCCCGACTGCGCATCTTCTTCCTGAGCCACAACCTGAAGCTGATCTCAGAAGCTGTCACGACAACTCTCTTGAATATCTGGAGGCGAGGCTTGGCCGAGAGCTTCTTCGACAAGTCTACTTCCTGAATCAAGAAGCGGATCTCTGTTTGGCGCCAGGAGTTAAGAGTTCTCATTTTCTTCCCCCTGGTGCGCGGCTCTGCTTCCTATCAGTCTTCTCTGATCCCCCCTCACTATTAGAGATCTACCAGTCTACTCCAACATCGGCTGGCATCCCCGTGACCCACATTTTTAAGAGGACTCGACAACAAATCCATCGGTACTAGCCACGCTCAAATTGGAGTTCGGGAATGTCCGTGGTGTTCTCTTCTTCCTGCTGCTGTGGTGCTCTTGCTGCCGGAGACAGAGCTCAAAGGCCCTGTTTGCAGTCCTGCCCCGACCAGCACCAGTGACCAAAGAAATCAACAAAATGTAGGCGTCATCCTGACCCAGCTACGAAGAATTTCCAACCGGTTTCATCATCAACAAAAATTTGGAGTGGCCGCAGGGTCAAGATATCCAACTGTCTATCCTGAAGCTCAGGAAGCGGATAGAATCGGCATCGGCTTCCTTTCTAGCTTCTAACTCGTTTTCCCCCCCTCCTCGCCTGGCCGGTTATAGCCCCTCCCTGTGGGAGGTAGTGTTTGATTGTATTCATTGACTTCCCTTCCCCAGGGTCCCCCCCTTGCATGGGGTGTAGTGTTGTAAGATCATAAACAGGTCAAGCTACTCCGGCGCAGCGTGTGGGGAACCCACGCTTCCCCGCTCGCCCACGTCTCCGAGCGGGACCGGTTTCTTCAAACCGGTCGAGTAAGTGCTCCAGCCTTAGCTCTCTTTAGTACTTGTTCTTTCAATATTAGCTTATAAACTCCGCTGGTCCGTGAGAGTGAGCACCCGATCCTCAAGCCCCATTGCTTCGAGTGACCATCGTGGGAGAGAGTGTGCAGCCCGTGCCCTCGGCACGACGTCGGCACCATTGAATTAGGCTGCCTTACCCTTTGGGAATAACCTTGGCCTTGCTAGCTCTCTACCAGCAAGGGCCCAGCCCTCACATCCTGCACTTGGCATTGCCAAGTTACCCCGGGACTTGGGTGAGCGTCGGGTGAGTAGTCGCCAATATCGATCCGTTTTGATTATGAATTGTGCTTGCTTGCTTAAGTCCAAAGGTGTGTCACATCAATTGGTATCAGAGCAAGTTCTAGACTTATCTCTACTAAGTATTGTCCTAGGGCCATTGCATTTATCCCCTCGTTCATCATGGCCATTTCCTACTTAGCCTACTCGCCACCCATGGACTTCATTCTAGACAAAGATATTACCTTTGACGGATCTCGTTCTAGTGATTACCTTAGGTGGGAGGCTACCATAGAAAGGTACTTTGAAAAGACTTGGGTATATGGACCCGCGAGAGTCCACAAGGCCAAGGGACGACTTCGGGGTCAAGCCAAGAGTAAGTGGGAGCACATAGAGGGCTTAAGGAGGGTTGAAAGACAAGAACCTATTCACTCATGGGAAGAGATGAAAGTAGAACTTAGGAAGATCTACATCCCCAAATATTCGCACCCCTCCTACTCAAACACCCCTAGCCCGAGGAGCACTACCACTCCTCCATCCCCACCCGGCCAACTTGAGACCACCCTTAGGCCTCCACCCCCACCACTCTCAACAAATTCCCTCTCAACCATCATCACTACACTTCGCCACCAAATCCTCTCCCTTAAGACCCAAATTATCCAAGCATCCACCTCCCCACCTAACCCCATGAGGGTCCCCATACCCCAACCAAAACCCTTTTCCACAACCCTCACTATCCAAGCCCCCTTGCTCCCCACCACTACCCCTCCATCTTCCCCTATAAGGGACACTCCCGCCAAGACTGACCAACCCAAGCCACCCCAACCAACCCATCTCACACTCCCTCCCCCAAAACTCCCATGTCCTAGGCCTCCACTACTTCCCCTCCCTATCCCAAACCAAGTTTCGCTTTACCCTCCACCCCGGGTGCACCATACACCAACGATCACCACCCCACCCCCAAAAGACCCTCTCACCTCCTTGGAGGAGGAACCCATACCCGACCCCATAGTGGTGAACACTCTTGACCCTATCCCCACCACGGAGACCACCCATATCCAAGTGGAAGAAGAAACCTCACATGGTGGCCTTCAACTTACACCACCCTCTCTAGTTGGGGCTGAGATTATCTTAGGAGATCCCCTTATTAGTTAGCTAAAGAAGAGCCTAATAAGAGAGATCATGGCCCACGATTTCCCTCTGAAGAGGGGGATTTCTATAGCCCATCTCAGAGTAGCCGAACTAGGTCCATCAGGACCAAACGAGACTTGGCTCATCCAAGTGACAGCCCCATAGGGCCCACTTAGGCTAAAAAGCCCAATAAAGGTTACTCGGGATCCCATCCTTCCTCGGCGGCCCTCAGGCTCGGAAGGCCCAAGCATCAAGACGGAGAAAGACTCATGCCCGAGTTATCCCTTTATCGGGATAGAGGCAAGCGCTCTGCGCCCATTCCGACCTGACTCCATCCAAGCTATGCCTATCGCCCGGACAGGGTTGGCACCTTTTATGCTCGGACCGACTGACGACTGCTTATCCACGCTACCGTTGAGAGCCCTTTATGAGCAGGAGTTTATGAGGATAAGGGATCCATGATCCCACGATGAGGACGTAAAGATCCCATGATGAGGACGTAACTCCCGCCTGAAACTCCTCAACTTCCGGGGCTCATAGGGTGAGCACACTATATAAACCTGGGACTCCCTCCAGTGGAAGAAAAAGGCAATACACGCCTAAAATCCCCTGAGTAGGAACCACTTCACCACCTTGGAGTTGGGGGATCTCGTGCACCTCTTTCTACCTCTCTCAGTACCTTCCACCATTGCTCTACTGACTTACGGATCGGAGGGTTTTCCCCATGGAACCATCCCTGGGCCCCAATATCCGTTTCCCTTTCTCTGTAGTTCACTATTCGGTGATCATCCTCCTAGCTCAGGACAAGCGCGAGATCACGCCCCTTCATCTGGGGCCGTCTGTGGGAAACGACCAAAGAGCCAGTATGGTGAGAAGAAGTGCAGGGAGGAGGTTCGCCGATGATAGGGGAAAGGCCATGGTGGTGGCGGGGGGAGGCCACTCTCAAGCCTCCCAAAACCCCCCCTTCGGTGCCAGCACTACCACCGACGGACCGCCCCCTCCCCCTGCGGTAGAGCTGCCGCCCCCTCCCCCAGCGGCGGTAGGGCTGTCGCTTAACAGCGGCGTTGACGCCTTCCAATCCCTCAACGCGAAACTGGACGTCCTCATGGAACTCATGAGGACCCAGGCGGCCAGGGATGGAAGGTTACGCGCCCCTCCGGAGAGCCCTCCCCGCGAGAACGTGTCCCAACACACCGCCGGAGGCCGCTTCACCCTCCGAGGGCAGCAGCTCATCCGCAACAAAGCAGGAGGACCCTCACAAGCCCCCCCTCCGGAGCAAGAGGCTTCCTCCACGCCGAAACGGGGTAGGCATGGGGCACGCCATCCCCTCCCGGAGACCGAAGTCCCCAGGGAGCGCCAGGACAGCTTGCTATCATGCCCCCTCAGACCTACGGCCCAGCGACAACCAGAGCTATCCCTTCGACTGTGAGAATTCGAGAGGCGCATCGCAGAGCAGGAGCGCACCCTACGAGCCCTGCGGAAGACCTCCCCACCAAAGGACGAGGAGAGATCCCCGTTCTCTGACCATATCTTGAAGGCAGTGGTATCTCCCAAAGCCTCCATCCCGACCTTCAAGCCCTACGACGGGCAGGGTGACCCGGCCGACCACTTCGACAGCTTCGACGCCCTGATGACCCTTCATGGAGTGTCCGACGCCATCAAGTGCCGAGCCTTTGTGACCACCTTGGTCCAAGGTGCCCAAGCATGGTTCCGGGCCCTCGCCCCCGGATCCATCCGGGACTTCAAGCAATTCGGGCGAGTATTCAAGGAGAGTTTCACCGGCAGTGGTCCCCCAAGGTCGGTAGCGGGGCTTTTGGCCCTCAAACATGCGCAAGGGGAGAAACTTTGGGCCTACATTATTCGATTCAAATCGAAAGCCCTGAGGATCCCCCGCCTGGATGTCACCTCGGCCATAACCGCACTGACCGGGGGTACCCACAATGAGAACCTCCGCCGCGAGCTTATCCTCCACCCTCCCTCGACCCTTGCTGCGCTAGTGACTCTGGCATTACGCCATGCCGAGTGCGAAGAAGTGCTCAGCGCATGCCGAGACGCAACCGGCTCGGGTCGGGACGGGGAGAAGAAGCGGGCACCTGAGACAAGCTCGGGCCAAGGAAAAAGGTGGAACCGAGATGGGGAACGCAAGGAACCGTCACGGAAGTACGAGCGGTACACTCCCCTAACCGCTCCAGTGTACGAAATATATGAAGACATCAAAGGCTCGGGCCTCCTCCACCAACCCGAGCCAATGAGGTCGAAGAACTGCAGTCGCAGCAAGCATTGCCTGTTCCACAGCAACCACGGGCATCACACTGGCGACTGCCATCAGCTCTAGGACAAGATCGAGCGTCTCGTTCATCAGGGGCACCTCTCCTAGTTCATGGCTGGGCACCAAGAAGACCGAGGCACCCCAGAGGAAATCGACAATGCCCCCCGAGGGGTCCACATCAACGTCATCGCCGGAGGAGCTGCATCAGGAGGAGACAGTGGCCGAGGAAGGAAGCGTCATGCTGAGCGGGTGAGCCGAGCCATCGAGCCTCCCAGGGCCCCGCCGAGTGAGCCCCAAGTCATAGTCTTCTCCGACCAAGACCTGGAAGGGAAAAGCACCCCGCATGACGATGCCCTAGTCATATCGACCACAATAAACCATTGTAACATAGACCGGATTCTAGTTGACAATGGAAGCGCCGCTGATGTATTATCCTATGAATGTTTCCTTAAGATGGGGGAGGATCCGTCTAAACTCCGCCCGATCCGAACCCCCTTGTGCGGGTTCAATGGCCAGGCCTGTCGGTTACTCTTGGCACCCCACCCAAAACCGTTACGGTCATGGTGGACTTCATAGTGATCAAAGATATGATAGCATACAATGCAATTTTCGACCGGGGAATCCTCAGCCGAACGAAAGTGGTGCCTTCTACCTATCACCAAAAGATGAAGTTCCCCACCAAAAATGGGTTGGGGGAAGTCCGAGGCAACCAGGCCATGGCCAGAAGGTGCTACAATATCTCGGTTGAAGCCACAAGGCTGGACGGGAAGAGCAAGGGCCCCCGGGAAGTCGAGGAAAAATCCACAACCGCCGAGCCTAGAGGCGAATTGCTAGCGGTTTTCCTAAACGACAACCCGACCCTAGGAGTAAAGATCGGAGCTGACCTAACATCTGAGGTTCAACAGCAATATAAAGAGTTTTTTTCCGCGTACATCCAGGTCTTCGCATGGTCTGATAATCAACTCCCTGGGATACCAGAGGAAACTGTGATGCATAAGCTCAACCTCGACCCAACCATGAAGCCCGTGCAACAACGCAGAAGGAAGCACGCACCAGAGAAGCAGGCAATTATCAATGAGCATGTCACCAAGGGGCAAGAGACTGGTCTCTTTAGACCGGTCTTGTACCCGACGTGGTTGGCTAACGTCGTCCTAGTGCCAAAAGCTTCGGGAAAGTGGCGAATGTGCGTGGACTTCACCGACTTGAACACGGCTACTCCAAAGGACTGCTATCTATTACCGAGCATCGACCAACTGGTTGACTCAACCTCGGGCAATGAGATACTCAGCTTCCTGGATGCCTATTCAGGTTACCATCCGATCAGAATGCACCCTGAAGACATCGAGAAGACCGCCTTTATCACTGACTTCGGCGTACACTTCTACACCCGGATGCCTTTCGGGTTAAAGAACACTGGAGCCACATACCAGAGACTGGTCAATCATATGTTCGAGGGACAGCTCGGTCGGAACGTCTAGGCCCATATTGACGACATGCTCGTGAAGACCCCCAAGGCCGAGGACCACTTCGCCGACCTAACGGAAACCTTCGACACCCTCCTAAAGTACAACATGAAGCTCAATCCTGCCAAGTGCGCCTTCGGAGTGAGGTCCGGGAAGTTCTTGGGCTTCTTAGTCACCCAGCGTGGGATCGAGGCCAACCCCAAAATGGTCCATGCCATCTTGGACATGCGCCCACCCACCTGCATCAAAGATGTTCAATGCCTTACCGGGCGCATTGCTGCGCTCAACAGATTCCTGTCCCGCGCGGCTGAACGATGCCTACCCTTCTTCAAACTGTTGAGGGGACCTAAAATGGCGTCTGCTACATTCGCGTGGGACGAGGAATGCCAAAAAGCATTCACCGAGCTTAAGGAGTTCCTGGCTTCGCCCCCGGTGCTTTCCAAGCCCGTCCCAGGTGAAGCCTTGCATCTCTACCTCTCGGCGACTCCATCTACAGTTAGCTCGGTCCTAGTCAAAAATGACTCGGGAGTCGAGAGACCGGTCTACTACACTAGCAAGGTGCTTAATGAGGCTGTGAAAAGGTGCCCCACAATCGAGAAACTCGTGCTAGCGTTGGTTATCTCGGCCAAGAGTCTCTGACCTATTTCCAAGGGCACTCCATCACCGTGCTGACCGGAAAACCGTTGAAGAGGATCCTCGCTCACCCTGAAGCCTCGAGACGCCTCGTCAAATGGGCCATCATGTTGGGGGCTACGATATATCGTATCGGCCTCGCTCAGCTATCAAAGGCCAGGCGCTCGTTGACTTCATCGCCGAGAGCACCATCCCGATTGAAGAAAGATCTCCGTCCGCGCCCGGGCCGACCTGGGAACTGTTCATCGACGGATCTTCCAACTCAGCCGGAAGCGGCACTGGGATTCTCCTGAAGTTCAACTTCCAAGCATCCAACAACGCTTCCGAGTATGAGGCCCTTATATCGGGAGCCCGCATGGCCCGGCGGTTAGGGGCTGAGCGAGTCAGGATTCACACTGACTCCCAACTGGTCGCTAGCCAGGTCAACGACGATTATGAAGCTCGAGAAGCACTGATGATCAAATACCTCCAACTGGTCAAGACCGTGGCACAACAGTTTGAGAGTTTTGAGGTAGTCCTAATAGCTCGGAAGGAAAACTCCCAAGCGGACGCCCTCTCTCGACTGGCCTCCTCTCTTGACCCCGAGGGTACTCGATCGGTCCTTCTCGAAGAGCTAGAGCGACGGAGCATTGATTCAGAGCTCCTAGCTATTGACTCGGCCTCCCTAAGCGACTGGCGTACCCCCTATCTGTCATGGCTTCAAGACTCTCAAGAGCCTCCTGACCCTCAAGAAGCCCGAAGATTGAAGTACCAAGCTCGGCGATTCGTCACTCTGGATGGCGCTCTCTACCGAAGATCCTTTTCTGGCCCTCTCTTGAAGTGCCTCAGCACCGATGAAGCCAACCGAGCGATTGAAGAAGTTCACGAAGGTCTGTGCGGAGCGCATTTAGGGGGAAGGTCGCTCGCCAAGATCTTGCTACAGTAAGGTTATTGGTGGCCCACCCTGCAGCGCGACTGCTCGGCCTACACACAACACTGTGACCGCTGCCAGTCATTTGACCACTTGGTCCATCAGCCAGCAATGGAGCTCGTCACCCTAGCCAAGCATTATCCTTTTGCTCACTGGGGAATCAACATCCTCGGGCCGTTCCCCATGGCCCAGGCCCAGAAGAAGTTCATTATCGTCACCATCGATTACTTCACAAAGTGGATCGAGGCCGAAGCCACAGCAAGGATCACCGAGACAGTCGTCTGGAATTTCATCTGGAAGTCGATCATTTGTCGTTTCGGCATCCCCCGGGTGATAGTAAGCGATAATGGTCGGCAATTGATTCTCGTTATTTCCGAGACAGATGCGCCGACGTTAACATTCGCAATCACTTCACTTCGGTCGCCCACCCTCAGGCTAACGGGCTGGTAGAAAATGCCAATAAGACTATCTTAAAAGGCATCAAGACTAGGCTCGGAAAGGCCAAGGGTAGCTGGCTTGAGGAATTGCCGAACATACTTTGGTCACACAGAACGACTCCCAGAACGGCAACCGGTGAAAGCCCCTTTCAGCTGGTATATGGTACCGAGGCTGTGATCCCGTTGAAGATTGGCAACCCCTCCCTCCGAGTCATCTACTTCTCGTCCGAGGCAAACGACCAAAAACTGCTCGAAAACCTCAACCAAGCAGATGAAGTCCGAGAGATTGCCAGCATCAGAGCAACGGAATACCGACGCCGCCTCACTCGATACTACAACGCCAAAGTCTGAGACAGAGACTTTCAACCAGAAGACTTCGTCCTTAGGAAAGCCGAAGCCTCTCGACCACTTGAGGCGGCAAGCAAGTTATCCCCTAATTGGGAAGGCCCCTACCGAGTGGTCGAGAAGCTCGGAAAAGGAGTATACCGTCTGTCTACGATGGAAGGAGAGCTCATCCCTCGGAACTGGAACACAACTATATTACGCAAGTTCTACTTATGAATACTTAACATTGTGCAAATGACATGAGATAAAACAAAAGGCTCCTTTCTTTTATTCAAACAACCCGCTTGTACATCAGGAAGGCCGAAGCCAGGAAAAAATATGTCAAAAAAGTGAAAAATTCATCTGGCGCTGCCGTATGAGCCCATCGCTCGGCTGACTCGGATGACCTTTCTGCGTCCAACCACTGACTCTACCTCGTGTAGAAACTGGCTCAGATAAAGGATAGTCAACCCCGTTGGCTCGGGCAGCTCGGGACAAAGGTGATAGAGGGATTAGGAAGGAGAAGGCTACCTTCCAAGTTGAACTTGGAAGAGAAGGGGGAGAGGGAACGCATATGAAAGCATCCTCCCCGCCAAACTGCCAACTCTTTGGAAGAAAGAGAGTGCAGGCACCCTCCGAAGAGTGAAAGAAAGGAGGAGTAGAGCAGAAGAGGGAAAAAGAGGCTGCGAGAAAGGAAAAGAAACCAGCAGAGCTAGACGAGGAGGCAGGGGAAGGCCCGGAAGGGAGGGAGCTTAGTTGGTTTCCTCCTCCCCTCTGTGAAGCGAGCAGGAAGGGATGGGCGACTGGGATGTCTGATGCCCCCATCCATCCACCATCTCGCCCCCCTGCAAGCGCCGCCAGAACTGATAAAGAGAAGACGACGTGCCTCCACACGTCGAACCCTCTTCATGTCTGTTCGCCGGCCGTCGAACCCTCTTCAAATACGAAGCAACAAGAACTCTCTGCCTCCCATCGTCGACAGCCTCATCTTCCAGAGTGTCTTCCATGCTTCAAATACAACGGCACAATGCTACGTGAAGAAGGAATGAGGAAAGACTTTCAGGGAAACCCCTAAGCGGTGGAGAAGAAGAGATGCCCTTCAGACCTTTTATAGGCAAAGGGAGGCTATTTGCCTTAAATGATTCTCTCCTCGAAAACACACCAAAGGGATTTCTCCCTATGAACGGTCACCTCAAACTTCTCATCTTCCGCCTCAATGGGATACACGAAGCGGTCAGGCATTTAAAGCATGAGAAAACGGAAAGACACCTTGTCAGACGCTCACCCAACCATCAGGCGAGATCCACGCAGAAAGTTTCGGCTCTTTCCAACCACCGCAGATACGCTGAACAAAATACGGCAATGGCGATACGGAACAGATAAGTCTCCATCATAACGCTACTGCCTTATTTATTTCTACACAAAAGAGGAAGTTTTTTCCTTCAAAAAGGAAAAAGACATACAAAAAGAGGAAGCGAAGCATATACATCAGGCCTCCGGCCCATCTTGAAGCCCGGAAGTAGAGGGCTCGAGCGGTCTGCCCACGGCATCCTCGGCGACGGCCGACCCTGGCACTGACCCCACCGGTGTGGGAACTGCCTCGGTTGCGTGCCCTCTCGAGGCAGCCGGAGTTGGTGACCCCTCGAATGATGAGTCCCCCTGATCCTCTTCATCCTGCGCCGAAGCAGAGGAACTGGAGGATGACAAGTCCGAGTCATAACATTGCCCGGACGGGAAGTTAACTACTTCGGACGCCTGCTCCTCGGCATAAGAGACGGCCCGGTCGTAGCCCTACTTGAACCCCTTGCGGATGCCCCGGTGAAGTCCTAGCTCGTAGTAGGGGGGGCAGCCTCCTTAAGGTCGACCCGGTAGGACTCTGAGCTCTTGTACTGCTCGAAAGCCTGTGCCCCGGTCGATCCCACCCTACCAGCGAGCTCGGCCTCCCTCCGCTCCGCCTCGGATGACTTCCACTCGGCCTTAGCCGTCCGCTCTTCGACCTCCGCCACATGCTTCTCCGCCTCGGCCCGATCAGCCTCGGCCTCCCGCCGAAGGCACTCGGCTTCCTCCACTCAGTCTACTAGCTCGGCACGCCCGGGTCTCCACTTGGCTCGACCGTACCAGCTCCCTGACTGAGGAAAGCTCCCGCCGAAGCCCATCACGCTCCTTGATGAGCCGAGCCAACCTCCTGTCAAACCCACCGAGGGTCCAGGCCAGGTTCCCTTGCTCCCACTCCGACCGAGCGTACGCTTCTGCCAGAGCAGCCCTCATCTGGGCCAGGGCCAGGCCGCCCTCCATGACCCCAGCGAGAGCCGTGGACGGAGAGTACTGCCTACCTCCCCCCCCCGCACCCTCGCGGCTATACCTCGGCATACCTGGTGCAGAGGGCCCGAGATACCAAGCCTCTCAAAGGCCGCCGGAACGGAGAACCCCCCATCGCCCGACGCCCCATCGAGTGGCTCGGACCGAGCCCTAACCTCAGTCGCCTCTCGCGCCTCGGTCGGATTCTCTTGCGGCCCCTGAACCTGGACCGGCTCGGCACCTGCACCACTGCCTGAAGCGCCAGCCTCGGCCATGGTCCCAGCATCCCCCGCTTCGGCCACGGCCCCCTCGGCTCCTGCCGAGGGGAGAGCTGGGTCGGCACCACTGCCAGTCACAGGAGCACCCTCGGCCCCCTCGGTCCCGGCCAAAGGAAGAGCCAAGCCCACATCGTCACCGCCCGCAGGGGCAGCCCCAACCTTATCGGCCCCCTCTGGCTCGGCGGGTGGGAGAGCTCACCTGGTAGGGTCGGCCCCATCAGGCTCGGCGGAGGGGCGAGCCTCGGTAAGGTCGCCTTCAACCGCGAGTAAGACTCAGGCCTTCTTGGCCCGCTTCGTGGCCCTCGCGGCAGCCCGGATCATACCCTCCATGGGATCCTTGCGCTTAGATCCCCGCGGTCTTGAAGATTCACCCTGGGCCACTCCTTTGCCCTTATCTCTAGTTCGGGAGCGACCCACGGGAGCAGCCGATTCGTCAGCAGCCAAGTCATCACCAAGCTCGATCACCTCTGCGGCCTCCTTCAGAGCCTCCCGCCTGGTGTCTGCACGAAGAGGAAGACATGTTCAGGAAAAGAAGAATGACCCCCACATCCAAAGGAGAATCTAGTTTGTGGCACTTGAGCCCGACGGATGCAGCAGCGTAAGAAGACACCGCTCGACATTCTCTGGAGTAACCAGCTCTTCGGTGGATTGACGGTGCTTCAACAAGATGGCTGCGTATTCCTCCACATGTGGAGGGAACTCATCCTACCTGGGAGGGGTATTCGGGTGGAAATTGGGGATTACTGGACACCTCCAGGTTTCCTCCACTGAACAAATCCCCACCCAGAAGAATTGAGTCTTCCACCCCTTATGCGAAGAATCCTTCACCGCCAAGGAGATACAACTCCTATTCCGCCTCGCCTGGATGAAATAGAAGCCCTTCCTGGCCGAAAGATGTGCTTTCAACTCAAAAAAATAGTGAAAGAGGTCCAAGGAAGGAGGAACTCCACACTGGCGGTAGAGAATGCGGAAGGCGAAAAAAAGGAGATTAGAGTTGGCTACCAAGTGAATGGGCGCCAACAAGAAAAAATTGAGAAGCGGAAGAATGAAAGGTTCGAAAGGGAGGCGGAATCCACCCTTCCACGACAGAAGAAAAGTACAGATGTGGCCTGTACGAGAGTCTAGGCTCGTCTCGTATGGAGAAGCCACGGCAAAGCAGAACTTGTGGGGCAGGCGATACTGGTGCTCCAGCCTTCTCACATCCGCCTCCCCCAGTTCACTACAGTTTGGAACCGGCGCCCTCACCACTGGCTCATCCTCCCACTCCTCATCCTCCGAGCGCTGGTCCGCCATGGAATCCGGAGAAGAATCTGAGGAGAGGCGATCTCGAGACCCTGAAGATTCTAGGGGAGGAGGAAGCCGCCGGACTGCCTCCGCGGTTATCTACGCCAACTCCTCGAACGCCGCTGCAAGCCTCTGCTCTTCCGTCACGTCTTCACGACGCATCGAAGAGCCCCAAAAGCAAGAACGGAGGAGAGCCAAAACCCTAAAGACGGAGGGAGTCTGGAATGACAACAAGCGCCCAATGCCTATATCCCCACGCGGGAGGCGGCACATCGTTCTGACCTTCGAGAAAAGGGGGCCCCTTCAGTTCAAATCCATTAGGATCATCATTAACACGGGCCCAGGTGACCACGACATGTGGCTTCCTAACACCGCCAGATCTCTACCCACCTGAGCCACGCTGGTCCAAAACCCTAAACAGCTACTCTTCCGAGCTTACTAAAGCTCGGGAGTAGGGGGGACAAGTGGAGAGGGGGATTTCTGTAACCCATCTCAGAGCAGCTGAACTAGGTCCATCAGGACCAAACGAGGCTCAGCTCATCCAAGTGACAGCCCCATAGGGCCCACTTAGGCTAAAAAGCCCAATAAAGGTTACTCAGGATCCCATCCTTCCTCGGCGGCCCTCAGGCTCGGAAGGCCCGAGCGTCAGGACGAGGAAGACCCATGCCCGAGTTATCCCTTCATCGGGATAGAGGCAAGCGCTCTGCACCCACTCCGACTTGACTCCATCCGAGCTATGCCTATCGCCCGGACAGGGTTGGCACCTTTTATGCTCGGACCGACTGACGACTGCTTATCCACGCTACCATTGAGAGCCCTTTATGAGCATGAGTTTATGAGGATAAGGGACCCATGATCCCACGATGAGGACGTAAAGATCCCACGATGAGGGCGTAACTCCCGCCTGAAACTCCTCAGCTTCTGGGACTCATAGGGTGAGCACACTCTATAAACCAGGGACTCCCTCTAGTGGAAGAAAAGGGTAATACACGCCTTAAATCCCTTGAGCAGGAATCACTTCATCACCTTGGGGTTGGGGGATCTCGTGCACCTCTTTCTACCTCCCTCAGTACCTTCCACCATTGCTATACTGACTTGGGCATCGGAGGGTTTTCCCCAGGGAACCATCCCTGGGCCCCCTGATCCGTTTCCCTTTCTCTACAGTTCACTATTCGGTGATCATTCTCCCAGCTCAGGACAAGCGCGAGATCACGCCCCTTCACCCTCCCATAGAGCAAAACCTTCCCATAGTGCCCCTCTTCTCCTATCACACCACTATCCAATCATCTTACCAAGTGAAAACCTTATGGGATCTTCTTAAAGGCTTAGCTTGGCAAATGGAGCTTACGAGCATGTTGACCACAATGGACAACCAACAACGGAGTCTTGACCTCCTACACCTATGTGTCGGGTCCATCACCTTGGTATACATCATTGGTTGCTACACTAGTGAACTCCTTCTATTCCTCCCCACACCCGATGAGCCCAACCTTCTCCTCAATTAGGAGCTTCTTATATCGGGTAGAAAGTCAAACCCTCCCCTCATGGCCGACCCACCCACCAAGAACTTCGGCCTAATTTTTTCATTAGAGGAGGATGACCCACCACCATTTGAGGATCTTGAGGACATAGAGCTCCTCTTCCATGGTAACCCATTTCATGATCCATTTGATCCCTTACAATGGGAGCCAAGGAACCCATGTGACCCAACCGCCTTACCCACCACCCACCCTTTCCTACCCTCACCCACCATATTGGGCCAAGCACACCTCATCCATGACCCAGGTTACACCAAAAGAACCATGACCTTAGGCAACACCCACCTAGAGATCGAGGAAGTGCCCTACCCCATATCCACCTTCCTAGATCCCCTCAACCCTTTCACATAGAAGTTCAAAGGTCGTTCCACATCTATGCACATGGAAGTCACCTTTGGGATAAGCATGCATGTGTCTAGGCTTACCACACCACTTGTTTTGAACACTATGTTGGATCCATCCATTCACATCACCCACATGTCAAGTAGGAAATAAGAGTGGTCTATATTCGGGTGTAATGGTCCTCCTTCATTCATCATGGGTCGTAGGCATGATAGGAGTATTCAAGGATGTCCGGGTCCCCCGACATTTGTCACCCTCATGCATGACCGGATCACCTATGGATGCCCCGATCCTCCCCATTCCATCAAAGTCTTCTTGGCGTCAAAGCATGATTGGTCTACTTTTGGTTGCCCAGGTCCACCCATCACCCCTAGAATGTCAGCAATCACAAAATTACATGAAGATCTTCGCAAGCACATCGGCAAGGAAAATGAGACTTATAAAAGGCAGGCTGACTCCCATAGGCATCACCAAGAATTCCACGTGGGTGACTTTGTGATGGTGAGGACGGAGAGGCTCTCCCCGAGAGCCATCTCTAAATTGAGGCCTCGTGGGGCTGGTCCCTTCCTGGTTTTGAGGTGCATTGGCACTAGTGCCTATGAGTTAGATCTTTCCGAGGAGTACGAAGTGAGTCCCACATTCAACGTGGCCGACATAGTGCCATATAAGGGTCCCACGGTGGTACCCAGGGAGGATATTGAGCCCACACCCTTATGGAGAGAGCACCCACCCGTGAGAAGAGTCCACTAGCCAGGAGAGCCCAGCGTGAGCAAATTGAGCAAATATTGGATGAACAGGTCACTACCACCAGGAGCAAGGTGATTGAGCACTATCTCATCAGGTGGATGGATAGGTCTCCTTTGGAAGACTTGCGGGCGGTATCGCTTCTACACCGTCCGAGGAGGGAAGGACTCTTACTCGACGGAGTCGAGTTCTCCGCACCCCGGGAGTATGATGGGGACATCACCTCCCATGCCCACATTCACGGCTCGTCTCCTCGCCCCGGTTGCATCCGACATGGTCTAGTTATTTATTTTGAGTCCTATGTAATTTTTTTTCAAGTCATATCATTGTATTTTCCCTTTTATTTGAGTCATGTCCCTAGGTCTTTTATTTATTTCCCTAAGTTTGAGTGTCATTAGGTTGATTAGTTTGTTATTGGGCCCAATTCATTGGGCTAGGCCCAAGGGCGCCCCCTACCCCTTGGTTATTTGTCATTGTTGCATGAGTCAGGGACTTTTTGTAAAATGTGGGTTGCCTATATATAGGACCCCATTCCCCCCCATTTGGAATTAATGAATGAATGAATGCCAAATTTCCATTTGAGAGTTCAAATTATATAGTTCTAGTGGAGTGAATCCAATAGGGGTGAGAAGCCCTAGGGGAGAGAATCCCCACTCTCTTTCTCTCTCTCTTTCTCTCTCCCTCTCTCTCTACAAGGGGGGCTGCGACCTACCCTCTCTCTCCTCCACCTCACCTGCCACCTCACCCCCCATTCCCTTCCCTAGGTGTATTGGAAACCCCCTCCACCAAATCCCCACCAAATCTTGCTTCTCCCTAGAAGATCCTTGGCCATTCCAACACAATCTTCCCCATTCCAACACAATCTCCTCTCTTCCCCACACAATCTCCTAGCCCCCAAGACCCATTTGAATTTGAAATTTCCTCCATCCCCCAGCCTTAGGTCACCCCCAGCCCTCTCCATTGGAATAGGCCCCCCTCCATTTCCCTCCACTCCCATTCCATCTAGAGCATCCTCCATCCTCCTCCATCCTTCCCTCTCCACCCACCTTGTGAAGAACCAGCAGATCCCTGCGCCCTCCCCCTCTTTATCCACCTCCATCTCAGCCCTAGCAGTCCTCCATACCTTCCCCACATTCCCCTCCCTTCACTCAACCAATCCCCTTCACCATTCACCACCCTTCTCTCCTCTTTCTTGGTCATTGGAAGCTACACCAAAGGAGCAGCTCGCAGCCTTGAAGTGCAGGTGGAGCAGCAGCTTGCGGAGACGACGCTGACCATATCCCAGTGACTCTGAAGGTCCAAGAGGTACCGTTGGAAGCGTCTCCCAGTCGTCTTCGCAACGGTGGTGGTCTTATTGCATTATGAGTTCGTGGCCCTCCTGAGCAGCCGATCTTCCCCGACTGCACATCTTCTTCCTGAGCCACAACCTGAAGCTGATCTTAGAAGCTGTCACGACAACTCTCTTGAATATCTGGAGGCGAGGCTTGGCCGGGAGCTTCTTCGACAAGTCTACTTCTTGAATCAAGAAGCGGAGCTCTGTTTGGCACCCGGAGTTAAGAGTTCTCATTTTCTTCCCCCTGGTGCGCTGCTCTGCTTCCTATCAGTCTGCTCCGACCCCCCCTCACTATTAGAGATCTACCGGTCTACTCCGACATCGACTGACATTCCCGTGACCCAAATTTTTAAGAGGACTCGACAAAAAATCCATCGGTACTAGCCATGCTCAAATTGGAGTTCGGGAAAGTCCATGGTGTTCTCTTCTTCCTGCTGTTGTGGTGTTCTTGCTGCCGGAGACAGAGCTCAAAGGCCCTGTGTGCAGTCCTGCCCCGACTAGCACCGGTGACCAAAGAAATCAACAAAATTCAGGAGTCATCCTGACCCAGCTACGAAGAATTTCCAACTGGTTTCGTCATCAACAAAAATCTGGAGTGGCCGCAGCGTCAAGATATCCAACTATCTATCCTGAAACTCAGGAAGCAGACAGAACCGGCATCGGCTTCCTTTCTAACTTCTAACTCGTTTTCCCCCCCTCCCCGCCTGGCCGGCTTACAGCCCCTCCCTGTGGGAGGTAGTGTTTGGTTGTATTCATTGACTTCCCTTCCCCAAGGTCCCCCCCTTGCATGGGGTGTAGTGTTGTAAGATCATAAACATGTCAAGCTACTCCGGCGCGGCGTGTGGGGAACCCACGCTTCCCCGCTCGCCCACATCTTATAGTGGGACCGATTTCTTCAAACCAGTCGAGTAAGTGCTCTAGCCTTAGCTCTCTTTAGTACTTGTTCTTTCAATATTAGCTTATAAACTCCGCTGGTCCGTGAGAGTGAGCACCCGATCCTCAACCCCCATTGGTTCGAGTGACCATCGTGGGAGAGAGTGTGCAACCCGTGCCCTCGACACGACGTCGGCTCCATTGAATTGGGCTGCCTTACCCTTGGGGAATAAACTTGGCCTTGATGGCCCTCTACCAGCAAGGGCCCAGCCCTCACATCCTCCACTTGGCATCGCCAAGTTAACCCGGGACTTGGGTGAGCGTCGGGTGAGTAGTCCCCAATATCGGTCCGTTTTGATTGTGAATTGTGCTTGCTTGCTTAAGTCCAAAGGTGTGTCACATCACATATCCAGTTCTCCCTTCATAGAATCAACCAAAGATTAGGAATCTGGAATCATTAATGCATACTAACCTTATGTAGGAACTTAATAGTACCTGATCAAGAATTCAAATCAAAGCTCAATAGCACTTGTGCATGTGTAGCTACCAAATCCACAGCTTTGACAATTGCATCCCCCATTCGCTATTCTAAGCAAATGCCTTTCAACCCTGCACCTCTTAGATCAGAGCATTAAGTATATTAACTTTTTTTCTGCCTTATTACTTTGTCCTTTTGGGATCTTTTATACCACACATGATGCTGCACTACCCTTCACTGCTTAACGTGAACCTCGACTCTTGCCTTCGGAGAAGCAGGCCCAGTTTCGCAGATCTAGATTCCCTTTTCCATTTTACGCGAATCTCAACACGTCTTAGGTGAAGTAGGCCCGGTTACTAAGACTAGGGGTATTTTTCATGGTATTTTTTTAACTTTTTTTCTTTTTTTTCATAGTGCCATTGCACTTATTTGATAGATAATTTGGCAGAAAGCTTTGTAAAAAGATCTCTTTTCTTAAGAAGTACAGAATATCAGACATCATACCTAAAATGGCAGGGGGCTTGTCTTGCTTGTTTCATTAGTGTGCAATGTGAATTTCTTTTTTCTAAAGTGCACATGAACTTTAAAGGGATTCTTATATCAGTTTTCCATGGCTAGATTGACTAAATTTCCCATCATCCTTCTCCCTAGTCTTTTCTATTCCAGAATTACATTTAATTTAAGCATGAATCATGAAACTCAAAATGGGTTTTACATCTGTCTACTTTGATGATATGCAAGATAGACTCCTATCAAGTTGTACTATATGCATCATGAAAAAGTTTCTCTCTCCCCAACTTGAATGACATTGTCCTCAAGGGCATATAGAATTGAACGCAATAGAATAATGTATCAATAAATACTTCTGAGTAAGAAAGAGACAACCGGATAGGCGGGATGAAACCTCCCTCAATGTCACGGATGGCGATGACTTCCTCTCCATGGCCTTGACCTGACTACTAAAACACACTCAAACAAAAATATCAAACATCAAAAACCTTAGGTTGCCTCCCAGAAGCACTAAGTTTTCCGTCTTCGGCCAGACGCATGAGAGCTCATGAAGATTTTATTATAGACCGCTTAGAACAATAGATTCTTTTTGCAGCTGATCATTTTCCAAATAAGGTTTCAATCTTTGACCATTGACCATGAAAATGTGACAATTTTTAGGATTCAAAATTTTGACGGCACCGTGGTCAAAAGCCTTAACAACTACAAATGGTCCGTCCCATCTGGATTTGAGCTTACTAGAGAACAAGCACAACCTAGAATTAAAAGGCCAAACCTTTTGATCAGGTTGAAATGATTTTCTCACAACGTGTTTATCATGGAATGCTTTGGTCTTGGCTTTATAAATCTTGGCATTTTCATAAGCTTCATTCCTCAACTCCTCCAACTCATTTAGTTGTAGGGCCCTATGAGATCCGGCTTGGACCAAGTCAAAATTGAACTGCTTAATAGCCCAATAGGACCCTATGCTCAAGCTCAACGGGTAGGTGACAAGCTTTCCCAAAGATTAACCTATATGGAGACATGCCAATGAGAGTTTTGTATGCTGTCCGATAGGCCCAAATAGCATCATCCAATCTTTCAGACCAATCCTTCCTATCGGGCCTTACAGATTTCTGCAGGATATTTTTGATCTCCCTATTAGATGTCTCCACTTGGCCACTTGTTTGGGGATGGTAGGGGGTGGCAATCTTATGAGTGATCCCATATTTCCCGAGAAGAGCTCGGAATTGGGCATGAGTGAAATGAGAACCTCCATCACTAATGATGGCCCTCGGACACCCGAACCTTGAAACTATATTCTTTCGGACAAACTTCATGATAACTTTGTGATCATTAGTCCCGGTGGCAATGGTTTCAATCCACTTAGACACATAGTCGACCGCCACAAGAATGTACTCATGTAAGAATGATGGCGGAAAGGGCCCCATAAAATCAATTCCCCAAACATCAAAGATTTCAACCACTAGAATTGGGTTAAGTGGCATCATATCTCGTTTGTTTATGTTCCCCACAGCTTGACACCTAAGACAAGTCTTCCTAAATTCATAGGCATGTTTGAAGAGAGTGGGCCAGAAAAATCACTTTGCAACACTTTGGTAGCCGTTTTCTTTCTCGAGGAATGTCCCCCACAAGCTAGAGTGTGACAAAAGTTCAGAACACTTTGGTGTTCCTCCTCGGGGACACACCTCCTAATTATTTGATCCGAACCCACATGGAACAATTCGGGGTCCTCCAAAAAGTAGTGCTTAAACTTTGAAAAGAATCGATCCTTCTCCTGCCTAGACCACCCTCCTGGAATCTATCTTACCGCCAGGTAATTGACTATGTGAGCGTACCAGGGGGTTGAGTTGTGAGAGATGGAAAGAATTTACTCATCAGGGAAGGAATCAGACATAGGAGCACTTTCAGAAATCACAATCCTAGACTAGTGATCAGCTACAACATTCTCTAACCCCTTCTTGTCCTTGATCTCAAGATCAAATTCTTGTAGCAAGAGAATCCATCTAATCAAATGGGGTTTAGCATCCTTCTTAGTGAGCAAGTATTTCAAGGCAGCATGATCTGAATAAACAATGACTTTGGCCCCCAAAAGATATGAGCGAAAATTTTCTAGGGCAAACACAACAGCCAGAAGTTCTTTCTCCGTGGTGGTATAATTCAATTGAGCCTCGGCGAGGGTGCGACTCACATAATAAATTACCATAGGTTTTTTATCAATTCTCTGGCCTAAGACAGCTCCTATGGCATAGTCAGAGACATCGCACATGATTTCAAATGGGAGCGACCAATCAGGAGACTGTAGGATTGGGGCTTGAGTGAGGGTCGCTTTAAGAGAGTGAAAAGTCTCAAGACAAGACTCATCTAGCTGGAATGGAGTGCCCTTAGCTTGGAGCTTAGTGAGCGGACGAGTAATGGTAGAGAAGTTCTGAATGAATCTTCTATAAAAACCCGCATGGTCAAGAAAAGAGCGGATTTGCTTGACAGACGAAGGGGGAGAAAGATTGGAAATCAGATCGACCTTAGCCATATCTACCTCTATTCCCCTTTCAGAAATAACATGACCTAACACAATGCCTTCTCTTACCATGAAGTGGCTTTTCTCCCAGCTTAACACAAGGTTGGATTTAATACATCGTGCCAGCACCTTCTGTAAATTCTCCAAACAGCAATCAAATGAGTCACCGAAAACTGAGAAGACATCCATGAAAATTTCTAAAAAATCAACCACCATTTCCGAAAAGATTGCCAACATACACTGCTGAAAGGTGGCAGGGGCATTACAAAGCCCAAACGACATTCTTCTAAATGCAAACGTGCCATACGGACACGTGAATGTAGTCTTTTCCTGATCTTCCGGGTAGATAGCAACCTCATTGTACCCGGAGTATCCATCCAAAAAGTAAAAATATCTTTGCCCAGCCAATTTTTCCAAAATTTGATCCAAAAACGGGAGAGGGAAATGATCTTTCCTTGTCATTGAGTTCAATTTTATGTAATCAATACAGACTCTCCACCCCGTTTGTATTCTCATTGACACCTCTTCACCCTTCTCATTTTGAATCACGGTCAGCCCGGATTTCTTTGGAACAACTTGTGTAGGACTGACCCACTTGCTATCAGAGATGGGATATATAATTCCGGCATCTAACCACTTCACCACCTCTTGCTTAACCACCTCTTTCATGTTAGGATTCAACCGGCGTTGCATCTCCCTGCTCGATTTTGCGTTGTCATCTAAATAGATATGATGCATATAAACATCCGGACTGATCCCCTTGAGACCCGCCACTGACCAACCTATTGCCCCCATATGCTCCTTAAGAAAAGTTAAGAGTTGGGCTTCCTGAGCAGAAGTGAGGTTGGAGGTAATGATGATAGGTAGAGTGTGGTTAGGTCCCAGATATGCATATTTAAGGGAGTTCGGGAGATGCTTGAGTTCTAGAGAGGGAGGATGTTCTAGAGATGACAAGATTGGTTCATATTGAAGTGCAGGAAGTGATTCTACCTTAGACCAGGGTGCAGAAGATAGGGAAGAATCCTGAAGCATCCTACCCTCTTCTAGGGTGTCCTCAATGTTATCACATCCTCAAATATATCAATGACATTGCATTCCTCTCCTTGATCCAGATATTGAGATGTCTTAAACACATTTAGGGAAACTTTCTCACCTCCAAAAGAAATATCCATCATTCCCGTGGCACAGTTGATGTTGGCCTTTTTAGTTGCTAGGAATGGACGTCCCAAAATAATAGGGGTATGTTTCAATTCTTGAGATTAGGCCATATCCAAAATTAAGAAATCCATGGAAAAATAGAATTCATGCACCTTAACAATGACATCCTCCAACAAACCCCTTGGAGTTTTAACCGACTGATCCGCCAGTTGAAGAATTATTGAAGTGGGTTTTAACTCTCCCAGATCAAATTACTTGTAAATGAAGGTGGGCAAAAGATTCACGCTAGCACCTAAGTCTAGCAATGCACGATCAAAAGTGACTCCACATATATCACATGAGATTAATGGGGCTCCAGGGTCCTTCAATTTTTTTGGCAAATGATTCATCAAAACGGCACTCACATCTTCAGATAGGCGGATCTTTTGAGTTATCGCCTTGGGTTCCCTTTTTAGAGTGCACAACTCTTTCAAAAATTTTGCATATGCCGGCACATGCTTGATCGCGTCCAAAAGTGGAATATTGATATTCACTTGTTTAAACAATTCCACTAGCTCTTCTTGGTGGACTCACTTTTTCTTTTGAGCCTTAAATTTTAGAGCATCGGAAAAAGGGATCTTAGGGACATACTCTTGAGGGCTTTCTTCATCAACCTTTGCTTTTCCTTTGTCCCGCTTGTTCTCTCCACCCTCTGTCTTTTTCTTCTCTTGCACAATCACAGGCTTCTCATCCTCACTATTACTCTCCTCGTGGGCATCTTGGCCCGAACTACTACCTACATCCTTAGCATAATAAGGATCATTAAGAATTTTCCCACTCCTAAGGGTAGAGATGGCTTTGGCATTCTCAAACTGAGGACCTACAGGAGGGGGCGGCTGAGGTTGATTGGGCTGATTGGGTTGAGGAAGAATGGTAGCTCTTAGAGGGAAGCCTGGAGGTTGTTGATTGCGGGGGTTGGCAATGGACTGACTTAGTAATTGACCCATTTCTCTTCTCATGGTGGCTTCAGCCAATTGGCCCAATTGGGTTTCCAACTTAGAAATAGTTTGTTGGTGGGCATGGAGGGTTTGTTGGAAAGATTGACTTTGGGCTTGCATGGTTTATTGGAAGGATTGATTTTAGGCCAGAATTAGTTGTTGTAATTGATGGAATCTATCATCAGTTTGGGAGTCCTGGTGGTGTTGCGGAGGAGGTTGATAGATTTATTGGGAATTGGAAGATTGCCCGTAATTGGGCTGAGGAGGTTGGTATGGGGCCTGACCCTGGTTAAATTGGGGAAGTGGTTGTTGGGGTTACGGTCCCCGACCATAAGCATTTCCTTGAAATGGTGGCTGTGCTTGAAATTGGTGTTGGATGGGTGGTTTGTGAGTTTGAGACACAGAGGGGATGGTAGGCTGTTTGGGAGATTGTTGATTTCTCCAATTGAAATCGGGGTGATTCCTCCAGCCCGGATTATAGGTGTTAGAAAATGTAGTCATAGTTGGGCTTAGAGAACCCTTGGGCTGCTTGGACTTGCTCCTGTATAAAAGGTAGTAACTGGGCTTCTGTTGGGCAATCAGACACATGATGGTTCGGGCTAGCACACAAAGCACACACCTCATGGTGTGTTGGGTCTGGGTATGGGTTGGACATAGGTGAGATGGTGGTTTCTTGTTTGTTTTGGGCCAGGAGCAGGTCTAACTTGTTGGCCAGCATATCAACATGCTCTAGCTTTTGGGCCGTGATGTCCACCTTGTCCAATTTTTGATGGATGAAATTCACATCCACTCTAGCTTTAGATTCCACACGATACATCCCAACCTGTTTAGAGGGCCCAATGGTTCTCTCATATGAGGATAAGGAAGCATGGTTGATTGAATTCTCACTCAACATTTCAAATAAGACATAGGCCTCATCCTCACTCTTACTCATAAAGGCCCCGCCACATGTTGCATCTACAATCTGCCTAACTTGATCATCTAAGCCCTCATAGAAAGTTTGCACTATTTGCCATTTGGAAAGTCCATGATGTGGGTATTTTCTAAGGAGTTCCTTTAATCTCTCCCATGATTCGTGTATTTGTTCATTCGGGAGTTACGCGAATCCTGTGATTGCGCGTCTTATGGTGTTGGTTCTACCAATGGGGTAGAACTTCTTAAGGAACTCATGCTGCATATCCGCCCATGTGCCAATAGATTTCCCTAAGGTCCCTAGCCAGTATTTGGCTTTATCCTTAAGTGAGAAAGTGAATAAGGTCAGGCAAAGAGCATCATCTATGAAATTTTAAATTTTCATAGTAGAACAAATTTCTAGAAATTCATCCAGATGTTTATAGGGATCTTCATTGGCCTTCCCATAAAAGGATGGGAGCATCTGAATAGTGCTAGATTTGATCTCATAGTGTAAAGCAGGGACATTAGGCAGTTGGATACAAGTGGATGGCTGATAATTCGAAGGAATGAAATATTCCTTCATTTGTTTGGGCACCCCTAGTTGGTGTTGTTCAGCCATGGGTTGCATTTGATTTTGGGTCTGATTAAGAATGAATCGCTCAATCTCTCTAATGGGCTCAATTAAGTCAGGGTGTTGAGATCTTCTCCCTTGCATAAACCAAGGTTAAAGATGAGAGATGAGAGAATTATTTTATGATGATTTTTATATTTTTTTTGTTTTTTTTTTGTTTTGACTTAAATTAGGACGAAGAGAGATAAGAGGAGATTTTTTTGTTTATATTTTATTTTTTTTTGTATGCAAACACAAACAAGTTGTCACACAAATTACCTAATGACCTAGCTGTGACCTAGACCTACAAATTGGGTTTCACAAAATGACTAAAGTGTAACTTGAGTTCACCCTCAATATTTTCACCGACTAGGTAAGGGGTGGGGTAGTGGGAGGCTCCACTTGCTTTCGCAAGGTCCTAATTAAAAACCACTAGCCCGCTTAAGGCGTTTGCCGTCCGACCGTCTTACCTTAGACACCGATTTTCACAAGAGGGTAAGCCCAAATAACACAAGAATCACAGTGTGAACCTAGGGCCAACGTCTACTGGATTTTATTTAAGGTCTTGGTGATGCAAAGATGCAAGGGAATTATGGTTTGTGGGCTAAGGAAGGGTGATGAAATCCCCACCTTATCTTGCTTATGGGTGTTGCCCTTAAAATATTTTAGAAATGATATGCAACAAACCAAATTCAAACAAGGGGTTCTATGCAATTATGCATGGGCATGTGATTTGAGAAAAGGATTAGAAAAGAACTCACCTTGCCCCTCGCAATCTTCCAAAATGAAATTAACATAAATTAAACAATAAGGAAGGAAGAACTTCTATCCTACATGATGCATGACCTAAAGCATGAAAGTGTGGTTTCTACTCTTGGAATGAGAATTTTTATTTGGTTCAAGTGAAGAGTTTTTTTTTTAGTGAACCTATCTAACCACAAGATATGAAATGTAGAGAAATGAAATTAAAATAAAGGAGGAAAAGTTTGGATACTTACTTGAAAAGCGTTCCCCCGTTTTTTTTTTTCGAAATGAATGACAAAAAGACTAAGGAAAAGGTGGAGAACTTACCTCTGATTTTTTTTAATTTTCAAGTTACTTTTTCTCCCTTTTTTTTCTGTAAAAATAAGAAAAGAGAACTTTATTAGTACACTATAAATATAAGGAAAATAAAGTTCTTAAGTCAAAAATCATTATTCTACCCTGGCAACGGTGCCAAAAATTGATAACGTGAAAGTTCACCGTTTAAAACACGCGTATCAATCTTAAAAACTTCAACTCGTAATAGATGAAAGAAAGACGTAATATAGTGGTGAGAAGGGTCGAATCCACAGGGAAGAAGAGATTTTTAGAGTTAAAAAACCTTGGAGTCCTTTGAAAAATACTTGTGATTTTACTTTGCTTAAAGAAAATAGTAAAATGATAAATGGACCAAACACTTAATTAAAGACACCTATGACTATGAACTTATGTTATAGAAAATAATTACATAAAGTGGAGAATAAGAGGTAGAAGAAGGAGGAAGAGAGGGAAGATGAACAAGATCTAGATCAAATGAACATTTCTTTTATTGACTTAAAGAAATGAGTACATGAAATGTAAGACAAGCTTACAATAAAGATATGATGAGATTACAATGAAAAATAAAACTAAAGTAATAATAACAAGAGGAGCCTGAGATGTTAAGATGGTGGCAGCAATGGTGATGACAGCGCCGTCCTCTCTTGACATTGGATCACGAACCACCTTGCGGAAGATGTCGTCTATGCCGGGAGGAAGTCACCTTCGTCGTTGAAACGGCTTTTGGAGGGTGAATAACTTTGAAACCAAGATGAATTATGAGATGCCAAAGAAGAAGAAGTTGAAGAAGAGGAAGAGAGGAAGAACTTTGATGAAGAACTTAGATAGAAAAGAAGAATCGAAGAGCTTCAAAACGGAGGAATAATAGAAGCTAGCACCTCGGATGAACAGTAAAAGTACAGGACAGAAAGTTGAAAAATGGGAAATAACTTCCAAACCAGAAAGACTTAGAAGATGATGAAGAAGAATAAGTTGTAGAACACTTAAAAACAAAGAACTTTCATGAAGATAGCAAGAGGATAAAATGTCTAGAAGGGGGATAAATTCGACGGCCTAGATGTGAGAGGGCGAGGGAGAGTGAAAATTGTCAAAAGAAGAACTCCCCTTCTCCTCCTTGTCATGGGCTATTTGATGGGAATAAACTCCGAGCATGTATATTTTATTTTTATATTTGTGTCCTTTTATTTATTTTTATATCATGGGAGAAGTAGATTCGCAATTGTAAGGCTTTATGAGCCTATTTGTTCTTCCTTAGGATTGTGTGGGTTTATGTGTAAAATGCCAGTAGGACCTGCTAGGGGGACCCCACTCCTTCCCCATTGGTCCACCTCATCCATGTGGGGCTGGTCAAAAGCCAATGTGGCATCTAGAAGGTTTGACAAGTCAATTGGACACATGGGGAGACAAGTGGTTTCAAATGTCAAGGGTAGGCCACCTACCACCCCACCTAGTCAAAGGGGCGCCCCTCCCCATTTTATTCCATTTTAATTTTTGTAAAAAGGTCATTAGAACTAATTAGTTCTATACCTAGATCTAAGGGCATTAGTGGTCATTTTCCATTTATTATATAAGGCTTGTATTTCCCTTTTTCATGAATTAATGAGAAGAAAATTATTGAATTGTCTTGAGCCAAGGAAGCTTACGCACCCCTCCTCTCTCTCATCTGGTTTTCCTTCTCCATCCTCTGCATTTCAGGGTTGTCTATCTTAGCCCCACCACCTCTGATTTCATTCTGTGCCGCCGCCGCCGCCGTTCGTGCCGCCATCGAGCCGCCGCGAAGCCGCTTCTGAAGTTCTGTCCAAGGGTCTGTTTGGCTGGACAGAGTCCCACTCTGAGACTTTTAACTCCCAACGCCCACCTCATCTGGAGTTGAGATTTTCAGGGTTGGTTCCTCTCTTGATTCCCAACCTCCAGTAAAAAGGTCACGTCATTCAGAGTTCGTTTCATATTTTTCTATTTTCGTGTCTTTCTATCTTCCTGATCTGTCCCTTTTCAGATCTGTGTAGTAGAAGCTCATTTCTTCCACCTTTCGACCCCCTTTTTGATTTTTTTTGGAATCCCCAAATTTATTAGAGGTTCTTGTCCACCATCCCCTTCCTCCACAAATTTTCGTTGAATTTCAAAATCTCTCTACCTATTTTTAGAAATTGAGTCTTTCCCCCAAATTCAGATCTGTCACTGTTGTCCAGATCCGACCCAGGGCCAGTATAAAACCCCCAAACAATCGAGACTTCCACCAAATCTTGCATATGATATATCCCCATTTTCCTATCTTTGGCCTCCACAACTTTCACGAAGAACTCATCTTCTAAATCGAAGGTCTACATCACGGTCAACGCCAACTCTCAGGAAAACTTGGTTCTGCTCTGAGTTTTCAAATCCAGTGAGCCAGCAGCTTGAAAATTCGATAAAGGCCAGCAACTATCACCTAGGCACACATTTGGGAGAAAGGATGAAGGTCTTAGAGGATATGGCCGTTGAGTTGGACCAGTCCGTTCGGGGTCTGGTAGGGAGAGTTTCCACGTTAGATAGAGCCCCAGCCGAGGTAGCCCTGAGAGCCCCAGTTGAGGCACCCCCTCCACCTACTCATGGTCAAAAAGACCCGGTTCAGCAACCCGCTGCTCCATGGGTTCAAGGGATAGAGGTTAGGAGGCATCACATCCCCAAGGTGCATGACTATGAGTCCGATAACGAGCATAGGGGATATGGTCATGATCGTCGTCCCACACAGTGGACCCACGATCAAGATGTGGATGAACGGGCCCTTAGGACCGTTCGCGCTTACCCTCCCACCTTTGACGGGTCCTTAGACCCGAAGGTCTATCTTGATTGGGAGGTTGGCATGGACCGATATTTTGAGTGGTTCAAAATGTCAGACCAACGGAAGGTCAAGTTCGCCCGAATGAAACTCTTGGGCCAGGCACAAACCTATTGAAGGAACATGGAAAACATGTTGTTTCATTGTCAAGAGCCCCCGATAGAGACTTGGACCGAGATGAGGGACAAACTTAGGAAGAAGTACCTTCCTGCCACTTACCGCCAACGTCTCATAGATAGGTGGTAGAGTCTTATCCAAGGAGATCGATCCGTCTCTGAGTACATCACCGAGTTTGATGAATACTATTTGCGATGTGACGCCACGGAGGAGAGCTCCCTTACTATTTCCCGATTTCGGCGTGGTTTACAACCGCACCTACGGTATGAGCTTCTCCGCCACAGGGTGGATAACTTGGAGGATGCATACCATGTTGCTCTCAAGATGGAGCAATTTGAGGGAGAGTTCGATTCTATCCAATGGTTGGGCTTCGTCCCTCACCATAGTGCTGAGTCACATAGTTCCTTAGGTCCATACTCGAGGGGCCCCATGGCTCGACCTCATGAGCCCACCCGTCAGGAGCACTTCACTCGTAGACCTCGTCCTCCCCCACCACGAGATCTACCTCCACCCCAACCACCGACACCCATTGTCCGCCCTCCGGCACCCATTGTCCGCCCACTGGCACCGGCACCCCCACCCTTGTTGCCCACGGCACCTACACCTCCACCCCTATTGCCTACACCCCCTACCCGTCGGGAGGATAAGGGTAAAGGCCCTCTTATCAAGGAGACCAGTAGGTCACAGCTGTAGTATTTCCACTGTCATGGATTTGGCCACATCGCCAGCCAATGTCCTACTCGTGCCACACTAGCCCTAGGGGTTGGTGAAGCCATGCCTTCTAGACTTGTGGCTGTCAGCTACGAGGTCGATCCGGAACTAGCTGATAAGTACTATGCAGCGGAAGGTCTAGAGGAGCATACCGACGCTCAGGATGTGGCTCTCGGATGACGGCCACTTGGTGGGTGATGTCATTGCATTAAGTCTAGGGTCATGCATGAGTCAATATTATTTCTTCTTTGTGTGGTTTAATTGTGTGGCTTGTTTGTGTGCTTTGTGATTTGTTAGGAGTCTGCATGTGTCTTGTGCAAGCTCGTTGGTGTCAGTCCCTTAAGAGGCCAGTGGATTCGCTCGATGAGTATGGGATCAGCTCTACATCTATACCCGGATCTAGTCACCTCCAGGGACCCAGCGGTGATTCCTAGTGAGTCTTCGAGCCGCCTCCTCCCCTTGAGAGTGACCCCACCCCGGAGTGACGACGTCTAGCCTCGTTTCCACAGCAGCTTGTGCATATCGAGTATATACGGAATGAGCAGGTGACGGTCACGTGGAGTGGAGCATACCCACGTTACTTGGCACGGTGACGGATCCGCCAGAGTGACTCGAGTAGCCGTACCCCTACTCGACGGAGTCGAGTTCTTCCCACCCAAGGAGAATTGATGGGAATCAACTCCGAGCATGTACATTTTATTTTTATATTTGTGTCCTTTTATTTATTTTTATATCCTGGGGGAAGTAGATTCGCAATTGTAAGGCTTTATGAGCCTATTTGTTCTTCCTTAGGATTGTGTGGGTTTATGTGCAAAATGCCAGTAGGACCTGCTAGGGGCCCCCCACTCCTTCCCCATTGGTCCACCTCATCCCTGTGGGGCTGGTCAAAAGCCAAGGTGGCATCTAGAAGGTTTGACAAGTCAATTGGACACATGGGGAGACAAGTGGTTTCAAATGTCAAGGGTAGGCCACCTACCACCCCACCTAGTCAAAGGGGCGCCCCTCCCCATTTTATTCCATTTTAAATTTTGTAAAAAGGCCATTAGAACTAATTAGTTCTATACCTAGATCTGAGGGCATTAGTGGTCATTTTCCATTTATTATATAAGGCTTGTATTTCCCCTTTTCATGAATTAATGAGAAGAAAATTGTTGAATTATCTTGAGCCAAGGAAGCTTGCGCACCCCCCCTCTCTCACCTCTGGTTTTCCTTCTCCATCCTCTGCATTTTAGGGTTGTGAACCCTTCTATCTTAGCCCCTCCACCTCTGATTTCATTCTGTGCCGCCGCCGCCGTTCGTGCCGCCATCGAGCCGCCACGAAGCCGCTTCTGAAGTTCTGTCCAAGGGTCTGTTTGGCTGGACAGAGTCCCACTCCGGAAATTTTAACTCCCAACTCCGACCTCATCTGGAGTTGAGATTTTCAAGGCTGGTTCCTCTCTTGATTCCCAACCTCCAATAAAACGGTCACGTCATTCAGAGTTCATTTCATATTTTTCTATTTTCGTGTCTTTCTATCTTCCTGATCTGTCCCTTTTCAGATCTGTGTAGCAGATGCTCAGTTCTTCCACCTTTCGACCCCCTTTTTGATTTTTGTTGAAATCTCCAAATTTATTAGAGGTTCTTGTCCACCATCCCCTTCCTCCAAAATTTTTTGTTGAATTTTAAAATCTCTCTACCTATTTTTAGAAATTGAGTCTTTCCCCCAAATTCAGATCTGTCTCTGCTGTCCAGATCCGACCCAGGGCCAGTATAAAACCCCCAAAAAATCGAGACTTCCACCAAATCTTGCATACAATATATCCACATTTTCCTATCTTTGGCCTCCATAACTTTCATGAAGAACTCATCTTCTGAATCGAAGGTCTACATCATGTTCAACGCCAACTCTCAGGAAAACTTGGTTCTGCTCTGAGTTTTCAGATCCAATGAGCCAGCAGCTTGAAAATTCGATAAAGGCCATCAACGGGAAATTCAATTTTATATCTCTTGACCTAGATCAAATTACTTCGAAAGAGCTTTCCAACGATACCTCTTGTGCATCGATCCGATGTCGGGAGTGACCGCAGCAGTAGATCTCGCCGGGTCACACGCTGTAAAATAGAATTGCAGATCCGTGGCCAGCAACTCCGACGGGTGATGATCGGAGCCGCCTAGCCTCCGGCCGGCGAACCAGCACACCGCCGTCCCAGGGAGCGCCCCTCCAGGCGTCCCCACCATAGTGGTACCACCCCGGTCCCACACGGCCCCTCGGACCAGCACGTGGGTCCTACAGTCGCGAGTACGAGTGCCGCCGAAGCTACACAAGAAGCTGCCCGTCAACCCGAACCCGTTACTCCCGGGCCCCATTGTGTCACCCTTTACCTCCCTGCGTGGAGTGGGCATTCATATTCATTGCTGAAATATATGTGTATTTACTGTTCCGGGAGTACGAGATCAGCCGGGAAGTCGTCCCCACGCCAGGCACGTTGAGGTATCGTGTTCGCTCCTTACTCGACATTTTACTTTATTCGTATATGCTTTATATGCCGCTGCTCGAGAGCATGCTAGGATCGTAGCTCGCTTAATATTTTTATATCATCGCTGCTGCGAGAGAGAGCGAGACCGTCCCGTGATCCGATCCGGGCACGAATTTGTGAGTTGACCACCCTAGCTCTTTGTCGGTTTCTCAACCGCGCACGTCCGACGCTTCCCTCGTTAGGGATGATCGCGAGCTTGCTTAGAGTCTGAGGATCGCATATCCATTTGGAGTCGAGTCGCGTGTCCGTCCTGCATCACTATTTATAAGGAAAGTTGGGTTAATGGAGGGTGGAGATTGTATCAAAAGGAGATGGATGGCTGGGATTTAGGTAGGAGACGATGTATGGGGAAAAGGAAAAGGAGGTGGGCACATCCTTTCTTGGACTTTGGACACCCCATTTCCCAAGGCTCATCATGTCTCTCCTTTATTTCAAACTTTGAATTCAATTTTCCCTCAAACCAAAATATGTGTTTCTTTTCCTTAATTTCAAACTTTTAAAATTTATTTTCCCGCCAACCAAAACATGTGCTTTTGACTTGGTCAAAGTGGTGATGACAGTTTTGCCCCCGGAGTTTCTTGCAATTACCTTCAATGTCCTGCACACACATAATTATAATTTAGTCCACAAAAATTACCACAATGTTCACATAAATCTCAAATGCTTATGATTTTGGAATGGAGAATTAATGCTCATGGCCCTCAACTTTAATTTATTATTAAATAATATAACCAAATTAATTAATTTGCATGAAAGTTCTAATTTAAATGCGGAGTTGAGGTTAACTATGAAATATGCATAATTGCCTAATTATATGCACATAAAATGGTGTACATGCGATGAATTAGCATAAGAAATGGACACTTATCACATGACGACACTCACCGTCCGAGACCTGGACCCGACTGCTCACCTCGAGCTGTGTCCGACCTCCACCAGGCACCAGTCCACATCCGCCTCGCCACCAAGGCAGTCAGGCTCACATCGATTCCTCTACAAAGGAGTTTCTGTAAAACACGCAGATATCCGCTTTATTACGTAATGACCCGGGGACCGACCCACGTGTCGGAGTTTCCCCGCGGCTTGCGCTAGTTGTACTTTGGCCCCCTCGGCCCATTTGTAAGGCCCTGCGGCCCTCATACAACGTAAAACTAGTTGAATACAAGCGCCCTCATTCGGGTCCCCAGCTTTCTACCTACACCACTCGGCATACGTGCCTAACATCCTGACTCCAGTAAACACCCCTCAGTCGAAAGCGCACCCACAGCTGCAGAATGCTCCTGGCCCTCTACCTACGGCTTCAGATATATATACATGCTTCTCTTCAGCATGGAACGAAGGTGTTTGGATTCAATCCGATGTAAATAAACACCGGTTGCTTGCGGCCGGTGGGGAAAGATGTCCAGTACACGATTCCCACAATCACCTACGCACTCGCACCCGTGGAACCCCTTTTCTCCACGTGTCACCCGCTCGCTTGAGCCCATGTGCCGCGTCCTGGTGACGCTTCCCTGGTCAACCCTTGGTTCAACGGGTGATTGTCGAGAAATCGACTGGCACGCCCGCACCTTGTCCAGCTAACCTATATCCTTACATTCCCATGCCATTCGACCCTTTTCGACTTTTCGTAAGAGGAGAGTGCCCGATATCTCCGTGAGAGGCATGCAACTGTCAGGAGGATACTCGAGATATATCAAACTCCCGTGTCTTCCTTCCCCGCTGCATCCCTTCCTTTCCCCCAGTCATCGGCAAAAAAAACACGCGCAACATCGATGAAGTCTTCATCATCAGTGCCAGCTTCATGTATTTCTATATTTTCGAAGCCACTAGTCGACACTGATGGAGCTGGGGAGTTGTCACTGGACTTTAGCAAGGATTGTTTGAAATAGCTAGCGCTTGGTTGGCCGTCGCCGACTGGTGTTGCCAAAGCTTTCTGGGGGTTGCCTGCTAAAGCTGACAACACTTCATGGCCAGTGCTATGGCCACCTTCCTCATCGGAAAAGTTTATCGAACTTGATTCTTCGACAGGCTGAGAGACACATGGAGCTTCTTCAGCCCTGATATTTTCCCAGGAAGAGGACGAGGATTCCTCGATTGCTTGAACTGGGGTGCTGGCCTTCGCGCGGAGCGAGATCAAGATCTCCTCTTCCTTGCCCCTAGAGCTGTCGAATTTTGTATCGACCTTGGCCTGGTCGTCAATTGGCTGGGCCGAGCCTATGACGTTGACAGCGTAATAAATGTGAAAGTCCGGGTCTTTGTCATAGCCAAGTCCCCTGGTGTCTTTGTGGGAGAATAGGGGTTGCCCCCGGACCTGGGAGGGGTCCACAACAGACGGAAGTATCTTCGATCGCTATGAGAAACCTTGCCATTGGGGAATGTGTTGCTTTAAGCACATTTCTCGACTATGTTGTGGCAGGTCGTCCATTACTTGGACTGCTTCAGGGGTGTCATTGGCTCATTTAGACCAACCGAAGTCGTCTTCTGGTGGGGCTTGAGGGACCATGTCTCCCTTGTAGAAGATAATGGACTTATCCCTGTTAGCCTTATTCATGTTTCTGAGTTGTCATTTGTAAGTAACGACAAATGTTGTGAGCGACTCCACCCTGTGCTCTTCTGATGCACATGAGAGCTGTATACAGTCTGGCGGCAAGCATATGCTCTTGTAAATGGCTTAGCTAATAAGATTAGTCTCTAAGTCGATTTTATGCCTCTCAGGGTAGTCTGGAATTAACTTGAAGTTGAGGTGTAGTCGATGAAGCTTAGCTTTCTCTTCATCAACGGAGAAGAGCTCATCATCATCTTCCTCTGAGAGCTAGCCATTGCTTTTGCTTTTGATCACCGGGTATGGACTGAGTCCCCCGAAATAAAGCGCGGCATCGATGAGATTGCATTCCGCTGGAGTGAATGGCGACAGGTCTGCAAAGACAGTATGCTGCTCTCCACCCTTGGCATATTTGATGCATTGGTGGAGGGTTGATCGGGCGACCCAATTCTCATGTAACCAAGGTCTGCCCAATAGCACGTTGTAGGATGTGTTGGTGTCGATGATGTAGAATGTCACCTTAGAGGCGAAGTCATCGAGTACCAAGTCAACATCCACCCGGCTGAGGACATCCTCGGTGTCCTAGTTGAAGCCAGATATTTTGACCGCCTACACCTTCTGAAGGTATGGGGTCAAATACAAAGTCTTAAAGGTTTTGAGCGGCATGATGTTGATAGCAGCACCAGCGTCCACCAAGATCTGATTTACCTCATGCCCATTAATTTCCCCCCTCAAATAGAGAGGGCGATTGTGACACGGAGGAGAGAGCAACATGTCTTTTTCCGTGAAGGAGATGATGGCTGTGAAGGCTTCATATGCCGCCACCTTCATTTCTGCAGCATGTGCTTCATAGACTTCCAGTTCTTAGAGTATTTTGATAAGAGTTTCTCTTAGCTCTTTACTCCAAGCAATGGCTTCCCAAATTATGATGCTGGTGGGAAATCGCTTCATCTGGTAGAGGACCTTCCGGTCGGTACGAGCACGAGCATCCTCCAATGATGGTAGTATGTCAGGCTGGGTCTTTTTGGGCTGTCGCGCTGCTCCCCGTCAGGGAGTTTGGTGAGGACACCCGAGCTCGAGATCGGCGCGATGCGGCAGAGCGACATTACAGGACGCGCAACGCTGTTCGGGACTTGTCGGCTTCTTTGTGGCTTGGAGATTGCTTGGAGGATTAGACTAGAGCTTGGAGACTTTTACTTCTTTTATTATAGACCTTTGTAGGCCATTTCGAGGCCAATTAGACTCTAATAGGGCCTTATTTGAGCATTGTAGGCTAATTCATGGCTAGTGGGCGCTTTTGGTTCACTTCCATGGCCCAATTGGGTAGGGCGCCCAATGGTGAGCCCACACTAAGCCGCCCCTCCTTTTCCCCTCTCCTAGGCCCATTAGGGTTTGGGAGGAGGGCGCCACCCCACCTTCCCACCTCCCATGGGAGGTGCGCGCCCCCCACTCCTATCTTTTAGGAGGGGGATTTGATTACCTCCCCCATGTTAGGGTGCAAGCCCTGGATACAGAGGGGGGGTGAATGTATCCTGCTAAAAATATCACCCAATTTAAACCTCGGAAGCTAAACACAATACCAGAATAGAAACTACTACAATTGAACAAATGAAGAGACACTTGGAGCGCTCCTAATCAATCATCTAGTGGAAGCAAACACACAAATAAACCACTGCTCAAGAGATTTTTTAGGTGGTTCGGTCCAAGGACCTACGTCCACCCCTCACTCCCAACCAGAGTGAGGCTTCCACTAGTAACACTAGCACAGCAGACTCAGTCTGCAACAACTGCTGCCAAACAGCTTGACCAGGGGAACAACCTCCCCTCTTCCTCCCAACCGGAGGGACACCCCAAGTGACTCCCTATCACTTGGAAACCAAAGACACATGGTCTCTCTTCCTCCAGACTCGGAGGGAACCCCTGGACTTGCTACCCACAAGCCCAGAACCGAAGGACCAAACCTCCCTTCCTCCAAACCGGAGGAGAACCTAGAGACCCAAGTCTCTCTTCCTCTGAACCCCAGAGGGAAACACAAGTGACACCAATTCACTTGCAAACTAGAGGTCTAGGACCTCTCTTCCTCCCAACCGGAGGGAACCAATCACAAGTAGCACCCAGCTACTTGCAAACCAAAGACACAAGATCTCCCTTCTCCTGAGACCACAGGAGGAACCCGATCCCCAACAGGGCAATCGGAAGAACAACAAGTGACTGTTTAAAAAGGAAAAACCAAAAACCGCAGCAACAGAAAGCTGGAAGAATAAAATGCACAAAGGCTCTCGCAGGAGCTGGCTGGCCTGGATTTGATCCACGGTCCAGCAAGAACTGATCTTTAGTTGAAGCTTCCTTTTCTCTAGCTCTCTCTTCTTCTCACTCTTCTTTTTCTTCTCTTTCGCAGGCTCTCACTCTGTCTCTTCTTTCTTCTTCTTCTTTCTTCTTCTTCTGCTCACTGCCTTTCTGCAACTCTATCTCGATCACTCTCTTCCTCTTTCTTATCTCATCTCCCTTTCTTATCTTTTCTTTTTCATACCTCTTTAGATGGAGGCGGCTTAGTATTTATAGCTGCAATATTTAGGGCGTTATCCTCGGATCACGTGCCAGGTGCCAACCTCGGATCACGTGCACTTCATAGGCTTCACGAGCAGTACCTGTCACACAGTCAAAAGAAGATATCAGATGATGTATAGACTTGAAAGTTTAACTGAGTGTATAGAGTTGAAGCTAATCAAACGAATGTATAGACTTCATGTTAGCGAACGAGTGTATAGACTTAGTTGAGTGAGCAAGCAGTGTATATACTTGAAACCCTTCAGCAACCTGAGTGTATAGACTTAGAGTTAACGTGCCAGAGAAACCAGTGTACAGACGTCATGCTGTACAGACTATGATGCGTGAAGGAACAAGTGTATAGACTTGATAGAGACATTGAATGAGACACAGATGCTGTAGACTTGGCAAAGTATAGACTTTCCAAACGACTGTACAGACTTTGAATCCGAAGACACTTTGTAGACTTGTGAAGCTTGAGGCCAATGTACAGACTTGGCGTTCCACTGTGGATGTATAGACTTTGCACAGGAGTGCCTGAAGCGATGTACATACTTGGAGTGCCAAGGCCGTTGTATAGACTTGGCGTGCCGAAGCCATTGTATAGACTTGGCGAATGGCTTGAAACACAAGAACGCTGCTCGCTGTACAGACTTGAGGTTTCAACAGTATGATGTACACACTTGAAAGGCTTTGAAGGCAATGTTTCGACTTTGACAACCAAAAGGTAGTGTATAGACTTGAATCGCTTGAAGCGATGTACAGACTTGCCAATATGAGACACTGTACAGACTTTGTCAAGTGACTGGCTGTATAGACTTCAAAAGATGAAGACTCTGTGTCGACTTGAAGACCAATGAGCCAATGTATAGACTTGCCTTAACAATGACTGTGTAGACTTTGAAACAGAAGTTCAGGCAACCGGATGTACAGAGTTGGTCAAAGCAGCAATGTATAGAGTTGAAACGCTTGAAGGCCAATGTACAGACTTGTAAGATGTGAGGCGATGTGTAGACTTTGGCTTGGAACGAAGGTAAAGATGAGGTTGTATAGACTTGAACGCTGTACAGACTTCACGAAGTGATGCTTGAGCCAAGAGACAGTGTATATACTTAGCCACCAATGTATTGACTTCAACACAAGATTAACACGAAGACATACACACGACTCGAATACAAGGACGACACGGGCTGAAAACAACTCGAAGATGAAAACAGAAAACGACACGAAGTGTAATCACAAAGCAAGAAAGACACGGGGTCTTGGAAGAAACAACACGAATACAGAAGACTCGAAGACATAAACAGAAAACGACACGAGGTGGCACAGAAATTAGCATGAGGTGCTGCAGTGTTCAGCACGCGATGGAACAAACAATGACACTAAGGCTTATAGTGTTGTCAACCTCAAAACATGTAAAGACTCAGCAATTGAAAGTCTGAAGGTGATGAACAGACTTTATGAGAAGGCAACTGAACACTGTACACACTTCCAATGTACAGACTTCATATGAACATACCAATGTGCATACTTCCCTTCGATGCATCTACAGTGCAATGTGTTGGCTTGACAAACATAATACAACGTATGGACTTCGCGAGTGATGCATGAACTACCCTGTACAGACTTTAAGTGATGCATGAACTACCCTGTACAGACTTTAAGACTTATTGAGCAACAAAAAGAACAAAGCAGCATGGCGTCAACCCAGCTGTTCCACTGCGTCAACGCACTGCATGAACCATTAGCCACTACGTTAACCCAATCTAGCCATATTCATTGAATTAGCTATTGAAGCAATCAATCAGATACTTAAGCCTTCAAACAGTCATCTAAATTAATTAGCACACCTCAGTGTGACTCATGGTGTGTCAGCCATTATCAAAATCACACAGGGGCACAACAATCTCCCCCTTTTTGATGATGGTAACACTATGAGTTACACTGACTCAGATTAGATTCTTCTCCCCCTTTGCCTTCATCAAAAAATAAAATAGGAAAACAATTCAGTAAAGCACATGAATGTTATACTTCCCTTTGGAGTGTGACATCTATCTTCCAAATGTATCCTTTCAAGAGCTTCTCCCCCTGTAGATATGTCATATTTTCAATCACACAGGAGCACTGAAGTATGAAGAACTCAATCATGTAAAGAGTTAGGAGCTCAATAACATGCATGAATCAAAACCTGAAAGGCATGTTATGCAATTAGTTTGACTAGCTCCCCCTTAGTCATACAACTCTTATGCATCCACCATGCTTATGCAGGCCCAAGACATGAGTGGAAGTCAACAGTTGGAACCAATTGATAGAACTGAGTGCAAATGAAGCAGTCAGTTTGGTCTGAACGACTGGAGTCCAATATGAGAGAGTAAAAAGGAATTCAGAAAGAATGAGAAAGATTTTCAATGAAATATCAAATTTCAAAAATCTGATTTAAACAGATGATTACATACTTTTCCATCATAGAAACCTATGAATGAACCTATATTGACAAACCAGTTCAGAATTTTATGTATGCAAGGTTTGACCATGAGCTATTTCTACTCATATCTGAAATCAGTTTTCTTAATAACAAGTGAACCAAGTTTTCATATTGAGAAACCTTTTTAACCTTCTTCATTCTTACTCGCTTAATTTCAAGGATTTCCTCAAGAAATGCAATCGATAGTATTGAGGATAAACAGACAAGAAACTATTTATTTTTGTCAAAGTTTCTATTGAAAGAAGATTCTTTTCCAAACAATCTCAGATGATATGCTAGATAGGCAACGAATTTTTAACAACAATATTCAAGAGCAATTAAGTTAAGTACATCCTTACAACTGGAGGATACACGTTATTTAGACGTCAGTATCCCTAAGCGCTTGGAAGGACTAACTGTCATGCTTCTTAAGAACAGAGATAGCATTTACACCTCATGACACACTGAAACTCATTTCTTTGATGAGAGACATGTATTTCTCAGTGTGCCTGCCATTGCTCTGCCAGATTTTTAATCAACATATTTAAGCAGAGTTAACTATGGCACTTCATGACATATCTCAATTCATTTCTTTGATGAATGAGATGTGTTTCTCAGTGACCAAAGACATTGCTCTGACAAGATTTGGTATTTGACATAATCCATATTCCCTGATGTTTAAAAACAATACATATTTTCATACAAATCAGTCAAGGAAAATCATGATTTCAGAATTTCAGATTTCAGAAGAGTTTAAAGGACACAACATGAAAGGGTTGGTTAAAATTTATTAAGACTAACTCAGATATTTCCAAGAAGAATTCATAAGCAAACACAAGAAATACATGAAACTTCAACCGGCTGAAATCTTCAGACATTCATAGTCCTATATGATAGAAATTTCCTTAAAAATAATGTTTTCGGATTTATGATCAAGATATGCGCAGAGAAATCTTTCTGGGACTTCAAGGAAGGCAAGAGCAGTTTTCAGGTACAGCCACGTCAACAAATACCAATGGATACCAATTGATAGTATGAGTGACAATGGCTGACAAGAATTGAAGCAAGAGGCTGAAATACAATGCATTTTACAATCACCAAGGAGTTTATCAAGATTGCAGTTCAAATAGGAAGGTGAGTATTAGTCATCAGACATGAGCTTTGATGAGAGGTCTGATGGTCACATGCACTTACATGAATGAATAATGAGAGATGCTCCCCCTCACTGAGTGCATAAACTGTAACCCTCCCTTTTCTTTAGAAAAATTTCATGATTAAATGATGCCACTCTAAGATGCAATTAGATGCATTAACTACCCATGACAGGCATGAAGAACCTGAAGGGTATTAGACTAGTCAAATGTGCATGATATGATGTGCAGCTCCCCCTGACGGTATGCATTCAAAACATTTGAAAATCATTCATAAGTAATGAATTCTAGATGTATGCAGTCACAGAATGAGCATATCCAGACACAACTACTATTGCATGGAAATGCAACCATGCATGTTTAAACCACTAATTAACAAATCTATCTATATTCCTAATGCCATCTAAGCAGACTCATTGAAGAGTCAAGAGACTTACCTGAGAAGTGCATGAGTGGGGTTAACCTTTTTAGGGTGTCTTGGTTTATTTGCCCCTTTTATTTCTCGTTCCCAAGACACACCTGCAAAAAGTTTCTCACTTGACACATTTTGGTACCCAAGTTTCCTTGGGTCCTGCAGGGTTAGTGGTATTTTGATGGGATGTTTTCCAAAGCTTCTGAGCCATCATATCATCATGCTTTTTCATATAGCAACTAGACATGGAATATCCAGACAGACCACAATAATCACATGAACCACTCGGTCTGAATTTCTTACAATGCATGTAAGCAGGTGTGCTAAATTTATGAGCATGAATGTTTCTATTTTTACTACCACTTTGTTTCAGATGGTCAGAAAACCAGCAATCAGTCACCTTGTGACCTTGCTTTCCACACACAAGGCATGTGAGGGATTTTCTTGTTTGAACAGATTTGTTCCTACCAAACACACTTTGTTTAACAAATTTAGAGTTAACCTTCTTTCTCTGAGAATGCCAGCAGTCTTTGACTGTATGGCCAGGTTTCTCACAGTGATAGCAGAAGATGAAATTTCTTCTACCAACATTAAGCCAGCAGTCAACCGCCCTATGGCCTGACTTGCTGCAGGTGGAACACACCATGTGTTGGCCCCTGGACCCATTTTTGTTCCTTTTAAAGACATGCTGATTTTCATACAAATTGACATGATTAGAATTTGAAAAATATTTGCCTTTACCTCTGGCATACCAACATTGTTCACTAACATGACCTGTTTTTCCACAATGATAACAATAACTTTTTCTCTTCTGTTCAACAGGACTGTTTTTGTTATTGTACTTTCTAGCATGCATTCTATCATCCTGTTCCATCAATTTACATTCATGCATCAAGTGACCAAACCTAAGACAGTAATGGCATGAAATTTTCTTTTTATTTGCATGAATGTGTTTGTTCAATTTAGGCACAGCATTCTCAGTTTTATCATGAGAGTTCCTTGAATCTTTGTTCTGAACATGAACAATCTTTTTCTATTTTTGAACTTGTTTCTCAGACTTAGGGCTGTCAGTGGAATTTTGATTCTTCTTAGCACTAAATTCAAAAATAGGCACATTCGATGTGCTGCCCGACTTAGAGCTACTCATGAATGAAGTTTGAAGCTTACTTTCAAAGCTCTTTTTATTTATTGGTTTGTAGCCCAAGCCCTCTCTTCGGAGATTCACTTTAGATCCAAGAATTTTATCAAGATTTTCTTTTCCACTGACAAATTTCTCAAGAGAATTCCTCAATTCTGTAACTTCTGATTCAAACTTTGATACATGGATTTCATATTCATCAGCTTTCCTTTTATAGCACACAGCATCTTCTTTCAGCATTTGATTAACAGTCCTAAGACTTTCAATTTCCTGTTCAGCTTTCATTAGCTCATCAGAGCTATCCAGGCTAACACTCTTCCCTTTTTCAAGAGTGATAAGTCTCTCAGACATAGCTGTATTTAACTGTTTTAGCTTGCAGATCTCCTGTCTCATTTTACCATTTTGTTCCAGGATTTCATCATCAAATTTCAAAACACTTAAGGAGGTCTGACATTCACTAAACACTTCTTGTTCATCTTCAGATTGAAGATTTTCAAGCCTTTTCTGAAGTTCTGAATTTTCTATTCTGACAGTCTCCAAGGTTTCAGAAATCAATCTATTTTCATTTTCAAGGCTCACTGATTTAGATCCAGATTCCTCAGTTTGGTTTTTGAGTCTAGCATTTTCAGATTTCAGATATTCCAGATCTGAAGTAATAGAATCAAGATCAGTCAGCTGTCTTCTAAATATCTGATTTTCAGTTTTCAGAGTATCACTGTCCTCACCAGTAAGTTTAGAATTCTCAAACCTATCTAGCTGTTTTTTCATAGATCTATTTTTCTTGCTCAATTTATTGCTAGATCTTAACAGCTTGGAATAAGCATCTACCCAATCATCTAAGGTATAGTCCGCAAAGGGATTTACCTGAACTTCGTTCTCTTCTTTATCACTGTGGCTGCTGCTATGGTCGCTCCCATCAGCCATCATGCAGTTTTCCTTCCCTGTTCTGCAAGTTAGTTTCATCTTGTCTAGAATATCCCTAGCAGACCTGCAATCATGAAGGCAAACGTGTAAGGCCTTGTTGATGGATGCTTTTATCAGATTTATAGCTTTCTGATTTTCTCTATGCAGTGATCTATGACGATCAGTCCATTTGGACTCTTTTCGTGGTAACCTATGAGGACCATGAGTAATCAACTTCCACAAATCAGGATTATCTTGATTGACGTAGTTACGCAAACTACTGAACCATGAATCAAAGTTAGACCCATTGAAAACCAGTGGAAGAGCCATTTGTAGGCAATGATCAATTAGACAAAGAACAAGGAGCAGCAAACCGGAATAAGCACCAAGAAGCACGGGGATCACTACAGATCGTTGGATCTTGAAGCAGTAACCGCTCTGATACCAATTGTTAGGGTGCAAGCCCTGGATACAGAGGGGGGGTGAATGTATCCTGCTAAGAATATCACCCAATTTAAACCTCGGAAGCTAAACATAATACCAGAATAGAAACTACTACAATTGAACAAATGAAGAGACACTTGGAGCGCTCCTAATCAATCATCTAGCGGAAGCAAACACACAAATAAACCACTGCTCAAGAGATTTTTTAGGTGGTTCGGTTCAAGGACCTACGTCCACCCCTCACTCCCAACCGGAGTGAGGCTTCCACTAGTAACACTAGCACAGCAGACTCAGTCTGCAACAACTGCTGCCAAACAGCTTGACCAGGGGAACAACCTCCCCTCTTCCTCCCAACCCGAGGGACACCCCAAGTGACTCCCAATCACTTGGAAACCAGAGACACACGGTCTCTCTTCCTCCAGACTCGGAGGGAACCCCTGGACTTGCTACCCACAAGCCCAGAACTGGAGGACCAAACCTCCCTTCCTCCAAACCGGAGGAGAACCTAGAGACCCAAGTCTCTCTTCCTCTGAACCCCAGAGGGAAACACAAGTGACACCAAGTCACTTGCAAACTAGAGGTCTAGGACCTCTCTTCCTCCCAACCGGAGGGAACCAATCACAAGTAGCACCCAGCTACTTGCAAACCGAAGACACAAGATCTCCCTTCTCCTGAGACCACAGGAGGAACCCGATCCCCAACAGGGCAATCGGAAGAACAACAAGTGACTATTTAAAAAGGAAAAACCAAAAACTGCAGCAACAGAAAGCTGGAAGAATAAAATGCACAAAGGCTCTCGCAGGAGCTGGCTGGCCTGGATTTGATCCACGGTCCAGTAGGAACTGATCTTTAGTTGAAGCTTCATTTTCTCTAGCTCTCTCTTCTTCTCACTCTTCTTTTTCTTCTGTTTCGTAGGCTCTCACTCTGTCTCTTCTTTCTTCTTCTTCTTTCTTCTTCTTCCGCTCACTGCCTTTCTGCAACTCTATCTCGATCACTCTCTTCCTCTTTCTTATCTCATCTCCCTTTCTTATCTTTTCTTTTTCATACCTCTTTAGATGGAGGCGGCTTAGTATTTATAGCTGCAATATTTAGGGCGTTATCCTCGGATCACGTGCCAGGTGCCAACCTCGGATCACGTGCACTTCATAGGCTTCACGAGCAGTACCTGTCACACAGTCAAAAGAAGATATCAGATGATGTATAGACTTGAAAGTTTAACTGAGTGTATAGAGTTGAAGCTAATCAAATGAATGTATAGACTTCATGTTAGCGAACGAGTGTATAGACTTAGTTGAGTGAGCAAGCAGTGTATATACTTGAAACCCTTCAGCAACCTGAGTGTATAGACTTAGAGTTAACGTGCCAGAGAAACCAGTGTATAGACGTCATGCTGTACAGACTATGATGCGTGAAGGAACAAGTGTATTGACTTGATAGAGACGCTGAATGAGACACAGATGCTATAGACTTGGCAAAGTATAGACTTTCCAAACGACTATACAGACTTTGAAGCCGAAGACACTTTGTAGACTTGTGAAGCTTGAGGCCAATGTACAAACTTGGCATTCCACTGTGGATGTATAGACTTTGCACAGGAGTGCCTGAAGCGATGTACATACTTGGAGTGCCAAGGCCGTTGTATAGACTTGGCGTGCCGAAGCCATTGTATAGACTTGGCGAATGGCTTGAAACACAAGGACACTGCTCGCTGTACAGACTTGAGGTTTCAACAGTATGATGTACACACTTGAAAGGCTTTAAAGGCAATGTTTCAACTTTGACAACCAAAAGGCAGTGTATAGACTTGAATCGCTTGAAGCGATGTACAGACTTGCCAATATGAGACACTGTACAGACTTTGTCAAGTGACTGGCTGTACAGACTTCAGAAGATGAAGACTCTGTATCGACTTGAAGACCAATGAGCCAATGTATAGACTTGCCTTAACAATGACTGTGTAGACTTTGAAACAGAAGTCAGGCAACCGGATGTACAGAGTTGGTCAAAGCAGCAATGTATAGAGTTGAAACGCTTGAAGGCCAATGTACAGACTTGTAAGATGTGAGGCGATGTGTAGACTTTGGCTTGGAACGAAGGTAAAGATGAGGCTGTATAGACTTGAACACTGTACAGACTTCACGAAGTGATGCTTGAGCCAAGAGACAGTGTATATACTTAGCCACCAATGTATTGACTTCAACACAAGATTAACACGAAGACATACACACGACTCGAATACAAGGACGACACGGGCTGAAAACAACTCGAAGATGAAAACAAAAAATGACACGAAGTGTAATCACAAAGCAAGAAAGACACGGGGTCTTGGAAGAAACAACACGAATACAGAAGACTCGAAGACATAAACAGAAAACGACACGAGGTGGCACAGAAATCAACACGAGGTGCTGCAGTGTTCAGCACGCGATGGAACAAACAACGACACTAAGGCTTATAGTGTTGTCAACCTCAAAACATGTAAAGACTCAGCAATTGAAAGTATGAAGGTGATGATAAGACTTTATGAGAAGGCAACTGAACACTGTACACACTTCCAATGTACAGACTTCATATGAACATACCAATGTGCATACTTCCCTTCGATGCATCTACAGTGCAATGTGTTGGCTTGACAAACATAATACAACGTATGGACTTCGCGAGTGATGCATGAACTACCCTGTACAGACTTTAAGTGATGCATGAACTACCCTGTACAGACTTTAAGACTTATTGAGCAACAAAAAGAACAAAGCAGCATGGCGTCAACCCAGCTGTTCCACTGCGTCAACGCACTGCATGAACCATTAGCCACTACGTTAACCCAATCTAGCCATATTCATTGAATTAGCTATTGAAGTAATCAATCAGATACTTAAGCCTTCAAACAGTCATCTAAATTAATTAGCACACCTCAGTGTGACTCATGGTGTGTCAGCCATTATCAAAATCACACAGGGGTACAGCACCCCACCCTTGCCTATTATGTAGGAAGTTCAAATTTAATTGCCCTCTTTTTAAGATTTCTTTTTAGAAATTAGTGTTTTCTTCCCCTCCCCATATAAAACATGATATATTCTTTTTGGAAATTAATGATGAATAAAAAGTCTTTTGAGAAGAAACCTAGGAAGGCCGCAGCCTCTCCCTCTCCCTCTCCCCTCTCTTGGTGGGTGTGACTCCCACCCTTCTCCTCTCCCTCTTCCTCTTGGGTGTGACGCCCTAGCCTCGCTCTCTCTGATTCTCTACTACATGTGCTGCTGGGAGGCGACCTCCATGACGTCCTTCAGAGCATGGAGTTCTCAGATCATGGTTGTGCTACAAGCGTGGCGGAGAAAGGAACCCTACTTCCGTTGTGTGCCCCTGGTTGACAGTCTGCTGGACAGAGCTGCAAGGATTGGATTGGTCCTCCCCTTTCCCCTCCTCTGATCGGATCCACCTCTTCTGAACATTTCTTCCTCCATATGTCCCCCACTCCCATTTAAAATTTCACGCCCTAACTCTTCCTGTGGCCGAAGTTCCCTTCATAGCCCTTTTACCCGTGCATACTACCTCTGTGCAGACCTGCAAGGACAGAGGCCGACCACAGGCCACATCTCGCCCCCAAAACCTTCTCCAAAAGTCCTGAAATTTTGAACACTTCTTTCCCACGTTCTACCCCATCCCTCATAATTTTCTTTTAATTTTCTGAGTCCATTTACCCCGCGTCCCATCGGTCCATTTCTCAGGTTCGCAGTCTACCTGTGCAGACTTGCAGAACTGAGCCACGCCTAAACTGTTTCCCTCTCCTAAAACTTCCACTATGCATGACCCCGCCATTTCTCCCCAATCCTCCCACGACCCTCACCTGTTCACCATAGAAAGTCCCGCCCCAAAAGCCACCCGGAAGCCCCGGTACCACCCCCATCTTCCACCCTCTGTCCTGCTGCCAGCAAACGGACCAGAACACACAGGGGTCTGTTCCTAAATTCACCGTGGCTTTTACAGTGCTCGGTTGCAGCCTATCTTCCTAGGGCATCCCTGGGACATCCCCACCAGCGTCCACGCCACTTTTTGTTACCAACGGACGACCAGAAGGCTGCATTCCAGGCATCCCTTCTTGCTGGTCGCCGGCGCTCGCTCAGACCGGCCAGCATTCTACCCGTAGATTTGTGGCGTCGACGGAGCTACTAGCCGGCTTCCCCGGCTGCCATCTTCATCCAGAGCGGTCGTCATCCACTGCTTCCCGCCTCCAAGGACCGTTTCTCCATACTTGGCCCCTGGGACTCACCTTCTTTGCTGTTGTATCCAGATCGACCCGTGAGCGCAGTTCAGTCAACTTCGGTTCGCAGCACTCCGTGGGTGACAAGCTTCACCGACCCGTGGCCCGTCAACCCACGTCACACATCCCTGGATTCACTGTGTGCCTTTTACCTCCCTGTGAGGAGTGGGCATGTTTGGATTTGTATTTGTTTAGCTTTTGTACCGGGTGATTGTGTGACTTGGCCGGGAGTCTTCCCCACGCCCCGAGCGTGGAGGTATGCGACTATTCCCTTCTTGGTGTTGTTTGCTTCTTTAGTATAGTCTCTGGATACCACTGCTTGTGAGTTCATTAGGTTCCAAGCTCGTATACTTTGTATCACTGCCACGGTGAGAGAGTGAGACCGTCTCGTGACTCGTCCAAGTCACGAGTGTGGAGTTGCCTACCCTAGACCCTACCGGTTTCTCAACCGTGCGGATCGGTGCGCTCCCCTCTCTTGGGATGCCCGTGAGCTTGAGTTCCTTGTTTATTGACGGACCTTCCTTCTTGGGAGATCGTGCTGTCGAGTCTACGCCGTTCAATCTATTGCAATGTTGCTGGTCATAGTTGTTCGTTAGTCTTATAGTCGCGTAGAGTCGTAGCTTGCATAGCGTCTCACATCAATTTTGGTATCAGAGCCGTAGGTTGTCTAGGGTGCATTTGAGTCATTAGGTTTGTCTAAGTTGCATTTGAGTCTGCATTCTACCCCTTTGCATCACCATTTAGAGTCGTGTCTAGGTCCTTAGAGTTTTAGCCCCCTCCCTTGTCCTTTAGAGTCTTGCATGCCCACTCGGCGTGGTACCGATTACCAACGCCCGGTCCCGATGGCTGACCCTAGGAATGCTGCCCCTAGTGACTTTTCCCTTCAAGATATGATGCAGGCTCTCATGAATCGGATAGATCAGTCCGATAAGAGCTTTAGAAATCATGCTGCATTCATGGAGGGCCGGATGAAGGCCATGGAGGACCGGATGGGGGCTTCCGACCGGAGCATTCAAGGTCTGGTTGGATGGCCCAACCCGGGCGGAGCCCCACGTGAGGATGCCCCCAGGTAGGCCCAAGGCCCACTTGACCCTGCCCCTCGGCCTGTACACCCTATCCTAGGGCCGACGATCGGAGACTGCATGTTCAGGAGTTTGATGATTTTGGGTCCGATAATGAGGTTGAGGGTTATGGCTGTGCCCAGCGTGGCTATCGGACGACGAGGATGATCATCTTCTTTAGTCTGTGCGTGCGGATCCTCCCCCCTTTGATGGGTCCTTGGACTCTAAGATTTATCTTTATTGGGAGGCGGGCATGGACCACTACTTCGAGTGGTACGATATGACGGACCACCGGAGAGTCCGATTCGCTAAGATAAAGTTTCTAGGATAGGCACATACTTATTGGAGGAACGTGGAGAGCCTGTTGATGCAGCGACATCAACCCCAGGTTGAGACATGAGATGACATGAAGGTAAAGCTCAGGCAAAAATACCTTCCTGCCACATACCGTCAGAGGCTTATTGATAGGTGGCAGAGTCTCAGCCAAGGGGATCGGACTATGACGGAGTACATCGCTGATTTTAATGAGTACTACTTGCGATGTGGGGTCACGGAGGAGAGTGCCATGACCATCTCTCGCTTCCGTCGGGGTCTGCGGCCGCACTACCAGTATGAGTTATTTCGCCGGCATGTGACGACCCTGGAGGAGGCTTATCAGGTCGCTCTCGAGTTAGAGAAGTTTGAGTCTGAGTTTGCTTCGGTCCAGCGCCCGGGACCCACATATCATCGTGGGTTGGATCCTCGTGCTACACCTGGACCTTATCCTTGGGGGCCTATGGCTCATCTATAGGAACCTGTCTGCCAGGACCTCACTGCTCCTCAGCCTTGTCCTCCCCCTCCGAGGGATTATCCCCCTCGACCCCAGGCTCCATCCCATGCCCCTCGGCCCCAGCAGCCCACCATTCCTGCCCGACCTTAGCTTCAACCACCCTTGGCCCATCGTGATGACAAGGGAAAGGGGCCGATGACTAGTGGAGCACCTCAGGGCACTGGGTCCCGTCATGAGTGTTATAGGTGCAGAGGAGTTGGTCATTATGCAGTTAGTTGTCCTACCCGACCTTCATTGGTCATTAGGGATCCTTCGACTCGTGAGCCCGCACCTGGGATTGTATCCGTCAGTTATGAGGCTGGCCAGGAGCTCGCGGAGGAGTTTTTTGATGTGCTGATTGAGGGCGAGCAGTTAGATGTCCAGGGCATGAAGGGCTAGGATGATGTTCAGCTGGGCGTTGTGAGGTGTATCTTGACCCAGCCGCTGGTGAGTGATGACTGGGGTCGCACCACCATTTTTCATATCTTTTGCAGGCTGGGCGGGAAAGCCTGCAAGGTGATCATTGATAGCGGGAGCTGTATTAACGCTATCTCCATGGGTACTGTGACACGCTTAGGGTTGACCCCTGTGGACCATCCCTCCCCTTATTGCGTGTCAAGGGTAGATTCCACTTCTATTCCGATCAGGCTGCGATGTCTGGTGCCATTACAGTTCCATGCCTACCAGGACAAGATCTGGTGTGATGTGTTGCCTATGGAAGTAGGCAGTATTATCCTGGGAAGGCCTTGGTTATTTGATCGGGATGCTACCCTCCATGGCCGATCAAACACATGCACATTCGACCATAACGGCCATCGGATTACCCTTCACCCGCCCCAGCCGAGGAGTCCGTCCATCCGGGGTCCCACTGGGCCTAGCACCCCGATTCCTGCTGTTCCAGGGCCCAGTAACCCATCGTCGGCCCAGAATACGACCGTATCTCTGATTGTCCCCACTCTGAGTGTTCCTCCGACTAGGAGGTTGATGCTAGTCAACTCCCGGGAGTTGGAGCGTGGCTTTGTTAGAGGGGACCCTATTTTTGCCATCATAGTACGAGAGGTGATTAGAGAGATGGAGAGTGATCTTCTCTTAGAGGCTGCTGATGTCCTTCGGGAGTTTTCTGATGTGTTTCCCGATGATTTGCCCGAGGGTCTTCCACCCATGCGGGACATTCAACATGCTATCGACCTGATTCTGGGGTCCTCATTGCCCAACTTGCAACATTATAGGATGACCCCCGCTGACCAAGCTGAGCTAAAGCGTCAGGTCGATGATTTGATGACGAGGGGATCTCTTCGTGAGAGCACGAGTCCTTGTGCCATCCCTGCTTTACTTGTTTCTAAAAAGGATGGCACTTGGAGGATGTGTGTTGACAGTCATGCTATCAATAAGATCATGGTGAAGTATAGATTTCCCATTCTCTACTTAGATGACATGCTTGATATGATGGCGGGAGCCACTGTGTTTTCCAAGATTGATCTGAAGAGTGGCTATCACCAGGTAAGGATCAGGCCTAGTGGTGAGTGGAAGATGGCCTTTAAGACCAAAGATGGTCTTTATGAGTGGCTGGTCATTCCCTTTGGGCTGACCAATGCTCCCAGCACTTTTATGTGGCTGATGACCCAGGTCCTTCGACCTTTGATTGGGGTCTTTGTAGTGGTTTATTTCGATGATAGCCTGATCTATAGCCACAATCGGGAGGCCCATCTGGACCATCTATGGCAGGTCTATCTTATTCTGAGGAGAGAGAGTCTGTAGGCTAACCCTAAGAAATGCACTTTTATGACCAGTCAGGTCACCTTCTTGGGGTTCATTGTGTCTAGCGAGGGAGTCTCCGCCGACCCGGAGAAGGTCAGGGCCATAGTGGAGTTGCCCGAGCCTCGTACTCTTCATGATGTCCGTAGCTTTCACGGATTGGCGACCCTCTATCACAGTTTTATTCGAGGCTTTAGTTCCATCACGGCCCCTATCACTGATTGCATCCGAAAGGGGACGTTTGAATGGATGAAGACCGCCTCGGCTGCATTTGGGCTCCTCAAGGAGCGCATGACCCAAGCACCTATTCTTAGACTTCCTGATTTCACGAAGGTATTTGAGGTTTCATGTGATGCCTCTGGGGTTGGTATTGGTGGTGTCCTGAGCCAGGAGACCCACCATGTTGCATATTTTAGTGAGAAATTGAGCGATGCTAAACTGCGTTACTCCACTTATGATAAGAAGTTTTATGCAGTTGTGCAGGCCTTATGATACGGGACGACATGCGACTTGACACCGATTTGATGCAAATCTGGGACTCTAGGCGACGACGCGACTAATTTGACGACGCGACCAGCGATGATGAGAACACTCGGCACCAAAGAGCTCCAGAAGAGGAGAATGTGTCCTCAACAAGAAATGCAAACTCACGGTCATCCCATGCGTGGGAAACATGCAGATCTGTGCGGTTGAGAAATCGGCCGTGAGTCAAGGGTATTTGTCTCTTTTCATGTGCTCAGATCGAGTCACGGGATGGTCACGCTCACTCACTCACATCGGTGATAAAAATTTATCGAGCTAGATATCCTATCACTCAAGCAGCGGCATAAAAACAAATATGAAATAAGAAAATGCCGAGAGATAGAGGCGATAGCTCAACGCTCCGTGCGTGGGGAAGATGATCCCGGCCAAGACCCATACTCCCGGTATAGTAAATAATCAATAATTACAGTAATGAATTTTACTACCCACTCCATGCTGGGAGGTAAAGGGCTACACGTGGGACCTGGGAGTACCGATCTCGGGTTGACGGGTAGCAAGTCGGAAGGGCTTTTGGGGCGGAGGCGGGCTGCTGGTCCGACTCGGCACTATTCAAACTCACTGGGCAGCAATCGAGTTCGGCATGTGGGACGGCGGCTTCCGGTCTACTTCTGGTCGAGGCAGCTGGATGGGACGTCGGTGGAAGGCTCCTCTTCGATGACTGAAGTCGGCAGCGGCTGAATCGCAGCCGGCATATTTTTGGAGGAATTACTCGGTGGATTGCTCTTGCTGGCTGTCACGGGACAGATCTGCACGCTTCCACAAAAATGGTCACCACGCCCAGATCCGGTGTTGGATCGGGACGAAACTAGCGCCGTTGCGAAGGGCACTCAGTGATCTTCGACATATGTGAATTTCAGATCTATCCAATGTTGTGCCCCTTGTGTTTTGATGATAGTGTGTTGTTATTTTGATGATAACAACTCAATGAGTCACCACATAAGAATGATGATGATCTATGCTAACTGCTATGGGGAGTGTTATGGGGAGTGTGTTAGGTTCAGGCCCATTGTGCATTGTTGATGAAATGATGTTTTGAGTGCATTGTTCTGATTAGATGTCCATGCACAGGTTAAGTCAGTATAGAGTTTTACCTAGACTACATGGCTTCTTGGTGCATACTTTCATCCTAAACAAGCTAAGTCCATGCATATGTTTACTGCATGAACCTTGAGTTCATACAAGGTTGCTCACATGTCGTTAAGCTCGTACATGCATACATAAAGTTGATGCAAGCTATGTTGCAGCACGTAACCGAGTCAGTGCAGGATTAACTGTCTAGGCCTGTCCATATCATATTTGTGGTTCATGGTGGCTTTAAGTCAGTGCATATTCTTCCCTTCGCTCATGCCAAGTCGGTGCATGTCTGAGTCTCACTCAGCGTCTTGATTGTGTCTAAGGCATACATATTCGGTGCATGTTTTCTTGCATGAGCGATGTCAGTGCATCTTCTTGATTCCATGCATACACAATGTCACCAAGTCCGTGCAACTCCTGTTAAAGCATGAACTCAAGTCGATGCAACTTTTGTTGCTGCACGCGACTAAGTTCGGGCATGTGTGCATCTTACACAAGAAAGTCTGTACATTCTTCGACGGCATGTCTGTGCATCTTTTGTACCATGTACTCAAAGTCTGTACATTCCTTGGTGGCATGTCTGTGCAAATTTTGTTCCATACATACGTAAAGTTTGTGCATTTGAGTACTAAGTCTGCACACGGTTGCCTTGATGACTTAGCAAGTCTATACACTCTCGAACCAACTCTGTGCATCTTTCTACTATCCTCATATTGATTTTAACTGATATTAAGTCTGACCTTTGCAGGATATCTGCTCGAGGAGTTTATGAAGGGCACGTGATCCAAGAATGGAGGATGTGCCAGGATCGTGACAGGTGTAAAGCAGTGAGCAGAAATAATGCCATGTGGTCTAGGCTCTAGGGCGGGAATTCGTGGAGGACACACGCCCACCTATCTGCTGCTACTATAAAAAGAAGACTTCTCCATCTGGAGAAGGTGATCGTGTAGTGTGAGGATCGAAAAATACCTAAGAAGAGCAGAAGCAGAAAGAGCCTGCAAGATCCAGAGAGAAGAGAAAGATAGAGAGAGAGTAACAGAGAAGAAAAGAAATGAAGAAGAAGAAGAAAGATAGATAGAGATTTAGAGGAGAAGAAGAGAAGCTTCATCAGAAGATCTGTCCCTGCTGGAAAGAGAAGCTTCATTAGAAGATCTGTCCCTACTGGAATCTGGATCATATCCAATCCAGTCAGCTCCATGGGAGCCACATCTATGTTGATGTCGTTTACAGCTTTCAGTTGCTGTGTTTTCTTGTCTCTTGTTTTTCTTTTGAACCTGTATTCAAGCTGTTAGTTAGCGGAGCAAGCTGTGTTGCTCAGCGGTTGTAGACGAGAATTCCTCTGGTCGACTAAGCTGTATTGCCCAGCGTGTCAAGCTGTTAGGCAGCGGATGGCTAAGATGTACTGCCCAGCGGAAGCAAGCTGTGATGCTCAGCAGTTGTAGGCAAGCTGTGAGGCTCAGCGGTTTAAGCTGTGTTTCAGCAGGAATGCACACTCTGGTTTGAGTGTGGGGTGGACGTAGGTCTGGAGGACCGAACCACCTAAAAATCTTCTGTGCAGTGGTTTGTTTGTCTATTGTGTTTAGCTAGATGCATGCTTAGGCTCGATGTGTTCTTTCATCTAGTGAGTGGTTTATTCGCACACAGCATATTTGATTGAATATGGGTCTGCACACCAGCGCATACAGAGTAGATCAGAAGTTCAGTCTATCTGATCTTTCCATTTCGTTCGAAGAGAGCACCTGTGTCATACAAGGCACCTATTTGTGTTAATTCCGCATCATTGCTCGGTTACAGGTTTTAATCGGATAAAATTTTAAATAGAGGATTCATTCAACCCCCCTTTTGAATCCGAGCCTTGCACCCATCAATTGGTATCAGAGCAGGTCTCTGTGCATTCAGATCCAACGATCTACAAAGGATCATGCTGGTTTAGGTGCCGTTTCTGTCTGTTGTCTATCATGCTCCGATCGAGGTTTTGGTGCATTCTTTCGTGATTTTGCTGCTGCCTCTTATCTGTCCTTATGGCTCATCTGCTGATGTTCAAAGGTAAAGACTTTGATCTATGGTTAGAGAGCCTGCATCGGTACGTAAGGTCAGTTGATCCCGACCTTTGGAAGGTAATAACTCAAGGTCCATACACATTATCAAGAGATAAATCCAAATGGACCGAGAAGGATAAATTAAAAAATTCTATCAATGATAGAGCAATAAACTTGATGAAGGGATCCCTTGACAGAAATCTAACTTCATGTGTTTCATCCTGCAGGTCTGCCAAGGAAATCCTGGATAAATTGAGGACTGGTTGCGGTAGAGATGATGATCGATGCATGATGGCTCAAGAGAGTGAACAAAGTAGCAATCAAGATGAAGAACATGACTATGATTAGGTAAACATCTTTGAAAATTACACCCTGGATGATTGGATTGCTGCATATAATGAATTGTTGGAGTCTCATGATCATTTAAGAAAACAGTATAAGAAGATGAAAAAGAAAATTGATAAAAACGATTCTAATTCATCATGGGAAAAGTGCTTGAAGATTAATGAATTATATGATGAATGTTTGTCTGAGACTCACTTGAATCTGAAGCAAATGTGCTTGCTGAAAAATGAAAACCAATAATGTTCCAATAAAATTTTCAAATTAGAAAGTCAGTTAAAGGTGAAAACTGATGAACATCTGATAAATCTGGAAGAGTTGGAAAGGATTAATTCTGATCTGGAGAAATTGAAAGCTGAGAACAGTGAAATTCAGAGGAATAATAAAAATCTTAAAGCTGAAATAGAGAAAGTTAACAAGGAAGGTGTGCATGTTTCCTCTCTAAAATCAAGTTGCAACAAATGCTTGTCTATAAAAGAACGCAATGAAGATCTTTATAGTGAGAATGAATGGCTGAATAAACTGATTGCCTCATCTAAAGAAGATCACAGAAATCTACTTGCTGAGAAAATTAAAGTGGAGGAAAGAGAAGAAGAATTGATTGAAAGAGTAGAGTCTGTATCTAGTGGTGAAGAAATTCAGAAGCTGACCAACGAAAACATTGAATTGAAAGCTGAAATTAAAAAATTAAAATGGTTAAACATTGGTATGTCTGAAAAACTTCTTACCTTAGAAAAAGGAAAAACTGTATGTGATGAAGAATAAAAAATTTTGAGCAATCTGGAACAAGAAATTGAGAAGTATAAAACTATAAACAAAGTTCTAAGTGAATGTGTTAATTACAGTGAACAAGAGATAGCCAGTTATGAACTTCACATTGCTTCTTTGAAGAATAGAATTCATGATCTAGAAAACTCAGCATCCGATTCTGCTAAAAATAAAGGAAAAATGAAAGCTGTCATGGAAGGTGAGGATGATAATTCAAAAAAGGGGATAAGTGGCAGTTCTGATGTTAAAGAAACTATTAGAAACCAACTATACACCACTTTTGTGCAAAACTCTGATGTAGCTGGTACTACAAATCAATCCCTAAAACAAAGTAAGAATCAGAAAGTACCTTCATCATCTGTATTTCAGTTCAACGCTCAGAAAAATGAAAAACAAATGAAAAGTGAAAAAAAGGGGAAGAATTTAAAGAAGAATGCTCAAAAGAATAAGATTAAATTTGTTCCTACTCTTGCTCTAAAATCTGCTAGCTCAGTTGAATTCGATGAGTCGATGCACACTACTCATTCCTCATCTACTCATTCGCATGCATCTAGTCAGTGTGTTAGTAACCATACTGCGAGAAAGTCACTAGTTTCATGTCATTACTATGGCAGGCATGGTCATTGTATGGAAGACTGTAATGTAATGGAAAATGATGATATGGTGCATGATAAAGTTTTTACAAATCATCATGACCCCAAAAGAAACATGTTTGCTTCAAACCAACACATCACCTGTTATAACTGTAACAAACGTGGTCATAAAGCTGTTCAATGTTGGTTTGGGCCTTCATGGGGAAATAATGACTCAAGAGGTAAGCACCTAAGGTGCTTTAAGTGTGGGAAATATGGCCATGCAGTCAAGGACTGCTTGTATGTTCAGGGAAATCACGTTAATTCCAAATTTGATAAATTCTCTAGAACAAGACCTGTAAATACTTCATGCTTCAATTGTGGTAAGCCAGGTCACAAGTATGCAAATTGTTGGTTGTCAGGTAATAAGAATCAAACTGTCCATGCATATAATAGAACATATTATGATTATGTTCATGGGTCTCATACTACTGTTGATATGCATCATAGGACCATAAAATCTGTTGTTTCATGTAGATATTGTGAAAAATCTGGTCACTCCATGGATAGTTGTTACCTGATGGATTATGATGATAATGTTGCTAAGAGACTGTTCAGAACACCTGTCAGGGTTAACGCAGGACCCAAGGCTGTTTGGGTCCCTGCAGGATCAAAATGATTAATGTGCTACAGGTGTGCCTTGGAACGAACAAAGAGGGGTAAATAAACCAAGTCACTCAAAATGAAAACCCCAGGATCCTACGCTTCAGGTCAGTTCTGAACACTCTGTTTGAATTCCATCATCCGAAAATTGAGAATTTGAAATGACTGTATATCATGTTGCTCTGTTGGTGCTAAATTGAAATTTTCTGAAATGGGAATTGCTCAATCATGTTCATGGTAGCTCACTTCTGTATGAAGTGCATGGATTATAATTGAATGTCAAACTTGAAATCATATGATGTGCTTTCATCATATATCATGCACTTAGTCAGGGGGAGTTCAACCATTCTTGATTGCCCATACTACTGCTCATGCTTTGTTGTTTACATGATGCCTCTAGATAGAGGGAGCTTTTTTGATCATCTTGTTCACCTTTACCTGAAATTCTCCTGTTAAGTTTATTGGATCTTCTGCTGCTCTCAATTTGTTTTACTTGAATTCTCTGCTGTCATCACTGAAATAGCTGATATGTCTGTATTCCAGACTCAGCTACTGTTTGTTGATATACACTCTTTTGATGCTCTTCTTTCCTATTGTTGTTTCTTTCACCAGCTTACACTTATACTTCACATTCTTCTTAGCTGGTGTGACTGATTTGTATCTATTGTTGATTAGTTGGTCAGCTGTATTTTTGATCTAATCTGAGGAACTCAAGCTGCATGCCATGTAATTCAGTCTGAGAATCATGTAGAAATTTCTATCATATAGGTTTAAGAGTGACCATTGAATCAGACTGATATAAGGTTAATGTATTCTCATATTTGCATTTAAATGACTTGAAAATATCTGAATGATAAGCTTTAATAAACTTTAACCATATGGGTCATGAAAACCTTAGATTCACTCATCTGAAATCTAAAAATTTGAAATCAAGGCTACTTTGGTTGAGATACATAGAGTGAGTATTGTTCTTAAACATTAACCTTGAAGAGTCTATCTAAAAAGAAAATCGGTTAGTAATGTAATGACTTTGTTCACTGAGAAACTGGGTCCTCCATCAAAGAAATGAAGTAAACCTAAGTCATGAAGTGTCATAGTCGCTTAAAGCAAAAATCATTGAGAACTTGACAGAGCAATGGCATGTTTGTGTTGAGTAACTAAGGAGTCTGGCCTCTGATCAAGGTGTCTCCTCACGTAAAAAGATACTTCTATTGCTAACTCTGGTCTCAATATTGTGAGGCAATGACAGTTATTACACTGAGTAACTGGGTCACTTCACCTGAGACGTGTTGTGCCTCACGTAAAAAGGTGTTGATCAACTTAAATTGCGCAGGAAAAGAATAATGTGCTTCAAATGAAAATCTTACAATCTCTGTCAACTCATGCTCTTGTAAAAGTGTTTAATCTCAATACTAATCTGTGTAACTCTCAAAGGAGTCATTGAGATCATGCGTTTAAGATAAAGATGATTGGTCCTGAGTGTTATCTGATTATTTGGTTCACCTTTATTAAAACTTGAATTCAGATATAAGTATTGAGTTTAGCTGACAAATTTGATATACATCATAATTAAATCAGGTTGGTCAAGTTGCCAATTCATAACCCTCTATGATAGGAGAGTCTATTCATGTTAAGACTTATTGGAGTGGTGCATGCCTTACAATCCCTCATGATCTGATTCACCCCTGACAACTTAATCAACAGGAACCTTATTGACAATTCTCTCTTATCTGTTGATTGGTTGTTCCTTGAGATGTACTATACCTTGACTGTTTCTCACCCCTACTCTTTTCTACCTTTACTTTCCTATCATCATCTGTTTTACTCTCCACACTGTTGGAATCTTCCATCTTGTTTCTGTAACCTGTTCTAGTTCTGTGGACCTTCCACCTACTTTATTCTATCCATACATATGTGAGGTGCCATAACCATTATTGTTTTGGATTCCTTGTGGTGGCAGATTTCAGATTGCTTCATTGGATAACCAGAGTTCATTCCTGCACTTCAGGGGGAGTTCTGGGTCATCTACATTTAAGGGGAGAGTAGTCAAACATTCATGTCTATATGGGGAGTTCTTTTATTTTATTCTTCAGTGCTCACTTTGCATGTTTCTATGGGGGAGAATTGGTATCATATTTCATACATGTCTTTCATTCCACTCGCAAATCATTTCCTTTTTGATTATGTCAAAGGGGGAGAATTGTTTGCTGAGTCTGCGTGACTCATTATGTTGACATCATCAAAAAGGGGGAGATTGTTGTGCCCCTTGTGTTTTGATGATAGTGTGTTGTTGTTTTGATGATAGCAACTCAATGAGTCACCACATAAGAATGATGATGATCTATGCTAACTGCTATGGGGAGTGTTATGGGGAGTGTGTTAGGTTCAGGTCCATTGTGCATTGTTGATGAAATGATGTTTTGAGTGCATTGTTCTGATTAAATGTTCATGCACAGGTTAAGTCAGTACAGAGTTTTGCCTAGAGTACATGGCTTCTTGGTGCATACTTTCATCCTGAACAAGCTAAGTCCATGCATATGTATGCATCTGTTTGCTGAGTCTGCGTGACTCATTGGGTTGACATCATCAAAAAGGGGGAGATTGTTGTACCCCTTGTGTTTTGATGATAGTGTGTTGTTGTTTTGATGATAGCAACTCAATGAGTCACCACATAAGAATGATGATAATCTATGCTAACTGTTATGGGGAGTGTGTTAGGTTCAGGCCCCTTGTGCATTGTTGATGAAATGATGTTTTGAGTGCATTGTTCTGATTAAATGTCCATGCACAGGTTAAGTCAGTACAGAGTTTTGCCTAGACTACATGGCTTCTTGGTGCATACTTTCATCCTGAACAAGCTAAGTCCATACATATGTTTGCTGCATGAACCTTAAGTGCATACAAGGTTGCTCACATGTCGTTAAGCTCGTACATGCATACATAAAGTTGATGCAAGCTATGTTGCAGCACGTAACCGAGTCAGTGCAGGATTAACTGTCTAGGCCTATGCATATCATATTTGTGGTTCATGGTGGCTTTAAGTCAGTGCAGATTCTTCCCTTCGCTCATGCCAAGTCGGTGCATGTCTGAGTCTCACTCAGCGTCTTGATTGTGTCTAAGGCATACATATTCGGTGCATGTTTTCTTGCATGAGCGATGTCAGTGCATCTTCTTGATTCCATGCATACACAATGTCACCAAGTCCGTGCAACTCCTGTTGCAGCATGAACTCAAGTCGATGCAACGTTTGTTGCTGCACGCGACTAAGTCCGTGCATGTGTGCATCTTACACAACAAAGTCTGTACATTCTTCGACGACATGTCTGTGCATCTTTTGTACCATGCACTCAAAGTCTGTACATTCCTTGGTGGCATGTCTGTGCAACTTTTGTTCCATACATACATAAAGTTCGTACATTTGAATACTAAGTCTGCACACGGTTGCCTTGATGACTTAGCAAGTCTATACACTCTTGAACCAACTCTGTGCATCTTTCTACTATCTTCATATTAATTTTAACTGATATTAAGTCTGACCTTTGCAGGATATCTACTCGAGGAGTTTAAGAAGGGCACATGATCCAAGAATGGAGGATGTGCCAGGATCGTGACACGTGTAAAGCAGTGAGCTGAAATGCTACCACGTGGTCTAGGCTCTAGGGCGGGAATTCGTAGAGGACACACGCCCACCTATCTGCTGCTGCTATAAAAAGAAGACTTCTCCATCTGGAGAAGGTGATCGTGTAGTGTGAGGATCGAAAAATACCTTAGAAGAGCAGAAGCAGAAAGAGCTTGCAAGATCCAGAGAGAAGAGAAAGATAGAGTGAGAGTAGCAGAGAAGAAAAGAAACGAAGAAAAAGAAGAAAGATAGATAGAGAGTTAGAGGAGAAGAAGAGAAGCTTCATCAGAAGATCTGTCCCTACTGAAAAGAGAAGCTTCATCAGAAGATCTGTCCCTACTAGAATATGGATCATATCCAATCCAGTCAGCTCCATGGGAGCCACATCTGTGTTGATGTCGTTTACAACTTTCAGTTGCTGTGTTTTCTTGTCTCTTATTTTTCTTTTGAATCTTTATTCAAGCTGTTAGTCAGCGGAGCAAGCTGTGTTGCTCAGCGGTTGCAGAGGAGGATTCCTCTGGTCGGCTAAGCTGTATTACCCAGCGGGTCAAGCTGTTAGGCAGCGGATGGCTAAGCTGTACTGCCCAACGGAAGCAAGCTGTGATCCTCAGCAGTTGTAGGCAAGCTGTGAGGCTCAACGGTTTAAGCTATGTTTCAGCAGGAATCCACACTCTGGTTTGAGTGTGGGGTGGACGTAGGTCTGGAGGACCGAACCACCTAAAAATCTTCTATGCAGTGGTTTGTTTGTCTGTTGTGTTTAGATAGATGCATGCTTAGGCTCGATGTGTTCTTTCATCTAGTGAGTGGTTTATTCGCACACATCATATTTGATTGAATATGGGTCTGCACACCAGCGCATACAGAGTAGATCAGAAGTTCAGTCTATCTGATCTTTCCATTTCATTCGAAGAGAGCACCTGTGTCATACAAGGCACCTATTTGTGTTAATTCCGCATCATTGTTCGGTTATAGGTTTTAATCGGACAAAATTTTATATAGAGGATTCATTTAACCCCCCTTCTGAATCTGAGCCTTGCACCCATCATCCAATTGTTTGGATCGAAATGAAAACTATGTGCTCTATAGTTGTTTCTGGCTCAGAATCCAGATCAAGTAGGACAAAGTGAGATCTTCTAGAAAATGAATTTTGACCGAAGAGAAGTTGGAAGATCTGGACTTTGGGAATTTAATGGGTGAGAGGGGGGGAGGTGAGAATCACGCACGATGGTTTAATGGGTGGGAAAATTTATGGAACAAGTTGTTGTCTCACAGATCTGCAGAAAGGCAGACTGCAAGGGGTGGAAAGAACTAACTAGGAGGAGGGGCAAACGGGGTCTGATTGAGGTAAAAATTAAACTGGAAGAAGGGGGAAACATAGGGAACAAACCCTCAAAATCTTAGCTCGATCAGATGGCTGGATCTGGAGATACAACCTCTTCTTTAAGCTTCTATTCTGCAGGTCGCAGGTCTGGACAGCAGGATGGAGATTGGGTTGTGGCGTCTTGTTGGCGGCACAAACGGAGGCGGCGGTGGCGGTGGCTAAAAGTCGCATCCAGCGGAGGTGATAATCCCTAGAATCACACCAAGGAGGAGGGAGTCACACCCTGAAATCAAGCAACCATCACAACTGCAAGGGAAGAGAGAGGGGCGCCCATGGCGCAATGGGAGAAATTTCTGATTTTTCTTCAAATTCCTCCTGAAAATAATGAAATACAAGTGTTTTATAACTCTAGCCAAAAGACCTAAACTAACCTCAGATCTAGGGTTAGGGAGGGGCAATTGGGGGATAGGAAAATATAATTTCTTCTCCCCATGTGGTCAATATAAAACAAACATAAAAAATGGTTAAAGGAAGGGGGCGCCCCCCTTAAAGAAGGCAAATGAGATTTTTCTTCTACTTGGTCCAAGTCCACCATGGACCATGGACCAGCCCCCATGGGCCCTAGAAGCTAGGTGGCCCAATGAGAGAGAGGGTGGGGGCCCCGCTAGACCTACTTGGCCTTTTTACAAAGAAACTCATTAATTCCTAATGATTAACCCATTGGCTTATAATTGCCTTACAATTGTAAAACCCAATTGACTCAATGCAATAAAAGAAAGTTAGATGCCTTGCTCCGATGTCCCGGGTTTGTCTTGTTTTCTAATCATGAGGCGCTCAAGTATCTCCATGCCCAGAAGAAGCTCAATTCTCGTCATAGTCACTGGGTGGAGTTTCTTCAGGATTATACCTTTATGCTAAAGCACAAAGTCGGTGCGGAGAATCAGGTGGCCGACGCTCTGAGCCGTCGCGCCTATCTTTTGACTACCATGAGTGTAGAGGTGGTAGGGATGGATAGGATGAAGGAGGCATACGCGGATTGTCCAGACTTTGGTCTGATCTACACCACCCTTTAGGCAGAACTGTCCCAAGAGCACACTGACTATATGTTGTAGAATGGTTACCTTTTTCGGGGGAGTCGCTTTTGTGTTCTGCGGACTTCAGTTCGTGACTTCCTCACTTGGGAGATGCATGCGGGAGGTCTAGCCGGCCACTTCGGTCGGAATAAGACCATCGAGGCAGTCGAGCATCGATTTTATTGGCCTAGTTTGAAGCTTGACGTTGCTCGCATAGTGGCCCAGTGCCGTGCCTACACTGTGGCCAAGATGAGGAAGCAAGTTTTAGGTCCTTCTACTCCTCTTCCTGTGCCTGATAGGCCGTGGTAAGATATCAGCATGAATTTTGTTTTGGGGTTGCCACGGACCACCTGCAACCATGATTCTATTTTTGTGGTGGTTGATAGATTCTTGAAGATGGCCCTCTTCATTCCTTGTTCGAAGACTTCTGATGCCACTAGGGTTGCTCGTTTATGATTCTCATGTGTAGTGAGCCGGTTCGGACTCCCTAAGTCCATTGTGTCTGATCGTGATGTCCGGTTCACTAACTACTTTTAGAAAACCCTTTGGCATATGATGGACACGTAGCTCAAGTTTTCTACTGCGTATCATCCCCAGAGTGATGGGCAGATCGAGGTAGTCAATAGAAATTTGGGGAACCTCTTGAGATGCTTGGTTAGGGAACGCAAGAGGGACTGGGAACTGGTTTTGCCACTTGTCGAGTTTGCATATAATAATGCAGTCAATAGGTCCACGGGCATGAGTCCTTTTGAGATTGTCATAGGATATATACCTAGGAAGCCCGTGGATCTAGTTCCCTTACCCATGCATGCTAGAGTGTCACAGTCTACAGAGTCATTTGTCGAGCATGTTCGGGGTTTGCATGATGATATTCATCGCCATATAGAGACCAGCAACACGCAATATAAAGAATTGGCTGACGCTCATAGACACCCCCGCGAGTTCCAGGAGGGAGATCATGTCATGATCCGGGTCAAACTTAAACGATTTCCTTCTGGAGCCGTGAAGAAACTACACGCTCGTGGTGCTGGCCCCTTTAGAGTTCTGAGGCGAGTTGGATCCAATGCATATGTTGTAGACTTTCCGGAAGACTATAGTATCAGTTTCACATTAAAGGTCTCGAATTTAGTCGCATATAGGGACCCGAAAGTGATCCCCAGTGAGTTGTTTGGGCCTTCTCCACCCCTTGTGAGCTAGCCCTCCCGTGAGAGTCCACTTCCAGCCCCATCACCTCAACAGCGTGAGCGGATAGAGTCTATACTAGATGAGCTGGTGACTACCACTAGGAGTGACGCGTATCACCGCTACTTAGTACGTTAGAGAGGACGGCCTACGTCCAAGGACACATGGATCACTGGGGCAGAGCTTGAGAGGATAGATCCGGACTTGCTCGAGTGATACCGAAGTGACATAGACCCTTACTCGACAGGGTCGAGTTTCTCCCGCACAGGGAGAATTTGTGAGGACACCCGAGCTCGAGATCGGCGCGACGCGGCAGAGTGACATTACAGGACGCACAACACTGTTCGGGACTTGCCGGCTTCTTTGTGGCTTGGAGATTGCTTGGAGGATTAGACTGGATCTTGGAGACTTTTACTTCTTTTATTGTGGACCTTTTTAGGCCATTTTGAGACCAATTAGACTCTATTAGGGCCTTATTTGAGCTTTGCAGGCGAATTCAGGGCTAGTGGGCCGCTTTTGGTTCACTTCCATGGCCCAATTGGGCTGGGCGCCCATGGGTGAGCCCACACTGGGCCGCCCCTCCTTTTCCTCTATCCCAGGCCCATTAGGGTTTGGGAGGAGGGCGCCACCCCACCTTCCCACCTCCCATGGGAGGTGCGCGCCCCCCTCTCCTATCTTTTAGGAGGAGGATTCGATTCTCTCCCCCGCACTCACCTATTATGTAGGAAGTTCAAATTTAATTGCCCTCTTTTTAGGATTCCTTTTTAGAAATTAGGGTTTTCTTCCCCTCCCCATATAAAACATGATGTATTCTTTTTGGAAATTAATGATGAAGAAAAAATCTTTTGAGAAGAAACCTAGCAAGGCCGCAGCCTCTCCCTCTCCCTCTCCCCTCTCTTGGTGGGTGTGACTCCCACCCTTCTCCTCTCCCTCTTCCTCTTGGGTGCGACGCCCTAGCCTCGCTCTCTCTGATTCTCTACTGCACGTGCTGCTGGGAGGCGACCTCCCCGACGTCCTTCAGAGCCTAGAGTTCTCAGATCATGGTTGTGCTACAAGCATGGAGGAGAAAGGAACCGTACTTCCGTGGTGTGCCCCTGGTTGACAGTCTGCTGGATAGAGCTGCAAGGATTGGGTTGGTCCGCCCCTTTCCCCTCCTCTGATCGGATCCACCTCTTCTGAACATTTCTTTCACCATATGTCCCCCACTCCCAGTTAAAATTTCATGCCCTAACTCTTCCTGTGGCCAAAGTTCCCTTCATATCCCTTTTACCGGCTCCGACTGCCTCTATGCAGACCTGCAGGGATAGAGGCCGACCACAGGCCACATCCCGCCCCCAAAACCTTCTCTAAACGCCCTAAAATTTTGTACAATTCTTCCTCACGTCATATCCCATCCCTCATAATTTTATTTTAATTTTATGAGTCCATTTACCCCGCACCCCATCAGCCCATTTCTCAGGTTCGCAGTCTGCCTGTGCAGACCTGCAGAACTGAGCCACACCCAAACTATTTCCCTCTCCTAAAACTTCCACTACGCACGACCCCGCACTTCTCCCCAATCCTTCCATGATGCTCACCTGTCCACTAGAGAAAGCCCCGCCCCAAAAGCCACCCGGAAGCCCCGGTACCACCCCCATCTTCCACCCTTTGTCCTGCTGCCAGCAGACGGACCAGAATGCACATGGGTCTTTTCCTAAATTCACCGTGGCTTCAACAGTGCTAGGTTGCAGCCTATCTTCCTCGGGCATCCTTGGGACATCTCCACCAGCCTCCACGCCACTTTTCATGACCAACGGACAACCAGAATGCTATGCTCCAGGCATCCTTTCTTGCTGGTCACCGACGCTCGCGCAGACCGGCCACCATTCTGCCCACATATTTGTGGCGTCGACGGAGATACTAAACGGCTTCCCCGGCTGCCATATTCATCCAGAGCGGTCGTCATCCACTGCTGCCCGCCTCCAAGGACCGTTGCTCCATCCTTGGCCCCCGGGATGCACCTTCCTTGCTACTGTATCCAGATCGACCCGTGAGCATGGTTCAGTCAACTTCGGTTCGTAGCACTCCATGGGTGAAAAGCTTCACCGAACCGTGGCCCGTCAACCAACGTTACACATCCCCAGATTTGCTGTGTGCTTTTTACCTCCCTGCGTGGAGTGGGCGTGTTTGGATTTGTATTTTTTTAGCTTTTGTATCTTGTGATTGTGTGACTTAGCCGGGAGTCTTCCCCACGCCCCGAGCGTGGAGGTATGCGACTATTCCCTTCTTGGTGTTGTTTGCTTCTTTAGTATAGTCACTGGATGCCGTTGCTTGTGAGTTCATTAGGTTCCTAGCTTGTATACTTTATATCACTGCCACGGTGAGAGAGCGAGACCGTCCCGTGACTCATCTGAGTCACGAGTGTGGAGTTGCCTACCTTAGACCCTGCCGGTTTCTCAACCATGTGGATCGATGCGCTTCCCTCTCTTGGGACGCCTGTGATCTTGAGCTCCTTGTTGATTGATGGACCTTCCTTCTTGGGAGATCGTGGTGTCGAGTCTATGCCCTTCAATCTATTGCAATGTTGCTGGTCATAGTTGTCCGTTAGTCTCATAGTCGCAAAGAGTCGTAGCTTGCATAGCGTCCCGCATTAGACTTGCACTGCCTTGCCTTTGCCACCGGGATCGGACTGACTCTGATCACCCGTGGACTCCTGCAACAGGGGTGCCAATGATGGCTCTCCCGGAAGTGACTGGCGAGCTGGGCCATGATTGCCGGACGGACCTGCTCGATCTTCAGAAGCAACCGGAACCAGAGCAGGGACCGGAGCATTGGTGGAGATCCCCACCATGTTGGAGGGATCAACGATGCTGGGGCCCTTCCAAATTTCTTTCTCTGGAATGGGGGTAGGTTCTTCCCCTCGAAAGAGGATGATTCACTCTGGATCAAAAGTGGACGGATGGAGAGGCAGCTCGGGGATTCTTCCACGACCTCGACCTCGGTTTATGTTTTTCGGAGTTGGTTGTAGCCCTAATGGGGTGATAGTTCTTTGCCTCGTTTGGGAGGCTACTGGCTCACCTCGTCGAGAAGCATTGATGTTGTTTGGGGGTGGAATGGCCACCATATTACAGGTACAACCTCATAGCATTTCTTCCAGCAGCTCTGTTGTGATCTCTTTATCTTTGTAGAACAAGGAGAGTTTTTTTGGGATGAGGAGCCTCTCACCGTTCTTCATCTTCTGGATCATTTCCTGAATCCAACTCCTAAGGCGGGCTCGCTTCTACATTTCTTCCCACGGGATGTAGCTATCAAGTGAGAGAGCACCAGTGGGACGCGGAGGAATATATTCCTCCAGGTCATCAATGAGCTGTTGCAACCTTTGGAGAGGCGTTAGCTCGGTTGGTGGTTGTAAGGCGGCCACTTGCTCAGCTTACTTCTTGAGCCATCTTTTAAGGTTCTTCCTCCGATTCCTCTCCTGTCTTTCGGCGATGGCCACCTCCAGGGGAGTAGGAGGGAGAGGTACTGGAGCCTGAGTTGAAAAATCCCCACAAGGGTATCTCCGAACTGGTGTCTTGGCAGAGTGAGGTCGACGGCTTTTCTTTGCCCGGATTTCAATCCAGGCACCTTCCGCTTGTTGTATTTGGAAGGTGGCATTGATCGCCTGCTCGATGACCTCAGGTGGTAGCTCCTGGTATGCCGGGATGTTGGGGCTGGCGTCCGAGGATGTATACGCGGTTTGATGCCTTACCCGCGGTGGCAAAGGAGCCACCTTTTGATAAGCTGGTATACAGGGGCCAGCGTCCAAAGACGTATGAGGGGTTTGATGCCTTAGCCGTAGTGGCGAAGGAGGTACCTTTTGATAAGCTGGTATACTAGGGCCGGCGTCTGAAGATGTATAAGCGGTTTGATGCCTTACCCGCAGTGGTGAGGTTCTTTGTTGAGATGTAGACCGAGGGACTCGCTTGGAGTCTTGCTCCTTAGCCTTGCCTTTGCTATCCTGACGCGGGAGAGGTACGCGCATGGAAATCGCTCACCCGGCCAGCACTTTGTCGACGGCTTCAAACGTGAACCTATGTGTACAGCCTTATGGGACTACACTCCACCTAGGGAGGGGATCAAGGGGACGGGATTATTTAAAGAAAAACTACCCTCACGCAGTAGGGGGAGCATGGGGAAGGGGAAAGGGGCATGCTGCCCTGTGTCTGTTCTGTAGGAGAACTGGAGTGCTTCGGCTGTCACGCCACGATCAGAGATCCGATGAAGGTGCCGTCAGCATCCATGCATTGCGGATGACGTTCAGAAGTACTCCTGAGAATTTGATGATGTTCCGAGGTGGCGGGGAGGCAGGGAAGGTCGATGGAGCCAACCTGCGACAATCTGTCCAGCTGGACAGGTTTGCGTAGCTCGTTTGCTGAGGCCGGTACGGGCTCCACTAAGGTCGGAATGGAGTGAAACTAGAGGGAGAAGATGTCTGACAGGTCCCACTACCTACCGTGAGAAGGAGAACCTCGTTTGACGACCATACAGGGTGCCATCACCCACGGAGTTGGGCTCTACAACACAGGGATGAAGACAGGCGCGATCCCACAGCACGTTGTGGTACGGCTTGCCCGGGGCTCCAAACACGTCCAAACTAGTGGGAGGGCATCGGGGACATAGAGAGGGGCATCCACGAGGAAGGGTGAGGATGGAGGTGAAGCAGGGTGGGCATGGTAGATTCTGCAACACGTGTTTGCACCCTACGTGAACTGGCCTTCACAGAGCCAGCGCAGTCCCACAAAAATGATCACCACGAGCGATGCCGACGTCGGATGGGAACGAGAATGGTCTCGTTGCGAAGTAGACTCGGAGAATATCAAACCCACAGAAGAGAACTGACATTTTCTCCCTAGAGGCACCGAGAGACGATCTGCAACACACCTTCAGGCTTTGTGCACGAATATGCAGATCCGGCTGGCTACGCTCTACTACTCGGAGGTGATGGCCGATGACTGAGGGTTGCTGGTGCGGCGTGGGGCTTCCTGGGGAAGGGAGGATGTGGTAGAGGGGTTGGGATGGTGTATATGGAGGTCTAGGACATGGGGAGGGTGGAGGGTGCGCTAGGGTTAGAGGGAGAGGGATCACGGCCTGGGCAGGGAGAGGGTAAGGATGGGTGCGACTGGTAGTTGGGCAGGGGAGAGGTTTTAGGAGATTATTCCTGATTTGCCTGAGGTGGCAGGGATTTTTAAGACTTTTTGATTTAATTTTGTGGAGGGAGGGAGAAATAATAGGGGAAGTAATTTGAATTTGGGTTGGTTTAGGAAGGAGATAAAGAGAGAGGGAAGGGGGCACTGGTTTTAGATTAGGAAAGATGAGAGATTGTAGGAGGGAATAGAGGAGGGGAGCTGATGTGGCAAGGTGGCTGGGAGAGGGAGGAGAGAGGAGGCCGCGGCCAGGAGAGAGAGAGAGGGATTTGCGATCCCAAGAGAGAGAGAGAGAGTAGGAGAGAGGGAGAGGGTTCCAAGAGTTCACACAAAAATTGAATTTTCTTCAACTTTTCATTCTTCATTAGCTCAAAATGAAGCCCTTGGCCCCCTATTTATAGAAGAAGCCAAGGATGACAAAAGTCCAAAAATGCCCATTACAAAGACAAAATGACCCTGCTATCATGAGGGGTAAGCATAAGCTAACTATGACCCATAACTGAACTGGACTCACATTGGCCCTTTCGGCCTTATCTAGTTGGCCCATTAAGGCTTACATGACTCAAATGGAATTAAAAATAGACTCAATTGATACTAATAAAAGATAATAAAAGGGTAAACATGCTAGATGCTCCACTAATGCAGTTCCAGGTCTTCCGTAGTCTCTTGTCGGGCCTTGATGTCCCCATCAATTCCCCCGGGTGGGGAGAACTCGATTCCATCAAGTGGAGCGCAATTGGTCCGGTCCGGGCTCGTAATCCTCCAACTTGATCCTCATCAGACCAGGGTCAACCCTTCCATCGAACTAAGTAACGTTGGATCACCTTGCTCCTCGTGTTCCCGATCTGCTCATCCAGTATTTGTTCCATTTGTTCACGTCGTGTTCTCATGGGGGTCGGTGGACACACAGGTGTGGGTTCGCTCACAAGGGGGGATGCAGGCTCAAATCGATCACTAGGTATTACTGCCTGGCCCTTGTATGGCACTAGGTCTGCCACGTTAAACGTGGTGCTCGCCCTATAATCCACAGGGAGGTCTATCTCATAGGCATCGGAGCCTATACTCCTCATGACCCAGAACGGTCTAGTGTCACGTGCATGCTCCGCCCTTACCATCACTAGATCACCCGTTTGGAATTCGTGGTAGCGTCTATGGGTGTCCGCCTGCCGCTTATCGGCCTCGTTGCTTGAGTAGACTTGCTTGCTGACTTGCGGGTTTCTATGATTGGTGGGCTTAGACTGTCTATAATATTGGGGTGGTCCGGGACATCCGAAAGTAGATCTATCATGCATGTGACTCATACCATGGGTGATGGGGGCATCCCTTGCCCCTCCACATTTTCAAGGCCTGAATTATTCGTCGGCTGTGGACGTCAAAAAATGATGATGAAGATCATATGGCGTGTACATCTTGGCACTCGAGAGAGCAAGTCGAAGATGTGACAGCCGAATATACCCTACGCACTCTCCAGACGGGACGAGCACGTGCCTGATATCCTGTCGTCCAAGATAGAGCCCCCTCAAGCAAAGGACATGGCTGCAACCCTCCAACTGGCTGTGCCGAAGCCCGAATCGAGAGAAAACCTGAGAGTTTGGACACGGGTTCAGCATGTGCTAAAAATCATCTGAAGTCCTAAACCGGCGCTCAAAGGCTTCAAACCAAACACCGCGGAGAAAATGCATGGTAACCGGAGCATTTCGGGAATACAAGCGGTCGTTTGAATGGTCGAAACCTTGAGGTGAAGCCAAAACGTGCACGGCCATCACCTAAACTGGCGCGCCCCTTAAACCGGCGCGCTCCTTCCTCTTTAGATGTTAATACGGTGCGCTCCCTTGCATTGCCCCTTAAACCGGCGCGCATCACTATTCACATGTCACTATTCATGCCACTATTCCTATCACTATTCACGCCTTACTATTCAAGCCATTCTCGTTGTGTTGTTAATCCGGCGCGCACAATGTTGCGCCATTTTAACCCGAAGCTATCCCATCTTGCTTTCGGCCCCCTGTTTCCCGCAGACAGATGGACTGAGAGTTGCGTGAAGCAGAGAAGTCTCCCGACAGCTCCCGATTATCCATCGGCCAAGCTCGGGGAAGTCAGAAATAGCTTGCTACCAACTCCTTTGTCGGGGGAAAAGAAAGGAACAAGCTTCTGGGAGCTTTCTTCCCCAGATGAGCCTCCCCTGCATCCAACACGGATAGAGAACAAAAAGAAGAAAGGGGGAGAGAACTTCCTGGGGAACCAGGGGAGTTGAGGGGCTTCTTCCACCCACCAGAAGAGAGCTCTCGGGAGCTCGAGAGGGAACTATCCAGAGAAAGAAGAGAAGAATAAAAAGAGAGAAGAGAGCCAGAGGTGAAGAGAGGAGAGTCCAACGAGAGGTGAGTCGGAGGGGAGTAGCTTGTGCTCTCTTCCCCTCCTCCATCAACGTATCTTCTTTCTCCCCATACAATGTATTTCGTCTCATTCCGAGATGAACTCCCTTGAATTAAAACCTGTTTCCCCCTTCTTTGGTGGATGAATAAACAGAAGACCTTTTGGCAAGCACGGTTGTTTGTTTAGTTTCTGCTTTCCCTCTCTCATCTTCTGCTCATCCAGGGTGCTTCGAAGCTTGCTTATCCATAGCATGGCCTTCGGAGGAACCCGTAGCAAGGATGAACATTCATGGCCCTGCTGGGCAAACATTTGTCCCTTTTAATCGTATCTTCGACTCATGGAGTGTTGGTGCCCCTCGTAGGCTAGCCCTCGGGGTTTCCCACCATTGAAGTCTGCCGGTCACCATTTGGCATTCCCAACTTTAAAAAGCGTACCTCAGATGCTGTGGGACTGTCTCCACTTTGCCCCCGTAACCCTCTGGTCATGAAGAGGTGATGCCCAATTTTTGACTGAATACTTAGTCTATTTTGGACTATGCTCGAGTAGGAACCTCGCATAAGTTCAGACTGGTCATGTCTGCTAGGCATTTGGGACCTGAATAAACTCTGTAATCTTTCTAATTAACATTAAAGTTTAAAGAAAACCACTTGATCTTTCAGTTCAGTCAAACCTACCCTAATCCGGCCCGCCCCTAAACTGGCATGCCATTCTCCGACGCGGTACCCCCCCACGCCATTTTAGCCCTACACTCATAATCTATTCCAACCCCTTGGGCCCTAAACCGGCGCGATCTTAGCGCGCCGGATTAACTTTGGGGAGCGCTGTATTAAGGGCATGCTGTTTTAAGCCATCTCTTTCACCTTTGCACGCCGTTTTAAGCCATCTCTTGCACCCCAAGCCATATAGCCCCTGTCATAATCAAAATTTCCTCTCGGGGCTCATTGGCGAGTTCGGGCTTCACACTTAACAATTCACTTCCTCGGACTGTGCATGAAGAGAAAAGAAATGATGCCCCATGGTACTGGACGTGGACCTCGGAATCCCCGACATGGTCATGATCTGGGCACATCTTGGGTCGATCGTTCATTAGCTTGACCTACCTCTATCGGGATCCAATCCTGCACCCACATTAAACTTACCGTACCTACAGTAGACATCCGTATGGCTTTGTCATTATCTTCGATGCTTCAAATGTGGACTCTCGTATGAACAATGAATGGTCAGTTAGTGACCGATATATATACTGGGATCTAATTCTGCACTTGTATTGAACTTGCCGTACTCACGGTAGACATTTGTACGGTTCGTCACCGTCTCTTACGCTACAAACACGGACTTCCGTCCGAACAAGAAATGGTCCGCCAGTGACCGACATGCACGCATCTATGAACGTTTACACCCCGACGCGGGGTCTGTTTAAATGCAATCTGAAGTTTTGGCTCTCGCTTCCGTTATTATGAATCTCAGGCCGTAGGGCCCCCTTTTTCGGTGATTAATCAAGGGTTTTCTCTACTCCGAGGGGATGTAATTAACGTCGTAGCCTTTATGGTACGACGGGTTCTCAGTCCCGACATGATAAACACAATCGTCTGATTAGTCAGATCGAGAGCACCATGGGCTTCTTTCAAGCCTGCATAAATCGCCACCTAGGTGACTGGCACGCCCTCACACTAATAAATCGAAGAAATGAACAAAAGGGCGAATAAACTAATAAAAAATGAGCAATGTCCCGAAAGTGCGTACACATCGGCATGCGTCATTGTGTTTGTCGTATTTTTCTGAGACTAGTCATGTAATTTTTATATTTTATTTGAGTCATAAACTATGTAATTTTCCCTTTATTTGAGTCTGGTACCTTGGTTTAAGAGTCATTTACCTAAGTTGAATGTCATTAGGTTGATTAGGTTGGTTAATGGGCTCAATTCAATGGGCTAGGCCCAAGGGCACCCCTCCCTGGTCTGTCTGGTCATTATGTCAATTGTCTAGGGTCAGTATGGTCATGTGAGTCTATAAATAGCCCCCTCCCCTCTCTCATTTGTAACTCTTGATGTTCAATTGCAATAGAAGTATTTCCAAAAATTTGAGTGATTTCCTTGGAGTGAGAAGCTCCCCCTCTCCCTCTCTCTCCTCTCTCTCGCTCTATAGAAGGGTGCACCCCTTTCTCTCTCCTCCCTTTCTCTCTCCTCCCCTCCCACCTACTTTCTCTCTCTTTCCCCCTCCAATAACTCACTCCAAGTCCCCAATAGCCCCTCTTTACTCCACCCTAGCCCCACGAGATCCTCCACCTATCCCCACTCCACCCTCCAACCACCAACCACCCACTCCCCTTCCCCAACCACCCCTCTCATCTCCCAAGGGAGAATTCCCCACTCCCCAAGCACCCCTTCCCTTCTCCAATAAAACCCTTCCCATCCCCAAGACCACCATTAACAACCCCCATTAAGCCACATTCCAACCTTGAGAGAGATCTCTCCTTCCCTCTCTCCTTCCCAACCCAAATTCGCAGCTCCCCCTTCCTCCACCTGCTAGACCACCTTCCAGCCCCCATTCTGCCCCTCCCACACCTTGGATCGCCCCCTACCAAACCCCCTAACAGCCAGGGGTCGCCCCCACACCCATCCACCCATTTTCCATCCCATCTACCCCATTTCCCATCACCTATCACCACCATCTTCATCCCAGTTCACAGGCAGCAGTCAAGGGTCGAGTTGCAAAGGCTGCCACATCTTCACCGTGCATCTTCAGGTGGTGTACCTTATACTGCCAGAAAGCTTGGCGAGGCTACTTCGTAGGTGAGGTGGTCTCGTCATCGTTCGACTTTGGAGCTGCTCGGAGAAGTCATCTCCGTCAGACTGCGTATTTCCTCCCAGGTAGACAACTAGAGAAAGATTACAGAGACTCCCACGGTCTGATTCTAATGATTCTTGGAGCGCCACTTGGCTGAGGGCTTCCCCTATGAGTCCTCTGTCATCTCCAAGAAGCAGAGCGAATTTAGGACCTCAGCATCAAAAGTTCCAAATTTTCTCTCCAAGGTGCGCCAGGTCAGTTTCTCTGAGCCTGAACCAACACCCCCTACTGTTCGGGCCTCCACAATCAGCTCCGACATCTGCCGACGGCTCCATTAGTCCCAGCGGAAAGAAGACTCGACTACGATGGCAACGGCTCTAGTTTTGCCTTGAACAAGGCACGGGACTGTTCGTGGCGTCCGTGTCTTCCAACAGCATCACCCTAGGAGCAACCGAACCAGAGTAGTCTAGCCCTGTCCCAGGCCCTGCCCCAACCAGCGACATCGTCAGAAAATTCCACGAAAATTCAGGCATCCTCCTGGGTCAAGTCAAAAAAATTTGGCGCTGATTTCATCAACAAAAGAGTTTGGGAGAGCCCGTGGCAGCACTGACAGTGACTACCTATCCGGCTATTCTAGAAGTTGGCAGAACAGGCGGAATACGACATTTCAGTTGCTAGCTTAATTCCCCATCCCCGCCTGGCCGGCTTACAGCCCCTCCCTTGAGGTAGTGTTTGACTGTAACTACTTAATCCTATAGTCCCCCACCCCTAGTCCAACCCCTCTGTGAGGGCGTAGTGAATGTAAGTTAATTTTCAGGCGGAAGCTTCATCGGCGCGGCGTGCGGGAAAGCCCACGCTTCCTCGCTCGCCCTCGTCTCCGACCGGGATCGGTGTATTCACGCCGATTAGGTGAGCTTCGGAACACTTCTCATTATTGGCCTTTAATTGCTTTGTTTAGTATTATTTTTGGTTGCTCCGTCGGCGGTAAGAGAGTGCCCGATCCCAAATTGCCATCAAATTGAGCTACCACCGCGGAGCGAGGTGAGAGCAACCCCTTACGTCCCATGCCCTTGGTGATGTGACACCACCTTGGGGTGATGACCACAAGACAATATGACCCTTGGACCTAAGGTTACAAGCAAGCAAATTGGCGATGATACCACTTGAGCGGCTCACTCGCTTGGTGCACACTTGTGCCCGTGGGCAACTAAACGATAATGGAGAGGGTCCGGGGTGGGACAATGATGCTCCGGTGCTTGGCAAGCTTGGGGAGAACCCCAATTGGGCCAGGGTGCCCACTCACGGGTGGCCGTCACACCATGGGTGTGGGTTGAAATGGCTCGCTCACAACTCGCCCGCGATGGACACTCACGTGTTCGGTAATTTGGGCCGGGCCCTCGCTCTCCATCCGACGCAGCAAAGTAAGAATACTAAGCTAAGCAAGTAATATTAACCATCAAGGAAAGGGGGATCGAGGCTCACCTAGCCGGCGTGAAGACGTCAACTCCGGCCGAAGACGGGGGCGAGCGGGGAGGCAAGGGTTTGCGCCCGCAAGCCGCGTCGGTGTCGCTTCAAATCTGCGAAAATATTATTACATGAACTACACCTCTCGCAGGAGGGGGGCTCTTGGGATGGGGGTTAGACTTATTACAACCAAGATTACCTCCACGCAGGGAGGGGCCTTCAGCCGGCCAAGCGGGGTGGGGAAATTATGAAGAGAACGCCGACTCTCCAAGCTTCGCCGGTTCTGCCACTCTTCAGTTTTACTGAACAGGTTGTCGATGAAGATGCTGCCATGGACTCAACCGAGCTCCAAATTTGATGAAACCGGTGCCAAAAGTTCCCCAGCTGGCCAAGGATGATGCTTGAATTTTTTGGGAAGCTCTGGAACTCGGGGCTGATCGGACCGGCGACTGGAGCAGGACAGTAACACTCTACCTCTGACTAATGCAGAACTGATATAGTGGATTGCAGAAGGCACTGCGGTCGCTCCCGAACTCCAAATCGAACGAAATAGCGGTGACACGATCGTGGTCGGAGTAGCTTCGAGCAGAAATTGACGGGGCTACAATCCGAGGTCAGAGAGGAGAATGGTGGCCGGAGAAGTGAAGACAGGTCGAACCTAGACCTGCAGGGGGTAGACTGCACACTCCGGCGAAGAAATTCCGAACAAATAGCTCGGGCAGGCGATTGGCGTCGTTCCTTCTGCTACTGATGGAGGACTAGACGAAGAAGAATGTTGTAGAAGGAAGCGTGATCGAATTCCTCCAAGGTTGGCCGCTGAATGGCTTCCAAAATCGCTCTGGCATTCAGTCTGGGACAGATTGCGCAGTCGTTGAAGATGACGTTCCTCCGGACAGCTCCGAACTCAGATGCAGGCAGGAGTACCACCGTTGGAAAGAAGACTTGGAGACGATTCCAGAAATATAAGATATGCCACCGGGAGCCTTCAGGGGAAGTCGTGGCTGCTACTGCAAATCACTACTTTTTTGAAACCTGCAACAGGGACAGAATAGGTGGAGGTGAGGGTGTGGGGAAGGGCATGAACAAGGGGTTATTTGGTGGATGGGGAAGGGGGGGGGGTGCGACCTTGGGTGGTTAGGGAGGTGGGGAGATGAAAGGGCACAGCCCAAGGGAGAGGGAAATTCGAAATTTGGCCTAGGGAAGGGCTCTTTCAGTCTTGGGGAGAGGGAGGGTTGCTTGGGAGAGTGGAAAGGTGCCTAGGAGAAGGGGTTTCCACCTAGAGGTTGGAGGGGGAATTGAATGAGTGCATGGGGAAGGGGAAGGGGCCTTAATGAGGGGTGAATGGGGAGGAGAGAGAATGAATTTCAAAATTGGGGTGGGGAGGAGAGAGAGAGGGGGCACAACCCACTTAGAGAGAGTGATAGTAAGAGAGAGAGAGAGGGAGATATTGAGAGGGAACTAGAAGGTGTGGAAATTTTCTGGATTCAATATTCAAGCATAATTGTTACAAATGAGAGAGGGGTGGGGCTATTTATAGACCCCACACTTTTCCTAAGACCAAACTGACCCTGACAAACTAACTACTGACCAAACAGTCCAAGGGACGGGCGCCCCTGGGCCTAGCCCAATGAATTGGGCCCATTAACCTATCAAACCAACATAATGACTTCAAGACTTAGGAAAATGACTTTCTAACCTAGGTACATGACTCAATAAAGGGAAAATTACATATTTAAGACTCAAATAAAAATAATAAAATTACATGACTTAACTCACAAACACATGAGGAACATAATGGCGTACACCGACGATCAATCCGAGCTTCAGAAAATGTGGAGGGGCAAGGGATGTCCCCATCATACCCCCAGGGTGGGGAAAACTCGACCCTGTCGAGTATGGGTCCACCGGGGAAGTAGCATCCCAAACGCAGTTCCGGGCGAACCTTGTTCTCCAAACTCGACCCATGTCCATAGCCAAGGAATGGTGCTTCCACTCCACAAAGTGGCTCAGACGCACCCTTAGGCTGGCGAAGAGATCTTGCTTTACTTAGTATTGCCGCCATGTGCTGACGTCGGGCTCTCGGGCTAGTTTGTGGTGGCACTCCGAGGGTGTCTCTCACAAGGATAGGTGTAGGCTCAAGACACTAACTAGGATCCACCACGGTACCCTTAGAGGGTGCCGGATCCGCCACGTGGGAAGTGGGATGAATCCCAAAATCCATTGGTAAGTTCAACCCGCAAGTCGGGTGCTAAGGCCACTCGGAACTTGGCAAGGTCCAAGTCCTCGTGCCCTCAAATTGGAGGTGACCCTAGAGTAGAGCCACTCCAAAATCATCATCATCATCAAGTCGCCAACGTGGAATTTCAAGTGACGCTCACGAGTTTTTGCCCGCTTTTTGTAATTCTCACCGCTTTTTACTTGATGCATGTTTTGATGCATATGCCATGTACTAAGATGCTGTGTGAGTGAGTAGTGCATGGTATGCAAAGGTGGTCCAGGGCAACCACATGTAGACCTATCATGCATTGATGTTATGAAGATTTTGAATGTCTTGGGAGGACCGGGGCATCCATAGGTGTCCCTTTCATGTGTGAGTGTGATGAGTGCCGGGGGACCCGGACATCCATGAATGCTCCTAACATGCTTGAGATTTATGATGAATGATGGTGGACCATTACAACCAAATATTGACCACTCATGTTTTCTTCTTGACATGTGGGTGATATGAATGAATGGACCCGACTTTCTAATCATGTCAAGTGGGGTGGTATGCCTAAGCACATGCATTTCAATCCTAGTGATGACTTCTATGTGCATAGGTGTGGGGTGGCCCTTGAGCTTCCATTCGTATGAGTCAAAGGGATCTAAGAAGGGAGACATCATGGAGTGGGGCCATCTATCAATCCCATTGTGTATGTTGTCTATGGTTAAGGCTTCTTTGGTGTAACCCAATTCTAGGAAGGGAAGGTTTTGGGTTATCATGGGTGGTAAGGGTAGGGTAAGGTGGGTGGTGAATAAGGTGAGTGGGTTACATTGAGATCTAGGCTTCCATAGAAAAGGGTCAAAGGGATCATGGTAAGGGTCACCTTGGCAGGGGTACTCTATGCTCTCAAGGTCCTCGAATGGTGAGTCATCCTCCTCAATAATTGGGCCTAGGTTGCTAATGGGTTGACCGATCAAAGCACTTGGAATCTTAATGGTTGGGGAGTGGACTAGGATAGGTTCTTCCTCCATGGGAAGAAGGAGGATGATCTCACTAGTAACTTGGCCATTAGTGTAGATGGAAGTGATGGAGCCAATGGAGGGATATGCTAGGCTAATGGTGTTAGTTTCGGAAGGCCTCAAGGCTAGCATATTGGTCAAGTGAATTTGCCAATGTAGGTAGTTCACTAAGTCTCCCAAATCTTCCACACAATAGGAAGTTTGATAAGTGACATGTGGCTGAATGGGAATGATTTGGGATTGATATCCCATGGGTAGGTGGCATGGTTGTGAACTAGGAATGGTGAGACCTTTCTTGAGCCATTGGAGTATGGACTTATCTATGGTGAGGTTGGGTGTCTCCAGAGGAGCTAGGCTAGAGGTGTGTGAGTTGTTTGGCCTTTGGATTTCCTCTATATTGGGAGGTGGATTCGGATGGGCATCCTTCTCCACTTGGGTAGGTGTGTGGATAGCAACTTCTATTGCTAATGGAGTAGGGGGATCTATGGTGGGTGGTTTGGTGATAGCTAGCGTATGACACACCCGGGGTGGTGAACAAGCATGGGCTTGGGTTGGGATAGGAAGGGGAAGTAGAGGAGGCCTAGGTTGGCGAAAGATTGGTGTAGGAAGTGGGAGGTGGGTTGGGTGAGGGGTTTTGGGTTGATTTGTTTTGGGAGATGTGTTCCTTTTTGGGGACGATGGTGGGTTTGTGGTGGTGGTCAAGGGGGCTTGTGGGGTACGGGTTTGGTGAGGGGTTTTGGGTTGGGTGGTGGCCAATTTGGTTTGAGTGGTGGTGGTGATCGGGATTGGAATCAGTTGGGGTGGTGGAGTTTGGGTCCTAAGAGAGGTCTTGGGTTGACTGGGAGGGAAAGGGGGAGTGGGAGTGCTCCTCGGGTTATGGTTCTCAAGGTAGGAGTGGGAAGGTCGGGGAGTGTAGATCTTCCTAATCTCAGTCCTTATCTCTTCCAATGAGTTTATGGGTCCTTTGGCTTCCCATCCAAATTCATCCCGAGGTGACCAAGCTATAGGGCCGTGGTTCCCTTTTGCTTCAAGCCGTTCAAGCCGGGAGGTAAGGGTATCTATACAGTTATGAATCTTGTTGACGACAGTGTCAAATTGGCCCATGTGTATTTGGGGCATCTCCCTAGGGTGGTCATGCAAAGAAGTGATGGAAAATATGATGCAAGGGAGACTCAAATGCTAATGCCCTAGGACTAGACTCGTAGAGACAAGTCTAAAACTTGCTCTGATACCAATTTGATGTGACACCACCTTGGGGTGATGACCACAAGACAATATGACCCTTGGACCTAAGGTTGCAAGCAAGTAAATTGGCGATGATACCACTCGAGCGGCTCACTCGCTTGGTGCACACTTGTGCCCGTGGGCAACTAAACGATAATGGAGAGGGTCCGGGGTGGGACAATGATGCTCCGGTGCTTGGCAAGCTTGGGGAGAACCCCAATTGGGCCAGGGATGCCCACTCACGGGCGGCCGTCACACCATGGGTGTGGGTTGAAATAGCTCGCTCACAACTCGCCCGCGATGGACACTCACGTGTTCGGTAATTTGGGACGGGCCCTCGCTCTCCGTCCGACGCAGCAAAGCAAGAATACTAAGCTAAGCAAGTGATATTGACCATCAAGGAAAGGGGGACCGAGGCTCACCTAGCCGGCGTGAAGACGCCAACTCCGGCCGAAGACGGGGGCGAGCGGGGAGGCAAGGGTTTGCGCCCGCAAGCCGCATCGGTGTCGCTTCAAATCTGCGAAAATATTATTACATGAACTACACCTCTCGCAGGAGGGGGGCTCTTGGGGTGGGGGTTAGACTTATTACAACCAAGATTACTTCCACGCAGGGAGGGGCCTTCAGCCGGCCAAGCGGGGTGGGGAAATTATGAAGAGAACGTCGACTCTCCAAGCTTCGCTGGTTCTGCCACTCTTCAGTTTTGCTAAACATGTTGTCGATAAAGATGCTGCCACGGACTCAACCGAGCTCCAAATTTTATGAAACTAGTGCCAAAAGTTCCCCAGCTGGCCGAGGATGATGCTTGAATTTTTTGGGAAGCTCTGGAACTCGGGGATGATCGGACCGGCGACTGGAGCAGGACAGCAACACTCTGCCTCTGACTGATGCAGAACTGATACAGTGGATTGCAGAAGGCACTACAATCGCTCCCGAACTCCAAATCAAACGAAACTGGCGGTGACACGATCGTGGTCAGAGTAGCTTCGAGCAAAAATTGACGGGGCCACAATCCGAGGTCGGAGAGGAGAATGGTGGCCGGAGAAGTGAAGACAGGTCGAACCTGGACCTGCAGGGGGCAGACTGCACACTCCGGCAAAGAAATTCAGAACAAATAGCTCGGGCGGGCGATTGGCATCGTTCCTTCTGCTACTGATGGAGGACTAGACAAAGAAGAATGTTGTAGAAGGAAGCGTGATCGAATTCCTCCAAGGTTCGCCGCTGAATGGCTTCCAAGATCACTCTGGCCTTCAGTCTGGGACAGATTGCGCAGTCGTTGAAGATGACGTTCCTCCGGACAGCTCCGAACTCGGATGCAGGCAGGAGTACCACCGTTGGAAAGAAGACTTGGAGACGATTCCAGCAATAAAAGATATGCCACCGGGAGCCTTCAGGGGAAGTCGTGGCTGCTACTGCAAATCACTACTTTTCTGAAACTTGCAACAGGGACAGAATAGGTGGAGGTGAGGGTGTGGGGAAGGGCATGAACAAGGGGTTATTTGGTGGATGGGGAAGGGGGGGTGCGACCTTGGGTGGTTAGGGAGGTGGGGAGATGAAAGGGCACAGCCCAAGGGAGAGGGAAATTCAAAATTTGGCCTAGGGAAGGGCTCTTTCAGTCTTGGGGAGAGGGAGGGTTGCTTGGGAGAGTGGAAAGGTGCCTAGGAGAAGGGGTTTCCACCTAGGGGTTGGAGGGGGAATTGAATGAGTGCATGGGGAAGGGGAAGGGGCCTTAATGAGGGGTGAATGGGGAGGAGAGAGAATGAATTTCAAAATTGGGGTGGGGAGGAGAGAGAGAGGGGGCACAACCCACTTAGAGAGAGTGATAGTAAGAGAGAGAGAGAGGGAGATATTGAGAGGGAACTAGAAGGTGTGGAAATTTTCTAGATTCAATATTCAAGCATAATTTTTACAAATGAGAGAGGGGTGGGGTTATTTATAGACCCCACACTTTTCCTAAGATCAAACTGACCCTGACAAACTAACTAATGACCAAACAGTCCAAGGGAGGGGCGCCCTTGGGCCTAGCCCAATGAATTGGGCCCATTAACCTATCAAACCAACATAATGACTTCAAGACTTAGGAAAATGACTTTCTAACCTAGTTACATGACTCAATAAAGGGAAAATTACATGTTTAAGACTCAAATAAAAATAAGAAAATTACATGACTTGACTCACAAACACATGAGGAACATAATGGCATGAATCCTACAGTCCCCCACCCCTAGTCCAACCCCTCTGTTAGGGCGTAGTGAATGTAAGTTAATTTTCAGGCGGAAGCTTCATCGGCGCGGCGTGCGGGTAAGCCCACGCTTCCTCGCTCGCCCTCATCTCCGACCGAGATCGGTGTATTCACGCCGATTAGGTGAGCTTCGGAACACTTCTCATTATTGGCCTTTAATTGCTTTGTTTAGTATTATTTTTGGTTGCTCTGTCGGCGGTAAGAGAGTGCCCGATCCCAAATTGCCATCAAATTGAGCTACCACCGCGGAGCGAGGTGAGAGCAACCCCTTATATCCCATGCCCTTGGCGTGCTGGCCGCCCGTGGAATTGGGCATCCCAGGCCCTTAGAGGTCCATCCTAAGCTAGCCTTACCCCGGAACGTCAAGGTCCCACCTCGGACCCTTCCCACCATCGTTGGTTTGCCTATGAGCAACCGTGAGCGCTACGCGAGTGAGCTCGCCCGAGTGAGTCCGCCGTCAAAGTTGCATCCTTGCGGGTCATAGGTCAAAGGAGCATTGGCCTAGTGGTTGCCACCCCCCAAGGTGGTGTCACATCAAGTGGTATCAGAGCAAGTTCTCAACTTGTCTCTACAAGTTGGTCCTAGGGCGTAATTACATTAGAATCATCATTGGTCTACCCGTTGCATCATCATGTATACTCCTCTTTGGGAAATGCAGTACAAATCAGATCTTTTCAAGGGTGATACCGACCCCCTACTCTGGGACATTATCCTAGATGATGACCTTCACTTTGACGGATCTAGCCCTAGTGCCTACCTAAAGTAGGCGGCTACCTTGGAAAAACACTTTGAGCGGATTCGGGCGTATGGACCCGAGAGAATCACCATTTCCAAGGGTCGGCTTTCACCTCGAGCCAAGGAAGAGTGGGAACATATAGTGGGCTTAAGGAGGGTTAGAAGGCAAGAGCCTATTGACACATGGGAAGACATGAAAACTGAACTTAGAAAGATCTATGCTCCCCGACGTTCCCCTTCCTACCCGAGGAGCACTACCACTCCTCCATCCCCACCCGGCCAACCTAAGACCACCCTTAGGGCCCCATTCCCACCATTCCCAACCAAACCCCTCTCAACCATCGCCCCAACACTTCGCTATCAAAACATCACCACTAAAACCCAAGTGTCCAAAACCTCCACCTCCCCACCTAACCCCATGAGGGCCCCCACACCCCAATCAAAACCCCCTTCCACAACCTACACTACTCATGCCCCTATGACCCCCACTTCCACCCCACCACAACCGACCGATCCCATGGGCAAGAGACCCCTAACCAACGCGGTTCCCCCTATGAGGACCACCCCTCACCCAACCCTCACCATTCAAACCCAAATGGACCCTGTGTCCACCCCTCCACCGAGGCCCATAACGACCATCACCCCCCAACCCAAAATCCCCCACCAAACCCGCACCCCACAAGCCCCCATGGTCCCCACCACTACCCCTCCATCGTCCCCTCAAAATAACACACCTCCCAAAACCAATCAACATAAACCCCCTCACCCAACCCACCTCCCACTTCCAACCCGAATCCTACCCCAACCTAGGCCTCCACTACTCCCAACCCCAACCCAAGTCCGACCTCGTTCACCACCCCGGATGCGCCATGCGTCGGCTATCACCAAACCACCCACCTTAGATACTCCTACCCCATTGGCGTTAGAAGAAGTAGCCCACACACTCGGCCACGTGGGGACAAACGCCCCTCCGGATCCTAGCCCCACCATGGAGACCACCCATGTCCAAGTTGAAAGAGAAGCTTCGTATAGTGGTCTTCACCCTACACCACCCCCCCTAGTTGGGGCCGAGATCATCTTAGGAGAACCCCTTGTTATTTGGTTAAGGGAGAGCCCGATGAGAGAGATCAAAGCCCATATTTGCCCTCCCATGGAGCTAAACCTCCCCATAGTACCCTTCTCCTCCTATCGCACCACCATCCAATCATCCTACCAAGTGGAAACATTAGGGCATCTTCTTGAGGGCTTAGCATGGCAAATGAAGTGGACTAGCATGTTGACCACAGTGGCCGACCGACCTAGGAGCCTTGACCTTCTACACCTATGTATCGGGTCTATCACCTCAGTTTACACTGTGGGTTGCTACACTAGCGACCTCCTTCTATTCCTCCCCACACCCGATGAGCCCAACCTTCTCCTCAATTTGGAGCTTCTTATCTCGGGTAGGAAGCCAAGCCATGCCCTCATGGCCGACCCACTCACCAAAGACTTCGGCCCAATTATTTCATTAGAGGAGGATGATCCCCCACCAATTGAGGACCTTGAGGACATAGAGCTCCTCTCCCATGGTAACCCATTTCATGATCCCTTTGATCCATTCCAATGGGAGCCAAGGAACCCATGTGACCCAACCGCCTTACCCACCACCCACCCTTTCCTACCCTCACCCACCATATTGGGCCAAGCCCACCTCATCCATGACCCAGGTTACACCGAAGGAACCATGACCTTAAGCAACACCCACCTAGAGATCAAGGAAGTGCCCCACCCCATATCCACCTTCCTAGATCCCTTCAACCCTTTCACATGGAAGTTTAAAGGTCGTCCCACACCTATGCACATGGAAGTCACCTTTGGGATAAGCATACATGTGTCATGGCTTACCACACCACTTGGCATGAACACTATGTTGGGTCCATTCATTCACATCATCCACATGTCAAGTAGGAAACATGAGTGGTCCATATTCGGATGTAATGGTCCCCCTTCATTCATCATGGGTCTTAAGCATGTTAGGAGCATTCATGGATGTCCAGGTCCTCCGGCACTCATCACCCCCACGCATGAGAGGGACACCTATGAATGTCCCGGCCCTCCCACACCCTTCAAAGTCTCCATGGCATCTCTGCATGATTGGTCTAAATATGGTTGTCCTAGCCCCCCTTTGCATATTATACATTTCCCACTCACACCGCATCGTAGTACATGGCATGAGTATTTAAGCAAGCAACAAGCAACGAGCGGTGAGAACCACAAGAAGTGGGCAAAAGTTGACGAGCGCCACTTGGAATTCCAAGTTGGCAACTGGGCAATGATGACTTTGGAGTGGCTCTACCCTAGGGTCACCTCCAATTTGAGGGCACGAGGACTTAGACCTTGTCAAGTTCCGAGTGGCTTTGGCAACCCGGCTTACGGGTTGGACTTACTAATGGGTTTTGGGATTCACCCCATTTTCCACTTGGCGGATCCGGCACCCTCTATGGGCACCGCGGTGGATCCTAGTGAGTGCCTCGCGCCTCTACCTACCTTTGAGAGTGACACCTTCGAAGAGCCTCCACTAATCAGCTTGAGAGCCCGATGTAAGCACACGGAGGGAATACTAGGCAAGCAGGGTACCATCGCCGGCAAGAGTGTGTGCCTGAACTACCTTGAGAGGCTGAAGAGTCGTTCCCCGACTAGGGACGCGGAGTTGAGTTTGGAGATCGTGGCTCGCCCGGAGCTGCATTTGGTGTACTACTTCCCCGGTGGACCCATACTCGACGGGGTCGGGTTTTCCCCACCCCGGGGGTATGATGGGCGCATCCCTTGCCCCTCCACATTTTCAAGGCCCGGATTGTTCGTCGGCATGTGTCATTGTGTTTATCATATTTTTCTGAGTCTAGTCATGTAATTTTTATATTTTATTTGAGTCATAAACTATGTAATTTTCCCTTTATTTGAGTCTGGTACCTAGGTTTGAGAGTCATTTACCTAAGTTGAATGTCATTAGGTTGATTATGTTGGTTAATGGTCCCAATTCAATGGGCTAGGCCCAGGGGCGCCCCTCCCTGGTCTGTCTGGTCATTATGTCAATTGTCTAGGGTCAGTATGGTCATGTGAAAAGTCATGTGAGTCTATAAATAGCCCCCTCCCCTCTCTCATTTGTGACTCTTGATGTTCAATTGCAATAGAAGTATTTCCAAAATTTTGAGTGATTTCTTTGGAGTGAGAAGCTCCCCCTCTCCCTCTCTCTCCTCTCTCTCTTCTCTCTCTCTAGAAGGGTGCGCCCCTTTCTCTCTCCTCCCCTCCCACTTACTTTCTCTCTCTTTCCCCCCTCCAATAACTCACTCCAAGTCCCCAACAGCCCCTCTTTACTCCACCCCAGCCCCAAGAGATCCTCCACCTATCCCCACTTCACCCTCCAACCACCAACCACCCACTCCCCTTCCCCAACCACCCCTCTCATCTCCCAAGGCAGAATTCCCCACTCCCCAAGCACCCCTTCTCTTCCCCAACACAACCCTTCCCATCTTCAAGACCCCCATTAACAACCCCCATTAAGCCACATTCTAACCTTGAGAGAGATCTCTCCTTCCCTCTCTCCTTCTCAACCCAAATTCGCAGCTCCCCCTTCCTCCACCTGCTAGACCACCTTCCAGCCCCCATTCTGCCCCTCCCACACCTTGGATCACCCCCTACCTGACCCCCTCACAGCCAGGGGTCGCTCCCACACCCATCCACCCCATTTCCATCCCATCTACCCCATTTCCCATCACCTATCACCACCCTGTTCATCCCAGTTCGCAGGCAGCAGTCAAGGGTCGAGTTGCAGAGGCTGCCATGTCTTTACCGTGCATCTTCAGGTGGTGTACCTTATACTGATGGAAATCTTGGCGAGGCTACTTCGTAGGCGAGGTGGTCTCATCGTCGTTCGACTTCGGAGCTGCTCAGAGGAGTCATCTCCGTCAGACTGCGTATTTCCTCCTAGGCAGACAACCAGAGAAGGATTGCAAAGGCTCCCACGGTCTGATTCCTGTGATTCTTGGAGCGCCACTTGGCTGAGGACTTCCCCTACGAGTCCTCTGTCATCTCCAAGAAGTAGAGCGAATTTAGGACCTTGGCATCAAAAGTTCCAAATTTTCTCTCCAAGGTGCGCCTGGTCAGTTTCTCTGAGTCTGAACCTACACCCCCCTACTGTTCGGGCCTCCACGATCATCTCCGACATCTGCCAATGTGCCGTTGGTCTCGGAGAAAAGAAGACTTGACCATGATTGCAACGGCTCCCATTTCGCCTTCAACAGAGGACGGGACTGTTCGTGGCGTCCCCGTCTTTCAGTAGCATCACTCTGGGAGCAACCGAACCAGAGCAGTCCAGCCTTGTTCCAGGCCCTGCCCCAACCAATGACATCGTCAGGAAATTCAAAGAAAATTCAGACATCCTCCTGGGTCAAGTCTGAATATTTTGGCGCTGGTTTCATCAACAAAGGAGTTCAAGAGAGCCCATGGCAGCACCGACAGTGACTGCCTATCCGGCTGTTCCAGAAGCTGGCAGAACCGATAGAATATAACATTTCGGTTGCTAGCTTAATTCCCCATCCCCGCCTAGCCGGCTTATAGCCCCTCCCTGCGCGGAGGTAGTGTTTGACTGTAACCACTTAATCTTACAGTCCCCCACCCCTAGTCCAACCCCTCTGTGAGGGCGTAGTGAATGTAAGTTAATTTTCAGGCGGGAGCTTCATCGACGCGGCGTGCGGGTAAGCCCACGCTTCCTCGCTCGCCCTCGTCTCCGACCGAGATCGGTGTATTCACGCCGATCAGTTGAGCTTCGGAACACTTCTCATTGCTGGCTTTTAATTGCTTAGTTTAGTATTGTTTTTGGTTGCTCCGTCGATGGTAAGAGAGTGCCCGATCCCAAATTGTCATCAAATTGAGCGACCACTGCGGAGCGAGACGAGAGCAACCCCTTACATCCCACGCCCTTGGCATGCTGGACGCCCGAAAAATTGGGCATCCCAGGCCCTTAGGGGTCCATCCTAAGCTAGCCTTACCCCGGAACGTCAAGGTCCCACCTCGGACCCTTCCCACTATCGCTGGTTTGCCTACGAGCATCCGTGAGCGCTACGCGAGTGAGCTCGCCCGAGTGAGTCCGCCGTCAAAGTTGCATGCTTGCGGGTCATAGGTCCAAGGAGCATTGGCCTAGTGGTTGCCACCCCCCAAGGTGGTGTCACATCAATGGGTGGTAAGCACGGGTGGACCAGGGTAACCAATTTTGCTAGCTTTCCCACATACTGCTGGATGCAGAAATATTGGCAAATCTACCAAAGAGATGTGCTCCCTATCTAACAAACCCAAATTTGTGATGGAAAAGTTTGTTGTGGTCTGATCAGAACCTATGGGGCTGCCCTTGGAAGGGAGACGGTTGTGGAAAGTTTGGAAAGACGATGAATCCCAGTGGGATAGATCAAAGGGGTCATAGAAATTGAGGCCCTTAGGCATGTGGATCTCCTATACGTCCTTGGATAGGATTGGCCAAGTAGGAAATTCCCCAGTGTGTATTAACCCTTCATCGATAGGGGACATCAATGAGACTATAGACTCACTAGGCATTGTGACCTTGAGGAATGGAGAGCTATCTCCCATGGGGCTCATCGGGTCAGGTTCTTTAGGGATCAGCAGGAATATTAAGAGCTCACTAGTGCATTGGTCTATAGTGCACACAGATGTAATGGAGCCAACAGAGGGATAGGCGAAGCTAAGGTACTTGGATTTGTTGGACTCCATGGCCAGTATGCTAGTCAACTGCACTTGCACACCCAAGCTCTTAACAAGGTCTTCTAGAGTTTCCACAAAGCAAAAGGTTTGGTAAGTGGTGTGAGGGGAATGGAGGGGCACAAGTTGGAGTTGTTGTGGGGAGCATGGGGTTGAAGTGTGTAGGATGGGATCCTTTTTGAGCCACGTAGCTAGGGGCTCAGCTATGATTAACTCACCGGTGGTGGGGATGAGTTGCTCTCATTAGGGGATAGGATTGTTTTGTGTAGAGGAGGTTTGAGGGTCACCTTCTGCCTCAGCTAGTTTCTTTTGTGTGGCTTGCTCAAACTTGGAGAGTGTTTGGTAATAAGAGTTTGGGAAGTGGAACCTCTTCTTGTCTTTCAGAGATTGCAAATGACACCCTTTTCCTTCGGGATCTATGACCGCATGTTGCTCTTTCATCCTTTCTTTCCCCAAGCTAATATATGATCCAAGGGGCCGAATTTTACACCACGCTCCACTAACTCATGTAACGGACTTGGATGGAATGTGGCATACACAAGGTAGGTAGAACTCCACGAAGACCCATTCCCCATGGATGACAATTTTTTCCTCGTGTGATAAGGAATTCACAAGAGATTGGGAGATATAATTTCCCGATTCATTCTCATTGAGAAACACGGTTGTAAGCTTATTGTGGGGTAGGACTACTTTGAAGCTGAAGAACATTGCAGACATGAGACACCTAAGATCCAGATTTGCTAGACAGACCTGGCTGGGGGGACGACACAAGGGTCAATGGGGAAAACTTAGGCCTAGGACTCGACATGCAAGGCAAGTTGAAGAACTTGCTCTGATACCAAAATTTGACGCGGGGCGGGTACGTACATGGGAACTCGCTCACCCGGCCAGCACTTCGTCGGTGGCTTCAGACGTGAACCTGTGTGTACAGCCTTATGGCACTACACTCCAAGTAGGGAGGGGATCACGGGGACGGGATTATTTAAAAAAAAACTACCCTCATGAAGGAGGGGGGAGCATGGGGAAGGGGAAAGGGGCATGTTGCCATGTGTCTGTTCTGTAGGATAGAACCAGAGTGCTTCGGTTGTCACGCCACGATCAAAGATCCAACGAAGGTGCCATCAGCGTCCACGCGTTGCGGATGACGTGTAGAAGTACTCTTGAGAATTTGATGATGTTCTGAGGTGGCTGGGAGGTGGGTAAGGTCAATGGAGACAACCTATGACAATCGGTCCCGCTGGACAGGTTTGCGCAGCTCGCTTGCAGAGGTCGATACGGGCTCCATCGAGGTCAGAACGGAGTGAAACCAGAGGGAGAAGACGTCTGACAGGTCCCACTACATACCGTGAGAAGGATAACCTTGTTTGATGACCGTACAAGGTGCAGTCGCCCATGAAGTCGGGCTCTGGAACACAGGGATGCGGACAAGCGCGATCCCACAGCACGGGGTGATACGGCTTGCCCGGGGCTCCGAACACATCCAAACCAGTGGGAGGGCATCGGGGACATAGAGAGGGGCGTCCAAGAGGAAGGGTGAGGATGACGGTGCAGCAGGGTGGGCATGGGAATTTCTGCAACACATGTTCGCGCCCTGCGCGAACTAGCCTTCATAGAGTCAGCGCAGTCCCACGAAAATGATCACCACGAGCGATGCCAACCTCAGATGGGAACGAGACTGGTCTCGTTGCAAAGTAGACTTGGAGAAGACCAAACCCGTAGAAGATCATGAAGATTTTCACCCTGGAGGCCTCAAGAGACGATCTGCAACACACCTCCAGGCTCTGTGCACGAATCTGCAGATCCTGCTGGCTACGCTCTACTACTCGGAGGTGATAGCCGACTACTGAGGGTTGTTGGTGCAGCGTGGGGCTTCCTGGGGAAGGGAGGACATGGTAGAGGGGTTGTGATGGTGCATATGGAGGTCTGGGAGGTGGGGAGGGTGGAGGGTGCGCTAGGGTTAGAGGGAGAGGGATCGCGGCCTGGGCAGGGAGAGGGGAAGGATGGGCACGACTGCTAGTTAGGTAGGGGAGAGGTTTTAAGAGATTATTCCTGATTTGGTTGAGGTGGCAGGGATTTTTAGGAGTTTATGATTTAATTTGGTGGAGGGAGGGAGAAATTAGTGTAGACACCAGAGCGAGCGAGAAGCATGAGTCGGCGAGCCATCGGTACTGAACGCGCAGTACCACTCGAGCTACACAGGCATCCCTATGGCTTGGAGACAGTCTGGAGTCTTCGACTTGAGTCCTAGAATTTTTGTATTTATTAGATTTTTATTTGGTGTGTAATGTGTGCTTATTTGATTTTATTTGGGGTTAATAGAGTGTAATTAGGATAAATAAATGGGTTTCTTTGTAAAAGGGCCACCTAGGCCCAGCGGGCCCCCCTCACCCCCTTCCCCATTGGGCCACCTAACTTCTAGGGACCCATAGGGGCTGGCCCATGGTCCACCTTGGACTTGGACCATTGGACCAAGGAAGAGAAATTGAATTTCCCTTCTTTAAAGGGGGCGCCCCCTCTTTTGTCTCCATTAGGCATTTTTTTTATTTGCTTTGACCACATGGGGAAAAATAGAATTTGGCATCCCCAATGTACCCCTCCCTAACCCTAGATCTAAGGGTAAGGTTGGTCATTTACCTAGGGTCCCCATTCCATATAAAACCCTTGTATTGTCTATTTTCACCACAATTAATGAAGAATTTTCAGCAATATTACTCCAAGGCCAAGGTCGCCCCCTCTCTCTCTCCTCTCCCTCCTCTTTGTAGCTGTGAAGGCTATCTCTCTGAGGTGTGACTCCTTCTTATCAGAGTTTGAAGCTCAGCACCGCCGCCGCCGCTGCCATCGAGCCGCCGTTGCACCGCCATCACCGGAATTCTATTTTCCTTTATCCAGCAAGCTGAAGTCCGAATTTTAGCTCTCAGCCTATAGATCTGACGAGGCTGAAATTTTCAGTGTGAGTTCCCCTTGATGTTCCCATGCCCCACAAAAAATTTCAAGTTATTTTCCCGTCGTTTGCTCCCCTTTCCCTTTAAAAACCCACTGCCTACACAATCTGCCCCTGTGCAGACTTGTGTTCCAACAGTCCAACTCTTCGCCAATTAGATCCCCTTTGCAATTTCAGATCGAGCTAAAATTTGGACTGGGATTTTTGTCCACCAAAACCTTTCTCCATAATTTTTTTTGTGATTTTATGAATTTTATTTCCCATCCAAAAAAACCACTGTAAAATCTGGAATCTGTTCTGCCCCCTGCTGTCCAGATCCGACCACCCACTGTTATAAAATCTATTTCCCCTCTCAAACAACCTCAGAAAATTACAAAAAAATTATCCTCATGTTCCTTACTTCCCCCTCCATCTCCCATAAAAATCCCATCCCCCAGATCCAAAGTTTCAACCTCGTTCAACTCACTTCTTCAGGCAGATCTCAGTCTGCCTGGCCAGATCTGAGACATGTAATACGATTGCCATGTAATACGATGCGGTGTGAGTGGGAAATGTATGATATGCAAAGGGGGGCCAGGAGAACCATATTTAGACCAATCATGCAGAGGTGCTATGGAGACTTTGAAGGGTGTGGGAGGGCCGGGGCACCCATAGGTGTCCCTCTCATGCGTGGGTGTAATGAGTGCCGAAGGACCCGGACATCCATGAATGCTCCTATCATGCCTACGACCCATGATGAATGAAGGAGGATCATTATGCCCAAATATGGACCACTCATGTTTCCTACTTGACATGTGGGTGATGTGAATGAATGGACCCAACATAGTGTTCATGCCAAGTGGTGGGAGGTGCCAAGACATATGCATTCCTACTCCAATGATGACTTCCATGTGTGGGGTGGCGGGATGGCTTTTGAGCTTCCACTTAAAAGGGTCGAAAGGATCTAGGAAGATGGACATCTTGGAGAGAGGCACTTCCTTGTTCCCTAGGTGAAGATCTTCCCTCGTTATGGGTTCCCATATGAGGCCCGACTCTAAGAAGGGGTGGATTGGGTCAAACATGGTGAGTTGTGGTAGGAAAAGGTGGGTGGTGGGTAAGGTGGTCGGGTCACATGGGTATCCTGGTTCCCATAGGATGGGATCAAAGGGATCATGATAGGGGTAACCAAGGGAGAGGAGCCCTATGTCCTTAAGATCCTCAAAAGGTGGGTCATTCTCTTTCAAGATGATTGGGCCAAGGTTGTTAGTGGGTTGGCCGATCAAAGCACTTGGGATCTCAATGGGCAGGGAGTGGACCGAGATGGGTTCCTCATCCATAGGGAGAAAGAGAAGGAGGTCGCTAGTGTAGGGCCCAATAGTGCAAACTGAGGTGATAGACCCGACACATAGGTGTAGGAGGTCAAGGCTCCTAGGTTGTTCGGTCATGGGGGTCAACATGCCAGTCAACTCCAATTGCCATGCTAAGCCCTTGAGAAGGTCCCCTACGGTCTCCACTTGGTAAGATGATTGGATTGTGGTGTGATAAGAGGGGAAGGGTACTATGGAGAGGTCTAGCTCCATGGGAGGGTGTGGATGCACTTTTTGACACGCTCATTTGTTTGTTCTTTAAATCGGTTTATTCGGTGGGTTTATTCGTTTATTAGTTATTAAGTGCGTGGACATGCCAGTCACCGAGGTGACGATTTATGCGGGCTTAAAGAAGCCCATGGTGCGCTCGTTCTGACTGATCAGACGATTGTGTGTATCGTGTCGGGACTGAGAACCCACCATACCATAAAGGCTACGACGTTAATTACATCCCCTCGGAGAGAGGAAGACCCTTGATTGATTGCCAGGAAAAGGGGCCCAATGGCCTGAAGTTCATAGTAATCGGAGCGAGAGCAGAATCTCGGATTGCGTTTAAACAAACCCAGCATTCAGGCATAAATGTTCACAGATGTGCATATCGGTCAGTCACGGACCATTCTTTATTCGGAAGGAAGTCCGTATTTACATCGTAAGAGACGGTGATAAAACCGTGCAAATGTCTACCGTGAGTATGGCAAGTTTAATGCAATTGCAGGATTAGATCCCGGTATATACATGTCGGTCACTAACGGACCGTTCATTGTTCGGACTAGAGTCCACGTTTGAAACATCGAAGATGATGATAAAACCGTGCAAATGTCTGTCGTAGACACGGCAAGTTTAATGTGGGGTTGCGGGATTAAATCCCGGGACAAGCAGGTCGAGTTAACGAACTATTGGCCCGAGATGTGTTCGGATCATGACCATGTCAGGGGTTCCGAGGTCCACGTCTGATACCACAAGGCATCATTGATTTTCTCTTTGCACCCAGTCCGGGGGAGTGAATTGTTAAGTGTGAAGCCCGAACTCGCCATCGTACGCCCTCGCACGTGGATCGACCTGTGCGGTCAAGTCACGCCCAGTCAGGTCGCAGGGGTCAAGGGGGCAGCGCCCCTTGCGGGGGTTTCCGGGGGCAGCACCCCCAGAACAAAATTTTATTATAGAGAGGGTGGTAGCGTCGCCTTCATTTTTTATTATTAAGGGTAATCCTTTCATTTTTGTTTTGAACATTGCCCCCCATTTTTTATTGGTTGTTTATCCCCTTTTTTGTTTCATTTATTACTATTGATCTTTTCATTCATTCTTTATATTATTTCATTTTTTTTAGCTTTAAACCCCTCAATTTACTAGTTATTTTTCCTTTTCTTTTGGAGGCGCGCCGGATTAGGATGGGCAAAGGGGAGGCGCGCCGTAATTGGCCGCGCCGGGATAGGATGTGCAAGGGAAGGGGCGCGCCGTATTAGGAATGGGCAAGGGGGCGTGCCGTTTTAAGATGTATAGAGGAGTGGGAGCGCGCCGTTTCTGGATTCAAAGAAGGAGATGAGGGATTTTGTGAGAGGGGCTAAAATGGCGCAGGGGAACAGTAACCCCGTCGAATTAGCCTCTCCCGAGGTTTTATTGCTTTGACTATGTTTTTCTTTTCTTTCACCCATAGGTGGATTTAATGATTGGTTTGTTCCTCCATTTGGTGGATTAGATAGGTAATGAGGTGGGGTGTAAGTGATTTGTTCGTAGGAGTTTATTGTGTAAGAATTTAGGGGTTAGTTCACAGAGGGTTCATTGTGTGTTCTTCAAAGGGTGTCTTGTTCGTTTGTTCTTGAGTGTTCTTAATCCCCTGGCGAAAATCGGGCAGCATCTCCCCCGGACCGGGACTTGACAGAGGTAATAGAGAGCCACCAAATGGATTACTCCGGGGTGACCCTCAAAATTTGGAACAGCCTCACGGCGGTCCGATGACCCATATGTAAGTGTGGAAAGCTCGAGGGCTAGCCTTCAAGAGCCACCACAACTCACGGGTGATGATCCTTCAAGTCGGGGTGAATGTTTGCCACCAGAGGGCCATGATTGTTCATCCGTTGGAGGGCTCCTTTGAGGGTCATGCCACGGAGAGGCAGACCTCAAAGGCCCGGGATGATCGGAGAGTGAAGAAAGGAAGCAGAGGTTACACGAGGAAGATTAGGCTTGCAAAAAGAAAACTCTTCTCTTTTTTATTCATCCACACAAACGGGGAAGGTTTAGACACAGGGAAGCCCATCCCGAAGGAAAGGGGAAATACATTGGAGGGGGATGAAAGAGATGGATCGGTGGGAAAGAGGGGATGGAGCACAAGCTCCTCCCCCCTTCGGACTCACCTTCCCTCTCTCACACACTCTCTCTTTCTTTTTCTTCACCTTACCGATGTGGGTGGACAGAGCTCCTTCTCTCTTTTTCTTCTTCTCTTCACTGCACACAGTCGAGCGACCCTTTTTTTCTCCTTGATCGCCATTCGGGGGAGGGCAAAAGCCAGAAGATTGCTCTGTCGAACCCGCAGAGTATATATATAGTGGGTTGCCTTCTCTTTTCTCGAACGGAAGAAAGCTCCCGCCACTGCGTTCGTCTGCCAGACGAACAGGGTTGGCATGTCGCTGGCATCCGGCGATTCATGCCGTACAATGTCGTTCGTCCGAGGATAGCATAATTACGGATTTGCCGAGAGATCTTCTGCTGTTGCTGCCACCATCAATGCATGCTGCTGCTATCTGATGAGGGCATCCCTTGCCCCTCCACATTTTCTCCGGACTCGGATTATTCGTCGGCAAGCGCCATTATGTTAGTCATGTATTTTTGAGTCTAGTCATGTAATCTTCACATTTTCTTTTAGTCAATATCATGTAATTTTCCCTTTATTTGAGTCATGTACCTAGGTTAGTGAGTCATTTTCCTAAGTATTGTGTCATTAGGTTGGTTTGTTAGGCTATTGGGCCCAATTCATTGGGCTTGGCCCAAGGGCGCCCCTACCCCTTCGATTATTTGTCATTGAGTCAAATGTCAGGGACTTTTGTAAAAATATGGGTTTCCTATATATAGGACCCCATTCCCCTCATTTTGAACTAATGAACATTTGCATGAATATTGAAATCCAATTCCAAATCCCACTAGATCTCTCTCTCTCTCTCTAAGGGGTCCCCCCCTCTCTCTCTCTCTCTCTTCCCCAACCCCAAAATTCAAAATTTTCTCTCTCCTCCCCATTCACCTCTCATTAAGACCCCTCCCCTTCCCCATACACTCATTTAACTCCCCCCCCAACCCCAAGGTGGAATTCCCCAATCACTAGGCCACCCTCCAACCCCCAACTACCCTACCCACTTCCCCAAGCACCCTTCCCTCTCCCCCATACCACCCACCACTTCCCTAGGCCATTTGAATTCAAATCCGCCTTCCCTCCACAGCCCTAGGGCACCCCCAAGACCCCTCCCCTTGGTTAGGGTCGCACCCCCCTCTCTCTCTCATCTCCACCATTCTTCCTTGCCCCACTCCAACACCATTTGATACTACTAGGTTGCAACTGGCGATCTGCAGAAGACCACCTGCTTTCAGCGGTGACCCCGATCACATCCCAGTGAATCTGAAGGCCCAAGAGGTACCGTTGGAAGCGTCTTCGAGTCATCTTCGCAACGGTGGTGGTTTCGTCTGGATCCGAGCTCCGAGCTGGCCGTGAGACCATTTCTCCCCCGACTGTGCGCAGCTTCCCTGGCAGAGCACCTGAGCCGGAGTTGAAGCTCTACTGCGACATACCTGTTAGGAATCAGATCGAGCTTTCTTCAGTAAAAGTGTTCTACTTCGAGCCCTCCACCATCCCCAACAAGCAGAGCTTCAATCAGCATCTGGAAACATGAGTTACCAATTTTCTTCCCTGATCGTGCGGATCTGCCTCTCCTCGGTCTGCACCAACCCTCTGTCACTGATCAGAAGCCATCGGTCGACTCCGACATCATTTGGTACCATCGTCAGTTCGGCTTCAAAGTAGACCCGCCTACGGTTACAACGGCACCAACGGCACTGGATTCCAAGCTCGGGAGCGTTCATGGCGCCCTCTGCATCTTGCTACTTGGAACCTGCAACCGTCAGAACCGAGGAGCTGCTACCCTGATCAAGCCCCTACCCCGACCTGCAGCTGTACCAGAAGAAATCAAGAAAATTCAGGCACCTTCCCGGTCCAGTTACGAAGGTTTTCCCTGAGGTTTCATCTTCAGCAAAATTCGAGAGTGGCCGCAGCGTCCAGAGAGACGACTGCCTGTCCAGAAGCGCAGACAGTGGGCAGACCCGGCTACGGCGACCATTTATCATTTCTAGCTCGATTTTCCCTTTTTGCTTGGCCGGCTGAAGGCCTCTCCCTGCGTGGAGGTAACTTTTGGTTGTAATACATTAACCCCCACCCCGAGATCCCCCCCCTTGCATGGGGTGTAGTGCTGTACTCCTTTCAATTTCAGGTTGAAGCGACACCGACGCAGCGTGCGGGTGCATACCCTCGCCTCCCCGCTCGCCCCCGTCTCCGGCCGGAGTCGGCGTCTTCACGCCGGCTAGGTGAGCTCCTGAACATCTCTCATTGCTGTAATGGACTTTCTTAGCTTAGTATTGCTATAGTTACTCCGTCGGCGGTGAGAGAGTGTCCGATTTTAAATTGCCACCAAATTGAGTGACCACCGCGGGCGAGTTGTGAGAGCTTCCACTCAACCCACACCCTTGGTGTGTTGACCGCCCATGATTTGGGCTTCCCTTGGCCCATTTGGGGTCCGCCATAAGCTAGCCGACCCTTGGAGAACCAAGGTCCCGCCTTGGACCCTCTCCATCATCACCGAGTCGCCTTCGGGCACTAACGTGCGCCAAGCGAGCGAGTCGCTAGTGTGAGTCCGCTGCCTAACCCGAATGCTTGCATACTTAGGTCCAAGGTTGGTCTCACATCAATTGGTATCATCATCATAGCATCCTAGTTGGTCTCACATCAAGTGTATCAAAACATCTTCATCACATCATCATAGGTCTTCGGTCGGTTTTACATCAAGTGGTATCAGAGCAAGTTCACAACTTTGCTCTATCAAGTTGGTCCTAGGGCATGTCTATGCATTTAGAGTCTTCAAGTGCATCACTCATGTCCCCTAGTATGGCCACCTCATATCGACCTTACCAATCAGCCCACTCCATAAGTCCAAGCCACTAAGAGATGCCTACCACTAACACCCATAACTTCAATGGCCATGTCAACTACTTCATGAAAGCCTTGACCTATGCCAATGAGCGGCTTGATAACATATCGGGCCGACTCAACCAACTTGGAGAAAATAGGCCCGCCCCAAGGATGGACGATAGGATGGTCCCTTTCCCACTTCCCACCTTTGATGGAACCTCTCCTAGAGAATATTTAGATTGGGAAGCTACAATGGACCAATACTTCACTTGGTATCCTATGTCCGAGGATGAAAAGGCATGGGTTGCCAAAATGCAACTTACCAAATGGGCAGAAACTTATTGGATGCAAATTGTCGGGCTAAAGGTACTTAGAAGGGAAACTCCCATCACCACTTGGAAGGATATGAAGGAGCAACTTAGGGCAAAATATATGTTTCCTTCCTACCCGGGTTACCAAAGCCCAAGGAGCACTCCCACTCCCTCAACTCCACCCGTCCAAAACCTCACCCCTAAAACCCAAGTATCTAAGGCCTCCACCTCCTCACCCAACCCCATAAGGTCCCCCACACCCCAACCAAAACCCCCTCCCCTAACCTACACTAGTCAAGCCCCTTTAACCCCCACCTCCACCCCAAACGATCCCAAGGGCAAGAGACCCTTAACCGGCCCGATTCCCTCCATAAGGACCACCACTCATCCAACCTTCACCACTCAAACCTAAGTCGACCCCATGACCACCCCTCCACCTAGGCCCATAATGGCCATCACCCCCCAACCCAAAACCCCTCACCCAACACACCTCCCGCTTCCTACACCAATCTTTCCCCAACCTAGGCCTCCTCTACTTCCCCTTCCTATCCAAATCCAAGACCACCCTTGCCCACCACCCCAAGTGCACCATGCTCCAGCTATCACCAATTCTCCCGCATTAGACCTACCCAACCCATTAACACTAGGAATTGAAACTCACACACCCATCCACATGGAAATAGATGCTAGTCCCGAACAAAAACCTACCCTATAGGAAATCCAAGAACCTCCACTTCCACCCACCTCTCCTAGTCCGGATCCTCAAAAGCCACACACATTCACCATGAATGAAGTCATACTCCAATGGCTCAAATAAGGACCCACCCTTCCTAGCTCACCCCCACCTCTCTCACCATTGGGATATCCATCCCAAATTGCCCCCCTCCACTCCTATCACACCACAATCCAATCCTACTATGAGGTAGAATGTTGGGATGATCTCCTCAAGGGTTTAGAATGGCAACTAGGGTTGACTTGCTTATTGACCTTAGGAAAGGCCCACCCAAAAAGCCTTAGTCTCATCCACCCATGTGATGGTTCTATCACCTCAGTCTTTACCATTGGTTGCTACACTAGTGACCTCCTTCTCATTCTGCCTATGGATGAAAAACCCATCATTATCCACTCCACTTCCATTAAGATCCCAAGTACCTTGATCGACTGGCCCACTAACGACCTTGGTCCAATTACCTTGAGGGAGGAGGACCCACCGTGTGAAGACCATGTGGGCATAGAGTCTCTTCTTCTAGGAAACCCAGTCCATGACCCCTTTGATCCCTTCCTTTGGGAGTATGGGTACCCACGTGACCCACCCACTCTTTCCTACCCCCACCCACCATGTTGGGCCAAGCCCACCTCATCCATGACCCAGGTTACACCATAGAAATCATGACCTTAGGCAACACCCGCCTAGAGAACAAGAAAGTGCCCCAACCCATATCCACCTACCTAGATCCCTTCGACCCTTTTGAGTGGAAGCTCAAAGGCCACCCCACCATCTCACACGAGGAAGTCATCTTTGGGAAAGGAATTCATATGTCTTGGCACATCACACAGCTTGGCATGATTAGTCTGTCGGGTACATTCATCCACATTACCCACATGTCAAGTAGGAAGCATAAGTGGACCATATTTGGATGTAATGGTCCACCCTCTTTCATCATGAGTCATAAGCATGAAAGGAGCATACATGGATGTCCGGGTCCCCCAACATTTGTCACCACCATGCATACCTATGGATGCCCCGGTCCTCCCAAATCATTCAACGTCCTCATAACATCAATGCATGATAGGTCTATATGTGGTTATCCTGGACCACCTTTGCATACCATACATTGTCAACTCACATCGCATCATAGTGCATGGCATATGCATTCAAGCAAGTATCAAGCAACAAGCGGTGGGATTCACAAGAAGCGAGCACAAACTCCTAAGCACCACTTTGAGTTCCAAGTTGACAACTTGGTGATGATGGCTTTGGAGTGGCTCTACTTTAGGGTCACCTCCAATCTGAGGGCACGAGGACTTGGACCTTGCCAAGATCTGAGTGGCTTTGGCAACCCAGCTTATGGGTTGGACTTTCAAATGGGTTTTGGGATTCACCCCACTTCCCATGCTGCGGATCCGGCACCCTCTAAGGGCACCGCGGTGGATCCTAGTGAGTGCCTCGAGCTTACACCTACCCTTGTGAGAGACACCCTCGGAGTGCCACCACAAATAGCCTGAGAGCCCGACGTGAGCACACGGCGGCAATACTAGGCAAGCAAGATCCCATCGCCAGCATGAGGGTATGACCGAGTCACTTTGTCGAGCTGAAGCGCTGTTCCCCGACTATGGTCGCGGGTTGAGTATGGAGATCGTGGATCGCCCAGAGCCGCAGTTCGATGTACTACTTCCCTGGTGGACCCATACTCGACGGGGTCGTGTTTTCCCCACCCCGGGGGTATGATGAGGGCATCCCTTGCCCCTCCACATTTTCTCCGGACTCGGATTGTTCGTCGGCAAGCGCCATTATGTTAGTCATGTATTTTTGAGTCTAGTCATGTAATCTTCACATTTTCTTTTAGTCAATATCATGTAATTTTCCCTTTATTTGAGTCATGTACCTAGGTTAGTGAGTCATTTTCCTAAGTATTGTGTCATTAGGTTGGTTTGTTAGGCTATTGGGCCCAATTCATTGGGCTTGGCCCAAGGGCGCCCCTACCCCTTCGGTTATTTGTCATTGAGTCAAATGTCAGGGACTTTTGTAAAAATGTGGGTTTCCTATATATAGGACCCCATTCCCCTCATTTTGAACTAATGAACCATTGCATGAATATTGAAATCCAATTCCAAATCCCACTAGATCTCTCTCTCTCTCTCTCTCTCTCTAAGGGGTCCCCCCTCTCTCTCTCTTCCCCAACCCCAAAACTCGAAATTTTCTCTCTCCTCCCCATTCACCTCTCATTAAGACCCCTGCCCTTCCCCATACACTCATTTAACTCCCCCCCCCCAACTCCAAGGTGGAATTCCCCAATCACTAGGCCACCCTCCAACCCCCAACTACCCTACCCACTTCCCCAAGCACCCTTCCCTCTCCCCCATACCACCCACCACTTCCCTAGGCCATTTGAATTCAAATTCCCCTTCCCTCCACAGCCCTAGGGCACCCCCAAGACCCCTCCCCTTGGTTAGGGTCGCACCCCCCTCTCTCTCTCATCTCCACCATTCTTCCTTGCCCCACTCCAACACCATTTGATACTACTAGGTTGTAGCTGGCGATCTGCAGAAGACCACCTGCTTGCAGCTGCGACCCCGATCACATCCCGGTGAATCTGAAGGCCCAAGAGGTACCGTTGGAAGCGTCTTCGAGTCATCTTCGTAACGGTGGTGGTTTCGTCTGGATCCGAGCTCCGAGCTGGCCGTGAGACCATTTCTCCCCCGACTGTGCGCAGCTTCCCTGGCAGAGCACCTGAGCCGGAGTTGAAGCTCTACTGCGACATACCTGTTAGGAATCAGATCGTGCTTTTTTCAGTAAAAGTGTTCTACTTCGAGCCCTCCACCATCCCCAACAAGCAGAGCTTCAATCAGCATCTGGAAACATGAGTTACCAATTTTATTCCCTGATCGTGCGGATCTGCCTCTCCTCGGTCTGCACCGACCCTCTGTCACTGATCAGAAGCCACCGGTCGACTCCAACATCATTTGGTACCACTGTCAGTTCGGCTTCAAAGTAGACCCGCCTACAGTTCCAACGGCGCCATTGGCACTGGATTCCAAGCTCGGGAGTGTTCGTGGCGCCCTCTGCATCTTGCTGCTTGGAACCTGCAACCGTCAGAACCGAGGAGCTGCTACCCTGATCAAGCCCCTACCCCGACCTGCAGCTGTATCAGGAGAAATCAAGAAAATTCAGGCACCTTCCCGGTCCAGTTACGAAGGATTTCCCAGAGGTTTCGTCTTCAGAAAAATTCGGGAGTGGCCGCAGCGTCCAGAGAGCCGACTGCCTGTCCAGAAGCGCAGACAGTGGGCAGACCTGGCTACGGCGACCATTTATCATTTCTAGCTCGATTTTCCCTTTTTGCTTGGCCGGCTGAAGGCCCCTCCCTGCATGGAGGTAACTTTTGGTTGTAATACATTAACCCCCACCCCGAGATCCCCCCCCCCCCTTGCATGGGGCGTAGTGCTGTACTCCTTTCAATTTCAGGTTGAAGCGACACCGACGCGGCGTGCGGGTGCATACCCTCGCCTCCCCGCTCGCCCCCGTCTCCGGCCGGAGTCGGCGTCTTCACGCCAGCTAGGTGAGCTCCTGAACATCTCTCATTGCTGTAATGGACTTTCTTAGCTTAGTATTGCTATAGTTACTCCGTCGGCGGTGAGAGAGTGTCCGATTTTAAATTGCCACCAAATTGAGTGACCACCGCGGGCGAGTTGTGAGAGCTTCCACTCAACCCACACCCTTGGTGTGTTGACCGCCCGTGATTTGGGCTTCCCTTGGCCCATTTGGGGTCCGCCATAAGCTAGCCGACCCTTGGAGAACCAAGGTCCCGCCTTGGACCCTCTCCATCATCACCGAGTCGCCTTCGGGCACTAACGTGCGCCAAGCGAGCGAGTCGCTAGTGTGAGTCTGCTGCCTAACCCGAATGCTTGCATACTTAGGTCCAAGGTCGGTCTCACATCAATTGGTATCATCATCATAGCATCCTAGTTGGTCTCACATCAAGTGTATCAAAACATCTTCATCACATCATCATAGGTCTTAGGTCGGTTTTACATCACTATCACTGCCGCTTTGCTGTCGAACGAAGGAGGAGACACAGCTCGTGGCATTGAATGTTCTTTGTGTGCTCAGACTGGCGTGAAATAGAGTGTCAGAGTGTAGATGGGATGGCATGGGGTTAAACCAGCGTGGCGGGGAGCACGGCGGATTAAAGCTTTGCATGGGGGCCACGCCGTGTAACCATTGCAAGGGGGTGGCATTTGAGATTAAACCGGCGCGGTGTTGTACGCGCCAGATTAACAACATACAAAGGTGCCGCGCCGTTTTAACCGAAGCAAAGGGAGTGCGCCATTTTAACGAAAGCAAGGGTGAAAATGGGAAATGAGGGGCGCCAGTTTTAGGGGCGCCGTATCAAGGCAATGAAGGGTGGCACGCCGGTTTAGGCCGCCCCAGTTTAAAGCCTTGCCGCGCCATTTTGAACACCAAATGAATTCTTCTCAGAGTCGCGGCCATTTATATGAATGTTGGCGTTCCCGGAATGCTCTAGTTGTAATGCATGGCATCTGCAATGTTTCATTCACAGTCTTTGGGCCTCGGTCGTAGACTTTGCGTGACTTTCGGTGCATGCTGGACCTGTGCCTCGGGTCCCCGACTTTTCCGTGATTCAGCTCTCGGCACGGCCGGTTGGAGAATTGTAGCCGTATCTTCTGCTTGAGGGACTTCGTTATCGGGTAGCGGACCCCCGAGTGAGTTCTCGTCCTTGTCGGGTGCGACATGGGTTTGTTCGGCCTTCCCATCTTTGACTTGCGCTTGAGCGCGTAGACGCGAGTGCCGTATGATCATCATTGTCATTTTTCAACATCCACAAATGCTCCCCACTCGCGGGTGGCGCAAGCGAGGTATGAGTGTGCGGGGCGCGCGAGTGTAGAGTTCTTTGAGAAGCTATCTACTTTTTCAGGCTAGTGAAATACTGGTCCGGTGCTAATTCGCGAGAGAGCGCTCACTCCTTCAGCGAAGGGATGAGGGAACCGCTCCACCACGTGTGCACGTGGATCAAGAGTCTTTTGTTCATCGACATGGATGGAAGGTCTGAACCGAAGCAAAGGAATTCTTTTTGTTCATCGACGTGAACGGAAGGTCTGAGCCGAAGGTCAATTCACTGGTGGGATTGGAGATTGCAATGTTGGGGTGGTTTATTCATTGGCACAGGGTTAGTGCCAAAGCAATGGTCTTTTGCTCATGGCTTCAGACGGAAGGTCTGGGCCACTGGTTTGTTCATTGATGCCAACAGGGAGTCGGAGACCGACGTGGTTTATTCATTGACACGGGATTAGTGTCAAAGCAAGGGTCTTTTTGTTCATGGCACCAGACGAAAGGTCTGGGCCATAGGTTTGCTCATCGATGCCGACAGGGTGTCGTAGATCGATGTTGTTTGTTCATTGACACGGGGTAAGTGTCAAAGCAAGGGTCTTTTTTTTCATGGCTTCGGACGTAAGGTCTGGGCCACTGGTTTGTTCATCGATGCCGACAGGGTGTCAGAGACCGACGTGGTTTGTTCATTGACACGGGGTAAGTGTCAAAGCAAGGGTCTTTTTGTTCATGGCACCAAACGGAAGGTCTGAGCCACTGGTTTGTTCATCGATGCCGACAGGGTGTCAGAGATCGACGTGGTTTGTTCATTGACACGGGGTAAGTGCCAAAGCAAGGGTCTTTTTGTTCATGGCTTCAGACGTAAGGCCTGGGCCACTAGTTTGTTCATCGATGCCGACAAGGTGTCGAGGACCGACGTGGTTTGTTCATTGACATGAGGTAAGTGCCAAAGCAGGGGTCTTTTTGTTCATGGCTTCAGACGTAAGGTCTGGGCCACTGGTTTGTTCATCGATGCCGACAGGGTGTCGGAGACCGACGTGGTTTGTTCATTGACCTGGGATAAGTGCCAAAGCAAGGGTCTTTTTGTTCATGGCACCAGACGAAAGGTCCGGGCCACATATCTTATGCGTCGGTGGGACTTAAAATATTTTGATCTCTGGCGGGACTTGATGAGTCGACATCCCTCGGAGGCTTCGATGATGATTTTTTTCTTCTCTTCTTTTTTCTTTCTTTTCTTCTCTTTTTTTTTTCTTCCTTTTTTTTCTTCTCTTTTTCTTCTTCTCTTCTCCTCTTTTTTTTTCTTTTTCTCTTCTTTTCTTTCCCTTCTTTTTCTTCTTCTCTTCTTCTTATTTTTTCTTTCTCCATTTTTGTTGAACAACTTTGGGTAGCTGCCGGCGTGGATGCCAATAGTGAAGAGCTATTGGCTCGGATGCCAATAGTCGGAAGCTGTCGGCCTGGATGCCGGTAATTAGGAAGCTGTCGGCTCAGGGGCCGATGGTTGAATAGTTGTCAGCTTGGAGGCCAATAATTGAAAGCTGTCGGCTCAGGGGACGATAATTGAAAGCTGTCGGCATGGGAGCCAACCATTGGGAAGTGAGCCATGAGGGCAGAGAGGAGGGTTTATTCCTTTACCGGTCTGGACGGTGTGTCCAAATTGAAAGGGATCCGTCGCCCAAAGGGACGGGGAGGAGAGTTTGTTGATTCGACAAGGGTGTTCATCACCCGGAGGGACGGAGAGAAGAACTTATTGATTCAATGGCCTGGACAGGAGGTCCAAATCAAAAGGGGTATTCGTCACCCGAAGGGACGGAGAGAAGAGTTTGTTGATTCCGAAAAGGATATTCATCGCCCAAAGGGACGGAGAGGTGCTCAAGTCGCTGACACGGGCTAGTGTTAGCTCAAGGAAAAGGGGATGATTCCTTACCCGAATGGCAGGCTCGGGCCAAGGTGAAAGGTTGTTTCATTCTTTAATGCGCTGGGGGTACCAGCTGTATGAAGGGTCTTTTAATTCCTTGGCTGGACGAAAGGTTCGAACCAGAGTGGAGGGAATTCTTTTTTAGTTCTCTACCCGGACGGAAGATCCGACTAGAGTGGAGAGAATCTTTTTAGTTCTCTAGCCGGATAGAAGGTCCGATCTAGAATGGAAGGAATATTTTATTCTCTGGTAGGGCAGAAGGTCCGATCTAGAGTGGAGAGAATCTTTTTTGCTCTCCGGCTGGACGGCAGGTCTGAGTCAAAGTGAAAGGATCTTTTTGTTCTCTGGTCGGACGGAAGGTCCGATCTAGAGTGGAGAGAATCTTTTTGTTCTACAGCTGGGCGGCAGGTCCGAACTAAAGTGAAAAGATTTGATGTTCTTTAATGCGCCAGGAGTACCGGCTGTGAAATCTGAACCCAGGAAAGTGGACCGCAAGGGCCGGAATGGGTGTTACGCAAGTAGGCCGTGAAGGCTGCAATTGGGGAAGAGGGCTATAGAAGCCGAAGTTGGTAGGTTAGCAGGCCGTAAAGACGGGAAGTAGGCCATGGGGGTCAATGGTTGGGCTGCACGAGCCGAAATTGGAAAGGCAGGCTACAGAAGTCGAAATTCAGATTTTTTTATTATTCTTTCCTTTATTCAAGCATGCAGGCATTCATTAGCAAGCATAACATAAAAATATACATGAGGTAGCTCCCTCTATAGGGGATAGGATAGGGACATCACCCATAATTCGTAGATACGGTGCGGGCCACGAGGCACAACTGAGGGGTGGTGCGCCCGTCAAGAGGATATCGCATGTCTTGCATGCATAGCTTAAATTCACGTATTTCACCCGCGGAAATTCTCTGCGGAGTAGAGGAGCAAACATGTGAGCAAAAGGCCTTAAACATAAGGATATGCAAGTTTTCTAAGCAACACTCGAGGATCACTCTAGCGCCTACACATGGATTTCGGGCTTTCGATTTCGGTAGCTTCACACAGCCCCCATCTGTTTATTTTGGTAGCGGATTTCACCATTCGGCGCGAGTCTCCTCATTTGTTTCAGTGGGGATTCCTGACTACTAGGATTCATCCTTGTCATAATTCTATTGCGGATGTCCCCATTTGACGCGAGTCTCCTCATGTGTCTCAATCGGGATTCTCGGCTACTAGGCTTCATCCTTATTGAAATTTGCTTAACCATTTCGCGCGAGTCTCCTCATTTGTTTCAGTGGGGATTCCCGGTTACTCAGATTCACGTTCCTCTCTTCTTTTATATATATATATATATTTTTTGTCTCTTTTTTTTAAGTGGGGGTAGGCAGCTTTTTCCTCACGATTACCTTTCACGCGAGTGCAGAAATTCAAGCATCCGTAGAGTGCTAAGAAGGAAGTCGGGCACTCCCTATGGTTGAACACCATTGAACACATTAAATGTGAAGTGTGGGAGTGTTGCCTCAGGTTTATTTTGTGAGTTGGGCTTAGCAGTTTAGCCATGACTCTTCCCCTTGACGTGTGCACCCGCCATAATTGGGTTCTCTTCGACCGTATGCCGTGACGCACGTGCATCCGGAATCGGGGCAGCATTATTATTTAGCAAGGAAACAAGGTCCTAGAAAATTCCAAGGATGTGTCTTATTCTATATTATAAGCAAGCATGCAAGCAGTTTTTTTAGTTGTCTCTTTTTTTGGTCTTTTTTTTCTCTTTTTTTTTGCGTAAGAACATATTGTCGTTACGTATAAGTGTAGTGGTAGTAAAAGTATTAGAGGAGCAGACCACGAAGGGCTGAAAGGATATTAGGTAAGCGGGCTATAGAAGCCAAGGGACATTAGAGGAGCGGGCTATAAGGGCCAAAAGATGCTGGGAAGTAGGCCAGAAAAGTCGAGGGACATTAGGGAAGCATGCCATAGAAGTCGGGAGATGCTGGGAAGCGGGCTATAAGGGCCAAAGGTCAGGGGAGCAGGCTACGAGAGCCAACATTGGGAAGCAGGCCATGAAGGCCAAAGGGAAGGATGCTACGAGAGCCAAAATTGGGAAGCAGGCTATGTGGACATCGAAAAATGTCGATGAGGATCATACGGCATGTACATCTCGACACTCGAGAGCAAGCCGAAGATGGAAATGCCGAATAAACCTCATGCCTCGCCCGATCAAGATGAGAACTCGCTTAGTGGTCCGCTACCCGGTAAGAAAGCCCCCCAGGCAGAAGATACGGCTACAACTCTCCGACCGGCCATACCGAGAGCTGAATCAGAGAAAAGTCAGGAGCTCGGGCACAGTCTCGGCATGCACCAAAAGTCACACAAAGTATGGGACCGAGCCCCAGATGCTGCAAACAGAATATTATGGAGGCCATACATTGCAAATAGAACATTCCGGGAATGCCAACATTCGAATAAATGGCTACGACTTCGAAAAGAATCCACTTGATGCTTAAAACGATGCAGAAGGGCCTTAAACCGACGCGCTCTAAATCGGCGCACCCCTTCAACATCCTAATCCGACGCCCCTAAAACTGGTGCGTCCCATTTCCCATTTGCCCTTGCTGTTGCCTCAATACGGCGCGCTACCTTTGCTTGGCATACCCGGCGCACCCCTTGCAAAGCTCTAAAATCGAAGGGCCCGTCATGCCATTTTTAAAGCTTTGTTCTTAAAACACTTATACGGCGTGGCCCTTTGAAGGTTATTAATCAGGCGCGATCACTATTCCCCCGTGCCATTTTACCTTCGAGACATCACATCCTACATCCGATCCCCTGTTTTCGGGTGTAAACAGAAGGAATTTACATGAAGTGGGTGAGCAACCTGCTCCTGACCAACGTGCAACCGCCTGAGCCCCTCCGGCTCCCAGGAATGGAGGGCTTCGAGCTCCGCACCGAACGTCGCTTCCCCTTCGGTCACCGTCAACCAATCCGGTGGAGGCAACGTCCCTCCTCTACTGCTTCCCCTACCCGCAGGCAACTCAAGATCTTCGAGCATGAGAAGGTGAAGAAGAAAAGAAGGGAGGACCGCTCTCATCCTTACTCTTATGAAAAGGGAGGCACACTCCACCGAAAAAAAAAGAGAGAGGCTGGTTCGTTCGGCTGAGGGTTGGCTGATAGAAGAGAGGAAGAGGTCCCCGTCCCCCCTTGCATCGGCGAGGTGAAGAAAAGAGTGAGTGTGAGGGAAGAGAGGCGAGCTTGGGAAAGGGGTTTAGGCTCCGCCCTCCTCCTACCATTGTATTCTTTGTCTCCTTCGTTCCTACTTTCTTTGGTTATGGGGATGATTTCCCCCTTCTGTATTGCGTTTCTCCCCTTTCCTCGTGGATGAATAAAAGAGTAACTTTGGCAAATATACATAGCGTTCTACTGCTTTGGCTTGCCCATCTCACTGAGTCTCTTTTTCTCCCATTCTTCTAATCATCCAGGTGCCTCGGAGGTTTGCCTCTCTATGGCATTTCCTATGAGGAAACCCATCTGGAGGATGAAGAGTTACAGCCATTCATGGCGAACATCCGCCCCGTTGTGATATACGCGAAGCTATCACCCGTGAGCCGTGGTCGCTCTTGTAGGCTAGCCCTCGAGCGTTCCATACTCACATTTGGGTTGTCGGACCGCAATGAGGCCACTCCGAATTTTGAGGGTCACCTCGGAGCAATCCGTTTGGTGGCCTTCTATTATCTCTGGCAAGTCCCGGTCCGGGGGAGATGCTGCCCGATTTTGGCCATGAATTAAAGAACACTCAAGAATAAATGAAGAGGCCACCCGCCGATGCCAAGAACGACACATGTTTGAAGCCTCTGTAAAGCAAGCTGAACACACAGTAACTCTATGAATAAAACTCCCATGAACGAGACACCTAATATCCACGCCAATCCATCTTAATAAACCATTTAAAACTCTTAAACCTCCTCATCACCAGCTTATTTTATTAACTGAATGAGCAAACCAACACCAAACCGGGCTTCGGGTGAAAGAAAAGAAAGAAGACACAGTAAAAAGCATTGAAACAGCCCCACATAGCTATTCCAATGTGAGTTAAAATGGCGCGGCCACTGTTCCGCCGTGCCGCTTCAACCCTCCTCACAAAAGCCCCCCATCTCCTTCTTTGAAAACTAAAATGGCACGCCCTTTCTTGTTCACTCCATATCCGGCGCGCCACCTTGCCCTCCCTAATCTGGCGCCCTCTTTAGATCCTGAAACGGCGCGCCCATTTCCATTCCGAACCACATACACGGCGCACCCCTTCTCCCCTTTCATGGCCTTAATACGGCGCGCTCCTACTCCCCCTTCACCCCAATTCCGGCGCGCTCCTTGCACCTGTTATCCCGACGCGCCCTTTCATTCTCTACCCATTAACCGGCGCGCCTCCTTAATACAAAAAAAGGGGGGTAAATAGCAAGCAAAAAAAAGAGAAAGATTCAAAACAAAAATAAAAATGAATAAAAGAAGCGCCATCACCCCTACTATAATCAAAATGAATAAAAATGAAAAATAGCCAACCCCGCGATCTGACCGCGCAGGTCGATCCGCGTGCGAGGGCGCACGTTGGCGAGTTCGGGCTTCACACTTAACAATTCGCTTCCCCGGACCGTGCGTGAAGAGAAAAAGCGACGACGCCCCATGGCACCGGACATGGATCTCGGGAACCCCGTTATGGCCATGATCCGAAACCATCTCGGGCCAATAGTTCGTCAAACTTGACCCTTCCTTACCGGGATCCAATCCCGCATTCTCATTAAACTTGCCTTGTTCGTGGCAGACATCTACGCGGTTTTGTTGCCGTCTTTTATGCTACAAACACGGACCTTCGTCCGAACATGAAGTGGCCCATGAGTGGCCGACATAGTCTGAATGTTCACGTCCCGATACGGGTTTCTAGCATAGTTCATCTTTCACTATCCTCCTGCATTATTAGTATTCTCTTTAGGCCGTAGGGCCCTTATTCCTGGCAATCAATCAAGGGTGTTCCCCCATATGGGGGATGTAAATAACGCCGTGGCCTTTATGGCACGGCAGGTTTTGGTCCCGACCCAAACTACACAATTGTCTGATTAGTCTGATCAAGCGCACCATGGGCTTCCATGAGGCCCGAATAAATCATCACCTTTGTGACTGGCACGCCCTCGCACTAAATAAACGAATTAACCCGATCAACAAACGAACTGATTCTTTCCGAATTTTAGTACGTCCACAAGTCTGGCACGCCTGGTGGGACCGAAATCACCATTCATCTCTTTGCCAGGACTAAGGGCCCTACGGCCCCTTTCTTGTAATACTAATTGTTTGATTTGCAAATGCAGGTTGCATTTTAGACACCAGAATGGCCCCCACGTTCGGTCAACAGGCTATCGAGAGCCATGTTCGGAATGGCTACTTGGCCGTCCCCCTCAGCTTTGGAAGCTTCCCTCCCGCGGTAGGCTTCCCCAACTTCCTCGGGGTAGCCTTCACGAACCTGCTGGACATTAAAGCATCTGACAGGACTGAAAGCAACGCTCCCATCCAGGGGGCCGCCAAAGCTGCTACCGGCCGATCAATGGCCGAGACTTCCTGGACCGTCCCGACTGGGACGCTAAGCTGCAACGTGCACCATGTGCACCAAACTGCTGACCCATCTCACCAAGGGTCGGCCTCTCACCAGAGGAGGCTTCGGAGGAGCCACGCCACATCGTCACCCCGAGGCCGGTTCTCCAGCACCGGCAAGTCTGCTGTCGTCGGGACTTTCCGGGTGCATCTTACCGGACAACGTTCCGAGGTGATCCCAGATCGTATTGTACCCGCCGTACCAGTGCACAACTCTTTTCAGGCACTGAGAAGATGAAGGGCAAGATGATGCCCGCCACTCTGGCCCCAGTGCCGTAGCACCAGTCGGCCTCCAGGCCCACCAAAGCTAAGCAAGTTTGGGTTACCAAGGGGGCCCGGTTCACCTCACCGGCCCAGGGAGGGCCCAGCACCTTCCGCCCGGCAAGGGCACAACAAGGAGATCGGGTCAAGACATCGGCCCCTGTCTGCCAGCCGGCACTGGCCATACCTACACCACCGGAGAACATCCACCGTCGACACTACCGATGTCGCTATCAGGCTGCCCGTGCGGAGCCTGCAATCCACATGCCCGTTGATGTTAATAGGGCAACATCACCAGCGTCTCCTCCTGATCAGGATTGGGAAGGAGTGCAGCAAGCCATGAGGAACTACTTGCGGGGCCCGGGGAGCACTCCCCTGAGTCGCCAGAGATTACTGGGGGCAGTAGCCTCCGCCTTTGAAGAAGAAGAGACCCGGCAGGTGCCCAGCGTCGAGTCAAGAAACTACTCTGAGGAGCGCTATCAGTCCCCGTTGAGGGAAGAAGTGAAGTCGCGGAGATCGGTCTTTGACAGATTGGTCTTCCCGGGTAGGCCGTCAAGAAGAACGACAGGAATAGGCAGAGACCTAAGGGTTTATTCCTGCAACATGGCAGGGATGTCTGGCCGGTACGGGGCTCTACCAACCGAGCCCGAAGAAGTGGCCAGGCATGCCACAAGGCCAGGACCTCTTACCAGAAGAGGAAAAGCGGCAATTGAGAAGACACAAGTCCATATTAGAGAAGCTGACTATGAGGAGCCCTCAATGGCCTTGGCTGCCAATGTTATTACAGAAGGCACCGCGGGAGGACCATCCACTTCATCCGAAGAGGTGCCGATCGAAGAAAGAGGGGGCACCCCTAGCCTTTCCATGAACGACCCCGCTGTATTGCATATGATGCAGCAATATCAGCTGGATATCGAATTGTTAAGGAAGCAATTGACTGAAAGAGGTGCTCAGCCCTCGACATCCGGGCAGACTGAAGCATTGCCAGAGACCCCTGGGGGCAATGGTCAGGCCTCGAAAGCTTCTCCGTAGGCGACGGTGTCTCCCCCAATACCTACCTACACTAGTGGCGTACCCCTGCATCAGCCACAACATACCACACCGGACCCGCCACCGAACATGCCATTCTAGGGGTCTACCATTGCACCACAGGCAACAGTGTTAACAACACCGCTGGCGCAACCAGCCCATTTCTATCAAAACCCGGTTGACCCGGCAACAGTGAGCAGACTAATGCTCGAACAAATGATAGATATGAAGTTTGCAGAGAGGAGCGATGGTGATCACACGCCATTCGACGTATACCGGGTACCTTACCCGGCACACTATGCTGCCAAGAGGCTACCGGCCGGCATCACCAAGCCGCCGAAGTTTGAGAAATTTAATGGGCAAGGGTCTCCCAGGGAGCACATTGCCTACTATGTGAATGTTATGGGGGATCTAGCTGTGGATGAAACTTATCTCCTCAAATTCTTCGGCTCGACACTTACCGGGCTCGCTTTCGAGTGGTACTCAAGCTTGCCCGCCGGGTCCATTGCAGACTGGCCCGATATGCAGAAGAAATTCAAGGAAAGGTTCTACATAGCTGAACGGGAGGTAACCGTGACAGAGCTTTACGCCACGAGACAGAGAAATGATGAGTCGGCACTCGACTACATAAAGAGGTGGAGGAACCTCAGCATAAGGTGCAAATGTCCCCCGCATCAGGAGGACACAGTGCAGATATGTAAACAGAATCTAAAGAAGGAAATCCTTGAGTGGATGATCGGTGCTGAGGTAAAGTCATTTGATCGTCTGAATAACATAGTGGCAGAGATCGAGGCATTCCTTGCTCGATACTCTTCTGCTCCAGCCGCATCGAGCTAGAGGGCCAGGCAGGTCGAGAAAAGACCAATACCGCCAGAAGTTCACACACTAGACTTCGAAGCTTTCGAGAAGCAAAGAGAGAAAGCCAAAGAGGCAGCCGACCCTCCTCCGCCCAGGTCCACTGAACGGCGGGAAGGTCCCTCCCTATGGGAGAAGATGAGGAATAAATTATAATTTTTTCCTCGAGACAAAGCCCGGGTCCTGTTTGAATGGGCCACCAGGTACAACAAGATCACATTACCAGATCCAAAGAGGCCTGGTGACTTCAAGAAGAAGGATGATCCTCGCTTTTACCCATACCATCAGATGCTTGGGCATACCATTGAGGATTGTTACATCTTCAAGGATGTCATTGAGTCCTTGATCAAGAAGGGAGAGCTGGACATGGGGGAGCTCAGAGTGGATCCTCTGTAGCCGCACGAGATGCCGAACATCGGCACCACTGTCAACATGGTATCTTTATACCAGCAGCTACCTGAAGAATGGGCGGAGGCCAGTATGCGGGCCACTTATCAAGCCTTCATCATGGCGCCTGCTCAAGACCAAGTAGGTTGGCAAGCCGCACCGACGAAGAATAGAAGAAGAAGACAAGCTCCCCGGCCAACTCCGGAAGTTCACATAAAGGGCGTTACAACCCGACTAGCACCGCCACCGGTGACACCCGTTTGGCATGACATAGCCCCCCGACTAGTCATGAGGCACCCTACTCACAACAAGAAAAAGCACATCACGATGCGGGTGCACAAGGAGACTAGCCCGGCAGTCAAAAGACTCCAGGCTATTATTGATGGGCTTGAAGACTATGAGCAGCCCGAGATCTAGCCTGTGGAGCTGAAAGAGTATGTCCCTTGGGAGGAGTCGAGTCACTTGAACTAGCTCGAGAAGCAGAAGCCGAGACGAAGGAAGAACAACTCTTGTGGGGTGAGCTTCCCCAAGAGCGGCTGCCAGCCACCGAGGAAAAGAAGAAAAAGAAGAAGAGAAGACCCAGAAACAAGAAGCAGAGTTGGGTCGTCCTTTCCTACAACACCCTCTCAGCACTATTTGACACGGCCCTCTCCCTGGGAGAGGAAGAACAAGAAGCGTCCGCCGAGCCATCAAAGGTGAATCAGACTGAAGCATCTACTTCCCAACATGCCACCAGGTCGGGAAGAACGTGGGGATGCCCTCCTCGGGCCAACCACAACATCCTACTTAGGGGAGAACAACCATATCACATCCCCGAGCCTAGAGTCCAAGGCATGGAGATCCCCCCTCCATCAGGCCTCTACCCCGGAGAACCAAGTGGCCAGAGTGCCCCGTCATTCATTGAATTTCTTACAACTCAGAGGGGAGGACAGTCAGGCCCCCGCAAGTCCCAGCAGACAAAAAAGGCAGGCAACCCCTCGGCTCCGTCTGCGGCAATCCCTCCTTGGCCAAGGGAAGAGCCCGATAACATCCCAAATCTTGTCGAGTTCTTGCAAGAAAAGGAAGTGACCCAGCAGGCCCCAAAAGCTCAAGCGGCATACGACCCAATGGAGGAGGCACCTGTTGAGTCGGCTCCCTAGGCCCAGACTGGGGGCAGGCGTAGTAGAGCCGAAGAAATGAAGTTGCTCGAAGTCTAACCTGGCAACAGAATAGTCAAACACCTGAAGAAGATCCCAGCCATGTTTACTGTCTGGGAAATCCAGTCCTTAGATGAAGAAACACGTCAAGCTGTCATCGCCGCACTCCAGACACCAGCATATGTTGAAGCCTGCCTTGTAGAAATGTCACCTGAAGTACCTGTGGCCTTCACAGAAGAGGACATGCTTTTACCAACCTGCAGTCACAACATGCCACTCTACATGAAGGGGCAGCTTAATGGGCATCCCATCAACAGAGTCTTGATCGACCCTGGGGCAGCCGTGAATATACTCCCCTACTGGGTGTACCAGAAGCATTATTTTGACGTACACCTAATTGAGGTCAAGAATGTCAAGATTGATGGTTTCAAACAGAAGTGTGAGGTCCCCAAGGGGGTCGCAGAGTTCAACCTCTCCCTCGATGACTTCACAACCAAGGTCCTATTCCATGTGATCAACTCCAACACCTCTTACAAGGCGTTGCTCGGCCGACCTTGGCTGCATCAAAATAGGGTGGTACCATCCACTCTGCACCAATGCATCAAGTACCTCGGCAACGGGAAAGATGAGAGAATCTTTGCTAACCTCCACCCTTTCGAAGTGTTTGAATGTCACTTGTTGGATGCCACTTTGTATTTGGAGAAGCCGAATCAAGCACCCCAAGTCACTCAGGACAAAGGAAAGAAGAAAGCAGAGCCTGACAATTGGTTCCCTCCACCACCGCCAGGCTATGTGGCCCCCCCTCAGGTGTCATTTGTTTCTAAAGCAAAAGGGGTGATCAAAGCCACTCCCCTTCCCATCTATCCTACACCAGGGACGCCATACCTCGAAGACTTGCTGGAGGATGTCAAGGTCCCGCCCGGGATCATCAAGCCCCTTGCAGAAGCTGACTGCCAGGTGGTCGAACCACTAAAGACCTTCGAGGTGCCGAACCCCGGGGGCCCGTCTACCATCTTCTATGTAGCTGAAGAGCACCCGGCCAGAGGGGATGATGATTGTAAACTCCCCGATGAGCTGCACGACCCACTCGTCCCGATCATGGGGCTGCCTGACATAACCGGCCGTGTAGTCAAAATGACCAGGAAACAAGGGATACTCTTCTGCCAGCTCTCCAGTCGGAAAGAAATGTTCAAGAAGATCTGGAACCCACCAAACCTGGAACGGAGGTTGTTGCAGATCACCCAGCACCCGGGCTTGGGTTTCTCAATAGAATATTCCTTTGAAGCCAATGTGATATCAGTCTCGGCTCCGAACGGTGATAGCACCGCAGGCAATGCAGGCCTGCGAGAAGTCGAAGATCGTCGGCACCCTACACCTCCGACCAACGAAGATCAAGAGGAAGAGGTGTTCCTGTGGAATCCACCTCCCTACAGGAACAAGGGGAAGGTCCCGCCCTCCTCTAAGAGATCGACCCCGAATAGCCACAGTAGCAGGGTACCATTATCCTCCCCTACCGTTGATGCAAAGGGCGGGGAAGCGAGTAGCACTCCAGGGCCCGCTCAATGCGACTCTGCTCTGTTTGCCCTATGCTTCCAGCAACAGCGGGAAATTGAGATATTGAAGGCTCGGTTGGCTAAAGTGACCGCACTTGTGTCTGACTTGATCGAGGGCATCTTCCACCAGTAGAACATCGACATGCACCAATCCCCGAATACCATTCTGAACGCCCCCATGCACTTGAAAAAGGAGGCAAGGGATGCAGTTGTTTCTCCAGTCGGACGATTGGCCAAGCAAAATCCTACACTACAAGAAAGGATGCAAAGGCCTTACTCTTTCCCAAAGAGCAAGACCCGAGGGATTTTTGACTGGGCCCGCCACCATGGCAAGGTCTCCCTCCCGAGGTCTAAAAGGCCGCAAGATGCTCGCAGAAATGGTGACCCTTTGTTTTACCCTTATCACCAAGTACTGAGTCACCCTATCGAAGACTGCTACGTCTTCAAGGATATTGCTCAAGATCTAATTGAGAGAGATGAGCTCAGAATGGGAGATTATGTGGTGGCCCCACCACGCCCCCATGTGGCAGGCGGCCACGAAAGAGGTGTTTACATGGTGTCAGTTCAGCACCATATTTTTGAAGATGTAGCTGAGAATGAACTACCCCAGCCGCCGACAGTGGAACAGTCCCCAGTGTGGCAATCAATCACCTCGGCTCCTGCGGGAGCTGTCTATGATCACTACCAAGAAGATCCTAGAGAAGTCCTTTACTTCTCCACACAGGAGAACCCCTCGGAGCCACATACAACAGGCCCGGAAGAGGGAGAAACAAGCAAAGCCTCATTACCCAACGAGGCAGAGCAAGAAGACGCCTATGGTGTCCTTGAAGCAGAAGATGGTGAAGACCAAGATTTCATCGACCTACTGCTAGTGCCGTCGGAAATTGAAGATGGCGGCCAGGCCACAGTAGATGAGCTCCTTGAAATTAACCTAGGCACAGAAAGTGACCCCAGGCCGACCTTTCTAAGTGCCCTTCTTCCTCTACAAGAGAGGGAACAATATGTCAAATTGCTGCAACAATTCCGGGACTATTTCACCTGGAACTACAAAGAGATGCCCGGCCTGAGCCCCAGCGTGACTCAACATATTCTGGCTATTGATCCCAAGGTGGAGCCGGTGAAGCAGTCCCCCCGGCGTATGAGGCCAAAGCTGATAAAATAGATTTGCAAAGAAGTTGACAAGCTCATAGATGTCGGTTTGTAGCTGAAAACCAATACACCACTTGGTTGACCAACATTGTGCCAGTAAAGAAGAAAAATGGACAGATCAGGATCTGCGTTGACTTCCGTGACCTGAATAAAGCTTGCCCAAAAGATGACTTTCCGTTGCCCGTCACCGAAGTGATGATTGATGCAACTACCGGCCATGAGGCCTTGTCCTTCATGGACGGATCATTCGGCTATAATCAAATATGGATAGCTGAACATGACCGAATTCATACGGCCTTCCGGTCACCTAAAGGGATATTTCACTACAAAAGAATGCTCTTCGGCCTCAAGAACGCTGGCGCCACTTACCAGCGGGCGATGACCAAGATATTCGACGAACTGCTATATAGCAAAGTCGAATGCTACATTGATGATCTAGTCGTCAAGACAAAGAAAAGGGGGGATCACCTGAATGACCTTAGAGTCATCTTCGTGAGACTCCGGCAGTACGAGCTGAAAATGAACCCAATGAAGTGTGCCTTTGACGTCTCTAGTGGAAAGTTTCTCTGCTTCAATGTCCAATATAGGGGGATCGAGATCGACCCCTTTAAAATAAAAGCCATTCATGAGCTACCTCCTCTAAACAATTTGGGAGAGTTAAGGTCCCTACAAGGCCGGCTAGCCTACATCCGAAGATTTATCTCCAATTTATCGGGGCGCTGTCAACCATTCCACAAATTAATGATGAAGAATGCACCTTTCAACTGGAACCAGGAATGTTAGAAGGCCTTCGATCGGCTGAAGGATTACTTAAAGGCCCCGCCTGTGTTGGGGGCACCTGTCAAGGGGAGGCCACTTATTCTATATATAGCTGCCACCAAATGTTCGCTGGGGGCAATGCTCTCCCAGAACAATGATGAGGGGAAGGAGCAAGCTCTCTATTACCTCAGCCGAAGACTAGTGGGGGCAGAAGCAAAATACACCCCGGTTGAGAAGGTTTATCTCGCCTTGGTCTTCGCAGTCAAGAAGCTGAGGCATTACATGATCTCGCATGAAGTGAGCTTGATCTCTAAGGCTGACCCAGTCAAGCACATTCTCTCCCAGCCAATCCTGAAGGGACGTCTCAACAAGTGGGCCATACTGTTAATGGAATTTGACATCACCTACGTGCCTCAGAATGCCGTTAAGGGTCAAGCCATGGCCGATTTCTTTACAGCACACCCTGTGCCTGAAGATTCCCCACTGGCCACGAAGCTGCCTGAAGATGAAACACTATAGATGGACGAAGCCCAAAAGATCGCCTGGCAGTTGCACTTTGATGGAGCTTCGAGAACAGAAGCAACCCCGTCTAGGCACAAAAAAGTACGGGCTGGGGTCAGCATTGTCCTTAAATCCCCTGAGGGAGAAGTATTGCACACATCATGCTCCATTAACAAGCCTTGCACAAATAATGAGGCAGAGTATGAAGCTCTGATCATTGGTCTCCAAGTCGCTTTGCAAATGGAGATTAAAATATTACATGTGTTTGGCGATTCATTGCTGGTCGTCAAGCAGGTCCAGGGATAGTTTGACGTCCGAAAACCCGAATTACTCCCTTACCATGCTAAGGAGAAACGGCTCATGCAACGGTTCTACCTCATTGAGATAGGTCACGTTGCCAGAGGAGAGAATGCACAAGCCGATGCACTGGCAAAATTGGCGAGTTCATTGGCAGTCCCGCTAGATGGATCCCTCAGCATCCGGGTGGTGAATCTGCTCCAAGTGCCTAGCATGATAGAAGGGCCAGAAGAAGAAGAACTTGAGGCCGCCATAGCGGAAGCCGTCAGCCTACCCGACTGGAGGGACCCCCTTTTGCAGTGGTTTAAATATCAGCAGCTGCCCAGGCAAAGGGAAGAGAAGATCAAGTTAATCAGAACAAAGGACTCTTACGAGGTCCGGAACGGGATCCTATTCCGAATTATGGCAAATGCCAAACGGAAGGTGCTCCTCCGATGTTTATCCACTGAAGAAGCTTGGAAAGTCATGAAAGAGGTTCACGCTGGAACAGCTGGTGCACATCAGGCAAGACCAAAAATGAAGATTGAAATAAAGAAGCTTGGCTACTATTGACCGACAATGTTCGATGACTGCTGCAAGTATGCCAAGTCTTGTCAGAAATGCCTGGAGCACGCGGCGGTGCTTAGAAGGCCGCCCGTGCCGCTGCATCCAACATTGCCGAGTTGGCCTTTTGCCTAATGGGGAACAGACGTCGTGGGTCCACTGCCCGCATCATCCGCTAGGTGCAAGTACATCTTGGCCGCAACTGATTACTTCTCCCGCTAGGCGGAAGCTGTTGCCTTGAAAGAAGTGACCGGGGAAATCGTTGCCAGGTTTGTCCGCCGCAGCATCATATTCCGATTTGGCACTCCGAACCGAATTATCTCAGATAATGGAAGCCACTTCCGCAACCAGAAAGTCTACCGGCTGGCAGAGAAGTACAAGATCGATTTAAGGACGTCGACCCCTACAACCCACAGGCCAATGGCTTGGCTGAAGCTTTCAATAAAACTCTTTGTACTCTCCTATCCAAAATTGTTAGTTCTAACAAGAGAGACTAGGAGGAGAAAATGTACAAGGCCCTATGGGCGTACCGGACTGTATACAAATCTCCAACGGGTTGTTCACCCTTATCCTTGGTGTATGGCTCAGAAGCTATTGTCCCCATTAAGATGGAAATACCCTCCCTTCGGGTCGCAATCCAGCACAGGTTGGTCTGGGAAGAGCAAAAAAATGTCTAGCGAAGGCTCGAAGAGCTCTCCAACTTGGAGGGGAAAAGGCTCCAAGCACAGCAGAATATCCAGGTCTATCAGGCCTGAATATCGTGTGCCTTTGACAAGCTCGTCAAGGAGTGTGAATTCAAAAAGGGTGACCTCGTCATGGTCAAGAGAAGAGAAGTCATGGCTTCCAATCCCAAGGGCAAGCTGAATGAGAATTGGCTTGGGCCGTATGTAGTCCAGAAGGTCTACGAGGGTGGAGCGTATGTAATCGTCAACTATCGGGGGGAGGTTCAGTTTTCACCCCTCAATGGTAGGCATTTAAGATTGTACCATGCTCCGATTCCCCCATTCAATGAATGATGAATTTCTCTACCCCGCTCCGGGCGAATTTGCATTGGTATTGTCCAGATGGTTTGGGCACTATCTATCTTGCATTTTAGGAAAAAAGAGAGAAAAAAAAAGGAAAAGAACAAAAGGAGAGAAGAACAAAAAAAGATAAAATAAAGATAAAATAAAGAGAGGAAAAAAGGAAGAGGAAAAAGGAGGGGAGGAATCGGTCTCCCCTTATTAACACTCACTCTTATCTTCATGTATTCCAATAAACGAATCAGCCATGTCAGCCCTTGACACCTTGTCGGCACTCACGAAGGACACCCCACCCGAACCTTTCGTCCGGGATTGGGGAATCAACCTTTTCCCTTGCTTTGGCACCAACCCCGTGTCAATGAACAAACCATGTCGGTCTCCGACTCCCTGTCGGCATCGATGAACAAACCTGTGGTCCGGACCTTTAACCCGGTTCCATGAACAAAAAGACCCTTGCTTTGGCACCAACCCCGTGTCAATGAACAAACCACGTCGGTCTCCGACTCCCTGTCGGCATCGATGAACAAACCTGTGGTCTGGACCTTTCGTCTGGTTCCATGAACAAAAAGACCCTTGCTTTGGCACCAACCCCGTGTCAATGAACAAACCACGTCGGTCTCCAACTCCCTGTCGGCATCGATAAACAAACCTGTGGTCCGGACCTTTCACCTGGTTCCATGAACAATTCTAGACCTTTCGCCCGGTTCCATGAAGAAAAAGACCCTTGCTTTGGCACCAACCCCGTGTCAATGAACAAACCACGTCGGTCTCCGACTCCCTATCGGCATCGATGAATAAACATGTGGTCCGGACCTTTCGTCTGGTTCTATGAACAAAAAGACCCTTGCTTTGGCACCAACCCCATGTCAATGAATAAACCATGTCGGTCTCTGACTCCCTATCGGCATCGATGAACAAACCTGTGGTCCGGACCTTTCGCCCGATTCCATGAACAAAAAGACCCTTGCTTTGGCACCAACCCCGTGTCAATGAACAAACCACGTCGGTCTCCGACTCCCTGTCGGCATCGATGAACAAACCTGTGGCCCGGACCTTTCGTCTAGTTCCATGAACAAAATACCCTTGCTTTGGCACTAACCCCGTGTCAATGAATAAACCACCTTAGTATTACAATTCCTCATCCCACCGACGAACAAACCTGTGGCCTCGGCCTTTCGTCCAGGTCGATGAACAAGAAAGAACTCCTTTGCTTGGCTCGGACCTTCCGTCCAAGTCGATGAACAAAAAGAACCTCCTTGCTTGGCTCGGACCTTCCATCCACGTCTACGGATAGAAGGAACTCCTTTGCTTGGCTCGGACCTTCCATCCAGGTCGATGAACAAAAAAAATCTCTTTGCTTGGCTCGGACCTTCCGTCCAAGTTGATGAACAAAAAGAACTGATGTGACACTAAATGCAGCAAGATGAAATGAGACCCTTGGACCTAATTCGCAAGAACACACAAGAGAACAAGCACAAAATGCCGAACACCGCGCGCACCCGATTCCCTAGGTGACTCGGTGATGCCGAGTAAGATAGTGGGTCTAGCCCCTAGCTGGTTAGAGGACCAGCACTTGCTAAGTTGTCCCTCCCAAAGGTTGAAGGCCCACAATCACGGGCGGCCGGGGTGCCTTGGGGCACTAGGACACTCACTCACTAACCACGGTGACCACACGGCAAAGGTGGATCCGGGATCGAGCTCTCCTCCTCACCGACCAGCGGACTAATGAAACGGATATGAAATGAACAGAAAGGACGGAGCAAAGTTTTAGAGGCTTACCTAGCCGGCTTGAGGAAGCCGACTTCGCTCGGAGACGAGGGCGAGCGGGGAAGTGTGTTCCCCGCACACTGCGCCGGTGTAGCTTCACGCCTGCGAGAATATCATTACAACACTACTCCTCACGCAGGAGGGGTGGCCTCGGGGTGGGGAATTAATAGCTTTACACCCAAACACTACCACCTCACAGGGTGGGGCTTTCAGGCAGCCAACCGGGGAGGGGAGGATGGGCCGAAACGGGTAGAAGAGAACTAAGAAAGTTGATGCAGCCGGCTGGAATTCTGGACGGGAAGCCGCTGTTGCCGCCGTCCCGAGCTAGTCCGAACTCCGATTTCGAAGATTCCACCTCCTGGAGTTTCCTGACTTGATGCTGGTGATGTCTGAATTTTTGGACGGCCTCTGGAGTCGGAGACTGGCGACACCGGTGACTGAACCGAGGCAGCAAATGTGGTCTCTGGCCGGACCTGTTCTGTAGCAGTAGGTTGCAGACACGGTGGTGAACTCTCCCGAACTCCGAATGGCACAAAACCAGCGGCGTTGTCTTCGTGGTTGAAGTAGCTAACAGCAGGAAGTGGTGGGGAGACGATCCCAGATCGGTGGTGACTTGGGTCTTGGGAAGAGTGAACTCTGGTCGATGCAGCCTGAGAAAACTGACCTGGATGGTGCGAAGGAGAAAATTCGTAACTCTGTCCCACGGTGTCCAAATGGTGATCCGTTTCCTGACCCTAAAAGGGGACAGAGAGGAGCAGAACTTTGATGAAGAAACCTGAGCCTGGTTCAGCCTTGGTGGATCGTGGCACCCTGTTCTTGTCGGTTCTGGTGTTGGATGGAGTCCTCTCTGCGCGATTGTGGGAGAATCGCCCTAGCCAGCAGCTCCGATCTCAGAATGAGGTGAAACCACCTCGCCTTCGAAGCTGACGTGGAGCTCTTTCCAGGGATGTAGGATACGCCCTCAGCAGCACAAGGATGGAGCTGTGGCCGTCGCTGCAACTGGAGGTTGATCTGCAGGTCGGCCTGCACACGAAGCTGAAACTAGGATGACGAGGAAGAAGGCTTCTTGGGTGAGTGAAGGTGGGTGTGGTGCGGCCAAGTGGAGTTGTGGGGCTCTTGTGTGGTGTGTAGGGGGATGAGGAGGGGAGGAATGGTCGAAGTCTGCAGAGGGAGGGGGTGGTGGAGAGAGTGGACGCAGCAATGGGGAAGGAAGGTGGGGTTCGGCCTTAGCAAGAGGGGAGGAGGAATGGGGTGGCTAGGGGCGAACTTGGGAGGAGGGGGGGTGGTATGGTCGACCTAGGGAGATGAAGAGACTCCTTGGGGAGGGGAAAGGGCCCTTGGGAGGTGGAAGGTTGCTTGGGGAAGGGGGAGTGAAGCCTTGGGAAGGGGAAAGGGTGCTTGGGGAGATGGAGTGATTAATGGTGTGAAGTAATGGGGTCTTGGGAGGTGAAGAGACTTGCCTAGGTGGCAAGTGATGTGGCAAGGGGTGAGGAGAGAGAGGAAATTTGAACTAGAGAGAGAGAATTAGAGTGAGAGAGAGAATTAGACTCAAGTGGATGCAAGCTTTCAATAATTCTTCATTAACCACAAGAGGAGGGGTTGGGGCCCTATTTATAGGGAAATCCCTTTTACAAATAGGTCCTCGACACTTCACACACTAACACAAAAGCCAAGGGGAAGGGGGGTGCGCCCATGGGCCTAGCCCAGAGGCAAGGGCCCATTAACAAGCACAAAGACTCATGTGACTCAACTAAGGACAATTAATTAAAAAAAACCTAGGTACAAGACTCAAATAAAAGACAAAAGTACATGATAATGATAGGGAAAAATCACACAGTGACCTAGGTAAAGATACTGAGATCCACTCCGGAACAGGGACGGCCTCCTAGCTGCTCCCGGGTGGGAGGGAAGTGCCAAGCCATAGGGAATCGCGAGTGATGTCCTCATCAATTTCCCCGGGCTGGAAAAAGCTCGACTCTGTCGAGTAGAGGCCCTCCCTGCTGTGGTACCGCTCCAACAGGTCAGGATCTAGCTGCTGGAGATCTTCCCTGCTTACCCAGGCGTCGTCCGAGGGTGGTCGTCCCTTCCACCGGACTAGATAGCGCTCATAAGCCTTGCTCCTTGTGTTGGTGACCTGTTCATCTAATATCCGCTCCACTTTATCACGCTGGTTCCTCAAGTCGGGTGGAGCTCTCTGTGGTGTGGGGGTACTCTCAAAGGATGGGTCTGGCCGAATATCCTCACTAGGTGTCACCGCGGGGCCCCTGTAGGGCACCAGGTCCGCCACATTGAATGTGGGGCTTACTCCATATTCTTCGGGAAGGTCCAATACGTAAGCATTGGTGCCAAGTCGTCTCAGCACCTGGAAGGGGCCAGCCCCACGTGGTCTCAACTTTGAGGCATTCCCAGGGAACAACCTCTCCATTCTCACCATCACAAAATCACCTATCTGGAACTCCTGGTGGCGACGGTGGGAATCAGCTGATCTTTTGTAGATCTCATTGCTCTTGTTGATGTTCTTGCGAATTTCCTCATGCAACTCTCTAAGGTGTTGGGCAAATGACTCAGCAGTGATAGACACCCTAGCGTGAGGGGGTAGGGGAATGAGATCAGTAGGCTTCCTAGGTTTGTAACCATGCACAGCTTCAAAGGGACTCATGCCTATGGACCTACTGGTGGAATTATTGTATGCAAACTCGGCTTGGGGCAGAATGAGATCCCAATTTCCAGGACGGTCCTTAACAAGACATCTAAGAAGATTCCCCAGACTCCGATTGACGACCTCTGTTTGGCCATCAGTTTGGGGGTGATAGGCTGTGGAAAATTTAAGCAAGGTCCCCATTAGGTGCCAAAGGGTTTTCCAGAAATAACTAGTGAATTTGATGTCCCTGTCAGAGATGATGGTCTTGGGTAGGCCATGGAGACGAACCACCTCATCAAAGAATAGACGGGCCACGTGGGAAGCATCAGAGGTTTTTGAACAGGGGATGAAATGGGCCATTTTTAAGAATCTGTCCACGACCACAAAGATGGAGTCATGCTTCCTCTGGGTTCGGGGTAGCCCTAACACGAAGTCCATACTTAGGTCCTGCCATGGCCGATCGGGAACGGGTAGAGGGGTGTATAGGCCAGTGTTTTGTTTGACTTGTTTGGCAGTCGCACATGTGCGGCATTGCCCCACAATCTTGGCCACATCCCTCTTGAGGCTGGGCCAATAGAACTGCCCCTCAACCAGGTCAATAGTCTTGTGTACCCCAAAATGTCCAGCTAGGCCCCCAGCATGTAACTCCCAAACCCATAAATCCCTTAGCGAAGTCCTAGGGATGCAAAGCCGATGCCCTTTGAAGAGGAACCCATCCTCTATGATAAAGCCATGGTGTTCTTGGGAGGAGTGGGTGGTTAGGTGGGTGTGAATGGGCCCAAATTCGGGACAAGTCGGGTATTCTTCCCTCATCCGATCGAAGCCTATGACTTCTACTCGGACGGTGGCCAATAGGGAGACCCTCCTGCTAAGAGCATCCGCAGCACAGTTCTCACTCCCGGCCTTATGTTTGATCACAAATGTGTAGGCCTGGATGTACTCAACCCATCTAGCATGTCGAGCATTCAATTTCTGTTGAGAGTTGAGGTATTTTAGAGCCTCATGGTCAGAGAATATGACAAATTCTTTGGGTAGGAGGTAGTGCCTCCAATGGCGGAGGGATTGCACCACCGCATAGAATTCTTTGTCATAGGTTGTATATTTGAGCCTGGCATCACACAACTTCTCGCTAAAGTAAGCCACGGGATGTCCCTCTTGGCTGAGGATCCCACCAATTCCTACCCCAGAAGCATCACAAGTTACTTCAAAGACTTTGGAGAAGTCCAGGAGGCATAAAACCGGGGCTTGGGTCATTCTATCTTTGAGTTCCTGGAAGGCCTTAGTAGCTGACTTAGTCCACACAAAGGTTCCCTTTTTGAGGCAATCTGTGATTGGGGCTGTGATGGTGCTAAACCCACGGATGAACCTTCGGTAGAAAGTGGCTAAGCCATGGAAGCTCCGGACTTCATGGAGAGTGCGGGGCTCCGGCCAGTCAATGATGGCTTGGACCTTTTCGGGGTCTATAGATACACCTTTGGTGGAGACAACATACCCAAGGAAGGTAATGGAATCTGTCATGAAATGACATTTTCCTAGGTTGGCAAAGAGGCTTTCCTTCCTAAGGGTGGTGCAGACCTGCCTGATGTGGTTGAGGTGGGCTTCCTTGGACTGGCTGTAGATGAGGATGTCATCGAAATAGACTACAAGGAAAACCCCAATGTAGGGCCTGAGGGCCTCGGTCATGAGGCGCATAAATGTGCTTGGGGCATTGGAAAGCCCAAAAGGCATCACCAGCCATTCATAGAGTCCATCTTTGGTCTTAAAGGCTATTTTCCATTCATCCCCGGGCCTTATCCTCACTTGGTGGTAGCCACTTTTGAGATCTATCTTGGAAAAAATGGTGGCTCCCGCAAGCATGTCAAGCATATCGTCAAGTCTAGGTATAGGGAACCTATATTTGACGGTGATCTTGTTGATGGCCCTACTATCGACACACATTCGCCATGTCCCATCTTTCTTTGGTGTGAGAAGAGCGGGGACGGCGCAGGGGCTTTTGCTAAGCCTGAGAAAGCCTTTTCTAACAAGCTCTTCTACTTGCCTCCTTAACTCAGCATGTTCGGTGGGGTTGAGGCGATAGTGTGGTAGATTTGGAAGGGAGGCTCCCGGGACAAAATCTATGGCATGCTGAACATCCCTCATGGGAGGTAGTTGGTCCGGCAGTTCATCGGGAAACACATCCTTGAACTCTTCAAGGAGTGGGTATACTTCCACGGGATGGGGGTTGGAGGGTGTTGACTCTCCTAGACAAAGGACAACAGCGCACACGGGGGTTCCTTGGGCAACTTCCTCTTCTAACTCCTTTCTAGTGATGAGGTGGAGGCCTTTGATTGGCCCGGTGGGAACTTCGGGGATGGGGTTTTGGGAGGTTGATTGTGTGGGTGTAGGCGGGCCCTTGGAGCTTGGTGAGGGAATGGGAGGAATCCCCATAGTGGGTGGTTCCTTTCGGGGTGGGGATGGGTTGAGGCGGATGACCTTCCCCTCGTGCACAAAGGTGCATGTGTTCGTCTTCCCATAGATAGTAGCATCTACATCGTATATCCAAGGTCTCCCAAGTAGGATGCTTCCTACAGCCATAGGTATGATATCACACCAAATTTGCCCTTGGTAGGATGAGAAGGTGATGGGGATAAGACAACATGTGCTGACGGGGAGGGAGTGGTTGTTGATCCATGACACACGGTAGGGTTTGGGGTGGGGTGTCGGGGTAAGCCCAAGGAGTTTGACGGTGTCCGGGGACACGGCATTTACACAACTCCCATTGTCTAAGATGATCTTCCTAACATGATTCCCAATTTTGATGAAAGTATGGAAGATGGAGGTCCTACGCCAATCCTCCTCTTGGGGTTGGGTAAGAGTGCATCTTATCACCCCAAGGTGGGCTGATTGGTGGTCATCTTCTACACCCTCTTCAATGAATTGCTCCTCGTACTCATCTTCCCACCCTATGGCAGCCTCGTACTCCTCCACATTCTCATGAGATTCTTGGGAGGTGGTGGGTACGCTCTCCATGACAAGATTGGACATCCCCTTGGAGGGGCATTGGGTGGCTATATGGCCATAACCATGACACCGGAAACACTTAATCGAACTATTCTCTGGGGCCTTCCCTTTGGAGATTTCCTCTCTTCAGGGATAGGGATTGGGTGGAGTGGTTTTGGTAGGAGGAGGGTTGGTTGACTGTGGGTAGGTCCGGGTGGGGGTACCCCCACTAGGAGTAGGGGTTTTCAACAAGGGCGGAAGGTTGGGTCGTGGACCCATGTTTCTAGGCTCAACCGGACGGGCAGGGGTGACCCTTGAATTCCTAAAGAACCTCTCCGTATCCCGAGCTATTTGATAAGCCATTTCAAGGGAATCCACATCCCTCATAATTAACTCCTTTTTGATGTATGGATGGAGACCATTCCTAAATCGTGATAGGGTGACGGCTAACTCCTCATGTACTCCACATTTTAGAAGATAGGAGTCAAACAATTCTATGTACTCTACCACGGATTTTCCCTCCTGGGTGAGGCATTGCCATTCATCTAAGAGTGTTTGGGTGTAGGAGTGGGGAAGGTATTTGAACCTTAATTGGGCTTTCATGCCTTCCCATGTTTGAATGGGTTCTTCCCTCCTAATTCTCTTCCTAGTTTCAACACTCATCCAATAGGTCTTGGCCAATTTAGTAAGGTGCATTTTGGCTAGCCTAACCTTCCTCTCTTCGGTCATTGGGTACCAATCGAAGTATTGGTCCATAGCACTCTCCCATTCTAGGTACACATGTGGGTTATGTGACCCATCAAAGTTAGGAGCGTCAACTTTGATCATCCTAAGTAGGTAGTCATCCGGGTCATCCCTTGGTCGCCTCTCCAAAGCTCTATGTGGGCGGGGCCTCTCATTCTCGGGGTAATAGTCATTCTCTAAGTCCTCCCTTTCATGCTCAACCCGGAGTGGTGGGGCCCTTTGGGGAGTGTTCCTAGGGGGGGTCCTAGCTTCCTCAATCCTATCCAATCGAGTGACCACACCATTCATTCGCTCCGTGAGGGCTAGAATGGCAGCCTCTATCCGTTCTATAGGAGTTGGGGGAGTTCCCCTAGGGTTTGCCTTGGAAATTGGGATCCATGGGTGGATCGGAGGTAGTGGGATCGGGTCGGTATGGGGTGCCCCTACGGGTGGACATGCACAAGGTATTGATGAGGAAAATGCAATTGTCCTGGGACCTAGGCTTGTAGAGACAAGTCTAAAACTTGCTCTGATACCACTTGATGTGACACTAAATGCAGCAAGATGAAATGAGACCCTTGGACCTAATTCGCAAGAACACACAAGTAAGAGAACAAGCACAAAACGCCGAACACCGCGCGCACCCGATTCCCTAGGTGACTCGGTGATGCCGAGTAAGATAGTGGGTCTAGCCCCTAGCTGGTTAGAGGACCAGCACTTGCTAAGTCGTCCCTCCCAAAGGTTGAAGGCCCACAATCACAGGCGGCCGGGGTGCCTTGGGGCACTAGGACACTCACTCACTAACCACGGTGACCACACGGCAAAGGTGGATCCGGGATCGAGCTCTCCTCCTCACCGACCAGCGGACTAATGAAACGGATATGAAATGAACAGAAAGGACGGAGCAAAGTTTTAGAGGCTTACCTAGCCGGCTTGAGGAAGCCGACTTCGCTCGGAGACGAGGGCGAGCGGGGAAGTGTGTTCCCCGCACACTGCGCCGGTGTAGCTTCACGCCTGCGAGAATATCATTACAACACTACTCCTCACGCAGGAGGGGTGGCCTCGGGGTGGGGAATTAATAGCTTTACACCCAAACACTACCACCTCACAGGGTGGGGCTTTCAGACAGCCAAGCGGGGAGGGGAGGATGGGCCGAAACGGGTAGAAGAGAACTAAGGAAGTTGATGCAGCCGGCTGGAATTCTGGACGGGAAGCCGCTGTTGCCGCCGTCCCGAGCTAGTCCGAACTCCGATTTCAAAGATTCCACCTCCTGGAGTTTCCTGACTTGATGCTGGTGATGTCTGAATTTTTGGACGGCCTCTGGAGTCGGAGAATGGCAACACCGGCGACTGAACCGAGGCAGCAAATGTGGTCTCTGGCCGGACCTGTTCTGTAGCAGTAGGTTGCAGACACGGTGGTGAACTCTCCCGAACTCCGAATGGCACGAAACCAGCGGCGTTGTCTTCGTGGTTGAAGTACCTAACAGCAGGAAGTGGTGGGGAGACGATCCCAGATCGGTGGTGACTTGGGTCTTGGGAAGAGTGAACTCTGGTCGATGCAGCCTGAGAAAACTGACCTGGATGGTGCGAGGGAGAAAATTCGTAACTCTGTCCCACGGTGTCCAAATGGTGATCCGTTTCCTGACCCTGAAAGGGGACAGAGAGGAGCAGAACGTTGATGAAGAAACCCGAGCCTGGTTCAGCCTTGGTGGATCGTGGCACCCTGTTCTTGTCGGTTCTGGTGTTGGATGGAGTCCTCTCTGCGCGATTGTGGGAGAATCGCCCTAGCCAGCAGCTCCGATCTCAGAATGAGGTGAAACCACCTCGCCTTCGAAGCTGACGTGGAGCTATTTCCAGGGATGTAGGATACGCCCTCAGCAGCACAAGGATGGAGCTGTGGCCGTCGCTGCAACTGGAGGTTGATCTGCAGGTCGGCCTGCACACGAAGCTGAAACTAGGATGACGGGGAAGAAGGCTTCTTGGGTGAGTGAAGGTGGGTGTGGTGCGGCCAAGTGGAGTTGTGGGGCTCTTGTGTGGTGTGTAGGGGGATGAGGAGGGGAGGAATGGTCGAAGTCTGCAGAGGGAGGGGGTGGTGGAGAGAGTGGACGCAGCAATGGGGAAGGAAGGTGGGGTTCGGCCTTAGCAAGAGGGGAGGAGGAATGGGGTGGCTAGGGGCGAACTTGGGAGGAGGGGGGGTGGTATGGTCGACCTAGGGAGATGAAGAGACTCCTTGGGGAGGGGAAAGGGCCCTTGGGAGGTGGAAGGTTGCTTGGGGAAGGGGGAGTGAAGCCTTGGGAAGGGGAAAGGGTGCTTGGGGAGATGGAGTGATTAATGGTGTGAAGTAATGGGGTCTTGGGAGGTGAAGAGACTTGCCTAGGTGGCAAGTGATGTGGCAAGGGGTGAGGAGAGAGAGGAAATTTCGAACTAGAGAGAGAGAATTAGAGTGAGAGAGAGAATTAGACTCAAGTGGATGCAAGCTTTCAATAATTCTTCATTAACCACAAGAGGAGGGGTTGGGGCCCTATTTATAGGGAAATCCCTTTTACAAATAGGTCCTCGACACTTCACACACTAACACAAAAGCCAAGGTGAAGGGGGGTGCGCCCATGGGCCTAGCCCAGAGGCAAGGGCCCATTAACAAGCACAAAGACTCATGTGACTCAACTAAGGACAATTAATTAAAAAAAACCTAGGTACAAGACTCAAATAAAAGACAAAAGTACATGATAATGATAGGGAAAAATCACACAGTGACCTAGGTAAAGATACTGAGATCCACTCCGGAACAGGGACGGCCTCCTAGCTGCTCCCGGGTGGGAGGGAAGTGCCAAGCCATAGGGAATCGCGAGTGATGTCCTCATCAAGAACCTCCTTGCTTGGCTCGGACCTTCCGTCCAAGTCTACGAACAAAAGGAACTCCTTTGCTTGGCTCGGACCTTCCGTCCAGGTCGATGAACAAAAAATCTCTTTGCTTGGCTCGGACCTTCCGCCCAAGTCGATGAACAAAAAGGACCCCCTTTGCTTGGCTCGGACCTTCCGTCCAAGTCCATGAACACAAAGAAACCCCTCCTTGCTTGGCTCGGACCTTCCGTCCAAGTCCATGAACACAAAGAAACCCCTCCTTGCTTGGCTCGGACCTTCCGCCCGAGTCGATGAATGAATACCTTTCCTAAACCCAGCACAAGTCACCAACTCCCCCGTGGGGTTGGCCTCATCTAAGTCGTTTTGGGCCTTCGCCTGGGGTGACGCATAGGCCCCTCCTTCTTGCTTCGGCATTCACCCCATGCCGATGACTAAACCTCCACTCAGACATGTCGGTCCGCGTGCATACGTGGTGAAGCGATCCCCTCAACCCTTCACTGAAGGGGTGAGCGCTTTCCTGTGAATTCGCACCGGACCAGCATCCCACTAGCTTGGAAAGAATATGCATATTGTCAAAGAGCTCTACACTCGCGGGCTCCACGCATTCGTCCCTCGCTTGCGCCGCCCACGAGTGGGGGGCATTTGTGGACGTCGAAAAATATCGATGAGGATCATACGGCATGCACGTCTCGACACTCGAGAGCAAGCCAAAGATGGAAATGCCGAATAAACCTCATGCCTCGCCCAATCAAGACGAGAACTCGCTTAGTGGTCCGGTACCCGTTAAGGAAGCCCCCCAGGCAGAAGATACGGCTACAACTCTCCGACCGGCCATGCCGAGAGCTGAATCAGAGAAAATTTGGGAACTCCGGCAAAGTCTCGGCATGCACCGAAAGTCACACAAAGTCTGGGACCGAGCCCCAGAGGCTGCAAACGGAATATTATGGAGGCCATACATTGCAAATAGAACATTCCGGGAATGCCAACATTCGAATAAATGGCTGCGACTTCGAAAAGAATCCACTTGATGCTTAAAACGGCGCGGAAGGGCCTTAAACCGGCGTGCCCCTTCAACATCCTAATCCAGCGCCCCTAAAATTGGGGCGCCCCATTTCCCATTTGCCCTTGCTATTGCCTTAATACGACGTGCTACCTTTGCTTGGCATACCCAGTGCGCCCCTTGCAAAGCTCTAAAACCGAAGGGCCCGTCATGCCATTTTTAAAGCTTTGTTCTTCAAACACTTATACGGCGTGGCCCTTTGAAGGTTATTAATCTGGCATGATCACTATTCCCCCGTGCCGTTTTACCTCCGAGACATCCCATCCTACATCCGATCCCCTATTTTCGGGTCTAAACAGAAGGAATTTACCTGAAGTGGGTGAGCAACCTGCTCCTGACCAACATGTAACCGCCTGAGCCCCTCCGGCTCCCAGGAATGGAGGTCTTCGAGCTCCGCACCCAATGTCGCTTCCCCTTCAGTCACCGTCGACCAATCCGGTGGAGGCAACGTCCCTACTCTATTTCTTCCCCTACCCGCAGGCCACTCAAGATCTTCGAGTAGGAGAAGGTGAAGAAGAAAAGAAGGGAGGACCGCTCCCATTCTTACTCTTATAAAAAGGGAGGCACACTCCACCGAAAAAAAAAAGAGAGAGGTTGGTTCGTTCGGCTGAGGGCTGGCTGATAGAAGAGAGGAAGAGGTCCCCGTCCCCCCTTGCACCGGCGAGGTGAAGAAAAGAGTGAGTGTGAGGGAAGAGAGGCGAGCTTGGGAAAGGGGTTTAGGCTCCGCCCTCCTCCTACCATTGTATTCTTCGTCCCTTTCGTTCCTGCTTTCTTTGGTTATGGGGATGATTCCCCCCTTATGTATTACATTTCTCCCCTTTCCTCGTGGATGAATAAAAGAGTAACTTTGGCAAATATACACAGCGTTCTACTGCTTTGGCTTGCCCATCTCACTGACTCTATTTTTCTCCCGTTCTTCTAATCATCCAGGTGCCTCGGAGGTTTGCTTCTCTGTGGCATTTCCTCTGAGGAAACCCATCTGGAGGATGAAGAGTTACAGCCGTTCATGGTGAACATCCGCCCCATTGGGATATACGCGAAGCTATCACCCGTGAGCCGTGGTCGCTCTTGTAGGCTAGCCCTCGAGCATTCCATACTCACATTTGGGTTGTCGGACCGCCGTGAGGCCACTCCGAATTTTGAGGGTCACCTCGGAGCAATCCGTTTGGTGGCCTTCTATTATCTCTGGCAAGTCCCGGTCCGGGGGAGATGCTGCCCGATTTTCACCAGGAATTAAAGAACACTCAAGAACAAATGAAGAGGCCACCTGCCGATGCCAAGAATGACACATGTTTGAAGCCTCTATAAAGCAAGCTGAACACACAGTAACTCTATGAATCAAACTCCCATGAACAAGACACCTAATATCCACGCCAATCCATCTTAATAAACCATTTAAAACTCTTAAACCTCCTCATCACCAGCTTAATTTATTAACTGAATGAGCAAACCAACACCAAACCGGGCTTCGGGTGAAAGAAAAGAAAGAAGACACAGTAAAAAGCATTAAAACAACCCCACGTAGCTATTTCAACGTGAGTTAAAACGGTGTGGCCACTATTCTGCCGTGCCGCTTCAACCCTCCTTACAAAAGCCCCCCATCTCCTTTTTTGAATACTAAAACGGCGTACCCTCCCTTGTTCACTCCATATCCGACGCGCCACCTTGCCCTCCCTAATCCGGCGCCCTCTTTAGATCTTGAAACGGCGCACCCATTTCCATTCCGAACCACATACACGGCGCACCCCTTCTCCCCTTTCATGGCCTTAATACGGCGCGCTCTTATTGCATCACTGTAGCTGCTAAAACGGCACGCTCCTACTCCCCCTTCACCCCAATTCCGACGCGCTCCTTGCACCTGTTATCCCGACGCGCCCTTTCATTCTATACCCATTAACCGGCGCACCTCCTTAATACAAAAAAGGGGGGTAAATAGCTAGCAAAAAAAGAGAAAGATTCAAAATAAAAATAAAAACGAATAAAAGAAGCGCCATCACCCCTACTATAATCAAAATTTTTCTTCCGAGGGATCCACCCCTGGAGACCCCCGCGACCTGACTGGGTAGGTCGAACCCCGCGACCTGACCGCGCAGGTCGATCCGCGTGCGAGGGCGCACATTGGCGAGTTCAGGCTTTACACTTAACAATTCGCTTCCCCGGACCGTGCGTGAAGAGAAAAGAGACGACGTCCCATGGCACCGGACATGGATCTCGGGAACCCCGTTATGGCCATGATCCGAAACCATCTCGGGCCAATAGTTCATCAAACTTGACCCGTCCTTATCGGGATCCAATCCCGCATTCTCATCAAACTTGCCTTGTTCATGGCAGACATCTGCGCGGTCTTGTTGCCGTCTTTTATGCTACAAACCCGGACCTTCGTCCGAACATGAAGTGGCCCATGAGTGGCCGACATAGTCTGAACGTTCACGTCCCGATACGGGTTTCTAGCATAGTTCATCTTTCACTATCCTCCTGCATTATTAGTATTCTCTTTAGGCCGTAGGGCCCTTATTCCTGGCAATCAATCAAGGGTATTCCCCCGTATGGGGGATGTAAATAACACCGTGGCCTTTATGGCACGGCGGGTTTTGGTCCCGACCCGAACTACACAATTGTCTGATCAGTCAGATCGAGCGCACCATGGGCTTCCATGAGGCCCGAATAAATCGTCACTTTGTGACTGGCACACCCACACACTTAATAAACCTAATAAATAAATAAAAACAATGATCTTTAATAAAAAGTGCATCCACAGGCTACGAGAGCCCGAATTGGGAAGCAGGCCACGAAGGACAAGGGGAAGCAGGCTACAAGAGCAAGAACTGGGAAGCAGGCCACGAAGGCCACTGGGAAGCAAGCTAAGAGAACCAAAGTGAGGAAGCGGGCTACAAAGAGCTGAGAGATGGGAAGCAGACTATGAGAGACAGAATTGGGAAGCAGGCCACGAAGGCCAAAGGGAAGCAGGCTAAGAGAGCCATAATTGGGAAGCAGGCCATGAAGGCCAAAGGGAAGCGGACTACAAAGAGCCGAGAGAGGGAGTGGGCTACAAAAGTCAAGATTGGGATATTGAGAGGCAGGCTAAAAAGCCAAGAGATATTGGGAGCAGGCTAACAAGTCAGGAGATGTTAGAAATAGGCAATAAAGCCGAAAGATATCGGAGAGCGCGGTGGGACGGATGGATTAATCCTGATAGTGGGCCTTGGCCGAAATGGCTGAGCCAAAAGGAGTTGGGTAGCGGGCCGTGTGAGGCTGAAGAGAAGGGTCTATTTTTGTTCTCTGGCCAGGGGAGGATCCGAACCAGAGTGAAAGGTCTCTTTTTTAATTTCTTAGCCGGAGAAGGATCCGGACCAAAGTGAAAGGTTGATTCTTTGATTCTCTGATCGGGAAAGGATCCGAACCAAAGTGAAGGGTTGATTCTTTAACTCTCTGGTCGGGAAAGGATCCGAACCAAAGTGAAAGGTTGATTATTTAATTCTCTGGCCGGGGAAGGATCCGGACCAAAGTGAAAGGTTTACTCTTTAATTCTCTGGTCGGGGAAGGATCCGAACCAAAGTGAAAGGTTTGTTCTTTGATTCTCTGGCTGAGAATGGATCCGGACCAAAGTGAAAGGTTGATTCTTTGCTTCTATGGTCGGGAAAGGATCCGAATCAAAGTGAAAAGTTGATTATTTGACTCTCTGGTCGGGAAAGGATCCGAACCAAAGTGAAGGGTTGATTCTTTAACTCTCTGGTCGGGAAAGGATCCGAACCAAAGTGAAAGGTTGATTCTTTAATTCTCTGGCCGGGGAAGGATCCGGACCAAAGTGAAAGGTTTACTCTTTAATTCTCTGGTCGGAGAAGGATCCGAACCAAAGTGAAAGGTCTGTTCTATGATTCTCTGGCCGAGAAAGGATCCGTACCAAAGTGAAAGATTGATTATTTGATTCTCTGGTCGGGAAAGGATCCGAACCAAAGTGAAGGGTTGATTCTTTAACTCTCTGGTCGGGAAAGGATCCGAACCAAAGTGAAAGGTTGATTCTTTGATTCTCTAGTCGGGGAAGGATCCGGACCAAAGTGAAAGGTTTACTCTTTAATTCTCTGGTCGGGGAAGGATCCGAACTAAAGTGAAAGGTCTGTTCTTTGATTATCTGGCTGAGAAAGGATCTGAGCCAAAGTGGAAGGTTGATTCTTGATTCTCTGGTCGGGGAAGGACCCGAACCAAAGTGAAGGGTTTATTCTTTAATTCTCTGGTCGGGGAAAGATCCGAACCAAAGTGAAAGGTTGATTCTTTTATTCTCTGGCCGGAGAAGGATTCAGACCAAAGTGAAAGGTTTACTCTTTAATTCTCTGGTCGGGGAAGGATCCGAACAAAAGTGAAAGGTCTGTTCTTTGATTCTCTAGCCGAGAAAGGATCAGAGCCAAAGTGGAAGGTTGATTCTTGATTCTTTGGCCGGGGAAGGACCCGAACCAAAGTGAAAGGTTTATTCTTTAATTCTCTGAAAGTGAAAGGTCTGTTCTTTGATTCTCTGGCTGGGAAAGGATCCGAGCTAAAGTGTAAGGTTGATTCTTGATTCTCTAGCCGGGAAAGGATCCGAGCCAAAGTGGAAGGTTGATTCTTGATGGGGAAGCTGTTTGATGGGATGCCAATGATGGGGTAGCTGTCGGCTCATGGGCTGCTAATTAAAAGCTGTCGGCCATGAGGCTGATAGTCACAAACCCATCGTTGAAAAGCCGTGCTACAATTTAAAAATATTCGCACTCACTCACTTTTAAAGATTGAAAAATCAAGTATAGTGGTAAGTGGAGTCGATCCCACGAGGAGGAAATAACATTTTGGAACAAGTTGGAAAAATATCCTTATGCTTTGAAAAGTCGAGTTTTGAGTGAGATTAATCTAAGGAAAAATAAATTGCATGAAAATAAACTCACTAAAGAAAATGAGAGAGGTAAAGAAAAGAACTTAGAAAAGATAGAAAGAGGAACTAAGACAACCACAATTTGCAAAGATGAACTTTTATTAAGATGGAAGTGAAAAGTATACTCTATGAAAATGAAAAATTACAACTCATAAAATAAAGAAAATGGGAAAAACTATAGCCAAGATGAAGATGAAGATCGTCGTGGAAAGAGGTGAATGAAGAAGCCGTCGTCGTCCACGTCACGAGCCTTGGAACGTCACCCGCCTTGATGTGCACACCTCCGTACAAGGAGAGTTGTGAAGGACACACTTTGGAGAGAAATATAGAGAGGAGTGTGGAAGGGTTTGTGTGGAGATGAAGAAGGAAGAAGATGAAAAAGTAAGATAGTGGGAAAATAAATATAACTCGTAAACGAAGAAGAATTGGAGGAAGTGATAGAAGAAGAAAATCTAGATATATAAGAGAAGAAGAACTTTTATAAGGAACTCAGATAGAAAAGAAGAGCAGAAGGGCTTTAAAACAGAGGAATAATAGAAGCTAACACCTCGGATGAACAGTCAAACCACAGGATAGCAAGTTGCAAAATAGGAAATGACAGCCAAACCAAAAAGAAGTAGAAGATGATGTAGAAGAAGAAGTTGTAGAACACTTAAAAATAAAGAACTTTTATGAAGATAGCAAGAGATGAAAATGACTAGAAGGGGGAGAAATAAGGGGAAGAATAGCGAGAAACACTGGTTCGCAGATGAACAAGATAGCACAGTCAAAAACATAAAATACCTTGAAAACCAGAGAGAATTGGAAGATGAGGCTGAAGAATAAGTTGTAGAGAACTTAAACATAAAGAACTTTTATGAAAAAAGTAAGAGGATAAGAGGGGCAAAAGAGGGAGAAATCGGTGACCTAAGATGTGAGAGGGAGAGGAGAAAATTGCCAAAAGAAGAACTCTCCTTCTCCTCCTTGTCATGGGCTATTTATAGGGAAAGTTGGGTCAATGGAGGGTTGAGATTGTATCAAAAGGAGATGGATGACTGGGATTTAGGTAGAAGATGATATATGGGGAAAAGGAAAAGGAGGTGGGTACCCCCTTTCTTAGACTTTGGGCACCCCCTTTCTTGGACTTTGGACACCCCCTTTCCCAAGGCTCATCATGTCTCTCCTTTATTTAAAACTTTGAATTCAATTTTCCCTCCAACCAAAATATGTGTTTCTTTTCCTCAATTTTAAACTTTTGAAATTTCTTTTCCCTCCAACCAAAATATGTGCTTTTGACTTGGTCAAAGCGGTGGTGACAGTTTTACTCCCGACTTCTTTTGCAATTACCTTCGGTGTCCTGCACACATATAATTACGATTTAATCCATAAAAACTACCATAATGTGCACATGAATCACAATTGCTCGTAATTATGCAATGGAGAATTAATGTTCATGACTCTCAACTCTATTTTATTAAATAAAATCACTAAATTAATTAATTTACGTGAAAGGTCCAATCTACATGCGAAGTTGAGATTAGTGATAGATCATGCATAATTGTTTAATTATATGTACATAAAATGGTGTACATGCGATGAATTGTCATAGAGAATGGACACTTATCACACACCCCAACTTACTCATTGCTAGTCCCTTAGCAATGCAAATAAATTAAAACTTAGGACTAACAAGAGTTTGTAAAATTCATACTCTCATATTCAGCTCTCCCTTCATAGAATCAACCAAAGATTAAGAATCTTGAATCATTAATGCACACTAGCCTTTTGTAGGAAGTTAATAGTACATGATTACAAATTCAAATCAAAGTTCAATATCACTTGTGCCTGTGTAACTACCAAATCCACAGCTTTGACAATTACATCCCCTATTTTCTATTCCAAGTAAGTGCCTTTCAACCCTGCACCTCTTAATTAGAGCATTAAGCATATTAACTTTTTATCTACCTTATTACTTCGTCCCTTAGGGATCTTTTTTTTTTCTACACACATGATGTTGCACTACCCTTCATTGTTTAACGCGAACCTCAAAGCAAGTCCGGTTTCATAGATCAAGGTTCCCTTATCCTTTTGACACGAACCTCAACACGTCTTAGGTGAAGTAGGCCTGGTTACTCAGATTCGGAGCATTTTTCATGGTGTTTTATTTTCTTAATTTTTTTAATTCTACTTTTGCACTAATTTTTGATAGATAACTTGGCAGAAAGTTTATAAAAGATCTCTTCTTTACGAAGTGCAGAATGTCAGGTAACATACCAAAAATAGCAGAAGGCTTGTCCGGTCATGTTTCATTAGCGTGCACATGATTTTCATTTTTCTAAAGTGCACATGAACTTTAAAGAGATTCTTAGATCAATTTTCCATGGCTAGATTAAATAAATTTTCCATCATCCTTCTCTCAGTCTTTTCTATTCCAAAATTACTTTCAATGGAAGCATGAATCAAGAAACTCTAAATGGATTTTATTTTTTTTATTTTGAAAAAATGAGGTTGTATAAATGAGTGTAACATGTGCAATGGCATGATTTCCGTCCCCCCAACTTAAATGACATTGTCCTCAATGGCATGAACAATATGAAATAATAGAACAGTGTAGACATGAAATATGTGAAGAAACGGGACAACTTGACGGAAGTGAACGTCCACGGGCATCCTTGCTGGAATGAAAGGCGGTACTTGCCTTTGAAGATTTGGACAACAGAGCAAGCAATCTTCTCTCCCCCAACTTATCCTTTATTCACACCTGCAAAAAAAACACAAGAAACACTTGGGTTGTCTCCCAAGAAGTCATTTATTAGCACACAAAAATCATAAAAGCTATGTGTTGCCTCCCAAGAAGCGCTAAGTTTAACGTCTTCTGCCAGACGCAGGTAAGCTCTATAACCAACGAGTTGATTTTAAAATGAGCCACCAGAGCATTTTATCCTTGTGAAAAAATTTTTTTTCATGCGCTGACAGAAACAACTGTAACTGGTGAGTATAAGGGCAAAGCATATATCGGGTTGGAGACATTGCAAAAGGACCACCCTGATCAGATAATGGAGGAGGAACATTGGTAAAAATCATGTCATCAATTATGAAATATTCCTCCTGAAGGTCTGAAGAAGGTGTGAATGAATTAATGCAGACCTTATCATCTCTCAAATAATTATTTTCCACCTCAATTTTGGGAATTTCATGAATGTTATTGAGGTGAGAATAGATTGGAGGGTGACGGGTTCCCATAAATTGATCAATGTCAAGGAGATTATCAATCTCAAGAGTCAAAGAAACATGCTCCTCAACATAATGGTCGTGAGAATCAATGGGATCTGCCAACTCGGCTAGAGCAAAATCAGACCAATTGGCTGGAAGAATGTCAAAAGAATTACTGTGGTCATGAATTGACAAAAGCTCTACCCTTTCCTCCAGATTGAAATTATCATGTGGCACACTCAATTCATTCAATTCCTCATTAACCCCAACTTCATTGTTCAAATAAATGTTCAATTCTTGTTCCATCTTCACTTCTTCTTCCTTCCCATCTTCAAAGGGAATTTTAGCAAATTCGGGGAAAGACATTTGATCATAGATTGGAGATTCCTTATTTTCCGCCTCTCCCCCCAACTTGAGATCATCCACCTCTCTAGCATTCTCCTCACAAGGATAATCAAGCACAAGCTCCTCAAATTCAATTTTACGAGGGGGAATATGATCATTCATTAGTTCATCACCTTCCTTTATTTCTTTTCCAATAAATTCTTCAATCCCCTCAAATTTTGTAGGTTCCTCATTCAAATTTTCCTGACAAGATCTCTCCATAATTCCTTCATCTTCTGAGTCACAGTGGATCTGAATGTTATGATAATGGGAATTCAAGGATTGATCGTAGTCAGTATCAAGAATTTGATGAGTAAGAGTGGGTCCAGAGTAATCAAAGAATTGATCTCCCTCCATATTTTTGACTTCCTTGGTCAGCCTATTGGTTTGCTCTTGGAGGGATTGACTTTGGAGAATTAACTTATTGAATTGATCATCTGGGTTATCATCTGAGGGTGAAAGAGATGAATAGCAAGGAGAAGAATGATTTGTATGTTGGGCTGCATCATAATAGTCATTAGAGTTTGGGGCCCAAATTTGATTTTCATTTTTCTCTTATTCTCCCCCCAACTTAGACTCCTCATTATTCTCCTTGACCATTACAAATTGAGATTCATTAGCTTCCCCCCAATTTTTCTGATATGGCTGCTCCATGTTGTCATCATCATCAAAAATTATTTGAGAGTTGTTGAATTGATGATTGATGGATGGATCATTCAATATGATATTATAATCGTAACCAGGAAATAGATTTTCAAGGTTTTCCGTGGGGAGGCTAGCATGTTGGTCCATTTCAAGCTCTCTATCAAGTTGGTCAAGCTGGGCTTGGATAATTTGGCTTTGAGCTTTAAGGGACTGCTGATTGGTCAAGATGAGTTGAGTCATTTGGTTGAACCTATCCTCCTTATCAGACTTTAGAGGAGCTGGATAGGTTGGGTGGCACTCAGATTGTGGTGAGTAACAATCAGAATAGAAGTCAGTCTGGTGCTGAGGTAGTGGGGAGTAGATGAGTTGTCCTTGAGAATGGGCTTGATTGTAAGGATCATTGAAATATGAAGCCCAATCTGAAAAGTGTAACTTTGAAGGATTTTGCATGGGGTCTTGGTAATGTGCCCAAGAAGATGATTGTTGGTTTTCCCACCTAGGATATAGATTTGTGTGAGAGAAAGAGGTGGAAAAATTCGATAACAATTGATAAGGTTCTTGGGTGAAACATGAATTATTAACCCCATTGTGGAAGAGTGAGAGTTTGATGACAATGGACAAATGAAGGATTTGAATTCAAATAGCCCGTATGATTGAACATGAAAGAATCTATTAATGGGCCTGAACAAAAGTGGATATGGCAATGCAAAAGGCCCAATAAAAAGGGATGATTTTTTTATTTTTTTTTATTTTTTTATTTTTATTTTTTTGTTGTATTTTGCATAAAAATCTTTTTGTTTTGTTTTTAATTTTTTTAATTTTTTTATATACACAAACAAGTTGACACATAATTTACCTAATGACCTAGATGTGACCTAGACCTACAAATAGGGTTTCACAAAATGACTAAAGTGCAACTTAAGTTCACCCTCAATATTTTCACCGGCCAGGTACGGGGTGGGGTAGTGGGAGGCTCCCCCTACTTTTGTAGGGACCTAATTATGTCAAACCACAATCCCGCTTAAGGCGTTTACCGTCCGACCGTCTTGCCTTAGGCACCGATTTCCACAAGAGGGTAAACTCAAATCGTACTAAAATCACAGTGTGATCCTAGGGCTAATGTCTACTGACTTTTATTTACGGCTTAGGTCATGCAAAGATGCAAGGGAAAATATGGTTTGTGGGCTAAGGAAGGGTGATGAAATCCCCACCTTATGTTATTTAGGGGTGTTACCCTTAGAATATTTTAAAATGAAATACACACCATAATTTCAAACAAGGGGTTTTTATGCAATATGCATGCTAGAATAGGATAAGTAGAACGTACCTTGCCCCTTGCAATCTTCAAAATACAATGACAGAAATTAAATAAAAAGAAAAAATCTTATGCTAAATGATACATGAGCTAGAACATGGATGGTGTGGTTTCTACTCTTGAATGAAATCTTTTATTTTTTGTGCAAGTGATTTGTTATTTTTTTTAGTTAATGAAACTATCTAGCCAGCACAATTTTATTTTTTTTATTTTAAATTTTTTAAATTTTTTAAAAAATTGAAACCATTTGGAGTCTGTCCATAGAAATTGAAGTTCTAGACAGATTTTTACCTGCTAATCTAAAAACAGCCATTCTTCATACCTCACTGAAACCTGAAACTGATTTCCCAGTTTGGAGTCTGTCCTCCACAGGACGTTACTCGGTGGCTTCCACTTACAAAATCCTATCAGACACATCATCCATTCAGCAAGCCATTCAATGGTCCAGTCTTTGGTCTCCATGGCTACCAACCAAAATATCAGTCCATTTATGGAAAATTCTTCATAACAGTCTTCCTGTTGACAGAAATGTACAACGGCTGGGTGTCCAAATGTGTTCTAAATGCTCCTGTTGTCAAGCTCATCAGGGGGAAAGCCTCAATCACCTGTTCATCCACAGTGAGTTAGCAGATTATATATGGTCTTATTTCCAATCGATGGGACTGCCTTTTGAAGGAAATTCAGTTATATCTATCATTCCAAATGCTGCCAGCAACATAAAGCTGAATTCAGCACATGGTCTCCTAGTCCTAGCAGTGCTTGGTTTTGGTTTCTGGGAAATGTGGAGAGCAAGAAATTCTATGAGATATGACGGCTGTGATATTTCCAACCGACGTGTTCTCCTTCATATTATTGCTAAAGTTAAACAGGTTTGCACAATTGCTTCCTACAAGGAGCATGATATTAGTAAACGGAGGATACTTGACTCTTTTGGGATTTCTCCCCCTTGTTCTATAGGTGTTCAGTTGAAAGCTATCAAATGGGTTTCTCCCCCTTGGCCATCTTTAAAACTAAATACCGATGGAGCTTGCAAGTCGGATGGAACCTCAGGTGGAGGTGGTGTCATTAGAGACCATAAAGGAAATGTCATACTAGCTTTCTCCCATTTCTATGGTCAGGCAAACAGTATAGTTGCAGAAGCAAGAGCACTAATTGATGGCATTAAGTATTTACATACAATTTCAGTTCACCCTGCTTTTATTGAATGTGATTCTCAAGTACTTATCCTAGCAATAAATAAGGAATATCACTGTCCATGGTCAATCCTTTCTTATGCTAGAGAGATTTGGAGATCAATCACATATTTTGACAAGATTGTTCACACTTACAGAGAAGGGAATAAAGTGGCGGATCTGCTGGCCTCGCTAGCCTGCACCTCAAAATGTAATACCTTTTTTTCCTACACTGATTTACCCCCTGCTATTAAGGGAGAGGCCCGAATGGATAAGCTGGGTATGCCCAGCACCCGACAGATGTAATTATTTTTCCTTTTATTCAGCAATAAAATTCACCCCCTAGTGGCTGATGGCTCTCCCATCTGTCCCTAGGTAGGGCTTTTTGGATAAAAAAAAAAGAATTTGTTAAGAAGAGATGAATACAAGAAGCTATAAATAATAAAATGACAAAGACATGCAAATTTATTACAAAATGAAGCATAAAATGATATTTTTATATGTTCTGATTTTTTCTAATTTTTATAGATTTTTCAAGAATTTTTCAGATTTTTTTGAAGATTTTCTGAAATCGAAAAAATAGAACATGTTCCTACGTTCAGCCCTTTAGCGACGCTTGACTGCTATAGTTCCAGGCTTTCAACGACGCTTCATTTTCTAAGAATTTCAGGTCTCATATTTCTCTTTCTTTGATTTTCTGATTTTTTCTTTTTCCTACAAAATAAAAATAGAAAAATTAATATACAAATACACATATCAAACACAAGAATATCCAACTATGAAAAATAATTTCCTCCCTGGCAACGGCGCCAAAAATTGATAGCCACAAATCCGTCGTTGAAAAGTCGTGCTATACTTTAAAAATATTCGCACTCACTCACTTTTAAAGATTGAAAAATCAAGTATAGTGGTAAGTGGAGTCGATCCCACGAGGAGGAAATAACATTTTGGAACAAGTTGGAAAAATATCCTTATGCTTTGAAAAGCGGAGTTTTGAGTTAGATTAATTTAAGGAAAAAAAATTGCATGAAAATAAACTCACTAAAGAATATGACAGGGGTAAAGAAAAGAACTTAGAAAAGATAGAAAAAGGAACTAAGACAACCACAATTTGCAAAGATGAACTTTTATTAAGATGCAAGTGAAAAGTACACTATATGAAAATGGAAAATTACAACTCATAAAATAAAGAAAATGGGAAAGAATATAGCCAAGATGAAGATGAAGATCGCCGTGGAAAGAGGTGAATGAAGAAGCCGTCATCGTCCACGTCACGAGCCTTGGAACGTCGCCCACCTTGATGTGCACACCGCCGTACAAGGAGAGTTGTGAAGGACACACTTTGGAGAGAAATATAGAGAGGAGTGTGGAAGTGTTTGTGTGGAGATGAAGAAGGAAGAAGATGAGAAAGTAAGATAGTGGGAAAATAAATATAACTCGTAAATGAAGAAGAATTGGAGGAAGTGATAGAAGAAGAAAATCTAGATCTACAGAAGAAGAAGAACTTTTATGAAGAACTCAGATAGAAAAGAAGAGTAGAAGGGCTTCAAAACGGAGGAATAACATAAGCTAACATCTCGGATGAACAGTAAAATCTCATGATAACAAGTTACAAAATAAAAAATAACATCCCAACCAGAAAGAATTAGAAGATGATGTAGAAGAAGAAGTTGTAGAACACTTAAAAATAAAGAACTTTCATGAAGATAGCAAGAGACAGAAATGACTAGAATGGGGAGAAATAAGGGGAAGAACAGAGAGAAACACGAGTTCACATATGAACAAGATAGCATAGTGAAAAATACAAAATAGCTTGAAAACCATAAGGAATTGGAAGATGAGACAGAAGAAGAAGTTGTAGAGAACTTAAAAACAAAGAACTTTTATGAAGAAAGCAAGAGGATAAGTGATAACGCGGATATGTATGTCGTTACTACACGCATATCAATCTTAAAATGTTCAACTCGCACTAGATGAAAGTAAGACGTAATAAGGTGGCGAGAAGGGTCGAATCCACAGAGACGAAGAGATTTTTAGACTTAAAAACTTTAGCGTCCTTTAGAAAACACTTGTGATTTTGCTTTGCTTAAAGAAAATAGTGAAATGAAGAACAAACTAAACACTTAATTAAAAACACCTATGATTATGCGCCTATGCTATAGAAATTAATTGCATGAAGTGAAAAGAAGAGATAGAAGAAGGGGGTAGAGAGGGAAGAAGATCAAGAACTAGATCAAAAGGACAACTCTCTTCATTAACTTAAAAGAAAGATAACATGAAATGCAATATAAGCTTACAACAAAGAGGTGATAAGATTACAATGAAGTAAAATAACACAAAAGTAATAACAACAAGAGGAGCATGAGATGTGAAGATGGTAGCAGCAATTGTGATGACGGCGCCGTCCTCTCTTGGCCTTGGATCACGAACCACCTTGCGGAAGATATCGTCTACGCCGAGAGGAAGTCACCTTCATCGTTTAAGCTGCCTTTGAAGGGTGAATAACTTTGAAACCAAGATGAATTAGGGGATGCCAAAGAAGAAGAAGTTGAATAGGAGGGAGAGTGGAAGAACTTTTATGAAGAACTCAGAGAAAAAATAAGATAAGAAAGGCTTTAAAACGAAGGAATAATAGATTCTAGCACTTCGGATGAACAGTAAACTCACAGGACATCAATGTGAAAAATGGGAAATAACTTAAAAACTTAAAAGAATTAGAAGATGAGACAGAAGAAGACGTTGTAGAACATTTAAAAATAAAGAACTTTCATGAAGACAGCGGGAGGAGAAAATGGAAGGAAGAGAGAGAAATAATGGGAAGAACAAAGAGGAACACTGATTCATAGATAAATAAGATGGCACAGTTAAAAATTTGAAATAACTTAAAAAATAGAGGGAATTAAAAGATGTTGAAGAATAAGAAATTGTAGAGCCTTTAAAATTGAAGAACTTTCATGAAGAACACATATAAAGAATAGGAGCAAAAGGTGGAGAAACCGGCGACCTAAGGTGAAGGTGAGAGAGAGAGAGAATTGCCAAAAGAAGAACTCCCTTCTCCTCTTTGTCATGTGCTATTTATAGGAAAAGTTAGGTCAATGGAGGGTGGAGATTGTATCAAAAGGACATGGATGGTTGAGATTTAGGTAGAAGATGATGTATGGGGAAAAGAAAAAGGAGGTGGGTAGCCCCTTTCTTGGACTTTGGGCACCCCATTTCCCAAGGCTCATCATGTCTCTCCTTTAATTCAAAGTTTGAATGTCCTTTTCCTCCTTTTCAAACTTAAACTTTGAATTCATTCTTTTTAAACTTTGAATTCAAAACTTGAACTTTCTTTTCCCTCCAACCACAATATTTTGAATTCTTTATTTGACTTGATCAAAGTGGTGATGATAGTTTTGCCCCCGGAGTTTCTTGCAATTACCTTCAGTGTCCTGCACACACATAATTACAATCTAGTCCATAAAAATTGCCATAATGTGTACATAAATCTCAAATGCTCATAGTTATGCAATGGAGAATTAATGTCCAAGGCCCTCAACTTTAATTTATTAAATAATATCAACAAATTAATCAATTTACGTGAAAGCTTTAATTTAAATACGGAGTTGAGGTTAACTATGAAATATGCATAATTGCCTAATTATCTGCACAAAAAGTGGTGTACATGCGATGAATTACTATAGAAATTGGACACTTATCAATAAGAGGGATAAAAAAGGGAGAAATCGGCAACCTAAGATGTGAGAGGGAGAGGAGAAAATTGCCAAAAGAAGAACTCCCCTTCTCCTCCTTGTCATGGGCTATTTATAGGGAAAGTTGGGTCAATGGAGAGTGGAGATTGTATCAAAAGGAGATGGATGACTGGGATTTAGGTAGAAGATGATGTATGGGGAAAAAGAAAAGGAGGTGGGCACCCCCTTTCTTGGACTTTGGGCACCCCCTTTCTTAGACTTTGGACACCCCCTTTCCCAAGGCTCATCATGCCTCTCCTTTATTTCAAACTTTGAATTCAATTTTCTCTCCAACCAAAATATGTGTTTCTTTTCCTCAATTTTAAACTTTTGAAATTTCTTTTCCCTCCAACCAAAATATGTGCTTTTGACTTGGTCAAAGCGGTGATGACAGTTTTACTCCCGACTTCTTTTGCAATTACCTTCGGTGTCCTGCACACATATAATTACGATTTAATCCATAAAAACTACCATAATGTGCACATGAATCACAATTGCTCATAATTATGCAATGGAGAATTAATGTTCATGACTCTCAACTCCATTTTATTAAATAAAATTGCTAAATTAATTAATTTACGTGAAAGGTCCAATCTACATGCGAAGTTGAGATTAGCGATAGATCATGCATAATTCCCTACTTATATGCACATAAAACGGTGTACATGTGATGAATTGTCATAGAGAATGGACACTTATTAGAGGCCGATAACGGGATAGCTGTCGACCCAAAGGCCGATAATGGAGTAGCTGTCAGCTCAGGGGTCGATAATTGGATAGCTGTCGGCTCAGGGGCCGATGGTTGAATAGTTGTCGGCTCGGAGGTCGATAAGTGGGTAGCTGTCGGCTCAGAGGCCGATGATTGGATAGCTGTCGGCATGGAGGCCGGTGATGGAGTAGCTGTCGGCTCAGGGGCCGATGATTAGATAGCTGTTGACCCGGAGGTCGATAATGGGAGAGCTATCGGCTCGGAGGCCGATGATTGAATAACTGTCGGCTTGAAGTCCCGATGGCTGAATATCGGTCGGCTTGAAGCCCCGATGGCTGAATATCTATCGGATTGAAGCCTCGATGACTGAACATCTGTAGGATTGAAGCCCTAATGGCTGAATATCTATAGGATTGAAGCCCCGATGGCTGAACATCTATCGGATTGAAGACCCGATGGCTGAATATCTATCGGCTTGAAGTCCCGATGGCTAAATATCTGTCGGCTTGAAGCCCCGATGGCTGAATATCTATCGGATTGAAGCTCCGATGGCTGGACATCTGTCAGATTGAAGCCCCAATGGCTGAATATATGTCGGCTTGAAGCCCCGATGGCTGAAGGTTTTGTCGATTTAACGCCCCATCGGCGGAAGGTTTTGTCAATTTAACGCCCCGTCGGTGGAAGGTTTTGTCGGTCTAACGCCCCATTGGCAGAAGGTCTTGTCGGTTTAATGCCCCGTTGGCGGAAGGTTTTATCGGTTTAACGCCCCGTTGGCAGAAGGTTTTATCGGTTTAACGTCCCATCGACGGAAGGTTTTGGTCGGTTTAACGCCTCGTCGGCGGAAAGTTTGGTCGATTTAACGCCCCGTCGGCAGAAGGTTTAGTTGGTTTAACGCCCCGTTAGAGGAAGGTTTTGTCGGTTTAACGCCCCGTCGGCGGAAGATTTGGTCGGTTTAGACAAAAGGTCATGACGCCGACCACATGTGAAGTCTATTTGTTGGATGGCTGAAGGTCGAGGGTGAAAGATCATGTCTACCTCAAGGCTCACTTTCTTTTCTTCTCTTCTTCTTTTGCGTGGAGAGGCGAGCGGAAAGACCACATCTGCCCGATGACTGTTCTTTCTTTTCTACTCTTCTTTTTCTTTTGTTTATTGTGAAGAGGCGGGTGCAAAGACCACGTCTGCCTCATGGCTCACTTTCTTTTCTTCTCTTCTTCTTTTGTGTGAAGAGGCGAGTGAAAAGACCACGTCTGCCTGACGACTGTTCTTTCTCTTCTGCTCTTCTTCTTCCTTTGTTTATTGTGAAGAGGCGGGTGCAAAGACCACGCCCACCTCATGACTGTTCTTTTGTTCTGCTCTTCCTTTCTCATTGATGCCACCGGACTGGGGTGTACTTCTCTTAACGTGCCCCCAGGTTGGAGTGTATTCTTTTCTTCATCTGCCCCCTAGGTCGGGGGTGGGCCTCTTTGCTTTGTGCCCCCAGGCGGGGGTGTATTCTCTTTTGGCTTCTATGCCCCCGTAGCGGGGTGTGTTTCTTCTTCAGGTGCCCCTAGGCCGGAGTGTATTCTTTATAGCTTTTTATAGCTTTTGTGCCCCAGGCGGGAGTGTATTCTTTATAGCTTTTGTGCCCCAGGCGGGGTGTATTCTTCTTCAAGTGCCCCTAGGCCAGGGTGTATTCTTTATAAATTTTGTGCCCCCAGGCGGGGTGTATTCTTTATAGCTTTTGTGCCCCAGGCGAGGTGTATTCTTCTTCAAGTGCCCCTAGGCTGGGGTGTATTCTTTATAGCTTTTGTGCCCCCAGGCGGGGTGTATTCTTTATAGCTTTTGTGCCCCAGGCGGGGTGTAGTTTCTGCCTTAAATGCCCCTAAATCGGGGTATATTTTTTTTGAATACCCCAGAGCTAGGGTGAATTCTTCATGGCTTCCATGCCCCCGTGGCGGGCGGGATATGTTGCTTCTTCAAATGCCCCTAAGCCGGGTGTAACTCTGTTGCTTGTTGTGCCCCTAGGTCGGGGTAGATTCTTCTGCTTCTTTTGCCCCAGAGTGGGGTATATTTCTCTTCATATTCCCCTAAGCTGGGGTGTATTCTTTTTATTTCATATGCCCCCCATACGGGGTAGAGTCTTTGCCTCTCATGCCGCCGTGGTGGGGTATGTTTCTTCTTCAAGTGCCCCTAAGTTGGGGTGCCTCGTCTACTTCCTATGCCTCCAACGGGAGGTATCTTTCTCTTCACATGCCCCCGGCACGGGGTGTATCTTTTGCTTCTTATGCCCCTGAAGGGGGAGGGTAGCTTTATTTCACGTGCCCCCACGAGGGGTGTGTTTTGCTTCTTGTGCACTCAAGGCAAGGTGTGTCTTTTCTTCACGTGCCCCTAGATTAGGGTATAACTCTGTTGCTTATCGTGCCCCCAGGCCGGGGTAGATTCTTCTACTTCTTCCACCCCAGAGTGGGGTATATTTCTCTTTGCATTCCCCTAAGTCGGGGTGTAACCTTTGCTTTATGTGCCCCCGAGTCGGGGTGGATTCTCTTCATGTACCCCCACGCCGGGGTGTATTCTTTTGCTTCTTATGCCCCTAAGTCAGGGTATGACTTTTACTTTACGCGCCCCCGAGTCGGGGTGGATTCTCTTCATGTGCCCCCAAGCTGGGGTGTATTCTGCTCTTTGTGCACCCGAGGCGGAGTTTGTCTCTTTCTTTGTATGTCCCCATGCCGGGGTGTGTTTCTTGCTTCTTATGCCCCCATGGCGGGGTATAGTCTTTACTTCTTTTGCCCCCATGGCGGGGTATAGTCTTTACTTCTTTTGCCCACAGGGGGCAAGAATTCATTAAGCCACAGTTACGGCTTATTGGATGTCCTAGCAGCCACTCGAGGGGCCGTTTTATGTGGGATAGGGGCAGCAGGAAGGTGGAATGGGCCTGATGTGGCACAGCCCAAAGATGCAAATGGATGAATTGTTGAACCTAGGACTTAGAACCGCAAGCATACAAGTACTTTCAACGGACTCACGTTAGCGGCTCACTCGCACGGCTCATACGATCACCCGGTGGTATCGGGGGATGATGGCGAGGGTCCGAGGTGGGACCCAGACATTCAAAGGGCTAGGTTGACTTAGGCTGATCCCAATGGGTCTGGGATTCCCATCTTTGTGGGCAGTCGGCACGCTGGGGCGTGGGGTTGGGTGGCTCTCACTCACAATCCGCGGTGGGCGCACTAAGGAACAAATATGGGCCCGAACACTCCCTCACCGACCGACATGCATAAGAGATAATACTAAACTAGCAAAATATGGACCAGCAAGGTAGGGACCAGTCACTCACCTGATCGGTGTGAAGACACCAATCCCGGCCGAAAGATGAGGGCTAGCGGGGAGGCGTGGGTACGCACCCGCACGCCGCGCCGATGCCGCTTGACCTGAAAATATATAAAGTACAACACTACTCCTCACGTAGGACGGTGGGACAAGGGGTTGGGGTTAATGTATTACAGCCAAACACTACCTCCACGCAGGGAGGGGCTGTAATCTGGCCAGGCGGGGTGGGGAAACTATGATAGAAACCAAGTTGCCGAGCTTCGCCGGTTCTACCAACTTTAGGAACAGCTTGACAGGTTGTTGATGTCGGCACTTCCACGGGCTCAGCCGAGCTCAGAATTAGTCGAAATCAGTGCCAAAACTTTCCAGACTGGCCCAGGATGTCTCCTAACTTTTCTTGAAATGTCATGATGATGTCGCTAGCTGGGGCAGAGCCTGGAACAGGGCTAGTCTGCTCTGGTTATGGATGCTCTCAGGATGATGCTACTGGAAGATGGGGGCTCCACGAACTGACCCCTACTCTGTTGGAGGTGAGGCAGATACCATGGCGATCGTGGTCGAGTCTTCTTTCTGTCGGGACCAACGGCGTTGTCGACAGATGTCGGAGCTGATCGTGAAAGCCCGAATAGTAGGGATGTGCCGATTCTATCTTGGGAAAACTCACATGATGCACTTGGAATTGAAAATTTGTAACTTTTGATGCCGATGTCCAAACTTAGCTGTGCTTCTTGGTTGATGGAAGAGGACTTGAAGGGGAAGAGTTCAGTGAAAGAATCGTGCCAAAACTCAAACAGTAGAGGCTGGGGTCGAGATTCCACTCAGGCTCTGGTTCCCTGTCGGAGTGGTGGGAGATTGGATCCTATGGGCAGCAGGGATGTCAAATCGATGCAAGACTACCTCGGCTGCGAATCTGACTTGACAAGGAATCCAACAGTATATGGTATGCCACCAGGAGCCTCACGATGATGACGTGACTGCCTCCGCAATCTCTAGGTGGTATGCTGCCTGCGAACCAGAACATGTCTGATTGTGGAGGGGATGTGGAAGGTGGAGATGGGTGATGGTTTGGAATTTGGATGATGGCTGGTGGTTGTAGGAGGTGGGGAGAACGTGAATGGATGCTCTTGGGGAGGGAAATTCTAATTTCGGGGCCTAGGGAGGAGTCATATCAATCTTGGGAAGTGGAGGGGTGCATGGGGAAGTGAAATGGGTAGTTGGGGGTTGGATGGTGGAGCAAGGAGTGGTGGAGGTTCTCTTGGGGTTGGGGTGGAGTAAAGAGGGGTTGGAGGTAGTTGGGGAGGGTATTGAATGAGGGGAGGTGAGTTAGGAAGTAGGTGGGAGGGGGTGGAGAGAGAGAGGAGCGCATCCCCCTTTGTTGAAAGAGAGAAAGAGAGATAATGAGAGAGAGAGAAAAGAGAATTTTAGTGGAGGAGAGAAAGATTTGGGATATCTTATATTCAAATTGATTCATCCAAAATTTGAGTACATGGGGAGAGATGGAGCCTTTATATAGACATCCACTCTTTACATGACCAAAGTACCCTTAACAATTAGACAAAAGACCAAGCATATCCTAGACTTAATCCTATGGGGCCATAACTAAGGTACCAAGGCCCAAATAAGCATAACAAGAGAAATGACTAAAACAACATGACTCAATAAAGAAAAGTACATAAGATACGACTCAAAGAAAAGGAAAATAACATGTGATCTCATAGCCGGGCTTCCTCAAAATGATGCAGGCGATCCGAGCCAAAGAGAGCGATGTGAGATGCCCTCATCAATCCCCCCGGGTGGGGAGAACTCGACCCCGTCGAGTATGGGTCTGCCTGACTGTGGTAGTGCTCCAAAATGTCTGGGTCAAGGCACAGCAGGTCTTCCCGGCTCACCCAAGCATCCTCGGTGGGGGGATGGCCCTTCCACCTCACTAGGTAACGCTGGTATACCTTGTTCCTGGTAATGGTACTCTGCTCATCCTGTATTGCCTCCACTTGCTCACATCGGCCTCTCAAGCTAGGAGGTAGAGTCACACTGTGGGTGTCTCTCTCAAGGGAGGGTAAAGGCTCAAGCTCCTTACTTTGTCCCACCGCGGGGCCCTTGTAGGGTACCAGGTCTGCCACGTTGAAGGTAGGGTGTACCCCAAAACCCTCAGGTAGGTCCATCTCATAAGCGTTACTGCCTAGTCATCTCAGAATTCGAAAGGGTCCCGACCCTCGTGCCCTCAACTTGGAGGCAGGTCCCGGAAGGAGCCGCTCTGTCCTTACCATCACCGAGTCTCCCACTTGGAACTCGCAGTGGCACCGTCGAGCATCTGTCTATCTTTTGTAAGGCTCTTTGCTCTTCCCTATATGCTTGCGGATGTCATCGTGTAACTCTTTGATATGTTGTGCAAAGGACTCAACTGAGACTGACACTCTAGCATGTGGGGGAAGAGGGATAAGATCTGAGGGTTTTCTAGGCCTATATCCATGTACTACCTCAAATGGACTCTTGCCTATTGTCCTATTGACGGAATCATTGTAGGCAAACTCGGCCTGAGATAAGAGGAGATCCCAATTCCCAGGGTGGTCCCCTACTAGACAACGGAGCAAGTTCCCAAGACTTTGGTTGACGACCTCAGTCCGGACATCAGTTTGAGGATGATAAGCGGTGGAGAATTTGAGGAGGGTTCCCATCAGATGCCAGAGAGTTTTCCAAAGTAACTGGTGAATTTCACATCTCGGTCGGACACAATGGTTTTGGGTAGTCCATGGAGTCGGACCACCTCATCAAAGAACAATCGGGCGACCCTAGAAGCATCCAAAGTCTTGGCACATGGGATAAAGTGGGCCATCCTAGAGAACCTGTCAACAATGACGAAGATGCAATCATGTTTGCGTAAGGTCCTAGGTAGGCCAAGGATAAAGTCCATGCTCAAATCCTCCCAAGGTCGATCTAGGATGGGTAGGGGTGTGTAAAGCCCAGTGTTTTGCCTCACTTGCTTGGCTGAGGCACAAATGCGACATTGTCCCACAATGTGGGCCACATCCTTCTTGAGAATGGGCCAATGGAATTGCCTCTCAACTAGCTCTATGGTTTTTTGGACCCCAAAGTGACCAACTAGGCCACCACCGTGTAACTCCCAAACTAAGAAGTCCCGAAGTGAAGTCTGGGGTATGCATAGCCTAGCTCCCTTGAAAAGATACCCCTCTTGGAGTATGAATCCATCATGTTCCTTTTGGGGCTGAGTGGAGAGGGTGTTATAGTGATTCCCAAAGTCGAGGCAATTTGGATATTCCACTTTGATTCTTTCAAACCCTGTGACTTCCACCTGGATAGTGGAAAGTAAGGCTACTCACCTACTTAGCGCATCGATGACGCAGTTCTCACTACCGATCTTGTACTTGAGGACAAAGGTATAGGCTTGAATGTATTATACCCAACGGGCATGGCAGGCATTGAGCTTTTGTTGGGTGTTTAGGTACTTCAAGGCCTCGTGGTCCGAGAAGATCACAAACTCCTTGGGTAGGAGATAGTGCCTCCAATGTCGAAGGGATTGAACCACAGCGTAAAGCTCTTTGTCATATGTGGAGTACCTAGTCTTAGCCTCACAAAGTTTCTCACTACAATAGGCTACTGGGTTACTTTCTTGGCTAAGAATGCCTCCAATCCCTACCCTAGATGCTTCACAAGTGACCTCGAAGACTTTTGAGAAGTCGGGTAGGCAAAGGACCGGGGCTTGGGTCATCTTTTTCTTGAGCTCTAGGAATGCTTTGGAGGCTGCCCTAGTCCACACAAAAGTGCCCTTCTTGAGGCAATCCGTGATAGGAGCGGTGACAGTGCTAAACCCACGGATGAATCTCCTATAGAAGGTGGCTAGCCCGTAAAAGCTTCGGGCCTCATGGAGGGTCTTGGGCTCGGGCCACTCAAGAATGGCTTGGACCTTCTCGGGGCCCATGGATACCCCTTGGGATGAGACAATAAATCCTAGGAAGGCTAGTTGCTTGGTCAAGAAATGGCACTTCTCGGGGTTGGCAAAGAGACTTTCTTTCCTAAGAATGGTGCAAACTTGTTTGAGATGATCTAGGTGGGCTTCCTTGGTTTGGCTATATATGAGAATGTCATCAAAGTAGACGACAAGGAAGATGCCAATGAAGGGCCGGAGGACCTCGGTCATGAGGTGGATAAATGTTCTTGGTGCATTGGAAAGGCCGAAAGGCATGACAAGCCATTCATAGAGACCGTCCTTAGTTTTAAAGACGGTCTTCCACTCGTCCCCGGGCCGAATGCGAACTTGCTGGTAGCCACTTTTGAGATCGATCTTAGAGAAGATGGTGGCTCCAGCAAGCATATCTAGCATGTAATCTAGCCGAGGGATGGGAAACCTATATTTGACCATGATTTTATTGATGGCCCTGCTATCCACACACATGTGCCAAGTTCCGTCTTTTTTGGGTGTGAGGAGGGCCGGGACGGCACATGGGCTTTTGCTAATGCGGAGGAAGCCCTTCTTGATGAGCTCCTCAATTTGCCTCCAAAGTTCAGCATGCTCGGTGGGGTTGAGGCGATAGTGAGGTAGGTTGGGTAAGGTAGCTCCGGGCACAAAGTCGATGACATGTTGCACATCGCGCATGGGTGGTAGCTTATCCGGGAGTTCATTGGGGAACACATCATGGAAGTCCTCAAGGATTTATTGAATTTCTATTGGGTGTGGGTCGGTTGGAGTGGATTCCCCAAGGCAAATAACAATGGCACACACTTGTCCCCCTTGGTTGACTTCTTCCTCAAGTTCTTTCCTAGTGATGACGTGTATGTTCCTAGTAGTCCCAATGGTCAAACTAGGATTATGACTTGATGGGGTGGAGTTTGGTGGGTTTGGAATAGTGGCAGAGGTAGTGGATCCCTCAAGGGAGGGAGATGCCTTCTTGGGAAGGGAGTGGGGTGGAGAGGGGTTGAGTTGGATTCTCTTCCCCTCATGAGTGAAAATGTAAGTGTTCGTCCTTCCAAGGAAGGTGGCATCTACATCATAGATCCAAGGCCGCCCTAGGAGTATACTCCCAACTTCCATGGGTAGAATGTCACACCAAACTTGGCCTTGGTAGGGTTGGAATGTGATGGGGACAAGGCAACGAGTACTAACGGGTACGGATGTGGCATCAATCCACGCTACCCGATATGGGTGTGGGTGTGGGGAGATGGTAAGGCCCAAAAGTTTGACGGTGTCGGGTGACACCACATTCACACTACTCACATTGTCTAAGATGACTTTCCTAGCATAGTTCCCTATCCGAATGTAGGTATAGAAGATGGTGTTTTTCCTCCAATCATGTTCTTGAGCTTGAGTGAGGGTGCACCTAACCACTCCAAGGTGAGGGTCGGTTGGTGGAGGGGTTTGTTCTTGATTGGTCTCCATGTAGTGGGTCTCATACTCATCCTCCCAATCAGGAGAGGCCTCATACACCTCAACCTCTTCTACAACTCCATCTTGGGGAAAGGGGGTTGTCTCCTCAATGAGCAAGCTAGTTGCGCCCTTGGTGGGGCATTGATTGGCGAAATGTCCATACCCAAGGCACTTAAAGCATTGATGCCCACTTTGGTGGTTTGGGGCAGCCCGAGTGTGAGGGAGAGTGGGTGCCGGATTTGGTCTATTGGGAGTGGGGTTGGGGTCCCACTTGTGGGGCGAGGAGGAGGGGTGCCACTAGGAGGGGCTGCCCGAGTGGGAGGTGTTCTCATGGGGGTGGGAAGGAGACCTCGTTGAGGAGGTGGGGGGTTGGTCTGAGGTACCATGGATTTTGGGTCCATCCCTAGTGGGGGAAACATTCGGGTGTATCGAGAGAATTTCTCGGCATCTCGGGCTACTTGGTAGGCTTGCTCTAGAGTGGCTACTTGACACATGAATAGCTCCTTTTTTATGAGAAATTGAAGCCCATTTCTAAAGCGGGATAGTGTGACGGCGGGGTCCTCTTGGACTCCACACTTAATAAGGTAGTAGTCAAATTTCTCAATGTACTCCAGAACGTACTTCCCTTCTTGGGTTAAGGCTTGCAACTCATCTAGGAGGTTTTGATGGTAGGAGGGAGGGACATATTTGAGTTTGAGTTGTTCCTTCATGGCCCCCCATGTGGTGATGGGAGCTTCCCTCCTAACTATCCTTAATGCCTCAATGTTCATCCAATGAGTCTTAGCTAATTTGGTAAGTTGCATTTTTGCAAGCCGGACTCTCCTATCCTCGGTCATTGGGTACCAATCAAAATATTGGTCCATAGCCGCCTCCCAATCTAAATATATGCTTGGGTGATGACACCCATCAAAGGTGGGGGCATCTACTTTCACAAGTCTCATGAGGTGGTCATCCGAGTTGTCCCGGGGGGGGGGGGGGTCTCTCATTATTCCTTGGAGGTGGGTCTCTTTCCAGTTCGGGAGGATGGTCAAGGTTGAGCTCTCCTATGGCTGGTTCCTCATGCGGGGGGGTGCCCTCCTATCACCTACCCTTGGGGTGGGTCTATTCTCCCCAAGTTGCTCAAGCCGAGTTTTTATGTCATCAAGCCGTCCTAAGATACTAGCCATACCCTCTACTAGAATCTCATGTGATCGGGAAGCTCATGCTCATTGTTGGCGGGATTCCCTTGGGGATTGGGATTCATGGTGGAATTGGGAGAGGATGGATTGGTTTGATAATGAGTTCCACAACGAGTGGTCATGCAAAGTTGGGTGGGCTATGCACGGGTGTGCGGATGCACCTATGAATGACCTAGTGTGAAGACGACCCAAGACTAGACTTGTAAGAACAAGCCTATAACCGCTCTGATACCACTTGATGTGGCACAACCCAAAGATGCAAATGGATGAATTATTGAACCTAGGACTTAGAACCGCAAGCATACAAGTACTTTCAACAAACTCACGTTAGCGGCTCACTCGCACGGCTCATACGATCACCCGGTGGTACTGGGGGATGACGACGAGGGTCCGAGGTGGGACCCAAACATTCAAAGGGATAGGTTGGCTTAGGCTGACCCTAATGGGTCTGGGATTCCCAACTTCGTGGGTAGCCGGCACGCCGGGGCGTGGGGTTGGGTGGCTCTCACTCACAATCCGTGGTGGGCGCACTAAGGAACAAATACGGGCCCGAACACTCCCTCACCGACCGATGGGCATAAGAGATAATACTAAACTAGCAAAATATGAACCAGCAAGGTACGAACCAGTCACTCACCTGATCGGTGAGAAGACACCGATCCCGACCGAAAGACGAGGGCGAGCGGGGAGGCGTGGGTACGCACCCGCACGCCGCGCCGATGCCGCTTGACCTGAAAATATATAAAGTACAACACTACTCCTCACGCAGGAGAGTGGGACAAGGGGTTGGGGTTAATGTATTACAGCCAAACACTACCTCCACGTTGGGAGGGGCTGTAAGCAGGCCAGGCGGGGTGGAAAAACTATGATAGAAACCAAGTTGCCGAGCTTCACCGGTTCTGCCAACTTCAGGAACGGCATGACATGTTGTTGATGTCGGCGCTGCCACGGGCTCAGCCGATCTCAGAATTAGTCGAAATCAATGTTGAAACTTTCCAGACTAGCCAGGATGTTGCCTGAATTTTCTAGGAATGTCGTGATTATGTCGTTAGCCGGGGCAGAGCCTGGAACAGGGCTGGTCTGCTCTGGTTATGGATGCTCTCGGGATGAAGCTGCTGGAAGACGGGGGCTCCACGAACTGACCCCTACTCAGTTGGAGGCAAGGCAGGTACCGTGGCGATCGTGGTCAAGTCTTTTTTCTGTCGGGACCAACGGTGTTGTCGGCAAATGTCGGAGCTGATCGTGAAAGCCCGAACAGAAGGGATGTGTCAGTTCTGGCTTAGGAAAGCTGACCTGATGCACTTGGAATGGAAAATTTGTAACTTTTGATGCTGATGTCCAAAATTATCTCTACTTCTTGGGGATGGAAGAGGACTTGAAGGGGAAGAGTTTAGTGAAAAAATCATGCCCAAACTCGAACAGTAGCGGCTGGGGTCGAGATTCCACTCAGGCTCAGGTTCCCTATCGAAGTAGCTTTGCACAGTCGGGGGAGATTGGATCCTCCGGGCACCAGGGATGTCGGATAGATGCGAGAACACCTCAGCTGCAAAGCTGACTTGACAAGGAATCCAGCGGTATATGGTATGCCACTAGGAGCCTCGCGATGACGACGTGACTGCATCTACAATCTCTGGGTGGTATGCTGCATGCGAACTAGAACATGACTGATTGTGGAGGGGATGTGGAAGGTGGAGATGGGTGATGGTTTGGAATTGGGATGATGGCTGGTGGTTGTAGGAGGTGGGGGGAACATGGATGGATGCTCTTGGGGAGGGAAATTCGAATTTGGGGGCTTAGGGAGGAGTCATATCAATCTTGGGAAGTGGAGGGGTGCATGGGGAAGGGAAATGGGTAGTTGGGGGTTGGATGGTGGAGCAAGGAGTGGTGGAGGTTCTCTTGGGGTTGGGGGGGAGTAAAGAGGGGTTGGAGGTAGTTGGGGAGGGTATTGAATGAGGGGAGGGGAGTTAGGAAGTAGGTGGGAGGGGGAAGAGAGAGAGAGGGGCGCATCCCCCTTTGTTGAAAGAGAGAAAGAGAGATAATGAGAGAGAGAGAAAAGAGAATTTTAGTGGAGGAGAGAAAGATTTGGGATTTCTTATATTGAAACTGATTCATCCAAAAAGTTGAGTACATGGGGAGAGATGGGTCGTTTATATAGGCATCCACTCTTTACATGACCAAAGTACCCTTGACAATTAGACAAAAGACCAAGCATATCCTAGACTCAATCCTATGGGCCCATAACTACGGTACCAAGGCCTAAATAAGCATAACAAGAGAAATGACTAAAACAACATGACTCAATAAAGGAAAGTACATAAGATACGACTCAAAGAAAAGGAAAATAACATGTGATCTCATAGCCGGGCTTCCTCAAAAATGATGCATGCGATCCGAGCCAAAGAGAGCGTTGTGAGATGCCCTCATCATGGCCGGGGCATTGCACCACAGACTTGGACCCTCCTAGAGTCGGGCGGGATGCCGGCCATCTTCTCGTTCTCTTGGTCGGCCATGCTTGCCAGTATTTTTTGTCCTTTCTTTTCTTCTCTTCTTCTTCTCTTCTTTCTTTGTGTAATAGGCCAAGGTGGGTGTGCAGGAGAGCGCTCACCCCCTCAGGGAGGGGATGAGTGGTTCGCTCCACAGCATCACTCCCACAGTGGTAATCTTTGTTCAGCACAGGTCCCGATGGATATGGCCGTACAACCCTCTCTCGCCGATTCTTTCTCTTCCCCTTTTTGTTTCTTTCTTCTTTCTTCTTTTCTTCTTTTCTCCTTTTCTTCTTTTTTTTTTATGGAAAGGGGGTTTGATTTCCCCTCCCTCTCCTCTTTTCCTCTTCTCTCTTTTTTTTTTCTTTTAGCGGCCTTCATGATTCCTGGAGGCTACATATGCCTCGGAGTAGCATCCTCGAGGCCATAAAGATAATTGTGCCTAGTCCGGCTTTTCTCCCCATAGGGCTAGCGAAGACAACACCCGCAATTCATCAAAGTAGGCAAACATTATTTATTAGGAGGCCATGAGGCCCCGAATCTCGGTGAAGAGATAAAGGGTGGTTTAAGTCCCACCGGGCGTGCCAGACTTGTGGACGCACTTTTTGACACGCTCATTTGTTTGTTCTTTAAGTCAGTTTATTCGGTGGGTTTATTCGTTTATTAGTTATTAAGTGTGTGGGCGTGCCAGTCACCGAGGTGACGATTTATGCGGGCTTAAAGAAGCCCGTGGTGCGCTCGTTCTGACTGATCAGACGATTGTGTGTATCGTGTCGGGACTGAGAACCCGTTGTACCATAAAGGCTACGACGTTAATTACATCCCCTCGGGGAGAGGAAGACCCTTGATTGATTGCCAGGAAAAGGGGCCCAATGGCCTGAAGTTCATAGTAATGGGAGCGAGAGCAGAATCTCAGATTACGTTTAAACAAACTCGGCATTGGGGCGTAAACGTTCACAGATGTGCATATTGGTCACTCACGGACCATTGTTTATTTGGAAGGAAGTCCGTATTTACAACGTAAGAGACGGTGATAAAATCATGCAAATGTCTGCCGTGAGTATGGCAAGTTTAATGCAATTGCGGGATTAGATCCCGGTATATATATGTCGGTCACTAACGGGCCATTCATTGTTCGGATGAGAGTCCACGTTTGAAGCATCGAAGATGACGATAAAATCGTGCAAATGTCTGCCGTAGACAATGCAAGTTTAATGTGGGGTTGCGGGATTAAATCTCGAGAGAAGTGGGTCGAGTTAATGAATTATTGGCTCGAGATGTGTTCGGATCATGACCATGTTGGGCGTTCCGAGGTCCACGTCCGATACCACAAGGCATCATTGATTTTCTCTTTGCACCTAGTCCGGAAGAGTGAATTGTTAAGTGTGAAGCCCGAACTCGCCATCGTGCGCCCTCGCATGCGGATTGACCTTCGCGGTCAGGTCGCGCCCGGTCAGGTCGTAGGGGTCAAGGGGGCAGCGCCCCCGGAACAAAATTTTATTATAGAGAGGGTGGCAGCGTCGCCTTCATTTTTTGTTATTAAGGTTAATCCTTTCATTTTTATTTTGAACATTGCCCCGCCCCTTTTTATTGGCTGTTTATCCCCTTTTTTGTTTCATTTATTACTATTGATATTTTCATTCATTCTTTATATTATTTCATTTTTTTAGCTTTAAACCCCTCTATTTACTAGTTATTTTTCCTTTTCTTTTGGAGGCGCGCCGGATTAGGATGGGCAAAGGGGAGGCGTGCCGTAATTGGCCGTGCCGGGATAGGATGTGCAAGGGAGGGGGGGCGCCGTATTAGGAATGGGCAAGGGGGTGCGCCGTTTTAAGATGTATAGAGGAGTGGGAGCACGCCGTTTCTGGATTCAAAGAAGGAGATGATGGTGATGGGGGCATCCCTTGCCCCTCCACTTTTTTGAGGCTCGAATCGTCGTCGACTTATGCCATTATGTTCGTCATGTGTTTGTGAGTCTAGTCATGTAATTTTTATATTTTATTTGAGTCTTAAACCATGTAATTTTCCTATTATTTGAGTCATGTACCTAGGTTAGTAGGTTATCTACCAAAGTCATGTGTCATTATGTTGGTTTGTTAAGCTATTGGGCCCAACTAGTGGGCTGGGCCACCCCTCCCTTGGACTGCTTTGGTCATTAGTTAGCTTGTCAGGGTCATTATGGTCATATGAAAGTATGGAGCCTATAAATAGGCCTCCCCTCCCTCTCATTGTAACAACTTTTGATGAATATTGAAATGCATTTGCCATCTCCCTCTCAATATCTCCCTCTCTCTCTCTCTCTTACTATCACTCTCTCTAAGTGGGTTGTACCCCCTCTCTCTCTCCTCCCCACCCCAATTTCGAAATTCATTTTCTCTCCTCCCCATTCACCCCTCATTAAGGCCCCTTCCCCTTCCCCATGCACTCATTCAATTCCCCCTCCAACCCCTAGGTGGAAACCCCTTCTCCTAGGCACCTTTCCACTTTCCAAAGCACCCCACCACCTTCCCAAGGCTGAATTAACCCCTCCCAAAGCCCAAATTTGAATTTCCCTCTCCCTAGGGCTGTGCCCTTCCATCTCCCCACCTCCTTAATCACCCTAGGTCGAAATTCCCTTCCTCCCTACAGCCAAATTCGCCCCCCACCTCCTCTCTCACTCATCCTCTCTCAAGTGCACATCCACCCCCCATCTCCACCTCTAGCTGCTCCAGCCCCCCTCTCCATCTATCCCTGCCACTCCAGACCCTCCAGAAGCCCTAGCCACGTCCTTCCCATATCCACAAACCATCAGCCATCACCCCAAGCTGTGCTACTCTCCCTCCCACTCCCTTTGGTCTTGCAAGATTGGAGTTTCAGGTTGCAGGGCGCAGGCAGCAGAGTGGGGTCCTGAAGTTGCATCGTCTTCGGCTGCCCCCTGATACTCCTGGTGGCAAGGACTACATCTCTGGAAATGTCGTCCAGAGAGCTTCCAAGGCGAGGTGGTTTCGTCGGCATCCGAGCTCCGAGCAGTCCACAGCAGCCATTCTCCCGCGACTTCGCAGAAGCTCTCAAGCAGGGAACCAGAGCTGCAGTCACAGTCCGACCACGGCTTCCTCCATGAAGATCTGAGCGCCGTTTTCGGAGGGCTGAAACTACTACCAGTTAGATGTCATCTCCAAGAAGAAGGACTTCATTCGGCCTCCGGAGCTTCCAGTTACCATTTTCTTCGTCAGGGTGTGTCGTCTGCCCCCTGTGGGTCCAGGTTTGACCTGTCCCTGCTTATCCGGCTACCTCGCTCTTCCCCGACCTCCAATTGTCGTCCCGTTGATTCCTGCTCGAAGCTACTCTGACCACGATCACGTCACCACCAGGCTCGCCTCATTTGGAGTTCAGGAGCGTCCGTGGTGCCATCTGCAACTCACTGTACCTGTTCTGCACCAGCCAGAGGAAGAAGTTGCTGACCTGTTCCAGTCACCGGCCCGACCAGCCCTGAGTTCCAGAGCTCCTGCAAAAATTCAGACACCATCCCCGTCCTGTTGGGGAACTTTTGACGCAGGTTTCATCAAGATTCACGCTCTGTGGAATTTTTGGCAACATCAACACCGCCCCACTGTCCGGCGAATTTGCAGATTGGCAGAACCGGCGGGATTCGACAAGTCGGGTTCCTTAGCTTAATTCCCCACCCCGCTTGGCCGGCTGAAGGCCCCTCCCTGCGTGGAGGTAGTTTTGAATGTAATAAGCCTAATCCCCACCCCAAGATCACCCCTCCTGCGCGAGGCGTAGTGTTGTACACCTTTGCATTTTCAGGTCAAGCTACATCGCCGCGGCGATCGGGTGTATACCCTCGCCTCCCGGCGCGCCCTCGTCTCCGAGCGGGATCGGTGTCTTCACACCGATCAGGTGAGCCACTGATACTAACCTTGATAGCCTTACTTCTGTAAGTTTAGTATTGCTTTGATTGCTCGTCAGACGGTGAGAAGAGGGTCCGTTCTTGTATGTTCATTTGTTGGTGCCCACCGCGGGCCGTGAGAGAGTGCCACCCAAACCCCGCCTTGCGGGCCAGCTGCCCACTAAGCTGGGAATCCTAGACTCTTTGGGGTCATCCTAAGCCAACTAAGTCCATTAGACTCATTGGGTCTCGCCTCGGACCCTTGCCATCATCCCCTGGCCCCGCCGGGTGATCGCGTGTGCCGTGTAAGTAAGACGCTATTGTGAGAATCATTGAGTGCTTGTATGCTTGTGGATCTAGGTCCTAGGTTGTTCATTACATATTTAGTCATCCTTGGGCTGTGCCACATCAGATGGCTTTTGTGAGAGGGGCTAAACGGCACGGGGGAACAGTAACCACACCGGATTAGCCTCTCCCAAGGGTTTATTGCTTTGACTGTGTTTTTCTTTTCTTTCACCCGTAGGTGGATTTAATGATTGGTTTGTTCCTCCATTTGGTGGATTAGATAGGTAATGAGGTGGGTTTTAAGTGATTTGTTCAGAGGAGTTTATTGTGTAAGATTTTAGGGGTTAGTTCATAGAGGGTTCACTGTGTGTTCTTCAAAGGGTGTCTTGTTTGTTTGTTCTTGAGTGTTCTTAATCCCCTAGCGAAAATCGGGCAGCATCTCCCCCAGACCGAGACTTGCCAGAGGTAATAAAGAGCCACCGAACGGATTTCTCCGGGGTGACCCTCAAAATTCGGAACGGCCTCACGGCAGTCCGATGACCCATATGTGAGTGTGGAAAGCTCGAGGGCTAGCCTTCAAGAGCCACCACAACTCACGGGTGATGATCCTTCGAGTCGGGGTGAATGTTTGCCACCAGAGGGCCATGATTGTTCATCCGCCGGAGGGCTCCTTTGAGGGTCATGCCATGGAGAGGCAGACCTCAAAGGATCGAGATGGTCGGAGAGTGAAGAAAGGAAGCGGAGGTTACACGAGGAAGATTAGGCTTGCAAAAAGAAAACTCTTCGCTTTTTTATTCATCCACACAAATGGGGAAGGTTTAGACACAGGGAAGCCCATCCCGAAGGAAAGGGGAAATACATTGGAGGGGGATGAAAGAGATGCACCGGTGGGGGAGAGGGGATGGAGCACAAGCTCCTCCACCCTTCGGACTCACCTTCCCTCTCTCACACACTCTCTGTTTCTTTTTCTTCACCTTACCGGCGTGGGTGGACAGAGCTCCTTCTCTCTTTTTCTTCTTCTCTTCATTGCACACAGTCGAGCGACCCTTTTTTTCTCCTTGATCGCCAACTGGGGGAGGGGAAAGCCAGAAGATTGCTCTGTCGAACCTGCAAAGTATATATATAGTGGGTTGCCTTCTCTTTTCTTGAACGGAAGAAAGCTCCTGCCACTGCGTTCGTCTGCCAGATGAACAGGGTTGGCATGTCACTGGCATCCGGTGATTCATGCCGTACAATGTCATTCGTCCGAGGACAGCACAATTATGGATTTTTCGAGAGATCTTCTACTGCTGCTGCCACCGTTAATGCATGCTGCTGCTATCACTGTCGCTTTGCTGTCGAACGAAGGAGGAGACACGGCTCGTGGCATTGAATGTTCTCTGTGCGCTCAGACTGGCGCGAAACAGAGTGTCGGAGTGTAGATGGGATGGCATGGGGTTAAACCGGGACGGTGGGGAGCGCACCGGATTAAAGCTTTGCAAGGGGGCCACACCGTGTAAGCATTGCAAGGGGGTGGCATTTGAGGTTAAACCGGCGTGGTGTTGTGCGCGCCGGATTAACAACATACAAAGGTGCCGCGCCATTTTAATCGAAGCAAAGGGAGCGCGCCATTTTAACAAAAGCAAGAGTGCAAATGGGAAATGAGGCGTGCCAGTTTTAGGGGCGTCGTATCAAGGCAATGAAGAGGGGCGCGCCGATTTTGGCCAGGCCGGTTTAAAGCCTTGCCGCACCATTTTAAGCACCAAATGGATTCTTCTCGGAGTCGCGGCCATTTATATGAATGTTGGAGTTCCCGAAATGCTCTAGTTGCAATGCATGGCATCCGTAATGTTTCATTCACAGTCTCTGGGCCTCGGTCGCAGACTTTGCGTGACTTTCGATGCATGCCGGACCTGTGCCCCGGGTCCCCGACTTTTCCAGGATTCAACTCTCGGCACGGCCGGTTGGAGAATTGTAGCCGTATCTTCTGCTTGAGGGACTTCATTATCGGGTAGCGGACCCCCGAGTGAGTTCTCGTCCTGGTCGGGCGAGACATGGGTTTGTTCGGCCTTCCCGTCTTTGACTTGTGCTTGAGCGCGTAGACGCGAGTGCCATATGATCATCATTGTCATTTTTCAACATCCATAGAGGGCAAACATGGTCCATGATCTCTCTAATTGGGTTTTCCTTTAGCCAACTAACAAGGGGTTCTCCTAAGATGAGCTCGGCCCCAACTAGGGAGGGTGGGGTAAGGTGAAGACCACTGTGTGAGGCCTTTCCTTCATCTTGGACATGGGTGGTCTCCATGGGGGAAATAGGGTCCGGAGTGTTCACCACTATGGGGTCGGGTACGGGTTCCTCTACCAAGGAGGTGAGAGGGTCTTTTGAGGGTGGGGGTGATGAGGATTGGTGTATGGTGCACCCGGGGTGGAGGGTAAAGGGAAACTTGGTTTGGGATTGGTAGGGGAAGTAGTGGAGGCCTAGGTTGGGGTAGGATTGGAGTTGGGAGGGGGAGATGGGTTGGTTGAGGTAGCTTGGGTTGGTTGATCTTGGGGGGAGTGTCCCTTATGGTGGACGGTGGAGAGGCGGAGGTCAATTGGGTTTGGATGTGGGTTGGAAAAGGGGGAGTGGGTTTGGGGGTGGCGGCCTCCATGGGGGGAACCGGGTCGACTAGGGGTCTCTTGCCCTTGGGATCGGTCGGTTGTGGAGGAGTGAGGGTGGGGGCCAATTTGGTTTGAATGGTGGAGGTTGGGTGGCAAAGTGTAGAGGTGTTGATTGGGGTAGGAAGTGGTGGGTGTTGTGGGGGTTGGGAGATGTAGAGGGCCTTTATGGCGGCCTTGAACTGGCCGGGAGAGAAGGGAGGAGTGGTAGTGCTCCTCGAACTATGGCTCTCCGAGTAGGGAGGGGAACGTTTGGGGGCGTAGATCTTCGTAAGTTCTACCTTCATCTCCTCCCATGAGGAAATGGGCTCTTGTCTCTTAACCCTCCTTAAGCTCACTATGTGTTCCCACTTAGTCTTGGCTTGACCCTGAAGTCGTCCCTTGGCAACGCAAACTCTCGCGGGTCCATAAACCATAGTCCTCTCAAAGTCTTTTTCCTCGGTTGCCTCCCACTTTAGGTAGGCAGGAGGGCATGTTCCATCGAAGAGGAGATCCTCAAAAGAGATTATGTCAAAGGGGGGGTTGAGTGGGATGAATATGACCAAAGAGAGGTAGCCATGCTAGTGGTTGATGCACGGGTGACAAATGTAATGGCCCTAGGACAAGACTTAGTAGAGACAAGTCTAGAACTTGCTCTGATACCAATTGATGTGAAACCACCTTGGGGGTGGCAGCCACTCGACCAATGCCCCTTGGACCGATCAAGCAAGCACAATTCAGCGGACATGTAGCTTCACTCGAGCGGACTCACCCGCTAAGCACACACTCGTGCCTGTAGGCAACCCGATGCTGGTGGTGAGGGTCCGGGGTGGGACCTCGCTGCTCCTGGGATTGGCTAGCTTGGGATTGAAGCCCCAAGGGTCCAGGGATGCCCACTCTCACGGGCGGCCAGCACGCCGAGGGCGTGGGATGTAATGATCTCTCTCACAACTCACCCGCGGTAGTCACTCATATAATGGCAATTTGAGATCGGGCACTCAACTCGCTGTCCGACGGCACTAGCGGCGATACTAAACCAGCAAGGGAAAGATCAGCAAGGGGTAACTGAGGCTCACCTGATCGGTGTGAAGACACCGATCCCGGTCGGAGACGAGGGCGAGCGAGGAAGCGTGGGCTTACCCGCACGTCGCGTCGATGAAGCTTCAACCTGAAAATTCAAGTTACATGCATTACGTCCCTTGCAAGGGGGTTGGACTAGGGGTAGGGATTAGTTTTACAACTAAAATGTACCTCCACGCAGGGAGGGGCGGTCAGCCGGCTAGGCGGGGTGGGGAAAACTCCGCTAGAAGCCGAAGTGGAAGAAGACCGTCGGTTCTGCCAGCTCTCAAGAACAGCTTGATAGGCAGGCACTGTCGGTGCTGCCACAGGCTCTCCCGAACTCCGTTGTTGACGAAACCAGCGCCAAAACATTCTGAGCCAACCCAGGATGACGTCCAAATTATTGGATAATTTCCTAATGCTGGCGGTGGCCGAGTCGAAGTTGGGATCGGAGCTGGTTGGTTCTGACTCTGGAAGTCCCTGAACTGTCACTGCTCAAAGATGTGACCGCCACGAGCGCTCCCAGGGGCCGATGGTGGCGGGACTGGAACTGTTATGACCGTGGATGGCTCCTCTTCGATCGAAGACCCACGGGGTTACCGGCGGAGGTTGGAGTTGATCGCGAGACACAGAAAGGTAAGGGGGGTTGGATCTGACTCAGGATTGACTGACCTGTGCACTCCGAGGAAAAAATTCAGAACTTTGTGCTCCGGAGTCCAAATGGAGCCCTACTTCTTGGAGATGGCAGGGGACTTGGAGGAGAAGACTTCAGACATGAAATCACATCCAAATTCATCCTTGATCAACTGTGGTCACTTCTTTCCTTGGCTTCTGATTCCCTGGCGGAGCAGTTTTGCGCAGTCGTGGGAGAATGGCTCTCCCGGGCAGCTCGGAGCTCAGACGGATGCGAGACCACCTCGGCTATGAAGCTATCTGGACGACAAATCCACCGGTATATTCTAGGTCACCTGAAGCCTTGGAGGAACACTGTGGCTTCCTCTGCAACCTGATGCAACTCTACTACTGCTGCTGTCTCTGGTGACAGCGAGATAAGGGGCGAGAAATGGGCTAGATGGGAGGGGAAATGGGTTGGATGGGTATGGGGGCGACCCCAGGCTGTGAGGGGGTCTGGGAGGGGGCGAACCAAGGTGAGGGAGGGGGAGAATGGGGGCTGGAAGGGGGTCTAGCAGGTGGAGGGAGAGGGAGCTGCGAATTTGGTGTTGGGAGGGAGATAGGGAAGGAGTATTTGAAAATGGGTTTAAAGGTGGGATTAATTTCTGGCCTTGGGGATGGGAAGAGGTGTGTGGGGAAGAGAAAGGGTGCTTGGGGAGTGGGGAATTCTCCCTTGGGAGATGAGAGAGGTGCTTGGGGAAGGGAAGTGGGTGGTTGGTGGTTAGAGGGTGGCTTGGGGAGTGGTGGATTCCACCTTAGGAAGGAGGGGAATTAAATGGGTGATTTGGGGAAGGGGAAGGGGGTTTTAATGAAGAGAGAATGGGGAGGGGAGAGAAGAAATTTTGAATTTGGGGGTGGGGAAGAGAGAGAAAGGGTCGTCCCCTTCTAGAGAGAGAGAGAAGAGAGAGAGGGGAGAGAGAGGGAGAGCGGAGCTTCTCACTCCATGAAAATCACTCAAAATTTTGAAAATATTTCTATTGCAATTGAACATCAAGAGTTCCAAATGAGAGAGAGGAGGGGGCTATTTATAGACTCACATAATTCCTATGACCAGAATACCCCTAAACAAATGACCCAATGACTCATCTGCCCAAGGGAGGGCGCCCCTGGGCCAAGCCCACTTAATTGGACCCATTAAACCAGACTAATTAACCATATGACATTTGACTTAGGTAAATGACTCAATGACCTAGGTACTTGACTCAAATAAAAGGAAAATTACATGGTTCATGACTCAAATAAAATATAAATATTAAATGACTAGACTCAGAAAAATATCACAAACACAATGGCGCATGCCGATAAACAATTCGAGCCTGGAAAATGTGGCGGGGTAAGGGATGCCCCCATCAGTTGGGCGACTAGGGTTAGGGTTTGGGTGGGGTGGTGCGGCCTTGAGAGCAGGAGGTAGGAGGTGTGGTGCGGCTGCTAGCTGGGAAAGGGGAGAGAATTCAGGAGATTTTCTCTGATTTAGGTTGAGGTGGCAAGGATTTTAAGAAATAAGGAATTACTTTGGAGGAGGGAGGGAGAGATAATAGGGGGAGGGTTTTGAATTTTCGTTGGAATGGGCAAGGAGATAAGGAGAGAGGTGCGCAAGTTTCCAAAGGAGGGGGAAAAAAATAGGAAGGGGGGGGGGGAGAATATTTAGGAGAGGAAGGAGGAAGGTGGCTGATGTGGCCAAAGAATCTAGGAGGGGGATGAGGGCTGTGACCCAAGGAGGGAGGAGGGAGGATGGTGCGATCCTAGGAGAGAGAGAGAGATAATTTTGGTTGGAGGGTTAATAGGTAAGGGAGAGTGATTTTGGGAGAGAAAATCGGAGAAGGTCTAGGAGTGGGGATTCCCTTGTTGATGTGGCAAGAGGAGAGAGGAAGGGAGAGATGGGGGTTCGACCAAGGTTGGGGAAGAGAGAGAGGGGGCTGCGCCCTAGAGAGAGAGAGAAAGAATGAGAGAGAGAGATGTGCGACCAAGAGAGAGAGAGGGAAAGCCAAAGGATTTCTTTGAAAACACAATTTTCATTCACTAATTCTCTAACTCAAATGAGGCCCTTTGGTCCCCTATTTATAGGAGAGGCCAAGGGTTACAAATGACCATACTTATCCCTAACAAATGAAAAAAGACCCCGCTATCCCGAGATAACAATAAACAACCTATGACCCTTAACTAGACCCACTAGCTAATGTAGCCTTTTGGGCCCAATTAGCTGACCCATTAAGAACTAAATGCTACTAAAAGGGAAATTACATCATAATAAAAAGAGAAAAGTGCAAAATTTGACGGGCCTGGCCTAATGGGCCATGGGACGGGAGCGACCTCCCCACCAAAAGGTTTGGGCCGTCGAGTCCCCACTTTGATGTCCTCGTCAGGGGCTGATGTGGCATGGTGGCTGGGAGGGGGAGGACAGAGGAGGCCACGGCTAGGAGAGAGAGAGAGGGATTTACGATCCCAAGAGAGAGAGAAGGGTGTGCGTAAGTAAGAGTGAGGGAGAGGGTTCCAAGAGTTCACACAAAAATTGAATTTTCTTCAACTTTTCATTCTTCATTAGCTTAAAATGAGGCCCTTGGCCCCCTATTTATAGGAGAAGCCAGGGATGACAAAAGTCCAAACATGCCTATTACAAAGGCAAAATGACCCCGCTGTCCTCAGGGGTAAGCACAAGCTAACTATGACCCATAACTGAACTGGACTCAGATTGGCCCTTTGGGCCTTATCTAGCTGGCCCATTAAGGCTTACATGACTCAAATGGAATTAAAAAAAGACTCAATCGATACTAATAAAAGATAATAAAAGGGTAAACATCCTAGATGCTCCACTAATGCAGTTCCGGGCCCTCCGTAGTCTCCTGTCGGGCCTTGATGTCCCCATCATATCCAACTTGGAGTGACATCCCATGGTAACTGGAGTCGTAGTGGGGCACCGCCGCTCCTGGCGGTTACCCTGACCTTGCGTATTAATCAGGCCTAGCTGTGAAGGGCTCGACTGGCTTGCCAGAATCGCTGAAGACTCCGAAGATATCTTCCTCATGATCTGAGCTAGGCTGTCGGGTATACAGAGAGAATCCATAGGCTCGCCGGCTGGAGAGACACGACACGGTAGCGCCACAGCCTCGCCCTACTTTTGCTTCCCCTTCTTATCTCCTGGTACAGAAGGTGGAGGCAGAGTAGGAGGGGAGCAAGAGGAGCTTGGGGCAACCATCATTGTCTTGCTCACCAGGACATCCTCTCGGTCGAGAAGGACTTGGAGTTGCCTAGCGGTATCCTCCTTAGAGAATGGGAGAGACTCCAGCTCTTGACAAGGCCGCCATTGCGAGGCCGAAGTAGTAGGAACTGGCCGACTGGTGGTCGGTGTCTGGGCGTCTGGAGGAGCTGGGGTGGTAGGAGGATGGGTGACAATAATCGAGAAGTTACCCGGCCCAGTCTCTTGACCGGTGCCCTTCCTTCTACGGCTTCGGAGTCGCATAAGAGCTTCTCGATTATCAGTTCAAAACTCGAGCCACTCCTGAGGGGAATCAACACCGGGCACTAACATTTTTTTTTGCATTTGTGTCCTTTTGTTTGCATTTATATCCTTAGTTAATTGGTTTACAATTGTATGGCAACTATACACCAATTTGTTAGTCTTTAGGAATCTTTGGGTTTCTTTGCAAAAAAAGGCCTTTGGGTTTCTATGTAAAATGTCAGTAGGTCCAGCGAGGTCCCCCACCCTCTTTCCCATTGGTCCACCTAGGATCATGGGCCATGTGGGGCTGGTTCAAAGTCCAAGGTTAGACTTGGACCAAGGGGACAAAATGGAAGAAAAATCAAATTTGTCACCCTTATTTTCAAAGGGGCGCCCCCCCTTTAATGTATTTTATTCTTGTTATTTTTTTATATTTTGGTCATTTGACCACATGGGAGATTAATTATCCCATCCCTTGTTTACCCCTCCCTTACCCAAGATCTGAGGGTAGTCTAGGTCCTTTTTCCATTTCTATATAACCCTTGTATTTTCCCATTTCATAGAATTAATGAAAGAATTATTGCATTTTGCCAAGAGAAGCCTTGGGCACCCCTCTCTCTCTCCCCTCCCTTGCAGCTGGATTGATGTATTCTTAGGGTGGATTTTCTAGAAAACTTGGTGGATTCCAAGTGGTATTTCACCTCGGAGTGTGAAGCTCCGCCGCCGCCGCCATCGAGCCGCCATCGCACCACCACCGCCTCGCCGTCGTAGATCTGTCCATTGTTGGACAGAGGTATAAAGCCTGATTTTTAGCTCCCCATCAGGAGATCAGATCGTGCTGAAAATTAGAGGGTGAGTTCCCCACGTCCCCCCAGCCTCCACAAAAAAATGCACATTTTTCCTCCCGTGTTTACCTTCCTTTACCATTTATTTCCCCCGATCTATAGATTCTGTCTCTGTGCAGATCTGTGTTCCAACAACCCACTTCTTTGCCCTTTTGACCCCCTTTCCAATTTCAGATCCCTCTGAAATTTGGACTGGGTTTTTTTTTAAAAAGCCTTCTTCCCCAAATTTTTTCATGATTTTATGAATTTGTTTACCTATCCAAAAAACCATTGCAAAATCCAAAATCTGTTTTGTCTCCTGCAGTCTAGATCCGACCACCCCCTGTTATAAAATCTATTTCCCCTCTCAAACCACCTCAGAAAATTATAAAAAAATTATCTTCGTGTTCCTTACTTTTCCCTCTAGCTTCCATAAAAATCCCAGCTCCTGGATCCAAAGTTTCAACCTCGGTCAACTCACTTCTTCAGGCAGATCTCATTCTGCCCGGCCAGATCTGAGACAGGAAACTTTCATGTTTGAAATTCCCCCATGAAAAATCCCGCCACAGCAAAATTCCTGTAACAGCCTATGGTCGTAGACCTCTAAGAGGGCTTCGCAGCGGCACCAGTTTTACATGGATTCGACGTCGGTTCTAATCACAGCAGTTGTTTTCGTCGGGTCGCGCAACCCTGATACTGCATAACAGGTCCGTGGACAGCAAGTAACAACGTTCCCCAGTCGGGCCGCCTCACCTTCCACAAGGCGAACCGACGCATTCCCCTCCTAGGGATCATCCCTCCAGGAGTCCCCACCGCAGCGGTACCACTCCCATCCCGATTGGCCTGCCGACCAGGACGTGGACCCCACAATTGCCGGTGGCTGCCCAAATCGCTATCCGTCAACCCGAACCCATTACTCTCGGGTCCACGTGTCTCCCTTTACCTCCCTGCGTGGAGTGGGCAGTAATATTAATTACTGTAATTTAATTATTTACTATACCGGGAGTACGAAGTTCGGTCGGGGTCGTCTTCCCCATGCCCGGAGCGTGGAGGTATCGCGTTCGCTCCCACTTTGGCATTTGCTTTCCTCTTATATATTCATATGCCGCTGCAAGTGATAGGTTAATTAGCTCGTATTATTACTTCAATCACCGCTGCGAGAGAGTGACCGTGACCCGTCCCGTGCCTCGACCCGAGCACGGAAGAGCCAAGTACCCTTGACTCATTGCCGGTTCCTCAACCGTGTAGATCCACACGTTTCCCTCGCTTAGGGATGTCCGCGAGCTAGAGTCCCAAGTCCGTGTCCCGTCCCGCATCAAATTGGTTTCAGAGCGTAAGGTTGAGTCTAGGGTAGTCAGTTAGTCGGTCCAAGGTCTCACGTTGCATTCCTATATCCAGTATATCAAAAGGTGTTCTCAGAATGATAGGTTACGCCTATCGGGAAGGTAGCACACTTGCGTGAGTGCGATCTTCGGATCAAACCTCCGCCACGTATCGGATATGGGTTGAGTATAGGTTTCTATTCGAGTTTGAATTTTACCCCTTTTCACCATTTAGAGTCGTGTCTAGGTGCTTGCATTAGTCTTACATAAAAGTTTTGTATAAAAAAAAGTGTTCCCAATGCATGCCCACTCCAAGGGGAACCAATTCCCATCTCTTTGCAACTATGGCCAACGCCTACGCCCAAGTCTCCCCAATGCAAGAGAAAGTCTCGATCAGACCCATCCAAGGTAACAAGTCTGTGTCTGAGTACATTAGGGACTTTGATGAGTACCGGTGGGGAAGTGGAGTTGCCGAGAAGAGCACCACGACCGCATTTCAGTTTCGGAGAGGTTTGCGGCTTCACTACCAGTTTGAATTGCTTTGCCGCGACATGACCACTCTGGCGCGTTCTTATCTGGTCGCTCTGAAGGTTGAGTCTTTCGAGTCAAGGTTTGATGCTGCCCTTCGGTGAGCATCTACCTCTCAACAGAGTGCCGAGCCGGTCAGACGGCCACATGAGCCCCCGAGGCAGGACGCTCATGCCCCGCGACCTCACCCACCATAGTCGGGGAACCTTTCCCCTAGAGCTCTTTTGCCACCTACTTTACCTTTCGATCTTTATTTGGAGCCACCTCATTTGGAGCCACCCGTGTTTCTAACGGGAAATCTATTCATCACCGAGCCACTACTTAGTTGGCTCAAGATCGGTTTGGTCCCTAGATCGCCTTGCTATCCATCTGTGGACCCCGCACTACAAGTAGTGCCCGTCAACTCATTCCACACCTCATTCCGGTCTTGTCACCATGTTGAAACATTGGATGACCTTATTAAGGGATTAGACTGGCAATTGAAGTTGACGTGTATGTTGGCCCGAGGCTTCAACCAACCCACTAGTCGTAGCTTCACACATCCAGCCTTAGGGCCCATTACCTCCGTGTGCACCGTGGGTCATGTCACCATGGAGGTTCTCTTATTCCTCCCCATGCCGGCCGAGCCCAGCTTCATTCCACTAATCCCGAGGGAGGAACCATATCTACTATATGAGACCACCGTCCCATCGACCCTAGTGCATGAAGGTGACCACCTACACCTTCAAGAATTCCAAACATGGGACCGTGACCTATGGGAACCAAGCTCGAGGGGTCACACATTCCTTGACCCCTTCGACCCCTTCCCTAGTGAACCTTATGACCCACCTTATCCATTTCACCTTGCCAGGGAAGCCCACTATCACACCCCTTCCCCACGGGCCGGACCATCTATACCCATCAAGCCCGTTCATTGGTGAGAGATACATACTTATAGGGGTGATGAAGAAGGTGATTTTGGTTCTCTTGGCCCTCCCACATCCAAATCCAAAAGGTTGTCAGTGCATGAGTGGTTCACTTTAGGATGTCTAGGAGTCCCCCATTCCGCCAACCACCGATTGCGTCTTGTGTATACGTGGCACACATTCAGATGTCCTGGCCCACCATTGCATATGTATGGGTTGGTCTAACAGTAGCTTTGTTTAGGGTCTTGTGTGAGTCTGTGTTTTCTTTATTTGTCTAGTTTGTCAAGAGTCTATATATACATGTGTCGAGCATATTAGGAGTCGCATAGTCAGTCTCATGTCAGCTCGTGATGTCAGTCCCTTTCGAGTGTGAGACAAGTCGGGTCTAATGCGTACGTAGTGGACTTGTCTAACGAATAGAGGATCAGCTCTACCTCTATATCTCGGATCTAGTCACATATAGGGACCCAGCGGTGATTCCTAGTGAGTCTTTGAGCCATCTCCTCAATTTGAGAGTGGCCCCACCCCGAAGTGTCCACCACTAGCCTCATTCCCACAACAGCATGTGCATATCGACTATATACGGGATGAGCAGGTGACGATTACTTGGAGTGGAGCGTACTCCGTGTTACCTGGTACGGTGACAGATCCGCAGGAGCCACACGAGCTGCTGCACCCCTTACTCGACGGGGTCGAGTTCTTCCCACCCCGAAAGAATTGATGGGAATCAACACCAGGCACTAACATTTTATTTTGTATTTGTGTCATTTTGTTTGCATTTATATCCTTGGTTAATTGGTTTGCAATTGTATGACAACTATACGCCAATTTGTTAGTCTTTAGGAATCTTTGGGTTTCTTTACAAAAAAAGGCCTTTGGGTTTCTATGTAAAATGTCAGTATGTCTAGTAGGGTCTCCCACCCTCTTTCCCATTGGTCCACCTAGGATCATGGGCCATGTGGGGCTAGTTCAAAGTCCAAGGTTGGACTTGGACTAAGGGGACAAAATGGAAGAAAAATCAAATTGGTCACCCTTATTTTCAAAGGGGCGCCCCCCCTTTAATGTATTTTATTCTTGTTGTATTTTTTTTATTTTGGTCATTTGACCACATGGGGGATTAATTATCCCATCCCTTGTTTACCCCTCCCTAACCCTAGATCCGAGGGTAGTCTAGGTCCCTTTTCCATTTCTATATAACCCTTGTATTTTCCCATTTCATAGAATTAATGAAAGAATTATTACATTTTGCCAAGAGAAGCCTTGGGCGCCCCTCTCTCTCTCCCCTCCCTTGCAGCTGGATTGCTATATTCTTAGGGTGGATTCCCTAGAAAACTTGGTGGATTTCATGTGGTATCTCACCTCGGAGTGTGAAGCTCCGCCGCCGCCGCCATCGAGCCGCCATCGCACCACCACCGCCTCGCCATCGCAGATCTGTCCAGTACTGGACAGAGGTATAAAGCACAATTTTTAGCTCCCCATCAGGAGATCATATCGTGCTAAAAATTGGAGGGTGAGTTCCCCACGTCCCCCCCAGCCACCACAAAAAAATTCACATTTTTCCTCCCGTGTTTACCTTCCTTTACCATTTATTTCCCCCGATCTACAGATTCTATCTCTCTGCAGATATGTGTTCTAGCAACCCACTTCTTTGCCCTTTTGACCCCCTTTCCAATTTTAGATCGCTCTGAAATTTGGACTGGGATTTCTATTTACCAAAGCCTTCTTCCCCAAATTTTTTCATGATTTTATGAATTTATTTACCTATCCAAAAAACCACTACAAAATCCAAAATCTGTTCTGTCTCCTGCAGTCTAGATCCGACCACCACCTATTATAAAATCTATTTCTCCTCTCAAACCACCTTAGAAAATTACAAAAGAATTGTCTTCGCGTTCCTTACTTTCCCCTCTAGCTTCTATAAAAATCCCAGCTCCCGGATCCAAAGTTTCAACCTCGGTCAACTCACTTCTTTAGGCAGATCTCAGTCTGCCCGGCCAGATCTGAGATAGGAAATTTCCCTTTTTGAAATTCCGCCATGAAAAATCCCGCCACAGCAAAATTCCTATAACAGCCTATGGTCGTAGATCTCTGAGAGGGCTTCGCAGCGGTGCTAGTTTTACGTCGATCCGACATCGGGTCTAATCGCAGCAGTTGTTTTCGCCAGGTCGCGCAACCCTGAAACTGCATAACAGGTCCGTGGACAGCAAGCAACAACGTTCCCCAGTCGGGTCGCCTCGCCTTCCACAAGGTGAACCTGTGCGTTCCCCTCCTAGGGATCGTTCCTCTAGGAGTCCCCACCGCAGCGGTACCACTTCCAGCCCGATCGGCCAGCCGACCAGGACGTGGACCCCACAACTACCGGCGCGCGCCACCACCGGCGCTGCCCAAATCGCTGCCCATCAACCCGAACCCGTTACTCTCGGGTCCACGTGTAGCCCTTTATCTCCCTGTGTGGAGTAGACAGTAATATTCATTGCTGTAATTAATTTTTACTGTACTGGGAGTACGAAGTTCGGCCGGGGTCGTCTTCCCCACGCCCGGAGCGTGGAGGTATCGTGTCCGCTCCCACTTTGGCATTTGCTTTCCTCGTATATATTCGTATGCCACTACAAGTGATAGGTTAATTAGCACGTATTATTACTTCACTCACCGTTGGGAGAGAGTGAGCGTGACCCGTCCCATGACTCGACCCGAGCGCGGAAGAGCCGAGTACCCTTGACTCATTGTCGGTTTCTCAACCCCTCAGATCCACGCGTTTCCCTCGCTTAGGGACGTCCGCGAGCTAGAGTCCCAGGTTCACGTCCTGTCCTGCATCAACTCCGGGACATATCGATAAGAAAATACATGTCCATTCGCTTGAGGAGGATCTGAGTGATCTAGTGCATTTCTGGCAATGCCCAGGGTTTCTGCAACAACTTCTCGGAGCCTCAGAGTCGCCATGGAGTTCCCCTCAGCATCAATTTGCTCCCACTAGATATGTTCCTGGATTAAGTGTTGAACTTCCTCATAGGATTCGATTGCATGGTAGATTCTGGTGTAAAAAGGGCAGTACTGGGGATGACTAAAGTCCCATTGAGTGTAATCTGCTAGCGGCTCGTGGGCCATGATTTGCCCCCTCTTGACGAGGACATCGAAAGCCGCCTGGTCCTTTCTTTTGGAAAGGAGAGAGGTATGCGGTCATGCCAGGGTCTCCACCCTGGATACCATGATGAGTGCTCACCTTGGCTGGTGCTGGGATCCTTTGCTTCAACATCAGAGAGAGAGAATGCAACCATCATCTGAACTGCACTAGCTATGTAGTGAATCACATGTGCCGTCTTAGCGGGTCTGGACCGTGCATGTGGCTGCGGGGGATCGATGAGGCCGCTCTTCATTTTGATGAGGCCGTCTCGGATCAGCTTCTGCGCCTGAGTCTTGAAGACGTAGCAATCTTCAAGTGGGTGACCTAACATGCGATTATACAGGCAATAGCCAGGGTCATCAGTTTTTTGGGCCTCGTCTGGCTTGAGAACTTCTTGCAGCTCGATGATCTTCTGAGCCATACAGAGGTCGAAGAGCATCTTTGTATGTTCCTTCTTAAAGGAGAAAGGTTTCTTGATACGCTCCTGAAGGGGCGTGATCTCGCGCTGGTCCTGAGCTGGGTGGATGATCACCGGATAGTGAACTGCAGAGAAAGGGAAACGAATCAGGAGGCCCAGGGATGGTTCCCTGGGGAAACCCTCCGATGCTTAAGTCAGTAAAGCGTTGGTGGAAGGTATTGAGGGAGGTAGAAAGAAATACGTGAGATCCCCCAACACCAAGATGGTGAAGTGGTTCCTGCTCAGGGAGTGTTAGGCCTGTATCTGCCTTACCTGCTGCCGGAGGGAGTCCCTGGTTTATATAGCGAGCTCCCCGGATGAGTCCCATAAGCTGAGGAGTTTCAGGCGGGAGTTACGTCCTCATCATGGGATCGTTACGTCTTCGTCGTGGGCTCTTCATGACCTTGGGGGATCATGGCTCCCTTATCCCCTTGAACTCCTACTCATAAAGGACTTTCAACGGCTGCATGGATAAACACTTGTTAGTCGATCCAAGCATGAGAAGTGCCAACCCTGTCCGGGCGATAGGCATAGCTCGGATGCAGCCAGATCGGAGTGGGCGCGGAGCACTCGCCCTTATCCCGTTGGACGGATGGCTCGGCCGTGGGTCTTCCTCCATCCTGACGTTCGGCCCTTCCGAGCCTAAGGGCCGCCGAGGAAGGATGGGATCCCGAGTGATCTTCATTGGGCTTTTTTGCCGAAGTGGGCCCTAGAGGGCTGTCACTTGGATGAGCTAAGCCTCGTTCGGTCCTGATGGGCCTAGTTTGGCTACTCTTAATTGGGCTACAGAAATTCCCCTCTACACTTGTCCCCCTCCTACTCCTGAGCTTTAGTAAGCTCGGACGAGTAGTTGTTTGGGGTTTTGGACCGGCGTGGCTCAAGTGGGTGGAGATCTGACGGTGTTAGGAAGCCACGTGTCGTGGTCACCTGTGCCCGTGTTAATGATGATCCTGACGGATTTGAACTGAAGGGGCCCCCTTTCCTCGGAGGTCGGAACGACGCGCCACCTTCCGCTTGGGTTTATAGGTGTTGGGCGCTTGTTGTCATTCCAGACTCCCTCCGTCTTTTAGGGTTTTGGCCCTCCTTCGTTCTTGTTTTTGGGGCTTTTCGATGCGCCGTGAGGACACGACGGAGGAGCAGAGGCTTGCAGTTGCATTTGAGGAGTTGGTGGTGATAACCGCGGAGGCCGTCCGGCAGCTTCCTCCTCCTCCGGAATCTTCAGGGTCTCGGGGCCACCTTCCCTCAGAGTCTTCTTCTGACTCCATGGCGGGCCAGCGCCCAGAGGTTGAGGAGTGGGAGGACGAGCCGGTGGTGAGGGCGCCGGTCCCCAACTGCAGTGAACTGGGGGAGGCGGATGTGAGGAGGCTGGAGCACCAGTATCGCCTGCCCCACAAGTACAGTTTTGCCGCTGCTACTCCATACGAGAAGAGCCTAGAATATCGTATAGGCCACATCTGTATGTTTCTTCTGTCGTGGAAGGGTGGATTCCGCCTTCCTTTCGAACCTTTCATCCTTCAGCTTCTTGATTTTTTTCGATTGGCGCCCATTCAGTTGGTAGCCAACTCTTATCTCCTCCTTTCCGCCTTCCGTATTCTCTACCGTCAGTGCAGAGTTCCTCCTTCCATGGACCTCTTCCACTATTTCTTTGAGTTGAAAGCACATCCTTCAGCTGGGAAGGGTTTCTATTTCATCCAGGCGAGGCGGAATAGGAGTTGTATCTCTTTGGCGGTGAAGGATTCTTCGCATAAGGGGTGGAAGACCCAATTCTTTTGGGTGAAGATTTGTTCAGTGGAGGAAACCTAGAGGTGCCTGGTAATCCCCAATTTCCACCCTAACATCCCTCCTAGGCAGGATGAGTTCCCCCCACACGTGGAGAAGTACGCAGCCATCCTGCTGAAACACCGCCAGTCCACCGAGGAACTGGTGACACCGGAGAATATCGAGCGGTGTCTTCTCACGCGGCTGCACCCGTCGGGCTCAGGTGCCACAGCTTAGACTTTCCTTTGGATGTGGGGGTCATCTTTCTTTTCCTGAATTCGTCTTCTTCTTTGTACAGACACCAGGCGGGAGCCTCTGAAGGAGGCCGCAGAGGTGATCGAGCTTGGAGATGACTCGGCTGCCGACGAACCGATTGCTCCCGTGGGTCGCTCCCGAACCAAAGATAAGGGCAAGGGAGTGGCCCGGGGTGAATCCTCCGGACCGCGGGGACCCAAGCGCAAGGACCCTGTGGAGGGTATGGTTCGGGCCGCTGTGAGGGCCAGAAAGCCGGCCATGAAGGCCGGGGCCGTACCCGCAGTCGAAGGCGACCCTACCGCGGCTCACCCCTCTGCCGAGCACAGTGGGGCCGACCCTACCGGGTGGGCTCTCCCACCAGCCGAGCTAGAGGGGGCCGAGGAGGTCGGGGCTGCCCCTGCGGGTGGCGATGATGCGGGCTCGGTTCCTCCTTTGGCCGGGATCGAGGGGGCCGAGGGTGCTCCTGCAACCGGTAGCGGGACCGACCCGGCTCTCCCCTCGGCCGGAGCCGAGGGGGCCATGACCGAAGTTGGAGATGCTATGATCGCGGCCGAGGCTGGCGCTCCAGGTGGCGATGCCAGTGCCGAGCCGATCCATGTTGAGAGGCCGCAGGAAAATCTAGCCGGGGCACGAGTGGGGGCCGAGGCGGGGGCTCGATCCGGGCCATACGGTGGGGCGCCGGGCGATGGGGGGTTCTCCGTTCCGGTGGCCTTAGAGAGGCTGGGTATCTCGGGCCCCCTGCACTAGGTGTGTCGTGTATATCCGTGAAGGTGAGGGGGGGAGGTAGGCAACACTCCCCGTCCACGGCTCTCGCCGGGGTTATGGAGGGCGGCTTGGCCCTGGCCCAGATGGGGGCGGTTCTGGCAGAAGCGTACGCTCGATCGGAGTGGGAGTGAGTGAACCTGGCCTGGACCCTCGGTGGGTCGGACAGGAGGTTGACTCGGCTCGTCGAGGAGCGTGACGGGCTTCGGTGGGAGCTTTCCTCAATCAGGGAGCTGATACGATCGAGCCAAGTGGAGACTCGGGGGCTAGCCGAGCAGCTAGCCAAGGCCCGTGAATCGCTCGAGAGGAAGAACCGGATTCTCGAAGAGGTGCGCTTAGCACACGTTGAGCTGGACGGCCGGTGGGAGACCGAGCGTGCCGAGCTAGTAGACCGCGCGGAGAAAGCCGAGCATCTTCGATGGGAGGCCGAGGCTGATCGAGCTGAGGCGGAGAAGCAAGTGGCGGCGGCCGAAGGGCGGACTGCTGAGGCCGAGTGGAAGGTAGCCGAGGAAGAGCAGAGGGAGGCCGAGCTCACCGGTAGGGTGGGATCGGCCAGGGCGGAGGCTCTCGAGCAATACAGGAGCTCAGAGGCTTACCGGTTCGACCTTAAGGAGGTTGCCCTCCCCTACTACGAGCTAGGACTCCGCCGGGGCATCTGTAAGGGGTTCTAGCAGGGCTACAACCGGGCCATTTCTTATGCCGAGGAGTAGGCGTCTGGAGTGGTTGACTTCCCGTCCGGTCAATGTTATGACTCGGACTTGTCATCCTCTAGTTCCTCTATTTCGGCGCAGGATGAAGAAGATCCCGAGGGCTCATCACTCGAGGGGTCGCCAACTTCGGATGCCTCGGGAGGGCACGCAACCAAGGCAGTTCCCACGCCGGTGGGGTCGGTGCCAGGGTCGGCCGTCGCCGAGGCTGCCGGGGGCAAACTGCTCGAACCCTCTACTTCAGGTCTTCAAGGTGGGCCAGAGGCCTGATGTATCTGTTTCGCTTCTTCTTTTTGCATACCTTTTCCCTTTTTGAAGAAAAATACTGCCTTTTTTGTGTAGAGAGAAATAAGGTAGTAGCATTGTGATGAATACTTATCTGTTCCATATCGCCATTGCCGTGTTCTGTTCAGCGTATCTGCAGTGGTTGGAAAGAATCGATATTTTTTACGTGAATCTCGCATAATGGTTGGGTGAGCGTCTGACAGGGTGTCTTTCCGTTTTCTTACGCTTTAAATGCATGGCCGCTTCGTGTGTCCCGCTGGGGTGGAAGATGCGAAGTTTGAGGTGACCGTTCGTTGGGAGAAATCCTTCTGGCGTGTTTTCGAGAGGAGGGAAATCATTTAAGGCAAGTAGCCTCCCTTCGCCTATAAAAAGGACTGAAGGCCGTCCCTTTTTCTCCACCGCTTAGGGTTTTCCCTAACAGTCTTTCCTCGTTCCTTCTTCACGTAGTGGTGTGTCATTGTATTCAGAGCATGGAGGAAGCCCCGGAAGAGGAGGTTGTCGACAACGGGGGGCAGAGAGTTCCTACTGCTCCGGACTAGAAGAGGATTCGACGGTCGGCGGGCGGACTTGAAAAGGGTTCGACGTGCAGAGGCACGCCATTTTCCCTTTATCAGTTCCGGCGGTGCTTGCAGGGGGGCGAGATGGAGGACGGATGGGGGCATCAGACATCCCTGCTGCCCATTCCTTCCTGCTCGCTTCACGGATGGGAGGAGGAAGCCAACTAAGCTCCATCCCTTCCGGGCCTTCCCCTGCCTCCTCATCCAGCTCTACTGGTTTCTTTTTCTTTCTGGCAGCCTCTTTTTCCCTCTTCTGCTCTGGTCCTCCTTTCTTTCACTCTTTGGAGGGTGCATGCACTCTCTTTCTTCCAAGGAGTTGGCAGTTTGTCGGGGAAGATGCTTTCATATGCATTCCCTTTCCTCCTTCTCTTCCAACTTCAACTTGGAAGGTAGCCTTCTCTTTCTTAATCCCTCTGTCACCTTTGTCTCGAGCTGCCCAAGCCAACGGGGTCACCTATCCTTTATCCGAGCCAGTTTCTACACTAGGTAGAGTCAGTGGCTGGACGCAGGAAGGTCATCCGAGTCAGCCGAGCGATGGGCTCATACGACGGCGCTAGATGGATCTTTTGCTTTTTTGACATGTATTCTATTGGTTTCGGCCTTCCTGATGTACAAACGGGTTGTTTGAATAAAAAGAAAGGAGCATTTTGTTTTATCTCATGTCTTTTGCACAATACTTAGTACTCAGAAGTAGAACTTGCGTAATGTAGTTGCGTTCCAGGTCCGAGGGATGGGCTCTCCTTCCATCGTGGATAGACGGTATGCTCTTTTTCCGAGCGTCTCGACCACTCGGTAGGGGCCTTCCCAGTTAGGGGATAACTTGCCCGCCGCCTCAAGTGGTCGAGAGGCTTCGGCTTTCCTGAGGATGAAGTCTCCCGGCTAGAAGTGTCTGTCTCGGACTTTGGCGTTGTAGTATCGAGTGAGGCGGCGTTGGTACTCCGTTGCTCTGATGCTAGCAATCTTCCTGATTTCATCTGCTAAGTCAAGATTTTCGAGCAGTTTCTGCTCATTTGTCTCGGACGGGAAGTAGATGACTCGGAGAGAGGGGTTGCCAATCTCCAACGGGATCACGGCCTCGGTACCGTATACCAGCTGAAAAGGGCTTTCACCGATTGCCGTTCTAGGAGTCGTTCTGTGCGACCAGAGTACGTTCGGCAATTCCTCGAGCCAGCTGCCTTTGGCTTTGCCGAGCCTAGTCTTGATGCCTTTTAAGATAGTATTGTTGGCATTTTCGACCAGCCCGTTAGCCTGAGGGTGGGTGACCGAAGTGAAGTGATTGTGAATATTGAGGTCGGCGCATCTATCTCGAAAATACCAACAATCAAATTACCGACCATTATCGCTCACTATCACCCGGGGGATGCCGTAGCGACAGATGATCGACTTCCAGACGAAATTCCAGACGACTGTCTCGGTGATCCTTGCAGTGGCTTCGGCCTCGATCCACTTAGTGAAGTAGTCGATGGCGACGATAATGAACTTCTTCTGGGCCTGGGCCGTGGGGAATGGCCCGAGGATGTCGATTCCCCAGCGAGTGAAAGGATAAGGCTCGGCTAGGGTGATAAGCTCTGTTGCTGGCTGATGGACCAAGTGGTCGAATCGTTGGCAACGGTCACAACGTTGTGTGTAGGCTGAGCAATCACGCTATAGGGTGGGCCACCAATAACCTCGCCGTAGCAAGATCCTGGCGAGCAACCTTCCCCCCAAATGCGCTCCGCACAGACCTTCGTGAACTTCTTCGATCGCTCGGTTGGCTTCATCGGCACCGAGGCACTTCAAAAGAGGGCCAGAGAAGGATCTCTGGTAAAGTGCACCATCCAGAGTGACAAATCACCGAGCTTGGTATTTCAACCTTCTGGCTTCCCGAGGGTCGGGTGGCTCCTAGGAGTCTTGGAGCCACGACAGGTAGGGGGTACGCCAGTCGCGTGGGGAGGCAGAGTCAACAGCTAGGAGCTTCGAATCAATGCTCGGGCGCTCTAGCTCTTTGAGAAGGACCGATCGAGTACCCTCGGGGTCAAGAGAGGAGGCCAGCCGAGAGAAGGCGTCCGCTCGGGAGTTTTCCTCCTGAGCTATTCATACTACCTCAAAACTCTCGAACTGTTGTGCCACAGTCTTGACTAGTTGGAGGTATTTGATCATCGGTGCCTCCCGAGCTTCATAATCGTCGTTGACCTGGCTAGCGACCAGTTGGGAGTCGGTGTGAATTCTGACTCGCTCAGCCCCTAACCGTCGGGCCATGCGGGCTCCCGATATGAGGGCCTTATACTCGGAAGCGTTGTTGGATGCTTGAAAGTTGAACTTCAGGGCATACTGTAGCTCTGCTCCTTCGGGGGACATCAGGAGGATGCCGGCACCGCTTTCGGCTGAATTGGAAGATCCGTCGACGAACAGTTCCCAGGACGGCCCGGGTGCGGACGGAGATCTTTCTTCAGTCGGGATGGTGCTCTCGGCGATGAAGTTGGCGAGCGCCTGGCCTTTGATAGTCGAGCGAGGCCGATACGATATATCGTAGGCCCCGAGTGATGTGACACGACCTAAGGGTGCAATGGTATCAACCAAATGAACCTCGGACCTAGACTTGCAAGCCCACTTACAAATTAGCGGACTCGATGTTGGCGGACCGATATCGCAGCACAACCCTTTCCCCGTGGTGACTAAGTGATGGTAGGGTGGATTCGAGAGCCTAAACCACGCTGGTTGGGGTGATGACTTGGACAATGAGTTCCCCTCCCTTGGATTGGAGCACCCACATCAGTGGGGCAGACGCCGTGCCTTGAGGGCACGGGGATCTCTCCTCACTCAATCCGTGGTGGCCACTTATGATCGGGAATCACGGGACCGGGCACTCTCTTCCTCGCCGGCGGAACTTAGAAATGATACTAATTAAACACAAATATCCAGGGAGGGTTCAGCATATACCTGACCGGTGTGAGGACACCGGCCCCTAGTCGGAGACGTGGGCGAGCGGGGAAGCGTGTGTTCCCCACACGCCGCGCCGGTGAAGCTTCGAACCTGAAATTTCAGATTACATGCACTACGCCCCTTGCAAGGGGGTTGGACTAGGGGTGGGGGTTCGTATTACAACCAAAATATACCTCCACGCAGGGAGGGGCGCTCAGCCGGCCAGGCGGGGAAGGGGGAAATGCGAACTAAGAGCCACTTGAAAGAACATTGTCGGATCAGCCCACCCTCTGGAACAGTGGACAGATGATGCTGTCACAGCGGCCACTCAAGATTTTTTCTGAAGACGAGACCAGTGGAGATTTCTTTGTTACTGGAGCGGGATGATGCCAGAATTTTGTTGATTTCTTCGGGCACCGTTGCTGGTTGGGGTAGGGGATTGAACAGGGTGGCAGATCCTCAGTTCTGACAGCTTCAGGTTCCCAACAGCAGGAAGAAGAGGGTGCCATGATCGCTCTCGAGCTCAAAATCAGGTGCCGCTAGAGTCGTTGGAACCGTTGACGAGTCCTCTTCGAAGCAAGATTGACAGGGATGCCAACTGTTGTCAGGGTCGGCCGGTAGACTCTAAACACTGAGGGAGGGTCGGTGCAGACTGAGTGGAAGCAGAACCGCGTACCCGGGGAAGAAAATTGATAACTTTCAGGTCCAGTCGCCAAACTGGGCTCTGCTTCTTGGAGATGATAGAAGACTCGTAGTAGAAGATTTTTGAAGAAAAACTATCGATCAGATTCCCAACAGGATCATCACAGTCAAGCTTCCACTCTGGCTCTGGACTCTTGCTAGGGAGGCTTTGCGTAGTCGGGGAAGAATGGCTCCCCTGGGTGATCACGAACTCAGAACGGGACGGGACCACCGCCGTTGCGAAGACGACTGGAAGAAGCTTCCGGAAATGCCTCTTGTGCTTCCATGGGCGCCGGGATGAAGACGTGGCTGGCTCTGCAAGATGCTGCTTCTCTGCAGGACTCTCAGATGTGGACAGGTTCGCCGGTGCAACTTCGGATGAACATGAGATGGTGATGGTAGGCTGTGGAGGTGACCCCAAGCTTTTAGGGGGTCTGGGAGGGGGTAAACCAAGGTGAGGGAGGGGGAGAATGGGGATTGGAAGGGGGTCTAGCAGGTGGTGAGAGGGAGAGCTGCAAATTTGGTGTTGGAGGGTGAGAGAGAGGGAGATCTCTCTCTCTTGGGGAGTCTAGGGCATAGGGGAGGAGAAAGTGGAGGGAAAATATTCAAACTTCTCTAGGGAGTTGGGAGATTGTGTGGGGAAGGGAGGAGATTGTGTTGGGGAGAGGGAGATTGTGTTGGGAAGGACAAGATGCTCCTAGGGAAGGAGGGGGGTAGGTGGTAGTTGGGGAGGTGGTAGTTAATGCACTTAGGGAAGTGGAGAGGTGGTTGAGGGGTGGCTTAGGTGGATGGGCTAGGGTTGATGTGGAGGGTGAGGTGGAGGAGAGAGAAAAAATTCGAAATTGGGTGTGGAGGAGAGAGAAAGGGGAGTGGAAGAGAGAGATTAAGAGAGGGATGGGGGGGATTCTCTCCCTAAGGCTTCTCACCTCACTAATGGATTCACTCCACAATAAATCTGAAGTTAGAACTCACAAAATGGCAAATTTTTCATTGATTGATTCATTACCCAAAATGAGGAGAATGGGGTCCTATACATAGGCAACCCACATTTTACAAAAAGCCCTTGACTCTTGACACAATGACAAAGAACCAAAAAAGAGGAGGGGCGCCCATGGGCCTAGCCCAAAGAATTGGGCCCAATGACTTAATCAAACTAACTTAATGACACACAAACTTAGGGAAATAAAAAAAGACCTAGGTGTAGACATGCCATTCCTGACGTCTCCTGAGAAAGTCTCATATTACTATACAACGCCCCGCGACGGCTTACGCATTTCGAATCTCTTAAGTTGTCACGCCCCGAGAGCGGAAGATACCCGGAGACGCGTGACGAGTTTATATCAATCATGTCAATCAGAGTATTAGTGTATTCGACACCAAAATCAGAGATGCGCAAAAGTAAAGATAACCCAAATCCTTTATTCCTTTATAAGAATATGTCTATTACAACCCTTTGAAGTACTGACTAAAATAAAGGAAAAATACAAGGTTGACTCAAGAAAATATGAAAAAAAAACTAGATAACACAGAAGAAGCTCTATCTCTTTCACTCTTGATTTTCCCCATCCGTTTGAGTTCCCTCATCGTCGAACTTACCTGAAAAGTAGGGAAACACTAGGTGAGCGAACGCTCAGTAGGAAATTATATCTCAAGAACTAGCAATGGGTTTAAGTAATTACATCTTTCATGAATGCACTATAGCTATGCATGCTCGCATAAAACGACAAGATAGAGAGAGTGTATAACAATAAGATAGCGACGAGAACTAGTCATGAACTTTCAAGAACTTATATCAAAAAATATCAAGATATTCAAGCAAGTGTATTCATCATGTCATGTTGGAATTTGGCTATTATGTTTCAAGTCAAGCAAGTATGAAATTACCCTTTTTCGGGTCACGCAAGTCATGTAATATCAAGTCAAGTACAAGTACAAGATTTTTGGAATGTTCAATCAAGCTAGTCATGCACTTCGGTATAATGTCAATACCGTGATCAATCAACTCCCATGGACACAAGTACTTTCGGGTGCTCCTCCCAGGACCAGATCGGGCCCTATATGTGCAGGCATTAATCATGTATTTTAACATCCACTTTTGTGTATAGTCAATATGGAATTTCAAGAATAAAGCTTGTAGACATGTAGGATAAATTTGGATAGAATAGAGTCCAAAAATATGACACTTGACATAGAAATGACGATAATAACGGTACAATCATGATTATCGATAAAACTAGATGGAATTGGTTCCCTAGCTTGGGTATCATGACAAACAAGTATGGACACTCTTTATATAGAATTGAGGTCCACATGAACAGCACATCAATGGCAAGCCGTCCTCATTCTTAATATAGAATTGAGGTCCACAAGAAAATCATGTTGAATATAGAATTGGGGTTTACAAGAACATCATGACAATGTTGATATAGAATTGGGGTTTACAAGAACAGCATCAAATGGCATGATAACCTCATCCCATTAAGAGAATTCTCATGATACACACTTTGCATAACATGAGGGCCGATATACCATATTTCTTTAGAGTGACATGGCAAAATAGTGTAATGGGTTTTTATGGTACAACCAGCTCAGTCGGCCTTGAGAGAATCCAAGGCTGCGAGGAGACTTACGGAGGTCTCTATGATTAACTCGCTAGTCCAAAGGAACGGAATGTCCAATGGAGAGCTTGTATGTCAATGAGAATTGAGAGGGTAATGCGATAAATCGTCGTAGAAATGTGGGACTATACTCATGGACTGGAATATAGTGCCTATATATATATATATATATATATATATATATATATATATATATATATATATATATATAATGAAACTCTCGGTTAACAGTAATCAGTGAAACAGTAATGCAGGAAAATAGCGACTTTGGTAAAGCCGTTTTTCATGAAATTAACGCCTTAATCAGGGGCGTTTATATTACATTTGACGACGTACATAGAAGTCGTCCTTTCAATATTTCTAATTTACATAATATTACTAATCTGGAATTTTTAACAGAAACGCGCCCTGGATAGGTGCGTGACTCTTCAATATGCGCGCTGGTCTGGGGCGTCAGTTAAACATGAGACGACCTGGACAAGGTCGTGAATTCAAGAATTTATCAATTTTCAAATGATTAAATTTCAGGAGAGAGGGACAGGAAAAATAACAGGATTCCACATGTATACTCATTCAATATATTTTATTCATGGTTACATCGATTTTAATTATTAAACATGGGTATTTATTAATTATGTGAAATTGACAACTCCTGTTAAGGGCGTCAAACAATAATTAGCGCCCTAGTGTGGGTCGCTTCTTAAAACTAGCGCCCTGGTCAAGGGCGTTTCTTTCTGAAATTACATAGAAAACATCTTGAAACCACAAAAGAACTATATGCATGCACGACCGATGATATTATTAAGATATTAAGCTAGTTTTTGGGCTACGATCTTGAGAAAACCTACCTTTATGAAGATTTTGACCGACGAACGGATGAAGGTTCAATAATAACGATGCTCTGATCTTCCGGAAGCAGAGGAAGATGATAAGGAAAGACTCCTCCGACAATTCGGTAGTTTGAAGAAGATGTAGACGATGATGAAGACCCTTCGTTCTTCAGCATGTCAACCTACAGAACACATGAAGAATATTAGTATCCTTCATGACTGAGAATTATGGACAGAGGAAAAAAACGGTACGAAGAACCACCTATTCTTCCCGCAGCAGCAACAGCTTTAGGGTTTGATCGGACAGGGTTATTTATAGGATTTGGGGCATCCTAATAGAGTTAGAATTTGATTAAGGGTAGTATTCCCTTAATAGAGTCCTTACTATATTCTACCCTCGACGTAGTTATCCATAACTTGCTCTGGATAGACTCCTGGGTCGAACGAAACTCGAACTGAATTAACGTCTTAAGCGAGGGCGTCGAATTTAAATTGACGCCTTGTCTAGCGTCGTTACTTATGTAAAACGCGCCCAGGAAGAGGGCGTTTCATTTCCTTTCCTAAATTTTTATCTTTCGTCGTTTGAAATTTGACGCCCTATTGTCTAGGCGTCCTTTTTAAATTAACGCCTTAGACAGAGGCGTTTCCTTTGATTAATGATTTACTCACTTAGGCTCTTTGTCATCTATTCACTTATCTTTTATTTTTAATTTAATTTATTTAAAAATCTTATTTTTATCTGGGTTGCTACACCCTCCCCCTCTTAAATGAATTTGGTCCCCAAATTCAATAGTATGTATAAGTGGAGAGCGTAGAGCACATACCTTCTTAAAATAACTCTGGAAATCGTTTCCTCATGGATTCCTCAGTTTCCCATGTAGCTTCATGTTCGGAGTTCTTATTTCATTGTACTTTTAGCATGGGAATAACCTTATTCCTTAGGGTACGTACTTCACGATCTAGTATCTTCATAGGCTTCTGCTCATATGTGAGATCCTTCTGGATCACTAAGTCTCCATGATCAATAATATGTGATGGATCGTGTACATACTTCTTCAACATAGATATGTGGAATACATTATGTACATCGGACAGTTGAGGAGGCAATGCGATGCGATAAGCAACCTCGCCAACTCGTTCCAGTATCTCGAAGGGTCCGATAAATCTTGGTGTAAGCTTGCCTTTAACAACAAATCTCCGTATGCCATGTCCAGGCGATATCTTGAGAAATACATGATCTCCAACTTGGAATTCAAGATCTCTCCTTCTCGTGTCGGCATAAGCCTTTTGCCTAGACTGAGCAACTCGCAGTCTTTCTCTAATCAATTGTATCTTCTCAGTGGTATCCTTTACCATGTCTGGACCTAATAGTTGTTTTTCCCCAACTTCGTCCCAGCATAAGGGTGATCGACAACTCCTTCCGTATAAAGCTTCGAAAGGTGCCATTTGTATACTTGCCTGGTAGCTATTATTGTATGCAAATTCCACCAACGGCAAGTGATCATGCCAGCTTCCATCGAAATCAAGGATGCAAGCTCTGAGCATATCTTCAACCACCTGGTTATTTTTTTCGGTCTGACCATCCGTTTGAGGATGAAAAGTTGTACTAAAGTTAAGCCTTGTTCCCAACGAATGTTGTAGTCCCTTCCAAAAATGAGAAGTAAAACGGGGATCTCTGTCAGACACGATTGAAACAGGAATACCATGTAATCTTACTATTTCCTTGATGTATAAAGCAGCCAAAACATCCACTGACCATCGGCTCTTTATTGGCAAGAAATGCGCCGATTTAGTCAATCGGTCAATAATAACCCATATTCCATCATGTCCTCCTTTTGATTTAGATAGACCTATGATGAAATCCATACTAATATTCTCCCACTTCCATTTGGGAATATCTAGAGGATGTAATTTTCCAGCAGGCTTTTGGTGTTCCGCCTTGACCTTTTGGCAAGTGAGACAGCGTGATACATAGTCTGCTATTTCCCTTTTCATGTTGGGCCACCAGAAATTCCTCTTCACATCTTGGTACATTTTGGTTGATCCTGGATGAATCATGTACCTTGATCTATGAGCTTCATCTAAGATCTTCTTCTTTAACTCGGGACAATCCGGTATGCAAGTTCTATTCCTGAACATTAATCTTCCTTCACAAGTTATTTGGAAATCAGATTGTCATTCCAGTCTGCCCTTGATTTCCACTAATATTGGGTCATCATCCTGAAGTGCTTGCATTTCAGTTAATAGGTCTGGACGAATGCTTGTGTGAGACAATGTGACACTTTTGCAGTCTGTGTCCATGCTTATATTGAGTTCAGTGAATTGCTCCAGCAATTTCCATTCTTGAATCATACAATTGGCTAATAGTGCTCTCGGCTTTCGACTAAGGGCATCTGCTACATGGTTACCCTTTCCGGGATGATATTGTATATTGAAGTCGAAGTCCTTGAGATATTCTAGCCAACGTCTTTGCCTCATATTTAGTTCATTTTGAGAGAAGAGATACTTGAGACTCTTGTGATCGGAGTATACAGTAAACTGCACTCCATATAGGTAATGTCTCCAGATTTTTAGTGCAAATACTACCGCGGCTAATTCTAAGTCATGGACGGGGTAGTTCTCTTCATGCTTCTTTAATTGACGAGAAGAGTAAGCTATAACCTTTCCTTATTGCATTAGAACACATCCGAGGCCAATGCCAGAAGCATCCGTGTATACCTCGAATTTCTCTCCTTCCATTGGTAAGGCTAAGACAGGAGCTGTAGTAAGATGATCCTTGAGAGTTTGGAAGCTTCTTTCACATTCCTCACTCCATTCATAACGGATCTCCTTGCGAGTTAACCTTGTAAGTGGTACGGCGATCTTAGAGAAATCTTTGATGAATCGCCTGTAATAGCCGGCAAGACCTAAGAAACTTCGGATCTCGCTAGCATTGGTCGGTCTTTCCCAATTTCTTACAGCTTCAACTTTTGATGGATCTACTGATAAGCCATCCTTTGATATAACATGCCCGAGAAAAGTCACTTCCTCAAGCCAGAATTCACACTTGCTGAGTTTTGCATACAATTGGTTTGCCCTTAGTATTTGTAATGCAATCCTTAAATGCTCCTCATGCTCTTCCTTGGTCTCGGAATAAATCAATATATCATCGATAAAGACCACCACGAATTGATCCAAATAAGGCCTGAATATACTATTCATTAACTGCATAAAGGCAGCAGGGGCATTCGTTAGTCCGAAAGGCATAACAACAAATTCATAATGGCCGTACCTGCTTCTGAATGCAGTCTTATGAATGTCCTCATCCTTGATTCTTAACTGATGATATCCCGACCTAAGATCAATCTTGGAAAAGTACTTGGATCCTGAAATTTGATCAAACAACTCATCGATTCTCGGCAGTGGATACTTGTTCTTGATAGTGAGATGATTCAACTGTCGATAGTCGATGCATAACCTCATGGATCCATCTTTCTTTTTTACAAAGAATACATGCGCTCCCCATGGGGAAGTACTTGGTCTTATGAATCCTTTATTAAGAAGTTCCATTAATTGCTCCTTTAACTCTTTGAGTTCAGCAGGCGACATTCTATAAGATGCCTTAGAAACTGGACCAGCACCAGGGACTAAGTCGATGGTGAAGGCCACTTCTCTTTGTGGGGGTAATCCAGGCAAATTCTCCGAAAACACATCCGGAAATTCTTGCACAACTGGGATATCTTCTATCTTAGTTTCCTGAGCCTCCTTAATCGTGACAAATGCAAGGAAAGATACACATCCTTTCCTTATTAGCTTGCTAGCTCGGAGAGCCGAAATAAGAGGTGACTCGCTCCGACTCTTAGGGCTAGAATAGACTAGTTCTGGAAAGTCTCTGAAGGTAACTTTGCTATTATGGCAATCGACTGTTGCCTGGTATTTGGATAACCAATCCGCTCCCAGTATGACATCATACTCCTTTAGATCTAAACATATGAGATCGATAGGGAGATTTCTTCCTTTTACCAAGACTTCACAGTTTTGATAATGGTGAGTAATATCGGTTTCGTTTCCGAGAGGAGTAGATAAAATTATTTTCATCCATTCCGGTTCCATAGGTAGTGGGTTAGCAAACTTCTTGGAAATAAAAGAATGTGATGCACCCGTATCAAATAAGACATGTGCATACTTGGAACAAACTTTCAGTGTACCTTCTACTAGTCCGCCTTCTTCTTCTTCGGTCTCCTTAATTGCGTGAAGACGAGCGTTCTTGGTTACCGGGCGCTTTCCGTCACTGGTTTGATCATTAAGTAATGGGCAATCTGGAATCCGATGCTCACGGCTCCCGCAACGGAGACATGCTCCAAGTTTCCTCCAGCACTCTTCGGCTTTATGACCAGCCTTGTCACAATGCTTGCATATTATATTCAAAGGTGTAGTAGTGATAGAGAAGGGCTTGGTCTTCTTAAATTTTTGGTCTTGAGAAGAAGTACGTCCAGTGCTAGGCCTCTTTTTGAAGTTGGTTTTAAAGGAACCCGAACTTGTAACTTCTTCCTTCTTATCCTTCCCACGGATTCTATCTGATAGCTCCGTGGCATCTTCTAACAATTGAGCTCGGCGTACTATCTCTGAGTAGACCTGAATATCCATTGGTGCCAGCTGGGTAATATATTGGGGCCGGAGCCCATTTAGGAACCTCCTAGCTTTCATCTTCTCGGTGCTAACTAAGTGTTTAGCATATCGAGACAATCTAGAGAATTGTGCATCGTAGTCCGCCACTGATAATGACCGTTGCTTGAGTGCGGCAAATTCGATAGCTTTCTTTTCTTGGACTCGGTCTGAAAAATATTTATTGTTGAAATGTTCAACAAATTCTTCCCAAGTAATTTGGTCTTGATTTATAGTAGCTTCGACTGACTCCCACCAGCATAGGGCATCCCTTTCTAGTTGGAAGGTAGCTAATAAGACTTTATCTTGATCCGTGCACTACATAACTCAGAATATACGCTCCGTCTCCCTGATCCAGTGCTCTGCGTCATCCGGATCAGTAGAACCCATGAATTTGGGAGGGTTCATGTTCTTGAAGACTTGGTGGAGACTTCCGGCTCGTTGTGCGCCTCCATGTGCTACTTGTTGCAGCACTTGAGTCATGCCTTGAAGTGTACGCTGCATGTTGCGCCACTGAGCACGTTCGGCAGCCATCGTTCTACAATTACAATAACTATATTAGTATATACTCGCGTTAAGGGCTTTTAAGTTAACTCAACCCTTGGTTCTACCCAATCTCACTGGTTAAAGGTTTGAGCCTATCCTTGGACTTGGGTTTTCCTAGGAATTGAATACCCTAGGCTCTGATATCACAAAAACTGTCACGCCCCGAGAGCGGAAGATACCCGGAGACGCGTGACGAGTTTATATCAATCATGTCAATCAGAGTATTAGTGTATTCGACACCAAAATCAGAGATGCGTAAAAGTAAAGATAACCCAAATCCTTTATTCCTTCATAAGAATATGTCTATTACAACTCTTTGAAGTACTGACTAAAATAAAGGAAAAATACAAGGTTGACTCAAGAAAATATGGAAAAAAAACTAGATAACACGGAAGAAGCTCTATCTCTTTCACTCTTGATTTTCCCCATCCGTTTGAGTTCCCTCATCGTCGGACTTACCTGAAAAGTAGGGAAACACTAGGTGAGCGAACGCTCAGTAGGAAATTATATCTCAAGAACTAGCAATGGGTTTAAGTAATTACATCTTTCATGAATGCACTATAGCTATGCATGCTCGCATAAAACGACAAGATAGAGAGAGTGTATAACAATAAGATAGCGACGAGAACTAGTCATGAACTTTCAAGAACTTATATCAAAAAATATCAAGATATTCAAGCAAGTGTATTCATCATGTCATGTTGGAATTTGGCTATTATATTTCAAGTCAAGCAAGTATGAAATTACCCTTTTTCGGGTCACGCAAGTCATGTAATATCAAGTCAAGTACAAGTACAAGATTTGTGGAATGTTCAATCAAGCTAGTCATGCACTTCGGTATAATGTCAATACCATGATCAATCAACTCCCATGGACACAAGTACTTTCGGGTGCTCCTCCCAGGACCAGATCGGGCCCTATATGCGCAGGCATTAATCATGTATTTTAACATCCACTTTTGTGTATAGCCAATATGGAATTTCAAGAATAAAGCTTGTAGACATGTAGGATAAACTTGGATAGAATAGAGTCTAAAAATATGACACTTGACATAGAAATGACGATAATAACGGTACAATCACGATTATCGATAAAACTAGGTGGAATTGGTTCCCTAGCTTGGGTATCATGACAAACAAGTATGGACACTCTTTATATAGAATTGAGGTCCACATGAACAGCACATCAATGGCAAGCCGTCCTCATTCTTAATATAGAATTGAGCTCCACAAGAAAATCATGTTGAATATAGAATTGGGGTTTACAAGAACATCATGACAATGTTGATATAGAATTGGGGTTTACAAGAACAACATCAAATGGCATGATAACCTCATCCCATTAAGAGAATTCTCATGATACACACTTTGCATAACATGAGGGCCGGTATACCATGTTTCTTTAGAGTGACATGGCAAAATAGTGTAATGGATTTTTATGGTACAACCAGCTCAGTCGGCCTTGAGGGAATCCAAGGCTGCGAGGAGACTTACGGAGGTCTCTATGACTAACTCGCTAGTCCAAAGGAACGGAATGTCCAATGGAGAGCTTGTATGTCAATGAGAATTGAGAGGGTAATGCGATAAATCATCGTAGAAACGTGGGACAATACTCACAGACTGGAATATAGTGCCGATATATATATATATATAGATATAATGAAACTCTCGGTTAACAGTAATCATTGAAACAGTAATGCAGGAAAATAGCGACTTTGGTAAAGCCGTTTTTCATGAAATTAACGCCTTAATCAGGGGCGTTTATATTACATTTGACGACGTACATAGAAGTCGTCCTTTCAATATTTCTAATTTACATAATATTACTAATCTGGAATTTTTAACAGAAACGCGCCCTGGACAGGGGCGTGACTCTTCAATATGCGCCCTGGTCTGGGGCGTCAGTTAAACATGAGACGACCTGGACAAGGTCGTGAATTCAAGAATTTATCAATTTTCAAATGATTAAATTTCAGGAGAGAGGGACAGAAAAAATAACAGGATTCCACATGTATACTCATGCAATATATTTTATTCATGGTTACATCGATTTTAATTATTAAACATGGGTATTTATTAATTATGTGAAATTGACGACTCCTGTGAAGGGCGTCAAACAATAATTAGCGCCCTAGTGTGGGTCGCTTCTTAAAACTAGCGCCCTGGTCAAGGGCGTTTCTTTTTGAAATTACATAGAAAACATCTTGAAACCACAAAAGAACTATATGCATGCATGACCGATGATATTATTAAGATATTAAGCTAGTTTTTGGGCTACGATCTTGAGAAAACCTACCTTTATGAAGATTTTGACCGACGAACGGATGAAGGTTCAATAATAACGATGCTCTGATCTTCCGGAAGCAGAGGAAGATGATAAGGAAAGACTCCTCCGATAATTTGGTAGTTTGAAGAAGATGTTGACGATGATGAAGACCCTTCGTTCTTCAGCACGTCAACCTACAGAACACATGAAGAATATTAGTATCCTTCATGACTAAGAATTATGGACAGAGGAAAAAAATGGTACGAAGAACCACCTGTTCTTCACGCAGCAGCAACAGCTTTAGGGTTTGATCGGACAGGGTTATTTATAGGATTTTGGGCATTCTAATAGAGTTAGAATTTGATTAAGGGTAGTATTCCCTTGATAGAGTCCTTACTATATTCTACCCTCGACGTAGTTATCCATAACTTGCTCTGGATAGACTCCTGGGTCGAACGAAACTCGAACTGAATTAACGTCTTAAGCGAGGGCGTCGAATTTAAATTGACGCCTTGTCTAGCGTCGTTACTTATGTAAAACGCGCCCAGGAAGAGGGCGTTTCATTTCCTTTCCTAAATTTTTATCTTTCGTCGTTTGAAATTTGACGCCCTATTGTCTAGGCATCCTTTTTAAATTAACGCCTTAGACAGAGACGTTTCCTTTGATTAATGATTTACTCACTTAGGCTCTTTGTCATCTATTCACTTATCTTTTATTTTTAATTTAATTTATTTAAAAATCTTATTTTTATCTGGGTTGCTACATAAGTGCTTCCTTTTCTTTGGTCTTCTTCTGTCTTTTTCGGCATCCGGAATCGTCTCGTCACGGCATTCGGACGGCATCAACACCAGTCGGATGCATCAGAGGTTCCGAAAGCAGGAGGGGTGTCTGCCGGGCGGTCGCCAACGCCTGAACTGAGGACCCGGGTGGGTCTTTATGGGGGCGTCTAGGCCCCTGGACGCCCCCATTCTTTTAATTTATTTTCAAAGCCCAAAACCAAATAAAAAATAATATATTTATGGAGGCGTCCAGGCCCCTGGACGCCTCCATAAAAATAAAAAAATATAAAATGCCAGCTTTGGCATAGAAAAACAAAAAAATAATAAAAAATATTTTCTTGGAGGCGTCCAGGCCCCTGGACGCCTCCATCAACTCCCTCACGGGCGCCGGCCACCGAACGACGGGTTGTCGTGGGTGAAAAAAGCCAATTATGGAGACGTCCAGACAGCTGGACGCCCCCATTTCTGAATCACGGGTCGCCGCTCCAAAACCACGCATTGTGCCAAACCGCGTGCGGCTGTCGGTGGGGTTCGGTGGACCTGTTGGAGGCGTCCGGGGCCCTGGACGCCTCCAAAAAAATATTCTGAAAAAATAAATAAAAATAGAATAAAATATTAGTTCGGCCCTGATGGAGGTGTCCAGGGTCCTGGACGCCTCCACCCTCTGGAGCTCTATATATAGAGGCCCACCCCCTCAGTTTTGGGGGAGCTTCTAAGAGATCCGATAGGCTGCCAGAGCCCAGAGGCTACGGAGTCATTTCTAACCCGTGGGGTCTTTTGTAGGTAGAAGTTCTGTCGGCTTCTCGGGTGCCCACGTTCACAAGAGGAAGGTCGTCTTCATCCACCGCGCTTCCACGTCGTCCCTACGCAGCCGGAGCTCCGCCGGATCTCACCCTCGGCTCCTCTAATAAGCCTTTTCTTCCCCTTTTTCTCCATAGTTCTTTACATTCATCATACTGCATCCTCTATCTCCCTACATAAGGGCGCCGTCTCTTGCATACTTCTTGCATTCATCATCGCATTTTCCTCCTACTCGAGTCCGAGAGGGGTTTAAAACCACACCAACCAGGTGTGTGTCAGGTCACGATCTCGTTACTTTTATTGCAAGGAATTATTACTACACTGCCATTTTCCAATTCCGTTCATTTATTATCTACTGTTTTGCAAGGGTAACCAAGGAAAGCCCTCTCCGTCGGCAGGCCAAAGGGGGAGGAAGAAGTAACCCGCCATCTCCCGCTCTTGAGGTAGGCGCGATCACTTTCTTTATTTTGGGGTCTTTTGGCCCCTGGCGATCACATCTTGTTCTCGAGGCCGCGGCGAGTCATTTCCCCAATGGCCGTTTAAATTCCCGTTCTTATATTCTCTTTATATTCTGTTATATTCTGCTCATATTCTCGAGGCCGCGGCGAGTCACTTCCCCAATGGCCGTTTAAATTCCCGTTCTTATATGTTATATTCTTATCTATTCATATTCTCGAGGCCGCGGCGAGTCACTTCCCCAATGGCCGTTTAAATTCCCGCTCTTATATTCTCTTTATATTTTGCTATATTCTTATCTACTCATACTGTCGAGGCCGCGGTGAGTCACTTCCCCAATGGCCGTTTCAATTCTTGCTATTTAATTTATGCACCATTCCCGTCCCCCCGAGGCCGCGGCGAGTCACTTCCCGCTATGGCCGTTTAACCCCCATATCTTGCTATATTACATTTGTCCCGCTCGCCCCGCCGGAGCAATCTCTCGTGGTGGCCCCTTCTCTCTTCTCTTATTTCTGTGTTACAGCAAACAAAAGAGGAGCCCGCGCGCTCCCCGTCTTCTCCGCTCCCCGAACCGCGTGATGTCGCTCACAGATTGGCGATCACGGTGGGACTTCTACTGCTTCTTTTTGGCTACCCTTGCAAGATCGGCACCGTCCGTGCCTCTTCACCTTGGCGCCCTCGCGCGCCCCCGTTGTGCTCACGGCAGCACTGTCAGTTGTGATTGGTTGGGTGTTTATCATATGTTTGTTATTTCTGTTATTTTCTTACTCTATATATCTGTCAGCATTCCATTGCATACATCCATCCCTCTTTTATATCCTTTTTCATTTTTTTTAAGGATCACCCTTTCCCGGTGAAGGAAGGACTCTCCGTTTGAGAATTCCTCTCAACGGACTAGAATCTCCTCCACTGGGACCTCCGTAAGTCCCCGACATCGAAGAATCTCCTCTTCGTTCACTGGGCTGGTTGTACCATTGAAGTTCCCCGGAGTTAGTCATCCCATTCGTGGTGAGACGAGAGACCCTAGCTGACACGGCGGTGAAACAAAAATAAACTAGGGTCCATATTTTATGTGAACTTCGGATCTCGCTAAAAACACAAAAAAAATCATCAAAATCAAAACACAAAAAAAGGTGTAAAGGAATCCACTTGTTTGATAATATCTGCTACCTGCTTGCTAGTGTATGTTTTTGCGTTCTGGGAAAACTGTGAGCATGGCTCACGAGTCTTTTGAGGAGAACCACCCTAGTCGTGGTTTGTCAGCCGACCCGCGAGTCTATGCTATGGACTCGGGTCCTTCTCATGAGCCCTCGCATGAGGTGCAGGTTATTGCCGGGGACACGTCCCCACCACAGGATATCTCTTCCTTACTAGGCGTCCTCGCCAACACGGAGCTTACCTCTGAACAGCTCCGGGCCTTCCAGGCCATTCTAAAGGGGAAATCTGTTTCCCCCACGCCCCAAGAATCAACTCCGGCCATCGCACCTCTCCAAGAGTCCGTGCAGGCCATTCCATCTCCTTCATTGGCGCAAGCCATCCAGTCTCCCTCGCTTCAAGGACAAGAGAGCCAACAACCACCCTCATTCTAGTTCCCGTCACAATCTCAAACTCTCGTTGTTCCCCACATACCGCTTCAGCCAGGGCCAACTGTCGGCGGTCTGACAGCTCCCTCTCATTCGGGGTTCCCCCCTCAAGTCTCCGGGAGACAGTTTCTCCCCCAGTGGCAAGTGCCACCTTCACCTCTAGAGGAGCTCGCCCAATCGCTCCTCAATAGGTTCAATCGCATGGACGAGCAGTTTCAAAATCTGAGAAGGATGGTGGATGTGAAAGCCACCCCGGAGGTTGCTTTGCCAATCCTTCCCGTCATTCATCTTCCTCCCTCCGAAATGCCCACGTACCGCAGATACAATGGTACCGGCAACCCCTTCATTCACCTCAAGGATTTCATGTATGAGTCCTCCTATTGGCAAAACGATCAGAGGTCCCTGGCATACCTCTTTCGGAGATCATTGGATGGTCCCGCGCTTGAGTGGTTCTATTCCTTGGAGCCCCGCGAGGCCGAGAATTTTGAAATAGTCCAGAGAAGGTTCTTGCAGAAATATAGGGATAGGGTCGGTCCCTCACTCTCCATTACCGACCTAGTGGCCGAAAAGATGAAGCCCGATGAGGATTTTGTCCGCTATGCTGATAGATGGAGGTCTCTGGCGGAAAGAATAAGGGATACCCTCTCCGAGCCCGAACAAGTGAAGATGATTGTGTCTAATGCAACCCCACAGTTCAGACACGTCCTGGCCATGAATAAACTTACTACAATGGAGGAACTCTATGAAAGGGCCCGGTACATCCAAACTCAGTTAAAAGACTCCCCCATTATGAATATGTTTGAGTCGCCGAAGCCCAAAGTGGTCAGAATGACAGGCGCTGGTGTCCCAGGCGGAGCCACAGAAGGGGTCGTGACAAATGAGCAAGTGGGTGCGGTCAACAATGCCAACTATGCAGTCAACCCAAGGCCTCCACAAATGCCCCGACTTCCCCTCCAACCAGGTCCTTTCCCTCTTCGTCCTCCACCCCAAAATATAATCCACCCCAGGATAATATGCCTCCATTACCACAACCTCAGCAACAACAACCACAACCTCAACAACAACAACCACCGCTTCAGTACAACCAAGTTCCACCCCCGGGGAACTATGGTCCCCAACAGCAACAAAGGAGGCCGGTCGGTCCCAAGAGAGCCTACTATCCACCATTGCCAGAAACCTTAGCAAACATTTTTAATACCCTCATGGCATCAAATCAACTCTCCCTACCCAGAGAAAGGCCCGTGTGGCCCCCGAATGTTGATACCTCCAAATACTGCGTCTACCACAGGCAGCCAGGACACACAGTAGATTACTGCTTCCATTTTAAAGATTACATCCACGATATGAATGATGAACATCAAATAGATTGGGATGAGATGAGACGATACGTCGCCGCTCTCAAGGCTAGGAGACCTCGTCATAGGCCACAGCAGCAGTTACAACAGCAGCAACAACAGCAACCACAACAACAACAACAGCCTCAGCAGGCCCCACAACAACAGCCCAACATGGGCATAATCCAGAATCCATTACCGGAGCACCAACAGCCCAATCATCAGGTTAACCCCATCTCCTCCTTCCCGGATGTCGGGAGAGAGCAGGTGTAGCACCAGGAAAGTACCTCCATTCTTTCTACCGCCAATCCTATCATCACGCAACACCCTTGCCTTGCCCGGGTAGCACCTCTCTCTCATCAACCCGCGTCAATATCGCCTTCACCATTTCCACTACCATTACGCCCTCTCATCCGTACCCCGATCCCCTATCAACCGACACTCTCCACTGCGCCTTCACACCCTCTCATCTTCTCCCACTCCCCCACTTTACCATCCACCTCTACCACATTTACCCCTACGCCTTCTAAACCCCTTATCATCCGTCAACCATACATAACCCCGTCTTTCTCCACCGTATCACCACTAATGCCTTCAAAACCACTCATTACCCATCACCCACATCAAAATCATTGCCCGCTTCAAGCCCTACCCACTTCTACTTCATCTCCACCTCCACCTTTCAGACCCCTTATCCTTCATAATCCGCGCGATATCCCCTCTACCTCCACCATGCCTCCACCTAACAAACCCCTCATCAGAATCCCTGCTCCCGTCATCACCCCTGCTTCATCAACCATTCCTCCACCACTACCCCTCAAATCCCTGTTAAAACCCACTGCTACCCCCACAGAGGTACAACAGCCGCAGGCAATGGTGCTCCGGAGTGGAAGGATTTTCCACAGGGTTTTCCCCCACAACAGTCAGAATCCTGAGCAATCTTAGCCAGAGAAGGATGATGGAGAATAACCAGAAAGAGCTATCCCTGGAACACAGTATGATCTATTGAAACACTTGGACAAGACGCCTGCTCGGATCTCCATCCTGGAGCTACTTCAAAGATCCACATCCCACCAGGCGGCCTTGATGGAATATCTTCAAAAAGTCATGGTTAATGAAGACCTCCCCGTGGAGAAGATTTCGACCGTCATGACCCCAACAGACACACAACCGGCCATCATGTTCCACAACTACGAGCTCGCTCCCAAGGAAGCTCGGAAATATGCATTGTGCATTTCAATAAAAATTAATGGGGTATCCATAAACCCGTGTCTTGTGGACATGGGTGCGTCCATAAATGTGATCTCCATGAGCACCCTTCAGTTGTGTGGGGTCAACGAGGAACAAATAAGACCTTCCTCGATCACGGTCACGGCTTATGACAATAGCAAAAGGCCGTCGTAGGGGATGATTATTCTGAAGGCAGAACTAGGCCCCATGTCAATTCCCACGGAATTCCATGTCCTCGACATGGACCCCACATTCAAGGCTATACTGGGTCGCCCTTACATCGAAGCCATGGACGCTGTGCCTTCCACCAACCATCAGTGCCTGAAGTTTCCTTACAATGGGAGGATTATTAAAGTGGTCAGTACACCTGTCCTTCACACAGTGGATGCTATCAACACCTCTCTGCCCTCTGTGTGGCCATCTCATCGGCCCATATTGTCATTGCTGGACGTGCGTGATCTATCTCACGTTCCACTAGCACCAAAGGAGCCGGTCAAGGCAACCGCAACATCATGTCTCCCTTTTCACTCCAAAGGGTGGGAGATTATGAGGAACATCGGCTACCAACAGGGTAAAGGTCTGGGCGCACAGTTACAGGGCAGGCTCAAATCGCCAAAGGAAATTAGGCCGAACCGCAGGTTTGGCCTAGGCTTCAAAGGACCGTTTAAGGCGGATTGGAAGCCCCTCACATGGACTCTATCAAACCACTTCAATAGAGGGCCTGTTGTTCAGATGGGAGATCACCCACGAGAAGCATATGGGAGATCACATGCTGTATATTTGGCTGAAAAATATCCGAGGATCACCAAAAGAGGCAAGATCAAAGATCCAGAATGTGAGTGGAACAAATGGTTCGACATACGGGACATTTCCGTTGCACTGGAAAGGATGTTCTCGTCTCCGCAGCTTGAAGGACCGCCATTGATCTCCGGAATACCAGAGAATATTACCACTCTTGCCAAGGTTCCAAACTATCATCGTCCTCGCCAGAAGGACCCTGTCATTGACGGATCTTCATCCGTCCTCAACATTACCGTCGACGGCTCATTAGCCGCCATCTTCTCCATCCACTCGTCTCAACCTTTGCTGATATCATCTTCCTGGGCCAGACAATTATCTGATGATCTTCCCAGATCCCCTTCTCTGCTTACATACCTACGCGCGCTTCTCAACCCACGTCAGGTCTTCAACCATGATCCGCTCTATGAGCCTCACAATCCTTTAGCCATAACCACTTTTCTCTCTCCTCCAATCTCTTTTCACTGCTTTGTCATTAAAACTGAAAATGAAAAAAAAATATCAATTTTCAAACTCCTCAACAACACATCTTCGTTGAGGAAACCTCTTACATCTCCTACGGGTGCGTACCGCCCTGCGGACCACCCGTCCAAGGTCCGATGAGCGACCTTTTCTGCCCCTCCTCTGAGGGGTCTTTTCCTGTACATTCTACACCGTCCTCTTCGTCTTCCTCTTCTTCTGTAAATATTGTCAGTCAATCTAGGAATGATAGGCCAAGGGTAGTACCTAGGAAGAAATCCAAGGGTAGGCAGATCCCTCGTCGATTCCTTCTGGATTTAGCCGCCAGGTGTCAGGCCCTTCTTACCATCCCCCAGTTGTTAGAAAATCCCATCCAGCTACCAGAAATAGAATATGAGGGCGACGGTGCTTTTGATGAAGGGTATGGAGTCTACGAGATCACAGATGAAGAATGGCCCACTGAAGATGAGGGTGAAGAATATGAAGATGTGGCAGGCGCATATGCTAGTGGAATGAGGAGATTCGACGAGCCGTCAACCGCCGTAGAAGAATCCACCAAAGAAGTCAACTTGGCAACTGAGGAAGACCCTAGGATCATCCTCATAAGTGACAACCTACCACCGTCTGAAGAAGAGGCATTAATTGAGGTTCTCAAGAAATATAAGGACACGTTTGCATGGAGCTACGAGGATATGCCGGGTCTAGATTCAACCTTGGTCGAACACCATTTAACCCTAAAACCAGGGTCCATCTCGGTAAAACAAAGGTTAAGACGTTTCCACCCTCAGATGGCTTTGAAAATGAAAGAAGAGGTCGATAAGCTCCACAAAGCCAGGTTCATTAGAGTCGTTCTTTATCCTCAATGGGTGGCGAACATTGTCCCGGTCATGAAAAAAGATGGGAAAGTCAAGATTTGTATCGACTTTCGGGACCTTAACCGCGCGTGTCCAAAAGACGATTTTCCCTTACCTCACATTGATGTGTTGATTGATAACACGGCAGGCTACGAAACCCTCTCATTCATGGATGGATTTTCAGGATATAATCAAATTCGTTTGGAAGAAGAGGATCAGGAAAAGATGTCATTCACTACCCCTTGGGGAACATATTGTTACGTGGTCATGCCGTTCGGATTAAAGAATGCTGGAGCTACTTACCAAAGAGCGATGATGGCCATATTTCATGACATGATACACATATATCTGGAAGTGTATGTGGATGACTTATTGGTAAAATCAAGGACCAGGATGGAACATCCAGAAGTTTTGGCTAAGGTCTTGCAGAGGTTAAGGGAGTTCCAATTGAAAATGAACCCGAAAAAGTGTGTGTTTGGTGTGTCATCAGGTACATTGCTGGGGTTCATTGTGAGTAAAAGAGGGATCGAGATAGATCCCGACAAAGCCAAGGCTATCAGGGATATGCCGCCTCCCAAGAATTTGAGGGAAGTCCGAGGTTTAATCGGGAGGTTACAGTTTATTCGTCGGTTTGTGTCCCAACATTCACAAAGGTGTAGACCTCTCTACGAGTTGACCAAGCAAGGAGTGGAATTTCACTGGAATTCTAAATGTCAGAAAGCTTTTGAAGGGTTGAAGGAATATTTGGCTAGTCCACCCGTTCTCATTCCACCCAAACCAGAAAAGCCTCTGTTCATTTATGTCTCAGTCTTGGATGACTCCGTGGGAGCCGTCCTCGCACAAGCTGATGAAGAAGGCAAGGAACGGGTAACCTATTACTTGTCCAAACTTCTCAATCCCTGTGAGCAGAAGTACACCGTCACGGAGAAAACATGTGCTGCCCTCGTTTGGGTAGTACAGAAATTGAAACACTACTTCTTGGCTCATGAGGTCCACTTGATTGCTCGAATGAATCCTATCAAATTCCTTCTGGAGAAAGCCGTCCTTACGGATAGGCTAGCACGCTGGCAAAGTTTTCTCTCTCAGTTCGACATCACCTACATCCAGCAAAAGGTGATTAAAGGCTATGCCATAGCCGAGCATCTCGCTCACCATCCTCTTCCCAAGTTCGATCCCATCCAATCAGAGTTTCCAGATGAGGAACTAATGTCCGTCAAGCAATCAGATGAGCCAATGTGGACGCTATATTTTGATGGAGCTCTGAATTCTCAAGGGAGAGGAATCGGCGTCGCCCTCCTGTCGCCTGAAGGCCTCACATTCCCATTGGCATACCAGCTCAAATTTCCAGTTACCAACAATATAGCCGAATATGAAGCTCTTCTAGCTGGCCTAGAACTCGCCCATTCTTTTTGTATCACGGAGTTGCGAGTCGTAGGTGATAGTCAACTCATCCTTCGCCAGATGCTCACTAAATATCGCACTCGCGATCCCAAACTCAAGCCATACCAAGAACTCACTGTTGCCTTTGCCAAACTGTTCACCAAACTGATCTTTGTTCATGTCCCTCGTCATCAGAATATTCTCGCCGATGCCCTCGCCTCATTGGCATCATCCATAAGGTTCCCTCTAGGAAGATGGTTTGAGTCCATTTCCATCTACAAACTTCACGCCCCTGCAATCGATGATGCTTCCTACGTAAACATCAAAGACAGGATAGCAAGGAAGATCCTGCAGGAAGATATCCTTAAGAAGAGGGAGATCATGTTGGCAGAGGTTGAAGAAGAACTGGTTGATGAAGAGAAACCATGGTTCTATGAAATCGTCAAATACTACCAAGATCAGTCTTATCCTGAAGGGGCCACCACAGAGGACAAGAAAGCCATAAGAAGGGTGGCTCAGAAATATACATTGGTTGGAGGTCTACTCTATAGGAGGAGCCTTACTGGTATTCTGTTAAGATGTCTTGGTGACGATGAGGTTTGGAAATGTGTAGAGGAGACGCACTCGGGTGTGTGCGGGGGCCACGTGAATAGTCAGATGCTCGCCAAGAAGATCATTCGCCAAGGCTTTTATTGGCCCACTATGGAAGAAGATTGTGCTGTCTATGTCCGTAGGTGTGTCAAGTGTCAACTTCACGTCGATAAAATCCATTCACCATCTTCCTCACTTCATCCAATATCCTCCCCGTGGCCTTTCTCCATGTGGGCATTCGACATCATTGGTCCCCTAGGTGATCCCAATTCCCTCACCAAGCAGAAATCTTTCATCCTTACTGCGACGGAATACTTCACCAAATGGGTCGAAGCTGAAGCTTACGCGGAAATCAAGGCATCAACAGTCTGCAAGTTCATCATGAAGAACATCCTCGCCCGATTCGACGTCCCAAGCACGATCGTCACCGACAATGGGCCACAGTTCATTTCTCAGGACCTACAGGACCTCTGCAAAAGGTACGCAATTGCATTGCATCATTCATTGCCTTATTACCCACAAGGTAACGGCCAAGCGGAGGCCACCAATAAAACATTGCTCAAAATCATCAAAAAAACCTGCGAGTCTAGTAAGTTTTCAGACTGGCCAGAAAAACTTATCGAAGCCCTATGGGCCTATCGCACTTCCATCCGTACCCCCACCGGGCAGACTCCGTTTGCCCTTACTTATGGTATGGAAGCGGTAGTCCCGTACGAGACTCTGATCCTTTCTCTCAGGGTACAATTGGACGAGGAATTTCCCCTCGATGATCGTCGTAATTCACTCCTCGCCCAGTTGGAACTCTTGGATGAGAAGCGACTGGTCGCTGCCGAACACACGCGTGTGTATCAAAATAGACTCGCTCGCTTTTACCAAAAGAAAGTCGTTGAGAGAAAATTCAAAGTCGGTGAGATGGTCATAAAAAGAATTTTTGTCAAACTTGGAGGGCCGCGTTCTAAGCTCCAACCTAATTGGGAAGGACCATTTGTAATTCAAGCCGTGTACCCTGGCAACGCCTACAAGCTAGTCAACGCCGAAGGGACCGAGTTATCCCACCCTTGGAATGGGCTTTATCTTAAGAAATACTACCCTTAGCACAAAACAAAAAAATGATGAAAAGATAAAAAAACATCAAAAATAAAGAAATATTAAAAACCACTAAAAATATGAAAAATTCAAAATGCCGATGCCTGGCAGTCACCATGTAGTTAAGTCCCTGCATCTAACCTTTATGTTAGGATAGGGCCCATTAAGGCTTGGTAGGCACCGGGTCTTGGTTTGCCAGAACCGTGGAGATCCCTGTCCGGCCACGTCGGCCTATGCTCGCTCGAAGGAAGCTAACATGTGCTCACTTATGTATTTTATTCAAAAAAAGTCGGTAGCATCACCTACGGTGGGGCCCCACCCAGAAGATCTCCGGAAGCTGTAATCTTTATTCTTTTCTCTTCGACCAAATGAGGCAGTCGGCGCCCTTAAAATGCAGAGCATGAGAAACCAAAACTCAAACCCCAAAGGCAAGAGTAGGATCCATTTCCTCGAGCATCGATCAGAGCACGAGAAGAGGGCAGTGTCCCCGCAGGCATACGAAAAGGGAGCCCACAAACGTCAAACGACTATATCTCCCTCACAAAAAGAAATACAAAATCAAAATCAAGAGAAAAGCCTGGTCGTGACCGTGCCTGTTGCGATAAACGGAACCCCTCAAAGCAAAAGTCTGAATCCAAAAAAGGGGCCATGGAATGTAAATGCTCAAGATTTGGTCCGAAGTTGTCCGAAAGGAAAGAGTTAATGGGCCCTTATTCGCTCGCCGGGTTAACGGTTTTGCCGATCCTCTCAGGAGGTTTATCCCCCCACGCTCTTCCTTCTTCCTCTAAAGATGAAGGTTCGATGGAGTTTCTGAAAGGTGAAAACTGCCCAGGGTCTGCGACCTTATTTTAATATACACATTTGGTTGCCTACTTTGAAAAGCAAAAGCTATCGCTGCGAAGGAGTCTCCGTGTTTCTGGCTGGTCAAGACCCCTATTTACCACCTTGATGTCTTCTTGTTTAACCTCGGGCTTAGGCCAATGCAAGCACGTCACCTATGGGTGCGACGGCGTCTGATTCCGAGTCAGCGTCGCGCGGTTGGTCGTTAGGGTTCCAGGGTGTTCCATCATATACCATCTAGAGTTGTGAGGAAACAGACCCGGGTCGGGCAAATCATTTACCTCAAACATCTTTTGGGTGAATCCCTGTGGTCGGAAGCGACTGGGAGCCTAAGCATGGCATGACGGTATTGTCATCAGGGTAAGTCTTAGCCGGCGGGATCATCATTCGAGGGGTCTAGAGGTCCAAATCAACCTAGATGTGCACTTAGGATACCTGGTAGGTTAGTAAGAAACCCATGTTCTCACGTAGGTTAGGTGCCATTTGGGTGCTTGCCAGGCGTTAGCAAGAAAAAAATTGAAATGATAAAAACAACAAAAAATGGAAAAGAGAAAATGTACATATTTACAAATAAAAAAATCTTTTTTATGATAAAATTAAACAAAAAATGCCAAATATAAAAAAGAAAATAAATCAATTTTGCATGATTGCATTTGCGTGCAGCATCTCACTTTTAATACCGCTTGCATTCGTATGCTTGCCTATCGCATTTATCATCACCGCATCTTTCCCTTGCCTTCGTTAAATAAAGGCTTGGCCCCTTGACCAGTTTCATGGACAGTCATAGGACCATTTGCTTATTGAGCAAGGGGCCAAGTCAGAACAGAAATTATGATTTATTTGTTTCAGTGATATGTGCAGGGATTCAAGCAACTGAAGCAAAGGTGAAAACCAAACAAACCGAACCTTGTATTTTATTCCAAAAAAAACTAAAAAAAATTACATCAAGTTCCGCCCTCTCTCTCTGCATTACTCGCCCCACTACTCTCCGGGCAAAACGCTCTCAAAGGTGCTACCCAACTACGAAAAGTGGTACTCCTACCGCTCTGTACTCCCCTTCCTATTCCCACACCCCGACGTTGATCCACGGAAGTAGTAGAGAAGCTACCAACACGAAAGCCACGCTCTCGTGCTCTTCGGTAGCGCTCCTCACCATCTCTCAGCCACTGTTCAGCAAGACCAAGGCTGATTCGGAGTTCGAATAGTTGGGCCTCCATGGCCCTTCATTCCTCCCTTTCAGTCAATCTGTTGGCTCTTTCTCTCTCTACGTCTCTTTCTTTCTCTGCACGTTCTCTCTCACGGTCTTCCCTCTCCAATTGGAGAGTAATCCTCAGTTCCACAGCATCCCTGGAGGAGTCATCATCATGACGACGTCGCAGTTCCCTCTCTAGCTCTGCTATCCTAGCCGCCCTCTGCGCAGCTTGGGCAAGCGCTTCTTCCGTCTCCTTTTCCTACCGAGTGTACCATCTCAGATACGCGATAAGGCGTAAACAAAGAGAACTCAACACTGAAACTTTTACCTATATACAGAGCATCCCTTCTGCCTCCGCAGCACACTGCGTGGCGTGAGCAAGTTGCTCATGAAGCAAGTCAAGTTTTGAAGTGAGAATCCACAAGCTGGAAGAGGCACCACCTACTCCCATCGCTAGGGAAGCCGCGCCAATCTGGGCATGCTACGACCGTGTGAATTAGCAGCCAACATCAGGAATCTGCGGTTCTAATTAGGAACGCACTGTACACCTACCAAGGCGCTCGTAGCTCCGCGGGCATCGCCCAACCGTTGCTCCATCTCTGCCAAGCGAGTTCGTAAAGTCGCTATCATCGTATCACGGATATCCTGCAGCAATACGAGTCAGCATTTCCACCAGAAAACCAAAAAAAGGAGAAAGAAGAAAAGAGAAAAGGGAAAACCTACCTCCACAAATCCCCGGGGTTGGAACCGCTCTATGTACCTTGTCTTGTATAGATGCAGGTAATCCTCGCTATCCCGTGCCTGCGATTCTACAATCGTGCCACCCCGTTGCCAGTCTTCATACTGTTCAGGGAACCGCACGCGCCAGTCAATGCAGGTCGCCGATCCTCACGTCTGTCTCCCGACACGAGGTGGCGCAGCCGTATCCACCCATTCCTGAGCCAGTCCTAAAGTCCTCATAACCAATCGTAGCCGAAGCGGCTCGATTTCATTCAGGCAGTGCATCCACAGTTCCCGTCCAAACCGGGCATGACTTGCTAGAACCCACGGCTGGTCGGCATCGACCATGTCTGAGTAGGGTCTCCAGTTTACCATCGTTGCAGGGAACTCCTGTAGCTCCCGCCTTAGCACCATCAGTTGGTAGGTTAGGGGTGCCGCACTCATGATGGGTTCCCACCGCCTGGCTAGCGGCACCATCGCGGGTCGCCAATGCCGAGCTCTCCCCATGGGGAGGTAATAATAGCTCCACAGCTGCTCGGCGCAGGTCATCAGTACCTTGCAAAAACACAAAAAAATACAAAACAAGCAAAACCAAAAATACCTGGATGAATGGTGTGAAACCACTCATAGTCATCTCACGATCCGCTTCTTGGAACAGGCCTGCAAACAAGTGCGCCAGCATGGCAGCTCCCCAGGCGTAGTACCCTACTCTTTCAAGATCTGACAACAGCTCCAGGAAGCGACATTGGATACCGTCCCCTTTCGAGCTCAGTACTAATCTCCCCAAAAGGAAGAGGAGAAATCTTCTCAAATCTATGTTGCATCTTTCCCAGTTGCCGAAATCTGTGCAGTACACGGCACGGCATCCTATTTCCATCCTTTCCATGAACTCTTTTGAGGATTCGTCATCCCGCCGACGAGTGTCGGTGAGCCCTAATGTATACATGAGGGACGCCCTAGCTATCGACCTGCTTTTCCGACCATCTAGGTCCAAACCCAGTAGCTTCTAGGCACCTTCTCGGTAATCCGCATAAGTGACGCCGGTCACTGCCTCGCCCTCCACCTTCAGGCTTGTGATCCGGACCACATCCTCCAAGCTGGGCACCATGTGCCCCCAGGGCATCAGGAATGCCCGACTCACTGGGTCCCATCTCTCACACAAGGCATGGATCAGGACCAGGTCGAGCTCGAGCGGCTCGATCCGAAGAAAGGTGCCAAGTCCCATCACATCTAGCCTCACCTTCTGAAAATCTGGGAGACCTCGGTATGCTGCCACTACCAACTCCCATGAGATCTGTGATTTCATCACACTCTACGCATGCAGGGAATGGAGAGGAGGTTTGGTCAGAAAGAAAAAAAAAGAATGGAAAAAGGGCAGGAAAGCTCAGCTTACGAGTTGTGATTGGGCGCTTTCGCTAAAGTGCCCTTCGAGGTCCGAAAGCCTCCTGGAACTACTACCACTAGACCTACTTCTCTTCGAGGAGTGGGAAGATTCGCCCTCCATCCAACTCTCGGAATTTTGAACTCCTCCTCTCCCGTGAGAACTTGTGCTCATCGAGTTAGCTCTCGATATACCTGGGAGGATAAAAGGGACACGAATTTATAGAAATGGGAGGAGTGCAGGCCAAGATTGCCTCCATCACCTGTTAATGATAGCCCTCGCGATGAGGCACCTGCCATGCGGTCCCGTGTGTCACTTCACCGCTCGCACATGATGATTGATTGGACGAAGAATATGACGACTAGCCCCCTATGTTGTCTAGGGATACCCTATCATGTTTTGGAGGACGTCCGTAAAACTTGACACAACATCCGGGAAAAGGGACTAGGGCCGTCATTATTGACTTCGACGGCAGATTCCCGTGGAAAATGGTCACAACAAGACGCGATTCTCCGCTTGGGGTGGAGTCTCGACAGACCCATCACATGGAAACAGTGCAAAGGAGAAGAAGTGTAGGGAAGAAGGAACGCACAAGAGAACAAACAAGCAGCAGAAAATCAAAACACTCCATTCATAATTCTACATAAGCTGTCATAAACATCACAATCATAGAGAGGAGGCGAGTCCACTAGCTCGCCAACTCTTGCCATTATCTTCATGCTCGTCCCTCTAGGCGTCCCTCTCCTCTCCCCTGAGGTGAGGGTCCCTCAGAAGCCTCCTGGATCCCCGTGCAGCAGCACCCGCCTCGCCTCGTGGCGCCGGCTCCACATCAATGACTCGCTGCTCCTCCCCTGGCGTGGCAAAGAAGCCACTAGCGGTAAAGCGACCATGTTAGCGTAGCAAGAGTGATATAGAAGGGGGGGATGAATAGATCACTCCCAATTTGCAGAGACTTAGGCGGAAAATAAACTATACTGCTAACGCCCCTTCTTAACCCGCACACATAGAAATGTAAATACAGTCACCAAGCGAGGCAGAATAAGTAAATGAAAATGAAGAGCTGATCACATGGAAGCAAAGAGACAAGCAGATGGAGAGCGCAGATAACAACAGCAAACCATAGAGGAGGCACTCAGTTTTTTAGGTGGTTCGATTGCAGTCCGCAATCTACATCCACCCCTCACTCCAACTAGAGTGAGGATTCCACTAGACAATGCTAGATCACTGCAGACTCAGTCTGCGAACAACATGCTGCCACACAGCTTGAACAACCAAGGGGAACAAATCCCTCAACCAAGCTCTGCTACCCACAGAACTTGAAACCTGTTCTAGCTCCCAGCTAGAACACAACCGGAGAATCCTCTCCCTTCCTCCACACACCGGAGGGAAACTGTTAATGACAACTTGTCACTAACAACACCAGAGATCACAGATCTCTCTTCCTCTGCAATCCAGAGGGAAACTGGAGTAATACTCCCTTCCTCCACACACTAGAGGGGAACCAATTCAAATCAGAAGGATGAACGAAATGAAACGAAAGCAAAGTAGAAACAAAAACCAATGAAGAAGCAGTCGGTTCTGAAACCAATACAAAATGTAGCTTCAAATGAAGCAATTCATCAAACCACAAACACTGCTCTCTCTCTCGAACAAACTCCTCTCGGATCTGGAACTCTCTGCTCTTTTTCTTTTCTGGATCGTGCAAACTCTCACCAATGGCTTCTGCTTTTTCTTTTTCACGATCTCTCTTCTACTGAAGGATGAAGCTCTATATTTATAGCAGATGTTGGCGTGTGGCTGCTAGGTTCCCGCCCATGAACTTTTTGCCAGATCATTTGAATTTAGACCAGATGGCAGCATCCTGACTAGGTTGCCATCCACGTGTCATGTGCCTGTTGTCTTGGATCACGTGTCAGGTGCCAACCTCGGTTCACGTGCCCAATCATCAGGCTGAATCGCCTGCAGACAGACAAAAGAGATGTATACACTTAGTCAGTTCAGGCTATTAACAAGAATGTATATACTTCAGAAACATCAACTGAGTAAGTGTGTACAACGTGAGAGAGTGTACAGACTTAATGAATAAATCGCATGTGAAGACAGTGTATAGACATATGAACAATGCAAACGAATGGCAGTGTATAGACTTATGAACAATGCAAACGAATGGCAGTGTATAGACTTATGAACAATGCAAACGAACCTTACCAATGTGTACACTTTACAAGGATAAGCCACTGTGTAGACTTCACGAAGCCTAACCAGTGTACAGACTTGGAACCAGTGTGAGACTCTTAATAAGACGGTGAGCAATGTATCGACTTGATGGTGCGGACACCCGAGCAGTTGAGCGGCGCGATACGCCGAGCCACCGGTACCGCACACGGAGCACGACTCGAGCCACCTCAGCATCTATTTGGCTCAGAGACAGCCTGGAGACGCCCCCCTGAGTCCCGGCATTTATCATATTTAGTTAGACTTTATGTGTGTGTAATTTGTGTTTATTTCGTTGTATTCGGTTTGCTATTTTGATTGTAATAGGGGCTTATGTGCAATTCGGACCCCGTGGGCCCCACGGGCCCCCCAGGCCCCATCCCATTGGGCCACCTCAGCCTAGGGTCCCACATGGGGTCAGTCAACATGCCAAATGGAGGCATCTAGAAGTTTGAATGGTAAAAGGACACATGGGGGACAAGTGGCTTGAAAAGTCCAAGGAGGCTACCCACCCCCACCTACCAAGTCCACCTTCTACACCCTAGTCCAAGGGCCGCCCCCCTCCCTTTATTTTTTTATTTATTTTGTGTGTGTGTGTCTCATGCCATCCCAGCCCTTCATCTCCCACTCCTAGATCCTACGGTTGTGGATGGATGAGAGATGTAACCTATTTAAGCTTGTATTTTTCATTTTGAAGAATTAATGCCATAAGAATTGTGAAAAAGCTTGAAGCTCCAGCCTTGGTGTGGCCCCTCCTCCTCTCCCTCTTCCCCTTGAAGCTGTGAAGGCTTCCTTATGGTGGTGAGACTCCACCCTATCAGTTCCGGTCGCCGCCGCCGCCGCCACGAGCCACCACCGCACCGCCATCGCCATCAACGGAGTTCTACCTGTGCAGTACCACAGAAGCTTCCATGAATTTCTTGTCTCAGCCACGAGCTCAGATAGATCTGGGAATTTTAGTGGATGTTCCAGAGGTGTCAAGGACATCCCACAAATTTTGGTTTGCCATTCAGATCTCGTTTCATATTTTTTGATTTTCGTCCACTCTTCCATTTCGGTTCTGCCAGAGTTCTGTCCAGATTCATCCCCTCCATGAGTTTCATGTCTTAGGTCCATTTTTTGATTTATGTTGGTTCGCCCAATTTTACTGGGGGTTCCATTCATCCACCCCTTCATCCATAATTTTTCGTAATTTTTTTTTCACCCATCTCATATTTTCTAAAAATCGTTCTCAGTCCCAGCTACAGTTCTGTCCCCCTGTTCCCAGATCCGACCACCAGTCACCCCAAAAATCCTAAACAATCGCAGCCACCTCCAAATCAAATTCTAAAAATAGTCCCCATTCCATGGTTTGATACCCTACAACTCTTAAGAAGAGCTCCAGAGCTGAATCAGAGGTTTACTAGGCGGTCAACGGTGGTTCTCAGACAAGTGCCCTGCAGATCTGAGATTTCGGTTACTATACAACAGGGACTTGTAAATTCAATAAAGTTCTGATCCGACTAGATCCAGTAGATCTCTCTAGGTCTAGATCGAAGCATTTGAAGAGAGCTTTCCAACGATAGCTCATGCGTCCCGATCCGACGTCGGGATTGCTCGCAGCGGCCGTTTTCGCCGGAGCGAGCGCCGGAAGACAGCAACCAAAATCCGTGGATTATTAGTTCAAGAGTTGGGAATCGGGGCCGATCGACCCCCGATCGGTGTTCCCGGCCGACCGCCGTCCGTGGAGGCGCGCCACTAGGGGACCCCATCACAGTGGGTCCCACCCCGCAGATCCGGAGGATAGCGCCGTTCGTGGGCCCCGCGGGCCCGCAGAACCCGCCGTTCGGAAAGCATGAAAACGTGGAGTTCGGCACCGCCGGGCGACATCAAGATGCTGCCCGTCAACCCGAGTTGCGTGATTCCCGGGCTCCACATGTGACCTTTTACCTCCCTGCGTGGAGTGGGTCAAATCTTTGTATTGCTGTGATATTGTTTAACTGGGAGTCCGTGATTCGGCTAGGGTTGTCTTCGCCACGCCGGGTGCGTGGAGGTAATGGTCCGAACCTCTTGGTATTCATTTGCTTAGCTAGTATACGGCCTTTTGCCGCTTCCGAGAGCGTAGGTACTAGCCCGTGTGTCCATGTCACCGCTGTGAGAGTGAGTGTGACCTGTCCCGTGACTCGATCTGAGTCCGGAAGTTGAGTCGGACTACCCTTGACCTCCGCCGGTTCCTTAACCGCACACGGTCCGCGCTTTCCCTCGCTTGGGACGACGAGTGAGCTTCTACTTCTGTTAGTGACGTTTCGCCACTAGGAGCTCGTAGTGTCGGGCTTAGTGTCTCCCTGGCGTGTGCTGCTGGTCGCGTCTTCATCTAGAGTCTGAGGGTGGCACCTAATAGTGTCGTCTCCCGTGTCCATCCCGCATCACTTGAACCCCAACGGTGATGTATAGACTTCGACATGCTTGAGCCAGTGTAGAGACTTTGCCAGAGTGAGACGATGCATGAGACACTTGGTTGTACAGACTTGCAAAGTTCTGAATGAGACGATCGGTTGTTCAACCGATGTATAGACTCTGGATGTGAAGGCAATCTGTATAGACTTGAATCGCTTGAAGCGATGTACAGACTTGGTGAAGCTCAAGCATTGTACAGACATGGAAGAACCACTAGTGAATGTATAGACTTGATGAATCACTGTGGATGTATGGACTTGAGCGAATGAAGTCGATGTACAGACTTACCTAAGACGCAGCATGAGACGCTAGCTGAGACGGACGCTGTACAGACTTTCAAGAGCAGTTCAATGTATAGACTTGAAGCCCCTGAGCAAATGTATAGAGTTCATGTTGTACAGACTTTGAGGCTTTGAACGTTTGAGCAGAATGCAATGTACAGGCTTAGTGATGTATATACTTGGCCAGGAAAGTGTAGGGAAATGTATGAGTGTATGGACTTGGCCAAGTGTAGGAAAAGGTATCGAATGTACAGACTTGGTGAAACACAGTCCAGTGTATAGACTTGGGGAGCTGTTCAATGTATTGACTTGGTGTTGTATAGACTTGGCTTTGAACGCTTGAGCTGAAGGCAATGTGCAGACTTAGCGATGTATAGACTTTGCCCAAGGAACCGAATGTATAGACTTTGCCACAGTCTAATGTACATGCTTTGCAGAAGTGAATGAGCCAATGTATAGACTTCAAAAGAAGCAGTCCAATGTACAGACTTCAAGGATTCTAGACAACGGACGCTGTACAGACTTGGACTCAAGGAATGTATATACTTAGCATGAAGACTGCCAGTCTATGTTTAGACTTTGCTGAAGCTAACTCTGAAGCAATGTTCAAACTTTGTGCAATGTATGTACTTTAGTGTGTGCGAGCCTGTTGACAAGCAATGTGTAGACTTTGATTGTGTAAAGCAGGCGTTGTACAGACTATGCAAACATGACACTGGGTGATGTTTAGACTTACACTATCGGATGTGTAGACATCATGAGAATGCAGCAGCCAGTGTATAGACGTGAAGCTTGGAAGGATGTATAGGGTTGAGGTGAGCTGACTTTGAGTATTGAGACCAGTGTATGGACTTCAGTTAGAAAGTGCCCGATGTACAGACTAAATAGATCAAGCTGGTGTATAGACTTTGGTACCCAAGCTATCAATGTTCTGATGTGTCGACCCACCCTTGCTGATGAGTCGACTCACGACTGTCCATATTAACCAAACAGTGTTGATAGATGAATTAATGAAACAGCCTATGAACTGAACTCACTTAGGTGATGAACCAGCATAAATCTAGAGATAGAAGATTGATTTACAGTGTGAGACATCATCAAAACCATAGGGATGCAACAATCTCCCCCTTTTTGATGATGACAACACTATGAATCAAGTAATATCAAGTTTCAATAATAGATTTATATCAGCTGCAACAACCATATTAAATTCAAGGTGTGCTCATGCAGATGAATTATATGTTCCCTACAACTCACTCTCATCTCCCCCACAACTCATAACCATATCTTCCCCGAAGCAACATGACTCCCCCAAAGCTCAAGACAAATCCAAGACTCACTGATATTGCAGAACTTCTCACTGATATTGCAAAGCTCAAGACAAATCCAAGACTCACTGATATTGCAGAACTTATCACTGATATTGCAAATTCTCTCCCCCTTTGACATAAGCAAAAAGAACTACAGAATGTATGACAGTGCTGGAAACATGAGGACTAAGGGCAGTAACTTCTTAGTGCAGAAAGTCACGAGTAGGTCTTAAGAGAATAAGTGAGTTTGTAATCTCAAGAGAAGATTCTTTATACTCCAGTACACAATAGAGAAGTAGAATGATAGATAAGTTTATCAGCATACATAGTGGATGATTTAGAGCAGGAGTTAACATGTATTTCCAGAAATAGCTGATCATTCAACTATCCCACATGACAGCAAGAGACGAAATCAGAAAGGTGTTCTCAAGGTATTGAGGACAAGCAATCCATTAGTTGCATAACAACAAGGAATTTTTGTTGGAGATGATTTTCAAGTAGATCAATGAGTAAGTTGGTAGTTCACTCCTTTGACATTAGAGAGACACCTTGATTAGAGGCCTGAAACCCCAGTTACTCAGAGTGAGTACCTCATTACTTCCCCTTTTTTTTATTAAGGAACAGAGTTAGTAACTGTGGCTTTTGACATGAGGAAACACCTTGATTAGAGGCCAGAATCCCCAGTTACTCACCAGCAAGCCACCATTGCTCTGTCATGTCTTTTCATTCATTTTAAGCATTTGACACCTCATGACATGGGAGAAATATTCATTTCATTGATGAAGCTCCCAGTTTCTCAGTGATCAAAACAGAACATGTTTGTTCAGTTAACCCCTTGAGTTAAAGAGATAGAATGATTGAAAATAATACCAAAAGGACTATTTCTTGAATTGAGTCTTGAAGTCTATATTTCAAGTTGATTGGGTCAGATATCAAGACATACAGGTTTTTGGCCTGAACCAGAATCAATGACAATGTAGGAAGATATACTTTATGCAATTAGTCCAGATCTCTGAATGAGTACCAAAGGAAAGATTCTAACTGGAGATTAGAGTCACTGACTTATAGACTTAAGAGATAAGTGACACTCTACTGTCTGAGAGAACCACACTAGATTAGTCATGCAAGACCAGCAAAGTTACTCATCTGGACAGTCCTTTTGAATCTGTCAAAGAACTTCTCTTCTCACATTACAACTCAGCTCCCCCTAAGAAATAGCATACCTCAATAAAACAACCCAAGCTAACCAGTACGCATTCTGAACTCCCCCTTAAAACTAGCATGTCATAAAACTGACCATCAGACAAACACAACTCCCCCTCACAACAAGAACATGCTTCATAATTAAGACAATTTGTATAAGCCTAATTCTCTTCTCAATGTGGTGAATTTTTCATTATCCAGAGGTTTTGTGAATATGTCAGCAATCTGATTATCTGTGCCTACATGAATCAGTTTAAAATTATTCTTAGACACTTCATCTCTTATAAAATGATGTCTTATCTCTATGTGTTTGGTTCGTGAATGCAAAATAGGATTTTTAGTAATATTGATGGCACTAGTATTATCACAGTAAATTGGTGTGCACCCCAGGTCTACTTGGTAGTCCTGAAGCTGGTGTTTAATCTATATTACTTGTGTTCCACAACTCCCTGCAGCCACATATTTAGCTTCTGCAGTGGAGAGGGCCACAGAATGTTGTTTCTTGGAGCCCCAAGACACTAAACACCCACCCAAAAATTCACAATGGCCACTAGTACTTTTCCTGTCTAGTTTACAGCCTGCATAATCAACATCTGTGTATGCTACTAAGTTAAGTGTGTGAGATGCAGGAAACCATAACCCAAGAGAATGAGTAGCTGACAAATATCTGAAGATTCTTTTAACTGTAGCTAAGTGTAATTCAGTAGGTCTAGACTGATACCTTGCACACATTCCTACACTGAATTGTATATCTGGTCTAGAGGCTGTACAATAAAGAAGTGATCCAATCATACCTCGATAAAGTTTGACATTTACTTCTTTACCTGTCTCATCTACATCCAATGAAGTATTGGTGCCCATGGGTGTTGTAATGTGCTTTAAGTTTTCCATACCAAACCTCTTGAACAGTTCCATTGTGTATTTGGTTTGGTTGATGAAGCACCCATCCTCTAGCTGCTGTACCTGCAATCCAAGGAAGTATTTTAGTTCACCAACCAAGCTCATTTCGAATTCAGCAGACATCATGGTAGAAAATTCATCACATAGTTCATGCTTAGTTGATCGAAATACAATGTCATCTACATATACCTGAACTATGATGAGATCTTTATTTATGCCCTTGGTAAATAAAGTTTGATCAACTTTACCTCTTTTGTAGCCCTTGCTGATCAGAAATTCAGACAATCTTTCATACCATGCTCTTAGAGCCTGCTTTAGACCATACAAGGCTTTGGTTAACCTGAAAACTTGGTTAGGTTGAGGGGAGTATTGAAATCCAAGAGGTTGTTCAACAAAAACTTCTTCTTTAATGACTCCATTTAAAAAGGCACTTTTAACATCCATTTGTTGGAGTTTTATATTCTTTGAGCAAACAAAGGCAAGCAACAATCTTATAGCTTCCATCCTAGCAACAGGTGCATAGGATTCATCAAAGTCTACACCGAATTCCTGACAGTAGCCTTTGGCTACTAATCTGGCCTTATTCCTCGAGATGATTCCATCTTCATTCATCTTATTTTTGAACACCCACTTGGTTCCTATGATATTAATACCATCTGGTCTTGGGACAAGCTCCCAGACATTATTCCTTTCAAACTGACCTAATTCCTCACTCATAGCATTGACCCAAGCTTGATCAGCTAAGGCCTCTTCTACTGTTTTGGGTTCAATTTGTGAGACTAAAGCAATTAAGTCATCATTATTCACATTTCTAAAGTGAGACCTAGTCCGAAGAGGATCTTCAGGATTGCCTATGACTTTATCTAATGGATGGTCTTTAAGAAATCTAATGTTTGTTGAAGACTCACATGTTTCTCTTTGCCCTTCCTGATTGGGGGAATTTGTTTCTCCACTTGGCTGAGTCTTCTCTTCTTCCTGTTGGCCTTCTAGAAAGTCCCCACCATGATTGGAATTCCTGTCAAGATTTTCAACATTAGAGACATCTTTCTTTTCACTAAAAAGGATGTGTGGAGACTCTTCCACTTTCTGATCTGATATGTTAAATACCCTAAATGCCCTTGACACTTCAGAGTAACCCAAGAATATTCCAGGTGTGCTTTTGGCTTCAAACTTGTCTAGATCTTTCTTATCATTGTTATGAATAAAACATTTTGCTCCAAAAATTCTGAAATGGAACAAGTTTGGTTTCTTACCTTTTAGAAGCTCATAGGGTGTTTTCTTGTGTATGGGTCTTACCATGGCCCTGTTCATTATGTAGGTTGCTGTATTGGCCGCTTCTGCCCAAAACCTTCTAGGTAATTTACTTTCAATCAACATGGTTCGGGCCATCTCCACCACAGTTCTATTTCTTCTCTCCATAATCCCATTTTGTTCAGGTGTCCTGGGAGAAGAAAACCTGTGAGTTAGTCCTTCTTTTTCACGTAAATCAGTAAACATGGAGTTTTCAAACTCACCTCCATGGTCGGATTGAATAGAACAGACCTTGTACTTCCCTTCTTGTTTGACCTTATTGAAAAATAGATTAAACTTTTGAAATGCATCACTCTTATTTGCTAAGAAAAATATCCATGAATATCTAGAGAAGTCATCTATGATGACATAGCCAAACCTGTTTCCATTAAGACTCTGAGTTCTAGTGGGACCGAAAAGGTCCATATGAAGAAGTTCCATTGGTCTAGAAGACAATGGCTCAGATCTTAATTTAAAGGAATTTTTGGTCTGTTTGCCTAGAGCACAGGCATCACATGCTTTTGATATTGAGTTGAATTTAATTCTAGGCATGCCTCTAACTAAATCATGCTTGACCAATTTATTTAAAGTTGAAAAGCTAGCATGACCTAGACGTCTATGCCATTCAAAAGCATCATTTTCAGAATTGGCAGATAAACAAATTGTAGATTCAGATTTCTCATCTAAGTCTACAATGTAGACATTATTAATCCTGTTGGCTACAAATTTAACCACATCATAATTTGTTTCAAGGATTTTGCATGAACTATCATCAAATACAACCCTGTGACCCCTATCACATAATTGACTAATACTAATCAGGTTGTGTTGAAGCCCTTCCACAAGTAATACTTTTTCAATAGAGTTTGTGGAAGACTTACCTACTGTACCAACTCCAATTATTTTACCTTTATTCTTTCCTCCAAACTTGACCAGACCCCCTGGCTTCATCTCTATCTTGCTAAACTTGGATCGGTCTCCTGTCATATGCCTGGAGCAGCCACTGTCGAGGTACCACTTGTTATCTTCAGCTGCCAGGCCGACCTACACAAATACATCAAGCATAGTGATTTGGAACCCAAGATGAGTTGGGTCCAAGGACATTGTTCAAGTCTCTGATCAAGTGTTTAGGTATCCAGATTTGCTTCAGCATGATTTTCTCTGGCACCTTCCTTTCTGGTTTATTAAAGTTGAATCCAGCTGAACTGGAGAAGTGGGTTCTATTCCATTCATTAGTCTTCCTATTCCTAGGAAATTTCCTGTAGGCTTGTTGATTAACATATTTTTGACCATGAAAGTTATTTCTCCAGTAGGTTTTGTTTGGACCCATCTGATTGTTGTAATTCCAGCTCTTATTCTGATTCACTTTCTTGGTCCATCTACCATTTGTGTTCTGGTGAGTGGGCTTAGTGTTATTCTTCATAAAATTCATTCCCATCTTAAATGGTTGTCCAGTTCTGGTTTTTGTGTTTTCTTTAGGACTTTGAATTTCCTTAGAGCTGTTTGAGCTGGATGGTGTGTCCAGTTTCTCTTTTCCCTTCTCTGGGCAGAAGGTGATGGTCTTGAATTGCAAGGGTCTCTTGTTGGTTGGGTCATAGCCTAGACCCTCCTTATTGAAATTGACTCTAGTCCCTAGTATAGTATCTAAACTAGTCTTTCCTTGGACAAATTTTTCTAAGACTTTCTGTTTGTCTTCCAGCTCCTTTTGAAGGGACTCAGAATTTTTTAGGAGTTCAGTATTTACTTTCTTCAAAGCTTCATATTTCTCTGAATTCACTCTAATTTCATTCATGCTTTCTTCAATTTTAGTTTTGAATTCATTGAGCTGTTTTTGACTTTCTTGAATTTCTCCCTTGAGCTTATCATTTTCTTTCCTAAGTGAGGTCATTTCTTCTAGTTGTTCTTTTAGCTTCTCATTTTCCTCACAGACCAGAGTTTGTTCTTCAACATTTGTGTTAAATTTTCTTTTCAGAACTCTGTGCTCTTTACTAAGAGAATTAAATTTATCTAACAATTCACCATAAGCATCCTCCCAGTCATTAATTGAGAAATTTTCAAAAACATTTATTACCTCCTCTTCACTGTTTGCCATAAGGCAAATTCCATCTTCATATTCTTCTGAGGAAGCGTCTTCGGGGTCTTCTTCTTCCTCGCTCCATGTGCAGACCATCGCCTGTGGCTTCTTCTTCTTCTGCACCTTTATGTTTTTCTTCTGAAGAGAGGGACCCTTCTTCTGGAGGTCTGGGCATTCGCCTTTCATATGTCCCTGTTTGTTACAATTAAAACAAGTCAGTCTCTTAGGATTTCTATCCCTGTAACTAGTAAGTTTAGCACTCTTGTTGAAAGAGTGTGGCTTCTTCTTCCTAAAGGTCTTTCCCTTTTTCTTCAAAAATTTTCTGAACTGTCTAGTGAGCATAGCCTGCTCCTCCTGGTCGAGATTTGACAAGCCTTCAAGCTCGGACTCGGACTCGAGGCTACTGCTGCTACTCCCGCTGTTGCTACCCTTGTTGCGGGAAGCTCTTAGAGCTACATTTTTACCCTTCCTCTCACTTCCTTCTCCACCTCCTTGGAAGTTCATCTCATAGGTCATAAGGGATCCTATGAGTTCATTCACAGTCAAGATAGTCAAATCTTTTGACTCCTCAATCACAATGGCCTTAGTGTGCCATGCCGGGGATAAAGATCTAAGGATTTTCCTGACTATATCTGCCTCAGCAAGATCCTTCCCTAGCCCTTTAAGAGTATTTGTGATTAAAGACAACCTGGCATACATTTCAGTTATATTCTCGTCTGCATTCATCTTAAACATTTCATACTTAGAAGTGTAGAGGTTTACCTTCGAGGCTTTCACTTGAGCTGTACCTTCATAGATCAATTGCAGCTCATCCCACATTCGCTTGGCAGTCTTTTAGGCAGAGATACGGGCATACTCCTCTGGGTGAACAGCACACTGGATGATATTCAGCGCCGTCCAGTTGAGTGAGGAGAGTTTGACATGGTCATCTGTCCAAGCGTCCTCGTTTGGTGGCAGATCATATGGCCCCACCGTGATTACTCTCCACAGTTTATGACTCTGAGCCCTGATGAACACTTCCATCCTGTTCTTCCAAAACAGATAGTTACTACCATCAAAATACGGAGGGCGACTAATGGATTGACCTTCGGCCATGAAGGTTCTAGGACCAACAGCATTTCCTTGACCGTTCGTCCACATGGCGTAAACCTGCTCTGATACCAATTGTTAGCGCAGCAAGAGTGATATAGAAAGGGGGGATGAATAGATCACTCCCAATTTGCAGAGACTTAGGCGGAAAATAAACTCTACTGCTAACGCCCCTTCTTAACCCGCACACAGAGAAATGTAAATACAGTGACCAAGCGAGGCAGAATAAGTAAATGAAAATGAAGAGCTGATCACATGGAAGCAAAGAGACAAGCTGATGGAGAGCGCAGATAACAACAACAAACCATAGAGGAGGCACTCAATTTTTTAGGTGGTTCGATTGCAGTCCGCAATCTACATCCACCCCTCACTCCAACTAGAGTGAGGATTCCACTAGACAATGCTAGATCACTGCAGACTCAGTCTGCGAACAACATGCTGCCACACAGCTTGAACAACCAAGGGGAACAAATCCCTCAACCAAGCTCTGCTACCCACAGAACTTGAAACCTGTTCTAGCTCCCAGCTAGAACACAACCGGAGAATCCTCTCCCTTCCTCCACACACCGGAGGGAAACTGTTAATGACAACCTGTCACTAACAACACCAGAGATCACAGATCTCTCTTCCTCTGCAACCCAGAGGGAAACTGGAGTAATACTCCCTTCCTCCACACACTGGAGGGGAACCAATTCAAATCAGAAGGATGAACGAAATGAAACGAAAGCAAAGTAGAAACAAAAACCAATGAAGAAGCAGTCGGTTCTGAAACCAATACAAAATGTAGCTTCAAATGAAGCAATTCATCAAACCACAAACACTGCTCTCTCTCTCTCGAACAAACTCCTCTCGGATCTGGAACTCTCTGCTCTTTTTCTTTTCTGGATCGTGCAAACTCTCACCAATGGCTTCTGCTTTTTCTTTTTCACGATCTCTCTTCTACTGAAGGATGAAGCTCTATATTTATAGCAGATGTTGGCGTGTGGCTGCCAGGTTCCCGCCCATGAACTTTTTGCCAGATCATTTGAATTTAGACCAGATGGCAGCATCCTGACTAGGTTGCCATCCACGTGTCATGTGCATGTTGTCTTGGATCACGTGTCAGGTGCCAACCTCGGTTCACATGCCCAATCATCAGTCTGAATCGCCTGCAGATAGACAAAAGAGATGTATACACTTAGTCAGTTCAGGCTATTAACAAGAATGTATATACTTCAGAAACATCAACTGAGTAAGTGTGTACAACGTGAGAGAGTGTACAGACTTAATGAATAAATCGCATGTGAAGACAGTGTATAGACATATGAACAATGCAAACGAATGGCAGTGTATAGACTTATGAACAATGCAAATGAATGGCAGTGTATAGACTTATGAACAATGCAAACGAACCTTACCAATGTGTACACTTTACAAGGATCAGCCACTGTGTAGACTTCACGAAGCCTAACCAATGTACAGACTTGGAACCAGTGTGAGACTCTTAATAAGACGGTGCGCAATGTATTGACTTGAACCCCAACGGTGATGTATAGACTTCGACATGCTTGAGCCAGTGTAGAGACTTTGCTAGAGTGAGACGATGCATGAGACACTCGGCTGTACAGACTTGCAAAGTTCTGAATGAGACGATCGGCTGTTCAGCCGATATACAGACTCTGGATGTGAAGGCAATCTGTATAGACTTTAATCGCTTGAAGCGATGTACAGACTTGGTGAAGCTCAAGCAGTGTACAGACATGGAAGAACCACTAGTGAATGTATAGACTTGATGAATCACTGTGGATGTATGGACTTGAGCGAATGAAGCTGATGTACAGACTTACCTAAGACGCAGCATGAGACGCTGGCTGAGACGGACGCTGTACAGACTTTGAAGAGCAGTTCAATGTATAGACTTGAAGCCCCTGAGAAAATGTATAGACTTCACGCTGTACAGACTTTGAGGCTTTGAACGTTTGAGCAGAATGCAATGTACAGGCTTAGTGATGTATATACTTGGCCAGGAAATTGTAGGGAAATGTATGAGTGTATGGACTTGGCCAAGCGTAGGAAAAGATATCGAATGTATAGACTTGGTGAAACACAGTCCAGTGTATAGACTTGGAGAGCTGTTCAATGTATTGACTTGGCGTTGTATAGACTTGGCTTTGAACGCTTGAGCTGAAGGCAATGTGCAGACTTAGCGATGTATAGACTTTGCCCAAGGAACCGAATGTATAGACTTTGCCATAGTCTAATGTACATGCTTTGCAGAAGTGAACGAGCCAATGTATAGACTTCAAAAGAAGCAGTCCAATGTACAGACTTCAAGGATTCTAGACAACGGACGCTGTACAGACTTGGACTCAAGGAATGTATATACTTAGCATGAAGACTACCAGTCTATGTTTAGACTTTGCTGAAGCTAACTCTGAAGCAATGTTCAAACTTTGTGCAATGTATGTACTTTAGTGTGTGCGAGCCTGTTGACAAGCAATGTGTAGACTTTGATTGTATAAAGCAGGCGTTGTACAGACTATGCAAACATGACACTGGGCGATGTTTAGACTTACACTATCGGATGTGTAGACATCATGAGAATGCAGCAGCCAGTGTATAGACGTGAATCTTGGAAGGATGTATAGGGTTGAGGTGAGCTGACTTTGAGTATTGAGACCAGTGTATGGACTTCAGTTAGAAAGTGCCAGATGTACAGACTAAATAGATCAAGCTGGTGTATAGACTTTGGTACCCAAGCTATCAATGTTCTGATGTGTCGACCCACCCTTGCTGATGAGTCGACTCACGACTGTCCATATTAACCAAACAGTGTTGATAGATGAATTAATGAAACAGCCTATGAACTGAACTCACTTAGGTGATGAACCAGCATAAATCTAGAGATAGAAGATTGATTTACAGTGTGAGACATCATCAAAACCATAGGGATGCAACAGACCAGACTGGCGCAGTCGCTCCCTGAACTCTCGCGCTCTCTCGTAGCGCGTCTCCATCCCTCCTAGCCTCTGCACGATGGCCTGAAGGCCCAGCTGGTGCTCCCTCACTTGGGCCTCAAAGGCCCTCCTCTCGGTCTGATCCCGCTGTCGCTCGGACCTTCTCTCAGTTTTCTCTCTCTCTGTCTCTCTCCTCATCATCTGTAGAAGAGCCCTTAACTCCAGGATGTCTGGAGAAGGTCTCTCCTCACCGCGATGTCGCAGCTCTGCTACAGTCGCCACTCAGGTATCACGCTCCTCTTCCGCCCGGGTAGCCCGAGCCACCGCACCAGCAAGTTGCTCACGAAGGGAGGCAATCTCGAGAAAAGAGGCCGAGGAACTGGAAGATGCGCCGCCAGTCACTCCCACCATCGCTGTCTGCTGGGCACGCTGGAACGAACAAACAACAACCGTCAGCTAAGCTCCACATTCAAAAATAGAAAATACAACACTTAGCTTACCAAGAGAGACAGTTCCTGTTGAGTGGCGGCCAGCTGCCGCCTGACCTCGGCTAATTGGGCACGCGACCCGTTGACGTCGCGCGTATCCCCGGCTTGGGGAAGCCCCGCATAACACTCTCTCTACCGCCGCAGGAAGTCGACACTATCCTGCACCAGTACGCTCCCTTGCTACCAAGGGAGACATATGCGCCAACCCTCGAGCTTCGCCTTGCCACGACTCTCCTTCCTGACGCGGCTCGGCTCGTCTGCACTCGCCCACTCATCGGCCAGGCCCAGGGTCCTTGCCATGTCCTGCACCAAGAAAGAAGGGCCTCGCATCATAACAAAGAACGCGTCCCCTGTCTAGGACGCGTCCATCATTTGAGTGCAACACTCGCCGAACTCTTTCCCCCCTCGCGCGGCTCCCTTCAAAACTCAAAATGGATCAAAAGAGGAAGAGATCGGAGGACCTACCAGACCGTGTTCACCTCCCTCCGCGACATCGGGCCCCTCGGGTCCCTCGGGGGCCCGAAGCGGCCCTTCCTCCTCCATGGATGCCGTTCCGTGCTCTGGCGTGTCCCTCCTCAGGCGAGGGGTCCCGCGTCCCTCTCCACCTTCGCCGTGGTCCAGACCGCCGAATTCCATCGATCGAAGGGAATAAGACAAAGACGGGTAAGCGAGTTTCGGCGGAAGGCAGGCTCGTTTACGGGTAAGGCACGGGAGAAGAAAGGCCACCCGATGCTTTAAATTTGAATTCAAAGATTAAGACGCGTCCTTGCGCTTGGACACGCCCAAAAAGGGAGAAAGGAAACAGAATCCCCCCATGCAAAGTGCAGTTCCCCGCTGTTCAGGGCAAAGTCTCGAAAAGCATGCCTCGAAATAACTCGGTGCAGCAGAAAAGTGGGAGAGAGAAAAGTACACACAACACAAGAAAGCTATTTTCATTTCATATAATAGCCGAAAGTACATCATGCAGTAAGGAGGGTGGAGTGTACAAGCAACTCTCTAACTCTCACCACCACCCTCCTGATCATCTCTCTCCTCCCTCCTCTGACGGAGATCCCTAGGGGGCCTCTGCGACCTCTGCGAGCCCTGAGAAGCCGTGCTCGCCTCACCAGGTGGCACCATGCTGGCCTCCAAGGTGCGGCGACGCTCCTCGGCCGAAGAAACTAGAAAGCTACCCACACGAAGTCGCGCCCCGCGCTCCTTCGCCCTCTGATACCGCTCCTCACTCTCCCGAAGTCTCCCCTCCGCCGTGCCAAGACTTAGCCGGAGCTCCGACACCAAGGCCACCAGAGCTCTCCTCTCGTCCCAATCTCGATATCGCTCTGCCATCCTGTACTCCCTCTCTTTCTCTATGGTCTCCCTATCCCTCTCCCTCTCTCTCTCCAAGCTCTCCCTATCCCTCTCCCTCTCCTCTCTCTCCCTCATCGCCTCTCTCCTCGACAGCTCGAGGGCGATCCGCAGATCCACTACGTCGCGAGGAAGCTCCTCAGCCTCCCGTCGCCGCTCCTCCTCTAGCTCCATAATCCGGGCGTCACGCTCTGCCACCCAGGCATCGCGCTCCTGCTCAGCACGAATAGCACGGGCTAGGGCCTCCCGAATCTCGGCCACCTGTCAAAGCACGCATGCACCGTAAGAAAACAGTGATAGAAGGAAAGCAGCTAGAAGAGGGTCAGGGCCAAGCAAGCACTCACTCGAGCCTCACGGTCACGCTCGGCCTCCTCAGTGCGAGTCACCGCATACGCCAGCTGCTCCTGGAGGGCAGAAACCTCCGGAGGAGGGCCCCGCGAACTGGAACCCGCTCCACCAGCCATCCCGACTGCCGCTGTCTGGTGGGCCCGCTGAAACACGGGGCAAACGTCAGTCAAAGGCTAAGCATCAAAAATCCAGGTCACAAAAAATACATTGCATAGACTCACCAGGATCTCCAACTCCTGTCGGATGGCCACCAACTGCCGCCTGGCGTCCGCCAACTGGGCCCGCAGGTCGGCGATCATGTTGTCACGAGCATCCTGCATTGCACATAAGTTAGTGCCACATGCATATACATATAGAAGGGTGAAGCATTTTCATTTCACTTACCCCTGCCATACCACCAAGGAAAAGGCGGTCCCCGTACGTAGCCCGGTACCGTCTCAGGTAATCAGTACTCTCCTGTACATGGGACACCACTAGGGCCCCGCCCTGCTGCCAGTCCTGGTACTGTGCTGGGAAGTGCGTACGCCAGTCCACAATCTTCGCCTTCCCCTTGGTCTTCCGCCCGATGCGGGCCGGCTCATCTACATCAACCCACTCTTGGGCTAGCCCCAACGTCCTCATAACCAGCCTCAGCCGAAGCGGCTCGATCTCGTTCAGGCAATGGACCCACACGTCCCACCTGAAACGAGGAAGACCCGCTACAACCCAAGGCTGGCCAGCGTCGCCCATGCCCAGGTAGGGTCTCCACACCACCTGCATCACCATACATACATCATGATAGCTACCATTCAGTCACATGCATAAAAAACACAAAAAAAATCATACGCATCATAGCATGGCCTCGGGATACTCGCTCAGCTCCCGATGAAGTGACGCCAACTGGTAGCTGTGTGGTGCCGCTACCACGACCGGCCTCCACTGTCGCGCTAGAGGAACGGCTCTCCTGTTCCCCTGCCTGGCCCTCCCCATCGGGAAGTAGTAATAACTCCACACCTGCATCCATCATACATCATTAGCACGAGTGATTGCATATTTAACTACGGTAAAATGCATAAATAAATTATGTACCTGGAGAAAAGGTGCAAAGCCACTGACTGTCGTCTCCCTCTCTGAAGTCTGGGAGAGATCATCAATCAAATGGGCAAGTAGAGCCGCTCCCCACGTGTAGTGCCCCACTCTGTCAAGGTCCGCCAGGATCCCGAGGAAGCGGCAGTGGATGCCATCCCCCTTCGTCCCCAGCAGAAGGTGGCCTAGGAAGAAGAAAAGAAACCTCCGGAGGTCTAGATCCACTATCTCCCGCTCGCTCGGGTCCTGGGTGAAAGCTGCACGGGCATCTCCCTCCAGTCATGCCAGAAACTCCGCTCCAGTCTCGCTAACTCGCTGACGCGGGTCGACGAATCCGAGCGCCTCCATGATCTTCACTCGGCCGACTCCCCTGCTGTCTCTATCAGTCACGCTCGTCTCTAACCACAGCAGGTCCAGGGCACTCTCTCGGTAGTCGGGGTAGGTGACCCCGCTGACCGCCTCTCCGTCAACTCGTAGCCCGGTGATCCGAGCTACGTCTTCAAGCGTCGGCACCATGTGCCCCCAGGGCATCAGAAACGCCCGGCTCGGTGCGTGCCACCGCTCCCTCAATAACTGGATAAGAGGAAGGTCGAGCCGAAAGGGCTCGATCCTAAGGAAAGCTCCGAAGCCCATGGCGTCCACATGCGCCCTCTGAAAGTCTGGCAGCCCACGGTATGCTGCCACCACTAGGGACCAGCTGATCCGGCCCTTCATCACGCCCTGCACACCACAAAACCAACAAAGAACACATCAGCATCATGAATAGTAATAAACAATAACACTGTATATACTACTTATTTATTGTATTTTATTTTTATTTTTATTTTTAAAAAAATATTTATATTTTTTTGGAGGCGTCCAACACCTTGGACGCCTCCTTTACATTTTCTTTATTTTATTTTTAGAAAAACCCAAAAACCAAAACAAAAATAAATAAAAATATATATATATATATTATCATGGAGGCGTCCCAAGCCCTGGACGCCTCCTTATTTTTAATTCTATTTTTATTATCTACGTAAATAAATAAATAAAAAAAGGAAAAAGAAAATGTGGAGGCGTCCAGGCCCCTGGACGCCTCCTTCCCTCACTCCCCGGCATTCTCCACACAGCCTAGCCCAGTGAACCAATAGAATGGAAGTCCAAGGGACTTACCGGATCGTGCTCGTCCTCTCCTGCGTCACCAGCGCCCGCAGGGTCCTCCACAGCCAAAAGAGGAGCCTCCTCCTCCGCGGCAATCTCCTCCGCCACAGTAGCCTCCTCGGCGTCATCTCTCAGCCTCCTCGGACGACGAGCCCGTCATTTCTGCTTCTCCCCACCCTAGCTCGGGCCTCCTTGCTCCATTGGAATTGGGAATGGGTCATTTAGGGTGAACGAGTCGTCAGAATGAACAGTAGAAGTGAAAGGGGGGTGAGGCCCCCTTATATAAGAAAAACCCCTTTTTGGGGGCGTCCAGGCGCCTGGACGCCCCCACGTTTTTCTTTTTTCCCAAAAATTCAAAAAATTTAGGGGCGTCCAGGCACCTGGACGCCCCCAAACAAAATTAAAAAAAAATAATAATAAATGGATAATATAGGGGCGTCCAAGCGCCTGGACGCCCCCAAAATAAAAACAAAAATAAATAAAAAAAATTAAATTGGAGGCGTCCAGGCCCCTGGACGCCCCCATTAAAAAATATATTTTTTAATATATATATTTACATATGATCATATTGTGAATAAATAGGTACATAAAAAGAAAGAAAACACAAAAAATAGAAAAACGGAAAAATAAAAATCATAACAAAGGGAACTGGTCCAAAACATCAAAATGCTAGATTTTATTCCATCAGAAAGCAGAATGAGCTACATCAGGGGCTTAGGCGCCTTAGGCCTTAACTTCCCCAGTTCGGTTACATAAGCCCTCCACAGCTCACATTCTTCCCCCACGTGCGCTAAGGCCTTTCCCGCAACACTTGTCTTCCAGGGAGCTTTAATGGCTTTCGCTTCCCTCGCATCCGCCTCCGCCTCCGCGCCCAACTCCCTCTTCTTCAAAGGGACGATGCCAGTCGGTAGTGGGAACGAATGACGTGGAATGTCGATCTGGAGGCAGCACCGATGCGTGTTGTAAAAGACAAACTCGGTCGCACCAATCAGTTGGAGATCAACTTCACAAGAAGACCTCATGAGGAGCTCAAGCGAAAGCAAACATGTCGGTGCGCAAGTAAAGAAGCCTTGTGTCACGGTGCGAAAGTGAGACCGCCAGTCTTCACGTTTCTTCAGCCACGGAATGCCGTTCACTACAGTACCACCAAAGCCTAACACGTCGGCTATGTGATGAAGAGGGCTTTGTTGGAAGAGCTTCGAAGCAGTTGGCATTCCCTCGCGGTGGTCGAATTTAAAGTGCAAATCAAGCCAGCAATTCAGGACGAGTGCGCAACCAAAAGGAGGCTTACCCATGCTCGAGGCAGTAAGGCCACTATATAGGTAGGTAAGGATAGCGGGTCCCACCCTCTTTCCACGCCAGATCCCGCAGATAGCACTCAGTTGGTCTTCCTCCACCATCTTGTCGGTATAAGGAAACAAGAGAGCACCCGCCAGATAAATGGTGAACTCTTTCATGATTCCCTCCAAATAGTCATCGTCTGGTAACCCTCTGAGGGCCTCCATGACCCATTCCGCGAGCTTTTGCAAATCAATTCCCTTTTGAGTACGAACCATTCGGGCTGCGTCAGGCGGCATGAAGCTTCCAAGGACGCTTTCGGAAGTCCCCCGTGTCAGCATCCGCATAGCCTTCACCTTCTCGTCACTCTTGAATTTCTTCAATCCGAGCAGAAGTTCCACCTCCTCGAGGAGGATGGTCACCTCGAAGGTCGGGAAGATAAAAGTGTGGGTCTGGGGATGCCAGATCTCCACTAGTGCGCCCATAGCCTCCCAGTCCATACGAATCTTCTCGTAGTGTTTGGCGTGAATAAGGAGCCCCTGCAGATGCCACTTCAAGAGAATGGCCCTCATGCCGATGGAGATGTTGGAAGTTAGCTTTGAAAGCCATGGCAATTTGGAAAACTTCCTCGGGCCTGGGAAGAGTGGATATGGCTGGAAGAGAAAAGAAAGAAGAAGAAATGAAGGAAGTAAGAAGAAGGTTCACGTGGAGAAATTTGAAAAGAATCAGCTTACCATATGCGACATGATCGTCCCACTCAGATGACCCTCGAGGTCAAAAAGTCGCCTGATCTCGCTGCTAGGCCTGCTCCTCTTCATAACGCGGGAAGACTCTCCTTCCATCCTAAAAATCTCTAGATTCTCCTCTCCTTCCTCTCCTGAGCTTCCAAAACCCATCTTGATGCTTTTGAAAGAACTAGCCTAAGGGGAGTTCTTATAGGAAGGGTAGGGCGCTATAGGACGGAACATGTCACATCAGCGGTCAATGTCAGGATTTTGGCTAGATCTCCTTTCCATTGTGGTGCGATTCTGTTATGATTCTGTTACTTTCTGATGTTATTAATCCATGCTGGCCTGTGCAGGTTTTAGTAACGGACGTCTTTGTCCTATCTCTTGTCCCACCTTTCAATGGTTGGTCCCACCATGTCATGCATCGTAGTATATGATACCTACGCTACTAGAACATGTCAAGGACCTTGCGGCCCGAACGAATCTGGCCGGGATTTGAGTTCCCCTTCAACAAAAATAGTGATGATCTCGGAAGAATTTGGGTTGTACGGATAGGCCGTTAATTTGTGGTAGCATGGGGACGACGGTACCATTCGGTGAATTGGTGCGTGGATAAACGGGCCCCAACCCAGTATCGGCTCACCGGATCGGTATCCTGACCCGTTCTTAACAAGTTGACAATATTATCCTTGGCTATTTTCTATTTTAGTTTGTTTTAAATTTTTATTTTAGCCTAGCATGCATTCATAAAGGACTTTGATTTATCGCGGAAGATCATTCAAGTGATTCGATTGCGAAAGCCACTGTGCTTCAATTCTTACAAATATGAGATATTCCACTCCGAATGAAATACTGAGTTTCCTTGAAACGGCCCTACATTGCTCTTCCAAAGGAGACCCTTGTTTGGACAAACTCTCAGATATTTCTTTACTTTTTATCTTGTTTGACCCACCTTGGCCGCAGCACTTCCACATCGGCTGGTAACCGCTCACCAAAGGTGAAACCTGCGGGTTTACGACCCAGGTACTTCCACACCGAGAAGTTGGTCGCCTTTATTTTTGTGCCTGAGCGCACATCTCACCCTCCCTTATTTGATCTCTGTCCAAGCAATCGTCAATATTTGAAAGACCTTCTTCAAGGTCGCCTCATTGAAACTTCAGGAAAGATTCCAAACAGTAACGTCAAAAGCGTGTCTCATCACACCTTGGCATCAACTTATCAGTCCGCTCCCACTTCATTTCACTCCACTTCGATACCATTCCACTACGTGTCGCTCCCTTGCAAAGCAGACGCCAAGGCGGGGCAGCTGTAGACACGCCATTCCTGACGTCTCCTGAGAAAGTCTCATATTACTATACAACGCCCCGCGACGGCTTACGTATTTCGAATCTCTTAAGTGCTTCCTTTTCTTGGGTCTTCTTATACTTTTTTCGGCATCCGGAATCGTCTCGTCACGGCATTCGGACGGCATCAACACCAGTCGGACGCATCAGAGGTTCCGAAACCAGGAGGGGTGTCTGCCGGGCGGCCGCCAACGCCTGAACTGAGGACCCGGGTGGGTCTTTATGGGGGCGTCCAGGCCCCTGGACGCCCCCATTCTTTTAATTTATTTTCAAAGCCCAAAACCAAATAAAAAATAATATATTTATGGAGGCGTCCAGGCCCTTGGACGCCTCCATAAAAACAAAAAAATATAAAATATAAAATGCCAGCTTTGGCATAGAAAAACAAAACAATAATAAAAAATATTTTCTTGGAGGCGTCTAGGCCCCTGGACGCCTCCATCAACTCCCTCACGGGCGCCGGCCACCGAACGACGGGTTGTCGTGGGTGAAAAAAGCCAATTATGGAGACGTCCAGACAGCTGGACGCGCCCATTTCTGAATCACGGGTCACCGCTCCAAAACCACGCGTTGTGCCAAACCGCGTGCGGCCGTCGGTGGGGTTCGGTGGACCTGTTGGAGGCGTCCGGGGCCCTGGACGCCTCCAAAAAAATATTCTAAAAAAATAAATAAAAATAGATTAAAATATTAGTTCGGCCCTGATGGAGGTGTCCAGGGTCCTGGACGCCTGGACGCCTCCACCCTCCGAGCTCTATAAATAGAGGCCCACCCCCTCAGTTTTGGGGGAGCTTCTAAGAGATCCGATAGGCTGCCGGAGCCCAGAGGCTACGGAGTCATTTCTAACCCGTGGGGTCTTTTGTAGGTAGAAGTTCTGCCGGCTTCTCGGGTGCCCACGTTCGCGAGAGGAAGGTCATCTTCATCCACCGCGCTTCCACGTCGTCCCTACGCTGCCGGAGCTCTGCCGGATCTCACCCTCGGCTCCTCCAATAAGCCTTTTCTTCCCCTTTTTCTCCATAGTTCTTTACATTCATCATACTGCATCCTCTATCTCCCTACATAAGGGCGCCGTCTCTTGCATACTTCTTGCATTCATCATCGCATTTTCCTCCTACTCGAGTCCGAGAGGGGTTTAAAACCACACCAACCAGGTGTGTGTCAGGTCACGATCTCGTTACTTTTATTGCAAGGAATTGTTACTACACTGCCATTTTCTAATTCCGTTCGTTTATTATCTACTGTTTTGCAAGGGTAACTAAGGAAAGCCCTCTCCGTCGGCCGGCCGAAGGGGGAGGAAGAAGCAACCCGCCATCTCCCGCTCTTTAGGTAGGCGCGATCACTTTCTTTATTTTGGGGTCTTTTGGCCCCTGGCGATCACATCTTGTTCTCGAGGCCGCGGCGAGTCATTTCCCCAATGGCCGTTTAAATTTCCGTTCTTATATTCTCTTTATATTCTGTTATATTCTGCTCATATTCTCGAGGCCGCGGCAAGTCACTTCCCCAATGGCCGTTTAAATTCCCGTTCTTATATGTTATATTCTTATCTATTCATATTCTCGAGGCCGCGGCGAGTCACTTCCCCAATGGCCGTTTAAATTCCCGTTCTTATATGTTATATTCCTATCTATTCATATTCTCGAGGCCGCGGTGAGTCACTTCCCCAATGGCTGTTTAAATTCCCACTCTTATATTCTCTTTATATTTTGCTATATTCTTATCTGCTCATACTCTCGAGGCCGCGGTGAGTCACTTCCCCAATGGCCGTTTCAATTCTTGCTATTTATATTCTGCACCATTCCCGTCCCCCCGAGGCCGCGGCGAGTCACTTCCCGCTATGGCCGTTTAACCCCCATATCTTGCTATATTACATTTGTCCCGCTCGCCCCGCCGGAGCAATCTCCCATGGTGGCCCCTTCTCTCTTCTCTTATTTCTGTGTTGCAGCAAACAGAAGAGGAGCCCGCGCGCTCCGCATCTTCTCCGCTCCCCGAACCGAGTGACGTCGCTCACACTAGGGACATGACTCAAATAAAAATAAGATTACATAATTATGACTCAAAGAAAATATGAAAATTACATGAACTAAATCAGGAAAATGTGACAGACATAATGGAACCATGCTGGTGAACAACCTGGAAATATGAAGGGTGAGAGATGCCCCCATCACCGAGCATGATGGCCCACTTGACGAGGCGTCTCGAGGCTTCAGGGTGAGCGAGGATCTTCTTCAATGGCTCGCCGGTCAGCACGGTGATGGAGTGCACTTGGAAATAGGGTCGGAGGCGCTTGGCTGAGGTAACTGATCACGCAAAAGTTCGTCGTTTAAAACACGCGTATCAATCTTAAAAATTCCAACTCGCACTAGATGAAAAAGAGACGTAATATGGTGGTGAGAAGGGTCGAATCCACAGAGAAGAAGAGATTTTTAAAGTTAAAAACCTTGCAACCTTTTAGAAAAACACTTGTGATTTTGCTTTGCTTAAAGAAAATAGTGAAATGAAGCACAAACCAACCACTTAATTAAAAACACCTATGATTATGCACCTATGTTATAGAAATTAATTGTATGAAGTGAAAAGAAGAGATAGAAGAAGAGGGTAGAGATGGAAGAAGATCAAGAACTAGATCAAAAGAACAAGTCTCTTCATTAACTTAAAAGAAAGAGTACATGAAGTGTAGGACAAGCTTACAACAAAGAGGTGACAAGATTACAATGAAGTAACATAACACAAAAGCAATAACAAAAAGAGGAGCCTAAGGTGTGAAGATGGTAGTAGCAATGGTGATGACGCCGTCGTCTCCTCCTCTCCGAGCCTTGGAGAGGATCGCTCCGCCTTGAAAGAGATCATCATGGAAAGAGGTGGATGAAGAAGCCGTCGCCGTCCACGTCACGAGCCTTGGAACGTCGCCCGTCTTGATGTGCACGCCGCCATGAAAGGGGAGTTGTGGAGGATAAACTTTGGAGAGAAATATAGAGAGAAATGTGGAAGGGTTTGTGTGGAGATGAAGAAAGAAGAAGATGAGAGAGTAAAATAGTGAAAAAATAAATATAACTCGTAAACGAAGAAGAATTGGAGGAAGTGATAGAATAAGAAAATTTAGATCTACATAATAGGAAGAACTTTGATGAAGAATGCAGAGAGAAAATATAAGTGGAAGAGCTTCAAAACGGAGGAAGAATAGAGTGTAGTGTCTCAGATGAATAGTAAAATCACATGATAGTAAGTTGCAAAATGGAAAATAACTTCCAAACCAAAACGAATTAGAGGATGATGTAGAAGAATAAGTTGTAGAAAACGTAAAAATAAAGAACTTTTATGAAGATAGTAAGAGAAGAAAATGACTAGAAGGGGGAGAAATAAGGAGAAGAATAGAGAGAAATACTGATTCGTAGATGAACAGTATAGTATAGTGAAAAACACGAAATACCTTGAAAACTAGGAAGAATTAGAAGATGATGTAGAAGAAGAAGTTGTAGAGGACTTAAACACAAAGAACGTTTATGAAGATAGCAAGACGAGAAGAGGGACGGAAGAGGGCGAACTCGGTGGCCTAAGAAGATGTGAGAGGGAGAGGGAGAGAAAATTGCCAAAAGAAGAACTCCCTCTCTCCTCCTTGTCATGGGCTATTTATAGGGAAAGTTGGATAGATGGAGGGTGGAGATTGTATCAAAAGGAGATGGATGGCTGGGATTTAGATAGAATATGATGCATGGGGAAGAGAAAAAGGAGGTGAGTACACCCTCCTTGGGCTTTGGACAACCCCCTTCCCAAGACGCATCATTCCTCTCCTTTATTTCAAACTTTGAATTCAATTTTCCCTCCAACCAAGATCTGTGCTTCTTCTCCTCTATTTCAAACTTCGAATTTTCTTTTCCCTCCAACTAAAATATTTTTGAGTTATCTTTTCACTCCAACCAAAATATGTGTCTTTTTTTGTTTGACTTGGTCAAAGTGGTGATGACAATTTTGCCCCAGCTTCTCTTACAATTACCTTCAGTGTCCTGCACACACATAATCACAATTTAGTCGATAAAAATTATCATAATGGGCACATAAATCTTAAATGCTCATGATTAATTATGCAATGGAGAATTAATGCTCATGGCCCTCAACTTTAATTCATTAAATAATATCACTAAATTAATCAATTTACGTGAAATACCTAATTTACATGTAAAGTTGAGATTAGCGATGGGACATGCATAATTATCTATTATATGCTCATAAAACGGTGTACATGTGATGAATTATCATCAAAAATGGACACTTATCACACATCTCAACTTACTCATTGCTAGTCCCTTAGCAATGCAAAGAAATTGAAATTTAGGACTAACAAGAGTTTATAAAATTCATACTCTCATATCCAGCTCTCCCTTCATAGAATCAACCAAAGATTAAGAATCTAGAATCATTAATACACACTAGCCTTACGTAGGAACTACATGATCAAGAATTCAAATCAAAGTTCAATAGCACTTGTGCATATGTAACTGCCAAATCTACAGCTTAGACAATTACATCCCTCATTCGCTATTCCAAGCAAATGTCTTTCAACCCTGCACCTCTTAGATAAGAGCATTAAGTATATTAGCTTTTTGTCTGCCTTATTACTTTGTCCCTTTGAGATCTTTTATACCACACATGATGCTGCACTACCCTTCATTGCTCAACGCGAACCTCGACTCTTGCCTTAGGAGAAGCAAGCCCGATTTCACAGATCAAGGTTCCCTTTTCCGTTTTACGCGAACCTCAACACGTCTTAGGTGAAGTAGGCCAGGTTACTAAGACTAGGGGCATTTTTCATGGTGTGTTTTTTTCTTCTTTTTTTTCTCTCTTTTTTTTGTACCATTACGCTTATTTGATAGATAATTTGGCAGAAAGTTTTGTAAAAAGATCTCTTTTCTTAAGAAGTGCAGAATATCAGACAGCATACCAAAAATAGCAGAGGGCTTGTCTTGCTTGTTTCATTAGTGTGCAACATGAATTTCTTTTTTTTTTCTTATTTTTTTTCAAAGTGCACATGAACTTTAAAGGGATACTTATATCAGTTTTCCATGGCTAGATTGGCTAAATTTTCCAGCATCATTCTCCCTAGTCTTTTCTATTCCAGAATTACTTTTAAATTAAGCATGAATCATGAAACTCAAAATGGGGTTTACATCTTTCTACTTTCATGCAATGATGACATGCAAGACAGAACTCCTATCAGGTTGTGCTATATGCATCATGAAAATTTTTCTCTCCCCCCCTAGCTTGAATGACATTGTCCTCAATGGCATGTAGAATATATGAACATGACAATACATACATGAATGCTTGGGAAGGAAAGGTACAACCTGGGGTGCGCAGACGTGGCTATTTTGGCAGGCAGTTTTACGAACGACTTCTTCCAACTCCTATAAACATAAATGAAAATCACTCACTAGATTCTTGAAGAGAAATGGTTGGGTTGCCTCCCAACAAGCGCTAAGTTTAACGTCTTCAGCCAGACGATATTCCTGTATTTATCATGGGTCACTAAGTGGGATTGATTCCTTTGATGGAAATTGTGTGTTCTCCAAGTAGAGTTTGAGACGCTGACCATTGACAGTGAAAATTTGACCATTTTTAGGATCTAGAATTTTGACAGCACCATGATCAAAGGCTTTGAGCACAACAAATGGTCCATCCCATCTAGACTTTAATTTTTCGGGGAATAAGCGCAACCTTGAATTAAAGAGCCAAACTTTTTGATCAGGTTGAAATGATTTTCTCACAATGTGTTTATCATGGAAAGCTTTGGTCTTGGCTTTGTAAATCTTGGCATTTTCATAGGCTTCATTCCTCAACTCCTCCAACTCATTTAGTTGTAGGGCCCTATGAGATCCGGCTTGGGCTAAGTCAAAATTGAACTGTTTAATAGCCCAATAGGCCCTATGCTCAAGCTCAACGGGTAGGTGACAAACTTTTCCAAAGATTAACCTATATGGAGACATTCCAATGGGGGTTTTGTATGCTGTCCGATAGACCCAAAGAGCGTCATCCAATCTTTCGGACCAATCCTTCCTATCAGGCCTAATAGATTTCTGCAGGATATTTTTTATCTCCCTATTGGATGTCTCCACTTGGCCACTTGTCTGGGGGTGATAGGGGGTGGCAATATTATGAGTGATCTCATATTTCCCTAGAAGAGCTCGGAATTGGGCATGAGTGAAATGAGAACCTCCATCACTAATGATCGCCCTCGGACACCCGAACCTTGAAAATATATTCTTTCGGACAAACTTCATGACAACTTTATGATCATTAGTTCGGGTGGCAATGGCTTCAATCCATTTAGACACATAGTCGACTGCCACAAGAATGTACTCATGTCCGAATGATGGCGAAAAGGGCCCCATAAAATCAATTCCCTAAATATCAAAGATTTTGACCACTAGAATGGGGTTGAGTGGCATCATATCGTGTTTGCTCATGTTTCCAATGGCTTGACACCTAAGACAAGTCTTGCTAAATTCATAGGCGTCTTTGAAGAGAGTGGGCCAGAAGAATCCACTTTGCAACACTTTGGCGGCTATTTTCTTTCCCGCGAAGTGTCCCCGACAAGCTAGAGTGTGACAAAAATTCAGGACGCTTTGTTGTTCTTCATCGGGGACACATCTCCTAATTATTTGATCTGGACCTACGTAGAACAATTCAGGATCTTCCCAGAAATAGTGTTTGATTTTGGCAAAGAAATGTTCTTTTTCATGTTTAGACCACACATTAGGAATTTGTCCCACAGCTAAGTAGTTGACAATGTCTGCGAACCATGGGAGTTGACTATGGGTGATGGACAAGAGATGTTCATCTGGAAATGAATCTTGCAAAGGAGCATTATCAGTTGTGAGAATCCGAGAAAGATGATCGGCAACTTTATTCTCAGAATATTTTTTATCTCGGATCTCAAGATCAAATTCTTGGAGTAGTAGGATCCACCTAATGAGTCTAGGTTTGGCATCCTTCTTAGAGAAAAAATATTTGAGAGCTGAGTGATCAGAGTACACAATGAGTTTTTCCCCTAAGAGATATGATCGAAACTTTTCAAGGGCAAAGACAACAGCTAACAGCTCCTTTTCCGTGGTGGTGTAGTTAAGCTGAGCATCAGCGAGGGTGCGACTCGCATAATATATCACCACCGGACACTTGTCAATTCTTTGGCCAAGAACTGCCCCGATAGCATAGTTGAGGCATCACACATGATTTCAAAAGGCAAAGACCAATTAGGAGATTGGAGAATGGGTGCCTTGGTCAAAGTGTCACGCCCTGAGCGCGGAAGATACCCGGAGATGCGCGACGTGTCTATATCAATCATGTCAATCAGAGTGGTCGTGTATTCGACACAAAGACAGAGATGCGCAAAATAGCAAGATAACCCAATCCTTTATTTCATAATGGATAGACTATTACAAATCCAATACTCTGTTTAATAAAAAGGAAAAGAATACATATTTGACTCAAGAAACTTTAGAAAAGACTAGATGACACTTGGAGAATCTCTATCTCTTCACTCTTGACAATTCCCATCCGATTGACTTCCATCGTCGTCGGACTTACCTGAAAAGTACAAAGGGACAAACGGAATGAGCGAACGCTCAGTAGGAAATTATATCTCAAGTACTAGCAAGGGGTTTAAGTAATTACATTTTTATGAATGCAATAAAGCTATGCATGCTCGCATAAAACGACAAGATAGAGAGAATGTAATATCAAGAAAATAAGATGAACTTAGTCATGAACTTCCAACAAGATGACAAGTTTATTCAAGGTATTCAAGCAAGCACGTTTAACAAGTCATGTCAAGAACTTTGGCTATCATGTATCAAGCAAGTAAATTACCCTTTTTCGGGCCACGCATTTCATGTAAAGTCAAGTACGATTCAAGTACAAGATGTGTGTGGAATGTCCAATCAAGCAAGTCAAGTACTCGGTATAATGCCAGATACCTTATCATTTTAACTCCCATGGGCACAAGTACTTTCGGGTGCTCCTCCCAGGACCAGATCGGGCCCTATATGCGCAGGCATTTATCATGTGTTTTGACATCCACTCTTGTTTATAGCCAACATAGAATAGAATAGAGTCCAAAATATGACAAAGGACATAGAATGGCGATAATAACGGTATAATCACGATGTCGATAAAACTAGGTAGAATATGGTTCCCTTAACTTAGGTACCATGACAAATCAATATGGACATTCTTTATATAGAATTGAGGTCCACATGGACATTAGATCAAGCACGATACCCTCATTCTTATCATAGAATTGGGGTTTACAAGAATGACACGATATGGCATGATATCATCATCCCATCAAGAATTTCTTATGATATACTCTTTGTATAATCATAAGGGCCGGTATACCATGTTTCTTTAGATTGACATGGCAAGGATCGTGTAATGGGTTTTTAGGGTACAACCAGCTCAGTCGGCCTTGAGGGAATCCAAGGCTACGAGGAGTCTTACGGAGGTCTCTATGACTAACTCGCTAGTCCAAAGGAACGGAATGTCCAATGGAGAGCTTGTATGTCAATGAGAATTGAGTGTGATCGATAAATCAACGTAAAAAGTGGGACTATACTCACGGAATGGAGAATAGTGCCGATATATATATGTATATGTATAATATAAAACCATCGGTAATAGAATCAGGATAAAATCAGTTTACAGTAAAATAACGACTTAAGTAAAGTCGTGTATTGAATAATTAACGCCTAACATAAGGGCGTTTTACATATATTGCCAGTTTGCAGAATTTCCATTATTACATTAATTTATCAAAAACACGCCTTTCCCGGGGGCGTTTATTCAAAGTTGACGACTGCTACCGCAGGCGTCTCATTATTTACATATTCGACAGGATATAATTATTCTCAGAAATTTATCAAAAAAGCGCCCTGGGAAGGGGCGTTACTTTCTAATTCCATTTTTTCCAGAATATGTGAATTTCAGGATTTTAACAGATACACGCCCTAGGAAGGGGCGTAAATTTTCAGATTCACGCCTTGTTCTGGGGCGTTAAAATATGGAAAACGACTTTGTCCAAGTCGTGAATTCCAAGGAATTTACGATATTTTAATAAATAATATTTCGAGAGACAGGAGACATGTCATGGCAGTAAAATTTAACAGGAATTCACAGAGTCATGCAAGATATTAAAAATCAATATTTCATATGTATAGTAATTTTTAAACAGGATCAATTATTAATCACATGCGATTCTTATGAAATTAACGCCTGCGTAGAGGGCGTCAAATATGAAATTGACGACCAGTGGTATGGTCGTTTCTGTTAAAGTAGCGCCCTAATCAAGGGCGTTTCTTTCAAAATTTTGCAGAGAACGTAATAAAACCTTATAAACAGTATGCATGCCATGCTCATATACGTATGTATAGATATCTTGCATTAATTCTTATTTGGGCTACAATAACTTGAGAAAATCCTACCTTAATATGATTGAACTTGACGAAGGGTTTGAAGGATCGGAAACTTCAACCGCAACTTACGAACAGTGGTATCAAGGAGAAGAACTGCAGTTTTCCTATAAGAAAAGAAGAAACATTAGTATTTCTTCATACTTTCTGACCGAAAGGAAAAAGGAAAAAGAACAACACCTTTGTTCATTACGTACGCCGCCTTCTTAACCTATAACAGAAGAAGAAGATGAAGAACAGTTAGTTCTTCATGCAACAGACGTAGAGAATTAGAGGAACTATTCCTCTCTCACGTACCTTGCAGACTCCGAACGCCAAATAGCGTTGTAGGGTTCGAGCAGTAGGTTATTTATAGGGATTTTGGAAGTCCTATTAAAAGTAGTGTTTGATTGAGGGTAACATATCCCTAACAGAGTCCTTACTCTAATAGACACTTACTAGATTAGGTTAATCTTTCCCTGGATAAGCTCTGGGTTCGAACGGTTCACGAACGGAATTAACGACTTTGGTCAGGGCGTGTATTCTTTAATTAACGCCTTGCATAAGGGCGTTTCTTAAAAAGCGCCTTGAAAAAGGGCGTTTCGTGTTTTAAAACACGCCCAAGATAGAGGCGTTTCTTTTACTTACCCATTTGGTCGCGTGAGAACTGACGACCGTAGGTGTGGGCGTCCTTTCTTTATTCACGCCATGGATAGAGGCGTTTCTTTATAAATTAACGCCTTAATAAGAGGCGTTATTTTTAATTTGTTTTATTTCGTCCAATTAACCCTATTCCTTTTATATATTACTTCTGTAATATATATGTTTTAATTCATTTCAATTATTCATTTATTAGGGTTGCTACACAAAGCCTCTTTAAGGGTATTGAAAGCCTCAAGGCAGGCATCATCTAAATGGAATGGAGTGTCTTTGGCCAAGAGAAGAGTTAACAGACGAGCAATCTTAGAAAAGTTACTTATGAACCGGCGGTAAAAACCGGCATGGCCGAGGAATGAACGAATTTGCCTCACAGAGGTCAGAGGAGGGAGATTAGAAATAAGGTCGATCTTGGCTTTATCCACCTCTATACCCCGTTCGGACACAATATGGCCCAAAACTGTGCCCTCTTGAACCATGAAGTGACTCTTTTCCCAACTAAGAACAAGGTTGATTTCAATACATCTCGCAAGCACTTTCTTCAAATTTTCCAAGCAGTTTTCAAATGACTCCCCAAACACAGAAAAATCATCCATAAAGATCTCTAAGAATTCTCCTACCATATCAGAGAAAATGGCCATCATGCACTTTTGAAAAGTGGCCGGTGCGTTGTAAAGACCGAATGGCATTCTCTGAAAGGCAAATGTTCCATATGGGCAAGTGAATGTGGTCTTCTCTTGGTCTTCCGGATAAATGGCCACTTGATTGTACCCAGAATATCCATCTAGGAAACAAAAATATCTTTGGCCCGCCAATTTCTCTAGAATTTGGTCAATAAAGGGGAGTGGAAAATGGTCCTTTTTGGTCATGGCATTGAGTTTCCTATAATCGATGCACACTCTCCATCCCGTGGTGGGCCTAGTGGGCACATCTTCTCCTTGTTCATTTTGGACCACGGTGAGTCCCAATTTCTTAGGAACCACTTGAGTGGGACTCACCCATTGGCTATCCGATATGGGATAAATAATTCTCACATCGAGCCATTTGACAACCTCCTTCTTCACCACCTCCTTCATGTTCGGGTTCAACCTCCTTTGCATTTCCCGACTAGGTTTGGCGTTGTCCTCTATGTAAATGTGATGCATACAAATAGACGGACTTATCCCCTTAAGATCGGCCACTGTCCAACCTATGGCACCCTTGTGAGTCCTAAGGACTTCTAGGAGAAGTGTTTCTTGGGTAGGGGTAAGATTGGAAGCTAAGATAACAGGAAGGGTTTGATCGGGGCCTAGGACTGCATATTTGAGGGAGTCCGGAAGGGGCTTAAGCTCAAGTTTAGGAGGACTTTCAAGTGATGGAAGGGCTGGTTCATCATGCAAAGCTGGAAGTGGTTCAACCTTATGCCAAATGCTACTATGATGAGGGGAATCTTAAAAAGCATTGACCTCCCTTATTTGACCCATGCCCAGATCACTCTCAATAAGTTCATCGTAGATGTCTATGAAGTGGCATTCTTCATCTAGGTCCAAATATTGGGAGACTTTGAACACATTGAGAGAAACCTTTTGTCCTCCGAATGAGATGTCCATCATCCCCGTAGCACAATTGATGTTAGCTTTCGCAGTAGCAAGGAATGGGCGGTCTAGGATGATTGGGGTGTGACTTAGCTCCGAGGAGGAGGCCATGTCAAGAATGAGGAAATCAACGGGGAAGTAGCAATCATGGACTTTCACAATCACATCCTCTATCAAACCTCGAGAGATCTGTACTGATCGATCGGCCAGTTGGAGAATGACGGGGGTTGGCTTGAGTTCCCCTATATCAAATTGCTCATAAATAGAGGTGGGTAAAAGGTTGACACTAGCTCCTAAGTCGAGGAGGGCACGGTCAAAGGTTACACCACCTATATCACATGAGATGAGGGGAGCACCGGGATCCTTCAACTTTCTAGGGAGATTGTTCATCAAGACCCCACTAACATCCTCGGAGAGCCAAATTTTCTTAGGGGTTGACTTGGGCCCTCTTCTTGGAGTGCAAAGCTCTTTGAGAGATTTGGCATAGGCCGGAACATATTTTATGGCATCTAGGAGTGGAATATTGATGTGAACTTGTGAAAAGAGCTCCATGAATTCCTCATTTTGGGCCGGCCTAGTCTTAGTGGGCTTGGGTTCTAGGGCATTAGGAAAGGGGACCTTGGGTTGATAGAAATTTGGATCTTCATGGGCCTTTCCTTTCCCTTTAGGATCTCCCCCCAACTTATCTTGAGTGCAATCCTCCTTGCTTGCATCCTCATTATCTTGATTCTTTTCTATGGAATCTTGCAACTCCTATCCATCCTAGTATGGATCATCTAACACCTTCCCACTCCTCAAAGTTGAAATAGCCTTGACATTTTCAAATTGTGGGCCTTTAGGTTGGGCTTGTGGGATGGGTTGAGGTAGGAGGCCCGGTTGTGGAGGAAAACCCGGGGGTTGATTTCTTGGGTTGGTCACGGGTTGACTTGGAAGTTGACCCACTTCTCTTCTCATTGTAGCTTCCGCCAATTGTCCTTTTTGACTTTCCAACTTGGAAATGGATTGTTGTTGATTCAAGATGATTTGTTGGAGTTTATTGAAGTTATCTTCAAAGTTGGATTGAGGCGGAGGTTGGTAAGTGGGTTGGCCTTGATTAGATTGAAAATGTGAATAGCCCATAGGAAGGAATTGAGCTTGTGGACCTCTACCAAATGGATTGAAGGTGTTGGGTTATGTTTGAAATTGATTTTGCATGGGTTGCTTTTGGGCTTGATGAATAGAGGGGTTGGTTGCTTGAGGTAGAGCTTGTTGGGATTTCCAAGAAAAGTTCGGGTGATTCCTCCAGCCAGAATTGTATGTGTTTGAAAACGGGTCATTATTGGGCTTAGAGAATCCTTGAGCTGCAAAGACTTGCTCCTGGATGGCAGGGGGTAATTGAGCCACAGTTGGACACTCCGTGATGTGATGGGATGGGCTTGCACATAGAGTGTATGTCTCATGTGGAGTGAGAGATTGACCCGAGTAGAAATGAGATGATGGTTGGCAAGAATGGTCTTTCAAAGTCAAGAGTTGGTCTAACTTTTGAGTCAGACTCTCTACTTTATCCAACTTTTGAGTGATGAGACTTATGTCCAATCTTGGTTGAAAATCACCCCGGGCCTTGATCTCATATAATCCGGCCCGCTTGGAGGGCCCAATGGATCTCTCATAGGATGATAAAGAAGCATGATTGATAGAATTCTCACTAAGCATTTCGAACAAATCATACGCCTCATCCTCACTTTTGCTCATGAATGCCCCTCCACATGATGCATCTATCATTTGTCTAAATTGATCGGATAGACCCTCATAAAAAACTTGGACTATTTGCCATTTGGACAACCCATAGTGAGGACACTTCCTAAGTAATTCCTTGAGTCTTTCCCATGACTCATGCATTTGTTCCCTGGAGTTTGGGTAAAACCCGTGATTGCCCTTCTCATGGTATTGGTGCGGCCTATAGGGTAGAACTTCTTCAAAAATTCTTGTTGCATCTCGGCTCAAGTTCTCATTGGCTTCCCTATAGTGCCTAATCAATATTTAGCCTTATCCTTAAGAGAGAATGGAAAGAGGGTCAATCTAAGGGCATCATCCGAGAAATTTTGAATTTTTACCGTGGAACAAATTTCTAAAAATTCATCAATGTGCTTGTAGGGGTCCTCATTAGTATTTCCATAAAATGAGGGGAGCATTTGAATTGTGCTTGACTTGATCTCATAATGGATGGCTTGATTTTGAGGAATGTAAATGCAAGATGGAGGTTGATATTGGTTGGGAATGAAATAATCCTTCATTTGCTTTGGAGGATTGGGATTTCCGGCCATAAGATTTTGGTGATGGGGTCCTTGATTTTCGACCATAAGATCTTCTTGGAGATCGTCTCTTGGATACAAGACTCTTTATTTCCTGAATGGGTCCTAGTAGGTTTGGATGTTGTGATCTTCTTCCTTGCATAAACTAGGACGAATAGAGAGATGAGAGATATTTTTTTTATGATGATTTAATTATTTATTTTTTTGGTTTTGACACAAACTAGGATGAAGAGAGAGAAGCTGAGGAATTTTTTTTTCTATTTTTTTATGCAAACACAAACAAGTTGTCACACAAATTACCTAATGACCTAGATGTGACTTAGACCTACAAATTGGGTTTCACAAAATGGTTAAAGTGCAACTTGAGTTCACCCTCAATATTTCTACCGGTCAGGTAAGGGGTGGGGTAGTGGGAGGCTCCCCCTACTTTCGTAGGGACCTAATTACAAACCACTAGCCCGCTTAAGGCGTTTACCGCCCGACCGTCTTGCCTTAGGCACCAGTTTTTACAAGAGGGTAAGCCCAAATAACACAAGAATCACAGTGTGAACCTAGGGCCAACGTCTATTGAATTTTATTTAGGGTCTAGGTGATGCAAAGATGAAGGAAATTATTATTTGTGGGCTAAGGAAGGGTGATGAAATCCCCACCTTATCTTGCGTATGAGTGTTGCCCTTAGAATATTTTAGAATGATATGCAACAAACCAAGTTCAAACAAGGGATTCTATGCAAGTATGCATGAGCATATGATTTAGAAAAGAACTCACCTTGCCTCTCGCAATCTTCAAAATGCATTGACCAAAGTTAAACAACAAGGAAAAAAAACTTCTATCCTAAATGATGAATGACTTAGAACATGAAAGTGTGATTTCTACTCTTGGAATGAATATTTTTATTGGGTTTAAGTGAAGAGTATTTTTTTTAATTATTTTGTGAACCTCTCTAACCACAATATGCAAGAATCATTAAGGAAATGACACAAAATGAGATGAATAGATTTGAAGACTTACTTGATGTGCAATCACTCGTTCTCTTTTTTTTTTTTGAAATGAATGACAAACTCAAAAGATGAAAGAAAGAAATGCAAACTTACCTCTAATTTTTTTGGATTTTGTTTTTAACCTGTAAAAAAAAAGAAAAGAGAGCTTTATTAGTACACTATATACACAAGGAAAACAAAGTTCTTAAATCAAAAATTATCATTCTTCCCCGGCAACGGCGCCAAAAATTGATCACGCAAAAGTTCGTCGTTTAAAACACGCGTATCAATATTAAAAATTCCAACTCACACCAGATGAAAGAGAGACGTAATATGGTGACGAGAAGGGTCGAATCCACAGGGAAGAAGAGATTTTTAAAGTTAAAAACCTTGTAACCTTTTAGAAAAACACTTGTGATTTTGCTTTGCTTAAAGAAAATAGTGAAATGAAGAACAAACCAAACACTTAATTAAAAACACCTATGATTATGCGCCTATGCTATAGAAATTAATTACATGAAGTGAAAAGAAGAGATAGAAGAAGAGGGTAGAGATGGAAGAAGATCAAGAACTAGATCAAAAGAACAACTCTCTTAATTAACTTAAAAGAAAGAGTACATGAAGTGCAAGACAAGCTTACAACAAAGAGGTGACAAGATTACTATGAAGTAACATAACACAAAAGTAATAACAAAAAGAGGAGCCTAAGGTGTGAAGATGGTAGTAGCAATGGTGATGACGCCGTCGTCTCCTCCTCGCCGAGCCTTGGAGAGGATCGCTCCGCCTTGAAAGAGATCGCCGTGGAAAGAGGTGGATGAAGAAGCCGTCGCCGTCCACGTCACGAGCCTTGGAACGTCGCCCGTCTTGATGTGCACGCCGCCATGAAAGGGGAGTTGTAAAGGATAAACTTTGGAGAGAAATATAGAGAGAAATGTGGAAGGGTTTGTGTGGAGATGAAGAAATAAGAAGATGAGAGAGTAAAACAGTGAGAAAATAAATATAACTCGTAAACGAAGAAGAATTAGATGGAATGATAGAAGAAGAAAATATAGATCTACATAAGAGGAAGACCTTTGATGAAAAAATCAGAGAGAAAATAAGAGTGTAAGAGCTTCAAAACGGAGGAAGAACAGAGTGTAGTGCCTTGGATGAACAGTAAAATCACAGGACTGCAAGTTAAAAAATGGGAAATAACGTTCAAATCAGAATGAATTAGAGGATGATGTAGAAGGAGAAGTTGTATAAAACATAAAAATAAAGAACTTTCATGAAGATAATAAGAGACGAAAATGACTCGAAGGGGGAGAAATAAGGAGAAGAACAGAGAGAAATACTGATTCGTAGATGAACAGTATAGCACAGTGAAAAACATGAAATGCCTTGAAAACTAGAAGGAATTAGAAGATTATGCAGAATAATAACTTGTAGAGGACTTAAAAACAAAGAACTTTTATGAAGACAGCAAGAGGAGAAGAGGGACGGAAGAGGGCGAACTCGGCGGCCTAAGATGATGTGAGAGGGAGAGGGAGAGAAAATTGTCAAGAGAAGAACTCCCCCTCTCCTCCTTGTCATGGGCTATTTATAGGGAAAGTTGGATAGATGGAGGGTGGAGATTGTATCAAAAGGAGATGGATGGCTGGGATTTAGATAGAATATGATACATGGGGAAGAGAAAAAGGAGGTGAGTACACCCTCCTTGGGCTTTGGACAACCCCCTTCCCAAGACTCATCATTCCTCTCCTTTATTTCAAACTTTGAATTCAATTTTCCCTCCAACCAAGATGTGTGCTTCTTCTCCTCTATTTCAAACTTCGAATTTTATTTTCCCTCCAACTAAAATATTTTTGAGTTATCTTTTCACTCCAACCAAAATATGTGTCTTTTTTTGTTTGACTTGGTCAAAGTGGTGATGACAATTTTTCCCCCAGCTTCTCTTACAATTACCTTCAGTGTCCTGCACACACATAATTGCAATTTAGTCCATAAAAAATATCATAATGGGCACATAAATCTGAAATGCTCAAGATTAATTATGCAATGGAGAATTAATGCTCATGGCCCTCAACTTTAATTCATTAAATAATATCACCAAATTAATCAATTTACGTGAAATACCTAATTTACATGTAAAGTTGAGATTAACGATGGGACATGCATAATTATCTATTATATGCACATAAAACGGTGTACATGTGATGAATTATCATCAAAAATGGACACTTATCAGTAACCAACGCTAGCACGAGTTTCTCGGTTGCGGGGTACCTTTTCTCAGCCTCGCTGAGCACCTTGCTTGTGTAGTAGACCGGTCTCTCGATTCCCGAGTCATTTTTGACTAGGACCGAGCTAACTGTGGATGGAGTTGCCAAGAGATAGAGATACAAGGCTTCCCCTGGGACGGGCTTGGAAAGCACTGGGGGCGAAGCCAGGAACTCCTTAAGCTTGGCGAACGCTCTTTGGCATTCCTCGTCCCACGCGAATGTGGCAGATGCCATTTTGGGCCCTCTCAACAGTTTGAAGAAGGGTAGGCATCGTTCATCCGCGCGGGACAGGAATCTGCTGAGTGCAGCAACGCGCCCGGTAAGGCGTTGAATGTCTTTGATGCAGGTGGGTGGGCGCATGTCCAGGATGGCCTGGACCTTGTCGGGGTTGGCCTCGATCCCACGCTGAGTGACTAAGAAGCCCAAGAATTTCTCAGACTTTACTCCGAAGGCGCACTTGGCGGGGTTGAGCTCCATGTTGTACTTTAGGAGGGTGTCGAAAGTTTCTGCTAGGTCGGCAAAGTGGTCCTCGGCCTTGGGGGTCTTCACGAGCATGTCGTCAATATAGGCCTCGACGTTCCGACCGAGCTGTCCCTCGAACATATGGTTGACTAGCCTTTGGTACATGGCTCCGGCATTCTTCAACCTGAAAGGCATCCGGGTGTAACAGTGTACGCCGAAGTCGGTGATAAAGGTGGTCTTCTCGATGTCTTCGGGGTGCATTCTGATCTGGTCGTAACTTGAGTAGGCATCCAGGAAGCTGAGTATCTCATTGCCCGAGGTTGAATCAACCAGTTGGTCGATGCTCGGTAAGGGATAGCAATCCTTTGGAGTAGCCTTGTTCAGGTCGGTGAAGTCCTGTTGACACCTGAAATATAACAGATAATAGAAACGAGACATAATGGAAGATTGAGTGAAAGATGAAGATCCCGGAAGTCCCTGCAAGACCAGGATTACGGAAGATTTATCACTGAAGCTACCACCCGGCTGAAGCTCTCCCCGGCCAAGCTGATGTCCGGTATTATCATCGCTCAGACGGCAGTACTGATGAAGAACTACAGTCCACTGACTGATGAAAATCCCTAGAAATATTCTGATGAAGCTATGCTAACTCACCAATTGATGGGCCTTCGCCTAGCCTGACGGACTCGAGGGACCGACAAATGAAGGGACAAATTAAGCAGCTTTAACAGCTCAAGCTTACTGATGAGGAAGCATAAAAGACTAAAAGATCTAAACGGGCCCAGCCGTGTGGCGCCGAGAGCCCAACAATACCCATATGAGGAAGGGGTGCCAGGAAGCCTACTGCCTCCGAATAAGGCGCGCCGGGAGCTCATCAACCGGGCGCCGAGATGATCATGCCGATAGGGAGGGGGTGCTATGCCTATAAAACCCCCTTTCTCTCGAGACAAACAAGAAGACGGAGGAGAGAAAAGAAAACCTCATCCAGAAAATAGATAGAAAAGAGAGAAGAGACCCTACTGAAAAGAAAGAAGAAGAGAAGAAGAAGAAGAAGCTCCAGGTGGGCTGCTCGGGGGAGGGAGAGGAGTCAATGCTCCACCCTCCCTCCCCCCCATGTTTGCTTTTATTTTGATTTCCTCTGTATGTAATGGTATATGCCTTCATGCTTTAGCTATTCAGATGAGGTCGAGAGTTCTTTTCTTCCCTGCCTCTGTTCCTCCCCTTACCCGTTTCTCGGCTTTAGCCTTGCAGTCGATGTAAGTGGTGATAATGAGATGAAATGAAATTTAGTGGTTGCCGTGCTTGATATTAGGCAATCAAAGTTTTTCCCTCTGTCTTTCTATGAATGTATCTTTCATCTGAACGTCCAATATTCTAGACGTTTCGGTTTTCAGAGTCATCCCCGTGAGTCTGTGCTTCAAAGAGGAAGGAAGTCAGGGCCCCAATCCTTATCTAATGGGTTATTGGGTCCTGTTTCCCTCTCCCCTCCTGTCTCGATGGCAGATTCTTCGCAGGCATCTGAGTTTCTTGCGAGGCCCCCAAGCCGTTTAGGAATCGGAGACATCAATCTCTTGATTTCCTGAATTGCTGGCTATAGAAGATGTGTCCCGTCTGTAGACGAATGCGATCCCAGGAGGTTCTGATAAGTGATGACCCTGACCCTTCGGTCCCTCAGCAAAACCCTAATGCCATGGCATCGAAGTCCACAGTGCCAGACTGATTTGATCCCCAGATACGGTCCCAATCAAATCTGAATTCCAAAACAGGGCTGTCGGAGCTTCTCGGCAGCAACAGCCCTCGGCGCAATGGTGAGCACGCCGGGAACCAGCGCGCCGAGAACCCCCTTGCCTGTTCATCTTCCTATGCCGAGAGCCCCTCTTTGGCTAATCAATCCACGCCGAGATCCTCCTTTCAGGCCAATACACTCATACCAGGAGCCTGTCTCTTCATCTGCCTTTCAACCCTTGTCCAACCTGTTATATCGGCTGAAGGGGATATTCATGGTCGCCATATGTACCTCAGGGATGAGATTAACAGGAGAAAACCCCCCCTACATCATATTAGATCAAATCCATTCATAACCCTATAACCTAAGGGGCCATACCACTGTATAAGCCCCGCCGGTTCTTGAGGGGATAGCAAGCATTGCCATGGGCACCTGCATCATCTGGGAGCCCTAGCCTTCTTTTCGGTTATCATCCCGTACCCGTGGATGACGGCCTATTTCCTTTGGCATGACCCGAAAGAAGGGGAAACGCTGCCGAAATTCTATCCGATAGGGTGAACCCCAAAAGGCCAAGGGAGTGTGATCGATACGCACCCCGCTTGACTCTATCCATCGGGAAAATGAATATCATAGACCCTCCAACAGAGCAGGGAGTTCAAAGGGGAAGATCCCCCGCTGTTTATCTGGATTCCATCCCGTCGCTACGTGGATGGCTTCCTATCCCTATTTGGCATGTTTATAAGCCCGGGGGATATGCCGCCCAATTCAATTCATCCAAGCTTGACACGTTAATCGTCTGCCGTCTCCCCTTTATATGCATGCTTGTTTAGGATGGGACAGAGCCAACAAAGCCCCAATCCTCACTGTGGATTTCTGGGCCTTGTTTCCCCCCTCTCTCTCTCGATGTCATCGATGATTTAAATGTCGCGGAGTCCGTGATTTTCTTCTCAAATTTCTCAAGCCACTAGGGCCATTGCAGGGATCAGAGTTTGTCGTCTCTCGATCTCCTGGATGGTCGGCAATACTGACGGCGTGAAGCCTGTTCCTGAGAGCTCGAAGGCCCGGTGACTCTGATCCCTCGAACCCCTTTCATCTGTGACACTTTGCTGTCAACCTGGTAGGCCCCTGGCTCTTTCCTCGCTTGCCTCCTGAATCCATTCCCCAGGCCATGTCTGAATACCATGAAAAACCCCCAAAACAGGGTACCGTAAAACCCCATGAGCCCTCACGGCGCTCAAGCCCAGCACCTTCTCGGCGTGAATAGTTCCCGGCACGGTGCGCGCCGGGAACTCCCGCGCCGAGATCCTCTTCTTCCTCCCTTTGGCCTAGGCCGATAAACCCCTTCATGGCGCGCCGGGAGCTCCCTTCAGCCCATGCCGAGAAGCCGGGCCATACTCCTGATCCTTACGTCGAGAACCTCTTTCTTCTTGGCCTAAACCTTGATCCCCATGTTGTACCCATCCAAGGGATATACAGAGAACACTTGGCATCCCTCAGGAAATAAATCAATGGGGAGGACCTCCCCTACATTGTTCTGTTCCGATCCGGATTTCTTTATAACCTTATGGACCTAACGGGCTATGTCACTACATGTGCTCCGACGGGTTCCGAAGGAACATAAATCGGTGCTATGGATGTGGGTGATGGCCCCGGGCCTGGTGCCCCCTTCTTTTCCGGCTTTCATCCCAGCATCCCGTGGATGATGGCTTATCTCCTCTTGGCATAATCCAGGATAAAGGGGATATGCTACCAAAATTCATTCGTATCACCTTGAGTGATCATGGTATTCTCTCCTAACCCCGCTGGCCCACGGAGTTTTGCCCTTGCATGTTCTCCGATGGTCTCCCGAAGGGGGATATCAATAAGACATCACGCCTGCACAGGGTGTGCCATGTCGCACCGGTCCTTATCCGGATTCCGGGTTAGATATACTCGATCTTTTATGGATCCCACCCTGCCGCTGCATGGGTGGTTTCCTATCCCCATCTGGCATAGTCCAAGGTAATGGGGACATGCCACTGGATTTGCTCCGCATTTGATGTATCCTTGCTTCACTCAGGCCATTTAACGCCCTGCTGATGAACCAACCGTCTCTCTCGTTTGAGTCTTATTTTTGCCGCTACCTTCCTCCTATTTTTGGCGTTTAATCAAGGGTTGTCATTCTTAGGAAGGGCGTAATTAACGTCATAGCTTTTATGGTATGACGGACTTCGGGTCCCGACTCGAACTTCACAATCGACTGATTAAAAGTCAGATCGAGCGCATAATAAAATTGTCACCCCGGTGACTGGCACGCCAATAAATCAATAAATAATCCACATATATATATATATATATATATATATATATATATATATATATATATATATAAGAAGAGAATGAGAAAGCGCGTTCCACAAGTCTGGCACACCCGGTGGGACAGAGTCTCCCTTCATCTCTACGCCAAAAATAGGAGGCCCAGCGGGCCCCCCTCAAATTTCTGATTCTGTGCGCTTTCCTTATTTTCAGGAAGCTACAATGACTACTGGACTCATGTCCGTATGCTTCGACCAACAACCGATCGATGTGCATGTCCGAGGGGGTAACCTGGCGGTACCGCTGTCATTCGGGTCGATGCCCCCTGCTGTCGGGCTGCCCAACTGCCTGGGCCTTGTCTTCACCGACCTTCTGCAGGTCGACAACAACGAGCAAGGCACTGCTGCAAGTGCCCCGATGAAGACTGCTGATAACAAGGGTAGCTTACCAGAGAGGACGACCTCGACAGCCGTCGCCTGCTATGTTCATCATGTTCAAAGGAGGGACACGGTCCCCGCTGCTGCCCAAATGAAGAAAAGAACTAACCGGAGGAGCCGGTATGCTGCTGCCGACTGTCGTCTCTCAAATTCTGGGAGGATGATGATGATGGGTGACGTTAGGGTGAACCTCAACGGTCGCCCGAGAGAAGTCCGGCCGGACAGGATTGTCCCGACCGTCCAGATCGACAACAAGTTCCAAGTTCTGGCCACCAGGAGGGCCAACGGGGAAACTGATGAGAGGAAGCCGCTGGCGCCCAAGCCAGCAAGATATAAACAGGTCTGGCGACCAAAGAAGATTCAGAGCTGGGCCCCAACTCGAGATGAGGGGAAAGCTACCGAGGATGCTGTTGCCCGCTTCAGGGCAGAAAGCAGAAGAAGAGAAGGAAAAGACATAAGAGATGATGCTGCTGTTTACCCCAGGGCTTGGGGTAAGAAAGATGAGAAAGAAAATGAAGAAAGAAATCTGACCACTGTTCGCCCCAGGATGAGGGGCAGAAAATATGAGCGGAAGCAAGACCTCTCGGTCCCCCATCCCAGGGCTGGGGGCAGAAGATGGCAAAGGAAGAACTATGATGCTGCTGCCAACTACTGCCAGGATGGCGACAGAAGATTTGAGAAAGAAGAAAGAATGAGAACAAGCGAACCAGTCGCTGCTGCCATTCCAAGAAGACCAAGAGCCTGTGCCAGACAGGCTGATATATTTAGATATTCCAAAGCCGAGCATCTGAATGCTCAGGTGGCAAGACTGGCTCATCAGCAAAGAGGCCAGGAAAGACTGATGCTCCAACCAGAGCCACAAAGGCACAATCAAGAAGAGATGAAGCAAGTGGCTCAAGACTACTTCCACTACCTGGGGAATTCTGCCCTCGGTCAGCAAAGATTATCCCGTGCCCTGGGCACCGTGGATGAAGAAGAGGAAGAAACCCTTCAAGAAGTGATGCTCGGAGTCTCCTCCTCCGATTCCAATGATTATGGGGAAGGCCGCAGGGCCGGATATGGGAAAGAAGACCTGTGTGGGGAAGAACCTGAAGAAAGAATATCGGTCTTTGACCGACTCAAATATCCCGACCAGGCAAAAAGAAAAGTCTACAGGCAGAAGGGAAAGATGCAGATCTTCACCTGTAACATGGCTGGACTTGTCAGGAGGCAAGACATGCTACCAACTCAACCGGACGAGCTACTCAGGCTGGCAACCAGACCCGGGCCTGTCACAAGAAGAGGCCAGGCGGCAAAAGATAAAATGAAGACTAATGGTGAAGCCTGCAAGATCACCACTATGACAGTTAATGTGGTGACAGCGGAAGAGGGAGATAATCCCTTCATTGATGATGCTGAAGGGACTTCAGAAGATATACAGATCCCGTCCACCCTGGATCCCATGATCCAGATGATGTTCAGAAGATACCAGCAGGAGATCAATGCTCTCAGAAGACAGCTCAATGAGAGACATGAAGCTACACCGGTCTCCAAGCAAGCCGAGCCTGTCGGGCATACTTCCAGCTCAACAGAGACGGCTATCCCAGCTAATCCTCTCCTGGCTGATAAGGGCAAAGCGCCGAGCCAACCTGTTCCACAGCAAACAGTAGCTCAGCCCTCTGCATCTCAGACACAGCCTACCGCGCCCACCTTGCGCGCCACTGTGATGACAACTCCTCATAGTCAGCAACAAGCTCACTTCTTCCCAGAAGACATAGATCCAGCCGTAGCCCACAAGCTGATGATTGAAAGAATTGTGGAGATGAAGCTGTCTGAGAAGACTGGCGATGATGTTAGTACCTATGATGTGTACAAGGTGCCATATCCTCCCCAATATGCTGCTAAGAGACTACCTCCAGGCGTCAGTAAGCCGCCTAAGTTCAAAAAATTTAATGGCCAGGGCTCCCCCAGAGAGCACATAGCTTACTACACCACAATCATGGGCGACCTGGCAGTCGACGAAGCTTATCTGCTTAAGTTCTTTGGCTCATCCCTTACTGGGTTAGCCTTTGAATGGTATTCAAGCCTGCCAGCTGGATCGGTGGTTGATTGGCCTGATATGCAGAGAAAATTCCGCGACAGATTTCATGTCACTGAAAGAGAAATCACAATAGCAGAGCTATATGCAACCAGGCAGAAGCAAGATGAAACTGCACTGGACTACATCAAAAGATGGAGGAACTTAGCCATGAGATGTAGAAGACCCCCCCATCAAGAAGATGCAGTGCAGATATGTAAACAGAGCCTCAGGAGAGAGGTGCTAGAAAAGATGATCGGTGCAGATGTCAGAACATTTGACCGATTAAACAATATAGTGGCGGAGGTTGAGACGTTCTTGTCCAAACGTCCAACCGCCAATGTTCCCAATGTGCTGAAAGGTAAATCTAATGATCGACGACCATCACACTCTAAGGCCAACACCGTCGATTTCAGAACCTTCGAGCAGCAGAAAGGGAAGAAGGGGGCAGATGAAGCTCCCCCGCCTGAGGGTGCAGCAGAAAGAAAAGACAAGGTCTCTCTAAGAGACAAGATGAAGAAGGCTTACTCTTTTCCCAAGGAGAAGACGGTAGCACTATTTAACTGGGCATATAAGTTCAACAAGGTAACATTGCCTGAACCGAAGAGACCCGAGGATGCGGCAAAGAAAGATGATCCGCTATTTTGTCCATTTCACCGTGCGCTGGGGCACGCAATTGAGGATTGTTATGTCTTCAAAGATATCATGGAAGGAATGGTTAAAAAGGGTGAGCTGCAGCTGGGAGATTATCAGGTAAAGCCGCCTCATCCACATGAGCCTCCGCCCTGGAGAATGGCCGCCAATATGATCTCAGTTTACCAGCAGCTGCCTAAGGAAGCCGTTGAGGAATGTACCAGGCATACCTATGAAGCTTGTTTCCTCACCCCACTGAAGGATCAGGAGGGATGGCAGACGAAACCCATAAAGAATAGAAGGAAAACTCTCGCAGCCAGTGCCAGCGGGGTGATTATTCGAGGTGTCACACCAAGGCCTGAACCGCCTCCAGTAAAGCCAGTATGGCGCACAGCTGAGACCGGGCCAGTCATCCGGATCCCTACTCACAACCGGAGGAGACAAACTCCCCTACCCGCACATAAAGAAGTAAGTCTTGCAGCCAGGCGTCTACAGCAGTATATCAATGAGCTCGATGAATATGAGCAGAAAAAGCCCAAACACCTGCTGGTAAAAGACTGTATACTCTGGGAGCAGCTCGAAGAATTGAAAATTGAAGAGCAGCCAGAGGCAGAACAAAGAAAAGATGAGACTGAGCCCTTCTGGGGGCAGGAGCTGGCAAAGCCAAATTCCCAGAAGAAGAAGAGACGGCCCAAGCCCAAAAAGGGAAAGAAAGTCACGACAGTACAATGTAACACCCTGTCAGTGCTCTTTTCCTTGCCCGGGGAGGATGATGAGGCTGAAGCATCAAATGCCCCGCTAGAAGCCAACCATGCTGAGGCCTCTACCTCAGCCCATGCAACACGTTCTGGGAAAAGATGGGGGCGCCCACCACCAGCTAATCATAATATTATATTCAGAGGGGAGCAACCCTACCAGATCCCAGAACCAGAGGTAGGAGGTGTCCAGGTTCCTCCCCCTGCCAGCTTGTACCAAGAGAAAGAAGAAGCTCCTTCATTCCTGGAATTCTTGTCCAGTTTGGAGAATGAGCAATTGGCTCACACTGCTCCAGCTAAAAGCAATAAATGCCAGTAGACTGCAGTTAGGAAGCAGAAGCAGCATGAAGAAAATGAAGGAAGTGACCCTCTAGCAAAGCCAGGGGCTGTTGCTACAGAAGAAGCCTCCCGGGAAACAGGGGAAGAGAATGAGACTGGGACTGGGCAGCAAAGGCCACAGGCACAACATGAACCTCCAAGACCCCGATGGGCAGAAGAAATGAGACTGTCTAATGTCTGGGTAGGCAGTCGAATCATGAAGATGCTAAAGAAGCTCCCTACCAGATTCTCCATCTGGGAAATCCTCTCTCTGAGTGAAGAAGCCCGCCAAGCAATTGTGGATGCCTTGCAGTCGCCGGCACAATATGAAGCACTCTTAACAGAAGTGAATTCTGGGCCATCGATCACATTCACAGAAGATGATATGCTAATCCCGAATTCCGGTCATAATAGGCCGATGTATATGAAGGGTTCCCTGAACTGTCAGCCGCTGAGCAGGATACTGATAGATCCCGGGGCTGCTGTGAACATCCTCCCATACCGCATCTATCAGAAATATTACTTTGATCTGCAGCTTACCAAGGTCAGAGATATGAAAATTGCAGGGTTCAACCAGAAATGTGAAACACCTCTTGGGGTGGCTGATTTCAACCTCACATTGGGCGACCTCACTACCGTGGTACGATTTTATGTGATCGATTCCAACACCACGTATAAGGCCCTGCTGGGGAGACCGTGGCTGCATGAATATCAGATAGTGCCATCCACGCTACATCAGTGCATCAAATACTGCCATGAAGGAAAAGAAGAAAGGGTGTTTGCAGATCTGCATCCCTTCGAAGTATTCGAGTGTCATATGCTCGATGCATCCTACTACACCGAGGTGTCACAGAAGGGTGAAAAGAAAGAGGCTATGGCCAGCCAGAAGAAGCCGGCGACGAAGGCAAAAAATTGGTCTCCACCGCCACCCAGGGGCTATATTAAAAAGCATGAAGTATCTAACATCTCTTACGCTGGTGACTTTGCTCGGATCACCCCTCCTAGCATCCGTCCAGAGGACACCGATGAAGAAATGAAAGATAGGTACATACAGGTGAAGGTTCCACAGGGTTTATTTAAACCCATCGTCAGCCTTGAGTACCAGACGGTGCTACCACTGAGGACTATGGAAGTCCCTCGCTTCTGCGAGCCTCCCATTATATTCTACACCGGGGAGTCAGTCGAGGAAGATGATCAAGACTGCATGGTCCCTGAAGAAGCTGCGAATCGGATGGTGCCGATTACAGGCTTGGATTGTACTACCCAGCGGGTTTCACAGATGTTCTCTAAGATGAAAATGCCATCACTATAGTCTGCCGCCCAGAAGAAAGCATTCAAGGAGTTATGGGATCCGCCTCGAGATAATAAAGAATTGAGGAAGATCACACAGCACCCGGGACTGGGCTATACTTTACAAGAATACTATGAGGCCGAGGTGGATGTCATCTCTACCTTCTACCAGCATGAAGATTCCCCTGGGGTGGGATACGACCCGTACCCTTCGGAAGATGAAGAAATCATTTATCAGTCCATAACAGACAATGAAACCCCAGACAATCAACCAGGGACGGGAATGTCTGATGAAACAAAGAAAGATTGGTGCTGGGAAGACCTACCTTCCAAAGAAGATCTGTTCCATGCTGAAGCAAAGTTTGACACGGGAACCCCGGATGAAGACCAAGCAGCCAAAGAGCTGAGGGAATGCTTGGAGTTTGAGCGCATCCTGGAAGAAGTCCGGGCTCTACAGAATGATGATCTCTCAAGGGAGTCTGCATCAAAAGAGCCTCTAAGGGCGGAAGACTCCGTCTTTGAGTTTCCTGCTGATCCAGTTACGTCCTCGGGGCACACTGAACAGAATACAATAATTTTGGCCGTATATGACGAGACAGCACCCGCTGATGACCAATATGATGAAACAGAAAATCATGAAACTGAAGAAGATTATATCCCGGGAGGCTTCATTGACTTGCAAGAAGCCCCGCCCGAGGTCGAAGACGGAGGTCAGGCCACCGTCGATGAGCTTGTGGAAATAAATCTGGGAACCGCAGATGAGCCAAGGCCGACATTCCTCAGTGCACTGCTGGAGCCAGCTACCAGGGAACAGTATATACAATTTTTGAAGGAATTTCGAGACTGCTTTGCATGGACATATGATGAAATGCCGGGACTGAGTTCTGATGTGGCGCAGCATCGATTGGCAATAAACCCAGAGGCTAACCCTGTAAAGCAGCCTTCCAGGAGAATGCGTCCTGAACTGATAAATCAGATTAACAAAGAGGTTGACAAGCTGATTGATGTAGGCTTTGTCGAAGAAAACCAGTATACTACATGGCTGGCCAATATAGTGCCCGTAAAGAAGAAGAATGGGCAGATCAGAATATGTGTTGATTTCCGGGACCTTAATAAGGCTTGCCCGAAAGATGATTTCCCGGTGCCAATCACTGAGGTGATGATCGATGCAACTACTGGCCATGAGGCCCTATCATTTATGGATGGGTCATCCGGATACAACCAGATCTGGATTGCTGAAGAAGACAGAGTGCACACTGCATTCCGCACCCCAAAGGGGATATTCCACTACAAAAGGATGCCGTTCGGCCTCAAGAATGCCGACGCTACCTACCAAAGAGCCATGACAAAGATCTTTGATGATTTGCTCTTCAAGAAAGTAGAGTGCTACATTGACGATCTGGTGGTGAAAACCAGCAGAAGAGAAGACCATTTGCAAGACCTGAGGATGGTGTCCCCAGAGGTTGCGCAAATATGAGCTCAAAATGAACCCTATGAAATGCGCCTTCGGCGTGTCCAGTGGAAAATTCCTCGGGTTTATTGTCCGTCATAGGGGCATTGAAATCGACCCGTCCAAGATTAAAGCTATCCAGGAGCTCCCTCCACCAAGGAATCTGCACGAGTTGAGATCCCTACAAGGGCGTCTAGCCTACATCCGACGATTTATATCTAATCTATCGGGAAGATGCCACCCCTTTCACAAGCTCATGATGAAAGATGTACCGTTCCTCTGGGAGGATGGCTGTCAGGAAGCTTTTGAGAAGCTGAAAGAATATCTCAAGACCCCTCCAGTGCTGGGGGCACCTATTAAAGGCAGACCTTTAATACTGTACATTGCAGCCACACACTGTTCCCTGGGGGCAATGCTGGCACAGATAAATGAAGAAGGCAGAGAACATGCCTTGTACTACCTAAGTAGGAGGCTGATTAGAACTGAAGAAAGTTATAGCTACATAGAAAAGACCTGCTTGGCACTGGTCTTTGCTGTCAAAAAGCTCCGACACTATATGTTGTCACATGAAGTCAGATTGATATCTGCAGCAGATCCGCTCAAATATATATTGACTCAGCCAGTACTGAAGGGCCGGTTGGGCAAATGGGCAGTAATTCTGATGGAATTCGATATTACCTATACACCCCAGAGGGCGATAAAAGGACAGGCCGTGGCTGATTTCTTCGCAGAACATCCTGTGCCAGAAAATGATATGCTAGGGACTGAATTACCCGATGATGAGACGCTCGAAGTCTGCCAGGCTCAGTCAGCTATGTGGCAGTTATTCTTTGATGGAGCATCCAGAACAGAGGTGGACTCCGATGGAAAGACCAGAATGCGGGCCGGAGCCGGTATTGTGCTGAGATCACCGGAAGGGGAGGTTGTGCATACTTCCTATTCTATAAACAAGCCCTGCACTAATAATGAAGCCGAATATGAAGCTCTGATAATCGGACTCCATATCAGCCTCAACATGGGTATCCAAATGCTTTAGGTATTCGGGGATTCGATGTTGGTGATAAAGCAAATCCAAGGGGAGTTCGAAGTGTGAAAGCCAGAACTGAATCCCTATCACCAAAAGGCTGTGAGCCTCATGGCGAAATTCTATCATTTTGAGCTCAGGCATGTGGGCCGTGGACATAATGCCCAGGCTGATGCACTGGCAAAGCTAGCCAGCTCACTAGCAGTCCCGCCAAATGAGACACTGAACATTGTTGTTATGAACCGGCGGCAAGTCCCCAGTATGCTAGAAGGGTGCCCCGAAGAAGAAGAAGTCGCTACTGTTAGCACAGAACATGCATCTTACTGGAGACAGCACTTGCTACAGTGGTTCCTGCACCAACAGCTACCGCAGAAAAGAGAAGAGAAGATGAAACTTCTGAGAATCAAAGATTCTTATGAATTCAGAAATGGGACTCTGTTCCGAATAATGGCAGATGCGCGCAAGAAGATTCTACTCCGCTGCCTGTCCACTGAGGAAGCTTGGCAAGCTATGAAAGAAGTACATGCTGGGACAGCAGGTGCCCACCAGGCTGGTCCCAAGATGAAGATAGAAATCAAGAAGCTGGGCTACTATTGGCCCACCATGTTCGAAGACTGCTGTAAATTTGCAAAATCATGCCAAATATTCCAGGAGCATGCTACTGTGCCTCGAAGGCCTCCTACGACTCTGCATCCTACAGTTCCCAGTTGGCCGTTTGCGCAATGGGGAACTGATGTAGTCGGTCCACTGCCGACTTCCTCGGCCGGACATAAGTACATACTAGCCATAACAGATTACTTCTCCAGATGGGCGGAGGCTATAGCATTAAGAGAAGTGACTGGTGAACTGGTCGCCAGATTCATCAAGCAGAACATCATCTTCCGGTTCGGGATCCCCAGCCGAATAATATCTGACAATGGAAGTCATTTCAGAAATCAGAAAGTCTATCGGCTTGCCGAAAAGTATAAGATCGAATGGAGGACTTCCACTCCTTACAATCCGCAGGCAAACGGATTGGCAGAAGCTTTTAACAAGACTCCCTGCACCTTGCTGGCCAAGGTCGTTGGTTCTAATAAAAAGGACTGGGAAGAGAAAATGTATGAAGCTCTGTGGGCATACCGCACCATCTTCAAGACACCTACAGGGTGCTCACCATACTCATTGGTATACGGCTCAGAGGCAGTGGTTCCGCTAGAGCTGGAAGTCCCGTCACTCAGAGTGGTAGTCCAATATGACCTGGCCCGTGGCGAACAAACCAATGTTGAAAGAAGGTTAGAAGAATTGGCTGAATTGGAAGGGAAGCGCCTCCAAGCTCATAAGAATATCCAAATGTATCAGACCCGCATGGCCACTGCATTCAAAAAACTCGTAAAAGGACGAGAATTTAAGAAAGGTGACCTAGTCATGGTCAAGAAAAAAGAAGTCATGGCGTCCAACCCAAAAGGAAAGCTAAATGCTAATTGGGAGGGCCCTTATGTGATACAGAGGGTCTACGAAGGAGGGGCCTACATGGTTGTTAACCATCGAGGGGAAATCCGATCCTCGCCACTTAACGGTAGACACCTAAAGCTATATCATGCTGCACAACCAACATTCCCCGAGTAATCGGACAAAGGCTACCTTTTTCTTGGTTTAGCGGCACTCCGCCCTAACCGAGCTACTCTCTTTTCTTGGTCTAGCGGCACTCCGCCCTAGCCGAGCTACCCTTTTTTCTTGGTTTAGCGGCACTCCGCCCTAGCCGAGCTACCCTCTTTCCATGATCTAGCGGCACACCGCCCTGGCCAAGCTACCCTTTTTCTTGGTTTAACGGCACTCCGCACTAGCCGAGCTACCATTTTCTTGGTCTAGTGGCACTCCACCCTAACCAAGCTACCCTCATCTTAAGCTGGTGACATTCCCACTTGTCACCCTCTAAAAAGGAAGGAAGAAGAAAGAACAAAAAAAAAGTAAAAGTAAAAAAAATGGGGTTAAAAATAGAGATACCCCGCCAGGCTTGTTCAGGCATTCTGGACAAGGGCAAAAATGGCCAAAAACTCAGCTGTGGTGAAAACCCGAAAGGGCACTGCAGGCAAAATCGGGTACCCCGCCACGTGAAAACCCGAAAGGGCGCATGGGCAAAAGCAAGAGGGGGCTGGCTCCGGTGAAAACCCGAAAGGGCACTTGGGTCGGTAATGTGGTAACCCCAAAGAAAGCCTCATCTCCCACCATAAACTCCTCATCGATCGACCGGCACCTCGTCCGATCAACGATTAAACCCACTCAGTATAGACCCTACGTCTATCCTGATGAGACCCTCATTCACCCTATCCAAAGTCCCACCATGGTGAAACTCACCGTTGATCGACCGACACCCCGCCCGATCAATGATAAGACATGTACAGTTTAGACCTTACGTCTATCCTGATGAAGCCTATGAATTCCTTTGCATTGGTATAAACCCAATACCGATGATGAAACCCACCTTTGGTCGACGGGCTCGCTGCCCGATCGGCAAAGAAACTGGTCCGGTTTAGACCTTACGTCTGTTCCGACTAGATCTGCATATCTCTTTACGTCCCGCCGTGATGAAACTCACTGCCGATCGACCGGCACACTGCCCGATCAGCGATGAAGCTTGTCCGGGCTAGACCCTACGTCTATCCCGATGAAACCTATGAAATCCTTGCATTGGTATAAACCCAATACCGATGATGAAACTCGCTGCCGATCGATTGGCACACTGCCCGATCAGCGATGAAGGCTGTCCGGGCTAGACCCTACGTCTATCCCGATGAAACCTATGAAATCCTTGCATTGGTATAAACCCAATATCGATGATGAAACTCACTACCGATCGACTGGCACACTGCCCGATCAGCGATGAAACCTTTCCAGGCTAGACCCCAGGTCTATCCCGATGAAACCTATGAAATCATTGCATTGATATGAACCCAACACCAATGATGAAACCTGCTATCGATCGGTTGGTGCGCTGCCTGATAGACGCTAAAATCCATCCAGGGGGGACCTTCCGTCCGCTCTGACAAAACACGACACAACCCTTCAAATCAATTCAGACCTTCCGTCTGGATAGACCATGAAACTTTATTCCTTTGCGTTAATGTCGACCCCACATTAACGATGAAACTCACATTCTCAGCAAACGGCCTCGTGCCCGAGCTGCTATTTATATCCTCTAAATCAATTCGGACCTTTTGCCTGAATAGATCATGAAACCCTACTTCCCTTTGCATTGATGTTGACACCCACATCAATGATCGTGTGTCCACAATAAACATATGGCGCCATGATCCATATGATGAAAGTTCTGGTCCCAGAAAAGACAATGAAAAAGGAAAAGAGAAAGAAAACGACAAAAAAAGTATATATATAAAATGGGGTTGAAAATAGAGATACCCCGCCAGACTTGTTCAGGCATTCTGGACAAGTGCAAAAATGGCCCAAAACCCAGCTGTGGTGAAAACCGGAAAGGGCACTACAGGCAAAATCGGGTACCCCGCCACGTGAAAACCCGAAAGGGCGCGTGGGCAAAAGCAAGAGGGGGCTGGCTCTGGTGAAAACCCGAAAGGGCACTTGGGTCAGTAATGTGGTAATTCAAAAGTCCCACGCCGACCGGCACGCTGCCTTCACCTCCCCTTCACTGATGAAGCCTTCCGTCGGTCATCTGGCTCTATGCCCCACCGATGATAAAACCTTTCCGGGGTAGACCTTACGTTCACTCTGATGAAATCTACATACCCTCTTTCAAATGTCCCACCGACAATGAAACCCATCACCATTCTGATAAAGCCTGTCCAGCTCAGACCTCACGTCTGTCCTGATGAAACCTACGTATTTCTTGGCAAAGTCCCACCCGCCATAAAACCTGCTGGAATAGACCTTACGTCTGTCCTGACGAGACCTACACCCTTACATACGTCCCACCGTTGATCGACCGGCACCTCGCCCGATCAATGATGAAATCCTCTGTCCGGTTTAGACCTTACGTCTATACTGATGAAACCTATGAGACTCTTTGCATCGATATAAACCCAATATCGATGATGAAACCAACTGTTGATCGACCGGCACCTCGCCCGATCAATGATGAAACCCTGCCAGTTTAGACCTTTCGTCTATTCTGATGAAACTTATAACACTTTCTTTGCGTCGATATAAACCCAATATCGATGATGAAACCAACTATTGATCGATCGGCACCTCGCCCGATCAATGATGAAATCCTGCCAGTTTGGACCTTTCGTCTATTCTGATGAAACCTATGAAGCTCCCTTGCATCGATATGATCCCAATATCGATGATGGAACCAGCTATTGATCGACCGGCACCTCGCCCGATCAATGATGAAATCCTATCCAGTTCAGACCCTATGTCTGTCCTGATGAAAACTATACACCCTTTAATGTCCCGCCTGCTATAACCTCTGCCCAGTCTAGACCTTACGTCTACTCTGATGGAACTTCTTTATTCATATTCCTGCAAGTTGTCTCCCCCGCAGCACATATGGCCAAGAAGGACGTTTGCTGGTACCAACAGAATTCGGTTTAAGCACCTCCTCGGATGCCGTCACGCGGTGGAGCAAGTCCCCCATCCTTTCTATGAAGGGGTGGACGCTCTCCTGCCTAGTACGAGTCATTCGCATGAAGGACTGCTAAAACCACTACCCCACTTCCCACAGTGATAAAACCGCATGCAAAAGAAAAAAAAAGGGATGGATACATATAGAGCCAAAGAGTCCTTTTCATTGAAAAAGGGAGTACATAGAGGGTCCCCGAAGAGACATTGTATCACAATAGAAGACAAAAGAAAAAAAGAAAAGAAATGATTCATGGCCGCCGGAAGATGTCTTCGAAGGCCAGAAGACCCACATAGGGGGCGGCCCCTAGTTCATGAAGTCGAGCTTCCTCCTCCTGTAGTCGAACAGACTCGTCCCGAAAGGATGCCACCTGCCCCTCCAATAGAGCTGCTTCTTCCTCGAGCTGCGGCCGGAAAGTTGTTATCTGCGGCAGCTCAGCTCGGAGACCAGATAGTTCAGCCTCCAGAATGGCTATTCGGCCGCGCACGAACTGCTCCCGCTGCGCCAGAGACTGCAGTTGGCATTGTCGCTCTTGAAGAATAAAGTTCATTTTTTCTAGCTCAGATTTGCACTCCATCCTTTGCAACTTCAAAGCCGCCAGTTTGTCAGACATAATGTGCACCAAGAAATCCCGGCGATGTACAAATTTTAACAGCAACAGAACCCGCTGGGTCCATATCTCTAGAGGACAACCCATTGCCTGTAAACCGGCGGTGAAACGCTCGGCTATCTCCTTCAACTGCGGATAAGTTAGTCCGGGCTGGGATTCCACTAGCTGGCGCAACATGTCCAGATGTTGCCAGACAAAACTCTCAGGTGAAGCAAAGCCAGGCAAGGGAAGTGGAGCCACTTCAAAGGTTACTTCACTGTCAATGTCTGCCCATAGGGTGATATCTGGCTGAGAAGAAGAAGACGGGAGGTCTGCCGAAGGCGCCAACTGAGCTCTCTCCACAACCTCTGACAAAGCCGAGGGACCTTCCACCTCCATCTCCTCGAGGGTCACCGTTTGGATGCTCGCGGGGGTAACTCCAGTAAGTGCCGGAATGGTTGCTTCCTGGGTCTCTAATGCAATACCCGCACCTTCAACATCCTCTTCGCAGGGTACCTCCTCCTCAGATTCCGAAAGTATGGAGATAGATTCCGGGGCAGTTATAGACAATACTCCAATTTCTGTAACGGCTATCTCTCCTTCTTCTACCCCCGCTGCAATAGCCAGTTCCTTCAATGTCAAGGCTGCAGGGGTCACAGCCCGGAGAGGCAAGGGTTCACTCTCCATGATTGATGTTATGGGAATTGCCGATTCAGGCGCAATGGTCAGCACTACGGCCGATATAAAGGCGGAACCCCTAATTGGGGCCATCTCAGCTCTGAAATCCAGGACCCTGATGAGAGCCGGGCTTTCCCCCGAAGTCCTCAAGTCCAACAATGCTAAGTCCGTAGAGGACTACACCCTCACCAGCACAGGGCTGATTATCTCAGGAACGCCTGCCCAGGCTACTGTCGAAGCAGGAACAATGGCCAAGGCGTCAAACAGAGTGGCTTCAAAGGCTGCAGTCATCACCGGGCTAGCAACAGGGGATTCCTGTGAACAGATCAATACATCATCAAGCAGCAGATAAAAATGGGAAACAATGTGGAGAAGAAAAGAGACTCACTTCTAATGTAATGTCAATGTCCTCAAAGGAGTGCAGAGGAGAAGAAAGTCCCGCTGCTGAAGCAACAAAAGGAGGAGTTATATCTGCCTCGGTATCCAAGCCGGCGAACTCTTCTTGTAATTCCTCCTCAGGAGATAGCACCAGCAACTTGGAGGGGGTGAATAATGGGACAATGGCGGTGCATGCGGATGGGGCCTCTGATTTGAAAACACCCTCCGTCTCGCTCTCGCTGAAACCTGCTTCTTCTCCATCTGCCTCAGAAGCGGTCGCGGAGCTACTAGAAGAGATTTCTACACTATCCACGGGCGGGACTGCCATTTCTAACGTCTGCCTAGAAGAAGACCAGGTAACTATACGCCTCACAGGGATGAGGCCCCGTTTCGTCTGGGTCTTATGACCCTCCTGTGGCTGAGTGATATCGCCAGCCTCTCCCGTAATTTCAGTCTCCTCCCTGACCGTCACTATAGGGAAAAGCTTGTGAGAGGGACAATGAAAAGTAATTGAAATATGCAGGAAAAAAATGAAAAAGGCATGCTTACCCTCCGCCTCACTAGCCGGCGTGGGAGAAGGCAGCCTGGTATCCACCACAGAAGATGCCACAACTGGCTCTTGGGCTATGCAAAAGGGAGGGGTCAGATTCAAGGACTTCTTTGAAATCCAGCAAAAGAAGATGAAGAATGCAACTGCAGGCTATTGATGTTACCCTGAACCGATGTCTGAGCAGCCTCCCTTTGAGATTCGAACTCATCAAATGAGGGAATATCAGGGAGAGGGGTCCCAGTGTCCATCGCTACCGAAGCCGACTGCTGAGCATGAGCCTTCTTGGCCTTCCTGGCCTTCCCGACTGTAGCCTTGACCGCAGAAACCTTTCTCTTCTTGCCAGGAGGCAGGGGAGTGGTAGTCGGTGCTGCTGCAGGGACTTCAAAATAAGTAGGCTTCTCAGCCTGCGCAATGATCTTTCTGTATAGCCCCTGGCGCTTTATATCAGGCATGTCTGTTGAAGACGGCAGAGAAGCAATGAGGTCAATGAATGCAGAGCTTAAATATTTATCAGAAAGCACTACAGTCAGAAAAGAAAAGATCATACCTGCTGGGCCATCATAAAAGACAGAGAGCGGCCAGTACAGATAAGCTACCTCCTTGGAGCAGGAAGCAGCCTCATTGATAAGCCAGCAGACATCACCAAATATCTGGCATTTCTCCACTAAAGCTGCTAGATCACTATGACCACGTGAGTCAAGGCATCGAAATAAGTCGAGGTGGTCCATGCCCCAACCGTCGACATAATGAAAGGAGATGAATAGTGGCTTATTCAAGATGCCGGCTAGCGGGCTTTCCGCAGACAACCCATGTAAGTTCAGCAGAATGAACAGCCAAGACGTTTGCTTGTAGTACGTCTGAGTTATGTCCTCCCTACGCACAAACGTCCTATATGGATGAAATCTATCTGTCGGACCCCTCCAAGGGACTACTACCAGGAGCGACTCTTCGATAGGAAATGGGTATTGTTGCACCTCCAAACGAGCGCCCCCCACACGGCACAAATGTTTCAAGCTCTGCATGAAAGTGTCCTCGTTGATAGCAGCAAAGACAGGAGCAGGCGGGTCAGAATCTTTTTCCTTCAAAGCCCGACGCTGGGCCAGATATTTCTCCGCCTCCCTCTGGGGCTGTGAATAAAGCCTCTTCAGGTGGGCCTCGGGGTTGTCAAACACTGGTCCGGGCTGTTGTTTCAAAAAGGAACGCTCGGCCACGTCCCAGAATGCACCTCTACTATCCCTGTAAAAGCTGGTTCGAATGTTCCACCATTTGATGTATTCTGATGTTACCCGGGGTACACGGTTGGAAACGGTGGGAACTCTAAAAACTGCGCCATCCTGGCGATGATAGAAATCCCACCACAACCGGCCATCGCCGATAATGGCGGACCCATGCTTAGCTCGGCTATCCAGGGGAAATTGAGCGACTGATGTAGGGATATGCTGGTCAAAACCAAAGTTCCGCCCAAAGCGGAATGGATACTATGGTTCCAGAAGAAGCAGACCACCCTTTCTAAAAACTAAGACACTAGGCCGAATGGCCATGGCCCATCTGACCAGCTCCGGCTCCAGAATAGACCGAGCAGTATTAAGCCCTAAGACAGGATGGACATAGGTCTCTACCTCTTCCAGCTTGCACTCTCTCTGAGAATGAATCAAAGGAGTTGAACCTGCCGCCAAGCTCCAGAAATGAATGCTGCCAGGGGCATCCACCGGCACCTTTATCAGTCGGCCCCTTATTTGGAACAGCTGATCATAGAAAGGACCAGGTTCAGCATTGGCAAACTCAATCATTCTGGGCAATACCGTATCTGCCTGTAAAGTTCTGGGAGCCAATTCAGGAAATAAACTGCAGACCCAGGCATTGAAAAAATGAAAAGGACCCACAGTCCTCAAAGAATGGGGAGTCTGATGCTTGTACAAATCTCTCAAAGATTTGTAGATTAAACACAAGGCCACCGGGCAGAGCGACATCCTCATTCCCCAGGCCATCTGACAGGCCGGGTATATAGCTTCTGGCCAGATGATTGTCTCGTCCCCTTGAGGGAGAGCGAAAGTGCACAACCAGAATGTGAAGTAAGCCGCACAATGTGTGATGGGGTCTGCACCTGCTGGGTTGGGACCACCTCTGCCTGCACGGCGCAATGAAGATGGCAGCTCTGACTTATAGCGAGGAGTCCTTATCTGCTTGCTGGCCGTCGGACCCATGGAAGGGAAGTCTGCATATTTCAAGGGGCCGTCAAAGAAATAGTGAATCTATTGCCCTATCCGGACCCTCAGCTTGCTGCCTTTCTCTCGGGGATGATAGCCTTGGGAGGACCCTCTACTATACGCCAGACAGATGGAGCGATATGCCTTCATTAGATATCGGTATGAGAAGCCAAGGGAATACTTGCCTTCACCATCGGAACTATCCTTCTCAGAATCTGCCAAGCAGACTTCTTCATACGGCTCGCCATCAATAGGCAGTCCGGAAAGCTGTGATAGACTCCAGAGGTCAAGAGATGTCTCACCCTCTGCTGTATAAAATATGTTGAATAAAGGGCAGAACACTTCAAACATTCCACAGCATAACCCTCGGGATATGGGATATCGAAATCTGGAAGCAAAGACACTATGATATACCCCGACTCTGATCAGCAGAGGGGCATATTCCTTCAGAACAAACTCAGTAAACTCCACTGCTCCTACTCGAAATAGGTGGGCGTCAGTGATCTTGGTATCTCCAAACCAACCAGCGGCCAAGTGATACTTGAACTGAACGGCCGAACAATTCAGCACAAAAGGCTCTTCGCGGTACCCCCACTTTACTGGTGCCAGGAAGAGACCATAGCCGGGCTTCTCCCTATGAACTCGGCCACTGGCAGTATCCCACCGAGCAGGTGTGAACTCCGGGGCCCGGGTCAGCATTTTCTTTTCCGGCTCCAGCTCTGATATGCCAAGGACTGCATCCCAGTCACGCTTCTCCCCGAGAAGATATATAGCCTTCCCACGATACACTGAATCTTTCAGGCTGTCTCTCTCGACCAGAATTGCGGCTTCAACTGCACGAGCTATTCGATAGTCCCGCATTCCACCCACGGTGAAAGTCCGGATAAATGGCATCAAGTGCTTATCCTTCGGGAAATCCGGACGATAATCAGTGCCCCGTCTGAAGCATGTTTCCATGACAGTGGAGTATACTCGGGATGTTGACACCGTGTCGGTTTCAGAATCAGACGATTCATCAACGGAAGCGACTTTGTCATATCCGAAGTCTACACTGTGCACATTCAGCCAGTTTACTATGGCCCGTGATATATCTGGCTGGGCTGACGAACTGGCCCCGACAGCTCCAGAGGATGCAGCAGTAGAGCCGGAAGCCATTGCAATATCTACAGTCAGGAAAAAGAAATGTTAAGTAAAAGACCTAAGATAAGAGGCAGTTTCGTAAGGATTATTATATGAAGCCCTTGAAAATTTCAGCAGCATCTCCCCTTATTCGGGGTCTGCCCAAGGAGAATAGGGAGTCGCCAACCAAGAGGGGGCGATCCCGGAAGCAAAAGGGATTAAATCCCTAAAGAACGTCCTACCCGGGCGAAGTCTAATGAGAAGAAAAGAAAGCTGGACGGCCGGAGGGGAGAAACTCGCCGCCACCGCCGAGAAGGAAAAGAAACTGAAGAGAGAGAAGAGGCCGTATCAAATGAGAAGGAAGAGGCTTTCGGCGCCTTAAATAGACGCCCTAAGCAAAGAGGTTCTCGGCGCGGTCAAATGCGTGCCGAGAACCCCCCAGGCCGAGAGCCCCCTTCGGCCGAAAGGCGAGCCGAGAAACGGCCGCCGAGAACCCCAGGCCGAGAGCCCCATTCGGCCAAAAGGCACGCCGAGAAGTGCTGCCGAGAGCCGCCTTGCCGGGCGTGCCGAGAAGCTCTCCGCCGAGAGTCCCTACCGGTGATTGCGCCGAGAAGCTACAGGCCGAGAGAGCCGTGGCGAGAGTATTCAAAACAAAGAGATCAAAAGTAATTGAAAGAAATTACAAGAAAAGTCAATGCAAAGAAGCTTCCAAGCTGCAAAATGAAAGATGATTAGCAGTCCCAAACTAAGAAATGGGTTCAGATGCTGAATTATGCACCTGCAGGCACCGTGTCATTTATTCTACACTCTCGCTACCTGCAAGTGGGGGGCATTTGTTGACACCTGAAATATAACAGACAATAGAAACGAGACATAATGGAAGATTGAGTGAAAGATGAAGATCCCGGAAGTCCCTGCAAGACCAGGATTATGGAAGATTTATCACTGAAGCTACCACCCGGCTGAAGCCCTCCCCGGCCAAGCTGATGTCCGGTATTGTCGTCGCTCAGACGACAGTACTGATGAAGAACTGCAGTCCAATGACTGATGAAAATCCCCAGAAATATTCTGATGAAGCTATGCTAACTCACCAATTGATGGGCCTTCGCCTAGCCTGACGGACTCGAGGGACCGACAAATGAAGGGACAGATTAAGCGACTTTAACAGCTCAAGCTTACTGATGAGGAAGCATAAAAGACTAAAAGATCTAAACGGGCCCAGCCGTGTGGCGCCGAGAGCCCAACAATACCCATATGAGGAAGGGGCGCCGGGAAGCCTACTGCCTCCGAATAAGGCGCGCCGGGAGCTCATCAACTGGGCGCCGAGATGATCATGCCGATAGGGAGGGGGTGCTATGCCTATAAAACCCCCTTTCTCTCGAGACGAACAAGAAGACGGAGGAGAGAAAAGAAAACCTCATCCAGAAAATAGATAGAAAAGAGAGAAGAGACCCTACTGAAAAGAAAGAAGAAGAGAAGAAGAAGAAGAAGCTCCAGGTGGGCTGCTCGGGGGAGGGAGAGGAGTCAATGCTCCACCCTCCCCCCCCCCCATGTTTGCTTTTATTTTGATTTCCTCTGTATGTAATGGTATATGCCTTCATGCTTTAGCTATTCAGATGAGGTCGAGAGTTCGTTTCTTCCCTGCCTCTGTTCCTCCCCTTACCCGTTTCTCGGCTTTAGCCTTGCAGTCGATGTAAGTGGTGATAATGAGATGAAATGAAATTTAGTGGTTGCCATGCTTGATATTAGGCAATCAAAGTTTTGCCCTCTGTCTTTCTATGAATGTATCTTTCATCTGAACGTCCAATATTCTAGACGTTTCGGTTTTCAAAGTCATCCCCGTGAGTCTGTGCTTCAAAGAGGAAGGAAGTCAGGGCCCCAATCCTTATCTAATGGGTTATTGGGTCCTGTTTCCCTCTCCCCTCCTGTCTCGATGGCAGATTCTTCGCAGGCATCTGAGTTTCTTGCGAGGCCCCCAAGCCGTTTAGGAATCGGAGACATCAATCTCTTGATTTCCTGAATTGCTGGCTATAGAAGATGTGTCCCGTCTGTAGATGAATGCGATCCCAGGAGGTTCTGATAAGTGATGACCTTGACCCTTCGGTCCCTTAGCAAAACCCTAATGCCATGGCATCGAAGTCCACAGTGCCAGACTGATTTGATCCCCAGATACGGTCCCAATCAAACCTGAATTCCAAAACAGGGCTGTCGGAGCTTCTCTGCAGCAACAGCCCTCGGCGTAATGGTGAGCACGCCGGGAACCAGCGCGCCGAGAACCCCCTTGCCTATTCATCTTCCTATGCCGAGAGCCCCTCTTTGGCTAATCAATCCACGCCGAGATCCTCCTTTCAGGCCAATACACTCATACCAGGAGCCTGTCTCTTCATCTGCCTTTCAACCCTTGTCCAACCTGTTATATCGGCTGAAGGGGATATTCATGGTCACCATATGTACCTCAGGGATGAGATTAATGGGAGAAAACCCCCCCTACATTATCTTAGATCAAATCCATTCATAACCCTATAACCTAAGGGGTCATACCACTGTATAAGCCCCGACGGTTCTTGAGGGGATAGAAAGCATTACCATGGGCACCTACATCATCAGGGAGCCCAAGCCTTCTTTTCGGTTATCATCACGTACTCGTGGATGACGGCCTATTTCCTTTGGCATGACCCGAAAGAAGGGGAAACGCTGCCAAAATTCTATCCGATAGGGTGAACCCCGGAAGGCCAAGGGAGTGTGATCGATACGCACCCCGCTTGACTCTATCCATCGGGAAAATGAATATCATAGACCCTCCAACCGAGCAGGGAGTTCAAAGGGGAAGATCCCCCGCTGTTTATCTAGATTCCATCCCGTCGCTACGTGGATGGCTTCCTATCCCTATTTGGCATGTCTATAAGCCCGGGGGATATGCCGCCCAATTCAATTCATCCAAGCTCGACACGTTAATAGTCTGCCGGCTCCCCTTTATATGCATGCCTATTTAGGATGGGACAGAGCCAACAAAGCCCCAATCCTCACTGTGGATTTCTGGGCCTTGTTTCCCCCCTCTCTCCCTCGATGTCATCGATGATTTAAACGTCGCGGAGTCCGTGATTTTCTTCTCAAATTTCTCAAGCCACTAGGGCCATTGCAGGGATCAGAGTTTGTCGTCTCTCGATCTCCTGGATGGTCGGCAATACTAATGGCGTGAAGCCTGGTCCTGAGAGCTCGAAGGCCCGGTGACTTTTATCCCTCGAACCCCTTTCATCTGTGACCCTCTGCTGTCAACCTGGTAGGCCCCTGGCTCTTTCCTCACTTGCCTCCTGAATCCATTCCCCAGGCCATGTCTGAATCCCGTGAAAAACCCCCAAAACAGGGTACCGTAAAACCCCATGAGCCCTCACGGCGCTCAAGCCCCGCACCTTCTCGACGTGAATAGTTCCCGGCGCGGCGCTCGCTGGGAACTCCCGCGCCGAGATCCTCTTCTTCCTCCCTTTGGCCTAGGCCGATAACCCCCTTCATGGCGCGCCGGGAGCTCCCTTCAGCCCACGCCGAGAAGCCGGGCCATACTCCTGATCCTTACGCCGAGAACCTCCTTCTTCTTGGCCTAAACCTTGATCCCCATGTTGTACCCATCCAAGGGATATACGGAGAACACTTGGCATCCCTCAGGAAATAAATCAAAGGGGAGGACCTCCCCTACATTGTTCTATTCCGATCCGGATTTCTTTATAACCTTATGGACCTAACGGGCTATGTCACTACATGTGCTCCGACGGGTTCCGAAGGAACATAAATCGATGCTATGGATGTGGGTGATGGCCCCGGGCCTGGTGCCCCCTTCTTTTTCGGCTTTCATCCCGGCATCCCGTGGATGATGGCTTATCTCCTCTTGGCATAATCCAGGATAAAGGGGATATGCAGCCAAAATTCATTCATATCACCTTGAGTGATCATGGTATTCTCTCCTAACCCCGCTGGCCCACGGAGTTTTGCCATTGCATGTTCTCCGATGGTCTCCCGAAGGGGGATATCAATAAGACATCACGCCTGCACAGGGTGTGCCATGTCGCACCTGTCCTTATCCGGATTCCGGGTTAGATATACTCGATCTTTTATGGATCCCACCCTGCCGCTGCATGGGTGGTTTCCTATCCCCATCTGGCATAGTCTAAGGTAATGGGGACATGCCGCTGGATTTGCTCCGCATTTGATGTATCCTTGCTTCACTCAGGCCATTTAACGCCCTGCTGATGAACCAACCGTCTCTCTCGTTTGAGTCTTATTTTTGCCGCTACCTTCCTCCTATTTTTGGCGTTTAATCAAGGGTTGTCCTTCTTAGGAAGGGCATAATTAACGTCATAGCCTTTATGGTATGACAGACTTCGGGTCCCGACTCGAACTTCACAATCGACTGATTAAAAGTCAGATCGAGCGCATAATAAAATTGTCACCCCGGTGACTGGTGACTGGCACGCCAATAAATCAATAAATAATCCACACATATATATATATATAAAAGAAGAGAACGAGAAAGCATGTTCCACAAGTCCACGCACATCCGCCATTTTTCTGAAGCTTTCGGCACCAGGACGACGTTAGCTAGCCCCGTCAGGTACAGGACCAGTCTAAAAAGGCCAGTCTTCTGCCCCTTCGTGACCTGCTCCTTGATATAATCTGCTTCTCTAGCGCATGCTTCCTTCTACGTTGTTGCACGGGCTTCATGGTTGGGTCGAGGTTGAGCTTATGCACCACCGTCTCTTCCGGTATCCCGGGGAGTTGATCATCAGACCATGCAAAGACCCGGATGTACGCAGAAAGGAACTCTTTGTATTGCTGTTGAACCTCAGATGTTAGGTCGGCTCCGATCTTTACTGTCACGCCCCGATGCGGAATCTCGGGACGTACGGTTAGGGGCAAGCGAGCAATAATTCCGAACCATTGCAAACCATTGCACAAAAGGTTGGAAAGGATAATAATCAGAGTTTTATTGATAATAAAGTTGAGTACACTGGGTAGAACAACTACATCCAAATAATAAGCAAAATACTAGAACAATCTCTCACTAATACTAAGGGTACAAACTGACTCAATAAACTAAAACTATCTCTCGATATCACTCCAGTCCATTCCCGACAAGTTCATCACCTGGAAAGAGGGGAAAAGTAGGAGTGAGCTAAACGCGCTCAGTAGATAACCACAAACAGGTTTACGTAATTAACCATTGATTTCCAATTTATATAAAATGCAGTAAATAAAGAATGACGATACGATAAAAGAAACAATGTAAAAGATATCTTGCAAGGTCAAGAAATATAACAATTTACCAAGTAATGAACAAGTAAAGTAACAGTAGATAATTTGGCCAGCAAGTATGTTACACATGTAATCAAGTAAATACGCACGAGTCAAGTAACAAGAGTTTGTCATAGACGTAACATGTCAAGTCAAGTATTCGGGTGCAATGCCTCACCCTATCATAAACATCCCAATGGGCTCAATATCTTTTCGGGCGCTCTCCCCAGGACCAGACCGGGCTCTTATGATGCGTTGGCATTTCATTTCAATTGGATCACCGATCCCCCGTCTAGACATAGTCAATTATGGCCAATATAATCAGATGAATTTCTGTCGGGTACAAGATGTAAAGGACGACACTTGCCTCCTTTGATTCAAGAGTATAACCACGATGAAAAACTCAAAACAAGATAGTCGTACGGCAAACACCGGGCCGTACTCACATGAGTAACGAGTCACGGGGCCAAGAATGAACGGTTGACAGTAAGCCGTTCGAGAGAGAGAAGTAAGTTCCGAAGAACGAATAGACGAACCATTCGGGTCGTATTTCAAGAAATACGGTTCAAGAGAATCCGTATTAAGCATAACGATAATATCTAATTATAAGATAATTTATGCAAAATAGTCACCGGGTTGCCAATAACAATTAAACCAACCAATTTCAGTTTAATGTCCATTGATCAATTCCGGGCTCAAATATGACCGAAGATTATCCAAGGGTAATCGGTCAATTAATCAAGTTAAAACAATAGTCATGATGTAACCGTAATTTACCACGGTAAAAATGTTCTACGGTAAAAATGTAAAGTTTACCGGATGGAGTGTCCGGCTAATTGGTCAAAGACTTGCCATAAGTCGGCCAGTAATTTTCTGGTTTACAGTAATTTACAGAAATTACCTATGGTAAAGTTTAGCTATTTACCATACTTATTCAATTTATCCAAAGTTACAAGTGAATTTCAATGATTTTCACTTTAAACAATTTATCAAAATAGATATTGCAAATAACAGAAATTTACTCATGTCATTATCTGTTATTTATGTGGATTGTCAATTTTTACTAATTAACATTGTTAAATGGGTCAAAATAGCAAAAAAATCAGTTTTCTGGAAGTTAAACGGATGACAGTGGGCCGTTAAACCTACTGGCTGTAAAACGGTTATCATTGGGCCGTTTTATACAAGGCGGGCGGTTCTAATTGGGCCGTTTGTATAAGTCGGGCGGGCAGTTCTGAACCGTCTAAGAGATAAAGCGGTCCGGTTGGAACCGTTAATCCCTGTAACACGGGAATAGCGAAACAGAAGCATAAATCCGGCGTTTTATGCATTTGAGTACGTAAATAAATGGAAAAGCATGGTTTCTACAAGCTGACATGATGCCCTTTCATTCCATTTATCAAATTCAAGGTTTGTGCCATGGTTACCTACCTTAACCGATGAAATAAGGAAAGATGAATGGGGAAGAAGATGAACAGTAGACTTGCAGAGCTTCTTCACAGCAGCAAGAACTCTTTTGTGTTTAAGAGATGTTTAAGGGGGCTTCCTCTACTTATAGGTTTGGAAGAGGAGTGTTTAATCTTCACACACGGTTTGGTCAGAGCCGCAAAATCTTTTGCATTGTTGACAACGTGTTTCTGCCAACCAAAACACGGTTTCACGTGTTTCTCAAGGTAAGGTTAGCCTAATCTAAGCCTAATCCAAAAGATTAAGGAATGGTTAACTAAGACCTCAATTTAATGTTACTAAATGATTTTTAATGAATTGGACCCAGAAGACAAAATTACTAATCAAGACATGCTCTTTCATAATATGATTTTTATGGAATTTTATCACGAGGTTTATTGTTAATCTCCCAATCTTAAGATTAAAATAATAATTTAACCCAATGTTCAACGGTTTAGTCGATAGAGAGAGTTTCTGATTTTTACCGATGAAACTTTAGAAGACAAAGTTGTTAAGAAAAATACCCTCTATCAGATGTGATTTTTACAGATTTTTCTAAGGTAGTTGTATTTTCGTATGAATAGTGTTTTCCGCGTTTTTAAGTCAGGCTTAAATCACTGATTAAGCCATGTAAATGATTTTATTAGGGTCAAGTACAGAAGACCAAAGTGTTTACCATGGTCTTTACTAATTAACTACCATTTTTCGAAATTTTTATATGATAGTCAAAAATTTTACTATTTACTATTTACCACAGTCACTATTCAACATTTACTATTTACGAAATTTAATATTTGTACAGAAACTCGGGGTCTTACACCCTCCCCCACTTAAAGAATTTGGTCCTCCAAATTCACTGGACCAAAATATAATAGCTCACCTAGAATAGATCGGGATAACGCTTCCGTATGGCGTCCTCGGATTCCCATGTAACTTCCTCTATTCCACGCCGACTCCATTGGATTTTAACCATCGGTATGGAACGATTTCGAAGTTGTTGCTCTTTCCGATCCAGAACCTTCACTGGTCTTTCTTCATAAGATAGATCCTTCTTAAATTCAAAGTCCACATGTTGAATGATGTGACTAGGGTCATACACGTATTTCCGAAGCATAGATACATGGAATACGTTATGTACACCAGATAATTGAGGAGGTAAGGCCAATCTATAGGCGACTTCACCCACTCGATCAAGGATCTCAAATGGACCAATATACCTTGGGCTTAACTTGCCATGAATACCGAATCGACGAATACCTCTTGAAGGAGAGACTTTTAAGAACACATGCTCGCCAATTTGAAATTCCAAATCTCTTCTTCTATTATCAGCATAGCTCTTTTACCTCGATTGAGCCACAAGTAACAGGTCTCGGATAATACGAATATTTTGTGATGACTCCGAGATAAGATCCGGTCCAAGCCATTGCTTCTCGCCAACCTCATCCCAACATAATGGAGAACGACAGCTCCTTCCATACAAAGCCTCGAAAGGTGTCATCTGTATGCTGGATTGATAACTATTGTTGTAGGTGAATTCTATCAATGCTAAATGATCGCTCCAACTTCCACCGAAGTCGATCATACAAGCTCTCAACATATCTTCCACTATTTGATTAGTTCTCTCGGTCTGTCCATCTGTTTGCGGATGAAATGCAGTGCTAAAATTCAGATGGGTACCAAGAGATTCTTGCAATCCTTTCCAAAAATGAGAAGTAAATCTCGGATCTCTATCAAATATAATGTTGACTGGGATACCATGAAGCCTAACCACTTCCTTTAAATATAATGCTGCCAGCACATCAACTGTCCACTTGGACTTAATAGATAAGAAATGTGCGGATTTAGTCAGTCGATCCACAATTACCCATATAGCATCATAACCACCTCGAGTCTTAGGAAGACCCATAAAGAAATCCATGCCAATACTCTCCCACTTCCATTGGGGTATATCAAGTGGTTTCAATTTACCTGCCGGTCTGAAATGCTCGGCCTTTACTTGTTGACAAACAAGACATGTACTCACGAAATTTGCAATTTCCCTTTTCATGTTCGGCCACCAAAATGACCTTTTCAAATCCATGAACATCTTAGTGCCTCCCGGATGGTTAATATATTTGGATCTATGGGCTTCTTCAAGAATCCGATTCTTTATATTAGCCTCATTCGGTACACAAGTTCTACCTTGAAATAATAATCTTCCATCATCGGCTATCGAGAAATCAGGTCTGCTACTCAAGCTTTCCTTAATCTCGACTAGCTCGGGATCAATATCTTGCAATAACTTGATTTCTACCAACAATTCGGGCTTCAGTTGCAACTGGGAAATCAATATCCGGTCATTATCAATATTGATATCCAGACTAGCCATTTGCTCCAGTAATTTCCATTCTTGTAACATAAGACTAGATATCTTAGCCACAGGCTTCCGACTTAAAGCATCAGCAACCACATTGCCTTTGCCCGGGTGATACTTAATAGAAAAGTCAAAATCCTTTATATACTCCAACCATCTTCTTTGTCTCATGTTCAATTCCTTTTGAGAAAATAAGTATTTCAGACTTTTGTGATCCGAAAATACCGTAAATGATTCATCATATAAGTAGTGCCTCCAAATCTTCAAAGCAAATACCACGACTGCCAATTCCAAATCATGAACTGGATAATTAACTTCATGCTTTCTTAGCTACCTAGAAGAATAGGCAATCACCTTGCCATGCTGCATAAGCACACAGCCTAAGCCAATACCAGAAGCATCAGTGTAAACCACGAAACCACCCACACCAGAAGGTAAGGTTAAAATAGGGGCAGTAGTCAGACAATCCTTCAAAGTCTGAAAACTCCGTTGGCATTCAATTGACCACTCAAACTTAATCTCTTTGCGGGTTAACTTTGTCAGAGGTACCGCAATCTTAGAGAAATCTTGAATAAACCTTCGATAGTAACCAGCCAGGCCAAGAAAACTCCTCACTTCAGTAACACTGGTAGGTTGTTCCCAATTCTTTACTACTTCCACCTTCGATGGATCTACAGAAATACCATCCTTGGTAATAATATGTCCTAGAAAAGACACCTCTTGTAACCAGAAATCACACTTGCTCAACTTAGCATATAATTGGTGATCTCTCAATAATTGCAAAGCCATCCTAAGATGCTTGGCATGTTCTCTTTCACTCTTAGAATATATCAAAATATCATCTATGAATGCCACAACCCATTGATCAAGGTAGGGTCGGAACACACTGTTCATTAACTGCATGAAAGCTGCCGGTGTATTTGTTAACCCAAAAGACATAACGACAAACTCATAATGACCATACCGGCTACGGAAAGCTGATTTATAAATATCATCTTCTTTAATCCGTAACTGGTGATATCCAGATCGAAGATCGATCTTAGAAAAATAAGAAGCTCCAGTAATCTGGTCAAATAACTCATCAATCCTTGGCAAAGGATACTTGTTCTTGACAGTCAACTGGTTAAGTTGCCGATAATCGATGCATAATCTCACCGAACCATCTTTCTTCCGAACAAACAATACAGGAGCTCCCCAAGGGGAAACACTCGGGCGAATAAAACCCTTCTCGAGTAATTCCAACAATTGCTGCTTCAATTCCCGTAATTCCGCAGGAGACATGCGATAAGGGGCTTTAGAAACAGGAGACGATCTAGGAATAAGATCAATAGAGAATGTAACTTCACGCTGAGGCGGAAGTCCTGGTAACTCCTCTGGAAATACGTCCGGAAATTCTCGGACAATAGAAATGTCCTTAATCTCGATCTGCTGTTCAGGGGACGCATGAACAAAAGCCAGAAAAGCTTCGCATCCACGCCTCAATAACTTATCAGCACGAAGAGTCGAGATAAGAGAGATAGAACTAGGGTGTTTCACTCCCTTGAAGGATAATCCGGGGTGTCTAGAAAAAGACACGGAACGAGAACTACAATGAACATTGGCCTCATACCGAGCCAACCAATCCACTCCTAGGATTACATCGTAATCCTTCATGTCCATACAAATCAAATCAGCTGGAAAATTCTAATCATTCACCATAACCTTACTAGAAGGATAGTAATGCTGAATTGCTGATTTAGAACCAATAGGGGTTGATATTTCTAACGGAGAACTCAACAAAACAGGTGCCATAGCTAAAGATTTAGCAAATCTCCGTGAAATAAAAGAATGTGTTGCACCAGTATCAATTAGAACAAAAGCTGGCAAGTCGAATATAATAAGAGTACCTTCGACGAGTCCACCATCCTCGGCGATATCTTTTTCCTTTGCATGAAGAGCCTGGAGCCTACCTTGAGGCTTCTTGAAATTCAGAGGTTTTGCCGGGATAGCTTGTTCCGATAATAAAGGACAGTTGGGTATACGGTGCTCTTTGCTTCCACACCGCAGACATGCACCTAGCTTGCGCCAACAATCTTCCATCTTGTGACCAGGACGATCACAATATCGACATACGCCCTTGAATGGAATCATAGAATCAGGTTTCTTGTCTTCTTGTCGCGGCATTTTGCCTCTCCACGAACCAGAACCAGAACTTGAACCAGAACTAGTAAAGGGTCTTTTCTTGCTCGGGTCAGTGCCAAATCCAGGTTTAACATTCTTGAGTGCCTTCGGTTGCTCTTTCTTGTTACCTTGACCACGAATCCTTTCAGTCATTTCCAAAGTATCTTCTAATATTTGTGCCTTTCTTACCATCTCAGAATATGTAGAAATTTCCAGTGGTGCAAGTTGATTGATATAATGAAGTCGAAGACCATTGAGGAAACGCTTCGCCTTCATTCTCTCAGTCGAAATAAGATGTCTTGCATAACGAGAGAGTCGTGAAAACTGAGCCTCATATTCTGATACCGATAAACTTCGCTGTTTTAAAGCTGTGAATTCTGCTCCCTTCTTTTCTTGCACGCGGTCAGAAAAATATTTATCATTGAAATATTCCTCGAATTCCTCCCACGAGACTTGTTGATCTCCGAGAGTCGGCTTAACAGACTCCCACCAAGCACGTGCATCACGTTTCAGTTGGAAAACGGATAAAAGAACACGTTCTTGGTCAGTGCATTGCATGACCTCAAAAATTCTTGCCATCTCGTCGAGCCAATTCTCGGCTTCATCGGGATCAGTTGAACTAGCGAATCTAGGCGGGTTCATTCCTCAGAAATTCCGATATAAATCACCAGTGCCATGAGCTGCGCCATGAGGTGCCGCTCCAGCTCCAGCTCCTGCCTGAGCCAGTGCATTCAAGGCTTGCGTAAGTCCTTGAACTGTACGCTGTAAATTCCTCATCTCAGCACGATTGGCTGCCATTTCTAGTTAAGTGCCTATATAAAATAGTTACTCGGATTATTTATGAGAGAAGAACTTCTTAGATGAGAAGAGAAGAACTAGATAAGAAGAACATGATTATGGTTAAATAACTTAACCCAAATTTCTACCCAATTCTCACAAGGTTGTTTTCTTAAGCCTATAACCAATAAACCTATAACATTAAAGTGAAATACCTAGGACAAATTGACCTAGGCTCTGATACCAACTAAACTGTCACGCCCCGATGCGGAATCTCGGGACGTACGGTTAGGGGCAAGCGAGCAATAATTCCGAACCATTGCAAACCATTGCACAAAAGGTTGGAAAGGATAATAATCAGAGTTTTATTGATAATAAAGTTGAGTACACTGGGTAGAACAACTACATCCAAATAATAAGCAAAATACTAGAACAATCTCTCACTAATACTAAGGGTACAAACTGACTCAATAAACTAAAACTATCTCTCGATATCACTCCAGTCCATTCCCGACAAGTTCATCACCTGGAAAGAGGGGAAAAGTAGGAGTGAGCTAAACACGCTCAGTAGATAACCACAAACAGGTTTACGTAATTAACCATTGATTTCCAATTTATATGAAATGCAGTAAATAAAGAATGACGATACGATAAAAGAAACAATGTAAAAGATATCTTGCAAGGTCAAGAAATATAACAATTTACCAAGTAATGAACAAGTAAAGTAACAGTAGATAATTTGGCCAGCAAGTATGTTACACATGTAACCAAGTAAATACGCACGAGTCAAGTAACAAGAGTTTGTCATAGACGTAACATGTCAAGTCAAGTATTCGGGTGCAATGCCTCACCCTGTCATAAACATCCCAATGGGCTCAATATCTTTTCGGGCGCTCTCCCCAGGACCAGACCGGGCCCTTATGATGCGTTGGCATTTCATTTCAATTGGATCACCGATCCCCCGTCTAGACATAGTCAATTATGGCCAATATAATCAGATGAATTTCTGTCGGGTACAAGATGTAAAGGACGACACTTGCCTCCTTTGATTCAAGAGTATAACCATTATGAAAAACTCAAAACAAGGTAGTCGTACGGCAAATACCGGGCCGTACTCACATGAGTAACGAGTCACGGGGCCAAGAATGAACGGTTGACAGTAAGCCGTTCGAGAGAGAGAAGTAAGTTCCGAAGAACGAATATACGAACCATTCGGGTTGTATTTTAAGAAATACGGTTCAAGAGAATCCGTATTAAGCATAACGATAATATCTAATTATAAGATAATTTATGCAAAATAGTCACCGGGTTGCCAATAATAATTAAACCAACCAATTTCAGTTTAATGTCCATTGATCAATTCCGGGCTCAAATATGACCGAAGATTATCCAAGGGTAATCGGTCAATTAATCAAGTTAAAACAATAGTCATGATGTAACCGTAATTTACCACGGTAAAACTGTTCTACGGTAAAAATGTAAAGTTTACCGGATGGAGTGTCCGGCTAATTGGTCAAAGACTTGCCATAAGTCGGCCAGTAATTTTCTGGTTTACAGTAATTTACAGAAATTACCTATGGTAAAGTTTAGCTATTTACCATACTTATTCAATTTATCCAAAGTTACAAGTGAATTTCAATGATTTTCACTTTAAACAATTTATCAAAATAGATATTGCAAATAACAGAAATTTACTCATGTCATTATCTGTTATTTATGTGGATTGTCAATTTTTACTAATTAACATTGTTAAATGGGTCAAAATAGCAAAAAAATCAGTTTTCTGGAAGTTAAACGGATGACAGTGGGCCGTTAAACCTACTGGCTGTAAAACGGTTATCATTGGGCCGTTTTATACAAGGCGGGCGATTCTAATTGGGCCGTTTGTATAAGTCGGGCGGGCAATTCTGAACCGTCTAAGAGATAAAGCGGTCCGGTTGGAACCGTTAATCCCTGTAACACGGGAATAGCGAAACAGAAGCATAAATCCGGTGTTTTATGCATTTGAGTACGTAAATAAATGGAAAAGCATGGTTTCTACAAGCTGACATGATGCCCTTTCATTCCATTTATCAAATTCAAGGTTTGTGCCATGGTTACCTACCTTAACCGATGAAATAAGGAAAGATGAATGGGGAAGAAGATGAACAGTAGACTTGCAGAGCTTCTTCACAGCAGCAAGAACCCTTTTGTGTTTAAGAGATGTTTAAGGGGGCTTCCTCTACTTATAGGTTTGGAAGAGGAGTGTTTAATCTTCACACACGGTTTGGTCAGAGCCGCAAAATCCTTTGCATTGTTGACAACGTGTTTCTGCCAACCAAAACACGGTTTCACGTGTTTCTCAAGGTAAGGTTAGCCTAATCTAAGCCTAATCCAAAAGATTAAGGAATGGTTAACTAAGACCTCAATTTAATGTTACTAAATGATTTTTAATGAATTGGACCCAGAAGACAAAATTACTAATCAAGACATGCTCTTTCATAATATGATTTTTATGGAATTTTATCACGAGGTTTATTGTTAATGTCCCAATCTTAAGATTAAAATAATAATTTAACCCAATGTTCAACGGTTTAGTCGATAGAGAGAGTTTCTGATTTTTACCGATGAAACTTCAGAAGACAAAGTTGCTAAGAAAAATACCCTCTATCAGATGTGATTTTTACAGATTTTTCTAAGGTAGTTGTATTTTCGTATGAATAGTGTTTTCCACGTTTTTAAGTCAGGCTTAAATCACTGATTAAGCCATGTAAATGATTTTATTAGGGTCAAGTACAGAAGACCAAAGTGTTTACCATGGTCTTTACTAATTAACTACCATTTTTCGGAATTTTTATATGATAGTCAAAATTTTTACTATTTACTATTTACCACAGTCACTATTCAACATTTACTATTTACGAAATTTAATATTTGTACAGAAACTCGGGGTCTTACATTTACTCCTAGGGTCGGGTCGTCGTTTAGGAAAATCGCTAGCAATTCGCCTCCAGGTTCGGCGGTTGCAGATTTTTCCTCAACTTCCCGGGGGCCCTTATTTTTCTCGTCCGGCCTTGTGGCTTCAACCGAGATATTGTAGCACCTTCGGGCCATTGCTTGGTTACCTCGGACTTCTCCCAATCTATTTTTGGTGGGGAACTTCATCTTTTGGTGATAGGTAGAAGGCACCACTTTCGTTCGGCTGAGGATTCCTCGGCCGAAGATTGCGTTGTATGCTATCATACCTTTGATCACTATGAAGTCCACGATGACCGTAACGGTTTTGGGTGCGGTGCCAAGAGTAACCGGCAGGCGTAGGGCTCCCTCGGGATAGGTGGCCTGGCCATTGAACCCGCACAGGGGGGTCCGGATCGGGCGGAGTTTAAACGGATCCTCCCCCATCTTAAGAAAACATTCGTAGGATAATACATCAGGGGCACTTCCGTTGTCAACCAGAATCCTGTCTACGTTACAATGGTTTATTGTGGCCGATATCACCAGGGCGTCGTCGTGCGGGGTGCTCAGCCCCTCAAGGTCTTGGTCGGAGAATATTATGACATGGGGTTCGCTTGGCGGGGCCCTGGGAGGCTCGATGGCTCTGCTCGTCCGCTCAGCATGAGGCTTCCTTCCCCGACCACTGTCTCCTCCTGATGCAGCACCTCCGACGATGACGTTGATATGGACCCCTCGGGGGGCGTTGTCGATCTCCTCTTGGGGCACCTCGGTCTTCCTGGTGCCCAGCCATGAACCGGGAGAGGTGCCCCTGACGAATGAGATGCTCGATCTCATCCTGGAGCTGGTGGTAGTCGCCGGTATGATGCCCGTGGTCACTGTGGAACAGGCAATGCTTGCTGCGACTGCGGTTCTTTGACTTCATTGGCTCGGGTTGGCGGAGGAGGCCCGAGCCTTTGATGTCTTCATAAATCTCGTATACTGGAGCGGTTAGGGGAGTGTACCGCTCGTACCTCCGTGACGGTTCCTTGCATTCCCCGTCTCGGTTGCACCTTTTCCCTGGGCCCGAGCTTGGCTCGGGTGCCCGCTTCTTGTCCCCCTCCTGACTCGAGCCGGTTGCGTCTCGCCATGCACTGAGCACTTCCTCGCACTCGGCGTGGCGCAATGCCAGAGTCACTAGCGCAGCAAGGGTCGAGGGAGGGTGGAGGACAAGCTCGAGGCGGAGGTTCTCATCGCGGGTGCCCCCGGTCAGTGCGGTTATGGCCGAGGCGACGTCCAGGCGGGGGATCCTCAGGGCTTCCGATTAGAATCAGAGGATGTAGGCCCGAAGTTTTTCCCCTTGCGCCTGTTTGAGGGCCAAAAGCCCCGCTACCGACCTTGGCGGGCCGCTACCGGCGAAACTCTCCTTGAATACTCGCCCGAACTGCTTGAAGTCTCGGATGGATCCGGGGGCGAGGGTTCGAAACCATGCTTGGGCACCCTGGACCAGGGTGGTCACGAAGGCTCGGCACTTGATGGCGTCGGATGCTCCGTGAAGGGTCATCAGAGTGTCGAAGCTGTCGAAGTGGTCGGCCGAGTCACCCTGGCCGTCGTAGGGCTTCAAGGTCGGGATGGAGGTTTGGGGAGATACCTCTGCCTTCAAGATATGGTCAGAGAACGAGGATCTCTCCTCGTCCTCTGGTGGAGAGGTCTTCTACAGGGCTCGCAGGGCGCGCTCCTGCTCTGCAAAACACCTCTCAAATTCTTACAGTCGGAGGGATAGCTCCGGCTGCCGCTTCGCCATAGGGCTGAGGGGGCGTGAAGGCAGGCTGTCCTGGGGCTCCCTGGGGACTTTGATCTCCGAGAGGGGACGGCGTGCCCCATGCCTGCCCCGCTTCGGCGTGGAGGAAGCCTCTTGCTCCAGAGGGGGGGCTTGCGAGGGTCCTCCTACTTTGTTGCGGATGAGCTGCTGTCCTTGGAGGGTGAAGCGGCCTCCGGTGGTGTGCTGGGACATGTTCTCACGGGGAGGGCTCTCCGGAGGGGCGCGTGACCTTCCATCCCTGGCCGCCTGGGCCCTCATGAGTTCCACGAGGACGTCCAATTTCGCGTTGAGGGCTTGGAAGGCATCGATGTCGTCGTTGAGCGGTAGCCCTACCGCCTTGTGAGGGGCCTTCCCCAGCCACTACCGTGGCCTTTCCCCTGTCTCCGGCGGACCTCCTCCCTGAACTTCTTCTCACCATACTGGCTCTTTGGTCGTTTCCCACAGACGGCGCCAGATGAAGGGGCATGATCTCACGCTGGTCTTGAGCTGGGAGGATGATCACCGGATAGTGAACTGCAGAGAAAGGGAAACGAATCAGGAGGCCCAGGGATGGTTCCCTGGGGAAACCCTCCGATGCTTAAGTCAGTAGAGCGTTGGTGGAAGGTATTGAGGGAGGTAGATAGAAATGCGTGAGATCCCCCAACACCAAGATGGTGAAGTGGTTCCTACTCAGGGAGTGTTAGGCATGTATCTGCCTTACCTGTCACCGGAGGGAGTCCCTGGTTTATATAGCGAGCTCCCCGGATGAGTCCCATAAGCTGAGGAGTTTCAGGCGGGAGTTACGTCCTCATCATGGGATTGTTACGTCCTCATCATGGGATCGTTACGTCCTCGTCATGGGCTATTCATGACCTTGGGGGATCATGGCTCCCTTATCCCCCTGAACTCCTGCTCATAAAGGACTTTCAACGGCTGCATGGATAAACACTTGTCAGTCGATCCAAGCATGAGAAGTGTCAGCCCTGTCCGGGTGATAGGCATTGCTCGGATTCAGTCAGATCGGAGTGGGCGCGGAGCGCTCGCCCTTACCCCATTGGAGGGATGGCTCGGGCATGGGTCTTCCTCCGTCCTGACGTTCGGGCCTTCCGAGCCTAAGGGCCACCGAGGAAGGATGGGATCCCGAGTGATCTTCATTGGGCTTTTTTACCGAAGTGGGCCCTAGAGGGCTGTCACTTGGATGAGCTGAGCCTCGTTCGGTCCTGATGGGCCTAGTTTGGCTGCTCTTAATTGGGCTATAGAAATCCCCCTCTCTAGCTCTGAGAAAGAAGGAGCGGCTAGCTTGTCTGCTGGCTTTTTGTCAGAGCCGCTTGACTCACCCTCCTTGCTGGCTTTGGCGGTGGGGGTGAACTCAATGATGTTCACCTCCTTACCGGGTTGGCATTCTCGCGCCTATTTACCCTTTACTGAAGTATAGCTCGGGTTATCGACGAAGAACATCTCTATTTTGACGACTGCCGAGTTAAACTGGTCGAAGCCTTTAATGTTGGTGCCGAGAAGCTTTTCGCTGACCTCCGCTGCCAAGCCTTTATGGCATATAGTAATGGCATCCTCCTAGGATGGTGGATTGACACACCTCATACTGAGGTCTCGCTATCTCTTGATGAAGTTGAGGGCGCCCTCGCCCTTCTTTTGTTGAAAAGAGTAGAGCTCTGCCAGGGAGACGTTGTGCTCAGCCGTCTGGAAACTGTCAAGGAACTTCTTCTGGAGATCTGCCCAGTCGACTATTGAATTGGGATTCAAGCGGGAATACCATTGAAAGGCTGTCCCTGTAAGTGAAGTGGCGAAGTAGCGGAGGAGGTAGACTAGTTCAACGCTAGCTCGCTATTGGCACCGGCTTATTTTCTTGAATTAATCGAGGATTAAGCGTAGAGAAATACTCCCTAAATAGAGAAAAATGGCACATCGCCAAAGCTGCTCTACCAGTCGAGTTGAGCTCGAAAATCGAGAGACTTCGCTATCTCAAGCGGTGCAACATAAAAATAGGGGATCGGCCCCCAGCAAATGCACTATGCCTACCAGTTTCTCGACAACCGGGTCAGTTTCAGGACTCGGGACAACCTGTCGTACCTTATGACACTTTGTGAAGATCCGAGGATCATCGCCGGACACCCTGCATACGGTATCACACCGCCGACGCTTCAACAACCAGGTTAACTCGGGACTCAGAACAACCTACTGCATCATACGACTCTTCGCCAAGGATCAAGGGTCACCCTGACCACCAGATAAATGGCATCATCATGTTGCATCCCTATGGTTTTGATGATGTCTCACACTATACATCAATCTTCTATCTCTAGATTTATGCTGGTTCATCACCTAAGTGAGTTCAGTTCATATGTTGTTTCATTAATTCATCTATCAACACTGTTTGGTTAATATGGACAATCGTGAGTCGACTCATCAGCAAGGGTGGGTCGACACATCAGAACATTGATAGCTTGGGTACCAAGTCTATACACTAGCTTGATCTATTTAGTCTGTACATTGGCATATCCTCTTCTAGTCTGTACATCGGGCACTTTCTAACTGAAGTCCATACACTGGTCTCAATACTCAAAGTCAGCTCACCTCAACCCTATACATCCTTCCAAGCTTCACGTCTGTACACTGGTCGTGCATTCAAGGCTTTCACAAGTCTGTACATCAGACGCGCATGCTCGCCTGTCCCTCCGGATGCTCTCCTGGGACCGAGTATGCCCTCTAGTGACTGCTAATGCTTCCCTAACTTTGAGGATGCTCCCCTGGAGCAGCGATTGCTCCCCAGAGATAGCATGTGCTCCACATGGTCCCCTGACGCTGGTGATGCTGTCCAGAGGCCATAGATGCTCCCCTGAGACTTCATATGCTCCCGTGCGAGAACGCACTAGTCTCTGGGTATTTAAAAGAATTGTATTACATGCATTCCCTTTCACTAAGTCTGTACAATGCATGCGCTTCTCCAAGTCTATACACTGGACTGTATTTCACCAAGTCTGTACATTCGATATCTTTTCCTACGCTTGGCCAAGTCCATACACTCATACATTTCCCTACGCTTTCCTGGCCAAGTATATACATCACTAAGCCTATACATTGCATTCTGCTCCAACGTTCAAAGCCTCAAAGTCTGTACAGCGTGAAGTCTATACATTAGCTCAAGGGCTTCAAGTCTATACATTGAACTGCTCTTCAAAGTCTGTACAGAGGCTTCAAATTAACAAGTCTGTACATCGGCTTCATTCGCTCAAGTCCATTCATCCATAGTGGTTCATCAAGTCTATACATTCACTAGTGGTTCTTCCATGTCTGTACAACGCTGAAGCCTTCACAAGTCTGTACAGTGCTTGAGCTTCACCAAGTCTGTACATCGCTTCAAGCGATTCAAGTCTATACAGATTGCCTTCACATCCAGAGTCTGTACATCGGTTAAACAACCGATCGTCTCATTCAGAACTTTGCAAGTCTGTACAGCCGAGCGTCTAATGCATCGTCTCCCCCTGGCATAGTCTATACATTGACTCAAGCATGTCGAAGTCTATACATCACCGTTGGGGTTCAAGTCAATACATTGCTCACCGTCTTATTAAGAGTCTCACACTGGTTCCAAGTCTGTACACTGGTTAGGCTTCGTGAAGTCTACACAGTGGCTGAGCTTTGTAAAGTGTACACATTGGTAAGGCTCGTTTGCATTGTTCATAAGTCTATACACTGCCATTCATGCGCATTGTTCATAAGTCTATACACTGCCATTCATGCGCATTGTTCATATGTCTATACACTGCCTTCACATGCGATTTATTCATTAAGTCTGTACACTATCTCACGTTGTACACACTTACTCAGTTGATGTTTCTGAAGTATATACATTCTTGTTAATAGCCTGAACTGACTAAGTATATACATTTCTTCTGTCTGTCTGCAGGTGATTCAGGCTGATGATTGGGCACGTGAATCGAGGTTGGCACCTAACATGTGATCCAAGACAACATGCACATGACACGTGGATGACAACCTAGTTAGGATGCTGCCATGTGGTCGAAATTCAAATGATCTAGCAAAAAGTTCATGGGCGAAAACCTGACAGCCACACGCCCAAAATCTGCTATAAATATGAAGCTTCATCCTTCAGTAGAAGCTTGATCGTGAAAAGAAAAAGCAGAAGCTATTGGTGAGAGTTTGCACGATCCAGAAAAGAAAAAGAGCATAGAGTTCCAGATCTGAGAGGAGTTTGTTCGAGAGAGAGAGCAGTGTTTGTGGTTTGATGAATTGCTTCATTTGAAGCTACATTTGTATTGGTTTCAGAACCGACTGCTTCTTCATTGGCTTTTGTTTCTACTTTGTTTTCGTTTCATTTTGTTCATCCTTCTAATTTGAATTGGTTCCCCTCTGGTGTGTGGAGGAAGGGAGTATTACTCCAGTTTCCCTCTGGGTTGCAGAGGAAGAGAGATCTGTGATCTCTGGTGTTGTTAGTGACAGGTTGTCATTAACAGTTTCCCTCCGGTGTATGGAGGAAGGGAGAGGATTCTCCGGTTGTGTTCTAGCTGGGAGCTAGAACAGGTTTCAAGTTCTGTGGGTAGCAAAGCTTGGTTGAGGGATTTGTTTTCCTTGGTTGTTCAAGCTGTGTGGCAGCATGTTGTTCGCAGACTGAGTCTGTAGTGATCTAGCATTGTCTAGTGTAATCCTCATTCTAGTTGGAGTGAGGGGTGGATGTAGATTGTGGACTGCAATCGAACCACCTAAAAACCGAGTGCCTCCTCTGTGGTTTGCTATTGTTATCTGCGCTCTTCATCTGCTTGTCTCTTTGCTTCCATGTGATCAATTCTTCATTCTCATTTGCTTATACTGCCTTGCTTGGTGATTGTATTTACATTTCTCTGTGTGCGGGTTAAGGAGGGGCGTTAGCAGTAGAATTTATTTTTCGCCTAAGTTTCTACAAATTGGGAGTGATCTATTCATCCCCCCTTCTATATCACTCTTGCTGCGCTAACATTTGGTATCAGAGCAGGTTTACACCATGTGGACGAATGGTCAAGGAAATGCTAGTGGTCCTAGAACCTTCATGGCCGAAGGTCAATCCATTAGTCGCCCTCCGTATTTTGATGGTAGTAACTATCTATTTTGGAAGAACAGGATGGAAGTGTTCATCAGGGCTCAGAGTCATAAACTGTGGAGAGTAATCACGGTGGGGCCATATGATCTGCCACCAAACGAGGACGCTTGGACAGATGACCATGTCAAGCTCTCCTCACTCAACTGGACGGCGCTGAATATCATCCAGTGTGCTGTTCATCCAGAGGAGTTTGCCCGTATCTCTGCCTACAAGACTGCCAAGCGAATGTGGGATGAGCTGCAATTGATCTACGAAGGTACAGCTCAAGTGAAAGCCTCGAAGGTAAACCTCTACACTTCTAAGTATGAAATGTTTAAGATGAATGCAGACGAGAATATAACTGAAATGTATGCCAGGTTGTCTTTGATCACAAATACTCTTAAAGGGCTAGGGAAGGATCTTGCTGAGGCAGATATAGTCAGGAAAATCCTTAGATCTTTATCCCTGGCATGGCACACTAAGGCCATTGTGATTGAGGAGTCAAAAGATTTGACTATCTTGACTGTGAATGAACTCATAGGATCCCTTATGACCTATGAGATGAATTTCCAAGGAGGTGGAGAAGGAAGTGAGAGGAAGGGTAAAAATGTAGCTCTAAGAGCTTCCCGCAACAAGGGTAGCAACAGCGGGAGTAGCAGTAGTAGCCCCGAGTCTGAGTCTGAGCTTGAAGGTTTGTCAAATCTCGACCAGGAGTGTAGACACGCCAAAATTGACATTACTTTGAGTATTTCTCATATTGCCTTGTAATGCCCCATTTGACCCTCAAATTAGCTTATTTGAGTGTTTTTTCCATTTTTCATGGATTTTCTCCCCTTTCCCTCTTTTTTAAATTGACGCCCTGGAGAGGGGCGTGTTTTTAAAATGCGGCCTGATCCAGGGCGTGTCTTCCCATTTTATCTATTTCTCCCCATTTTACCTATTTTATAAATTCGTGACCTGGTGAAGGGCGTGTTTTAAAACACGACTTGACCTGGGGCGTTTCTTGATGAAAGGATGCCCTGAGATGAGGGCGTCAATTCTCGGCATTATCCAATTTTCGAAAAAGAATAAATGTTTGAAAAATGTTAATTAACGCCCTTCTTTGGGGCGTGTTTCAATTGACGCCTCTCCTGGAGGCGTGTTTCAAAATTTCCAAATAAAAAAAATATTTATTTCCAAAATTGATCTGGGAGTTGACGCCCTTGGCTAGGGCGTGTTTTAAATTAACACCCCTTGACAGGTCGTCAATTCTTGAATTGACGCCCCGACCAAGGGCGTGTTTCATCTTCTGGCTTCGCAGCCCTTTCCCCAGAGAGTCCTTGCTTCGTTAGACTCCTGCCTTGATTGGGGCTCTTGCCCATTCTTATCCTTCCCCCTTATTGGACTCTTGCCCATGTTTATCTCCTCCAATTCTATTTAATAGGGTCGACTGCTCTGTTGTTTGGTTGGATTCTTCCCTTTCGAATTCCCCTTCTTCTTCTTCTTCCCCGTTCTTCTGCCTTCTTTTTGTTTTTGCTTTCTGTCTTGTTTTTTTCTTCTTTTCCTTCTTACGCAGGTGTTGTTGATGGCTGAAGGAGAAGGCTCTTGGGCGCTTCATGTCATCATCCAATTAAAGCCTTTCTCCCCATCGAGCATCCAAGCCAAGCACAGGCTCTTATTAGTTTATAATTTTTATGTTCTATTATCATCGCTCATATGCAAGCATGCATGTTTATCTCATGTTAATTCTTCCTCTCAACCATCATTGAGATCTCCCCATAGTGCAACTCATGCACTCTTTCCCCTTAATTTTTATTCATATTTTCATGCATCATTCATCTCCCATACCCTCTTTGCATAGGGGTTTAAGGGCCAACACCCACAAGGTGTGTTTTTCACCATATTTTCATGCTCATTTTTACATATAGAATTTGATGCTACACACCATATTCTAATCCATATTTTTTATTGGTATTTGTCTTTTTTTTGCAAGGGTAATAAAAGCAAGAACTCTCTTCATCGGCCGGCCGATTTGAAGAGAAAGGAAGCACTCACATCCCCGCAATTTTTGAGGTATTTTGCGATCCTTTCCCTTATCGTTTTTCCACTTGAGACCCTCGTGTCTCTGGCGATCACACACTCCCCTTGTGCACCTCGTGCATATATTTTCCTCCATATTGATGATTATTGCATGTCTTTTCTTTGATATTTTTCTTAAGTGGATTATTCTAAATTAGAGATCTACAAATTGGCGATCACGGTGGGACTCTTTGTGTTCTTCTTTTATTACCCATTTCCCCTTTAGCACCCTCGCGTGCCCTTTCCCTTTGGTACCCACGGTACCCCTCCTTTGTGCCCCTCGGGCGCCCTCCATTGTGCATTGCACTCTCCCCAAGTGATCTGTCAGTTTGATAGTTTTTTAGAATTTCCACTTATCCAAAAAAGTTTTTTGATGAGCATGCTTCTATCTTAATACTCATATATTTGTTGATTGGCCGTGACTGTGAGTGTTTGATATTGCTGGCCGTGGGGTCTTTCTGGGAATTAACGCCTCTGTTAGAGGCGCTTTTTAATTTCACGCCCTCACCTAAGGCGTTTTATGTATGTCTAACGCCTTCTGACAGGACGTCTTCTATCATACCCTGCTTATCTGTGAATTCACGCCCTTCTCCAGGGCGCCTTTTTATATTGTAACGCCTCACACTAAGGCGTTTTATTCATTCGGCCGTGCGTACCCCTGAGAGTTGACGCCCTCGACCAGAGGCGTCCATTTGATTTGTAGCGCCCCATACCAGGGCGTGTTTTTACCTTGCCTGTGTGGGCCCTCACAGTGATTCACGACAGTGACCCTGTCGTTTCTTTTCTGGATAGCGCCCCCTTTCAGGGCGTCTTTTACTGTGGGTTTGCAGAACCCTTCTTTGCGTGATTTTTCATCATGATTCATGCCATGCTCATATTCATTGATTGATTATATTGTGGTGATTACCCTGCTTGTTTGTGAATTCACGCCCCTCTCCAGGGCGTCGTTTACTTGGTAACGCCTCACGCCAGGGCGTTTCTTTGTTGATTAGCGCCCCTCAGCAAGGCGTTTCTTTTGATTTGACGCCCTCATTCAAGGGCGTCCTTTCCCCTTATAGCGCCTCACCCTAAGGCGTGTTTTTACTGCCCCTGACACCTCTCTTTGAGTCACGACAGTCACACTGTCGTGTCTTTTGTTAGTAGCGCCCCCTGCCAGGGCGTGTTTTTACTGTGGGTTTCCAGAACCCTTCCTGTGGGTGAGTTTTCATGATATTTCATATTGATTGATCATATTGTGTGGTTGGCCTGATTTCCCCTGTTGCATTCATTCTTTGCATTGGTTTGGGAGCCCCCTCCTCTTCATTAGGATCCACACACCCTCTTGGAATCGGGACGACCCTCCATTGAGCATTCCGTCTCTTTGGACTGGAAATCCCTTTTCCAAGCCTCCGTAAGTCCCCGCACCCGTGGATTCCCTCACGGACGCCGGGCAGGTTGTACCCTTTTGAAGTCCCGAGTTAGTTGGCCTATACGTGGTGAGAGAGGGTTCCTAGTTGGCATTGGAGTTCAAACCATATTGAAACTAGGTTTCCTCCCCTTGTGTGAATCATCCCAAACTTTGCTAAAATTCATTAATTCACCAAGGATCGAACATAAGAAATCAAGGTAACCATCACAACTTGTGTGTTTCTTTGCAAATTGTTTGCACACTAAATTGCTTGAATGGCTTACTTTGATAGAAAAAATAACATGTTCAATTCAATTAATGTTCATGAGGGTGATCAACCTAGCACATCTTATTCCCCTCAGATTCAACATTCTCACCATACTTTCAAAGGACCACGTCCTCACTCTTATGGTGTTGCCCGACCCTTGGGCAATGTCCAATCCAATGGCCTTTCAACTCAATTTCGAGCCACTATTCCCAGTAAGCCCTCTCGTCCCAATGATGAGAAGGTCTCCCAAATTTTGCATGCATTAGATCATCTCACCCCTCAACAGATCCAAGCCCTTAAGGCCGCTGTTGAGGGTGCATCTCCTTCATCTCCCCCTTCCAATCCTAATCGGGTGGCCCATCACCCACCTCCCTCTTCTATTCACGACCCTCCACGGGTGGCCCATCACCCACTTCCCTCTTCCACTCATGTTCCTAATCGGGTAGCCCATTACCCATCTCCTTCTATTCACACTCCTCCTCGGGTGGTCCGACACCCGCCTCCTTCTATTCCTCCTCTGTCACGGCCCCGAGGCCCATTCATTCCTGGTAATCCGGCCCATCCGGGTTCTTCTACGGGTCATCCCGCCAACTCTCCTCCACGGCCTTTTTATGCGGCCCCTCCTCCTTCAAGGCCCTGCCAGCCCTCGGTTGTTCAAGTCACACCCCTCCAACAATCTCTGCTTGATAAGATTACTTTGATGGAGGAACAAATAAAGAGGGTCACGGCTCCTCCTACTCCAGTCAATCCTCTCCATGCCGCTTTGGACGAGATTACAAAGATGGAGAGAGAATGGAAAGACAGGAGAGATGATTACGGCGTCGGCGGTTCAAGTTAGCAGGAGCCGGCGTTTGAAGAATCCAAGGCAGTGTATGATGATGATGAAGCTCCGCAGGCACCCCTTCCGAGTTTCCTTAATTTCCCGCTCCCTCCACTATCATTTGATAAACCTCCTGCTCAGGATGAAACCATCCCTGATCCAACCCCTATTTATGAGACTAATTGGTGTTACGATGATGGGTCGATACTTCAATCACCCACACCGGCACATTGTAAGTCTCCTCCTATCCTTGACACCGCATACATTACACCTCTTCCAGTTACACCATTAACCTCCGCAACACTGGCTTCCCCCAAGCCTTCCACTATTAAACCTCCACCCGTTAAGCCACCTACCTCCACACCATTAGCCTCCATCGAACCCACCATTGAACCTTCCCCAATTAACCTCCCATTACCGCCACCTCGGCCTTCCATTATCTCTTTAAAACCCACTTTGCCTATTCCACCATTTAACCCTTTACCCTTACCCATGGCTAATCCTGAGCAGGATCCACCCCTTTTTGCACCCGAGCCAATCCCAACTGCTTCCGAGCAAAGGGAGAAACTCGACGTGTTTGAACCCCCGCTTACGCTCACCCATTTGCCAACGCTTTCCATCATGCCTCCACCATTCATGGAGCCTTCCGCCTCCGCTTCATCTCCCCTTACTACTCGGAATGGGGGGCCTTCTACAAGCACAGGTGCCGAGGACGATCAAGAGCCGGGCAGCAAGGATTTGGCCGCGCCATTCAAGATTCAAGAATTCATTTGCCGGATGCCAATCCGGGTTATTGTGCCAAGCACGGTTGAAGAAGCCAAGTCACCGCCATGCCAAGCATTGATGCTGTGTAAGGGCCGGGAAGGGCACCCTTTGTTCCAATTTCTAAATTTTGAATCTTTGGGCAACATAATGCTTCCGAGCCCAACTTTCCAACTCCCTCACACCATTACTTTGCACTCTCCAAGGGAGTTGACATTCACCATTGAAGCTTTGGCAGGGGCTATTTCTCATACACTTTCACTGCCGTGGAGGGGCAGTTATCTTAATGCTAAGGGGCCATCCCTTATTTGTTCCACTTTCTATTCATCCATCTCTATCACTTTTTCTTCATGGGCCATTCCCAGGGTTAGGAGGAGGATCTCATCCTCTCGCCCTTCACATTCTTCATATTCTTTGCATTTCATGCATTCATCGCATCCATCCCATTGCATGCAGTTGCACCTCCTGCTTCCCGGGTTTCCAAACCCGTATCTTCCCCGTCTTCCGGCACCTCCGGATATTCCGCACTTCCCATCTTATTCATCTTCATCTTTTTATCCATTATCCCTGGGGCATCGCGTCCCTTTTCCTGCTATCTCCCTGGAACCTCCAGGAATTTTATCCCTCCTCTTTGGGCATCTCGCCCTTTCTGATTCTATTCCTCCGGAACCTCCGGACTTTCCCCTCGGGCATCGCGCCCCTTTCCATTCTCCGGAACCTCCGGACCTTTCTCTCGGGCATCGTGCCCCTTTCCACCTTCCTCCTCCGGAACCTCCAGATTTTCCCCTTGGGCATCGTGCCCCTTCTCATTTGCTACCTCCGGAACCTCCGGATTCTCCACCTGATTGTCTCCATCTTTCCCCGGGCATCGTGCCCCTTTCCATTTGCTTCCTCCGAAACCTCTGAATTCTCCGTCTTATTCTCTCTATCATCTTCTAGGGCATCGTGACCCTCCTGATTTCACTCCTCTGGAACCTCCGGATTTTTCTCTCCTCCCTGGGCATCGCGTCCTTCGGCATTTGCTTCCTCCGGAACCTCCGGACCCTCCATCTTTCTTCCGATTCATCTTTCTAATCTTCCAAGACATCACATCCTTCATTTTTTCCTTCCTTTTCCATCATCTTTTTCCGTATTTCGTCTCAGGGCATCGCGTCCCTTCTTTTGTCATCCCTCCGGAGCCTTCAGATGATTTCTCCTCTCATGATTCTCCTCTGCCTCCGGACCCTCCGGATTCGCCTCTTTCTATCTACCAATTTCTTCTTCTAATTCTTCCTGATTCTGGGTCCGACCCAACTTCTTCCACATCCACTGCCTTGGGCATCTGCCCATTCTCCCATTGCTTTCGAGGCTTTAGTCCTCACCCCTCTTCTTGATTTTCCGCTTCTTCTGTAGACTGTTCCATGTGATCAGGGTTTCTACGCCTTAGTGAGGGAGTTCTAGCCCTCGCCTCTTTTCCTTTTCTCCTTATTCGTCTGAGTCTGGTCTTGGCACCACTCCTTCTTGTTAAGCCACTCCCAAAATCCTTTGCTTCCAATCCTTTATCTGCCTAAGAGGACTATCCCACGATGATCAACCTCTCGCGGCAGCTGCTTTAACAAAGGTTGCAAGGTAACATATTGGCGTAAGTACGCATTTTTATGATATCATTCCCTCATTGCTTCACGCATGATTTTCAAGATGAAGTGCTTCTTAACAAGATTAAGAGTGGTGTTTTAAACCTTTATCTTAAGCTTTTGTTTAATTGAAATCATTCTCAAAAGAGTCCTTTAGGCTTGTTTTTTTGCAGCACTCTTGGTTAATAAGAACCCCACGCTGGGAATTCAACATTCTCTCCCTGCTTGTTAAGATCAACCCTTAGTTGGGCATTCCACACACTTCACGGTGTCCTTAGCCGGCTCCTTTGGTTAAACACCGTTGCTACCTTTGCCATGCCATGAGTATATCTGAAAGTCTTTTCCCTTCTTTACTCGGCCACGTGCAGGGGCAAGAGGTTGACGGATGAGATGACCAACCTTGGTAATCCCCAATACGAGAGGAGTCTCAAATAGGGGCAGTCTTGACCCAAAATCAATATCAGTTTTCATGATATACATCTCGCCAAAAGGGCTATTATGAAAATCAAGTCAGAATTTCGATAAAAGCGAAAGTATGAATTATGGCATGTCAAGAGTGGCAAAGTCCCCGCAGGGAAAACCCTGGTCGTATGCATGTCAAGGGTCTAAAAATCAAAGGCACAAAGCCCCGGCACAACAGACTACCTCTTTGAAGGGAACACCTTGGAAGGAATTCAAGTCCCGATATCTCCCATCCTGCACAAAGCTTGTCATAATTGTTCTTCTCTTCTCCCTCCAAGACCGAATATTTCTCAGGTATGGCCTTGGTAGGGGTACCGTTGATCAAAGGCAGTCGGTTATAGGATGCCACTTTCAATGCACGTCCAGCTTTGGGCAGTTTTAGCGAAAAGGGAAGGAACCAGGACCCCTAGTCAGTGGTTCAAAACAACCCTTTGATGCTGCATTAACAATGTCTAAGCCAAAATCCAAAAAAAATTGAATATTTCCCGATCAAAATCCCAACAAAAATTCAAAATATTTTCCAAAAATCTCCATAAAAATTCAAATATTTTTAAAACTCATAAAAATTCAAATATTTTCAAAACTCATAAAAATTTGCATATTCCAAAACTCATAAAAATTTACATATTTCAAAACTCCATAAAAATTGCATTGTATTTTCTGATGGTGTTTTGCAGGAACAGCTTTGCAGAGACCAAGAGCACGGGATGAGTCCTATCTCCACTCAATGCTATCAATTTATTGATTCTCCCGATATTCTCATGACATGCCACCCAGGGCATCATCTCCCTATATCATTCTGATTAGCATATCTCATGATTATTCATCTCCAAATCTTTCAATCAACTCCTGCTCGTTTCATCTGATTACTCCGCCGATGGGCATTATCAGATCCTGATTATTTAACTCCAAAACTTGATTAGCCAGATTGTCATCCTCATGACAAACAACAAATAATGATGTTTTGCTATGCCATGATTTGACTTATGCTGTTCATGATATATGCTATGATTGGTTGCTTTGATTCATGCTATGCATGCTATGATTAAATGCCTTATTCATTGCTTGTTATATCTTGGCTAATGATTTTTGAGCGCAGGAAGAGGCTCTTGGTCCCGCCGGCAGGGCATCATCACTCAAAAGTCCCACGGTGCTTGCAGCTCATTTCTCACTTCCCATGCTCATTGATATCACCATCTCCCTGTATGCATTCTACTATAAGTTACATATGTTACTAGATTATATCAAGGACCTTGTGGTTTTGGTAAATCTGGAATTTGAGTTCCCCTTCATCAAAAACGATGACGATTCCCGAGGCATCTCAGTCATACGGATAGGCCGTTGAGCCGTCCGAGACTAGGGGATGATGGTTCCCTTTTTACGAGTTGGTGCGTGGATAAACGGGCTTCGGCTTAGTATCAGCTCGCAGAATTGGTTTCTTGACCCAGTCTTGGCAGCTTAGCAATATTATCCTTGATTATCTTATATTTTCATTTGATTTAATTTTTCCTTTTAAACCCAGCATGCATTCATGTAGGAATTTGAATTAACATTGGAAAATCATTCTGATAAGCTGATGTTGACAGTTGAATTGATCTTAATCTTTCTCGATATGAGATTTTCATTGTCGAATTGGATCCTCAGTTCGTCTTATCGCTGTTTTGGGTCTTTTCTCGAAAGCTCCTTGTTTGGATTTTCATCATCTTATTTTATATCCTTTCCTTTGATCCACCTTGGCTGCAGCACGTCCACTGGCTGGTAACCGCTCCCCAATGGTGAAATCTACAGGTTTGTGACCTGGGGTACTTCCACCGCGCTGGAAGTTGATCATTTTATTTTATCTCCTTCGTGCACCGCGTGCACATCTCCCCTTTTATCCAAACATTGTTGATTTCGTTGGATTTCCCGAGATTTGCTTCATCTCGAGCTTTTGATTTCATTTCTTATCAAGTGATGTTGATTGCGTGTCTCATCACACATTGGCATCTACTTTTCAGTTTGCTACGCTCCCTTGCAAAGCAGACGCCAAGGCGGGACAGCTGTAGACACGCCAAAATTGACATTACTTTGAGTATTTCTCATATTACCTTGTAATGCCCCATTTGACCCTCAAATTAGCTTATTTGAGTGTTTTTTCCATTTTTCATGGATTTTCTCCCCTTTCCCTCTTTTTTAAATTAACACCCTGGAGAGGGGCGTGTTTTTAAAACGCGGCCTGATCCAGGGCGTGTCTCCCCATTTTATCTATTTCTCCCCATTTTACCTATTTTATAAATTCGTGACCTGGTGAAGGGCGTGTTTTAAAACACGACCTGACCTGGGGCGTTTCTTGATGAAAGGACGCCCTGAGATGAGGGCGTCAATTCTCGGCATTATCCAATTTTCGAAAAAGAATAAATGTTTGAAAAATGTTAATTGACGCCCTTCTTTGGGGCGTGTTTCAATTGACGCCTCTCCTGGAGGTGTGTTTCAGAATTTCCAAATAAAAGAAATATTTATTTCCAAAATTGATCTGGGAGTTGACGCCCTTGGCTAGGGCGTGTTTTAAATTAACACCCCTTGACAGGTCGTCAATTCTTGAATTGACGCCCCGACCAAGGGCGTGTTTCATCTTCTGGCTTCGCAGCCCTTTCCCCAGAGAGTCCTTGCTTCGTTAGACTCCTGCCTTGATTGGGGCTCTTACCCATTCTTATCCTTCCCCCTTATTGGACTCTTGCCCATGTTTATCTCCTCCAATTCTATTTAATAGGGCCGACTGCTCTGTTGTTTGGTTGGATTCTTCCCTTTCGAATTCCCCTTCTTCTTCCCCGTTCTTCTGCCTTCTTTTTGTTTTTGTTTTCTGTCTTGTTTTTTTCTTCTTTTCCTTCTTACGCAGGTGTTGTTATTGGCTGAAGGAGAAGGCTCTTGGGCGCTTCATGTCATCATCCAATTAAAGCCTTTCTCCCCATCGAGCATCCAAGCCAAGCACAGGCTCTTATTAGTTTATTCTTTTTATGTTCTATTATCATCGCTCATATGCATGCATGCATGTTTATCTCATGTTAATTCTTCCTCTCAACCATCATTGAGATCTCCCCATAGTGCAACTCATGCACTCTTTCCCCTTAATTTTTATTCATATTTTCATGCATCATTCATCTCCCATACCCTCTTTGCATAGGGGTTTAAGGGCCAACACCCACAAGGTGTGTTTTTCACCATATTTTCATGCTCATCTTTACATATAGAATTTGATGCTACACACCATATTCTAATCCATATTTTTTATTGGTATTTGTCTTTTTTTTGCAAGGGTAATAAAAGCAAGAACTCTCTTCATCGGCCGGCCGATTTGAAGAGAAAGGAGGCACTCACATCCCCGCAATTTTTGAGGTATTTTGCGATCCTTTCCCTTATCGTTTTTCCACTTGAGACCCTCGTGTCTCTGGCGATCACACACTCCCCTTGTGCACCTCGTGCATATATTTTCCTCTATATTGATGATTATTGCATGTCTTTTCTTTGATATTTTTCTTAAGTGGATTATTCTAAATTAGAGATCCAGGAGGAGCAGGCAATGCTCACTAGACAGTTCAGAAAATTTTTGAAGAAAAAGGGAAAGACCTTTAGGAAGAAGAAGCCACACTCTTTCAACAAGAGTGCTGAATTTACTAGTTACAGGGATAGAAATCCTAAGAGACTGACTTGTTTTAATTGTAACAAACAGGGACATATGAAAGGCGAATGCCCAGACCTCCAGAAGAAGGGTCCCTATCTTCAGAAGAAAAACATAAAGGTGCAGAAGAAGAAGAAGCCACAGGCGATGGTCTGCACATGGAGCGAGGAAGAAGAAGACCCCGAAGACGCTTCCTGAGAAGAATATGAAGATGGAATTTGCCTTATGGCAAATAGTGAAGAGGAGGTAATAAATGTTTTTGAAAATTTCTCAATTGATGACTGGGAGGATGCTTATGGTGATTTGTTAGATAAATTTAATTCTCTTAGTAAAGAGCACAGAGTTCTGAAAAGAAAATTTAACACAAATGTTGAAGAACAAACTCTGGTCTGTGAGGAAAATAAGAAGCTAAAAGAATAACTAGAAGAAATGACCTCACTAAGGAAAGAAAATGATAAGCTCAAGGGAGAAATTCAAGAAAGTCAAAAACAGCTCAATGAATTCAAAACTTAAATTGAAGAAAGCATGAATGAAATTAGAGTGAATTCAAAGAAATATGAAGCTGTAAAGAAAGTAAATGCTGAGCTCCTAAAAAATTCTGAGTCCCTTCAAAAGGAGCTGGAAGATAAACAGAAAGTCTTAGAAAAGTTTGTCCAAGGAAAGACTAGTTTAGATGCTATACTAGGGACTAGGGTCAATTTCAATAAGGAAGGTCTAGGCTATGACCCAACCAACAAGAGACCCTTGCAATTCAAGACCATCACCTTCTGCCCAGAGAAGGGAAAAGAAAAGTTGGACACACCATCCAGCTCAAACAGCTCTAAGGAAATTCAAAGTCCTAAAGAAAACACAAAAACCAGTACTGGGCAACCATTTAAGATGGGAATGAATTTTATGAAGAATAACACTAAGCCCACTCACCAGAACACAAATGGTAGATGGACCAAGAAAGTAAATCAGAATAAGAGTTGGAATTACAACTATCAGATGGGTCCAAACAGGACCTACTGGAGAAATAACTTTCATGGTCAAAAATATGTTAATCAACAAGCCTACAGAAATTTTCCTAGGAATAGGAAGACTAATGAATGGAATAGAACTCACTTCTCCAGTTCAGCTGGATTCAACTTTAATAAACCAGAAAGGAATGTGCCAGAGAAAACCATGCTGAAACAAATCTGGATACCTAAACACTTGATCAGAGATTTGAACAATGTCCTTGGACCCAACTCATCTTGGGTTCCAAATCACTCTGCTTGATATATTTGTGTAGGTCGGCCTGGCAGCTGAAGACAACAAGTGGTACCTCGACAGTGGCTGCTTCAGGCATATGACAGGAGACCGATCAAAGTTTAGCAAGATAGAGATGAAGCCAGGGGGTATGGTCAAGTTTGGAGGAAAGAACAAAGGTAAAATAATTGGAGTTGGTACAGTAGGTAAGTCTTCCACAAACTCCATTGAAAAAGTATTACTTGTGGAAGGGCTTCAACACAACCTGATTAGCATTAGTCAGTTATGTGACAGGGGTCACAGGGTTGTATTTGATGATAGTTCATGCAAAATCTTTGAAATAAATTCTGATGTGGTTAAATTTGTAGCCAACAGGATTAATAATGTCTACATTGTAGACTTAGATGAGAAATCTGAATCTCTAATTTGCTTATCTGCCAATTCTGAAAATGATGCTTTTGAATGGCATAAACGTCTAGGTCATGCTAGCTTTTCAACTTTAAATAAATTGGTCAAGCATGATTTAGTTAGAGGCATGCTTAGAATTAAATTCAACTCAATATCAAAAGCATGTGATGCCTGTGCTCTAGGCAAACAGACCAGAAATTCCTTTAAATTAAGATCTGAGCCACTGTCTTCTAGACCAATGGAACTTCTTCATATGGACCTTTTCGGTCCCACTAGAACTCAAAGTCTTAATGGAAACAGGTTTGGCTATGTCATCATAGATGACTTCTCTAGATATTCATGGATATTTTTCTTAGCAAATAAGAGTGATGCATTTCAAAAGTTTAATCTGTTTTCCAATAAGGTCAAACAAGAAGGGAAATACAAGGTCTGTTCTATTCAATCTGACCATGGAGGTGAGTTTGAAAACTCCATGTTTACTAATTTTTGTGAAAAAGAAGGACTAACTCACAGGTTTTCTTCTCCCGGGACATCTGAATAAAATGGGATTGTGGAGAGAAGAAATAGAACAGTGGTGGAGATGGCCCGAACCATGTTGATTGAAAGTAAATTACCTAGAAGGTTTTGGGCAGAAGCGGCCAATACAGCAACTTACATAATCAACAGGGCCATGGTAAGACCCATTCACAAGAAAACACCCTATGAGCTTCTAAAAGGTAAGAAACCAAACTTGTTTCATTTCAAAAATTTTGGAGCAAAAAGTTTTATTCATAACAATGATAAGAAAGATTTAGACAATTTTGAAGCCAAAAGCACACCTGAAATATTCTTGGGTTACTCTGAAGTGTCAAGGGCATATAGGGTATTTAACATATCAGATCAGAAAGTGGAAGAGTCTCCACACATCCTTTTTAGTGAAAAGAAAAATGTTTATAATGTTGAAAATCTTGACAGGAATTCCAATCATGGTGGGGATTTTCTAGAAGACCAACAGGAAGAAGAGAAGACTCAGCCGAGTGGAGAAACAAATTCTCCCAATCAGGAAGGACCAAGAGAAACAGGTGAGTCTTCAACAAATATCAGATTTCTTAAAGACCATCCTTTAGATAAAGTCATAGGCAATCCTGAAGATCCTCTTCGGACTAGGTCTCATTTTAGAAATGTGAATAATGATGACTTAATTGCTTTAGTCTCACAAATTGAACCCAAAACAGTAGAAGAGGCCTTGGCTGATCAAGCTTGGGTCAATGCTATGAGTGTGGAATTAGGTCAGTTTGAAAGGAATAATGTCTGGGAGCTTGTCCCAAGACCAGATGGTATTAATATCATAGGAACCAAGTGGGTGTTCAAAAATAAGATGAATGAAGATGGAATCATCTCGAGGAATAAGGCCAGATTAGTAGCCAAAGGCTACTGTCAGGAATTCGGTGTAGACTTTGATGAATCCTATGCACTTGTTGCTAGGATGGAAGCTATAAGATTGCTGCTTACTTTTGCTTGCTCAAAGAATATAAAACTCCAACAAATGGATGTTAAAAGTGCCTTTTTAAATGGAGTCATTAAAGAAGAAGTTTTTGTTGAACAACCTCCTGGATTTCAATACTCTCCTCAACCTAACCAAGTTTTCAGGTTAAACAAAGCCTTGTATGGTCTAAAGCAGGCTCCAAGAGCATGGTATGAAAGGTTGTCTGAATTTCTGATCAGCAAGGGCTACAAAAGAGGTAAAGTTGATCAAACTTTATTTACCAAGGGCATAAATAAAGATCTCATCATAGTTCAGGTATATGTAGATGACATTGTATTTGGATCAACTAAGCATGAACTATGTGATGAATTTTCTACCATGATGTCTGCTGAATTCGAAATGAGCTTGGTTGGTGAACTAAAATATTTTCTTGGATTGCAGGTACAGCAGCTAGAAGATGGGTGCTTCATCAACCAAACCAAATACACAATGGAACTGTTCAAAAGGTTTGGCATGGAAAACTTAAAGCACATTACAACACCCATGGGCACCAATACCTCATTGGATGCAGATGAGACAGGTAAAGAAGTAAATGCCAAACTTTATCGAGGTATGATTGGATCACTTCTTTACTTGACAGCCTCTAGACCAGATATACAATTCAGTGTAGGAATGTGTGCAAGGTATCAGTCTAGACCCACTGAATTACACTTAGCTACAGTTAAAAGAATCTTCAGATATTTGTCAGCTACTCATTCTCTTGGTTTATGATTTCTTGCATCTCACACACTTAACTTAGTAGCATACACAGATGCTGATTATGCAGGCTGTAAACTAGACAGGAAAAGCACTAGTGGCCATTGTGAATTTTTGGGTGGGTGTTTAGTATCTTGGGGCTCCAAGAAACAACATTCTGTGGCCCTCTCCACTGCAGAAGCTGAATATGTGGCTGCAGGGAGTTGTGGAACACAAGTAATATGGAATAAACACCAGCTTCATGACTACCAAGTAGACCTGGGGTGCACACCAATTTAATGTGATAATACTAGTGCCATCAATATTGCTAAAAATCCTGTTTTACATTCTCGAACCAAACACATAGAGATAAGACATCATTTTATAAGAGATGAGGTATCTAAGAATAATTTTGAATTGATTCATGTAGGCACAGATAATCAGATTGCTGACATATTCACAAAACCTCTGGATAATGAAAAATTCACCACGTTGAGAAGAGAATTAGGCTTATACAAATTGTCTTAATTATGAAGCATGTTCTTGTTGTGAGGGGGAGTTGTGTTCGTCTGTTGTTTAGCCTTCTTTCATGCTGGTTTAAGGGGGAGTTCAGAATGCTTACTGGTTAGCTTTCAGGAATGCTTTGAGTAAGGGGAAGCCTTGAGATTATGCTGGACTATTTTATTGAGGAATGCTATGTCTTAGGGGGAGCTGAGTTGTGATGTGAGAAGAGAAGTTCTTTGACAGATTCAAAAGGGCTGTCAGATGTGTAACTTTGCTGGTCTTGCATGACTGATTTAGTGTGGTTCTCTCAGACAGTAGAGTGTCACTTATCTCTTAAGTCTATAAGTCAGTGACTCTAATCTCCAATTAGAACCTTTCCTTTGGTACTCCTTCAGAGATCTGGACTAATTGCATAAAGTATATCTTCCTACATTGTCATTGATTCTGGGTCAGGCCAAAAACCTGTATGTCTTGATATCTGACCCAATCAACTTGAAATCTAGACTTCAAGACTCAATTCAAGAAATAGTTCTTTTTGGTATTGTTTTCAATCATTCTATCTCTTTAACTCAAGGGATTAACTGAACAAACATGTTCTGTTTTGATCACTGAGAAACTGGGAGCTTCATCAATGAAATGAATATTTCTCCCATGTCATGAGGTGTCAAATGCTTAAAATGCATGAAAAGACATGACAGAGCAATGGTGTCTTGTTGGTGAGTAACTGGGGACTCTGGCCTCTAATCAAGGTGTTTCCTCATGTAAAAAGCCACAGTTACTAACTCTGTTCCTTAAAAAAAAAGGGGAAGTAATGAGGTACTCACTCTGAGTAACTGGGGATTCAGGCCTCTAATCAAGGTGTCTCTCTAATGTCAAAGGAGTGAACTACCAACTTACACATTGATCTTCTTGAAAATAATCTCCAACAAAAAATTCCTTGTTGTTATGCAACTAATGGATTGCTTGTCCTCAATACCTTGAGAACACCTTTCTGATTTCGTCTCTTGCTGTCATGTGGGATAGTTGAATGATCAGCTATATCTGGCCATACTTGTTAACTCCTGCTCTAAATCATCCACTATGTATGCTGATAAACTTTTCTATCATTCTACTTCTCTATTGTGTACTGGAGTTTAAAGAATCTTCTCTTGAGATTAGAAACTCACTTATTCTCTTAAGACCTACTCGTGACTTTCTGCACTAAGAAGTTACTGCCCTTATTCTTCATGTTTTCAGCACTGTCCTACATTCTGTAGTTCTTTTTGCTGATGTCAAAGGGGGAGAGAAGTTCTGCAATATCAGTGAGTCTTGGATTTGTCTTGAGCTTTGGGGAAGTCATGTTGCTTCGGGGAAGATATGGTTATGAGTTGCGGGGGAGATGAGAGTGTGTTGTAGGGATTGTATAATTCATCTGCATGTGCATGCCTTTACTTTGTTTGTTGCAGCTGATATAAATCTCTTGTTGAACCTTGATATTGCTTGATTCATAGTGTTGTCATCATCAAAAAGGGGGAGATTGTTGCATCCCTATGGTTTTGATGATGTCTCACACTATACATCAATCTTCTATCTCTAGATTTATGCTGGTTCATCACCTAACTGAGTTCAGTTCATATGCTGTTTCATTAATTCATCTATCAAGACTGTTTGGTTAATATGGACAATCGTGAGTCGACTCATCAGCAAGGGTGGGTCGACACATCAGAACATTGATAGCTTGGGTACCAAGTCTATACACCAGCTTGATCTATTTAGTCTGTACATTGGCATATCCTCTTCTAGTCTGTACATCGGGCACTTTCTAACTGAAGTCCATACACTGGCCTCAATACTCAAAGTCAGCTCACCTCAACCCTATACATCCTTCCAAGCTTCACGTCTGTACACTGGTCGTGCATTCAAGTCTTTCACAAGTCTGTACATCAGACGCGCATGCTCGCCTGTCCCTCCGGATGCTCTCCTGGGACCGAGTATGCCCTCCAGTGACTGCTAATGCTTCCCTAAAATTGAGGATGCTCCCCTAGAGCAGTGATTGCTCCCCAGAGACAGCATGTGCTCCACATGCTCCCCTGACGCTGGTGATACTGTCCAGAGGCCATAGATGCCCCCCTGAGACTTCATATGCTCCCGTGCGAGAACGCACTAGTCTCTGGGTATTTAAAAGAATTGTATTACATGCATTCCCTTTCACTAAGTCTGTACAATGCATGCGCTTCTCCAAGTCTATACACTGGACTGTGTTTCACCAAATCTGTACATTCGATATCTTTTCCTATGCTTGGCCAAGTCCATACACTCATACATTTCCCTACGCTTTCCTGGCCAAGTATATACATCACTAAGCATGTACATTGCATTCTGCTCAAACGTTCAAAGCCTCAAAGTCTGTACAGGGTGAAGTATTAGCTCAAGGGCTTCAAGTCTATACATTGAACTACTCTTCAAAGTCTGTACAGAGGCTTCGAATTAACAAGTCTGTACATCGGCTTCATTCGCTCAAGTCCATTCATCCACAGTGGTTCATCAAGTCTATACATTCACTAGTGGTTCTTCCATGTCTGTGCAACGCTGAAGCCTTCACAAGTCTGTACAGTGCTTGAGCTTCACCAAGTCTGTACATCGCTTCAAGCGATTCAAGTCTATACAGACTGCCTTCACATCCAAAGTCTGTACATCGGTTAAACAGCTGATCGTCTCATTCAGAACTTTGCAAGTGTGTACAGCCGAGCGTCTAATGCATCATCTCACCCTGGCATAGTCTATATACTGACTCAAGCATGTCGAAGTCTATACATCACCGTTGGGGTTCAAGTCAATACATTGCTCACCGTCTTATTAAGAGTCTCACACTGGTTCCAAGTCTGTACACTGGTTAGGCTTCGTGAAGTCTACACAGTGGCTGAGCTTTGTAAAGTGTACACATTGGTAAGGCTCGTTTGCATTGTTCATAAGTCTATACACTGCCATTCATGCGCATTGTTCATATGTCTATACACTGCCTTCACATGCGATTTATTCATTAAGTCTGTACACTCTCTCACGTTGTACACACTTACTCAGTTGATGTTTCTGAAGTATATACATTCTTGTTAATAGCCTGAACTGACTAAGTATATACATTTCTTCTGTCTGTCTGCAGGCGATTCAGGCTGATGATTGGGCACGTGAATCGAGGTTGGCACCTGACACGTGATCCAAGATAATAGGCACATGACACGTGGATGGCAACCTAGTTAGGATGCTGCCATGTGGTCGAAATTCAAATGATCTGGCAAAAAGTTCATGGGCGGGAACCTGGCAGCCACACGCCCAAAATCTGCTATAAATATGAAGCTTCTGTTAGTGTTGGTGTGCAACAGGCCAATTTCGGGTCGGGTAGCCCAATAGTTGTACGATCTTGTTCATTAATAAAGTGGTGTTTGAGCGTAAATATGCGATTATGTTACTTTACGTTGTCCCTAGGATATGTGGTTGTAAAGTCAGCTCGAGATTGGATCTCGAACATGAGACTTACTTTACATGAACACATACCTTAAACTGTTCCTGGTTGGAGGGTAATCACTCGGGGACTTTGATTACCTATTAAACCAGTACACATGATGTGTCAGTGACCAGTCTCATGGGAATTGGTGCGGGGCACCAACACATATGTGTAGGTGCATGTCCTTGGAGGATGTGCACTTAACTGATCCGCTATTAGATCTTCAGATGGTTGATTATACCTAATGTCAACTGAAGATCCAACGGTCACAGTAGCATCGTTGGTCCTTTGACCTGAGACATTGATCGGATCTTACACGAGGACTGGAATGGTTTAATTATTTAGCTAAGTGACTTTAACCATAAGTCATGAGTTGCCGAGTCATTAACCACTACAGGATACGTGTGAAGATCATCAATGGTCAAGAAGGGATCGCTCACTGTCGGGTATATATCAGACAGTTAATGGGTCATGACATTGACGCTCCGTTAAATCCCTGGTCAGGGTCGTGTGAGTTCGTTTAGAACGGACGTCATACACTTTAAGGAGGTCATAGTCAAATGGCACGATCATAGGGTTTGATAGAAACCATACCCTCGATCGTACCAGACTCATAGAAGGAGCGAGGGATTATATCGATGCGGTAACTGTGGACTTACAGATACCAGACAGGCTGGTTTAAACCTGACGTCCTCTAGGATTACATGGATTTGCTTGACCCAACGTGATCGTAGGTTCGGAAAGAATTAAACTATTATTCGGCTCTTCTAGAAGCGAATAATACGTTTAATTTACTTCTAATTAGGAATTAGAAGTTAATGGACCTTAAACTAGAGTGACTGTGGGCCTAGAGGATCACACACAATAGATTCTTGGGTGACGGATAATTATTATACAAATATATGTATTATTTCCTTTTAATTCCTTTTGGAAAGGAGTGTAAATGGAGCTTAATACATATGTATAATAGTGGATAGGACATATATACAGTTTCGATCTTTTAGAACCATTTTCTAATAAACCTAAACTCTATATATAGCCACCTACGTGATGCTCTTTCGAGCCTTCACTTCTTTCCTTCCCTTAAGCTAACCAAGCATTAAGCTTAAGGGAGAGGATTAGTCTCCCCCTTTCTCCCTCTTGCTCTCTCTCTCTCCAGAAGGTGATAGAGCCGGGGAAGGTCGTGTCGGGGAGGTACCGTCGCAGCGCAAGGGTCCGTGTGGATCTGCTCTAGAGGCCGTATAGCTGTGCGGCTCGGTTTCTCTGCATCGGGCTTAGCGGACAGCGTCGTTCTGCGCAAGGTGAAACACGCAACCCGTAATTAGGGTATTAGAAATACCGATTAGAGCACAGAATAAGCTTTCCATAACACCGGGATCGGACAAATGAATTTTTGTTATCCACTGCGTAGCCCGTAGGTGCTGTGCGAAACCTTACAGTGGTATCAGAGCCAGGTTCGCACTCTGGTCGGTGTTTTTATCGCCGTTAAGAACCGTGTTTTGGGGTATTCTTAAATCTTCAATTATTATTTGGAGACAGGAGTGCTGCGCATTTCTATTTTTCCTGGATGCTGGGCATCAGGAGAGCAATTTTTTTTTAAATAATTTTTTTTAAAAAAAAAAAATTTAGCCCCGGAGTGGACGCACTGCGCCCTGGGCGCAGTGCGCCCGCCGCGTGCGCCGCGTGGGCGGCGCACGCGGCACCCGTGGGTCAGCGCCTGGGCTGGCGGGCGCGCCGCGTGGCGGGCGTGGGCGTGGGAGCGACCGCCCACGCGTCCCGCGTGGGCGGCCGCGCCCATGGCTGCCGCCGGGTATTTTTTTTTATTTTAAAAAAAATTGCTTTATTTTTAATTTAATTTAATGCAATATTGATAATATATATATTAGATATATATATTAAAATGCTCAGTAAATTAAATAGAATTTTATTTCATAAGTTAAATAGTATTATCTCAATAGTAAATGTCGAATGGTAAATTTTATTTAACCGATTTGAATTTACCAAGGTGAGATAATTACTTTTTATCTTGAGATAAAATGGTAATAATTGAAGTTACTTCAGTAAAATTTAAGTTTTTGAATTTTTAATTATTAGATAATTAGAAAATTCAAATTTTAAATTTTATTGAAGTTAAATGTGAAAAATTTAATTATTTGAATTTTTAATTATTAGATAATTGTTAAATTTAAATTTTGAATTTTATAAAATTACTAATTGAGGATAATTGCATTATTTTAAATTTATTTTTAAACAAAAATTATTGGATAATTAGTTTGAATTTAAAATTAAAATTATTGGCATGTTTAAATTTTGAATTTAAATTTGATTATTGGATAATTAAATTTAAATTTAAATTTAATTAATTATCTCAATTAGATGCCCCTGTAGAAAATGATGGTTCTTTACGTGCTTTACTTTATTTACCTTGTATTGGCCTGCTTGTGTGTTTAATTTTAGTTAATCATGCTTTGATTTTTAAAATTAAACAAAGCTAGCCTATTTTTGTTTGCACATCCCATTTTTAAATTCAAAAAGTAAGGATTATTTTTATAAAATAACCTTTGATTGATTTTATTTGAATGGGTTGGCAAGTGATGATGGACTTGGATTAATGTAATTAATTGGGGTCTGCGAACCTCCTTTCTCTCTCTGTTAAAATTCCAATGTACTTCTATCTTCCTCCATTGTTGTACTCGCCCTAAGGGCTGCTGGAATTTGAGTCACATGTAATTTAATTTTTCCGGCCTGCGTGCCGTGTAAAAGTTGTAATTAATGCGGCGTCGGAGTTTGAAAGCGTGGAGCACACCCGACGAGGATGATCCAGCTGCTTCGGAAGCGGGCCGGATGTCTTAGTTACATTAGGGTTAAAGTCCATGATCACTTGCGTTTATTTTTGCATTGGATGCATTTATTTTGTGCAAACTACTAGGTACGGTAAATATATTGGATATATTTATATTACCACCTAGGGTGAGATCAAGATAAAATCAAATTCCCTCGCGTTTGAATTTTAGATCTGGTAAGCGTGGCTCTAGGAGTCGTCATGGCCCTCCATCATTATGGAGTGAATGAACGTCTTCATTTCATGGATTTGTTGTGCTTTCCACAAGGTCCATGAGTTTGGGGACGGGATTAAACTCTAAGGCTCGACCATAATGGGGTGAGGAATTGAACTCGGCTTTGTTGTGCTTTCCACAATGGTCGGGTCATGAACTCATTGCTATGTTGTAATGATGGTTAGATCTAACCGAGAATATCCTTTGTTGTGCTTTCCACAAGGGGATGATTTCTCGGGGGCCGAATATCGGATATTGCATTAGATGCAAGTGCTTGTTGACTGCCCTTGAGATGGTGTATGGCTTGTTGTGCTTTCCACAAGGTCGTACATCAGTCTCGTTGGGATTCTGACCCACTAGGTTGATCTCGTTGATCTCCCGTTCTATATACTGAGGGTTATATAGTTCGATCGAAAAATAGTGGGACTAACTAAGATAGAAAATCACATCTAAGTTAGAATTTAAACACATGCTAAGTTGTCTTTTATTTCTTATCCAGATTACAATGTCGTCGTCCAACCCCCTCCGCGGCATCTTGGATGCAAACCGCTTAACTGGACCGAACTACTCGGATTGGCTGCGTAATCTACGCATAGTCCTTACCGCCGAAAAGATTACGTACGTGTTGGACACGGTTCATTCTGAGCCAGCTCCTGATGTCGACGAGGGCGAGTTACTGACTTATGCCAAGTGGTCTGAGGACTCCTCCCTTACCTAATGTTACATGTTGGCCTCTATGGCTCCCGAGTTACAGAGGTAATTTGAAAAGACTGATTGTAGAAGTATACTTCTCAATCTACGCTAGCTCTTCGGGGAGCAGGGTAGGATTGAGAGGTATGACATCTCCAAAAGGCTTTTCAGGACACGGATGTCTGAGGGTTCTTCAGTACAAGCTCATGTATTGAAAATGATGGAGTGGATAGAGAGACTCAATGCACTGGGGTTCAAGTTGGATCTTGAACTGTGCATTGATTTGATACTCCAGTCATTGCCCGATTCCTTTTCTTCCTTCATCATAAACTTTAACATGAATAGAATTGATGCAACTCTCCCGGAGCTGCTCAACATGTTAAAGAGTGCTGAAGGAACTATGCAGAAAGATAAACCATCTTCTTCTGTAATGATTATTGGCCGGGCCAATAAGAAAAGGAAGGCCACCCAGATATCCACTACAAGTAACAAAGGGAAAGGAAAGAAAAAGGCCACGGGTAAGCAACTCGCCAAAGTTGACAAAGGGAAGGGCAAGAAGAATGAAAAGGAAGACAAATATTTTCGATGCGGGGAAACTGGGCATTGGAAAAGGAATTGCAAGGTAATTCTAAATGAAGGTATTTTTGTCATAGACCTTAATTTGTCATATATGGAATCCACATCATGGGTATTGGATACTGGATGTGCATCTCATATCTGCAATTCTGTGCAGGTGTTGGCAAATAAAAGGTAATTGGGCAAAAAGGAGATTGAACTGAGGATGGGCAATGGAGCTTTAGTTTCTGCCAAAGCTGTCGGGACTGCACGCCTCAGTTTACCTTCAGGAGTCATTCTGGAGCTGAATGACTATTATTATGTTCCTAATATTATTAAGAACATTATTTCAATCTCTGGCTTGTATAACATTGGATACACATTGGCTTTTAATAGCACTGGGTGCTCTATAATGAATAATGGTTTGAATATAGCCAATGGTTCATTAGTCAATGGTCTTTATGTATTAGATACACGTGCTAATGTTATGCAAATTTCCAATGCTGATGAAGTGAATTCTGCATATCTATGGCATTGCAGACTTGGTCATGTAGGTGAGAAAAGAGTATCTCACTTACACTCAAATGGGTATTTGAATTCGTTTGAATATAAGCCATTTGATACCTGTGAGTCGTGTCTCATGGGGAAAATGACCAAGGCTTCCTTTGGTGGACATGGAGAGAGGGCTGTTGACCTTCTCGAGCTCATACACTCGGATGTGTGTGGACCCATGTCTATAGAAGCAAAAGGAGGTTATCTCTATTTCATTTCTTTTATTGATGACTTCTCTAGATATGGCTATGTGTATTTAATGAGACATAAGTCACAAGCCTTTGATAAGTTTAAGGAATACAAGAATGAAGTGGAGAAACAGACAGGTTAAAGTATTAAGGCTCTTCGATCGGATCGAGGAGGTGAATACTTAAGCCATGAATTCACTTCTTATCTTAAAGACCATGGAATAGTTTCTCAGTGGACTCCACTGTATACACCACAACATAATGGTGTATCCGAGAGGAGAAACATGACCTTGTTAGACATGGTCCGATCCATGATGTCTATGTCAGGACTACCCTTGTCTCTCTGGGGCTATGCGTTAGAGACTGCGGCTTATTTATTGAATAGGATCTCAAGTAAATCAGTTCCTTCTATACCATATGAGATATGGAAGGGCAGGAAACCAAATTTTAATCACATTAAAATTTGGGGGTGTCCTGCTCATGTAAAGAAGAATGAGAGTAATAAGCTTGAGTCGAGAACCGATAAGTGTAGGTTTGTGGGATATCCAAAAGAGACGTTTGGATATTATTTCTATCACCCTTCTGAACAAAGGGTCTTAGTGGCCAAGAGAGCTGTATTTCTGGAAAGAGAATACATACTCCAGAAAAATAGTGGGACCCAGATAGAATTGGACGAGGTCCAAGAACCACAACCCATAGACACACACTCATTAGATGAGACTGTATCGGTTGATCCTATTCAAGGTGAAACACTGACACTACGGAGATCTGGTAGGCTACCGAGAGAACTTGAGAGATATGTTGGACATGTCTCAGAGAGGTCCTCTAAGGCATGTATTGATGAGGATGATGATCCTCAGTCGTACCAGGAGGCGATCCGTAGTGTAGATTTCGAGAAATGGCAAGAGGCAATGGTCTCAGAGATCCAGTCCATGTACACCAACAAAGTTTGGAACTTGGTTGATGTACCCGAAGGGAAGGTCCCTATCGACTGCAAATAGATTTTCAAAAAGAAAATCGGTGCAGATGGACAGATTGACACATACAAGGCTAGACTAGTGGCGAAAGGATATCGTCAAAGGTAAGACATTGACTATGACGAGACGTTTTCACCGGTAGCCATGGTTAAGTCAATCAAAATCCTCCTTGCCATTGCTGCATACCTGGATTATGAGATCTGGCAAATGGATGTGAAGACAGCTTTTCTTAATGAAAACCTGTCAGAAGAGGTGTACATGGTACAGCCTGAGGGATTCACCTCCAAGCCACATCCTAATAAGGTATGCAAACTTCAAAGGTCCATTTATGGATTAAAGCAGGCATCTAGAAGCTGGAACTTAAGATTTGACGAGGCTGTCAAATCTTTCAACTTCATTCGGAATGAAGATGAACCCTGTGTTTACAAGAAGGTCAGTGGGAGCTTAGTGACCTTCTTGGTCCTTTATGTTGATGACATCTTACTCATTGGGAATGATGTAGGGATGTTGATATTAACTAAGTCTTGGTTGTCCAAGACTTTCTCCATGAAGGATTTGGGAGAAGCATCCTATGTGCTGGGCATAAGGATCTATCGAGATAGATCTAAAAGGATGCTAGGATTATCCCAATCTATGTACATAGATACTATCCTCAAAAGGTTTAGGATGGAAAATTTCAAGAGAGGTCTCATTCGCATGAGACATGGAATTTGCCTATCCAAGGGGATGAGTCCTAAAACTTCTGAGGAGGTGGCACACATGAATAAGGTACCCTATGCTTCGGCGATAGGGTCAATCATGTATGCAATGCTATGTACACGGCCTGATGTTGCCAATGCTTTGAGCATTGTCAGTAGATATCAGGCAAATCCAGGCGAAGAGCACTGGAAGGCAGTAAAGGGCATCCTTAAGTACCTGCGAAGGGCTAAGGATCTTTTTCTGCTTTATGGAGGAGAGGACTTACAGCTTAGAGCTTACACAGATTCTAGTTTCCAGTCAGATCCAGATGACTGCAAATCCATGTCTGGATTTGTATTCATGTTGAATGGAGGGGCAGTCAGTTGGAGAAGCTCCAAGCAAGACACGACTGCAGACTCGACGACGGAGGCAGAATATATTGCTACTGCAGAAGCTGCTAAGGAAGCCGTCTGGATGAAGAAATTCATCTTGGAACTTGGCGTAGTTCCTGAGATAACAGCTCCCATCCTATTATTTTGTGATAATAATGGGGCCATCGCCCAGACGAAGGAACCGAGATCTCACCAAAGGTCAAAGTATATTCTCAGGCGCTTTCACCTAATTCGGGAGATTGTTGATCGTGGAGATGTGATGGTAGAGCGTGTACCGTCAGAAGACAACATAGCAGATCCACTAACTAAGCCTTTGACACAGATTGTATTTGAGCGTCATCGGGATAAGATGGGCCTCAAAGTTGTGGGCAATTGGCTGTAGTTCAAGTGGGAGATTGTTAGTGTTGGTGTGCTACAGGCCAATTTCGGGTCGGGTAGGCCCAATAGTTGTACGATCTTGTTCATTAATAAAGTGGTGTTTGAGTGTAAATATGTGATTGTGTTACTTTACGTTGTCCCTAGGATATGTGGTTGTAAAGTCAGCTCGAGATTGGATCTCGAACATGAGATTTACTTTACATGAACACATACCTTAAACTGTTCCTGGTTGGAGGGTAATCACTCGGGGACTTTGATTACCTATTAAACCAATACACATGATGTGTCAGTGACCAGTCTCATGGTAATTGGTGCGGGGCACCAACACATATGTGTAGGTGCATGTCCTTGGAGGATGTGCACTGAACTGATCCGCTATTGGATCTTCAGATGGTTGATTATACCTAATGTCAACTGAAGATCCAACGGTCACAGTAGCATCGTTGGTCCTTTGACATGAGACATTGATCGGATCTTACACGAGGACTGGAATGGTTTAATTATTTAGCTAAGTGACTTTAACCATAAGTCATGAGTTGCCGAGTCATTAACCACTCCAGGATACGTGTGAAGATCATCAATGGTCAAGAAGGGATCGCTCACTGTCGGGTATATATCAGACAGTTAATGGGTCATGACATTGACGCTCCGTTAAATCCCTGGCCAGGGTCGTGTGAGTTCGTTTAGAATGGACGTCATACACTTTAAGGAGGTCATAGTCAAATGGCACGATCATGGGGTTTGAAAGAAATCATACCCTCGATCGTACCAGACTCATAGAAGGAGCGAGGGATTATATCGATGCAGTAACTGTGGACTTACAGGTACCAGATAGGCTGGTTTAAACCCGGCATCCTCTAGGATCACGTGAATTTGCTTGACCCAACGTGATCGTAGGTTCGGAAAGAATTAAACTATTATTCGGCTCTTGTAGAAGCGAATAATACATTTAATTTACTTCTAATTAGGAATTAGAAGTTAATGGACCTTAAACTAGAGTGACTGTGGGCCTAGAGGATCACACACAATAGATTCTTGGGTGACAGATAATTATTATACAAATGTATGTATTATTTCCTTTTAATTCCTTTTGGAAAGGAGTGTAAATGGAGCTTAATACATATGTATAATAGTGGATAGGACATATATACAGTTTTGGTCTTTTAGAACCCTTTTCTAATAAACCTAAACTCTATATATAGCCACCTACGTGATGCTCTTTCGAGCCTTCACTTCTTTCCTTCCCTTAAGCTAACCAAGCATTAAGCTTAAGGGAGAGGATTAGTCTCCCCCTTTCTCCCACTTGCTCTCTCTCTCTCCAGAAGGTGATAGAGCCGGGGAAGGTCGTGCCGGGGAGGTACCGTCGCTGCGCAAGGGTCCGTGTGGATCTGCTCTAGAGGCCGTACAGCTGTGCGGCTCGATTTCTCTGCATCGGGCTTAGTGGACAGCGTCGTTCCGTGCAAGGTGAAACACGCAACCCGTAATTAGGGTATTAGAAACACCGATTAGAGTACAGATTAAGCTTTCCATAACACCGGGATCGGGCAAATGAATTTTTGTTATCTGCTGCGTAGCCCGTAGGTGCTGTGCGAAACCTTATAGCTTCATCCTTCAGTAGAAGCTTGATCGTGAAAAGAAAAAGTAGAAGCTATTGGTGAGAGTTTGCACGATCCAGAAAAGAAAAAGAGCAGAGAGTTCCAGATCCGAGAGGAGTTTGTTCGAGAGAGAGAGCAGTGTTTGTGCTTTGATGAATTGCTTCATTTGAAGCTACATTTGTATTAGTTTTAGAACCGACTGCTTCTTCATTGGCTTTTGTTTCTACTTTGTTTTCGTTTCATTTTGTTCATCCTTCTGATTTGAATTGGTTCCCCTCCGGTGTGTGGAGGAGAGGAGTATTACTCCAGTTTCCCTCTGGGTTGCAGAGGAAGAGAGATCGGTGATCTCTGGTGTTGTTAGTGACAGGTTGTCATTAACAGTTTCCCTCCGGTATGTGGAGGAAGGGAGAGGATTCTCCGGTTGTGTTCTAGGTAGGAGCTAGAACAGGTTTCAAGTTCTGTGGGTAGCAGAGCTTGGTTGAGGGATTTGTTTCCCTTGGTTGTTCAAGCTGTGTGGCAGCATGTTGTTCGCAGACTGAGTCTACAGTGATCTAGCATTGTCTAGTGGAATCCTCATTCTAGTTGGAGTGAGGGGTGGATGTAGATTGCGGACTGCAATCGAACCACCTAAAAACCGAGTGCCTCCTCTGTGGTTTGCTATTGTTATCTGCGCTATTCATCTGCTTGTCTCTTTGCTTCCATGTGATCAGTTCTTCATTCTCATTTACTTATACTGCCTTGCTTGGTGATTGTATTTACATTTCTCTGTGTGCGGGTTAAGGAGGGGCGTTAGCAGCAGAATTTATTTTCCGCCTAAGTTTCTACAAATTGGGAGTGATCTATTCATCCCCCCCTTCTATATCACTATTGCTACGCTAACACATCATGTCAACGCCCCAGTCACCGGGCCCAACCAAAGGTCCTAACCAGCTAGCCGTGACCCATGGCAGCATCAGCAATCGATTGGGCCCACCTACGATCACTCAGTTTGCTGGTTTACCCGCGTTCAACACAGCTACCTGAGCCGACCCAGGGGCGCTCTGACTACAAGCCACGCCACGTGGCACCCAGCCACGAGGCCGAGGTCTACCCCCGAGTCGCCTTCCTCTAGCTCTCTGAAGTCACAGGAAGACCCATATGGGCCAACCACAAGCTTCAGGAGCTCACAACACCCTTATACCATCCACACACGTGTGTCGGGAATTTCCCCGAGCACTCGATGGGCACATATGCTCCAGCCACTCTATAGCAAGCCGGAGCCCAACTCGGGACTCCCAGCAACCCATCGCGTCATGCACCACCATCGTGCGCCCTCGCACGCGGATCGACCTAAACCCTTCCCTGCCCCTTCAACTTCCCTATAAATTCCACCCCTTGGAAGTTCAAGGGGCATGGCATGCAATGCAAGAACCTACGACCTAACTGCTGCACCCTTGGACTTCCGTAGGCATCCAGCAAGGGTCGAGGATGTGAGGAGCTAAGTGCGCACGTGGTTGCCTTGTTGATCGGCTTGTACACGCCGAGGGTATGTCACACGTACTCCCCTCACGCGGTGTCTAGCCATCGTACACATGTCCATCCCAGTCGCATATAGGGTGTTTTGACAACGATGAACACACCCGAATCTTGGGTCCGCCCGCGTATGACAACCCACGGTGGCTACACATACGCCATGATGCCGTACCTACTTTCGACACGGAACCGCATGCCTACTGCTCACCCCGAGCTGGCCGTTTTTCACTTTGTTTGATGACTCGAGTTAGCCAGACCCTAGCCTGAGAGTAATATTCCTGGGGCCGGCCTCGACTCCCCAGCGTGACGACATTCACCTTCTGAGGCTCGGACCCGACCGCTCACCTTGAGCCGCGTCCAACCTCTGTCAGGCGCCAGCCCACGACCGCCCCTGCCACCTAAGCAGTCGGGCTTGTCTCGATCTCCTTATGGAGGGCCTCTGTAAAACACGCGGATATCCGCCTTGTCCAGCATTGACCCGGGGACCGACCTGCGCGTCAGAATTGTCCCGTGGCTTGCGCCAGTTGTACTTTGGCCTCCTCGACCCATTTGTAAAGCCCACGTGGCTCTCATACAGCATGAAACCAGTTGAATACATGTACATGTACTCGGGTCTCAGCCTCTTCACGGCGCCTAATTCCTTCAATCACAACGGTGCCCCCGGCACCCGACTTCCAGTCACACTAGGCCCCGAGCACGACCATCGAGGTCTCCCGACGCCCACCTCCTTTAGTCACAACGGTGCCCCCGGCACCCGACTGCCAGCTACTCCAGTCACATTGAGGCCCATGACACCCGATCACTCAACAACTCCAGTCATAACGGTGCCCCCAGCACCGGACTACCAGCTACTCTAGTCACATCGGGGCCAGCGACACCCGATCACTCAACAACTACAGTCACAACGGTGCCCCCGGCACCTGACTGCCAGCTACTCCAGTCACATCGGGACCCACGACACCCGATCACTCAACAACTCCAGTCACAATGGTGCCCCCGACACCCGACTACCATCTACTCCAGTCACATCGGGGCCCTCGGCACCCGATCACTCAACAACCACAGTCACAACGGTGCCCCCAGCACTCGACTGCCAGCTACTCCAATTACATCGGGGCCCACGACACCCGATCAATGAACAACTCCAGTCACTACGATGCCCCTGGCACCCGACTGCCAACTACCCCAGTTACATCGGGGCCCGCGGCACCTGATCACTCAATAACTCCAGTCACAACGGTGCCCCTGACACCCGACTGCCAGCTACTCCAGTCACATCGAGGTCCACAACACCCGATCACCCAACAACCCCAGTCACAACTATGCCCCCGGCACCCGACTACCAGCTAGTCCAGCCACATCGAGGCCCGCGACACCCGACCACTCAACTTCCCCATCACAACGGTGTCCACGGCACCCTCACTGCCCTGACCTCGACACTGTCTCATGTCGGGAATACATTGTGACGCTCGCCCGGGGCGCCATCCTACCGAGTCACAAGTCCTTTGATGAATGCCACGTACTGATACAGAACTACCCACACAATAATGCAATGACCCGGGGGTCGTCATAAACGACAGAATTATCCCGTGGCTTGTAAGCATTTGTAATAGGCTATCATGCCCCCATATAAATACCTTTCATGGCATATAAGTCATGTAATCCAGTCAGGGAGCGGATCCCCCTCCATGCCAGAACTAGTCTCTCTGCCCCCAGTTATCCCTGTTGTGTTGCTGTTGCCCTATCAATGTTGCAAAGACTAAACCCTCCCGAAGTTGCAGCTCCTAGGGTCCATGACTCTCTCTTCGACAGTAGAAACAAAGGTGTTCGGATTCAATCTGATGTAAAATAAACACCGGTTGCTTGCGACCGGTGGGGAAAGACGTCCAGTACACGAATCACCAGAATCGCCTGTGCACTTGTGCCAGCGGAACCTCCTCCACTCCACGTGGCGCACGACATTTCGTGCTTATGTGCCGTGCCCTGGCGGCACATCCCCAGTCAATCACTTGGTTCCGCGGATAATCATCGAGAAATCGACTGGCACGCCCGCATTCAACCCAGCCATCCCTATCCCAGTCTCCCAAAATGATTAGCCATACGCCATCCCTTCCAGTGCGTTCATATCATTCTCTCTGCCTTGTTTTCAATACCCCCGGAATCCCCAGGTGCCCAGTCAACCTATCTCGGCCTTTCGTAAAAGGCGAGTGTGTGCCCCCGCCGCGAGGAGAAAACAAGAAGGGGTTGTTGTGTCCCCTGGTTTTGATGATAACAAATCACAAATCATTAGTAGATGTTTGAAAAAAATCTAACTTAATTTGGTTTGATAAATTGATTAAAGAAGTGCAGAAGAATCCCACTAAGTGATGTCTCGACACGGCCCAATCATGCCTCGACACATCCAGAAGAGATTATGTTGAAATTCCAACATTTGAGCTCCAGCATACCAAAATCTGTCGACACATCCAACTCATGTCTCGACACATCCAGAAGAATTCAAGCTGAAGTGTTCTAACTAAGTATTTGGATTCACCGATGTCTCGACACACTGAGTGAAAAGTGTCGACACATTCGTGTGATAATCTCTGCACAAGGCGCTCATGTCTCGACACCTTCTTACAACAACTCTGCACATGGCTCACATGTCTCGACACCGTTTGGTGTTGTCTCGACTCATCAGCCATGGTTCTTCAAGATTTCAAAGGGATGTCTCGACACATTGACAGAAAAGTGTCGACACATCCACGATCAAGCAGAACGATTCTCCAAGATATTCAAAGGAATGTCTCGACACACAACCAGGAAAGTGTCGACACACTGTGTTCATCCAGAACCGATCTGAATCCGATGAAAGCTGATTTCAAGATCTGAAACTTAATCCAGAGTATCCGTTTGCTCTGGAAAAAGTCGTCAGATTGCGTCGGTGTCAAAAGACTGTGATTTAGCAGAGATATTTTCTGAAGGAAATTGTACCTTTGCTGCTATGGTCTCCTACCTACCCACATTCCTGTAGACTTGACAAGAATGGAGTCAACTGCAGAAGTGGAAGCAGATCAAATAATGTGGATGTGACATTCTAGGTGTTGCTTGAAAGAGTGGACAACGTTGGTGTCGCCCAAGGATACCAATATACATAAGGAGCATGAGCTCCAGTTTGAGGGAAAAGGAAAATAGCAGCAAGCGAGCTGAGAAGAGTGCTGAGGACAAAACGAAGAAGAAGAAAGCTTGCTACTCTTCGTCCTGATGCTGCAGGCGTGAGTGAACCTAGAAGAAGACATTTTATCTTCCTCACGATAAATAGGAATCTTCCGTGGCTACTATGAAGATTCAACGAGAAGAAGAACGCCAAGGCTTTCTCAGGCTCATTCCCAGACAAGAGACTTCTTTGTCATAGCGCTTTCATTACGATACTCTATCTAGCCATTTCATCTTTAGTTTACTTTTCTTCTAAACAAACTTCATATCATTAGATCCCTACCTGCGTGTAGGAAGATAGAAGGTGTGGTCGCCTATCTGTGTGGTTTAGGGTGTGATCCCACAAGCTATGTGATAGCGTTTTGTGAGAGTGTATCTCTTAGTCAGAAGCTGTGAATCAGCTGTTGTGCGTTAGCACTAGTGAAGCCTCATTGTGTTATGTGAGGGGTGGACGTAGGTCTCTAGATTGAGACTGAACCACCTTAAAGATCTTGTCTTGTGGTTTGTCTTCTCTCTTGTTCCAACGGTAGAAGCTTGATAGGACCGTTTCCAGGCATACTGTGTGCATCTAGCTTCTCAGATATTAACTAATATCTGCATCCTTATCTTCTGTGTTAGTCTTAGTTTTTATTTCCACAAAGAAGGGCAAAAAGGGGCTGATCTATTCACACCTCCCCTCTAGATCTGCCTATCACCACTCTACATGTGATATCAGAGCTAGTCTCTCTGTATGTGGTCCAACAACCTTGAGAGAACTGGTGATATGACAACTAAGGGGCCTATGGCTGAAGGACATTCTGTAAATAGGCCTCCCTTTTTCACTGGGACAAATTATCCTTACTGGAAAAACCGCATGCAGGTCTTCATTGGATCCCAGGATCATGATGTCTGGCGAGTGATCAGCAAGGGACCATTTGAGCTGCCTCCGGAAGAAGATACATAGACTCAAGAACAGAGCAGGCAATCAACTTTGAACTGGGGTGCCAAGCACATCATGCAATGCTCCCTTCATCCAACTGAGTACTCAAGGGTGTCAACTTGTAAAACTGCAAAAGAGATGTGGGACCGCCTTAAGGTAATATATGAAGGGACACAGTAGGTACGCGCAACCAAAGTAAACATGTTAGTGTCTGAATATGAAAAGTTTGGAATGAAATCTGATGAGTGCATTTCAGACATGTATGCTAGGCTAACCATGCTCACAAATGGCTTGACTGAGATATGTAAGACCTACTCTGAACAGGAGATAGCAAGGAAAATTTTGAGATCATTGACTCCCATTTGGCATACAAAGGCCACAGTGGTTGAAGAATCAAACGACTTAACTACCATCAAGGTAGAGGAACTCATAGGGTCCTTGATGACCTATGAGATGAATATGAAGAACAAAGAGGCTGAGGTAAGTAAAAAGAAGCCGCTAGCTCTTAAAGCTGGACCAAGCTCTAAGGAGTTATCTGAAGATGAAGAGCCTTCAAGCAGCAACACTGAAGAAGATGAAGTTGCTCTATTGACAAGAAAGTTTAAAAGATTTCTAAGAAAGGAAGGTACTGGCTTCATTAAGAAGAAGTCCCAGGTAAAACGAGGGTTCAGGCCATGACCTGAAAATGCCAAAAAGTCTGAAAAGCTTGTATGCTACTCTTGCAGGAAACCAGGACACATCAAGTCTGAATGTTCTGAAGAAGCTAAGAAAACTGTGCCCAGGTGGAAGAGCAATAAGAAGCAGGCCATGGTGTGTACTTGGAGTGATGATGAAGAAGAAGAAAATGAAGACAACTCCTCTGAAGAAGAAAAAGATGATCTCTGCCTAATGGCCAAAGGAGAAAATGACATCGAGGTGAGCTCTCCCTTTGAGCATTTCTCCACGGATAATTGGGAAGAAGCTTACTTTGAACTGATGAATAAATATGAAGTATACAGAAAAGAAAACAAAATCTTAAAAAAGAAGGTTGAATCCTGTGGGCATGATAAAACTCTCAATGAAAAGATAACCTCTCTAGAAACTGAAATTGAAGATTTAAGAAAAATGAATGAAAATATTGAAGAAGGAAAAAAGAAATGAGAGATTTGGAAGATGAAAATGAGAGGCTAAGAGATGAAATCGATGAATTGAAATTGAAAATACAAAGCTATGTAAAGGACAACAACTTGTGCAATAAAAAGTCAGAAGCCTTTGAACAAGTCAATTCACAGCTGTTGAAAGAAAATTGAAAACTTCAAAAGGACCTAGCAGATAAACAAACCTCTCTTGAAATTTTTTTTGATGGAAGTGAAAATTTGAGTGCCCTGCTAGGAACTAAAATAAACTTCAACAGAGAAGGGCTAGGATATGAGCCTACCAAAAAGAAAATATTTGGGCTAAAGACCACCACCTTTGTATCATCTTCCGAAGCATCAACCTCAAAATCAACACACCAAGAAAATGTTGAAAACAAAGGAAAAGAGAAGATAGGAGAACCAATTAATAAAACTTTCAACAACCAAAAAGGGTTCACAAACAATCCCAAACAGGTCGACACCTGTCCAAGCCTCAGCCTGTACATTACAAAGGAAGAAATAGCTACAATGCTAGAACAGGTCGGGACACTCCATGGAATAGGTCGACACCCACCAGGTCAAACGTCCAACAAAATCCCAGGTTTACACCAACAGGTCGACAGTTTCCATACAGGAGGTCGACACACCCCTTGTCCAGAAACAGTTATAGACGGACTGAACATTGGACAGGTCGAGACTTTGCCTTCTACAAATCGACACCTCTATGGGTAAGAAACAATAATGCTCCCTATGGTCATAGGTTCACTCAACCCCAACGACCTAGGCAATATGCCACCTCCTACTAATCTAGACCAACAAACTGGAACAGATGGTCTAATCAACAATCCTTCTCCACCACTTCCAAAACTCACAAAATCCAAAAGACTAAAGAGAAGAAAAAATAGAACTTCCAACAAAGCAAAGATGCTAAGAAAGTTTGGATTTTGAAGTCTATCTTATCCTACTTTGCAGAAATGAAGAAACTATTGGGACCCAACTGTCCTTGGGTTCCAAACATTGTCACTTAATTCCTTGTGCGGGAGTGTCTTGCAACCGTGCACAACCGTTGGTATCTTAACAGTGACTGCTCAAGACACATGACTGGAGACAAAACCAAATTTTGTCTCCTGTTTGAAAAGGAAGCTGGACATGTCACATTTAGAGGAAACAACAAAGGAAAAATCATTGGTTGAAGTAAAGTTGGTAAGAACCCCTCCAAATCAATTGATAATGTATTACTTGTTGATGGTCTGGAGTACAATTTGCTGAACATTAGCCAACTATGTGATAAAGGTCATACTGTTTTTTTTTGACTCAAATGAATGTAGGATCTTGCAACCTAATTCTAAAGAAACCAAGTTTTCTGGTAAAAGAGTCAATAACGTGTACATGATTGACTTAGATGACCCTGTTCACATAAATCTTTATCTTGCTGCATCCAAATCTGAATTAGCCTGTTTGTGGCATCGCAGACTAGGACATGTCAGTTACAACACTCTTCATAAATTGGTGAAACATTCAATTGTCAAAGGTCTGCCTGAAATTAAATTCAAACTGAATAATAAGATTTGTGATGCATGTGCTCAAGGAAAACGGACTAGAAAGTCATTCAAAAGCAGAACTGAAAACTCATCATCTAAACCACTTAAACTAATTCATATGGACTTGTTTGGTCCAACCAAAATAGCTAGCTTAAGTGGTAAAAGATATGGTTATGTCTTGGTGGATGATTTTACTAGATTCACTTGGGTATTCTATCTTGCACATAAAAATAATACCTTTGATGAGTTTCAGACACTGTATATGCAAGTGAAGCAAGATGGTAAGTTTAAAATTTCCAACATTATCTCAGATCATGGTGGTGAATTCGACAATACTGACTTTGAAAATTTGTGTAGGACTGAATGAATCATTCACAAGTTTTCATCACCACGGACTCCTGAGCAAAATGGGGTAGTTGAGAGGAAGAACAAAACTCTCATAGAAATGGCACGCACAATGCTTGCTGAAAGGCATCTACCAAGGAAATTTTAGGCTGAAGCGGTAAACACTGCATGCTATATCATTGGCCGCTCAATGGTAAGGCCCCTCACCAAAATGACTCCATATGAGCTGCTGAAAGGTAAAAAGCCATCTCTCTTTAACATGAAGGTGTTCGGGTCAAAGTGCTTTGTTCATAACAATGACAAAAGAGTTCTGGACAAGTTTGAGCCTAAGAGTGAAGAAGGGATACTCCTTGGGTACTCTGACAAGTCTAGAGCTTATAGAGTCTATAATGTTAGGACCCTTTGTGTAGAAGAATCCCCTCACATTACTTTTGATGAGATTGATCATAACAACTCTTGCAGGGAAGATGATGAAGGGGAATTCCTGAACATAAGAGGAAAGGAGGAACTTCCACAAGAAGAGACACAGACAAATGAGGACCAAGGAGAACCAAATAATGCTCCAGTCACCGAGGCAGATGAAGGTAATGCTCAACCTGATCTAAAAGTGTTGAAAGATCATCCGTTGGAAAACATCTTAGGTAATCTGCATGACCAAACCAAAATTAGGTCTCATTTCAAAATTATGGATGAAATTGAACAACTTGCTCTTGTGTCTCAAATTGAACCCAAAAATGTTATAGAGGCCCTAAAAGATGAAAACTGGATCAATTCCATACATAATGAGTTAAACCAGTTTTTAAAAAATAAAGTATGGCATCTTGTTCCAAGGCCTAAAGAAAAATATGTCATAGGAACAAAATGGGTGTTTAGAAATAAGCTAAGTGAAGATAGAAAGATAGTAAAAAATAAATCTAGATTGGTGGCTCAAGGGTATAATCAAGAATTTGGCATAGATTATGAAGAATCTTTTGCTCCTGTTGCTAGACTTGAGGCCATTAGAATTTTGCTGGCATTTACATGTTCTCATAAGATCAAACTGCAGCAAATGGATGTTAAGAGTGCTTTTCTTAATGGTCTTATTAAAGAAGAAGTCTATGTAGAGCAACCCCCCAATTTTGAATGCACGTTTTTCAAAGATCATGTTTATAAGTTGGACAGGGCTTTGTATGGCTTGAAGCAAGCACCTAAAGCTTGGTACGACAGACTAAGCTCATACCTCACCGAACAAGGGTATTCAAGAGGTAATGTAGATCAGACACTATTCACCAAGAAACAAGGTAAAGATATCTTGATAGTTCAGATTTATGTGGATGACATAGTGTTTGGGTCCACTAAACCTCAAATGTGTGAAGAGGTTGCTAAACTCATGACCAATGAATTTGAAATGAGTCTAATGGGTGAGCTTCAATTCTTTCTTGGCTTGCAGATTAGTCAAAGCAATGAAGGCTACTTTATCAATCAAGCCAAGTATGTGAAGGAGTTGCTAAAAAAGTTTGATCTAATCAACTGTAAGCCTTTAGGAACTCCAATGGGGACTGCCACTTCACTGGGTGCAGATGAACAAGGTATTCTTGTAGATGCAAAGAGATAAATAATTATCATTGGATCATTTCTCTATTGATGTGACACAACCCCTTGGACCTAAATTAGCAAGCAGGAATGACCCGGTGATTTCACTCAAGCGGACTCACCCGCGTAGCGTGCACCCGGGTCCGTAGGTGGATCGGCGAGGGGGATGAGGGTCCGGGGTTGGACCTTGGGGTTCTAGTGGTATGGCTAGCTAGGGGAGGAACCCAATGGTCCAGGGATGCCCAATTCACTGGTGGCCGGCATGCCGAGTGTAGTACCCCAGAATTTATATAAATAATTTTTTGATTATAAATGGAATTTTCTGGAATTTATTAGGAATTTATAAAGGGCTAAATAGATTAATAAATGGATTATTGAACTAATAATGGATTTTAAGGCCCAATGGTGTTAAATAATTAGCCTAGCCTATTCAATTAAGACTCAAAAGGTTTAAGGACCAAGCCCATTAAGTTTGGCCCATATTCTAGAAAGTTATTTAACCTATTCACGAATTTTAAAGGACAAATACTATTTTTATAGATAATTATATAGATAAAATGAATAAAAGAGTTTTATTAAATTGAAACTCTGCACACATTGGACATAACGGTCTATCAGGCGACCGCTACAGTGGTGTAACGCAACTAGACACGACCGTTACACCCTACTGATTCCGTAAGTTGAAGAATTTGCTAAAAGATTGGATCTTTGGGATCCTATCTACTAGTGACCTAATTAGAAGGATGTGTAAGGTTGTTAAGGACTCTTAGGGATCAGGTTTTGGTCAACTAAAGGCTCTAGAATCGATCTAATCATTGAACCCTAGTCAAATCTTTATAAATAGGACCCAGTTCTGAACTAAGCGACCCTTACTTTTGGCTCATGAAGAATAAATGTAAGGAGATAGAATTTCGGGTAAGTCCTTTGGAACTTTTTGTTTATAATACTAAGGTCTAACAACTCTTAAAATTTCATGTTAGGAGATCAAGTAACCAAGGAGATAAAGGCTTCTAAAGTCGCTGAATCTGTCATAGCAACCTAGGATTCAGAGTAAAGGACCACTGAAGATCAAGGAATTAGGACGCCTAAACGAGGTAATTAGAGTTCGATGTTTTAGAACTTTTTGTTCCCCTTAGATTAATCTTCTTACCCACCAAATTGCACATCTTTAGGTAAAGAGATTGGAGAGTTAGGGCAACGTGAAGTTGCTGAAAAACTACATGAAGAAGAGAACTAGGGCGTGTCTTGAAGACCCAAATTAGAAGTGTAAAGCCCAGGGAAAAGGTAGGTCATCTCATGAACAGCAAAAAGATCTTGTTAGGGATGAAAGCCCTCTGATTTGACTTGATTTCATGCATTATAGATTGTGAATTTCATGTTTTAGTAAGTTCATGCATACATGCATACCTTTAGCCTAACCAAAGATAAAAGATATCATCTTGTTTATTCACTACGACCTATGCATATACTTGGCCTTTACTTCGTTTATCATGGCTAGACTAGTTAGTGATTATGATTCTTCTTGCATGGACATAGTTTCTTATCTTTACTATCAGCAGAATCTCTGACGGATGAGGTTAGGACCGTCACATGATTGTAACGACCCTGCCATAAGCCGTCACACTCTCTGTGGTATTTAAATTGATATGTTGTCTCTGACGCACCATACCAGGAGCGTTACCATACTGTAACGGCCCCTCGACAAACCATCACACGGACTGTAACGCGCCTATGCTAGACCGTTAGAACACTATTTTCTATCAACTCGAGACAGAATGGAAATTAGTCAAGTCTACTTATAGATAAGCCTAGTTATCTAAGTTTTGACCTGATATCATGACTTTGAGTTTATTTATTGATTCATGATAGAAATTGCATGATTACAAGCATTTGAAGTTATTTTGAGTTATGTTAATTTCATTGGCTAAAATTTATAGTTTATATTTAATTTATGATTTCGAATGATGTATTGACGGAGTTTTATCATATTTTTACACTGTTTTATAGACTTTTCTATCTATAGAGTCATTTTTCTTTAAGTGCATGGCATATATTCCGGTATATGGCCATTAGTTCACACTTTGCACTATAGGAACATTATCTTGAACATGAGGACCTCTCTATTGGATATTCCTTCCAATGGACTAGGAAATCTTATTTCAAGGCCTCCGCAATTCTCCGCGAGCCTGGGATTCCCACTAGGACGCCGAGTTGGTTGTACCATAAAAGCCCAATTGTTAGAAAGCCTTATCAAAGTTTCTGGTTCTAGATATGTAACGGATCCATATTAGACCGTCATTCTCATATAATGGCCTAATATATGACCGTCACATTTACTGAGTCCGTTTTATTTATTTCTGGATTCAGCCTATTGTAACGGATCAAGACTAGACCGTCACGATCATGTAACGGCCCAGTGATTGACCGTCACCTTGTTAAGTCCAGTTAACCCAAGGTTTTACCAAAGTGTTGATATTCTAAAGTTCCTAGATGGATCATGGATGTTCTAGGACTTGTCATAATGATCAAGATACTTAATTTAATTTATGGAAAATGAGGAATGTATCGTTATGCTGTCGAATTATTCCCATAATCATAACCTTGTTTTAAGTCATTCTTGACTCACATTTCTTAATTGAAGCGTTCATTCATTGAACTATTATTATCATGAGTTTATTGAACTTATTACATTCTTGGCCATACTTTATTGTTATATGCGTGGAAATAGCTTGATTTATACTTGAAGATGCGATCGAGCACTGATTATGTTCAAGGGCTCTATGCTAGTCCCCTCGGCTGATTGCTGAAAACATACTATTATAAAACATGGGGTATGATGCTACAGGCGTCGCATTACGTCGGGAGTACTTTCTTTATAAATAAGTGAAAATCCATGGCATCATGAAAATACTTGTACATGACTATTGCTTGATATTCCACAGAAATTCATGAAGTACTTGCTCATAAGCAAAAGATGCTGGAGTGATGATTATGTGGCTTGCTAGTACATTCTCGAGATGTTCTTGCTCATGAAAGGCCATATCATGTTCTTGTGACATTCGTGCTAATTCATACTTGCTCATTCTATTATCTTTGTTACTTGGGTTATTCGCATGATTGATCGCATTCGCATGATTTTACCTAAATTCCTTAGAGCTAAAATGCTAATTACTTAAACATTGCTAATCATGTTGATGCAAAGATACCTACTGGGCAAGTGTGCTCATTACCTATTTCTAATCTTTTTCAGGAGATGGAAGTGATACGAATTCGGATTCGAGTTATACAAGTAGCGGGTTCGAGAGCGAATGAAAGTCATATCAAATTGAGAGTGAAACTTAGGAAGTCTACAATGTTTACACTGAGTTTATGTAATTTCTTGTTTCTTGAGTCTAGTGGAATGGAAAAATGATGGAAAGGTTATTGTACTTGAATACTTGATTATTAATGAAATAAAGTTGGATTTTAAGTAATTATTGTGCGATTACATTCTTATGTGTGATTGCCTTGCGCTCTGATCGTTCTTGCTTGCAAGAGACTTACCATGCCGGTTGTTCGCGTTCCTCGAGCGAGTCTTTCCCTGTAATAAAGGCTCGGGGCGTGACAGTTAAGTTGGTATCAGAGCCTAAGTCTCAGGACTTAGGGAGAAGAATCATGTCATAGGATAAGTCCAAGATTTAAGGACCCTTACCTATGAACTAAGGGAGAAATTTCCATACCCATGTGAGAATTGGGTAGAGCCCGGGATAAGATAGTTAATTAGCTTTAAGATTTATTTTCTTCCAACTCCACGAGAAATAACAAGTTGTTATATTTCTCTCAGGTACTCTTCAAATTTATTCTCGTCCTGCATTTGTGCGATTTGATTCTGGTGCCTCTCATTCTTTTATCTCCACTACTTTTGCAAAAATATTACCAATCACATCAGTTCCTCTATTTTCAGATCTTGCTATAACCACACCCTTAGGTTCTGGAACAGAACTTACCAAATATTATCCTGATAGTGAAGTAATTGTAGAAGGTCACAAGCTCCCCACAAACCTAGTATGCCTTGACATAAAAGGGTATGATGCCATTTTAGGGGTAGATTGGCTTATAGATCATGATGCTGATATTAACTGCCGAAATAGGATTTTATCCTTCCGGAAACCTGGTCTTCCCAGATTTTCCTTCCTTGGCATCAAGTATAGGAAACATCGCACTATCATTTCTTCTCTTCACGCTTGCAAACTTATCTCGCAAGGATGTAAAGCTTTTCATACTTCTGTCATTGTTACCAAATCCAAAAAAATCATCCTAGCAAACATTCCTATTGTAAATAAGTTTCCAGATGTATTCACATCCGAATTACCTAGTTTACCACCCGAGAGGGAAGTGAACTTCACTATTGAACTCATTCCAAGAGTAGCACCTGTTTCTATAGCCCCTTACAGGATGTCCCCCACGGAACTTAAGGAACTAAAAAGGTAGTTGTAGGAACTACTAGACAAGGGTTTTATTAGACCTAGCACATCCCCTTGGGGTGCGCCACTTCTTTTTGTCAAGAAGAAGGATGGCTCTCTTAGGATATGTATAGATTACCGACGACTGAATCAACTTACAATCAAAAACAAGTACCCGTTGCCGCGTATTGATGAGCTCTTCGATCAGCTTTCAGGAGCAGAGTATTTTTCTAAAATAGACCTCAGATCAGGTTATCATCATCTTAGAATTAAAGAAGAAGATATTACTAAATCAGCTTTTTGAAGTCGTTATGGCCACTATGAATTCGTGGTAATGCCGTTTGGGTTAACAAATGCCCCAGCAGCATTTATGCAACTTATGAACAGTGTTTTTCAAACATATCTGGACAAGTTCACCGTCATCTTCATTGATGATATCTTGATATATTCCAAGAGAAAAGAGGAACATGAAGAACATTTGAGGATAGCCTTGCAAACATTTAGAGAACATAAACTTTATGCCAAGCTTAACAAGTGTGAATTCTGGCTCAAGGAAGTTTCATTCCTCGGCCACATTATTTCAAAAGAAGGTATTGATGAGGATCCTTCGGAAGTCGAAGCTGTCAGAAATTGGAGCCGGCCAACGACTGTATTAGAAGTATGAAGCTTTCTGGGTCTAGCTGGTTATTATAGGAGGTTCATTAAGGACTTCTCAAAAATTACAGTTCCTTTAACGAGACTCACAAGAAAAGAAAATCCTTTTGTCTGGTCGGAGGAATGTGAAAAGAGTTTTCAAATTCTTAAGAATCACCTTACTACAGCTCCTATTTTAGCACTACCGGTAGAAGGTGGTGGATTTGAAGTATATACGGATGCATCTAGCATTGGCTTAGGGTGCGTCCTTATGCAAAATGGAAAGGCAATCTTTTATTCCTCAAGACAATTGAAACGTCACGAGGAAAATTATCTCGTGCATGATTTAGAACTAGCAGTTGTTATCTTCATCTTGAAAATTTGGCGTCATTATCTCTATGGAGAAAAGTTCACGGTCTATTCGGACCACAAAAGCTTGAAATACTTATTTTCTCAAAATGATTTAAATATGAGGTAGAGGAGATGGTTAGAATATCTCAAGGACTTTGATTTTGCTATTCAATATCATCCTGGCAAGGCTAACGCTGTAGCAGATGCACTCAGCAGAAAACCAATGGGTATGCTATCAAGTCTTATGATTAGTATGACTAATCTTATTCCTCAATTTGCTCAGATGAACTTAGATATTGACATAAAGGAAGAGGATTGCTTCATGACTAATATCCGAGCTCAACCAACATTAATAGAGGATCTGGTCAAGTTGTAAAATGATGATCTCGCGTTACTGGAGATTAAAGCCAACATAGAACAAAGGCTGGATTTCTCTGTTTCCAATGACGGAAGATTGTTATTTAAGGGGCGAGCGTGTGTACCAGATCATGAGGATACAAAGAAACTGATCCTAGAAGAAGCACATAAGTCTAAGTACACCATTCATTCTGGTGGTACAAAAATGTATCAAGATCTCAAAAGAAACTTCTGGTGGCCCAATATGAAGAAGGAAATAGCCGATTTCGTGTCTCGATGTCTCACTTGCCAACAAGTTAAGGCAGAGCATTTTAGACCCACAGGTAAATTGCATCCCTTGAATATTCCCGAGTGGAAATGGGAAAGCATAGGGATGGATTTCATTATGGGTTTACCTAAGACCCGAGGAGGACACGATGGTGTATGGGTAATCATAGACCACTTGACTAAATCTGCACATTTCATACCCATAAAAAGTTGATGGTCTGTGGATATTCTAGCAGCATTATACATAAAAGAAATTATCAAATTACATGGTGTCCCTATCACTATTATATCTGATAGAGATCCTCGATTCACATCACATTTCTGGAAGGGTCTACAAAACTCACTAGGGACTAGATTGAACTTTAATACAACATTTCATCCACAAACTGATGGTCAGACAGAAAGAACAAATCAGGTAGTAGAAGATATGCTCAGGGCCTGTGCTATTGATATCGGAGGAAGTTGGCATGATCACTTACCTCTAGTAGAGTTTGAATAGAATAACAGTTATCAGGCTAGCATACAAATGGCACCTTTTGAAGCCTTATATGGAAAAAGCTGTCGATCACCAATATGTTAGAACGAAATAGGGGAAAAGTAATTTCTAGGCCCCGACATTATCAGGGATTCTTTAGAGAAGATCAAGCTCATTCAAGAAAGAATGAAGATGGCGCAAGATAGGTAAAAGTCTTATGCTGATAATCGAAGACGCGACTTGGAGTTTCAGGTTGGAGATCATGTGTATCTAAAGGTTTCTCCGGGTCGTGGTGTTTGAAGATTTGACATCAAAGGCAAGCTAACACCCAGGTTCATTGGCCCATTTGAAATTCTCGAAATGGTCGGTGAAGTGGCTTATAGACTGGCTTTACCTCCACAATTAGCAGGAGTTCATGACGTATTTCACGTCTCTATGCTGAAAAAGTATGTATATGATCCTGACCATGTTATCACTTATGATAATTTGGATATTCAGAAGGACATGATGTACGAGCAAACACCAATAAAGATTTTGGAATGAGAAGTGCGTCAACTAAGGAATAAAGTTATTCCTATGGTCAAGATATAATGGAAGAAAACATGGCCATATGAAGTAACATGGAAAACCGAAGAAGCTATGCGGAAAAGATTCCCAGAATTATCAACTGTAAGTACACTCTCCACAATCTATATATTAAATTTGGGGACCAAATTTTTTTAAGTGGGGGAGGGTGTAGTATCCTAGAATTTATATAAATAATTTTTAGATTATAAATGGAATTTTCTGGAATTTATTAGGAATTTATAAAGGGCTAAATAGATTAATAAATGGATTATTGAACTAATAAAGGGTTATAAGGCCCAACGGTGTTAAATAATTAGCCTAGCCTATTCAATTAAGACTCAAAAGGTTTAAGGACCAAACCCATTAAGTTTGGCCCATATTCTAGAAGGTTATTTATCCTATTCACGAATTTTAAAGGATAAATACTATTTTTATAGATAATTATATAGATAAAATGAATAAAAGAGTTTTATTAAATTGAAACTCTGCACACGTTGGACGTAACGGTCTATCGGGCGACCGCTACAGTGGTGTAACGCACCTAGACACGACCGTTACACCCTGCTGATTCCGTAAGTTGAAGAACTTACAAAAAGATTGGATCTTTGGGATCCTATCTACTAGAGACCTAATTAGAAGGATGTGTAAGGTTGTTAAGGACTCTTAGGGATCAGGTTTTGGCCAACTAAGGACTCTAGAATCGATCTAATCCTTGAACCCTTACTTTTGGCTCGTGAAGAATCAAGGTAAGAAGATAGAATTTCGGGTAAGTCCTTTGGAACTTTTTGTTTATAATACTAAGGTCTAACAACTCTCAAAATTTCATGTTAGGAGATCAAGTAACCAAGGAGATAAGGGTTTCTAAAGTCGCTGATTCTATCATAGCAACCTAGGATTCGGAGCAAAGGACCACTGAAGATCAAGGAATTAGGACGCCTAAACGAGGTAATTAGAGTTCAGTGTTTTAGAACTTTTTGTTCCCCTTAGATTAATCTTCTTACCCTCCAAATTCCACCTCTTTAGGTAAAGGGAATGGAGAGTTAGGGCAATGTGAAGTTGCTAAAAAACTACAGGAAGAAGAGAACTAGGGCGTGTCTTGAAGACCCAAATTAGAAGTGTAAAGCTTAGGGAAAAGGTAGGTAATCTCATGAACAACAAAAAGATCTCATTAGGGATAAAAGCCCTCTGATTTGACTTGATTTCATGCATTATAGATTATGAATTTCATGTTTTAGTAAGTTCATGCATACATGCATACCTTTAGCCTAACCAAAGATAAAAGATATCATCTTGTTTATTCACTGCGACCTATGCATATACTTGGCCTTTACTTCATTTATCATGACTAGACTAGTTAGTGATTATGATTCTTCTTGCATGGACATAGTTCCTTATCTTTACTATCAGCAGAATCTCTGACGGATGAGGGTAGGACCGTCACATGATTGTAACGGCCCTACCATAAGCCGTCACACTCTCTGTGGTATTTAAATTGATATGTTGTCTCTGACGCACCATACCAGGAGCGTTACCATACTGTAATGGCCCCTCGACAAACCGTCACACGGACTGTAACGCGCCTATACTAGACCGTTAGAACACTATTTTCTATCAACTCGAGACAGAATGGAAATTAGTCAAGTCTACTTATAGATAAGCCTAGTTATCTATGTTTTGGCCTGATATCATGACTTTGAGTTTATTTATTGATTCATGATAGAAATTGCATGATTACAAGCATTTGAAGTTATTTTGAGTTATATTAATTTCATTGGCTAAACTTTATAGTTTATATTTAATTTATGATTTCAAATGATGTATTGACGGAGTTTTATCATAGTTTTACACCGTTTCATAGTCTTTTCTATCTATAGAGTCATTTTTCTTTAAGTGCATGGCATATATTCCGGTATATGGCAATTAGTTCACACTTTGCACTATAGGAACATTATCTTGAACATGATGACCTCTCTATTGGATATTCCTTCCAATGGACTAGGAAATCTTGTTTCAAGGCCTCCGTAATTCTCCGCGAGCCTGGGATTCCCACTAGGACGTCGAGTTGGTTGTACCATGAAAGCCCAATTGTTAGAAAGCCTTATCAAAGTTTCTGGTTCTAGATATGTAACGGATCCATATTAGACCGTCATTCTCATATAATGGCCTAATATATGACCGTCACATTTACTGAGTCCATTTTATTTATTTTTGGATTCAGCCTATTGTAACGGATCAAGACTAGACCGTCACGATCATGTAACGGCCCAGTGATTGACCGTCACATTGTTAAGTCCAGTTAACCCAAGGTTTTACCAAAGTGTTGATATTCTAAAGTTCCTAGATGGATCATGGATGTTCTAGGACTTGTCATAATGATCAAGATACTTAATTTAATTTATGGAAAATGAGGAATGTATCGTTATGCTGCCAAATTATTCCCATAAGCATAACCTTTTTTTAAGTCATTCTTGACTCGCATTTCTTAATTGAAGCATTCAATCATTGAACTATTGTTATCATGAGCTTATTGAACTTATTACATTCTTGGCCATACTTTATTGTTACATACGTGGAAATAGCTTGATTTATACTTGAAGATGCGATCGAGCACTGATTATGTTCAAGGGCTCTATGCTAGTCCCCTCGGCTGATTGCTGAAAACATACTATTATAAACCATGCGGTATGATGCTACATGCGTCGCATTACGTCGGGAGTACTTTCTTTATAAATAAGTGAAAATCCACGGCGTCATGAAAATACTTGTACATGACTATTGCTTGATATTCCACAGAAATTCATGAAGTACTTGCTCATAAGGAAAAGATGCTGGAGTGATGATTATGTGGCTTGCTAGTACATTCTTGAGATGTTCTTGCTCATGAAAGGGCATATCATGTTCTTGTGACATTCGTGCTAATTCATACTTGCTCATTCTATTATCTTTGTTACTTGGGTTATTCACATGATTGATCGCATTCGCATGATTTTACCTAAATTCTTTAGAGCTAAAATGCTAATTATTTAAACATTGCTAATCATGTTGATGAGAAGATACCTACTGGGCAAGTGTGCTTATTACCTATTTCCAATCTTTTTCAGGAGATGGAAGTGATATGAATTCGGATTCGAGTTATACAAGTAGCGAGTCCGAGAGCGAATGAAAGTCATATCAAATTGAGAGTGAAGACTTAGGAAGTTTACAATGTTTAGATTGAGTTTATGTAATTTCTTATTTCTTGATTCTAGTGGAATGGGAAAAGGATGGAAAGGTTATTGTACTTGAATAATTGATTATTAATGAAATAAAGTTGGAGTTTGAGTAATTATTGTGCGATTGCATTCTTATGTGTGATTGCCTTGCGCTCTTATCGTTCTTACTTGCAAGAGGCTTACCATGCCGGCTATTCGCGTTCCTTGAGCGAGTCTTCCGCTGTAATAAAGGCTCGGGGCGTGACACCAAGGGCGTGGGATATAAAGTTTCTCTCGCAACTCGCCCGCGGAGGTTACTCACGTAATTTACAATATAGTCCGAGCACTCACTCACTGACTGACGGTACTAAGATTCAATACTAAGCAAGCAAAATTAATCCAGTAGAGAAGTGTGGTCAGGAGCTCACCTGATCAGTGTGAAGATGTCGATCCCGGCCGGAGACCGGGTGAGCGGGGAAGCGTCGGTATTTCCCGCACGCTGCGTCGACGAAGCTTGGATCGCTAACCTGCTAATACATGCACTACGCCCTTGCAGAGGGGGTGAACTAAAGGTAGGGATAATCAAATTACAACCAAAATTATTTCCACGCAGGGAGGGGCGGTCAGCCGGCCAGGCGGGATAGGGAGGAAAGCTAAAGAGAGAGCCGATTGAATACTCCGCCGGTTCTGCCCACTTCTGGAACTACTTGACAGGTGGTCATTGTTGACACCGCCACAGACTCTGCCGGACTTGGAAGTCGCCAAAACTAGTGCCAAATCTTTGCTGATTAACTCGGGAGGGCTCCTGAATTTTTGTGGAATTTCCAGACGTCGTCGAAGGCCAGAGCAAGCTCTGGAACTAGACCACTCCGTTCTGGCTCTGACTGATCCCAGAACGCTGTTGAAGGAAGACATGGTCACCATGAATGCTCCCAGTGTCCGAATATGGTGGGACTAGAATGACTGTGATCGTGGTTGGATCCTGTTCGAGCAGCAACCAACGGGGTCAAAAATGGAGGTCGGGGCTGATCGCAAGGTTGAGAACAGTGAGAAGCTGTCTGACCGGATTCTGGAGAGCTGACCTGGCACACCTTGGGGAAATAATTTGGAACGGGGAGCTCCGAACTCCGAACGATGCTCCGCTTGCTGCGTTGGATAGAGGACTGGTAGTGCTTTGCTCCAGCCAAATGGCGCACCAAGATCCTCACCGATCTGGTTGTGAGAGCTGCTACAAGTCATCTCTGGTTGTCTGCTAGAGACAGTCAGCGCAGTCTGGCGAGGACAGCTCCATCGAACAGCACGGACGTCGAATGGAGGCGGGACCACCTCGCCTGCGAAGCTGACTTGACGATCTTTCCACCGGTATAAGATATGCTACCAGGAGATTCGCGATGACAAAGGGCAGCCTCTGGAACTCCGGGGTACTCTGCTGCTACAAACCTGTTTTAGGTGTGGGGTGGATAGGGGGTGCTAATAGGGGGAAGTGAGAAGGGGGACTTGGTGGAAATGGGGCTGGGGTGCTGCTTGGGGGAAGAGGGGCCAGGGAAGGTCAAACCAGGGTGTTATAGGTGGGTGTGGGCTGCTGGGGTCACAGCTAGGGAACCTGGAGTTAGGCTACGGCCTGGGCAGAGAGGGGGAGTTGGTGGAGGGCGCAAATGGCCTTGGGGTAGGGAGGGAGATGGAGTTTGAATTTGGCTTAATGGAGGGTGATTAATGCTGGTCTTGGGAAGGGGAAGGGGTGTGTTGGGAGATGGAGAGGTGTGTTGGGGAAGGGAAGGGGTGGCTTGGGAAAAGGAATGGTTGTGTTGGGAAGTGAAGGGTTGTATGGGGAGTGTCAAGGGTTGTATTGGGAGGGGAGGGAGTAATGGTGGGATTAAATGGGGTATGGGGAGGGGAGAGGGGTCTTAATGAGAGTTGAATGGGGAGGAGAGAGAGAGGATTTCAAAAATTGGGGGAGGGGAGGAGAGAGAGGGGGGTCGCCCCCTAGAGAGAGAAGGAGAGGGGAGAGAGAAAGGGTATCTCACCCAAGGAGGAGAAGTTACACAATTTTTATGGAAACTCAAAGTCAAAATATCATTCAATAGTTCTCAAGTGGGGGAATGGGGTCCTATTTATAGGAATCCCACATTTACACATAAGTCCCTGACTTTTGGACTAATAACAAGAAACCAAGGGAAGGGGGCGCCCATGGGCCTAGCGCATTGAATTGGGCCCATTAGCCTATTTAATTGACCCTATGACTCAAGACTTAGGTAAATGGTCCTTATACTTAGGTACTGGACTCAAATAAAAGGAAAATTACATGATAATAAAATGAAAAATACATCATATGACTCGAAATAAAGTGGCGAACAAGATGTAGCACTGCTGGTGATCATCAGGAACCTCAAAAAAATGTGGAGTGGACGGAGATGTCCCCATCATCTATCTAACTGCATCTAGACCAGACATTCAGTTTAGTGTTTATCTTTGTGCTAGATTTCAGTCTAGTCCTAGAGAGTCCCACTTGACTGATGTCAAGCGTATCTTTAGATACCTTGCTGGCACTCAAGAATTGGGACTATGGTATCCTACATCTTGTGAACTTTCACTTATTTCTTATTCAGATGCAGATTATGCATGATGCAAACTGGGCCGCAAGATCACTAGTGGCTATTGCCAATTTCTCAGTGGGTGTTTGGTTTCTTGGGCTTCCAAGAAACATCACTCGGTTGCACTCTCAACTGCAGAAGCAGAATATGTTGCTGCAGGGAGTTGTGGCACCCAAGTACTGTGGATCAAACATCAACTCTAAGATTATCTAATAGATCTTGGGTGTGTACCCATTCTGTGTGATAACACAAGTGCTATCAATCTTGCAAAAAATCCAGTCATGCACTCTAGGACTAAACACATTGAAATTAGGCATCATTTTATAAGGGATGAAGTTCTCAAAAATCACTTTGAGCTCCATTTTGTAGACTCAGAAAATCAGATTGCAGACATCTTCACAAAACCCTTAAGCAATGATAGGTTCACAACTTTAAGAAGAGAGCTTGGTCTATGTAGACCTCAATCCACTCAGGTTTGAGCTATCAATTACTCCTTTAATGATCTGCTTACTTGTCTTCACCTTGGTTGGAACATACATATCTAATTTGATTTAGATCTGGTACATTTGATATATGAACCTTGCCTTGAATGATGGTCACATTTAGGGGGAGGTTGCTTATACTTATGAATGTCTTTAATTGAACATCATGTTGTGACTGCATGGTATATCAAATGTTGAGAAGTGAAATGACAGGTTACGCCTGTCAGGAAACTCTCCTCATGCGTGAGGATAGGCCTCCGCCAAGTACCATGAGTCAATATTGCACATTGCTATCTGCATAGTTGATCTTTAGTGCATAAGCATGTTTAAAGCTTTAGCATCCAATCTAGCATTCCTCAATGGCAGCAAAAGGTAAAACCCTTATTGAATGGTAGTCTGAAAGAAGAAAGTCGGAGGCATTGGCAGTAAAAGATGACAGGTGTCTGTCAGAAATGAAGAATCATAGAAGCTAGCAGAGAACAGTTTGATGTACTGATATGTGTCGAGACATGCTGAACAATGTCTGTTGAACAGGTCGACACCTCACGGATATGTGTCGAGACATACTACTTAGAAACTGGTGTTCAGATCGACACCTTCAAGTCTTATTTCGAGACATGTCTCACTGCTGCCTTGGTTTTGAAGAACAAATGGAGAGTTTCCTTGACTCCCTCTTTCCACTGCTTCTTTCATTTCCACCTCAAATCTCTTGCCTGTGAACCTTCACTTTTCACCGAGTATCAAGTGAGGGGGAGTTGAGAAAATTTTCATTCATCTATACAACCCTGGGTGAGTCTTGTTGTATTACTCCTATTTAAGAAATGGTTGCTTGTTTATAATCCTCAATTTCGTGAATCATTGCTTTGAGTTTTTACCAAACTTGCATTCATAATAGGATTGAAACATTTCTTAAGTCCTTGAAAATAACCCGTGCCCCTGCATCTGAAACTTCACTGCAACTTGGCTCCTTTGCTTTTAAAATGGTTGGTATGTATTGTCTTTAAACATGTTCCCATCTTGAAGTCTATTAGAGAATACGCCTCTAAACAACCATGCTGCTAAATTCAGAGCAATGGCCTCTCTTCAGAGAAACTAGATCCTCCATCAATGAAATGAAGGATAATCTAGTCATGATGAGGGAAGTCAACTCTGTTCAAATGAATTCAGAAAGATAAGCTACACTAAGTAACCAGGGACTCTGGCGTCTAAACAACGTGTTTCCTTGAGTCAAAAAGTGAATACTATATCAGACTGGTTAATTAATTAAAAACAAAAAAAATGGGTTGGGGTTGACTCTAGAACATGTTTCAAAACAAAAAGGGTTATTGTTTATCTTCAATACTTGCTTATCTTTTTTTCCAATCATGCCATATGAATGTGATGAGTAAGTCAAATGGGCTTGGTTCTATTCTCTTAATTTCTTAAATGGTTACATCATATTATCTATTGCAAAAATGGTTTTTCTCAAACGTTTGCTACTCAAAAATGAGCTTATAAGCTTTAAACCGTTGGAACTTAACATAGGGGCATATACACAATTTCAAATTTTAGGGTTGTCTTTTTCAAAAGTAAAAATCTCAACTTTCCTCATTTAACTCGACGGTGAAAATCAATTTCTCACCCCCTCTTCATTTTCAAACCCTACTTCTCTCTCTTACACCCGCGCTCCGGCGATCCTGCACACTCTCACACTGGAGTTCGACGCCCTCGCCCCCTTCTCCGTTCTCTTGTGCCGATAGCCCCAGCTAGCCTTCGCACTACTCTGCTTCCCTTCCATCCACTCTCCATGGCTCCACCAGTCACCCGCGGCAAGAAGAAAGAGGTTGCTTCATCTAAGAAGGCCGCTGCCTCAAAAGCTCCGTCGGAAGGGCGATCCAAGCTTATTGAGGACCGCCCAACTGCAGAACCAGCCAGAAAGAGGGCTGCCGAAGCCTAGGGGTCCAAAACTGACAAGGGTTCACCGCTGCCAACTCCAGCCAAGCGGCCATGGCTGTCAGCCAAAGAAAAAGGGAAGGCCAAAGCTCAGTCAATCCCTCAGAAGCCCAGCACTGCTGCCTCTCCCAGGGAAGAAGACAATGATCCCACCAGGATTCTCTTCCCTATGTATGTATATTTTAGTGACCAAGAGATGCTTTTGTATTTTTCTGAGCTACTGCCACTGTTCGAGTTCCAAGGTTGGAAACTATTTTTGTCTGAGCACAGGGTATACTACCCATTTTTAGTTCAGCAGTTCTACAAGAACTTATTCCTTGATGAGAAAAAGAAAGTCCTTCAGACTATAATCAAGGGGGTTTCCATCAAGCTCACATCTAAGCTTCTTCACAAAGCTTTACATATACCCTGGGATGGGGAGATAGAATCAGAGGTTGAGATCGATTTGTCTGCAGCTTATACCCTCCTGACTGGCAAGCCTAGAAATCCTCAAGATGACACCCAACTTTTGGTCAAATCATTTGACACCATTCGGTTTCCCCCACTGCAGCGTCTACTACATCATATCTTCACTACGAGGATTACCCCACAAGGGGGTGGCAGAAGCAGACTTACTGAGAGACGTAGATTCCTTTTTTACTGTCTGTTCAACAAATACCATGTTTATCTTCCAGAGATTATGCTTCAGGTTATGGATAGCTTCACTTACAATAGGTGTAGCCTGCCTTATGCGGCACATCTTACTGCCATCTTTCATAAGGTTGGCATTCCTCTTGAAAAAGAGAAGTCCATATCCATTCCCTAGAGTAATGTCTACACCCTGAGCTTCATACAAAACTATATGCACTTCAAAAAGGAAGGTGACAAAATGGTGAGGAATCTACCTAGTCATGTACCTGACCCTTCTGTTCAGCCGGCTCCACAGGAACAGCCTCCACAAGACCATCCTCCACAAGGCTAGCCAGCATAGGACCAACCAGATTCAGAAGCATAGTTAGATCAGCATGAGGAAATGTTTCATGCAGATATCCACTTTGAGCAGGACCCTCAGCACCACAAGGCTCCCAACAGAGGGCTGAAACAGAATACATTTGTGAGATGATGTATACCTGGCTCAAGGACATCAAAGAAAATGTCCAAGACTTACACCATTTTATCAGCCAAAGGGATGAGCAGTTAAATCACAGGATTGACTCTCTGGAGACAGCCATCTCCCACCTGCAACATGAGTTCCAAGAGGCACAGGTCCTGCACCTGGCCAGCACCAGCACCATGCCTCCACCATAGTAGCCTCCTCCTTCACCCCCTCCTTGCTGATGACAAAGGGGGAGAAGTACTGAAGTCAAGCATCTGGCATATAGTTAGCATTTTCATTTAGCCTTTTGAATTGCTTGAACACACATCCTTGCTTGATCTGTACAAAACTATGTGGAGAGGGGGATTTCTGTAGCCCATTTAAGAGCAAGCCGAACTAGGTCAATCAAAACCAAACGAGGCCTAGCTCATCTAAGTGACCGCCCGCAGGGCCCACTTAGCATAAAAGCCCAATAAGATCACTCAGGATCAAGCACTTCCTCGGCGGCCATCAGGCTCGGAAGGCCCGAGCATCGGTCAGGTCGGTGGAAGACCCACGCCCGATCTATCCCCTCGCCGGGATAAAGGCTAGCGCTCAGCGCCCACTCTGACTGAGCCTCATCCGAGCTATGCCTATCGCCCGGACAGGGTTGGCACTCTTCATGCTTGGATCGACCGACGATTGCTTATCCACACTGCCGTTGAGAGCCCTTTATGAGCAAGAGTTCACAAGGATAAGGGACCCACGACCCCTCAAGGCTATAAAGATCCCACGATGAGGATGTAAAGAGCCCACGTTGAGGACGTAACTCCCGCCTGAAACTCCTCAGCTTACGGGACTCATGAGGCCAGCGCACTATTTATACCTGGGACTCCCTCCAGCGAAAGGTAAGGCCAACACATGCCCTAAACTTTCTGAGCAGGAACCACTTCACCACCTTGGTGGAGAGGGATCTCATGCATCTCCTTCATCCTCCCTTCATAGCTTCCACCACTGCTCTACTGACTTAGGCATCGGAGGGTTTTACCTAGGGAACCATCCCTGGGCCCCCCTGATCCGTTTCCCTTCCTTGCAGTTCACTACCCAGTGATCATCTACCTCAGCTCAGGTCCAGCGCGAGATCGCCCCTCTTCATATGGTGCCGTCTGTGGAAAACGATCAAAGAGCCAGCATGGTGCGAAGAAGTACAGGGAGGAGATCAGCCGGCGATAGGGGGAAGGCCATGGTGGTGGGGGGAGAAGGCCCTTCTCAGACCGCACAAGACTCCCCCTCCAACGCCAGCACCCCAGTCGACGAACCACCTCTGCCCCCGGCGGTAGGGCAACCACCCAACGAGGACGCTGACGCTTTCCAAACCCTCAATGAAAATCTAGATGTCCTCGTGGAACTCATGAGGACCCAGGCGGCCAAGGAAGGAAGGTCACGCATTCCTCCGGAAAGCCCTCCCCGCGGAGACGCATCCCAACACACTGCAGGAGGTCGCTTCACCCTCCGAGGATGGCAGCTTATTCGCAACAGGATAGGAGGACCTTCACAAGCCCCTCCTCCGGAGCAAGAGGCCTCCTCCACGCCGAAAAGGGAAAAACCTAGGGCACGCCGTCTGCACCCGGAGATCGAAGTCCCCAGGGAATGCCAGGACAGCCTACCATCGCGTCCCCCTAGCCCCACGGCGCAACGGCAGCCGGAGTTATCCCTCCGTCTGTGAGAGTTCGAGAGGCGCTTCGCAGAGTAGGAGCGCGCCTTACGCGCCTTGAAGAAGACCTCCCCAGCCAAGGACGAGGAGAAATCCCCATTCTCTTACTATATCTTGAAGGTAGAGGTATCTCCCAGAATCTCCATTCCGACCTTCAAGCCTTACGACGGCCAGGGCGACCCGACCGACCACTTCGACGCCCTAATGACTCTTCACGGGGCGTCTGACGGCATCAAATGCCAAGCCTTCGCGACCACCCTGGTCCAAGGTGCCCAAGCATGGTTCCGGGTCCTCGCCCCCGGATCCATCTGAGACTTCAAGCAGTTTGGGCGAGTATTTAGGGAGAGTTTCACTGGCAGCGGCCCCCCAAGGTTGGTAGTGGGTCTATTGGCTCTCAAACAGGCGCAAGAGGAGAAACTCCGGGCCTATATCAACCGATTTAAGTCGGAAGCCCTCAGAATCCCCCGCCTGGATGTAGCCTCGGCCATAACCACGCTGACCGGAGGCACCCGAGACGAGAACCTCCACCGCGAACTTGTCCTCCACCCTCCCTCGACCCTTGCCGAGCTAGTGACTCTGGCTTTATGCCATACTGAGTGTGAAGAAGTTCTCATCGCATACCGAGGCGCAACCGGCTCAAGTCGGGAGGGGGACAAGAAGCGAGCACCTGAGTCAAGCTCGGGCTAAGGAAAAAGGCGGAACCGAGACGGGGAGCACAAAGAATCGTCCCGGAAGTACAAGCGGTACACTCCCTTAATCGCTCTGGTGTACGAGATCTATGAAGACATCAAAGGCTCGGGCCTCCTCCGCCAACCCGAGCCAATGACATCAAAGAGCCACAATCGCATCAAGCATTGTCTGTTTCACAGTGATCACGGGCATCATACCGGCGATTGCCACCAGCTCTAGGATGAGATCGAGCGCCTCGTCCGCCAGGGACACCTATCCTGGTTTGTGGTCGGGCAGAAGGAAGACCGAGGCGCCCGAGAGGAGATCGACAACGCCCCTCATGGGGTCCACATCAATGTCATCGCTGGAGGAGCTGCATCAAGAGGAGATAGTAGCCGAGGAAGGAAGCATCATGTTGAGCGGACGAGCCGAGCCATCGAGCCTCCCAAGGCCCCTCCAAGTGAGCCCCAGGTCATAGTCTTCTCCGACCAAGACCTGGAAGGGCTAACCACCCCGCATGACTACGCCCTAGTTATATCGGCCATGATAAATCATTGTAACGTAGATAGAATTCTAGTTGACAATGGAAGTGCCCCTGATGTATTATCTTATGAGTGTTTTCTTAAGATGGGGGAGAATCCGTCTAAACTCCGCCCGATCCAAACCCCCTTTGCGGGTTCAATGGCCAGGCCACTTATCCCCAGGGAGCCCTGAGCCTGCCGATTACTCTTGGCACCCCACCCAAAACCATTACGGTTATGGTGGACTTCATAGTGATCAAGGGTATGATAGCATACAACGCAATCTTCGGCCGAGGGATCCTTAGCCGAACGAAAGCGGTGCCCTCTACCTATCACCAAAAGATGAAGTTCCCCACTAAACATGGGGTGGGGGAAGTTCGGGGCAACTAGGCGATGGCCAGAAGGTGCTACAATATCTCGGTCGAAGCAACAAGGCCAGACGGGAAAAACAAGGCCCCCCGGGAAGTCGAGGAAAAACCCGCAACATCCAAGCCTGGAGGTGAGTTACTAACGGTTTTCCTAAACGACGACCCGACCCTAGGAGTAAAGATTGGAGCCGACCTACCATCTGGGGTTCAGCAGCAATACAAAGAATTCCTTTCCGGGTACATCCAAGTCTTTGCATGGTCTGATGATCAACTCCCTGGGATACCGGAAGAGATAGTGATGCATAAGCTCAACCTTGACCCGACCATGAAGCCCGTACAACAACGCAGAAGGAAGCACGCGCCAGAGAAGCAGGCGATCATCAAGGAACAAGTCACCAAGGGGCAAAAGACTGGTCTTTTTAGATCGGTCTGGTACCCGACGTGACTGGCTAACGTTGTCCTGGTGCCAAAAGCTTCGGGAAAGTGGCGAATGTGCGTGGACTTCACCAACTTGAACAAAGCCACACCAAAAGATTGCTATCCGTTGTCGAGCATCGACCAACTGGTTGACTCAACCTCGGGCAATGAGATACTTAGCTTCCTGGACGCCTATTCAGGTTACCACCAGATCAAGATGGATCCGGAAGACATCGAGAAGACTGCCTTCATCATCGACAACGGCGTATACTGCTACACCCGGATGCCTTTTGGGTTGAAGAATGCTGGAGCCACGTACCAGAGGCTGGTCAACCACATGTTCGAGGGACAACTCGGCCGGAACGTCGAGGCCTATATTGATGACATGCTCATCAAGACCCCCAAGGCCGAAGACCACTTCGCCGACCTAGCTGAGACCTTCGACACTCTCCTGAGGTACAATATGAAGCTCAACCCCACCAAGTGTGCCTTCGGAGTAAGGTCCGGGAAATTCCTGGGCTTCTTAGTCACCCAGCGTGGGATCGAGTCCAACCCCGACAAGGTCCATGCCATCCTGGACATGCGGCCCCCCACCTGCACCAAGGACGTCCAACGCCTTACCGGGCGCATTGCCGCGCTCAGCAGGTTCCTATCCGGTGCGACCGAATGGTGCCTGCCCTTCTTCAAACTGTTGAGGGGGCCCAAAATGGTATATGCTACGTTCGCATGGGATGAGGAATGCCAAAAGGCGTTCGCTGAGCTTAAGGAGTTCCTGGCTTCGCCCTCGGTGCTGTCCAAGCCCGTCCCAGGTGAAGCCCTGCATCTCTACCTCTCGGCAACTCCATCCACTGTTAGCTCGGTCCTGGTCAGAAATGACTTGGGAGTCGAGAGACCGATCTACTACACCAGTAAGGTGCTCAACGAGGCTGAAAGAAGGTACCCCGCAACCGAGAAACTCGTGCTAGCGTTGGTTACCTCGGCCAAGCACCTTCGACCCTATTTTCAAGGGCACTCCATCGTTGTGTTGACCGGTGAACCACCGAAGAGGATCCTCACTCACCCTAAAGCCTAGGGACGCCTCGTCAAGTGGGCCATTATGCTCGGGGCCTACGATATATCTTATCGGCCCCGTTCAGCTATCAAAGGACAGGCGCTCACCAACTTCATCGCCGAGAGCACCATCCCAATCGAAGAAAAATCTCCGTCCGGACCCGGGCCAACCTGGGAATTGTTCATCGACGGATCTTCCAACTCGGTCGGGAGCGGCGCAGGTATCCTCCTGAAGTCCCCTGAAGGAGCAGAGCTGCAATACACCTTGAAGTTCAACTTCCAGGCATCCAACAACGCCTCAGAGTACGAAGCCCTTATCTCGGGAGCCCGCATGGCCTGGCGGTTGAGGGCTGAGCGAGTCAGAATTCACACTGACTCCCAACTGGTCGCTAGCCAGGTCAATGGCGATTACGAAGCTTGAGAAGCACCGATGGTCAAATACCTCCAGTTGGTCAGAACCGTGGCACAACAGTTTGAGAGTTTTGAGGTAGTCCGAATAGCTCAGGAGGAAAACTCTTGAGCAGACGCCCTCTCTCGGCTGGCCTCCTCTCTTGACCCCGAAGGTACTCGATCGGTCCTTCTCGAAGAGTTAGAGCGACCGAGTATCGATTCGGAGCTCATGGCTGTTGACTCGGCCTCCCCATGCGACTGGCGTACCCCTATCTGTCGTGGCTCCAAGACTCCCAAGAGCCTCCCGACCCTCGGGAAGCCCGGAGATTGAAGTACCAAGCTCAGCGATTCGTCGTTCTGGACGGCACTTTATACCACAGATCCTTCTCCGGTCCCCTCTTGAAGTGCATCGGTACTAATGAAGCTAGCCGAGCGATTCAAGAAGTTCACGAAGGCCTATGCGGAGCGCATCAAGGAGGAAGGTCGCTCGCCAGGATCTTGCTCCGGTAGGGTTACTAGTGGCCCACTCTGCAGCGTGATTGCTCGACCTATGTGCAATAATGTGATCGATGCCAACGATTTGACCACTTGGTCCATCAATCGACAACGGAGTCGTAACCCTAGCTGAGCCTTATCCCTTCGCTCGGTGGGGGATCGACATCCTTGGGCCATTCTCTACGGCTCAAGCCCAGAAGATGTTCATCATTATAGCCATCGACTATTTCACCTAGTGGATCGAGGCCGAAGCTACAGCTAGGATCACCGAGACAGTCGTGTGGAGCTTCGTCTGGAAGTAGATCATTTGTCGCTACGGCATCCCCCGGGTGATAGTGAGCGATAATGGTCGGCATTTGTGGACGTCAAAAAAATGATGATGATGATCATACGGCACTCACGTCTACGCACCGAAGAGCAAGACGGAGACAGAAATGCCAAATAAACTCCATACCTCCTCCAAGCAGGACAAATATATACTCGGTGCTCCGCCACCCAACAAAGAAGCCCCCTCGGGCAGAAGAGACAGCTCCGGCTCCCTAGTCGGCAGTGCCGAAGGCCGAAGCAAAAGAAACTCGAGAATTCAAACACATGTTCGGCATGAGTCGAAAATCACTCAAAGTCCTAAATCGGGGCTTGGAGGCTTCAAATTTGTAGTTCCCCAAAATTTATAAGTAATTTATGGATTATTTATAGAATTTTCTAGAATTTATAAAGGGTAAAATAGATTAACAAATGAATTAATGTTGGGATTATAAGGCCCAATTATGTTAAATAACTAATCTAGCTTTAATAGTTAAAACCCAATAGGTTTATGGACCAAGCCCATTAAGTTTGACCCATATTGTAGAAGGTTACTTAGCCTATTCACGAATTATAAGGATACATACCCCTTATATAGATAATTGTGTGGATAATTGACAAAAAGAGTTTGAATTAAGATGAATGTCCACGCCCAGTTGATGTAACGGTCTATCGAGCGACCGTTACAGCCATCTAACGGACCAAACTTAGTCCGTTACACTCAGTTGATTCCGTGAGAGGAAGAACTTGCAAAAAGATTGGATCTTTGGGATCTTATCTGCAAGAGACCTAATTAGAAGAATGTGTAAGGTAACTAAGGACTCTTAGGGATCAGGTTGTGGCCAACTAAGGACACTAGAATCGATCTAATACTTAAACCCTAGCCAAAACCCTATAAATAGAACCCAGTTCTGAACTAAGCGACCCTTACATTTGGCTCGTGAAGAAACAAGGTAAAGAGATAGAATCTCGGGTAAGTCCTCTGGAACTTTTTGTTTCTAATACTAAGGTCTGACAACTCTCAAAATTTCATGTTAGGAGGTCGAGTATCCAAGGAGTTAGGATCTTCCAAAGTTGCTAGTTTCATCATGCCAACCCAGGAAACTATGCGACAGGGTGCTGAAGATCAGGAAATTAGAGAGCCTAAACGAGGTAATTAGAGTTAGATCCTTTAGAACTTTTTGTTCTTCTTAGTTTCATCTTCCTAACCTCCAAATTTCACATGTTTAGGTCAAGAGATTGGAGAGTTAGGGCAACGTGAAGTTGCTGAAAAATCACAGAAAGAGAAGAACTAGGGCGACCATTGAAGACTCAAATTAGAAGTTTAAAGCCCAGTTAAGAGGTAGGTTATCTCATGAACGGTAAAAACACATTGTTAGGGGTAAAATCCCTCTAGTTTATGTGGATTTCATGCGTTATACTTCATGAATATCATGTTTTAGGATTAGTCTATACATTCATGCATGCCTTCAACCCTAATTGAAGATATAAAGCTAACTCTCGTTATTTCATTACTACCTATGCATCTAGATAGCCTTTTTCTCATTTTGACATGATTAGAGTAGTTAGCATGCCATGAATTAATCATAAATTTCTATAGTTTCTATTTCCTGTCAGCAGAGGACCTAACGGTCTATCGTAAGACCGCCAGGGACGTGTAACGGACCTACCTTGATCCGCCACACCTCTGTAAACGATTGCAGGGTTCTGAGAACTCTGACGGACCTACAGTGGACCGTTACCATATTGTGACGCGCCCAGACAAGTCCATTACACAGCACTGTGTTCTGTCAACTTAAGACAGAATTAAGATTGGCTCAAATAGCTTATATATATGCCTAGTTAAATAGATCTTAACCAGTTTTCATGATTTTTAAGTTCAGGTGTTAAATCATGTTAGAATTTGCATGATTTATGGTACTTTAGAGTTATTTTCAAGTAGATGATAATTTCAAGCCCAAAGCACTTTAGTTTTGTATTTAAACTTTGAGTTAGAAAAGATATTGACGAGTTTTATCATGATTTTATATCGTTACACATTCCTTCCTTCTATAGAGTCAATTCTCTAAGCACGTGGCATATATTCTGGTACATGGCCATTAGTTCACACTTTGCACTATAGAAACACCTTCTTGAACATGAGGACATCTCTATTGGATATTCCTTCCAATGGATTATGAAATCTTGTTTCAAGGCCTCCATAATTCTCTGCGAGCTTGGGATTTCCACTAGGACGCCGAGTTGGTTGTACCGTGAAAGCCCAATTGTTAGAAAGCACTATCGATGTTTTCAGATTCCGGATATGTAACGGATCTATATTTGACCGTCAGGAACATATAACGGTCCAATATATGACCGTCACGTTGTTTGAGTCCATATCTATTTTCTTCTGAATTCAACCTTTCTAACGGCCCAACACTCGACCGTAATGTTCATGTAACATCCCAGTATTAGACCGTCACAGTTCTAAATTCTTTAACCCGAGGTTTGACCAAAGGGTTGATATTCTAAGTTCCTGGATGGAGTATTGATGGTCTAGGACTCGGCGTATTGTCTAAAGATACTTAATTTAAATTATGAATGATAATAAATGTACCATTATGCTGCCGAATTATTTCCATGAGCATGACATCGTCTTAAATCATCCTTGATATCTCATGTCCTAAGTTGAAGCGTTCATTGTTGATTATTGTTATCAAGAACTTATTTGCATTCTTGGCCATATTTTATTACTTGAAATGTGGAAATAACTTGATTTATACTTGAAGATGCGATCGAGCACTAATTATGTTCAAGGGCTCTATGCTAGTCCCCTCGACTGATTGTCGAAAACATAATGTAAACCATGAGGTATGATGCTACTGACGTCGCATTGCGCTGGGAGTACTTTCTCTATAAAGAAGTGAAATCCACGATACACGTATATGACTTTCTTGCTTGTTACATGATATTCCACAGAAATTCACCAAATACTTGCTCATAAGTAAAAGATGTTTGGGTGATGTGATGGAGGCATCCTCCACAATTCCCTTTGGCTAGGGTCTTCTTCACACTCCAGCATCGTTTGAGTTCGGGCCTCTCTCTCTAAAGGCCCACTTATCCCTTTTATGCTATTTACTTGAGTCATTTGATGTAATTTTCCGTTTATTTGAGTCATGTCCCTAGGTCTTGCATTTATTTCCCTAAGTATTGAGTGCCATTAGACTGTGTAATGTGCTATTGGGCCCAATTCTTCGGGCTTGGCCCATGAGCCCCCCTACCCCTTCGGTTATTTGCTATTGAGTCTTTTGTAAGGGACTTATTGTAAAATGTGGGTTTTCTATATATAGGGCCCCATTTCCTTCATTTGGAGGTAATGAATGATTCAATACAAAAGATTTACATTTGAGTGTTCAAACTTAGTTCTAGGGGAGTGAAAACTATAGACTGGTGAGAAGCCCTAGGGGAGTGATTCCCCACCCCACCTCTCTCTCTTTCTCTCTCTTCCCCAAGGGGGGTTCGCCCCATTCCTCTCTCCTCCTCCTCCCAACCACCTCCAACCCCCACCTACCTCCATTAAGGCCCCTTCACTTCCCCACACCCCATTTACTTCCCCCCCTAGTTCCAAGGTAGAGTCTTCCCCATTCCAACACCATCTCCCCCATTCCAACCAAATCTTCCCCATTCCAACACAATCACCCCTCTTCCCCACACCATCTCCCATCTTCCAAGACCATTTTGAATTTGAATTCTCCTTCCCTCCAAGTCTTTGGCCGCCCCCCTCCCATCTCCATTAGGCTAGGTTGCCCCTTTCTCCACCCATTCTCCACCACCCTTGCATACCCCACCCCTCCTCCTCCAGCTGAAAACCTGTGACCTCTCCTTCTTTCTCCACCTCCCCTCAACCATTTGCACCCCTCCACACCTCCCATACCTTCCCCCCACCATTCTTCATCCACCCCTTCACCATATACTATCCCCTTCTTCTTCTTTTAGGGTCACTTGGAGGCTATGTCAAAGCTGTTGTTTGCAGTCTAGAAGTAGCAGCTGAACCAGCAACTTGCAGCGGCCACCACGACCTCCTCCGGATGAGTTTGAAGACCCAAGAGCCACCGTTGGAAGTGTCTACCAGTCTCCTTTTCAACAGAAGTGGTTTCGTCTTCATCCGAGCTGTGTGCTGTTCGGAAGCTCCGTTCTCCCACGACTGCTCAGAACTGCCTGTGCTGAAGCCCTGAACCTGAGTAGAAGCTCTTCCACGACTCACCCTGGAAGAATCAGTTCAAATGCTCTTCTACAAAGTTCTTCATCGCCCTGTCAACTTTCAGAATCAAGAAGCGGAACTCTGTTCGGCATTCATTAGCAGAAGTTATCAATTTTCTCCCTCTACTGTACGGATCGGCTTCCCACAGTCTACACCGACCAGTCATCCTTGTTCAGAGCCTCCAGGTCTTATCCGGCATTTTTTAGCATCCCCGTCAATTTTTCTGTGAAGACGACTCATCCACGATTCCAACGACTCTGACGGCGCTTGATTCCGAGGTCGGGAACTGTCGGGGCGTTCTCTGCAATCTGCTGTTAGAAGTCTGCAACTGCAGGTCCGAGAATCTGAAGCTCTGTTCAAACCTCCATCCTGGTCAGCCGCGACTCCAGAAGAAATTGAAGAAATTTTGAGGCATTCCCTTCCCAGCTACGAAGATTTCCTCACCAGTCTCATCATCAGCGAAATTCCTGAACGAGTTCTACAGCAGCAACACCATCTACCTGTCCCTGTTCGGAGAGAGCAGGCAGAACCGGTGACTACATCGTTTCATGCTTTTAACCATAGTTTCCCATCCCCGCTTGTCCGGCTGAAGGCCCCTCCCTGTGTGGAGGTAATTTTGGTTGTAATATCCCTTAACCCCCACCGCAAGATTCCCCTCCTGTGAGAGGTGTAGTGTTGTAACTTGTTTGGGCAGGTCAAGCTACCCCGGCGCGGCGTGTGGGGACCCACCCGCCTCCCCGCTCGCCCTCGTCTCCGACCGGGACCGGTTTCTTCAAACCGGTCGAGTAAGTGCTCAAACCTTCACTCCATTTAGTGCCTGTCATTCAATATTTGTTCTTAATTCCGCTGGTTATGCGAGTGAGAGCCCGATCCTCAAGCCCCGTTGTCTTGAGTGATCACCGTGGGAGAAGTACAACCGGTGCCTTTGGCACTTTGTCGGCCCCCTTGAATTGGGCATCCATACCCATTGGGAATCCCATCTTGGCCTTGCTGGCCCTCTACCAGCAAGGGCCCAACCCCTCAACCTCATCTTGGCATTGCCAAGTTACCCCGGGCTTGGGTGAGTGTCGATGGAGCGGTGGCCCAATTCAGCCCATTTGAATGCGATTGTGCTTGCTTGCATTAGGTCTGAGGTTGTGTCACATCAATTGGTATCAGAGCAAGTCTTTGACTTGTCTCTATCAAGTCTAAGTCCTAGGACCATTGCATTGTGTGTCCAACATCTTTGGCCCCTTGTCTTGCATGTCCACCCATAGTGGTGCTAGTTACCGATCCGATCCTTCATCTTCTAATCCACCCATGGATCCCCATCCTCAACTCAATCAAGATGCTCCTAGGGAGGAACCTCAAGGTCAAATGAGTAGGGTAGATGCTGCCCTTACCAACATTCTTGCCCAACTTGAGTCCCTTACCACTCGAATTGCTCGGCTTGAAGAGCATGAGTTCCACCCAAGGGATAATGAGTCTAGAGTCCACCCTCCACATGTTGGGCCTCCTAGGGAAGACCCTCATCCAAGGAATAATGAGCCAAGAGTTCATCCACCACATGGTGAGTTGCATAGGAATGAGTTCCACCCAAGGAACAATGACCCAAGAGTCCACCCTCCACATATTGAGCCTCATAGGGATGAGTTCCATCCTAGGAACCATGGACCAAGAGCCTATCATCCACATGCTGAAATTTATAGGGAAGACTTGGATCATGACCCTTACCATGACCATGAGAGACCCCGACACCATCCAATTCATGAACGGCGTCCACGGGACGACCCGGATGACCCTCTCTTAAGGATGATTAAAGTAGAGGCCCCAAACTTTGATGGTTCCCATGAACCAAGTGTCTACTTAGAGTGGGAAACCGCCATGGACCAATACTTTGAATGGTACCCTATGTCCGACCAAAGGAGGGTAAGGTTGGCCAAAATGCATCTCATCAAATTAGCCAAAACTTATTGGTTAAACCAAGAGGGTCTAAGAAGGATTAGGCGGGGAGAGCCTATTGATACTTGAGAGGGTATGAAGAATCAACTTAGGAACAAATACCTTCCCCAATCCTACCATCAAATGCTCTTAGATGAATGGCAAAGCCTCACCCAAGAAGGGAAGACCGTGGTTGAATACATTGAGAAGTTTGACTCCTACCTTTTGAAGTGTGGAGTTCATGAGGACCCAGCCGTTACCTTGTCCCGCTTTAGGAATGGGCTTCAAAGTCACATCAAAAGAGAACTTTTTATGAGAGATGTTGATAACCTTGAGATAGCTTATCAAATAGCTAGGGATGTAGAAAGATTGTCTAGGATCCCTCGATTTGCTACTCCCCGACCGATCGATCCCAAAAATATGGGACCACGGCCCATTTCGGCCACTCCCATGAAAGCCCATAATCCAAGTGGGAACACCCCATTAAGGCCTTACAACCCTCCTCCCACCATCACTCCAAACAAACCCACCCCTAGTCACCCCCTCCCACGGAGGGAAGACATTCCCAAAGGCCCAAATGTAGGAACTACTTCGGGTAGCGGGCATCAACAATGCTTTAGGTGTCAAGGGTTTGGCCACTTTGCGGGGCAATGTCCATCCAAGGGATTATCTAGCTTGCTTATTGAGGAAGAAGCTCCCCCACCCCAAAAGGAACTTGAGAGTGTTGTTGAGGATCATGAAGCCTCCCTAGATTGGGAAGAAGAGTATGAGGTCCAATACCTTGAGTCGGGTCTAGATCACACCACTCCATCTACCAACTCCCATCTAGGAGTGATTAGGTGCACCCTCACCAAACCCCAAGAAGAGGATTGGCGCGAACTTCAATCTTTCACACATTTGTCAAGATAGGGAGCCATGTAAGGAAAGTGATCTTGGATAGTGGGAGTTGTGTCAATGCCGTATCCCCCGATACCGTTAAGCTTCTTGGGCTTACTATCACTCCCCACCCAAATCCCTATCGGGTCTCATGGATCAACAACAACTCCATCCCGGTCAACACCCAATGTCTTGTGCCCCTCACCTTCTCTTCATACCATGATCAAATATGGTGTGATATCATACCCATGGAAGTAGGTAGCATCCTTCTAGGAAGACCTTGGCTCTATGATGTAGATGCCACCATCTTGGGCAAGAGCAACATGTGCACCTTTGAACATGAGGGAAAGACTATCCGTCTTAACCCCTCCCCACCTCGTCCCATGACCAAGAGGGACACTCTCCCTCAAGGGAAACACCCCATCACCCCACAAGTCTCGGGGAACTCCACCCCTCCAACCCCATCCCTCACCCAAACTCCCAAACAAAGTGGGACCTCGGGGTTGACCAAGGGTCTTCATCTCATCACTAGGAAAGAACTTGAAGAAGAGATAGTTCAAGGAGTACCTCTATGTGCGGTGATCATTTGTTTAGAAGAGCCCACTCCCACCAATCCACATCCCATAGAAATCCAACAACTCCTAGAAGAATTCCATGATGTGTTCCCAACAGAGCTCCCGGACCAACTCTCTCCCATGCGGGATGTGCAACATGCAATTGATCTAGTCCCGGGGGCCACTCTCCCAAACCTTCCTCATTATCGCCTCAATCCCACGGAACATGCCGAACTTCGGAGGCAAATAGAGGAACTCATTAGGAAGGGCTTCATTCGCATTAGCAAAAGCCCATGTGCCGTCCCGGCCCTTCTAACTCCCAAGAAGGATGGGTCATGGCGAATGTGTGTGGATAGTAGGGCCATTAACAAAATCACCGTCAAGTATAGGTTTCCCATCCCTAGGCTTGATGACATGCTTGATATGTTAGCCGGAGCCACCATTTTCTCCAAAATTGACCTTAAGAGTGGCTATCACCAAGTTAGGATAAGGCCCGGGGATGAGTGGAAAACGGCTTTCAAAACCAAAGATGGTCTCTTTGAATGGTTAGTCATGCCTTTTGGGCTTTCAAATGCCCCAATGTACTTTCATGCGTCTTATGACGGAGGTCCTTAGGCCATTCATTGGGATCTTTCTAGTGGTCTACTTTGATGATATACTCATCTATAGTCAATCCCAAGAGGCCCACCTTGACCACCTTAGGCAAGTTTGTACCATCCTTCGACAAGAGAGCCTATTTGCCAACTTAGGAAAGTGCCACTTCATGACCACCTCCCTCACCTTCCTAGGGTTTGTGGTGTCCACCAAAGGCGTCTCCATGGACCCCGACAAGGTCCAAGCTATTATTGATTGGTCGGAACCCCACACCCTTCATGAGGTCTGAAGTTTCCATGGATTGGCAACATTCTATAGGAGGTTTATTCGTGGATTTAGCACTATCACTGGCCCAATCACCGATTGTCTAAAGAAAGGGACTTTTGTTTGGACCAAATCAGCCTCTAAAGCCCTCCAAGAACTTAAGGAGAGGTTGACCCAAGCCCCGGTCCTATGCCTTCCCGATTTCTCTAAAGTCTTTGAAGTCACATGTGATGCATCCGGGATAGGGATAGGAGGGATCCTTAGTCAAGAGGGACACCCGGTAGCCTTCTTTAGTGAGAAGCTATGTGATGCTAGGACTAGATACTCCACTTATGACAAAGAGTTCAATGCCGTGGTGCAGTCCCTCCGACATTGGAGGCACTACTTGTTACCCAAAGAATTTGTCATCTTTTCTGACCATGAGGCCCTTAAATACCTCAATTCCCAACAAAAGCTAAATGCCCGACATGCCCGATGGGTTGAGTTCATCCAATCCTACACTTTTGTCATCAAACATAAAGTCGGGAGTGAGAATTGAGCAGCGGATGCCCTTAGTAGGAAAGTTTCCTTGTTATCTACTATCCAAGTGGAAGTGAGCGGATTTGATAGGATCAAGGATGAGTACCCTAGCTGCCCCGACTTTGGGCACATCTTCACTACCTTGACCACCCATTCCAGCAAGGAACATGAGGGGTTTGTCTTAGAGGATGGGTTCCTCTTCAAGGGACCCAAGCTTTGCATTCCACGGACCTCACTCCGAGATTTCTTGGTTTGGGAATTACATGCGGGAGGGTTAGCCGGTCATTTTGGGGTTCACAAGAACACTGCTCTAGTTGAGGGTCAGTTTTACTGACCAATTCTCAAGAGAGATGTAGGCAAAATAGTGGGTCAATGTCGCACATGTGCTTCGGCCAAACAGGTGAAACAAAACACTGGCCTATATACCCCACTCCCCATCCCCGACCGTCCATGGCAAGACTTGAGTATGGACTTTATGCTAGGATTACCCAAGACTCAAAAAAGGCATGACTCCATCTATGTGGTGGTTGATAGATTTTCCAAAATGGCCCATTTCATCCGATGCTCCAAAACCTCCGATGCCTCCCATGTGGCCCGATTGTTCTTTGATGAGGTTGTCCGTCTCCACGGGCTACCTAAGACCATAGTCTCCGATAGGGATGTCAAATTCACTAGCTACTTTTGAAAAATTCTTTGGCACATGATGGGTACCCTCCTCAAATTCTCCACTGCCTACCACCCCCAAACAGATGGCCAAACCGAAGTTGTCAATCGGAGTCTAGGGAACCTTCTTAGGTGTCTTGTTGAGGATCGCCCCGGAAATTGGGATCTCATCTTACCCCAGGCTAAATTTGCATATAACAACTCCATCAATAAGTCCATAGGGATGAGTCCATTTGAAGCCGTGCATGGATACAAACCAAGAAAGCCTTCCGATCTCATTCCCCTTCCCCAGCATGCTAGAGTGTCTATTTCAGCTGAGTCTTTTGCACAACATATTAGAGAATTGCATGAAGAAATTCGCAAGCACATCAGCAAAAAGAATGTGGCTTATAAAAGGTTGACCGACTCTCATCGGCGTCACCAAGAATTCCATGTGGGTGACTTTGTGATGGTAAGGACGGAGAGGCTCTCCCCGGGAGCCAACTCTAAGCTGAGGCCACGTGGGGCTGGTCCCTTCCAGGTCTTGAGGCGCATTGGTGCAAATGCTTACGAGTTAGATCTCCCTGAGGAGTATGGAATAAGTCCCACATTCAATGTCGCTGACCTAGTGCCATATAAGGGACCCACGGTGGTACCTAGTGAGGAGATTGAGCCTACTTCTTCCATTGAGAGAGCACCCACCCGTGAGGAGAGGCCACCAACCAAAAGAGCCCAGCGTGAACAAATTGAACAAATATTGGATGTACAAGTCACTACCACTCGGAGCAAGGTATATGAGCGCTATCTCGTCAGGTGGAAGGATCGTCCTCCTTCGGAGGATTCTTGGGTGAGTCGGGAGGATCTCCAGCGGTTGGATCCGGACCTCCTCGAGCAGTACCATAGCCGGAGGGACCCCTACTCGACGGAGTCGAGCTCTTCATAGCCCAGGTGATTTGATGGAGGCATCATCCACAATTCCCTTTGGATAGGGTCTTCTTCACACTCCGGCATCGTTTGAGTTCGGGCCTCTCTCTCTAAAGGCCCACTTATCCTTTTTATGCTATTTACTTGAGTCATTTGATGTAATTTTCAGTTTATTTGAGTCATGTCCCTAGGTCTTGCATTTATTTTCCTAAGTATTGAGTGTCATTAGACTGTGTAATGTGCTATTGGGCCCAATTCTTCGGGCTTGGCCCATGAGCCCCCCTACCCCTTCGGTTATTTGCTATTGAGTCTTTTGTAAGGGACTTATTGTAAAATGTGGATTTCCTATATATAGGGCCCCATTTCCTTCATTTGGAGGTAATGAATGATTCAATACAAAAGATTTCCATTTGAGTGTTCAAACTTAGTTCTAGGGGAGTGAATCCTATAGTTGGGTGAGAAGCCCTAGGGGAGTGATTCCCCACCCCACCTCTCTCTCTTTCTCTCTCTTCCCCAAGGGGGGTTCGCCCCATTCCTCTCTCCTCCTCCTCCCAACCACCTCAACCCCCACCTACCTCCATTAAGGCCCCTCCACTTCCCCACACCCCATTTACTTCCCCCCCTAGTTCCAAGGTAGAGTCTTCCCCATTCCAACACCATCTCCCCCATTCCAACCAAATCTTCCCCATTCCAACACAATCACCCCTCTTCCCCACACCATCTCCCATCTTCCAAGACCATTTTGAATTTGAATTCTCCTTCCCTCCAAGTCTTTGGCCGCCCCCCTCCCATCTCCATTAGGCTAGGTCGCCCCTTTCTCCACCCATTCTCCACCACCCTTGCATACCCCACCCCTCCTCCTCCAGCTGAAAACCTGCTTGCACCCCTCCACACCTCCCATACCTTCCCCCCACCATTCTTCATCCACCCCTTCACCATATACTATCCCCTTCTTCTTCTTTTAGGGTCACTTGGAGGCTATGTCAAAGCTACTGTTTGCAGTCCAGAAGTAGCAGCTGAACCAGCAACTTGCAGCAGCCACCACGACCTCCTGCGGACGAGTTTGAAGACCCAAGAGCCACCGTTGGAAGCGTCTGCCAGTCTCCTTTTCAACAGAAGTGGTTTCGTCTTCATCCGAGCTGTGTGCTGTTCGGAAGATCCGTTCTCCCACGACTGCTCAGAACTGCCTCTGGTGAAGCCCTGAACCTGAGTAGAAGCTCTGCCACGACTCACCCTGGAATAATCAGTTCAAAAGCTCTTCTACAAAGCTCTTCATCGCCCTGTCAACTTTTAGAATCAAGAAGTGGAACTCTGTTCGGCATCCAGTAGCAGAAGTTATCAATTTTATCCCTCTGCTGTATGGATCGGTTTCCCATAGTCTATACCGAGCAGTCATCCTTGTTCAGAGCCTCCAGGTCTTCTCATGCATCTTTTAGCATCCCCGTCAGTTTTTCTGTGAAGAGGACTCATCCACGATTCCAACGACTCTGACAGTGCTTGATTCCGAGGTTGGGAACTACCGGGGCATTCTCTACAATCTACTGTTAGAAGTCTGCAACTGCAGGTCTGAGAATCTGAAGCTCTGTTCAAACCTCCATCTTGGTCAGCCGCGGCTCCAGAAGAAATTGAAGAAATTCTGAGGCATTCCCTTCCCAGCTACAAAGATTTTCTCACCAGTCTCATCATCAGCGAAATTCCTGAGCGAGTTCTACAGCAGCAACACCGTCTACCTATCCCTGTTCGGAGAGAGCAGGCAGAACCGGTGACTTCATCGTTTCATGCTTTTAACCATAGTTTCCCATCCCCGCTTGGCCGGCTGAAGGCCCCTCCCTGTGCGGAGGTAATTTTGGTTGTAATATCCCCTAACCCCCACCCCAATATCCCCCTCCTGTGAGAGGTGTAGTGTTGTAACTTGTTTGGGCAGGTCAAGCTACCCCGGCGCGGCGTGTAGGGACCCACCCGCCTCCCCGCTCGCCCTCGTCTCCGACCGGGACCGGTTTCTTCAAACCGGTCGAGTAAGTGCTCAAACCTTCACTCCATTTAGTGCCTGTCATTCAATATTTGTTCTTAATTCCGCTGGTTATGCGAGTGAGAGCCCGATCCTCAAGCCCCGTTGTCTTGAGTTATCACCGTGGGAGAAGTACAACCGGTGCCTTTGGCACTTTGTCGGCCCCCTTGAATTGGGCATCCATACCCATTGGGAATCCCATCTTGGCCTTGCTGGCCCTCTACCAGCAAGGGCCCAACCCCTTAACCTCATCTTAGCATTGCCAAGTTACCCTGGGCTTGGGTGAGTGTCGATAGAGCGGTGGCCCAATTCGGCCCATTTGAATGCGATTGTGCTTGCTTGCATTAGGTCCGAGGTTGTGTCACATCATGATGAGTATGTGACTTGCTAGTACATTCTTGTTCATGAAAGGCCATTCTTGTTACATTCTTGCTAGTTCATACTTGTTCATTCTATCTTACATGATCATCTTGTTACTTTGGTTACTTGTGATTTATCGCATTCGCATGATTTTACCTTATTCCTCTAGAGCAAAAATGTTAATTACTTTAATAGTGCCTTCATGTTGATGCGAGGATACCTACTGGGCAAGTGTGCTCATTACCTATTTTTAATCTTTTCAGGAGATGGAAGTGAGTCAGGATCAGATTCGGAATGTTCAAATAGCGGGTCCGAGAGTGAATGAAGAATGAGTGAAGACTTAGGAAGTCTACATTGTTTAGATTGAGTCTATGTAATTTTCTTATTTCTTGAGTCTAGTATGATGAAGATTAGTGATTGTATTTGATATTTGATTGATAATGAATTGAAAGTTGGAGTTTGAGTAAATATTATGTAATTGCATTTATGTGAGTGATTGACTTGCGCTCTGATCATTCTTGCTTACAAGAGGCTTACCATGCCGGCTATTCACGTTCCTCGAGCTAGTCTTCCACTGTAATAAAGGCTCGGGGCGTGACAAAATCAAACACCTCGGAGGCGGTGCATTACAACTAAAGCCTTGTGGGAGTGTAAATGTTCATCTGAGTCACCACGAAGCCGGGACAAGATCTCTTGATGCTTAAAACGGCGCGGCTTGGCCTTAAAACGGCGCGCCCCTTCAAGAGTTCCTAAACCGGTGCGCCCCCTTCAAAAGGATTGAAACCGGCGCGCCCCTTGCAAGAGCCTTAAACCGGCGCTGCCCATTCATGCTGTTAATCCGGCGCGCACAACCCCGCGCCAGTTTAACCCCATGGCATCCCATCCTACCTGCGGTCCCCTATTTTCTGCAAATAGAATGCCGTTGATTTTCCTGAAACGGCCAGGCCTCCTGTGCCCGACTAGTGTATAACCGCCTGAACCACTCAAGCTCCTTGGAATGGCAATCTTCGAGCTCTGCACCGGCCGCCCGTCTCCACCAATCACCATCAGCCAATCCCTGAAGAGCACCTGCCCTACTCTACCACCCTGCACGTCTGCAGGCCACTCGATTGCCTTCGGTTGGGGAGAAGGAGAAGACACCTGTCGCTGGCTTCAGGGGCTTCTCCTCCCAGCTTCACTGATATATATGCAACGAACACTCTGGTAAAAAAGGAGAGAAGACAAGGGCTCTCTCTAAAAGGGATTCAACTGAGGGAAGAGAGGGAAAAAAGGCTGGTTCGTTGAAAGCGGGCGATGAGTGCAAGAGAAGGAGGAGACTCCATCCACTCGAGCCTGCAAGGTGAAGAAAAAGAGAGAGTGTGTGAGAGAGGAAGGGTGAGTTCGGAGGGGGGAGGAGCTTGTGCTCCGTTCCTTCTCCCCCACCGGTGTATCTCATTCTTCCCCTTTCAATGTATTTTCCTTCTTCCCCTTTCAATGTATTTCCCTTCCCTTCGGGATGCACTTCCCTGTATTTAAATCTCCCCCCTTTTGGCGGATGAATAAATAGAGAATAGTTGAAAAACACGGTGATTTACTTTCGTTAGCCTTCGTTCCCCTTTTTCCCTGTCTTCTATTCACCTGAGGCGATTCAAAGCCTGCTCCTCCATAGCATGGTCTTTGAAGTAACCGTATCAGGGTGAACATTCATGGCCTCCCATGGCAAACATCTGTCCCGTCAGAGCTATCATACAGCTACAACCCATGAACTGTTAGAACCCCTTGAAGGCTGGTCCTTGGGGCTTCTGCGTTCAACTATGGGACACCGGACTGCCATTAGGCCACTCCGAGTTTTTGGGATCGTCCCAGAGTATTCCGTTTGACAATCCCTTATTGCGCCCCAACAAACCTCAGTCCGGGGGAGGTGCTGCCCGATTTTTACCAGAGCTATGAACAACAAGAACGAACTGAGCTACCTGAGAACGTGAACTGAACTTTGGAGTTCCTGAACCCCTTTGAACGAACCACCCAAACTTTGATCTTAACAGATGAACAAAACACTTTGAAACCTTTAAATCCACCTATTTTCGCTAAGTGAACAAACAACCTAACCATCTGCTAGCCTGCAAGCCTGTGAAAAGAACAAAACCACCTAATCTGGTGCGCTCCTAATCTGGCGTGCACTTATCCAACGCAGTACCCCCCCGCGCCATTTTAGCCCCACACTCATAAACCCTTTCAACCCTTTTGGCTTCGAACCGGCAGGCCCCCTTCACGCAGGATTAAACACCTCTTCACTCCATGCTGCCTCCAAAACCGGCGCGCCCTTCTTATGGGACTAATCCGGCGCACCCCCATCAACCCACCGAAATCGGCGTGCCCTCCATGTTGCCTCCAAAATCGGCGGGCCCTTCTTACAGGTCTAATCCGGCGCGCCCCCATCAGCCCACCTAAATCGGCGCGCCCTTTGTTCCATCCTAAACCGACGTGCCTTCCAAGCAAAAAAATATAATTAACCAAACAAAGAAAGGATATGAAACTAATGAATAAAAATGAACTGCCCGTGTGTGAATACACTAAAAAAATTGACAGCCGGAACAACGGTAACAAAATGCTATAACCATGCATGCCTTTGGACCCTCGCTCCTCCGGACTAAGTGTGAGGGGAAGAACAACAATGCCCCTGCAATAAACATAAATTTTCTTCCGGGGGCTCCGCCCCCGAAAACCCCCGCAAGGGGCGCTGCCCCCTTGACCCCCACGACTATGCGTGAAGAGGAAAGTTCGGGCTTCATTTAACAATTCGCTTCCCCTAACTATGCGTGAAGAGGAAAGTAACGATGCCCCATGGTATCAGATGTGGACCCCGGAATTCCCGACATGGCCATAGTCTGAAACCGTCTCGGGCCAATAGTCTATCAACTTGACCCACTTCTATCGGGACCCAATCCCGCAATCCCATTAAACTTGCCGTACTCGCGGTAGACATTCGTACGATTTATCGTCATCTTTGATGCTTCAAATGTGGACTCTCGTCCGAACAATGAATGGTCTGTTAGTGACGGACATATATATACCGGGATCTAATCCCGGTATTGAATTAAACTTGCCGTACTCGCGGCAGACATTCGTACTGTTTTGTTGTCGTCTTTGATGCTTCAAATGCGGGCTCTCATCTGAACAATGAATGGTCCGTTAGTGACCGGCATATATATACCGGGATCTAATCCCGCACCCACATTAAACTTTCCGTACCTACGGCAGACATTCGTATGGGTTTGTCGTTGTCTTCGATGCTTCAAATGTGGACTCTCGTCCGAACGAAGAATGGTCCGTTAGTGACCGACATATATACCGGTATCTAATCCCGCACTTGCATTAAACTTGACATACTCACGGCAGACATTTGTACGGGTTTCTTTCCGTTTACGTCGTGCCTTCAATACGGATCTTTGTCCGAACATAAAGTGGTCCATGAATGATCAACAAAATCTGAATGGAACAAGATGACTCTCGTCTTCCCCGAACCCTACGTGTGGGAATATCAATAAGACCTTCGTGAGTCACATTTGGACCTCGAGTTCGCCCCAACCATGGTCATTGCCTGACCCACATCCTAGGCCTATAGCCAGCTATCTCTGTATACGTCTTTGTTTGGAATCTAGTTCCGGGACACTTTCCCGCTGTCCTTCGGCACTGGAAATATTAACGATGCCCACACAAGCCTCGTTTGGACCGCGAGAGGCTCCCCTGAAATGGTCCTGACTCGATCTCGCACCAGGCCAATAAACTCACGGATTCCCGACCACTCTAACCGGGATTCAACTGAATGTCTCCTATCCCTTTGAATAATAAATATGTCGTACCCCAACATACATACGCTCTGGTTTTCCCCGTGACGATCATGATTTTATGAAGCCAGACGCTCGTCCGAATATAAAAATGGTCCCTTGAGTGACGGACATATTTCGAATGCTTGCTTCCCTAGACATCGGGCTTTCCAACTGATTTGAGACCGCTATCGGCTTGTTTCTCTCGATATAGTTTCCTGGCCATGAGGCCCTGATTCCCGGCGATTAATCAAGGGTGTTTCCCTCTCCGAGGGGATGTAAATGAAGCCGTGACCTTTACGGCACGGTGGGTTTTGGTCCCGACATGAATTATACCATAGTCTGATTAATCAGATCGAGCGCACAATAAATTGTCACCTTGGTGACTGGCACGCCCACGCACTTAATAAACCCAATTAACAAATAAACAACGATCTCAATAAAAAGTGCATCCACAATAGTTTGACTCTCGTTATTTTCGAGACAAATGTGCTGACCTGAACATTCGCAATCACTTCACTTCGGTCGCCCACCCTCAGGCTAACGGGCTGGTCAAAAATGCCAATAAGACTATCTTAAAAGGCATTAATACTAGGCTCAACAAAGCCAAGGGCAGCTGGCTCGAGGAATTGCTGAACGTACTTTGGTCGCACAGAACGACTCCCAGAGCAGCAACCGGTGAGAGTCCCTTTCAGCTAGTGTACGGCACCGAGGCTGTGATCCCGTTGGAGATCGGTAATCCCTCCCTCCGAGTCATCTGCTTCTCGCCCGAGGCAAACGACCAGAAACTACTCGAAAACCTCGACCTAGCGGATGAACTCCGAGAGATTGCTAGTATCCGAGCAACGGAATATCAACACCGCCTCACTTGATACTACAACGCCAAAGTCTGAGACAGACACTTCCAGCCGGGAGACTTCATCCTCAGAAAAGCCGAAGCCTCTCGACCACTTGAGGCGGCGGGCAAGTTATCTCCTAATTGGGAAGGCCCCTACCAAGTGGTCGAGATGCTCGGGAAAGGAGCATATCGACTATCTACTATAGAAGGAGAACCCATCCCTCGGACGTGGAACGCGACTACACTACGCAAGTTCTATTTCTGAACACCCCAGTTGTTTAAGCAATATGAGATAAAGCAAAAATTTCCTTCCTTTTTCATTCAAATAATTGTTTGTACATCAGAAAGGCCGAAGCCGATACAATACATGTCAAAAAAGAAAAAATCCATCTGCCACCGCCGTACGAGCCCATCGCTCGGCTGGCTCGGTTAACCCCCCTGCGTCTAGCCACTGACTCTGCCTCGTGCAGAAATTGGCTCAGATAAAGGATGGTCGACCTCGTTGGCTCGGGTGACTCGGAACAAAGGCGACAGAAGAAGGCTACCTTCCAAGTTACGCAGGGAAGATAAAGGGGAGAAAAAGAAACCAGCAGAGCTGGACGAGGAGGCAGGGGAAAGCCCGAAAAGGAGGGAGCTTAATTGGCTTCCTCCACCCCTCGGGATGGAGTCAGTGGGTCAGGGACAGGAGTTCGACATGCCCCAGCATGTCGAACCTTTTTCCCGAGTAACCTCCCCGCAAGCACCGCCGAACTGATAAAAGAAGGTGACGTGCTTTCGCACGTCGAACCCCCTTCTAACCTGTCCACCGGCCGTCGAACTCCCTTCAGACCCGAAGCAGCAAGTTACTCTTTGCACTCCATTGTCTGCAGCTTCGTCTTCCAGGGTGTCTTCCATGCTTCAAATCTGACGGCACAACACTTCGTGAAGAAGGAGGGAGGAAAGACTGTCAGGGAAACCCTAAGCGATGGAGAGGAAGGGACACCCTTCAGACCTTTTATAGGCGAAGGGAGGCTACTTACCTTAAATGATTCTCCCCTCGAAAACACGCTAAAGGGACTTCCCCCTACGAACGGTCACCTCAAACTCCTCGGTTCAATCCCAGCAGGACACACGAAGCGACCGAGCATTTAAGGCATGGGAAAATGGAAAGACACCCTGTCAGACGCCCGCCCAACCATCGTGCGAGTTCCTCGCAGAAAGTATCAGCACTTTCCAAGTACTGCGGAAACGTTGGTCAAACTATGGCAATGGCGATACAAAAGAGTTAAGTCTCCATCATAACGCTACTGCCTTACGTTTTTGACTTTTCTTCACACAAAAAGAGAAGTTTTTTCTTCAAAAAAGGAAAAACATACAAGGAGAAAAAGCAAGACAGATACATTAGGCCTATGGCCCATCCTGAGGCTCGGAAGTGGAAGGCTCGGACAGTCTGCCCCCGGCACCCTCGACGACGGCCGATCCTGGCACTGACCCCACCGGTGTGAGGACTGCCTCGGTTGCGCGCCCTCCCGAGGCATCCGAAGTTGGCGACCCCTCGAACGAAGAGTCCCCCTGGTCTCCTTCCTCCGAGTCATAGCGTTGCCCGTACGGGAAATTGATTATCTCGGATACCTATTCCTCCGCATAAGAGATGGCCCGGTCGTAGCCTTGCCAGAATCCCTTGCGGATGCCCCGGCGAAGTGCTGACTCGTAGTAGGGGAGGGCAGCCTCCTTAAGGTTGACCTGGTAGGCCTCTGAGCGTTTGTATTGCTCGAGTGCCTCCCCCCTGGCCGATTCCACCCTACCAGGGAGCTCAGCCTTCTCCCGCTCTGCCTCGGCCAACCTCCGCTCGGCCTCAATCATCTGCTTCTCCGCCTCGGCCTGATCAGCCTCGGCCTCCATTCGAAGATGCACGGCTTCCTCCGCTCGGCCCAATAGCTCGGCGCGCTCGGCCTCCCACTGGCCATCTAGCTCGGTACGGGCCACGCGCTCCTCCTCCAGAAGCCGGCTCTTCCTCTCGAGCGACTCGCGGGCCTTAGCCAATTGTTCTGACAACGTCCAGGCCTCCACCTAGCTTGCCCTCGCCAGCTCCCTAGCTGAGGAGAGCTCCCACCGAAGCCCATCACGCTCCTCTGTGAGCCGAGCTAGCTTCCCGTTGGACGCGCCAAGGGTCCAGGCAAGGTTCGCCCATTCTGACTCTGATCGAGCGTAAGCTTCACCGAGAGAGGCCCCCATCTGGGCCAAGATCAAGCCGCCCTCCATCACCAACTCGAGGGCCGTGGGCGGGGAGCTTTTCCTGTGTCCTCCCTTCACCACCTTCACAGCTATGATGCAACATCTCTGATACAGAGGGCCCTGGATGCCCAGCCTCTCCAGAGCTGCCGGAATAGGGACCTCACCTCCGAGCGACATCCCCTCGGGAGCCCCGCCGGCCGGCCCAGATCGAGCCGCTGCTTCATCCACCCCTCTTACCTCGGTCAGTTGGGGCTGCGTCGCCGCTCCTCGCAACTCCCCGGCCTCGATCGACTCGTCCCCTGCACCGCCACCCAGTGCACTGCCTGCCTCGCTCGACGCTCCAGCCTCGGTCGTAGTCCTGGAGTCGCACGCTTCAGCCCCGGCCCCCTCGGCTCCTGCTGAGGGGAGAGCCGATCCAGCGCCACCGCCACCGGCAGAAGCGGCCCTGACCCCCTTGGCTCCTGCTGAGGGGAGAGCCGATCCAGCTCCGCCGCCACCAGCAGAAACGGCCTCGGCCCCCTCGGCTTCGGCTGAGGGGAGAGCCGATCCAGCGCCACCGCCACCAGAAGTGGCCCTGGCCTCCTCGGCCCCCTCTTGCTCAGTGGATGGGAGAGCCGGCCCGACAGGGTCGGCCCTATCTCGCTCGGAAGAGGGGAGAGCCGCCAAGCCAGAGTCACCTTCGACAGCAGGGTCAGACCCAGCCTTCTTGTCCCGCTTGTTGGCCTTCACGGCGTCCCGTATCATGCCCTCCACGGGATCTTTACGCTTGGACCCCCGCGGCCTAGAAGACTCCTCCCGGGCCATCCCCTTACCCTTATCTCGGGCTCGGGAATGCCCCTCGGGAGCTCGCGACTCATCGACAGCCGAGTCATCACCGAGATCAATCACCTCCCGCTCAGCCGCAGGTTCCTCCCCACAGCCGGCCGCCTGGCATCTGCGCAGAAGAAGATATGGTCAGGAAAAGAAAATGGTCGCATCATCAGACGAAGAAGCTGATTCGTGGCGCCCGTACCTGTCTTTCTTCTGGGTGGGGATTTTTTCGGTGGATGAGTTCTCTTCGGATGTGGAGGAGTATGCGGCCATTCGGCTGAAGTGTCGCCAGTCCATGGAGGAGCTGGTGACTCTGGAGAACATCGAGCGGTGCCTTCTCACGCCTGCCTCGGAGGAATGTTTGGATGAAAATTGGGGATTACGGGACACCTCCAAGTCTCCTCCACCGAAAAAATCCCCACCCAGAAGAACTGAGTCTTCCACCCCTTGTGAGAAGAGTCCTTCACAGCCAAGGAGACACAGCTCCTGTTCCTCCTCGCCTGAATAAAATAGAAGCTCTTCCTGACTGAGGAATGCGCCTTCAACTCGAAAAAATAATGTAAGAGGTCCAAGGAAGGAGGAATCCCGCACTGACGACAGAGGATACGGAAGGCGGAGAGAAGAAGATAAGAGTTGGCTACCGAGTGTATGGGAGCCAACTGAAAAAAATCGAGAAGCTTAAGAACAAAAGGCTCAAAGGGAAGACGGAACCCTCCCTTCCATGACAGAAGGAAGGAGCAGAAATGGCCCGTACGAGAATCCAAGCTCGTCTCGTTTGGGGCAGCTGCAGTGAAGTAAAACTGATAGGGCAGGCGAAACTGGTGCTCCAGCCGTTTCACCTCCGCCTCCCCCAGCTCGCTGCAGTTTGGAGCCGGTGGTATCACCGTCACCCTTGCCTCAGGCTTACCCTCCCACTCTTCGACCTCCAAACGCTGATCCGCCATGGAATTTGAAGAGTAACTTGAAGAGAAATGCTCTCGAGACTCCAAAGACTCTGGAGGAAGAGGAAGCTGTCGAACCACCTCCACGGTTGTCTCCGCCAACTCTGCGAATGCCGCTGCAAGCCTCTGCTCTTCCGTCGTGTCCTCACGACGCATCAAAGAGCCCCAAAAGCAAGCATGAAGGAGAGCAAAACCCTAAAAGGGAGGGAGTCTGGAACGACAACAAGTGCACAACGCCTATATTCCCACGGGGAAGGCGGCGTGTCGTTCCGACCTCCGAGAAAAGGGGGCCCCTTCATTTCAAATCCATCAAGATTATCATTATTACGGGCCCAGGTGACCACGACACGTGGCTTCTTAACACCGCCAGATCTCCACCCACCCGAGCCACGCTGGTCCAAAACCCTAACAACTACTCTTCCGAGCCTACCAAGACTCGGGAGTAGGAGGGGGATAAGTGGAGAGGGGGATTTCTGTAGACCATTTAAGAGCAGGCCGAACTAGGTCCATCAAAACTAAACGAGGCCCATCTCATCTAAGTGACCGCCCGCATGGCCCACTTAGCATAAAAGTCTAATAAGATCACTCGGGATCAAGCACTTCCTCGGCGTCCATCAGGCTCGAAAGGCCTGAGCATCGGTCAGGTCGGAGGAAGACCCACGCTCGATCTATCCCCTCGCTGGGATAAAAGCTAGCGCTCAGCGCCCACTCCGACCGAGCCTCATCCGAGCTATGCCTATCGCCCGAACAGGGTTGGCACTCTTCATTCTTGGATCGACCGATGATTGCTTATCTACGCTACCATTGAGAGCCCTTTATGAGCAGGAGTTCACAAGGATAAGGGACCCACGACCCCTCAAGGCTATAAAGATCCCACAACGAGGACGTAAAGAGCCCACGTTGAGGACGTAACTCCCACCTGAAACTCCTCAGCTTACGGGACTGATGAGGCCGGTGCACTATTTAAACCTAGGACTCCCTCCAGCGAAAGGTAAGGCCAACACATGCCTAAAACTTCCTGAGCAGGAACCACTTCACCACCTTGGTGGAGAGGGATCTCGCGCATCTCCTTCCTCCTCCCTTTATAGCTTCCACCACTGCTCTACTGACTTAGGCATCAGAGGATTTTCCCCAGGGAACCATCCCTAGGCCCCCCCCGATCTGTTTCCCTTCCTTGCAGTTCACTACCCGGTGATCATCTACATCAGCTCAGGTCCAGCGCGAGATCACCCCTCTTCACTATGGTTGATTAATGAATCAAGCCTTTTGTTGCCATTGAAAATGCTCTTTGTTGAAAAATGCTAACATTCAGTGGTTGTGTATGAATGAATGAAATTTGCTTGGTTGATGGCTCTTCAAACCAATTTGATTCTTTTGCTATATGAATGCTTGGTCATAATGATTCATGGTTGTCATCATCAAAAAGGGGGAGAATGTTATGTCCCCTGGTTTTGATGATAACAAATCACAAATCATTAGTAGATGTTTGAAAAATATCTAACTTAATTTGGTTTGATAAATTGATTAAACAAGTGCAAAAGAATCCCACTAAGTGATGTCTCGACACGGCCCAATCATGTCTCGACACATCTGTTGACACCCGTTTTTAGCCTGCAAGTTGACTCATTTCTCTTATTCATCATTTTGATGCCCCGAATTACCCATTGTTTTGAAGCTTTCCTTGGATGAATTTTGAGCCCATTTCATTATTCCATTCTATTTGAGCCTTGGAGATCATTATTTCATGGAGTCCTGGAGCTTATCTTATCACCTGTCGGCCTTCCAAGTCAACTTACGGCCCATTTAGGCCGACTTCTCTCAAGCATTCAGCCCCCTTTCACTGCGCAGTCTTGAAAATGATCCTTTTTCACCCCGTTTCTTTCCTCTTTTCAAAATGTGTCCTTCACAAAAGTTGTTCATCTTTCAAATCCCTACAATTCCTTCTTCTATGTCATTGGCCAGTTCTGCACCGATTTCAAGTTATTTACACTTTTCCAGCAAACTGCACTGTTCACCTATGTCCCGATATTCTCTCTCTCTGTTCTAGCCCTATTTTCTCTCTCTTATGATCATTTTCTCATTTTACTTTCTTCATAAAAGTTGTTCATTTTAAGTTATCTACAATTTCTTTTTCTACCACTTTTGCTAATTCGGCACCGTTTTCAAGATATGCTTCAATTTCTAAAGTCGTGCGAGCCTGGTAGTTAAACGGTCATCAGTTGACCGTTCCTTGAGTTGAACGGTCACAAGGTGACCGTCCAATAGTAAAATGGTCAACAGTTGACCGCCCATAAACAGTAACTTTTTTTAATTTTTTATTTTATTTCTATTATTGTTAAAATGTCATAAAATGGTCTTCTTAAGACCGCCTCACTGGAAAAACGGTCCGTGGATGATCGTTTATCTTTTTTTTGTGCGAAAAGTCCCCCGGTCGCCCCCAGGTTTGGGCGGTCTACTTCTAGACTGCCCAATTCAATACACGGTCTATCGTGCGACCGTCCAACTAATAGAGAGTCCAAAAGTCCTGAACTCCAACTTCTTCGCCGCCGAATTCTAAGGCCGAAACCTGTGCAACGGGGCCTCCTTGTTAGGGCTCTATCGTCTAGAATACTCTACTAAATTGAGCCCCGTTTGTTGCTGTGGCTTCCCCTTTGTATTATCTTGAATTTGGTATATGGAGCATGATTTTTAATTGACCATATCTCCTGGAATCTTGGGCGTAATATCAGGTTTTTCTACTTTTCGTGCAACAAAAACCCTGCAGATTAGGTTCCGGGGCCACCTTCCATGGACTCTATCCTTCCACCAAAAGGAGTCCCATTTGTTCCTAGCTCTTATCCTATCTATTATCTCAAGATTGATCTAGATATCTCGAGATTTGGTGGGCTTTATCTTCTGGAATTGTGGGAGAAAGTTGGGGTTTCACCACTTTTCTATATAAACCTGCCCAGATTTTCTGTGGGGGGGGGGGGGGGCGTGTTTTCAAGGCGACGGCGAAGCCATGCCGGATTTTCTACTCAACCCTTCGACCCTAGCCTGAAGAGGGAAGTATTATCTTTCAATTGATTCATTATTTGCTTGATTTCATCATCGTTTGCCCTCCTAACTTCGCCCCTACTTTTGACAAATCATCATAGTTTGTTGATTTTCTGATACAACTTCGTGACGGGGGTCTGTTCATCAAGCCGGGGCGGAGTCATGCTTCATCCGTTTTGTCCTCCTTCGACCCCATCTTAAAGAGGGGAGTATTAGCTTCATGTTGATTATATGTTTGCCTTATTTCTCATATCTTTTCTCCCTTTTCCAAGCCCCTACTTTTGAGGTTTCACCACACTATTCTGCACTTTGCTGAAACTCAGATTTCTTGCGACGGGGGCATGTTTACGTCACCGGTGCGAGGCCGTGGGGCACTCGTGATCCGTCCTTTCAACTCTAGGTTCTAGAGGGAAGTATAATCTTTGTGTAACTTGGTTTTGGGCTCATTACCTCGTCATCTTCAACCATATTTTGTCCATGAGTTTTACACTTTTATTCTGTTTTTACACAGTCATTTTTCTCCCATGTTCTGCACCCTTCTGTTTTCTTGAGTTTTTCACCCCATTTTTCACTGCTGTCTTCCCCGTTTTAAACTCTACTTTCTGCCCTAGTTTCACCACAACATTCTCACCTTTCCATAGCATCCTCTCTTTCCTCTTTTGGTGTTCTATCTTGTGAGATATTCATCATTCTTTGAGTCTAGTTTGTGCACTGTTCTGCATTTTCTGCACAGTCCGCATTTTTCACCAAATCTCTAGTGTCATAACTTTCTGTCCCGACCTCCTTTTGGAGTGATTCTTGTTCCTACTTCTTTACAACATTCAAGTCTTCTATCATATAAATTTTCTCTACATTTAGACATCGTTTGCCCTACTATTTGCATCAGTCTTTACACCCACTTCACACTGTTTGCACAGTTTTTCTTGTGGCATGCACTTTTGCACCTTATTTATCTATGTTCATCATGGCATATTAAATCAATTTCTTCATGTTAATCTCATTACAATATACACACCTATTATTTGCACCCTTCCATAGGGGTTAAAAACCCTCCCCTGGTAAGTTTGCCCTCAATCTCTCATGCTACTTTATGCACTTGGGCAGATTTCTACACTTAGCATTTTCTAATGGGTTTTACCTCTTGTCTTGTGTTTGTTTCGCAGGAAAGCAAGGAAAGTGAGGCCCTTACCTTCTAGCCGGCTGGAAGGCGAGGAGAGGTAACCCACAAATCCCCGCATCTTAATATTGAGCGCGATCATCCTCTTTTTCCAAGGTACACAACGTGCATAGTATTTCATATCCTTTGACCTTGTTATTCCTTGGTGGCGATCACGGTATTCTTCTACATCCTTTATCGCCTTTTTATTGATTGTATGATCATGCTACCATGTTTACATAGCCACATATTCATGTTATTCACTTGATTGGTGAACATATGCCTTCATGCCTATTCATGTGATTTGTGGGATCGGCACGCATATACACATCCACATTTTCCACATCTACACCCCCTTTTTTGGCGATCACGGTGGGACCTCTAGTGCCCATCACTTGTCTCATGCTTTGCTATGATTTTGACGTGTATTTCCATGTTTAGATAGCATTTCATGCTCATGTTGTTCACTTTGTTTGCATCCATATTGTTATGTTCACATATGTTCATTATATCTTGATTTGTTAGATTTAGGCTAGAAATTGCATGCACTCCGGTGCACATAGGGTCATACATATTGCCATATTGTAGTTGCATTCCCCCTTGGTAAGTGATCCTCTCGCTCCCATATTCCTTGGGCTCGACTATGTGATCTTATCCGGGACCTCCATAAGTCCCCGTGAGCCGTGGATTCCCACACGGACGCCGGGCCGGTTGTACATTTCCACCCCTTAGGCTTGCATTTGCATACGTTGTGAAGGAGTTAACCATAGTCAAACCAAAGTTTGGACCTTATTTTCTATAGTATACCTGTCTTGAGGGAATTAATCTCAAGTCAAATCATTAAAAGGCCCACCCAAAACTTTGACATTAAAATATTTTCCATCATATTAACTTGTTTGACTTGGTGAAATCCTTCATATTGCTCGTGTTGTTTGGTCTTGTCCAAGCCCATTTGTGTTATTCTGTGTTGCATCCCCATCATCCATATAAATTTTGTTGTTAGGCCCATTTAGGATAGCCCATTTTTGTGTGTCCAGTTCCATTGTCCTAGGTTGTCTTGCATTGGTCCTTGCATTATTGGGTCAGCCCCCCTCCTGTTCTCTGGCCCATTAAGCCCTTTACTTCCCTTATTGTATCTCCCTGATTTTCTTGTATTAAGTCTCCATTTTTCCCTATGGAGCATTCTTCTCCTGTGCATTATCCCTCCTCTTCCCTATCCTCTTACTCTCGCGTGGATTCCTCTTCCTACGCGGGCCCATCACCTTATTCATTTAGTAGGCCCCTTTCCTTTAATGGGCCCTCTTATTCTCTTAATGGGCCCCATGTTGCTGCTGGCCCAATCGGTTCTTGTTCTCATGTGCATGATTCTTCCAGGCCCCCATATCCTTCCATCCCCAGAGTGGGTCTCTCTCCTCAGGCTAGATCCCCTTATTCGGCCCAATATCATAATCCTGGTCTAAACTCACGCTCTCTTGTTCAAGCTGGCCCACGTCCTTCTCGGTCTCTCCCCACCGAGGAGATGATCACTCAAGCCCAGCGCTAGCTTGATGAATTGCAACGTCAAATCAATCCCCAATCTTCTTTGAGTGTCCCACTTGCATTTGAAGGTCTTCAGCTTCCACCACGCTCGTAAATTCCTACATATTGTCGCTATGGTGGAGTAGGTGACCCCTATGTGCATTTGAAAGAGTTTTTATGTGAGTCAGCCCAATTCCAGCACGATCAACGCTTGATGGCTTATTTGTTTGGTCTATCTCCAGAGGACTCGGCTCGGGATTGGTTCTTCACATTGCCGCAAGAGCAAGTCGTGAATTTTCAAGTTGTGCAACAAAGATTTATTCAGTAATATCAAGACCAGGTGGGGCCCAGGTACTCCATGGTGGATTTGGCCCAGGAGAAGATGAGGCCCGATGAAGAATTCTCAGCATTTGCCGACCGTTGGCGTCATTTGGCCGCTCAAGTCCCGGGGCATAATCTGGAGGGCGAGTAGATCAAGATGGTTATTGCTAATGCAACACCCTAATTTAGGTGTATCTTAGCCCTCAATGATGTCACATCTTGGCAACAGCTTTATAGCCGAGCCCGCTTCATCCGCCAGTAACTCCTAAGTTCCCTTGACCCCGTGTCTCTTTCACCTTACGTGCCCACATATGCCTCCCATCCATCATCTCCCACATACCCATGTCCCTCCACATATCTTTCCACCAGTCAGCCTTCCGCTCCCACATACCCATATACCTCCACGTGTCAGCCCTCCATGAGTCGACCTGCCGCCATCCACAGTCAGCCCTCCGCCTCCACATATGTGTCTCCGCCTATGTCTTCCCCTCCGGTCAAGGGAACATCGCACCCCGAGTAGGTAGATGCCGTCCACATACCTCTCACCTCCCTTTCCGCTCTACATATACCATCACCAAATCCCTCCACCACTAACCATGCACCATTACCTCCGCAACCTCCTCTTCCTTCTCCACTTCCATCTCCATTACCTTCCCATATCCCCCGGCATCCACCTTGCCCAAAGCGGGCTCCTTATCTTACGTTGCCAGAGTTTTTTTCAGATATTTTCAGGGCTTTGATAGCCACTCACGCATTGCAGCTCCCCCCGATTGTGCCTTGCCGAACCATGGTCAGGAATATTCTTCAGTATTGTGAGTTTCATCGCCAGCAGGGGCATTTGGTTGAGGATTGCCCTGAATTCTGAGAAATTGTGTATGGCCTGGAAGATAATAAGAGGATCGATTGGGCCATCATGCATGAAGTTATTTTAGGTCTCCACAGTAAGCAGCAGCAACAGCAGTCGCCGCCGAGGCAGCCGTCTCCACTATAAGACCAGGGGCACCCCTGTGGTTTATTATCCGGTATTGCACCCGCTCCATCATCTATCCCCTTACCTACCCCATTACCTTCACCATCTCCTACCCCATCAGCACCATAAACCTAAGCCTCTGCTCAGGCTACTGCTCCGTTTCCACCAGTTCTTCCACTCCCGCTTCTATTCCCAAGGCCGCTCGACGCGTCGTGTCGATATGTCGAAGAGCGCCGCAACTGGCCGCTTCCTCCACTTCACCACCACTTCCACCCTCTCCTCCACCTCCATGTCCACTACCCCCATCATCCTCATCACCATCATCCTCATCATCTCCATTGCCATCACCATCACCACCATCTCCACCACCAGTGCTTCCATCACCTCCTCCATCTCCACCCTCGCCTCCATCTCTGCCATTATCTTCGCCCAGGCCTGAGCAAGCCACGCCTTTGCCTTTACCTTTTACCTCCATTTTACATCTTCCACCTTGTCTTTTACCTCCACTCGAGCCTGTCATTGCCGCTAGCCCTCCGCCACTCACATTGCCTTTACCCACACCATCTAAGCCTATTACCCCCACTTCCTCATCTCCTTTCACCCCACGGAGCGGGTGTGCGCTACCTCTGGTGCCCCTCGGGTTTGGTCCCCATGGAAATGACGAGCCAAGTCAGGACAGTTTGGTGACGGTCATACACTACAAGATTCAAGATTTCATTTGCCGCATGCCAGTCCGAGTCCCGATCCCTGGCTATTTTGGGGAGGATCAGCCTGCACTTCCCATGACGGTTCCCAAGAAGAGTTCCCTTGCGTTAGTGCCAGTTTCTGCTAAAGCGAGGCCGGTGGCAATCTCTTTGCTTGCTGGAGGGTTCACTCTTTATGCTGGTATTACTTCTCGCTTCATTGGTGTTCGGTTCACTGGCCAAGAAGGGTTCTCTACTCAGATCGTTCTAACCCATACGGCTACTAAGGATTTAATGGATTCCATATTTAAGGGGCAATTAGCCATATTTTCAAGATGTTCAAAGGTCATTCTACACATTTCATGCAACCTCCCTTGGTCTATCGATAAGCCACCCATGTCAACATCACGCATTACTCTCCCTCAGTTTCATCCTTCCCTTCTATCGAGGGGGTTATGCTTCACAACTGATTACTGAGGGGAGTTGCTGAATCTACATGTTTTAGTGCCGAGTGACAAGACTCCATGGTTTTCTAATATTTATCATTCCGAGGAGTTGGTTGTTCAAAAATGTCCATCTACTGTTGTCAGCACGGGATGGAACGCCCGGTAATTTTGGAATAGGAATAAAAATATACATAATGATAAAGTCAAGTGATATTCCTTTAAGGCTGCTCAAATCGAACCTGCCTCTGATACCTAGGACAAGGACTAATAAAAGTTAAAGAAATTATGAGGAATAAAATCCCTATATACATACAAATTATTAATAGGTATATGAGGGTTAGAAAATAACAAATATGTTTATATAATGCAATATAAATAAATATAATACAACGTAAATAATCAAGCCCAGACTCGGTACACAACCCCCTGACATCCTAAGAAATCTCACAAAAAGAACTCATGGACCCTACCGTTATATTATAATAAATTTAAGAATAACATGTTATATTTTTGTAGGCATTTAATGCATAATATAATTTTATTTAAATTTCAAATCAATAAATCTCGACGAGAACATCAAATTGTATTTTATTAATAATTTATAAAATCCAATATTCACATTTATGACATTTACTATATTAGAAGGGAAAAGGATATATAAATATAAGATTTACGTATAGACTTTGGACTGATGTACAGACTTTATAGATGAAGGAATGTGGACTTGGCATTGTATAGACTTGTGAGTGTATAGACTTAGGGAATGTGTGGACTTGTGAGTGCATAGACTTAGGGAATGTGTGGACTTGGCATTGTGTAGACTTGGCATTGTATAGACTTTGTGAGTGTATAGACTTAGGGAATGTGTGGACTTGTGAGTGTATAGACTTGTGGACTTATGAATGTATAGACTTGGAGATGAATGTATAGACTTGGGGAAGGAGTGTGTAGACTTGGAGATGAATGTATAGACTTATGCATTGTATGGACTTAAGAATGTATAGACTTTGGATGACTTTAGATGAAGGAATGAATGTATAGACTTGAGTGGGTAGAATGTATAGACTTTGGATGAATGAATGTATAGACTTGAGTGGGTAGAATGTATAGACTTTGGATGACTTTAGATAAAGGAATGGATGTATAGACTTGAGTGGGTAGAATGTATAGACTTCAGGAATGTGTAGACTTCAGGAATGCAAAGACTTTGACAATGTATAGACTTGTGTAATGGAATGTATGGACTTGTACATTATATAGTTATAGAAATAACAGGGATATATATATACGATATCGGTCTTTTGAAGGCTAACCCAAAAAGTAAAAATTTAATTGACGCCATCGTTGATGGGCGTCCATTCTATAGGAAACGACTTTGAGCAAGTCGTTATTTCTAAATTAGAAAAAAAATCAAATAAAGCATAAATAGCAAAAGGAAGGATATTAACATAATTTTACTTCTTCAAAGAAATGCCAAAGCAAAATGACGACCATGGTCATAGGCGTGTGTTTCATAAAAGATGACTTAAACTAAGTCGTCATTTCAAATAAAATGAATAGTGCCGATTTTTCGACTAAAGAATTTTGGAAAAATAATTATATGAAAAAATAGAGAAAAATGGAAAACTCATACTCCTAAAATTTCCTATCTAGATCACATCTAGAAAAAAAGATAAAAATCCCGAAAGATAGTTACACCTTAAATTAACAAAATAGGAAATGTGAATGACGCCTTTGTTCACGTCGTCAATTAAGGAATTGACGACTGTGTATACAAGCATCGTTTATGAAAATAACGCCCTCTTCCTGGGCGTGAATTACAAAAGAAACGGTATAGGTCAAGACGTCAATTGGAATTAACGCCCTAACATAAGGCGTTAATTTCATTTGTGTTTCGTTCGAACCAGGAGACTATCCAGGGTAAGTTTTAGGATTGCTACGTGTTTGATTGAATATAGAAAGGACTCTGTCAAGGAAACTAGAGTTCCAATCAAATTCTAACCCTATTGGGATTCCAAAAACCCTATAAATACCCTTCAAATCGAACCCCGTTGGCTATTTTGCCGAAGGAGTCCTGCAGAAGAATAGGTTGTTATTCTTCCCTTGCCTTAGGTCAGAAGCTATGAAGAGTATTGATCGTTCTTTTATCTTCTTCCTCTTCTGCAGGAGACCTGCAGTGTGAAGGAATTCTTCCCTCTAACTGAAGAACGTGGGTTCTTCATCAACATCGTCTTCCTCCGTTACAAAGAAAGCTGAGGATCTCTCTCCGAACGGACCAGTGGGGAAATCTTCTTCCCGTCGTCAGCTATTCTTACCTTCACTGCAACCATCAAAAGGGTGTTGCGGTTATTCTGATTCGAAAGTAGCTGTGTACATCGTTTTCCCAGAAGACTCTGTTTAAAACAGAGTATCGTTTTCTCTTCACAACCTTCACGTATTTTCACCCAGATCATCATCAGGTAGGTTTTCTGAGGAATTGTAGCCCAAAGTAGCATAATAATTACGATAATATCATCTGGTAACTCATGCATATAGTTTCCTTGCGTTTTTGTAGTTTTTTGAGAAATTTTGAAGGTAGCGACCCTCTCTAGGGCGCTAATTAAAATTCTGACGACTGACGGAAGAGTCGTCAATTTCAAGAAATTAATAAACACCCATGTTTAAAATTTAACATCTATGAAACCTGTAATTAAATCAAATGCATGATCAGATATCTAGAATCCTGCTATTTTTCTTGTCCAGTTCATATATGTGTTTCCTGCAAACTATTTATCATGAAAAATCATTATTGTTCATATTCCTGGAAGCTAATGAAAATTAACGACCTCCAGTAGGTCGTCTTTTATGAAAGTGACGCCCCACCCCAGGGCGCTAATTTAAATTAAAGACTTAGAATAAGTCGTTATTTCCCTGAAATATCTAGGTGTTATTAAAATTCTGAACAAGGTAATTCACTACCAGAAAAAAGCGGGATTACAGACGAAAATTTTAGACGGAAATTTGGGACGGAAATTTCTGTCAGAAATTTGTGACGGATTTTTTTCCGTCGGAAATCCCATCTGAAATATGCAAGTACACACCGAATTTCAGACGGAATTTGGGACGGAAAATATTCCCTCACAAATTTCAGACGAAATTTGTGACGGATACATTAAACTGTCACAAATTTGTAACCAAGAATTTGTGATGGCCACGTCCGTCCGTCACAAATGTATCTTGTCACGGATTTTCAGATGGAAAAAAGCCGTCACAAAATTTATTGCGCCCCAAATCTGTCGCAAAGGCCTATTTGCGACGGATTTGGGCGCAAAAAATTTGTGACGGATTAATTTCCATCTTAAAATCAGTGAGAAGACACATTTGTGTCGGATTGTCAGACGGATTTCAGACGGACATGGCCGTCACAAATTCTTGGTTACAAATTTGTGACAGTTTAATGTATCCGTCACAAATTCCGTCTGACATTTGTGACGGAAAATATTCCGTCACAAATTTCCGTCTGAAATTCGGTGTGTACTTGCATATTTCAGACGGGATTTCCGACGGAAAAAAATCCGTCACAAATTTCAGACGGAAATTTTCGTCACAAATTTCCGTCTGAAATTTCCGTCTGTAATGCCGCTTTTTCTTGTAGTGATTAACGGCACAGTGCATGTCGTTTCTTTATGAAATAACGCCCCTGACTAAGGCGCGTTTTGTCAAAAATATAGAATTAAGAAATTTCAGTAAAAATAGAAATGTATAATGGACGACTATCCCAGAAGTCATCAAATTGAAAATAAACGACCCAGTGAAGGGCGTTAATTTATTAAATAGTGACTTGGCTTAAGTCGTTACTTTCCTGTGTGATTATTTTATACTGTTTTCTGTGAACCGAGGGTTTTATATATATATAGATATCGGCACTATATTTCCATTCCGTGAATATAGTCCCACGTGCCACGATGTTTTATCGATTACCCCTCAACTCTCGGTGACATATAAGCCCTCCATTGGACATTCCGTTCCTTTGGACTGACGAGTTAGTCATTGGGACCTCCGTAAGTCTCCTCGTAGCCTTGGATTCCCTCAAGACCGATTGAGCTGGTTGTACCATAAAAACCCATTACACTATTTTGCCATGTCACTCTAAAGAAACATGGTATACCGGCCCTCATTATATGCTATGTGGATATCATGAGAATATTCTTAATGGGATGTAAAAATCATGCCATTATTATGATGTTCTTGTGGACCTCAATTCTATATCAAATGGGTGACCATATATATATGGACATTTAATTGTTATGGTACCCAAGAGTGGGAACCAATTTCACCCAGTTTTAATCGATATTCGGGATTATACCGTTATTATCGTCCTTATACATCAAGTTCAATTTGGAACAGTACTCTATCTTGAATCTCCACAAGCTTATTCTTGAAATTCCATATTGGCTATACTATAAAGTGGATGTCTAGATCTATCTTTAATGTTGTGCATATAAGGGCCCGATCTGGTCCTGGGAGGAGCACCCAAAAGTACTAGTGCCCATGGGAGTTATAATGATCACGGTGTCTAGCATTGCACCGAAGTACTTTCTCTCTTGATCTTTGGAATTCCACACACTCTCTCTCTTTCTTGCGTGCGTGACTTGATTTGCGTGACTTTACTAGCGTGGCCCGACACGGGTAAAGTACTTGAATGAAATAGCCAATAATCTATAAAGTCTCTCATGAATACCTTTTGTTTAAGACTCACTTGAAAGTTTTACACGACGTGTTATTCTATTGTTAGTTTTCACTTGCTCAGTTATTTCTACATGCATAGCCATATTGCATTTACATGTGAGAAAAATTGTAATTACTTAAACCCATTGCTAGTTCTTGAGATATAATTCCTACTGAGCGTTCGCTCACTCCGTTTTATTCCAACATTTTCAAGTAATCAGGTGGCTAGCGAGACCGAGACTCACACGGGCGGGACAAGTGTGCAAGCGAGCTTCGAAAACTAGAGAAATCCGAGTCTTTTGTCTTTCTTGAGTCTAGCATGGTGTCTTTTATTTAGTTATCTTGGCTAAGTCTGTTAGAGTGTCATTTTCTTTTCTTTCATTGTGATGTAGCTGAGTCTTCAAGTTTTGAAGTTTGAATTTGTAAGAGACTTATATCTGAAATAAGATTTTTTTTGTTACTCTAAATCATTTGGTCTCATGCCATTGCTCTTGATCATTCACGACTGTTTAACTGCCACGTTCCGAGCAAACGACACGTTCCGCTGCTATCGGTTCGAGGCGTGACAGAGGTGGTATCAGAGCTTCGGCTTTCATATCCTCTAGTTATTTGGTCCCAAGGATAGGTCATCCTTGTCAGTCATATCAGAGCTTCGGCTTTCATATCCTCCAGTTATTAGGTCCCAAGGATAGGTCATCCTTGTCAGTCATATCAGAGCTTCGGCTTTCATATCCTCCAGTTATTAGGTCCCAAGGATAGGTCATTCTTGTCAGTCATATCAGAGCTTCGGCTTTCATATCCTCTAGTTATTAAGTCCCAAGGATAGGTCATCCTTGTCAGTTAGAGCTTCGGCTTACACATCCTCAAGTTATTAGGTTTCGGTGATAAGTCAAGTATCCCTGTCAGTCATATTAGAGTTTCGGCTTTCAAAATCCGTAGATTGTTAAAACCAAGTATAGGTTGAGTATCCTTGTCAGTCATCCTATAGAATTTCGTGAGAGATGGGTAGAACTTGGGGTTAAAGTTATAAAAGAAAGATAAAATATTTACGTTTCAATAATATTAATGCTTAAGTAAATAAATTATTTCCCCAATCATCTTTGCAGGAACCTAGATAAAATGGAAGCATCTAAGCCAAACTTTGTTCATGAGATGATCTTAGTGGATATCCAAGCTTACGCGGACCTTGTCAAGAGAGTTCAAGAGCTAGAGAAAGCGGTGGAAGAAAAAGAAAGAGTTGAAGGGAAAGCGCATGATTCGGGAATGTTCAACACTACCAAGAGAAGGCCAAACGAGGGTGGTAGTTCCCAAGGGTGTAAGAAGTGCAAACTGTGTAAGAAGTGCAAGAATGGGAAGTTTAGGGTGGCACCAGTAAGCCAAACTCAAGAAAAATGCTGGCATTGTGGTAAAGGAAACCATCAATCGAAGGAGTGTTATCGAAAAAGGGGGGCGTGTCTGCGTTGCGGGAGCTTAGATCATAAGATAGCGGAATGTCCTATTTTGATCCAAAAGCTTCCAAGAGAAACACGATCTGTGGCCGAACTTGTCAGGAAAAAGTTGTGGAAGGTATCCCGCACTCGAAATCCTAAACTAGCTCTTTTCCATACTTAAAATTTCTTATGTATAAGCTCATAATAAGTTATAGCTAGTCTCTGTTAGGAATGGAAGATGATGTGAATTTGGGGACCAAATTCTTTTAAGTGGGGGAGGGTGTAACGCCCGGTAATTTTGGAATAGGAATAAAAATATACATAATGATAAAGTCAAGTGATATTCCTTTAAGGCTGCTCAAATCGAACCTGCCTCTGATACCTAGGACAAGGACTAATAAAAGTTAAAGAAATTATGAGGAATAAAATCCCTATATACATACAAATTATTAATAGGTATATGAGGGTTAGAAAATAACAAATATGTTTATATAATGTAATATAAATAAATATAATACAACGTAAATAATCAAGGCCAGACTCGGTACACAACCCCCTGACATCCAAAGAAATCTCACAAAAAGAACTCATGGACCCTACCGTTATATTATAATAAATTTAAGAATAACATGTTATATTTTTGTAGGCATTTAATGCATAATATACTTTTATTTAAATTTAAAATCAATAAATCTCGACGAGAACATCAAATTGTATTTTATTAATAATTTATAAAATCTAATATTCACATTTATGACATTTACTATATTAGAAGGGAAAAGGATATATAAATATAAGATTTACGTATAGACTTTTGACTGATGTACAGACTTTATAGATGAAGGAATGTGTAGACTTGGCATTGTATAGACTTGTGAGTGTATAGACTTAGGGAATGTGTGGACTTTTGAGTGTATAGACTTAGTGAATGTGTGGACTTGGCATTGTGTAGACTTGTGAATGTGTAGACTTGGCATTGTATAGACTTTGTGAGTGTATAGACTTAGGGAATGTGTGGACTTGTGAGTGTATAGACTTGTGGACTTATGAATGTATAGACTTGGAGATGAATGTATAGACTTGGGGAAGGAGTGTGTAGACTTGGAGATGAATGTATAGACTTATGCATTGTATGGACTTAAGAATGTATAGACTTTGGATGACTTTAGATGAAGGAATGAATGTATAGACTTGAGTGGGTAGAATGTATAGACTTTGGATGAATGAATGTATAGACTTGAGTGGGTAGAATGTATAGACTTTGGATGACTTTAGATAAAGGAATGAATGTGTAGACTTGAGTGGGTAGAATGTATAGACTTCAGGAATGCAAAGACTTTGACAATGTATAGACTTGTGTAATGGAATGTATGGACTTGTGCATTATATAGTTATAGAAATAACAGGGATATATATATACGATATCGGTCTTTTGAAGGCTAACCCAAAAAGTAAAAATTTAATTGACGCCATCGTTGATGGGCGTCCATTCTATAGGAAACGACTTTGAGCAAGTCGTTATTTCTAAATTAGAAAAAAAATCAAATAAAGCATAAATAGCAAAAGGAAGGATATTAACATAATTTTACTTCTTCAAAGAAATGCCAAAGCAAAATGACGACCATGGTCATGGGCGTGTGTTTCATAAAAGATGACTTAAACTAAGTCGTCATTTCAAATAAAATGAATAGTGCCGATTTTTCGACTAAAGAATTTAGGAAAAATAATTATATGAAAAAATAGAGAAAAATAGAAAACTCATACCCCTAAAATTTCCTATCTAGATCACATCTAGAAAAAAAGATAAAAATCCCGAAAGATAGTTACACCTTAAATTAACAAAATAGGAAATGTGAACGACGCCTTTGTTCACGTCGTCAATTAAGGAATTGACGACTGTGTATACAAGCGTTGTTTATGAAAATAACGCCCTCTTCCTGGGCGCGAATTACAAAAGAAATGGTATAGGTCAAGACGTCAATTGGAATTAACGCTCTAACATAAGGCGTTAATTTCATTTGTGTTTCGTTCGAACCAGGAGACTATCCAGGGTAAGTTTTAAGATTGCTACGTGTTTGATTGAATATAGAAAGGACTCTGTCAAGGAAACTAGAGTTCCAATCAAATTCTAACCCTATTGGGATTCCAAAAACCCTATAAATACCTTTCAAATCGAACCCCGTTGGCTATTTTGCCGAAGGAGTCATGCTGAAGAATAGGTTGTTATTCTTTCCTTGCCTTAGGTCAGAAGCTATGAAGAGTATTGATCGTTCTTTTATCTTCTTCCTCTTCTATAGGAGACCTGCAGTGTGAAGGAATTCTTCCCTCTAACTGAAGAACGTGGGTTCTTCATCAACATCGTCTTCCTCTGTTACAAAGAAAGCTGAGGATCTCTCTCCGAACGGACCAGTGGGGAAATCTTCTTCCCGTCGTCATCTATTCTTACCTTCATTGCAACCATCAAAAGGGTGTTGCGGTTATTCTGATTCGAAAGTAGCTGTGTACATCGTTTTCCCAGAAGACTCTGTTTAAAACAGAGTATCGTTTTCTCTTCACAACCTTCACGTATTTTCACCCAGATCATCATCAGGTAGGTTTTCTCAGGAATTGTAGCCCAAACTAGCATAATAATTACAATAATATCATCTGGTAACTCATGCATATAGTTTCCTTGCGTTTTTGTAGTTTTTTGAGAAAATTTGAAAGTAGTGACCCTCTCTAGGGCGCTAATTAAAATTCTGACGACTGACGGAAGAGTCGTCAATTTCAAGAAATTAATAAACACCCATGTTTAAAATTTAACATCTATGAAACCTGTAATTAAATCAAATGCATGATCAGATATCTAGAATCCTGCTATTTTTCTTGTCCAGTTCATATATGTGTTTCCTGCAAACTATTTATCATGAAAAATCATTACTGTTCATATTCCTGGAAGCTAATGAAAATTAACGACCTCCAGTAGGTCGTCTTTTATGAAAGTGACGCCCCACCCCAGGGCGCTAATTTAAATTAAAGACTTAGAATAAGTCGTTATTTCCCTGAAATATCTAGGTGTTATTAAAATTCTGAACAAGGTAATTAACAGCACAGTGCATGTCGTTTCTTTATGAAATAACGCCCCTGACTAAGGCGCATTTTGTCAAAAATACAGAATTAAGAAATTTCAGTAAAAATAGAAATGTATAATGGACGACTATCCCAAAAGTCGTCAAATTGAAAATAAACGACCCAGTGAAGGGCGTTAATTTATTAAATAGTGACTTGGCTTAAGTCGTTACTTTCCTGCGTGATTATTTTATACTGTTCTCTGTGAACCGAGGGTTTTATATATATATAGATATCGACACTATATTTCCATTCCGTGAGTATAGTCCCACGTGCCACAATGTTTTATCGATTACCCCTCAACTCTTGGTGACATATAAGCCCTCCATTGGACATTCCGTTCCTTTGGACTGACGAGTTAGTCATTGGGACCTCCGTAAGTCTCCTCGTAGCCTTGGATTCCCTCAAGGCCGATTGAGCTGGTTGTACCATAAAAACCCATTACACTATTTTGCCATGTCACTCTAAAGAAACATGGTATACCGGCCCTCATGATATGCTATGTGGATATCATGAGAATATTCTTAATGGGATGTGGAAATCATGCCATTATTATGATGTTCTTGTGGACCTCAATTCTATATCAAATGGGTGACCATATATATATGGACATTTAATTGTTATGGTACCCAAGAGTGGGAACCAATTTCACCCAGTTTTAATCGATATTCGGGATTATACCGTTATTATCGTCCTTATACATCAAGTTCAATTTGGAACACTACTCTATCTTGAATCTCCACAAGCTTATTCTTGAAATTCCATATTGGCTATACTATAAAGTGGATGTCTAGATCTATCTTTAATGCTGTGCATATAAGGGCCCGATCTGGTCCTGGGAGGAGCACCCAAAAGTACTAGTGCCCATGAGAGTTATAATGATCACGGTGTCTAGCATTGCACCGAAGTACTTTCTCTCTTGATCTTTGGCATTCCACACACTCTCTCTCTTTCTTGCGTGCGTGACTTGATTTGCGTGACTTTACTAGCGTGGCCCGACACGGGCAAAGTACTTGCATGAAATAGCCAATATTATATAAAGTCTCTCATGAATACCTTTTGTTTAAGACTCACTTGAAAGTTTTGCACGACGTGTTATTCTATTGTTAGTTTTCACTTGCTCAGTTATTTCTACATGCATAGCCATATTGCATTTACATGTGAGAAAAATTGTAATTACTTAAACCCATTGCTAGTTCTTGAGATATAATTCCTACTGAGTGTTCGCTCACTCCGTTTTATTCCAACATTTTCAGGTAATCAGGTGGCTAGCGAGACCGAGACTCACACGGGCGGGACAAGTGTGCAAGCGAGCTTCGAAAACTAGGGAAATCCGAGTCTTTTGTCTTTCTTGAGTCTAGCGTGGTGTCTTTTATTTAGTTATTTTGGCTAAGTCTGTTAGAGTGTCATTTTCTTTTCTTTCATTGTGATGTAGCTGAGTCATCAAGTTTTGAAGTTTGAATTTGTAAGAGACTTATATTTGAAATAAGATTTTTATTTGTTACTCTAAATCATTTGGTCTCATGCCATTGCTCTTGATCATTCACGACTGTTTAACTGCCACGTTCCGAGCAAACGACACGTTCCACTGCTATCGGTTCGGGGCGTGACACGGGATGCCTGGGGGCAATCGCCCCAATGAAGCTTCATGTTCATAATCGAGCCAGGTCGTCTGCTAGATGGGCCCGTTATGTAAGAAGATATTGCAAGGCAGGGTGCCCAAGAATTCGAGCCCGCACCAGGCAGGCCCATTACAGGCCAATTTCTGCTAAGAAGAGGCAGTGGCGTAGGTTCAAGAGCCGCCAGTTGTGCACTCAGGGGCCCACCTCTTCCTCTTCCTCTTCCTTTTGTTCATCCTTTCTATTGCTCAGCTCCCACCCTTGGGTGGTGTGCTTTTCTTCCTTTAAGCCCAGATCCCTGATTTTCTCTTCTCCTCCCGATCTAAGGGCATCCCCTTCCTTTCCCTCGGGATCTCCGGGTTCTACTTCTCATTCTCTTTCCCCGACTATATCGGTTGACTCCACATCTCCTTCCCCGACCCTGTCGGGTGATTCTAATTCCGTTTCTCCGACTGTGTCGGATGATTTTTCTTCTCATCTTCCTACTCATTCTTCCTCACCCTTTCGGGGTTCTCATCCTTTTTCTTGCTGTTTTCGAGGCTTTAGCCCGCCTTGATCTTAGTTAATCACTGGTTATTCTGTACTTGGTTCCTTATTATCAGGGCCTCAGTGCCTTAATGAGGGAGTTCTAGCCCTCATCTCTCTTTTTTTTTTTATCCCTCCTTCGTCCAGTATGATGTCTGTCACTCCTCTATGTCGAGGAATCCAATCCTTTGCTCTCCTTTCATCCTTTATCCTGACAAGCAAGGAAAAGAAAGTTCGCGCTCCTCAAGGCTCGATGATCGAGATCGCTTCAGGAGGCCGATTTCCACGCCTTGGATCTGCAAAGGTATCTTTGATTTTGTGCCAGAACATGTAATCATTGCTATAACTCTGTTATTTCTGCACGCGCTTATAATGTTGGTTCCTTAAAACATGGTTGAGTAGCCTTAGGCTTTAGTTAGTTTGCTTAGTCAAATGAGTTTGCTTCTGCAGCATCCTTTAGGCTAGTGATAGCTCCGCGCTGGGAGTTTAGTTTCTTTCCCCGATTATTGAGGGTGACCTTCGAGTATGGATTTTTTTGACACACTTCACGGTGAGCCATAGCCGATCTCTCTAAGGCACACCGTTGCTGCTTTGGCCATACTTTGGATATGCACGAAGGCCTTTTCTCTTCTCTGCTCGGCCAAGTGCAGTGGTAAAAGATGGATGGATAAGATGACTAACCTAGGTGCTCCATAATATGAGAGAGGTCTCAAATAGGGGTAGTCTTGACCCTCAAAAGTGAGCTTTCATGCTATATCTGGCCAATAAGGGCTACCAAAATGAGAAAATGAATCAATATGCAAAATTATGAATCAAAGACATGGCAAGAGTGGCAGTACAGTTCCCCGCGGGACGTCATGTGTCCAGTCGCATGCGTGTTTGATGAATATGGGTCTAAAAATCAAAGACACAAAGCCCCGGCACAACAGACCTACTCTTTGAGGGGTAGTGCCCTAGAAGGAAGTCGAACACTGATATCTCCCATCCTACATAAGACTTGTCTCTAATTATTCTTCCACTTCTCCCTCTTAGGTTGGGTTGTATCTCGGGTATGGCCTTAGTAGGGGCACCGTTCTTTAGAGACAGTTGGTTGTGGTGAGCTACCATCACATGCACGCCCTGCTTAAGGGAAGCCTTTAATGAGAGGGGTAGGAACGACGATCCCTAGCCAGTAGTTTAAGCCCGTCTTGGGTGCTGCCGATTGCTATTTCAAAAAATCCTAAAAAAATGAGATATTATCAAAAATTCAAAAAAAAGAATGAGATATTTTCAAAAAAATCCAAAAAAATGAGATATTGTAAAAATTTTAAAAAAAGTGAGATATATCATAATCCAAAAAAATGAGATATTATCAAAAATCAAAATAAAAAAAATCAGATATGTCAAAATCCAAAAAAATCAGATATTCTCAAAACTCCAAAAAATCAAATATGTCAAAATCTAAAAAAATCAAAAAATTATAAAAATCTAAAAATATGTCTTTTATTTTTATTCATTTTTTTTATCTTAAGGACAGATACGTAATCCGTTTGCTAAGTGTGTAGGTTGCAAGTACTCAGGTATTCCTTGCTATATCTTTTTGCTCTGCCTCCTATCCACATCTTTGATCTGTTCTCTCCTTCAATCTTATCTCTTGATCTATTCTGAAGCTTGTGTCCTTCTCAGCTTTATCTCATCACATCTTTATTAGAGGGCTCTGCCTTACGATTATGAACCTGGTGGTGCGACTTCATTCTGATCTTGGGCTTTGATTGAAGAGTGTATTTGTCATGTCTTTTGTCTCGCCGTGTCCTTGTCACGTGTTTATGTCCCTTCGTGTCGTCCCACGCATGTTATTTTGTCCATCACCGCGTGTTGTTGGTTGTCTTGCATATGTTATTAGTTGTCCCTCTCTATGTCCCGTGTTGTTGTCCCACGTGTTCTTGTCCTAACCGTGTGTTGTCCCCTCACGTGTTCTTGTCCCAACCGTGTGTTATCCCACTGCATTATTGTCTTGTCCCACTATGTTCGTCTTACATGCATATTGTTGGTTCGTATCTTGCATATGTTACTTGTTCGTTCATTCTTTGTTGTGTTATGCTGCCTTTCATTCATTTGTTTGTCTCATTATGTTCATGCTTGTTTGTTCATGTTGTTGGTTGTCTTATTTGAAAATTCATAAAAATCAAAAATCAGAAAATCTAAAAAATGTCGTTTCACCTACACAGGTAAGTCAGGTATGGCTCTCCATCCCTTCTCATTGTTACATTACTATATGGTATCTACATTATTATAGTCTCTCAAGGACCGGCTGGTTGCCCGTGTGTTCTGGGATCTGATGTTCCCCTTTAACAAAAATGATGATGATCTAGGAGCATACGGTTAATCGTTGGATAGGCCGCTCGGTTGAGTCGGGTGGGGGACGATGGACTCTGTCTCGCACGCCGTGGTTGCGAGATGACTCTTGACCCCATCTTGGCTGGGTCTAGCAATATTATCCTTGAGTACTTTCTATTTTATGCTTTCTATGCATTCATTTTGATGATTTCTTTATTTTAGCCCAGCATGCATCATGTCATTTTGAGCATTAATGCCTCGTGATCTTCTCAAGGTTTCTCCTCAACAATGGTTAATTACGCTTCAGTTCTCTTGGATAAGAGATCCCCATTCTATTCTGAGTTTGAACGATTTCTCTGATCCTCCCGCTTGGTCTGGTTGGCTAGCGTGATTCCTGTCTGGAGCTTAGTCTGCCTCTTTTTTCATTTTCGTTACTGCTTATTCTGATCTCCTCATTGGTCCGAGGGATTGTGTCCCCCATGAGGTTGATCATGCATTTTTCTTTTCATTTAATTTAGTTTTCCAGACATGTCTCATCTGCGTCATCCATTCTGGGTGGGTAGTTCGGCATTTTCAGGAGAATTCCTATCGCTTGTTGATTAAAATGGGTGTCTTTTACCTTAATGCCCGATTTTCAGTCCTCTCCGCTTCATCTCTGCTTCATCTCCATTTCACGTCGCTTTTGCTTTTGCTCCATATCCATTCCATTTCACCTTTGCGTCACTTTCGCTCGCTCCCTTGCAAAGCGAACATCAAGGAGGGGCATCTGTTGACACCCGCTTTTAGCCTGCAAGTTGAGTCATTTCTCTTATTCATCATTTTGATGCCCCGAATTACCCATTATTTTGGAGCTTTCCTTGGATGAATTTCGAGCCCATTTCATTATTCCATTCTATTTGAGCCTTGGAGATCATTATTTCATGGAGCCCTGGAGCTTATCTTATCACCTGTCGGCCTTCCAAGTCAACTTACGGCCCATTTAGGCCGGCTTCCCTCAAGCATTCAGCCCCCTTTCGCTGCGCAGTCTTGAAAATGGTCCCTTTTCACCCCGTTTCTTTCCTCTTTTCAAAATATGTCCTTCACAAAAGTTATTCATCTTTCAAATCCCTACAACTCCTTCTTCTACGTCATTGGCCAGTTCTGCACCGATTTCAAGTTATTTCCACTTTTCCAGTAGACTGCACTGTTCACCTATGTCCCGGTATTCTGTTCTAGCCCTATTTTCTCTCTCTTATGATCATTTTCTCATCTTACTTTCTTCATAAAAGTTATTCATTTTTAAATTATCTACAATTTCTTCTTCTACTACTTTTGCTAATTCGGCACAGTTTTCAAGATATGCTTTAATTTTTAAAGTTGCGCGAGCCTAGTAGTTAAACGGTCAACAGTTGACTGTCCCTTGAGTTGAACGGTCACAAGATGACCATCCAATAATAAAATGGTCAACAGTTGACCGCCCATGAATAGTAAATTTTTTAATTTTTTAATTTTTAATTTTAATTTTATTATTTTTAAAATGTCATAAAACGGTCTTCTTAAGACCGCCTCACTCGAAACACGGTCCGTGGATGACCGTTTATCTTTTTTTTATGCGAAAAGTCCCCCGATCGCCCCCAGGTTTGGGCGGTCTACTTCTAGACTGCCCAATTCAATAAACGGTCTATCGTGCGACCGTACAACCAACAGAGAGTGCAAAAGTCCTGAACTCCATCTTCTTTGCCGCTGGATTCTAAGGCCGAAACCTGTGCATCGAGGCCTCCTTGTTAGGGCTCTATCTTCTAGAATACTTTACTAAATTGAGCCCCGTTTGTTGCTGTGTCTTCCCCTTTATATTATCTTGAATTTGGTATATGGAGCAAGATTTTTAATTGACCATATCTCCTGGAATCTTGGCCGTAATATCAGATTTTCTTCTTTTCGTGCAACAAAAACCCTGCAGATTAGGCTCCGCGGCCACCTTCCATGGACTTTATCCTTCCATCAAAAAGAGTCCCATTTGTTCCTATCTCTTATCGTATCTATTATCTCGAGATTGATCTAGATATCTCAAGATTTGGTGGACTCTATCTTCTGAAATCGTGGGAGAAAGTTGGGGTTTCACCACTTTTCTATATAAACATGCCCAGATTTTCTATGCGGGGGGGGGGGGGGGGTGTTTTTAAGGCGACGGCGAAGCCATACCGAATTTTCTACTCAACCCTTCGACCCTAGCCTCAAGAGGGAAGTATTGTCTTTCCATTGATTCATTATTTGCTTGATTTCATCATCGTTTGCCCTCCTAACTTCGCCCCTACTTTTGGTAAATCATCATAGTTTGCTGATTTTCTGCTACAACTTCGCGACAGGGGCCTGTTCATCAAGCCGGGGCGGAGTCATGCTTCATCCGTTTTGTCCTCCTTCGACCCCATCTTAAAGAGGGGAGTATTAGCTTCACGTTGATTATATGTTTACCTTATTTCTCATATCTTTTCTCCCTTTTCCAAGCCTCTACTTTTGACGTTTCACCACACTATTCTGCACTTTGCTGAAACTCAGATTTCTTGCGATGGGGGCATGTTTACGTCATCGGTGCGAGGCCGTGGGGCACACTTGATCCGTCCTTTCAACTCTAGGTTCTAGAGGGAAGTATAATCTTTGTGTTACTTGGTTTTGGGCTCATTACCTCGTCATCTTCATGCATATTTTGTCCATGAGTTTTGCACTTTCATTCTGTTTTTACACAGTCATTTTTCTCCCATGTTCTGCACCCTTCTGTTTTCTTGAGTTTTCCACCCCATTTTTCATTGTTGTCTTCCCTGTTTTAAACTCTACTTTCTGCCCTAATTTCACCACAACATTCTCACCTTTCCATAGCATCCTCTCTTTCCTCTTTTGGTGTTCTATCTTGTGAGATATTCATCATTCTTTGAGTTCATTTTGTGCACTGTTCTGCATTTTCTGCACAGTCCGCATTTTTCGCCAAATCTCCAGTGTCATAACTTTCTGTCCCGACCTCCTTTTGGAGTGATTCTTGTTCCTACTTCTTCACAACATTCAAGTCTTCTATCATCTAAATTTTCTTTACATTTGGACATCGTTTGCCCTACTCTTTGCATCAGTCTTTGCACCCACTTCACACTGTTTGCACAATTTTTCTTGTGGCATGCACTTTTGCACCTTATTTATCTATGTTCATCATGGCATATTAAATCAATTTCTTCATGTTAATCTCATTACAATATACACACATATTGTTTGCACCCTTCCATAGGGCTTAAAAACCCTCCCCCGGTAAGTTTGCCCTCAATCTTTCATGCTACTTTATGCACTTGGGCAGATTTCTGCACTTGGCATTTTCTAATGGGTTTCGCCTCTTGTCTTGTGTTTGTTTCGCAGGAAAGCATGGAAAGTGAGGCCCTTACCTTCTAGCCGGATGGAAGGCGAGGAGAGGTAACCCACAAATCCCCGCATCTTAATATTGAGCGCGATCATCCTCTTTTTCCAAGGTACACAACGTGCATAGTATTTCATATCCTTTGACCTTGTTATTCCTTGGTGGCGATCACGGTATTCTTCTACATCCTTTATTGCCTTTTTATTGATTGTATGATCATGCCACCATGTTTACATAGCCACATATTCATGTTATTCACTTGATTGGTGAACATATGCCTTCATGCCTATTCATGTGATTTGTGGGATCGGCACGCATATACACATCCACATTTTCCACATCTACAACATCCAGAAGGGATTATGTTAAAATTCCAACATTTGAGCTCCGGCATACCAAAATGTGTTGACACATCCAACTCATGTCTCGACACATCTAGAAGAATTCAAGCTGAAGCGTTCTAATTAAGTATCTGGATTCACCGATGTCTCGACACACTAAGTGAAAAGTGTCGACACATTCGTGTGATAATCTCTGCACAAGGCGCTCATGTCTCGACACCTTCTTACAACAACTCTGCACATGGCTCACATGTCTCGACACTGTTTGGTGTTGTCTCGACTCATCAGCCAGGGTTCTTCAAGATTTCAAAGGGATGTCTCGACACAGTGATAGAAAAGTGTCGACACATCCACGATCAACTAGAACGATTCTATAAGATATTCAAAGGAATGTCTCGAAACACTACCAAGAAAGTGTCGACACACTGTGTTCGTCCAGAACAGATCTGAATCTGACGGAAGCTGATTTCAAGATCCAAAACTGATGTGACACAACCCCTTAGACTTAGAGTGCAAGCAATGCAACGGACACGGCAATGTCATACAAGCGGACTCACTCGCATTTGGCACACTCGGGCCCGTAGGTGGATCAGCGACGGGGTGAGGGTCCGAGGTTGGACCCGGAGGTTTACAAGGGTATGGCTGGCTTGGGGAGGACCCGTAAGGGCCTGGGGTTTCCTAAATTCACGGGCGGTCAGCACGCCGAGGGCCTGGGTAAATTGGTCTCGCTCACAACTCACCCGCGGTGGGCACTCACATTGTAACAATTTGAGTTCGAGCACTCCTCACCGACCGACGGCACACTAGAAGTACTACTAATGAAGCATAAATAATCCAGCATAGGAGTGTGGTCAGGAGCTCACCTGATCAGTGTGATTACACCGATCCTGGCCGGAGACGATGACGAGCGGGGAGGCATGGGCATGCACCCGCACGCCGCGTCGGTGTAGCTTCGGATGGCGACCTACTAATACATGCACTACGCCCCTTGCAAGAGGGTTGGACTAGGGGTGGGGGAGTAGAATTACAACCAAAATGTACCTCCATGCAGGGAGGGACGCTTAGCCGGCAAGGCGGGGAGGGGAAAAGCCGAGCTAGGAACTAATTGGAAGGCGGTTGCCAGTTCTGTCCGCTCACTGGAACAGGGGATAGGTAGTCGATGTCGACGCCGCTGCGACCACTCTCAGACTCCGTTTGCTACAAAACTAGAGGCAAAACCTCCTGAGTTGGCCCAGGAGAACGTCAGATTTTTGGGAAGACTTCTGGTTGCCGGCGTTGGTCGGGGAAGGGCCGTGAGCAGTGTCTCCGTTATCTTGTTCTATCTGCTTCAGCACCAGTGTCTCAGGAAGACGAGGTCGCCACGGGTGCTCCTGGGCTCTGATTCGGATGTGGCAACATTCACTAGATTCGTTGTCAAGCTTTCTTCGAAATGAGACCCACGGGGATGCCAGATGAGGTCAGAGTAGACAGGGACAGCCCGAACAGTGATCGGATGTCTGTTCAATCCCAGAGTGGATAGAACAGCGCACCTGAGGGAGAAAATTAAGAAATCACTGCGCCGGATGCCGAATGGGGTGCCGCTTCTTGGTAATGGAAGAAGGCTTGTCGTAGAAGCTCTCAGCTAAGTGGCGCCTCAAGAAGCACATGAATGTGGCCGTGGGAGCTTCTGGAAGTTGCTTCAGGTTGCTAACTAGACCTATCCTGTGCAGTCGGAGAAGAATGGCTCTCCCTGGCAGTCACGAACTCAGACGGGGACGAGACCACCACCGTTGCAAAGCTGACATGAAGGTGAATCCAACGGTATATGATAAGCCTCAAGGAGCTTCACGGTGACATCGTGGGAGCCTCTGCAAGTCGATGGAACACTACGGCCTGCGAGCTGGAACAGGCTGGTTGAAGATGATAGGTGGGAAATGGGGTAGATGAGAGGGGAAATGGGGTGGATGGGTGTGGGGGTGACCCTAGGCTGTGAGGGGGTCTGGGAGGGGGTAAACCAAGGTGAGGAAGGGGGAGAATGGGGGCTGGAAGGGGTCTAGCAGGTGGTGGGAGGGAGAGCTGAGAATTTGGTGTTGGGAGGGAAATGGAGAGGGAGATCTCTCTCCCTTGGGGAGTCTAGGGCATGGGGAGGAGACAGTGGAGGGAAAATATTCAAATGTCCATTGGGAGCTGCAAGATTGTGTGGGGAATAGGGTGGATTGTGTTGGGGAGAGGGAGCTTATGTTGGGAGAGCCAAGATTCTCCTAGGGAGGGAGGAGATTTGGTGGTAGTTGGGAGAGGGGGTAATCAATGCTCCTAGGGAAGTGAAGGGTCTCTAGATGAGGTGGAGGGTGGTGGATGAGGTGGAGGATGATGTGGAGGGGTGAGGAGAGAGAAAGGGGCGCAAGTTTTAGAGAGAGAAAGTGGAGGAGAGAGAAAGGGGCGCAAGTTTTAGAGAGAGAAAGTGGAGGAAAGAGAAAATGGCTTCCTAGAGAGAGAGGTAGAGAGAGAGGGAGATAGGGGCTTCTCACCCACTCAATTACCTTCTCACCAAAAGAAGAAGATTTAAGTTGGACACTAGAAAATTCAAATATTCATTCATTCATTAACTAAAAATGGAGAGAGTGGGGTCCTATTTATAGGGATCCCACAATTTACAATAAGTCCCTGCGTTTAGGAACAATGACAAATAACCGAGAGGGAAGGGGGCGCCCCTTGTCCTAGCCCATTGAATTGGGCCCATTAACTAATCTAATCAACGCTATGACACTTAACTTAGGTAGATGACTCATTAACCTAGGTACATGACTCAAATAAAATGAAAATTACAATAATATGACTCAAATAAAATAAAAAAATTACATGACTCGACTTAGGAAAATGTGACGGACACAATGGAACCATGCCGGTGAGCAATCGAGCTGTGGAAAAATGTGAATGGCGAGAGATGCCCCCATCATACGATCGGGGTGCGAAGAACTCGACTCCGTCGAGTATGGCCGGGTCCACCAGGGAAGAGGTCCACCAATGCAGCTCCGGGCAAGCCACAACCTCCAAACTCAACCTCGCGTCCTTAGCCGGGGGACGGCTCTTCATCCTCTCAAGGTGGCTCGAGCACACTCTCTTGCTGGCGTTGGTACCCTGCTTGCTTAGTATTGCCTCCGTGTACACACGTCGGACTCTCAAGCTGATATGTGGAGGCTCTCCGAGGGTGTCACTCACAAAGGTGGGGGTAGGCTCAAGGTGCTCACTGGGATCCACCGCGGAGCCCTTAGAGGGTGCTAGATCCGCCACATGAAAAGTGGGGTATATCCCAAAATCCCATCGGTAAATCCAACCCGTAAGCCAGGTTGCCAAAGTCACTCGGAACATGGAAGGTCCGAGTCCTCGTGCCCTCGATTTGGAGGTGACCCTAAGGTAGAGCCATTCCAAAGCCACCATCGTAAGGTTGCTTACTTGGAATCCAAAGTGGCACTCGCGACTTTTTGCCCGTTCATTATGAACCTCACCGCCCGTTGCTAGATGCTTGCTTGAATGAGTATGCCATGAGCTACGGTGCCATGTGGGTGGGAAGTGTGTGGTATGGAAAGGGGGACCGGGGCAACCATAAGTGGACCTGTCATGCAATGCGGCTATGTAAACCTTGATGGACCTAGGAGGGCCGGGGCACTCGTAGGTGAATCTATCATGCATGGGTGAAGCAAATGCCGGGGGACCAGGGCAGCCATGTATGAACTTATCATGCTCTAGACCCAATTTGTTGATGTCGATGGATGAGGGAGGGCCGGCACACCCAAATACGGACCACTCATACTTCCGACTTGACATGTGGGTGTGATGAATGAAAGGACCTGACGTACTAATCATGCCAACTTGTGTGAGGTGCCAAGACACATGCATTCCTACTCCAAAGATGATTTCTTTGTGAGGGGTTGTGGGATGACCTTTGAACTTCCATTGGAAAGGATCGAAGGGATCTAAGAAGGTGGACATCATGGGGTGGGGCACAACCTTATTACCTAGGGATATGTGGCCCAAGGTGTGACCCAAGTCAAGGACTTGGTGGATTGGACCAAACATGGTGGGTTGGGGTAGGAAAAGGTGGGTGGTGGGCAAGGCGGTTGGGTCCCATGGGTTCCTTGACCTCCATTGGAAGGGATCAAAGGGATCATAAAAAGGGTTATCAAGGGGGAGGGGCCCTATGTCCTCAAGATCTTCAAATGGTGGTGGGTCATCCTCCTCTAATGAAACAATTGGGCCGAAGTTCTTGGCGGGTGGGTCGGCCATGAGGGGAGGGCTTGGCTTTCTACCCGATATTAGAAGCTCCAAATTGAGGAGAAGGTCGGGATCATCGGGTGTGGGGAGGTGATAAGTGTGTATTTTTATATCTTAATTCATCATTATACACATTTTTATGAGCTTAAATAACAATAAATATACACTTCTCACACTTACTGTTGATTTAGAATCAAATGTTTAATTTTTAGAAATTAAATAGTTTTAATAATGATTTTTATGTATTTATGCAGGCACGCAATACGAGGAAAGCTCCAAGAAAAAGAAAAAAAAAGAGAAAATAAAGTTATATGTGAAAATGGGCCAAAAGCCCAGGAAGTTGTTCAAAAGAAAATAAAAAAAATTAGAAAAAAATGAAAAATTATTTGATATTTTTTAGAATTTTATAACTATATATATACTAGATATATAGATATATATAAATAAAAAATAAAAAAAAGTTTAAAAACAACCGCCCCCTTCCCGCCTTCGCCGCCCGCGCACGGGCGACGAGGTCGGCGAAGGCGGAGGGCGAGGGGGTCGTGGCAGGCGAGGAGGAGGGCAGGCGACGCGAAGGCGGGCGACGCGTGGCAGGCGGGCTTCGGCGGGCGCGTGCGCCGCGTGCGACACGCGGCGATGGCGGATGGGGTTCGGCGCACGGCGGGCCCACGGCAGGCGGCCTAACCCGTTCGGCGCCGGTCGGCGCAACGTGCCGGTAGAGAGAGAAAGTGAGAGAAATAGATAAAGAGAAGGAAAAGAAGGCCAAAAAAATACCAGAAAAATTCAAAAAAAATCAGAAAAAATTGGAAAAATGTGCAGAACATTCCAGCCTACCAATTTAGGTCAAAATTAGGTGCACTTGAGTTATTTCACATGAGAGGGGGTGTTATGTGTTGCCCTATATAAAGGGCCTTCATTTGTAATGGAAGAGTGGTGAGTTGTTAGGGGATAGTGAGAAGGAGAGATAGCATAGAGTGAAGGTTTTCCATTGTATTCTTGAAGTTCTTCATTGTAAGTCTTAGTAGAGCTCCATAGGAGGGTTGGATCTTGATGTTTTACAAGCTTTTGGTGTCACCTTTGTAAGTTGATTTGATATTAATGCAAGGTTCTTTTTAAGCATTCAGTCTATTCTTGGTCCAATTACTTATTATTATGGTCTTCATTTCAATTTGAGTTCTTCACAAAAATTGTCCTTTTTAAGTTTTCTTCAACTTCTCTGATTAGCATTTCTTCAAATTCTTCCTGATTCATAGAGTTATTGCCCGTTTTCTTAAGTGCTGTTTTAGGTGTTTACTGTTCATTCGTGGTGAGACATTCTAGTATTCTTATGTTTTGAAGCCTTTCTAGACCTCTTTTCAATCTGAGTTCTTCATTAAAGTTGTTCCTCTCTTATAGATCTCCATTTCATTCTTCTACCACTTTGTCTAATTCTGTGTATTTTTAGAGTTAGAATTAATTTTTCAAGGTGCTATTTTTCTATCAGTTACTATTCACCAGCAGTGATAGATCTTGATTTTTCATTGCCTTCCTCTTATTTTCTGTGTCTGTGTTCTTCATCAAAGTTCTTCCTCTTTCAATTCTCTACAACGTTCATGTTTTACACTTCTTCTAATTCCGTCTAGATTTGAAGTTATGTTTTTTCTTCCAATCCGTATTTTCACTTGAATTCTGTTATGTTTTCAAACTTAAGTTTTCAAACTTGTTATATGCAACCCTTGTCTTCTTAAGTGTTTCTTCAAACATACCCGAAGCGGTAAGTCTTCTTCAAATCCTCTCACGGTGTTGACTTCCTAGGCGGAACGATCTTCATCACAGAATTCTACGTCTGGCTGGAGCAATCACCTAAATTTTCCTTGGATGGACCAAACAATCCAAGCCCATTTGTCTACACTTTCACCCCAAGAAGGCCACGGGCGGCCCCTATGTCCTCAACTTCAGCTCAACTCATCTCACCCAGATTTCGGACTCCACATTGATACTAGGGGTGATTCACCGGGCCACTACTTTGAACCTCAAATCATGTACTCTCAGTCTACTTATCAACCCTCTCCTTCAACATTACACCAACCCCCTCAATATGTGAACGATGATGACGATGACAGTCTTCTGCCTGTCATTTTGGCTCAAGATATCACTATTGAGAGTGAGGGGGTGTGTGTACGTAATACCATGATAAAGGAAGGAAAGGAAGTAGGGGGTGAATTGACGGATAATGATGCTCATAATGATGATCATATCACCTCATTCTCTGAATGTTTTGAGATTGAGAATACTACGGTAAAGGATAATGGCCCAAACAACTCAATTGAAGAAATGAATCAAGAGGAGGATTACGTTGTAAGTATTAAAATTGTTGATTTAATGGAACCAAATTCTGAATATCCGCCTTCTCTGGAAGAACATGATGATGGGGCCTTATTAGAAAAGTTTACGTTTCATCTACCGACCCCATTTCTGAAAAATTTGAGTGATAATTCTCAGTTGAGTACGGAGTGTGATGAGTGGCCCGTCTTAGAGAACTTCACATTTGATATGACCTCTGATGAAAGGGCCGGGCTAGAATCATTTACATTTCCTCCATCCACCTCATTGTTGGACAATTTGGTTAACAATCCTCAGATGAGTGAGGGGTATGATGACGGGGTTTCATTAGAAAATTTTAAATTTGATCTAACCCCTGAGGCCTATCCAATGACATCTGAATCTGTGGATGAGTTAGTGCTTCCTTCTACTTTTCCCCTTTCAGTTGAGCCTCTCCAATTTGAGATTCTCGGACCTGAGGAGGATGTGCCAACCACATTCATCTTCAATTTACCTTCCTCTCAGGAAGATAAATTGATCAATGCTCTTAAAGTGCATGAGGTTGTTACTGAAAGAAACGTGGCTAAGGATGGCAATCCTGTTCCTAAGCTACCAGGCCCTAAACAAGTATCCATGGAGGAAGTCATTCCTAAAGGGCTCGTCAGGAGGGACGATACAGGCAAAGGGGATCAAGGGATTGATATGGTGCAAGGGTTCCACCTCGATATTGACAAATTAAACATTAATCATTTCTGGATCCCTACAGCTGAAAACTGGCTCGCACACAGGGTTAATGTTACAAACAATCATGTGCGAGTCCTACCTCTTTCTAGCCCCGGTCCATACATGGTTACTCTTGTCTCTCAATGGATTAAGGGTTGGAATTTGAAGGAAGACAAGATCACGTGGTGGCTCATTCTGAATGTCACGCGTTGGTTAATGAGCTACATTGCGTCTGGCTGAAGACGTTAAATTTAGCGCTTTTTGGGAGGCAGCCCAACATCTTCATAGTTTGGTGTGCAAATAAATGGCTTCTTAGGAGACAACCTAAGCGAATTCTGTGTGGTACTCAAATGTTTTGGGAAGCTAGATGTGTTTAGAGATTCGAGAGACCAGGATAACAGAGAACCAAGCAAAAAGCATTTTATTCAAACTCTCAACAACAGGAACAAACAAACAAAGAGATTACATCAGGTTCTAGAGGGTGTTCCTCAACGCCGATCAGCGGGGGCAGCAAAGAAGCTACTGACACGAAAGCCACGCTCTCGTGCTCTTCGATAGCGCTCCTCGCCATCTTTCAGCCATTGATCGGCAAGGCCGAGACTGGTCCTCAATTCAAAAACTTGGGTCTTCAGGGCCCTCTTCTCTTCTTTCTCGGCCAATCTCTTAGCTTTCTCTCTGTCTCTATCCCTTTCTCTTTCAGCCCGTTCTCTCTCTCTGTCTTCTCTTTCCAACTGAAGGGTAATCCTCTGCTCCACAGCGTCCCTAGAAGAGTCCTCATCAGGACGACGCTGTAGTTCCTTCTCCAGCTCAGTTATTCTCGCTTCCTGCTGGGTGGTAAGCGCGAGCGCCTCCTGTGTTTCCTTCTCCTGCCATACATTTAATCTCTGGCAAATAGAAATGCTTGCACAAGGGATTTTAAATAGTGAAACCCTCACCTGTGCAGAAAGCATCCCTTCTGCCTCTGCAGCTCATTGCGTGGCATGAGCAAGCTGCTCATGAAGTAGATCTAGCTCTGCAGTATGAATCCATAGGCTGGAAGAAACACCATCTGCCCCCATCGCAGATGAAACTGCATCGAGCTGGGCACGCTGTAACACATATGAGATGACATTAAGTGGATAGCATCGTGAATCTCAAATCATACCTGGGGTGAATACAAAACACTTACTGATGAACCGAGAGCCGCTCGGGTGTCACTCAACTCTTGCTCAGTGTCCGCCAGACGAGCTCGTAAGTTCATTATTATAGTATCACGGGCATCCTACAGGTTATGACTTATGAGTTCACACAAATAAAAAAATTAAAAACAAACCAATGAAAGAAATGAAAAAGACAAAAACATGGTTTCTTAACCTCTATAAGCCCTCCAGGCTGGAGCCTCTCTGCATACATTGCCCTATAGAGGCGTAGGTAATCCTCACTGTCTTGTGCTTCAGATTCCACGAGCGTGCCACCCCTTTGCCAGTCTTCATATTGTTCGGGGAAGCGCACCCTCCAATCGACACAGGTTGCCAGTCCACGCGTCTGCTTTCCGACGCTGGGAGATATGGTCATATCTACCCATTCTTGGGCCAGCCCTAGGGTCCTCATAGCTAATCTCAGTCTGAGGGGCTCGATTTCATTCAAGCAATGGAGCCAGAGGTCCCGTCCGAATCGGGCGCAGCTTCCAGTAACCCACGGTTGGTCAACATCGACCATTTTCAAGAAAGGCCTCCAATTCACCTTTGATGGGTTGTACGCATCTTCTTGGTTAGCTAAAAAATGATGATCAAACAAAACAAACCAAAGAAAAGGGAGAAAAAGGTATCATACCATCGCTGCAGGGAACTCTTGCAACTCCCGCCTTACCACCATCAGTTGATAGGATAGAGGTGCTGTACTCATGATGGGTTGCCACCGTCTAGCAAGCGGGACCGTCAGTGGCCGGTAGTGACGAGCTCTCCCCATTGGAAGGTAATAGTAGCTCCATAGCTACACCATCATGTGTCATTAATATCAACAAATTCAAGAAAAAAGGGCATAAAAAAAAACAACGAAAACATTCTTTACCTGGATGAAGGGCGTAAACCCACTGAGTGTCATCTCTCGGTCTGCCCTTTGTGATAAACCTGTAAACAGATGAGCCAATATGGCAGCACCCCAGGCATATTGTCCTACTCTCTCCAGATCTACAAGCAGCTCTAAGAAGCGACAGTAGATACTGTCGCCCTTGGAGCCCAATAGCAACTTGCCCAAAAGAAAGAGGAGGAACCTCCTAAGATCCATGTTAGTCCTCTCCCAGTTGCTGGTGTCCACACAATATACCGCACGGGCACCTCTTTCTGCCCTTTCCATAAATTCTTCAAGGGATTCGTCATCACGAGGACGCGTGTCAGTAAGCCCTAATGCTTCCATGATCGATGCCTTGGCTACTGACCTGTTCTTCCTGCTGTCTAATTCCATCCCCAATAGCTTGTGGGCACCTTCTCGGTAGTCCGCGTAAGTAACGCCAGTCACTGCTTCTCCGTCTACTTTGAGGCCCGTAATCCGGACCATGTCTTCTAGGCTGGGCACCATGTGCCCCCACGGCATCAGAAATGCCCGACTTGCTGGATCCCATCTTTCACGTAATGCTTGAATCAGGGCAAGGTCGAGCTTGATCGGCTCGATTCTCAGAAAGGCCCCAAATCCCATCACGTCTAACCTTGCCTTCTGGAAGGCCGGGAGACCTCGATAGGCCGCCACTACCAGCTCCCACGATATGTGCGATCTCATCACAGTCTGCACATACAGATGAAGTGAGAAATGGGAGCTTTGCAACGGAAAGAACGAAGACGAAAGCATGAAGTAAGGAATGCAAGGAGCCACTTACAAGTTGTGATAGGGTCCTCTCCCTCGATTGTCCTTCAACTTCTAAGAATCTCCTGGCACTGCTGCCTGATCTGCTCCTCTTCGAGGAGCGAGAGGACTCACCTTCTGCTCTGACGCTCGATTCACCCTCCATTCTGACAGTTGAGCAACACTCACTACTTCCCTTTCCCACCTTTCACTCCTCAACTCTACTCTCAAGCCTTCGATGTGCCGAAGATAAGAGGAAAGGGTGGTATTTATAGGATTGGAGAGACGGTGATCGGCATCTGTCCTCGTCACCTTTAGCAACAGCCTTGGCGACAAGTCCTCCTCCCTTTACTCTCGCGCCCACTCTACCATGTGGAGTGACCGAGTCGGAGGCATGCTTTATTGACTTTTTGGCCCAAAGATTCCATGTGTTCATTGTCCCGTTATGACTACTTTTCGCAACACATGCCATAAGGGGACATTTCTGCAGAAAATTCGGATCCGTGACCCATTGTTGAAATCAGTGGTTGATTCCCTTTGAAACTCATGGACACGATGAATTCTACTCTTTGTCTGGAACTAACCGGCTTCTTCGGAGGTACCCAAGTTTTTAGTGTGTTTTTATTTTGCAGGGAATACCCGATCAGTTGGGGGGGAGAGAGGAGATTACGTACTCTACTGCTCAGCTACGCCAAGCCGTCACACGCCACAATGTTCGAAGCCCACCTCTATCAGGTTGTCCCGTTCCTTCATACGCTTCTCATCTACATTATTCTATTATGCTCTATTGTTTATGTCATTGAGGATAATGTCATTTAAGTTGGGGGGACAGGAAATCATGTTGCATTCATATAAAATTTTCACCCAATTTTCGCCCAAAATTTTTTTTACCCTTCCCTTACAGTACGTCCCCATTTGGAGTTTCGTGATTCATGTCTCATGAAAAGTAATTATGGAATAGAAACGACTAGGGAAAAGGATGATGGACAATTTATTAATCTAGCTTTGGAAAACTGATTTAAGAATCTCTTTAAAGTTCAGATGCACTTTCAAAAAATAAAATCACGTTGCACGCTAATGAAACAAGAAGGACAAGCCTTCTGTTATTTTAGACAGACTGTCTGATATTCTGCATTTTCTGAAGAAGAGATCTATTAGAAGCTTTCTGCCATACAAAAGTATGAGAAAAAAAAACACACACTATGAAAAATGCTCCGATTCTGAGTAACCGGGCCTACTTCACTTAAGACGTGTTGAGGTTCGCGTCAAAAGGAAAAGGGAACTTTGATCTGTGGCACCGGGCCTACTTCACCTAAGACGTGTTGAGGTTCGCGTAAAACAGTGACGGGTAGTGCAGCATCATGTGTGTATATAAAAAAAAAAGAGAGAAAAAGAAAAAAAAAAGGAAAAGAGATCCCAAAAGGGACAAATGAAATAAGGCAGATAAAAAGCTATTATGCTTAAAGCTCTGATTAAGAAGTGTAGAATTGAAAGGCATTTGTTCGGAATAGCAACTGGAGGATGTAATTGTCTCTACTGTGAATTTAGTATTCCACTTGCACAAGTGCTACTAAATTTTGATTAGAATTCTTGATCATGTTCTTAAGGCTAGTCGGTGGTAATTATTCCAGATTCCTGATCTTTAGTTGACTCTATGAAAGATGATCTAGCAATGAGGCATGGATAATTTTAACTCTTGTTGGTCCTGAAATTCTTCATTAATTGCATTGCTAAGGGACTAGCAATGAGTAAGTTGGGGGTGTGATAAGTGTGTATTTTTATATCTTAATTCATCATTATACACATTTTTATGAGCTTAAATAACAATAAATATACACTTCTCACACTTACTGTTGATTTAGAATCAAATGTTTAATTTTTAGAAATTAAATAGTTTTAATAATAATTTTTATGTATTTATGTAGGCACGTAATACGAGGAAAGCTCCAAGAAAAAGAAAAAAAAGAGAAAATAAAGTTATATGTGAAAATGGGCCAAAAGCCCAGGAAGTTGTTCAAAAGAAAAGAAAAAAAATTAAAAATTATTTGATATTTTTTAGAATTATCTAACTATATATATACTAGATATATATATATATATATATATATAAATAAAAAATAAAAAAAAAGTTTAAAAACAACTGCCCCCGCCCCCTTCCCGCCTTCGCCGCCCGCGCACGGGCGACGAGGTCGGCGAAGGTGGAGGGCGAGGGGGTCGTGGCAGGCGAGGAGGAGGGCAGGCGACGCGAAGGCGGGCGACGCGTGGCAGGCGGGCTTCGGCGGGCGCGTGCGCCGCGTGCGACACGCGGCGATGGCGGATGGGGTTCGGCGCACGGCGGGCCCACGGCAGGCGGCCTAACCCGTTCGGCGCCGGTCGGCGCAACGTGCCGGCAGAGAGAGAAAGTGAGAGAAATAGATAAAGAGAAGGAAAAGAAGGCCAAAAAAATACCAGAAAAATTCGAAAAAAATCAGAAAAAATTGGAAAAATGTGCAGAACATTCCAGCCTACCAATTTAGGTCAAAATTAGGTGCACTTGAGTTATTTCACATGAGAGGGGGTGTTATGTGTTGCCCTATATAAAGGGCCTTCATTTGTAATGGAAGAGTGGTGAGTTGTTAGGGGATAGTGAGAAGGAGAGATAGCATAGAGTGAAGGTTTTCCATTGTATTCTTGAAGTTCTTCATTGTAAGTCTTAGTAGAGCTCCATAGGAGGGTTGGATCTTGATGTTTTACAAGCTTTTGGTGTCACCTTTGTAAGTTGATTTGATATTAATGCAAGGTTCTTTTTAAGCATTCAGTCTATTCTTGGTCCAATTACTTATTATTATGGTCTTCATTTCAATTTGAGTTCTTCACAAAAGTTGTTCCTTTTTAAGTTTTCTTCAACTTCTCTGATTAGCATTTCTTCAAATTTTTCCTGATTCATAGAGTTATTGCCCGTTTTCTTAAGTGCTGTTTTAGGTGTTTACTGTTCATCCGTGGTGAGACATTCTAGTATTCTTATGTTTTGAAGCCTTTCTAGACCTCTTTTCAATCTGAGTTCTTCATCAACGTTGTTCCTCTCTTATAGATCTCCATTTCATTCTTCTACCACTTTGTCTAATTCTGTGTATTTTTAGAGTTAGAATTAATTTTTCAAGGTGCTATTTTTCTGTCAGTTACTATTCACCAACAGTGATAGATCTTGATTTTTCATTGCCTTCCTCTTATTTTCTGTGTCTGTGTTCTTCATCAAAGTTCTTCCTCTTTCAATTCTCTACAACGTTCATGTTTTACACTTCTTCTAATTCCGTCTAGATTTGAAGTTATGTTTTTTCTTCCAATCCGTATTTTCACTTGAATTCTGTTATGTTTTCAAATTTAAGTTTTCAAACTTGTTATATGCAACCCTTGTCTTCTTAAGTGTTTCTTCAAACATACCCGAAGCGGTAAGTCCTCTTCAAATCCTCTCACAGCGTCGACTTCCTAGGCGGAGCGATCTTCATCAAAGGCTCGGCGTGGAAACGACGGCATTCTTCAATCAATTGGCTAAATTTTCTTTACTTATCTCTTGTCATTTACGGTTACAATTCAAATTTCTTTAGTGATAATCGCACTCCAAATACAACATTTTATTTTCCAAACACAAGGGTATTTCCAACTTGAACTAAAATCAAATATTCTCTTCCCGTGGGATCGACCCGTATTCACCACTGTACTCGTATTTTCAAAAATCATTCGAGTGAGTGAGTGCGGTTATAAATTTTGAAATTTGTGTGGCACGGCATTTTTAAACGACGACTGTCGAGCGCATCAGGAGGAATAGAAGGAGGTCGCTACTATAGCAACCAATGGTGCAAACCGAGGTGATAGACCTGATGCATAGGTGTAGGAGGCCAATGCTCCTAGGTTGTTCGACCATAGGGGTCAACATGCTAGTGAACTCAATTTGCCATGCTAAGCCCTTAAGAAGATCCTCTAAGGTCTCGACTTGATAGGATACTTGGATTGTGGTGTGATAGGAGAAGAAGGGCACTATGGGAATGTTTTGTTCTATGGGAGGGAAAATATGGGCCGTGATCTCTCTAATTGGGCTCTCCTTTAGCCAACTAACAAGGGGTTCTCCTAAGATGAGCTCGGCCCCAGCTAGAGAGGGTGGTGTAAGGTGAAGACCATCGTGTGAGGTTTCTTCTTCAACTTGAACATGGATTTCCTCCAAGGTGGGGAGTGGTTTTGGAGTGTTCACCACTATGGGGTCGGGTATGAGTTCCTCTACCAAGGAGGTGAGAGGGTCTTTTGGGGTGATGAGGGTTGGTGTGTGGTGCTCCCGGGGTGAAGGGTAAAGGGAAACTTGGATTGGGATTGGTAGGGGAAGTAGTGGAGGCCTTGGTTGGGGTAGGATTGGGGTTGGGAGTGAAAGGTGGGTTGGGTGAGGGGGTTTGGGTTGATTGGATTTGGCGGGGGCGTTCCTTTTAGGGGATGATTGAGGGGTAGTGGTGGGAACCAAGGGGGCTTGTGGGGTATGGGTTTGGTGAGGGATCGTGGGTTGGGAGGTGGTGGCCGTCATGGGCTTAGGTGTAGGGATGGACACGGGGTCCACTTGGGTTTGAATGGTGAGGGTTGGGTGAGTGATGGTCCTCATTGGGGAAATTGGGTCGGTTAGGTGTCTCTTCCCCTTGGGATCGGCTGATTGTGGAGGGGTGGGAGTGGGGGCCAATTTGGTTTGGATATTGAGGACTGTGGAAGGGGGTTTTGGTTGGGGTGTGGGGGCCCTCATGGGGTTAGGTGGAGAGGTGGATGCTTGGATCATTTGGGTCTTAAGGGAGAGGATTTGGTGGTGAAGTGTAGTGATGATGGTTAAGAGGGAATTTGTTGGGAGTGGTGGGGGTGGAGGCCTAAGGGTGGTCTCAAGTTGGTCGGGTGGGGATGGAGGAGTGGTAGTGCTCCTCGGGCTAGGGGTGTTTGAGTAGGAGGGGTGGGAATATTTGGGGATGTAGATCTTCCTAAGTTCTACCTTCATCTCTTCCCATGAGTGAATAGGTTCTTGTCTTTCAACCCTCATTAAGACCTCTATGCTCCACCACTTTTCCTTGGCTTGACCCCGAAGTCGTCCCTTGGCCTTGAGGACTCTCGCGGGTCCATATACCCAAGTCTCTTCAAAGTACCTTTCTATGGTAGCCTCCCACCTAATGTAATAACTAGAACATGATCCGTCAAAGATAATATCCCTATCTAGAATGAAGTCCATGGGTGGCGAGCAGGCTAAGTAGGAAATGGCCATGATGAACGGGGGGATAAATGCAATGTCCCTAGGACAAGACTTAGTAGAGACAAGTCTAGAACTTGCTCTGATACCGATTGATGTGACACAACCCCTTAGACTTAGAGTGTAAGCAACGCAACAGACACGGCAATGTCATACAAGCGGACTCACTCGCATTTGGCACACTCGGGTCCGTAGGTGGACCGGCGATGGGGTGAGGGTCCGAGGTTGGACCCGGAGGTTTCCAAGGGTATGGCTGGCTTGTGGAGGACCCGTAAGGGCCTGGGGTTGCCCAAATTCATGGGCGGTCAGCAGGCCGAGGGCGTGGGTAAATTGGTCTCGCTCACAACTCACCCGCGGTGGGCACTCATATAGTAGCAATTTGAGTTCGAGCACTCCTCACCGACCGATGGCACAATAGAAGTAATACTAATCAAGCACAAATAATCCAGCATAGGAGAGTGGTCAGGAGCTCACATGATCAGCGTGAATACGCCGATCCCGGCCGGAGACGATGACGAGCGGGGAGGCATGGGCATGCACCCGCACGCCACGTCGGTGTAGCTTCGGATGGCGACCTGCTAATACATGCACTACGCCCCTTGCAAGGGGGTTGGACTAGGGGTGGGGGAGTAGAATTACAACCAAAATGTACCTCCACATAGGGAGGGGTGCTCAGCCGACCAGGCGGGGAGGGTAAAAGCCGAGTTAGGAACTAAATGGAAGGCGGTTGCCGGTTCTGTCCGCTCTCTGGAACAGGAGACAGGCAGTCGATGTTGGCGCCGTTGCGGCCACTCCCGGACTCCGTTGCTACGAAACCAGCGAAAAAACCTCCTTGGTTGGCCCAGGAGGACATCAGATTTTTGGGAGGACTTCTGGTTTCCGGCATAGGTCAGGGTAGGGCCGTGAGCAGGGTCTTTGTTCTCTGGTTCTGTCTGCTTCAGCACCAGTGCCGCAGGAAGACGAGGTCACCACGAGTGCTCCTGGGCTCTGATTCAGGCGTGGCTGGAGTCGCTGGATTCGTTGTCTAGCCATTTTCAAAATGAGACCCACGGGGATGCCGGAGGAGGTCAGAGTAGATAGGGACAGCCCAAACAGTGATCAAGTGTCTGTTCAGTCCCAGAGTGGACAGAACAGCGCACTTGAGGGAGAAAATTGAGAAATCACTGCTCCAGATATCGAACGGGGTGCTGCTTCTTGGTAGTGGAAGAAGACTTGTCGTAGAAGATCTCAGCCAAGTGGCGCCTCAAGAAGCACAGGAATGTGGCCGTGGGAGCTTCTGGAAGTTGCTTCAGGTTGCTGGCCAGACCTATCCTTTGCAGTTGGTGAAGAATGGCTCTCCCTGGTAGTCACAAACTCAAACTGGGACATGACCACCACCGTTGCAAAGCTGACATAAAGACGAATCCAACGGTATATGATATGCCTCAAGGAGCTTCATGTTGACATCTTGGGAGCCTCCGCAAGTCGATGGAACACTGTGGCCTGCGAGCTGGAACAGGCTGGTTGAAGATGATAGGTGGGAAATGGGGTAGATGAGAGGGGAAATGTGGTGGATGGGTGTGGGGGTGAGCCCAGGCTGTGAGGGGGTCTTGGAGGGGGAAAACCAAGGTGAGGAAGGGGGAGAATGGGGGCTGCAAGGGGGTCTAGCAGGTGGTGGGAGAGAGAGCTACGAATTTGGTGTTGGGAGGGAAAGGGAGAGGGAGATCTCTCTCCCTTGGGGAGTCTAGGGCATGGGGAGGAGAGAGTGGAGGGAAAATATTCAAATGTCCTTTGGGAGCTGTAGGATTGTGTTAGGAGAGCCAAGATTCTCCTAGGGAGGGAGGAGATTTGGTGGTAGTTGGGAGAGGGGGTAATTAATGCTTCTAGGGAAGTGAAGGGTCTCTAGATGAGGTGTAAGGTGATGGATGAGGTGGAGGATGATGTGGAGGAGTGAGGAGAGAGAAAGGGGCATAGGTTTTAGTAAGAGAAAGTGGAGGATGGAAAGTGGAGGATGGAGAGTGGCGTAGGTTTCTATAGGTTTGCATCAAGGTTCTGCACTAAGTCCGTATCTCTTTGCCTTAGTTATGGATGAAGTAACTAAACAATTGCATGATGATATCCCTTGGTGTATACTTTTTACAGATGATATTGTTTTAATTGATGAGAGTATTGATGCTCTAAATGCTAAGTTAGAGCGTTGGAGACTTGCCTTGGAGTCTAAAGGTTTTAAAATTAGTAGGAGCAAGTCAGAATTTATGCACTGTAATTTTAGTAATGGGAGAGTGGTTCAGGAAGACATGGTTCTAATTGATGGACATAATATTCCGAAGAGTAGTAGCTTTCGATACTTAGGGTCTATCATACAAGAGAATGGGGAGATTTATGATGACGTTACACATAGGATTAAGGCAGGTTGGTTAAGATGGAGAAGTGCATCAGGTGTCCTTTGTGATCATCGTATGCCTGTGAAACTCAAAGGGAGGTTTTATAGAACGGCTGTGAGACCTGCTCTGTTATATGGTACCGATTGTTGGGCAGTACGAAAGGAACACATCCACAAAATGTGTGTAGCAGAGATGAGGATGTTGAGATGGATGTGTGGCAAGACTAAGAAAGACAAGATTAGGAATGAGCGCATCCGTAAGGACTTAGGGATAGCTCCAATTGATAGTAAAATGAGAGAAAATAGACTGAGGTGGTTTGGACATGTGTTTCGTCGCCCTAACTCAGCGCCGGTTAAAAGATGTGATCAAATCTTAATGGATGCTAGTAGAAGAGCTCGAGGAAGGCCTAAAATGAGATGGTGCGATGTTATTAGGAAGGACATTAGTTCCTTGAGTTTAAATATGAATATTGCACTTGATAGAAATCTTTGGCGGAACAGGATTCATATAGTCGACCCCAATTAATTGGGATAAGACTCTGATGATGATGACGATGATGAAAGTGGAGGATGGAGAAAATGGCTTCCTAAAGAGAGAGGTAGAGAGAGAGGGGGGATAGGGGCTTCTTACCCACTCAATTGGCTTCTCACCAAAAGAAGAAGATTTAAGTTGGACACTAGAAAATTCAAATATGATGGGATGTAGCAATGGTGCGTGTATGATTCAGAGGGGGGTGAATGAATCCCTCCAAAAAATTTGACCGAACCGACATCAATTAATCCAAACACATGGGCCTGATTAAGTCAGATCATAGACTCGAATGACAGATGTGCACCAGTAAACTTGAAAGCCAAATGAAACTGATCGAGCCTAGTTATGCATCTATCGATTCACAAGAGACAATCAAACCACACAGAACACAAGGAATTTTTTAGATGGTTCATTCTGCAGCCTGCAGACCTACGTCCATCCCTCACTCCAAACTGAGTGAGGCTTCCTGCTCCCTAACAGCTTGAAACCGCTGTGCAATACACCTTGCGTCCGCTGAGCCTCACAGCTTGCTTACAAACAATTGAGCAACACAGCTTGCTACCCAGAGGATCCCTCCTCTGATCGCTGATGATTACAGCTTAACCTCTACTGCCACATAGCTTGAACATAAAAATTAAGATAAGAAATAAAAGCGGTGGAAATAGCTACTGAAGGCTCACAATGAAATCCGATGAAAATAGCTCACGCAGGAGCAAACTGGACTGGATTTGATCCAAGTACCAGTGGACAGACTTATCAGAGACTCTTCTCACGAACTCCCTCTTTCTCTATCTCTTTTCCTTTTTCCACAAGCTCTCTATATCTTTCTCCTTCTTTTCTGCTCTCTGGACTGGGCTGTGAAAACCTGCTTCTGCCTTTTTTTTCTCTCTCTTCTTTAGATATCTTCTTCTGCCTTCGATATGCAACTTCTTATATTCTTATATTGGGCGTGTGGAGGAAGAACTCCTGCCCATATGCTTCCAGAAGTCTCTCAGCCACGTGTCACCATCTGAGCGTTGTAGCCTTCCACGCGGCATTCTTTTAGAGGATGATCCGCCTTGGATCACGTGCCCCTCCTCGAAAAGAAAACTCTATCAGAGACACAAGACATTAGTCAAACACTTAGCACAGTGTGCACAGACGTAATGAGAAAGTAAGCATAACCTGCATTGAGTAGATGTACGTAAGTCAACCATTGCACTGACTTAGTACTAGGTGATCAGCAGTTTGCACCGGCCTCAGGGATGGTAGAGGCATGAATTGCACTGAGTTAATATAAGGAAAAAATGGGAGATGAACCGACATATGAATGTGTATGACACCATATGCATAGAAGACATGCACTGTCTTATAAAGTGTCTAGAACAGAGGATGCACCGACTCTAAAAATGTGTAGGACAGAAAATGCACTGAGTTGGATTTGCGGTCCAAGCAAGAGTTGCACCGAGATGTCGGGTAAAGATGAGCAGAACAAAAGCTTGCACCGAGATGTAGATATCCTGTCCAAGTGAAACCTTGCACCAAGATGGTGATATCCTATCTAAGTGAAACCTTGCACCGAGATGGAGATATCCTATCTAAGTGAAAGCCTGCACCGAGATGGCGGAGAAGAATGCACTGACACTAAATGACAAAACTAAACAGTGCGTGCTGGACAAGAATTGCACAGCCCTAAAAACTTGCATCGACCCCAAGAGGTGTGATGCAAAGGCAAGATATGCACGGACCTAAATGCGCATGCTTCATTGAAATACACTGACCCTTTTATGTATGAGACAAGCAATTCACCGATGGAGAAGCGGAACGACACTGTGTGTGTGTGAACAGAAACTTACATCGAGGCAAGCACTTATGCGAGAAATGCATAACACAGCTAGACTAGCACTGAGCTAGATCTCTAGCATGACACCACATGCACTGACTTTGATTTCTCTTATGAAATAACATGCACCAAGTGAACCAAACATAGCAGATAGAATTGAAGGATTTAAACACCTTAATCTAAACATGATTCATAGAAAGTCATTATCAAAACTAGGGTTCTAACAGTCTCCCCCTTTTTGATTATGACAAATATGAGTCATGTATGATTAAACCAAAAAAAAAAATTCAATACTCAGCATTAAAACAATTGTGCAACCGAACAAAAAAAAACAACTATGCAACATGTAAGAACAAGAAAATGCTTCTGTGTGTACTAAGAAAGCAAACATTAGTGTTTGAATGTACATCCCTTTTCACAAAAAGAAAGGTATTAGAAGCAGCACATCTTCCCCTTTGACAGTAGCAAAAGTGAGGTCTTCTTTGCAGCATATACCCAGCAGCTACACAGCTAAAAAAAACATCAGGTCTTCTTCATACATGAGGTCTTCTAACATCAGGTCTTCTTTATACATGAGGTCTTCTTCACCCCCTTTGTCATTATCAAAAAAAGGGGGGAATTGGTAGAAACTAGTGACCTCTGTAGCTCCCCCTATCTCTTGGAGGATATGCTGAACTTGAGCCAGAGAAGGGAGGTCTGTTTAACACAGAGGTATGAAGATCTCTAATGGAGTCTGCCAGTTTATCAAGTTTCTGATGCACAGTGTTCTGCAGCCTTTCCACTAGAGAGGTGGTTGACACTCGTTTGTTGAAAGCTTGTTTAACGGTCTCTGACAATGTCTGCAAATTAGACTAGACAACTTCAAACTTTGTGATGATTTCTGGCTGACTGGTCGCTATCTTCTTTACTGTGCCCTTTAACAGTTCAAACTCAATTTTCAGATCAAAGGTATGGCTAAAAATTTTACCCATATTACTGAATATGGAGATTTGGGTATCTTGAATTTTGCTGACCATGTCACCCACTCGAGTGCTGATACTCATAAGAGATTCTAAAATCTCTCGTACTACTTCATCAGTCTTTCATTTAGCAGTTAAAAACTCTATTCCTTGAACTTTCACAATCTTTTCCAGATGTTTCAGTCGGCCCTCTACTCTGTCTATTTGAACAGTCTTGAACAAAAACTGTGTGTTCATCATGTCATTCTGATTGAGTACAATCTCTGTCAACTTAGACAACATCTGATCAAGATTAGATTCAACATTTGTTCCATGTGTACTAGATGTAGAAGCACTAGAATCTGGCAACTCAGTGAAGTACTCATGATGCTGTTCAGGGGGTGGAGAAGGTGGTATGCCAAGACTAATAATTCTCCCAGGTGTGGACTATATTCAGGAGCCTGAGAGAAAGACATTCTTGCATACATTCTGTTGTGAGGGGTAGGTCCGATGACATAGTCTTGTGATACTTCTTCTTCAGCAGATCCTTGAGCTCCTTGTTGTTCAACTTCTTGATCATTGACCACAGATTCGGCAATTTCTTCATAAATTGCTTCAGCAGCTTCTTTCATAACCTCGTCGACCAATTTAGCCATTTCGTCTTCATCTGGGATAGCTTCCTTTTCTCTGTCACTAGGTTATTCTTCTATTGGAGCCTCTTCCTGTGCCGGCTCTGCTTGATTAGTGACTAGTCTTTCCTGAGACTGCTGTCCCAATTCATTAAATATCTCATGGATATGTTGATCTAATTCCTGAATAATGTCCTCATCCTGAACATCCTGTTCAATTGTTTCATGGATCTGAGGTACCTCAGGTGCTGTAGCTGCAGTTGGGTCCAGTTGTAGTTCTTGCTCATCAGAACCTTCCGTTGCTTGTACTTGAGCTGGAGGTTGATCCTCCTTCTGACGAATAGATTCCAAGGGTGACTGAGCTGACTAACTTTCACTTTGAATTAACTCAAGAATGTGAGTTTCCTTGGATGAGGCTTGAGCAGGCTGTTCAGACACTGATTCATCATGGGTTTCTGTATCTCTTTCCAAAGGAGTATCCTTTGTAGCAGGAGTACTTGTTCGTTTAGTTCCTTTCTTCCTCATGAAGGTATTAATGAAACCCATGTTGTAGATGTTTATCTTGGGGATTGATGACACAACTTCACCATCTAGGGAGATGTTTTCCTCTTTAAAGATTATAGTTAAAGGAGCAGCAAAAGGAAAATATCTTCTTGACTCCTTACAGGTTCCTATGACCTGAATCATTACATGCGGCAGACAGACTCTAATTTTCTTCAGTAAACAGTAGATAATAAACTGTTGAGAATCTATCAGTCTACCCCTTCCTCCTACTTGTGGAGTAATCATAGAGGTGAGGATGTGATGGAGTAGTCTCTTGGGTGCAGAAAATTTGTTGGTGTTTTAATGACCGATCTTAGTCTGTTGCTTGTCATGGATGTTTCTAGGTAAATCTGTGATGAGGGCAAAAGTATCATGTAAATTAAATGTAAATCCTCCTTCGACCTCTCCATCTATAGGAACTCTTAGAGTCCTGTGAAGAGACTGCCTAGATAGCTCTATCACTTTTCCTTTGACCAGAGAGGAAACGGTGAAATTAGCATCATCGTACCTCAAGTTGCTGTAGAATTCTGCTACCAGATTAGGGCAATACACCCTATGCATGCTTAAGAACTCTTTCCATTGTCGGAACTCAAACAGCTCAAGCACCTCAGGGAACTCGGAAGCCATCTCTTGATCAGTAAAGTCAATATACCGAGGGGGTATAATCTTCCTGGCTTCCAATACTAGCAGAGGTTTCTCTGTAGGCCTTGTAGTATCTCCCTTCCTCGTGGTAGAAGCTGCTTTCTTATGCCTTTTCGTCCCATGAGGTTGTACTGCAGTCACCGTGGACATATCATCTTCTGGCTGCGGCTGCTCCACTGCTTTCCTCTTCCCTTTGGTCACGGCTGACGAAGTAGACATGGCGGTAGCAGGGATGGAGGACGAGATGAAATGTGGAGACAGAGGGGGTGCACTTGGAGGAGAGAAAGGTTGGAGAAGCGAAGGGTTGCAGGTTGTGCACGCGCGAAGGAGCCACGGAGCGGGAGGACACTTCAGCTTCGAAAGAAAGGGTAAGATGGTAAAGTAGATAGGGTTTCGTATATAGAGGAAAACTTCCAACTTTACCAATCTTCAGTAGATAATACCTAAAATACCCTTAACTTAAAATAAGGTGCCTTTCTTCGTAGAGAAGCAATTTACGAAATATGAGATTATATCTCACAAGGTAATTCTTTACAAGATATCTCTATGAAATGAAGTCAATGAAAATAAAACAGCTTAATCAAGGAAACAACTCAGACAGAGAAGTCATTAATCTTACTAGTTCCTTTCATTAGTTGAAATCTGATTGAAAAACCCAGTTTTATATTTTTCTTCAGTCTGTAGAAATTAACTGAGAGAACTATTGGGTCAACCACATTATATTTCATTACTCCTCTCCTCCTTTTTTTATTTATTTAAAAAACTTTTATTGAGTATTCCAGTATAGCTGCACCTTTTTACACAAGGAGACATGTCGATCAAACACCGGAATCCCTGGTTACTCAGTGCAATTAACTTTCATACTTCATATGTTGAATAGAGTTAGCATTAATTATCGTGACATAACCTCTGAATTTCTTTGAAACAGATGGTCAGTTTCTCAAACGTCATGCCATTGCTCTGCCAAAATTTCTTTCATTATTTTATATCATGGCGTATTCCCAGTTCTTTTATCATAAAAATCTCTTTAAAAAGATGTAAAAAACATATAAACCTTAGGTTTCCAATAGATTGGCTAATTACTAAAGATTTTTAGATATCAGACCTTCTACAGAGAAGTTTCAAATTTGGACTGTTTCAAAATCATTGAGAAATCGCTCATTGTAATTTGTGAGAACTATTCGGATAAGATTTAATGTTCATACACTGTAAATTACATCTCAATTTAGATCAGCAAGATGTTTTTGATTCAGAGTGATCTGGGCATTTATTTATTGAAGAGGGTAAAGGTGACAACATTTATATATACTACTCCCCCTTACTAGGACAACAAGAAATATTTAGAAGACATAGAATGATAGGAGAGATAGACCAATGACAAGGTGAGGAGGATGAATGCCATATGTGAAGGTAAGAGCATTTCCAAAAGCCACAACTTAAATGGCTAACAGCCCACCAGTACATCTCTCAGTAAATTAATCATCATTCAGTCTTTAGACAAACTTCTCATGCAAACTTGAGCTCACACCAATGACAAAGCCCGCAACAGAATTTTCAAATTCATTAGACACCACAAGATGACTCCCATTAGAGTAAAGCACAGCCTCTCAAGATTTTAAACATCCACAAGGTAGCATCTAGCTTACTGAACCAGAACTAGTGACACTCCACTAGAAGAGATATCAGCTCACAACAGACCAGATATATTGAGCTCAGCAGCAGAAGAGATACCAAATCTTATGTTCGCTTTTTCAGAAGGGTATACCTCTAATGACCAGCTGCCTTAGATAGACTAAACTCTCCCTTTGAGTGAGCAGAGATTTCCATCAAACATTATTTTTTTTTAAATTTCACAGAAATGCTACTCTAAATGATGACATTGTGTTAAACTGCATGCAAGATTCCTAATCATTCAATATGATCAATTTCAGAATGAGATTCACTATCTAGCATTCATCACAAGTTTGCATCCTCCTAACAGCATGAATTAATTACATGACATTGATCATAGTAGAAGGATAGAGATCATGCAGGTAGTTGTAACTAAAAAAGAAACATATGTAAACTAGAGAAGAAATTAGATTCAACTAACCTTTGTGTGCCTTGGTTTTATTTTCCCTTAATTTTCCTTCTTCAAGACACACCTGCAAAGTAAGATCAACCTGCAAACTTAGGGACCCAAAGACTATTGAGTCTTATTAGTTGAGTGACACCTCTAGGAGGTGCACTCCAAGGTTTCCAAGTTTTTCTATTATCAAATTCCAAATCATGGCATTTATTCATAATATGACCCATTCTCCCACAATAATAATAGTGAATAGCAGAATTCAGATGTTTCTTGACAGAATAAACATTGAATCTTTGTGGGTGGACTTTCGTTAAGATGGTTCTGCCATGGAGATTGTTACCTCTTTTTGCATGCCAGCATTCAAATTTACCACATTCAAATTCATGGTGGCCAATTCTTCCATAAGCAAAATTTTTACTACCAAAAACATTTTTTTTACAGGGGAGTTTCCAAATTTTGAATTGACTCTCTTTCTTTGAGCATGTCAGCAATGGGCTCCAATATGGCCCGACTTCCCACAGTGGTAACAATGAATTTTCTTCTTCTGAACTGCATGGTGAGTGTATTGAGTTTTTCAATCATGAAATTTCTTGGAGGCCAGCTCATCTAGCTTCATTGTTCTACACTCATGCATTTTATGACCAATTTTTCCACAGTAATGACATGAAAAGATTTTTGTGTTTGCATGTGACTGAATGGGGAAGCTTTCTCTAACATGCACCTGTTCAGGACAATTTTTAGAGACAAGAGAAACTTTAACAACATCAGATGAAATTTTAGTTTTATGTTTGCTTTCACTCTTTTTCTGTTTTCCTCCATTTTTTGAATTTTTACTTTGTTCTTCACTTCTCTTCGCCGTGAACTGAAATATAGATGAAGTGGAAGGTTTTTCTTGTTCTGAACTTTTAACGAAAATAATTTTTAATTTATTTCCATCAACCTTCTTCATTATTGGACTGTAACCCAGTCCCTCTTTCTGAAAATTTACATTAGCTCCAAGCAGCTTATTCAAATTGTCTTTTCCCTTAACAAACTTTGACAGGGAATTCTTTAGATCTTGAATTTCAGTTTGCAAGGAAACAATGTAGTCTTCACAGGAAATGACTTGAGTATGCAAACGATCATTTAGACTTTTAAGAGTCTCATTCTCCTGCTTTAACTTCAATTCTATATCCACTTCTTTTTCTTCCAAGACTGATTTTCCTCTTTCAAATGCTAACCATTTTTCAGAGAGAACAGTATTCAGAACCATCAGCTTTTTATTTTGATCTTTTAGATAACCATTTTCTTCAAGCAATTTGTCTTGGCATTCATCAATTTCCTTTTTCTGTTCAAGCAATAAATCATTTTCTTCTTTCAAGGATTTGATTAGATGTTTCTGTATATTATCATCAGAATCAAGATCTTCAATTAATTCCTTTAAGAAGGCACATTCATTACACGAATTTTTATTTTCAGAGGCTTTATTATTAAGACTTTCGTTTTCAAATTTTAATCTGTCTATTTCAGATCTCTCCTTTTTCATGTCTGATTTCAAATTTTCATTTTCAGCTTTCAAGTGAGTAATTTCAGAAATCATTTCGTTTCTAAGTTTTTTCTTTTCAGACTTGACTCTATCATATTTATTCAATAAATGCTCATTCACGGAGAGTAAATCATCACAACTAAGATTCTCAGCTTCAGAATTTACATGGGAGGATGATTCCTCGTACTGATCTCTGACCATCAAACATATTTTCTCATCTCCACAAGATCTTCCCAATATTTTGTTGATGATTTCCACTGCGCTCCTGCATTCATTAACACATTGAAAGCAGTTAGAGCCTATTGCCCTTTTTATTAGATTTAAGGCCATTTAATTTTCTTCAGATTTTAGTCTGTCTGAGGATCTCCATTGAGATTTGTCCTCTGGAACTTCATATGGACTGTGATCTATGAGTACCCATAAGTCAGAATTCAAATGTATCACATAGTCCCTGAAACGACCGTACCAGCCATAGAAATCCGAACCAGTGTATACATGAATTTCAGCCATAAGAACAAGACAAAATAGATAGAGCAAATCAAATCGCACCAAAACCAAATCAAGGAACGAATCTGCAGGTTGTTAGACCTTTTGTGTAGAAACCTGCTCTGATACCAATTGATGGGATGTAGCAATGGTGCGTGTAGGATTCAGAGGGAGGGGTGAATGAATCCCTCCAAAAAATTTGACCGAACATATATCAATTAATCCAAACTCAAGGGCCTGATTATGTCAGATCATAGACTCGAATGACTGATGTGCACCAGTACACTTGAAAGCCAAACGAAACTGATCGAGCCTAGTTATGCATCTATCGATTCACAAGAGACAATCAGACCACACAGAACACAAGGAATTTTTTAGATGGTTCAGTCTACAGCCAGTAGACCTACGTCCATCCCTCACTCTAAACTGAGTGTGGCTTCCTGCTTCCTAACAGCTTGAAACCGCTGCGCAATACAACTTGCGTCCGCTAAGCCTCACAGCTTGCTTACAAACAGCTGAGCAACATAGCTTGCTACCGAGAGGATCCCTCCTCTGACCGCTAAGGATTACAGCTTAACCTCTGCTGCCACACAGCTTGAACAGAAAAATTAAGATAAGAAATAAAAGTAGTGGAAACAGCTACTGAAGGCTGACAATGAAATCTGATGAAAATAGCTCACGCAGGAGCAAACTGGACTGGATTTGATCCAAGTACCAGTGGATAGACTTTTCAGAGACTCTTCTCATGAACTCCCTCTTTCTTTATCTCTTTTCCTTTTTCCACAAGCTCTCTATATCTTTCTCCTTCTTTTCTGCTCTCTAGACTGGGTTGTGAAAACCTGCTTCTACCTTTTTTTTCTCTTCTTTCGATATCTTCTTCTACCTTCGATCTGCAACTTCTTATATTCTGTTATTGGGCGTGTGGAGGAAGACCTCCCGCCTATATGCTTTCAGAAGGCTCTCAGCCATGTGTCACCATCTGAGCGTTGTAGCCTTCCACGTGGCATTCTTTTAGAGGACGATCCACCTTGGATCACGTGCCCCTCCTCGGAAAGAAAACTCTATCAGAGACACAAGACATTAGTCAAACACTTAGCACAGTTTGCACAGACGTAATGAGAAAGTAAGCATAACCTGCATTGAGTAGATGTACGTAAGTCAACCATTGCACTGACTTAGTACTAGGTGATCAACAGTTTGCACCGGCCTCAGGGATGGTAGAGGCATGAATTGCACTGAGTTGATATAAGGAAAAAATGGGAGATGAACCGACATATGAATGTGTATGACACCATATGCACAAGAGACATGCACTGTCTTATAAAGTGTCTAGAACAGATGATGCACCGACTCTAAAAATGTGTAGGACAGAAAATGCACCGAGTTGGATTTGCGGTCCAAGCAAGAGTTGCACCGAGATGTCGGGTAAAGATGAGCAGAACAAAAGCTTGCACCGAGATGTAGATATCCTGTCCAAGTGAAACCTTGCACCGAGATGGTGATATCCTATCTAAGTGAAGCCTTGCACCGAGATGGAGATATCCTATCTATGTGAAACCTTGCACCGAGATGGAGATATCCTATCTAAGTGAAAGCCTGCACCGAGATGGCGGAGAAGAATGCAATGACACTAAATGACAAAACTAAACAGTGCGTGCTGGACAAGAATTGCACGGACCTAAAAACTTGCACCGACCCCAAGAGGTGTGATGCAAAGGCAAGATATGCACGGACCTAAATGCACATGCTTCATTAAAATACACTGACCCTTTTATGTATGAGACAAGTAATGCACCGAGGGAGAAGCGGAACGATAGTGTGTGTGTGTGTGTGAACAGAAACTTGCACCGAGGCAAGCACTTATGCGAGAAATGCAGAACAAAGCTAGACTAGCACCGAGCTAGATCTCTAGCCGGACACCACATGCACTGACTATGATTTCTCTTATGAAATTACATGCACCATGTGAACCGAACATAGCAGATAGAATTGAAGGATTTAAACACCTTAATCTAAACATGATTTATAGAAAGTCATTATCAAAACTAGGGTTCCAACAAAATATTCATTCATTCATTAACTAAAAATGGAGAGAGTGGGGTCCTATTTATAGGGATCCCACAATTTACAATAAGTCCCTGCGTTTAGGAACAATGACAAATAACCGAGAGGGAAGGGGGCGCCCCTGGGCCTAGCCCATTGAATTGGGCCCATTAACTAATATAATCAACCCTATGACACTTAACTTAGGTAGATGACTCATTAACCTAGGTACATGACTCAAATAAAAGAAAAATTACAATGATATGACTCAAATAAAATAAGAAAATTACATGACTTGACTCAGAAAAAAGTGACGGACACAATGGAACCATGCCGGTGAGCAATTGGAGCTGTGGAAAAATGTGAAGGACGAGAGATGCCCCCATCAGGAACTTAATCCAGAGGATCCGTTTGCTCTGGAAAAAGCCATCAGATTGCATCGGTGTCAGAAGACTGTGATTTAGGAGAGATATTTTCTGAAGGAAATCGTACATTTGCTGCTATGGTCTCCTACCTACCCACATTCCTGCAGACTTGACAAGAATGGAGTCAACTGTACAAGTGGAAGCAGATCAAATAATGTGGATGTGACATTATGGGTGTTGCTTGAAAGAGTGGACAACGTTGGTGTCGCCCAAGGATACCAATATACATAAGGAGCATGAGCTCCAGTTCGAGGGAAAAGGAAAACAGCAGCAAGCAAGCTGAGAAGAGTGCTGAGGTCAAACGAAGAAGAAGAAAGCTTGCTACTCTTCATCCTGACGCTGCCGGTGTGAGTAAATCTAGAAGAAGACATTTTATCTTCCTCACGATAAAAAGGAATCTTCCGTGGCTGCTATGAAGATTCAATGAGAAGAAGAACGTCAAGGCTTTCTCAAGCTCATTCCCAGACAGGAGACTTCTTTGTCATAGCGCTTTCATTATGATACTTTATCTGGCCATTTCATCTTTAGTTTGCTTTTCTTCTAAACAAACTTCATATCATTAGATCCCTACCTACGTGTAGGAAGACAGAAGGTGTGGTCGCCTATTTGTGTGGTTTGGTGTGTGATCCCACAAGCTGTGTGACAGCGGTTTGTGAGAGTGTATCTCTTAGTCAGAAGCTGTGAATCAGCTGTTGTGCGTTGGCACTAGTGAAGCCTCACTGTGTTATGTGAGGGGTGGACGTAGGTCTCTAGATTGAGACTGAACCACCTTAAAGATCTTATCTTGTGGTTTGTCTTCTCTCTTGTTCCAACGGTAGAAACTTGATAGGACCGTTTCCAGGCATCCTGTGTGCATCTAGCTTCTCATATATTAACTAATATCTGCATCCTTATCTTCTGTGTTAGTCTTAGTTTTTATTTCCGCAAAGAAGGGCAAAAGGGGGCTGATCTATTCACCCCTCCCCTCTAGATCTACCTATCACCACTCTACAGGGATCTCCCCGCACGCTTAAATCACTTGCCCATGGCCGTGATGTAATAGGCCAAGTGCTCATGTGGAGACCCTTGCCCATCGAACTTTTGCAGCCTCGGGGGCTTTGCGTACTCCAGGGGGAGCTTTTTTAACTGGTGATGTAGTGGGTAGGATACACTGTAGAGGCTTATAGTGGCAACCCCTTCCCCGTACTGGGCGAGCTTCGTCTCGACGATCCGCTTGATCATCTGCCGTTGCACCACGAGGCTTTCTGGCACTGGTGTGTTGGAGGCTCGTGGATGTGCTTCCACTAGAGGCACGCCGAACCCTGTAGCTGTCAGGGTTCGGGAGGATGCTGCTGCGTGTTGGCACCATTGTGCCCAACTGGTAGTGCCAATGCTTTGGCCAAAGGCCGAGCGGTTTACTGAGGGTGAAGGTCTCACTCCTGAAGAAGGTCTTGTAGGAGGGCCTTCAAGTGCTGGTTCTCCTTCATGAGGGCCTCTAGAGTCACCTATTGAACCTTGCTGGCCAGAGGATCATTGTTGACTGGATCCACGTTGGCAGGGGTGCCACGGTCCTCAGCTGGAACTTCTTCTGCACGTTTTGACGCCTGATGTCCGGCGGAGGTGCCGATGTGACTCGGCGACGTCGGGGGTTGAGTTTGAGGATGAGGCCTCCTGAGTTGGACTAGAGGCTGGTTCAGGTCATTGAACTGAGTGTCAGGCTGGTGTCTGGTGGCATAACACGCGAACACTCGAACCGCATCATTGATGAGCTGAACTATCTGCTTGTTATGGGAATGCTTCTTAGAGCGGGCTGGTGCCCCCAGTATGTCGAAGATTGAGGTCCGTTGAAGTGGTGCCTCCATTGTGGGGTCAACCCAAGGAGAGCCTGAGGCTGTGTGTTGGCTAGGCCTAGCACGAGCCCTTCTTTGTTTCTACCTATTTAGGCGAGAGGCGCTGAGTGGCTGGGTGTCGTCAGACTATGCCGATGTAGACTCGGCTATGCCTCGCTCAATGCTGTGCCCGGGTGTTCGAAGGGGGTCCTTGGTACGTGCCATCCGAACAGCTTGAACCTCCTCCGGGGTAACCCATATTTTTCTCAGGCTAGGTTATTGACCTCCCTTGTCACAATTCCTTCGACTGGACTTGGGAGCCTGGATATCAGGCTGGTGCAGATGCCCCCGGTTTGTTACCGAGTGCCTATTTCTCTTAGTTTCACTTTATCCCCTCGCGTTTGTTGTAGGAGGCTAAAGCTGTTGGTAGCGGGGACCGAAAGCACGGTCCGATCCTGGTGTACGATTGGTTCGCCCCCATTGAGGTGAATCCTTAAGTCACCGACAAGAATAGTCTTGCCAGAATTGCTGGTTATGGCAGAGAGCTGCCTACCTCTGCGGCCGCTACGATGCTTCTTATGGGGAGCTGAGGAGGACCCTGCTCCGAGGTGGTAGACAAAGAAGACCTGATCTACCATTGTCGGTAGCATGGAGCTATCAATAAAAAGGGCTAGGATCGACCTTCAGGGCATGGAGCCTATACCGAGAGTCGACGACTGAGTGGCCTGAGCATAGGCTTTTACCCGGGCCGATAGAATCGTCGCCGATGCCTGAGCTGACACTCTCGCACCGAGAACTGATGTTGCAGAAGATGCTGTAGGGCCGACAACTTGAGGTTGTAAACCTGTGCCGAGTGCTGGCGTGACTGGAATATGGGGCCGAAGGCCCATGCCGGGCGCTGAGGTTGCCGTATCCCGAGAAGGAAACCCTGTACTGGGAGTTGGCATTGTTAGATTATAGGGGTAGAGACCCGTTATAGACCCAGGAGGCCAGGGGCCCAATGCAAGGAGTCGGCATCGGGGACTGGCCTTAATGAGACCCGGGGTTGCATGCCCGAGCTAGGTGCTAGGGAGCCTGGAACCCGAGGCAAAGAGCCCGTGTCGGGAGCAGGCCCGGTTGGAGCTTGGGATTGAAAGCCCGAGTAAGGAGCTAAGGAGCCGAGGAGCCGGGGCAAGAAACCCGCGTCTGGTGCGGACTTGGGAAGAACTCGGGGTGGGAAACCCGAGTGAAATGCTGAGGAGCCAGGGGCCTGGCGCGAGAAGCCTGTGCTAGGTACTGGCTTGGATGGGACTCGGGGCTGAAGACCTGAGTGAGGTGCTGCAGTAGAAGCCAAAGTCTGGGGCGTAGAGCCCACGTTGGGGATCGGTCGGTGCTGGGCCTGGGGGCTGACGCTTGTCCGGGCAAGAGACGATCTGGGACCCCTGCGAGGGCCGATAGTGGAGGTCCCGAGTCTCACACTTGGGCGGGCCACCGATACTGGAGGAGAGCGTGGCACGTCGAAAGCACGAGCAGGAACAAGAACTGGAATTCGCTGCGGAATAGCCACGGGGACCACACCCAAGAAGTAGGGTGATCCGATGATTGGGGCGAAATCACCGAAAGCGATCGGCGTCACCATGTAGCCCACCCGTGCATGGGTGGCGATGACGATGGGGCCATAAGTCAACGCCGCCATGGTTGCTGGACTGCTGGTTGCTGGAAGGGAGCGATGGTCGAAGACGGTCGCCGGGCATGGTCCGGCTGGCGGAACGCTAGCTGGAAGCTGCAGGGATGTGTCCCTCCTCTACCTCTCCTGCAAGGATAGGAAAAGGGCACCATGGCTTCGGGGCTGGCGCAGGCTTCTCTTCAGCAGAAAGAAGAAAGGAGGGAGATGTCCCACCGGGCGTGCCAACTTTTGTTTTTCCGCCGTTTCGGTGCGGCGTCGCGAAAGGTGGGTCGGTGACCACGGTGAGAGGGGGAATAATGCGAGAAAGGAAAATAAGGGAGTTGATGTTATCTCGGGGATATTCTCCTTTGTAGCTATATGCCTCTCATGGTAGTACCATACACTCGGCTTTTATGGAAAGTCGAGAAGGGTCAACTTGCAAGAGAGGTTTTCGGGAGGATCGGGTGACCGGACAGGGTCCGGGGGTGCCAATCGATTTCTCGACAATCACCTATGGAACCAAATTTTGGCTGGGGAAGCGTCACCAGGGCGAGGCACGTGGGCTCGGGGTATCAGGTGACACGTGGAGAGAAGGGAGGCTCCATGGGTGCGAGTGTGCAGACGATTGTGGGGATTCATATACATGACGTCTTTCCCCACCCATCGCAAGCAACCAATGTTTATTTACATCGGATTGAATCCAAACACCTTTGTTCTCTGCTGGAGAAGAGCCTCGATATTTATCAATCCAAGGATAGGGGGCCGGGTATATCCTGCAACTGGGGGATTGGTAAACCGGGAGCCGAGAAAATGGGTTGCACACTGGCTAGTGCGGCTAGAAAATTGGAACCCGAGGTACGAGGATGCATATGCAACTAGTTTCATGTTTTATGGGTGCCACGTGGGCTTTACAAAGGGGCTGAAAGGGCCAAAATACAACTGGTGCAAGCCGCGGGACAATTCCGACTCATGGGTCGATCCCCAGGTCGTTGCAGGATAAAGCGGATTATCCACGTGTTTTATAGGGGCTCTCCTCTGTAAGCTAGGGACGTGCCTGAATCGCCGAGGGAGGGCTAGACTAGATGGAAGGGGCGGATACTGGTTGGCGCCTGAGGGAGGCCGGATGCGGCTCAGGACAAGCGGTCGAGTACAGGTCCCGAAAGGCAAGTGTCTTCATACTGGGGAGTCAGGGTCGGTCCCTAGAATATTCCTTCCGAGCTAGGGTCCGGCTAACTCGAGTCAGCGGTTGGGATGGTTGGTGTCTGGCTCGGGGGGAGCGACGGGCACGCGGTCCTGTGACGTAGGCAAATGCGGCATCAAGATGTACGCGTTGTTATCATAACGTGCCATATGCAGGCGGACCCGAGGTACGAGTGTGTTCGCCGTTATCATAACGCCTCACACGCGGCGGGGATGGACTTGAGTGAGATGGCTAGACGCCATGTGAGGGGAGTACGTGTGACATACCCTCGGTGTATACGAGCCAATCAACAAGCCACCCAACACGCGCTTATCTCTTCGCGTCCTTGCCGGAAGCCTTGGGACTTGAGTCCTCGAGATGAGTGCCTGCGGATGTCGGAGTGTTTATCCGTTAGCATGTGTATGCCCCTTTAGCTTCTAAGAGGGTTTTATAAGGGAAGTTGAAGGATCACGGGGGTTTACGCAAGTTGGACTGGGGGATGCGATCTGGTCCGCATAAACCCCCTAGATATATATATATATATATATATATATATATATTCTTGTTTCTGAGTGGGGGAGAGAGGTTTATGCGGACCAGATCGGGGGGGGTGGTCTGGTCCGCGTAAACCCCAATGCAGACCGGGGGGCTTCTTTTTTCATTAAAAAAACCTTTTTTTTGTTTCTGGGGGGTTTACGTGGACCAAACTGGGGGGGGGCAGTCTGGTCCACGTAAACTCCCCCCCCCCTAGGAGGGTTTACGCGGGCTGGAAAATGGGTTTGTTTCCCATTGAACCGGGGGACCGGTCTGGTCCACGTAAACTCGGGGGGTTTATGTGAGCTGAAAAATGGGTTTGTTTCCCATTGAAAAAAACTTTTTTTATTTTCTGGGGAGTTTACGCTGACCCGACTGGGGGGGCTAGTCTGGTCCGCGTAAACCCCCCCAGGGCCCCCCCAGGGGGGGTTTACGCTGGGGGGGTTTATGCGGGCTGGACATGGGGTTTTTCCCCATTGGCCTATAAAATTATATTTTTATCTATTTTGGGCCCACGTTGACTCCGTGTGACCGCAAGAGGACGAAGGATACGAGCTTGTACTGGTTGGCTGGCCGCTTGTACGCGTGGACTGGGGGGTTGACCCTTGTGATCCCGAGGCTGCATCTTCGTGAGTTTCTCCACGCGGGTACGTCTGACCTTTGCACCGAGATGGGACGGGATGGCAGCGGGACCCAAGGAGTTGGGAGGAGGGCGCGACCCCCAAATGGAGTTCGCCCTCCCAGGGGTGCGGCCGCGCTCAGGGTGAACTCCCCCCCGACGGGGTGGCCGTCGAACGGGGTGGGCCCGGGTGACCTCCTGTGGCTGTTTAGCGGTGTCCTTCGAAGGACTTGGGCCGAAAAGGTCCTGGGATTGACCCGTAGGGGTAAAATTTTTAAGGTTATTGCTGCCGCTCGCAAGGTGTTTGAAGAAATTCTTGACACACCTCGGGTTGCCGAATGGCTCGGGTAGCTGACTGGTGGGCCTTAGATTTGGCCCTGCGCTAAGGGTGAGGGCTCGCAGAAGTTGAGAGAAGGCATTTTGGGTGTGTGGGCCCGGCCTTGTGACATATGTCACGTTGTAAGGTGGGTTGACAGGGCAACCCTGGGTTGGCCGGGGAGTTGAAAGTAAACGGCTCATCGCCGCATGTTTGAGGGTAGGGGGTGGGCCCGACTTGCTGGGGGGTTCCCGTAGAATACGGCTGGTGTGTTGGGGGCGTGGGTCGGCCCCCGGCTTGCTGTAGAATGGCTAGGATATGCACGCCCGTGAAGTGTTTGGGGAAGTTCTCGGCACACGTTAATGGGCCGCATGTGCGTTCTATGGGTCTCTAAAGTTCATGGTTGACTGAGACAAGTCTTCCTTTGACTTTAGAGGGCTGGGGTGTGGCATCTTGGGAGTAGATCCTGGCCTTGTTGCTGGATGCCACGTGTCGTGGCTTGTGGTCAGGGCGCCCCTGGGTTGGCCCGGGTGGCTTGGTTGAAGGCGGGTAAACTCGCAAGCTGGCCAGGTGATCGGGGGTGGCTCCAATCAATTGTTGATGATGCCGTTGGTCTCGACGAACTGGTTAGGACCCTTGATTGGGCCCGGTGTGTCATAGAAAGGGCTTGGTAAACAACGCCTTAAAGGTGTTCAAAGAAATCTCCGAGCCCTCATTTCTTGTTATTTTGCTGGGAAAAATGACTGGGTACAACAATGACCTATGAGCTCAACATAAAAAGGACCGAGAAAGATATCAAGAGAAAGAAGGTCACAACAACCATGGTCCTTAAGATCAACCCTCAAGACTCAGAGGATAGTGATGCTGGATCCAAACATGACAGTGAAGAAGAAGAATTAGTGGCAATGATCACAAGGAGAGCTAGAAGACTTGTCAGAAAAGCCAGAAGAACAGGAGGACAATTTAGGAAACATCCGAAGAAGATGATCGCCAAGAAAGGAGATAGCTGCAACAAGGAGGAGATCATCTGTTATGAATGTTGGAAACTAGGGCACATGCGAGGAGAGTGCCTTGAGCTCCAAAAGAAGTTTTAAAAGGGAAAATTCAAGAAACCGAAGGCCATGGTTGCTACGTGGAGCGATGAAGACGAGGACGAAGCAGAGTCTGAGGATGAATTAGATGAACTGGTTCAAAATGTCACGCCCCGAGACTATGCAGCGGAAATAATCGAGAACGTGAACAGTCGGCTAGTACGCCTCAAGCGAGCAATACAATCAGAGCGCAAATCATTCACACATAAGATGAATAGACATAATGATTGATCAAAAATCTAACTTTTATTGATAATGATAATCCAGTTACAATGATATTTGACTCAATTCACTAGACTCAAATAAAATAAAAAATATATAGACTCGACTTGACTTAAGACTATACTAGGTCTTCTCTCGATCTTTAATCACTCCCGGATCCATCCCTTGAATAGTCTGAATCTTACATGCTAGAATCTCCTGAAAAAGATTGGAAAAGTAGGGAATGAGTACACATGCCCAGTAGGTATCTTCGTATCAACATGAAGGCAATGTTTAAGTAATTAACATTTTAGCTCTAGAGTGTAAGATAAGTAAATGGAAATACGACAAAACACGTGAATAGAACCAAAGTAACAACGAATAACAAGATATGATCAAGGTGAGATATGAGAACTCATGTAGACTGGGAATATGACTAAGCAAGAATATAACATGAATGTAATTTGACATTTCATGAATAAGAATGTACTTTTTCATAACCATAAAGGCTATGCACTAGAAAGTCATGTAACGAGAATGTACTAGCAAGCATGTAATTTCACAAGATTGCCTTGTGGATCTTCACCCGTTTATAAAAAAAGTACTCCCGGCATAATGCGACGCCAATATTCATCATACCCCATGGTTTATAGTATGTTTTCGGCTATATGCCGAGGGGACTAGAGTTGAGCCCTTGGACACTGCTCGTGCCCGCTCTTGCATCTTCGAGTTATAAATCAACCTACTTTCATGAGAAATATCAATAATGTAGGCCGATAATGAACAAGTTTAAACTATAGTCTCATGATAACAAATATCAAGGTAAGAATGCATCAATTAAGAACATGAGAGTTCAAGATTGATTTAGAAGAAGGTTATGCCATGAAGAAAATTTGGCAGCATAATGGCATATTCTTAAAATTTCATAATTCATTTGGTAGCTTTGGAATAAGGTGTGAGCTTCTAGATAATCAATAGACCATCTAGGAGCATTAGAAAAATTAACCCTTGGGTCAAACCCTGGGTTGAGAACATTGAAGATACTAGCGGTCATGACTGGACCATTTTTAGATCTTAGCGGTCAGTGCTAGACCGTTTATGGACAGAGTCGACGCTTGAAGAAAGGGAGCGTTGATGCAGTGAAATCTTTTGGAACCTTGCGATCTTGGCAGCGTCGCTTAGTGTCTTTGGCCGTCAGGTAAATGGCCGCTAATAGACTCATGTGGTCTAGTGGATGGCCACTAAGATCCAGAACATAGAAAACTCTGGTAAAGTGCTTTCTAGACACATGGGTTTTAAGGGTACAACTAGCTCGGTGTCCTAGTGGGAATCCTAGGCTCACGGAGTCTTATGGAGGTCTTGAAACAAGATCACCTAGTCCGGTGGAAGGAATATCCAACGGAGAGGATCACAAGTCCAAGATTGGGTGCTTAAGTGTAAAGTGTATCTAATGGCCATGCACCAGGGTACACACCATATACTTATGAAAGACTCAAGGTAAGAGTGAGATCGTGAAAGACATCGATCAAAACATCACTACAAAATCCATGAATCTTATGAAATTATGATCATTAATACAAGAGTATATGTTTTGGCATGAAAGTGACATAAGTTTAAAATAAGCATTTAAACCATGTAAGACATGCAATATATCAGGGATGGTGCATAATATAACCAATTTTATGAATATAAAGTCAAAACTAGGAATAAGACCTCTTTAACTAGGCTTAACATATGTTTAATATGGTCAATCTGCAATCTGCTTAGAGTTAACAAAGTGCAGATTATAGAAATCGATTAGCGGTCATAGGATGACCGCTTACCAGGGCTTAGCGATCTATCGCAAGGCCGCTAGGTACCTTTGGCGGTCACAGAAAGACCGTTTCTTTCTGTCTGTGGCAAACAATATAAAACTCGAAGAGCAGGCCAAATCTATGGCAATTAGGTGCATAGAAAAATATGCCAGTAGGGAAATAAGGCCTGATGCAACTATATTAAAACATGGTGATGCATGGGTTTGAGTGAAGTAAGCCAAAATTATAAATTTTTTGTTAAGGGCAAAGTTCATGCATGCTATGTTAACCATATATGCGCAGCCATAATAAAGCCTCAAATTCATCATGTACACTCAATGAAACAGGAGAGAACAGAGGGCTTTTATTCCTAACACGTTATTTTAGCCTTTTCATGAGATAACCTACCTTTGATTCGATCCCTAGACTTTGGATTTCTGACTGGAAGTCGTCCCTAGTTTCTGCACATCCTGTGCCAAACTGGCAACTTCTCGTCCCTCTATCTCCCGGTCCTCTTGACTTAAATCCATGAAAATTGGAGGATAGGTAGAAGATATAAAGGGTAACAAAAAGCTCTAAAGGACTAATTTCTAAATACCTCGATTTGGGCTTCTAATTTCCTGATGTTCACTGGACTGGTGTACTAGTTCTTGTGCAGACTACAGCGAACCAGCAACTTGCAGATGCTCTAACTCTCCAACAACTGGGTCTTCTAGCACGATAATTTGAGGGAAGTTAGACAAAATTAATGAGAACATAAATTTCTAAAGAACCAACTTGTGATAGGGTTTCCTTACCTTCGAAATACGTGAGCCAACATTAGGGTTTGCATGAGTCGAAGTTAGAGTCTACAAATAGGGTTTTGAGTTAGGACTGAGAGTTAGATTGAACTTAGAGTCCTAATTAGGTGTAGGATCGATCCCCAAGAGTCCTATACTTGATTATATGTCTACACACTTCGATCCATGGGGATTTGTGCCAAAAATCTAACATTTTCATGTTTTCTCCCATTACGAAATCAGGAGGGCTTAGCGGTCATGGGAGGACCGCTAGGGTTGTTCTGGCGGTCGCGCAATAGACCGCCAGAGGGCACTTAATCCAAAAAATTTGGATGTCCTTATTATCTCTCATTTATCCCCCAATTAGTGTATATATCCCTTTTTAAATCCGTAAATTACCTAATTTACGTTTCTATTAATGGGCTTGGGTCCAAAGGTCTTGGAATTGGGTCTCTGGGCCCATTTGAGTTGGGCTTAACCCGTTGATTAATATAGGCCCTTTAAATGGATTAAAATAATCCATAATTATTCTTAATAGCCTATTAAGCCTTTTAAATTACTTAGTAATTATATTTTAATCTAGAAAATTTCTAGAAAATTCTCGGGCGTTACACCCTCCCCCACTTAAAAGAATTTGGTCCCCAAATTCAATACGGGTGATTGATAAGGAGAGTGTACTTACAATTGAATAGCTCCGGGAATCGTTTGCGCATCACTTCTTCTGTTTCCCATGTCGCTTCGTGTGGCCAAGATTTGCTCCATTGGACTTTGACCATGGGAATAGTTTTATTCCGAAGTTGACGTACTTCTCGTTCAATTATTTTGATTGACTTTTGCTCATATGTCAAATCCTTTCTAATCTCCAGGTTGTCATAAATTATGACATGGAATGGATCGGGGACGTACCTTTTGAGGATTGACAAATGAAATACATCATGGACTCCAGCTAATTGAGGGGGCAAAGCTATTCGATATGCGACCTCACCAACCCTTTCAAGAATTTCAAAGGGGCCAATGAATCTCGGAGTGAGCTTGCCTTTGATGCCGAATCTTCGAATACCTCGATCCGGAGAAACCTTAAGGAATACATGGTCTCCTATTTGGAATTCCAAGTCACGCCTTCTGTTATCAACATATGATTTTTGCCTGTCTTGAGCCATCTGGAGTCTCTCTCGAATAAGCTTTATCTTCTCGATAGTATCCATGATGATGTCGGGGCCGATAAATTACCTTTCTCCTACTTCATTCCAACATATAGGTGAGCGACAGCTTCTTCCATACAGTGCCTCGAATGGTGCCATTTGTATACTAGCTTGGTAGCTATTGTTGTAGACGAATTCCACTAGAGGCAAGTGGTCGTGCCAACTTCCTCCAAAATCAATAGCACATGCCCTGAGCATATCTTCCACCACCTGATCTGTCCTTTCAGTTTGACCAACAGTTTATGGATGGAATGTTGTGCTAAAGTTAAGTCGGGTCCCTAATGAATGCTATAGACCCCTCCAGAATTGGGATGTGAACCGAGGGTCTCGGTCAGATATAATGGTGATAGGGACACCATGTAGTTTGACTATTTCCTTCATGTATAGTGTTGCTAATACATCCACAGACAATCGACTTTTGATTTGTAGAAAATGTGTAGATTTAGTCAATCGGTCTATTATCACCCATATGCCATCGTGTCCACCTCTTGTCTTAGGTAAACCCATAATGAAATCCATCCCTATACTTTCTCATTTCCACTCGGGAATATCCAAAGGATGTTATTTCCCGGGGGGCTTTAAATGTTCCGCCTTTACTTACTGACAAGTGAGGCAGCGAGATACAAAGTCCGCTACTTCTTTTTTTATATTGGGCCACCAAAATTTTCTTTTTAAATGTTGGTACGTCTTGTGATGGGGACATCTCCGACCAGTCCACATTTTTTTGAGGCTCCTGATGATCGCCAACAGTGGTACATCTTGTTCACCACTTTATTTCGAGTCATATGATGTATTTTTCATTTTCTTATTTAAGTCTTATCATGTAATTTTTCCTTTTAATTGAGTCAAGTACCTAGGTAAATAGGTTATTGTGTCATTTGGTTTGTATGGTCATTAGTCTAAGAGTCAGGGACTTATTGTAAAATGTGGGATTCCTATAAATAGGACATCATTCCCCAATTTGAGAACTAATGAATGAAGAATTGAAAAATTGAATCCAATTTAAAAAATTGAGTGTTTATTTGGAGTGAGAAGCTCCCCCTCTCCCTCTCTCTCTAGGGCACAAGTCCTTCTCTCTCCTCACCCCTAATTTCAAAATTCTCTCTCTCTACCCCATTCAATCCTCATTAAAACTCCTCTCCCCTCCCCATACTCCATTCAATTTTCCCATTACTTTCCCATCTACCAAAGCAACCTTTGGTACTCCTAGGCACCCCTTCACTCTCTCCAAGCCATCTTTCCTCTTCCCAAGCCACCCTTTCACCTCCCCAAGGCCCCAATTGAATTCCCCACCCCTTGATGGCTGTGCCCCAGCCTTTCCCTCTCCCCCAACCTCCCTTGGTCATAGCCCGCACCTCCCCTCCCCCTTGCTTGGTCGACCCCCCCCCATCTCCCTGCTTCTCCCTTGTACTGGCTACAACCAGCCTATCCCCCACCACCCGTTCCTCTTGCACCACCCAGCTCCGGCCCTAACCTCTCTCATATTCTCTCCACTGCCCCTATCCACCCCCCAGCCAAGCCCCACAGCCATTAGCCCTCACCCCATTGCAGTCCATTCACCCCTTCCCACCACTATCAACACCTATCCCCAACCTGCTCAGTCCAGTTCGCAGGCAGCAGCAGAGGCCCAAGTTGTAGACTCGTCCACGACAACACCTCAAAGATTCAAGCAGCATATCCTATACTGGCGGAAAGCTCGTCGAAGCATCTTCGCAGGCAAGGTGACACCGCCTCCATCCAAGCTCCGTGCTGCCCGAGAGAACCATTCTCCCTCGACTGCGCAAAGCAGCTCTGGCAGGGAACCTGAGCCTGAGTGGAAGCACGACCACAATCACTCATGTGCTAGTTTGGATGTGATTCTTTGGCTGAGATCTTCTTCTCCAAGTCCTCTGTCAGCCCTAAGAGGAAGGGCGCCGTTTGGACCCCGGAGCACGGCGTTTCAACATTTTTCTCTAGAGTGCGCAGGTCAGTCCCACCTGAGTCTGACCTGACCCCCTCCCACTCTTCTGGATCTCGCGCCCTACTCCGACCTTCTCTGGGGGCCTCGTTGGTATTTGCTTGAAGAAGACTTGTCCAGGAATGCAACGGCCCTGGTCCCGCACTCATCAGACCCCGAGAGTGCTCGCGACGTCAATTTCTTCCAACAGCTGCGGTTTTGGAATAGTTAGGGCCGCACCAGTCCGCCACGACTCTCGGAGCTGCCCCGGCTTCCCACGGTGTCTGATCAATCTGAAAATTTACTGGGCTCTCCTAAGCCAGTCCAGAGAAATTTGGCGTCAGTCTCGCCTTCATCCGAGTTCGAAGGAGTTCGTGGCACCTCCGACATCGGCTTGCAGTCCTGCGAGTTCGATCCGGGCAAAAATCAATCCGACCAGTCGATGTCCGTCGTCCAAACTCCCCACCCCTCCTGGCCAACTTATAGCCCCTCCCTGCATGGAGGTAGTTTTTGTTGTAATCCATTAACCCCCACCCCGAGATCCCCTCTCCTACGAGAGGTGTAGTGCATGTAATTTATCAATTTTAGGTTAAAGCTTCCTCGGCGCGGTGTGCGGGTAAGCCCACGCTTCCTCGCTCGCCATCGTCTCCGGCTAGGGTCGGCGTCTTCATGCCCACTAGGTGAGATTCGGGCCCCCATTGTCTGCTGGTCTCAATTCTTTGCTTGACTATTATTGCATCTAAGTTGCCCGTTGACGGTGAGGCGAGTGCCCGATCCCGAATTCTCATCGAATTGTGTGCCACCGCGGGGTGAGTTGTGAGAGAGATTCTACATCCCACGCCCTCGGCGTGCTGGCCACCCGTCGAATTCGGCATCCTAGACCCTTAGGGGTTCAACCTCAAGCTAGCCAAACCCCGGAACAGCGAGGTCCCACTTAGTACTCTCACCACCATCACTACGTTGCCCTCGGGCACTTGTGTGCGCTACGCAAGTGAGCTCGCCCGAGTGAGTCCGCCGTCAAAGTTGCATGCTTGCGGGTCATTGGTCCAAGGAGCCTTGGCCTAGTGGCTACCACCCCCAAGGTGGTGTCACATCAAAGTGGTATCAGAGCAAGTTCTCAACTTGTCTCTATAAGTTGGTCCTAGGGCGCATATGTATTTTGAGTCACCCGATGCATCAACCATGTCCACTAGCATGGCTACCTCTCTTTGGTCATATTCGTCCCACTCGGCCCTCCACAAGGGTCCGATCGACCCCCCCTTTGACATAGTCCAATTTGAGGATGTCCTCTTTGATGGATAATGCCCTAGTGCCTACCTAAAGTGAGAGGCTACCATGGAAAAAGACTTTGAGAGGACTATGGTCTATGGACACGCGAGAGTCCGCATGGCCAAGGGACGACTTCAGGGTCAAGCCAAGAGTAAGTGGGAACACATAGTGGGCATAAGGAGGGTTATGAGGCAAGAGCCCATTTCCTCATGGGATGAGATGAAGGAGGAACTTAGAAAGATCTACGCTCCCCGACCTTCCCCTTCCTACTTGAGGGGCACTACCACTCTTCCATCCCCACCCGGCCAACCTAAGACCACCCTTAGGGCCCCATTCCCACCGCTCCCAACCAATCCCCTCTCTCAACCATTGCCTCTACACTTTGCCACCAAACCCTAACCACTAAAACCCAAGTATCCAATGCCTCCACCTCCTAACCTAACCCCATGAGGGCCCCCACACCCCAACCAAAACCCCCTTCCACAACCCACTCTACTCAAGCCCCTTTGACCCCCACCTCCATCCCTCACCTTACCCCATCGCAGAAAGGCAAGAGCCCCATTAGGGTTAGAGATGAGTGGGACAACCTCGGTGATTACGAGATGGAGTGTTATAGGTGCCACAGATTGGGGCACATCGCCACTCAATGTCCCACTAGGAAGAATCCTACTATGCCCATAGTGGATGAAACCTCTCCTACCCCGACCGCCACCACCCCTCCGTCGTCCCCCAAAAGGGACACTCCTCCCATGACCAATCAACCCAAACCCCCTCCACCAATCCATCTCCCTCTCCCTACCCCAATCCAACCCCAACCAAGGCCTCCACTACTCCCACTCCCAATCCCATCCTAAGCCCGTCCTTGTTCACCACCCCGGGTGAACCACGCACCGGCTATCATCACCCCACCCTCAAAAGACCTTCCCACCCCATTGGTATTAGAAGAAGTAGCCCACCCACTTAGCCACATGGGGACGAATGCCCCTCCAGACCCTATCCCCTCCATGGAGGCCACCCATGTCCAAATTGAAGGGGAAGCCTCGCACGAAGATCTTCACCCTACACCACCCTCTCGAGTCGGGGCCAAGCTCATCTTAGAAGAACCCCATGTTAGATGGCTAAGGGAGAGCTCGATTAGAGATATCATGGCCCATACCTACCTACCCATGGAGCGAGACCTCCCTCTAGTGCCCATCCACACCACTCACACCACGATCTAATTCTAATACAAGGTAGAGGGTTTGGATGATCTCCTCAAAGGCCTAGAATGGCAACTAGAGTAGACTTTCTAGTTGACCCTAGGGACGGCCCACCCAACAAGCCTTAGTCTCATCCACCCATGTGATGGGTCTATCACCTCGGTCTGCACCATTGGTTGCTACACTAGTGACCTCATTCTCTTTTTTTCCATGGAGGATGAACCCATCCCGGTCTACTCCCCACCCATGAGATCCCAAGTGCTTTGATAAGCCAATCCACTAGAGACATTGGCCCAAATAATTTGGAGGAGGATGACCCACCTTGTGTGGACCTTAAGGACATGGAGTTCCTTCCTCTAAGAAGTCCTTTCCATGACCCCTTTGATCCCTTCCTATGGGAGCCTAATGACCCATCCGTCTTATGCACCACCCCCTATTTCCTACCCTCACCCACCATGCTGGACCAAGCCCATCTCTCTCTAGACTCGGGTTACACCATGGGAGCCATAACATTGGGCAACATGCACCTTGGGAATGAGGAAGTGCCCCACTCCATGATATACACCTTCTTTGACCACTTCGATCCTTATGAGTGGGAGCTCAAGGACCACCCCATACCTACACACTTGGCCATCACCTCTGGGACAAGAGTGCACCTATCTTGGCATATCATATCATTCGACATGGGTCACAAGTCCGGTCATCTCATACATGTCACACATACTTTAGGCCCAATGCATGACTGGCTCACATTTGGATGCGCTGGTCCTCCCCCATTCATCACTAGTCTTACACATGAAAGGAGCATACATGGATGTCCGGGTCCCCCGACATTTGTCATACCCATGTATGATAGGTTCACTTATGGATGCCTCGGCCCTCCTAAGTCCGTTAAAGTCTTCATGGCATCAAAGTATGATCGGTCTACATTTGGCTACCCCAGTCCACCTTTGCACACCATACTTTTCACACCCACACCGCATCGTAGTGCATGGCATACGCATTCACGCAAGCATCTAGCAACGAGCGGTGAGGATCACAAAGAGCGGGCAACAGCTCGTAAGGGCCACTTGGGATTCCAAGTAGGCAACTTGGTGATGGTGACATTGGAGTGGCTCTACCCTAGGGTCACCTCCAAATCGAGGGTACGAGGACTTGGACTTTCCCGAGTTCCGAGTGGCTTTGGCAACCTGGCTAACGGGTTGGACTTACCGATGGATTTTGAGATTCACCCCACTTCCCATGTGGCGGACCCGACACCTTATATGGGGCACCACGGTGAATCCAAGTGAGTGCCTTAAGCCTCTACCTTCCTTGAGAGAGACACCCCGGAGAGCCACTGCATATCAGCTTGTGAGCCCGACGTGAGCACGCGGTGGTAATACTGGGCAAGCAAGGTATCATCGTCGGCAAGAGGGTGTGCCCAAGCCACCTTGAGAGGATGAAGGACCGTCCCATGGTTGCAGACGCAAGCTTGAGTTTTGGAGGTCGTGGCTCGCCCAGAGCTGCTTTGGAGGATAACTTCCCCGGTGGACCCATACTCGATGGAGTCCAGTCCTCCGCACCCCGAGGGTATGATGGGGACATCTCCGACCAGTCCACATTTTTTTGAGGCTCCTGATGATCGCCAGCAGTGCTACATCTTGTTCGCCACTTTATTTTGAGTCATATGATGTATGTTTCATTTTCTTATTTAAGTCTTATCATGTAATTTTTTCTTTTAATTGAGTCAAGTACCTAGGTAAATAGGTCATTAGACTGGTTAATGTGTCATTTGGGCCCAATTAAGTGGGCTAGGCCCAGGGGCACCCCTCTCTCTTCAGTTTGTATGGTCATTAGTCTAAGAGTCAGGGACTTATTGTAAAATGTGAGATTCCTATAAATAGGACCCCATTCCCCCATTTGAGAACTAATGAATGAAGAATTGAAATTTTGAATACATTTTTAGAAATTGAGTGTTTCTTTGGAGTGAGAAGCTCCCCCTCTCCCTCTCCTCTCCTCTCTCTTCACTCCCTCACTCTATAGAGCGCAAGTCCTTCTCTCTCCTCCCCCCCAATTTCAAAATTTTCTCTCTCTCTCTACCCCATTCAATCCTCATTAAAACTCCTCTCCCCTCCCCATACTCCATTCAATTTTCCCATTACTTCCCCATCTACCAAAGCAACCTTTAGTACTCCTAGGCACCCCTTCACTCTCTCCAAGCCATCTTTCCCCTTCCCAAACCACCCTTTCACCTCCCCAAGGCCCCAATTTAATTCCCCACCACTTGATGGCTGTGCCCAAGCCTCTCCCTCTCCGCCAACCTCCCTTGGTCATAGCCCCCACCTCCCCTCCACCTTGCTTGGTCGACCTCCCCCATCTCCCTCCTTCTCCCTTGTACTAGCTGCAACCAGCCTATCCCCCACCACCCGTTACTCTTGCACCACCCAACTCCGGCCCTAACCTCCCTCATATTCTCTCCACCACCCCTATCCACCCCCCAGCGAAGCCCCACAGCCATTAGCCCTCACCCCATTGCAGTCCCTTCACCCCTTTCCACCACTATCAACACCTATCCCCAACCTGCTCAGTCCAGTTCGCAGGCAGTAGCAGAGGCCCGAGTTGAAGACTCGTCCACGACAACACCTCAAGGATTCAAGCAGCATATCCTATACCGGTGGAAAGCTCATCGTAGCAACTTCTCAGGAGAGGTGACCCTGCCTCCATCCAAGCTCCGTGCTGCCCGAGAGAACCATTCTCCCCCGACTGTGCAAAGCTACTCTGGTAGGTAACCTGAGCCTAAGTGGAAGCGTGACCACGGCCGCTATTGTGCGAGTTTGGACGTGATTCTTTGGCTGAGATCTTTTTCTCCAAGTCTTCTGTCAGCCCCAAGAAGAAGGGCTCCATTTGGACCCCGGAGCATGATGTTTCAACATTTTTCTATGGAGTGCGCAGGTCAGTCCCACCTAAGTCTGACCTGACACCCTCCCACTTTTCTAGATCCTGCGCCCTACTCTGACCTTATCTGGGGGATCGTTAGTCTTTGCTCGAAGAAGACTCATCCACGAACGCAACGGCCCTGATCCCTCCCTCATCGGACCCCGGGAGTGCTCGCGACGTCAATTTCTTCCAGCAACTGCAGTTCTGGAATAGTCAGGGCCGTGCCAGTCCACCCCAACTCTCGATGCTGCCCCGGCTTATCACGGTCTCCGATCGATCTAAAAAATATATTGGGCTCTCCTGAGCCAGTCCAGAGAAATTTGACGCCGGTCCCACCTTCATCCAAGTTCGAAGGAGTTCGTGGCGCCTCCGACATCAGCTTGCAGTCCTGCGAGTTCGGTCCGGACATAAATTAGTCCGACCGGTCGGCGTCCGTCATCCAAACTCCCTACACCACTGGCCGGCTTACAACCCCTCCCTACGTGGAGGTAGTTTTGGTTGTAATCCATTAACCCCCACCTCGAGATCCCCCCTCCAACGAGAGGTGTAGTGCATGTAATTTATCAATTTCATGTTGAAGCTTCCTCGGCACGGCGTGCGGGTAAGCCCACGCTTCCTCGCTCTCCCTCGTCTCCGACCGGGGTCGACGTCTTCACGTCGACCAGGTGAGATTTGGGCCCCCATCTTCTACTGGTTTCAATTCTTTGGTTGACTATTATTGCATCGACGTTACCCATCGGCGGTGAGGCGAGTGCCCGATCTCAAATTCTCATCGAATTATGTGCCACCGCGGGGTGAGTTGTGAGAGAGACTCTACATCCCACACCCTTGGCGTGCTGGCCACCCATCAAATTCGGCATCCCAGACCCTTAGGGGTTCAACCTCAAGCTATCCAAACCCCGGAACAGCGAGGTCCCACTTCGGACTATCACCACCATCGCCGCATTGCCCTCGGGTACTTGTGTGTGCTACGCGAGTGAGCTCGCTCGAGTGAGTCCGCCGTCAAAGTTGCATGCTTGCGGGTCATAGGTCCAAGGAGCCTTGGCCTAGTGGCTGCCACCCCCAAGGTGGTGTCACATCATCTTGGTAGCACTATGGTGAATAGCATACCTTGATTTATGAGCTTCTTCCATTATCAACTTCTTAGTGTTAGCATGATCCGGCACACATATTTGATTTTTGAACAATAGTCTTCCATCAGTTGAAATGGAGAATTCCAACCTTTGATCAATATTAGCCTTGATCTCCATCAATGTGGGGTCATTTTCTTGTAATTTGACTAAATCTTAAATCAATGTAGGTTGTGACCTTATATTAGCAATCATACACCCTTCCTCTTCTTTATCAACATCGAGATTCAAACGAGCAAAATCCTCTATAAGATAAGTCGTACCTTTCCTGAGGCTTGCTAGTGTTGCCATTGGTCTTCTGCTAAGAGCGTCAGCTACAACATTTGCTTTGTCTGGATGATATTGGATAGTAAAGTCGAAGTCTTTGAGATACTCCAACCATCTGCATTGCCTCATGTTCAATTCCTTTTGGGTGAAGAGGTATTTCAGACTTTTATGATATGAAAATATAGTGAACTTCTCCCCATAGAGGTAGTGTCGCCAAATTTTCAAGGTGAATATAACCGCAGCTAGTTCTAGATCATGCACTGGGTAGTTTTCCTCATGACGCTTTAACTGCCTTGATGAATAACAAATCACCTTGCCATTATGCATAAGGGCGCATCCTCGGCCAATGCCAGATGCATCAGTATGGACTTCAAAGCCACCACTCTCAACGGGTAGTGCCAATATAGGGGCCATAGTGAGATGATTTTTAAGAGTTAGGAAACTTTCTTCACAATCCTTTGACCATATAAAAGGGTTTTCCTTTCTTGTAAGTCTAGTCAAAGGAATGGTGATTTTAGAGAAATCCTTAATGAATCGCCTATAATAACCAGCTGACCCAGAAAACTTCTAACCTCTGACACGATCGTCGGCTAGCTCCAATCCTTAATAGCTTCTACCTTAGAAGGATCGACAGCGATACCTTCCATTAAAATAATATGGCCGAGGAAAGAGACCTTCTTTAGCTATAACTCGCACTTGCTAAGCTTTGCGTAGAGTTGATGCTCTCTTAGGGTTTGCAAGGCTATTCTTAAGTGTTCTTCATGTTCCTCTTTAGTCTTGGAGTATATAAGAATATCATCAATGAAGACGATCATAAATCGGTCGAGATAAGACTTGAAGACATTATTCATAAGTTGCATAAATGCTGTCGGGGCATTAGTTTACCCGAACGGCATTACCACAAATTCATAGTGCCCATATCTACTCCAGAAAGTAGCCTTGTATATATCTTCATCCTTGATATGATAGTGGGATGTTTCATATACTTGATGCCAAGGAAAGAAAATCTTGGAAGACCCGATTTTCGAAAAGATATAATCCTATTTCGGCAGTTAATATCAGCATCATGATCTATAAGCCAATCTACCCCTAAAATGGCATCATAACCTTTCATGTCAAGACGTACTAAGTTTGCGGGGAGATCGTGACCTTCTACTATCACCTCACTATCAGGATAATATTCGGTAAGCTTAGTTCCAGATCCTAAGGGTGTGGTAATAGCAAGATCTGAAGGTATAGGAACTGATGCAATTGGTAATATTTTTACAAAAGTAGTGGAGATAAAAGAATGAGAGGCACCAGTATCAAATAGCACAAATACATGATAAGAATAAATTTGAAGAGTACCTTCCATAAGCCCACCATCCCTGGGCGCTTCCTCTTCTTCTAGAACGGCATTGAGGCGAGCCTGCCTCCTACGTCCACCGTCGAACGATTGGTCTTTCATAAGGGGGCAATCTGGCATACGATGCTCCATGCTTCCACAATGTAGACAAGCACCAAGGCCCTTCCAACATTTTTCTGCCAAATGGCCGAACTTCTCGCAAAAAGTGCAAGCCATGGTGACTTGTTTCTCCTCTTCCTTAATCTTCTTATTTTTCTGGGAATTTCCACCGTTCCCGCTCCTGGATCTCTTCTTACTATCATGGCTTTGGTGAGGTTCCGTGATGCTGAATTTTTCTTTCTTATAACGCCGATCAGATCGTCGGCTGGACTCTTCTCCTTTTCCTTTCAATTTCTCGACCTTCTCTAAGGTCCTTTCACATAAATATGTCCTCTGTACCATTTCCGCATAAGTACTGATGTTTTGGGTCCCAAGCTGCTGAATAAAATCAGGTTGTAACTCGTCCATAAATCGATTAGCCTTCAATAGATCGGTACTGATTAAATGCGGTGCATAAGGTGCTAGTTTGGAGAATTGAAGTTCATACTCCGCGACTGTCATCATTCCTTGTCGAAGAGAGGCGAACTCCATAGCCTTTCTTTCTTTCACATGCTCAGAAAAGTACTTAGCACGGAACAAAGTGAGAAAATCATCCCAAGTATGAGGTGCATCGGCCGGAGGTGCCGGAACCGACTTCCACCATGTATGGGCATCCTTGTTGAGTTGGAAAGTTGCAAGACGCACCTTCTCTTGATCGGTGCATTGGATGACATCAAATATACGATTCATCTCGTCTATCTAGTTCTATGCTTCGTCCGGATTAGAAGAACCATAAAAACGCAGAGGATTTAAACTCTGGAAATTATGATGTAAGTCGCCAGCCCTTGCCCCTGCGCCTGCCTGGGCCATAGTTTGCAATGCCTGAGTAAGGCCGGCAATTGTTTGTTGCATGCCATTCCAATCTACGCGATGAGTCATTTGTAAAATAAGGTACATGAGGGAAATATAACAACTTGTTATTTCTCGTGGATTTGGAAAAAAATTAATCTTAAAGCTAATTAACTATATTATCCCAGGCTCTACCCAATTCTCACATGAGTATGAAAATTTCTTCCTTAATTCATAGGTAGGGATCCTCAAACCTTGGACTTATTCCTATGACATGACACTTTTCCTAAGTCCTTAGACTTAGGCTCTGATACCAACTTAACTATCACATCCCGAGCCTTTATTATAGCGGAAGACTAGCTCGAGGAACGTGAACAGCCGGCATAGTAAACCTCTTGCAAGCAAGAATGATCAGAGCATAAGACAATCACACACACAAATGTAATTGCATAATATTTACTCAAACTTCAACTTTCATTAATAATCAAATCAAATATTCAAATATAATCACTATTTGAACTTTCTTCATCATACTAGACTCAAGACATAAGAAAATTACATAGACTCAATCCAAACAATGTAGACTTCCTAAGTATTCACTCATTCTTCATTCACTCTCGGACCCGCTATTTGAACGTTCCGAATCCGATCCCAACTCACTTCCATCTCTTGAAAAGATTGGAAATAGGTAATGAGCACACTTGCCCAGTAGGTATCTTCGCATCAACATGATTAACAATATTTAAGTAATTAGCATTTTAGTTCTAAAGAAATAAGGTAAAATCATGCGAATGCGATCAATCATGCGATTAAACCAAAGTAACACGGTGATCATGTAAGATAGAGTGAGCAAGTATGAACTATCAAGAATGTAACAAGAACATGATATGGCCTTTCATGAACAAGAATGTAACGAGAATGTACTAGCAATACCACGTAGTCATCACCCAAACATCTTTTGCTTATGAGCAAGTATTTGGTGAATTTCTGTGGAATATCATGTAACAAACAAGAAAGTCATGTACAAGTATTTTCATGATGCCCGTGGATCTTCACTTATTTATAGAGAAAGTACTCCCAGTGCAATGCGACGCCAGTAGAATCACACCCCATGGTTTATAATAGTATATTTCCGGCAATCAGCCGAGGGGACTAGCATAGAGCCCTTGAACACAATCAGTGCTCGATCACATCTTCAAGTATAAATCAAGCTACTTCCACGTTCCAAGTAATAAAATATGGCCAGTAATATAACAAGTTTGAATAAGTTCATGATAACAATAGTTCAATGAATGAACGCTTCAATGAAGAAATGCGAGGTCAAGAATGACTTAAAACAAGGTTATGCTCATGAAAATAATTCGACAGCATAACGGTACATTTATTATTTTTCCATAAATTAAATTAAGTATCTTGAACAATATGACAAGTCCTAGACCGTCAATAGTCTATCCAGGAAGTTTGGAATATCAACCCTTTGGTCAAACCTCGGGTTAAAACACTCAAGAACTGTGACAGTCAATCAATGGGCCGTTACATGATTGTGACGGTCTATCATTGATCCGTTAGAATAGCTGAATCCAGAAATAAATAAAACGACTCAGTAAATGTGACGATCATATATTGGGCCGTTATATGAGCATGACGGTCTAATATGGATCCGTTACATATCTAGAACCAGAAACTTCGATAGTGCTTTCTAACAATTGGGCTTTCATGTTACAACCAACTCGGCGTCCTAGTGGGAATCCCAGGCTCACGGAGAATTACGGAGGCCTTGAAACCAGATTTCCTAGTCCATTAGAAGGAATATCCAATAGAGAGGTCCTCAAGTTCAAGAATATGTTCCTATAGTGTAAAAGTGTGAACTAATGGCCATATACCAGAATATATGACATGTACTTAAAGAAATGACTCTATAAAAGAGAAAAGAATGTGTAACGATGTGGAACCATGATAAAGCTTCGTCAATACAATACTGAAAATCATAGTTTAACTTCAAAACTATTGAGTTTTAGCACATGAAATTAACATAACCTAAAATACTCAAAATGCTCAAAACATGCAAATTCCTATCATGAATTAATCAATAAACTCAAGGTCATGAAAAATAGGTCACAACTTAGATAACTAGGCTTATTTATAAGTAAACTTGACTGTTCTTATTTCTGTCTCGGGTGGACAGAACACAGTTAATCTAACAGTCTAGAATGGACGCGTCACAGGTCTGTGACGGTTTATCGTGGGGCCGTTACAGTTTATAATGCTCCAGTTATGGTCCGTTAGAGACAACAGATAAATTTAAAGGTAACAGGGAATGTGACGGCTTATCGTAAGGCCGTTACACGCATGTGACGGTCTAACTCTGATCCGTCAAAGCCCTGTTGACAGTATATAAAAAAATAAAAGATCATGCTTTAAACATATCATGTTTTAGAGAAGATTTAACTACTCTAGCCATGATAAAACGTAGTAAAAAGGCTATCAGGATGCATAGGTTGTAGTGAATGAACAAGAGAGTATCTTTTAACTTCAATTAAGGCTAAAGATATGTATGTATGCATAGTTCTATTAAAACATAAAATTCATGGTCTATAGTGTAAGAAATCAAACAAAACCAGAGGGCTTTTACTCCTAACTTGATGTTCTTGTTGTTCATGATATGACCTACCTCTTTTCTGGGCTTTAAACTTCGAATTTGGGACTGCAAGACACGCCTTAGTTCTTCTCTTCCTGTGGTTTCTCAGCAACTTCTCGTCACTCTAACTCCTCAACCTCTTGACCTACGGACATGAAATTTTGAGGGTAAGAAGATGAAACTAAAGGGAACAAAAAGTTCTAAAGAATCAAACCCTAAATACCTCGTTTTGATGGCCTAATTCCCTGATCTTCAGTGGACATTTGCTTAGATTCTTGGGTTGCTAAGGTCGTATCAGTAACTTTGGAAGCTTCTATCTTCTTGTGTAGTTGATCTCCTAGCACAAAATTTTGAGAGCTATTAGTCTAGAGTATTATAAACAAAAAGTTCTAAAGAACTTACTCGAAATTATGACTCCTTATCATGATTCCACGCAAGCCAAAGTAGGGGTCGCGCAGGTCAAAACTATGGTCTATTTATAGGGTTTTAACTAGGGTTTGAGGATTAGATCCATTCTAGAGTCCTTGTTAAAGCTTAGATCAACTTCTAAGAGTCCTTAACACCTTTACTAGTCTTCCCATCTCGATCCCTAAGAGATAAACTAGTAAAAATCTAATCTTTTTTCTCTTTCTTCACTTCACGGAACTAACAGAGCGTAACGGTCGAAGGTAGGCGTGTTACCTGACTCTGGCAATCGCACGATAGACCGCTACATCCCATGTGCGCAGAATTCAATAAAATTCAAACTCTTTTGTTTGTTTATCCATATAATTATTTATAAAAATGGTATTTATCCTTAAAATCCATGAATAGGCTAAATGACCTTCTAGAATATGGGTCAAACTTAATGGGCTTGGTCCTTAAACCTATTGGGCTTCAATTCATTTATTAATCTAATTTGGCCTTTATAAATTTCTAATAACTTCTAAAAAAATTCTATAGAAATTATTTATATAAATTTGGGGCACAAAATGGAACGTGACGAGACGAACCTTCTCTTGGTCGGCACATTGCATGACCTCGAATATATGGTTCATTTCATCTATCCAGTTTTCAACTTCGTCTGGGTTGGATGAACCAGAAAATCGTCGAGGATTTTGTTGGCGGTGAGATGTGAATTCAGCTTTTTGTTGTTGTTATTATATCCGAACTAGACCATTCATTTTGTTATTCGCGTAGGGTATGCTAGTCACTACGTGACGAGTTTATTATGCGCTCAATCTGACTTGAGTCGGGCGAGAGTGAAGTTCGTGTCGAGACCGAAAGTCTGCCATACCATAAAGGCTATGACGTTAATTACATCCTCCAATAAGAAGGAAAACCTCTGATTAGTTGCCGAGATAACGAGCCGTTCGAGGCTGAAATAGAATGTAGGAAAATGCATATGATGATGAAGCCTTTGAGGCCGCATGAAATGATTCATTAATCATTTCCTTAATCATGCAGAGCAGGCATGGTTCATTAAGTTCGAGCCTTCGGTACGGGGTGGAGGAGGTAGGTCCGGAGACCACCATCGCGCATGGTCAAGACTTCCGGTCGGGCTTGACCTGACCTTCCATCGATGCCATTTGATATACCGAGGTCTCATTCAGGTAAGCATGCACTAACAAAGCACACAAGAATGCATATCTATATCTAATACATGAACTATCAAGCGCATGACGACAGATGATTTCAAATTGAAAAGCTTCTTTTTATTTGATTTATGGTTGATTACATTGACCGACACTAGCCGTGGAAGGCGAGGGTTGCTTCGAGAACGAGAGAGGGGTTAAAACGGCGCGGCAGGTGCACTTTTATTCAAAACCAACGCGGGGTAGCGTAGGTATAGGGGTTATACGGCGCGGGGTCGCGTAGGAATAGGGGTAAAATGGCGCGGTGGGGGGGAGAAGGCCTTAACTGGCGCGCCCCGCCCAGGGCGCGCCGGATTAGGGAGCTCCGGGTGTCGGCCAAGTGAAAAAAGGTGAATTTGAGTCTAGGGTTATTCCGGCGTGGGGGGGGGTATCGCACCGTATTAGGGCACGCCGGATTAAGACTGTGCCAGATTAGTTGATTTTTGATGATTTTTAGATGTTTTTTAGTTTATTTAAACCATGAACAAATGTTGAATTGTTTGATGGATGAATTGAGGTCCAGGATGCCCTTGAAGCAGGGTTGAGACTCGTGCGAGGTTCATACTCGAGCACGAAAGTTTAATGGTTCGAAATCATATCTTATTAAGCCCATACTGTGAGGGTAAATAGTCAATAAGTTTTGGAGACATTTTGGCAGCACCTCCCCCGATCCAGAGGATTGCGGGGGGAAAGCGGAGGCATACCCACGGATGGGGTAAACTCCTTAATGTCGGGTGGCACAACGGCGGCAGGCAGACCCAAACAGATAGGAAACCCCGAGGACTAGCCTACCAGAGGCACCATCGTTTTGTGAGTTGAACACGATCGGAGAAGGTGACCAATGAGGGATGTGAGGACCCCGAGGGCTAGCCTACGAGGGGCACACGACCCATAGTCAACTCATAATCTGGAAAAGGGACGACTAATAGGGAAGGAAACCCCGAGGGCTAGCCTACGAGGGGCACACATCCCATAGTCACCATAATATCCCTAAGGATAGTGGATTTGATATCGGGTTAAACCTTGTCAATGTTCACCTTATGGCCCATAGGGATACTTATCACTCATAGATGGAACCCTTTGACCAAATGGTGGTTCTGAGGTATCAATGGGGTATGTCCCCCTCCCCGGAGTATTAAAGCTAAAGTTATCAGAGATAACAAAGCTCGGCGATTCTAAATCACATGCGGAATAGGAAGGATACAATACCATATCACAATGGTCAATGAGTTGGTGAATCGGCGCTCACAGGGTTACCATGTTAATGCTCACGGGGCTAAGGGGTTAGCACTCACGGAGGCAGATAGTTAGTATGCAGATTAAGGGGGTTAGCAGACCAACATTCACAAAGGGTTAATAGGTTTGCCCAGGTACTGAGATGATCAAGCTACGAAAACATTCATTCGAGCAACCAGCATATAACTGGCACAGGATGAACACGCATGCTTTAGAGGCGACCCCATTCCCTCTGGACTATGGAGAAATGTCGAGGGGTATTAAGGGGATCGATCTCGAACCGAAATGGACAGAGATGCACACACAAATGTGTCTCTAACCATAAAACCCACAGCACATATACAGCAAGGCATGGCCATTGCGTTAGAAGGGAGGAGCCCCGGGGAGGGCGTGACATCAATGTAGCCCATACGACTCCTGGGCATGGTCAACATCACGAGATGAAACACAACGTTCATAAACGAGGCGACTGAACATGTAAATCAAGGGAAGAGTAGAAGAAGCATACACAACAGTGCAGATTATTCATTCCATCAACGGGAAAGTAACTACATAGATTATCACAATCATTCGGCACGGCCCGACATCGTTGCTCGGCGGCCGTTTCATTAGTTGCAAAGAGAGGGTTACAGAGGAGAAAGAAATGAAGAGATGGTGAGGGGGGGAGATGGGCTCATGTCATCGCCCCTCCCCCCTCACTTACATTATATCAGACGGGAGAAATCAGAGAGAATCGTCGGAAGAAAACTGCGAAACCCACCTAAACTTCTTCTCCAAAATAGAGTATCAGATTCCGGCGTCTCTTCTCCAGCTCCGAAGCTATTCAGGCAAGATAGGGGAAGACGGCGGCAAGAACCCCCTCAGTGGAAACCCTGCTTCTTCCCCAAGGCTCCTCTCTCCCTCGGACGAATAGGCTCTGATTGGCTCTCAGACTCTGCCCCTCTCTCTTCGGATTGTTCTCCCCAATTGGTCTCTTCTTTTTTTTTTGGACTCTCTCCTCCTTCACTTGGTCGAACCAGGTATGTATCTATAGAGGTGGCTTAATACGGCATGAGAATTGAGCGCCGGGTGAAGGCTCTTCACACTTATGCGCGCCAGATGAGAGGGCGCTGGAGTAAGGGGCACGTCGGTGAGGGAGCGCGTCGTATAAGCTTTAGTTGCTTGTCGCGGGTTAGACGGTGGGTCCCGGGCTGGTTCCGAGAGTCACTATGACCACTCATCTCGTCGCGGTCCTGCAAAACCTTGATGAGATGTCTTGACGAAGCTCTCGGGTCGACCTACAGCCCTCTTCAGAACCTCGTATATCTATGGCTCGAACACGCGGGTTTTCCGCTGACACGGCCTTCGGCACTGTGGTTTGTGCCGCTGGCTCGGCCTGACTCGTGCTTGAAGCTTTCTTGAAGGGTGGAATACCACCCAAGATGCTTCCGCCTTGACTGGGTGATCATTTGTACACTAACGGACCCAATATGCTGAGAAGCCGTACCCATGCCGGATAATCGGGATATTCTACTAACAGAGCCTTTGGTCCCTTATTCTGAAGGGCCAAGGGCGTTCTTTTACCTCGGGAGGATCTTTCATTCAGGTGGCGGGCCACTGGGTATACCCTTGTCCTTGGTCGGATAATGGATGTGGTTGATGCGGCACGATTGACTCAATGCCGATTCATTGGGCAGGCTTGATCACACTGCCGGTTGGTTGTGAATTCATCTCGATTCTTCTGAGGTGAAGTCCCCGGCGTTCATACTGGGTGACCTGAGGCTCTGGCAGCTTGAGAAGGCTTTAGTGTATTGATCTCTTTCGGCTTCTGTGCTTCAGTAGGCCACACCATTCGTCTTTGAGGCTTGATCGCCATTGAATATATTTTGAGTGCCAACAAATGCCCCCCAGCCGTGGATGTTACGAGCAAGGCACGAGCGAAGCAGGATCAGCGGATGAGCTTTGTATGGGTAGATTTTCCATTTGGATGGCGGAAGCCTGGAGTGGCACCTTAAACCGGTGCAGATGATGATCCGATGCGGTCAGGGTCGAAGTTTATTACGGCGCGCCCTTAATCCGGCGCGCCTTTTGGTTGAGAGGGGGTTAATTTGGTGCACTAAATAGCGTGCCTGATTAACCATAGAGGGGGCCCCCCATATATAAACCTTCCCTTCCTTTGTTTTTTCTTTTCTCTCTTTTCTTTTTCTTTTTTTTCCTAGCCAGTTAGCTCAACCCGGATATATGAGTTACTAGGGCAGGAGAGCGCTCACACCTTCAGCGAAGGGGTGAGGTGTTCGCTCCACCGCGTCGTAACTATTCTCGGGTCCAAACCCTTGGCTAATGTAGGCCAAGAGTTTGAAGAATGAATATGTAGGGGTCTCTTAGGACCGTAGAATGAGGTGAGAAGGCCAATCAGCAGGCTTCGCCGATGGTGACGAAGTTGCCGAGAAACCAAAAGTGTGTTCATTCCTCGACGGGGGGGGGGGGAGACCCGAGTGAGGGATAGGTTGACTTATTGACGCGGATGGAAGGTTTGGGTCATGGGTTTATCTGTTGATCCCGCCGATGGTGATGAAAATTGAGGGTAGGATTTATTCATCGACATGGGTGAAATGCCGAAGCAAAGGAAACTTGTTGGTTAATGAGGATGAAGGGTCCAAGTTAAGGGAATGCTGGCCGATCCTGTCGATGATGACAAGGGCCAAGTGGTAGGTTTGGTTATCAAAGTATTGTTTTATTAACGAGGACTAAAGGTCCAGGTTAAGAAAATGCTGACCGGTCTTGCCGATGGTGACAAGGGTCAGGAGATATTTGTTCATCGGCATTAGGTAAATGTCAAGGCAAAAGAGATTTGTTCATTAACGAGGATGAAAGGTCCAAGTTAAGGGAAAATGTCGACCGATCTTGTCGATGATGACAAGGGTCGTACACGAGTTTGTTCATCGACATTGGTTAAATGCTGAGGCACAGGTGTATTCATTAACAAGGACGAAAGGTTCAAGTTAAGGGAAAATGTCGACCGATCTTGTCGATGATGACAAGGGTCAAACATGAGTTTATTCGTCGACATTGGTTAAATGCCGAAGCAAATGTAGATTCATCAACAAGGATGAAAGGTCCAAGTGAAGTGAAGATGTCGACCGATCTTGCCGATGATGACAAGGGTCGAACACGGGTTTGCTTATTAATGTTGGTTAGATGCCGAAGCAAAGAAGGTTTCTTCATTAACAAGGACGAAAGCTCCAGGTTAAGGGAAATGTCGACCGATCTTGCCGATGATGACAAGGGTCGAACACGAGTTTGTTCATCGACATCGGTTAGATGCCGAAGTGATGCGGGACGGACAGAGGGACCGACTCTAAGTGAAGCAGACCTCGGACTTTAAATGTAGACGCGACTAGCAACATACGAATAGGAGAGACACTTCGACCCGACACTAAGAGTTCCTATGGGCTATACGTCGCTAACAGAAAAGCAATCTCACTCATCATCCCAGGCGAGGGGAAACGTGGATCCACGTGGTTGAGAAACTGACAGAGTCAAGGGTGGTCGATTCACTTCCGTGCTCGGATCGAGCCACGGGATTGGTCACTCTCTCGCTCACAGCGGTGACATGAACTGACGAGCTAAGTTCCTAACGCACTCACAGCGGCATATGACCATATACTAGCTAAGCAAATGTAATGCCAAGAAGTTAAGACCGTACCTCCATGCTCCCGGTGTGGGGAAGACAACCCCGGCCAAGTCCGTACTCTCGGTTAACAAATATTACTGCGGTACAAAGTTTCGACCCACTCCACGCAGGGAGGTAACAAGTCACATGTGGGGCCCGGGAGTAATGGGAATTGGGTTGATGGGCAGAATCTTGATGTCGCTCTGTCGGTGCCGAAACCCGCATTTTGGTGCTGTCCGGACGGCGCCATCTGCGGGTTTGTGGGGCCCACGTGCTGCTCAGTCCTCCGGACCTAACGGGGTGGGTCCCGCTGTGATGGTGACACCTGGTGGCGTGCTCCCCTGGATGGCGTCTGGGCTGGAACACCGGTCGGAGGCCGGGCGGCTCTGATCTTCACTTGTCGGGGTGGCTATCTACGGATCTGAAGCTTCTGTTTTACAGCGCGCGACCTGGCGAGATCTGTTGCTGTGATCAGCACCGATGTCGGATCGGCACGAAACTGGCGCCGTTGGAATGCTGACTTGAAATCCTTCGACCCTCTGTGGTTCTTGGAATTTCATTGGGGCCGTAGATTTGATGGCAGATTTTGGAACATGGCTGTGCCCAGTCTCAGATCTGGTCAGGCAGACTGAGATCCGACTGAGAACAGGCATTGACCGCGATGTAGACCTCCGATTTAGGTGTTGGATCAAAGTTGTAGAGGGGAGAGAGGGGAAGACGGGGGTAATTTTTGTGAAAATTGAAGTGGAGATTTGGATGGGGAAAGGTATTTACTAGCACTGGGTGGTCGGATCTGGACAGTAGAGATAGAACTGACTTTGGGATCTGACGATGATTTTTAAAAATAGATAGAGGACTCCAGAAATTCAAAGAAAATTCGTGGGTGATGGTGGTGGTGGACAGAACCTCCAATTAAATTGGGGATTCAAACAAATAAGGGGAAAGGGGTCGAAATGGGAAAACTCAGGGTTGCTGTGACACAGGACTGAAGAATGACAGATCTGGAAGGAGGGGGAGCACGAAAATGGAAAAATGGAAAATAAAGACTAGAATTTCCACAAATTGTTTTGGGACGTGAGTTGAACCTCTAGAACTCACCCTAAAAGTTTGGAATCCAAAAGAGCTCGAGGTTGATGTCAGAAATTCTAGGATTAGCCTGCTATCTCGCGTTTGGCAGAAAACTGATGAAGGCAGTGGCGGTGCAATGGCGGCTCGATGGCGGCGACGGCGACGATGACTAACTCCACACTAGATAGATGAGACTTCACACCTCAGAACACAACCTTCTCAGCTGTTGGGGGGAGGAGAGGAGAGAGAAAGAGGGGCGGCCCTTGCTCCTTTGGAAGAAATTTCACAATTTTTCTTGCATTAATTCCAATCAAATGAAAATACATGCTATTTATGTGAAATAACAAAAGACACTAACTATCCCTAGATCTAGAGTTGGGGAGGGGTAAAAGAGGGAGTCCACATTTTATTCTCCCATGTGATTTAGAATCAAATAAAATAAAATTTTAAACCTATGAAACTATAATATGCTAGGGGCGCCCCCTTGACTTCCTTGGTTCCAACCTTGAATTTTTTTACCCTTTGTCCCCCCTTGGTCCAACCCTTCTAGAAGCCCACCTTGGAGGGCTAACTGACCCCACATGGGCCCAAGAGCTGAGGTGGATCAATGGGAGAAGGGATGGGGGGCCCATGGGACCCAGGTGGTCCCAAATTACAAATAAACCCCTTTTACAATCCGAATTACAATCCGAATAAAGCCAAATAAACACACATTACACACAAATAAAATCCCAGTAAATATGATAAATACTAACACTCAAGGGGGAGTCTCCAGACTATCTCCGAGCCAGATGAAAGCTGATGTAGCTCGAGTGGTGCTCTGCGTACGGTACTGACGGCTCGCTGGTTCGTGCTTCTCGCTCGCTCTGGTGTCCGCACCACAACAGAGTGTGGGGAATCCTATAAGTGTAGAGAGAGGAGGTCTCTCAACAAAATATCCTAGAAATGCAAGCTAATGCAAGTAGGAGCAATCAATAATATAGATATGAGCAATAAAGAAGCACCCAAGATCAAACATCAACAACAAAACCAATTCTGTGAACACAGAAACAAATGGCGACCTGAGGGAAGTCGCAATATCAGTAAATAGTGGATGTATAACAGCCGCAGAATCTGGGAACGCCTGCTAGAAAACTACGCCTTGGAGTGAGGCACAGAATCAAGATCAACGCCTTCTCAAAGAGGCGCAGAATGCAATAATCATACGAAATTAATAAGTAATAAACAGTGACAGAAACAAACACTACGCCTTTGTCTGAGATGCAGAAACTGGAACTACGCCTCTACACCTAGGCGCTACTTGCAAACTGAGTAGAAATAATATCAAATTAACAGAAACAAGGAAGAAAGTGCGTCTTAGGGTCAGACGCAGAAAATTAAAGATGCCCCTACGGGGAGGCGTGAATCAATAACCGATGCTAAAATAAAGGAAATGACGTCTGAGTGAGGCATCGCGGAATGGAAATAGTGGCTGTGTAGTAGTCGCTAATTCCCAAAGGCTTCTCTTCTTTTTTAAAATGCTATGGGCAATCCACAAATTGGGCAAATCCAGTGGGAGATGTGCACGTGGTGCACAAAGGGAGTGTGCTACGTGGAGCACTAAAGGGAGAGGCACACGTGGGTGCCGAAAGGAAGGGGTAAGCAAATAAAAAAATAGCAAGTGTCTCACCATGATCACTAATTTATGAACGTGTCACATAGACATTTAAAAATACGAAGGAATTTTTTCTTATTTTAATTTTCTCACATCTGAAGATAAGAATAAATAAAAGAAGGGGAAGGGAGCATGTGATGCTCTAAAGGAGTGTGATCGCCAGAGGGGTTACCTTAAAAGAATAAAGAGATGATCTCATGTACCTTATGAAGAAGTGGGTGAGATTGTGAGTCCTTTTTTTCCTTCTTCTACCGGTCGGCCGATGAAGGAGGGTTTTTTGATTTGATTACCCTGGAAAGAAACAACACAAGAAACAAAATAAAGAAGTGGATTAGAGCCCAAATTGTGTAGTATCGTTGCTCAAAAGATATAAATCTACGAAATATATGGGCATGAACGCACCTTGTGTGTTTTGGTTTGAAACCCCTTTTGAAGGAGTATAGGTAGGGGAGATATGCTATACGATGCAAAGCAAAATAAAAAAGTCTAATAAGATGCTAAACACTATGATAGATAGTCTAGCAAGAGGATGCTAGATAGATGGGATATGCAAACCAAAAAAAGAAAGAGAACGAAATAAGAGGGACTAAGAGATGGGAAAAAGAATCCTTAGACTGTGCTCTGGAGGTACTGCAGCGAAGAGAAAAGGGGTCTCTTGAGCGCAACAACCGCAGTGAGGAAGAGGGGGAGAGCCTTCCCCTCTCTATCACACAGCTGAAGGGAGAGACAAGCATCAAGAAATAGGGAGAAGATGCCCCTCTCTCGGATGCTGCAACTTCAGAAAAAAAAACTCGGAAGCTCTTCTCTTTAAAAGCTCAAATAACCATTAGTCTACCTCGTCAATAGCTCATTAGCCTTTTTTCGGACGATCAAACAGAGTTTTTATAGAGGGAAAGATTCCAGTTCAACTGGGTTTCAAAGATTATAAACCAATACATCAGGGAAGCTTCCTTTCCCGAAGAGAAATCAGAGCCCAAAGTTGGCAAGAACACCATGGAGGAAGTTGCAGGAGAGCAGGAGACGAATTCTGAATGGCGTCAACAGTCGGGTCGTTAATTCAAATTGCGTCCAAGATCATGTCACATATTCTTGGGATAAAAATAGAAATACTAGACCTTCCATAAAATGACGTATACGTAAATAGCCGCTCATTAAAGAGCGCTTGTCCGAAAGACGCAAATTACTTTTAAAATGGAGGTTCGTTGAAAACTCAGAAACAAGAAAATACAATGGGAAATAGCGTCTGTTTTCGCAGGCGCATAAAGTAAATAGCGACCTGAGGACAGTCGCTAATCAAAGAAAATTCAGAAAAAAAATAAAAACCATCCCATTAAAGAAAGAATGAAGTCCACTTTGGGGCATTACATTGTGAGATGAGATTTTCTCAACTTAGTCATCGATTTTGGCGTGTCTACAGGCCGACCTGGTCAAACATATACTCTCTCAGCTGTTCATGAAAGGGCGACTGGGCAAATGGGCTGTCATTCTCATGGAGTTTGACATTACTTATGTGTCACAAAAAGTCATTAAAGGCCAGGCCATTGCAGATTTCTTTGCAGCACACCCGGTGCCTGAAAACTCTCCGTTGATCACAGAGCTCCCCGAAGATGAAACTTTAGAAGTGGATCAACTCTAGCAAGCCACCTGGCAGCTACACTTCGACAGTGCCTCAAGAACATAAACATCCCCGCAAGGGCGAACAAGAATGAGAGTAAGGGTGGGTGTCATCCTCGAATCCCCCGAAGGAGAGGTGCTACACACCTCTTGCTCAATCAACAAAGCCTACACAAACAATGAAGCAGGATATGGAGCCCTAATTATCGATCTCCAAGTGGCTCTCCAGTTGGATATCTGCATGCTGCAAGTGTTTGGGGATTCAATGCTGATCGTCAAACAAATCCAAAGACAGTTTGAAGTCCAATTACTCCCCTACCACGCTAAGGCGAAGTAGCTCATGGAGAAATTCTACTTTATTGAAATAAACCATGTCGGACGAAGTCAAAACGCACAAGCTGACACATTAGCAAAGCTAGCAAGCTCATTAGCAATCCCGCCGGATGAATCACTCAACATACGGGTGATCAACCGACGGCAGGTCCCCAGCATGATAGAAGAAGATCTAGGTGGAGAAGAGCTTGAAGTAGCAACCGCAGAAATGGTCGGATCACCCGACTGACGGTAGCCCCTTATGCAATGGTTTAAACACCAGCAGCTGCCCAAGCGAAGGGAAGAAAAGATCTAGCTGATCCGAATAAAAGAATCCTATGAAATGAGAAATGGAATTCTATTCCGAATTATGGCGGACACCAAGAAGAAAATACTCCTTCGATGCCTCTCTATGGAAGAAGCCTGGAGAGTCATGAAAGAAACCCATGCCGGGTTGGCTGGAGCACACCAGGCCGAACCGAATATGAAAATTGAAATTAAAAAGTTGGGCTACTATTGGCCGTTATTGTTTGACGACTGTTGCAAGTACGCCAAGTCATGTCAAAAGTGCCAAGAGCATGCAACGGTCACCAGGCGACCGCCAACACAACTACATCCAACAACACCCAGTTGGCCTTTTGCCCAATGGGGAACAGATGTCGTGGGCCCACTGCCCCCATCCTTTTCAGGATGCAAGTACATTCTGGCAATAACAGACTATTTCTCCCGTTAGGTGGAGGCTGTACCCTTGAAAGAAGTCACGGGAGAAATTGTGGCCCGATTTAGCCGGTGAAATGTAATATTCCGATTCGGCGTCCCCAACTGGATCGTCTCAGACAACGGAAGCCACTTTCAGAATCAAAAGGTCTACAGATTGGCCGAAAAGTATAAGATTGATTGGAGAACATCCACTCCATACAACCCGCAGGCAAACGGGTTGGCTGAAGCATTCAATAAAACACTCTGCACCCTTATGGCAAAGACTATCATTTCCAACAAAAGGGACTGGGAAGACAAGATGTACGAGGCGCTCTAGGCATACCGCACCGTCTATAAAACCCCAACGGGTTGTTAGCCCTTCTCCTTGGTGTACGGCTTAGAAGTAGTCGTCCCCATTGAACTAGAGGTACCCTCACTTCGGGTCGCAATCCAACATGAATTGGTCAAAGATGACCGAACAAACGCAGAAAGAAGACTAGAAGAGCTCTCCGACCTAGAAGGGAAGCGACTCCAGGCTCAGCAGAACATATAGGTCTACCAGGCCCGCATAGCCCGCACCTTCGACAAGCTTGTCAAAGGGCGTGAATTCAAGAAAGGCAACCTCGTGATGGTCAAAAGAAGAGAGGTCATGGCTGCCAACCATAAAGGCAAGCTGAATGAAAACTGGTTCGGGCCGTATGTTGTCCAGAAAGTCTACGAAGGAGGTGTGTATGTGGTTGTCAACCATAGGGGGGAGACTCAATTCCCACCCCTTAATGGAAGGCATTTGAAACTATATCACACATCACTTCCCCAGTTCGACGAACAATTAAACCCCGCGCCTCATGCGGAACAAGAATGTTTCTCGGACCTCCCTTGAGGCCATGCAATATCCATTCAAAAAAAAGGAAAAAAAAAGAAAAGAAAAAAAAAGAAGAAGGAAAACAAGAGAAAGAGAAAGAAACTCGTCGAAGTCACTGGGGGTGTCAATTTATCAAGTCCCACCAGAATTCAAAATTCCCTCTGGCTCAGACCATCTCGTCTTGGCCGAACAACCAAACAACTGCATCCCATGCAGTGGCAGAAAACCCCATATGTGGCTCAACACCATGTTATCTTGTCCCACCAACGCATAAAACCTCTGACTTGGATCTTCCGTCTAGGCTGGTAAACAAAAAAAAAAACTCTCGCTTTGGCTTGACCTCCTTCCTTCGTCCCAGATCCTTCATCTGGATTCGATGTTGCTTTGGCACTAACCCCGTGTCAATGAATAAACCACGTCGGTCTCCGACTCCCTGTGGACGTCGATGAATAAACTAGTGGCTCAGACCTTCCGTCTGAAGCCATGAACAAAAAGACCCTTGCTTTGGCACTAACCATTTGTCAATGAATAAACCACGTCAGTCCCCGACTCCCTGTTGGCATCGACGAATAAACCAGCGGCTCAGACCTTCCGTCTAAAGCCATGAACAAAAAGACCCATGCTAGGGCACTAACCCCGTGCCGATGAATAAATCACCTCAATATTACAATTTCCAGTCCCACCGACAATAAGCCTATGTCTCGGACCTCTCGTCCGAAGCCATGAACGAAAAGACCCTTCCACTCTGGATCAAACCTTTCATCCGGCAAGAGAACAAAAAGGGCCCTTGCTTTGGCTTAGACCTTCCATCCAAGTCAATGAATAAAAAGACCCCCCTTTACAGTGGCTCGGACCCTTCTGTCCAAGTCAATGAATAAAAAGACCCCTTTTGTTTGGCTCGGAACTTTCATCTAAGTCAATGAATAAAAAGTCCCCTCTTTGCTTTGGCTCGGACCTTCTGCCCAAGTCGATGAACAAAAAGAACCACTTTGCTTTGGCTCGGACCCTCCATCCAAGTCAATGAATAAAAAGACCCTCTTTGCTTGGCTCGGACCTTCCGCCCAAGTCAATGAACAAAAAGAACCTCTTTGCTTTGGTTCGGATCTTCCGTCAAAGTCAATGAATAAAAAGACCCTCTCTGCTTTGACTCAGATCTTCCGTCCAAGTCAATGAATAAAAAGACCCTCCTTGCTTCGGCTCGGACCTTCCGTCCAAGTCGGCGAACAAAAAGAACCTCTTTGCTTTGGCTCGGACGTTTCACCCAAGTTAATGAATAAAAAGACACCTCTTTGCTTCGGCTCGGACCTTCCGTCCAAGTTGATGAACAAAAATAACCTCTTTACTTCGGCTCAGACCTTCCGTCCAAGTCGATGAACAAAAAGAACCCCTGTGAGCGACGTCACGCAGAATGCCGAAGGAGGCGAAGCGGAGCGCGCGGGGTTGTTTTGCTGCAACATAGAAAGAAGAGAGAAGAGGAGAGGGACCACCACGGGAGATTGCTCCGGAGGGGCGTGCGGGACAGATGCAATGTAATAAGATATGGGGATTAAACGGCCATAGCGGGAAATGACTCTCCGCGATCTCGGGGGATGGGAAAAGTGCAGAATTTAAGTGACAGAAATTTAAACGGCCATTACTGGAAATTACTCGCCGTGGCCTCGAGAATATGAGCAGATATGAGAAGCACAGAATGTAAGTGACAGAAACTTAAACGGCCATTGCGGGAAATGACTCGCCGCGGCCTCGAGAATATAGCAGATATAAGGATAACACAGAATATTAGTGAAATGAATTTAAACGGCCATTGCGAGAAATGACTCACCGCGGCCTTGAGAATATAGCAGATATAAGAACAACACAGAATATAAGTGACAAAAATTTAAACGGCCATTGCGGGAAATGACTCTCCGCGGCCTCGAGAATATAGCAGATATAAGAACAGCACAGAATATAAGTGACAGAAATTTAAATGGCCATTGCGAGAAATGACTCTCCGTAGCCTCGAGAATATGATGTGATCGCCATGGGCCGGAGACCCCAAAATAAAGAAAGTGATTGCGCCTACCTCAAAAGCGGGAGATGGCGGGTTGCTTCTTCCTCTCCCTTCGGCCGGCCGATGGAGAGGGCTTTCCTTGGTTACCCTTGCAAAAGAAGAAATAGGCAAATAACATGTGGATCAGAAAAGATGGCAGTGTAGTATTAGTCCCTTGATGAAGAATAATGAAATCGTGGCAAGACACACACCTGGTTGGTGTTATTTTTAAACCCCTCACGGACATGAGTATGATGAAAATGCTATGATGAATGGGGGATCGTGCAAACGTGCATAAAAATAGATCTCCCTTATGAAAGGAGATGACGGATGATGGGATGATGCATGCGATAGAAATGACAAAAGAGAAAGGGAGATAATGGCTTATTGAAGTTGCCGATGGCGGGATCCGACGGAGCTTCGGCAGCGTGGGGACGACGTGGAAGCAGAACGGATGGAGCTAGCCTTCCTCTCGCAAGCGCGGGCACCCGAGAAGCCGGCAAAACCTCCCCCTACAAAAGACCCACGGGTTAGAAATGGGATCCGGCAGAGTCTCTCCTTCGTCTGTCGGATCTGAAGCCCCCTTCCTTCGAGGGAAAGGGTCCTCTATTTATAGAAGAAAAGCTGATTGGGGCGTCCAGTCTCTTGGACGCCTCAACAGTGAGGCGTCCAGGAGCCTGGACGCCTCAATAAATATTTTTTTATATTTTATCTTAATATATTCATTGAGGCGTCCAGGCTCTTGGACACCTCAATGATGAGGCGTCCGGCGCCCTGGACGCGCCCATTTTCGCCCACCGAATCACTGCCGAAAGCCGTAGATAGTGGATAAAGCGAGTGGTTTCGAGGTGCACCCGTGACTCACGAGTGGGCGAGTCCAACTGACAGGACGTCGTTAAGTTTTGGATTTTTGCACAACGTCACATCGGACGGCGGATCGGGCTTGTCCGGACCTGGATCATTGGGGCGTCCATGCTCCTGGACGCCTCAAGATTGAAGCGTCCAGCCTCTTGGATGCCTCAAGCATTATATATATTTATTATTATTATTATTATTTATTTTTATTTATTGATTAAGGCGTCCAGGCAAGTTGACGCCTCAAATAAGTCCTGCCGGACTCATCCTGAAAGGTCGTCGGCATCAAACTGTCGGACATCTTCGAGTTCGGATTTTTTTTGTTACGTCCGGTTGGTAGCGACGTCATCCGCATGCCGTGTGATTTCTTGAGTGAGGGGGCTTTTCTCAGATTCCGAAGAAGCGCCACACTCTCAGAAGAAGACCAAAGAAAAGGAAGCACTCTAGCGATTCGAAATGCGAAAGCCACTGCGGGGCGTCATATTGTAATATGAGATTTACTCAAGATGATGTCAGAAATAGCGTGTCTACAGCTGCCCTGCCTTGGCATCTGCTTTGCAAGGGAGTGACACATGTGTGACACGTAGTGGAATGGCATTGGAGTGAAGTGGAATGGAGTGAGAATGGACTGAAGAGTTGATGCCAAGGTGTGATGAGACATGCTTTCAACATTATAGTTTGGAAAGTTTTCAGAGTTTTCAAGGAGATGACCTTGAAGAAGGTCTTCTGAATTCAACAATTGCTTGGACGGAAATCAAACAAGGAACGGGAAAATGTGCGCTCAGGCACAAGTAGAAAAAGAGACTAACTTCTCTGTGTGGAAGTACCCGGGTCATAAACCTGTAGGTTTCACCTTTGGGGAGCGGTTACCAGCCAATGTGGAAGTGCTGCGGCCAAGGTGGGTCAAATGGAGTAAAAGTAAATGAATATTTGAGGTTCAATCCAAACAAGGGTCTCTTTCGAAAGAACAGCGTAGGGCCGTCTCAAGGAAGCTCAGTGTTTCATTCGGAGTGGAATATCTCATATTTGTCAGAACTGGAGCTCAGTGGTCTTCACAATAAAATTACCTTGAATGATCTTCCGCAATGGAATCAAAGTCCTACATGAATGCATGCTGGGTTTAAAGGAAAACTTAAACAAATTAAAGTAGAAAATAGCCAAGGATAATATTGTCAAGTTGTTAAGAATAGGTCAGGATACCGATCCGGTGAGCTGATACTGAGTCGGGGCCCGTTTATCCACCCACCAACTCATCGAATGGAACCATTCTGAAATTATCATTATTTCTGTTGAAGGGGAACTCAAATTCCAGATCCGTTCAGGTCGTAAGGTCCTTGACATGTTCTAATAGCATAATAATCATATAATATAATGCATGACATGGTGGGACTAGTTACTGGATGGTGGCACATGATTGGACGGTGGCGTCCATTAGTGAAACTTGCACTGATCAACATGATTAAAAGCAGCAGAGTTACACTACAGTACAAGGGAGATCAAGACAAAATACCTTTTGCTGAAGTCAACGACGACAACTCGACATTGATGTGACGTCTCTTGGTCTTTACCCCCTTCCCTTCCTATAAGTACCCCCCTTAGGCTAGTTCAGCCAAATGCACCAAGGAGAGCTTTGAAAGCTCAAGAGGAGGAGGAGAGGAGAATCTAGGGATTTCCAGGATGGAAGGAGAGTCTTCCCGCCCTGTGAAGAGGAGCAGGCCTAGCAGCGACTTTAGGCGACTCTCCGACCTAAAAGGTCATCTGAGTGGGATAGTCCGATCGCATATGGTGAGTTGACTCATTTACAATTTCATGTACGACTTCTCCCTTACTTCTTCCTTCTTTTGTTTTCTTCCCTTTTCCAGCCGTACCCTCTCTTCCCAGGTTCGAGGAAATTCTCAAAACTGCCGTGGCTTTCAAAGCTGACTTCCAACATCACCATCGGCATGAGGGCCATAATCATGAGGTGGCACCTTCAGGGGCTCCTAGTTCACGCCAAACATTATGAGAAGATTCATATGGACTGGGCAGCTATGGGTGCGCTGGTGGAGATCTGGCATCCTCAAACTCACACCTTCATCTTCCCTTCTTTCGAGGTGACCATCCCTCTCGAGGAGGTAGAACTCCTACTCGGGTTAAAAAGGTTCGAAAGTGATGGCAGGATAAAGATTACGCGAATGCTGAAGAGGGTGACTTCCAAGGAGGTCCTTGGAAGCTTCATGCGGCCTGGTGCCATTAGAAACGTCCGTACTCAGAAGGGGATCGATTTGTAAAAACTCGCGGAATGGGTCATGGACGCCCTGAGAGGATCGCCAGACGATGACCGCTTGGAGGAAATCATGAGGGGATTCACAATCTATTTGGCGGGAGCTTTCTTATTCCCTTACACTGACAACATAGTGGAGGAAGACCAGCTGAGCGCGATTTGTAGGATTTGGAACGGCAGAAGGGTGGGACTCGTCATCCTTGCCTACCTTTACAGTGGTCTTACTACTTCCAGCATGGGCAAGCTTCCCTTCGGTTGCGCAATTCTCCTGAATTGCTGGATCGATTTGCATTTCAAATTTGATCACCGCGAGGGGATGCTAACTGCCTCGAAGATCTTAGAACAAAGTCCCCTCTACCACATAGCCAACGTGTTAGGCTTTGGTGGTAATGTAATGAATCGTGTCCCGTGGCTGAGGAAGCGTGAAGACTGGCAGTCCCACTTCAAGACCATGACGCAAAGCTTCTTCACTTGTGCACCGGCATGCCTACTTTCGCGCGAACTCCTCACGAGGTCTTCCCCCGAAGCTGAACTCCAACTGATCGGCGCGACTGAGTTTGCTTTGTACAATGCGCATCGGTGCTGCATCCAAATCGGCCTTCCCCGCCACTTGTTCCCACCGTTATTTGATATTGCTCCTTTGACGAAGAGAGAGTCATGTATGGAAGCGGATGCCAAGGAAGTGAATATTATCAAATCATCATGGAAGATAAGCACTTCGGGAAAGGTGTTAGTGCATGTGGAGGAAGAGCGCGAACTGTGGAGAGCTTATGTAACCGAACTGGGGAAATTAAGGCCCGAAGCATCTAAACCCCTGATGTAGCCCACTCTGTTGCTTTAATGGAATAAATGTGAAGTTATTGTATGCAAAAGTTTTCTTTGAATTTTCAGCTCTCATTTCCTTTCATTATTCCCTCTTTTTTTTACTTTATTATTATTATTATATATATATATATATCTTTAATATGGGCGCGTCGAGATATCTGGACGCCCCAATAATAAATTTTTTTTAATATGGGCGCGTCCAGATAACTAGACGCCGCAAAATTTTTTTTTTTTAAAATATGGGCGCGTCCAGATAGCTGGACGCCCATAAAAAAAATGTTTTTTAAAATATGGGCGCGTCTAGATAGCTGGACGCCCCAAAATTTTTTATTTTTTTATATCTACGTGTCCAGGCGCCTGGACGCGTCAAAAATTTTGATTTTTCTTTTAAAAGGCCGCCCTCGCGGCCTTTTCTCTTTCCCTGTTCATTCCAACGACCACTCTCCTCTCCTAAGACTTTCTCCCCTCCCATTCGACCTTCCCTCCTTTAATCTGAGCCCATGGAACGCGATGGATGGAGTCAGGGAGGTGAGAAGCGGAAGTGGCTCTCCCGTCGTCCGCGGAGGACTCGAGATCATGCAGAGGAGGTTCCTGTGGACGAGGAGATGATCCCACTAGCCTTGGAGGGCCCCGAGGGACCTGGCGATGCGGGAGAGAATGAGCATGACTCGGTAAGCGCCTTAGAATTTCTCTATTGCATTATTGTGTGATTTCATGCGGGAAATGGGGGCGAGAGATGGCGTTGGAAGGGAGGTGAGAGAGAGAGAAGACTGACTGTTGAGGCGTCCAACCAAGTGGACGCCTCCATTTTTTTTATTATTATTTTTATGTATTTTTTTGTTATTTATGGAATTAATTAAATAAAAGAAGTTAAATGTGTAGAGGCGTCCAGGTCCTTGGACGCCTCAAACAAATTTTTTTTCATTTTAAAAAAGAAAGAAAATAAAGAGGCATCCAGGCCCCTGGACGCCTCAAAAAAGTAATTAAAAATTAAATATTTTGTGGTCTTTTTTTTATTTTTGTTGTTATTATGTTCATTAATTACAGCCCTATTTTTACTGATGTGATTTTTGTATTTATTCTTTGTGGTGTGCAGGGCGTGATGAAGAGCCGGATCAGCTGGTCCTCGGTAGTCGCAGCATACCGAGGGTTACCAGACTTCTAGAGGGCGCGGGTGGATGCCATGGGGTTTGGGGCGTTCCTGAGGATTGAGCCCTTCCGGCTCGACCTTCCCCTTATCCAGGCGCTGAGGGAGCGGTGGCATGCGCCGAGTCGAGCGTTCCTGATGCCCTGGGGGCATATGGTGCCGACACTAGAGGATGTAGCTCAGATCACCGGCCTGCGAGTGGACGGAGAGGCCGTCAGTGGGGTCACTTACCCCGACTAAAGAGAGAGCGCCTTCGAGCTATTGTGGCTGGAGATGACCGCGACCGACAGAGACAGCAGGACAGTCGGCTGGGTAGACATCATGGAGGCACTCAGATTAGTTGACCCGCGCCAGCGGGTTAGCGAGACTAGAGCATAGTTTATGGCACGAATGGACGGAGACGCCCGTGCGGCATTTACCCAGGACCCGAGTGAGCGAGAGCTAGCGGATCTGGACCTCCGGAGGTTCCTCTTCTTTTTTTTCGGGCCGCCTTCTACTGGGGACGAAGGGGGACGACATCCATTGCCGCTTCCTCGGGATCCTAGCGGACCTGGACCGAGTGGGGGATTATGCATGGGGAGCAGCTCTACTCGCCCACTTGATTGCCGATCTCTCTCAGGGTACAGAGAGGGAGACGACAGTTAGTTTCTTTGCACCTTTTCTCCAGGTAAATATTTTATTTATGCATTTTACCGTAATTATAGTTATGCCATTATTTATGCTAATGATGCATGATGGATGCAGGTATGGAGTTACTATTACTTCCCGATGGGGAGAGCCAGGCAGTGGAACCGGAGAGCCGTGCCCTTAGCGCGGCGGTGGAGGCCGGTCACAGTTGCGGCACCGGGCAGCTACCAGCTGACGTCACTTCGGTGTGAGTTGACTGAGTACCCTGAGGCCATGGTATGATGCATATGATTTCTTTTCATTTTATGACTATGACTTAGTTTAGCAAAATGGTAACTAATATGATGCACGTATGGTGATGCAGGTGGTATGGAGGCCCTACTTGGGTATGGCCGATGCTGGCCAACCTTGGGTCGTAGCGGGCCGACCTCATTTTGGGCGGGACTTGTGGGTCCACTGCCTGAATGAGATCGAGCCGCTGCGGCTTAGGCTGGTCATGAGGACTTTGGGGCTTGCCCAGGAGTGGGTTGGTGTAGATGAGCTGGGCCATGTCGGGCGGAAGACCTGGGGCAAGGTGAAGATCGTTAACTGGTGTACACGCTTCCCTGCACAATACCAGGACTGGCAGCAGGGTGGAGTCCCGGTGGTGTCCTACGCACCGGACAGCACCGACTACCTGCGATGGTACCGGGCTACGTACGCGGAGCGTCTCTACCTCGGTGGGGCGGCATGGGTAAGTATGAGATGAAGATCCTTTTCACTCCTTTCTTTTTTTCTTCTTTTTTTATATGTATGCAAATTAATCTATTTGCATGAATGCAGGATGCTCGTGACACCGTCATTGCCGACTTGCGGGCCCAGCTGGCAGACGCCAGGTAGTAGCTGACAGCCGTCCGGCAGGAGTTGGACATCCTGGTGAGCTTATGCAGTGCACTACACTTTTTTTTTATTGTGACCTGGATTTTCGATGCTAAGCCTTTGACTGTTGCTCCTATGTTTCAGTGGGCCCATCAGACGGCAGCAGCTGGGATGGCTGGCGGGGCAGGTTCTAGTTCCTAGGGCCCTCCTCCGGAGGTCCCTTCTCTCCAGGAGCAGCTGGCGTATGCGGTGGCCCGGGCTGAGGAGGCCGAGCGTGACCACGCGACTCAAGTGAGTGTTTGCTTGACCCAGTCTTCCCTTCCAGTTGCTCTTCTTCCTTCACTGATCTTTTACGGGGCATGTGGGCTTTTTGACAGGTGGCGGAGATTCGAGATGCCCTGGCTCGTGCGGTTCGTGCCGAGGATGAGCGTGATGCCCGTGATGCTTGGGTGGTAGAGCGTGATGCGCGGATAGCAGAGCTAGAGGAGGAGTGACGACGGGAGGCTCAGGAGCTTCCTCACGACGTGCTGGAGCTACGGATTGCCCTCGAGCTATTGTGGAGAGAGGCGATGACAGAGAGAGGAGAGGGAGAGGGACGACAGGAGGGTAGAGGGGCAGCGAGATTGGGATGAGAGGAGGGCTCTGGAGGCCTAGATGATGGAGCTCCGACTGACCTTGGCTCAGCGGAGGGGAGGCTTCGGGAGAGTGAGGAGAGGTATCAAAGGGCGAAGGAGCGCGGGGCGCGACTTCGTCAGTCGGGTTCCTTCTCCATGGGCAGCTTCCTAGTTTCTTCGGCCGAGGAGCGTCGTCACACCTTCGAGGCTGGCGTGGCACCACAGGGCGAGGCGAGCACCGCCTCTTAGAGTTCGCGAAGGCCCCTTAGGGATCCCCATCGGAGGGGGGGGAGAGAGATGATCAGGAGGGTGGCAGCGAGAGTTAGAGAGTTGCTTGTACACCCCACCCTCTTCACTTTATGATGTACAACTGCCTATTTGTTATGTGAAATGGAATGGTTTCTTATGTTGCTTGACTACCTTTTGTGCACTTTCCCTTTCCCACGCTTCTTCTCTCACACCTGTTCTTTCGAGGTACACTTCACGAGACCTCCCCCTGAAAAGCGGGGAATTACGCCTTGCGCAGAGGGATGACATTTCTCTCTTTTTGGACGTGTCTAGGTGCGAGGATGCATCTCAAGCTCTTGAATTCGAATTTAAAGCGCCGAGCGGATCTCCTTCCGTGTCTTGCCCGCAAACGAGCCCGCCTCCCGTCGAGATTTGCTCGCCTATCTTCGTCTTCTTCCACTCTCGATCGATGGAGTTTGGTGGGACAAATCGTGGTGAAGGGAGAGAGGGGCGAGGAACTCCTTGCCCGAGGAGGGACGCGCAAGAGCACGGAGAGGCGTCCATGGAAGAGGAAGGGCCCCTTCGGGTACTTGAGGGACCTGAGGGGCCCGATGGCACGGAGGGAGGTGAACACGGCCCGGTAGGTCCTTCGATCTCCTCCTCTTTGATCCATTTTGAGTTTGGAGCGAGCCATGTGAGAGGGGAAAAGGGTTCGGCGAGTGTTGCACTCAAATGATGGACGCATCCTTGACAGGAGAAGCATTCTCATTGTTTGACGTAAGACCCTCCTTTCTTGATGTAGGGCATGGCAAGGACCCCGGGCTTGGCCAATGAATGGGCGAGCGCGGATGAGCCGAGCTGTGTCAGGAAGGAGAGTCGCGGCAAGGCGAAGCTCGAGGACTAGCGCATACGTCTCCCTAGACAGCAAGGGAGCGTATTGGTGCAGGACAGCGCCAACTTCCTGCGGCAGCGGAGAGAGAGTCATGTGGGACCTCTCCAATCTGGGGATGCGCGTGACATCAACGGCTTGCGTGCCCAACTAGCAGAGGCTAGGCGGCAGCTGACCGTCACTCAACAGGAACTGGCGATCCTGGTAAGTTAAGTGTTGCATTTTTTTTTATTTTATTTTTAAATTTGAAGCTTAGCCGATGGCCGTTGTTTGTTTGTTCTAGCGTGCCCAGTGGGCAGCGATGGCAGGAATGGCTGGCAGTGCATCTTCCGGCTCCTTGACCCCTTTTCTTGAGATTGCCTCCCTCCAAGAGCAACTTGCCGGTGTGGTGGCCCGCGCGGCCCGGGCTGGAGAGGAGCGTGATGATTGGGTAGCGACTGTAGCGGAGCTGCGGCGTCATAGTGAAGAGAGGCCACATCCGGACATCCTAGAGTTGAGGGTGTTCCTCCAGGTGGCAAAGAGAGAGGCGGAAAGAGAAAGGCTAGAGAGGGAGAAGGAGAGGGAGGACAGAAGAGCCATGGAGGTCCAGGTGAGAGAGCTCCAGCTAGGCCTTTGAGCTATTGGACAGAGGCTAGAGGACATGGAGGCAAGCTATGAGAGGGCACGAGAATTTGAGGCGCGACTCTGCCAGTCTGGCCACCTTTCTGTCGGTGGCTTCTTCGCCACGCCAGGTGATCAGCAGCGAGCCGCTGCTATGGAGCAGGTATCACAGGGTGAGGGGACTGCTGCTTCACGGAGCCCCAGGAGGCCCCTAAGGGACCCTCACATTAGGGGGGAGCAGAGGGACGCCTAGAGGGATGAGCGTGAGTGTGATGGGAAGAATTAGAGGGTTGGTGGTCCCACCTTCCCTTTTGTGATGTTCATGACTGTAGTGTTCATGACAGTTTACGTAGACCTATGAATGGAGTGATTTGTGTCCCTGTTGCTCATTTGTCCTCTTGTGCGTTCCTTCTTCCTTACGCTTCTTCACTGTTCCCATGCGACGTGCTTGTCGAGACCCCGTCCGAAAACGGGGAGTCATATCTCACTCCGACCATCTTTTACACAGAAATCTGCCATCGAAGTTAATAATGACGGCTCTAGCCCCTTCTCCTTGACGACCTTCCAATCTTCCCGGACAACCTTTACAGCACGACAGGGCATCCCTAGACTGCGTAGGGAGTGAGTAATCCTATCGTACCATCAATCAATTACCCTGCAAGCAGTGAAGTGACACATGTGGGACCGCAAGGAAGGTGCCTTATCACGAGGGTTATCGTTAACAGTGATGTAGGCAATCTTGACTCGCCCTTCTCCCATTTCTATAAATACCATCCTCGTTCGTCTCCCCAGGGGCACCGGTAGCCAACAAGTTTCCACGGAAATGGAAGAACTAAGGGTTCTAAGGTTCAAAATGGAGGGTGAATCTTCCCACTCTTCGAAGAGAAGCAGGTCCAGTGGTTGCAGTTCCAAGAGGCTCTCAGACCACGAAGGGCACTTTAGTGAAAGGACCCAATCGCAACCCATAAGATGAGCTTTCTTGCCCCTTCTCTCATTCTTTCTTCCTCCCTTCTAACAAAACCCATCCTTGTGTATGCGCAGGGTGTGATGAAATCACATATTCCATGGGAGTTGGTAGTGGCCGCATACCGGGGTCTCCCGAATTTTCAGAAGGCCAGGCTAGACATGATGGGGCTTGGAGTCTTTCTCCGGATTGAGCCGATCAAGCTCGACCTCTCTCTCATCCAAGCATTGCGTGAAAGGTGGGATCCAATGAGCCATGCCTTCTTGATGCCTTGGGGGGCACATGGTACCCAGCCTGGAAGATGTGGTCCGAATTACGAGCCTGAAAGTGGATGGTGAGGCGCTGACTGGCATTACGTACTCCGACTACCGAGAGGCTACCCAGAGGTTGCTAGGAGTGGACCTGGATGATCGTAAGAACAGATCTGTAGCCAAGACACCTATTATCGAGACGTTGGGGCTTACTGACATTCGTTCTCGTGATGATGAATCCTCAGAAGAGTTTATGGATAGAACTGAAAGAGGATGCCGCGCTGTCTACTGCGTAGATGCGAGCAATTGGGAGAGGGCCAACATGGATTTGAGGAGATTCCTATTCTTCCTGTTGGGGAAACTGTTGTTGGGCTTGAAAGGAGACAGCATTCATTACCGTTTCTTAGAATTCCTGGTAGACCCTGAGAAAGTGGGACGATATGCCTAGGGAGTAGCCATGTTGGTGCATCTATTTACGGGTCTGTCTGAAAGAGCAGATCGAGAGATAACAGTGAGTGGTTCCACGCCATTCATCCAGGTATCCTGCTTCTCTCCTTTTGGTTTTATTTTTTCGATATGTTAATGACACATGACGGTGCAGTTGTGGAGCTATTATTACCTCCCAATGGGAAAAGCCCGGCATTGGCGACCGATGGCGGTGCCGCTGGCGAGGCGGTGGCACCCTATCACGAGCCTAGCCTCTCTATCCTATCAACTGATGGTGTTAAGGCGCGAGTTGCAAGAGTTTCCCGCGGCAATGGTGATTATTATTTCATCATCATCTTTTTCTCCTTTTTTTTATTTTTATATTAAGAAGATGTGTGTGACCTGACCCAGGTGGTCTGGAGGCCTTATGCGGGCATGACTGACGCCGGTCAGTCATGGGTCATAACTAGCCGTGCCCGGTTCGGACGCGACCTCTGGATGCACTGTTTGAACGAAATCGAGCCACTTCGGCTACGATTGGCCATGAGGACTCTAGGGCTGGCCCAAGAATGGGTGGACATGACTACCACACCATGTGTTGGGAGGAAGACACGTGGGCCGGCGACCTCTATTGATTGGAGAGTGTGGTTCCCTGAGCAATACGAGGACTGGCAACGGGGTGGCACTCCTGTGGAGTCACATGCTCAAGACAACGAGGATTATCTGCGCCTCTATAAGGCGATGTATGGAGAGCGACTCCATCCCAAAGGGACCGTGGAGGTGAACAACATTTTTTTATTTTTTTATTTTTTTTATTTTATTTTTTATTGTTGTTTTTTGTTGTTATTTTTTTTGTATGTTGACCAATGCCTTGGCCACAGGATGTTCGCGACACTATGATAGCGAACCTGCAAGCTCGCCTGATTGGCACGGAGCGGTAGTAACATGATACTCGTGCCGCCTTGAGTTCTTCGCTAAGCCTACATACACACGATCATAGACCAAGATTCCTGGCGTTAGGTCCTCGGTGTTACCTTATGTGTGTTGCAGCGTGCCCAGCTTGATGCGGCTTCCTCAGCAATGGGGGCGGATGGTGTCTCTTCCAGTTTGTGGATCCCCACTTTCGAACTTGATTTGCTTTATGAGCAGGTTGCTCATACTACGCAGCGAGCCGCGGAGGCAGAAGGCATGCTCTCCGCCCAGGTGAGAGTCTGGTCATTGAATTTCACTTATTCGTGCCTCCACATACCTGAGATGATGGTTATGGCAGACGAAAGAGGTGCAAGATGCACTTGCATGCACCGTGCAGGGGGAAGCCAGAATAGCGGATTTGGAGGAAGAGTTGCGGTATCGTCCAGATGATGGCTCTTCTCGGGACGCCATGGAGTTGAGGATCACCCTTCAGTTGGAGAGGGAGGACAGAGAGAGAGAATGCACGGAAAGGGAACGAGACACCGAAAGACAGAGAGCCGACAGATTGGATGAGAGGGAGGAGCGTAGGGCAATGGAGGCCCAACTGTTTGAACTCTGAACCAGCCTCGGTCTTGCTGAACAATGGCTGAGAGATGGTGAAGAGCGCTACCGTAGAGCACGAGAGCGTGGCTTTCGTGTTAGTAGCTTCTTTGCTGCTCCTGTCGATCGACGGGGAGCAGAGACGTGAAGAGGGGTACAGAGCAGTAGAGGCACCGCCTTGCATGGTTTAGTAACACCCTCCAGGGTTCTTCGCCTAGAGAGTGGAGAAAGGGGTAACACTGAGAGAGAGGACGGGACTTAATGTACAATTTCTAGAAGGAAATACAGGAAGGAATGTTCAGTTTCATGTTTTCTGTCTTCATTCCTGCTTTCCATCCTGTATACATTGCTCAATGAAACAAGTCAGTTTTTCCGTTCTGACTTGACCCCTTGCTCAAGAGTGGGTGATTGTTTTGAGACTAGCCTTGATAACGAGTCAAGGGGCCAAGCCTTTATTGATTAAGGCAAGAGCAAAGATGATGAATGCAACATACGGGCACACAAATGGGAACAAAATGTATAAATATAGCACACAAATGAGATCACACGGATGCATTTTTTTGTGTCATTTGTTTATCCTTTTTTTTGAATTTTTTTTTTAATTTTGGAGGACACTTGTTATTACAACTGGCATGGTTCTTGGACCAGGGGTGTTTGAATCATTCTTAAGTATCCTAATACGAGGTTAACATGCTCCAAGAGGATTCCCACTTTGGGACTTACTTGACGATGTCTTTCGAGGGCCACTACATTTTTTTTATATATAACTAATGCCTAGCGACCAATCTTATGGCACCTAGCGACCAATCTTATGGCAGCTGACTCTTATGAAGACATGGTTTCTTACTAACCCCCCAGGTATCCTGTGCGCACATCTAGATTGATTTGGGCCCCTAGACTCCTCAAGTGATAATCCTGCTGGTTAAGACTTAACCTGATGACAAAACCGTCATGCCATGCTTAGGCTCCCAGTTGCTCCCAACCGCAAGGATACACCAAAGAAGTGTTCGAGGTAAAAGATTTTCCCGGCCCGGGTCTATTTCCTCACAACTCTAGATGGTATAGGATGGAACACCCTGGAACCCTAACGGTCAACCGTGCGATGCTGACCTGGAATTAGAGGCCGTCACACCTATTGGTGACGCGCTTGCATTGACCTAAGCCCGAGGTTAAAGTGAGAATCCACCGAGGTGGTAGATAGCGGTCTTGACCGGTCAGAAACACCGAGACTTCTTTGCGGCGATGGCTTTTGCCTTTCGAACTAAATAATTATATGTGTGTTTTGCTAAAACGAGGTCGCTTGCCTTAGCGGGGCGCGCCTTTCAGGATTTCCACTGAGCTTTCATCTTTGTGGGGAGAAAGAAGAGTACGGGGGTAAACCTTCCAAGAGGATCGACAAAATCGTTAACCCGATGAGCTAACCGGGATCTACTCAACCTCTCCCTTTTGGGCGACTTCAGACCAAACCTCGAACAGAATTACGTTGCCCCTTTGTGGAATTTAGCTTTTGTTTTGAGGGGTTTCACTTGTTGAACTCAGGCATGGCCACAACCAGGCTCTTCTTTTTTCTTTTTTTTTTGAGGGAGACATGATGATTTGATGGTAGGAATGTCACGCCCCGACGCGGAATATCGGGTCGTACAGTTAGAAACTAGCTAGAAATAACATTAACAAGCTAAACTAACCAATTACATAGGTGCTATGGAAAGAAATAACTCTATTGATCACGGATATACCAAATTTTATTACAATAACCAACAACTGTTAAAACACGATCAAACGTAACTTCCAAACTGACTCTAATACAATAACTGATTCCAAAAGTAATAAAGTACTAACACAACTCTAAGGAATGACTAGGGGTAAACATCTATGCCAACTCGGCATCTACTAACAGGCACACTCAAAAGTATCACTCCTGTCCCTCCCCATCGGTATGCGCATCATCACCTGAACAGCCAGCAAAGGGGGGAAACAACAACTATGAGCTGACGCTCAGTAGGAAATAACAGGCAAGTTTACGTGATTAACAATTTAATAACATTTTCATATGCCATGCTAATAAAAGAAATGAAAGACGATATAATGAAACAACATAATGAAAAGATCTTGCAAGGTCAAGAGATATAAGATAACTAGAATTTAACAAGAATAACATGTACAAGTGTAACAAGAACTATAACAAGGAATGGCCACTAGCAAGTAACAAGAGATAACAAGTCAAGCACGATCAAGTAACAAGAGTTTTTCTGTCGTAGACCACAAGCTAGTCATGCACTCGGTGCAATGCCTCACCATGTCATTATAACATCCCATGGGCTCACTAATTTTTCGGGCGCTTTCCCCAGGACCAGACCGGGCCCTTATGATGCGTTGACATTGATTTATTGGATACAAGATCCCAAGATCCATCTAGACATTTACTCAAATTCGTGGCCAATTAATCAGAGGAATTACTGTCCATAAGTTTAGATTTAAAGGACTAACCTGTCCTTGGATTCAATAGTACAAAACACAATAAAACTCATCTCTGAGAGATGTGCGGTCGTACAGAGGCCGCTCAAGAGGTATATACGACTAACACAGGGCCGCGTATACAGGAACTGGACTGAAACTCAGCCCACGAGGTCAAGGATGAACGGCTGGCAGTAAGCCGCTCTAAGGCATGAACGGTAAGCTATGGGCCGCACATGTCCAGAGGACATTAAGACCCATGAATAAGATATACGGACCATACTGGGCCATATTGAAGATATGCGGTCGTTATGGGGCCGCCTGTGAGGATATGCGGTCCACCACTGGCCGCGCATGCCTCGCATAGTCTAATTCGATCAAGACTTTAAACCAGCGGTTCGTCAAAACATTATAATGGCTATCAAGCAACTAAACAATTAGTTTTAATCCTAATTACCATGTTAATATATCAAGGATCACAATTTACAGTTATGTATTTGCCAAAGATATGATTCAAGATGATAAAGAGAATGAACAAGTTCGCGTAGGAATGAACAACATGCAATTAACAGAAATTTAGTTACAAAATTAACCACTTATCATGTGGGTTTCTAATTTACTAATTATCATTCATGACACTAAGATGAATCATATAGAACTCTCATTAAGTCACTTACTGTCTAGATAAACGGTTCATGGCGAACCTTACATCTCCCGGCTTAACAGGAATGCATTCGGGCTGAAGGGGCATGAGCAGGGGGATGGGCGGCTCTCTCTGGACCGCCCAATGGGTTGGGCGGTCATCTGGGGGCCGTCCAAGGGTTGGGCGGTCAGGGCAGGACCGCCCATCCCTGGCCCTGCCAGATATGTGGTCCTCTGCGGACCTTTCATCCTGCCAGGGGGTTATGTCGTCACTTCTGGACCGTTTAACTAGATATGTGATCAGTTTTGGACCGTTTATCCAGTTGTGTGGTCTGTTAGGAACCGTTTAACTGTAGCTAAACTGGAGTTGAAGTATGGGCTTGAGTTGTGCGGTCTATTCCGGCCGTCCCTTCCACGTAAGACCGTCTATCTCTGGGTGTATTCCGGTCGTCCCTTCCACGTCCGATGAACGCCGGGAAGTTGGGGGTTTGCTAGGGTTTGATAAAAACACTAAATTCTAATGCAAACGGTCTTGAAACATGGGGCTTTTGGTACCGTTGGAAAGCTAATGTAAAACTCTACCTAACAGTAAGGTCAATTTCATATTTACTTTCTGAAATCGAGATCTATAAAGGCAAGAACACTAGAAACCCTAGTTTTGACATGCTGTTACTAAATCGTAAAATTCTCACGATATAAACAACGAAATTTGGGGCTTTATATATCAAAAGAAAGCTTACTCGATGCTGATTCCAACCATATAAGGCATGCTATATGGGGATCAGGATTGATAACTCGAAATCATAACTTAACTTGAAAGAACACATCAAAAACTAAGTCTAGACATGCTCTTACTCCGAACAGAAATTCTCTAAGCATGCTTCATGAAATTTAGGACTTTCTACGCCAAATGAAAGCTAACATGCTGCTGATTACATGCATATATATTAATTAGAGTTTGGTCTGTTATAACCTACCTTAAACGAAGAGAGAAACTAAAGAACTAGAATGAAGAACGATCTTGACAGCACTTCACAAAAACCTCGAGATCTCCCTGGATACGTAATAAAAATTAGGGCTTTTACTACCAATGGAAAGATCTCGTCGAGAGGAACAAAATGATATACTCATGTGCTGACTTTGGTCGAGGGTACCTACCTTAATCGAAGGAACAAAGATGAAGAAAGGAGGACGACGAGATGCCGACCCACCTCCACTAATCGCCAAAGATCTTCCTAGATCGAACTCCATTGCGGCTGCCGCTGCTACCAAAGGAAACTAGGGTTGAAGAGCTTTATTTTTTATAGCTCATACACCTTCTGTAGCCTTCGGTGCTGGGAGAATTCGTCGATGCAAGGTGAGTGTTTGAAACGGCGCTGAAATGTTTGACCTAGCCAAAGCTCGACCGCCACCACACTCTAGGGTTAGGGTTTCGCTCGATTGATAGAGGGGAAATGATCCTTAGATTGTGGCCTTTCATTTACCACCGATTTGGGGTCATTTGGTTGAGTATTAAGCTCTAATTTTACGGTTTAAGCCAAGGTTAGGTAAATGTTAGGTAAGTGTGTATTTTGGACTTAATCTACTAATTAGACATGATTACGGATTTTTGTTGGGTCGACCACAGAAGATAAAGTTGCTAAATAAATGATCCTTTACCCAATTACCATTGTTTTATATTTTTATAAGGTAGTCTAATTTTTACTAGTTCTATTTACTAATGAATTAAAAATTAAATTATGAAATTTAAGCATAAATCCATTTTATTTCAATTTTTAATTAATAAAGGCTCAATAAATAAATCGGGGTATTACAAGGAATCCCTCTTGTATGCCTGCGAGGACACTACCCTCTTCTCGTGCTCTAACTCGAGTTCGAGGAGATGAATCCTACTCTCGCCTTCAGGGTATGGTATTTTGGTTCCCTTATGCTCAGCATTTTAAGGGCGTCGGCTGTCTCATTGGGCCGAGAAAGAAGATAACAAAGATTACGGCTTTCCTGGAGACCTTCGAGTATGGCCCCACAATAAGCAATACGACCAATTTTTTTGGCTAAAACAGTTGCGTGTACGCGTGTTGCCTCTTTTTTGTGGGCGTAAGCCGACATGACCGGACAGGAATCTCTATGGTTCTGGCGGGCCAAGACCCGAGACCTACCGAGCCTTAATGGGTCCTATCCTACATGAAGGACAGATGCAAAGATTTGACTGCATGGTGAACACTAGGCACTCCCTTTTTTTTTCTTGTTTCATTTTTTTGTGGCCTCCCTCGAGTTCCGCTTCGTTTGATCCCGAAAGCGAGGTGTGGGAGTATGCGCAGGTTAACCCTGAGTTAGACTACAAAGACCGAAAAGTGAATTTTCGGCTCCGATGGTCCTCGTACCATGCCAGTTGTTACACTTATCTAAGGGTAGTATTTCTTAAGACAAAGCATGTTCCAAGGGTGCGATAACTCGGCCCCTTCGACATTGACTAGCTTGTAGGCATTGCCAGGGTACACGGCTTGAACCACATATGGCCCTTCCCAATTGGGTTGGAGTTTAAAATGCGGCCCTCCAGGTTTGACAAAAATTCTTTTTACAACCATCTCGCCAACTTTGAATTTTCTCTCAATGACCTTCTTTTGATAAAAATGAGCGAGTCTATTTTGATAAACACGTGCATGCTCGGCAGCGGCCAGCCACTTCTCGTCTAAGAGTTCCAACTGGGCAAGGAGTGAATTACGACGTTCGTCGAGGGAAAATTTCTTATCCAATTTTACCCTGAGAAAAGGAATTAGAATCTCGTACGGGACTACCGCTTCCATCCCATAAGTAAGGGCAAATAGAGTCTGCCCGGTGGGGGTACGGATTGAAGTGCGATCGGCCCATAGAGCTTCTATAAGCTTTTCTGGCCAGTCTGAAAACTTACTAGACTCGCAGGTTTTCTTTATGATTTTGATCAATGTTTTGTTGGTGGCCTCTGCTTGGCCATTACCTTGTGGGTAATAAGGTGATGAATGATGCAATGCGATTGCATACCTTTTGCAGAGGTCTTGAAGATCCTGAGAAATGAACTGTGGCCCATTGTCGGTGACGATTGTGCTTGGGACGCCGAACCTGGTGAGGATGTTCTTCATGATGAACTTGCAGACTGTTGACGCCTTGATTTCCACGTAAGCTTCGGCTTCAGCCCATTTGGTGAAGTACTCCGTCGCAGTGAGGATGAAAGATTTTTGCTTGGTGAGAGAATTGGGATCACCTAGGGGACCAATGATGTCGAATGCCCACATGGAGAAAGGCCATGGGGAGGATATTGGATGAAGTGAGGAAGATGGTGAATGAATTTTATCGGTGTGGAGTTGACACTTGACACACCTACGGACATAGACAGCACAATCATCTTCCATAGTGGACTAGTAAAAGCCTTGTCTAGTGATCTTCTTAGCGAGCATTTGGCTATTTACATGACCACCGCATACACCTGAGTGTGCTTCCTCTACGCATTTCCCGACCTCATCGTCATCAAGACACCTTAATAGAACACCAGTAAGGCCTCTTCTATAGAGTAGACCTCCAACCAATGTGTATTTCTGGGCCACCCTTCTTATGGCTTTCTTATCCTCTGTGGTGGCTCCTTCAGGGTAAGATTGGTCTTTGCAATATTTGGCGATTTCATAGAACCAAGGTTTCTCCTCATCAGCCAGTTCTTCTTCAAATTCTGCCAATAGGATTTCCCTCTTCTCAAGGATTTCCCCTCCCTGAATCTTCCTTAGGACACTTTCTTTGATTTTTAAGAGGTAAGGGTCCTGAACAGCAGGGACGAGACGCTTGTAGATGTTGATGGATTTAGACCATGCACCTAAAAGGAATTTGAAAGATGACGCCAAGGAGGCGAGGGCATCGGCTATCGCGAGGAACATGGACAAAGATCAGCTTGGTGAACAATTTGGCATAAGTGGTGACCAGCTCTTGATAGGGCTTGAGCTTTGGATCGAGGGTGCGATATTTGATAAGCACCTGGTGGAGAAGAAGTTGACTATCACCCACGACTCGCAATTCGGTGATATAGAAAGAATGGGCTAGTTCCAGACCAGCTAGAAGAGCCTCATATTCAGCAATGTTGTTGGTGACTGGGAATGCGAGATGAAATGCCTCTGGGATGGTAATGCCTTCGGGCGTTAGAAGGACAATGCCAATACCCTTCCCTTGGGAATTCAGAGCTCCATCAAAATATAATGTCCACATTGGCTCATTGGATTGAGTGACAGACATTAGTTCCTCATCCGAAAACTCTGATTGGACAGGATCGAACTTGGGGAGAGGATGATGAGCGAGATGCTCGACTATAGCATAGCCTTTAATCGCCTTTGGCTGAATGTAGGTGATGTCAAACTGAGATAGGAAACTCTGCCAGCGTGCTAGTCTATCGATAAGGATGGATTTCTCCAGGAGGAATTTGATAGGGTTCATGCGGGCGATCAAATGGACATCATGAGCCAAGAAGTAGTGCTTCAATTTCTGTACTACCCAAAGAAGGGCAGCATAGGTTTTCTCCATGGCTGTGTACTTCTGTTCACAAGGATTGAGGAGTTTGGACAAGTACTAGGTTGCTCGTTCCTTTCCTTCTTCATCGGCTTGTGCGAGGATGGCTCCCACGGAGTCATCCAAGACTGAGATGTAAAAGATCAGAGGTTTTTTTGGTTTGGGTGGAATGAGAACGGGTGGACTAGCCAGGTATTTCTTTAACCCTTCAAAAGCTTTTTGACACTTAGAATCCCAATGGAATTCTACTCCTGGCTTGGTCAACTCGTAGAAAGGTCTACACCTTTGTGAGTGCTGAGACACAAACCGGCGGATGAATTGCAGCCTCCCAATTAAACCTCGGACTTCCCTCAAATTTTTGGGAGGGGGCATGTCCCTGATGGCCTTAGCTTTGTCGGGATCTATCTCGATCCCCCTTTTACTCACAATGAAACACAGTAATTTACCCGATGATATGCCAAACACACACTTCTTCGGGTTCATTTTCAACTGGAACTCCCTTGATCTTTGCAACACCTTAGCCGAAACTTTCGGATGTTCCATCATGGTTCTTGATTTCACCAAAAAATCATCCACATATACCTCCAAATATATATGCATCATGTCATGAAATATGGCCATCATAGCTCTTTGGTAAGTAGCTCCAGCATTCTTTAACCCAAACGGCATGACCACGTAACAATATGTTCCCCATGGTGTAATGAATGACGTCTTCTCCTGATCCTCTTCTGCCAAATGAATTTGATTATATCCCAAAAATCCATCCATAAATGAGGGTCTCATAACCTACTGTGTTATCGATTAACACATCAATGTGAGGCAAGGGAAAATCATCCTTTGGACACTCGCGATTAAGGTCCCGGAAGTAGATGCAAATCCTGACTTTCCCATCTTTCTTCATGACCGGAACAATGTTCGCCACCCATTGAGGATAAAGAACGACTCTAATGAACTTGGCTTTGTGGAGCTTGTCGACCACTTCTTTCATTTTCAAAGCCATCTGAGGGTGGAAAGGCCTTAACCTTTGTTTTACCGAGGCGGACCCTGGTTTTAGAGTTAAGCGGTGTTCGACCAAGGTGGAATCTAAACCCGGCATATCCTCATAGCTCCATGCAAATGTGTCCCTATACTCTTTGAGAACCTCAATTAATGCCTCTTCTTCAGATGATGGCAAATTATCACTTATGAGGATGATCCTAAGGTCTTCCTCGGTTCCCAAATTGATTTCTTTGGTGGACTCTTCTACGGCGGCTGGCGGCTCGTCGAATCTCCTCATCCCACTAGCATATGCGCCGGCCGCGTCCTCATATTCTTCATCCTCGTCTCCAGTAGGGTATTGTTCATCGGTGATCTCATAAACCCCATATCCTTCATTAATCGCACAATTGCCCTCACATTCTATCTCCGGTAGCTGGATGAGATTTTCTAACAACTGAGGGACGGATAGAAGGGCTTGACACCTAGTGGCTAAATCTAGAAGGAATCGACAGGGGATCTGCCTACCCTTAAATTTCCTTTTGGGTACTACCCTTGACTTATTATCCCTAGCTTGACTCACATTATTTACAGAAGGAGAAAAGGCTGAAGGGGATGGTGAAGAATGTACAGGGAAAGACCCCTCAGAGGAGGGGTAGAAAAGGTCACCCATAGGACCTTAGATGGGTGGCCCGCTGGGCGGGACGCACTCGTGGGAGATGTAGGAGGTTTCCTCAACAATGATTTGTTGTTGAGGAGTTTGAAAAGTGACATTTTTTTTCATTTTCATTTTTGATGATAAAACAATGAGAAGAAATCGGAGGAGGGGGAAAGGTGATTATGGCTACAGGATTGGGAGGCTCGTAGAGCAAATCATGATTGAAAACATGGCGCGGGATGAGAAACCTGTGCAGGTATGTAAGTAGAGAAGGGGTCCTGGGAAGATCGTCAGACAATCGTTTGGCCTGGGAGGAAGAAATCAGCGAAGGTTAAGGTGAGTGAATGGAGAAGACGACGACTAATGAGCCATCGATGGCAATGTTGATGACGGATGAAGATCCGCCGGTGACAGAGTCCTCTTGGCGAGGATGGTTTGGAACTTTGGCAACAATAGTGGTATTCCCTGGCATTTCAGAGATCAATGGCGGCCCTTCCACCTGCAGTGGTGGGAACATTCTTTCTAGTGCAATGGAAACATCTTGTATGTCAAACCATTTATCCCATTCGCATTCCGGATCTTTGATCTTGCCTTTCTTGCCTTTCTTCCGAGAGATGCGCGGTCGTACAGAGGCCGCTCAAGAGGTATATATGGCTAACATAGGGCCGCGTATACAGGAACTGGACTGAAACTCGGCCCACGAGGTCAAGGATGAACGGCTGACAGTAAGCCACTCTAAGGTATGAACGGTAAGCTATGGGCCGCACATGTCCAGAGGACATTAAGACCCATGAATAAGATATACGGACCATACTGGGCCGTATTGAAGATATGCGGTCGTTATGGGGCCGCCTGTGAGGATATGCGGTCCACTACTGGCCGCGCATGCCTCGCATAGTCTAATTTGATCAAGACTTTAAACCAGCGGTTCGTCAAAACATTATAATGGCTATCAAGCAACTAAACAATTAGTTTTAATCCTAATTACCATGTTAATATATCAAGGATCACAATTTATAGTTATGTATTTGCCAAAGATATGATTCAAGATGATAAAGAGAATGAACAAGTTCGCGTAGGAATGAACAACATGCAATTAACAGAAATTTAGTTACAAAATTAACCACTTATCATGTGGGTTTCTAATTTACTAATTATCATTTATGACACTAAGATGAATCATATAGAACTCTCATTAAGTCACTTACTGTCTAGATAAACGGTTCATGGCGAACCTTACATCTCCCGACTTAACAAGAATGCTGTAGCAACCCTAATAAATGAATAATTGAAATGAATTAAAACATATATATTACAGAAGTAAAATATATAAAAGGAATAGGGTTAATTGGACGAAATAAGACAAATTAAAAATAACGCCTCTTATTAGGGCGTTAATTCAAAAAGAAACGCCTCTATCAAAGGCGTGACTAAAGAAAGGACGCCCACACGTGCGGTCGTCAACTCTCACGACCAAATAGGCAAGTGAAAGAAACGCCCTCTGCCTGGGCGTGTTTTAAATAAATCACGACGTACCTAACGGCGTTACATGTAACGGGACGGAACTTATAAAAGTCAGGCCAAAGAAGCGCCCTCTACAAGGGCGTGTTTTAAACAAGGAACGCCTCTCCCTTAGGCGCTTTTTAAGAATATACGCCCTTACCTAAGGCGTTAATTCAGTTCGTGAACCGTTCGAACCCAGAACTTATTCAGAGTAAGTGATAAGCATTAGAAAGAGTTCAAACGTGGTAATGACTCTATCATAGAAGTATTACTTCCACTAGAACACTAACCCTAACAGGACGTCCAAAATCCTATAAATAGTCTTGATCGAACAAACCCTAAACCTATTTGATTCAAGCCTCTGCGACAGTAAGTGAAGAACATAACTGTTCTTCTTATTCCTTTCTTTCTGTTTCTAGTGTATGAAGAACTAACGTTCTTCATCTCCTTTCTTCCCCTACAGGCTGAGTGAAGATCATCGTCGCCATCATCTTCATCAAATTAATTTTTCTTCTTATCAAGTCATTCACGTGTTCCATCTCCAGATATCAACAAAGGTAGGTTTTCTCAAGCTACTGTAGCCCAAATGAAATTAATGCAAGATATATATATATATAAGCATGTCATGCATATGATTATTATAGTTCTCGTACGTTTTCTGAAATATTTTGAAAGAAACGCCCTTGATTAGGGCGCTAATTTAAAAGAAACGACCATACCAGTGGTCGTCAATTTAATATTTGACGCCCTCTACGCAGGCGTTAATTTTATAAGAATCGCATGTGATTAATAATTGATCTGTTTAAAAATTACAATACATATGAAATATTGATTTTTAATATCTTGCATGACTCTGTGAATTCCTGTTAAATTTTACTGCCATGACATGTCTCTTGTCTCTCGAAATATTATTTATTAAAAATCCCTTGAAATTCACGACTTGGACAAAGTCGTTTTCCATCTGGTAACGCCCAATCACAGGGCGTAAATTAAAAATAAACGCCCCTTACTAGGGCGCGTATCTGTTAAAATCTTGGAATATATATTCTGTGAAAATAAGAATTTAATGATTAACGCCCCTGCCAAGGGCGCGGTTTTGGATAATTTCTGAAAATAAATATGTTCTGATAAATATTGTAAATAAAAGGACGCCTGCTACTGTAGTCGTCAACTCTTGAAGAAACGCCCTTGCCAAAGGCGCGTTTTAGATACATTATTGAAATAATGAAATTCTGCGAAACGGAACATATATAAACGCCCTGATACTAGGCGTTAGTTACTTGAAAAACGCCCCAGACAAGGGCGTGTTTTTCATAAATTAATGAGATTATTGAAAATTCTGCAAAACGGACCATATGTAAACGCCCTTCTGTTAGGCGTTAATTACTTAAGAAACGACTTTACCTAAGTCGTTATTTTACTGTAAACTGATTTTTCCTCTGGTTTGCTGACCGATGGTTTTATATATCATAATATATATATATCGGCACTATTCTCCACTCCGTGAGTATAGTCCCACGTTTCATGTTGATTTATCGATCACACTCAACTCTCATTGACATACAAGCTCTCCATTGGACATTCCGTTCCTTTGGACTAGCAAGTTAGTCATAGAGACCTCCGTAAGACTCCTCGTAGCCTTGGATTCCCTCAAGGCCGACTGAGCTGGTTGTACCCTAAAAACCCATTACACAGTTTTTGCCATGTCAATCTAAAGAAAACATGGTATACCGGCCCTTATGATTATACAAAGAGTATATCATAAGAAATTCTTGATGGGATGATGATATCATGCCATATCGTGTCATTCTTGTAAACCCCAATTCTATGATAAGAATGAGGGTATCTTGCTTGATCTAATGTTCATGTGGACCTCAATTCTATATAAAGAATGTCCATATTGATTTGTCATGGTACCTAAGTTAAGGGAACCATATTCTACCTAGTTTTATCGAACTCGTGATTATACCGTTATTATCGCCATTCTATGTCCTTTGTCATATTTTGGACTCTTTTCTATCAAAGTTGTCATACGTATCTACAAGCTTGATTATTGAAATTCTATATTGGCTATATAAACAAGAGTGGATGTCAAAACACATGATAAATGCCTGCGCATATAGGGCCCGATCTGGTCCTGGGAGGAGCACCCGAAAGTACTTGTGCCCATGGGAGTTAAAATGATAAGGTATCTGGCATTATACCGAGTACTTGACTTGCTTGATTGGACATTCCACACACATCTTGTACTTGACTCGTACTTGACATGAAATGATATGCGTGGCCCGAAAAAAAGGTAATTTACTTGCTTGATACATGATAGCCAAAGTTCTTGACATGACTCGATAATGGTACTTGCTTGAATATCTTGAATAACTTGTATCTTGTTCATGAAAGTTCATCTTATTTCTTTGATATTACATTCTCTCTTTCTTGTCGTTTTATGCGAGCATGCATAGCTTTATTGCATTCATGAAAGATGTAATTACTTAAACCCCTTGCTAGTACTTGAGATATAATTTCCTACTGAGCGTTCGCTCATTCCGTTTGTCCCTTTGTACTTTTCAGGTAAGTCCGACGACGATGGAAGTCAATCGGATGGGAATTGTCAAGAGTGAAGAGATAGAGATTCTCCAAGTGTCATCTAGTCTTTTCTATAGTTTCTTGAGTCAAATATGTATTCTTTTCCTTTTTATTAAACAGAGTATTGGATTTGTAATAGTCTATCCATTATGAAATAAAGGATTGGGTTATCTTGCTATTTTGCGCATCTCTGTCTTTGTGTCGAATACACGACCACTCTGATTGACATGATTGATATAGACACGTCGCGCATCTCCGGGTATCTTCCGCGCTCGGGGCGTGACAGTCTTTGTGGTATCAGAGCCTAAGGTATTCAATTCCTAGGAAACCCAAGTCCAAGGATAGGTTTCAAAACCTTTAACCAAGTGAGAGTGGGTAGAACCAAAGGTTAAATGATCAATGAGTCCTTTATAAGATCATAGTGATATAATACTAACATAGCTATTGTAATTGTAGGATAATGGCTGCCGAACGTGCTCAATGGCGCAACATGCAGCGTACCCTTCAAGGGATGACCCAAGTGCTACAACAGGTAGCACAAGGTGGTGCTCCACGAGCTGGAAGCTTACACCAAGCATTCAAGAATATGAATCCCCCGAAGTTCATGGGATCGACCGATCCAGACGATGCCGAGCATTGGGTTCGAGAGATTGAACGTATATTCCGTGTCATGCAATGCACGGATCAGGACAAAGTCTTATTAGCTACTTTCCAGCTAGAAAAGGATGCTAGATGCTGGTGGGAGTCGATTGAAGCTACTATTGACCCAACTCAAGTTACATGGGGTGAATTCGTTGAATATTTCAACGCCAAATATTTCTCTGATAGGGTCCAGGAAAGGAAGGCCGCCGAATTTGCCGCATTAAAGCAAAGATCTTTATCGGTGGCTGATTATGAAGCACAGTTCTCTAGACTGTCTAGATATGCTAAGCATTTAATTGGCACGGAAAAGATGAAAGCCCGTAGATTTCTTAATGGGCTTAGGCCCCACTACATTACTCAACTGGCGCCTATGGATATTCAAGTTTATACTGAAATAGTGCGCCGAGCTCAGTTGCTTGAAGATGCCACGGAACTATCTGATAGGATCCGTGGGAAAGACAAAAAGGAGCAAGTCACAAGTTCGGGTTCTTTTAAACCCAACTTTAAGAAGAGGCCCAATAATGGAGGTTCTTCCTCTCAAGATCAGAAGTTCAAGAAATCCAAGCCTTTCTCTATCACCACTACACCTTCAAACGTAGTATGCAGGCATTGTGACAAGGCTGGTCACAAAACAGAAGAATGCTGGAGGAAATTAGGAGCATGTCTCCGTTGTGGGAGTCGTGAACATCGGATTCCCGATTGTCCATTAATGAATGACCAAGACGGTGAGGGTAAACGCCCAGTGACAAGGAACGCGCGTCTTCATGCGATCCAAGAGACCGAACCAGAAGAAGAAGGCGGATTGGTGGAAGGTACATTAAAAATTTGTTCCAAATATGCACATGTCTTATTTGATACAGGTGCATCGCATTCCATTATTTCCAAGAAGTTTGCTGACCCATTACCTCTAGAACCAGAATGGATGAAGTTAATATTGTCTACTCCTCTCGGAAACGAGACGGATATCACACATCATTACCAAAATTGTGAGGTATTGGTTCGAGGAAAGAATTTTCCTATTGATCTTATCTGCTTAGATCTAAAAGAATATGATGTTATACTAGGAGCAGATTGGTTATCCAAATACCAGGCAACGGTTGATTGCCGTGATAGCAAGATTGTTTTCAAGGAATTTCCGGAACTGACTTATACTAGTCCTAAGAGTCGAAGCAAATCCCCTCTTATTTCGGCTCTTCGAGCAAGCAAGCTCGTCAAGAAAGGATGTGTATCCTTCCTTGCTTTTGTCACTATTAAAGAAGCTAAGGAAACCAAGATAGAAGACGTTCAAGTAGTACGAGAATTCCCAGACGTATTTCCAGAAGATTTGCCGGGATTACCCCCTCAAAGAGAAGTGGCCTTCACCATTGACTTAGTCCCTGGTGCTGGTCCTGTTTCAAAGGCACCATATAGAATGTCCCCTGCTGAACTCAAGGAGTTGAAGGAGCAGTTGATGGAACTAATCCGAAAAGGGTTTATTAGACCAAGTACTTCCCCGTGGGGAGCACCAGTCTTATTTGTAAAGAAGAAGGATGGATCCATGAGATTGTGTATCGACTATCGACAGTTGAATCATCTTACTATCAAGAACAAGTATCCACTGCCGAGAATCGATGAGTTATTTGATCAGATTTCAGGATCCAAATATTTCTCCAAGATTGATCTCAGGTCGGGATATCATCAATTAAGAATCAAGGATGATGACATTCACAAGACCGCATTCAGAAGCAGGTATGGCCATTACGAATTTGTTGTTATGCCTTTTGGACTAACAAATGCCCCTGCTGCCTTTATGCAGTTAATGAATAGCATATTCAGGCCTTACTTGGATCAATTCATAGTAGTCTTCATTGATGATATATTGATATATTCTAAGACTAAGGAAGAACATGAAGAGCATTTGAGGATTGCATTGCAAGTCTTGAGGACAAATCAATTATATGCTAAACTCAGCAAATGCGAGTTCTGGCTTGAAGAAGTGGCTTTTCTCGGACATGTCATATCCAAGGACGGTTTATCTGTGGATCCGTCAAAAGTTGAAGCTGTGAGAAACTGGGAGAGACCCACTAATGCAAGCGAGATCAGAAGTTTCTTAGGTCTTGCAGGCTATTATCGGCGATTTATCAAAGATTTCTCTAAGATCGCCGTACCACTTACAAGATTAACTCGTAAGGAGATCCGATATGAATGGAGCGAGGAATGTGAAAGCAGTTTCCAAACTCTCAAGGATCATCTCACCACAGCTCCAGTCTTAGCCCTACCAATTGAAGGAGAGAAATTCGAGGTCTACACTGATGCTTCTGGCATTGGCCTCGGATGTGTTCTAATGCAACATGGGAAGGTCATAGCGTACTCTTCTCGTCAACTAAAGAAGCATGAGGAGAATTACCCCGTCCATGACTTAGAACTGGCCGCGGTAGTATTTGCCCTAAAGGTATGGAGACACTACTTATATGGAGCACAGTTTACTGTATACTCCGATCACAAAAGTCTCAAATATCTATTTTCACAAAAAGAGCTAAACATGAGACAAAGACGCTGGCTAGAATATCTCAAGGACTTCGACTTCAATATACAATACCATCCCGGAAAGGGTAATTATGTTGCTGACGCCCTTAGTCGAAAGCCGAGAGCAATGATAGCAAATTGTATGATGCAAGAATGGAGGTTACTTGAACAATTCTCCGAGCTCAATATAAGCTTGGACACGGAATCCAAATTTGTCACACTATCTCATGTAAGCATACAGTCAGATTTGTTATCTGAGATACAAACACTTCAGGATGATGATCCTATATTAGTAGAAATCAAAGGCAGATTAGAAGGACAATCTGATTTTCAACTAACTTCTGATGGAAGATTATCGTTCAAAGATAGAACTTGTATACCCGATTGTCCGGAATTAAAGAAGAAGATCTTAGATGAAGCTCACCGATCAAGATACACTATTCATCCTGGATCAACTAAAATGTACCAAGATGTAAAGAGGAACTTTTGGTGGCCTAATATGAAAAGAGAAATAGCGGACTATGTATCACGCTGTCTCACATGCCAACAGGTCAAGGCGGAACATCAAAAGCCTGCGGGAAAACTACATCCTCTAGATATTCCTAAGTGGAAATGGGAGGATATTGGTATGGACTTCATCATGGGTTTGTCTAAATCTAAAGGAGGACATGATGGAATCTGGGTTATCATTGACCGATTGACTAAATCGGCACATTTCTTGCCAATCAAAAGCCGATGGTCAATTGATGTGCTAGCTGCACTATACATCAAAGAAATAGTCAGGATACATGGAATTCCTGTCTCAATCGTGTCTGATAGGGATCCCCGTTTTACTTCTCATTTTTGGAAGGGATTACAACATTCGTTGGGGACAAGGCTCAACTTTAGTACTGCTTTCCACCCACAAACGGATGGTCAGACCGAGCGAACTAATCAAGTTGTTGAAGATATGCTGAGAGCATGCATTATTGACTTTGAAGGAAGCTGGCATGACCACTTACCTTTAGTTGAATTTGCATATAATAATAGCTACCAAGCTAGTATCCAAATGGCACCTTTCGAAGCCTTATACGGAAGGAGTTGCCGATCTCCCATATGTTGGAACGAAGTTGGAGAAAAACAACTATTAGGTCCAGACATGGTAAGGGATACAACCGAGAAGATACAAGTAATCAGAGAAAGATTACAAGTTGCTCAGACAAGGCAAAAGGCTTATGCTGATACCAGGAGAAGAGATCTTGAATTCCAGGTTGGAGATCATGTATTTCTTAAAATATCCCCTGGACGTGGCATACGAAGATTTGGTGTTAAGGGCAAGCTTACGCCAAGATTCATCGGACCATTTGAGGTACTCGAAAGAGTTGGCAAGGTTGCTTATCGCATCGCGTTGCCTCCTCAGTTGTCCGAGGTACACAATGTATTTCACATATCTATGTTGAAGAAGTATGTGCACGATCCGTCACATATTATTGAGCATGGAGATCTGGTGATCCAGAAAGATCTCACATATGAACAAAGGCCCTTGAAGATATTAGATCGAGAAATACGAGCTCTAAGGAATAAGGTTATTCCCATGATCAAGGTGCAATGGAATAAGAATCCTGAACGCGAAGCGACATGGGAGACCGAGGAATCTATGAAGAAACGATTTCCCGAGTTATTCTAAGAGGTATATGTCCTACACTCTCCGCGTGTATAATTATATATATATTGAATTTGGGGACCAAATTCTTTTTAAGTGGGGGAGGGTGTAGCAACCCTAATAAATGAATAATTGAAATGAATTAAAACATATATATTACAGAAGTAAAATATATAAAAGGAATAGGGTTAATTGGACGAAATAAGACAAATTAAAAATAACGCCTCTTATTAGGGCGTTAATTCAAAAAGAAACGCCTCTATCAAAGGCGTGACTAAAGAAAGGACGCCCACACGTGCGGTCGTCAACTCTCACGACCAAATAGGCAAGTGAAAGAAACGCCCTCTGCCTGGGCGTGTTTTAAATAAATCACGACGTACCTAACGGCGTTACATGTAACGGGACGGAACTTATAAAAGTCAGGCCAAAGAAGCGCCCTCTACAAGGGCGTGTTTTAAACAAGGAACGCCTCTCCCTTAGGCGCTTTTTAAGAATATACGCCCTTACCTAAGGCGTTAATTCAGTTCGTGAACCGTTCGAACCCAGAACTTATTCAGAGTAAGTGATAAGCATTAGAAAGAGTTCAAACGTGGTAATGACTCTATCATAGAAGTATTACTTCCACTAGAGCACTAACCCTAACAGGACGTCCAAAATCCTATAAATAGTCTTGATCGAACAAACCCTAAACCTATTTGATTCAAGCCTCTGCGACAGTAAGTGAAGAACATAACTGTTCTTCTTATTCCTTTCTTTCTGTTTCTAGTGTATGAAGAACTAACGTTCTTCATCTCCTTTCTTCCCCTACAGGCTGAGTGAAGATCATCGTCGCCATCATCTTCATCAAATTAATTTTTCTTCTTATCAAGTCATTCACGTGTTCCATCTCCAGATATCAACAAAGGTAGGTTTTCTCAAGCTACTGTAGCCCAAATGAAATTAATGCAAGATATATATATATATAAGCATGTCATGCATATGATTATTATAGTTCTCGTACGTTTTCTGAAATATTTTGAAAGAAACGCCCTTGATTAGGGCGCTAATTTAAAAGAAACGACCATACCAGTGGTCGTCAATTTAATATTTGACGCCCTCTACGCAGGCGTTAATTTTATAAGAATCGCATGTGATTAATAATTGATCTGTTTAAAAATTACAATACATATGAAATATTGATTTTTAATATCTTGCATGACTCTGTGAATTCCTGTTAAATTTTACTGCCATGACATGTCTCTTGTCTCTCGAAATATTATTTATTAAAAATCCCTTGAAATTCACGACTTGGACAAAGTCGTTTTCCATCTGGTAACGCCCAATCACAGGGCGTAAATTAAAAATAAACGCCCCTTACTAGGGCGCGTATCTGTTAAAATCTTGGAATATATATTCTGTGAAAATAAGAATTTAATGATTAACGCCCCTGCCAAGGGCGCGGTTTTGGATAATTTCTGAAAATAAATATGTTCTGATAAATATTGTAAATAAAAGGACGCCTGCTACTGTAGTCGTCAACTCTTGAAGAAACGCCCTTGCCAAAGGCGCGTTTTAGATAAATTATTGAAATAATGAAATTCTGCGAAACGGAACATATATAAACGCCCTGATACTAGGCGTTAGTTACTTGAAAAACGCCCCAGACAAGGGCGTGTTTTTCATAAATTAATGAGATTATTGAAAATTCTGCAAAACGGACCATATGTAAACGCCCTTCTGTTAGGCGTTAATTACTTAAGAAACGACTTTACCTAAGTCGTTATTTTACTGTAAACTGATTTTTCCTCTGGTTTGCTGACCGATGGTTTTATATATCATAATATATATATATCGGCACTATTCTCCACTCCGTGAGTATAGTCCCACGTTTCATGTTGATTTATCGATCACACTCAACTCTCATTGACATACAAGCTCTCCATTGGACATTCCGTTCCTTTGGACTAGCAAGTTAGTCATAGAGACCTCCGTAAGACTCCTCGTAGCCTTGGATTCCCTCAAGGCCGACTGAGCTGGTTGTACCCTAAAAACCCATTACACAGTTTTTGCCATGTCAATCTAAAGAAAACATGGTATACCGGCCCTTATGATTATACAAAGAGTATATCATAAGAAATTCTTGATGGGATGATGATATCATGCCATATCGTGTCATTCTTGTAAACCCCAATTCTATGATAAGAATGAGGGTATCTTGCTTGATCTAATGTTCATGTGGACCTCAATTCTATATAAAGAATGTCCATATTGATTTGTCATGGTACCTAAGTTAAGGGAACCATATTCTACCTAGTTTTATCGAACTCGTGATTATACCGTTATTATCGCCATTCTATGTCCTTTGTCATATTTTGGACTCTTTTCTATCAAAGTTGTCATACGTATCTACAAGCTTGATTATTGAAATTCTATATTGGCTATATAAACAAGAGTGGATGTCAAAACACATGATAAATGCCTGCGCATATAGGGCCCGATCTGGTCCTGGGAGGAGCACCCGAAAGTACTTGTGCCCATGGGAGTTAAAATGATAAGGTATCTGGCATTATACCGAGTACTTGACTTGCTTGATTGGACATTCCACACACATCTTGTACTTGACTCGTACTTGACATGAAATGATATGCGTGGCCCGAAAAAAAGGTAATTTACTTGCTTGATACATGATAGCCAAAGTTCTTGACATGACTCGATAATGGTACTTGCTTGAATATCTTGAATAACTTGTATCTTGTTCATGAAAGTTCATCTTATTTCTTTGATATTACATTCTCTCTTTCTTGTCGTTTTATGCGAGCATGCATAGCTTTATTGCATTCATGAAAGATGTAATTACTTAAACCCCTTGCTAGTACTTGAGATATAATTTCCTACTGAGCGTTCGCTCATTCCGTTTGTCCCTTTGTACTTTTCAGGTAAGTCCGACGACGATGGAAGTCAATCGGATGGGAATTGTCAAGAGTGAAGAGATAGAGATTCTCCAAGTGTCATCTAGTCTTTTCTATAGTTTCTTGAGTCAAATATGTATTCTTTTCCTTTTTATTAAACAGAGTATTGGATTTGTAATAGTCTATCCATTATGAAATAAAGGATTGGGTTATCTTGCTATTTTGCGCATCTCTGTCTTTGTGTCGAATACACGACCACTCTGATTGACATGATTGATATAGACACGTCGCGCATCTCCGGGTATCTTCCGCGCTCGGGGCGTGACAAATGCATTCGGGCTGAAGGGGCATGAGCAGGGGGATGGGCGGCTCTCTCTGGACCGCCCAATGGGTTGGGCGGTCATCTGGGGGGCGTCCAAGGGTTGGGCAGTCAGGGCAGGACTGCCCATCCCTGGCCCTGCCAGATATGTGGTCCTCTGGGGACCTTTCATCCTGCCAGGGGGTTATGTGGTCACTTCTGGACCATTTAACTAGATATGTGGTCAGTTTTGGACCGTTTATCCAGTTGTGTGGTCTGTTAGGAACCGTTTAACTGCATCTAAACTGGATTTGAAGTATGGGCTTGAGTTGTGCAGTCTATCGTAAGACCGTCTATCTCTGGGTGTATTCCGGTCGTCCCTTCCGCGTCCGATAAACACCGGGAAGTTGGGGGTTTGCTAGGGTTTGATAAAAACACTAAATTCTAATGCAAACGGTCTTGAAACATGGGGTTTTGGTACCGTTGGAAAGCTAATGTAAAACTCTACCTAACAGTAAGGTCAATTTCATATTTACTTGCTGAAATGGAGATCTATAAAGGCAAGAACACTAGAAACCCTAGTTTTGACATGTTGTTACTAAATCGTAAAATTCTTACGATATAAACAACGAAATTTGGGGCTTTATATATCAAAAGAAAGCTTACTCGATGCTGATTCCAACCATATAAGGCATGCTGTATGGGGATCAGGATTGATAACTCGAAATCATAACTTAACTTGAAAGAACACATTAAAAACTAAGTCTAGACATGCTCTTACTCCGAACAGAAATTCTCTAAGCATGCTTCATGAAATTTAGGATTTTCTACGCCAAATGAAAGCTAACATGCTGCTGATTACATGCATATATATTAATTAGAGTTTGGTCTGTTATAACCTACCTCAAACGAAGAGAGAAACTAAAGAACTAGAATGAAGAACGATCTTGACAGCATTTCACAAAAACCTCGAGATCTCCCTGGATACCTAATAAAAATTAGGGCTTTTACTACCAATGGAAAGATCTCGTCAAGAGGAACAAAATGATGTACTCATGTGCTGACTTTGGTCGAGGGTACCTACCTTAATCGAAGGAACAAAGATGAAGAAAGGAGTACGACGGGATGCCGACCCACCTCCACTAATCGCCAAAGATCTTCCTAGATCGAACTCCACTGCGGCTGCCGCTGCTACCAAAGGAAACTAGGGTTGAAGAGCTTTATTTTTTATAGCTCATACACCTTCTGGAGCCTTCGGTGGTGGGAGAATTCGTCGATGCAAGGTGAGTGTTTGAAACGGTGCCGAAATGTTTGACCTAGCCAAAGCTCGGCTGCCACCACACTCTAGTGTTAGGGTTTCGCTTGATTGATAGAGGGAAAATGATCCTTAGATCGTGGCCTTTCATTTGCCACCGATTTGGGGTCATTTGGTTGAGTATTAAGCTCTAATTTTACGATTTAAGCCAAGGTTAGGTAAAGGTTAGGTAAGCGTGTATTTTAGACTTAATCCACTAATTAGACATGATTACGGATTTTTGTTGGGTCGACCACAGAAGATAAAGTTGCTAAATAAATGATCCTTTACCCAATTACCATTTTTCTAGATTTTTATAAAGTAGTCGAATTTTTACTAGTTCTATTTACTAATAAATTAAATATTAAATTACGAAATTTAAGCATTAATCCATTTTATTTCAATTTTTAATTAATAAAGGCTCAATAAATAAATCGGGGTATTACACCCTCCCCTACTTAAAGAATTTGGTCCTCTAAATTCACTGCACTAAATACAGGAGGTAGGGAAAGAGATAGTTCACCTAGAATAAGTCGGGATACCGCTTCCGCATAGTATCTTCAGATTCCCAAGTAGGTTCTTCGGTCTCACGCCGACTCCACTGAATCTTGACCATCGGTATGGAACGATTCTGAAGTTGCTGTTGCTTCCGATCTAGAATCTTGATAGGTCTTTCTTCATAGGTCAAATCTTTCTTCAGTTCGAATTCCACATGCTGAATGATGTGAGTGGGGTCATATACGTATTTTCGTAACATAGACACATGGAAAATATTGTGTACACCAGACAACTGAGGTGGTAATGCCAGTCTGTAAGCAACCTCTCCCACTCTATCTAGGATCTCGAATGGACCATTATATCTCAGACTTAGCTTGCCCTGAATGCCAAATCTTCGAATCCCTCTCGTCGGAGAGACCTTTAAGAATACATGCTCGCCAACCTGAAACTCCAATTCTCTCCCCCTATTATCGGCATAACTCTTCTGTCTTGATTGGGATACTTGTAACCGGTCTCGGATAATACGGATGTTCTGTGATGATTCTGAAACAAGATCCGGTCCAAGCCATTGTTTCTCACCTATCTCATCCCAACATAACGGGGAACGACAGCTTCTTCCATACAATGCTTCAAAAGGAGCCATCTGTATACTGGATTGATAACTATTGTTGTAGGCGAATTCAATCAGTGCCAAGTGATCACTCCAACTGCCTCCGAAATTAATCATGCATGCTCTAAGCATAGCTTCCACTATCTGGTTGGTTCTTTCAGTCTGTCCATCTGTCTGCGGATGAAAAGTAGTACTGAAATTCAGACGAGTGCCCAAAGACTCTTGCAGTCCCTTCCAGAAATGTGAAGTAAATTTGGGATCTCTATCAGACACAATGCTGACTGGTATGCCATGGAGCCTTACCACTTCCTTCAAATATAAAGCAGCCAATACATCAACTGTCCATTTAGACTTAATGGGTAAGAAATGAGCTGATTTTGTCAATCGATCGACAATCACCCATATCGCATCAAGTCCACCACTAGTCTTAGGTTGACCCATAATGAAGTCCATGCCAATACTTTCCCACTTCCATTGAGGTATGTCGAGTGGTTTCAATTTTCCTGCCGGTCGAAAATGTTCAGCCTTAACTTGCTGACAAACCAAGCATCTACTCACGAAGTCTGTAACTTCCCTTTTCATATTCGGCCACCAAAAGGATCTCTTCAAATCCTTGAACATTTTAGTGCCTCCAGGATGAATGGTGTATTTGGATCTATGTGCTTCCTCAAGAATCTTGTTCTTTATTTCGGCTTCATCAGGTACACAAGTTCTACCCTGAAATAACAATCTTCCATCGTCAGCCATCATGAAGTCAGGTTTGCTGCTTAAGCTTCCCTTGATCTCTACCAGCTCGGGATCATTATCTTGCAAAGACTTGATTTCCATCAACAATTCGGGCATAAGTCGAATCTGTGCAATCATAACCCGATCATTGTCAATATTCAGATCCAAGCTAGCTAATTGTTCCAGTAGCTTCCACTCTTGTAACATGAGACTTGATAATTTAGCTACAGGCTTCCGACTTAATGCATCTGCCACAACATTGCCTTTTCCGGGATGATACTCAATCTAGAAGTCGAAATCCTTCAAGTACTCCAACCATCTTCTCTGCCTCATATTGAGTTCCTTTTGAGAAAATAAATATTTCATGCTCTTATGATCTGAAAACACTGTGAATGTTACTCCATACAAGTAGTGCCTCCAAATCTTCAAGGAGAATACCACTGCTGCTAGTTCCAAATCATGAACTGGATAATTCTCTTCATGCTTCCTCAACTGCCTAGAAGAATAGGCAATCACTTTACCATGCTGCATGAGTACACAGCCTAAACCAATACCTGAAGCATCAGTGTATACGACAAAACCTCCTTCACCAGAAGGTAAAGCCAATACAGGTGCAGTAGTTAGACATTCCTTCAAAGTCTGAAAGCTTCGCTGGTAATCTTCTGACCAATCAAATTTATTCTCCTTATGGGTTAATCTTGTCATAGGTACCGCAATCTTAGAGAAATCTTGGATAAATCTCCGGTAGTAGCCTGCCAGGCCTAGGAAACTTCTCACTTCAGTCACACTAGTAGGCTGGTCCCAATTCTTTACTGCCTCTACCTTCGAAGGATCGACATAAATACCTTCTTTTATGATGATATGTCTGAGAAAGGACACCTCTTGTAGCCAGAACTCACACTTACTGAACTTGGCATATAGCTTATGATCTCTTAATAGTTGTAACGCCATCCTCAGATGTTCAGCATGCTCCTCTTCATTCTTGGAATAAATCAGGATGTCATCAATGAATACCACGACCCATTGATCAAGATAGGGCCGAAATACATTGTTCATCAACTGCATGAAAGCTGTTGGTGCATTCGTTAGACCAAAAGGCATAACGACAAATTCAAAATGACCATACCTGCTGCGGAAAGCTGTTTTATAGATATCCTCGTCCTTAATCTGCAACTGATGATATCCAGATCGAAGATCGATCTTAGAAAAATACTGAGCTCCCGCTATCTGGTCAAATAATTCGTCAATCCTCGGCAATGGATATTTGTTCTTGACAGTCTGCTGGTTCAATTGCCAATAATCGATGCACAACCTCATCGAACCATCTTTCTTCCGGACGAATAATACAGGGGCTCCCCAGGGGGAAGTACTTGGATGAATGAAACCCTTCTCGAGTAATTCCATCAACTGTTGCTTTAATTCTCTCAGTTCCGCAGGAGACATACGATAAGGAGCCTTGGAAATAGGAGATGTACCAGGAATGAGATCAATAGAAAAGATAACTTCCCGCTCTGGCGGAAGTCCTGGTAGTTCCTCTGGAAAGACATCAGGAAAATCTCGGACAACAGAAATGTCCTTAATCTCGATCTGCTGCTCGGGGGTTGCACAGACAAAGGCTAGAAAAGCCTCGCATCCTCGTCTCATTAGCTTATCAGCTCGAAGAGCCGAAATAAGTTATACGGAGTTATGGTGCTTAACTCCCATAAAAGAAAGTCCAGGGTGTCTAGTAAAAGACACAGAGCTAGAACTAAAGTGAACATTGGCCTCATAATTAGCCAACCAATCTGCTCCTAGGATTACCTCATAATCCTTCATGTCTAAGCAAATCAAGTCAGCTGGAAAATTCTGCTCCTCAATCATAACCTTACTAGATGGATAGAAATACTGAATTACCGATCTAGAACCAATAGGTGTTGATATTTCTAACGGAGAATTCATCAAAACAGGTTCCACAGCTAAAGACTTAGCAAATCTCTGAGAAATAAATGAATGTGTGGCACCAGTATCAAAAAGAACAAATGCTGGCTTGTCGAGTATAATAAGAGTACCTTCGACGAGTCCACCATCCTCGGCGGTTCCTACTTCATCTGCATGGAAAGCTTGAAGCTTGCCTTGTGGCTTCTTGATGCCTTGTGGTTTGGCCGGGGTAGCTTGCTCCGACAGAAGAGGACAGTCAGGGATACGGTGCTCCATACTTCCACATCGTAAACAGGCGCCTAACAATTTAATAACATTTTCATATGCCATGCTAATAAAAGAAATGAATGACGATATAATGAAACAACATAATGAAAAGATCTTGCAAGGTCAAGAGATATAAGATAACTAGAATTTAACAAGAATAACATGTACAAGTGTAAAAAGAACTGTAACGAGGAATGGCCACTAGCAAGTAACAAGAGATAACAAGTCAAGCACGATCAAGTAACAAGAGTAACAAGAGTTTTTCTGTCGTAGACAACAAGCTAGTCATGCACTCGGTGCAATGCCTCACCTGTTGTACTCATGGTTTTGATGATGACAACAATAAGCTAAGTGATATAAACACTTAAGTTTTAATGAATGTTTAACAGGAACAAAAGGATGCAGGGTGCTCGATGCGTCAACGCCACTATGAAGCAGCGTCGACGCAGCGGCTTAAGAGACGCCAATATACAAGGCAAGACAGGCTTGAAATACATGTTCGTGCGTCAACGCCACCAACTGACAGCGTCGACGCAGCAGTTCAAACATCTTCTTGCAACCTCTGGAGTACCTTGGAAGCGTCGACGCTACAGCTCGTTGGGTCGACGTAGCAGCTTGATGGATTGACAAGGTGACTAGAGGGAGGACGCAGCTGCATAATGCGTCAACGCACTCCTTGACACAAGAAGGCTGAAGTCACTCAAATTTTAGCTGCTGGAACAGCAATGCGTCAACGCGGCATGATGAGAGCGTCGACGTAGCACGCCCATTTGTTGAAGACTTGTTCACAGGATCATCAATGCGTCAACGCCACGGGTTGGAAGCGTCGACGCAGAAGTTAAAAGGCTAAGCTGGTTACTCGCTGGAATGTATCAATGCGTCAACGCAGCAGGTTGATAGAGTCAACGCAGCAGACTTAAATCTTGCTGGTAGAATGCCTTTGAAGGCTGCGTCAACCTTTTGAAGCAAGTGAGTTGACGCCACCAGACTGTAGTTGCTGATCGTGCTAATGAAGGGCACGTGATCTGAGGTACCAGGATGCTGACACGTGGACTGAGGCCTCTTGGCGGGAATCGTGGAGAGCGCATGTCGCCCTAATCGCTGCTGATATATAAGGAAGACTCCTCTGTCTGAATGAGACTGATAGTGATCGACAAAAGCAGAGGAAGAGTGAGAGCTTCCACGATCCAGAAGAAGAAAGGAAAAGAAAAGAGAGAGAAGAGAAGGAGCATAAGAGAAAGAAGAGAGAAAGAAAGAGATAGGGAGCTCGAGTAGAGTGAGAAGAGAAGCAAAGCTATTTGAATATTTGTTCCTGCTGTTCCGTGGATCATATCCATCTCAGTTAGCTCTAGTTGAGAGCCACTGTTGTGCAACCATAGCTACAGTTTTCTGATTACTGTATTTTTCCTTTTCTTAGTTTCGTTTACATTTCTTTGTGGTTCTTCCGATTGCCGTGTTGGGGATCGGGTTCCTCCTGGTGAGTCTGGAGAAGGGAGATCTAATCTTCGGTTGCAAGTAGCTGGGTGCTACTTGTGGGTTCTTCCTGTGGATTCAGGAGAAGGGAGATCGTGGGATCTCCGGTTTGCTCGCAGCAGGGTGCCGCGAGTGGGTTCCCTCTGGGCTTGGAGGAAGGGAGGCTGATTCCTTCGGTTGCAAGTAGCTGGGTGCTGCTTGTGGGTTCCCTCCGGTTGGGAGGAAGAGGGGAGGCTGTTCCCCTGGTCAAGCTGTTTGGCAGCATTTGTTGCAGACTGAGTCTGTTGTGCTAGTGTTACTAGTGGAAGCCTCGCTCCGGTTGGGAGTGAGGGGTGGATGTAGGTCTGGAGGACCGAACCACCTAAAAATTATCTGTGCAGTGGTTTGCCTCGCTTTAGCTCCATGTCTTCTACCTCCCATTCACAGGTTGTGCATGTTTGGCCCGTTGCTTTATCTAGAGAGTTATTTTTGAGCATTATATTCTGTTAAATGTGTTTGGGTGGTTTTACTCTGCATTCGTTCTGGTTGATCAGGTGGCTGCAGTATCGCATGCCAACTGTTTGTTCATTTGATTGCCTTATCATTTCATCTTGGAAAGCTCATTAGTTTTAATTCCGCTTATTTGAGGCTTAGTTTTTGAAAATTGGGCCATATTCTCTAGAGGGATACATTCACCCCCCTCTGTATCCAGGTCTAGCACCCTAACAATTGGTATCAGAGCAGTGTCTGCTTAGAAGGTCCAGCGACCTGCAGATCCGATCTTGCAGTCTTAGGTGCTAATTTGTTTTAGTGAATCATTATTCCTGTTGCATTGAATCTACTTCCTATTTGTTTCAATGGCTCCTCCACCCGTCTTTAGTGGTTCTGATTTTAATCAGTGGCACGCCGCTCTCCATGTTTATGTTAATGCTGTTAATCCTGATCTGTGGAAATTAATTTCACAAGGTCCTCACACCTTACCTACAAAAGTGTCCAAATGGACCGATAGACACAGATCAAAGGACGGAGAAAATCAGGAAGCCTTTAATCTGGTGAAAGCAGCTACTGACAGAGCTCTATGGTCTTGTTTTCATGATTGCAGGTCCGCTAAAGACATCTTGGATATGCTGAAGAAAATTCACAGGGCAAATGAGGACAGCTGCATGATGGCAGACAGACATAATCAAGGCAGCAGTCAAGATGAAGATGATGATAATGAGGTAAATCCCTTTCAAAACTATACTTCAGATGATTGGGAAAATACTTATGCTGACTTGTTGGGGCTATATGAAAAATTAAAAAGGGAACATAAGAAACTGAAAAAGGGTATTAGGTTAAACAATGTAAATTCCTCTTCATGTCAAAATTGCTTAAAATTGAAACAAACAAATGATGATTCTATATCTGAAATTCGTGAGCTTGAGAGTCAAGTTAAATTGCTAAAGAAAAAGAATCAGGATTCTGTTAACTCAGAACTAAGCAAGCTAAAATCTAAAAATGATTCTCTAAAACAATCTGCTAAAGGAAATGATAAAGAAATTGAGAAACTCAAACAAGAGAATGATTTGCTGATTGAAAAAATGAATGCCATAAAGTCTGTAAACATAGAATTACAGAAAGAGTGTGAAACACAACAAAGAGAAATGAAACAAACTGAAAATGGAAGAAAGTATGAAGTCAATTCAGAAGACCAGCTTCTAATAAATGAATTGGTTCAAAATGATAAGCTCAAGGAAGAAATTGAAAAATTGAAGCTGTTAAACAGTGCAATGTCTGAGAGACTTCTAACCTTAGAAAAAGGAAAAACGGTTTGTATTGAAACTCCTGAAAAATTGAGCAATCTGGAACAAAAAATTGAAAAATATAAAACTGCTAACAAGGTGTTAACTGAATGTGTGAATTGCAGTGAGCAAGAAATCGCCAGCTATGAGTTACAAATCACCTCCTTGGAAAATGAAATTCATGACTTAAAAAATTCATTGTCCAAATTTGTTCATGGTCAAGAAAATCTTGATAAACTGCTAGGTGTTAAAGTCAATTTTCAAAAAGAAGGGTTGGGCTATAACCCAACAAAGAAAAAGAGTTTTGAAAATAAGATTCAAACTTCAGCTGTTCCAAATGTTGCCTCTGCTAGTTCAGCCAATCCTTCAGTGTTTCATTTGCTGCTCAAAGAATTCTGAAGCCAACTAAAAAACAAAAAGGAAAGAACAAAATGGCTTCTGCTACTTACATGCATCCTGTTTTTAATTCTCATGCTAACAGGAAAACTCATGTCAGAAATCATGAGGTTCAGAAAAAGAAAATGTCATGCTATTACTGCCATAGAATTGGCCATTTGATGCATGAGTGTGAATTAAACGAACTAGATGATTTGAATGCTGAAATGATGAATGCTAGGAAATATCATGATAAAAGACCTGCTGTTCATTCAAAGAAAAGTGAATGCTCTCATTGTGGTAGATTAGGCCACACCTCTGCTCAATGTTGGTTTGCTAATGGAAAGAAAAAACCACTCTCACATCATGCTAAATTTTATGCTAACCAACATGCCTTTAATATAAACAAAACTGCTTCTCTGAACCAGCATGTCAAATGTTTTAATTGTAACAAGGTTGGGCACAAGGCCACTGAATGTTGGGCAAGTTCTTTTAGAAGAAAGTTCTCTTTCTGCTCCCATTGTGGGAAGCTTGGCCATGCAGTCAAGGACTGCTGGCATGTCCAGGGTAGGAATAGAAATTCCAAAGAATTTGATAGGAACAAACTTGCTTCTAAAAGAATTCCTGTTTGCTCAAATTGCAGAAGACCAGGCCACCAAGTTGCTGCTTGCAGGGTAGCTGGTCATGAAAAGAAAAAGTTTCACAATAATAACAGAAACCCTCATGCTCACTCTTATAATGCTCAAGTTCATGCTAGTATACATAAGAGGAACATGAAACCTGCTAGTTCATGCCACTATTGTGGGCTGTCTGAGTATTCAATGCATAACTGTTTTATCATAAACTCTGATGACTGGTTGGCACAGAAAAAGATGCAGGCAGTCCCAAAAGGGGCTAATTACTATGCAAGACCCAAGACCACTTGGGTTCCTGCTAGTGAAAAATAGGAAGTTGCCTAGCAGGTGTGCCTTGGATGGAATAAAGGGGTAATGATCCAAGGCACTCAAGAATGAAAAACCCCATTCTCACACTTTTCAGGTAATCTCTCTGCACATCCCATTTTGAAATTCATTTGCATATCTTGCTTGATGTGTTTCATGAATACTCATTTATCATCTGCCATTTGCACTGCTCTCTGATCATGCACTCTGAGATTTCTGAATATCTGGATTGCATATGGGACTGCATGTTCTGAGGGGGAGTTAGCTTCAGATTACCTTCTTGGTGTCAAAATGATGAACAAAGTGCAGAGTTGTTATTGCTGGTTGGTTGGTCGAGTTAACGCAGTGTGGAAATAGGGTTAACGCATCAGACAGCTTGTTCCTTGAGAATCTGGTGTGAAGTGTCTCTGGCTGGTTGAATGAGTTGATGCAGCAATGAGACTGAGTTGACACTGTGATCAGTTGTCTATGAGTGGCCTTGAAGGATGAGTTAACGCAGTTATAAGGCTGGGTCAACGCAGCAGTGTTATATACTCTTCTTTTGGAGACTTCCCTATCTCAAATCAACTTGCTCTGTTCATCTATCTTGTCCCTTCCGTTCTTATCTCTCAATAAAGCCTCCTTGACATTCTTGTATGAGGGAAAAACTCTAGAGAACTAAGATATGTAGACGATGTCTTAAATTCAGGGGGAGTTACAGTGAAAATTCCTATTGAGTTGAGATATGTTCTGAACAGCTCTATGAAAAGCTAATGATAGGAGATCTATAATTCTTATGGTGTTTGAATTCAAGAACTTTTGAACCCAATAATGCACTATGTATGGAATAAAAGCTGAACAATTTAATAAAACCAGGACCGTGTCATCTCTCAAACCTTATATTGTTCAACAGTAAAGAAACCACTGTGTGTAGAGGAATTTAATATTTGTATTGGTAATAAAACCAAGATATTGAGTATAAAAGCCTTAGAAACAATCTCTTACACATGTTATAAAATGCAGAGCAATGGTGGCTATTCACTGAGAAACTAGCCCTATGCACCAAAGAAGTGCTAAAGAGCAAGTCATGAGGTGCGCCACTATCTCTGTCTTCAAGTGAAAAATAAACCATTTCAGAGCAATGGTAACTATTGACTGAGAAACTACCTTCAAGCACCTATGAAGTGCTGATAGGCATGTCATGACGTAAGTTGCCAACTCTGATCCATCTATGCAGAATAGTTTGCTATGCTGAGTAACCGGGGACTCGGGTGTCTAATAAACATGTGTACCCGTGTCAAAAGGCTAGCCATACTTGACTGCAAATGAAAACGTAAAATAAGTTAAAAATACTGCAAATGTGAAAAATAATGAAAACATGTAAGTGTGATTGATCTGAAGCTCGTTATTCAACTTGGTCTGTTATCAATACTAGTTAAATTTCTCTCTCTCCAAAAGGCAACTTGAAATTGACAAATATAAGGAACAGAAATGAAAATGGTTCTAGTGTGAAAAAAGTTCCCCTTTTGTCTCCAGGCAGGTGCCTTTGGTGGTTCACATTTTTTATTATTCAATGCTTTAAGATTATTTCTTCTCTTTATCATTAATTGAATTGGAGCCTATTTACACATCTCTCTCATGAGAACTCGATCTGCAATACTTAAAAATCCTTGACTATGAGCATCTCTACTCCATATCTTAGCATCTTAAGAAAATTCCTTGTACAGATGACCTTCTTGCTACCCTTCTTGCATATATTCATTTGTTTCTGCTTCACTGCGTCGACGCTGTATCCCTTGGCGTCAACGCAACGTTTCCAGAACCACTTTTACTTTTTCCGGTTCGCGGACTTGAACCGGGTGAACCGCTCACTGAAAAGGGTTTCGAAACTCCTTTTAAAGCGGAACGTGACCGCCGTTCGTCTTCATTTCCTTTGAAAGCCTTTGTCGTTCTATCTTCCGAGCTCTCCCAAACCCTTTCCTATTTCATTCTTCCTCATCCCGATGCCATGGCTCCTCCGACATCCACTCACAAGGGAAAGAAGAAGGCAGAGGATCATCCAAGAAGCTCAGCATCAGCTGAAGAAAATCTAGAGCCCCGCTCCAAAGCTGCTCACGATAAAGGGAAGAGGAAAGAGATGTGTCCACGCGCTCCGAGCCCCCCAACCAAAAAGAGAAGGGAATCTGATGTCAGGTCAGACAAGAAGGGTTCATCTGCAAGTGCTGCAATGGGACAGAAAAGTGCGGACAGCTCACTTACCATCACCGTGGACGAACCTCTGAAGGTTCTTATTTCCTGGTATATTGCTGCTATCGACCATCAAATGCTTGACGTTTTTCCGGAACTGTTTCCTACCTTGGACTATCAGGGATGGTGGTCTTTTGTTACAACCCACAAGGTATATTACCCCACCCTGGTCAGAGAGTTCTACAAAAACTTGAAATATGAGCCTCAAGTTCCACAACTCACATCAACTGTCCGGAATGTAAGTTTCGAGTTATCCAATAAATTGTTTGCCAGAGCCTGGAAAATCCCCAAGAATGGAGTTCAACTACATAGCTTTGAGTATGATGAGCATGAAGCTTATGCTCTCCTGACTGATAAACCGAGTGATCCTTCCGATGTCAGGGAAACTTATTTATCCAGTCTCAAAGCCAATCAATTCCCTCCATTGAATAGACTGCTCCACCACATTTGCACATCAATGATCACACCGCAGAGCAGTGGTAGGGAAAGGGTGACTGAGATGCAGAGATTTCTACTCTACTGTATGCTGAAGATAATACATATTTCCCTGCCTGATGTAGTTATTCAAACCATGGGGTCATGCTTGACACAATCCAGAACACTTCCATATGATGCTCCCTTGATTGCTATCTTTCGAAAAGTAGGAGTAGACTTTGGTTCTGAGAAGAAAATAATCATCCCTCAAGGGAATGTTTACACACTTTATTATATTCAGAAATTTATGGGTTTTAAAGTTATTGATGGTAAGCCCGTTCGAATTCTTCCTAGTCAGCAAACAGCTCCATTAGAAACAGGTCAGGCATCAAGAACAGGCACTGCGGATACTAGTCACGCAAACAGGACAGATGTATCAATTCCTTCTGTGGTGAGAGAAGGCAGACCAGATGGTAGTTCAGCAAGAGGAGAGCATGAAGTTGAGGACACATTTGTGAGACCATCAAGTCCTCAGTTGGAAACTGGGGAACCCAGTGGCTCCACACCTACAATGGAAATTGGTGTTTATAGGAGGTCTTTTCCAACTTCTGATGCAGCTCCACCACCAGCCACTGTTGAAGAGATGTTTGCTCACATGTCTATGATGCTGTATCGTCAAGATGCAAAGATGGACAAGCTAATGGAGTTTACAAATTTTCATCTCAACAAACTGACTGCTCGGGTTATACAATTTGAAGTTTCTGTCTTATCCGAGTGGCAAAAATTCCTACTCTCCAAGATGCTATCTGACCAAGCCACAAGGTCTGTCTTGAAAAACATATCAGTTCTTCTTGACAAACTCTCAACTCTAGTGAGCGACGTGCACAGCACCCAATCTTCATTTTGTCAATCTTTTGCAAAGGTTATTGATATATGTTATGATGTGAGGATAGGTGTTGAAACCCTCAAGAGTCCTATCAATGCACTTCCTCAATGCATCAAGGTTCTTTTAGGCAAGATTGACACTGTGACTGACACACTCAAATCTCTTGAAACTCAAGTGAAGAAATCTGATGATATGTTCTCTGCAATTGCACATGTGAAGACCACACTGCAACATGACTTAGCTGCTATATCTCAAGACATCCGCTCGTTGCTGAGCAGAGATCAATCTACCACTCCACGTCAACCACCAAGTCAACCATCAAGGGCTCGCGGATCTTCTTCCAGTCATGCCAGATATTTCAATTGAGGCCTTGTGCCAGCTCACATATTGCCCCCTTCATGATGATGTCAAAGGGGGAGAAAAGAGTTCAAAGCAGTTTTTTTGAGTGCAGCTTGAGTTCCTTTTGTAATGACAAACGCATTGATACGCATTGATAAATGATAGCATATAATTTACCTGTGATTTATCTGTGATACAACTGTGATACAATGTAATGAAGCTTCTTGAATCCTTGATACTTGAATCTTAGATACCTATCCATGCGTTTGTTTGATACCTCATCCTTAAAATAATCCACAGTTGCCATCATCAAAAAGGGGGAGATTGTTGTACTCCTGGTTTTGATGATGACAACAATAAGCTAAGTGATATAAATACTTAAGTTTTAATGAATGTTTAACAGGAACAAAAGGATGCAGGGTGCTCGATGCGTCAACGCCACTATGAAGCAGCGTCGACGCAGCGGCTTAAGAGACGCCAATATACAAGGCAAGACAGGCTTGAAATACATGTTCGTGCGTCAACGCTACCAACTGGCAGCGTCGACGCAGCAGTTCAAACATCTTCTTGCAACCTCTGGAGTACCTTGGAAGCGTCGACGCTGCAGCTCGTTGGGTCGACGCAGCAGCTTGATGGATTGACAAGGTGACTAGAGGGTGGACGCAGCTGCACAATGCGTCAACGCACTCCTTGATGCAAGAAGGCTAAAGTCACTCAAATTTCAGCTGCTGGAACAGCAATACGTCAACACGACATGATGAGAGCGTCGACGCAGCATGCCCATTTGTTGAAGACTTGTTCATTGGATCATCAATGCGTCAACGCCATGGGTTGGAAGCGTAAAAGGCTAAGCTGGTTACTCGCTGGAATGTATCAATGCGTCAACGCAGCAGGCTGATAGAGTCAACGCAACAGACTTAAATCTTGCTGGTAGAATGCCTTTGAAGGTTGCGTCAACCTTTTGAAGCAAGTGAGTTGACGCCACCAGACTGTAGTTGCTGATCGTTCTAATGAAGGGCACGTGATCCGAGGTAGCAGGATGCTAACACGTGGACTGAGGCCTCTTGGTGGGAATCGTGGAGAGCGCATGTCACCCTAATCGCTGCTGATATATAAGGAAGACTCCTCTGTCTGAATGAGACTGATAGTGATCGACAAAAGGAGAGGAAGAGTGAGAGCTTCCACGATCCAGAAGAAAGGAAAAGAAAAGAGAGAGAAGAGAAGGAGCATAAGAGAAAGAAGAGAGAAAGAAAGAGATAGAGAGCTCGAGTAGAGTGAGAAGAGAAGCAAAGCTATTTGAATATTTGTTCATGCTGTTCCGTGGATCATATCCATCTCAGTTAGCTCTAGTTGAGAGCCACTGTTGTGTAACCATAGCTACAGTTTTCTGATTACTGTATTTTTCCTTTTCTTAGTTTCGTTTACATTTCTTTGTGGTTCTTCCGATTGCCGTGTTGGGGATCGGGTTCCTCCTGGTGAGTCAGGAGAAGGGAGATCTAATCTCCGGTTGTAAGTAGTTGGGTGCTACTTGTGGGTTCCTCCTGTGGATTCAGGAGAAGGGAGATCGTGGGATCTCCGGTTTGCTCGCAGCAGGGTGCCGCGAGTGGGTTCCCTCCGGGCTTGGAGGAAGGGAGGCTGATTCCTCCGGTTGCAAGTAGCTGGGTGCTGCTTGTGGGTTCCCTCCGGTTGGGAGGAAGAGGGGAGGCTGTTCCCCTGGTCAAGCTGTTTGGCAGCATTTGTTGCAGACTGAGTCTGCTGTGCTAGTGTTACTAGTGGAAGCCTCACTCCGGTTGGGAGTGAGGGGTGGATGTAGGTCTGGAGGACCGAACCACCTAAAAATTATCTGTGCAGTGGTTTGCCTCGCTTTAGCTCCATGTCTTCTACCTCCCATTCACAGGTTGTGCATGTTTGGCCCGTTGCTTTATCTAGAGAGTTATTTTTTAGCATTATATTCTGTTAAATGTGTTTGGGTGGTTTTACTCTGCATTCGTTCTGGTTGATCAGGTGGCTGTAGTATCGCAGGCCAACTGTTTATTCATTTGATTGCCTTATCATTTCATCTTGGAAAGCTCATTAGTTTTAATTCCGCTTATCTGAGCCTTAGTTTTTGAAAATTGGGCCATATTCTCTAGAGGGATACATTCACCCCCCTCTGTATCCAGGTCTAGCACCCTAACATCACCATGTCATTATAACATTTCATGGGCTCACTAATTTTTCGGGCGCTCTCCCCGGGACCAGACCGGGCCCTTATGATACGTTGGCATTGATTTATTGGATACAAGATCCCAAGATCCGTCTAGATATTTAGTCAAATTTGTGCCCAATTAATCAGAGGAATTACTGTCCATAAGTTTAGATTTAAAGGACTAACCTGTCCTTGGATTCAAGAGTTCAAAACACAATAAAACTCATCAAGGATGAACGGCTGACAGTAAGCCGCTCTAAGGTATGAATGGTAAGCTATGGGCCGCACATGTCCAGAGGACATTAAGACCCATGAATAGGATATACGGACCATACTGGGCCGTATTGAAGATATGCGGTCGTTATGGGGCCGCCTGTGAGGATGTGCGGTCCACTACTGGCCACGCATGCCTCGCATAGTCTAATTCGATCAAGACTTTAAACCAGCGGTTCATCAAAACATTATAATGGCTATCAAGCAACTAAACAATTAGTTTTAATCCTAATTACCATGTTAATATATCAAGGATCACAATTTATAGTTATGTATTCGCCAAAGATATGATTCAAGATGATAAAGAGAATGAACAAGTTCGCGTAGGAATGAACAACATGCAATTAACAGAAATTTAGTTACAGAATTAACCACTTATCATTTGGGTTTCTAATTTACTAATTATCATTTATGACACTAAGATGAATCATATAGAACTCTCATTAAGTCACTTACTGTCTAGATAAACGGTTCATGGCGAACCTTACATCTCCCGGCGTAACAGGAATGCATTCGGGCTGAAGGGGCATGAGCAGGGGGATGGGCGGCTCTCTCTGGACCGCCCAATGGGTTGGGCGATCATCTGGGGGCCGTCCAAGGGTTGGGCGGTTAGGGCAGGACCGCCCATCCCTAGCCCTGCCAGAAATGTGGTCCTCTGGGGACCTTTCATCCTGCCAGGGGGTTATGTGGTCACTTCTGGACCGTTTAACTAGATATGTGGTCAGTTTTGGACCGTTTATCCAGTTGTGTGGTCTGTTAGGAACCGTTTAACTGCAGCTAAATTGGAGTTGAAGTATGGGCTTGAGTTGTGCGGTCTATCGTAAGACCGTCTATCTCTGGGTGTATTCCGGTCGTCCCTTCCACGTCCGATGAATGCCGGGAAGTTGGGGGTTTGCTAGGGTTTGATAAAAACACTAAATTCTAATGCAAACGGTCTTGAAACATGGGGCTTTTGGTACCGCTGGAAAGCTAATGTAAAACTCTACCTAACAGTGAGGTCAATTTCATATTTACTTGCTGAAATGGAGATCTATAAAGGCAAGAACACTAGAAACCCTAGTTTTGACATGCTATTACTAAATCGTAAAATTCTCACGATATAAACAACGAAATTTGGGGCTTTATATATCAAAAGAAAGCTTACTCGATGCTGATTCCAACCATATAAGGCATGCTATATGGGGATCAGGATTGATAACTCGAAATCATAACTTAACTTGAAAGAACACATCAAAAACTATGTCTAGACATGCTCTTACTCCGAACAGAAATTCCCTAAGCATTCTTCATGAAATTTAGGACTTTCTACGCCAAATGAAAGCTAACATGCTGCTGATTACATGTATATATATTAATTAGAGTTTGGTCTGTTATAACCTACCTCAAACGAAGAGTAAAACTAAAGAACTAGAATGAAGAACGATCTTGGTAGCACTTTACAAAAACCTCGAGATCTCCTTGGATACCTAATAAAAATTAGGGCTTTTACTACCAATGGAAAGATCTCGTCGAGAGGAACAAAATGATGTACTCATGTGTTGACTTTGGTCGAGGGTACCTACCTTAATCGAAGGAACAAAGTTGAAGAAAGGAGGACCACGGGATGCCGACCCACCTCCACTAATTGCAAAGATCTTCCTAGATCGAACTCCACTGCGGCTGCCGCTGCTACCAAAAAAAACTAGGGTTGAAGAGCTTTATTTTTTATAGCTCATACACCTTCTGGAGCCTTCGGTGCTGGGAGAATTCATCGATGCAAGGTGAGTGTTTGAAACGGCGCCGAAATGTTTGACCTAGCCAAAGCTCGGCCCCCACCACACTCTAGGGTTAGGGTTTCACTCGATTGATAGAGGGGAAATGATCCTTAGATTGTGGCCTTTCATTTGCCACCGATTTGGGGTCATTTGGTTGAGTATTAAGCTCTAATTTTACGGTTTAAGCCAAGGTTAGGTAAAGGTTAGGTAAGTGTGTATTTTGGACTTAATCCACTAATTAGACATGATTACGGATTTTTGTTGGGTCGACCACAGAAGACAATGTTGCTAAATAAATGATCCTTTACCCAATTACCATTTTTCAAGATTTTTATAAGGTAGTCGAATTTTTACTAATTCTATTTACTAATGAATTAAATATTAAATTACGAAATTTAAGCATTAATCTATTTTATTTCAATTTTTAATTAATAAAGGCTCAATAAATAAATCGGGGTATTACAAGGAATCCCTCTTGTATGCCTGCGAGGACACTGCCCTCTTCTTGTGCTCTGACTCGAGTTCGAGGAGATGAATCCTACTCTCGCCTTCAGGGTATGGTATTTTGGTTCCCTTATGCTCAGCGTTTTAAGGGCGCCGGCTGTCTCATTGGGCCGAGAAAGAAGATAACAAAGATTATGACTTTCCTGGAGACCTTCGAGTATGGCCCCACAATAAGTAATATGACCAATTTTTTTGGCTAAAACAGTTGCGTGTACGCGTGTTGCCTCTTTTTAGTGTGCGTAAGCCGACATGACCGGACAGGAATCTCCACGGTTCTGGCGGGCCAAGACCTGAGACCTACCGAGCCTTAATGGGTCCTATCCTACATGAAGGACAGATGCAAAGATTTGACTGCATGGTGAACACTAGGCACTCCCTTTTTTTTTCTTTTTTCATTTTTTTTGTGGCCTCCCTCGAGTTCCGCTTCGTTTGATCCCGAAAGCGTGGTGTGGGAGTATGCGCAGGTTAACCCCGAGTTAGACTACAAAGACCGAAAAGTGAATTTCCGGCTCCGATGGTCCTCGTACCATGCCAGTTGTTACACTCATCTAAGGGTAGTATTTCTTAAGATAAAGCATGTTCCAAGGGTGCGATAACTCAGTCCCTTCGGCATTGACTATCTTGTAGGCGTTGCCAGGGTACACGGCTTGAACCACATATGGCCCTTCCCAATTGGGTTGGAGTTTAAAACGCGGCCCTCCAGGTTTGATAAAAATTCATTTTACAACCATCTCGCCAACTTTGAATTTTCTCTCAATGACCTTCTTTTGATAAAAATGAGTGAGTCTATTTTGATAAACACGTGCATGCTCGGCAGCGGCCAGCCGCTTCTCGTCTAAGAGTTCCAACTGGGCAAGGAGTGAATTACGACGTTCGTCGAGGGAAAATTCCTTATCCAATTGTACCCTGAGAAAAAGAATTAGAATCTCGTACGAGACTACCGCTTCCATCCCATAAGTAAGGGCAAACGGAGTCTGTCCGGTGGGGGTACGGATTGAAGTGCGATAGGACCATAGAGCTTCTATAAGATTTTCTGGCAAGTCTAAAAACTTACTAGACTCGCAGGTTTTCTTTACTATTTTGATCAATGTTTTGTTGGTGGCCTCTGCTTGGCCATTACCTTGTGGGTAATAAGGTGATGAATGATGCAATGCGATTGCGTACCTTTTGTAGAGGTCTTGAAGATCCTGAGAAATGAACTGTGGCCCATTGTCGGTGACGATTGTGCTTGGGACGCCGAACCTAGTGAGGATGTTCTTCATGATGAACTTGCAGACTGTTGACGCCTTGATTTCCGCGTAAGCTTCGACTTCGGCCCATTTGGTGAAGTACTCCGTCGCGGTGAGGATGAAAGATTTCTACTTGGTGAGAGAATTGGGATCACCTAGGGGACCAATGATGTCGAATGCCCACATGGAGAAAGGCCATGGGGAGGATATTGGATGAAGTGAGGAAGATGGTGAATGAATTTTATCGGCGTGGAGTTGACACTTGACACACCTACGGACATAGACAGCACAATCCTCTTCCATAGTGGGCCAGTAAAAGCCTTGCCTAATGATCTTCTTAGCGAGCATTTGGCTATTTACATGGCCATCGCATACACCTGAGTGTGCTTCCTCTACTCATTTCCAGACCTCATCGTCATCAAGACACCTTAATAGAACACCAGTAAGGCCTCTCCTATAGAGTAGACCTCCAACCAATGTGTATTTCTGGGCCACCCATCTTACGGCTTTCTTATCCTATGTGGTGGCTCCTTCAGGGTAAGATTGGTCTTTGCAATATTTGGCGATTTCATAGAACCAAGGTTTCTCCTCATCAGCCAGTTCTTCTTCAAATTTTGCCAACAGGATTTCCCTCTTCTCAGGGATTTCCCCTTCCTGAATCTTCCGTCGGACTCTTTCTTTGATTTTTAAGAGGTAAGGGTCCTGAACAGCAGGGACGAGACGCTTGTAGATGTTGATGGATTTAGACCATGCACCTAAAAGGAATTTGAAAGATGACACCAAGGAGGCGAGGGCATCGGCCAGAATGTTTTGTTCGCGAGGAACATGGACAAAGATCAGCTTGGTGAACAATTTGGCATAAGCGGTGACCAGCTCTTGATAGGGCTTGAGCTTGGGATTGAGGGTGTGATATTTGGTAAGCACTTGGCGGAGAACAAGTTGACTATCACCCACGACTCGTAATTCAGTGATATAGAAAGAATGGGCTAGTTCCAGACCAGCTAGAAGAGCCTCATATTCAGCAATGTTGTTGGTGACTGGGAATGCGAGATGAAATGCCTCTGGGATGGTAACGCCTTTGGGCGTTAGAAGGACAATGCCAATACCCTTCCCTTGGGAATTCATAGCTCCATCAAAATATAATGTCCACATTGGCTCATTGGATTGAGTGATAGACATTAGTTGCTCATCCGGAAACTCTGATTGGACATGATCGAACTTGGGGAGAGGATGATAAGTGAGATGCTCAGCTATAGCATAGCCTTTAATCATCTTTTGCTGAATGTAGGTGATGTCAAACTGAGATAGGAAACTCTGCTAGCGTGCTAGTCTATCGGTAAGGACGGATTTCTCCAGGAGGAATTTGATAGGGTTCATGTGGGTGATCAAATGGACCTCATGAGCCAAGAAGTAGTGCTTCAATTTCTGTACTACCCAAACAAGGGCAGCACATGTTTCTCCATGGCTGTGTACTTATGTTCACAAGGATTGAGGAGTTTGGACAAGCACTAGGTTGCCCGTTCCTTGCCTTCTTCATCGGCTTGTGCGAGGATGGCTCCCACGGAGTCATCCAAGACTGAGATGTAAAGGATCAGAGGTTTTTCTGGTTTGGGTGGAATGAGAACGAGTGGACTAGCCAGGTATTCCTTTAACCCTTCAAAAGCTTTTTGACACTTAGAATCCCAATGGAATTCTACTCCTGGCTTGGTCAACTCGTAGAAAGGTCTACACCTTTGTGAGTGCTGAGACACAAACCGACGGATGAATTGCAGCCTCCCAATTAAACCTCGACTTCCCTCAAATTTTTGGGAGGGGGCATGTCTCTGATGGCCTTAGCTTTGTCGGGATCTATCTCGATCCCCCCTTTTACTCACAATGAAACACAGTGATTTACCCGATGATACACCAAACACACACTTCTTCGGGTTCATTTTCAATTGGAACTCCCTTGATCTTTACAACACCTTAGCCAAAACTTTCGGATGTTCCATCCTGGTTCTTGATTTCACCAATAAATCATCCACATACACCTCTAGATATATATGCATCATATCATGAAATATGGCCATCATAGCTCTTTGGTAAGTAGCTCCAGCATTTTTTAACCCAAACGGCATGACCACGTAACAATATGTTCCCCATAGTGTAGTGAATGACATCTTCTCCTGATCCTCTTCTGTCAAACGAATTTGATTATATCCCAAAAATCCATCCCTAAATGAGAGAGTCTCATAACCTACTGTGTTATCGATTAACACATCAATGTGAGGCAAGGGAAAATCATCCTTTGGACACGCGTGATTAAGGTCCCGGAAGTCGATGCAAATCCTGACTTTCTCATCTTTCTTCATGACCGAGATAATGTTTGCCACCCATTGAGGATAAACAATGACTCTAATGAACCTGACTTTGTGGAGCTTGTCGACCTCTTCTTTCATTTTCAAAGCCATCTGAGGGTGGAAACACCTTAACCATTGTTTTACCGAGGCGGACCCTGGTTTTAGAGTTAAGCGGTGTTCGACCAAGGTGGAATCCAAACCCGGCATATCCTCGTAGCTCCATGCAAACGTGTCCCTATACTCTTTGTGAACCTTAATTAATGCCTCTTCTTCAGATGATGGCAAATTATCACTTATGAGGACGATCCTAGGGTCTTCCTCGGTTCCCAAATTGATTTCTTTGGTGGACTCTTCTACGGCGGCTGACGGCTCGTCGAATCTCCTCATCCCACTAGCATATGCGCCGGTCGCGTCCTCATATTCTTCATCCTCGTCTCCAGTAGGGTATTGTTCATCGGTGATCTCATAAACCCCATATCCTTCATCAATCGCACAATTGCCTTCACATTCTATCTTCGGTAGCTAGATGGGATTTTCTAGCAACTGAGGGACGGATAGAAGGGCTTGACACCTGGTGGCTAAATCTAGAAGGAATCGATAGGGGATCTGCTTACCCTTAAATTTTCTTTTGGGTACTACCCTTGACTTATTATCCCTAGCTTGACTCACATTATTTATAGAAGGAGAAAAGGCTGAAGGGGATGGTGAAGAATGTACAGGGAAAGACCCCTCAGAGGAGGGGTAGAAAAGGTCGCTCATAGGACCTTGGATGGGTGGCCCGTAGGGCGGGACGCACTCGTGGGAGATGTATGAGGTTTCCTCAACAATGATGTGTTGTTGAGGAGTTTGAAAATTGATGTTTTTTTTCATTTTCATTTTTGATGATAAAATAATGAAAAGAAATCGGAGGAGGGGGAAAGGTGATTATGGCTACAGGATTGGGAGGCTCGTAGAGCAAATCATGATTGAAAACCTGGCGCGGGTTGAGAAACCCGCGCAGGTATGTAAGTAGAGAAGGGGACCTGGGAAGATCGTCAGACAACCGTCTGGCCTAGGAGGAAGACATCAGCGAAGGCTGTGGTGAGTGAATGGAGAAGACGATGACTAATGAGCCATCGATGGCGATGTTGATGACGGATGAAGATCCGCCAGTGACAGAGTCCTCTTGGCAAGGATGGTTTGGAACTTTGGCAACAGTAGTGGTATTCCTTGGCATTTCAGAGATCAATGGCGGCCCTTCCACCTGTGGTGGTGGGAACATTCTTCCTAGTGCAATGGAAACATCTTATATGTCAAACCATTTGTCATATTTGCATTCCGGATCTTTGATCTTGCCTTTCTTACCGGCCCTTGAACATTTTTCAGCCAAGTACACAACATGTGATCCTCCATGTGTTTCCTACGGGTAAGCTCCCATCTGAACAATGGGCCCCTTCTTGAAGTGAGAGGATAGGGTCCACGTGAGTGGTTTCCCATCCGCCTCAAGTGGTCCTTTAAAGCCTAAGCCGAACTTGTGGCCTAACCTTTTTTCCTTTGGCGGCTTCAGCCTTCCTTGTAATTGCGCACCCAAGCCTTTGCCTTGTTGATAGCCGATATTCCTCATTATCTCCCATCCTTTAGAATGGGAAGGGAGACGTGACATCAGTACTGAAGGCGGCTTCTTTGGTGTTAGCGGAATGCGGGACGGGTCATACACATCCAATAGTGATAATATGGGCCGATGAGACGGCCAAACAGATGGCAAAGAGATGTTAACATCATCCGCTGTATGAAGGACAGGCGTGCTAACCACTTTAATAATCCTCCCATTGTATGGGAACTTTAGGCATTGGTGGTTGGTGGAGGGTACAACATCCATGACTTCGATATAGGGGCGACCCAGTATAGCCTTGAATGTGGGATCCATGTCGAGGACATGGAATTCTGTAGGGACTGACGCAGGGCCTAATTCTGCCTTCAAGATAATCATTCCCTGTGGTGGCCTTTTGCTGTTGTCATAAGCTGTGACTGTGATCGAGGAAGGTCTTATCTGTTCCTCACCGACTCCACATAACTGAAGGGTGCTCATGGAGATCACATTTATGGATGCACACGTGTCCACCAAACATGGGTGTATGGACACTCCATTGATTTTTATCGAAACACACAATGCATATTTTCGAGCTTCCTTGGGGGCAATGGTGGAGGTATTGTGGAGATAGGCGGGGTCACGTATGGTTGACGGATGATAAGAAGTTTGGAAGGCATAGGGGTAGACGCAATAGAGGTGGATGGCAAAATGGAGGAGTGAGAGAAGATATGAGGGTGTGAGGGCATAGTGGGGGGTGTTGGCTGATAGGTCATTCGTGAGTTAGTGGGAGGGGTGCGAATGAGAGGGCGTGATGGCAGTGGAAATGGTGAAGGCGGTACTATAGGTTGTAATGCATGTTGATGAGAGAGAGGTGCTACCCGGGCAAGGCGAGGGGGTTGCATGATGATAGGGTTGGCGGTAGAAAGAATAGAGGTACTTTCTGGGTGCCACACTTGCTCTCTCCTAACTTCCGGGAAGGAGGAGATAGGGTTGACCTGGTGATTGGGCTGTTGGTGCTCCGGCAATGAATTCTAGATTATGCCCATGTTGGGCTGTTGTTGTTGTGCCTGCTGAGGCTATTGTTGTTGTTGTGGTTGTTGCTGTGGCTGCTGTTGTAGTTGATGTTGTTGCTGGAACTGTGGCCTAGGAGGAGCTCTCCTGGCTTTAAGAGTGGCAATGTATCACCTCATTTCATCCCAGTCAATTCCGCCTTCATCATTCATATCGTAGATGTAATCTTTAAACTGGAAGCAGTTCTCTACTGTGTGTCCTGGCTGCCTGTAATAGACGCAGTATCTGGAGGTATCAACATTCGGGGGCCACGCGAGCCTTTCCCTGGGTAGGATGAATGTGTTTGAGGCCATGAGGGCACAGAAAATATCTGCCAGAGTTTCTGGCAATGGTGGGTAATAGGCTCTCTTTGGACCAATCGGCCTCCTTTGTTGCTGTGGGGGGCCATAATTCCCTGAGGGTGGAACTTGGTGGTATTGAGGTGGCGGTTGTTGTTGTTGGGGTCGGGGTTGTTGCTGGGGTTGAAGTGGTTGAGGCATATTGTTCTGGGGTGGATTGTTTTGGGGTGGAGGATGAGAGGGGAAAGGACCTTCTTGGAGGGGAAGTCGGGGCATTTGTAGAGGCCTTGGGTTGAGTGCATAGTTGGTGTTGTTGACTGCACTCACCTGCTCATTTGTTACAACCCCTTCTGTCGCTCCACCAGTGCCTGTCTTTCTGACCACCTTGGGCTTCAGCGGCTCAAACATGTGCATAATGGGGGAGTCTTTTAACTGGGTCTGGATATACCGGGCCCTTTCATAGAGCTCTTCCATTGTGGTAAGCTTGTTCATGGCCAGGACGTGCCTGAACTGTGGGGTTGCATTGGACACAATCATCTTTACTTGTTCAGGCTCTGAGAGGGTATCTCTTATCCTTTCTGCCAGGGACCTCCATCTGTCGGCATAGCGGACAAAATCTTCGTCGGGCTTCATTTTCTCGGCCACTAGGTTGGTAATGGAAAGAGAGGGACCGACCCTATCCTGATACTTTTGCAAGAATCTTCTTTGCACTGTATCAAAGTTCTCGGCCTCGCCAGGCTCCAAAGAATAGAACCACTCTAGCGCAGGACCATCCAATGATCTCCGAAAGAGGTATGCCAGGGATCTCTGGTCATTTTGTCAATAGCAAGATTCATACATGAAGTCCTTGAGGTGAATAAAGGGGTTGCCAGTGCCATTGTACATGCGGTACGTAGGCATTTCGGAGGGAGGAAGATGGATCACCGGAAGGATTGGCAAAGCAACCTCCGGGGTTGATTTCTCGTCCATAATTTTCTTTAAATTTTGAAATTGTTTGTCCATTCTATTGAACCTGTTGAGGAGCGATTGGGCAAGCTCCTCGGGAGGTGAAGGTGGCACCTGCCACTGGGGAGGAAAATGTCTCCTGGAGACTTGAGGGGGAAACCCCGAATGGGAGGGAACTGCCGGGTAGCCGGCAGTTGGCCCTGGCTGGAGCGGTGTGTGGGGAACAACAGGGGTTTGAGATTGTGAAGGGAATTAGAACGAGGGTGGTTGTTGGCTCGCCTGCCCTTGAAGCGAGGGAGACTAGATGGCTTGCGCCAGTGAAGGAGATGGGATGGCCTGCACCGACTCTTGGAGGAGTGTGATGGCTGGAGTTGACTCCTGGGGGGCGGGAGAAATGGATTTCCCTTTCAGAATGGCCTGGAAGGCCCGGAGCTGCTCAGAGGTAAGCTCCGTGTTGGCGAGGACACCTAGCAAAGAGGAGATGTCCTATGGTAGGGATGTGTCCCCTGCGGTAACCTGCACCTCATGTGAGGGCTCATAAGAAGGACCCGAGTCCATACCATGGACTCGCGGCTCGACTGACTGACCACGACCAGGGTGGTTCTCCTGAAAAGACTCGTGAGCCATGCTCAGAGTTTTTCCAGAACGCAAAAGCATACACCAACACGCAGATAGCAAAGATTATCAAACAAGTGAATGCCTTTACTCCCCTTTTTTATTTTGATTTTGATATTTTTTTCTGTGTTTAACCAGATCTGAAGTTCACACAAAAATAAGGACCCTAGTTAGTTTTTGTTTTACCGCCGTGTCAATTAGGGTCTCTCGTCTCACCACGAATGGGTCGACTAACTCCGGGGAACTTCAATGGTACAACCAGACCGAGAGAGGGTGATCCTTAGAAAAAAAATAAAAAAGACTAGAAAAGGGGTGGATGCATGCAATGAAGTGCTAAACAGATATACAGAACATAAGAAAACAACAGAGATAACAAAGATATAATCAACATCCAATGAATCACAAAGGACTAGGTGCGAAGTGCACGAGGTGCACGAGGGATAAGAACTGAAAGTGCTATTGCGAGCACAACTGGAGCGCGCGAGGGCGCAAAGGTGGAGGAGCACACGGCGGTGCCGAAATTGCAAGGGTAACCGAGGGAAAGCGAAAGTCATCCCACCGTGATCGCCAATCTGTGAGCGACGTCACGTGGAATGCCGGAGGAGGCGAAGCGGAGCGCGCGGGCTCGTTTTGCTGCAACACAGAAAGAAGAGAGAAGAGGAGAGGGACCACCACGGGAGATTGCTCCGGCGGGGCGTGCGGGACAGATGCAATGTAATAAGATATGGGGATTAAACGGACATAGCGAGAAATGACTCTCCGTGACCTCGAGGGATGGGAAAAGTGTAGAATTTAAGTGACAGAAACTTAAACGGCCATTGCATGAAATGACTCGCCGCGGCCTCGAGAATATAACAGATATAAGGATAACACAGAATATTAGTGACAGGAATTTAAACGGCCATTGCGGGAAATGACTCACCGCGGCCTCGAGAATATAGTAGATATAAGAACAGCACAGAATATAAGTGACAGAAATTTAAATGGCCATTGCGGGAAATGACTCTCCGCGGCCTCGAGAATATAGCAGATATAAGAACAACACAGAATATAAGTGACGGAAATTTAAACGGCCATTGCGGGAAATGACTCTCCGCGACCTCGAGAATATGATGTGATCACCAGGGGCCGGAGACCCCAAAATAAATAAAGTGATCCCGCCTACCTCAAAAGCGGGAGATGGCGGGTTGCTTCTTCCTCTCCCTTCGGCCGGTCGATGGAGAGGCCTTTCCTTGGTTACCCTTGCAAAAGAAGAAACATGCAAATAACATGTGGATCAGAAAAGATGGCAGTGTAGTATTAGTCCCTTGATGAAGAATAATGAAATCGTGTCAAGACACACACCTGGTTGGTGTTGTTTTTAAACCCCTCTCGGACACGAGTAGACGGAAAATGCTATGATGAATGGGGGATCGTGCAAACGTGCATAAAAATGGATCTCCCTTATGAAAGGAGATAACAGATGACGGGATGATGCATGCGATAGAAATGACAAAAGAGAAGGGGAGAGAATGGCTTATTAAAGGTGCCGATGGCGGGATCCGGCGGAGCTTCGGCAGCGTGGGGACGACGTGGAAGCAGAACGGATGGAGCTAGCCTTCCTCTCGCGAGCGCGGGCACCCGAGAAGCCGACAGAACCTCCCCCTTCAAAAGACCCACGGGTTAGAAATGGGATCCAGCAGAGTCTCTCCTTCCTCTATCGGATCTGAAGCCCCCTTCCTTCGAGGGAGGGAGTCCTCTATTTATAGAAGAAAAGCTGATTGGGGCGTCCAGTCTCTTGGACGCCTCACTATTGAGGTGTCCAGGAGCTTGGACGCCTCAATAAATATTTTTTTATATTTTTTATCTTAATATATTCATTGAGGCGTCGAGGCTCTTGGACGCCTCAATGATGAGGCGTCCGGCGCCCTGGACGCGCCCATTTTTGCCCACTGAATCGCCGCCGAAAGCCGTAGACAGTGGATAAAGCGAGTGGTTTTGAGGTGCACCGGTGACTCATGAGTGGGCCCGTCCAACTGACAGGACGTCGTTAAGTTTTGGATTTTTGCACAACATCACATCAGACGGCAGATCGGGCTTGTCCGGACCTGGATCATTGGGGCGTCCAGGCTCCTGGACGCCTCAAGATTGAGGCGTCTAGCCTCTTGGATGCCTCAAGCATTATATATTATTATATATTATTATTATTATTATTATTTATTTTTATTTATTGATTGAGGCGTCCAGGCAAGTTGACGCCTCAAATAAGTCCTGCCGGACTCGTCCTGAAAGGTCGTCGGCATCAAACCGTCAGACGTCTTCAAGTTCAGATTTTTTTTGGTACGTCCGGTTGGTAGCGACGTCATCCGCATGACGGGTGATTTCCTGAGTGAGGGGGCTTTTCTCAGATTTCGAAGAAGTGCCACACTCTCGGAAGAAGACCAAAGAAAAGGAAGCACTCTAGTGATTCGAAATGCGAAAGCCACTACGGGGAGTCATATTGTAATATGAGATTTACTCAAGACGATGTTAGAAATAGCGTGTCTACAACCCCCTTTGCTTCGGATCGAACCTTCCGTCCAAGTCGATGAACAAAAGAACCTCCTTGCTTCGGCTCGAACCTTCCGTCCAAGTCGATGAATAAAAAGATCCCTCTTTGCCTTGGCTCGGACCTCTCGTCCAAGTCAATTAATAAAAGGACCACCTCTGGTTTGGCGCTCACCCCGTGTCAATGAATAAAGCACGCCAGTTCCCGGTGCTATGTCAGTATTGGTGAATAAACCTTTGGCTCAAACCTTCCACTTGAATACATCAACTAGCGCACGAATTCCTCCCCTTCCATCGGGTTCCTCTCGAAAGCCTTCGACTTGGACTTCCCCGTACGAGTCGATGAATAAACAGCCTCCCTAAATCTAGCACGAGTCACCGACTCCCTCTCGGGATCGGCCTCATCCAGTCGGCATAGGCCTTTTGCCTAGGACGGTGCATAAACTCTATCTTCTTGCTTCGGTATTAACCCCATACTGATGACAAAACCCCCACTCAGGCTAAACACCCCGGTCCGCGTGACCATGCGGTGAAGCGGTCCTCTCATCCCTTTGCTGAAGGAGTGAGCGCTTTCCCATGAATTCACACTGAACCAATAGTCCACTGGCTCAAAAGAGAAGATACCCTGCTATGGAACTCCACACCCGCGGGCCCCGCGCACTCGTTCCTCTCTTGCGCCACCCGCGGCTAGGGGACATTTGTGGACGTAAAAAAAAAGATCATACGGCATGCACGTCCCGGCACCCGAAAGCAGCCGAAGACGGAAAGGCCGAATAAACCCCATACCTCTTCCAAGCAGGACGAAAACATGTCTAGCGCTCCGTCACCCAACAAGGAATCCCCTCAAGCAGAAGAGACTGCCCCGGCTCCCCAACCCGCAGTGCCGAAGTCTGAATTAGGAAAAACCCAGGAATTCAGACACGGGTTCGACATCCGCCGGAAATCACTCAAAGCCATAAATCGGGACTCAGAGGCTCTGAACTAAACACCCCGGAGGCGGTGCATTGCAACTAAAGCATTACGAGAGGGCAAGCATCCATCCGAATCGCTGAAAAGCCGGGGTGAAACCCTTTCACACTTAAACCAGCACGGCCTTGCCCCTTTGGCACTTAAATCGGCGCGCCCCTCCAAGTGGTTTGAAACCGGCACCCCCCATTGATGTCTCAAACCAGCGCGCGCCCCATTGTTGCCTCAAATCAGCGCGCCCCCCATTTATGCCTCAAACTGGCGCGCCCCTCTCTTGGTCTTAAACCGGCACGCCCGACCCTTTACTGCGCCGTTTTAACCGAATGGATGTCCCATCCTCAGTCTGATCCCCTATTTTCCCGCGAACAGACTAGCGATGAAGACCCTTTGCCTGAAATGGGGGAGACACCTACGTCAAATCGGCGGGCAACCGCCTGCGCGCCTCAAGCCCCCCAAGAACGGAAGTCTTCAAGCTCCGTACTGAACGTCGCATCTCCACCGGTCGTCATCGACCAATCCCGGGTGAGCACCGCCCCTTCTCTACCGCACCCCCTATCGGCAGGCCACTCAGGGTCTTCGAGCGAGAAAAGAAGAAGAAGGAAAAGGATGAGGGGTTTCTGGCTTCGAAGACTCCCCCATCCCCACTCCTATAAAAGGGAGGCATGCTCCACTGGAGAAGAGGTTGGCGGGCCGATTGGTGGGTTCAAAAAAAAAGAGTTGGCAAGGAGAAGAGAGGCCAGCTGAAGAGATCCACCCACCTGCGTCTGCGAAGTGAAGAAAAGGGAGAGAGTGTGAGAGAACAAAGGTGAGCGTGGGGAAGGGGCTTAGGCTTTGTTCTCCTCTGACCGGTGTATCTTCTCTGCTTCGCTTCTGCTTTCATTTGTTATGGGATAGTCTCCCTCCGTGTACTCTACCCCCCCCTTTTTCTATGAATGAATAAAAAGAAGTGTCTTTTGCAAATACACAAAACGTCTTGTTTCATGAGTCTCTTCTCCCTTCCTCCCTACCTTCTAGTCACCCGGGACCCTTGGAAGCCTGCCTCTCTGTGGCATGGACTTTAAGGGAACCCGTCTGAGGGGTGAACATTCATAGCCTTTCATGGCGAACATCCGTTCCTTTGGAGCTCTTACGAAGCTACGGCCCGTGAGTTGTTAGAACCCCTTGAAGGCTAGTCCTCGGGCTTCCCCGCTCATCTGTGGGTCATCGGACAGCCGTCGGGCTACACCAAACTTTGGGGGTCATCCCGGAATATTTCGTTTGACAATCCCCCATTTCCCCTAGAAAACATCAGTCCGGGGGAGATGCTGCCCAATTTTCGCCAAGGGTGCAATCAATAAGAATGATGAATAATCGCACATGATGATGAACATATGAATGAAAAGAACTCTCTGAGGATAAGAGGCCATGTGCGTTTGAACCAACGTGAACTTTACCTGATACAGTTCTTCTGTGTTCCAGAACCCCCCTTATATAATAAACTTCTGCAGGAAACAATTAAACCCTCTTACTGAACTAACGAACAGAATAAAAAAACATTTAAATCCTCCCCCCAACCTATCTGGCTGAATGAACAAGGACTTTAACCTGAATGAAAAGAAGAACAGAGCAAAACGAAGCCCAATTCATTAAGCTTTAACCTGACGCGGCCTAATCTGGCGCCCTGGGGTACCGCGCCGGTTTAACCTCTCTCACAAAACCCATTTCCACACCTTGCACCTGAAACTGGCATGCCCCTTCTTCTATCCCTGAACTGGCGCGCCTTGCCATCCTGAACCAGCGCGCCCCTGCCATCTTGAACCGGCACCCCCTTTTGCCAACCTAAATCGGCGCGCCCCCATGGCCTTCCCTTATCCGGCGTGCCCCCACTCCTTGTAGCCAAACTGGCACGCCCATTTGCCTTCCTCTGAACCAGTGTGCCTAAAAAAAAACACAATCAACCGAACAAAAGAAAAGACTTGAGGCGAACGAATAAGAATGAATCACCCACGTGTGAACAAACAATGAAGTTTAACAACTGAAACAACCATAAAAAAAATAAAAAAAATAAAAAAATAAAATATACTATAGCTACGCACACCTAGGGACCCTCACTCCTTCGGACTGGGTGTGAAGAGAAAGGCAATGATGCCCCGCTGAATTGGACGTGGACCTCGGGAGCTCCTCCCGACATGGCCATGATCCGGGGTCATTTCGGGCCAACAGTTCGTTAGCTTGACCCGTTTCTGTCAGGATCTAATCCCGCACTCGCATTAAACTTGCCGCATACGAGGCAGACATTTGTACGGTTTCATCGTCGTCCCTTTCGTTACAAATGCAAACTTCTGTCCGAACAAGAAATGGTCTGCCAGTGACCGACATATATGAATTTATGAACATTTACGCCCCAGTGCGGGGTTCATTTAGACACAATCCGAGACTACGATCTCGCTTCGTTATCATGAATTTCAGGCCTCAGGGCCCCTTTTTTCGGTAATCAATTAAGGGTTTTCCACTCTTCAAGGGGATGTAATTAATGTCGTGACCTTTATAGCACGGCGGGTTTTCAGTCTCGACACGACACACACAATTGTTTGTTTAGTCAGATCAAGTGCACCCAGGACTTCCTTGAAGCCCGAATAAATCGTCACCTAGGTGACCGGCATGCCCTCGCATGAATAAACTGAATAAATGAACAAACAAGTGAATAACAAATTAAATAAAAGAAGTAATCCCAAAAGTGCGTCCACAAATACCAAGAGTGTCTTGTAACAAAATCAATCCAGCCATCTTGTATTTTAAAAACAACATTGAAATCTGGCAATAATTCATTCACCTCATCAACATCAACCAAACGGGGGTCAAGAATGGGCCGTGGGCGCATCGGCGGTGCTTGTGGAGGTGCAGCAGCCCATTGTGGTTGAGAAACCGGGTCCTCACCTCTCCGGGCACTGGATTCCCCCTTGGCAAACCTCTGAGAGCTTCTCCTAGGCCTCATATAGAAAAGAAAACCGATGTGGAAACCCTTAGAAAGCTAACCTCTTCCTTTGGGAGTGAATGGAGACCGGATGACACACCATAGATGGTGGAAGAATCTTCTCCACAAACTGGAACCCAAAGAATGGCTTCAAGCTCGCACAAGCCGCCACGGAGATTTCATCCCGAAACGATGACGAACAAGTCGGATCTTGTGCGGAGAGGAGAAAGAGGGGTTTCCAGGGTTGGAAATGGGGAGTTTGGGTGTTCTAGGGTTGGAGGGGTGATGTGAGGGTGAATGGGTGAAAAATGGAGTGAAGACCCCTTTAAAAAGGGGTTCAGACGAAGGTTTGGCCAGTCCGGTTCACCGGATTCGATCGACTGAACCGGGGCGTCGGTCGATCAAAATGGTCGGCCTAGCCCTATTTTCATCCCCCCCCCATTTTTAAAACTCCTTCAACTTTTTTTTTATAACACCTTCAACCTTTCTTTTCCCTTTTTTTATAACTCCTTCTCCCCTTTTTGTTTCATTTTTTTTTATTTTTTTTGATAGTAGAAGGGAATTGACTTGATCAAGGAGATGATGGGGCATTCTAAAATAGCATTGCTTTAGAAGTCCCTATGACTCTCCCCCTCAGACAGTGCCTCTGATCCTCAGGTCACTAGGTCCACATTTATTTATCAAGGAATTATAGGCCTTAGAAAAATTTCAAGGAAGGGCTATATGTATAAATACAATCAAACATACAATAGTGGTATTTCAACATACAAAAAGAGAAGCAATTTACACACAAGGTATGAATGTTTTTCTATGCAATCTACCCCTTATGTAACTGACTTTTCTATAGATGCAAGACTTAGCCTTAATGCAAACTTAGGTATGTATGCTCTCACCCTTACACATGCCAAGTTCTCTTCTGATTTTATTGAACTGTTCCTTGTTTAGGGGTTTGGTGAAGATGTCAGCCAATTGATTGTGTGTGTCAATGAATTTCAATTCAAAGACCCCTTTTCCTACATGATCTCTCAAAAAATGATGCCTGATGTCAATGTGTTTAGTTCTAGAATGTTGAACATGGTTTTTAGACAAATTGATTGCACTTGTATTATCACATAAAATTGGAACATATTTCATTTCAACATTCAAATCAAGCAATTAATTTTTGATCTAAAGTACTTGGGCTCCATAACTTCCGGCGACTACATATTTAGCCTCGACCGTTGAGAGAGCTACTGAATGTTGTTTCTTGGAAGCCCATGAAACTAGGCACCCACCAAGAAACTAAAAGTGCCCACTAGTACTTTTACGATCAACAATATATCCAGCATAATTCACATCGGTGTATGCAATCAAATCAAATGAACTATCGATGGGAAACTACAAGCCAAAGTCTATTGTGCCAATCAAATATCGAAAGATCCGTTTAACAGCAAATAAGTGAGACTCTTTAGGGCAAGACTGAAAACGAGCACAGAGACAAACACTGTATTGAATCTCAGGATGGCATGCTGTAAGGTACAGTAGTAATCCGATCATACCTCGAAACAGTGTGGGATCTACTATTTTACCCTTTTCATCTTTGTCTAACTTCGTGGTTGTGGCCATCGGAGTTGACATTGGCTTTGCATCTCCCATACCGTACTTCTTTAAGAGCTCCATGGTATATTTGGCTTCGTTAATGAAAATGCCCTCAGATGTTTACTTTACCTGCAATCCAAGGAAAAATGTAAGTTCACCAAGTAAGCTCATTTCAAATTCACCCTGTATTATTTGTGCAAAATCATCACATAAGGTATCATTAGTAGATCCAAAAATGATATCATCAATATACACTTGAACTACTAATATGTCTTTACCTGACGTTCTTGTGAAGAGTGTTTGATCAACTTTACCTCTCTTAAAACCATTTTCAATTAGAAACGAGGTGTGCCTTTCATACCATGCCCTGGGTGCTTGCTTCAATCCGTACAAGGCCTTCTACAACTTGTACACATGTTGTGGATATTTTAGGTCTTCAAAACCTGGAGGCTATTCTACAAAAATATTCTCTTTCATATACCCATTAAGAAAAGTAGATTTAACATCCATTTGAAATAATTTGAAGTTTAGAGAGCAAGCATAGGATAGGAGAATCTGAACTACTTCTAATCTAGCAACCGGTGCAAAGGACTCATCAAAACCAATACCCATCTCCTCGCTATACCCTTTGGCCACATGCCAGGCTTTCTTCCTAACCACCAATCTTGTGTCATTAAGCTTATTTCTGAAAACCCAACGGGTTCCAATTATGGGATGATTCTTAGGACGCGGCACGAGAGACCACACTTTGTTTCTTTCGAATTGGTGTAGCTCTTCATGCATAGCTTGGATCTAAGATTCATTTTGAAGAGCTTCATGGACATCCTTAGGCTCTTCTTGAGAAATAAAAGCCATCAAATCCTCTTTCTCCACTTGCCTTAGTGAGGATCTGGTTTTTACACCATCTTCACCAATAATATTTTCAACAGGGTGATCTTTCAATAGCATTGTAGCTCTTGGCAGGTCGGGGTGTTGTACTTGCTGTTCTTGAAGTGTTTCAATTGACGGATCCTCTTCACCTTCATCTTTGCTGGGGGTTCCGTCAGTTGGTTCATCCTTAGCCTTAGATGTTCCAGCATCATTTGGACGTTTAGAAGCTTCATCTGCATCTAAAATTGGAGTAAGTTAACTTGTCAGTTTTAATTCGGATTCATCAAAAATCACATAAGGACTTTCTTCAACAACCAAAGTCCTTTTATTAAACAATCTGTAAGCTCTAGAATTCAGTGCATAACCTAGGAAGATTCCTTTGTCACTCTTCTCACCAAACACATGGGGATGGGCAAGAGTGAAACGAGGGATCAAGTTCATCTTAGTTACCTAGGTTTATGAGTGTTTCTCTTGCTAGAGTTATGTACTTGGAAGTTGTATTATGCCTCTGAAGGCTTAATGTTGTTGTAAAGCTTTATTTCAATAAAATAAAAGTATCATCTTTTCATTATATCTCTTTGTGGTTGGATCCTATTATAGATGCTATGATCGACACGAGTGTTACGACTCGTCGCGCCTTGATATTCCGCATCGGGGTGTGACAGTCTTTGTGGTATCAGAGCCTAGGTTTCATAAACCCTAGGTTTTCCTTGATATAGGTTCTAGATGTTGATATAGAATTTCAGATAGAGTCTTAAACCTTTCTAGTGAGATTGGGTAGAGCCATGGGCTAAACTTTAAGCAGGATAAATCTAGGAAATACACAAAACACTTAAGTTTGGTAGTTATGGTTGCAAGCTTAATTTTTCCAATGGCTGCCGAGAGAGCTCAATGGCGCGAGATGTAAAGGACGGTCTAAGGACTGATCCAAGGATTACAACAAATAGCTCAAGAGGAGCTAACCGTGGAGCGGGGGATTTACATAGGAACTTCAAAAGTATGAACCCTCCCAAGTTCGCTGGGTCCACGGACCCAGATGAGGCAAAACATTGGGTGAAGGAAATCGAGAGAATTTTTTGAGTCATGCAATATGCTGATGAGGAGAAGGTCCTACTCGCTACCTTTCAACTAGAAAGGGATGCCCGTACTTGGTGGGAGTCGGTCGAAGCAACTCTACTGCACGATCAGGTGTTCTGGGAAGAGTTTGTGGAACACTTTAACAACAAGTACTTCCCCGACCGAGTTCAAGAGAGGAAAGTTGCCGAATTTACTTCCTTAAAAGGAGTTTGATGGTGGCAGAGTACGAAGCTCAATTCGTAAGATTGTCCAGGTACGCAACACACCTTGTGGGTATCGAAAAGATGAAGGTGAGGAGATTCTTAAATGGCTTAAAGCCCTAGTATATTACTCAACTCACCCCGATGGATATCCAAGTATATGTCGATGTGGTGAGAAGAGCCCAACTTCTGGAAGATGCAACGGAGATGTCTGATCGCATCTGAGAAAGAGATGCCAAGAAGGAGCCAGTAACTAGCTCTAGTAACTTCAAGCCCTCCTTCGAGAAGAAGAGGCCCAATGATGGACGTAACTCCCTTAAAGATGGGCGTAACTTCCAAAAGGACAAGAAGCCAAGATGGAATGATAAACAAATTGTCCCTTTTGTTACCCCATCAAAAGAACTATGCAAGCATTGTGAAAAGCCCGGACATAAGGTAGAAAAGTGCTGGAGAAGACTTGGTGATTGTCTTCGCTGTGGGAGTCGGGATCATAGAATCCCGAATTATCCACTCCTCAACGAGCAAGCTCCGCCGGAAAAATTTCCAGTTTCTATCAAAAAGCAAGGTAGACTTCAAGCTCTTAGTGATGCGAAACTTACCGAAGAAGGAGGCATTGTGGAAGGTACTCTTTCTGTTTGCTCAAAGCCCGCCACTATTTTATTTGACACTGGAGCCACGCATTCATTTATATCTAAGATCTTTGTTGATACTTTGCCGATGAGGCTTGTCCCATTAAAACCCAAACTTACTATTACTACTCCTATTGGAGCGGGATCGGAGATTAAATATTTCTACCCTACTAGTGAAGTTCTAGTCAACGGTTACAACCTACCGGCATACTTAGTATGCATGGAGATGGAAGGATATGATATTATTTTGGGAGCTGACTGGTTATCTACATATGGTGCTAGTGTTAACTGTAAATTGGGTACGGTGACCTTTAGTGGGTACCCCAACCTCTTATTTTCTGGTGTCAGGCATTCTAGACACATATCCCTTATTTCGGCCTTTAAAGCTGATAAATTATTGAAGAAGGGTTGTGCGACTTTCTTAGTTTCTATGACTATGGCCAAGCATAAGGAACCCAATCTGGAGGATATTCCTATTGTTCGGGATTATTCTGATGTATTCTTGGATGAGTTGCCTATTATTCCTCCGGAGAGAGAAGTGGCCTTCTCTATTGATTTAATTCCAGGAGCTGCACCTATTTCTAAGGCTCCGTATCGGATATCCCCTATCGAAATGAAGGAGTTAAAAGAAGAACTGATAGAGTTATTGGAGAAGGGATTCATCCGACCGAGTACTTCACTATGGGGAGCCCCTGTCTTATTTCTCAAAAAGAATGATGGGTCAATGATATTGTGTGTTGACTACCGAAAATTGAACCAACTCACAATCAAGAATAAATATCCATTGTCGAGGATTGATGAACTATTTGACCAGATTTTGGGAGCTCGATATTTTTCAAAACTTGATCTCAGATCTGGTTATCATCAATTGAACATCAAGGAAGGGGATATTCATAAAACGGCATTCAAGAGTAGGTATGGACACTATGAGTTCACTGTTATGCCTTTTGGCCTAACCAATGGGCCTGCTGCATTTTTGTAATTGATGAACAATGTATTCAGGCCATACCTTGATCAATTTGTTGTGATCTTTATTGACGACATTTTGATATATTCCAAGTCTAAGATGGAGCATGAAGAACATCTCAAGAAATCCCTCCAATTATTAAGAGATCACAAACTATATGATAAGCTTAGCAAGTGTGATTTCTGGCTAGAAGAAGTTTCTTTTATAGGTCACATAATTTTCCGGAAGGGTATTACAGTCGATCCTTCGAAGGTCGAGGCCGTAAAGAACTGGAAGAGACCTACTAGCGTGACCAAAATTTGAAGTTTCTTGGGATTGGTAAGATATTATAGAAGATTTATTAACGACTTCTCGAAGATCGCTGTATCTTTGACAAGATTGACAAGAAAGGAGATTCCTTACATATGGTCTGAGGAATGTGAGAAGAGCTTCTAGACTTTGAAAGATTGCCTGACTACTGCCCCTATACTCACATTGCCTACTGAAGGAGGAGGATTTGATGTTTATATTGATGCATCCGGAATTGGCTTAGGCTGTGTATTGATGCAACATGGCAAGGTAATCACTTATTCCTCAAGGCAATTGAAAAAGCACGGGGAGAATTATCCTGTGCATGACTTAGAACTGGGGGCTATTATCTTTGCCTTGAAGATTTGGCGGCATTATCTCTATGGTGACGCTTTCATTGTGTATTCCGACCACGAGAGCCTCAAGTACTTATTCTCTCAAAAAGAACTCAATATGAGACAAAGAAGGTGGCTGAAATACTTGAAGGATTTTAATTTCTCTATACAGTACCATCCATGAAAAGGTAATGCCGTAGCAGATGCTCTTAGTCGGAAGCCGATGGCATTATTATCGAACCTAATGATTAAAGAATGGAAATTGTTAGAGCAAATGGCAAACTTAGACCTCAATGTGGAAGAGAAGGGAGAAGGGGTCTTTATTGCAAATATTAGACTCCAACCCAAGTTACACTCAGAAATTAAAGAGTTACAAGATGGTGATCCATTGATTGTTGAAATTAAAGAGAAATTAGATCAACGGCCGGATTTTATTTTGGTGGATGATGTACTTTTTCGAGGAAGAACCTGTGTGCCCGATTGTTCTACCATCAAGAGTAAAATCTTGGAGAAGGCACACCGATCGAGGTACACTATTCATCCTAGTGCCACAAAAATGTATCAAGATCTCAAAAGAACCTTTTGGTGGCCTAACATGAAAAGAGAGGTAACCGAGTTCATGAGCCAATGCTTGGTTTGCCAACAAGTTAAAGCCGAACATCTCAAGCCGGCTAAGCTAAAACCTCTCGAGATACCGGAATAGAAATGGGATAGTATTGACATGGATTTCATAGTTGGATTGCCAAAGACCCGAAGTGGATTTGATGCTATATGGGTGATTGTGGACCGACTAACTAAGTCCGCTCACTTCTTGTCCATCAAAATCAAATGGACCGTGGATGTTCTAGATACCCTATATATCAAGGAGGTTATAAGGCTGCACAGTATTCCAACTTTTATTATTTCGGATAGAGATCTGAGATTCACCTCTCACTTATGGAAAGGTTTGCAATCATCTTTAGGTACTAGCCTAAATTTTAGTACGGTATTCCACCCTCAGACAGATGGACAAACCGAGAGAACGAATCAGATTATCGAAGATATGTTGAGAGCTTGTATGATTGATTTTGGCGGAAGTTGGCATGAACACTTGTCCTTGACTGAATTTGCATATAACAATAGCTATCAATCTAGCATACAAATGGCTCCTTTTGAAGCACTATATGGCAGGAGTTGTAGATCACCTCTATCCTGGAGTGAAGTTGGAGAGAAAGGATTGATTGGCCCCGATATTATTCAAGATACAACTCATAATATTCAGTTAATCCGTGAAAGGTTGAAAATTGCTCAATCACGGCAAAAGAGTTATGCCGATAATCGAAGAAGATACCTTGAATTTCAATTGGGAGAGCATCTCTTCTTGAAAATTTTACCCACGCGAGGAATTAAAAGTGAAGAGGGGTAATCACGCTGTAACACCCTGGTTAAATATTAAAATATAAAATTAAACTTTTGAAATATGTATTGGAATAAAATATGATAAATAGAAATAAATGAAAAACGTGCGGTTAATTGTCGCTTAAATTATTACATCTCATGTGAAGAAGTAAATAAAAGAAAAGAAAAGGGAATCTAATTCCTGTAAAAATAGAATGACTAATCGAATCACTAATTCAACGTAAGATATATTAAAACGGATTAAAGTATTAACTTGCTATTTAATGACTTCAATAATTTTCTTAGTTAAAGAATATTATTTATTTTGAAAATATAGAAATTATATCAATAAAAAATAATTATTTTTCTACAATAACCATAAAAAGAATTTCATATTCCAAGATGCAATCGAATTTTTCTATGATGATTTGAATTTAATAGGTATAAATTAAATTAATTGAATTTCACCTGTAGTCCAAAGTTTTGACTAATTTCTAAAAATATGGAAAACATTATATTCTTATAGAGAACGAAATGTTAAACAATAATGTCAACTGGGTTGACCCCTAATAAAAATTTGATTAGACTGAATTAAGGAATTAATGGCCAAATTCGTTGTTTTAATAGATCAATCTTAAACGACCAAATTGGAGCCCAATTCTTAATCAATCGAGCCCAAACCAGGCCCAAATGAAAGGTTAACCCTAGGAGCTCGTTTTCCCTTTGAAACCCTAGCCTCTAGATGCTTCTCTCAATGGCGGCGGCGTGGATTTGGTCAATGTGCGAGATTCTCGGCACTTTTCCCCGTTGGACTCTCGAGTCCAATTCGATCGCTATAACCCTCCATACACCCTATAACTAGAGGGCTTCGACAGACCTAGGCCCATATTTACTTCTCCAACTGGCGGCGTGACCTATGGTAGCTGATCGAGGGTGAATTAGGGCGAGGATCGAAGACGTGTTCACGGATTAGGGTTTTCTTCGCACTGTCTAACTTTTGATCTAAATTGGTAGGTTAATCTCGGGCTAAACCTAAATTAAAATATGCTAATATGTAAAGCTTGACGTTAGCCATCTATTGGTCGTATTTTGCCCAATTTTTGTCATCTATACCATGCGTATTTATAATTTCATTGAAAGCATGTGATTAGGGTTTTCTACCTTCCTTTTCTGTTTGATTTGTGTAGGCTAATCAAAGTCAAATCTTGAAATTGATCATGCCATGTTTTACATTTTTACGTCCACTATCTATTGATAGTTGATTGCCCAATTTTCATGCCGTATTTAGGTCTTAATCGTGCTTTTATCAAACATGTGTCACGTTCGCCGTTTTTGGGCTCGGTTTCGGTGAAACGGTCCTACCAGGGACCGCTAGGTTTAAAGCGGTCACGCGATAGATTGTTTACCATCTTCAGGCAGCCGGGTGACAGACCGCTTTTGGCAGCATGGCATTAATAAAACTAGGGTTCACACCGAAGCTTGGTGGCCTTCCTCTCGACCGTTTCTGGTCATCAGGCGGTCTGCCCATGACCGTTTTCACCCCTGTTGTAGTAAAGTGTATTGAGCGTCCCGTCATGTTTTGTCTTGTTAAACAGCTTGTTGGCCAGGCCAATTATATGGTATTAACGCACTAAAACTAGGGTTTATGAAACATATGAATTAAGTTTAAACTCTCTTTCTTATAATTGTTCTATCCAATCTTTCATGTATTTGAAAAGGAAGTAGGTTAATGCTTTATAAATGGAATTGGTCTTACTTTCACTTCTATTATGAATGGTTCAGAATTGTGTTAAGGTCTACGCACTGGTGGAAATGATTGGATCGATCGCATTCATTTTTCGCTTGTTTATAAGCCTAATTTCTTGAACATGAGTTCCTCTCTGTCGGATACTCCTTTCGCCGGACTAGGTGTTCTTGTTTCAAGGCCTCCGTAAGACCCCGCGAGCCTAGGGTTCCCACTAGGACGCCAGGCAGGTTATACCATCAAAGCCTGTACCTGTCGACTCGTGATTTTTATGCTAGGCAAACCAAGTTCGTATGGCCTGTCTGCCTGGGCCTGCATGTGGCCATGCCTTGGACCGCAAACCAACCCCTGTGGTCATCCCCCAGACCATTTTGTTCAGACTAGCTGGGCTTCATTCTTTGGCCCAGTAAAGACTCTAGCGGTCCAGTATAGACCATTTTTATGTTGATTGCGGTTGTTCCTTGACCGCCTCATAGCCAATTTTTCTGGATGTGTGATTTCATGGTTTGATTGCATATTATTCCCGTTAGCCTCTCGAGGCTATTCTATCCCAAGAATGTGACCTTGATGGGTCTATAGCGTAATCCTTTCCTTGCACGTCATTCCCTATAATGACTTATGTATGAATATTCCTTCTCGTTAAAGAGCTTATCCTTGGAAATCCTTCAAGAATTTCCTTTTCCTACATGTATCGTCTTTTGCTACATAGCTTGACCTTGGAACTCTTGGCCATTAAATATTATGGATGTCTAGATTTCGTGGGATCTCTGATCCAACCAATCAATGCCAAGGCAATCTTTATAAAGGGCCCAGTCTGGTCCTGGGAGGAGCACCCAAAGTGTACTTGTGCCCCGGAGATATGAATGACTAGATGTGGCATTGTCATCGAGTACTATCTAGCATGTTAAGTCTATGACATTCCACACTCTCGTGATACTTGCTATACTTGCTTGAATGCATGAAGTACCTGCTTGCGTGACATGACTTGACTTGATAAATGGCCATTCACATGAAGTTATAGTTACTTGCTCTTGATATCTTGACTGTAATATCTCCATTCCAGCCTTATGTTAGTAATCACCTATTCGTGCTGTTTATTTAGTCTGCTTTACTCGTATTTTTACGCATCGTTTATGCATCTTCATGAAATAGTAAATTATTTAAATACTGCCTGGTGATAGAGTGTAATTCCTACTGAGCTTCTCGCTCACTCCCTACTTTAACATTTTTCAGGTAACACGGTAGATGGATGCTTGAAACTGGGAACGGGTCAGCATGATCGAGTGAACCTGGAACATAGATACCTGAGTCTTTTATTTCTTGAGTCTAGCTGTGTGTAGTAAGTCTTGTTATTCTCTTTTCCTTATTTTTCTTTTATTGAGTCCATTATTATAGCAATTGAGTCAGATTTGTAAACTTAAATTCTCAATGTCAATAAAATTATATTTTTCTCAAAATTAATGGCCTCCATGTGTTTGAATATTTTTATTGTGTTTATTTATTTCCTGCTCTAATTATCATGACTGTTTCGTTGCCACGTTCCGAGCATCGCTTCCCGCTGCTATCGGTTCGGGGCGTGACAGAAGTGATATCAGAGCCTCGGTTGTTTGAGTCCTAGGCTCTTGTCCATAAGTATAGGTTACCCTAAGTAATAGGTCGTGTGACCTGTGTCATTCATTCATGTCACCTGGTGAGATTGGGTAGTGCCTCGAGTTAGGCAATAAAATATGTATAAGATTGCGTAGCACAACGCGTAAGGGTAATAAAAATTTTAACGTTATAATTATTTTGTAGGTATTTAAGCTCTTTTTGACATGAAAGCGAGAGGGTCCACGAGTAAGCTACGGTCTGGTTCCGTTAAAAGGTGGTGAGTCTGTTGTAAAGAAATTCGAAGTAATAAGAAGAAAAAGAATAACCTTTTGCAAATGAAATGTTTTCACTGTCACAAAATTGGTCATCTAATCAAGGAGTGCTGGCGAAGGAGCGAAGCGTGTCTTCGTTGCGGAAATAAAGATCATATAATGACTAATTGCCCTAAGCTACTTCCACAAGAAAAAACACAAGGAGAATTGGAACCGATTTCTATCAAATGAGAAATTATATAAGGTATCATTCTCCCTCACCCTTAACGATAGTTAAATTCTTTTGCATTCCCTTAGTTATATGATTAACATGTTATTTTGAATGGATAAGATCATCTTATTTAACTATTTGAATAGCTAATGGCGATCGACGAATTTGGAGACCAAATTGCTTGAAGTGGGGGAGGATGTAACATCCCGGTTAAATAATAAAATATAAAATTAAAATTTTGAAATATGTATTGGAATAAAATATGATAAATAGAAATAAATGAAAAATGTGCAGTTAATTATCGCTTAAATTATTACATCTCATGTGAAAAAGTAAATAAAAGAAAAGAAAAGGGAATCTAATTTTTGTAAAAATAGAATGACTAATCGAATCACAAATTCAACGTAAGATATATTAAAACGGATTAAAGTATTAACTTGTTATTTAATGACTTCAATAATTTTTTTAGTTAAAGAATATTATTTATTTTAAAAATGCTAAAATTATATCAATAAAAAGAAATAACTATTTTTCTGTAATAACCATAAAAAGAATTTCATATTCCAAGATACAATCGATTTTTTCTATGATGATTTGAATTTAATAGGTATAAATTAAATTGAATTTCACCCATAGTCCAAAGTTTTGACTAATTTCTAAAAATATGGAAAAAATTATATTCTTATAGAGAACAAAATGTTAAACAATAATGTCAACAGGGCCAACCCCTAATAAAAATCGGATTAGACTGAATTAAGGAATTAATGACAAAATTCGTTGTTTTAATAGATCAATCTTAAACGACTAAATTGGAGCCCAATTCTTAATCAATCAAGCCCAAACCAGGCCCAATCAAAAGGTTAACCCTAGGAGCTCATTTTTCCTTCGAAACCCTAGCCTCTAGATGCTTCTCTCGACGACGATGACATGGATTTGGTCAATGTGCGATATTCTTGGCGCTTTTTCCCTGTTGGACTCTCGAGTTCAATTCGATCGCTATAACCCTCCATAGACCCTATAACTAGAGGGCTTCAACAGCCCTAGCCCCCTATTTACTTCTCCAACCGGCGGCGCGACCTGTGGTAGCTGATCGAGGGCAAATTAGGGTGAGGATCGACGACGTGTTCACGGATTAGGGTTTTCGTAGCACCGTCCAACTTTTGATCTAAATTGGTAGGTTACTCTCGGGCTAAACCTAAATTAAAATATGCTAATCTGTAAAGCTTGATGTTAGCCTTCTATTAGTCCTATTTTGCCCATTTTTTGTCATCTATACCATGCGTATTTATTATTTCATTGAAAGCATGTGATTAGAGTTTTCTACCTTCCTTTTCCGTTTGATTTGTGTAGGCTAATCGAAGTCAAATCATGAAATTGATCATGCCATGTTTTGCATATTTACGTCCTCTATCGATTGATAGTTGATTGCCCAATTTTCATGCCGTATTTAGGTCTAAATCGTGCTTTTATCAAACATGTGTCACGTTCGCCATTTTTGGGCTCGGTTTCGATGAAACGGTCCTACTAGGGACCGCTAGGTTTAAAGCGGTCACGCGATAGACAATTTACCATCTTCAGGCGGCCGGGCGATAGACCACTTTTGGCAGCATGGCATTACTAAAACTAGGGTTTACACCGAAGCTTGGCGGCCTTCCTCTCGACCGTTTCTGGTCATCAGGCGGTCTGCCCATGACCGTTTTCACCCCTGTTGTAGTAAAGTGTATTGAGCATCCCGGCATGTTTTGTCTTGTTAAACAGCTTGTTGGTCAGGCCAATTATATGGTATTAACGCACTAAAACTAGGGTTTATGAAACATATGAATTAAGTTTAACTCTCTTTCTTATAATTGTTCTATCCAATCTTTCATGTATTTGAAAAGGAAGTAGGTTAATGCTTTATAAATGGAATTGGTCTTACTTTCACTTCTATTATGAATGGTTCAGAATTGTGTTAAGGTCATACACTTTGGTGGAAATGACTGGACCGATCACATTCGTTTTCTGTTCAAGGCCTCCGTAAGACCCCGCGAGCCTAGGATTCCCACTAGGACGCCGGGCAGGTTGTACCATCAAAGCCTGTACCTATCGACTCGGGATTTTTGTGCTAGGCAAACCAAGTTTGTATGGCCTGTCTGCCTGGGCCTACATGCGGCCCTGCCCTGGACCTCAAACCAACCCCTGCGGTCATCCCCCAGACCATTTTGTTAAGACTAGCTGGGCTTCATTCTTTGGCCCAGTAACGACTCTAGCGGTCCAGTATAGACCATTTTTATGTTGATTGCGGTTGTTCCTTGACCGCCTCATAGCCAATTTTTCTAGATTTGTGATTTCATGGTTTGATTGCATATTATTCCCGTTAGCCTCTCCAGGCTATTCTATCCCGAGAATGTGACCTTGATGGGTCTACAGCGTAATCCTTTCCTTGCACGTCATTCCCTATAATGACTTATGTAAGAATATTCCTTCTCGTTAAAGAGCTTATCCTTGGAAATCCTTCAAGAATTTCCTTTTCCTACATGTATCGTCTTTTGCTACATAGCTTGACCTTGGAACTCTTGGCCATTAAATATTGTGGATGTCTAGATTTCGTGGGATCTCTGATCCAACCAATCAATGCCAAGGCAATCTTTATAAAGGGCCCAGTCTGGTCTTGGGAGGAGCACCCGAAGTGTACTTGTGCCCCGGGGAGATGAATGACTAGGTGTGGCATTATCACCGAGTACAATCTAGCGTGTTAAGTCTATGACATTCCACACTCTCGTGATACTTGCTATACCTGCTTGAATGCGTGAAGTACATGCTTGCGTGACATGACTTGACTTGATAAATGGCCATTCACATGAAGTTATAGTTACTTGCTCTTGATATCTTGACTGTAATATCTCCATTCCAGCCTTATGTTAGTAATCACCTATTCGTGCTGTTTATTTAGTCTGCTTTACTCGTATTTTTACGCATCGTTTATGCATCTTCGTGAAATAGTAAATTATTTAAATACTGCCTGGTGATAGAGTGTAATTCCTACTAAGCTTCTCGCTCACTCCCTACTTTAACAATTTTTAGGTAACGCGGTAGATGGATGCTTGAAACTGGGAACGGGTCAGCATGATCGACTGAACCTGAAACTTAGAGACCTGAGTCTTTTATTTCTTGAGTCTAGCTGTGTGTAGTGAGTCTTGTTATTCTCTTTTCCTTATTTTTCTTTTATTGAGTCCATTATTATAGCAATTGAGTCAGATTTGTAAACTTAAATTCTAATGTCAATAAAATTATATTTTTGTCAAAATTAATGGCCTCCATGTGTTTGAATATTTTTTATTATGTTTATTTATTTTCTGCTCTAATTATCATGACTATTTTGTTGCCACGTTCTGAGCATCGCTTCCTACTGCTATCGGTTCGGGGTGTGACAGAAGTGGTATTAGAGCCTCGGTTGTTTGAGTCCTAGGTTCTTGTTCATAAGTATATGCTACCCTAAGTAATAGGTCGTGTGGCCTGTGTCATTCATTCATGTCACCTGGTGAGATTGGGTAGTGCCTCGAGTTAAGCAATAAAATATGTATACGATTGTGTAGCACAATGCGTAAGGATAATAAAATTTTTAACCTTATAATTATTTTGCAGGTATTTAAGGTCCTTTTGACATGAAAGCGAGAGGGTCCACGAGTAAGCTAAGGTCTGGTTCCGTTAAAAGGTGGCGAGTCCGTTGTAAAGAAATTCGAAGTAATAAGAAGAAAAAGAATAACCTTTTGTAAATGAAATATTTTCACTGTCACAAAATTGGTCATCTAATCAAGGAGTGCTGGGGAAGGAGCGAAGCGTGTATTCGTTGCGGAAATAAATATCATATAATGACTAATTGCCCTAAGCTACTTCCACAAGAAAAAACACAAGGAGAATTGGAACCGATTTCTATCAAATGAGGAATTATATAAGGTATCGTTCTCCCTCACCCTTAACGATAGTTAAATTCTTTTGCATTCCATTAGTTATATGATTAACATGTTATTTTGAATAGATAAGATCATCTTAGTTTAACTATTTGAATAGCAAATGGTGATCGACGAATTTGGAGACAAAATTGCTTGAAGTGGGGGAGGATGTAACACCTCGGTTAAATAATTAAATATAAAATATAGAATTTAAAATTTGAAATATGTATTGGAATAAAATATGATAAATAGAAATAAATGAAAAATGTGCGGTTAATTATCGCTTAAATTATTACATCTCATGTGAAGATGTAAAAATAGAATGACTAATCGAATCACAAATTCAACGTAAGATATATTAAAATGGATTAAAGTATTAACTTGCTATTTAATGACTTCAATAATTTTTTTAGTTAAAGAATATTATTTATTTTGAAAATGCTAAAATTATATCAATAAAAAGAAATAATTATTTTTCTACAATAACCATAAAAAGAATTTCATATTCCAAGATACAATCGAATTTTTCTATGATGATTTGAATTTAATAGGTATAAATTAAATTAATTGAATTTCACCCGTAGTCCAAAGTTTTGACTAATTTCTAAAAATATAGATAAAATTATATTCTTATAGAGAACAAAATGTTAAACAATAATGTCAACTGGGCCGACCCCTAATAAAAATTTGATTAGACTAAATTAAGGAATTAATGGTAAAATTCGTTGTTTTAATAGATCAATCTTAAACGACCAAATTGGAGCCCAATTCTTAATCAATCGAGCCCAAACCAAGCCCAATCGAAAGGTTAACCCTAGGAGCTCATTTTCCCTTCGAAACCCTAGCCTCTAGATGGTTCTCTCGACGACGACGACATGGATTTGGTCAATGTGCGAGATTCTCGGCGCTTTTTCCCCGTTGGACTCTCGAGTCCAATTCGATCGCTATAACCCTCCATACACCCTATAACTAGAGGGCTTCGACAGCCCTAGGCCCCTATTTGCTTCTCCAACTGACGGCATGACCTGTGGTAGCTGATCGAGGGCGAATTGGGGCGAGGATCGACGACGTGTTCGCGGATTAGGGTTTTCTTCGCACCGTCCAACTTTTGATCTAAATTGGTAGGTTACCCTCGGGCTAAACCTAAATTAAAATATGCTAATCTGTAAAACTTGACGTTAGCCTTCTATTGGTCCTATTTTGCCCAATTTTTGTCATCTATACCATGCGTATTTCTTATTTCATTGAAAGCATGTGATTTGGGTTTTCTACCTTCCTTTTCCGTTTGATTTGTGTAGGCTAATCGAAGTCAAATCTTGACATTGATCATGCCATGTTTTGCGTATTTACGTCCTCTATCTATTGATAGTTGATTGCCCAATTTTCATGCCGTATTTAGGTCTAAATCGTGCATTTATCAAACATGTGTCACGTTCACCGTTTTTGGGCTCGGGTTCGGTGAAACGGTCGTACCAGGTGTAGACACGCTAAAATCGATACTATGATGAGTAAATCTCATGTCACCACATGATGCCCTGAAGTGGACTTCGATATTGGCTTAATACGATATTTTTCTATTTTTCTGGAATATTTGTAATTAGCGACTATCAATAGGGCGTCATTTAATTGACGACTCTATGGGTGTCGTTATTTAATTAATTAGTGACCGCACGCGTAGGCGTCATTCCCTGATTTTACAAGTTCTATTCAAAATCAAATTCAAGGAATTAACGTCTAGCTCAAAGGCGCTCATTAATTGATGCCATTACGTGAAGGCGTCATTTCCTATTTTTCAAATATGGAAAGTCATTTATTTTTATAAATTAATCCAAGAATTAGCGACTGCGTGCACGGTCGTCATTTTAATTAGCGACCACCCTGATGTCGTCATTTATCTTCCATGTCCGCTTCTGCTACTGCTTCTTTGCAAAGGTAATCCTTCTATCTTTTGATCTTGATCCTTTCCATGGGAGTAAATCCATTTTCTAGAAGTTTATCCCTAGTTTTAATCCCATTAGAACTAGGTTTCAAGCTCTATAAATACTCTTCCTTGAAGGCCACCCGCGAGAGAGATAGATCTAGCAGAGAAGGGAGATTCCAGTTGAGAAGAGAGAGACTTCTGTTAGCGAGAGAGATTCCTGTTAGCAAGAGTAGAGAGATCAGGTTTTTGTTTTACTAACAATTCTCTTGTAGATTTCTCTACGGTAGTTCCCACGGTGGTCTTCTTCCTCCGACGATCTTCCTGCTACGGCTGAAGCTCCCTCTGTTTCTCTTCCTTTACTGCTGTTGCAACAGCAGAAAGGGCACCTTCTCTTTAATTTTCTTTATTATTCATCTCACGCTTACCTCTCTAGCAATTTTTGCTAGAAATAGTCATCACGTTTAGCTTCTTTGCATATCATATACTACTTGCTTTGCATCCATAGCATATCTCCCATCCTTTTACTCCTCTTTGGGGTTTAAAACAAAACACACAAGGTGTGTTTATGCCCATGTTGCATAGTCTCCTTTCTTATGAGCATTGACACTACACACTTTGGCTAATCAATTGTTGCTTTGCTTGTTTTTGCTTGTCTTATAAGGGTAATCAAGATAAGAACCCCCTTCATCGGCCGACCGGTAGAAGGAGGAAGAAAGGACTCGCAATCTCACCCGCTTCTTCACAAGATACATGCAATCATCCTTTTATTTTTTTGAGGTAACCCCTCTGGTGATCACACTCCTCTAGAGCATCACATGCTCCCTTTTATTCCTTTTCTTATTATTTCCCACCACATATCATCATATCATATATCTCTACCTTCCTTCTTTTCTTTTCTTTTCTTTTAAAAAAATTAAATCTTCTTTCTTTTTTTTTAATGTCTATGTGACACGTTCACAAATTGACGATCACGGTGGGACTCTTGCTATTTTTATTTTGATTACCGTACCCCTCCTTTGGCAGCCACGTGTGCCCCTCCCTTTGGCACCCTCGCGTGCCCCTCCTTTGGCACCCACGTGTGCCCCTCCTTAGTGCTCCACGTAGCACACTCCCTTTGTTCACCACGTGCACACCTCCCACTGAATTAGCCAATTTATAAATTGTTCATAGCATTTTTAAAAAGAAAATTTGATTTCTGTTAGCTTTTATATCACTATATGTTCTCTGAAACTGATTAGCGACTGCTCTCCAGCCGCTATTTTCATAATCAGTGACCGCTCACAGAGGTGATGTTTCAATTATTTTTGATATTTTCATTATTTTTATAATCAACGCCCCTCCACAGAGGCGTCATTCACGCATTCAACGCCTAACTCCAAGGCGTCATTTTTCAGTTACTTTTGTTTCATCTTATACAGTGGTCACTATTCACTGCTAATTAACGCCCCTCCACAGAGACGTTATTCACATATTCAGCGCCTCACACCAAGGCTCTATTTCACTTTACTGTTCACTGTTTATCACGGTTTTACTATGATTAGCGACTGTCATACAGCCGCGGTTTACTGAGGCAGCGACTGCTGTGAGGTCGCCATTTTGTTCTATTTTCACAGAACCTTGATTGTTACCATTATCTTCACCTGTTGGCTGCACTTGTTGATTATATGCTTATTGCTGATTGATCTATCTGCATTAGCTTGCATTCTAGGGCATTTGGTTGAGAGACCTGCTCTCTCTACACTCCTAGGATTCCATACCCTTTTCTTGGAATTGGAAGGACCCTCCATTGATGTCACGCCCCGAGCCTTTATTACAGCGGAAGACTCGCTCGGGGAGCGCGAACAGCCGGCATGGTAAGCCTCTTGCAAGCAAGAATCTATTAGAGCGCAAGACAATCACACAAGTAAATGCAATTGCACAAGATTTAATCAAACTTTAACTTTATTTCATAATGCTCAATATTCAAGATACAATCACTAATTTGATTTCCATTCTACTAGACTCAAGAAATAGGAAAATTACATTGACTCAATCTAGACACTTTAACTTCCTAAGTCTTCACTCTCATCTTTATAACACTTTCACTCGCTTCCGGACCCGCTACTAGTATAGTCCGAATCCGAATCCGAACTATTTCCATCTCCTGAAAAACATTGGAAAGTAGGTCATGAGCACACTTGCCCAGTAGGTATCTTCGCATCAACATGAAGGCACTATTTAAGTAATTATCATTTTAGTCTCTAAAGAAATAAGGTAAAATCATGCAAATGCGAATCAATCATGCGATCAAATCAATAGAAACAAGATAACCATGTAAGATAGAATGATCAAGAATGAGCTAGCAAGAATATAACAAGAACATGATATTGGCCTTCCATGAACAAGAATGTAACGAGATTGTACTAGCAAGCCACATATTCCTCACTTTAGCATCTTATGCTTAAGAGCAAGTGCTTCGTGAATTTCTGTGGAATATCAAGCAAGAATGTCATGTTGTGCCGTGGATCTTCACTTATTTATAGAAATAGTACTCCCAGCACAATGCGACGCCAGTAGCATCATACCCCATGGTTTATAAAATAGTATGTTTATGGCAATCAGTCGAGGGGACTAGCATAGAGCACTTGAACACAATCAGTACTCGATCGCATCTTCAGTTATAAATTAAGCTACTTCTACGCAGTATAACAGTAATGTATGGCCAAGAATATAGCACTTCCAATAATTCCATGATAACTAAAATCAATGAATGAATGCTTCAACATAAGAATGTAGGAGTCAAGAAATAGACTTTAAACAATGTCATGCTCATAGAAATAAATCGACAGCATAACGGTATTTTCCTTAACTTCCATTTCTTTTAGATCAATTTAAGCAATATGATAAGTTCTAGATCATCAAGGTTTGTCTAGAATCATTGGAACATCAACCCTTGGTCAAACCTTGGGTTAACATAAACAAGCTATGTAACGGTCATTTGCTGGGCCGTTACATGATGTAACGCGCCAGTAATAGGCCGTTACAGTGATCCGAGTCCAGAAGGATAAAAATAGACCCAGAGGAATGTGACGGTCTGGTACTGGGCCATTACGTGATCCTGACGATCCAGTTCAAGGCCATTACATTTCAAGAATCAAAACCACGATAGAGTGTTCTAATTAATAGACTTTCATTGGTACAACCAACTCGGCGTCCTAGTGGGAATCCCAGGCTCGCGGAGAATTACGGAGGCCTTGAAACAATGATTTCCTAGTCCATTGGAAGGATTATCCAATAGAGAGGTCCTCATGTCTAAGATTGTGTTCCTATAGTGCAAAGTATGAACTAATGACAACATACCGGAATATGTGCCATGTACTTATAGAATTGACTCTATTGACAAAGAGAGACATGTATAATCAATGTGAAAATCGTGGTGAACTCCGTCAATACAACGTCTAAAAGTCATGCTTTATAATACAAGACTATAGAATTTTGGCATGAAATTAACATATCCTTAAAATATCATTAAGATATCAAAACATGCAATACCTATCATGCACAATCAGATATCCAAAAAAAATCATATAATCAGGTTAAAACTTAAGTAACTATGCTTAATCAATAAATAATCTTGGCAAGTTATTTTCTGTCTTAGGGTTGACAGAACGCAGGATATAACGGTCTTAAGAGGGGGCGCCACAGTGAAAGTGATGGTCATGATCAAGCCGTTACATGAATGTAACGCGTCTGTCCAAGTGCGTTAGAAACATCCGTGCAATTCAAATACTACAGAGTTTGTAACGGTCTGTAGTAGGGCAATTACTTGAAAGTGACGGTCCAATGCTAGTGCGTTACAGTATCTGTTAACAGAAAACAATCATAGAAACTAAGAGATCAACTCACATCATGTCTTTTATCAAAACATGATGAGTTTCTAGTCATGTTAACGAAGTAAGGCCATCTATATGCATAGGTAATCATGAATAGATGAATAGTCATGTTTTAATTTCTTAATTTGGCTAAGAGGTGCATGATGTGCATAGAACAAATAAAACATGAAATCAATGCTCTATAATGCATGGAATTCAATCAAATCAGAGGGCTTTTAGTCCTATCATGATGTTTTTGCCGTTCATGAGATAACCTACCTCTTACTTAGACTGTAGTTTCTGAATTTGGTTGAGAACCATGCCCTAGATCCCTTCCTTCTCTTATGACTTTTTCAGCAACTTCTTTAGGCTCTAACTCCACGCCCTCTTGACCTACAGATGTGAAATTCGGAGAGGAGTTAGTCTAAAGTATTGTAAACAAATACCTCTAAAGAACTTACCTGAGATAATGACTCCTTACCTTGCTTCTTTACGTCCCAAAAGTAGGGGTCGCACAGTTAAGAACTATGCCCTATTTATAGAGTTTATGCTAGGGTTTAAGGATTAGATCGAGTTTAGAGTCCTTATTTCATCAAATCCTAATCTCTAAGAGTCCTTAGTAACATTACAAGCCTTCCCAAGTCGATCCATAGTGGATAGGAACATCAAGTTCCAATGAGTTCCTTCACTCACGAATCTTATAGGCATGTAACGGTCTGGAGACCACGCGTTGCATGGATGTAGCGGTCTTACGATAGACCATTACAGTCATCGTAGGTAGAATTTCTAAATCATTAAAACTCTTTTGTTAATTATCCACATCATTATAATTAATACTTATCCTAAAATCCGTGGATAGGCTTGAATACCTTCTAGAATATGGGCCTAACTTAATGGGCCAAAGTTAAAACCTTTTGGACTTTAATTAAATGGGTTGGGTTAATTGATTAACACCACTTGGCCTTATAATGACTTATTAATCAAATAAACCATTTATAAATAAATTTATTTAGGCCTTTATTATTTATGAAGTTCTGGGGCACTACACCCTCCCCCACTTAGAAAGAATTTGGTCCCCAAATTCAATACATGGATTGAGGAGAGTGTACTTACAGTCAAACAATTCCGGGAATCTTTTCTTCATGACCGATTCTGTTTCCCATGTTGCTTCATAAGGCCATGCTTTCTTCCATTGAATCTTAACCATAGGAATGACCTTATTTCTGAGTTGACGTACTTCTCGTTCCAAAATCTTCATTGGCGTTTGTTCATATGTCAAGTCCTTCTGAATCTCCAGATTGTCATAAGTGATAATGTGATCTGGATCATACACATACTTCTTCAGCATCGAGACGTGAAATACGTCATGAACTCCTACTAACTGTGGTGGCAAAGCCAATTTATAAGCCACTTCACCGATCCTTTCGAGGATTTCAAATGGACCGATAAATCTTGGAGTTAGCTTTCCTTTAATGTCAAATCTTCGAATACCACGACGCGGATAAACCTTTAGATATACATGTTCTCCTACTTGAAATTCCAAGTCGCGCCTTCGATTGTCAGCATAAGATTTCTGCCTATCTTGTGCCATTTTCATCCTTTCCTGAATGAGCTTGATTTTCTCTGTAGAATCTCTGATAAGGTCGGGGCCTAGAAATTGCCTTTCCCCTATTTCATTCCAACATATTGGTGATCGACAACTTTTCCCATATAGAGCTTCAAAATGTGCCATTTGTATGCTTGCTTGATAGCTGTTGTTATATGTAAATTCTACCAAAGGCAAGTGATCATGCCAACTTCCTCCAAAATCAATGACACAAGCCCTGAGCATATCTTCTATCACCTGATTTGTCCTTTCTATTTGACCATCAGTTTGTGGATGGAAAGCGGTGCTAAAATTCAATCTAGTCCCAAGTGAATGTTGTAGGCTCTTCCAGAATTGTGATGTGAATCGGGGATCTCTATCTGATACAATAGCGACAGGGACTCCATGTAACTTGACAATTTCTTTTATATATAGTGCTGCTAGAATATCTACAGACCATCGACTTTTTATTGGTATGAAATGTGCATATTTAGTCAATCAGTCTATAATTACCCATATTCCATCATGTCCACCTCTTGTCTTAGGTAGTCCCATAATGAAATCCATTCCTATGCTCTCCCATTTCTATTCCAGAATACTTAAGGGATGTAATTTACCTGCAGGTCTGAAATGTTCCGCCTTCACTTGTTGACATGTGAGACACCGAGATACGAAGTCAGCTACTTCCCTCTTCATATTGGGCCACCAAAAGTTTCTTTTGAGATCCTGATACATTTTTGTACCTCCTGGATGAATGATATACTTTGATTTATGTGCTTCTTCTAAGATCAATTTCTTTGTATCTTCATGATCGGGTATACACATTCGGCCCTTGAATAGCATTCTTCCATCTTCGGATATAGAAAAATCCGGTCTTTGTTCAATATTGGCCTTAATTTCTAGTAAAATTGGGTCATCCTCTTGTAACTTGGCCAAATCCTCAATCAATGTTAGTTGAGCTCGGATTTTTGCCATGAAATAATTATCTTCCTTAATGTCAACATCTAGATTCAATTGAGCAAATTGAGGAACAAGGTTAGTCATACTAATCATGAGACTTGATAACATACCCATTGGTTTCCTGCTGAGTGCATCTGCTACAGCATTTGCCTTGCCAGGGTGATATTGAATAGCGAAATCGAAGTCTTTAAGATATTCCAACCATCTCCTCTGCCTCATGTTAAGCTCTTTTTGAGAAAATAAATATTTCAAACTCTTATGGTCTGAATAGATAGTGAATTTTTCTCCATAAAGATAATGACGCCAAATTTTCAAGGCGAAAATAACTGCTGCTAATTCCAAATCATGTACAGGATAATTTTCTTCGTGACGTTTCAATTGTCTTGAAGAATAGCAAATCACCTTTCCATCTTGCATAAGGACACACCCTAAGCCAATTCCAGATGCATCCGTATATACTTCAAATCCAGCACCCTCTATTGGTAGTGACAAAACAGGGGCTGTTGTAAGATGATTCTTAAGACTTTGGAAACTCTTTTCATAGTCCTTCGACCAGATAAAAGGATTTTCTTTTCTGGTAAGTCTAGTTAAAGGAACCGCGATCTTTGAAAAGTCCTTTATGAATCTTCTATAATAACCTGCTAGACCCAAAAAGCTTCTCACTTCAGACATAGTTGTTGGTCGACTCCAATCTCTGACAGCTTTTACCTTAGAAGGATCCACAGCAATACCTTCTTTTGAAATAATGTGGCCTAGGAACGAGACTTCCTTGAGCCAAAATTCACACTTATTGAGTTTGGCATAAAGTTTACGTTCTCTAAGTGTTTTCAAGGCTATCCTTAGATGTTCTTTATGTTCTTCTTTTGTCTTGGAGTATATCAGGATATCATCGATGAAGATGACGATGAACTGATCTAAATATGACTGGAAGACACTGTTCATAAGTTGCATGAATACTGCTAGGGCATTAGTTAACCCAAATGGTATTACCACGAATTCATAGTGGCCATAACGACTTCGAAAAGCTGATTTGTAAATATCCTCTTCTTTGATTCTAAGATGATGATAACCTGATCTTAGGTCAATCTTAGAAAAATATTCTGCTCCCGAAAGCTGATCAAAGAGCTCATCAATATGCGACAATGGGTATTTGTTCTTGATTGTAAGTTGATTCAATCGTCGGTAGTCAATACATAACCTGAGAGAACCATCCTTCTTCTTGACAAATAGAACCGGCGCACCCCAAGGGGATGTTCTAGGTCTGATAAAACCCTTGTCTAGAAGTTCCTGTAATTGCTTCTTTAATTCCTTAAGTTCTGTGGGGGACATCCTGTAAGGGGCTATAGAAACAGGTGCTGCACCTGGAATGAGTTCAATGGTAAAGTTTACTTCCCTCTCGGGTGGTAAGCTAGGTAGTTCGGATGGGAACACGTCCGTGAATTCATTTGCAATAGGAATGTTTGCGAGGATATTTTCCTTAGATTCGGTGACAATGACTGAAGTAAGAAAAACTTCACATCCTTGCGAGATAAGCTTGCAAGAGTGAAGAGAAGATATAATGGTAGGATACTTTTTGTATTTGATGCCAAGAAAAGAAAATCTTGGAAGATCGGGCTTTCGAAAAGATATTATCCTATTTCGACAGTTGATGTAAGCATCATGGTCTACAAGCCAATCTACACCTAAAATGGCGTCATAACCTTTCATATCAAGGCATACTAAGTTTACGGGGAGATTGTGTCCTTCTACCACTACCTCGCAATCAGGATAATAGTTGCTAAGCTTAGTTCCAGGTCCTAAAGGTGTAGTAATAGCGAGATCTGAAGGTAGGGGAACTGATGCAGTTGGTAAGGTTTTTGCAAAAGTGGTGGAGATAAAAGAATGAGAAGCACCAGTATCAAATAGCACGAATGCAGGACGAGAACAGATTTGAAGAGTACCTTCCATGAGCCCATCATTTTGATCCCTGGGCACTTCTTCTTCATCTATAACTGCATTGAGGCGAGCCTGCCTCCTACGTCCTCCATTATTTGGTTGGTCTTTCATAAGGGGGCAATCTGGCACATGATGCTCCCTACTCCCACAGCGCAAACAAGCACCTAGGCGCTTCCAGCATTCTTCAGCCGAGTGGCCGAATTTCTCACAAAAGGTGCACGCCGAGGTGACTTGCTCCTTTTCTTCCTTCACCTTTTTACTACTCTTTTGAGAACTTCCACCGTTCCCGTTCCTTGATCTTTTCTTATTATCACAGCTTTTGTATGGTTCCGTGATGCTGAACTTCTCCTTCTTATAATACCGATCAGAGTGCCGGCTAGATTCTTCTCCCTTTCCTTTCAACCTTTCGACCTTCTCTAAGGTCCTCTCGCATAAATATACCCTTTGAACCATCTCTGCATAAGTGCGGATATTCTGTGTCCCCAGTTGTTGAATGAAACTGGGCCGTAACCCATCCATAAATCGGTTTGCTTTTAATAAGTCTGTACTAATCAAATGTGGTGCATACGGTGCTAGCCTTGAAAACTACAACTCATATTCTGCCACGGGCATCATCCCTTGACGAAGGGAGGCAAACTCCATAGCCTTCCTTTCCTTTACATGCTCGGAGAAATATTTGGCACGGAATAAAGTGAGAAAAACATTCCATGTATGTGGCGCATCGGCTGGAGGTGCCGGAACCGATTTCCACTAAGTGCGAGCATCCTTGTTTAATTGGAACGTAGCTAGACGGACTTTCTCCTGATCAGTGCATTGAATAACATCAAATATCCTATTCATCACGTCGATCCAATTTTTTGCTTCGTCTGGATTGGAAGATCCATAGAAACGCGGAGGATTTAGACTCCGGAAATTGCGATGAAGGTCTCCTGCCCTTGCTCTCGCACCACCTTGTGCTATAGTTTGCAGTGCCTGGGTGAGGCCGGCAACAGTTTGTTGCATAATGTCCCAATCTACGCGATGAGCCATGATAAGAATAATAAGGTACCTGAGAGAAAATAACAACTTGTTATTTCTCATGAATATTGGACTAAGCAAAATAATTCTTAAACTAATTAGCTATCTTATCCCGGGCTCTACCCAATTCTCACATGGGTATGGAAATTTTCTTCCTTAGTTCATAGGTATGGGTCCTTAACCTTGGACTTATCCTATGACATGACTTCTTCCCTAAGTCCTGAGACTTAGCTCTGATACCAACTTAACTGTCACGCCCCGAGCCTTTATTACAGCGGAAGACTCGCTCGGGAAGCGCGAACAGCCGGCACGGTAAGCCTCTTGCAAGAAAAAATCAATCAGAGCGCAAGACAATCACACAAGTAAATGCAATTGCACAAGATTTAATCAAACTTCAACTTTATTTCATAATGCTCAATATTCAAGATACAATCACTAATTTGATTTCCATTCTACTAGACTCAAGAAATAAGAAAATTACATTGACTCAATCTAGACACTTTAACTTCCTAAGTCTTCACTCTCATCTTTATAACACTTTCACTCGCTTCCGGACCCGCTACTAGTATAGCCCGAATCTGAATCCGAACTATTTCCATCTCCTGAAAAACATTAGAAAGTAGGTCATGAGCACACTTGCCCAGTAGGTATCTTCGCATCAACATGAAGGCACTATTTAAGTAATTATCATTTTAGTCTCTAAAGAAATAAGGTAAAATCATGTAAATGCGAATCAATCATGCGATCAAATCAATTGAAACAAGATAACCATGTAAGATAGAATGATCAAGAATGAGCTAGCAAGAATATAACAAGAACATGATATTGGCCTTCCATGAACAAGAATGTAACGAGATTGTACTAGCAAGCCACAGATTCCTCACTTTAGCATCTTATGCTTAAGAGCAAGTGCTTCATGAATTTCTGTGGAATATCAAGCAAGAATGTCATGTTGTGCCGTGGATCTTCACTTATTTATAGAAATAGTACTCCCAGCGCAATGCGACGCCGGTAGCATCATACCCCATGGTTTACAAAATAGTATGTTTCCGACAATCAGCCGAGGGGACTAGAATAGAGCCCTTGAACACAATCAGTGCTCGATCGCATCTTCAGTTATAAATTAAGCTACTTCCACGCAATATAACAGTAACGTATGGCCAAGAATATAGCACTTCCAATAATTCCATGATAACTAAAATCAATGAATGAATGCTTCAACATAAGAATGTAGGAGTCAAGAAATAGACTTTAAACAATGTCATGCTCATAGAAATAAATCGACAGCATAACGGTATTTTCCTTAACTTCCATTTCTTTTAGATCAATTTAAGCAATATGACAAGTTCTAGATCATCAAGGTTTGTCTAGAATCATTGGAATATCAAACCTTGGTCAAACCTTGGGTTAACATAAATAAGCTATGTAACGGTCATTTGCTGGGCCGTTACATGATGTAACGCGCCAGTAATAGGCCGTTACAGTGATCCGAGTCCAGAAGGATAAAAATAGACCCAGAGGAATGTGACGGTCTGGGACTGGGCCGTTACGTGATCCTGATGGTCCAGTTCAAGGCCATTATATTTCAAGAATCTAAACCACAGTAGAGTGTTCTAATTAATGGGCTTTTATTGGTACAACCAACTCGGCCTCTTAGTGGGAATCCAAGGCTCGCGGAGAATTACGGAGGCCTTGAAACAATGATTTCCTAGTCCATTGGAAGGATTATCCAATAGAGAGGTCCTCATGTCCAAGATTGTGTTCCTATAGTGCAAAGTGTGAACTAATGACAACATACCGGAATATGTGCCATGTACTTATAGAATTGACTCTATTGACAAAGAGAGACATGTATAATCAATGTGAAAATCATGGTGAACTCCGTCAATACAACGTCTAAAAGTCATGCTTTATAATACAAGACTATAGAATTTTGGCATGAAATTAACATATCTTTGAAATATCATTAAGATATCAAAACATGCAATACCTATCATGCACAATCAGATATCCAAAAAAAATCATATAATCAGGTTAAAACTTAAGTAACTATGCTTAATCAATAAATAATCTTGGCAAGTTATTTTCTATCTTAGGGTTGACAGAACGCAGGATATAACGGTCTTAAGAGGGGGCGTCACAGTGAAAGTGACGGTCATGATCAAGCCGTTACTTGAATGTAACGCGTATGTCCAAGCGCGTTAGAAACATCCGTGCAATTCAAATACTACAGAGTTTGTAACGGTCTGTAGTAGGGTCGTTACTTGAAAGTGACGGTCCTATGCTAGTGCGTTATAGTATCTATTAACAGAAAATAATCATAGAAACTAAGAGATCAACTCACATCATGTCTTTTATCAAAACATGATGAGTTTCTAGTCATGTTAACGAAGTAAGGCCATCTACATGCATAGGTAATCATGAATAGATGAATAGTCATGTTTTAATTTCTTAATTTGGCTAGGAGGTGGATGATGTGCATAGAACAAATAAAACATGAAATCAATGCTCTATAATGCATGGAATTCAATCAAATCAGAGGGCTTTTAGTCCTATCATGCTGTTTTTACCGTTCATGAGATAACCTACCTCTTACTTAGATTGTAGTTTCTGAATTTGGTTGAGAACCCTACCCTAGATCCCTTCCTTCTGTTGTGACTTTTTCAGCAACTTCTTTAGGCTCTAACTCCACGCCCTCTTGACCTAAATATGTGAAATTTGGAGGGGAGTTAGTCTAAAGTATTGTAAACAAATACCTCTAAAGAACTTACCTGAGATAATGACTCCTTACCTTGCTTCTTTACGTCCCAAAAGTAGGGGTCGCACAGTTCAGAACTATGCCCTATTTATAGAGTTTAGGCTAGGGTTTAAGGATTAGATCAAGTTTAGAGTCCTTATTTCATCAAATCACAATCTCTAAGAGTCCTTAGTAACATTACAAGCCTTCCCAAGTCGATCCATAGTGGATAGGAACATCAAGTTCCAATGAGTTCATTCACTCACGAAACTTATAGGCATGTAACGGTCTGGAGACCACGCGTTACATGGATGTAGCGGTCTTACGATAGACCGTTACAGTCATCGTAGGTAGAATTTCTAAATCATTAAAACTCTTTTGTTAATTATCCACATCATTATAATTAATACTTATCCTAAAATCCGTGGATAGGCTTGAATACCTTCTAGAATATGGGCCTAACTTAATGGGCCAGAGTTAAAACCTTTTGGACTTTAATTAAGTGGGTTGGGTTAATTGATTAACACAACTTGGCCTTATAATGACTTATTAATCAAATAAACCATTTATAAATAAATTTATTTAGGCCTTTATTATTTATGAAGTTCTGGGGCACTACAATTGAGCATTCCATCTCTTTGGATTGGAAATTCCTTTTCCAAGGTCTCCGTAAGTCCCCGCACCCGTGGATTCTCTCACGGACGCCGGGCCGGTTGTACCATTTGAAGTACTCGGAGTTTAGTTAACGCATCCGTTGGTAAGGAGAGAGAAAGAACTTAGTTAACCCAAAGATTACACACAAATTTGCAACTATGACTCACATTGAAGAGAGAGAATTGATTATACTTTTAAAAATCCATCTTCATCTCAAAGAAAACCTTAAAATCTCGGGTTCATTATAACTTGTGTGAACAACTTGCTTGATTGGGTGATTACTTCTTGTTTATATTTGTTGGCTTGAGATAATTTTCTTCCCTTTAACATGTAACTCCATTCAGGTAAAATCATTAACATGGCCAACTATGGATACTCTTATGATGGTTATGAGGAGGGTCAATTTGACCCATCATATGAGGTTCCCCTTCAAGATTCCACCCATTATGAAGGAAACTATGCTCCCTCCCATGCTTATTATTCCCAAGTCCATGTGGTAGACACCACTACTCAAGAGGTTGAGCCTTCCTCCCAAGATCAACCTACCACGCAAAATACATCTGGGGATGCTCCCCCATCTTTTAATCTCAATGATCTTATTCATGCTTTGTCTCAACTAGATGATTCCCAACGTCAGGCGGTTCAAGCCGCTCTAAAAGGGAAATCTGTCCCTTCATCTTCAAACCCTCCTCAGGCCGCGGGTGGCCATTTATCTCCTAATGACCAGGCGGTCTCACATAAGATTCCTTCTCGCCCACCAACTCCTATTATAGTTACGCCAGCTCAACCGGCAAGCCACTCAGCAGTTAGGCCCCAATATCCTCCACCTCCCCAATTCTTAATGAGGCCTATGCCGAATCCGTTCCCTTCCAATCCGACCCCAGTCGAGTCTGACACCAACACTATACTCCTCCAGAAGATAGCTAGTATGGAGGAGCAACTTAAGAAGGTCACGGCACCAAAGAATGCTCTGGAGATTGCTCTCCCTACTTTGCCAGTTTTCCATTTGCCTCTTTCCGAGATGCCAAATTTCCGACGCTACAATGGAATGGGTAACCTGTTCATTCATCTGAAAGATTTCATGTACGAAACATCCTTCTGGCAAGATGATAAGATCTCCTTGGCCTATCTCTTTAGAAGGTCTCTAGATGGTCCGGCACTTGAATGGTTTTATTCCTTGGAGCTGGCCGAAGCCAGTGATTTTGATGTTGTTCAGCGGAAGTTCATACAAAAATATAATGACCGTGTGGGTCCATCTTTGTCGGTCACAGACCTTGTTGCTGAGAAAATGAAGCCCAAGGAGGACTTCATTCTGTTTGCCGATAGGTGGATATCTATGGGAGAAAGATTGAAAGACACCCTTTCGGAAATGGAGCAAGTTAAGATGATTATATCAAATTCTACTCCGCAATTTCGTCATATTTTGGCCATGAATAAGTTGAGCACTATGGAAGAGCTCTATGAGAGAGCTAGATACATACAAACCCAAATGAAAAATTCACCCATCATGGGCATGTTTGAACAGAAACCAAGGCTGGTCAGGAAGAACGCCAATGTTAGCAATAGTGGTGGCACCACCGAGGGCACCGTAACTAATGAGCAGGTGGGTGTGGTCGGCAACCCCACACCTTTCCGCCACCCTAACCCAAGACCTCCGCAACCTCCACAACAACTCTCCTTCTTTAATCCCACTCCCCAAAAAAATACTCCTCCTCGGCCCTTCCATCCTCCTCCGCAAAATCAAGCCGTCCACTCAAACCCCCCAATTCCTCAGCAATACCACCAAGTGCTGCCACCCACCAACTATGGCCCCCAGCAGCCAAGAAGACCACTAGGCCCCAAAAGGGCCCATTACCCGCCATTACCCGAAAGTCTTCCTAACATATTTAACGCACTCATGGCCTCCAACCTACTCACCTTGCCAAAAGAAAGAACGGCCTGGCCCTCTAATGTGGATACCTCTCGGTATTGTGTCTTCCACTGACAGCCCGGTCACAATATAGACCATTGCTTTCATTTCAAGGATTATACCTATGATTTAAATGATCAAGGTGGTATCAATTGGGATGAAATGAGGCAGTTTATTACAACCCTAAAAGCAAGAAGACCTCCTCGGCAGTAGTAGGCTCAGCAGCAAGTTCCACCTCCTCCTCAACAGCAGCAAGCTCCCACACCTCAACCGGACATGGGGATTGTCCATAATCCATTACCAGAGCACCCTCCGAACTAGCAAGTAAACCCTGTTACTTCCTTCTACGAAGTTGAAAGAGGACAAGGGTGGCATGAAGAGAACGTCTCTGTCGGGGCTATAAACTAAACTCCAACTCAACCACGTTGTCCGTTAAGAACATCTCTCCGTCCAACACCTTTTCCCCAATCATCTCGTCCCCTTTTATGCACCACTAACCAAATTCCCTCCACTACCACTAACCCCTTACCGGCTAGACCTCTCCTCATTCACCCTCCATAATCTTCTACACTGCAACAAACCCACCCTCCAGTCACCAATTCCCCGCCTTTGCCGTCTAGGCCACTCCTCATTCGCCCCCCACCAACACCTAATCCCTCCACTGCTACCAACAACCCTCCGCCAGTAAAAACTCCTACACCGCTACCCGCAAATCCCTCATTTTTACCTAGACCCCTCCTCATTCAGCCTACGCCTCCTTCAGCCATTCAGGCGCCCCCTTTTCCTCCTACTGTTATCCCTCCAGCTACTATTACCCCTCAGCCAACAAGGTCCCTCATAAGGGTTCCTTCTTCGGTCACCCCCTTAACATCCGTTAATCCTAATATCCCATCTTCATCCATCAAATCTCCACCTAACCACAACCCGACAGAGGCGCGATTGTCACAAACCATGGTGCTCCGTAGTGGATGGATATTCCATCGTGTATTTCCACCGGGGGAGCCAGAGCCCGCGCAAGGGAATGAGGAGCAAGAACAGGAATCCGTACCGGGCACTCAATATGATTTATTAAAACACTTAGACAAGACCCCGGTAAGGATTTCTATTTTAGAACTGATAAAAAGATCCACCATTCACTAGCAGGCTTTGAAAGAGTACCTACAGAAGGTGATGGTTAATGAGGACATTCCGGCTGAACAGATTACATCAGTCTTGACTCCAGTAAGTGATCAACTGGCCATTATTTTCCATGAGCATGAATTAGCTCCAAAGCCAGCCAGGAAGTATGCCTTGTGCATCCCGGTTGATATTAACAAAGTGACAGTTAAACAATGCTTGGGGGATACTGGAGCATCTATCAACGTGCTGCCTCCTAGCACTCTGAAGATGTGTGACATTCCGAGTAGTCAAATTCGGCCATCCACTATCACAGTTACTGCTTATGATAATACAAAGAAACCTCCTCTGGGAATGATTACTTTAAAAGTTGGGCTGGGTCCGTTCTCAATTACGGCAGATTTCCACATTTTGGATATGGATCCAACCTTCAACGATATTTTGGGTCACCGCGCATCATCAAGGTCACAAGCATGCCTATTTTGCCGTCAGATGATATACACTCAGCAACATCAGTACCTTCCATATGGCCGGCTAATAGGCCTTTATTATCAGTGTTAGATCTTGTCGATCCGCGGCAGGATTTACTAAGGTCTCCAACTACAACACCTGCATCGGTTTTGATACCACCCCTACCCTCCAAGGGCAAGAAAAAGAAAAATATGATAAATACCCCAGGGTGGAATATTTTGATGAAAATGGGGTACAGATCCAGTAAAGGCTTGAGTGTTAAACTCCAGGGAAGAGTAAGACCCATTAAACATCACAAGCTTATTCCCCAGGGCGGCCTAGGGTACAAAAGGCCGAGCAAAGAAAAGTATGACAAAGATAATGAAGAGCCATGCGTCGCCATGACCTCTACCCTCAAAACAGACCAGCAGCCACTCACATAGACTTTATATACTCATTTTGTGAAAGGGACTACTCAACATGACGAGCAGACCATAGTGGTTACTTCTATGTTAGATCACCAAGTTGTGCATGCACGTCAGTTTGCTCGCCACGTAGTCCCGCTAGTCACATATAAAGCTTTGGAGTCCTTGAGGCCCGACAAAAGAAGAAAGTTGGATGACCCGGAATGCGATTGGTATAGATGGTTTGATAAGAATTACATTACCATTGCTTTAAGCCGTCTATTTATGCCAACTGATGCAGAATGGCCGCCACTTATTCATGAGCTGATAGAAAAGCCGGCAATAATTACAGATAAGAGGCAAATGCTGAGTAACTATATAGTTACTGGGGAGCCATATGTGCCATTTGAAGAAGGCTTTACTGTGGACAGGCTGTGGGCCGCCCTTTTCTCTCTTAATTCCATACACCCATCACTCATTACCTTCTGGTGCTCCAAACTATTTGTCCTTGATGTTCCTAGACCACCCACAGTCTTGATTACTCTCTCTCTAGATCTGTTACAAGCTTCCCCAATTCCTCCCTTGCTCCTTGAGTAATTTTCACAACTCTCCATTGCACCCCCGCGTGGGCAATCTCTTATCCAATCTCTTTCTAATCTTTCAATTTCAGCACCACCTCCTATTCCACCCTCCCATTGCTTTATTCTTGAAAACGAAAAAAAAATGTCAAAATTCAAACTTTCCAATCTTCCATCTCTGTTGAAGAGACCTCCTATCTTACTCCGGAGTGTGCCCCGATCCAAGGGTCGCTCTTTCAAGGTTCGTTAGCGGACCTCCTTTTCTCTTCTGATGAGGAGGCTTCTCCTGTACCTTCTCCAGTATCCACTGCGTCTTCCTCTTCTTCTCTTCCTCCTCTAGGTCAGGGTAGTTCATCTAGCTCGTCATCTTGTTCCTCTCCCTCTTCTTCTAAGAGTCTTGGAGTAGCTACTCATAAGAAGGCAAAGGGTAGACAGATTCCCCGTAGGTTCTTGCTAGATCTAGCTAGAAGATGGCGAGCATGTTTAGGTCTTTCTGGTTTCTTAGAGGATTTGATCTTCTTGCCAGAGATAGAATGTGAGGATGTGTGCTCTACAGATGAAGGGTTTGGTGTTTACGAGATTATGAATGATGAAGACCCTATTGAAGAGGGGGATGATGAATACGAAGAATATGAGGATGAGGCTGATGCTTTTGCTAGTGTCATGAGCAGGTTCGACGAACCATCAGCCTCAGTAGAGGAACCCACCAAAGAGATCAATCTGGGTACTGAGGAAAACCCTAGGATTGTCCTCATCAGTAAAAATTTGCTTCCCTCTAAAGAGGAGATGCTCATTCAAGTTCTTCGAGAATATAAGGACATGTTTGCATGGAGTTATGAGGATATGCCGAGTCTGGACCCTATGCTCGTTGAACACCGTCTCACACTTAAGCCAGGATCTGTCCCGGTCAAACATCAGTTAAGACGTTTCCACCCTCACATGGCATTAAAGATGAAAGAAGAGGTCGATAAGCTTCATAAGGCCAGATTCATTAGAGTCGTCCTCTATCCCAATTGGGTGGCAAACATTGTTTCGGTCATGAAGAAGGACGGAAGAGTTAGAATTAACATAGACTTCCGGGACCTTAACCGCGCGTGTCCTAAGGATGATTTCCCCCTCCCTCACATAGATGTGCTAATTGATAATACGGCAGGGTACGAGACCCTCTCTTTTATGGATGGCTTCTCTGGTTACAATCAGATCCGCTTGGCTGAAGAGGATCATGATAAAACCTATTCACTACACCTTGGGGCACTTATTGTTATGTGGTCATGCCATTTGGGCTCAAGAATGCCGAAGCTACTTACCAAAGGGCCATGATGGCTATTTTTCATGACATGATCCACATCTTTATAGAGGTGTATGTGGATGACCTGGTAGTGAAATCAAGAACAAGGATTGAGCATCCTGGGGTTCTGGCCAAAGTCTTGCAAAGAGCACGGGAGTATCAGGTAAAGATGAACCCCAAGAAATGCGTGTTTGGTGTTTCATCAGGAAAGTTGCTTGGATTCATTGTCAGCAAGAGGGGTATTGATATTGATCCCAATAAGGCAAGGGCAATAAGGGATATGCCTCCTCCCGAGAATTTGAAAGAAGTTCGAGGATTGATCGGGAGATTACAATTTATTCGTCGGTTTGTCTCCCAACATTCACAAAGGTGTAGGCCATTTTACGAGCTTACTAAACCGGGAGTCAAATTTAATTGGAATGACAAATGTCAGGTAGCCTTTGACGGACTAAAGGATTATCTGGCCAATCCCCCTGTCCTGAGGCCGCCAGTTCTAGGTAAACCACTTGTTCTCTATATATCTATCCTGGATGACTCTGTAGGTGCTGTCCTTGCCAAAATTGATGAAAAAGGAAAAGAGAGGATAGCCTACTACTTGTCTAAGCTTCTCAACCCCTGTGAGCAGAAGTACTTAGCTATGGAGAAGACTTGTGCTTCTTTAGTCTGGGTAGTGCAGAATTTGAAACATTATTTCTTAGCTCACAAGGTTCATCATATTACTCGCATGAATCCTATCAAGTTTCTCCTTGAAAATTCTATTCTCACCGACCGATTGGCACGATGGCAAAGCTTTCTTCTCAGTTTTATATCATCTACATTTAGCAAAAAGTAATTAAAGGCTATGCCATAGCAGAACATCTTGCTCATCACCCTCTCCCTAGATTTGACCATGTTCGCTCGGAGTTTCCAGATGAGGAACTAATGTCCATCAATAAGCCCGATTCAATGTGGACATTACATTTTGATGGAGCTCGGAATTCATAAGGAAAGGGGATCGGCATTGTTCTCCTATCACCTGAGGGTATCACTATCCCGCTTGCTTCTCAGCTCGCATTTCCAGTTACGAATAACATAGTCGAGTATGGGGCTCTTCTAGCCGGACTGCAGGCCACTCATCAATTCGGTGTTACCCAATTGTGAATTATAGGTGATAGTCAGCTTATTCTTCGCCAAGTGCTCATCAAATGTCGCACGCTCAATCCTAAACTTAAACCCTATCAGTAATTGGCTTCCGCTTATGCCAAGCTTTTCACTAAACTAATCTTCGTCCATGTTCCTCGAGATCAGTACATTCTAGCTGATGCTCTCGCTTCTCTCGCTTCTTCCTTGGTTTTCCTTCCCGAAAGGGACTTCCATTCAATCATTGTTCAAAAGCGTCTCACTCCTGCTATTAAAGATCCGGCGTTCCTTAGTATTAAGGAGGAGGTGCTCAAGAAGTTTAAGGAAGGAGGAATCATTGAAAACAAAGAGATCATGTTATTAGATCTAGAGGAAGAGTTGGATGATGAAGAAAAGCCGTGGTATTATGAGATTTCCAAGTATTGTCGGGATCAATCTTATCCTGAAGTTTGCCAAGTATTGTCGGGATCAATCTTATCCTGAAGAGGCTACGGCTGAAGAGAAGAAAGCCATCAGAAGAGTTGCCTAAAGATATGCTCTGGTTGGAGGAGTGCTCTATAGAAGAGGTCTCACTGGAGTTTTGCTCAGATGCCTCGACGATGATGAGTCTTGGAAGGTTGTGGAAGAGGCACATTCAGGAATATGTGGGAGTCATGTCAATAGCCAGATACTAGCTAAAAAAATCCTTAGATTAGGCTTCTATTGGCCCACTCTAGAAGTGGATTGTTCTATTTATGTCCAAAGGTGTGTCAAATGCCAACTGCACGTCGATAAAATTCATTCTCCGACTTCTTCACTCCATCCTATGTCCTCCCCATGACCTTTCTCCATGTGGGCCTTCGATATTATTGGACCTCTTGGTGATTCAAACCTCCTCACAAAATCGAAACCATTTATACTCACGGCCACGGAGTACTTCACCAAGTGGGCAGAAGCGGAAGCTTATGTGGAAATTAAAGCGTCAACCATTTGCAAATTTATAATGAAGAACATCATTGCAAGATTCGGCATCCCAAGTACCATCGTCACCGACAAAGGACCATAGTTCATCTCTCAAGAGCTTCAGAACCTCTGCAACAGGTATAACATTACATTGCATCATTCATCTCCTTATTATCCGCAGGGTAATGGACAAGGAGAGGTGACAAATAAAACGCCAATTACGATCATCAAGAAAACGTGTGAGGCTAATAGATTCATGGATTGGCCAGAAAAGTTGGTTGAAGCTCTTTGGGCTTACCGCACTTCCATTCGTACTCCTACTGGGCAAACCCCTTTCACCCACACTTATGGAATGGAGGCGGTAGTTCCTTATGAGATTCTTATTCCTTCTCTTAGAGTACAACTGGACAATGAGTTTTCTATTGATGAACGCCGTGAATCCCTCCTTGCTCAGTTGGAACTCTTGGATGAGAAACGTCTGGCCGCCGCCGAGCATGCGCACGTTTATCAAAATAAGCTTTGGCATTTTTATCAAAAGAAAATGATTGAGAGAAAATTTAAAGTTGGTGAAATGGTAATCAAAAGAATCTTTGTAAAACCAGGTGGACCTCATTCAAAGCTCCAACCAAATTGGGAAGGGCCCTACGTAATAAAAGAAGTTTATCCAAGCAATGATTACAAACTGGTTAACGCCGAAGGGGAAGAACTGGCTCACCCTTGGATTGGATTGTACCTTAAGAAATACTACCCTTAAGTCTTTAAAAAGAAGAAGAAAAAAAGAAAGAAAAAAGAAAAAAAACATAAAAAAGAGAAGGAAAATTGAAAAGTTACAGGCTGGCATGGTGCATAGGCCGCAAAACTTGAAAATCAAAATCCCTAATTCATTCTTAAGTCTTGGCAATTTAACTTGGGGTCAATACCTGCATACACTACACGTTTTACTCTCAAATTCAAGCGGTTCAAAATTCGAGAAAAGTCAAAGCAAAACTAAGAGTGTAAAAACTTTACCTATTTTCTTTTCTTCGGCTCGCGAGAGGGAGTACGAGTCAGGGAATGCCAACAAACCTACCCGTCGCCCTAGTAGGTGGAAGTCAGGGCCCAAAAGGGAACAACTCTGCAAAGCCCAAGTACAATTAGGTCTTTATTTTTAAAAAGAAGAAAAAGAAAAAGAAAAGAAAAAAGGTGCAAAGTTACAAAAGGAAAGCATGTCAAGAGGGCAAAGTCTCCACAGGGAAAACCCTGGTCGTAAGCATGCATGAATAAGGGCAAAAGGTAAGAAAAATTTCCCTAAGCCAAAGACTGAATCCCAACAAGCACTAGGGTAGGGGAGTGAAGCTTCCCAATTCTCCGAAACCTCTCGTGAGCTTCCTCAACTTATTCTTCACTTCCCCCTCTGTGGTATGTTATAAACTCGAAGGATGGCAAAGTCCGACTAAGAAGGATGGGCCGCGAGAGGATATGAGTAAAAGCACAAGTTGTTAAGCACGTTGACTCTTTGTTAAATCATTTAAGAATGATTAATAAATTTAAGATGGTGATTGTGTAAGGTTTCAAGACTCTTTTGGATCATGTTAAGCCTAATAAAAAAAAACAATCAATAAATAAATAATAAAAAATAAAAAATGTTTTTCAAATTAATGCCTTCATGCGAAGGCGTCATTTCTTTTATTAGCGTCAGTGTACATGTCGTCATTTAAAAATTCCAAACAAAATAAAAATTTCAAAAAAAATAAAAAAATTAACGCATTCATACGAGGGCGTCATTTCTTTTATTAGCGTCGGTCTGCATGTCGTCATTTGAAATTTTAAAAAATGATTTTTCAATTAACGCATGTCCGCGGGGGTGTCATTTCAGTGAATAGCATCATTCTGCAAGTCGTCATTTTAAAATGAAAAAAAATAATAATAAAAATAAAAAATGGTTTCCAATTAACGCAAGTGCATTGGGACGTCAATTCTTTGATTAACATCTTTTGAAGGGTCGTCATTTAAAAAAAAGAGAAAAAATAGAAAAAAAAGAAGAAGAATTTCCTGAATTGAGCCCACTGCCTTTCCTTTTGCCATATCATGTGCTTGGTTGCATTCGTATGTGGGCATTCTTTTATTCCAAGTTTACATTTGTTTGCTTGCATGTTGCATTTTCCTGTGTCTTTGTTATTTGCCTTAATTAATTAAAGGCTTGGCCCATTGACCCATCGTCAAGGTCAGAATAGTGACACCCCCTTACTTATTGAGCAATGGGCCAAGCCAAACAGATGAATTAACCTATTTGTTTAAGTGTGAAATATAGGAACATGGGAAAGGAGAAAGGAAAGAAACAACAAGTCAGGTACACAAGTGCTCAAAATAACAACTCAGGTAACATCATCACACACACACATATATATATATATATATATAAATGCATAAATATCTGAGTACAAAAACATGTGGGTAGAGGAGTACAGCTCTCTCTCTCTAACTCTCACCTCCACCCTCCTCTCTCCTGCTCTCCGCCTCACTGTCGTCTCAGCGACGGGCCTGTGGAGGGGGCATGGACCCCCGGGAAGCAGCAGAAGCCCGAGCCTACTCCTCTGCCTCGTTCCTCTGTCGAGTCGAGGAACCTGCCAGGTAGGCCATGCTGGCGAAGGCGCTGGAGTGTCCTACAGCTCGCGCCCGATCTCGACCCCTCTGAAGTCGCTCCTCTGTGACTCATAACCGCTCCTATGAGGCGCCCAGCTGCGTCCTCAAGTCTGTGAGCTCGCGCTCGCGCACCATCCGCTCCTCCCTCTAACGGGCGCGCTCCCTCCTCTCCATCTCCAAGAGAAGCCTCATCTCTGTCACCTCGCGAGGTAACTCTCCTTGCTGCCTCTGCGCCTCCTCTAGCTCTGCAACGCGCTGATCACGGATGGCAACCTCGGTGCATGCCAGTGCTGTCTGCCTCCTCACCTCCGCTAGCTCTGTGACCTGCATGCATCACATCATATTAACATCATTGAATTTTTTGAAAGTAAATAATGCATATTAATATTATTTTTATGAACTAACCCATGCAGCCATCTCACGCTGTCCTGCCTTGACACAAGTAATCGTGGCTCGAAGCTCCTCAGTCTGTAAGAAACATAAGTTTTTATGAACACAAATAATGATATATTGGAATGCATTTATGAGTATGGTTCTGAACTTACCTATGCTGCAAGGTCGCGTTCTGCTGCCACGGCCCGCTCCACTGCTCCTGCGAGTCGCTACTCCAAGGAAGCAACCTCGGCAGTCGAATCTCTCATCCTCGAGCTCGAGGCCCCTTCTGCACCTCCTGCCACCGCCCCCTACTGGGCACACTACATTCATAAAAGATTGTCAGTGGCTAAAATTTAATAAATTAGGAATCATTAGCATATAGATAGTTGCACTCACCAGGGTCTCCAAGTCTGCCTGCGCAGTGGCGAGCTGAGCCTCCAAACTGTGAAGATGGACTTGCATGTCCATCACCGCTGCATCTCGTGCATCCTGCATTCATCGCATATTAGTTGCATAATAGACATATATCATTTAGGAAAAGAAATGCATTCATACATACCCCTATGACCCTCATCTGGGGTCGGCCGGCGAACCCCTCCCAGTAGCGCCGCAAGTACTCCGAGCTGTCTGCTGCCTGAGAAGTAACACACGTACTGCCACGCTGCCAGTCAGCTTACTGATCTGGGAACCAGATCCGCTAGTCGGTTGCTCTCGTATGCCCTCGGGTCTTCCACCCGATCCCGCGTGGCTCTCCAACCTCGACCCACTCCTGGTGTAGGCCGAGGGTCCTCATCACCAGCTATTGGCACTCAAAATATGATTAACGGTGATCAAGCCTCAAAGATGAATGACACGGCCCACCGAAGCATGGAAGCCGATGAATATCAACATATGGAAGCCCTCTCAAGCTGCCAGAGTCCCAGGTCACCCTATATGAACACCAGGGACTTCACCTTAGGAGAATCAAGATGAAATCACAACCAACCGGCAGTGCGACCAAGCCTGCCCAATGAACTGGCATCGACTCTGTCATGCCGCATACACTACACCCGTTGTTCGACCAAGGACAATGGTCTACCCGGTGTCCCGCCACCTCTTGAAAGACTCTCCTGAGATGAAAGAATGTCCTTGGCTCTTCAGAATGCAGGACCAAGGGCTCTGTCGGTGGAAGATCCCGATTACCCGACACGGGTACGGCTTCTCGCCAAGTTGGGTCCGTTAGTGACCGAATGATCGCCCGGCCTGGGCGGAACTATCCCGGGTGTTACTCCACCCTCCGAGAAGCTTTGAACACAGGCCAGGCCGAGCTAGCAGCACGAATCATAGTGCCAAAAGCCGTGTCAGCTGAAAACCCGCGTGTTCAAACCAAAGATACTTGAGGTTCCGAGAAGGGCCATACGTCACCTCGAGAGCTTCGTCAAGGCTTCCCGTCAGTGTTTTGAAGAAGTGCGATGAGATGAATGGTCACGGTGACTCCCGGGACCATCCCCGGACTCATCGGCTAACCCGCGTCTAGCGGAAGAAGTTAATCCGGTGCCCCCCTATCCGCCCCCCCCTATCCGGCGCCCTCAAATCTAGCACGCCTAAAAAGCTAGGAGAAGCCTCTTCCCGACGTGCCATTCTTCACGCCGGATTAAGCTTTTAAACTGTTCCCCTATATATTGCTACTTGGTTCGATAAAAAAAAATGAGAGAGGCAAATCGAATTAAGAGGGAGATCACTGGCGACTGCTCGAGAAGAAGAGAGAGCCTGAGAGCCAATCAGATTCGAGGGAGAGAGGGTTTCCTTGGGGGAGAAGAATGGTTCTCGCTGAGCGTCCCCTCTCCGCCGTCCGCCTCTGCTCTGCCTGAAGTCCTCCTGAGTCGGAGCCGGAGAAGGAGAGAGTCTGACACTCTATTTTGCCGGCAAAGTCTAGGTGGGTTTCGCGGGTTGCTTCCCGAAGATCCCTCTGCTATTTCCCTTTTCTACCATCGTGTAAGTGAGTGGGGGGAGGGGCGATGATATGAGCCCATCTCCCCCCCACCATCTGGGCATCTGTTTCTTCCCCTGTCATACCTTCTTGCAAGTAATGAAATGGTCGCCGAGCATGATGCCGGGTCGTGCCGGACTGTTGTAATAATGTGTATTTCCCCTTTCTATTGATGGAATAAACAATATGCAGTGCCATGCATGCTTTTCTTATAGCTCTCCCAGTTCATCTCCCCAATTTCATCGTGTGTACGAATATCGGGTTTCTGATTCTCGATGCCAAACATGCCCTGACTCCTCTCAGGGCTACATTGATCTCACCCCCCTCCCCGGGGTTTCTTCACACTGATATGTTTATACCGGGCCTTCCCCTATATCCATTTGGTGCTCGTGGTGCCAGGAACATATAGGAATGTGCCTCTGTGGCTTACCCCGAGACTGGTCCTTCTTTACTTCCCTTCTCTCAAATTATAGACGGGAAGAAGTAAGGCCGTCCCTACTAGCGGGGGAAGGTTTCTCCTCTGGCATCATTGCCGAACATATGTAGCATGTTGATTGTTCGAGAGTCTGCCTTTGTCAATTCATGTAGCTCATATACTAAATCGCTGTTTCAGAGGCCAGGATATCGACCTATTCTGGCGTATCAATCATCCACTTCTCCTTGGCCCATGACCAAGCCCAAGCGGTGTGATGATTAAATAGCTTTCCTATCCCATACATGCATCATTCATCCTGTGTTCGTGCTCTTCAGAACGACCATCTACGATCGGGGAGGGGGGCACACACCCCATTGATATCTCATAATCACCGTTTGGTCAAAGGGTTCCATCTGTAAGTGATGGATCCCCCACAGACCATAAGGTGAACATCAACGAGGGCTTCAGCCTGACAAATTCAAACCCACAGCCCTTCGGGACCCTGTGGTGACTAAGGGATACGTGCCCCTCGTAGGCTAGTCCTCGGGGCTTCACTCCCTAACAGTCGTCCCTCTCTCTCGGATACAGTGCCGACTATAGGTTGTTCACCCCTCGTAGGCTAGCCCTCGGGGTCATTGCTTCCCTCATTAGCTGCCTTATCCGCCTGTTTCAACCCACGGAGCCATGGTACCCCTTATAGGCCAGTCCTAGGGGTTTCCTCTGTGATTGGGATTTGCTGGCCGCCATTGTGCTGTCCTGCTAGTTAGGGGCTTACTCTATACGTGAGTATGACCCCGTTTCTCCCCTGCAATCCTTCAAGGACGGGGGAGATGCTGCCCAATTTTCGGTAGAACTTCTTAATTAATAAGATTACCTCTGTGAATTGGCTTCAACAAAACACATGTTTTCAAGTAATAAACTCTAGTCCTCGAGTATGAACCTCGCACTAGCTAATAACTTCACTCCTAGAGAGCCCTGGACTCTAATTAAATAGGCAATCAACCTAATTAACCTCAAAAACCTCAATAGCATCTTAATAAATCAAAATGGTTTCAAAATGTTTCAAAAATTAACTAAAACGGCGCGGTCCTAACTCAGCGCGCCCTAATACGGCGCGGTACCCCCCCGCGCTGGATTAACATTAGACTCATAGCCTTTTGATTTCAATTGGCTCGTTCCCGGTGCGCCCTAAACCGGCGCGCCCCAAGGTCACCGCACCTGTTTAATGTTTGTCATGGCTGCGCCGGATTAAGGCTCTTTTACCTACGTCTGGCTGCGTTGGGGAAACCTATCCCTACGCGTGGTTGCGCCGATTTTGAGTTATTGCATTGTTTTAATCACTCACTCACCTTTGGAGCGATCTTCGCCTCCCACGGTCGAGATTAATAAACCCCAATCAGTAATAAACTAAATAAGAACAGGGCTGTTCAAGTCCGAACCATCTTATTACCATGCTTCTACTGTTATATCTGTTAGCATCATGCTTTCGTTATCATGCTTAAGTTACGATTTCCGCCTCCTTTGGCAGAGATTAATAAATGTGATTGATCAGTGTTTATCTTCATAACTCTACTGTCATGCTCGTCATAATCATAAGCATCATGCATGCATGCTTGCATAGACCCTCGGGTATATCAAATGGCACTGACGGAAGTCTGAGTTACGCCCGACCAGAAGTCTTTGCTATGCGCGATGGGGGTCTTCGGACCTACGTCCTCCGCCACGTACCAAGGGTCTCTAACGCAATGAACCATGCCTCTTTCGCATGATAAATAAAAGCATCTCATGCGACCTCGTCACGTTCATGCTCGTGCATCTTGTTTCGGTCTCGAATGGCCCGCTATCTCGGTAATTAATCAAAGGTTTTCTCCCTTATGGGGGATGTAATTAACGTCATAGCCTTTATGGTAGGGCGGACTGCTGGTCTCGACCCGAATCTCACTCTCGCCCCACAGGGCTCAGAATGAGCGCACAATAAACTTGTCACTCACGTGACTGGCACGCCTGCGCGATCAACTAACCAGTCGGTTATTTATTAATTAACTGGTTGATTGATTGACATAATAAAATACCCTTGGCAAAATAAAACCGATCAAACAAGTCTGGCACGCCCGATGGGACCGGTGTCACCTTTCATCTCTTTGCCGAGATATGCTGGCCCCAAGGCCCTCCCAAAGACTGCTGATCATTTGTTTGTCTTATATGGCAGGCATACATTGACATCATCAGGACTTGCTACTGTTACCTTCGGCCCCGCAATCGTCGCTGGCCACACTGAACACGGGTACCTGGCGGTGCCCACTATCTTGGGGTCATTCCTTGCTGCCGTAGGCTTCCCCAACTTTTTGGGGTTGGCCTTTATTGACTTACTTCAAGTGGAGACCTCAGAGCCTACCGAGGAGACTGCAAAGAAGGTCGAGGCCTTGAAGGCTCGATACTCTACTGGCTCAATCAAGCGTCCAATTCTGGTCGCCAGCTGCCTGGTGCACCACATTACCCATGGGGCCCGCCCCATTCCTGCCAAGAATGTCGGAAGACGCCAGCGTAGAGGCTCCCGGTGAAATACTTCCACTGTCACCAGATGCCTCTCCGTATCCGGTAAATCCGTGCTAATTGGTGGAGTTCATGTCTTCCTAGACGGACGTGACGCTCAGGTGGTCCAGGATCGGGTCGTCCCCGCCATACTTGTTCGCAACTCCTACCAGGCCCTCTCTGGAAGGAGAGCTGAGAAAGAAGAAGCCGGCCACCATGGCTGTGAGAAGCTGGCCCCTAGGCCGAAGAAATTCAAGTAGGTTTGGGTACCTAAAAAGACTCAGGCAGCCTTCCACGTCACACCAACCCGTCATCGCCCTGCATGTGACAAAGTGGGAATGAAGGAGGAAAGGGGCCCGGCCCCAAGGAATGAAGAGACGGTTGTGGACTTTTCACGCCGTGAATGCTTTAGGGCCTACGCCCGGAAAGCCAACATCCCTACAGTGGGAAGAAGATTCCAGCAACTTGCCGGACGAGCCCGGCTTGTTTATATCTCTCCCGTGGGAGGTCGACAACTATCCCCAGTCCTACATCAGGGACTGAGGCGAGAAGAAATGACCAACATGGTCAGAAGCTACTTCAGGGGTTTAGGCAACCCCTCGCTGGGCCACCAACGGCTACTACAAGTAGCCATGGCTGAAGAAGACTACTGCCCACCAATGACAGTTGAAGAAGAAGAGGGAGAAAGAAGGATGATGTCGTCAATTGACAATAATGGTTATGAAATCGATGAGACCGCCCCTCGGCGGGAGGAGATGAAAAGAGTCTATGTGTTTGAGAGACTAACCTTCCCGGAGCATGCAAAGACGAAGGTTCAGAGACAAAGGAGAAGAATGTAGATCTTCACCTATAACATGGCTAGCATATCTGCCCAATATGGAACGCTTCCAGAAGATCCTCACGAGCTGGCTCGATTGGCCGGTAGGCCAGTGCCGAACACTCGAAGGGTAGAAGCTGCAAGAGAACTGTTGGCAGCAACTAGGGGGGAGCAAACCCTAGCCCACGTCCAACAATGTGATGGATCTGCTGTCCTGACCACCAATGTGGTGACAAGGGAAGAAGAAGAAGATGTCCTACTCAACATCCTGCCTGAGGGTGCATCCGGGGAGACAACAGAAGCTATTCCCAGCAATGCATCTATGGATCTGGCAGTACTAATGATACTACAAAGGTACCGCCAGGAGATAGAATTGTTGAAGAAGCAACTGATGGAGAAGACAGAGCAGTCTTCAGCCTCCAAGCAGCCCGAAATGCAGGGCGAATCATCACGGGGAGCCGTCAATCGGAGTGACCCCTCACTACATTATGTCGTACCCTAGCCGGCAGAACCAAGCCTGGCGACGACTCAGCAACGCCCACCATAGCCGATGATGCCGCCGGTGCTACCACAGGTGCACCAGACACCTCAATTACTGCGTCCTCCTCGGTAGGCGACCACCCTGGTCACCCCCTACGTATAGCCGACACACTTCTACCCAGAACCGGTTGATTCAACCGTCATGAGCAAAATGATGGTGGAGAGAATGATCGAGCTGAAGCTCGCAGAAAGAACTAAAGGCGACTACGTCGCATTTGATGCATATAGGGTTCCATACCCGCCGCACCATGCTGCCAAGCGGCTCCCTCTTGGGATTAGCAAGCCGCCAAAATTTGACAAGTTCAACGGGAAGGGATCCCTGAAAGAACATGTCACCTACTACATGACCGTCATGGGTGATCTGGCCACCGACGAGTCATACTTGATGAAATTTTGTGGGTCCTCGCTGACAAGGCTCGCTTTTGAATGGTGCTCCAGCCTCCCGGCTGGGTCGATCAGTGACTGGTCGGACATGCAGAGGAAGTTCAGAGAAAGATTCCATGTTACAGAGAGGGAGGTCACAGTGGCCGAACTCTACTCAACAAGACAGAGGACAGATGAAATAGCCCTTGATTATATCAAGAGGTGGAGGAACCTTGGAATGAGATGCAAGCGGCCCCCGCATCAGGAGGATGCTGTACAAATATGCAAACAGAACCTCAGGATAGAGGTCCTGGAAAAGATGATAGGAATGGAAATCCGGTCATTCGACCGATTGAACATCATTGTGGCCCAGGTTGAGGCTTTCCTGTCCAGACCTCCCCCTGCATCAACCGCCGCTACTACATAAAAAGGCAAGGCAGTAGAACGGCACCAGGCGTCTAAAGAAGCAAATGCCCTTGAGATTAAAGGATTTTAACAACAGAAGGACAAAGGCAAGAAGGCGGATGCCCCACAGCCTGCCAAAGCCGGAGATGGCAAAGAAGGTCCCTCACTACGGGATAAAATGAAGAAGGCATGTTCTTTTCCAAAGGATAAGACCAAAATTCTGTTCGATTGGGTAACCCAATATGATAAGGTCACCCTGCCTGAGCCAAAGAGGCCGGAGGACTTGAAGAGAAAAGACAGTCCAAGGTTCTGCCCCTATCACCAGATGCTGGGGCACCCAATTGAAGACTGCTATGTCTTCAACGATATTATTGAAGGCATGGTAAAGAAAGATGAAATTGACCTGGGAGAGTACAAGGTTGACCCTCCACAACCTCATGAGGCTCCTCTGAGGAGGGCCGCAGCCAATATGATCTCTATGTACCAGGCACTAGCTGAGGAGATCTCTGAAGCCAGCACTTGGTGCACTTATGAACTCTGTTTCCTGGCGCCCATAGAAGAACAACAGGGATGGTTGCAAGTCCCTGCAAAGAACAAGAAAAAGACAGCACCTCGCACAACAGTGGGGGCACGCATTCGTGGCATCACACCACGACCTACCCCTCCGGTGGCAGCACCTGTGTGGACTAATCCACATGCAGTCATCAGGATAGCTACACACAATCAGAGAAGATAGACTCCCTTACCGACGGTCAAGGAGATTAGTCTAGAGGCCCGATGGCTGCAGGAATACATAAATGGACTAGATGAATATGTACAACCCGAATTAGAACCCTTGCTGGTGCGGGATCATGTCTTATGGCAAGAACTAGAGCAGCTGTCACTCAAGCAGGAGCAGCAGACTAACACAGCATCCGACAAGGATAGCAGCATGTTTTGGGGGTAGGCGCCAGCTGAAGAAAAGAAGAAAAAGAAACAAAAGAAGAAAACAAGGACCGCCAGGGTCAATAAAGAGCAGATTGTGTCCTGCAATACTCTCTCGGCTCTCTTCAACTTGCCTGGTGAAGAGGATGAGGATGAAATATGCTTTGCACCCGCCGCAGGGGCAGGCTAGGCTGAAGCAGCCTTTGCAGCACATGCAACCCGGTCAGGTCGGAAATCGGGGCGCCAGCCACCCGCTAACCATAACATCATATTCAGGGGAGAGCAACCCTACAAAATATCTCCCCCGGAGGTCAAAGGGGTCTAGATCCCTCATCCGTCAAGCCTTTATAACCAGAATGGGGGAAGTACTACTACCCCTTCCTTCCTGAAATTTTTGAAGATGTCCAAGGGAAAGCAGCCATGTCAGGATGCCGATCTTGCAATCGGGGGTATCTACCCGCAGCCCCAGCAATCTTCCGAAGCTCCGGGTGCAGATAAAGCATGTCCAGCGTTAGCCGATGAAGGGCAACAAGAATATGGCACCAAGCAGAAGGATGCAGAATCTGAGCCCAATGAGGCAGGATCGTCAGGGACCGTAGTCCAAGACTCCTCCAAGCCCTGATGGGCCGATGAAATGAAGCTGTACAATGTCAGGGCAGGAAGCCGTGTAGTTAAATTGCTGAAAAAGCTCCCGGCAAGATTCACTGTTTGGGAAATCCTATCTCTCAGTAAAGAGACCCGACAGGCAATTATCACTACTTTGCAGACGCCTGCTCAATATGAAACCTGCTTGGCTGAAGCACTGCCAGAGGCCAGCATGACCTTCAGTCAGGAAGACATGTTGCTCCCTACTATCAGCCACAATAGGCCGCTGTATATGAGGGGGCACCTAAACGGACAGGAGCTGAACAGGATACTGGTCAACCCAGGCGCAACTGTCAACATTCTGCCATACAAAATATACCAGAGGCACCACTTTGATGTACGCCTCGATAAAGCCAGAGAGATGCGTATCGCCGGCTTCAACCAAAAGTGTGAAGTATCGCTGGGAGTAGCAGAATTCACACTCACCCTGGCAGACTTTACCACAAAGGTGCAGTTCCATGTCATCGACTCTCGCACCTCGTACAAGGTGTTGCTTGGCCGCCCCTGGTTGCATGAAAACATGGTGGTGCCATCCACGCTCCACCAGTGCATCAAATACAGCCTCGAAGGGAAGGAGGAGAGGATATTTGCTGATCTCCACCCATTCGAAGTGTCCGAGTGTCACTTGGCAGACGCTCATCTATATGCAGAACGGTCCCAAGGGACCCCTGAAGCCAAGACCCCTACAGGGGCACCCAAAGGCACATCCGGTGACAAATGGTTTCCACCACTGCCGCGCGGATATGTCAAGCCCAAGGCGGTCTCTCATATTACGGTCACTAGAGATGTGGGCAGGCTAGCACCTCCCGCTATATACCCCGAATCCAATGAAGCCAAGGTCGATCAGCAGCATGACCATATAAGGGTCCCGGAGGGCCTTACCAAGCCAATCCCTAGCCTCGATAATGCAACTGTCGAGCCTTTCAAAGCTTGGGAGGTGGCGCAGATAGATGGCCCCAGCAGCTTGTTCTATACTGCTGAGGAGCACCCTACCCGGGAAGAAGGCATAGAGAATCCGCTAGCTCCCGTTCAGGGTCTGGCATTCACGACAAGTCGGATGGCCAGAATGTTCCAGAAGCAGCACATCCCCTCCAACCAGTCACACAAAGACAAAGAAGCATTCCAAAAGATGTGGTATATCGCAAGTCTGGAAAAAGAAATGAGACATGTTTCTCAGCATCCAAGGTTGGGCTTCACCCTTGAAGAATATTATTACAGTGGGTGCTATGAGGTGGACACCATCACCGCTTTCTATCCCGCTGAAAACAACCCGCTGGGGGCAACTTTCGATGAATACCCAGCAGAAGCTGAATATGCTGAACTAGCTCGAGCAAGAGACCTAGAAACAGAGACCATGGATCCTTGCCAATGCTGGGAGCAAGTCTATCCTGAAGAAGCAGCCCTTCAAGCCAGATTTGACACGGCCAGCAGTGGCGAAGCCGAAGATGTTGAAGAAACAAGGACATCTCCCTCTGGCGGGTCTCCGCTAATGATGATTCTAGCACCTCTCGTGCCGATCGGAGAGACTTTTGTCGAAGCTGAGCAAGAGATGCATGTTGTTGAAAAGAAAAGTGCCACCCCAACTGAGGACACGGTGACCCAAAAGGGGGATGAAGTAGTTAATTCACCCCTCGAAGCTGCAACGGCAATGGATTCGCTGATGAAACAGTTCACACAGCTGCTTCTTGCCGAGGAAGAGATCCTTGCTGAAGTTCAAATAAAACCAAATGAAGATATTAAAGTCCTTGACCATGAAGATGATATTCCAAACTTCATCGACCTTCAGCCGGCACCCCCGGAAATAGAAGATGGAGGCCAAGCCATGGTCGACGAGCTGATAGAAATCAACCTGGGAGATGAGGACGACCATAGGTCGACCTTCCTCAGCGCCCAACTATCTGCTGAAGAACAGAAGTTGTACATCCAGCTACTACAAGAATACCGGGATTGCTTTGCCAGGACCTACAAGGAAATGCCAAGGCTGAGCCCTGTAGCCTCACAACTTGAGCTAGCAATCAGCCCCGAAGCCGAACCGGTGAAGCAACCACCGCGGCGCATGAGGACAAAACTCATAACTCAAATATGCAAAGAGGTGGACAAGCTCATTGATGTGGGTTTCGTCGAAGAAAATCAATATACCACGTGGCTGGCCAATATTGTGCCCGTGAAGAAGAAGAATGGACAGATCCAGATATGTGTTGACTTCCGAGATCTGAATAAAGCCTGCCCCAAGGATGACTTTACAGTGCCAATAACGGAGGTCATGATAGATGTAACAACCGGCCACAAGGCCCTATCATTCATGGATGGGTCATCCGGCTATAATCAGATATGGATCACGGAGCATGACCGGATCCACACTACCTTCTGAACTCCCAAGGGCATCTACCACTATAGGAGGATGCCGTTCGGGTTAAAGAACGTCGGCGCAACTTATCAGCGGGTGATGACTAGAATATTTGATGAGCTGCTCTACCATAAGGTCGAGTGCTACATAGATGACCTGGTAGTCAAAACCAGAAAGAAAGAAGACCATCTGCAGGACATCCGAGTAGTCTTTCAGAAGCTAAGGCAGTATGAATTGAAAAAGAACTCTATGAAGTGTGTGTTCGGAGTATCGAGCGAAAAGTTCTTGGGTTTCATTGTCAGATACCGGGGGATTGAAATAGACTCCACAAAGATCAAAGTAATTCAGGAGTTACCTTCACCAAGGAACCTCTCCGAGCTGAGATCTTTTCAAGGCCACCTGGCTTACATCCAGCGGTTCATATCCAATTTGTCGAGGCGATGCCAGCCCTTTCACAAGCTGATGATGAAAGATGTTCCCTTTTATTAGGACGAAGATTGCCAGACAGCCTTCGACAAGCTCAAAGATTATCTGAAGACTCCTCCAGTGCTGGGCGCACCGGTGAAAGGACGGCCGCTGGTTTTGTACATCGCAGCCACATATAACTCCCTGGGAGCAATGCTAGCCCAGAACAATGAAGAAGGGAAAGAACAAACCCTCTACTACCACAGTCGAAGATTAGTCAGAACTGAGGAGAAATACACCCACATTGAGAAGATCTGCTTGGCACTGGTCTTCGCCGTCAAGAAACTCCGACACTAACATGCTGTCACATGAGATTAAGCTGATCTCCAAGGCGGATCCGCTAAAGTATATCATGTCCCAACCAGCACTCAAAGGTCGTTTGGGCAAATGGGCGGTGATCCTTATGGAGCTTGATATCTCCTACGTACCGCAAAAGGCCGTCAAGGGCCAAGCTATCACGGACTTCTTTGCTGAGCATCCAGTACCTGAAGACTGCCCGCTGGAACCGGAGCATCCTGAAGATGAAACCCTATAGGTTGGCCAGGTGCAGCCCTCTATATGGCAGCTGTATTTTGACGGCGCTTCTAGAATCGACACCTCAGCTACTGGGTCAGCCAGAGTCAGAGCAGGGGCAGGCATAGTCCTGAAGTCTCCCGAAGGAGAAGTCATATATACATCTTGCTCAATAAACAAGCCATGCACAAATAATGAAGCAGAATATGAAGCCCTCATAATCGGGTTGTAGATTGCTCTGTCTATGGAGATCCAGATGTTGTAGGCATTCGGAGATTCCATGTTAGTCATAAAATAGCTGGAAGGAGAGTTCGATGTGCGGAAGCAAGAACTCCTCCCTTACTATCAACTAGCCCTCCGATTAATAGCGAGATTCTACTTCATCAAAATCAGGCATATTAACTGAGGACGGAATGCTCAGGCGGATGCCCTCGCAAAGCTGGCTAGTTCTTTGGCAATCCCGCAAGACACAAGCCTGAATATAGCCGTAATTAACCGCCGACAGGTCCCCAGCGTGACGGAGGTTCTGGCTGATGGACAAGGAAATAAAGCAGCAGCTGTGGAAGAAGTTCAACAGCCCGATTGGCGGGAGCACCTTCTGCGTTGGTTCCGACAACAATAGCTCACGAAAGAAAAAGAACAATGAATGAAGCTCCTAAGGATCAAAGACTCTTACGAGATGAGAAGCGGAACCTTGTTCCGAATAATGGCCGATGCTAGAAGGAAAGTTTTGCTCCACTGCTTGTCTTCAGTAGAAGCTGGGCAGGTGATGCAAGAAGTCCATGCCGGGTCAGCTGGAGCACACCAGGCCGGGCCGAAGATGAAAATTGAAATAAAGAAATTGGGCTATTATTGGCCCTCCATGTTTGATGATTGCTGCAAGTTTGCTAAAGCTTGTCAAAAATGTCAAGAGCATGCCAACGTGTCCAGGAGACCACCGGTGACGCTACACCCTACCCTACCAAGTTGGCCGTTTGCCCAATGGGGCACAGACGTGGTAGGGCCACTGCCAGCATCCTCGTCAGGGTGCAGATATATCTTAGCAGCCACAGATTACTTCTCCAGATGGGCGGAAGCCGTTGCGCTAAGAGATGTAACGAGAGAATTGGTCGCAAGATTCTTCTGGCAGAATATAATATTCCAGTTCAGGCTTCCCAGCCGAATTATCTCTGATAATGGCAGCCATTTCAAAAACCAGAGGGTTTATCGGCTAGCGGATAAATACAAGATTGATTGGAGGACTTCGTCCCCTTACAACCAACAAGCCAATGGGCTCGCAGAAGCCTTCAATAAAACATTATGCACATTGCTAGCAAAGACCGTTAAGTCTAATAAAAAGGATTGGGAAGAAAAGATGTACGAAGCGCTCTGGGCCTATCGTACAGTCTATAAAACCCCAACCGGCTGTTCGCCATTCTCCCTCGTATATGGGTCGGAGGCTGTGGTGCCGATTGAGTTGGAAGTTCCCTCACTGCGAGTTGCCATCCAGCATGGTTTGGCTAGCGACGAATAGACCAATATAGAAAGAAGACTGGAAGAGCTTGCCGAGCTCGAAGGAAAGCGTCTCTGCGCGCAACAAAATATTCAACTCTACCAAGGTCGCATGGCCCGTGCTTTCGACAAGCTGGTCAAAGGTCGAGAATTCAAGAAGGGTGATATAGTAATGGTCAAAAGAAGAGAAGTGATGGCCTCCAATCTGAAAGGAAAGTTGGTTGGAAACTGGGTTGGACCATACATCATCCGTTGAGTATATGAAGGGGGTGCGTACGTCCTTATAGATCACAAAGGAGTCGTCCAGTTCTCTCCCCTTAATGGAAAATACTTGAAGCTGTATCACGTAGCTCAACCGGCATTCTTAGAATGACCAAGACATGCCTTAGTCTAGTGGCACTCTGCCCTAGGTAAGTTCTACCTAACTCGGTCTAGTGGCATCCCACCTTGGCCGAGTTGCACCTACCTTAGTCTAGTGACACTCCACCCTAGCTAAGTCCTACCTGCATTAGTCTAGTGGCACTCCACCCTAGCTAAGTTCTACCTACCTTAGTCTAGTGGCACTCTGCCCTAGATAAGTCCTACCTGCCTTAGTCTAGTGGCACTCCGCCCTAGCTAAGTTCTACCTACCTTAGTCTAGTGGCACTCCGCCCTAGTAAAGTCCTACCCGCCTTAGTCTAATGGCACTCTGCCCTAGCTAAGTTCTACCTACCTTAGTCTAGTGGCACTCTACCCTAGCTAAGTTCTACGTACCTCGGTCTAGTGGCATCCCGCCCTGGCCGAGTTCCACCTACCTTAGTCTAGTGGCACTCCGCCCTAGCTAAGTCATACCTTCCTTAGTCTAGTGGCACTCTGTCCTAGTTAAGCTCTTCCTACCTTGGTCTAGTGGCATTCCATCCTGGCCGAGCTCTGCCCACCTTGGTCTAGTGGCACTCCGCCCTGGACAAGCTCCCAAAAGATATATATATATATATATATATATATATATATATATATATATATATATATATATATATATATATATATATATATATATATATATATATATATATATATATTGCCATGCCCGAATCGGCACAAAATCTATCCTTTGCGTTAGCATTTCATTCTTGATGACGAATAAACTCCTTGTCCGACGCAAGACTCCGTGTCCTAGCTGACTCTTCTACAATATTGCCATTACGGGCCTTACGCCCAAATCGGCACAAAATCTATCCTTTGCGATAGCATTTCCTTCTTCCTAATGAATAAACCCATTTTTCGGTGCAAGACTTCGTGTCCTAGTCGACTCTTCTACAATATTGCCATTACGGGCCTTACGCCCGAATCGGCACAAAATCTATCCTTTGCGTTAGCATTTCCTTCTTGCTAACGAATAAACCCCTTTTTCGGCGCAAGACTTCGTGTCCTAGCCGACTCTTCTACAATATTGCCATTACGGGCCTTACGCCCAAATCGGCACAAAATCTATCCTCTGCGTTAACTTTTCATTCTTGCTAACGAATAAACCCTTTCTCGGCGCAAGACCTCGTGTCCTAGTCGACCTTCACTCGACATCACCATTACGAACCTTACATTCGAATTGGATACAGCTCCTCCTTTGCGCTGGCATCATTCCTCTTCCAACGAATAAATCGCCTCTACTAGCATGATACCCTGTGCCTCAGTCGGTAGCTATCTGACACCACCAAGGGGTCAAATATCGCATGTTGACCTCTCAACATCCTCCTTTTATGTAAAAAAAAAAAAAGAGAGAAAATGGGGCTTAAAATAGAGGTGCCCCGCCGGCCTTGTTCCTACATTACGACGAGGGCAAAAATGGTTGTAACCCGGCTGGGGCGAAAACCCAAAAGGGCGCCACAGGCAAAATCGGGCACCCCGCCACGTGAAAACCCGAAAGGGCGCATGGGAAAAAGCAAGAGGGGGCTGGCTTCGGCGAAAACCTGAAAGAGCGCTTAAGTCAGTAATGTGGTAATTTAAAGTTCCTCTTCACCCCCATCCCAATGAAACTCTGGAAAGGGTGATCACCCAGACCCTGCCGGAGATCTTTTTCCTCAATATCCTTTCGACCCTTGCCATCATCGGCAAGGCCGGTCGACCTTTTCCCTTAACCCGGACCTTCCGTCCTTGTTAATGAATAAACTAATCCCTTGCTTCAACACTTAACCAATGTCAATAAACAAGCCCGCTTTCGACCCTCGCCATCATCGGCAAGGCCGGTCGACCGTTTCCCCTTTAACTTGGATCTTCCGTCCTCCTTAACGAACAAACCTATCTCTTGCTTTGGCATTTGACCAATGTCGACGAATGAACCTGTGACCGATTCTTGTCATCACTGACAGGATCAGTCGACCTTTTTCCCTTAACTAGCTTGGACCTTACGCCCTCATTAATAAACCTATCCTTTGCTACGGCATTCGTCTAATGCCAATGGATGAGGCATTCTCGGCCCTTGCCATCATCGACAAGATCGGTCATGTTTTCCCTTAACTTGGACCTTCCATCCTTGTTAATGAACCTACTTTTGCTTCAACATTCAAACCAGTGTCGACGAACAAACATGTGCTCGACCCTCACCATCATCGGCAAGGCTAGTCGACGTCTAGTTAGCCCAGACCTCCTCATCTGTTGCTAACAAACGAGCCCACGTTCATCCCAGATTCATTCCGTGAATCAAACCAAAATAGTGAGTCAAAAAAAAAAAGAAAAAAAAGAATGAGGCTTAAAATAGAGGTGCCTCGTCGGCCTTGTTCCTACATTTAGACAAGGGTAAAAATGGCTATAACCCAGCTGTGGCGAAAGCCTGAAAGGGCGTCGCAGGTAAAATCGGGTACCCCGCCACGTGAAAACCCAAAAGGGCGCGTGGGCAAAAGCAAGAGGGGGCTGACTTCGGCGAAAACCCGAAAGGGAGCTTAAGTCAGTAAAGTGACGACTTAAAGTTCTCAACCTCCTCTCGACCCTTGTCATCATCGGCAAGATCGATCGACCTCCTTGTGACCCTTGTCATCATCGGCAAGATCGGTCGACTTCCTTGTGACCCTTGTCATCATCGGCAAGATTGGTCAACTTTCTATCGACCCTTGTCATTATCGACAAGATCGATCGACCTACTTTTGACCCTTGTCATCATCGGTAAGATCGGTCAACTTTCTATCGACCCTTGTCATCATCGGCAAGATCGGTCGACCTACTTTTGACCCTTGTCACCATCGACAAGATAGGTCAACCCCCTCTAGACCCTTGTCATCATCGACAAGAACGGTCGACCTCCTTGTGACCCTTGTCATCATCGGCAACATCGGTCAACTTTCTTCTGACCCTTGTCATCATCGACAAGTTCGGTCGACCTCTTTGTGACCCTTGTCACCATCGACAAGATCGGTCAACCCCCTCTCGACCCTTGTCATCATCGGCAAGATCGGTCAACCTCCTTTCGACCCTTGTCATCATCGGCAAGATCGGTCGACTTTCTATCGACCCTTGTCATCATCGGCAAGATCAGTCGACTTCCTTGTGACCCTTATCACCATCGGCAAGATCGGTCAACTTTCTATCGACCCTTGTCATCATCGGCAAGATTGGTCAACACTCCCCTTAACCTAGAATTTTTATGCTCATCAATCAATAAGCCGCCTCTGCTTCGACATGTAACCCATGCCGATGAATAAACTCCACCCTCAGTTCCCATCACCATCGACGACTCTGGCTGATAAGCCTTTTGACCATATTCCCCGGTCTTAGGAGGCCTCTACACCCTTGTCCTTCAGACTTTCGGCCTACCTTAGCCATTGCTTGGCCCCGAGAATAGTTACAACGCGGTGGAGCAAACACCTCACCCCTTCACTGAAGGCGTGAGCGCTCTCCTGCTCTAGTGACTCACATACTCGGACTAAGCTAACTGGCGAAGAATAAAAAAAGAAGGGAAAGGAAAAGAATGATAAAAAAATGAAGTCGCCAATTAGCAACAAATGAAGATATTTCATTCCTATGAAGCAGCAAGATACATGTTACTCGGGGCATACCCCGGGGTACATAAAGTCCACCAAAACAAAAAAGGCAAACAGAAAAGACTATTGCAATGGGCGTCGGAAGATGTCTTCTAGCTCCAAAATACCCAAGGAAGGGTGGTGGGTCAGCTCTTGCAGTCGAGACTCGGCGGCCTCTAGCTGTGATAGTTTCTCTTTGAGAGAAGCGGCTTGCCTTTCGGTTATTTCTGCTTCTTCTATACCTTGAACATCCAGACGCTCGGTCACTTGAAGCTCAGCCTCGGCCCTGGAAAGTTTAGCTTGCAGTTCTACTATCCGGGCCACAAGGAAAGTTCGGCGCTGCGAAGAGGCGCTGGCTGCATCCCTCATATGCGCCACAGTCCCTCTCAAAGAGGCGACAACAGTTCTCTCACGCCCCGACGCGGAATATCGGGACGTATAGTTAGAAACTAGCTAGAAAGCAAATAAATATTATAAACTAAACAATTACACAATGCTAAGGAAAGATACAACTCTATTGATCAAGATGATTCAAAATCATTACAATAACCAACACTGCTAATACACGATCAAACATGACTTCCAATCTGAATTCTAATACAATAACTGACTCCAAGAGTAACAAGTGCTAACACAACTCTAAGGAAATAACTAGAGGTAACCAACCATGCCAACTCGGCATCTACTACAAGTACACTCAAGAGATATCACTCCTGCCCTTCCCCATCGGTATGCGCATCGTCACCTGAATAGCCTGGAAAGGGGGGAAACAACAACTATGAGCTGACGCTCAGTAGGAAATAACATGCAAGTTTACGTGATTAACAAGTTAATTACATTTTCATATGCAATGCTAAGAAATGAAATAAATGACGATACAAATAAACAGTGAAATACAAAGATCTTGCAAGGTCAAGAAATATAATGATGACAAGAGATAACAAGATAACAAGTACAAGAATTTACAACAAGAGATAGTAATAAAGAATTAAGAATTGGCCAACAAGCAAGTATTTTAAACATCAATTCAAGCACGATCAAGTAACAAGAGTAACAAGAGATTTTTCATGTCATAGACGTAACAAGCTAGTCAAATACTCGGTGTAATGCCTCACCATGTCATTAACATCCCATGGGCTCACTAACTTTCGGGCGCTCTCCCCAGGACCAGACCGGGCCCTTACGATGCGTTGGCATCGATTTATTGGATACAAGATCCCACGATTGTCTAGACATTCAGTCAAGTTATATGGCCAATTTAATCAGAGGAATTACTGCCACAAGTATGAAATTTAAGGACTAACTTGTCCTTGGATTCACTAAAACAAAAACTCGATTATACGGTCACTTTGGGCCGCATTACAAGAATTGGACCAAAACTTGGTCCACGGGGTCAAGAAAGAACGGCTGACAGTGTACCGTTCAAGTGTGTAAGCAATCCATTCTACTGGAGTAATAATGACTAAAACAGCAACTTAACAATCAATTTGATCCTAATTACCAAGTTAATATATCAAAGATTATCTATTATCATTTGCATTTAGCCAATTGCCAAAAAGTGGATTCAAGATGATGAGATAAGGAACAAGCTCGTACATGAATGAAATAGCATGCATTAACAGAAATCTAGTTACACAATTAACCACTAATTATGTGGGTTTCTATTTAACCATTGTATACGTTGAAATGGAGATGATAAACGACATGTTTTTACACTATGTTGCATGTAGGGATCAATGTTAATTGAAATCAAAGGGGTACATGAATAGGTCATTAGATCCTCAAAAATATAGTTTCCAATTGTACTAAGTTGAATGAGTCGATCCCCTAAAGATCCGGATCGATCCTCGGTTCAAAAACCAACATTTTCGGGTCAAACAGCACGTGGGTCGACCCATTGGGTCGACCCCTGGAAATTTCCAGGCATGGGTCGACCCATTGGGTCGACCCCTGGAGGTTCCAGGGAGCTGCCCTGGCATGGGTCGACCCATTGCGTCGACCCCTGCAGTGTGGGTCGACCCCATGGGTTGACCCATGCAAAGCAGAAATCTTCTGCTTGCTGGGTGGTATGGGTCGACCCATGGGGTCGACCCTTGGGTTTCCAGACAAGAACGGGCTTCCGGAAATCATGAAAAACTCCACGATTTGGGGTCTAAATGGGTTGGGATCTTAACCACATGGTCTAGGGTTCTTAATAGACATACTAGGGTCATAAAACAAGAGTTTTGAAACACGAATTTCAACAGAAATCAAATGAATCACAACCTATTCTATGATGAACACATGAAGACCTAGTTCTTGACATGCTTCTACTAAATCGTATGGTTCTCTCAATATATACAACGAAATTTGGGACTTCTTATATCAAAAGAAAGCTAACATAATGCTGATTCTAACCATGTATGATATGCCATATGTGGATCTAGATATCCAACTCAAAAACAGCCCAAAAATAATGCTTCTACTTGAAGAACATATCATAAATCAAGCCTAAACATGCTCTTACTTCGATCCAAAATTCCCTAAACATGCTCAATGAAATTTGGGACTTTCTACGCCAAATGAAAGCTAACAAGATGCTGATTACATTCATGTATATTAATTAGAGTTTGGATGTTAGATCCTACCTCAATCGAAGAGCAATCGAAGAGAGAGCTTAAAGCCCTAGACTGAAGAACGAATTGGACAGCACCTTAGAAAACCCGCGATATCTCCTTGGATACCTAATAAAAATTGGGGCTTTTACCACCATTGGAAAGATCTTGTCGATAGGAACAATTTGATATATTCATAAGCTGATTTTGGTTAAGGAAACCTACCTCAATCGAAGGATCAAAGAGGAGAGGAAGGAGGACGACGGCAGCCGACCCACCTCCACTAAACGACCAAGAACTTCCTAGATCTGAATCCAATGCAAACACCACAGTCACCAAATGAAAGTAGACTCGTAGAGCTTTATTTTGATAGCTCATAGAGCTTCTGGAGACTTCGGGGTGGGGAGGAATCAACCACGCAAGTTAGGTGTTGGAAAACGGCGCCGGCAATGTTGACCACTCCAAAACTCAGCCGCCACCATGTGTTAGGGTTAGGTTTAAGTTCGATTGATAGAGGGCTATTGATCCTTAGATCGTGGCCTTTCATTTGCCACCGAAATGAGCTCATTTGGTTGAGTATTAAGCTCTAATTTGGTGTTTTAAGATGAGGTTTACTGTTGCGTTCACTATTGGGTATGTAAGTGTGGAAATCGGACTTAATCCACTGATTAGGCCTAGTTAATGATTTTATTAGGCTTAGTCGAAGAAGATAAAATTATTAAACGAAATGGATTACACAATAATATGATTTTTATGGTTTTTTATAAAATAGTTGAAAAGTGACTTATACTATTTATTAAAGAATTAATCTAATTAATTACGAATAAATTCTCATTAATTCAAATAATTCCAAATAAATTCAAACAATTCTAATTAAATTTCCAAAATAATTTGGGGTATTACACCCTCCCCCACTTAAAGAATTTGGTCCTCCAAATTCACTGCACTAAATACGGAGGATAGGGAAAGAGATTGCTCACCTAGAACAAGTCGGGATACCGCTTCCGCATAGTATCTTCAGATTCCCAAGTAGCTTCTTCGGTTCCACGCCGACTCCACTGAATCTTGACCATCGGTATAGACCGATTCCGGAGTTGCTGCTGTTTCCGATCTAGAATCTTGATAGGTCTTTCTTCATAGGTCAAATCTTCCTTTAACTCAAAATCCACATGCTGAATGATATGAGTGGGATCGTACACATATTTCCGTAACATAGACACATGGAAAATATTGTGTACGCCAGACAACTGCGGTGGTAATGTCAGTCTGTAAGCAACTTCTCCCACTCTATCTAGGATCTCGAATGGACCAATATACCTCGGACTTAGCTTGCCATGAATGCCAAATCTTCGAATCCCTCTCGAAGGAGAAACCTTTAAGAATACATGCTCGCCAACTTGAAATTCTAATGCTCTTCTCCTTGTGTCGGCATAACTCTTCTATCTTGATTGGGCTACCTGTAACCGGTCTCGGATGACACGGATGTTCTGTGATGATTCTGAAATAAGATCCGGTCCAAGCCATTGCTTCTCACCTATCTCATCCCAACACAACGGGGAACGACAGCTTCGCCCGTACAATGCTTCAAAAGGAGCCATCTGGATGTTGGATTGATAACTGTTGTTGTAGGCGAATTCAATCAAAGCCAAATGATCACTTCAACTGCCTCCGAAATCAATCATGCATGCTCTGAGCATATCTTCCACTATCTGGTTGGTTCTTTCAGTCTGTCCATCGGTCTATGGATGAAAAGTAGTGCTAAAATTCAAGCGAGTACCAAGAGACTCTTGCAGTCCCTTCCAGAAATGTGAAGTAAATCTGGGGTCTAGATCAGACACAATACTGACTGGTATGCCATGGAGCCTTACCACTTCCTTCAAATACAAAGCAGCCAATACATCAACTGTCCACTTGGACTTAATGGGTAAGAAATGAGCTGACTTTGTCAATCGGTCAACAATCACCCATATTGCATCAAATCCACCACGAGTCCTAGGTAGACCCATAATGAAATCCATGCCAATGCTTTCTCACTTCCATTGGGGTATGTCAAGTGGTTTCAACTTTCCTGCCGGTCTGAAATGTTCAGCCTTAACTTGCTGACAAACCAAGCATCTACTCACGAAGTCTGCAACTTCTCTTTTCATGTTCGGCCACCAAAAAGATCTCTTCAAATCCTTAAACATTTTAGTGCCTCCAGGATGAATGGTATATCTGGATCTATGTGCTTCCTCCATAATCTTGTTCTTTATTCCAGCTTCATCAGGTACACAAGTTCTACCCTGGAATAATAATCTTCCATCGTCAGCCATCATGAAGTCAGGTCTGCTGCTCAAGCTTCCCTTGATCTCTACCAACTCGGGATCATTATCTTGCAAGGACTTGATTTCCATCAATAATTCAGGCTTAAGTTGAATATGTGCAATCATAACCCGATCATTATCAACATTCAGATCCAGACTAGCTAATTGTCCCAATAGCTTCCACTCATGTAACATGAGACTTGATAATCTAGCCACAGGCTTCCTGCTTAATGCATCTGCCACAACATTGCCTTTACCAGGATGATACTCAATCGAGAAGTCGAAGTCTTTCAAGTACTCCAACCATCTTCGCTGCCTCATATTAAGTTCCTTCTGAGAAAATAAATATTTCAAACTTTTGTGATCTGAAAATACTGTGAATGTTTCTCCATACAAGTAGTGCCTCCATATCTTCAAAGCAAACACGACTGCTGCTAGTTCCAAATCGTGAACATGATAATTCTCTTCATGCTTCCTCAACTGCCTAGAAGAATAGGCAATCACCTTTCCATGCTGCATGAGTACACAGCCTAAACCAATACCTGAAGCATCAGTGTATACCACAAAACCTCCTTCACCAGAAGGTAAAGCCAATATAGGTGCAGTAGTCAAACACTCCTTCAAAGTCTGAAAGCTTTGTTGACAATCATCTGACCAATCAAACTTGTTCTCCTTGCGGGTTAATCTTGTCATAGGTACCGCAATCTTGGAGAAATCTTAGATAAATCTTCTGTAGTAGCCTGCCAGGCCTAGGAAACTTCTAACTTCGGTCACACTGGTAGGTTGATCCCAATTCTTCACTGCCTCTACCTTCGAAGGATCAACAGAAATATCGTCCTTCGTGATGATATGTCCTACAAAGGACACCTCTTGCAGCCATAATTCACACTTACTGAACTTGGCATATAGCTGATGATCTCTCAATAGTTGCAATGTCATCCTCAGATGCTCAGCATGATCTTCCTCATTCTTGGAATAAATCAAGATATCGTCAATGAATACCACGACCCATCGATCAAGATAGGGCCGAAATACATCGTTCATCAACTGCATGAAAGCTGCTGGAGCATTCGTTAGACCAAAAGGCATAATGACAAACTCAAAATGACCATACCTGCTGCGGAAAGCTGTTTGATAGATATCTTCTTCCTTAATCCGCAACTGATGATATCCAGATCGAAGATCGATCTTAGAAAAATACTGAGCTCCCGCTATCTGGTCAAATAATTCGTCAATCCTCGGCAATGGATATTTGTTCTTCACAGTCTGCTGGTTCAATTGCCGATAATCGATGCACAACCTCATCGAACCATCTTTCTTCCTGACGAATAATACAGGGGCTCCCCAAGGAGAAGTACTAGGGCGAATGAAACCCTTCTTGAGTAATTCCATCAACTGTTGCTTTAATTCCCTCAGTTCCGCAGGAGACATGCAGTAAGGAGCCTTGGAAATATGAGATGTGCCAGGAAAGAGATCAATAGAAAAGATAACTTTTCGCTCAGGCGGAAGTCCTGGTAGTTCTTTGGGAAAAACATCAGGAAAATCCCGGACAACAGAAATGTCCTTAATCTCAATCTGCTGTTCAGGGGTTGCACAGACAAAGGCCAGAAAAGCCTCGCATCCTCGTCTCATCAGCTTATCAGCTCGAAGAGCCGAGATAAGGGATACGGAGTTATGGTGCTTAACTCCCACAAAAGAAAGTCTAGGGTATCTAGTAAAAGACACGGAGCTAGAACTGCAGTGAACATTAGCCTCATATCTAGCCAACCAATCTGCTCCTAGGATTACATCATAATCCTTCATGTCCATACAAATCAAATCAGCTGGAAAGTTCTGTTCACCAATCATAACCGTACTAGAAGGATAGAAATACTGGATTGCTGATCTAGTACCAATAGGTGTTGATATTTCTAACGGGGAATTCATCAAAACAGGTTCCATAGCTAAAGACTTAGCAAATCTCTGAGAAATAAAGGAATGTGTGGCACCAGTATCAAAAAGAACAAATGCTGGCTTGTCGAGTATAATAAGTGTACCTTCGACGAGCCCACCGTCCTCGGCGGTTCCTGCTTCATCTGCATGCAAAGCATGAAGCTTGCCTTGTGGTTTCTTGAAGACTTGAGGTTTCGCCGGTGTAGCTTGCTCCGATATAAGAGGACAGTTAGGGATACGGTGCTCTTTGCTTCCACAACGTAAACAGGCGCCTAGCTTGCGCCAGCACTCCTCCATCTTGTGACCCGGACGGTCACAATAGTTGCACACGCCCTTGAATGGAACAACAGGGCCAGGCTTCTTGTCTTCCTGCCTCGGCATCTTGCCCTTCTACGATCCAGATCCAGTCCATGAACCAGGCCCACTAATAGGCCTCTTCTTGCTATACCCGGGTTTGACATTCCCGGAACCCGTAGGTAGTTCCTTCTTTGCACCTTTTCCACGGATTCTCTCCATCATCTCAAGAGTATCTTCTAGAACTTGAGCTTTCCTCACCATTTCGGAATAAGTGGAGATTTCCATCGGTGCCAACTGATTGATATAATGTAGCTTCTGCCCATTGAGAAAACGCTTCGCCTTCATCTTCTCGGTGGAAATAAGGTGTGTAGCATAACGAGAAAGCCGTGAAAATTGAGCCTCATACTCTGCCACGGACAGACCTCGCTGTTTCAGAGCTGCGAACTCCGCCACTTTCTTCTCTTGTACTCGGTCAGAAAAATACTTGCTGTTAAAGAATTCCTCGAACTGTTCCCACGTAACATGCTGATCACCGAGAGTCGCCTTGATAGAATCCCACCAAGTACGTGCATCACGTTCCAGTTGGAATGTAGACAAAAGGACACGCTCTTGGCTGGTGCATTGCATAACTTCGAAGATTCTTCCCATTTCATCTAGCCAGTGCTCGGCTTCATCGGGATCAGTCGAGCCACCAAATCTAGGTGGATTCATCCCTCGGAAGTTTCGGTATAGATCACCGGTGCCATGATGTGCCGCTCCTGCTTGAGCCACTTGCTGTAAAGCCTGCGTAAGTCCTTGAACTGTACGCTGCAAGTTCCTCCATTCCGCACGTCCAGCTGCCATTTCGAAAGCCTACACGAGGAATAGATTACTAAGGTTCAATAAGATAGATAATAACACGATTAAGATACGAACTTAACCCAAGTTTCTACCCAATCTCACCAGGTCGGGTTCTTAGACTTTAACAAGGTTAGGGGTCCTATGCACCTAGACATGACCAAAACTCGGTACCTGGCGGAGATAATCGAAACGAAGATCACTCGCACAAGTGTGCGACCTTCCCGATAGGCATAGTCTAACGTTCGGACAACACCTTTTGATATACCGGGTTATTGGGATGCAATGCAAAAACTTAGAAAACCTAGAACTTAGAAAAACCTAGGAATGTGAAACCTAGGGCTCTGATACCAACTAAACTGTCACGCCCCGACGCGGAATATCGGGACGTACAGTTAGAAACTAGCTAGAAAGCAAATAAATATTATAAACTAAATAATTACACAATGCTAAGGAAAGATACAACTCTATTGATCAAGATGATTCCAAATCATTACAATAACCAATACTGCTAATACACGATCAAACATGACTTCCAATCTGAATTCCAATATAATAACTGACTCCAAGAGTAACAAGTGCTAACACAACTATAAGGAAATAACTAGAGGTAACCAACCATGCCAACTCGGCATCTACTACAAGTACACTCAAGAGATATCACTCCTGCCCTTCCCCATCGGTATGCGCATCATCACCTGAATAGCCTGGAAAGGGGGGAAACAACAACTATGAGCTGACGCTCAGTAGGAAATAACATGCAAGTTTACGTGATTAACAAGTTAATTACATTTTCATATGCAATGCTAAGAAATGAAATAAATGACGATACAAATAAACAGCGAAATACAAAGATCTTGCATGGTCAAGAAATATAATGATGACAAGAGATAACAAGATAACAAGTACAAGAATTTACAACAAGAGATAGTAATAAAGAATTGAGAATTGGCAAACAAGCAAGTATTTTAAACATCATTTTAAGCACGATCAAGTAACAAGAGTAACAAGAGATTTTTCATGTCATAGACGTAACAAGCTAGTCAAGTACTCGGTGTAATGCCTCACCATGTCATTAACATCCCATGTGCTCACTAACTTTCGAGCGCTCTCCCCAGGACCAGACCGGGCCCTTACGATGCGTTGGCATCGATTTATTGGATACAAGATCCCACGATTGTCTAGACATTTAGTCAAGTTATATGGCCAATTTAATCAGAGGAATTACTACCACAAGTATGAGATTTAAGGACTAACTTGTCCTTGGATTCACTAAAACAAAAACTCGGTTATACGGTCACTTTAGGCCGCATTACATGAATTGGACCAAAACTTGGTCCACAGGGTCAAGAAAGAACGGCTGACAGTGTACCGTTCAAGTGTGTAAGCAATCCATTCTACTGGACTAATAATGACTAAAACAGCAACTTAACAATCAATTTAATCCTAATTACCAAGTTAATATATCAAAGATTATCTATTATCATTTGCATTTAGCGAATTACCACAAAGCGGATTCAAGATGATGAGATAATGATGCGGGACGAGACCACAGACACGACAAGCTCGTGACTGTCCCTTAACGAGGGAAGCGTCGGACGTGGGCGGTCGAGAAACCGGCAATGAGCTAGGGTGATCGGCTCTCTCGTGTGCCCGGATCGGGTCACGGGACGGTCTCGCACTCTCTCGCAGCAGCGATAACGAATAGATAAAGTGAGCTAGATATTTCTACACATGCTCTCTAGTAGCGGCATAAATAAATATATATGAAGTAAGCAAAATGCCAAGTAAGGGAGCGAATGCGATACCTCCACGCGCTCGGCGTGGGACGACAGGCCCTGCCGAAACTCGTACTCCCGGAACAATAATACACGGAGATTACAGCAATACAAATCGCTGCCCACTCCACACAGGGAGGTAAAGGGCTACACAATGGGGTCCGGGAGGACCGAATTCGGGTTGACGGGCAGCTTCTCGCGCTGTTTCGGCAACACCCGAACACATGACGGTGGGGCCCACGTGCTGTCCAGAGGGGCCGTGTGGGACCCGGTGGCACCGCTGTAGTGGAGGATGCATGGAAGGGCGCTCCCTGGAGTGAGGGTGCGCTGGTTCGCCGGCCGGAGGCCGGGCGGCTCCGATCGGCACCGGTCGGAATAACCGGCCACAGATCTGCCGGTTCTATTTTCTGGCGCACGCTCCGGCGAGAACGGACGCTGCGATCAGCCCTTACGTCGGAATGTGACGAAACTGGTGCCGTTGGAAAGATGCTTCGAAGGGCTTCAACCCAAGGGATTATAGAAAAATAATCAAGCATGTACTTCTGATTGGCGAATTTTGAAGGTTGCTGTTGTACAGTGTCTAAATTCTCAGATCTGCAGGGCTGTCCTCTGATAACTGTCATTGACCGCAGAGTGGATGTCCGATTCAGCTCTTGCAGTCTTCATCAAAGGTGTAGGAAATTGAGCTAGGAAGACGGAAAAACTAGTTTGAACAAGTTTGGATGTGGCTAAGAATTTATATGATTTTTTCACTAGTTGTGGGCGGATCTGGAATCTGGCTGACAACACTATAGCTGAGGAAGAACACGAATTTTTAAAAATAGATAGATGGCTGATAAAAAATTAATAAAATTTGTGAAGGTAGGGAGTGATAGACAGAACTTCAGTAAAATTGGGAGGGTTTGGACAAATCAAAAAATGGCCAGAGGTGGGAAATACAGGGCTGCTGTCACTGTAGACAGAGACAGGACAGATCTGGGAATGACTAAAGACCGAAAATGTAAAAATAACAAACGATGGATTTTGGACCTGTCATTTTTTTGGAGGAGGGGCTAGAAGGTAGGAACACACCATAAAAATTTCAATCCACGAAGAGGCCGTGGCTGGTAGCAGGAATTTCGGGAAGATACCTCTGTCCAGCAGGACAGAATACCGAAGACAGTTTCGCGGCAGCTCGAAGGCGGCACGAACGGCGGCGGCGGCGGCACAGATGATCACCGGAGATAGAGGGGAGGGGATAGAAGATAGAAATCACTGTAGAACTGGAGGTTGGAGGAGAGAAACTAGAGGGAGAGAGGAGGGGCTCAAGAACACTCTTGATTTTCCAACAATTTTCTCTTCATTAATGCTAACAAATGGAAAATACAACCTTTTATATGCCATGTGTCAAATCTAATCTACACCATTAGAACTAGGAGTGGGGAATGGAGGGCCTATATTAGATGTGAATAACACACAAAAGATAATAAAATATTAAGGGGAGAGGGGCGCCCCCTTGACCATGGTTAATGGGGTTGAATGGGTAGGTGAGGTAGGTAACCCACCTTGGACTAATTAAGCCACTTGTCTCCCATGTGGTCAAATGGCATTCAACCCTTCTAGATGGCCACCTACGATGGTTGACCAGCCCCACATGGATGACATGGACCAATGGGAAAGGGCTGGGGGCCCCCTTGCTGGTCCTATTGACAAATTACATAGAAACCCACACAATCCGTGGGAATGACGCATTGGCTTACAAAGCCGTACAATTGCGTACATACTTTCCCAAGGATATAAACACAAACTAAAAGGACATAAATGTAAAAGAAAAAGTACATGCTCGGCGTCGATTCCCATCAACTCTCCCTGGGTGGGAGGAACTCGACCCCGTCGAGTAGGGGTATGGATGCTCGAGTACTCCGACGGATCGGTCACCGTGCCAAGTAACGCGGGTACGCTCCACTCCGAGTGATCGTCACCTGCTCATTCCATATATACTCGATATGCGCGGACTGCTATGTGCCGAAGGTGGACACTCCGGGTGGGGCACTCTCCAAAGGGAAGGAAGCAGCTCGAAGACTCACTAGGAATCACCGCTGAGTCCCTATAGGTGACTGATCCGGGTATAGATGTAGAACCGATCCCATACTCATCGAGTGAGTCGACTCGCTTCACACTCATAAGGGACTGACATCGACGAGCTTGCACAAGACACATGCAGATAAACAAATGACACACAAGCCATGCAAACAAACCACACAAAACAAACCACACAAGGAAAACATACGGACTCATCTATGACCCTAGACATACCTAATGTTAGTCCGACCCGTACATGGATGACGGCGGACCAGGACACCCGAACGTGTGCCATGCATGCATTTGACGTAACCAGAGGTTGACGTCATGGGGAACTCCTAGACACCCTACGATGCACCAATCATGGACATTGGGCTTGGATGTGGGAAGTTCGGGAGGTGCGAGTGGTTTAGAGGGATCGGGGAAACCAAAGTCTTCCTTACCCCCGAAGGATGGTTCGGACCTATGGCTATGTGGAGTTTGCTTGGCCCGAGTGGAAAAGGTGGGATAGTGAACTCCGCGGAAGAAGGGTAGTGAGTATGAAAACTTGGGAGGTTCACTAGTGAAGGGGTCAAACGGGTCGAAGAAGGTGTGACCCCATGAAGTGGGTTCCAACATGACATGGTCCCAAGTTAGGAATTCATAGTCACCGTCATACATTATGATCAGTGGGACGACGGACATGTGTAGAAAATAGGATTCCTCCCTTGGGCAAAAGGGAACGAAGTCGGACTCGGCCGGCATCGGGAGGAATAGAAGAATCTCCGTGGTGACACACCCCATGGTGCACTCGGAGGTAATGGACCCGAAGGCCGGATGGGTGAAGCTAAGACTAGCGGGTTGGTCAAAGCCTCGATCCAGTAGGTGCGTCAACTTCCATTGCGTGTCTAATCCTATAATAAGGTCATCCAATGTATCAATATGGTGACTAGACCGAAAGGTAGTGTGGAAGGAGTTGACGGACACTATAGGTAAGGTGGGGTCCATAGAAGGGTACGGACGTGGGACCAAGTCATCCTTGAGCCAACTAAGAAGTGGCTCGGCTATGTATAGCGTACCCGTAAGAAACACGGGTGGCTCGGGATGGACATCCTCTAAATGTGGCTCCTCGAAGGGAGGGTGGCTCCCATGATGGGTGGCTAGAGGGGTGGGCACCAGGAGAGGTGGCAAACATGAATCCGAAGGTGGAGTGGGCCACTGGGGTTGGGTGGCAGGGAAGATGAGGGTGCTCGATTGAGCCCTATCCTTAAGGATGATCTTGCCAGGTAGGTAAGGTGGGTATAAGGTGCAAGTCCTTTTGCCCCAGTCAAGATTAGCCTTTCTTTCTCCTAACCACGTTTGCCCTAAAATGATGCATGGACCAGCAAGTGTGCCGATCCTGCACCATGCACCATCGGTGTAAAGAACGGAGCCGACCTTCCTATAGAACTCAACACAAGCAAAATCACCATCACGGATAATCTCGCCTGTCTCGGAGAGATACTCCACGATATCAAAAGTAACCCAATTATCCGACTCCCTATCGGTGAAATGGAGTTCCGTTGTGGACCCATTAGGTAGAGTGGCCTTAGAAACGATATAGGGTCGGGCTAGGAAGGCCTTGGCTTGGGCCACCAGAGATGACCACCTGGACGCATGGCCTTGGGGAACGGCCATGGATAGCGGACATGGACATGCATACACACGGAGACAAGACACTAGACCGACTAATGCAAAGGTTGGGATGCATGCATACTAAGGACAAGACACCAAGACTCGGTACGGGGCGAAGTTAATCGATCCGAAGATCACTCGCGCAAGTGTGCAGCCTTCCCGATAGGCGTAGCCTAACGTTCGGACAACACCTTTTTATATACCGACTAATGGTATGCTAATGCGATCCAAAAGACACTTTTTTGTTTTAAAATAATGATGACCCTAAACACGACTTAGACAATGACTAATGACTACATGACACTCTTTTTTTTGACACCCTAGACTCAAACTCGCTCTGATACCAAATTGATGTGGGACGAGACCACGGACACGACAAGCTCGTGACTGTCCCTTAACGAGGGAAGCGTCGGACGTGCGCAGTTGAGAAACCGGCAATGAGCTAGGGTGATCGGCTCTCTCGTGTGCCCGGATCGGGTCACGGGACGGTCTCGCACTCTCTCGCAGTAGCGGTAATGAATAGATAAAGCGAGCTAGATATTCCTACACATGCTCTCTAGCAGCGGCATAAATAAATATATATGAAGTAAGCAAAATGCCAAGTAAGGGAGCGAATGCGATACCTCCACGTGCTCGACGTGGGGACGACAGACCCTGCCGAAACTCGTACTCCCGGAACAATAATACACGGAGATTACAGTAATACAAATCGCTGCCCATCCACGCAGGAAGGTAAAGGGCTACACAATGGGGTCCGGGAGGATCGAATTCGGGTTGACGGGCGGCTTCTCGCGCTGTTTCGGCAACACCCGAACACGTGATGGTGGGGCCCACGTGCTGTCCGGAGGGGCCGTGTGGGACCCCGTGGCACCGCTGTAGTGGAGGATGCCTGGAAGGGCGATCCCTGGAGTGGGGGCGCGTTGGTTCGCCGGCCGGAGGCCGGGCGGCTCCGATCGGCACCGGTCGGAATAACCGGCCACGGATCTGCCGGTTCTATTTTCTGGCGCGCGCTCCGGCGAGAACGGACGCTAAGATTAGCCCCAACGTCGGAATGCGACGAAACTGGCGCCATTGGAAAGATGCTTCGAAGGGCTTAAACCCAAGGGGATTACAGAAAAATAATCAAGCATGCACTTCTGATTGGCGAATTTTGAAGGTTGCTGTTGTACAGTGTCTGAATTCTCAGATCTGCAGGGCTGTTCTCTGATAACTATCGTTGACGGCAAAGTGGATCTCCGATTCAGCTCTTAAGGTCTTCATCAAAGGTGTAGGAAATTGAGCTAGGAAGACGGAAAAGCTAGTTTGGATAAGTTTGGATGTGGCTAAGAATTTCTATGATGTTTTCACTAGCAGTGGGTCGGATCTGGAATCTGGCTGACAACACTGTAGCTGAGGAAGAACACGAATTTTTAAAAATAGATAGAAGGCGGATCAAAACTTAAGAAATTTTGTGGAGGTAGGGAGTGATGGACAGAACTCCCAGTAAAATTGGGAGGGTTTAGACAAATCAAAAAATAGCCGGAGGTGGGAAACACAGGGCTGCTGTCACTATAGACAGAGATAGGACAGATCTTGGAATGACTAAAGACCGAAAATGTAAAAATAACAAACGATGGATTTGGGACCTGGAATTTGTTTTGGAGGAGGGGCTTGAAGGCAGGAACATACCATAAAAATTTCAATCCACGAAGAGGCTGTGGCTGGTAGCAGGAATTTCGGGAAGACACCTCTGTCCAGCAGGACAGAATACCGAAGACGGTTTTGCGGCAGCTCGAAGGCGGCACGAACGGCGGCGACGGCGGCACAGATGATCACCGGAGATAGAGGGGAGGGGATAGAAGATAGAAATCACTCTAGAACTGGAGGTTGGAGGAGAGAAACTAGAGGGAGAGAGGAGGGGCTCAAGAACACTCTCGATTTTCTAATAATTTTCTCTTCATTAATGCTAACAAATGGAAAATACAACCTTTTATATGCCATGTGTCAAATCTAATCTACACCATTAGATCTAGGAGTGGGGAATGGAGGGTCTAGATTAGATGTGAATAACACACAAAAGATAATAAAATATTAAGGGGAGAGGGGCGCCCCCTTGACCATGGTTAATGGGGTTGAATGGGTAGGTGAGGTAGGTAACCCACCTTGGACTAATTAAGCCACTTGTCTCCCATGTGGTCAAATGCATTCAACCCTTCTAGATGGCCACCTAGGATGGTTGACCAGCCCCACATGGATGACATGGACCAATGGGAAAGGGCTGGGGGCCCCCTTGCTGGTCCTACTGACAAATTACATAGAAATCCACACAATCCGTGGGAATGACGCATTGGCTTACAAAGCCGTACAATTGCGTACATACTTTCCCAAGGATATAAACACAAACTAAAAGGACATAAATGTAAAAAAAAAAGTACATGCTCGGCATCGATTCCCATCAGATAAGGAATAAGCTTGTATAGGAATGAAATAGAATGCATTAACAGAAATCTAGTTACACAATTAACCACTAATTATGTGGGTTTCTATTTAACCATTGTATACATTGAAATGAAGATGATAAACGGCATGTTTTTACACTATGTTGCATGTAGGGACCAATGTTAATCGAGATCAAAGGGGTACATGAATAGGTCATTAGATCCTCAAAAATATAGTTTTCAATTGTACTAAGTTGAATGAGTCGATCCCCTAATGATCCTGATGTGAAACAAAAATAGAGATCTCCAAACTTGTGATTTCCCCTCTTTTTTTCTAGAAATATTATTTTTTTTTAACTTTATTTTCTTCTTTTCCCATTTTTTTTCTACTTCATTTCTTTCCTGAACTACTCATTTCAGCATCTCTTCTTTTTTTTCAAATCTTCTCTGCCACTTCTTTCTTTCTTTTTCTTTTTTTTTTCAAAATAACTTAAGGAGAGAGAGAAAAAGAGAGAGGAAATGGAGAGAATGAGGGATGAGAGGGGGATGTGAGATAAAAGGAGAGAGAGCGCATGGCAGCCATGCACATGCACGTAACTCTCTTTCTTTACATTTGTTTTCCATTGTTTTCTTCTCAAAAGAATTGTAATGAGAGAGAGAGAGAGACTAAGAGTGAGAGAATTGGGAGAATGGGAGGGTGACTAAAGAGAAAAGCAAGGAGACCATGCACCTCACGTGAACATGGCCAACGTATGCACCTCTCGTTTCTCATCCCTTTACACTTTTTTTTTCTAACGAGGTCATTTCTTTGTTTTGCTGTTTTTTTTTCTGTTACACAAGCTTCACGACAGAACGAAGAGAGAGAACGGGGTAGAGAGAGAGAGAGAGAGCACGATGAAGAGAGAGAGACGCGAGAGGTGGGGGGGACGACAGCAACGGCCTGGGAACTGGTCCGGCGTGCTAGAGGGCTTTCCAGCACGCTCTGGGTGAGCCACCCTTGTGCTCGGAGGTGGGGGGGGTCACCGTTCTTAGCTTGCTTGGAGGAGGGGTGCCGGGCGGGTGTGGAGGTGGGAGCTGCTCGTGTATGCGTCTGGGGATGTCAATTGGCACCTGCTGCATGTGGGGGATGGGGGGGGGGAGCTTCTGGCAGAGGAAAGGAGCGCAGAGGATGACATCGGTGGGGTGATGTATACAGGCGATGCCTAGAAGCTGTGGTTGCAGCGGTGGCGAGCAGGGGAAGACACAATGGCGAGCAAGCGGGTAGCGTCCATGGCGGCGGCTCTGCTCGAAGTGGCCGGAGAAAACAGTGGGAATGGTGGGGGATGGTCTGGTGATATCCTGGCAGTGGTGACGGCAAGAAGGAGGCGGCCGGCAAGAAGGAAGGTGGTCCGGCGGTGTGTGAGCAGGGGGGGAGTAAAATGGCAACCCAGGTAGCAGTGCGGGTGGTTTTGCATGGGGTGTAGATGGCGGAGGCTATGGCAGTGGAGGGTGGATGGAATGGTTGAGGGAGGTTTCGTGTATATGTATTTGGGTGTGGGCTGGGAACGGCAGTGCGTTGGCTACTGTGGTGTGAAGGAAGAGGGGGCGGCGGACGTGCATGGCGGACGTGAGAAGAGGAGAGCCGAGGCGGGGAGTTGTGTGTATGGGCATGGGGGAGTGAGAAACACGGTGGAGGAAACAAGAGGGAGAGGAGTGGGGGTGGTTGATGTCAGAGATGGCGACGGTGGCGGTGAAGGACGGCAGCGGCGGTGGACATCGAGGGAGGTCGACTGAGGCTTCGGATGGGGCTTCTCGCCCGCTCCCATCCCAGGAACGGTGCACCCGGAGCTTCAGTTCTTCATCATGATAGGATGGACGTGGTTGTGGGCTTCTCACCCGTGGGGTTCCAAAAATTGGAGAAACCAAGTAGCCATAGCTAAAACATCACATTTCTCATTCTATTATATTTTTCCATCGTGGGTTTACATGTGTTTAAATAGAAAGCACATGGGAGGGGAAAGGCCACCTTGGAATCCCAAGAGGCTTGGGTTCCCACGTGTAGTCCTACATAAGTGCATATATACACATTATATATATTACTTATGACAAAAGAAAGAAAGGTCACCTAGGAAACTCAAGGGGCTTGGGTTCCTACGAGGACTCCTTCTGATGTGACACAACCTAGGACTTAAACAAACAAGCACAATCGCAATCAAACGGACCGATGTCGGCGACCGCTCACCCGATGCTCACCAAGACCCGGGATAACTTGGCAATGCCAAGTGGAGGTTGTGTGGGCTGGGCCCTTGCTGGTAGAGGGCCAGCAAGGCCTAAGTTGATTCCCAAGGGTAATGGCAGCCCAATTCAAGGGAGCCGACGTCGTGTCGAGGGCACGGGTTCCACTCTTTTCCCACGGTGATCACTTATAGCAAATGAGCTTAAGGATCGGGCTCTCATTCACGGCCAGCGGAGTTTATGAACTAATATTGAAAGAACAAGCACAAATTAGAGCAAAGTTTAGAGCACTTACTCGACCGGTTTAAAGAAACCGGTCCCGCTCGGAGACGAGGGCGAGCGGGGAGGCGAGTGGATCCCCACACGCCGCGGCGGTGTAGCTTGACCTGCCCAAACAAATTACAACACTACACCTTTCGTAGGAGGGGGGATCTTGGGGTGGGGGTTAGTAGGAATTACAACCCAAACTACCTCCGCGCAGGGAGGGGCCTTCAGCCGGCCAAGCGGGGAGGGGAATAGGCGATGAAAACACAAAGAATAAGCCGATGCCGAATCTGCCTGCTTTCTGTGGGGGAGGACAGACAGACGAAGATGAGGTCGCCTAGATTGATCCGGAATTTTGCTGATAGCGGGACCAGGGGGAAACTCTTCGTAACTGGGACTGGAAGACCTCAGAATTTTGTTAATTTCACCTGGTACCGCTGCTGGCCGGGGTGGAGGTTCGAACAGAGTGATAGAATCTGGGACTGGCAGCTGCAGGTTTTCAACAGCAGGTTGCAGAGAATGCTCCGATAGCTCTCGGACTCCGAATCAAAAACCGCTGGAGTTGTTGGAACCGTGAACAAGTCTTATTCACAGCAAAACTGACGGGGAAGCTAAATGATGCCGGAGGAGATCAGGAGACGCTGAACACTGACGACTGGTCGATGTAGACTGTGGGGAAGCAGATCCGTGCAGCGGAGGGAGAAAATTGATAACTCCAGCTACTGGATGCCGAACGGAGTTCCGCTTCTTGATTCTGAAAGTAGACAGGGCGATGAAGAACTTTGTAGAAGAGCTTGTGGCCTGAATCTTCCAAAGTTCGTTGTGGCAGAGCTTCTACTACGGCTCAGGTGCTCAGCAGGGGTAGCTCTGCGCAGTTGTGGGAGAACGGATCTCCCGGTCAGCTCGTAGCTCGGAAGGGGACGAGACCACCGCCGTTGCGAAAAAGACAGGTAGACGCTTCCGTGGATACCACTTGGGCCTTCAGATTCTCTGGGATGTGGTTGGGGTCGCCTCTGCAAACTGCTACTCTTCTGCTGCCAGCGAACTAAAAACTGGAGGTTGAAGATGGTGGGGGGGAAATGGGGTATATGGGAGGGGAAATGGAGGTGGATGAGTGTGGGGAGAGCCCTGGCTGTGAGGGGGTCTAGGAGGGGGTGTTCCAAGGTGTGGATGAGGGAGAATGGGGTCTAGAAGGTGGTGTTTGCAGTGGGTGAGAGGGGAGCTACGAATTTGGGATGGGTGGGGAAGAGAGAAGGAGAGATCTTTCTCAAAAATTTGAAAATGGACTAATGTGGTTAATGGGGCTTTGGGGATGGGAAGAGTTGTGTTGGGGAAGGGAAGGGGTGCTTGGGGTAGTGGGAAGGGTGGTTGGGGAAGTGGGTGGGGTAGTTGGGGGTTGGGAGGTGGAGCTAGGATTGGTGGAAGCTCTCTTGGGACTAGGGGGTGGAGTAATGGGGTGTGTGGGGAAGGGGAGTGGCCTTTAATGGGGGTAGGTGGGAGAGTGGTGGTTGGGAAGGGAGGAGAGAGAAGAAAATTTGAATTTGGGTGTTGAGGAGAGAGAAAGTGGAGTGAAAAAGAGAGATTAAGAGAGGGAAGGGTGCTTGGGAAAGTGGGAGGGGTAGTTGGGGGTTGGATGGTGAGGAGAGGATTGGTGGAGGGGGTCTTAGGAAGGGGTGGAGTATTGATGAGGGTTGTGGGGAATGGGAAGAGGCTTAAATGGGGTAGGTGGGGAGTGGAGGTGGTTGGGAAGGGAGGAGAGAGAAGAAAATTTGAATTTGGGTGTTGAGGAGAGAGAAAGTGGAGTGAAAAAGAGAGATTAAGAGAGGGAAGGGTGGGGAATCTCTCCCCTAGGGTCTCTCACCCAAAAAATGGAATCTCTCCACTAGATAAGAAGTGTAAACTCTCAAAATGGTAAGTTTTTCATTCATTGATTCATTAGTTCAAATGGGGGGAAATGGGGTCCTATATATAGGCAACCCACATTTTACAAAAAGTCCCTGACAATTGACTCAATGACAAATAACTGAGGGGGTAGGGGGTGCACTTGGGCCAAGCCCAATGAATTGGGCCCATAAACTAATCTATCAACATAATGACACTTGACCTAGGTACAAGACTCAAATAAAAAGAAAATTACATAATTATGACTCAAAGAAAATATGAAAGTTACATTAATTGACTTAGAAAAATGTGACGGATGTCATGGAATCATGCTGGCGAGCAACCGGGGCTTTGAAAATAGATGGGGCGAGAGATGCCCCCATCATACTCCCGCGGTGCGGAGAACTCGACTCCGTCGAGTAAGAGTCCTTCGCTCCTCGGAGGGTGTAGAAGTGGTATCGCCCACAAGTCTTCCGAACGAGACCGATCCATCCACCTGCCGAGATAGCGCTCGTATACCTTGCTCCTTGTGGTAGTGACCTGTTCACCCAATATTCGTTCAATGCGGTCACGCTGGGCTCCTCTCGGGTGGGTGCTCTCTCCTCTCGGGTGGGTGCTCTCTCCTCTCGGGTGGGTGCTCTCTCAACAGGAGGAATAGGCTCAATATTCTCACTGGGTACCACCGGGGGCCCCTTATATGGCACTAGGTCTGCTACATTGAATGTGGGACTTACTCCATACTCCTCGGGAAGATCTAACTCATAGGCATTAGTGCCAAGGCGTCTCAAAACCCGGAAGGGACCAGCCCCATGATGCCTCAACTTAGAGATGGCTCTCGGGGGGAGCCTCCTCGTCCTCACCATCATAAAGTTACCCACATGGAATTCTTGGTGCCGTCGATGAGAGTTGGCTTGCCGTTTATGAGTCTCATTCTTTTTGCTTATGTGCTTGCTAAAGTTTTCATGTAATTTTGTGAATGCTGACATTCTAGGGGTGATGGGTGGACCTGGGCAACCAAAAGTAAACCAATCATGCTTTGACGCCAAGAAGACTTTGATGGAATGGGGAGGACCGGGGCATCCATAGGTGATCCGGTCATGCATGGGGGTGACAAATGTTGGGGGACCTGGACATCCATGAATACTCCTATCATGCCTACGACTCATGATGAGTGAAGGTGGACCACTACATCCAAATTTGGACCACTCATGCTTTCTACTTGACATGTGGGTGATATGAATGAATGGACCCAACATAGTGTTCATGCCAAAGGGTGTGGAAAGCCTAGACACATGCATACTTTTCCCAAAAGTGACTTCCATGTGTATAGGTGTGGGACAACCTTTGAACTCCCATTGGAACGGATCGAATGGATCTAAGAAGGTGGTCATCATGGGGTGGGGCACAACCTTATTACCTAGGGATATGTGGCCCAAGGTCATGGCTTCCAAGGTGTAACCCGAGTCTAAGATGGAGTGGATTGGGTCAAACATGGTGAGTTGGTATAGGGAAAGGTGGGTGGTGGATAAAGTGTTTAGGTCACACGAGTCTCTTGACTCCCATTGGAATGGATCATATGGATCATAAAAGGGGTTACCTAGGGGGAGGAACTCCATGTCTTCAAGATCCTCAAAAGGTGCTAAGTCATCCTTCTCCATGATAGTTGGGCCAATGTTCTTGGCAAGTGGGTCGGCCATGAGTGTAGGGTTTGGCTTTCTACCTGAGATAAGAAGCTCTAAATCGTGGAGAAGGTTGGGCTCATCGGGTGTAGGGAGGAATAGAAGGAGGTCGCTAGTGTAGCAACCAATGGTGCAAACCGAGGTGATAGACCCTATGCATAGGTGTAAGAGGCTAAGGCTTCTAGGTTGTTCGACCATAGGGGTCAACATTCTAGTCATCTCTATTTGCCATGCTATGCCCTTGAGAAGGTCCTCTAAGGTCTCCACTTGATAGGATGCTTGGATTGTGGTGTGATAGGAGAAGAAGGGCATTATGGGAAGGCTTTCCTTCATGGGTGGGAAATTATGGGCCATGATCTGTCTTATTGGGCTCTTCTTTAGCCAACTAACAAGGGGTTCCCCTAAGATGAGATTGACTCCAACTAAAGATGGTGATGTAAGGTGAAGACCCTCGTATGTTGTTTCTTCTTCAACTTGGACTTGGGTTTCCTCCAAGGTGGAGAGTGGGTTTGGAGTGTTCACCACTATGGGGTGGGGTATGGGTTCTTCTTCCAAGGAGGTGAGAGGGGCTTTTGAGGGTGTGGTGATGATTGGGGCATAGTGTATCCGGGGTGGTAGGTAGTGGGAAACTTGGGTTAGGATAGGTAAGGGTAGTAGTGGAGGCTTTGGTGGGAGTTGGATTGGGGTAGGGAGAGGAAGATGGGTGGGTTGAAGGGGTTTGGGTTGATTAGTTTTGGGAGGAGTGTCCCCTTTTGGGGGTGATGGAGAGGTAGTGGTGGGGGTTACCATGGGCCTAGGTGGAGAGTTGGCCATGGGGCCCAATTGGGTATGGGGACCTATGGTTGTGGTGTGGACTTGGAGGTGGGGTGTAAATGTAGTGGTTGGGGTAGGAGAGATGGGAAGTGGTGGGGAATGGGTGATTGGGGTCTTGGATTGACCGGGTGGGGATGATGGAGTTGAAGTGCTCCTTGGACTTTGGTGATTTGAGTAGGAGGGAGAGGGTTGGAGGGTGTAGATTTTTCTAAGCTCGGTCTTCATCTCATCCCAAGTGCTAATTGGGGCCTCCCTACGGATCTTTCTCAAACCTTCCACAACTAACCAATGAGTTTTAGCTTGTTTGGAGAGGTGTGCCTTGGCTAGCCTCATTCTCCTTCCTTCGTTCAAGGGGCAACCTTTAAAGAATTGGTCTAGGGAAATCTCCCAATCTAGGTAGAGGCTTGAGCTATTGGATCCATCAAAGGCGGGGGTTTTGATTTTCAAGTGTTCTAAAAATATGGTTTCTAGATTTCCCCAAAGGTCACTCTCATTCACTCTTGGTGCACGGCTATTTCCTTCAAGTCCGTCGAGTCGAAACATGATATCTTCAAGCCGATTAAGGACATTAGGTAGGGCTTCTATGATAGAGGTGTTGCTACCCACTTTGTTGGCAATGGAGCTTCCATGAGGAATTGGGCTTCTTGGAAAAGTTGAATGGGATGGATATAACAGGTATGAAGTGGCCATTCTAGTGGAGATGGGAGATGCAACCGAGGACTCTAAATGCATAAACATGCCCTAGGAACAACTTGTGGAGAGATAAGTTGTGAACTTGCTCTGATACCAATTGATGTGACACAACCTAGGACTTAAACAAACAAGCACAATCGCAATCAAACGGACCGATGTCGGCGACCGCTCACCCGATGCTCACCAAGACCCGGGATAACTTGGCAATGCCAAGTGGAGGTTGTGTGGGCTGGGCCCTTGCTGGTAGAGAGCCAGCAAGGCCTAAGTTGATTCCCAAGGGTAATGGCAGCCCAATTCAAGGGAGCCGACGTCGTGCCGAGGGCACGGGTTCCACTCTTTTCCCACGGTGATCACTTATAGCAAATGAGCTTAAGGATCGGGCTCTCATTCACGGCCAGCGGAGTTTATGAACTAATATTGAAAGAACAAGCACAAATTAGAGCAAAGTTTAGAGCACTTACTCGACCGGTTTGAAGAAACCGGTCCCGCTCGGAGACGAGGGCGAGCGGGGAGGCGAGTGGATCCCCACACGCCGCGGCGGTGTAGCTTGACCTCCCCAAACAAATTACAACACTAGACCTCTCGTAGGAGGGGGGATCTTGGGGTGGGGGTTAGTAGGAATTACAACCAAAACTTCCTCCGCGTAGGGAGGGGCCTTCAGCTGGCCAAGCGGGGAGGGGAATAGGCGATGAAAACACAAAGAATAAGCCGATGCCGAATCTGCCTACTTTCTGTGGGGGAGGACAGACAGACGAAGTTGAGGTTGCCTAGATTGATACGGAATTTTGATGATAGCGGAACCAGGGGGAAACTCTTCGTAACTGGGACTGGAAGACCTCAGAATTTTGTTAATTTCACCTGGTACCGCTGCTGGCCGGGGTGGAGGTTCGAACAGAGTGACAGAATCTGGGACTGGCAGCTGCAGGTTTTCAACAGCAGGTTGCAGAGAATGCTCCGATAGCTCCCGGACTCCGAATCAAGAACCGCTGGAGTTGTTGGAACCGTGAACAAGTCTTATTCACAGCAAAACTGACGGGGAAGCTAAATAATGCCGGAGGAGATCATGAGACTCTGAACACTGACGACTGGTCGATGTAGACTGTGGGGAAGCAGATCCGTGCAGCAGAGGGAGAAAATTGATAACTCCAGCTACTGGATGCCGAACGGAGTTCCGCTTCTTGATTCTAAAAGTAGACAGGGCGATGAAGAACTTTGTAGAAGAGCTTGTGGCCTGAATCTTCCAAAGTTCGTTGTGGCAGAGCTTCTACTACGGCTCAGGTGCTCAGCAGGGGCAGCTCTGCGCAATTGTGGGAGAATGGATCTCCCGGTCAGCTCGGAGCTCGGAAGGGGACGAGACCACTGCCGTTGCGAAGAAGACAGGTAGACGCTTCCGTGGATACCTCTTGGGCCTTCAGATTCTCTGGGATGTGGTCGGGGTCACCTCTGCAAGCTGTTACTCTTCTGTTGCCAGCGAACTGAAAACTGGAGGTTGAAGATGGTGGGGGGAAATGGGGTATATGGGAGGGGAAATGGAGGTGGATGAGTGTGGGGAGAGCCCTGGCTGTGAGGGGGTCTAGGAGGGGGTGTTCCAAGGTGTGGATGAGGGAGAATGGGGTCTAGAAGGTGGTGTTTGCAGTGGGTGAGAGGGGAGCTACGAATTTGGGATGGGTTGGGAAGAGAGAAGGAGAGATCTTTCTCAAAAATTTGAAAATGGACTAATGTGGTTAATGGGGCTTTGGGGATGGGAAGAGTTGTGTTGGGGAAGGGAAGGGGTGCTTGGGGTAGTGGGAAGGGTGGTTGGGGAAGTGGGTGGGGTAGTTGGGGGTTGGGAGGTGGAGCTAGGATTGGTGGAAGCTCTCTTGGGACTAGGGGGTGGAGTAATGGGGTGTGTGGGGAAGGGGAGTGGCCTTTAATGGGGGTAGGTGGGAGAGTGGTGGTTGGGAAGGGAGGAGAGAGAAGAAAATTCAAATTTGGGTGTTGAGGAGAGAGAAAGTGGAGTGAAAAGGAGAGATTAAGAGAGGGAAGGGTGCTTGGGAAAGTGGGAGGGGTAGTTGGGGGTTGGATGGTGAGGAAAGGATTGGTGGAGGGGGTCTTGGGAAGGGGTGGAGTATTGATGAGGGTTGTGGGGAATGGGGAGATGCTTAAATGGGGTAGGTGGGGAGTGGAGGTGGTTGGGAAGGGAGGAGAGAGAAGAAAATTCGAATTTGGGTGTTGAGGAGAGAGAAAGTGGAGTGAAAAAGAGAGATTAAGAGAGGGAAGGGTGGGGAATCTCTCCCCTAAGGTCTCTCACCCAAAAATGGAATCTCTCCACTAGATAAGAAGTGTAAACTCTCAAAATGGCAAGTTTTTCATTCATTGATTCATTAGTTCAAATGGGGGGAAATGGGGTCCTATATATAGGCAACCCACATTTTACAAAAAGTCCCTGACAATTGACTCAATGACAAATAACTGAGGGGGTAGGGGGGTGCACTTGGGCCAAGCCCAATGAATTGGGCCCATAAACTAATCTATCAACATAATGACACTTAACCTAGGTACAAGACTCAAATAAAAGGAAAATTACATAATTATGACTCAAAGAAAATATGAAAGTTACATGAATTGACTTAGAAAAATGTGACGGATGTAATGGAATCATGCTGGCAAGCAACCGGGGCTTTGAAAATAGATGGGGCGAGAGATGCCCCCATCACCTTCATAATGGGATAGATATAATATATATATATATATGCTATTATATTACTAAACATAACCTCATAGGCCCACTTATGTGGACCACTAAACAAAAGGCAAATCAGAAATAAAGAAATATATTTGATAGTTTGCCGATGCCGCTTGACGATTCTGTTGCCACTTGGCGATCCCGTCATGCTCCTCTGCTCGGAGTAGGTTCGACCTCGAATCTTAAATTTTGATTCGACGATCCCATCAAACCCCTCCGCTTGGAGGAGGTTCGACCTCGAACCTCATAGCTCAGGATCCCGGTCTGATGGAACAGCCCGGTTCCCTAAGCTCTGATACCATTTTGATGTGAAACAAAAATAGAGATCTCCAAACTTGTGATTTCCCCTCTTTTTTTCTAGAAATATTATTTTTTTTAACTTTATTTTCTTATTTTCCCATTTTTTTTCTACTTCATTTCTTTCCTCAACTTCTCATTTCAGCATCTCTTCTTTTTTTTCAAATCTTCTCTGCCACTTCTTTCTTTCTTTTTTTTTTCAAAATAACTTAAGGAGAGAGAGAAAAAGGGAGAGAGGAAATGGAGAGAATGAGGGATGAGAGGGGGGTGTGAGATAAAAGGAGAGAGATCGCATGGCAGCCATGCACATGCACGTAACTCTCTTTGTTTACATTTGTTTTCCATTGTTTTCTTCTCAAAAGAATTGTAATGAGAGAGAGAGAGACTAAGAGTGAGAGAATTGGGAGAATGGGAGGGTGACTAAAGAGAAAAGCAAGGAGACCCTGCACCTCACGTGAACATGGCCAACATATGCACCTCTCGTTTCTCATCCCTTTACACTTTTTTTTGTTAACGGGATCGTTTCTTTGTTTTGCTATTTTTTTCTGTTACACAAGCTTCACGACAGAACGAAGAGAGAGAACGGGGTAGAGAGAGAGAGAGCACGACGAAGAGAAAGAGACGCGAGAGGGGGGGGGGGCGACAGGAACGGCCTGGGAACAGGTCCGACATCCTAGAGGGCTTGCCAGCACGCTCTGGGTGAGCCACCCTTGTGCTCGGAGGTGGGGGGGTCACCGTTCTCAGCCTGCTCGGAGGAGGGGTGCCGGGCGGGTGTGGAGGCGGGAGCTGCTCGTGTATGCGTCTGGGGATGTCAACTGGCACCTGCTGCATGTGGGGGATGGGGGGGGTGGGGGAGCTTCTGGCAGAGGAAAGGAGCCCAGAGGATGACATCGGTGGGGTGATGTACGCAGGCGATGCCTAGAAGCTGTGGTTGCAGTGGTGGCGAGCAGGGGAAGACACAACGGCGAGCAAGCGGGCAGCGTCCATGGTGACGGCTCTGCTCGATGTGGCCGGAGAAAATAGTGGGAACGGTGGGGGATGGCCTGGTGATATCCTGGCAGTGGTGACGGCAAGAAGGAGGTGGACGGTAAGAAGGAAGGTGGTCCGACGGTGTGTGAGCAGGGGGGGAGTAAAATGGCAACCCAGGTAGCAGTGGGGGTGGTTTTGCATGGGGTGTAGATGGCGGAGGCTATGGCAGAGGAGGGTGGATGGCATAGTTGAGGGAGGTTTCGTGTATGTGTATGTGGGTGTGGGCTGGGAATAGCAGTGCGTTGGCTACTGTGGTGTGAAGGAAGAGGGGGCGGCGGACGTGCATGGCGGACGTGAGAAGAGGAGAGCCGGGGCGGGGAGTTGTGTGTATGGGAATGGGGGAGTGAGAAACACGGCAGAGGAAACAAGAGGGAGAGGAGTGGGGGTGGTTGATGTCGGAGATGGCGGTGGTGGCGGTGAAGGACGGCAGCGGCGGTGGACATCGAGGGAGGTCGACTGAGGCTTCGGATGGGGCTTCTCGCCCGCTCCCATCCCAGGAACGGTGCACCCGGAGCTTCAGTTCTTCCTCATGACAGGATGGACGTGGTTGTGGGCTTCTCACCCGTGGGGTTCCAAAAATTGGAGAAACCAAGTAGCCATAGCTAAAACATCACATTTCTCATTCTATTATATTTTTCCATCGTGGGTTTACATGTGTTTAAATAGAAAGCACATGGGAGGGGAAAGGCCACCTTGGAATCCCAAGAGGCTTGGGTTCCCACGTGGAGTCCTACATAAGTGCATATATACACATTATATATATTACTTATGACAAAAGAAAGAAAGGTCACCTAGGAAACTCAAGGGCTTTGGTTCCTACGAGGACTCCTTCATAATGGGATAGATATAACATATATATATATATATATATATATATATATATATATATATATATATATATATATATATATATGCTATTATATTACTAAACATAACCTCATAGGCCCACTTATGTGGCCCACTAAACAAAAGGCAAATCAGAAATAAAGAAATATATTTGATAGTTGCCGATGCCGCTTGACGATTCCGTTGCCACTTGACGATCCCGTCATGCTCCTCTGCTCGGAGTAGGTTCGACCTCGAATCTTGAATTTTGAATCGACGATCCCATCAAAGCCCTCCACTTGGAGGAGGTTCGACCTTGAACCTCGTAGCTTAGGATCCCGGTCTGATGGAACAGCCCGATTCCCTAAGCTCTGATACCATTTTGATGTGAAATAAAAATAGAGATCTCCAAACTTGTGATTTCCCCTCTTTTTTTCTAGAAATATTTTTTAACTTTATTTTCTTATTTTCCCTTTTTTTTTCTACTTCATTTCTTTCCTGAACTTCTCATTTCAGCATCTCTTCTTTTTTTTCAAATCTTCTCTGCCACTTCTTTCTTTCTTTTTCTTTTTTTTCAAAATAACTTAAGGAGAGAGAGAAAAAGGGAGAGAGGAAATGGAGAGAATGAGGGATGAGAGGGGGATGTGAGATAAAAGGAGAGAGCGCATGGCAGCCATGCACATGCACGTAACTCTCTTTGTTTACATTTGTTTTCCATTGTTTTCTTCTCAAAAGAATTGTAATGAGAGAGAGAGAGAGAGAGAGACTAAGAGTGAGAGAATTGGGAGAATGGGAGGGTGACTAAAGAGAAAAGCAAGGAGACCATGCACATCACTTGAACATGGCCAACGTATGCACCTCTCGTTTCTCATCCCTTTACACTTTTTTTTTCTAACGGGATCATTTCTTTGTTTTACTATTTTTTTTCTGTTACACAAGCTTCACGACAGAACGAAGAGAGAGAACGGGGTAGAGAGAGAGAGAGAGAGCACGACGAAGAGAGAGAGACGCGAGAGGTGGGGGGGGACGACAGCAACGGCCTGGGAACTGGTCCGGCATGCTAGAGGGCTTGCCAGCACGCTCTGGGTGAGCCACCCTTGTGCTCGGAGGTGGGGGGGTCACCGTTCTCAGCCTGCTCGGAGGAGGGGTGCCGGGCGGGTGTGGAGGCGGGAGCTGCTCGTGTATGCGTCTGGGGATGTCAACTGGCACCTGCTGCATGTGGGGGATGGGGGGGGGTGGGGGAGCTTCTGGCAGAGGAAAGGAGCCCAGAGGATGACATCGGTGGGGTGATGTACGCAGGCGATGCCTAGAAGCTGTGGTTGCAGTGGTGGCGAGCAGGGGAAGACATAACGGCGAGCAAGCGGGCAGCGTCCATGGCGGCGGCTCTGCTCGATGTGGCCGGAGAAAATAGTGGGAACGGTGGGGGATGGCCTGGTGATATCCTGGCAGTGGTGACGGCAAGAAGGAAGTGGACGGTAAGAAGGAAGGTGGTCCGACGGTGTGTGAGCAGGGGGGGAGTAAAATGGCAACCCAGGTAGCAGTGGGGGTGGTTTTGCATGGGGTGTAGATGGCGGAGGCTATGGCAGAGGAGGGTGGATGGCATGGTTGAGGGAGGTTTCGTGTATGTGTATGTGGGTGTGGGCTGGGAATAGCAGTGCGTTGGCTACTGTGGTGTGAAGGAAGAGGGGGCGGCGGACGTGCATGGCGGACGTGAGAAGAGGAGAGCCGGGGCGGGGAGTTGTGTGTATGGGCATGGGGGAGTGAGAAACACGGCAGAGGAAACAAGAGGGAGAGGAGTGGGGGTGGTTGATGTCGGAGATGGCGGTGGTGGCGGTGAAGGACGGCAGCGGCGGTGGACATCGAGGGAGGTCGACTGAGGCTTCGGATGGGGCTTCTCGCCCGCTCCCATCCCAGGAACGGTGCACCCGGAGCTTCAGTTCTTCCTTATGACAGGATGGACGTGGTTGTGGGCTTCTCACCCGTGGGGTTCCAAAAATTGGAGAAACCAAGTAGCCATAGCTAAAACATCACATTTCTCATTCTATTATATTTTTCCATCGTGGGTTTACATGTGTTTAAATAGAAAGCACATGGGAGGGGAAAGGCCACCTTGGAATCCCAAGAGGCTTGGGTTCCCACGTGGAGTCCTACATAAGTGCATATATACACGTTATATATATTACTTATGACAAAAGAAAGAAAGGTCACCTAGGAAACTCAAGGGGCTTGGGTTCCTACGAGGACTCCTTCATAATGGGATAGATATAACATATATATATATATATATATGCTATTATATTACTAAACATAACCTCATAGGCCCACCTATGTGGCCCACTAAACAAAAGGCAAATCAGAAATAAAGAAATATATTTGATAGTTGCTGATGCCGCTTGACGATTCCGTTGCCACTTGACGATCCCGTCATGCTCCTCTGCTCGGAGTAGGTTCGACCTCGAATCTTAAATTTTGATTCGACGATCCCATCAAACCCCTCCGCTTGGAGGAGGTTCGACCTCGAACCTCATAGCTCAGGATCCCGGTCTGATGGAACAGCCCGGTTCCCTAAGCTCTGATACCATTTTGATGTGAAACAAAAATAGAGATCTCCAAACTTGTGATTTCCCCTCTTTTTTTCTAGAAATATTATTTTTTTTAACTTTATTTTCTTATTTTCCCATTTTTTTTCTACTTCATTTCTTTCCTCAACTTCTCATTTCAGCATCTCTTCTTTTTTTTCAAATCTTCTCTGCCACTTCTTTCTTTCTTTTTTTTTTCAAAATAACTTAAGGAGAGAGAGAAAAAGGGAGAGAGGAAATGGAGAGAATGAGGGATGAGAGGGGGGTGTGAGATAAAAGGAGAGAGATCGCATGGCAGCCATGCACATGCACGTAACTCTCTTTGTTTACATTTGTTTTCCATTGTTTTCTTCTCAAAAGAATTGTAATGAGAGAGAGAGAGAGAGAGAGACTAAGAGTGAGAGAATTGGGAGAATAGGAGGGTGACTAAAGAGAAAAGCAAGGAGACCATGCACATCACTTGAACATGGCCAACGTATGCACCTCTCGTTTCTCATCCCTTTACACTTTTTTTTTCTAACGGGATCATTTCTTTGTTTTACTATTTTTTTTCTGTTACACAAGCTTCACGACAGAACGAAGAGAGAGAACGGGGTAGAGAGAGAGAGAGAGCACGACGAAGAGAGAGAGACGCGAGAGGTGGGGGGGACGACAGCAACGGCCTGGGAACTGGTCCGGCATGATAGAGGGCTTGCCAGCACGCTCTGGGTGAGCCACCCTTGTGCTCGGAGGTGGGGGGGTCACCGTTCTCAGCCTGCTCGGAGGAGGGGTGCCGGGCGGGTGTGGAGGCGGGAGCTGCTCGTGTATGCGTCTGGGGATGTCAACTGGCACCTGCTGCATGTGGGGGATGGGGGGGGTGGGGGAGCTTCTGGCAGAGGAAAGGAGCCCAGAGGATGCCATCGGTGGGGTGATGTACGCAGGCGATGCCTAGAAGCTGTGGTTGCAGTGGTGGCGAGCAGGGGAAGACACAACGGCGAGCAAGCGGGCAGCGTCCATGGCGGCGGCTCTGCTCGATGTGGCCAGAGAAAATAGTGGGAACGGTGGGGGATGGCCCGGTGATATCCTGGCAGTGGTGACGGCAAGAAGGAGGTGGACGGTAAGAAGGAAGGTGGTCCGACGGTGTGTGAGCAGGGGGGGAGTAAAATGGCAACCCAGGTAGCAGTGGGGGTGGTTTTGCATGGGGTGTAGATGGCGGAGGCTATGGCAGAGGAGGGTGGATGGCATGGTTGAGGGAGGTTTCGTGTATGTGTATGTGGGTGTGGGCTGGGAATAGCAGTGCGTTGGCTACTGTGGTGTGAAGGAAGAGGGGGCGGCGGACGTGCATGGCGGACGTGAGAAGAGGAGAGCCGGGGCGGGGAGTTGTGTGTATGGGCATGGGGGAGTGAGAAACACGGCAGAGGAAACAAGAGGGAGAGGAGTGGGGGTGGTTGATGTCGGAGATGGCGGTGGTGGCGGTGAAGGACGGCAGCGGCGGTGGACATCGAGGGAGGTCGACTGAGGCTTCGGATGGGGCTTCTCGCCCGCTCCCATCCCAGGAACGGTGCACCCGGAGCTTCAGTTCTTCCTCATGACAGGATGGACGTGGTTGTGGGCTTCTCACCCGTGGGGTTCCAAAAATTGGAGAAACCAAGTAGCCATAGCTAAAACATCACATTTCTCATTCTATTATATTTTTCCATCGTGGGTTTACATGTGTTTAAATAGAAAGCACATGGGAGGGGAAAGGCCACCTTGGAATCCCAAGAGGCTTGGGTTCCCACGTGGAGTCCTACATAAGTGCATATAGACACATTATATATATTACTTATGACAAAAGAAAGAAAGGTCACCTAGGAAACTCAAGGGGCTTGGGTTCCTACGAGGACTCCTTCATAATGGGATAGATATAACATATATATATATATATATATATGCTATTATATTACTAAACATAACCTCATAGGCCCACTTATGTGGCCCACTAAACAAAAGGCAAATCAGAAATAAAGAATATATTTGATAGTTGCCGATGCCGCTTGACGATTCCGTTGCCACTTGACGATCCCGTCATGCTCCTCTGCTCGGAGTAGGTTCGACCTCGAATCTTGAATTTTAAATCGACGATCCCATCAAACCCCTCCACTTGGAGGAGGTTCGACCTTGAACCTCGTAGCTTAGGATCCCGGTCTGATGGAACAGTCCGGTTCCCTAAGCTCTGATACCATTTTGATGTGAAATAAAAATAGAGATCTCCAAACTTGTGATTTCCCCTCTTTTTTTCTAGAAATATTTTTTTAACTTTATTTTCTTATTTTCCCTTCTTTTTCTACTTCATTTCTTTCCTGAACTTCTCATTTCAGCATCTCTTCTTTTTTTTCAAATCTTCTCTGCCACTTCTTTCTTTCTTTTTCTTTTTTTTTCAAAATAACTTAAGGAGAGAGAGAAAAAGGGAGAGAGGAAATGGAGAGAATGAGGGATGAGAGGGGGATGTGAGATAAAAGGAGAGAGCGCATGGCAGCCATGCACATGCACGTAACTCTCTTTGTTTACATTTGTTTTCCATTATTTTCTTCTCAAAAGAATTGTAATGAGAGAGAGAGAGAGAGACTAAGAGTGAGAGAATTGGGAGAATGGGAGGGTGACTAAAGAGAAAAGCAAGGAGACCATGCACATCACTTGAACATGGCCAACGTATGCACCTCTCGTTTCTCATCCCTTTACACTTTTTTTTTCTAACGGGATCGTTTCTTTGTTTTACTATTTTTTTTCTGTTACACAAGCTTCACGACAGAACGAAGAGAGAGAACGGGGTAGAGAGAGAGAGAGAGCACGACGAAGAGAGAGAGACGCGAGAGGTGGGGGGGGACGACAGCAACGGCCTGGGAACTGGTCCGGCATGCTAGAGGGCTTGCCAGCACGCTCTGGGTGAGCCACCCTTGTGCTCAGAGGTGGGGGGGTCACCGTTCTCAACCTGCTCAGAGGAGGGGTGCCGGGCGGGTGTGGAGGCGGGAGCTGCTCGTGTATGCGTCTGGGGATGTCAACTGGCACCTGCTGCATGTGGGGGATGGGGGGGGAGCTTCTGGCGGAGGAAAGGAGCCCAGAGGATGACATCGGTGGGGTGATGTACGCAGGCGATGCCTAGAAGCTGTGGTTGCAGCGGTGGCGAGCAGGGGAAGACACAACGGCGAGCAAGCGGGCAGCGTCCATGGTGGCAGCTCTGCTCGAAGTGGCCGGAGAAAATAGTGGGAACGGTGGGGGATGGGCTGGTGATATCCCGGCGGTGGTGACGGAAAGAAGGAGACGGATGGCAAGAAGGAAGGTGGTCCGGCGGTGTGTGAGCAGGGGGGGAGTAAAATGGCAACCCAGGTAGCAGTGGGGGTGGTTTTGCATGGGGTGTAGATGGCAGAGGCTATGGCAGTGGAGGGTGGATGGCATGGTTGAGGGAGGTTTCGTGTATGTGTATGTCAGTGTGGGCTGGGAACGACAGTGCGTTGGCTACTGTGGTGTGAAGGAAGAGGGGGCGGCGGACGTGCATGGCGGACGTGAGAAGAGGAGAGCCGGGGCGGGGAGTTGTGTGTATGGGCATGGGGGAGTGAGAAGCACGGCGGAGGAAACAAGAGGGAGAGGAGTGGGGGTGGTTGATGTCGGAGATGGCGGTGGTGGCGGTGAAGGACGACAGCGACGGTGGACATCGAGGGAGGTCGACTGAGGCTTCGGATGGGGCTTCTCGCCCGCTCCCATCCCAGGAACGGTGCACCCAGAGCTTCAGTTCTTCCTCATGACAGGATGGACGTGGTTGTGGGCTTCTCACCCGTGGGGTTCCAAAAATTGGAGAAACCAAGTAGCCATAGCTAAAACATCACATTTCTCATTCTATTATATTTTTCCATCGTGGGTTTACATGTGTTTAAATAGAAAGCACATGGGAGGGGAAAGGCCACCTTGGAATCCCAAGAGGCTTGGGTTCCCACGTGGAGTCCTACATAAGTGCATATATACACATTATATATATTACTTATGACAAAAGAAAGAAAGGTCACCTAGGAAACTCAAGGGGCTTGGGTTCTTACGAGGACTCCTTCATAATGGGATAGATATTATATATATATATATATATATATATATATATATGGTATTATATTACTAAACATAACCTCATAGGCCCACTTATGTGGCCCACTAAACAAAAGGCAAATCAGAAATAAAGAAATATATTTGATAGTTTGCCGATGACGCTTGACGATTCCGTTGCCACTTGATGATCCCGTCAGATCCGGATCGATCCTCGGTTCAAAAACCAACATTTTCGGGTCAAACAGCACGTGGGTCGACCCATTGGGTCGACCCCTGGAAATTTCCAGGCATGGGTCGACCCATTGGGTCGACCCCTGGAGGTTCCAGGGAGCTGCCCTGGCATGGGTCGACCCATTGGGTCGACCCTTGCAGTGTGGGTCGACCCCATGGGTCGACCCATGCAAAGCAGAAATCTTCTGCTTGCTGGGTGGTATGGGTCGACCCATGGGGTCGACCCCTGGGTTTCCAGACAAGAACGGGCTTCCAGAAATCATGAAAAACTCCACGATTTGGGGTCTAAATGGGTTGGGATCTTAACCACATGGTCTAGGGTTCTTAATAGACATACTAGGGTCATAAAACAAGAGTTTTGAAACACGAATTTCAACAGAAATCAAATGAATCACAACATATTCTATGATGAACACATGAAGACCTAGTTCTTGACATGCTTGTACTAAATCGTATGGTTCTCTCAATATATACAACGAAATTTGGGGCTTCTTATATCAAAAGAAAGCTAAATTAATGCTGATTCTAACCATGTATGATATGCCATATATGGATCTAGATATCCAACTCAAAAATAGCCTGAAAATCATGCTTCTACTTGAAGAACATACCATAAATCAAGCCTAAACATGTTCTTACTTCGATCCAAAATTCTCTAAACAAGCTCAATGAAATTTGGGGTTTTCTACGCCAAATGAAAGCTAACAAGATGCTGATTACATTCATGTATATTAATTAGAGTTTGGATGTTAGATCTTATCTCAATCGAAGAGCAATCGAAGAGAGAACTTAAAGCCCTAGACTGAAGAACGAATTGGACATCACCATAGAAAACCCGCGATATCTCCTTGGATACCTAATGAAAATTAAGGCTTTTACCACCATTGGAAAGATCTTGTCGAGAGGAACAATTTGATATATTCATAAGCTGATTTTGGTTAAGGAAACCTACCTCAATCGAAAGATCAAAGAGGAGAGGAAGGAGGACGACGGCAGCCGACCCACCTCCACTAAATGACCAAGAACTTCCTAGATCTGAATCCAATGCGAACACCACAGCCACCAAATGAAAGTAGACTCGTAGAATTTCATTTTGATAGCTCATAGAGCTTCTTGAGTCTTTGGGGCTGGGAGGAATCGACCACGCAAGTTAGGTGTTGGAAAACGGCGCCGCCAAGGTTGACCACTCCAAAACTCGACCGCCACCATGTGTTAGGGTTAGGTTTAGGTTCGATTGATAGAGGGCTATTGATCCTTAGATCATGGCCTTTCATTTGCCACCAAAATGAGCTCATTTGGTTGAGTATTAAGCTCTAATTTGGTGTTTTAAGATGAGGTTTACTATTGCGTTCACTATTGGGTAGGTAAGTGTGGAAATCAGATTTAATCCACTGATTAGGCCTAGTTAATGATTTTATTAGGCTTAGTCGAAGAAGACAAAATTGTTAAACGAAATGGATTACACAATAATATGATTTTTATGGTTTTTTATAAAATAGTTGAAAAGTGACTTATACTATTTATTAAAGAATTAATCTACTTAATTACAAATAAATTCTCATTAATTCAAATAATTCCAAATAATTTGAAATAAATTCAAATAATTTGGGGTATTACAAGTTCGGCATTCAGCCCTTTCCAATGCCATGGCCGTTAGTTGATCAGCTACCTCCCGGCCTAGAAATTCCCTTCTATTCACATATTTCTACAACAATATTACCTGTGGTGTCTAGTCATCCATGGGGCAGCCAAAAGCTAACAGCGAGCGGGACATGTGCTCCACCAAGCCCACAGCTGAACATAAGTCAAATCTCTACTGGCCATTATGGTCTGCTGAAGGGTCCCTAAGAATTGCCACACTAGGTCGCTCGATGATTGAAGACCGAGTGGCGACTTCTTGGGAAGCTCGAAGTCTACCCTGCTATCCACGGCGGCCCAGATATCGTCACTCGTCTCAGAAGATGATGACGGCATTATCTGCAAGGCACTCGCACTGGAACCAACTCCAGCAGCTGATGCAACAGATGGGGTCTCGATGATAGCAACCTCCTTGCAAGCCTCTTGAGGTGGAGCTGCACTGGGAACATCGATAGCCGAGGATACATGCTACTCACCCCCAGCCTGGCTGACCTCCATATGGCCAGTTTCAGTAATAAGAGCCAAGGCCCTGGAAGCCCCGGCCTCTTCTTCAACAATTTCTCCCGCTTCTATCTCGGGAGGGCCACCTTTCTCTAGGGCCAACTATCGTTCGGCTTCAAGTGGCTGAGATTCCACGACTGCTGCCGATTTGTCAGTCCCCGTAATTACCCCAGGTCCTTCTAGACCCGCTGCTGCCACATAGTCTTTGGGGTATCGCAGAGCAATAGGCCGCAAGACTGGCGGGAAGGTTGGGTGACCCGCGCCTAATGCCGGGAGAGGTATCTGCACCGTAATGGTTGGCAGTACCACCTCAGTCTGCACCAGAAATATATGCATCAAACAGCTGATATGAAAGGGAGGGAAGAGCAATAAAGTGCAGATAGTAGAAGATTTCTCACCTTAACCGGCACTAAGCTCAAACCTCCAAGGGTGGCCTCTGTTGCTCCAGCCCCTTCACTTACAAGTGACCCTGATGGCCCAGGACCACTCCATGCCGACCGGGGTGGGCTGAAAGTTGTATAATCACTTTCGTAAGTCGAAGATGCTTGGCATCCTTTGTCTCCGTATCAACCAGTGGGAACTCCTCGTCACTGGAGACGTCACCATAATCGACTTGCTCGGAAGAGGAAGGGCCCTCTGCCAGTTCCGAACGCTCCACTATCAGAGCGGATGTCTTGCTAATAGGGACATCACCCTCAGCAAGGACTTCCCCAATCTGCTCTACACTGGCAGCTCAGTTGAATGAATCTTGGGGGCAGGCTTGCCTCTTGAAATGGCTTGCTCCCCAACAACAGCTTCCTCCACGGCCCCGGCTTCAGGAACTAATGTCGGTTGTATTTCAACTGAAATTTGAAGTAAGAAGCAATCAAGTCAACTGAAGACATGATGGCTCGCGGAGTCCCCATGAACAAATTGAAAATTACCTTCCATTTCCTACCTGGGCGTCAGGGAAGGTAGATCTCTCTCCACAGGAGCTGCGGGGACTTCTCCCGCCCCTTCTCCAGTCACGGCGCCTGCTGCGGCCTCTAGTCCAACGACTGCAGCCACTGTGCCGGCAACTGCAAAGAAGGATTAGCCGAAGCGGCTAGAATAAAGCAAATGAACTATAGAAGAATGAAGAGATTACCTTCAGCTTCAGGCCCCTACGTGCGAGAAGCCTCAAACTCTTCAAAAGACACAACCGGAGGAAGGACGATTGCTGGTTCCTTTTCTGTAGCCTTCTTCCGGCGTGCCCGTGTCACTCGGGTCACTATCGCTTTGGCCTTGCCAATGGCCTCCCTTAACTAGGATCTGGTTCACTTTCGCGAGTCACCAGGAGGCAATGGTGTCGTGGTCGGGGGTGGCTCGAGAGTCTCAAAATTATAAAAATGTCGACTTCTGAGCTTTTATTATTAGCTCCCTAAAGTGCCGAGTCTCCTCCAAAGTGAGTCGGACTGCATACGCACGAAGGTGAGAAGCCGAAGGGTCAGAATAAAGAAATAGAACATACCTGCTGGCCCCGTATAAAAAGGGAAAAGAGGCCAATAAAATAGCGATGGCACTTTGTCTCTCGAAGCTGCCTCACGAATAAGCCAACACAAGTCTCCTATCTTCTCACTCTGATCGGCCAGCAACGCCAAGTCTGTGTGGCCGTGAGAAGACAAGTGGTAATACAAGCTCAGATGGTCCAGTCCCCATCCGTCATCATACTTGAATGAAATATGAAGGGGTCAGTCCAGAATAGCTTCGCTTGGGCCACCCACTGAGAGCCCATGGGAACAAAGAAGTGTAAATAGCCAAGGGGTGTTATCATACAAGGCATCCCGCCTATCTTCCCTACGGATGAAAATCTGATAAGGATGCAATCTATCAACCTCGGGATGCCAGTTGGCTATGACCAACATAGACTCCTCCACCGGCAGAGGGAGTTACTGAAGAACCACCCGTTCGCTGCTTACACAACATAATCCCCGAAGCGTCTTCACGTAGTCATCCCTGTCGATTGCAGGCAGCTTCGGATCGACTTTGGACGAACAACTCTTCGCAGCCTTCTGGGCTTCCAGATAAGCCCTCACCTCTGCGTTGGTCCAAGACTTCAGCTTCTTCAAGGAAGAAGGTTTGATGTGAAGGGTTGGCTCCGGCTGGGAGTCCAAAAATCTGTTCTCCGCAACGGCCCAACATTCTCGGCGTGAGCTCCTATAAAATCCCGTCCGCGCATTCCACCACTTGATATATTCGGGGGTGACACGGGGAAAACCAGCAGGGGTTGGCACCCTGAATGAAACATCCTCTCGATGGTGGAAGTACTCCCACCATATTCGGGCATCGTCGTTGCATACTTGCCCAGCTCTTTGCCTGTTTGGCAATGCAAATTGCAAAGAGGAAAAAGGAATGTGCTGATCATAGCCAAAATTTCGGCTGAAGTGGAACAGATAATATGGATCCAACCACAGAATGCCACTCTTCTGGAATACAAGGACGCTCGGTCTAATAGCCAGCACCCAGTCAACCAATTCCTGCTCCAAAATGGGCCTTGTGCACTTGGCCCCAGAAATCGGATGGATACATTCTTCTGTCTCAAAAAGCTTGCACTGCCTTGTCCTGTACACCAATGGGCTTGAATAAGTAGCCAGGATCCAGAAGTGAAGAACCCCGGACGAATCCATGGGAACCCGGGCCAGCTTGCCCCGAATGGCGTAGAGCTGATCTGCTACCGATGCCGGTTCAACACTCATGAACTCTATCATCCGCGGAATAAGATGAGCCGATTGCAACACCCGAGGAGCAGCCTCCGGGAATAGGGTGCAGACCCAAGCATTGAAGAAATGTAACAGACCAACCATCCGCAAATTCCTGGGGAGACGCGTCTTGTGTAGATCTCCCAGCATCTTGAAGATGAGGCACTGAGCCACTGGGCAAAGGGACAGCTTCGTGCCCCAAGACATCAGACAGGCGAGGTAGATGGCCTCCGCTCTGATTACGCTCTCGTCGCCTTGCGGGAGAGCAAAAGAACAGATCCAATAGGTCAAATATGCGGCACAGTGAGTGACTGCGTCAACACCGGTGGGGTTTGGGTCCTCCCTTTGCCCTCCCCTCGAAGATGATGATGCGGCGGCCTGTCGCCGGACCCTCTTCTTCCTCTTCGGAGCCATCGGCGCTACTGCGGGGAAGTCCTCATACTTCTTCTTCCTGCCGAAGAAATGTTGGAGCCAAGTGCCCATCTGCACTCTCCACTTCTCGCCCGACTTTCGGCCTCCCTTGTGTCATATGACGAGCGTCCTAGTGTGCGGTATGCCTTCATCAGATAACGATAGGAGTAACCTGCCAAATACCGACCCTCACCGTCAGTCTGATCTTGCAGCTAATCGGGCTAGCAAACTTCCTCGTACGGCTCTCCGTAGATGGGTAAACCACTGAGCCGTGAGAGGCTCCATTGATCCAAAGAAGTTTCTCCCTCCGAAGTATAAAAAGTGTTGTACTCGGGGTAGAATACTTCGATCATGTCACAGCATAGGCCTCGGGATATGGGGTAGCGATACCTTGAGGCGTACATGCTGTGATATATGCCAGCCCTGGTCAAGATGGGGGCGTAGTGCTGCAGCACATAGTCTGTGAACTCCACCGCTCCAGGTCTGAATGGGTGGGCGTCGGTGGTCCTCAGCTCGACAAACCACCCCCCAGATATCTGATGCTTAAAGCGGACAGCCAGGCAGTCCAACAAAAAAGATTCTTCTCTATACCCTCATTTCAACGGGGCAAGAAACAAGCCAAAGATCTGCTTCTCCCGGTCTACCCGGCCTGTGGAGTCATTCCACCGAGCAGGCACAAATTCAGGGGCCCGTTAGCAGCCCATCTTCTGGAGCTAGATCTTACAGTCCAAGCACGACGCTCCATTTCCTGACTTCTCCGGGAAGATAAATAGGCCTTCCCCACACCACATAGTCTATCAAACTATCCCTTTCTACTAGCAAGGTTGCTCGGCTTTACGAACAAGGAACAAATCTCTCTTCCCCTGAAGATTGAAGCGCCTAAGGAAGGACATCAGATGTTTGTCCTTGGGATGATCCTTCCTGACAATGTCTTCCCGATCATAATGAAAAGAGTCACCCCCGAGGATGAGGAGACGACTAGTGTCCACAGTGTTGGTCTCCAAATCTGAGGACTCTGCGACTACGGCAAACTGATCGTGCCCCCGATCTAGGGAATGAACGTTCTCCCATGTCACCACAGCACGGGAGACAGAAGAGGAAGAGCCAGATGCCATTTTAGCTACAAAAGGCACATCAAAGAATAAGCAGGTCAGAAAATAGTTGATCAAGACAAATTTCAGACAAAATTTTGGTAGAGTCTCCCCAGCACGGGAGATTGCCAGAGAAAAGTGGGAACACATCCACCAAAGGAACGGTCCCTAAAAGCAGCCATCGACATTACACCGAGGCCCAACGGGACACCCGGGGGAGTAGCTCCGAGGGCAAGCCCTGCTAGAAGCCTCCCGGGGCCCAAAAGATGGGTTTTAAAACCCGGATAATCAACACTCTCACTCACCTGCTCTCAACTCACTCGACGCCGCAAGGGGAGAAGAAGAGAAGAGCAGGAAGAGAGAGAAAACTTTGTTGCAAATGAGGAAGGATGAACGGAAAAATAAAGAAGAAGAAATATATAAGGGAGTCTTCCCCTTGGTTAATCCGGCGCGCTACTTAGCGCGCCGAATTAACACCCTCCCAAGCCAAAAGGCGCGCCGTTTAAAGGTGCGCCGAATTAACACTCATCCAAGCACCCAGGGGCGCGCCGAATTAAGACTCCAATGCCAAGGGCGCACCGGATTAACTTCCAACTCTCAGGGGTGCGCCGGATTAAACCCCGTGCCGTATTAACCCCTTCAATGTCACGCCAGATTAGCATCCGCACCGTATTAAGGGCCATTCCGAGCTTCCGTCAATCGAGGAGGAGATCACTCTGGGCGAAGCTCATCCGTCGGTCTTGCTACACTCGTGACTTGCTCGCAACACCCACGGCTGGGGGGCATTTGTTGGCACTCAAAATATGATTAACGGTGATCAAGCCTCAAAGACGAATGACAAGGCCCACCGAAGCATGGAAGCCAATGAATATCAACATATGGAAGCCCTCTCAAGCTGCCAGAGTCCCAGGTCACCCTGTATGAACACCGAGGGCTTCAGCTCAGGAGAATCGAGATGAATTTGTTGTGCCCCCTGTGCCTTGATGATGTCATATTGTTTTGATGATGGCAACCACTAATGAATCATGTGAGAGTATTAATAAATGTCCTGCACGCTTCATACTTCTTCATACTTCAGCATATATAGTTCATGCATTAAGAGTAAAAGGGGTGTGCGTTGACACAGTATGGGCATTGCATTGACGCAACTATACGGTGCATTGTCTGTTCTCTGCATCAGGTCTATTCTAGTTTGTGCATAGCTTGCATTGGTGCATTAATTATAGTTGCACGCCACATAGTCAGTACATTGACCATCTCTTGCATATCACTGATCGATGCATGTTTCCATGTGTTAGCCATAGTCAGTGCACTCGTTTGTTTCATGCGTACACTAAGTCTGCACACGGTTGGTTTGATGATTGAGCAAGTCTATACATCCGTTAGCTCAGCTCGTGGCTTAGTCAGTGCATCCATGTTCATTCTGCATGTGTGCATCTTTCTCATCAAAGTCTGTACATTCTTTGGTGGCTAGTCTATACAGCCTCTGTTGTTTCACTCGACCAAGTTAGCATAGCCAGTGTTCTTCATGCATATGCTTAGTCAGTGCATCAGTGTTCATTGTGCATGTGTGCATCTTTCTCAACAAACTCTGTACATTCTTTGGTGGCTAGTCTATACAGCCTCCGTTGTTTCACTCGACCAAGTCAGTACAGCCAGTGTTCTTCATGCATATGCAAAGTCAGTGCATCACGTTGCCTTATGCATACACAAGTACTCAAAGTCTGTACAACCTGTGATGATGCTAGCAATTAAGTTCGTGCATTAATTCATAAGTTTATACAACTGTTGCTGGCACGAGCATTTAAGTTCATGAATCATCACACCAGCAAGTTTGTACATCGTTGTCGCATGCACACTAAGTCCATACACTCGTTGATGGCATGTCTGAGCATTCATCTTCAATGTGCATACTTTCCTATATGCATATCGCATTACAAGCTAGCAAGTCTGTACATCATCTTGTACATTGCACACAAAGTCTATACATTCTCTGGTGGCACGTCCGTGCATTCACATTCATTGTACATACTTTCTAATATGCATACTGCATTATGTGCATCAAGTATATGCAAGCTTAGATCAAATCTCGAACCAACTCTGTGCTTTAACCTTTGCAGGATATCTGCTCGAAGAAATTAAGAAGGGCACGTGATCCAAGAATGAAGGATGTGCCAGGATCATGACACGTGTAACGCAGTGTGCTGAAATGCTGCCACGTGTTCAAGGCGCTCTGGGCGGGAATTGTGGAGGACACACGCCCACCTCTCTGATGCTATAAATAGAAGACTTCTCCATCTGGAGAAATTGATCGTGTAAGAAGATCTGTGTGTGCTATTGAGAACAAAAGAAAAAGAGAGAGTGCAGCAGAGAAGAAAAGAAATGATCCAGAGAGAAGAGAAAAAGATAGTTGAGTGAGAGGAGTCTGAGAGACTTTCTCTGAATGATTGTTCATCAGTTTCTTGGTTCAGATACCAGAACTGAGATTGATCATTGTGAGCTACATTCCATTTAAGATTTCTTATTTTTCGTTTGTTTCTATTTTGTTTTCTGAAACCTTGTTTTCAAGCTGTTAGTCAGCAGAGCTAAGCTGTATTGCTCAGCGGGCAGAGGAGGATTCCTCTGGACGGGTTAAGCTGTAGTCCCCAGCGGTTGGCAAAGCTGTAATGCCCAGCGGTCAAGCTGTTAGTCAGCGGTTGTAGGCAAGCTGTGAGGCCCAGCAGTTGAAGCTGTGAATCAGCGGTTGAAGCCACATTCCAGGTTGGAGTGTGGGGTGGACGTAGATCTCTGGTTTGAGATCGAACCACCTTAAAAACTTTCTGTCTCCTGTGTGATTGCCGTGCGAATTGTTGTGCATCATGATCATTTCCATTATACGCTGTAGATGCATGCTTAGGTCCGGTTAAGTTCAGATCTGCTATAGTTGGATTTCCGTGACTGCTCTCTCTTACATTTCTGCCGTCCAGCAGCAGTTTGTTTTATTTTCGCACTAGAAACTGTTGCAGTAGATTTTATTGGGTGACTGATCTATTCACCCCCTCTAGATCGTTCATAGACCCTCATCACTTGGTATCAGAGCCTAACTCTTTTTCAGGGACTAACATCCTAAAGAGGAATGGCCATGAACGTTAAGGGAATGACAGCAGAAGGACATTTAACCTCCAAGCCTCCGTACTTCGACGAATCTAACTACGCCTACAGGAAGAATAGAATGCAGGTTTTTCTGAGAGCAAATGACTACGAGATCTGGAGGGTAGTGAGCAAGGGACCGTTCGAACTGCACGAGAGGGAGACTCAGACGGAGGAGGCCAGACGGGAGGAAGGGGAAGAAAGAGACGGACAGAGACCAGAGGAGAAGAGAGAAAGGGAAGAAGAGGCGTTCCGGTGGGAGCTCCCTCCGACGGCCACCGGGAAGAAGAGAGAGAGTAAGAGAGAAGAAGGGAAGATGGGGAACATCCTCTGAGCGAAACCCTCACGCCGGCGTAGTCTCCTTTGTCGTCTTCCCCGATGGTTGACCCCGGGGGGCCACCCGCGGCCCCTTTGGTGGCTGGTCCCCCCGTGATTCCCCCGCAACGAGTTTCTCTGCCTCCCCATGCAGGTCTCGGTCTTCCAGCGGCTAACGGCTCCAGGACTTTTGCCGAGGTCCTTTCTTCTTCCATGGCACCCCCAGTAGTCCCAGGCTCTGTCCATGCTCCGGCGGGTACTGATAAAGGGGAGACCGCAGTTTTCTTTACCCAGGAGGAGATTTTGGCGTCCCTGGATCCCCTAGCCTTCTCTTTGGTTGCTCGTACGCCTCAAGGCAGGCCTCCCTTCTCGGACATCAGAGCCCATTTGAACGGTAGATGCAGATTCAAGGATGACTTCATGATTAGCGCCCTGGACAAAAGACATCTTTTCTTAAGATTTCGGAACTATGAGGATTACCTTTCTCTGTTGTTGAAGGAGACGTTGTTTGTTCATGGACGGCTATTCCGCTTTTTCAAATGGACAATGGACTTCTCGCCATCAATGGATTCGCCAATCCTTCCGGTATGGATTTCTTTCCCAGGTCTTCCGGTGAATTTCTACATTGAGCATTTGATTCGCTCTATAGCTGGTAATGTGGCTCGGGTCTTGAAAGTTGATCCTTGTACTCTGAACCTATCTCAAATGACTGCTGCCCGGGCCTGCATAGAGTTGGATATATCCAAACCCCGCCCACCCCGAGTCTGGATTGGATGCCCAGGTGGTGGTGCCTGGCAGGATGTTGTTTATCCGGACCTGCCTTCCTATTGTTCTGCTTGTTCTCGTATTGGCCATATGGTGGCTGATTGTAAGGGCTTAAGAAATCCTACTGTATCAGTGAAGCCTGCTCCGACTATAGCTGAATCAAAAGGTAAAGCTAAATGGCAACCAGTTAACAACCAGAAGACTTCAGCTGCAGTTAATATAAATGCTCCCCAAGTTCCTGATGTTAATGTAGTTCCCACTTCGAAAGATTCAGTTGAAGAAGATACTATTGTTCCCCAAGCTAGGGATGTTAATGACTTACCTTTTCAGCCTAACTGTACTGAATTGAGCTCTACCAGGAACTTAATAATTGGTGAATGTTCCAATCAGAATTCTGCTTTGATTGCTTCCTGTCGAGTAACTCCACCCACTGTTAATGAATTGGAACCAGGGGTTCCTGAAAAAATAACCAATCAGCTAGTGACTGAGCCAGCATCAACTGTTGCTGAATTGGTCTGTCCTCCTCTGGAGCTCCCTTCAAACCAAAATGTTATTTGTGATTCTGTCCCCGGCCCTGCTTACCCAGGCCATGCTGCTCCTACTGTTCTGCAAGAGAAAATCCCTCAATTGGCTGAAGAGGTTTATTCAAAAAGACAAGAAATAGCCATCCAAGCGGAAGCTCAAAATGCTATGGTTTTGCATCATGAACGCTCAGGTGTAACCACCAGATCAATGTTAAGGACTGGTTCCACAAGAAATATCCCTAATTCCACACATTTATCATGAACTGCATCATCTGGAATATCAGAGGAATAGGGAATGATGTATCTATTGGCAGAGTTAAATTTCTTATTAGAACACATCATCTCGATTGTATTGTGCTCTTGGAACCAAAGATACATATTGGAAAAATGGATAACATATGTAGACGTCTGGGCATGGATAAAGCAGTTGCTAATACTGATGGGATAGCCCATATCTGGGTTCTCTGGAGAGACAATTTGAATTTTTCAGTTGTTTGTAGGGATGAGCAACAGATCACAGTCTTGCACACTAATGCTAATTCTTCGGATTTCTATTCAACTTTTGTATATGCCAAATGCAATGCCAATGAAAGGCAATCCCTGTGGACATCTTTATTAACCATTCAATCTAGGATATCAGGACCTTGGATTGTAGCTGGGGATTTCAATTGCATTACTAATGTGGATGAAAAGCTAGGAGGCAACTCTCCAAACCTTTCTGCTATGACAGATTTCAAAAACTATTTATCTGATTGTGCTTTATTAGATGGTGGTTACACTGGTTCAAAATATACCTGGCACAATAATCAATATGGAAGCAGAGGAATCTGGGCCAGATTGGATAGGGTTCTCATTAACACAGATTGGCTTACTGCTATGCCCATATCTATTGAGCATTTATCCAGGGAGGCTTCTGACCATGCCCCACTGCTTGTGAAAATGCTGTCCCATGATCGAAGATTCAGCAGGTTTTGTTTTCAGAAAATGTGGATTTTGCATGAGAATTATTTTGATAGTGTTAAGGCTTGCTGGTTATCAAGCCCAGTTGCTTCTTCTCCTATGCATTGTTTGTATCTCAAACTGAATTCTTTGAAAAGGATGCTGCGGATTTGGAATAAACAAACATTTGGCAATGTTCATTTAAATTTGTCTAATGCTGAGGATGCTGTTTTCCAAGCTGAGCATCTCTATGATGTGCAGCCAAGTAATGCTAACCTGATAGTTTTAGAAGAAGCAAAAACAAAATTATCAGAAAGACTGCTACAGCAGGAGTACTTTTGGAGACAAAAATCTGGTATTAGATGGCTGCTAGAGGGGGACAGAAACACTAAGTTTTTCCATATGTCTACTTTGGCAAAGAGAAGGAAACATAAGATACATTCTCTGAAAGACCATGCTGGTAATTTGTCTTCTGATCATGAGGACATGAAAAAAATAGCTGTTTCCCATTTTCAGCAGGCCTTTTCCTCTCAAGATCACCTCATTGACAATTCTTTCCTGAATTGCATTCCCTGCTTATTATATCAGGAGGACAATGACTGCTTGTGTGCTCTTCCTACCGAAGCTGAAATCAAAGAAGCAGTTTTCAATCTCTCAGCTGACAGTGCACCTGGACCCGATGGATTTTCTGGTACTTTTTTCCACAAATCTTGGGACATAATTGCGCCACTGGTAATTAGTGCTGTGCAAGAAGCTTTCTCTTCCAGGGCTCCTCTTCCCAGATATGTAACTTCTACATTGGTTGCCCTTATCCCAAAAAATTTAAATGCTGTGGAAATTTCTGATTACAGGCCTATTAGTCTTTGTAACTTCTTCTACAAAATAATTTCCTCTATAATCAATAGAAGATTGGCATTAATCCTACCCAAAATTATTTCACCTGAGCAATCAGCTTTTGTTAAGGGGAGAAAGATTATTGAAAATATAGCTCTTGCTCAAGAGCTATCTCAAGAACTGGGCAGAAAAACAAGAGGATCGAATTTAATGTTTAAACTTGATATGGCAAAAGCCTATGACAGGCTGGAATGGGATTTCCTTTTTTCAGTTATGCTCAGGTTTGGTTTCAGCAATAAATTCATTTGCCTTATTGAAAGAATGATCAATAACTGCTGGTTCTCAATTTTGTTGAATGGGGACACTGCTGGATTTTTTAAATCCACTAGAGGCATACGTCAAGGTGACCCAATTGCACCTTCCTTATTTGTCATAGCGGAAGAAGCCTTGAGCAGAACTCTTAGAGAAGCTTTCAACAATGGTCGGGTGGAATGGTTTGCAGGGTTTCAGAGATGTCCAAAAATTTCCCATTTACTATTTGCAGATGATACTTTAATTCTCAGCAAAGCCTCTTCTTCTTCAATCAGAAATCTCCTCAGTATTCTCCATTTGTATGAGCAAGCATCAGGGCAGCTAATCAATGTCAGTAAAAGTGGATTTCTCATTCATCCGAGGCAGCCTTCATCAGTTACACAGAGAATTCAGAGACTCACAGGATTCACAAAACTATCCTTTCCTCATAAATATCTTGGTCTACCTTTAGTGATTGGTAGAGCAAAAAATATCTATTTTGCAGGGATTGTCAATTCCATACACAAGAGAGTTGCAGGGTGGAAGGTAAATCTTTTATCTCAAGGGGCCAGATTAGTCCTTATAAAACATGTGCTCACTTCCTTGCCAATTTACTCCCTGTCTTCCACTCCTCTGCACCGTGGCACACATAAGCTGATTGAACAGGCCTTTGCAAATTTTTGTTGGGGGTCTTCTTCCTATGGCAACAAGAGACATTGGAAGTCTTGGCAGGTATTATGTAGGCCTCAGTCAGTAGGGGGTCTTGGCATTAAGTCCCTTAGAAATATGGAAACTGCACTGCGGGTTAAAATGCTTTGGAATGCACTTCACAGTGAGTCATTATGGGCTTCTTACTTTAGAGCAAAATATATGCATCAAAAACATATCCGAGATGTTAACTTCAGGAATATGAAAGGTTTTACTAGAAGAAGTTGGTTGAAGGCCAAGGATTACATAACTCAATTTAAGAAGGTTATCATTGGAAATGGGGAAAACACTAGCTTCTGGTTTGACAATTGGATGGGCCAACACTGTTTAAGTGATTTTATATCTGATGATCAGATCCCCAACCTGAAAGCAACAGTCAAAGATGTTATACTGAATCCTTCAGCTGAAGAATCTGCTCTCATACATGCATTACTGCCAAATAGAATTCAGAAAGCCATCAGCTCTGTTACTTTGACTCAGGAAGTGGACCTGGGTGTTTGGAGCCTCTCCTCCTCTGGTCAGTGTTCAGTGGCATCCACCAATGGTTATATTGCTAATAATCAGTCAACTGCTGTTATCTCATGGAGTCGACTGTGGTCTAATTGGGTTCCCATTAAAATCTCCATTCATTTATGGAAGATTATGAATAATTGTCTGCCGACTGATGCTAATATACAAAGAGCTGGTATTGTTTTATGCTCCAAATGTTGCTGCTGCAGAATCTCGCCGGTTGAAGACATCAATCACTTATTTATTCACAGTGATATTGCAGTCTCTGTTTGGACTTCACTCAAAGCAGCTTGTTTATTTTTTCAAGGGCGCACCATTAAGGAATTCATTCTAAATTCCATCTGTACTGCTCAGCCAGGCTCAGCTTTTGCAGTCCTCACCTTTGCCTCCATCGGATATGGGATGTGGGAAATCTAGAAAGCCAGGAATAATGTTAAACTTGAAGGAAGAATGTTTTCCAAAAACAGTTGTATTCATCAACTTCTTTTCCAGATTAAGAGGCTTTGTTCGGCTGCTCCTCTCAAAGAATATAAATCTAATTTCAGGAATACCTTGGATCAGTGGGGCATACCTTATAAAACTGCTTGTAAAAGCCTGGTGAAATTAGTAAGATGGATCTGTCCCCCTTGGCCATTTCTTAAACTTAATACAGATGGTGCATGTAAGATTTCTACAGTCACTGGAGGAGGAGGAATTATCAGGGATCATAGAGGGAAAATTATTCTTGCATTCTCTCATTTCTATGGCCACTCAAATAGCTTAATTGCAGAAGCTCGAGCTCTCCTGGATGGCATTAAATACTTGAAGACAGTGAATGCAAATCCAACTCTGATTGAATGTGATTCACTCACCCTTGTTAGGATTATCAATAAAGAAATATGTTGTCCTTGGTCCATTCTAAGCTATGCCAGGGCTATCTGGAGCATCACATCACAGCAAGACAAGATCTCTCACATCTTCAGAGAAGCCAACACTGTTGCTGATTTACTTGCATCTTTAGCATGCTCCAATAAATGTAATTCTTTCTATTCTAACAGTGAGCTGCCTTCCATTATAAAAGGTGCAGCTCAACTGGACTATCTAGGCTTGCCTAGTATCAGATTGATGTAATTCTTTTTATCTCTTATGAAATAAAATTGCCTCCTAGTGGTCCAATGGTGGAGTGGCTTCTCTTAACCTCTGGTAAGGGGTGCACTCTCCCACGGAGCCCTAGGTTAGGTTTTTCTATTAAAAAAAATGAAGAGGTTTGGACGAGAGAGGAAATCAGAAAGTCTACTTTGAAATGGAGTGCCATCAACTCTATTCAGTTCGCACTTCATCCTACTTAATTCTCCAGAGTGTCATCGTGCAAAACCGCCAAGGAAATGTGGGACACACTGGAGGTTATCTACGAAGGGACATCACAGGTGAGAGAGACCAAGGCAAATATGCTGGTCTCTGAATATGAAGCATTCCGGATGAAACCTGGTGGGACTGTGACTGAGATGTATGCTCGTTTGACAATCATAACTAATGGTCTGAGGAATTTGGGGAAGAGCTATTCAGACTATGAGATTGTAAGGAAGATCTTCCAGTCTCTGACTCGTATCTGGCACACAAAGGCGACAGTGATCGAGGAGTCAAGAGATCTTCAGACGATGAAAGTTGACGAGCTAATAGGTTCTCTAATGGCATATGAGATGAACCTTCCAAAAATTGATGAGCTCGAGAACAAGAAGAAACCAATTGCGCTGAAGGCTAGTTCCAGCAAAACAAGCAGATCCAGCCATAGTGGATCATCAAGCGAGCAGAGCAGCCTATCTGGGTCAGAAATCGATGGAGATCAACTTGCTATGTTGACAAAATAGTTCAGGCGATTCTTGAGAAAAGAAGGCAGAAATTTCGGCCGAAGACAATTCAGCGGCCGGCGACACAACAGGTATAGGTCCAACCCAGGTAAGAAACCTGACACTAATGTTTGCTATCATTGCAGGAAGGCTGGGCATATGAAGGCAGATTGTCCAGAGCTCCAGAAGCTGAAAGAAAAGTCCAAGAAAAGAGCTCCCAGAGGAAAAGCAATGGTGAGCACATGGAGCGACGAGGACGAGGGCAATTTGAGCAGTACATCAGAAAGTGAAGATGAAGAAAAGCCCATCTGCCTGATGGCCAAGAATGATGAAAAGGAGGAAGAAGACTCCGATGAGGTATCCTCTCCCTTTGAGCACTATATAATTTCTGATTGGGAGGATGCTTACGGAGACTTGCCAGATAAAGTAGATGATATTAGAAAGGAGAACAGGCATTTGAATAAGAAAGTAAACTCCATTTTGAATGATAAAACCATGTCTGATAAAATAGCCTGTCTGCAATCAGAAAATGACAATTTAAAATTTTCATGTGCTGAGTTTGATGATTTGAAGCATGCTTTAACATATACTAGAAATGAAAATGAATTGTTAAAGAATGTCATTGATGATTTGAAGCTGAGAGCTCAAATGTTTGAAAATGAATCAAAAATTTCAAATGAGAAATATAAAGTTGTTTTGTGTGTGAACTCTGAATTAAAGAAAACAGTTGAAAATTTAGAAAAATAAAATGTTGACAAAAGTAAAATAATAGAAAATATGACCCAAGGCACAGACAATCTCAATGCTCTGTTGGGGTCAAAGGTAAATTTCAGAAAAGAAGGTCTTGGATTCAACTCAACTGCCACTAAAAGCCTTGCCATGAAAACCATATCATTTGTGACAGAGAAAAAGAAGGGACCTCTCATAAGAATGGCAAGTGAAAATTCTGTTTCAAAAACTGTTAGTTCGAAAATGTCCAGTGCCAAGGACAAGGGCAAACAGAAGGTTGGTGAGCCCAGCAGATCTTGCCCTTCACCCAAATGTGAGTCTCAGGTTCGGGGTCAGCCTCCAAGCAAGTCTAAACCCCAGGGCAAAGCCACCAAGTCTCCACCATCATCACCTATCCAAAAGAAGACCCAACATAAACCTGTACAGAAGTCTAGTGGGTCAACAGTGCAAGGGAGACATAATGCTGCATGGGGCCAGAAAAGCCATACTTACCAGCCCAAGGTTCAGACCTATTATACTTATCCTCAGAAACAGGTGCAATCATTCTATAGGTCTGGATGGAATCAGGTCCAAGGGAGGTCTAGATATCAACCTTTTGCCACTCATTGGCATAGACCTCAATTTGCTAGTTGGGTTGGTCAGTCTAGGACTACAGCTGGCCGTAATTATCTGAGGACCTATTGGCCTGGGCACCGGCACAAAAACAATTTTGCTGCTAATAAAGATGGAGCCAGAACTCAATATAAACCAAAGCACCAGAGGAAGAAGGTTCAATTAGTTGGTGCTGAGAGAAAGAAAGATGATGAACAGAATGTCATGAATTCCACTAAGCCAACCATGTGGACAAATGTAGATTCCTAAACAATTGATGTCTTGTTTCAACTGTTCTATTTCTGCTTCGGAGCCCAAACAGTTTTGGGTTCCAAAATTCTCCACCTGATTGTGATTGCAGGTATGCCTGGCAGCCAGAAGCAATATGTGGTATCTTGATAGTGGCTGCTCCAGGCATATGACAGTAGACAAGGCCAAATTTTGCATGCTGACTGAGAAGAATGGAGGCCTTGTCACCTTTGAAGGAAATACAAAGGGTAGAATCATCGGATCGGGTAAAGTAGGTAAGTGTACTACCTGTTGCATTGAAGAGGTACTGCTGGTTGATGGTCTTGCATACAACTTACTTAGTATCAGCCAGCTATGTGACAAAGGACACAAGGTAGTATTTGACTCTCAATATTGCAAAATCCTTGAACCTGATTCTGATATAGTTAAATTTTTAGGAAAAAGGGTAAATAACATATACTTGGTAGATTTAGATGATTTATCTCATTCTAATCTTTGCCTAACTGCAAATAAAGTTGACTTAGCATTCTTATGGCATCGTAGATTAGGCCATGCCAGCTATACGGTTTTGCATAAATTGAATAAACACAGTATGGTTAGAGGACTCCCTGAAGTTTCTTTCAAGAAGGAAATTAAAGTGTGCAGTGCGTGTACACAGTCCAAGCAAACTAGGAAGTCATTTAAATCAAGAACTGAAAACATGTCCTTTAAACCTTATGAGCTGATACATATGGATCTATTTGGACCCACACGTTCAGTCAGCTTGTCAGGGAGGAGATATGGATATGCCCTAGTTGATGACTTCTCCAGGTATACTTGGGTCTTTTTCCTTAAACATAAAAATGATGCATTCATGGAATTTCAGGAGTTCTATTTGAAAATAAAACAGAAAAATGAAAATTTGAGTGAAAATATCTTATCTGATCATGGAGATGAGTTTGAGAATTCTCAATTTGATGAATTTTACAGGGTCAATGGGATTAATCATCGGTTCTCCTCACCTAGAACGCCTGAGCAGAATGGAATAGTAGAAAGGAGGAACCGGACGATTGTGGAGATGGCCCGTACACTGCTTGTTGAAGGTGGCTTACCAAGAAAATTTTGGGCAGAGGCAGTTAATACTGCATGCCACATAATCAACAGAGCCATGGTAAGGCCTTTCACTCAGAAAAACTCCTTATGAGATTCTGAAAGGTAAGAAGCCTTCAATTACTTATTTCAAGGTCTTTGGCTGTAAATGCTTCATTCATGTAAATGATAAAAGATATCTTGATAAATTTGAACCTAAAAGTGATCCAGGAATTTTTCTTGGGTATTCAGAATACACTAGAGCATATAGAGTGTACAATCTTAATTCTAAAACTGTTGAGGAATCTCCACATATTGTCTTTGATGAATCCCTGACTAAATGTGAAAATGGTCTGTACAGGAAAGAAGATGATGGAGAAATATTGAATGAAAGACAATCTGTAGACCAATCAGATCAAGAAGAAGAGCCAGAAGAAAATAATGCAGAAGAGCCTGCTGTTCAGGGGGAGGTAAATGAAAATCAAGGTAACCAAATTACCAATGTCAGATTCTTAAGAGACCATCCTATTGAGAACATCATTGGTGATTTGCATGAACCTCCTAGGACTAGAGGTTTTCTTAGAGCTCAAAATGAATTAAATGCATATGCATTGGTTTCGCATGTAGAACCCAAGTCCATTGACATTGCCCTAAAGGATGTGCATTGGATCAATGCCATGCACGAGGAGCTTAATCAGTTTGACAAGAACAAGGTGTGGCATCTAGTTCCACCTCCTGTTGATGGAAATGTCATTGGGACAAAGTGGGTCTTTAGAAATAAAACTGATGAGCAAGGTAATGTTGTCAAAAATAAGGCCAGACTTGTTGCTCAGGGGTATAACCAAGAATTCGGAATTGATTTTGAAGAATCATTTGCCCCTGTAGCTAGGTTAGAAGCTATTAGAATTTTGTTAGCTTATGCATGCTCCCTTGGAATAAATTTCCAGTAGATGGATGTAAAATCTACTTTTCTCAATGGGGAAATTAAGGAGGATGTCTTTGTTCATCAACCTCCTGGCTTTGAATGCTCAGACTTCCCTTCTTATGTATATAGTTGAATAAAGCTCTCTATGGTTTGAAGCAAGCTCCTAGAGCTTGGTATGACAGGCTCAGCAAATTCCTTACCGACAAGAAGTTCTCAAGAGGTGAGATTGACCAAACGTTGTTTACAAAGGTAAGTCACCCTGACATACTTATTGTTCAGATTTATGTAGATGACATTATTTTTGGTTCAACTAACCCAAAGATGTGTAAGGAATTTTCTGACTTAATGACATAAGAGTTTGAAATGAGCTCAATGGGTGAGCTGAAACTCTTCCTTGGATTGCAGGTGACTCAAACAAAAGATGGAACCTTTATCACCCAGTCCAAATACATTAGGGACCTCCTGAAGAAATACAAGCTCGAAGACCTCAAGGACATTGCAGCTCCAATGGGTACCTCCACAAGTCTTGATCAAGATACAAAAGGTAACCCAGTGGATCAAAAGCTGTATAGAGATATGATCGGATCCCTTTTGTACCTCACTGCATCTAGGCCTGATATACAATTTATAGTATGTTTATGTGCTAGATTCCAGTCTAGTCCTAAGGAGTCTCATTTTAGTGCAGTGAAAAGGATTTTTAGGTATCTATCAGGCACCCAAGAACTTGGTCTTTGGTACCCTGCTAGGTGTGAGTTCGAGCTTATATCTTACATTGATGCAGACTATGCTGGGTGTCAGATAGATAGGAAGAGCACTAGTGGATATTGTCAATTCCTAGGTGGTTGACTAGTATCTTGGGCCTCTAAAAAGTAACACACTGTAGCACTCTCAACTGCAGAGGCAGAATATGTTGCTGCAGGGAATTGTGCTGCCCAGGTACTATGGAGTAAACATCAGCTTTCAGATTATCAGATAAGTCTGGGATGCATTCCTATTCTATGTGATAACACTAGTGCCATCTGCCTTACCAAGAATCCTGTTCACCACTCTAGGACTAAGCACATTGATATTAAACATCATTTTCTTAGAGATGCTGTGGGCAAGAGTGAAATTGAATTAGTCTTTGTTGAAACTGAAAAATAAGTTGCTGATATTTTTACAAAACCTCTTGGAAATGAAAGATTTAAATATCTAAGAAGAGAACTGGGGCTTTGTAAATTTCAGCAGGAAAATGACTAATCTTTTTCTTATGAGATATCTTTTAGAATGCTTGCAATAATTGTGTGCATGTTCTTAAACTTGTGGATAAAGTTGTTTGATGATAGAATAATCTCTTGTGGACTGAGTACTTAAGTTGATGCACATCATCAGTTGGTATCATGAGTTGGAGTCAATGCATAGTTGGACATATAATCGACAGATGGTTACACATGTAGTCAATCAATTTCATTGTATAGACCTCATGTCGAAACATGCTCTACTCATAGTCTATGCATTTAATGCCTTAACTGCATGATAGGTTGAATCATTGCATATTTTTGTGAAATGCATACTGTTGTCAGGGGGAGGGTTGCATCATCTGAAATAAATTCAACTCCTTCATTGATTGGATAACTGTCTAGTGATTGGTTCATTAATGTGAGCTGAAATTATCGCAACCCTTCTGTTATAAGAATCTCATGTGCTCATTGATTGAAACTAAGGTTTAACCTTAATAGACTGTAATGTTCAAAAGACTGTCTTCTGACAATAAGGTGATAGAAAGCATTTATACCTCTTAACCTCTGTCTCATGGTTATGATAGAACAAGTCTTCACAATACCTGAACATGATAGATTTAGTGTTGGTTAAGGTTTGAAAACCAAAAATTCTGTATTGTTCTTAAGCAAGTCACTCCCAAAATCATAAGGGCAGCTAAAATTAAGATCTTCAAAGAAAAAGGAAGTGAACAAAGTGACAGAGCAATGACTGAGTTTCACTGAGAAACTGAGGTCTCCATCAAAGAAATGGAGAATACCTTAAGTCTTGAAGTGACTCAGATTATCTCTATTCCATTAGTCGAATCTACCAGGGAGATTTCACTGAGTAACTAGGGGTATTGGCCTTTGATCAAGGTATACCCTTAACATCAAAGGTGCAAATTATTCTTGTAGCTTTGATCAGAAATAGATATAGTAGTTTATGCTTAGTAATTGGGGGTATCAGCCTCTGATCAAGGTATACACCTAATGTCAACGGCATAAATGATACTTATCTGTTCAATGAGTTCATGTTTCAGAAATTTGTGAATGAAATTGTTGTAACCCTTAGAAAAACAAATTTCCTTGAGTGTCAATTGTTTATTCTCAATACAAATTCAGGTGACTTTCCTTGCTTTTCACTTTCTCTGAAGTAACTAGGGTCTTGTATCGACCTAGACTATTATGGTCATGTGACTTAAGTTCATTGCTATAAATGAAGGATATGTTCCTATCTCAGAAAGCCAGTTCTTTCTCCTCACCTTCTATCACTGTTAAACCTAATTGACATCAAGAAAGCCATTGCTCGATTCATATATTTTAAGGATTGCGTCATAATGTGCTCACATTCTGAACCGCACACGGAGCACGACTCGAGCCACCTCAGCGTCCATCTGGCTCGGAGACAGCCTGGAGACTCCGCCTTGAGCCTCCCCATTTATCATATTAGTTAGACTTTATTTATGTGTAATTTGTGTTTATTTCATTGTATTCGGTTTGCTATTTTGATTGTAATAGGGGCTTATGTGCAATTTGAACCCTGTGGGCCCCACGGGCCCCCCAGGCCCCATCCCATTGAGCCACCTCAGCCTAGGGTCCCATGTGGGGTCAGTCAACCTTCCACATGGAGGCTTCTAGGGGTGGGCCAAGTGGGGGGACATTGGAATACAAATGTCAATAAAATCCACCCATTCCCACCTACCATGTCCCCTTGACCCACCCTAGTCAATCCCCCCCCCCTTAATTTATTTATTGTATTTTGTGTGTGTGTGTCACACTCAATCCAGGCCACCCATTCCCATCCCCTAGATCCAACGGTGGACAATGGAAGTGAGATGTAACACATTAATACTTGTAATTTCCCATTTTGAGGAATTAATGCATTCATTTGGAAGAAAATATCTTGGAGCCGCCTGGTGCGCCCCCCTCCTCTCTCCTCCCTCTCCCCCTTGAAGCTGTGAAGGGTTCCCTCTGGAGGTGTGACTCCTCCCCTTATCATTCCGGTCGCCACCACCGCCGCCGCCACGAGCCGCCATCGCATCACCGCCGAGATCGTCGGAGTTCTGCCTTCATCCGACCACAGAAGCTTCCACGAAATTCAGCCATCAGCCACGAGCTCATATCGACTTGAGATTTTGAGGGGATGTTCCAGAGGTGTCAAGCACGTCCCAAAAAATTTGGTTGGTCATAAAGATCCCCTTTGATATTTTTTCATTTTCGTCCAACCTTAATTTCCAGATCTATCTGCTTGCTGTTTCAATTTCCACCCGCCCTGTGTTTCAAATGTTCGGACCCCTTTCTAATTTTTGTTAGAGCTCCCAATTTTACTGGGAGTTCTGTCCATCAACCCCACCGTCCCCAAATTTTCTTGAATTATTTTGAGGCCATCCCATATTTTTCAAAAATTGATCTCAAAGATAGCTATAGTGCTGTCCACCTGTTCCCAGATCCGACCACCCTCCAGTAAACAAATCATAACAAATCACAGCCACCTCCAATCAGTCCACAAAAAATATCCCCATTCGCCTTGTTCAAAATCCCACATGTTTGATGAAGAGCTCAGGAGCTGAATCGGCCATCTTTCTCGCGGTCAAAGGCAGTCTTCAGACAACTCACCTGTAGATCTGAGGTTTCGGTTACTGTACAACAGGGTGAGTGTGAGAGTGACCCGTCCCGTGACTCGATCTGAGTCCGGAAGTGAGTCGACTACCCGTGAACTCTGCCGGTTCTTCAATCGCGCACGATCCGCGTTTCTCTCACTTGGGATGACGAGTAAGCGTGCGTTTCTGTTAGCGACGTATATCCCATAGGAGCTCTCCGTGTCGGGCTTAGTGTCTCTCCTATCATGTGTTGCTGGTCGTGTCCGCATCTAGAGTCTGAGGTCCATACCATGTAGAGTCGGTCCCTGTGTCCGTCCCGCATCAGTTTGGTATCAGAGCGAGTCGAGTCTAGGGTAGTCGTTGCATATGTCTTGCATAGTATAAGTCGAGTCTAGGATCATCATTTCAAAACAACAAAAAAAAAGTGTTTTCAAATTGCATTTCACCCAATAGCTCGGTATATTAAAAGGCGTTGCCCGAACAGAAGGTTATGCATATCGGGAGGGTAGCGTACTTGCGCGAGTGATCTACGGATCGCTTATCTCCGCCTCGTATCGGATATTGGTTAGGTCTAAGTGCATCATCTAGTGAGTGTTTGCATTAGTTGGTGTCTTCTAGGTCGTGTGTCTTTGCATGCCCACCCGTCGAGGTACCCAATACTCGCCACCACCACCTATGGCGGACTCCCGAGCCCATAGCTCCGATGAGTCCTCGACGGCCGAGATGTTCTGAGCCATTATGGAACGTCTTAACATGCGTATGGATGGTCTTAGTATGCATATGGATGGCATAGGAACGCGTCTAGAAGGGCGGATGAAAGCCCTCGAGGATCGGGCCGAGAGTTCGGATCAGTCCATTCAAGGCCTTGTAGGGAGGATCGCCGTTCCAGAGAGGGGCCCAGTAGCGGCGTAACCCGCGCCGACGAACGGCCAACAAGAGCCGGCACAGCCACTCGCCATGCCAAGGGCTCAAGTGGAAGATGTTGGGAGGCAACAGGCACCTATAGTGGATGATTATGCCTCCGACAATGATCAGGGGGGAAATGATCGTCGGAATCAATGACGGAATCGTGATGATGATGATGACGACCGCATCCTTAGGGGTGTGCATGCGGACCCTCCCACCTTTAGCGGGTCCTTGGACCCTGGGGTGTATTTAGATTGGGAGGCCGGCATGGACCGGTACTTCGAGTGGTTTGAGATGACGGACCACAGAAGAGTCCGATACGCGAAGATGAAGCTGCAAGGGCAGGCCCAAACTTATTGGATCAATGTGGAGAGCCTGCTCAATCAGCGACGTCAATCCCAAATTGGTACTTGGGATGATATGAAAATCAAATTGACGGAGAAATACATTCCCGGCTCATATCGCCAACGTCTTATAGACAAGGGGCAAAGCATCTCCCAAGGGAACCGATCCGTGACCGAGTACACCGCCGAGTTCGATGAGTATTACTTACGGTGTGGGGTCACGGAAGAGAGCACCATGACTTTCGAAGAGGTTTGCGGCCCAATTATCAATATGAACTCTTTCGCCGCAATGCAACCACTTTGGAGCAGGCATATCAGATCGCTCTCGAATTGGAGCAGTTCGAGGCCGAGTTCGAGTCACCCCATCGGTTGGGCTCCTTTCCCCTTCGTAGTGTCGAGCCCCGTGGCTCATCTGGCACGTATCCGAGGGCCCCCAGGAGCCCACTCGCCCTGAGCCCTTTGCTCCTAGGCCTCGTCCTCCACCCCTGAGGGACCTTCCTCGTCCCCAGCATCTTACGGCCCCACCCACAGCCCGTCCACCGGCACCCGCACCTCCTGCACGTCCTTTGTTGCCTACACCTCCTATCCGCCGGGAGGATAAAGGTAAAGGACCTATGATTGGGGAGCCTAGTGGATCACGGCAGCAGTGTTATCGCTGCAATGGGTTTGGCCATTTCGACAACCAGTGTCCCACCCGCCCATCTCTTCACATTGGGGACACACAGGCCGAGGATACCACCCCTACGGGCCTCGAGTTAGTCAGCTATGAGGCAGATGAAGAGCTAGCTGACGATTACTATGAGATGGGAGGTGAGGCCCAGGATGCCCAGCATTCGGACGATACCCACATGAGGGTCGTCAGATGTATCCTCACCCAGCCGCAGGTCAATGATGACTGGCGTCGGACTACTATCCTTCATGTATTCTGTAGGCTGGGAAAGCAAATTTGCAAGGTGGTCATCGATAGCGGGAGTTCTATCAATGCAATCTCCACGAACGCTGTTGCCCGTCTTGGTCTCACACCCGTAGACCATCCTTGTCCCTATCAGGTATCATGGGTGGATACCACTTCCATTTCGGTCAGGCTGCGGTGCTTGGTCCCGCTGCAGCTCCACTCCTACCGTGACGAGATCTGGTGTGATGTTCTCCCCATGGAAGTGGGCAGTATCATTCTTGGTAGGCCGTGGTTATTTGACCGGGATGCCACGCTCCATGTCCGGTCGAACACCTGTACCTTCAACCACGCTGGCCAGCGGGTCACCCTCCAACCCGTTCGGCCTAGGAGCCCATCAGTCAGGGGTCGTACTGGCCCTAGTACTCCGAAGCCTTCCGTTCCCGGGCCTAGTACCCCATCCCCAGCTCGGGCTATGACCGTTACCTCTGGCCCAGGAGAGCCTTCGACGAGGAGATTGATGATGATTAGCTCCCGGGAAATGGAGCAGGAGCTTAGTCAGGGCTATCCAGTGTTTGCCATTACGTTCCGAGAGGTGGAGCAGGACTCCGAGGGTGAGCTCCCACCCGAGGTTGTTCCCATTCTGTAGGAGTATGCTGATGTCTTTCCCAATGAGCTTCCCGAGGGACTCCCACCTATGCGGGATATTCAGCATGCCATCGACCTTGTTCCGGGCTCTTCTTTGCCCAACCTTCCTCATTATCGCATGAGTCCCACGGAGCATGCCGAGCTTAAACGGCAGGTCGATGAGTTAGTGCAGAGAGGGTCTGTTCGGGACAGCATGAGTCCATGTGTTGTACCCGCATTACTCGCCCCGAAGAAGGATGGCACGTGGAGAATATGCATTGATAGTCGTGCCATCAACAAAATCACCGTGAAGTATAGGTTCCCTATTCCCCGCCTTGATGACATGCTGGACATGATGGCAGGTGCCACTATCTTTTCGAAGATCGATCTTAAGAGTGACTACCATCAGGTGAGGATTAGGCCAGGTGATGAGTGGAAGACCGCATTTAAGACCAAGGACGGTCTATATGAGTGGTTGGTCATGCCTTTTGGGTTGACCAATGCCCCTAGCACTTTCATGCGGCTCATGACTCAGGTCCTTCGACCTTTCATTGGAGTCTTTGTAGTGGTGTATTTTGATGATATCCTTATCTATAGCCGCACCACAGGGGACCACTTAGACCACCTTCGGCAGGTCTGTCTACTTCTTCGGCGAGAGCAGCTGTTTGCGAACCCACAGAAGTGTGCCTTCATGACACCTCAGCTTACCTTTTTGGGTTTCATTGTGTCTAGTACGGGGGTCTCCGTCGATTCGGAGAAGGTCTGGGCCATTGTTGAGTGGCCGGAACCCCGTACCGTTCATGATGTCTGCAGCTTTCATGGTCTTGCGACGTTCTATCGTCGCTTCATCCGTGGATTTAGCTCAGTCACCGCCCCGATCACGGATTGTATCTGACAGGGCACATTTGTATGGACGAAGGCTGCATCTGCCGCCTTCAAGGACATCAAGGAGCTCATGACCCAGACACCTATCCTTTGATTGCCTGACTTCTTGAAGGTGTTTGAGGTCTCTTGTGATGCGTCGGGTGTTGGGATAGGAGGAGTTTTGTGTCAGGAGTCCCACCCGATCGCATATTTCAGCGAGAAGCTGAATGACGCGAAACTGCGATATTCCACATATGATAAAGAATTCTACGCAGTTGTTCAGGCTCTTAGGCATTGGAGGCATTATATTTTACATCAGGAGTTTGTCCTATACTCCGATCACGAGGCATTGAGGTATCTCCATTCCCAAAAGAAGCTTAACTCGCGTCACAGTCGTTGGGTCGAGTATCTCCAGCAGTTCAACTTTGTGCTTAAACATAAGGCTGGAGTGGAGAACAAGGTGGCTGATGCCTTGAGTCGGCGAGCATGTTTGCTTACCACCATGAGTGCCGAGGTCATAGGGTTAGAGAAGATGAAGGAGGCCTATGTTCATTGTCCTGACTTCGGTCAGATTTTTACCATTCTCCAGGCCGGACCCTCGAGAGACCTTGATGAGTATGTGCTTCAGGAGGGTTACCTCTTTCGAGGTAGCAAGCTATATGTTCCCCGAACTTTGGTTTGAGATTTCTTAGTGTGGGAACTACATGCGGGAGGTCTAGCCGGCCACTTTGGTCGGAACAAGACTATTGAGGCAGTGGAGCATCGATTTTATTGGCCGAGCTTGAAGCGCGATGTTGCTAACATCGTGGCTCAGTGCCGTACCTGTGCTACGGCCAAGATGAAGAAGCAAAGCTCCGGCCTTTATATGCCTCTTCCCGTGCCTGATGCCCCGTGGCAGGATGTTAGCATGGACTTTGTTTTGGGATTGCCACGTACCTCCAGGAAGCATGATTCGGTCTATGTGGTGGTTGACCGTTTCTCGAAGATGGCCCTCTTTATTCCTTGCTCAAAGACTTCAGATGCTTCGAGGGTAGCCCACCTTTTCCTTACGCATGTGGTGTGCAAGATCGGGTTGCCTCGCACTATAGTGTTTGACCGTGTTGTTAGATTCACTTCCTACTTTTGGAAGACAATATGGCATATGATGGGTACGCACCTCAAGTTTTCCACTGCATATCATCTCCAGACAGATGGTCAGACCGAGGTGGTCAATAGGAGTCTGGGAGACCTTTTGAGGTGTCTTGTTAGGGACCGCATTGGGGATTGGGATCTCATTCTACCCATGGCCGAGTTTGCATATAATGATTCGGTGAATAGGTCTACCGGCATGAGTCCATTTGAGATTGTCACAGGTCGTAGGCCTAGGAAACCCGTTGACCTTGTCCCCATGCCTATCCATGCTAGAGTGTCGGAGTCGGCCGAGTCATCCCCTATTGCAGAGGGCAGACAGATTTGGCATCACCACTTTTATATCATTTTAGCCCTAGTTTTCCCCACCCCGCTTGGCCGGCTGAAGGCCCCTCCCTGTGCGGAGGTAGTTTTGATTGTAATCCATTAACCCCGACCCCAAGATCCCCCTCCTGCGAGAGGTATAGTATTGTACTCATTTGGGCAGGTCAAGCTACCCTGGCGTGGCGTGTGGGGACCCACCAGCCTCCTCGCTCGCCCTCGTCTCTGACCGGGATCGGTTTCTTCAAACCGGTCGAGTAAGTGCTCTAAACCCTTGCTCATTGTGCTTGTCTTTCAATATTAGTTCTTAATTCCGCTGGTTATGCGAGTGAGAGCCCGATCCTCAAGCCCCGTTGTCTTGAGTGATCACCGTGGGAGAAGTGCAACCGGTGCCTTTGGCACTTTGTCGGCCCCCTTGAATTGGGCCTCCACACCCATTGGGAATCCCATCTTGGCCTTGCTGGCCCTCTACCAGCACGGGCCCAACCCCTCAACCTCACCTTGGCATTGTCAAGTTACCCCGGGCTTGGGTGAGTGTCGATAGAGCGGTGGCCCAATTCGGCCCATTTGAATGCGATTGTGCTTGCTTGCATTAGGTCCGAGGTTGTGTCACATCACTTTGCATGCCCACCTGTCGAGGTACCCAATACTCGCCACCACAACCTACGGCGGACTCCCGAGCCCGTAGCTCCGATGAGTCCTCGACGGCCGAGATGTTCCGAGCCATTATGGAACGTCATGACACACGTATGGATGGTCTTAGTATGCGTATGGATGGCATAGGAACGCGTCTAGAAGGGCGGATGAAAGCCCTCGAGGATCGGGTCGAGAGTTCGGATCAGTCCATTCAAGGCCTTGTAGGGAGGATCGCCGTTCTAGAGAGGGGCCCAGTAGCGGCGCAACCCACGCCGACGAACGGCCAACAAGAGCCGGCACAGCCACCCTCCGTGCCAAGGGCTCAAGTGGAGGATGTTGGGAGGCAACAGGCGCCTATAGTGGATGATTATGCCTCCGACAATGATCAGGGGGGAAATGATCGTCGGAATCAACGACGGAATCGTGATGATGATGATGACGACCGCATCCTTAGGGGTGTGTGTGCGGACCCTCCCACCTTTAGCGGGTCCTTGGACCCTGGGTGTATTTAGATTGGGAGGCCGGCATGGACCGGTACTTCGAGTGGTTTGAGATGACGGACCACCGAAGAGTCCGATACGTGAAGATGAAGCTGCAAGGGCAGGCCCAAACTTATTGGATCAATGTGGAGAGCCTGCTCAATCAGCGACGTCAATCCCAAATCGGTACTTGGGATGATATGAAAATCAAATTGAGGGAGAAATACATTCTCGCCTCATATCGCCAACGTCTTATAGACAAGGGGCAAAGCATCTCCCAAGGGAACCGATCCGTGACCGAGTACACCGCCGAGTTCGATGAGTATTACTTACGGTGTGGGGTCACGGAAGAGAGCACCATGACTTTCGAAGAGGTTTGCGGCCCAATTATCAATATGAACTCTTTCGCCGCAATGCAACCACTTTGGAGCAGGCATATCAGATCGCTCTCGAATTGGAGCAGTTCGAGGCCGAGTTCGAGTCACCCCATTGGTTGGGCTCCTTTCCCCTTCGTAGTGTCGAGCCCCGTGGCTCATCTGGCACGTATCCGAGGGCCCCCATGACTCGACCTCAGGAGCCCGCTTGCCCCGAGCCCTTTGCTCCTACGCCTCGTCCTCCACCCCCGAGGGACCTTCCTCGTCCCCAGCATCTTACGGCCCCACCCACAGCCCGTCCACCGGCACCCGCACCTCCTGCACGTCCTTTGTTGCCTACACCTCCTATCCGTCGGGAGGATAAAGGTAAAGGACCTATGATTGGGGAGCCTAGTGGATCACGGCAGCAGTGTTATCGCTGCAATGGGTTTGGCCATTTCGACAACCAGTGTCCCACCCGCCCATCTCTTCACATTGGGGACACACAGGCCGAGGATACCACCCCTACGGGCCTCGAGTTAGTCAGCTATGAGGCAGATGAAGAGCTAGCTGATGAGTACTATGAGATGGGAGGTGAGGCCCAGGATGCCCAGCATTCGGATGATACCCACGTGGGGGTCGTCAGATGTATCCTCACCCAGCCGCAGGTCAGTGATGACTGGCGTCGGACTACTATCCTTCATGTATTCTGTAGGCTGGGAAAGCAAATTTGCAAGGTGGTCATCAATAGCGGGAGTTGTATCAATGCAATCTCCATGAACACTGTCGCCCGTCTTGGTCTCACACCCGTAGACCATCCTTGTCCCTATCAGGTATCATGGGTGGATACCACTTCCATTTCGGTCAGGCTGCGGTGCTTGGTCCCACTGCAGCTCCACTCCTACCGTGACGAGATCTGGTGTGATGTTCTCCCCATGGAAGTGGGCAGTATCATTCTTGGTAGGCCGTGGTTATTTGACCGGGATGCCACGCTCCATGGCCGGTCGAACACCTGTACCTTCGACCACGCTGGCCAGCGGGTCACCCTCCAACCCGTTCGGCCTAGGAGCCCATCAGTCAGGGGTCCTACTGGCCCTAGTACTCCGAAGCCTTCCGTTCCCGGGCCTAGTACCCCATCCCCAGCTCAGGCTATGATCGTTACCTCTGGCCCAGGAGAGCCTTCGACGAGGAGATTGATGATGATTAGCTCCCGGGAAATGGAGCAGGAGCTTAGTCAGGGCTGTCCGGTGTTTGCCATTACGTTCCGAGAGGTGGAGCAGGACTCCGAGGGTGAGCTCCCACCCGAGGTTGTTCCCATTCTGCAGGAGTATGCTGATGTCTTTCCCAATGAGCTTCCCGAGGGACTCCCACCAATGCGGGATATTCAGCATGCCATCGATCTTGTTTCGGGCACTTCTTTGCCCAACCTTCCTCATTATCGCATGAGTCCCACGGAGCATGCCGAGCTTAAACGGCAGGTCGATGAGTTAGTGCAGAGAGGGTCTGTTCGGGACAGCATGAGTCCATGTGCTGTACCCACATTACTCGCCCCGAAGAAGGATGGCACGTGGAGAATGTGCATTGATAGTCGTGCCATCAACAAAATCACCGTGAAGTACAGGTTCCCTATTCCCCGCCTTGATGACATGCTGGACATGATGGCAGGTGCCACTATCTTTTTGAAGATCGATCTTAAGAGTGACTACCATCAGATGAGGATTAGGCCAGGTGATGAGTGGAAGATCACATTTAAGACCAAGGACGGTCTATATGAGTGGTTGGTCATGCCTTTTGGGTTGACCAATGCCCCTAGCACTTTCATGCGGCTCATGACTTAGGTCCTTCGACCTTTCATTGGAGTCTTTGTAGTGGTGTATTTTGATGATATCCTTATCTATAGCCGCACCACAGGGGACCACTTAGACCACCTTCGGCAGGTCTGTCTACTTCTTCGGCGAGAGCAGCTGTTTGCGAACCCACAGAAGTGTGCCTTCATGACACCTCAGCTTACCTTCTTAGGTTTCATTGTGTCTAGTACGGGGGTCTCTGCCGATTCGGAGAAGGTCCGGGCCATTGTTGAGTGGCCGGAACCCCGTACCGTTCATGATGTCCGCAGCTTTCATGGTCTTGCGACGTTCTATCGTCGCTTCATCCGCGGATTTAGCTCCGTCACCGCCCCGATCACGGATTGTATCCGAAAGGGCACATTTGTATGGACGAAGGCCGCATCTGCCGCCTTCAAGGACATCAAGGAGCGCATGACCCAGATGCCTATCCTTCGATTGCCTGACTTCTCGAAGGTGTTTGAGGTCTCTTGTGATGCGTCGGGTGTTGGGATAGGAGGAGTTTTGAGTCAGGAGTCTCACCCGATCGCATATTTCAGCGAGAAGCTGAATGACGCGAAACTGCGATATTCCACATATGATAAAGAATTCTACGCAGTTGTTCAGGCTCTTAGGTATTGGAGGCACTATCTTTTACATCAGGAGTTTGTCCTATACTCTGATCACGAGGCATTGAGGTACCTCCATTCCCAAACGAAGCTTAACTTGCGTCACAGTCGTTGGGTCGAGTATCTCCAACAGTTCAACTTTGTGCTTAAACATAAGGCTGGAGTGGAGAACAAGGTAGCTGATGCCTTGAGTCGGCGAGCATGTTTGCTTACCACCATGAGTGCCGAGGTCATAGGGTTAGAGAAGATGAAGGAGGCCTATGTTGATTGTCCTGACTTCGGTCAGATTTTTACCACTCTCCAGGCCGGACCGTCGAGAGACCTTGATGAGTATGTGCTTCAGGAGGGTTACCTCTTTCGAGGTAGCAAGCTATGTGTTCCCCGAACTTCGGTTCGAGATTTTCTTAGTGTGGGAACTACATGCGGGAGGTCTAGCCGGCCACTTTGGTCGAAACAAGACTATTGAGGCAGTGGAGCATCGATTTTATTAGCCGAGCTTGAAGCGCGTTGTTGCTAACATCGTGGCTCAGTGCCGTACCTGTGCTATAGCCAAGATGAAGAAGCAAAGCTCCGGCCTTTATATGCCTCTTCCTTCGATTGCCACGTACCTCCAGGAAGCATGATTCGGTCTATGTGGTGGTTGACCGTTTCTCGAAGATGGCCCTCTTTATTCCTTGCTCAAAGACTTCGGATGCTTCGAGGGTAGCCCGCCTTTTCCTTACGCATGTGGTGTGCAAGTTCGGGTTGCCTCGCACTATAGTGTCTGACCCTGTTGTTAGATTCACTTCCTACTTTTGGAAGACACTATGGCATATGATGGGTACGCACCTCAAGTTTTCCACTGCATATCATCCCCAGACAGATGGTCAGACCGAGGTGGTCAATAGGAGTCTGGGAGACCTTTTGAGGTGTCTTGTTAGGGACCGCATTGGGGATTGGGATCTCATTCTACCCATGGCCGAGTTTGCATATAATGATTCGGTGAATAGGTCTACCGGCATGAGTCCATTTGAGATTGTCACAGGTCGTAGTTCTAGGAAACCCGTTGACCTTGTCCCCATGCCTATCCATGCTAGAGTGTCGGAGTCGGCCGAGTCGTTTGCTAGGCATCTTAGGAGTTTGAATGACGACATCCGTCGTCACATTGAGGCCAGCAATGCACGTTACAAGGAGTTAGCCGATGCCCACCGACACCACCGAGAGTTCCAAGAGGGCGAATATGTCATGATCAGGGTAAGACATGAACGGTTTCCCTCTGGAACCGTTAAGAAGTTGCAAGCTCGCGGAGCCGGTCCATTCAGAGTGTTGAAACGTGTTGGATCCAATGCATACGTTGTGGACTTGCCCGAGGAATACGGTATAAGCTCTACTTTCAATGTATCGGATCTAGTTGCATATAGGGACCCAGCGGTGATCCCTAGTGAGTGATGCGGGACGGACACGGGAGACGACACCATAAGGTGCCACCCTCGGACTCTAGATGAAGACGCGACCAGCAATACACACCAGGGAGACACTAAGCCCGACACTACGAGCTCCTAGTGGCAAAACGTTGCTAACAGAAGTGAAGCTCACTCGTCGTCCCAAGCGAGGGAAAGCGCGGACCATGCGCGGTTAAGGAACCGGCGGAGGTCAAGCGTAGTCCGACTCAACTTCCGGACTCGGATCGAGTCACGGGACGGGTCACACTCACTCTCACAGTGGTGACATGGACACACGGGCTAGTACCTACACTCTCGGCAGCGGCAGAAGACCGTATACTAGCTAAGCAAATGAACGCCAAGAAGTTAAGACTTTACCTCCACGCACCCGGCGTGGCGAAGACAACCCCGGCCAATCGCGGACTCCCGGTTAACACAATTTTACAGAAATACAATAATTTGACCCACTCCACGCAGGGAGGTAAAAGGTCACATGCGGGGCCCGGGAATCACGCAAATTGGGTTGCGGGCAGCATCTTGATGTCGCCCGACGGTGCCGAACTCCGCGTTTTCGTGCTTTCCGAACGGCGGGTTCTGCGGGCCCGTGGGGCCCACAGGTGGCGCTGGCCTCCGGAATTGCAGGAGTGGGTCGCACTATGGTGGAGACCCCTGGTGGCACGCCTCCACGGATGGCGGTCGGCCGGGAACACCGATCGGGGGTCGATCGGCCCCGATTCCCAACTGATTTGCTAGCTGTCCACGGATTTTGGTTGCTGTCTTCTGGCGCGCGCTCCGGCGAAAACGGCCGCTGTGATCAATCCCGACGTCGGATCGGGACGCATAAGCTATCGTTGGAAAGCTCTCTTCAAATGAATTAATCTAGACCTACGGAGATCTGCTGGATCTAGTCGGATCAGAACTTTAATGAATTTACAAGTCCCTGTTGTACAGTAGCTGAAACATCAGATTTACAGGGTACTTGTCTACGATCCACCGTTGACTGCCTAGTAAACCTCCGATTCAGGTCTTGAGCTCTTCTTCAAAATTGTAGGAGATCAAACCACGGAACGGGGCCTATTTTGGGAATTGGATTTGGAGGTGGTGGCGATTTGATATGATTTTTGGAGTGACTGGTGGTCGGATCTGGGAACTGGGGGACAGAACTGTAGCTGGGACTGAGAACGATTTTTATAAAATATGAAATGGACGAACCTAAAATTAAAAAAAATTGTGGATGAAGGGATGGATGCAAGGAACACCCAGTAAACTTGGGAGAACCAAAGAAAATCAAAAAGTGGACTTAAGACCTAAAACTCAGGGCGGAGATGAATCTGGACAGACTGCTGGCAGAACTGAAATGGAAGAGTGGACGAAAATCTAAAAATATAGAACGGGATCTGAATGACAAACCAATTTTTTAGGGATATCCCTGACATCTCTGGAACCTCCAGTAAAATCTCCAGGTCGATCAGAGCTCTTGGCTGAGTTGGGAATTTCGTGGGAGTTTCTGTAGTACTGTGCGGGCAGAACTCCGATGAAGACGATGGCGGTGCGGTGGCGGCTCGTGGCGGCGGCGAGGATGACCGGAACTGATAGGGGAGGAGTCACACCTCCAGAGGCAACCTTCACAGCTGCAAGGGGGGAGAGAGGGTCGCACCAAGCTGGAGCTCCAACAATTTCTTTGATTCAAAATGGCATTCATTCATCAAAATGGGAAAATACAAGCATATATAGGTCACCCATCTAATCCATCCTCCACCGTTGGATCTAGGGGTGTGAGATGGAGGGTTGGGATGGCTTGTGACCATTCCACAAAAATACAATTAAAAAAATAAGGGGGGGACAGCCTATTGACTAGGGGGGGAACAAGCTTGACATGGTAGGTGGGTGTTGGTTGGAAATGATGACTATTTTGGTCCCTTGTCCCCCATGTGGACAATTGACCATTCAAACTTCTAGATGCCCCATGTGGCATGTTGACTGACCCCACGTGGGACCCTAGGCTGAGGTGGCCCAATGGGGTGGGGCCTGGGGGGCCCGTGGGGCCCACGGGGTCCGAATTGCACCTAAGCCCCTATTACAATCAAAATGGCAAACCGAATGCAATGAAATAAACACAAATTAAACACACATAAAGTCTAACTAAATATAATAAATGGGGAGGCTCAAGGCGGAGTCTCCAGGCTGTCTCCGAGCCAGATGGACGCTGAGGTGGCTCGTGTCGTGCTCCGCGTGCGGTACCGGTGGCTCGGCGTATCATGCCGATGAACCGCTCGGGTGTCCGCACCAATTCTCCCTGGGTGGGAGAAACTCGACCCTGTCGAGTAAGGGTCTGCATCGCTCCTGTATCGCTCCAAAAGGTCCGGATCGATCCGCTGCAACTCGCCATGTGTGATCCAAGTGTCCTCAGTAGCGGTCCATCCTCTCCATCGCACTAGGTAGCGCGGGTAAGATCCACTCCTGGTAACTGTCACTTGCCCGTCCAGTATACGATCTATATGCTCACGCTGCCGTGAAAAAGGGGCTGGAGGTGGAAGTGGACACTCAGGTGTGGGATCACTCTCAAGGGGAGGAGATGGCTCAAAAGGCTCACTAGGGATCACCGCCGGGTCCCTATATGCAACAAGATCTGATACATTGAAGGTAGAGCTTATACCATATTCCTCGGGCAAGTCCACAACGTACGCATTGGATCCAACGCGTTTCAACACTCTGAATGGATCGGCTCCGCGAGCTTGCAACTTCTTAACGGTTCCAGAGGGAAACCGTTCAGGTCTTACCCTGATCATGACATATTCACCCTCTTGGAACTCTCGGTGGTGTCGATGGACATCGGCTAACTCCTTGTACCGTGCATTGCTGGCCTCAACTGTGACGACGGACATCGTCATGCAGACTCCTAACATGTTTAGCAAAAGAAAAGAAACACAGGATGCACACACGACCTAACATGCTTACCAAAAGAAAAGAAACACACGGATGCACACACGACCCTAAACAACCCTACAGTTAGTAAAACCCAATCATATGCAAGGTGGTCCAGGACATCCGAATATGTGCCATGCATGCATTTGACATAACCGGAGGTTAATGTCATGGTGGACTCCTAAACATCCTACGATGCACCAACCATGGACATGGGGTTTGGATGTGGGAAGTCCGGGAGGTTTGGGTGGTCGAGGTGGCCCGGGGAAACCAAAGTCCTCATTACCCCCAAATGACGGTTCGGACCTATTGCCATGTAAAGGTTGCCAGGCCCGAGTAGGAGGGGTGTGATAGTGGACTTCCTTAAAGAGGTGGAATGGAGGTTGTGGGCCAAAGGGCCCATGAAGAAAGGGATCGAAGGGATCAAAGAATGTGTGACCCCTCGATATGGATTCCCTCATTTCAAGGTCCCATGTGTGGCATTCTAGAAGGTGTTGATGGTCACCTTCATCCGTGAAGGGAGATGAGACGGTGGGGGTATGATGGTGGACTCTCTCGAAAAGGTGGTGTAAATATGGTGGGTCACGGAGTCCATAAGAGAATGGGTCGAAGGGATCAAAGAAGGTATGACCCCTCGGACTAGGCTTCCACAAATCACTGTCCCACATTTGGAAATCTTGGAGGTGTAAATGATCACCTTCATTCATTGCGAGAGATGGGACGACAGTCATAGGTAGAAAGTAAGATTCCTCCATTGGGCAAAGGGGAATGAAGTTGGACTCGACCGGCAAAGGGAGGAGTAGAAGAACCTCCGTGGTAACATGACCCACAGTGTACACGGAGGTGATGGACCCTAGGGATGGATGTGTGAAGCTACGACCTGTAGGTCGATCGAAGCGTGGGGCCAACAAGTGCGTAAATGTCAACTGCCGGTCTAATCCTTTAAGAAGATCATCTAATGTATCCACATGGTGACTAGACCGGAAGGTGGTATGGAATGAGTTGACCAGCACTAATGGTAGGGTAGGGTCAATGGATGGGAGGAGAGATGGGGCCAAGCCGTTCTTGAGCCATCTAAGAAGTGGTTCGGCTATGAAAAGTGTACCCGTTAGAAACACGGGTGGCTCGGGCTTTGGCGGCTCCAAATGAGAGGGCTCCGAAATAAGATCGGAAGGTGAGGTTTCTCCAACCCCTTTATCCCCTAGGGCTAGAGATGTCCGAGTGGGACACTGTCCGGCACAGTGGCAAAACCCCTGGCAGCGATAACACTGTTGTCGTGATCCTCTACGCTCCTTGATAAGTGGGTCCCTACCCTTATCCTCCTGACGGATAGGGGGTGTAGGCAATGGGGCTCTCGTGGGTGGGGGAAGAGGATGCACCAAGATGGGGAGAGGACCTCGGGATGGCACTCTAGATGACACTGGATTGGGACTACCGGTTGCTACCTCCTTAGGGTCATGCTTGGTTCTATCTCGGCTAGGAGGTAGGCAAGGGGGAAGCAGGGACTCAATATAATCACACTTCCTATCCACCTTATCCAAAATGATTTGGAAGAGTTCGGCAATGGTGGGGTTTGGAGTAGGAGCGATGTGATGGACTCCCCCATATGAAGTCGGCCTAGTCGTGGACCTAGGCTCTTCTACATGCGCGGCGCGTTGCCTCCGATTATGGCCCACTTGGGTGGATGTGATTGGGTGGGGTCGGTTGGAGGTGACCGGGCCGGGTAGGTAGACCTTCCTAAGTTCGTCCTTCATCTCATGCCACGACTCGATGGGCCTTTGCCTCCTAACCTCTCTCATGCGCTCAATGCTCTCCCATTTCCAGGCGGCTTTGTGGACAAGCCTCTCTCGGGCAAAACTAACTTGCATGGCATCGGACATAGTATAACAATCAAAGTATGTGTCCATGACGGCTTCCCACTTGAGGTAGTCGCCTGGGTCATTGGAGCCATAAAAGTCCGAGGCTTCGGGCCTATGGAAGTGGAGTGGGTGGTTGCCAAGCCCATGGGTGGACCAACTGCCATATTGCCCGGGTGATTGGGAATCCATGGGAAGTTGAGGGGGTGGGAACTACATGTTGGACATGCCAACACTTGGACACGACACTAGACCGGCTATGCAAGGTTGGAATGCACTAACTAATGCAAACACCGACTAATGCACCTAGACCTAACCAATATCGGGTACGTGACGGAGATAAGCGACCCGAAGATCACTCGCGCAAGTACGCTACCCTCCCGATAGGCATAACCTAACGTTCGGGCAACACCTTTTAATATACCGAGCTATTGGGTGAAATGTAATTTGAAACAGTCTCTTTTTTTTTTTTTGAAAATAATGATGATCCTAGACTCGACTTAGACCATGATGCATGCAAGACTTACGCAATGACTACCCTAGACTCAACCTGCTCTGATACCAAACTATTGCGGGACGGACACGGGAGACGACACCATAAGGTGCCACCCTCGGACTCTAGATGAAGACGCGACCAGCAATACACACCAGGGAGACACTAAGCCCGACACTACGAGCTCCTAGTGGCAAAACATCGCTAACAGAAGTGAAGCTCACTCGTCGTCCCAAGCGAGGGAAAGCGCGGACCGTGCGCGGTTAAGGAACCGGCGGAGGTCAAGGGTAGTCTGACTCAACTTCCGGACTCGGATCGAGTCACGGGACGGGTCACACTCACTCCCACAGCGGTGACATGGACACACGGGCTAGTACCTACACTCTCGACAGCGGCAGAAGACCGTATACTAGCTAAGCAAATGAACGCCAAGAAGTTAAGACTTTACCTCCACGCACCCGGCGTGGCGAAGACAACCCCGGCCAATCGCGGACTCCCGGTTAACACAATTTTACAGAAATACAATAATTTGACCCACTCCACGCAGGGAGGTAAAAGGTCACATGCGGGGCCCGGGAATCACGCAAATTGGGTTGACGGGCAGCATCTTGATGTCGCCCGACGGTGCCGAACTCCGCGTTTTCGTGCTTTCCGAACGGCGGGTTCTGTGGGCCCGTGGGGCCCACGGGTGGCGCTGGCCTCCGAATTGCAGGAGTGGGTCCCACTATGGTGGAGACCCCTGGTGGCACGCCTCCACGGATGGCGGTCGGCCGGGAACACCGATCGGGGGTCGATCGGCCCCGATTCCCAACTGATTTGCTAGCTGTCCACGGATTTTGGTTGCTATCTTCCGGCGCGCGCTCCGGCGAAAACGGCCGCTGTGATCAATCCCGACGTCGGATCGGGACGCATAAGCTATCGTTGGAAAGCTCTCTTTAAATGCTTCAATCTAGACCTATGGAGATCTGCTGGATCTGGTCGGATCAGAACTTTAATGAATTTACAAGTCCCTATTGTATAGTAGCCGAAACATCAGATTTACAGGGTACTTGTCTAAGATCCATCATTGACTGCCTAGTAAACCTCCGATTCAGGTCTTGAGCTCTTCTTCAAAATTGTAGGAGATCAAACCAAGGAACGGGGGCTATTTTGGGAATTGGATTTGGAGGTGGTGGCGATTTGATATGATTTTTGGAGTGACTGGTGGTCGGATCTGGGAACTGGGGGACAGAACTGTAGCTGGGACTGAGAACGATTTTTATAAAATATGAAATGGACGAACCAAAAATTAAAAAAAATGGTGGATGAAGGGATGGATGCAAGGAACACCCAGTAAACTTGGGAGAACCAAAGAAAATCAAAAAGTGGACTTAAGACCTAAAACGCAGGGCGGAGATGAATCTGGACAGACTGCTGGCAGAACTGAAATGGAAGAGTGGACGAAAATCTAAAAATATGGAACGGGATCTGAATGACAAACCAATTTTTTTGGGATATCCCTGACACCTCTGGAACCTCCAGTAAAATCTCCGGGTCGATCAGAGCTCTTTGCTGAGTTGGGAATTTCGTGGGAGTTGCTGTAGTACTGCGCGGGCAGAACTCCGATGAAGACGATGGCGGTGCGGTGGCGGCTCGTGGCGGCGGCGAGGATGACCGGAACTGATAGGGGAGGAGTCACACCTCTAGAGGCAACCTTCACAGCTGCAAGGGGGGAGAGAGGGTCGCACCAAGATGGAGCTCCAACAATTTCTTTGATTCAAAATGGCATTAATTCAACAAAATGGGAAAAGATAAGCATATATAGGTCACCCATCTAATCCATCCTCCACCGTTGGATCTAGGGGTGTGAGATGGAGGGTTGGGATGGCTTGTGACCATTCCACAAAAATACAATTAAAAAAATAAGGGGGGGACAACCTATTGACTAGGGGGGAACAAGCTTGACATGGTAGGTGGGTGTTGGTTGGAAATGTTGACTATTTTGGTCCCTTGTCCCCCATGTGGACAATTGACCATTCAAACTTCTAGATGCCCCATGTGGCATGTTGACTGACCCCACGTGGGACCCTAGGCTGAGGTGGCCCAATGGGGTGGGGCCTGGGGGGCCCACGGGGTCCGAATTGCACCTAAGCCCCTATTACAATCAAAATGGCAAACCGAATGCAACGAAATAAACACAAATTAAACACACATAAAGTCTAACTAAATATAATAAATGGGGAGGCTCACGGCGGAGTCTCCAGACTGTCTTCGAGCCAGATGGACGCTGAGGTGGCTCGTGTCGTGCTCCGCGTGCGGTACCGGTGGCTCGGCGTATCGTGCCGATCAACTGCTCGGGTGTCCGCACCAGTGAGCCTTTCGAGCCATCTCCTCCCCTTGTGAGTGACCCCACACCTGAGTGTCCACCTCCAGCCCCGTTGTCACGGCAGCGTGAGCATATAGATCATATACTGGATGAGCAAGTGACAGTTACCAGGAGTGGATCCTACCCGCGCTACCTAGTGCGATGGAGAGGACGGCCCGTTATCGAGGACACATGGATCACGCATGGCGAGTTGCAGCGGATCAATCCGGACCTTCTGGAGCGATACAGGAGCGATGCAAACCCTTACTCAACAGGGTCGAGTTTCTCCCACCCGGGGAGAATTGGTGCGGACACCCGAGCAGTTGAGCGGCGCGACACGCCGAGCCACAGGTACCGCACACGGAGCACGACTCGAGCCACCTCAGCGTCCATCTGGCTCGGAGACAGCCCGGAGACTCCGCCTTGAGCCTCCCCATTTATCATATTAGTTAGACTTTATTTGTGTGTAATTTGTGTTTATTTCATTGTATTCGATTTGCTATTTTGATTGTAATAGGGGCTTATGTGCAATTTGGACCCCGTGGGCCCCACGGGCCCCCCCAGGCCCCATCCCATTGAGCCATCTCAGCCTAGGGTCCCATGTGGGGTCAGTCAACCTTCCACATGGAGGCTTCTAGAAGGGTGGGCCAAGTGGGGGGACATTGGAATACAAATGTCAACAAAATCCACCCATTCCCACCTACCATGTCCCCTTGACCCACCCTAGTCAATGGGCTGCCCCACCCTTAATTTATTTATTATATTTTGTGTGTGTGTGTGTCACACTCAATCCAGGCCACCCATTCCCATCCCCTAGATCCAACGGTGGACAATGGAAGTGAGATGTAACACATAAATACTTGTAATTTCCCATTTTGAGGAATTAATGCATTCATTTGGAAGAAAATATCTTGGAGCAGCCTGGTGCGCCCCCCTCCTCTCTCCTCCCTCTCCCCCTTGAAGCTGTGAAGGCTTCCCTCTGGAGGTGTGACTCCTCCCCTTATCATTCCGGTCGCCGCCGCCACGAGCCGCCATCGCATCACCGTCGAGATCGCCTGAGTTCTGCCTTCATCCGACCACAGCAGCTTCCACGAAATTCAGCCATCAGCCACGAGCTCAGATCGACTTGAGATTTTGAGGAGATGTTCCAGAGGTGTCAAGCACATCCCAAAACATTTGGTTGGTCATAAAGATCCCCTTTGATATTTTTTCATTTTCGTCCAACCTTAATTTCCAGATCTGTCTGCTTGCTGTTTCAATTTCCACCCGCCCTGTGTTTCAAATGTGCGGACCCCTTTCTGATTTTTTTTAGAGCTCCCAATTTTACTGGGAGTTCTTTCCATCAACCCCACCTTCCCCACATTTTCTTGAATTTTTGTGAGGCCATCCCATATTTTTCAAAAATTGATCTCAGAGATAGCTACAGTGCTGTCCACCTGTTCCCAAATCCGACCACCCTCCAGTAAACAAATCATTACAAATCACAGTCACCTCCAATCAGTCCACAAAAACATACCCGTTCTTCTTGTTCCAAATCCCACAAGTTTTATGAAGAGATCAGGAGCTGAATAGGCCATCGTTGTCACGGTCAAAGGTAGTCTTCAGACAACTCACCTATAGATCTGAGGTTTCGGTTACTGTACAATAGGGACTTGTCAATTCAATAAAGTTCTGATTCGACCAGATCCAGCAGATCTCTCTGGGTCTATATTGAAGCATTTGAAGAGAGCTTTCCAACGATAGCTCATGCGTCGCGATCCGACGTCGAGATTGATCGCAGTGGTCCTTTTCGTCGGAGCGCGCGCTGGAAAACAGCAATCAAAATCCGTGGGAATTTAGTTCAAGAATTGGGAATCGGGGCCGATCGACCCCCGATCGGTGTTCCCGGCCGACCGCCGTCCGTGGAGGCGCGGCACCAGGGGTCCTCATCACAGTGGGTCCCAGCCCTGCAGATCCGGAGGACAGCACCGTCCGTGGGCCCCATGGGCCCGTAGAAGCCGCCGTTCGGAAAGCACGAAAATGCGGAGTTCGGCACCACCGGGCGACATCAAGATGCTGCCCGTCAACCCGAGTTGCGTGATTCCCGGACCCCACATGTGACCTTTTACCTCCCTGCGTGGAGTGGGTCGACTTAGTGTATTGCTGTAATAATTGTTAACCGAGAGTCCGTGATTCGGCCGGGGTTGTCTTCGCCACGTCGGGTGCGTGGAGGTAATGGTCCGAACCTCTTGGCGTTCATTTGCTTAGCTAGTATATGGTCTTTTGCCGCTGCCGAGAGCGATAGGCACTAGCCCGTGTGTCCATGTCACCGCTGTGAGTGTGAGAGTGACCCGTCCCGTGACTCGATCCGAGTCCGGAAGTGAGTCGACTACCCGTGAACTCTGCCGGTTCTTCAACCGCGCACGATCCGCGTTTCCCTCGCTTTACGACGAGTGAGCATGTGTTTCTGTTAGCGACGTATAGCCCATAGGAGCTCTCCGTGTCGGGCTTAGTGTCTCTCCTATCCTATGTTGCTGGTCGTGTCCGCATCTAGAGTCTGAGGTCCATACCACGTAGAGTCGGTCCCTGTGTCCGTCCCGCATCACACTAAGTCCATACACTCGTTGATGGCATGTCCGAGCATTCATCTTCAATGTGCATACTTTCCTATATGCATATCGCATTACAAGCCAGCAAGTCTGTACATCATCTTGTACATTGCACACAAAGTCTATACATTCTCTGGTGGCACGTCTGTGCATTCACCTTCATTGTACATACTTTCAAATATGCATACTGCATTATGTGCATCAAGTATGTACATGCTTAGATCAAATCTCGAATCAACTCTGTGCTTTAACCTTTGCAGGATATCTGCTCAAAGAAATTAATAAGGGCATGTGATCCAAGAATGAAGGATGTGCCAAGATTGTGACACGTGTAACGCAGTGCGCTGAAATGCTGCCACGTGTTCAAGGCGCTCTGGGCGGGAATTGTGGAGGACACACGCCCACCTCTCAGATGCTATAAATAGAAGACTTCTCCATCTGTAGAAATTGATCGTGTAAGAAGATCTGTGTGTGCTATTGAGAACAGAAGAAAAAGAGAGAGTGCCGCAGAGAAGAAAAGAAACGATCCAGAGAGAAGAGAAAAAGATAGTTGAGTGAGAGGAGTCTGAGAGACTTTCTCTGAATGATTGTTCATCAGTTTCTTGGTTCAGATACCAGAACTGAGATTGCTCATTGTGAGCTACATTCCATTTGAGATTTCTTGTTTTTCGTTTGTTTCTATTTTGTTTTCTGAAACCTTGTTTTCAAGCTGTTAGTCAGCAGAGCTAAGCTGTATTGCTCAGCGGGTAGAGGAGGATTCCTCTGGACGGGTTAAGCTATAGTCCCCAGCGGTTGGCATAGCTGTAATGCCCAGCGGTCAAGCTGTTAGTCAGCGATTGTAGGCAAGCTGTGAGGCCCAACAGTTGAAGCTGTGAATTAGCGGTTGAAGCCACATTCCAAGTTGGAGTGTGGGGTGGACGTAGATCTCGGGTTTGAGATCGAACCACCTTAAAAACTTCCTGTCTCCTGTGTGATTGTCGTGCGAATTGTTGTGCATCATGATCATTTCCATTATACGCTATAGATGCATGCTTAGGTCCGGTTAAGTTCAGATATGCTATAGTTGGATTTCTGTGACTGCTCTATCTTACATTTCTGCCGTCCAGTAGCAGTTTGTTTTATTTCCGCACTAGAAACTATTGCAGTAGATTTTATTGGGTGACTGATCTATTCACCCCCCTCTAGATCGTTCATAGACCCTCATCAGAATTCACAACCAATCGGCAGTGCGACCAAGCCTGCCCAATGAACCAGCATCGACTCCGTCATGCCGCATACACTACACCCGTTGTCCTACCAAGGACAACGGTCTACCCAGTGGCCCGCCACCTCTTGAAAGACTCTCCTGAGATGAAAGAATGTCCTTGGTTCTTCAGAATGGAGGACCGAGGGCTCTGTCGGTGGAAGATCCCGATTACCCGACACAGGTACGACTTCTCGCCAAGTTGGGTCCGTTAGTGGCCGAATGATCCCCCAGCTTGGGCGGAACTATCCCGGGTGTTACTCCACCCTCCGAGAAGCTTTGAACACAGGCCAGGCCGAGCTAGCAACACGAATCATAGCACCAAAAGCCGTGTCAGCGGAAAACCCGCGTGTTCAAACCAAAGATACCTGAGGTTCCGAGAAGGGTCATACGTCACCTCAAGAGCTTCGTCAAGGCTTCCCGTCAGTGTTTTGAAGAACTAAGACAAGATGAATGGTCACGGTGACTCCCGGAACCATCCCCGGACTCATCGGCTAACCCACGTCTAGCGGAAGAAGTTAATCCGGTGCCCCTCAATGCGCCCCCCCCCATCCGGCGCCCTCAAATCCGGTACGCCTAAAAAGCTAGGAGAAGCCTCTTCCCGACGCACCATTATTCACGCCGGATTAAGCTTTTAACCTGTTCCCCTATATATTGCTACTTGGCTCGATAAAAAAAATGAGAGAGGCAAATCGAATTAAGAGGGAGATCACTAGCGACTGCTCGAGAAGGAGAGAGAGCCTGAGAGCCAATCAGATTCGAGGGAGAGAGGGTTTCCTTGGGGAAGAAGAATGGTTCTCGCTGAGCGTCCCCTCTCCGCCGTCCGCCTCTGCTCTGCTTGAAGTCCTTCGGAGCTGGAGCTGGAGAAGGAGAGAGTCCGACACTCTGTTTTGCCAGCAAAGTCTAGGTGGGTTTCGCGGGTTGCTTCCCGAAGATCCCTATATTTTTTCCCTTTTCTACCATCGTGTAAGTGAGGGGGGGGGGGGGGGGGCGATGATATGAGCCCATCCCCCCCACCATCTGGGCATCTAATGTGATACCCCCTAGGACTTAGACAAGCAAGCACATTCACAATCAAAAGGTTCAATTTGGGCCACCGCTCTCCCGTCGCTCACCTAAGTCCCGGGGTAACTTGGCAATGCCAAGGTGAGGTTGAGGGGTTGGACCCTTGCTGGTAGAGGGCCAGCAAGGCCAAGATTTGATTCCAATGGATGTGGATGCCCAATTCAATGGGGCCGACAAAGTGCCAATGGCACCGGTTACTCTCTTCCCACGGTGATCACTCAAGACAACGGGGCTTGAGGATCAAGCTCTCACTCTCACGGCCAGCGGAACTAAGAACTAATATTGAAAGATAAGCACTAAAGGGAGTGAGGTTTGAGCACTTACTCGACCGGTTTGAAGAAACCGGTCCCGCTCGGAGACGAGGGCGAGCGGGGAGGCGAGTGGATCCCCACACGCCGCGGCGGTGTAGCTTGACCTGCTCAATCCAATTACAACACGACTCCTCTCGCAGGAGGGGGACCTTGGGGTGGGGGTTAATGGATATTACAGCCAAAACTACCTCCACGCAGGGAGGGGCCTTCAGCCGGCCAAGCGGGGAGGGGAATTGGAGAAAGGAACACCGAAGACGGGAGGTTGCCGATTCTGCCCGGTTCTGTGGGTGCTGACAGGTGACTGAAGAGTTGACTGCTGCAGCTGCTACCGAATTTTTTTGGGGGCGAAACCACATGGTAAATCTTCGTAGGAGGCAGGGGAAGTCGTCCAATTTTTTTTAATTTCTTATGTCATCGATGCCGGTCTGGGTGGAGGCCCGAACAGGGAGGCAGACTCTCGGACTGGCAGCTCCTGATTTCCAACAGCAGGTTGCAGAGGATGTCCCGACAGATCCCGAACTTGGAATCAAGCACCGTCAGATTCGTTGGAACCGTGAATGAGCCCTCTTCGCCAAAAAACTGACGGGAAAGCCAAACGATGCCGGAGAAGGTGAGGGGACTCTGAACACTGCTGATAGGTCGGTGCAGACTGTGGGTAGCAGAACTACGTAGCTGAGGGAGAAAATTGATAACTCCTGCTACAGGATGCCGAACGGAGTTCCGCTTCTTGATTCTGAAAGCAGACAGGGAGGGGAAGAACTTTTCAGAAGAGCTCTTGAGCTGATTCCTCCAAGGCTCGTCGTGGTGAAGCTTCTACTCCGGTTCTGGTACTCAGCAGGGGCAGCTCTGCGTAGTTGTGGAAGAACGGCGCTCCCGGGCAGCACACAGCTCGGATGAAGATGAAACCACCTCCGTTGCGAAGAAGACCGGTAGACGCTTCCGTGGATACCTCTTGGGCCTTCAGATTCGCTGGGATGTGGTCGAGGTCACCTCTGTAATCTGCTACTCTTCTGCTGCCTGTGAACTAAAAACTGGAGGTTGAAGATGATGGGGGGAAATGGGGTATATGGGAGGGGAAATGGAGGTGGATGAGTGTGGGGAGAACCCTGGCTGTGAAGGGGTCTAGGAGGGGGTGTTCCAAGGTGTGGGGGGGGGGGGAAGAATAGGGTCTAGAAGGAGGTCTAACAGGTGGTGGGAGGAGGAGCTACGAATTTGGGCTTGGAGGGAGAAGGGGGAAGGTGAGGGGGGCACAAGTGGGTGGAGGGAATGTGAGTTTGAATTTCCTTTAATGTGGGGTGATCAATGGTGGTCTTGGGGATGGGAAGAGGTGCCTTGGAAAGGTGGAGGGCTGCTTGGGGAAGGGGATGGATAGTTGGGGGTTGGAGGGTGGGGTGTGGATTGGTGGAGGGTCTATTGGGACTAGGGGGAAGTAATGATGGCTTGTGGGAAGTTGTAGAGGAGTTAATGGAGGTAGGTGGGAGGGTGGAGGTGGTTGGGAGGGGAGGAGAGAGAAAATTTTCGAAATTAGGTGTGGAGGAGAGAGAAAGGAGAGTGAAAGAGAGAAATTAAGAGAGGGATGGGTGGGGAATCTCTCCCCTAGGGTCTCTCACCTAAATAATGGAATCTCTCCACTAGATAAGAAGTTTGAACTCTTAAAATGGCAAGTTTTTCATTCATTGATTCATTAGTTCCAAATGAAGGGAATGGGGCCCTATATATAGGCAACCCACATTTTACAATAAGACCCTGACAAAAGACTCAATGACAAATAGCCGAGGGGGTAGGGGGGGCTCTTGGGCCAAGCCCAATGAAATGGGCCCAATAGCTAACTAAACAACATAATGACACTCAAACTTAGGAAAATAAACACAAGACCTAGGGACATGACTCAAGAAAATGAAAATTACATCAAATGACTCAAATAGAAAGCACAAAAAGGATAATTGGGCCTTTATGGAGAGAGGCCCGAACTCAAATGGTGCCGGAGTGTGAGGAAGACCCGAGCCAAAGGGAGTCACGGGTGATGCCTCCATCAAATCCCCTGGGCTGCAAAGAGCTCGACTCCGTCGAGTAGGGGTCCATCCGGCTGTGGTACTGCTCGAGAAGGTCGGGATCCAACTGCTGGAGATGCTCCCGACTCACCCATGAATCCTCCGAAGGAGGCCGATCCTTCCACCTGACGAGATAGCGCTCGTATACCTTGCTCCGAGTGGTAGTGACCTGATCATCCAATATTTGTTCTATGCGTTCACGCTGGGCTCTCTTGGCTGGTGGTCTCTCCTCACTGGTGGGTGCTCTCTCAAGGGAAGGAATAGGCCCAATCTCCTCACTGGGTACCACCGTGGGTCCCTTATATGGCACTAAGTCGGTGACGTTGAATGTGGGACTTACCCCATATTCCTCGGGGAGATCTAACTCATAGGCATTTGCACCAATGCACCTCAGGACCTGGAAGGGACCAGCCCCACGTGGCCTCAATTTGGAGGTGGCTCCCAGGGAGAGCCTCTCCATCCTTACCATCACAAAGTCACCCTCATGGAATTCTTGGTGACGCCGATGAGAGTCGGCCCGCCTCTTATAAGCCTCATTCTTTTTGCTTATGTGCTTGCAAAGGCTTTCATGCAATTTTATGAATGTTGACATTCTAGGGGTGATGGGTGGACCTGGGCAACCAAAAGTAGACCAATCATGCTTTGATGCCAAGAAGACTTTGATGGAATGGGGAGGACCGGGGCATCCATATGTGATTCGGTCATGCATGGGGGTGACAATTGCTGGGGGACCCGAACATCCATGAATACTCCTATCATGCCTACGACTCTTGATGAGTGAAGGTGGACCACTACATCCGAATTTGGACCACTCATGCTTTCTACTTGACATGTGGGTGATATGAATGAATGGACCCAACATAGTGTTCATGCCAAGGGGTGTGAAAAGCCTAGACACATGCATACTTTTCCCAAAAGTGACTTCCATGTGTATAGGTGTGCGACAACCTTTGAACTCCCATTGGAAAGGATCGAATGGATCTAAGAAGGTGGTCATCATGGGGTGGGGCACAACCTTATTACCAAGGGATATGTGGTCTAAGGTCATGGCTCCCAAGGTGTAACCCGGGTCTAGGATGGGGTGGATTGGGTCAAACATGGTGGGTTGGGATAGGGAAAGGTGGGTGGTGGATAAGGTGGTTGGGTCCCATGGTTTCTTTGACCCCCATTGGAAGGGATCAAAGGGATCATAAAAAGGGTTATCGAGGGGGAGGGGCCCTATGTTCTCAAGATCCTCAAGTGGTGATGGGTCATCCTCCTCTAATGAAATAATTGGGCCGAAGTTCTTTGTGAGTGGGTCGGCCATGAGGGGAGGGCTCCACCCGATATAAGAAGCTCCAAATTGAGGAGAAGGTCGGGCTCATCGGGTGTGGGGAGGAATAGAAGGAGGTCGCTAGTGTAGCAACCAATGGTGCAAACCGAGGTGATAGACCCGACACAAAGGTGTAGGAGGTCAAGGCTCCTAGATTGGTGAGCCATGGGGGTCAACAAGCTGGTCAACTCATATTGCCAAGCTAAGACCTTGAGAAGGTCCTTTAAGGTTTCCACTTGGTAGGATGTTTGGATTATGGTGTGATAGGAGGAGATGTGCATTATGGGAAGGTTTTCCTTTATGGGAAGGCAATCGTGGGCCGTGATCTCTCTTATTGGGCTCTTCTTTAGCCAACTAATAAGGGACTCTTCCAAGATGAATTCGGCCTTATCTAGAGGGGGTGGTGGAGGGTGAAGATCCTCGTGCGATGCTTCCTCTTCAATTGGGGCATGGGTGCTTGTGGACGTCAAAAAATGTCGATGATGATCATACGGCATGCACGTCTCGACACTCGAGAGCAAGCCGAAGACGGAAATGCCAAATAAACCTCATGCCTCGCCCGATCAGGATGAGGACTCGCTTGGTGGTCCGCTAGCCGATGAGGGAGCCCCTCGGGCGGAAGATACGGCCACAACTCTATAGCCGGCCGTGCCGAGAGCCGAATCGAAGAAGAGTCGGGAACTCTGACACAGCCCGACATGCACCGAAAGTCACGCAGAGTCTCGGACCGAGCCCCAAAGGCTGCGAACAGAACATTGTAGAGGTCATACATAGCAACCGGAATATTCTGAGAATGCCAACATTCATATAAATGGCCGCGACTTCGAGAAGAATCTGTTTAGTGCCTAAAACGACACGAAGGGGCCTTAAAACGGCGCGCCTTAAAACGGCGCGCCCCCTCTTAAAATGGCGCGCCCCTCTTCTTTTGTTTGGCTACACGGCGCGCCCCTTTCTTTTGTTTAGCTACACGGCGTGCTCGAGGCCTCCCCCTTCGTCTTTGCTTAAAACGGCGCCCCTTTGAATATGGCGTCGTTTTAACCCTGAACTTATTCTCTGAAGCGCTTCCGGCGTGCAGTGAAGCCATCCCGTCATCAATACGGTCCCCTGTTTCCTGCGAGCAGCACGTCGACGAACTGCTTAAAATGGTTAAATGTCTGCTTCGATCCGTTGGGCAACCGAGCATATGCCGTGAATGGAAGTTCTCGAGCCCCATCCCACCGAACACTCACTTCGTCCGTCGGCCGCCCATGCTCCTGCAAATGATGAAAGCGGCGTGTCTCGAGGTGGATATGCCAGCAGAGGAGGAGGCCATGCCTCTGCCCCCCCTCCCGGTCACACTGTGGCCTCGGCGGAGGTGACGTCCACGACAACGGCACTCGACACGGTGACACGGCAGAGGCGTTGCAGGCGAAGCAAGATGGAAAGAAGAAGAAATAAAGAAGAAAAAAAAGGGAGCCGCTCCCTTCGACAGGGCCACTAGCCCCTATAAAAAGCCCACCACGGGGAACTTTGATCGGTTGGAGAGGAGGGACAACTCTTGGAAGCCTGGAAAGCGGAAGATTTCTTCTGAGAGAAATCCCTTGAAGCCCGAAGCCAGTGTTCCTATGAGAGTGAAGTGAAGAGAGAGCAAAAGAAAGGGAGAGAGCAGAGAGTGAGGTGAGGGAGACACAGTTCTCCCCTCCCCTTTGTTTCTTTTTCTTTCCTCCGATGTATTCTTCCCTTTGCTTCCTTTCTTTAGATGCATGAAGAGCCCATGTATTTGCACCCCCTCGCGGTGAAATGAAAATGATCCTTCGGGAGATCTTTTTTTTTGATATGTTTCATCTTCTTCTCCCCCTTCGGAATACGTTCAGGCTGTAGCCCCCTTTCTACTTGGCCTCCAGTGTTTCTGATCTCCCTCCCCACTCGTTCCCCTTTGAAGGATCATTGCCCGTGAGTCGTGGTCGCTCTTGAAGGCTAGCCCTCGAGCGCTCCACACTCACACATGGGTTCGGAACGCCGTAAGGCCACTCCGATTTTTGAGGGTCACCCCGGAGCAATCCGTTTGGTGGCCTTCGCTTCTCTCCGACAAGCCCCGATCTAGGGGAGGTGCTGCCCGATTCTCGCCAGTGCCAAGAACAAGTGAACAAATTGAGCCACTCAAGAACGAACTGAGTTTTAATCCAACACACAGTAAACTCCGTGAACTACACCCCCCGAACGAAACACTTGAATCATCACGCTAATCCGCCTGAATAAACAATTAAAACACTTAAATCTTCTTTCCGTAAACATAATCCATCCATAAGATGAACAACTAATCAATAAACCGACTTACAGTTTAAAGAAACAAGAAACAGAGCATAAAAGGGTTGAAATAAAATCTCTTTAAAGCTGTCTCGGCGTGGCCCAATCCGGCGCGGTCACCCCTCACCGCGCCGATTTAACACCACTCTCGTAACCCCCCATTTCCTTTGAACGCTAAAACGGCGCGCCCCCATGGGAGCCTCTCTAAAACGGCGCGCCCCTCTCCCCTTGCATGGGCTTAATACGGCGCGCTCCCCTTGCCACCCTCACCCGGCGTGCCCCCCTTCCTGGACCTTAACCGGCGCCCCCCCCCTTGAACTCCCTTAAACCGGCGCGCCCATGGATGCCTCTACCCGGCGCGCCCCCTTCACATCTTGAACCGGCGTGGCCACATCCGGCGCGCCCAATAATCCCTCCAAGTATACCCCATATTCCGGCGCGCCCCTTTGCCGCGCCGGTTTAAGTCCCCTTTCGCCCATCCTGAAACGGTGCCATCCCTTTGTTTCTCTTTAATATAAAAGGGGAGGAAATAAGAAAAGAAAGTTAGGTTCAAACAAAGAAAGGAGTGCAAAAGATCAATGCCACTAATAAAAGAATAAAATGGGCGCGCCGGGTAGAGGCATCCATGGGCGCTGCCCCCTTGAACTCCATCACCCGCGCCTTAATTAAATTTTTGTTCCAGGGGCGCTGCCCCCGGAAAACCCCGCAAGGGGCGCTGCCCCCTTGAACCCCGCGACCTGACCGCCCAGGTCGATCCGCGTGCGAGGGCGCACATTGTCAAGTTTTGGCTTTACACTTAACAACCCGCTCCCCGGACTATGCAATGATGCCCCGTGGTATCGGATGTTGACCTCGGGATCCTCGACATGGTCATGATCCGTGCACCTCTTGGGCTGATAGTTCATCAACTTGACCCACTTCTTCCGGGATCCGATCCCGCACCCATATGAAACATGTCGTACCTACGGAAGATATCCGAATGTCTTTGTTGTTATCTCCGATGCTTCGAACATGGACTCTCGGTCGAATACTGGATGGTCCGTCAGTGATTGATATATATATATACCGGGATCTAATCCCGCACTTGCATTAAATTTGCCGCACTCGCAGCAAGTATTCGTATGGTTTTGAACGTCGTTTTACATACCGATGCGGAGGGTTTAAATCATGTCAACCCAACTCGCATGCTTTAATGAAGAACGATCTTTAGATCATTGGGCCCCTTTTCTTGGCGATTAATCAGAGGTCTTCCCCTCTCCGAGGGGATGTAATTAACGTCGCGGCCTTTATGGCGCGGCGGGTCTCCAGTCCCGACCCGATATCCATAATCGTTTGATTAGTCAGACGGAGCGCACCCCGGGCTTCGGACCACTCCAGTCTTGAAGCCCGAACACATTGTCACCTAGGTGACTGGCACGCCCTCGCACTAGATAAACCGATAAAAAGAACACCCCGATATCCTTCTACACCACGAAATCCAGTGCGTTCCACAAGTTGGCACGCCCGGTGGGACAGATGATCTCGAATCGATATAACCACCGATACAATAATATTTTTGATAGTCAAAATCCAGTGCGTTCCATAGTGCTCTCCATGAGGGGATAGGTTCCCGAGAGGTATTTGTCTTCATGTGGTAAAGTGGGTGGACTACTTCTTCCAAAGCTAATGGAGTGGGAAGGTTCTTTGATGGTGGGGTGATGATGGCCAGAGTATGGTGCACCCGGGGTGGTGAACAAGGGCGGGTTTCCCGCGGGTGGAAGAATACAAGGTTGTTGAATTTAAAGGTTCCCGAAAGGTGTGGCGGATGCACTAGGCAATTTCGACGTGTTGGGTCGATGTCGGCACTCCTTTCATCTAACCATTTCTTACCTAGGATTATACATGGACCCGCCAATGTTCCCTTTTTACACCAAGCCCCATCCAAATACTTAGTTTTCCCGAACCATTTATGGAATTCAATAAAGACTTGGTCTCCATTGTGCACAATTTATCCGGTCCTACAAAGAGAGGTAATGATATCGGGGGACACCCAATTTTCAGATTCTAGGTCAATGAAATCAATTTCTACGGGCTCTCCATTAGGTAAGCATGCATGGGATATGATTGGGAGAGGGGCCATGTGACCCAAGACTCAATGTTAACAATGATGGGTTTGACAATGCACGGTTCGGACAAGAATGCAAGCATGCCCTAGGACTTGACTTGTAGAGACAAGTCAATGACTTGCTCTGATACCAATTGATGTGATACCCCCTAGGACTTAGACAAGTAAGCACATTCACAATCAAAAGGGCCAATTTGGGCCACCGCTCTCCCGTCGCTCACCCAAGTCCCGGGGTAACTTGGCAATGCCAAGGTGAGGTTGAGGGGTTGGACCCTTGCTGGTAGAGGGCCAGCAAGGCCAAGATTTGATTCCCAATAGATGTGGATGCCCAATTCAATGGGGCCGACAAAGTGCCAATGGCACCGGTTACTCTCTTCCCACGGTGATCACTCAAGACAACAGGGCTTGAGGATCAAGCTCTCACTCTCACGGCCAACGGAACTAAGAACTAATATTGAAAGACAAGCACTAAAGGGAGTGATGTTTGAGCACTTACTCGACCGGTTTGAAGAAACCGGTCCCGCTCGGAGACGAGGGCGAGCGGGGAGGCGAGTTGATCCCCACACGCCGCGGCGGTGTAACTTGACCTGCTCAATCCAATTACAACACGACTCCTCTCACAGGAGGGGGACCTTGGGGTGGGGGTTAATGGATATTATAGTCAAAACTACCTCCACGCAGGGAGGGGCCTTCAGCCGGCCAAGTGGGGAGGGGAATTGGAGAAAGGAACACCGAAGACGGGAGGTTACCGATTCTGCCCGATTCTGTGGGTGCTGACAGGTGACTGAAGAGTTGACTGCTGCAGCTGCTACCGAATTTTGTTGGGGATGAAACAACCTGGGAAATCTTTGTAGGAGGCAGGGGAAGTCTTCCAAATTTTTTAAATTTCTTCTGTCATCGATGCCGCTCTGGGTGGAGGCCCAAACAGGGAGGCAGACTCTCGGACTGGCAGCTCCTGATTTCCAACAGCAGGTTGCAGAGGATGTCTCAACAACTCCCGAACTCGGAATCAAGCACCGTTGGATTCTTTGGAACCGTGGACGAGCCCTCTTCGCCAAAAAACTGACGGAGAATCGAAACGATATAGGATAAGGGCAGGGGACTATGAACACTGCTGACAGGTCGGTGCAGACTATGGGTAGCAGAACTACGTAGCTGAGGGAGAAAATTGATAACTCCTGCTACAGGATGCTGAACAGAGTTCTGCTTCTTGATTATGAAAGAAGACAGAGAGAGGAAGAACTTTTCAGAAGAGCTCTTGAGCTAATTATTCCGAGGTTCGTTGTGGTGAAGCTTTTACTCCGGTTCTGGTACTCAGCAGGGGCAGCTCTGCGCAGTTGTGGGAGAACGGAGCTCCCGGGCAGCACACAGATCGGATGAAGATGAAACCACCGCTGTTGCGAAGAAGACTGGTAGACGCTTCCGCGGATACCTCTTGGTCCTTCAGATTCATTGGGATGTGGTCGGGGTTGCCTCTGCAATCTGCTTCACTTCTGCTGCCTGCGAACTGAAAATTGGAGGTTGAAGATGATGGGGGGAAATGGGATATATGGGAGGGGAAATGGAGGTGGATGAGTGCGGGGAGAACCCTAGCTGTGAGGGGGTCTAGGAGGGGGTGTTCCAAGGTGTGGGGGGGGGGGGGTAAGAATGGGGTCTGGAATGGGGTCTAACAGGTGGTGGGAGGAGGAGCTACGAATTTGGGCTTGGAGGGAGAAGGGGGAAGGTAAGGGGGGCACAAGTGGGTGGAGGGAATGTGAGTTTGAATTTCCTTTAATGTGGGGTGATCAATGGTGGTCTTGGGGATGGGAAGAGGTGCCTTGGGAAGGTGGAGGGCTGCTTGGGGAAGGGGATGGATAGTTGGGGGTTGGAGGGTGGGGTGTGGATTGGTGGAGGGTCTATTGGGACTAGGGGGAAGTAATGATGGCTTGTGGGAAGTTGTAGAGGAGTTAATGGAGGTAGGTGGGAGGGTGGAGGTGGTTGGGAGGGGAGGAGAGAGAAAATTTTTGAAATTGGGTGTGGAGGAGAGAGAAAGGAGTGTGAAAGAGAGAAATTAAGAGAGGGATGGGTGGGGAATCTCTCCCCTAGGGTCTCTCACCCAAATAATAGAATCTCTCCACTAGATAAGAAGTTTAAACTCTCAAAATGGCAAGTTTTTCATTCATTGATTCATTAGTTCCAAATGAAGGGAATGGGGCCCTATATATAGGCAACCCACATTTTACAATAAGACCCTGACAAAAGACTCAATGATAAATAACCGAGGGAGTAGGGGGGGCTCTTGGGCCAAGCCCAATGAAATGGGCCCAATAGCTAACTAAACAACATAATGACACTCAAACTTAGGAAAATAAACACAAGACCTAGGGACATGACTCAAGAAAATGAAAATTACATCAAATGACTCAAATAGATAGCACAAAAAGGATAATTGGGCCTTCATGGAGAGACGCCCGAACTCAAATGGTGCCAGAGTGTGAGGAAGACCCGAGCCAAAGGGAGTCACGGGTTATGCCTCCATCAGCATCTGTTTCTTCCCCTATCATCCCTTCTTGCAAGTAATGAAACGGCCACCGAGCATGATGTCAGGTCATGCCAGACTGTTGTAATAATGTGTATTTCTCCTTTCTATTGACGGAATAAACAATATGCAGTGCCGTGTATGCTTTTCTTATAGCTCTCCCAGTTCATCTCCCCAATTTCATCGTGTGTACGAATATCGAGTTTCTGATTCTCAACGTCGAACATGCCCTGACTCCTCTCAGGGCTACATTGATCTCACCCCCCTCCCTGGGGTTTCTTCACGCTGATACGTTTATACCAGGCCTTCCCCTATATCCATTTGGTGCTCGTGGTGCCAGGAGCATATAGGAATGTGCCTCTATGGCTTACCCCGAGACTGGTCCTTCTTTACTTCCCTTCTCTCAAATTATGGACTGGAAGAAGTAGGGCCGTCCCTACTAGCTGGGGAAGGTTTCTCCTCTGGCATCATTGCCGAACATATATAGCACGTTGATTGTTCGAGCATCTGCCTTTGTCAATCCATGTAGCTCGTATACTAAATCGTTGTTTCAGAGGCCAGGATATCGACCTATTCTGGCGTATCAATCATCCACTTCTCCTTGGCCCATGACCAAGCGCAGGCGGTGTGACGATTAAATAGCTTTCCTACCCCATACATGCATCATTCATCCTATGTTCGTGCTCTTCAGAACGACCATCTACGACCGGGGAGGGGGGCACACACCCCATTGATATCTCATAATCACCATTTGGTCAAAGGGTTCCATCTGTAAGTGATGGATCCCCCACGGACCATAAGGTGAACATCAGCGAGGGCTTCAGCCTGACAAATTCAAACCCACAGCCCTGCAGGACCCTGTGGTGACTAAGGGATGTGTGTCCCTCATAGGCTAGTCCTCGGGGCTTCTCTCCCTAACAGTCGTCCCTCTTTCTCGGATACAGGGCAGACTATAGGTTGCTTACCCCTCGTAGGCTAGCCCTCGGGGTCATTGCTTCCCTCATTAGCTACCTTATCCACCTGTTTAAACCCACGGAGCCATGGTACTCCTTGTAGGCCAGTCCTCGGGGTTTCCTATCTGATTGGGATTTGCTGGCCGCCGTCGTGATGTCCGGCTAGTTAGGGGCTTACTCCACACATGAGTATGACCCCGTTTCTCCCATGCAATCCTTCAAGGACGGGGGAGATGCTGCCCAATTTTCGGCAGAACTTCTTAATTAATAAGATTACCTCCGTGAATTGGCTTCAACAAAACACATGTTTTCAAGTAATATACTCCAATGCTCGAGTATGAACCTCACACTAGCTCATAACTTCGCTCCTAGAGAGCCCTGGACTCTAATTAAATAGGCAATCAACCTAATTCACCTCAAAAACCTCAATAGCATCTTCATAAATCAAAATGGTTTCAAAATGTTTCAAAAATTAACTAAAATGGAGCGGTCCTAACCCGGCGTGCCCTAATACGGCGCGGTACCCCCCGGGCCGGATTAACATTAGACTCATAGCTTTTTGATTTCAATTGGCTCGTTCCCGGCGCGCCCTAAACGGGCGCGCCCCAAGGTCACCGCGCCGGTTTAATGTTTGTCATGGCCGCACCGGATTAAGGCTCTTTTACCTACGCCTGGCCGCGCCGTGGAAACCTATCCCTACGCGTGGTTGCACCGATTTTGAGTTATTGCATTGTTTTAATCACTCACTCGCCTTCAGAGGGATCTTCGCCTCCCACGGTCGAGATTAATAAAACCCAATCAGTAATAAACTAAATAAGAAAAGGGTTGTTCAAGTCCGAACCATCTTATTACCATGCTTCTACTGTTATATATGTTAGCATCATCCTTTCGTTATCATGCTTATGTTACGATTTCTGCCTCCTTTGGCGGAGATTAATAAATGTGATTGATCAGCATTTATCTTCATGACTCTACTACCATGCTCGTCATAATCATGAGCATCATGCATGCATGCTTGCATAGACCCTCGGGTATATCAAATGGCACTGACGGAAGTCCGGGCTATGCCCGACCGGAAGTCTTTGCTATGCGCGATGGGGGTCTTCGGACCTACGTCCTCCGCCACGTACCAAGGGTCTCTAACGCAATGAACCATGCCTCTCTCGCATGATAGATAAAAGCATCTCATGCGACCTCGTCACGTTCATGCTCGTGCATCTTGTTTCGGCCTCGAACGGCCCACTATCTCGGCAATTGATCAAAGGTTTTCTCCCTTATGGGGGATGTAATTAATGTCATAGCCTTTATGGTATGGCGGACTGCTGGTCCCGACCCGTGTTGTGCCCCTGTGGTCTTGATGATTGGTTTTGATGATAGCAAACACTATAAGTCACCATATGCATGTGTGCATGAAAGACCTTGTTGATTCATTTAAGTGCATTCATATTTCATATGTGTTCATGTATTTGTGAATGTGTGCTTGTGAATGGCATTCCGTTGTTCTGTCTGACATCTGGACAGAAGTGGGTCGACCCCCCTCTTAGATGGGTCGACCCCCCCAAGATTCACATGTCTATTCATTGGCTGCTGCATGCTCACACGATCATTTAAGTCCATACATTGCTTCTAGCATGCACACACACACCCAAGTATATACACTGCTGCATGCTCACTACATTTGATGTCCTGTCTGCACATTGCTTAAGTCTGTACAGAGTTAACATTGTCTCGCACACAAATTCACTTCCAAGTCTATACATTCTTGCATATTGTGCTTCACGCTTTGTTCAACTCTATACACCCTGTTGCATATTGAACGTGAAGTCTATACATCATCTAGAGCCTTGTTGCATTGTGTCACAAAGTCTATACATTGCCAGCACACACGTTCAAAGTCGTTTCATTTAAAGTCCATACATTGCCCTGTAGCTTGCCTTGCTGAAGTCTATACATCCGTGTTCATTGTGCATAGTTCATGCATCAAGTCTATACATGGTCAAGTCTGCACATTCCTTAGTGGCAAGTCTATACATCGACTTGGCGCTCTCAAAGTCTATACATTCACATGTAGGCAAAGTCTGCACATTGGCAGCACTGTGCAAGTCTATACATTGCCTTTGGGCATCCAAGTCTATACATTGGCAGCACTGTGCAAGTCTATACATTGGCAGGGTGTCTGTATTTCAAGCCATTCGTCAAGTCTATACATTCCCAGCCTTTACCTGCGTTCAGAACCCCAAGTTGATACATTGGTCGGTGGAAAGTATGTACAGTGCACTGTTTCTGTCACGCAAGTCTGTACAGAGTTCAAAGTCTACACATTGTTCATTCAGCATCTTCAAGTCTATACATTGGTCAGTGGCAAGTCTGTACATTGCACTGTTTCAGGCATTCCTGTGCAAAGTCTGAACATTGTATCTTTGCCTACGTTCAAGTCTGTACATTGTCCCCGTGTTAACTTGCCTTAAAGTCTATACATCGTAGGGCTTCGTGTCTTCAAAGTCTGTACATCCTTCAAGGGGCCAAGTCTATACATCGTTTGCTTAACTTCAGCCTTTGCATCGTTAAGTCTATATAGTGGCATTTGCATTGAAGTCTATACACTGTTCTTCACAGCAACTCTGTACATGGTCTTGGCATGTGCATTCATAAAGTCTATACATCGCTCAAAGTCAGTACAACATGCTTTGTCGTTCAAAGTACAAAGTCTATACATAGCAGTGTTCAAGCTTTCAAAAGTCTGTACATTCCCTTCTGTAATGTTCATGCATCGATTGTCAAGTCTGTACAGCGTTCGCTTAAAGTCCATACATCAGTGTCTATACATTGGCTTGCTTCTTCATGCATTTACTAGTCTCTACAGCAACTAAGTCTATACATTGTGTTGCATCGCATGCATTACCTAATGTCTATACATTGCGTCCCACAGCCTGCACAGCATGTCTATACAACATCCAGCTGCCTGCCGCAAAGTCTGTACATTGCGTCCCATAGCATGCATCGAAGTCCATACTTCGTTGACAGCCTACACTGCATGCCACTTTAAGTCTGTACATCCATATGTGCATTGTTCAAGCCAAAGTCTGTACATCGATATGTTGCTTTGATGCCGTAGCCAAGTCTATACACTCGCTGGTGTGCATATGCAAAGTTTGAACATTGCCACATGCATTACCTTTGGCAAAGTCCATACATGGTAAGGTAGCTTGTCGCAGCAAGTCTATACATCGACTGGCAGTCTTCAGCAAAGTCTGAACATTGCATCATTGTGCATGCATTGTTTTCATCAAGCCTATACACTGCATCATATGCATTCTACAGCATGTGTTATGAAGTCTATACACTCGTCCTCCTTCACACGACTAACTCTATACATCCATTGTCTTGCCTGCTAAATAAAGTCTGTACATTGTCTTCAGCTGATATTGTTCATCGACTGAACTTTTAATTAATCTTGCAGGTGTCTGGGCACGTTATCCGAGGTTGGCACCTGGCACATGATCCAAGGAGCTGAGATGCTGACACGTGGCAGAGTCAATTGGGCGGGAGATATGGAAGACACACGCCCTAGTTGCTGCTGCTATATATATGAAGTTTCTTCATCTGTAGAAGACCATCAAGAAGGAAGAGGGCTGATCGAGACTGTGAGTGAAGAAAGAAGAGTGTAGTAGAAGAAAAAGAGAAAGAGAGAGAGCTCGTGAGGATTGAGAGAAGAAGAGAAGACAGTGAGAGAAAGAAGAAGAGAAGTAAAAGAAGAGTAAGAAGAAGAGAGATCGAGAGATAAGAAGCTTCATCGGCAGATCAGTTCATACTGGACCGTGGATCATATCCAGGCCAGTCAGCTCCTGCGAGAGCCAAATTGTGATTTTGCTTTACAGCTTTCTGTTTGCTGTGATTATTTTCATTTCTTATTTTTTTTTCCTTTTGTTACTCTGGTTATCTTTGTTCTTCCGATTCTCTGGATAGAGGTTGGGTCCCTCCTGGTCTGGAGGAAGAGAGGTCTGTAACCTCTGGTTTGCTGGTGACGGGGAGTCAATGGTGGGTTCCCTCCTGGTGTGGAGGAAGAGAGACCTCGGTCTCTTGTTTGCTAGTGGCCGGGAGTCACTAGTGGTTCCCTCCGGTTGGGAGGAAGAGGGGAGGTTGCTCCCCTGGTCAAGCTGTTTGGCAGTAAGTGTTCGCAGACTGAGTCTGCTGGTTCTAGCATTAGCTAGTGAGGCCTCACTCCGGTTTGGAGTGAGGGGTGGATGTAGGTCTTGGTGACCGAACCACCTAAAAATCTTCTGTGCAGTGTGGTTGTGTTTTTGCTTCTTGTCTTCTACCTCCTTCACAGGTTGCCTTAGCATTCTCGTTTCTATCTGTGCTGCTTCCGCTAGTTGATAGTTTAGGCGCGCCTTATATATTTGCTCTATTGTCTAAGCCATCTGTGTTTTAATTCTGCAATATTATTTGAGCGAAAAGTTTTTTAAGGGTGGGATTCATTCACCCCCCTCTGAATCCTTCGCACCGATCCTATCAATTGGTATCAGAGCGGTGTCTGCATAGAAGGTCCAGCGACCTGCAGATCCGATCTTGCAGTCTTCGGTGCTAATTTGCTTTCGGTGCATCAATATTCCTGTTGCATTAAATCTGATTGTTTCCATGGGTGATCCACTGGTTTTCAACGACTTTAATATTAATGTGTGGTTTGCCAGTCTGCGCAAATATGTTATATCAGTTAATCCTGATCTGTGGAAGTTAATTTCACACGGTCCTCATAAATTACCAAAGAAAAAGTCCAAATGGACTGACAGTCACAGATCAATGCATGAAGAGAATCAGATAGCTATGAATCTAATGAAGGCAGCTACTGATAAGGCTTTACATTCCTGCTTTCATGATTGCAGTTCTGCTAAGGACATTTTGGATATGCTGAAGCTAGCTCACAGGATAGATGAGGACAGCTGCATGATGGCCAACAGAAGTAATCAAAGTGGCAGCGATCAAGGCAGCAATCAGAATGAAGACGATAATGATGAGGAGGTAAACCCTTTTGAGAACTATACCTTAGATGATTTGGAGAATTCATATGCTGAATTATTAGAGTCTCATGAACAGTTAAGAAAACAATACAAAAAACTGAAGAAGAATAGTAGGTCAGACAGTTTCATTTCTAATTGTAAAAATTGTGCTGAACTGAAAACTGTTCATGATGCTTGTATGTCTGAGATTCAAATGTTGAAACAACAAATTTCGTTGCTGAAGACTGAGAATCAAGATAATGTAAAACAAATCTATGAACTTGAGAAGAAGCTTAGCCTAACTTGTTATGATTCTGTTCAGACTAAGGATTTGCTGAGAGATTTTGAATGTGTTAAATCTGATCTAAACAAGCTGAAAAGTGAGAATGACTCTCTCAGAAAATTCTCCAAAGAAAATGAAGAAAGTTTAGAGAAACCTTAAAAGGAGAACACATTGCTGATTGAGAAATTTGAAGCCATAAAATCTATAAACATGGAGCTACAGAAAAAGGATGAAAAACAGCAAAGGGAAATTAAGGAATTTGAAAATAGAAGAAAGTAAGAAGTCAATTCAGAAGATCAGCTTCTAATAAATGAATTGGTTCAAAATGATAAGCTTAAAGAAGAAGTTGAAAAATTAAAATTGTTAAACAGTGCCATGTCTGAAAGACTTCTTACATTGGAGAAAGGGAAAATGATCTCTACAAACGAAACTGAAGAAGTAGATGAGCTGAGAAAGGAAATTGAAAAATACAAAACAGATAACAAAGTTTTGAATGAAGTTGTCAATTGCAGTGAACAAGAGATTGCAAGTTATGAAATAAACGTTGCATCTCTCGAAAATGAAATTCAAGATTTGAAGAGTTCTCTGTCTAAGTTTGTGAGTGGGCAACAAAACCTAGACAAGCTACTAGGTGTAAAAGTCAATGTCAAAAAGGAAGGGTTGGGCTACAATAATCTAAATAAAAAGATTTTTCAGAACAAAGTAATGACATCATTTGTAAATGCTTCAAATGTAGCCACAACATCAAAAGATAAACAGCCCATTGTTCAGAAAATGCTGAGAATAAAGGTTAATTTTAAGAAAGAGGGACTGGGTTGCAATCCAGTCATGAGGAAGGTTGATGGATCCAACCTGAAAACTGATTTTGTTAAATCTTCAGAACAAGAAAAGCCTTCTACCTCATCTCCACCTCAGAACAAGGATAAGAAAATAGAAAAACAAAATAAAAATCATAAAACATCAAAAATTCAAAGGAACAATCTGCATGCTAAGAACTCATCAGAAAAATGCCATGTTTTAAAGAAATCAAATGGCTCCTGTCATTATTGTGGTAAGCATGGACACTTTATGAGTAACTGTTTTGTGATGAAACAAGATGACAAAAAGCATGCTAGAAAACATGTGTCTGGTCAGAAAAAGGATAATCTGAATGTTAAAGAATTTCATGCTAGAAATCATGCTTTTCAAAATAAGAAAATTCATTGCTCCAATTGTGGCAAGATGGGCCACATTGTAGCTCATTGCTGGCATGTTAAGGGGAAGAAATTTCATTCTGAGTTTGTTAATTTCCATGACAACAAAAATATTTTTGAAAGGATAACTCTTGCATGTCTTAAGTGTGGTAAGGTAGGCCACAGAGCTAGAGATTGTTGGCATGCTCAAAAGAACTCTGTTAACCCCCATGTTATCAAATTCTCTGCCAGAAAATATGTGAGTCTTTCATGCTATAACTGTGGAAAGCCAGGTCACAAAGCTGCAACCTGTTGACTGGCAGGATATCAAAACCAAACTGGTTTTGGTAAACAGAATTTTTATTCTGTTAACAAAAAATTTCATGCATATGCACATAGAATTCATGCTAATAAGAATGTGCATAAATCAGATCTGAAATCTGCTATATCTCCCTATCATTGTGATAAATCTGGACATTTAATGAATAATTGCTATTGGATGAAATCTGATGATCATCAAGCTAAAAAATTGTTTAGAACATCTGCCAAAGGTGTCACTGTTAAATCAGGACCCAAGACCTCTTGGGTACCTGTTTATGCAAAATAAACTTTGTTTTACAGGTGTGCCTTAGGGCTGAGGAATAAAAAGGGGGAAATAAACCAAGGCACTCGAAGAAAAACCCCTTCTGAATTTTTCATGTAAATTCTCTGCATTTCCTATTTTGAAATTCATTGCATATCTTGTTTGATGTGTCTCATGCATATTTGTCATCCTTTGCACACTATGAGTATTCATGTCTCTTAATGCTCATATGAATTGTCTGTTTACATATTGAAATGAGAATAAACTTACAAATTCTAAAAATCTGAACTGCATATGAATGTTGGTTGAAATCTGACTGTTGCATAGCTCACTGAATATCTGGATTGACTGCATGTTAAATTATCATGATTGACCACTATGGTATATTAAATAGTAAGCCACTAAAAGGCAGGGAAATCTGGCCTGAGACTTTTACTATGTGTGAGATGGTCTTTTAGACCAGGTTCTCCGCCTAGTTCCATGGGTCATAGTGCTTGATAGGGCAGTCTGAATGAGCATGAATCACAAATCCATATGTTCAATTTTCATGGCAAACATTGCATATTTTCAGGGGTAGTTAATTGTATGTCTTTGCATGCAATCAATGTTGAGTCATTGCATGTCTTTGCATACATGTAGTTAATAGCATTGCATTTCACTACATTGAAAAAGCCAAAAAGATTGACTAAATGCATATTGTGAGGGGGAGTGAATGCATTGCATGTAGGTTGTCAAATGCATACACTTGTCAGAATTCATTGCATATCCTTCCTTATTGATTTTGTTGACAAATCTTGATCATATTCTGAAAGCATTGAGCTTCAAAATCTCTTCTATCATTTGGTATCAGAATTCTGTTAGTCTTTCATGAAGATTTTAATGGGGCTATCTCGATTATAAATCTGAAAACACTTGAACTAGGAATCTTCTATTATACGATTTTATGAATGTCTGAAATAACTCATGTGGTTTAAGGTTAATATATTCATTGAGTGTGACTTTAAAATCTCTTAAAAATATCTGAAACATGTTTAATAAACCTAAACCATCTGTTTCATGCTGTGTCTTGTAAAATCTTCTGAAATCTGCATTATTGAATACATGGCTTTATTTGGTTAAGTACATGAAATTATAATTGATTTGAAGTAAATAAGTTTTTTCTGAAATGTCTAAAGGGTAAACTCTGTCAGAGCAATGACTTTGGTCACTGAGAAACACCTGTCCAAAGGACTATGTCATGAGGTGCCATAGTTAACTCTGCTTAAGAATGAGTGTTAATCTGGCAGAGCAATGGCATGCACACTGAGAAATACAACTCACTCATCAAGAAATGATTTGTAGTGTGTCATGATGTGTAAATGCTATCTCTGTTCATATAAAGCATGACTGTTAGTTACACTAAGTGCTTAGAGATAATGGCGTCTGATCAACGTATATCCTCTAGTTATAAGGTGTACACTGAACTAGAGTGCTCGTAAAATTAGCAGCATGAAAATTTGTTGAACAAATTGTAATATTTGAATATTGATGCAAAAATCAAATTGCTACAACCCTAGACAAAATCATATGACTTCATTATTGCTTGATCTTAATACTAGTGCATGTAATTCTAAAAGAAGTCAATAAATTTGATTGTGTAAGAGAAAGGGAGGTTAATCAAGATATGTGTATGTGGGCTTGGTTCATTTTTATTAAACCATGGTTTTAGATATCAATACAGAATTTTATTGATAAACTTTGCATACATCATGTTTAAACCATGCTGATCAATAAAATTCATTCATAAGCCCTTATAATGGAAGAATTTGAATAATTATGTTTTGGATTTATGAGATTGATATCTCCTTGAAGATCTTGTTGAATTCCTTGTGTTTGGAGCTTAGTTAAAATTCTTCTCCTCACTGTCCTTGATTCATCATGACCTGAACTAACCTTTGCTTGACCCTGTGGTCTCCTTCTCATTCATTTCATAAGGTTCCAGTTATTGAGGGGGAGCCTTAAGATCAAGTGACCAAAAGAGAGGATGAAGTTTTCTCTCTCTAGATTCAAGAGTGAGAGACTCTGGTTCGCATTCTCCCGCGTTCTTGGAGTTCCTCCCTCCCAGTCGGCTATGGCCGCTGCGGCGGAGTTTCCTTCTGGTTCCTTCATGCTGGGGGCTCCATCGGAGCTAGCAGGGGGCAGAGATCGTCCAGGGGGCGGATCGTCCTCTTCTGGTGAAATCTTCCGGCTTGCTCAAGTTATCATGGAGAAACCAAGGTCTGCATCAATTTCTATACCGATTAAGGAGCCTGCTTTCATCGAGCAAGGAGAGCCAGCTGTATATTTCTCCAAGGCAGATCTTCAAGCTTCTTTACAGGTTCTTTCCTTTGCAATCGTGGCAAAGTGCTCATACGGTAGGCCTTCTTTTGCTGAAATAAAATCCTGCCTGGTGCAGCGATTGGCAATATCAAATGGTTTTATTATAAGCAAGTTAAATCCCAGACATCTCCTTATTAGATTTGACATAGAAGAGGATTTCCTGAAACTTCTCTTACAGAAAAACCTGTACATAAATGGTTTCCTATTTCGATTTTTTCGGTGGACTCCTGATTTTAATTTTGAAGTGGATCCGCCGACCGTTCCGGTTTGGATTGGATTTCCTGCGCTCCCGGCTAATCTATACCATGAAGATTGCCTGCGTTCCATTGCTGGAAATTTTGGCCCAGTTTTACGAATTCATGAGAAGTCATTAGCCTTGACAGACACCTCAGAGGCCCTTGTATGCATAGAAATGGATATTCTAGCCCCGCGTCAGGAGAGATTGTGGATTGATCTGGATGGAAAAGGATATTGGCAGACTGTCAATTGTAATCGAGCACCAGCTCTTTGTTCTTTTTGCCATAAACTTGGTCATACTGATGAATTTTGCAAGAAGAAGCTTGGGAAGGCCAGTCGTCAGCCGACTATCACTAAGAACCTTACTCAGACCTTTAAGCCTCGGCCTTCTGGTCCCCATGTTTTAGAATCAAATGGTTCTAAAAAGGCACTAATAGCAGATCCACAACATGTTCGACAAGTGGTCTCAGAGGAGAATAGATTTGCAGCATTACAAAATGTTGATGAGGTACTTATAGTTCACTCATCTGACTTTCCCCAAGCAAGCAAGGAAGATGCTCAGGAACAAACTAGCAGAATAAATCAAATTTCCAATCAGTTGAAAGTCAATACAGAACTAAATACTGAGGTAGACAAGCAAGTTATATCTGATGGAAAAGCTCAGCAGGTACAAGAGGAAATTCTGTTATGTCAGAAGGATATTTCAAATCCTGAATGCAGCAAGCTTCAATCGGTTGAAGCCAAGAAGAATCTAGACTCTTCAAGCAATTTCAGTTTCCTTGCTACTGAATCCTCTTCAACTCTATCAAGAAGATATTCTGAATGGCAAGGGGATTCTGAACGGCCAGACATCTAGAAGCTATCAGAGATTAGAAATTCTATTGCTGAAAGGGCTGAAAGTGATAATTCCTTAATGCAATTTGTTGAAGTAGGAAGGGAGGCCCTTGCTGGAAGAGCTCCTTCAAAAAAGGGGATTATCACACGATCTAGAGCCAGATCGGTTGAAGCTCAACCACAGGAATTCCAATGTTAAACACAACCCTTATTTGGAATATCAGAGGAGTAGGGAACCAAGGTTCTCGGAGATGTTTAAAGAAGCTGATTCAAATTCATAAAGTGGACCTAGTTGCTATTAGTGAGGCAATGCTGGATGTAGAGAAAACTATGAAGCTTGGAAGGTTTATAAAATTGGCAAAATTTGCTGTCAATTCCTTAACTGATTCTAAAATCTGGGTTTTTTGGCACGACAGCTTTAGGCTGGATGTTCTTGGCTCATCTGCCCAGCATATTACTTTGGGTTTAAAGGAGGATAATAGACTTAATAGTCTCTTTTCCTTTGTGTATGCTTCCTGTGATTCCCATCTTAGACTTGATTTGTTCAATGAGTTAGTTACTTTTGCTGGTACAGTGACTGTCCCTTGGATAATAGGAGGGGACTTCAATTGTGTTTTGAAGCCTTCAGAAAAAAAGGGTGGAATTTTTCCCTCAATGGCCAATATGGCTGAATTTAATGCCTTTGTTTGCTCAGCAGGGCTCATGGATGCAGGCTATGTTGGTGAATCAATGACTTGGAATAATAACCGAACTGGAGCTGCAAACATCAAAGCTAGACTGGACAGGGTCTTTATTAACACTGAATGTCAAAATGCTTTTCCCCAGCTGGTTGTGAAGCACTTAGCAAGAGGTCCTTCTGATCACACCCCGATGTTATTATCATCTTATAATTCTTCTCATGGTCCTTCCAGGTTCATTTTCCAAAAGATGTGGTGTACTCATAAATCCTTTAATCAAGTTGTAGCTGATGCTTAGAAGCAGTGTACTGTTCAACATCCAAATGCAATGATTAGATTATCTACCAAATTAAAGTCTGTGAAAATGTCTCTTAGCCAATGGAATAGGGAAATCTTTGGAGATGTGATAAAGAATGTTAGATTAGCAGAACAGGAAGTGGAAAAGAAATAAACTGAATTTGATATTTCTCCTTCAACTGAAAACAGATGTAAATTGAATGCTGCTATGGCAAATTTCCATCAGGCTTTGTATAGGGAAGAAATTTTCTGGCATCAAAAATCCCGCACAGATTGGATTGAAAGTAGGGACAGAAATACATCATATTATCACTCTCTTGCTCAACAAAATCGAAGAAGAGGATTTATCTGTAGGTTAAAGCTGAATGAATCTGATAATTGGTGTGAAGACCAAGCTATTCTTTGCAGGCAGGCAAACCAGTATTTCCAGAAGCTTTTCTCATCTGAAGACCATACAATGGACTGTTCCATACTAGATTGCATTCCTCAACTAATCACTAATGATCAGAACAGTGTCCTTTGCTCTGTTCCTGAAGGCAATGAGATTAAAGAAGCAGTATGGTCTCTAAAAGGATCCAGCACCCCTGGTCCGGATGGTTTTCCTGGAGAGTTTTATAAGCATGTTTGGGACATTATAGGCCAAGATGTCATCTGTGCAGTGCAAACCTTCTTCATGGGGTTTCCAATTCCTAGAGGAATGACATCTTCAATTATTGCTTTAATCCCAAAAATTCAAGTGCCTAAGTCCTTTAATGATTTTCGGCCAATAAGTCTTTGTAATTTCTCCTACAAAATTATCTCCTCAATCATTTCGAAGAGGCTTGCACCAATTCTGCCAAACATTATTTCCAAGGAACAAGGAGCTTTTGTCCAAGGTCGTAATATTCTGGACAATGTTGCTATAGCAAGACAACTTATGGGAGATATTGATAGGAAAGTAAGGGGTCATAATGCCATTGTCAAGCTGGATATGGCCAAGGCCTATGACAAAATTGAGTGGGACTTTCTACTGGCAGCCCTAAGGAAATTTGGTTTCAATACTAGATTCACTTCTTACATTGGAATGATTCTAACTAACTGTTGGTTTTCAGTCAATTTCAATGGCAATATGGCAGGTTTCTTTAAATCTAGCAGAGGTATTAGACAAGGTGACCCTCTTGCCCCATATCTTTTTATTCTAGCCTCGGAAGTACTAAGCAGGGGGTTGACTGTTCTATTCCAATCAGGAGCTTTGAAGGGTTACAATGGGCCTAAAAATATTACCCAAATATCTCATCTGTTGTATGCGGATGACACACTTATTTTCTAGAATGCTAGTAAACACAACATAGCAGCACTGCTGCATTTTATTTCAAGATATGAGAATAGCTCAGGGCAGAAAATAAATGTTGGCAAGAGTAGCATAATTGTTTCAGACAAAGTCCCGCTATCAATAAAGCAATCTATACAACTGCAGACTGGTTTCAGAATTGCTTCTACTAGTTTTAATTACCTTGGTATTCCAGTGAAGAAAGGAAGATACACATGCCAGGATTTTAAGTACATTGTGGATAGAGTTCAGCAGAAGTTAGAGGGATGGCAATCCAAACTACTCTCACAGGCTGGGAGGGCAATTCTCATCAACTCTGTTCTCCGAAGCATTCCAATATACCTGGCATCTGTTTGCTTCTGTCCTAAGTCAATTATCAATGCCATTAACAGACTCTGTGCCAACTTTTATTGGCAGGGTTCTGAAATTCTAAGGCGTCGCCATTGGATCTCCTGGAAAAAAATCCAAATGCCTAAACTGGAAGGGGGCCTTGGTATTAGAGATCTTAATCTCACCCAGTTGTCACTGGCTACTAAATGTCTGTGGAGAATTATTCAGGGGTCTTCTCTTTGGTCTCAGTATGCCAGAAAAAGGTTTGTTAAAACAAATCTTTTCGACTGCACAAGACCTTTTCCAGCTGGGATGTCTCAAGGTATGTTTCAGCAAGCTAAGAAGTTAATCGTAAATAATTCTAGATGGATAATTGGGGATGGTAAGGGAACAGACTTTTGGAAGGATAATTGGACTGGCAGAGGGCCGTTAATCAACAATATACCTTCAGGCAATTTCAATAATATACAGAGGCAGCCAAAGCTGACAGTTAGAGAGGTTTTTCTTGATCCAAACCATCCAGTTTGGTCCCTACTCAGTAATTCCTCACTGCTACCCAAAGTTCAGTTGAGTAATAGGCCAGATCATTGCATCTGGACTGGTACAGTAGGTGGTGACTTTAGTGTACAGTCTGCTAATAATCTGCTGAGACAAAGAGGTATACTAAGGCAGCCTTGGGCCAAGTTATGGCACTCTAGCATTTCTCCAAGGGTAGCTAATTTCTATTGGAAGCTGCTTCATAGAGCAGTTCCAGTTGATGGCAGAATTTCTGAGTGTGGAATTTCCTTAGTCTCAAAGTGCAGTTGCTGCCTACTCCCTTCTCAAGAGGATTTAGATCACCTGTTTGTTAAAGGAGATCTAGCTTCTGCTTTATGGAATTGGGTCTCCCCCTTGATTAGTACTAAAATTAATCTGAGTGAGCACATTACAATTCGTGGCTGGAATATTTTGACATGCTCCAAGCTGCATTCAGCATTTAGCTATTCTGGTATGCATGCTGTAATTCTAATTGTATGGGAGATTTGGAAGGGAAGATGTTCTACCAGGTTTGAAAATGTGACCATCAACATTCCAAGTATCAAGAGGAAAGTGGTGGCAGGCCTCTCTCAAGCCCTTGATAACCAATCCTTTCCAGTTAGTAGCTCGACAGATCAAATAAAAATCCTGAATCAGTTCCAACTGTTCCCGAAGATTATTTCAAGGAGGATGCCAATGATTGTTTCATGCAGTCTAGCTCCTCTTCATTTTACTCTTCATGTAGATGGAGCTTCAAAAGGGAACCCGGGAAATTGTGGAGGTGGTGGTTGTGTTAGAGATTCAGCAGGAAATATGATCATCAGCTTTGCCTTTTATTATGGCTTTGGGAGTAGTTTTCTTGTAGAAGTAAAGGCTCTCTATGATGGGCTGTCAATAGTTAATAAGGGAGGACTGAAAGTATCTGCAATTTTTTCAGATTGTGCCTTTCTAGTGGAATCCATCTATAAGAAGAAAGTTCCTAGCTAGACTGTCTATCCTTGGTGGAGTGAAATATTGGAACTTATATCCTCAAGTGGCTGTCCGGTGAGACATGTTTATAGGGAAGGCAACCAGCTGGCTGATGCATTGGCCTCCTATGCTAGCTCTTGTCAGTCTAACTCCATTTTTACCCTTGTAAGTGATCTACCCAAAATGGTGAGGGGAGTTTATAGGATGGACAAAGGAGGCTTGCCTTCCTTTCATTTTTGTAAATAGAATTTTTGGTATCTTTTTCCAGCTTTGGCAACTTGTACAGACAGGGGAATGCCCCAAAGATCATGTATCACGCGCATACTAACTGCGTCAACGCCACTCGGGTGCAGCGTCGACATGTTTGCCTCCATAAGCCCAAGATAGAAATCTATCTTCAGGTTATCTTCACACAGCGTCGACGCCACCTGCTACCAGCGTCGACGCAGCGGTTGCCTGAAGCTTTAAACCGAAAGAAGCCTCAGAAGCTATCTTCACACAGCGTCGACGCATCCAGATGCTGGCGTCGACGCACCCAGTCCCAAACAAGTGCTCGGGCAGAAGAACTGGATAAAGGAGGCTTGCCTTCCTTTCATTTTTGTAAATAGAATTTTTGGTATCTTTTTCCAGCTTTGGTAACTTGTACAGATAGGGGAATGCCCCAAGATCATGTACCTCCTTTATTCAGAAAATCTAATAAAATCTTAGGCCACAGTTTCATCCTGGGGGAGTGAGAACATGTTCCCCTGCTGGGGGGATATGCACTCGACTAGTTGATGATTCTGAGGGCCGGTGTTGATTGAAAAAAATATGAATCATGCAGCATGGAAATTCATAAAGGGGGAGAATTGTCTTGCATTCATATATTTAGGGGGAGTTCTTGCATTTCTTGTTGCATCTGCATCACTGCATTCATACCTGCTTAATTGTTATGAGTCATATTGCTCTTTGGGGAAGAATGTGCTTTCATGTAGTTAAAGGGAGAAATGTCATATCAATTGGTATCACATCTGCTTACTTTTCCTCTCTCTAACTAATGTCTTTTTACTGAAGTCAAAGGGGGAGAATGTTTTTGACTTAAGTTTGTGTGACTCATAGTGTTGCCATCATCAAAAAGGGGGAGATTGTTGTGCCCCTGTGGTCTTGATGATTGATTTTGATGATAGCAAACACTATAAGTCACCATATGCATGTGTGCATGAAAGACCTTGTTGATTCATTTAAGTGCATTCATATTTCATATGTGTTCATGTATTTGTGAATGTGCTTGTGAATGGCATTCCATTGTTCTGTCTGACAGCTGGACAGAAGTCGGTCGACCCCCCTCTTAGATGGGTCGAACCCCCCAAGATTCGCATGTCTATTCATTGGCGGCTGCATGCTCACACGATCATTTAAGTCCATACATTGTTTCTAGCACGCACACACACACCCAAGTATATACACTGTTGCATGCTCACTGCATTTGATGTCCTGTCTGCACATTGCTTAAGTCTGTACAGAGTTAACATTGTCTCGCACACAAATTCACTTCCAAGTCTATACATTCTTGCATATTGTGCTTCACGCTTTGTTCAAGTCTATACACCCTGTTGCATATTGAACGTGAAGTCTATACATCGTCCAGAGCCTTGTTGCATTGTGTCACAAAGTCTATACATTGCCAACACACACGTTCAAAGTCGTTTCATTTGAAGTCCATACATTACCCTGCAGCTTGCCTTACTGAAGTCTATACATCCGTGTTCATTGTGCACAGTTCATGCATCAAGTCTATACATGGTCAAGTCTGCACATTCCTTAGTGGCAAGTCTATACATCGACTTGGCACTCTCAAAGTCTATGCATTCACATGTAGGCAAAGTCTACACATTGGCAGCACTGTGCAAGTCTATACATTGCCTTTGGGCATCCAAGTCTATACATTGGCAGCACTGTGCAAGTCTATACATTGGCAGTGTGTCTGTATTTCAAGCCATTCGTCAAGTCTATACATTCCCAGCCTTTACCTGCGTTCAGAACCCCAAGTCGATACATTGGTCGGTGGCAAGTATGTACAGTGCACTGTTTCAGTCACGCAAGTCTGTACAGAGTTCAAAGTCTACACATTGTTCATTTAGCATCTTCAAGTCTATACATTGGTCGGTGGCAAGTCTGTACATTGCACTGTTTCAGGCATTCCTGTGCAAAGTCTGAACATTGTATCTTTGCCTACGTTCAAGTCTATACATTATCCCCGTGTTCACTTGCCTTAAAGTCTATACATCGTAGGGCTTCGAGTCTTCAAAGTCTGCACATCCTTCAAGGGGCCAAGTCTATACATCATTTTCTTAACTTCAGCCTTTGCATCGTTAAGTCTATACAGTGGCATTTGCATTGAAGTCTATACACTGTTCTTCACAGCAACTCTATACATGGTCTTGGCATGTGCATTCATAAAGTCTATACATCGCTCAAAGTCAGTACAGCATGCTTTGTCATTCAAAGTACAAAGTCTATACATAGCAGTGTTCAAGCTTTCAAAAGTCTGTACATTCCCTTCTGTAATGTTCATGCATCGATTGTCAAGTCTGTACAGCGTTCGCTTAAAGTCCATACAGCAGTGTCTATACATTGGCTTGCTTCTTCATGCATTTGCTAGTCTCTACAGCAACTAAGTCTATACATTGTGTTGCATTGCATGCATTACCTAATGTCTATACTTTGCGTCCCACAGCCTGCACAGCATGTCTATACAACGTCCAGCTGCCTGCCGCAAAGTCTGTACATTGCGTCCCACAGCATGCATCGAAGTCTATACATTGTTGACAGCCTGCACTGCATGCCACTTTAAGTCTGTACATCCATATGTGCATTGTGTATTGTTCAAGCCAAAGTCTGTACATCGATATGTTGCTTTGATGCCGTAGCCAAGTCTATACACTCGCTGGTGTGCATATGCAAAGTCTGAACATTGTCACATGCATTACCTTTGGCAAAGTCCATACATGGTCAGGCAGCCTGTCGCAGCAAGTCTATACATCGACTGGCAGTCTTCAGCAAAGTCTGAACATTGCATCATTGTGCATGCATTGTTTTCATCAAGCCTATACACTGCATCATATGCATTCTACAGCATGTGTTATCAAGTCTATACACTCGTCCTCCTTCACACGACTAACTCTATACATCCATTGTCTTACCTGCTGAATAAAGTTTGTACACTGTCTTCAGCTGATATTGTTCATCGACTGAACTTTTAATTAATCTTGCAGGTGTCTGGGCATGTGATCTGAGGTTGGCACCTGGCACGTGATCCAAGGAGCTGAGATGCTGACACGTGGCAGAGTCAATTGGGCGGGAGATGTGGAAGACATACGCCCTAGTTGCTGCTGCAATATATATGAAGTTTCTTCATCTGTAGAAGACCATCAAGAAGGAAGAGGACTGATCGAGACTGTGAGTGAAGAAAGAAGAGTGCAGCAGAAGAAAAAGAGAAAGAGAGAGAGCTCGTGAGGATTGAGAGAAGAAGAGAAGACAGTGAGAGAAAGAAGCAGAGAAGTAAAAGATGAGTAAGAAGAAGAGAGATCGAGAGATAAGAAGCTTCATCAGCAGATCAGTTCATACTGGACAGTGGATCATATCCAGGCCAGTCAGCTCCTGCGAGAGCCAAATTGTGATTTCGCTTTACAGCTTTATGTTTGCTGTGATTATTTTCATTTCTTATTTTTTTCCTTTTGTTACTCTGGTTATCTTTGTTCTTCCGATTCTCTGGATAGAGGTCGGGTCCCTCTTGGTCTGGAGGAAGATAGGTCTGTGACCTCTGGTTAACTGGTGACGGGGAGTCACTGGTGGGTTCCCTCCTGGTGTGGAGGAAGAGAGACCTCGGTCTCTGGTTTGCTAGTGGCTGGGAGTCACTAGTGGTTCCCTCCGGTTGGGAGGAAGAGGGGAGGTTGTTCCCCTGGTCAAGCTGTTTGGCAGCAAGTGTTCGCAGACTGAGTCTGCTGGTTCTAGCATTAGCTAGTGAAGCCTCACTCCGGTTTGGAGTGAGGGGTGGATGTAGGTCTTGGTGACCGAACCACCTAAAAATCTTCTGTGTAGTGTGGTTGTGTTTTTGCTCCTTGTCTTCTACCTCCTTCACAGGTTGCCTTAGCATTCTCGTTTCTATCTGTGTTGCTTCCGCTAGTTGATAGTTTAGGCGCGCCTTATATATTTGCTCTATTGTCTAAGCCATCTGTGTTTTAATTCTGCAATATTGTTTGAGCGAAAAGTTTTTTAAGGGTGGGATTCATTCACCCCCCCTCTGAATCCTTCGCACCGATCCTATCAACCCGAATCTCACTCTCGCCCCATAAGGGTCAGAATGAGTGCACATTAAACTTGTCACTCACGTGACTGGCACACCTGCGCAATCAACTAACCAGTTGGTTATTTATTAATTAACTGGTTGATTGATTGACATAATAAAATACCCTTGGTAAAATAAAATCGATCAAACACCAGCCTGAGCCGTAACGGCTTGATCTCGTTCAAGCAGTGAACCCAAAGCTCACGCCCAAAATGAGGTCAGCCCGCTACGACCCAAAGCTGACCCTCCTCGGTCATGCCCTGGTAGGGTCTCCAAACCACCTGCATTCACATCATATCATTTATATCATTCATATCATCATATTTCATAAAGCAGGAAATGAAAGGAAATTGCATCATACTTTACACACGTACTAGTGAGGCGGGGTAGTCGCGGAACTCCCGCCGAAGAACGCGTAGCTCGTAAGCATGTGGTCCTCGAGTCAGGTGAGGTAACCATCATCTTGCTAGTGGGAAGGCCCCCTCATCTCTAGGTCGCGGGTCGGCTGGACTCATCGGCATGTATAAGTGGCTCCACACATGCATCCATCAATTGCATCAGTAAACATTCATAGTAGAAAATCATATTCATAGCATTTAGATAAATAACACAAGGAAAATGCATACCTGAAGAAAAGGGGAGAAGCCACTGACAATCATCTCTCGGCCTGTCCCCGTGGAGAGATCGTCCATCAGGTGTGCCAGCATGGCGGCTCCCCACGCGTACCTCCCAACTCCCTCCAAGTCCTCGAGGATGCCTAAGAATCGGCAGTTGATCACCTCCCCCTTCGTACTCAGCAGTAGCCTCTAAGCCGGGTCCTGGCAATAGGCAGCCCGGGCTCTCCCAATCAACCTCTCTGAAAACTCTGCCATAGACTCTCTCGATCTCTTTCTAGAATCCCCTAATCCCATAGCCAGGGTCAAATCAGTACCGAAGATGGTCCTACACTCTCTCGAGGTCTCTGCAATCGTCTCCAACCCTAACAGCCTCTGGGCTAGCTCCCCGTAATCTGAAAGGGTCACTCCACTGACAGCCTCCCTGTCCACCCTCAACCCATTGATCCGGGTAATATCCTCTAAACTTGGCACCATGTGCCCCTAGGGCATCAGAAATTCCCGACTGGTCCTATCCCACCTCTCTCTGAAAACCTGAATCAAAGGTAGGTCGGGGCGTATGGGCTCAATACTAAGAAAGGGGCCGAACCCCATCACCTCTACCCTAGCCCTCTGGAAATCTAGCAACCCATAATATGTTACCCGGACTTGGACCCATGAGATCCGAGTCCGCATCAAACCCTGCCAAACAAATAATATAAATATATATGTGCCAAAAAGGAAATTCATCTGTTGACTAGTTGCTTCACTATTTTAATTGACGACCACCCAGTGGCCGTTATTTGTTGAATTGACGCCACTGTAGGGGGTGCTATTTCTGAGGGTATTTTTGTCTCTATATTTTTTTTCATGATCAAAATAAAAAAATTGACGACCATCTTCTGGCCGTTATTTGTTGAATTGACGCCCCTGTAGGGGGCGCTATTTCTGAGGGTATTTTCTATCCCGACAGTGTTGTTTACAATATAAAAATAAAAAAATGTATAACAAAAACAAAAAAATGGCAAGGAAAAGATATATAAATATGGCATTTTTTTAATAACGTCATGTTTCATGATACCGTTTCATTGGATTATCTATTTTCAAATAAAAGAAAAAAGATAATTGACGACTTACCTTAGGTCGTCATTTAAATTGACGACGCCTCAAGGGGTGTCATTTACTGGTTTTCTAGTTCATTGTTCTCCCTTCCACAACAGTAATGAAAAATCATGTTTTAAAAAAAAATTACAGAGAAGAAAATAAATGAGGGTGGGGGACCTACCTTGCTGGGCTCCGGCGCCATCAACCCTCCCCGCAGTGGCCAGCGGGGAGGTGGAGCTTCATCTTCATCGTCATCTTCTTCATCCTCACAATCATCATCATCCTCTTCATCTTCGTCTTTGTCTGCTCCTTCATTTTCATTTTTGTCTTCTCTTTCTCCCTCTCCATCTTCTTCGTCATCTTCTTCAACTCCTTTGTCTTCTCCTTTGTCTTCTCCTTCTTCGTTAGCTTCTTCTTCTTCTCCACCGTGCTCTGCCGCGGAGCATCTTCGACCGCCGCGGGAGGAAGTTCCTCGCCGGCGGGGGCCATGACCCGCTGTCGTTTGTCGAAGCCCGCCATGAGAATGGGAATAGGGATGAGAATGGAGGGAAGATGGGAAGATGAAAGCCGTCACAGTGTGGAGAGGAGAGCAGAGAAATGGAGGAAGAAGAAGGTGAATAACGGAAAGGAGAAGAAAAATGGAAAGTGAGGCGGTTGGATTCGAAAAGAATTGACGTCTGCATGAGTGTCGTCATTTGCATAAATAATGCCCGTGTGCGAAGACACTAATTAGTGGAATTTTTGAAATAAATTCTAATTGACGACTGCATCCAAGGCGCTATTTAAGGATTCAATGACAGCACGTGTAGTCGTCATTTCACATTGCATGGGGAATTGTAATTGTTGTTAGAGTAATGATGGGACGAGTATAATTATTATTTTGGAAATTGATTGACGACAACACATAGAGGCATCATTTTATGAATGGACGACTGTTCTCAAGGCGTTATTTCATGAAATTAAGGGAATATCTGAAAAGAATTTAAGAGAATCAACGCCCATTTGTTGGAGCGTCAATTAATTAGCGCCTATGGGAGAAGGCGCCAATCATGGGTTTATTATTTGTTTTAAGGAAATTGATAAAGTAATTGACGACGAGGTGAAGGGCGTTATTCAGGAATTAGCGACTCGATGGCTGTCGCGGCTCAGTACAGAAAGATAGAAATCAAGGAAATTGGAAGTATTGATCATTCTAAGTGCTTTCTTTGGCTCAATTAAGGAAGAATCCTTTATTTCATTAAAGAAAAGTATCATTACATTTTTAGTGAGCCACTTTGGGTCTCAATCCCTTAAGAGCTATTACATAGATCTTGCATTGCTCCTTATCTTCTTCAATCCTTTTCATGGGCTGGTGTAGCTTGCTGATCCTCCATAGAGCTTGGATTGTCTTGATCTCCTCCTCATCTTCATTGGAACCAAGGTCCCACCTCTTGATAGGTGGGAGGTGAGACGCTTCCTCAAAGTGGTGGTGTGGAAGGCCAACTTGTGGTAGACACCGGTGAGTATTGTAGAGGATTAGTTCGGTGGCGCCCACTAGTCGAAGCTCCACTCCGGATGAGAGCCATGCGCGGATGTCTTGAGTTTTAAGGAACCTCGGTGTGCATGTGAAGAGGTTTTTAGGCATAACCTTTAGGTGCTCTCTCCATTCCACTCTTTTCTTCACCTTTGGTACCCGGTTCACCACTCTCTCACATAATCCTAGTGAGCCCGTCATGTAGTGAAGTGGACTTCTAGAGAAAATCCTAGATGCTTGTTGAGTTTCTTCACATGGGTCAAATTTCAAGTGGAGGTCTACCCAACTAGAAAATAAAAGCATGGACCCATACAGAGGCCTCCCCATAGCCGCCGAGGTAAGCCCACTATAGAGATAGGCTAGCACCGCCGGTCCTATTCTCTCCTCTTCCCATATGCTAGCAATAGCACTTAATTGCTCTTCTTCTAGAAAATCCTCTGATGAAGGGAAGAGTAGTGCTCCCGCCAAGCATATCACAAAAGCTTTCATTACCTTTTCTAGATCGTCTTCCTTGACTTGGTCCATCCTCTTGTAGACCCTTGCCGCAAGCTTCATTAGATTGATCCCTTTGGTAGCCTTGATTTGAGTCACCATGTTGGAGCTTGAAATTAAGCTTGATAGTACTTCTTGTGCACTCATGCTTCTTGTCATGTTTGCCATGTTCTCTTCATCTCCTTGCTTCATTCTCTTCAAGCCTAGGAGCATCTCCGTTTATTCTAGGAGTATAGAGGCTTCAAAGGTGGAAAATAGGAAGGTGTGTGTGGCAGGATGCCATATTTCTATGAGGGCTCCCATGGCGACCCAATCTAGGTGTACATTGTCATAGTGTTTGGCATGGGTCACTAAGCCTAGAAGGTGCCATCTAGAGAGGTAAGTCCTCATGTCTAGGGAGAGTTTAGAAAGGAGGAGGGGTAGCCATTTGTTCTTGGTGAATCTTCCTGCCCCCAGAATGTTTGGATAATCCTGAGAAAAGAAAGAAGAAAAGAGAGGAGGAAAGAAGAGCATGATCCGAATTTGAGAAAGTGGTAGAATAGGAGTCCAATTTCAAAAATCTTGATACTTACTTGGTTCATGGCAATCCTTCCGTTGATATGGCCTTCAATTTCTAAAATTCTGGGAAATCCAACTTTAGATTTCTTCAAAGGACGTTGCATCATCCTATCCATCTTGAGAGAGGTTCCTTTCTTCTATCTGTTGAGAGAAATTCCTTGTTCCCTGTGCTCTGTTGTTCTCTGCTGCTTCTGTTACTGTCTCGGCGCTCAGTTCAGTTCGATGTGTTTAGCAGAGAGGATGCCCATTTTTATAATCATTGAAGCCCTGGCAGGCAGTCGAACAGCGCAGCTCAGGTTTGAGTTGAATAAGGTCTCTAGAGTTTTGTTTCCGAACAGGGAACGGAGTGCCGGAATTTGTAATTAATTGACGACGGAGCTATTGTCGTCATTTTCTTGAATCACGACATGCCAGATGTCGTCATTTATTTAACGCCCTCTCACGTAGGCGTTATTTCCAGTACGATTCTAAGTTCAACATTGGAAGTGATTCATGACACTATAGCTGTCATCATTTTTATTTCTAATGCCTCTATATGAAGTCGTCATTTCTTGAGATTTATGTTTTGAATTATTTTATGGCATTGTGGTTATTGGGTGAACTTACACTCTATATTTTGATGCATTAATCATATCATGAGTTTTGTTGTGCTGATGATCTTTGAGCGCAGAAAAGAACATGTTATGCAGGTCTCAAAGTGCTTGGATATCCTCTTTGGTGACATTATTCCCTTCTTTGTATACTCTCTATATGCATTTCTACTATATGATATCTACTCTATTATAGTATATCAAGGATCTTGTGGTTCTGATGAACCTGAAATTTGAGTTCCCCTTCATCAAAAATAGTGATAGTTCCAGGAGAGTCTTGATCACACGGATAGGCCGTTGGGTCATCTAGGGTTTGGGATGACGGTTCCATTTTCTGAGTTGATACGTGGACAAACGGGCTTTGGCTTAGTGTCTACTTAGAGATCTGGATTCCTGACCAAGTCTGGATGGTTTAACAATATTATCCTTGATTATTTTCTATTTTTAGTTTATTTTAACCTTTTTCTTTCAGCCCAGCATGCATCATGTAGGACTTTGAGCTTTAATGATGAAAATCCTCATATTAAGCCAATAATGAAGGCCGCTTGCTCTTAATTCAAGTTGACATGAGATATTCCATTCCAAATCAAGTACTGTGTTGTCCTTGAAGCCACTCAGGCTGGTTCCTTGGAAGCATTTATTCACTAGATTCCTACCTCGCTTCACTTTATTTTTTTGCAAACTCACCTTGGTTGTTGCATGTCCACGTTGGCAGGTAACCGCTCTCCAATGGTGTCTTTCCTTTCTTGCCCGCGTGCACATTTCGTTCATTAGATTACTTCTTTCATCCTGTTCGATTGTTGCTTTCTCGTAATCATCCGAGGTTGTTTCATTCAGAATCAAGGAAAGATTTCTAACACTTAGTCTCAGAGGCATGTCACATCACACCTTGGCATCTACTTTTCAGTCCGTTCTTACTTCATTCCACTTGTTGCACTTTCGCCTCATTCCGTCTCAGGCAGCTATAGACATGCTAAAATCGATACTATGATGAGTAAATCTCATGTCACCACGTGATGCCTTGAAGTGGACTTCGATATTGGCTTACTACGAGGTTTTTCTAATTTTTCTGGAATATTTGTAATTAGCGACTGTCAATAGGGCGTCATTTAATTGACGACTCTATGGGTGTCGTTATTTAATTAATTAGTGACCGCACGCGCAGGCGTCATTCCCTAATTTTACGAGTTCTATTCAAAATGAAATTCAAGGAATTAACGTCTGGCTCAAAGGCGCTCATTAATTGATGCCATTACGCGAAGGCGTCATTTCCTATTTTTCAAATATGGAAAGTCATTTATTTTTATAAATTAATCTAGGAATTAGCGACTGCGTGCGCGGTCGTCATTTTAATTAGCGACCACCCTGATGTCGTCATTTATCTTATGTGTCCACTTCTGCTACTGCTTCTTCACAAAGGCAATCCTTCTATCTTTTGATCTCGATCCTTTCCATGGGAGTAAATCCATTTTCTAGAAGTTTATCCCGAGTTTTAATCCCATTAGAATTAGGTTTCAAGCTCTATAAATACTCATCCTTGAAGGCCACCCGTGAGAGAGAGAGAGAGAGATCTAGCAGAGAAGGGAGATTCCAGTTGAGAAGAGAGAGACTTCTGTTAGCGAGAGAGATTCCTGTTAGCAAGAGTAGAGAGATCAGGTTTTGGTTTTACTAACAATTCTCTTGCAGATTTCTCTACGGCAGTTCCCACGGTGGTCTTCTTCCTCCGGCGGTCTTCCTGCTACGGCTGAAGCTCCCTCTATTTCTCCTCCTTTACTACTGCAGCAACAGCAGAAAGGGCACCTTCTCTTTAATTTTCTTTATTATTCATCTCACGCTTATCTCTCTAGCAATTTTTGCTAGAAACAGTCATCATGTTTAGCTTCTCTGCATATCATATACTACTTGCTTTGCATCCATAGCATATCTCCCATCCTTTTACTCCTCTTAGGGGTTTAAAACAAAACACACAAGGTGTGTTTATGCCCATGTTGCATGGTCTCCTTTCTTATGAGCATTGACACTACACACTTTGGCTAATCAATTGTTGCTTTGCTTGTCTTATAAGGGTAATCAAGATAACAACCCCCTTCATCGGCTGGCCGGTAGAAGGAAGAAGAAAGGACTCACAATCTCACCCGCTTCTTCACAAGATACATGCGATCATCCTTTTATTTTTTTGAGGTAACCCCTATGGCGATCACACTCCTCTAGAGCATCACATACTCCCTTTTATTCCTTTTCTTATTATTTCCCACCACATATCATCATATCATATATCTCTACCTTCCTTCTTTTCTTTTCTTTTAAAGAAATCAAATCTTCTTTCTTTCTTTTTAATGTCTATGTGACATGTTCACACCAGGGACCGCTAGGTTTAAAGCGGTCACGCGATAGACCGTTTACCATCTTCAGGCGGCTGGGCGACAGACCGCTTTTGGCAGCATGGCAATAATAAAACTAGGGTTCTGATGTGACACCACATTGAGGGGTGATAGTCACAAGACCGAAGCACCTTGGACCTTAATAAGTAAGCACAATTCGCAATAGAAACGGACCGATATCGGCAGCCACTCACCCAACACTCACCCAATACCCGGGGTAACTCAGCGATGCCGAGTGGAGGTTGTGAGGGCTTGGCCCTTGCTGGTAGAAAGCCAGCAAGGCCAAGGTTTTTCCCAAAGGTAAGGAGGCCCAATTCAATGGGGCCGACGTTGTGCCGAGGGCACGGGTCACACACTCTCCCACGACGGTCACTCGACGCAATGGAGCTTGCGGACCAAGCACTCACTCTCATGGGCCAGCGGAGCTATGAACTAATATTAAGAGAACAAGCACTATGGGAAAGCAGGGGTTAGAACACTTACTCGACCGGTTTAAAGAAACCGGTCCCGTTCGGAGACGTGGACGAGCGGGGAAGCATGGGTTCCCCACACGCTGCGTCGGTGTAGTTTGAACCTGTTTAAGGAATTACACCACTACTCCCCATGCAAGGGGGTGGAACAAGGGGAGGGGAACTCACATATACATCCAAACACTACCTCCAAAAGGGAGGGGCTGTAAGCCGGCCAGGCGGGGAGGGGAAATGCCGAAAAAGACTAAAGCATGCAGTTCTATCCGCTCAGATTTGGTAGGATAGTTAGTCACTGAAGAAGCCACCACGGACCCGTCTAACTTCAGAAGTGGGCAAGACCAATGCCAAAACTTTCTGGGTTGGCCCAAGAAGGCTCCAGAATTTTTGGGGAATTTATCGTGGTCGTCGGAGGCCGAAGAAGGATCTTGAACTGGACTCCTTGGTTCAGCTTCTATCTGTTCCAGAATCGAAGGTGCTGGAAGATGTTCTTGCTCCGAGTAACTCCGAGCTATGAAGGTGATGCAGCTTATATAGATACGACTGTGGGAGGGTCCTCTTCGAGCAGCAACTAGAAAGGCCACCAGAAGAGGTCGGAGCAGAGAGATAGAGCCCGAAGAGTGAAGTGGAGTCTGTTCAGGCCCTGACTAGACTGACCTGCGCACCCGGGGGAGAAAAATGAGAACTCTCAGCTCCGGATGCTGAACGGGGTGCCGCTTCTTGATACTGGAAGTAGACTCATCGTAGAAACTTTCAGCCAAGGCCCACCTTCATAAATTCAGGATATTGACCGTGGGAGCCTCTGCAACTTGCTTCTGGTTGACTGTCAGGAAGAAGTTGCGTAGTCCGACGATGACAGCTCTCCGGACAGCTCCAAACTCAGACGGGGATGAGACCACCACCATCGTGAAGAGGACTGAGAGACACTTCCAACGGTTCCTCTTGTGCTTCCAGGGGCACCGAGATGAAGTCGTGGCCGGCTCTGCAAGATGTTGGATCTCTGTGAGTCCTCAACTGTGAACAGGCCCTTCGGTGTAGCTCCAAGTGATCATGCAATGGGGAGAAGGGTTGTTGATTGGTGAAGGGGAATGGATGAGTGGTAGGAGGGGGGTGTGGGGAGGTGTGGAAGGTTGCTAGGGCAGAGATGGAGGGGTAGGAAGAGGGTGGGTCGTAGAAGAGGGGTTGCTGGTCTCCGCTCAAGGTGGAGAAGGAGGGGAGGTGGGTGATGCTGTTGGCTGAGTGAAGATGGAGGATGGGGCGACCAGCTCAAGGGGATCCCTCTTTGGGGCGACCTAGGGCATGGGGGGGGGGGAAAGAGTGGACGGAATAATTCAAATTTGGCCAAGGGAGGGGTGGGTTCAGCCTTGGGAAGGTGGAGGCTTGCTTGGGAAGGGGAAGTGGATAGTTGAGGGTTGGATGGTGGAGCTAGGATTGGGTGGGGATCTCTTGGGGTTGGGGTGGAGTGAAGAGAGGGGTGTGGGGAGTTGGAGTGGCTTTAATGGAAGGGGAAGGAGAGATAAAGTAGGTTGGAGGGTGAGGAGAGAGAGAAGGGGGCGAACCTCCCTTGATGGGAGAGAGGGAGAGTATGGGAGGGCTTCTCACCCAGGGTTTCACATCTTAGCTAATGGATTCTCTCCACTAAAAGAAACTTGAAATTTGGAACTCAAACAATGGCAATTTCATTAACTTCCTCAAATGGGGTTGGGGTCCTATTTATAGGGACCCAACCTTTTACATGACCAAACTACCCCTGACTTTAGATGTAATGACAAAAGCAGTCCAATAAGCCAACCAAGGGGATAATGACTCGAACATAGGGAAATAAACCAAAAACCTAGGGAAATGACTCAAATAAAAGGGAAAATACATCAAATGACTCAAATAGAAAACATAAAATGGATAATTGGGCCCACATGGAGTGATGCCCGAGCTCAAACATCTCCTGGGTGTGAAGACGACCCGAGCCAGAGGGAGTCGTGGGTGATGCCTCCATCAGGTTCACACCGAAGCTTGGCGGCCTTCCTCTCGACCGTTTCTGGTCATCAGGCGGTCTGGCCATGACTGTTTTTATCCCTGTTGTAGTAAAGTGTATTGATCGTCCCAGCATGTTTTGTCTTGTTAAGCAGCTTGTTGGTCAGGCCAATTACATGGTATTACCGCACTAAAACTAGGGTTTATGAAACATATGAATTAAGTTTAACTCTCTTTCTTATAATTGTTCTATCCAATCTTTCATGTATTTGAAAAGGAAGTAGGTTAATGCTTTATAAATGGAATTAGTCTTACTTTCACTTCTATTATGAATGGTTCAAAATTGTGTTAAGGTCATACACTCTGATGGAAATGACTGGATCGATCGAATTCATTTTTTGCTTGTTTATAAGCCTAATTTCTTGAACATGAGTGCCTCTTCATCGGATACTCCTTCCGTCGGACTAGGTATTCTTGTTTCAAGGCCTCCGTAAGACCCAGCGAGCCTGGGATTCCTACTAGGACACTGGGTAGGTTGTACCATCAAAGCCTGTACCAGTCGACTCGTGATTTTTATGCTAGGCAAACCAAGTTCGTATGGCCTGTCTGCCTGGGCTTGCATGCGGTCATGCCTTGGACCGCAAACCAACCCCTGCGGTCATCCCCCAGACCATTTTCTTCAGACTAGCTGGGCTTCATTCTTTGGCCCAGTAACGACTCTAGTGGTCCAGTATAGGCCATTTTTACGTTGATTGCGGTTGTTCCTTGACCGCCTCATAGCCAGTTTTTCTGGATTTATGATTTCGTGGTTTGATTGCATATTATTCCCGTTAGCCTCTCCAGGCTATTCTATCCCGAGAATGTGACCTTGATGGGTCTACAGCGTAATCCTTTCCTTGCAAGTCATTCCCTGTAATGACTTATGTATGAATATTCCTTCTCGTTAAAGAGCTTATCCTTGGAAATCCTTCAAGAATTTCCTTTTCCTACATGTATCGTCTTTTGCTACATAGCTTGACCTTGGAACTCTTGGTCATTAAATATTATGGATGTCTAGATTTTATGGGATTTCTGATCCAACCAATCAATGCCAAGGCAATCTTTATAAAGGGCCCAATCTGGTCCTGGGAGGAGCCCCCGAAGTGTACTTGTGCCCCGGGGAGATGAATGACTAGGTGTGGCATTGTCACCAAGTACTATCTAGCGTGTTAAGTCTATTTCGTTTCACACTCTCGTGATACTTGCTATACCTACTTGAATGTGTGAAGTGCATGCTTGCGTGACATGACTTGACGTGATAAATGGCCATTTACATGAAGTTCTAGTTACTTACTCTTGATATCTTGACTGTAATATCTCCATTCCAGCCTTATGTTAGTAATCACCTATTCGTGCTGTTTATTTAGTCTGCTTTACTCGTATTTTTACACATCGTTTATGCATCTTCATGAAATAGTAAATTATTTAAATACTACCTGGTGATAGAGTGTAATTCCTACTGAGCTTCTCGCTCACTCCCTACTTTAACATTTTTCAGGTAACGCGGTAGATGGATGCTTGAAACTGGGAACGGGTCAGCATGATCGAGTGAACCTAGAACTTAGAGACCTGAGTCTTTTATTTCTTGAGTCTAGCTGAGTGTAGTGAGTCTTGTTATTCTCTTTTCCTTATTTTTCTTTTATTGAGTCTATTATTGTAGCAATTCAGCCAGATTTGTAAACTTAAATTCCCAATGTCAATAAAATTATGTTTTTCTCAAAATTAATGGCCTCCATGTGTTTGAATATCATTTATTATGTTTATTTATTTTTGCTCCAATTATCATGACTGTTTCGCTACCACGTTCCGAGCATCGCTTCCTGCTGCTATCAGTTCGGGGCGTGACATAACATCCATGTCAACTTGGAGTAATCATCAACAATAACAAATCCAAAAGATTTCCCTCCTAGGCTAGATGTCCTAGTGTGGCCAAATAAATCAAGATGCAGCAACTCAAGAGGCCGGGAGGTAGAAATAATGTTCTTATTTTTGAAAGAAATACGTGTTTGCTTGCCTTTTGTGCAAGCCACATAGATTTTGTCACTTTCAATTTTTAATTTTGGCAACCCAACCACCAAGTCATGTCTAGATAATTTAGAGATTACTCCAAAACTAGCATGACCTGATCTTCGGTGCCATAACCATGCATTTTCATGATTGTTTGCTACCAAGCACACATCATCATCGGAAACATCATCAAGATCAATGGTATATACATTGCTATTTCTTTTTCTGATAAACCTGATTTCACTTGTTCTTTTATCCATGACGAGGCAATGGGATTCATCAAAGACAATCTTAAAGCCTTTGTCACAAAGTTGAATTATGCTTAAGAGATTGTGATTCAAGCCCTTCACTTGCAATACATTCTTGATCAAGGTTTCAGAATTCTTACCTATGTTGCCGATCCTAATGATTTTACCCTTATCTTTTCCACCAAAGGCAATTGAGCCTCCTTCCTTGTCTTGTAGCATAGAGAACACTTTCCTGTCCATTGTCATATGCCTTGAGCAACCGCTATCCAGGTACCATTTGCTCCCCTTGGCTTCAAGACATATCTGCAAGATGCAACATTCTCATCGAATTGTTTTTGGTACCCAAACTAATTTGGGTCCGTAAGAGTTAGTCCAATTCAACACATATCTTTTTCTGGTCCAAACAACATGATTTATTTGTGTGTTTTGTTTGAACCAATAATTTGCAACAACATGACCAAATCTACCACAATGAAAGTAATTGACATTTGAAAATCTTCTTTGGAATTTGTGTGGTTTAGGTTGGACATGTGTTGGCTTTGTTTGTGAGCACGAGACACAATTATTTTCTTTTTCATGGACAAAGGATGTTGTTATTTTGTGGTCGAATGATTTTTTATTTTGGGAAATGTACCCCAACCTTTCTTTTCGAAAGTTAACTTTAACTCCCAACATATTATCTAGGTTTTGTTTCCATCTAACAAACCTAGAAAGAGTGAACTGTAAGTCAGTCACTTCTTTATTCAAACTCACATTTTTTTTTAAGTTCTGAAATTGATGATGTCAAAACTTCTTTTTCATTTTTTAATTTTTCAGAAACTTTTTCTATTTCAGACATTTCTTACATCAATTCCTCTTTAGTTTTCTCAACGTCTGAAATTGTTTGAAGCAAGCTTTTTTTTTCTTCTGTCAATTCGAACCATTCCTGTTCGAGTTTTTCAAACTTAACAGAAGAGCCCTCGTGTGTTAAATCTTTAATTTTATTTTTGAGGGTTTTATTCTCTGATCTTATTTTTCTATATTTGTTGTACAATTTTTCATACTCTGATTCCCATTGCTCATTTGAAATAGAATCAGGGTCAGAGTTTACCTCAGCTGAGTCTTCCTCATGTGCCATGCGGCATAGACTTTCCATGAGCTCCCTGAGCTCTTCTTCGGACTACTCGTCCTCTTCGTCGCTCCACGTGGCGACCATAGCCTTGGGCTTTCTTAAACTTTCTTTTCAAATCCGGGCACTCTCCTCTCATGTGCCCGAGCTTCTTACATTCATAGCTGATGCGGGATGGGACGCGACTCGAGACAATAAGAGACTCTAGCTCACGGACGTCCCTAAGCGAGGGAAACACGTGGATCTGCGCGGTTGAGAAACTGGCAATGAGTCTCGGGTATCGGCTTTTCTGCGTGCTTGGATCGAGTCACGGGACGGGTTCCACTCACTCACTCTCGCAGTGGTGATAAAATTATAACGAGCTAATATCCTAACAATCACTCATGCAGTGGCATTCAAAAATATATGAGATAAGCAAATGCATCAACGAAGGAGCGAAAACGTACCTCCATGCTCTGGGCGTGGTGAAGGCGTTCTCGGCCAAGCTTTGTACTCCCGGTACAGTAATTAACCAAATATTACAGAAGTGAAATTTATTGCCCACTCCACGCAGGGAGGTAAAGGGCTACACAAACATGCTGGGAGCACCAAATTTGGGTTGACGAGCAGCAAGGTGGCGGGTTTCGGGTGGCGGCAGGCAGCGGCTCCAGTTCTGCGATTTGCTAGCCAGCAGGACAGCGAACACGGACGTCCAAAGGGAGGTTGACCTCCTGGGATCTGCTGAAGGTGGCGGTGCACAGGGACGGTGGCGGAGGGTCCCTGGTCGACCCCCGGGAGTGGCGGTCGCTAAAGCTATCCTGGTGTATTTTTGCTGGAATTATCCGGTGACCCCTTTTTGCAGGCCTGCCTCGGAGTAGAAATGCGCGCTTCCACGAGAACGGCTGGTACGCCCAGATCCGGTGTCGGATCGAGACGCGGTTTGCACCGTTGGAAAGAGGATTCAAAAATATACGACATATGTTGATTTCAAGTCCATCCAGTAAAAGGATTGAAAATGAAAATGACTATGGCACGGACTCGTTTCTGGCTTAGAATCCAGATCTAGCAGAACAGGAGGGCAGCTGTCTGAAGATGATTTTTGACTGAGGGGTTGGCGGTGGATTTAGGGCTTGTGAAATTTATGGGTGGAAGAGGAGTATGTGGGGGATGTACATAATTATTTTGGGGATTTTCAGAGGTGTTTTGTGGGGCAGGAAAAATAGAAGAACATGACTCTATCCTGTAGATCTGCAACCAGGCAGATTGCCAGGGGTAGGAAGAACGACCTGGGAGGAGGGGCAAACGGGATCAGAATGGAACAAAATTTATATTGGTGGAAATCTAACACAAAGGGGAACAACCCCTTAAAATTACAGCTCGATCAGAGCTGTGGATTGGGAGTAACAACATGTTCTTTAGGCTGCTATTCTGTATTTCGTGGTTCAGGACAGCAGGGTGGAGGGTGGCTTGTGGCGGCTCGTTGGCGGCTCCGATGGCGGCGGCGACGGTGGCAGAGCTTCACAGTCTAGGGAAGAGGTCGAAGTTGGATTCACTCCAATATTTAGGGCTTGACACCCAAGAATTGGTAGCAATATCTGCTGCAAGGGGGAGAGAGGAGAGAGGGGCGCCCAAGGCTCCAAGTAATTTTCTGATTTTCTTATCATTAATTCCATGAAATGTGGAAATACAAGCTTATATAGAAATAGATAAAAGACCTATACTATCCCTAGATCTAGGGTTAGGGAGGGGCAAATGGGGGATAAGTTATTAATCTCCCATGTGGTCAAATGACCATTAATAAAAAAAATACAACATGAATTAAATACTATAAAAGGGGGCGCCCCTTTGAAAAAAGGGGAGAGAAGTTTGAATTCTTCCCTCCTCTCCTTGGTCCAAGTCCAAGGTGGACCTTGGACCAGCCCCACATGGGCCCTAGAGCCTAGGTGGACCAATGGGAAAGGAGGTGGGGGTCCCGCCGGGCGTACGCAGCCTTTTTGCAAAGAAACTCATTGACTTAGCCTAAGTAACCCATTGGCTTATACTTGCCATACATTTGCAACCCAATTAACCCAATGATATATATGCAAATAAAAGGATACAAATGTAAAAATAAAATGTTAGTACCCGTTGTTGATTCCCATCAATAGAAGATGACATTGTTGGGCTTACTCGGCTCCCCCTTGGTTTGGGCCGGCTTTCTTTGCCCATTTTTGAAGTTTCCCTGAAAGTTTTTCTTCATTCTTAAAAATTTCTTTACTTGGCGAGTCCACATGGTCAAGTCTTCTTCCTTATCACTTCCCTAGGTGGACTCCTCTTCTTGGGAGCCATCATCCGGTTGGTGGGCTTTCAAGGCCACAGTTTTCTTTTTCTTGGATTCTTCTTTGACAGTTCTTTTGATGTTTATTTCATAGGTCATCAGTGAACCTATGAGTTCGTGCAAAGACAGTATGGACAGGTTCTTGGAGTCTTCAATGACTATGGCCTTTGTGTGCCACACGGGTGGAAGAGATCTTAACACCTTCCTCATGAGCTTCGAATTGGTGTATTCTTTTCTGAGACTCTTGAGACCATTAGTGATCTCTGTCAGTCTTACAAACATCTCAGAGATTGTTTCTTTGGGTTTCATTTTGAAGAGCTCGTAATCTCTAACGAGTAGGTTTGCCTTGGTCTCTTTTACCTCGGAGGTTCCTTTGTAGATCAGCCGAAGTTTGTCCCACATCTCCTTTGCTGAACTGCACATGGATACACGAGAAAACTCATTAAGATGAATAGCACATTGCATAATGTTCATAACATTAAAATTTACTGTGGATTTTTTAATATCCTCATGGGTCCACTTGTCTTCATTCTGGGGAAGATCATATGGACCCTTGTCCACAACCCTCCAGATCTCATATTCTTGGGCTATAAGGAAAACATGCATTATGTTATACCAGTATGAATAATTTGAGCCATCGAAGAATGGAGGACGGTGGATGGAGTGACCCTCAGGCATAATACCCGTGTTTGCCATTGATCTGGATCTCTCTAGATTGCTAGATCTATGAAAAATAGAGCCTTAGCTCTGATACCAATTGAAGTCCCGCGATCAATGACACCCAAGAGGGGGGATGAATTGGGTGATAACAAACTTTTAGAAAACTTTACCCGATTTAAACAAATGTGATGAAATATCAACTTAGAAACTTAGATCTGTTATATTACCGATTAGATATATCAAAATCTATCACACACAGCTGTTCCTTGGTACTATGGCGGAGGTAAGAATATGAAGATATTGCTCGTGCAAAGTGTTATCGTCCTGACAAGACTAATATTGTCAATTCGAACTCACCTTTTGATATACCAAAGATCTGATGATGAAATGATAAATTATGCAAGATCTGAAATACAAGACGCGAAAGAATAAATACGCACTAGCAATCACACAGAATGAGGGTAGAAGAAATTAACCAAACCACACAAGAGATAGCGATTTTTAGGTGGTTCGGATGCAACAACGGCAAACTACGTCCACCCCTCACGATTTGTGAGGATTCACACACTACCTTATAAAGGATTACATGATAAGAATCACACACACATGGATTTAGGTAGATCCACACATACACACACACACACGGATCTAAATAGATCCATACACACACTGATGTTCACAGATTTAGAAGAGTACACACATGAAGCTCAATAAATTTAGAAGTAGAAACACAAATGAAAAATTCTGATTTAGGCTCCCCCTGAGTAGATGATGCAGATCTTGGATGAAGCTTGCTTCTCCACTTGATTTCCAGTTAATTAATGAGAATTTTATATGTTAATTTATTTAAAAAGAAAATTTTTTAATAAAATAAAATAAAATATTTCAATTTTAAATTAATTAAAATATAAAAATTGAAGAGAAAAAAAGAACAAGACGACCGGTGAAACTTAACCCAAAATATGGGTCAGACCTGCACGTCTAATTGGGTCGAGTTTTTAGGCCCAACTAAACACTCGCAGCACTTAAAAAAAAATCTTTATCACCAACCCAAATCCAGGTCAAGCCGTGGGCCCATAGAACTGGTCCTACCTGTCGACTACGCTCGTTGTAGGTTATCCCCCGCCCCCGGCTCCTATCCCCCCAGCAGGGTCCATAGATTTTGCGGCGGAGATTTTACCTGTCACCTCCCAACGAAAACCGTTCGTTAATCTATTTTCACTCTTAAATATTCAACCAAGCCAACAACCCACCCCTCCCGCGGCGCAGCGACTGCCAAGTGCCCCCATCCATCCAAGGGGATATTTTCCTACCGGACTGCAGCCAAAGAAGCACCATGGCTTTCCATTACTGCACCGTACTGCATGAAGGATTGCTTGAGGTTTGATGAAGAACTTCTGGACAGATCTGTGATGACCCAAGATCCGGATACCGGGAAGAACCCGATACCATTCGAATCTTGGCCCGCCACCCACGAGCCGGGAGGGATAAAAGGAGTGTAGAGGCACAAACAAATAGGAAATAAGGTAGAACAATTCAACAATTAACAGAAATAAATAAACAACTACTACAATAGAGTCCAGTCCAACAGAAAGTATAGTCTAAAGTAGTAAATCGTACCACATGCCAAGTGAACACTCGACCCCATGAGCTGGCAACTGAGAACCTCCAAACAGCACCCTCGAACCTCGAGGAAGAACTGCCCCACCTGAAACGCAGGGGTGAGCCTCCTATGACTCGCCTAGTAGGGATCCCGTGGAACCCCAACTGAGAACAACGGCGGCACGGAAAGTAGTAACTACAAGAACAACAGTAGCAGCAGGAACAATAACTCGGTGGTCGGTCAAAACTCGGCACTACAACTACTCCTACTTACCGGTCAAGCAGAAGGAGGAATCCCGATCTCGCCATTGAGAATCGGACCACACTAGCACCACCTACCGAGGTAAAACCTTTGACAACTCCGCCGCAGAGGCCTATCTCCCAGGACAAGGCCAACCTGGGCACGCTGTCCAAAGTGTAACCCCGACCGCCCGGTCGCGGGAACCACACCCAGAAGACGCAACCTCGGTAAAGCCACTACCACCCTAGCCACTAACTCGGAAACACCGGTCGGTCCAGAAAACCTCATCTCGCAGACAGGAAACGGAACCCGAAATCTAGAGAGTCACGTCTCACGTGACAGGAGTACTTGCCCACCAGAAGCAAGGCCGGATGCGTCCACTAACGACTTAGACCGCGCCTCAGGTGTCCCCCTCGACCCCTGGTAGAACGGGGACACCATACAAGTAACCACTGAACAAGTGACTAGCTGGGGTCGCCCTCGTCAGCGTGGGTCCAACTGTCCCCAACCACGTGTGTACACATAGACCGCGCGTCCCTGGTCTTGCCCTCTGACTGGTTTTCCCCTCAGCCGGACTCAGGCTGCAAGACGTGGGGCCCAACTGAAACCAGTCTAAAAACCATCCTCGGGGTAGCCTCGCCACCACTCCCTGGTGGGACCACTCACATGTCGGAAGGCTACGACTAGTGAGGAGTCACTGATGTGACCACTCTCTAAGGAGAAACTCTGAGAAACACACACGCACCCAGCGCGAAAGTCTGGACTCTGGACCAAGTGGTGATGAGCCCCTTGACTCTGGACGGTCCTCTAGACTCACTAAATCTAACGGTCCTTGAGTCACGAGACTTGGGGTCAAGACCGTCGTACGCAACAGCACAAGGCCGTCAATCTAGCCTAATCCCTAGGTCTAAAACCATAGTAGCACGAATACCGAGGTAGCTCACAAGCCGCCGAGACCATTCCCTCGGGAAGAAAATTGAGAAGCCTTCTAGCCCAAGGCTGGACAGCTGGACTCACAGTCCAAGACCACACACGCGGCCCACGCGGAAAGCACCGAAGCACGATTCCCAAGGTAGCTCACAAGCCACCACGCTGATTCCCCATCCCAGGGAAAAGTGAGAAACCTCCAGCCCCAGGCCGGATGACTAGACTCGCAGTCCAAGGCCAAACACTTGGCCCACTCGGGAACCATCTTCCGCAGAAATCCACGACAGGCGGGGGAACCCACCGCACTCACACTGATACACGGTGACTCGATCGAGCGTAACACAAAGCCAAAAAGACACACACCTATGGGCATGCTAGTCGAGGTAACACGGCACCCCCAGACACCCCAGAAACATGGACACGGAACCTACGGGGTGTCCGGGACACTCACGAGGCCGAAGGTCAACCATTGGGTCATAGCCGGGCCGACCGGAGACCAACACAACGCGAACCCGACATCGCGAGCATGGAAAACTCATAGCGATCTAGCCTTAAACCGCCATAGGGTATGGCGGTCTAACCTTGGACCGCCACATGCTGAAAACCCTGGACCATAGCGGTCCAATCTTGGTCCGCCACAATCCCTCTGGTGGTCAAACCCACGGCCGCCAGGGGCGCGATCAAAACGGAGTAGCGGTCGAAGTCTCGGCTGCCGCCAAGTCTGGCGGTTTATCGTGCGACCGCCAGATGACTAAAACCCCTACCGACAAAATAGTGCCCTGTGGCGCACCCACCTTGGGCCGCCACATGCTCTGGCGCACCTACCTTGGGACACCAAAGGCTTTGGCGGTCACTGGAAGGACCGCCACACCAATCCGAGAACGGGACGGTGGGAACATTCCCAAAAACCCGTTCCACGCCCCGATCATCCACGGATGATGGGGAAAATAAGGGGGAAGCTCCCCCGACACCCCTAGCATGCATCTAAAGCCCCGAATCGATCCGAAACCTTGCGGAACGGCGGATCCGGCTCACACCCCAAAAGTATGGAATTTCCCCAAAATGGTAATAAACCCACGCTCGGCTCGCCACAGGCTACAAAACTCGCGGGAAATGAAATGCACGAGCTGAGGGTCCATCTCCCTACATCCACCAAAGAAATGACGCGCCGTGGACACCGATCCACGAAGAAACGCCGTGAAACCCTCGTTCTTCCCGAGCTTCCCATGAACCACGCACGCCGCCACGTTCGCCACGCCGCTACCGCCGTCACCGCACCGTCACCCACCGCCGTCTGCAACCGAAGGGGAGTGCGCCGCTGCGTCCACGGGAGAGGGGGAGGAGAGGGGCGCCGGTCGCTCACGGGAGGAAGGAAGGAGGAAGAAGAAGAAAAAGGAAAAAGAAATGGGGGTTATATAGAAAATCCAATTTTTCCAAAAAATACGAAAAAATAGGAAAATATAGCCACACTATCCTCGGAACACGCTGATCGCCGTGGTAACGTCCCAATGTCGGAGAACGCAACGGTTCACTCTGTACGGGGTTCCGAAGGTCTGACAGACGAAAAACCCGCGTAAAACCCAAAACGCAACCTGGGACCCACAAAGGTGCTCCGAAAATTCTAGAAAATTACCGGCGTGCTCCTCACAACACCATGAACCCAAGGAAACTCACGGACACACCACCAATGGGTCTGACAATCCAGTAAAAATAGTCCGAAGCTCAATCGGACAGGATCCGCAATCCGTGAAAAGCGATCTGAAACCCACGGATCCAGATCCGAAAAACCCGGGGCATTACAGCCCTCCCCCCTTAAAGGAATTTCATCCTCGAAATGGACTAGCACCAAGACACAGGGGAAGAACACCATAGCTGAAGTCCCGCGATCAATGACACCCAAGAGGGGGATGAATTGGGTGATTACCAATTTTACGAAAACTTTTGGCCCTTTATAAAATATGTGATACAAAGCTAGTTAGGAGATTCAAAGCTATTTGAACACAAATTGGATTTAACAAACTTTATATGATAAGATATAGATTAAGCAAGATAGACGAAGATAAATCCAGAACAACAATTTAAACTAACGTTTATGTAGAATGGAGATAGAGGAAATGGAGTAAGCCACACAATACAAGCACAATGCACAGCGATTTTAAAGGTGGTTCGGATGCACGACGGCAATCCTACGTCCACCCCTCACCAAACCCGGTGATGCTTCACTCGGAGATAAAATCCCAAACGGAGACGACGCTCCAACCACACACGCAGGACGACACCTGCACACACACACACGGGGATGCACCCCAAAACACATACACACACACGGAGACAATGTCTCCAACACGATCCAACAAGCGGATCACAAACACACACACCCGCTGCCACAAGTGCAGCAATCCACACACACGAGACAGAACGGATCTAATTAGACCCACACACACACACAAACACAGATCTAGGAAGATCCACGCACACACGAATCAAATACAACACACATACACACCACCACGGATCTAACAACGATCCACACACACACAAGTTCTTGCAGTTTATGATAAACACAATTACAATACCAAAAACATAAAGATGATGAGGCTTAGTTTAGAAAACTCCTGTTTTGGGTTCCCCTTGAATGCATGTTGCAGATCTTGAACGTATCTTCACTTGATCGGAGCTTCAATCCGTGCTTGCTTGGCTTTTCTTCTTTCTTGCTTGCTTGGCTTCTCTTCTTTCTCCCTTAGGCACTCTTCTTGGAATCCTTGCTTGCTTCCTTGGCTCTACTCTTCCTTGGAGGTTGCTAGCTTCAGATTTGGCTTGAAACACCTTGGAGATGGATGAAGATCTTGTTGCACGAAGTACTGTTCACGGAGCTATAGTGCCCTCTCCTTTCACCTTGGACAACCTCCTCTTAATCTCCCTTGAAGCCCTCTTGGATAGATAGGGTTTGTAGCACCAAATGAGAGTTTTATAACTCTTGAATGGCCCTTGGACAAGCCCCAGACCAGATCCACAAAATCTGGTGTAATTGGGGGCAAAAGGATTAAAGAAATGGGTGGAAAGACCACCCATCGAACTTGAACCAAAAGTCAACAAAAGTAGGCCTCGGGGCTGGCGGTCGACCTATAGCGGCCAGCGGTCGACCGCCAGGGGCCAACCTGTAGCTGTGTGGCTGCTGGGAAAAACGGTCGACCGCTAGGTCCTGTCGGTCGACCGCCAGGTTTACAGGTTCCCAATTTTTAGTTATGTGATTTCAGGTCGACCGCCAAGGGTCCACAGGTCGACCGCCAATCTTCAAACCTGCAAAAATGAAATGTTAGACCAATAAAACATGTCCAAAAGTCAATAGCTTCAAGTCCATATCAAATCCATGCGTTTTTGGATTGAAAACAACTTAGAATATGCTTTGAGCATTTCTAAATTTTGTTCCGGGGGCTTCGCCCCCGGAAACCCCCGCAAGGGGCGCTGCCCCCTTGACCCCCGCCACCTGACCGGGCAGGTCGATCCGCGGGCGAGGGCGCACGATGGCCAGAAGGGTTTCATGTTTAAGGTGCATGAATGAGGTGTATTAATGAAACATATATGAAATATCCATGGTTAGGTTGATGCTTTAACAAGGTAAGTATCTTACCAATGGCTCTTGACAGTAAATGACATATATCACCTGTTTTGGATTGCAGAGGAGCAGGGTGCTTATTCACGGACATATGATTTTTAAGGTGGTACGATCTCAAACCTGAGATCTATGTCCACCCCACACTCAAACTAGAGTGTGGAATAACCGCTGATACATAGCTTTCGCTGATCCATAGCTTCGGGGCACAAACCCTACACACCACTGGGCCTCACAGCTTATGCCGACCAGAGGAGTCCTCCTCTGCAACCGCTGGGGCTTACAGCTTAACCCGTCCAGACGATACTACACCTCTGCCCGCTGAGCGTCACAGCTTGCTCCGCTGACAAACAACTTGAAAAAGAGTATCTAAAATGAAAACAAAACACAGCGAAAAACTGAAAACCCTCAAAGGGAATATAGCTCAACATTGAGCGAATTCAGCTCCGATTCTGAACCTGGAGACTGAAGAACAATCTCTCTCTCAATTCTCTCAAGAGACTTCTGATGCGGGACGGACACACGACCTGGGACTCTAGCTCGCGATCGTCCCTAAGTGAGGGAAGACGTGGGACCGTGCGCGGTTGAGAAACTGACAGTGAGTCTCGGGTATCGGCTTTCCGCGTTAACTCGGGTCGAGTCACGGGACGGGTTACACTCACTCTCTCGCAACGATGATACAATTGATATAACGGGCTAATAACCTATCACATGCAGCGGCATATACGAATAAATACGAGTAAAGCAAAGCCGAGTAAGAGAGCGAACACGATACCTCCACGCTCCGGGTGTGGGGAAGACGACCCCGGCCAGTTACGGTAACTCCCGGTACAATGGTAAAAAACTTAATTATAGTAGTGAATTTTATTACCCACTCCACGCAGGGAGGTAAAGGGCTACAAGTGGGGCCCGGGAGGACCGACCTTGGGTTGACGGGCAGTAATTCGGAGGTGTGTTCAGGGCAAATTTGGCCTGTTGGTCTGATTCGGTCCTGCGCCGACTCGGTACTGCGCCGACTCGGTTCTGACTCGCTGGATAGTAAGGCACGGATTCCAAAGGAACATCACCCTCTTGAGGTCTTCTAAAGGCGCCGCTTGGTTGGGACGACGACAGGATGTCCCTGATCGACTCCCTGAAGTGGCGGTTCCAGAAGTTGACTTTTGATAATTTTCCACGAATTATTCCCAGACTGCAATTTCAGACCTGCACAAGAAAAAAATCTGCACGTCTCGACTGCAGGAATTATGTGGCTCAGATCCGGAGGCCGGTCGAGGCGTGGCTAGTACCGTTGGAAAAAGCACTCAAAGAACTACAACATATCTTTTTCACAGCTCCATCCACCAAATGGATTGAAGATGAGAATGACTGTAACACTGTTTTTTTTCTGACCCGGACTGATAGACACATAGGGCAGACTGTGTTTTTCTTGAGACTGACCTTTGACCGAAGGGGCAATGATTTTTTTAGACTCCACGAAAATTATGGTGGAAGGGGGTGTATGCAAAGAACACTGAGAAAGTTTTTGGGATTTTCTGGAAGTTGATAAGGGGGTGAAAAAAATACAAAAAGGTGACTCTGTCCCGTAGATCTGCAGAATGACAGATTACAGGGGGGAGAATAATAAATGCGGGAAAAATACCAAATGAAATCCAAATGATGCAAAACTTGAACTGGAGGTTAGGGGAGATGGACAGAACAAACCCTCAAAATTAGGGCTCGATCAGATAATAAGAACCAGAGATAAAAATCTGGAGATGAGCTTCTATCCTGATGTAGATAGAATCCGGCGATGGTGGTGGCGGCGCGACGGCGGTGCGGCGATAGAAATGGAACTCAGAGGGGCTAAGGAGAATGGGCTTCACACCCTGGAGGGCTGTAGGAAGGAGAAGAACCAGGGAGAGAGGGAGAGGGGAGCACCCATCCTTGGAGCAAATGCCACAATTTTTCTCATTAATTCTACATAAAATGGAAATACATGGTATTTATAGAAAAGTAAAAAAGACATTAACTACCCTTAGATCTAGGGTTAGGAGGGGGTACATAAGGGATAGAACTAATTAGTTCTAATAGGTTTTTTACAAAAATCAAAAATCCCATAAAAAGGGGGGGCGCCCCCTTGACCAAGGGACAAGGTAGGTAGCCTCCTTATGAAATTTTCAACCACTTGTCTCCCATGTGTCCAATTGACCTTCTAGATGCCACCTAGGACTTTGACCAGCTCCACATGGACCCATATGGCTTATGTGGACCAATGGAGAAGGAGTGGGGGCCCCCTTGCTGGACCTACTGATAATTTGGACAAAAACCCAAAGAATCCAAGGGAATGACACATTGGCTTATAAAGCCTTACAATTGCACATATACTTTCCCAAAAAAATAAACTAAAGGACACAAATGCAAATTAAAATGTCAGTGCCCTTGCTCTGATGTCCCCATCAATTCTCCCCGGGTGGGATGAACTCGACCCCGTTGAGTAAGGGGTGCAGCTGCTCGAGTAGCTTCGGCGGATGCGTCACCAAACCTAGAAGCGCGGAGTACGCTCCACTCCAAGTAATCGACACCTGCTCATCCCGTATAGATTTGATATGCACATGCTGTTGGGGAAGAGGCTAGAGGTGGACACTCCGGGGTGGGGTCACTCTCACATGAGGGAAGGCGGCTTGAAGACTCACTAGGAATCACCGCTTGTCCCTTATGTGACTAGATCTGATATGAAGTAGAACTGATCCCAAAGTCCGACAAGTCTCATGCTCGAAAGGGACTAACAACGCGAGCGTGCAAAACCGACGCGACTCGATGTATGCACAGACACACAAGACCCTAGACACACCTAATGTTAGTCCGACCTACGCATAGGCGATGGTGGACCAGGACACCCTAATATGTGCCATGCATACACTAGACGCACTCGATGGTGGACAGAATGGAATCCTAGACATCCTAATAGGTACTACTAATGCATTGGTGACCTATGGGAATTGGGTGGGGAATGGCTAGGAGATCCAAAACTGCCTTCGTCATCACCCCGGGATGTAGGTAAGGCATGCCAACTAGACCGAGGGGTAGGGGTGTGATAGTGAACTCCTTGGAAGAAGTGGAGTGAATGTGATAGCTCGGGAGGTTCACTACCGAATGGGTCAAAAAGATCAAAGAAGGCATGACCCCATGAGATTGATTCCCACAAGTCACGGTCCCAATTGTGAAATTCTTGAAGGTGTGGGTGGTCACCTTCATCTATCATGGTGAATAGGACGGTGGTCATGTGAAAAAAAGAAGATTTATCATGCCCCGAGCCTTATATTACAGAGGAAGTGATGCGGGACGGACTGAGGAGACGACACTACATGAGACGGACACGACTCAACCAGCAACGACACGACTACTAGAGTGACCTTGGCTCGACACTAAGAGCTCCTATAGGCTACACGTCGCTAACAGAAGTGCAAACTCACTCGTCGTCCCATGCGAGGGAAAGCGTGGATCGTGCGCGGTTAAGGAACCGGCAGAGTTCAAGGTAGTCAGACTCACTTCCGGACTCAGATCGAGTCGCGGGACGGGTCACTCTCACGCTCACAGCGGTGACATGGACACACGGGCTAGAATCCTACACTCTCGGCAGCGGCCTAAGACCGTATACTAGCTAAGCAATGTAACGCTAAGAAGTTCGGACTATTACCTCCACGCACCCGGCGTGGCGAAGACAACCCCGGCCGAATTACGGATCCCCGGTTAAACAATTTTACAACAGTACAATGATTTGACCCACTCCACGCAGGGAGGTAAAATGTCACATGTGGGGTCTGGGAATCACGCAACTCGGGTTGACGGGCAGCATCTTGATGTCGCCTGGCGGTGCCGAACTCCGCATTTTCAGACTTTCCGAACGGCAGCTTCTACGGGCCCGCGGGGCCCACGAACGGTGCTGTCCTCCGGATCTGTGGGGGTGGGTCCCACTATGATGGAGACCCCTGGTGGCGCGCCTCCACAGACGGCGGTCGGCCGGAAACACCGATCGGGGGTCGATCAGCCCCGATTCCCAATTGATGAACTAGCTGTCCACGGATTTTGGTTGCTGTCTTCCGGCGCGCGCTCCGGCAAAAACGGCCGCTGCGATCAATCCCGACGTCGGATCGGGACGCATAAGCTATCGTTGAAAAGCTCTCTTCAAATGCTTCAATCTAGACCTAGAGAGATCTGCTGGATCTGGTCGGATCATAACTTTAATGAATTTACAAGTCCCTGTTGTACAGTAACCGAAACCTCAGATTTGCAGGGTACTTGTCTGAGAACCACCATTGACCGCCTAGTAAACCTCCGATTCAGCTCTTGCGCTCTTCTTCAAAGTTGTAGGGGATCAAACCACGGAACTGGGACTTTTTTTGGAATTTGATTTGGAGGTGGTGGTGATTTACTATGATTTTTGGGGTGACTGGTGGTCGGATCTGGGAACGGGGGGACAGAACTGTAGCTGGGACTGAGAACGATTTTTAGAAAATATGAAATGGACGAACCAAACATTGAGAAAAATTGTGGATGAAGGGGTGGATGAGTGGAACCTCCAGTAAAATTGGGCGAACTAGAAGAAATTAAAAAGTGGACCTAAGACATAAAACTCAGGGCGGGGATGAATCTGGACAGAACTCTGGCAGAACCGAAATGGAAGAGTGGACGAAAATCAAAAAATATGAAACGAGATATGAATGGCAAACCAAAATTTTTGTGACGTCCTTGACACCTATAGAACACCCAATAAAATCCCTAGATCTATCTGAGCTCGGGGCTGAGACAGGAAATTCATGGAATCTCCTGTGGTACTGCGCGGGCAGAACTCCATTGACGGCGATGGTGGTGCGGTGGCGGCTCGTGGCGGCGGCGGCGATCGTCGGAACCGATACACGAGGCGTCACACCTCAGAATGGAAGCCTTCACAGCTTCAAGGGGGAGAGGGAGGAGAGAGGAGGGGGGCGCACCAGCCCTTACTTCTTGAATTTGTTTGAATCAAATGGCATTAATTCAAGTAAAATGGAAAATACAAGTTTAAATACCTTACATCTCACATCCATCCACAACCATTGGATCTAGGGGATAGGAATGAAGGGCTGGGATGGCATGTGACACACACACACAAAAAAACAATAAAAAAAAGGGGGGGCGGCCCTTGGACCAAGGAGAGAGGGTGGACTAGGTGGTGGGGGTAGGTGGCCTCCCATGTGGACTTTTCTAGTCCATTGTCTCCCATGTGTCCATTTAGCATTCAAACTTCTAGATGCCCCCATGTGGCATGTTGACTGACCCCACATGGGACCCTAGGCTGAGGTGGCCCAATGGGGTGGGGCCTGGGGGGCCCGTGGGGCCCACGGGGTCCGAATTACACATAAGCCCCTATTACAATCAAAATGGCAAACCGAATGCAACGAAATAAATACAAATTAAACACACATAAAGTCTAACTAAATATAATAAATGGGGAGGCTCAAGGCAGAGTCTCCAGGCTGTCTCTGAGCCAGATGGACGCTGAGGTGGCTCGTGTCGTGCTCCATGTGCAGTACCGGTGGCTCGGCATATCGTGCCGATCAACTGCTCGGGTGTCCGCACCAATTCTCCCCGGGTGGGAGAAACTCGACCCTGTCGAGTAAGGGTCTGCATCGCTCCTGTATCGCTCCAAAAGGTCTGGATCAATCCGCTGCAACTCGCCATGTGTGATCCATGTGTCCTCAGTTGCGGGCCGTCCTCTCCATCGCACTAGGTAGCGCGGGTAAGATCCACTCATGGTAATTGTCACTTGCTCATCCAGTATACGATCGATATGCTCACGCTGCCGTGAAAAAGGGGCTGGAGGTGGAAGTGGACACTCAGGTGTGGGATCACTCTCAAGGGGAGGAGATGCCTCAAAAGGCTCACTAGGGATCACCGTTGGGTCCCTATATGCAACAAGATCCGGTACATTGAAGGTAGAGCTTATACCATATTCCTCGGGCAGGTCCACAACATACGCATTGGATCCAACGCGTTTCAACACTCTAAAGGGACCGGCTCCGCGAGCTTGCAACTTCTTAACGGTTCCAGAGGGAAACCGTTCAGGTCTTACCCTGATCATGACGTACTCGCCCTTATGGAACTCTCGGTGGTGTCGGTGGGCATCGGCTAACTCCTTGTACCGTGCATTGCTGGCCTCAATGTGACGATGGATGTCGTCATGCAAACTCCTAACATGCCTAGCAAACGACTCGGCCGACTCCGACACTCTAGCATGGATAGGCATGGGGACAAGGTCAACGGGTTTCCTAGGCCTACGACCTGTGACAATCTCAAATGGACTCATGCCGGTAGACCTATTCACCGAATCATTGTATGCAAACTCAGCCATAGGTAAAATGAGATCCCAATCCCCAATGCGGTCCTTAACTAGACACCTCAAAAGATCTCCCAGACTCCTATTGACCACCTCGGTCTGACCATCTGTCTGGGGATGATATGCAGTGGAAAACTTAAGGTGAGTACCCATCATATGCCATAGTGTCTTCCAAAAATAGGAAGTGAATCTAACATCACGGTCAGACACTATAGTGCGAGGCAACCCGAACTTGCACACCACATGAGTAAGGAATAGGTGGGCTACCCTAGAAGCATCCTAAGTCTTCGAGCAAGGGATAAAGAGGGCCATCTTCGAGAAACGGTCAACCACCACATAGACCGAATCATGCTTCCTGGAGGTACGTGGCAATCCCAAAACAAAGTCCATACTAACATCCTGCCACGGGGCATCAGGCACGGGAAGAGGTGTATAAAGGCCCGAGCTTTGCTTCTTCATCTTGGCCGTAGCACATGTACGGCACTGAGCCACGATGTTAGCAACATCGCGCTTCAAGCTCGGCCAATAAAATCGATGCTCCACTGCCTCAATAGTCTTGTTCCGACCAAAGTGGCCGGCTAGACCTCCCGCATGTAGTTCCCACACTAAGAAATCTCGAACCGAAGTTCTGGGAACACATAGCCTGCTGCCTCGAAAGAGGTAACCCTCCTGAAGCATATACTCATCAAGGTCTCTCGAGGGTCCGGCCTGGAGGGTGGTAAAAATCTGACCAAAGTTAGGACAATCAACATAGGCCTCCTTCATCTTCTCTAACCCTATGACCTCGGCACTCATGGAGGTAAGCAAACATGCTCGCCGACTCAAGGCATCAGCCACCTTGTTCTCCACTCCAGCCTTATGTTTCATCACAAAGGTGAACTGCTGGAGATACTCGACCCAACGACTATGACGCGAGTTAAGCTTCTTTTGGGAATGGAGGTACCTCAATGCTTCATGATCGGAGTATAGAACAAACTCATGATGTAAAAGATAGTGCCTCCAATGCCTAAGAGCCTGAACAACTGCGTAGAATTCTTTATCATACGTGGAATATCGCAGTTTCGCGTCATTCAGCTTCTCGCTGAAATATGCAATCGGGTGGGACTCCTGACTCAAAACTCCTTCGATCCCAACACCCGATGCATCACAAGAGACCTCAAACACCTTCGAGAAATCAGGCAATCGAAGGATAGGTGTCTGGGTCATGTGCTCCTTGATGTCCTTGAAGGCGGCAGATGCGGCCTTCGTCCATACAAACGTGCCCTTCCAGATGCAATCCGTGATCGGGGCGGTGACGGAGCTAAATCCGCGAATGAAGCGACGGTAGAACGTCGCAAGGCCATGAAAGCTGCGGACATCATGAACCGTACGGGGTTCCGGCCACTCAACAATGGCCCGGACCTTCTCCGGATCGGCGGAGACCCCAGTACTAGACACAATGAAATCCAAGAAGATAAGCTGAGGTGTCATGAAGGCACACTTCTGTGGGTTAGCAAACAACTGCTCTCGCCGAAGAAGTAGACAGACCTGCCGAAGGTGGTCCAAGTGGTCCCCTGTGGTGCGGCTATAGATAAGGATATCATCAAAATACACCACTATAAAGACTCCAATGAAAGGTCGAAGGACCTGAGTCATGAGCCGCATGAAAGTGCTAGGGGCATTGGTCAACCCAAAAGGCATGACCAACCACTCATATAGACCATCCTTGGTCTTAAATGCGGTCTTCCACTCATCACCTGGCCTAATCCTCACCTGATGGTAGCCACTCTTAAGATCGATCTTCGAAAAGATAGTGGCACCTGCCATCATGTCCAGCATGTCATCAAGGTGGGGAATAGGGAACCTGTACTTCACGGTGATTTTGTTGATGACACGACTATCAATGCACATTCTCCACGTGCCATCCTTTTTCGGGGCGAGTAATGCGGGTACAACACATGGACTCATGCTTTCTCGGACAGATCCTCTCTGCACAAGCTCATCAACCTGCCGTTTAAGCTCGGCATGCTCCGTGGGGCTCATTCGATAATGAGGAAGGTTGGGCAAAGAAGAGCCCGGAACAAGGTCGATGGCATGCTGAATATCCCGCATGGGTGGGAGTCCCTCGGGAAGCTCATCGGGAAAAATATCAGCAAACTCCTGCAGAATAGGAACAACCTCGGGTGGGAGCTCACCCTCGGAGTCCTGCTCCACCTCTCGGACCGTAATGGCAAACACCGGAAAGCCCTGACTAAGCTCCTGCTCCAGTTCCCGGGTGCTAATCATCATCAATCTCCTCGTCGAGGGCTCTCCTGGGCCAGAGGTAACGGTCATAGTCCGAGCTGGGGATGGAGTACTGGGCCCGGGTACGGAAGGCTTTGGAGTACTAGGGCCAGTAGGACCCCTGACTGATGGGCTCCTGGGCCGAACGGGGTGGAGGGTGACCCGCTGGCCATCGTGGTAGAAGGTACAGGTGTTCGACCGACCATGGAGTGTGGCATCTCGGTCGAATAAGCACGGCCTACCAAGAATGATACTTCCCACTTCCATGGGGAGAACATCACACCAGATCTCGTCACGGTAGGAGTGGAGCTGCAGCGGGACCAAGCACCGCAGCCTGACCGAAATGGAAGTGGTATCCACCCATGATACCTGATAGGGACAAGGATGGTCTACAGGTGTGAGACCAAGACGAGCGACAGCGTTCGTGGATATTGCATTGATACAACTCCCGCTATCGATGACCACCTTGCAAATTTACTTTCCCAGCCTACAGAATACCTGAAGGATAGTGGTCCGATGCCAGTCATCACTGACCTGTGGCTGGGTGAGGATACATCTGACGACCCCCACGCGGGTATCATCTGACTGCTGGACATCCTGGGTCTCACCTCCCATCTCATAGTACTCGTCAGCTAACTCTTCATCTGCCTCATAGCTGACTAACTCGAGGCCCGTAGGGGTGGTATCCTTGGCCTGTGTGTCCCCAATGTGAAGAGATGGACGGGTGGGACACTGGTTGGCGAAATGGCCAAACCCATTGTAGCGATAACACTGCCGCCGTGATCCACTAGGCTCCCCAATCATAGGTCCTTTACCTTTATCCTCCCGACGGATAGGAGGCGTAGGCAACAAAGGACGTGCAGGAGGTGCGGGTGCCGGTGGACGGACTATGGGTGGGGCCGTAAGATGCTGGGGACGAGGAGGTCCCTCGGGGGTGGAGGACGAGGCCTAGGAGCAAACGGCTCAGGACGAGCGGGCTCCTGAGGTCGAGCCATGGGGACCCTCGGGTACGTGCCAGAAGAGCCACGGGGCTCGACACTATGAAGGGGAAAAGAGCCCAACCGGTGGGGTGACTCGAACTCGGCCTCGAACTGCTCCAATTCGAGAGCAATCTGATATGCCTGCTCCAAAGTGGTGGCATTGCGGCGAAAGAGTTCATAGTGATAATTGGGCCGCAAACCTCTCCGAAAGCGGGATATCGTCATGGTGCTCTCTTCCGTGACCCCGCACCGCAAATAATACTCATCGAACTCGGCGGTGTACTCGGTCACGGATCGGTTCCCTTGGGAGATGCTTTGCCACTTGTCTATGAGACGTTGGCGATATGAGGCAGGAAGGTACTTCTCCTTCAACTTGGTTTTCATATCATCCCAAGTACCGATCTGGGGTTGACGTCGCTGGTTGAGCAGGCTCTCCACATTGATCCAATAAGTTTGGGCCTGCCCTTGCAACTTCATCTTTGCGTATCGGACTCTTCGATGGTCCGTCATCTCAAACCACTCGAAGTACCGGTCCATGCCGGCCTCCCAATCTAAATACACCCTAGGGTCCAAGGACCCGCTAAAAGTGGGAGGGTCCGCACGCACACCCCTAAGAATGTAGTCGTCATCCTCGTCATCACGATTCCGTCGTTGATGACGACGACCGTTACCCCCGTGATCATTGTCGGAGGCATAATCATCCACTATAGGCGCCTGTTGCCTCCCGACATCCTCCACCTGAGCCCTTGGCACAGCGGGTTGCTGCACCGGCTCTTGTTGGCCGTTCGTCGGCGCGGGTTGCGCCGCTACTGGGCCCCTCTATAGGACGGCAATCCTCCCAACAAGGCCTTGAATGGACTGCTCCGAAACCCCGGCCCGATCCTCGAGGACCTTCATCTGCCCTTCTAGACGCGTCCCTATGCCATCCATACGCATGTCTAAACGATCTATGATGGCCCGAAACATCTCGGCCGTGGAAGACTCATCGGAACTACGGGCTCGGGACTCCGCCATAGGTGGTGGTGGCGAGTACTGGGTACCTCGACGGGTGGGCATGCAACTGACACATGACCTAGAAGACACCGACGAATGCAAACACACACTAAATGATGCACTTAGACCTAAACCCATATCCGGTACGGGGCGGAGTTAATCGATCCGAAGATCACTCCCGCAAGTGTGCGACCTCCCGGTAGGCGTAGCCTAACGTTCGGACAACACCTTTTAAGCTACCGAATTAGCGGGATGAAATGCAATTTAAAACACACTTTTTTTTGTTTTGAAAATAATGATGATCCTAGACTTGACTTAGACCATGATGCATGCAAGACTTATGCAATGACTACCCTAGACTCGACTTGCTCTGAGACCAAACTGATGTGGGACGGACTGAGGAGACGACACTACATGAGACGGACACGACTCAACCAGCAACGACACGACTACTAGAGTGACCTTGGCTCGACACTAAGAGCTCCTATAGGCTACACGTCGCTAACAGAAGTGCAAACTCACTCGTCGTCCCATGCGAGGGAAAGTGTGGATCGTGCGCGGTTAAGGAACCGGCATAGTTCAAGGTAGTCAGACTCACTTCTGGACTCGGATCGAGTCGTGGGACGGGTCACTCTCACGCTCACAGCGGTGACATGGACACACGGGCTAGAATCCTACACTCTCGGCAGCGGCCTAAGACCGTATACTAGCTAAGCAATGTAACGCTAAGAAGTTCGGACTATTACCTCCACGCACCCGGCGTGGCGAAGACAACCCCGGCCGAATTACGGATCCCCGGTTAAACAATTTTACAACAGTACAATGATTTGACCCACTCCACGCAGGGAGGTAAAAGGTCACATGTGGGGTCTGGGAATCACGCAACTCGGGTTGACGGGCAGCATCTTGATGTCGCCTGGCGGTGCCGAACTCCGCGTTTTCGGGCTTTCCGAACGGCAGCTTCTACGGGCCCGCGGGGCCCACGAACGGTGCTGTCCTCCGGATCTGTGGGGGTGGGTCCCACTGTGATGGAGATCCCTGGTGGCGCGCCTCCACAGACGGCGGTCGGCTGGAAACACCGATCGGGGGTCGATCGGCCCCGATTCCCAATTGATGAACTAGCTGTCCACGGATTTTGGTTGCTGTCTTCCGGCGCGCGCTCCGGCAAAAACGGCCGCTGCGATCAATCCCGACGTCGGATCGGGAGGCATAAGCTATTGTTGGAAAGCTCTCTTCAAATGCTTCAATCTAGACCCAGAGAGATCTGCTGGATCTGGTCGGATCAGAACTTTAATGAATTTACAAGTCCCTGTTGTACAGTAACTGAAACCTCAGATTTGCAGGGTACTTGTCTGAGAACCACCATTGACCGCCTAGTAAACCTCCGATTCAGCTCTTGCGCTCTTCTTCAAAGTTATAGGGGATCAAACCACGGAACTGGGACTTTTTTTGGAATTTGATTTGGAGGTGGTGGTGATTTACTATGATTTTTGGGATGACTGGTGGTCGGATCTGGGAACGGGGGGACAGAACTGTAGCTGGGACTGAGAACGATTTTTAGAAAATATGAAATGGACGAACCAAACATTGAGAAAAATTGTGGATGAAGGGGTGGATGAGTGGAACCTCCAGTAAAATTGGGCGAACTAGAAGAAATTAAAAAGTGGACCTAAGACATAAAACTCAGGGCGGGGATGAATCTAGACAGAACTCTGGCAGAACCGAAATGGAAGAGTGGACGAAAATCAAAAAATATGAAACGAGATATGAATGGCAAACCAAAATTTGTGTGACGTCCTTGACACCTATAGAACACCCAATAAAATCCCTAGATCTATCTGAGCTCGGGGCTGAGACAGGAAATTCGTGGAATCTCCTGTGGTACTGCGCGGGCAGAACTCCGTTGACGGTGATGGTGGTGCGGTGGCGGCTCGTGGCGGCGGCGGCGATCGTCGGAACCGATACACGAGGCGTCACACCTCAGAATGGAAGCCTTCACAGCTTCAAGGGGGAGAGGGAGGAGAGAGGAGGGGGGCGCACCAGCCCTTACTTCTTGAATTTGTTTGAATCAAATGGCATTAATTCAAGTAAAATGGAAAATACAAGTTTAAATACCTTACATCTCACATCCATCCACAACCATTGGATCTAGGGGATAGGAATGAAGGGCTGGGATGGCATGTGACACACACACACAAAAAAACAATAAAAAAAGGGGGGGCCCTTGGACCAAGGAGAGAGGGTGGACTAGGTGGTGGGGGTAGGTGGCCTCCCATGTGGACTTTTCTAGTCCATTGTCTCCCATGTGTCCATTTAGCATTCAAACTTCTAGATGCCCCCATGTGGCATATTGACTGACCCCACATGGGACCCTAGGCTGAGGTGGCCCAATGGGGTGGGGCCTGGGGGGCCCGTGGGGCCCACGGGGTCCGAATTACACATAAGCCCCTATTACAATCAAAATGGCAAACCGAATGCAACGAAATAAATACAAATTAAACACACATAAAGTCTAACTAAATATAATAAATGGGGAGGCTCAAGGTAGAGTCTCCAGGCTGTCTCCGAGCTAGATGGACGCTGAGGTGGCTCGTGTCATGCTCCGTGTGCGGTACCGGTGGCTCGACGTATCGTGCCGATCAACTGCTCAGGTGTCCGCACCAGGAAGACTAACTCGGGGAGCGCGAACAGTCGACATGGTAAGCCTCTTACGAGCAAGAACGATCAGAGAGTAAGATAATCACACACATAAATACAATTGCACAATATTACTCAAACTCTAACTTTATTTCAAAATAATCAAGTACAACCACTAATTCAATTTCCATTATGCACTAGACTCAAGAAATAGGAAAATTACATAGACTCAATCTAAACAATATATACTTTCCTAAGTCTTTACTCACATCTTGACAATACTTTCATTCGCTCTCGGACCCGCTACTTGTATAACCCGAATCCGAATTCGAATCACTTCCATCTCCTGATAAGATTGGAAATAGGTAATGAGCACACTTGCCCAGTAGGTATCTTCGCATCAACATGAAGGCACTATTAAAGTAATTAACAATTTAGCTCTAAAGAATGAGGTAAAAATCACGCGAATGCGATCAATCATGCGATTAAACCAAAGTAACAAGATGATCATGTAAGTTAGAATGAGAACAAATATGAACTAGTAAGAATGTAACAAGAACATGATATTGACCTTTCATGAACAAGAATGTATCGAGAATGTACTAGCAAGCCACATAATCATCACTCCAGTATCTTTTGCTTATGAGCAAGTACTTCGTGAATTTCTGTGGAATATCAAGCAAGAAAGTCATGTACAAGAATGTCATGTCGTGCCGTAGATTTTCACTTATTTATAGAGAAAGTACTCCCAGCGCAATGCGACGCCAGTAGCATCATACCCCATGGTTTATAAAATAGTATGTTTCGGACAATCAGTCGAGGGGCCTAGCATAGTGCCCTTGAACATAATCAGTGCTCGATCGCATCTTCAAGTATAAATCAAGCTTTTTCCACACATGTAACAATAAAGTATGGCCAAGAATATAATGAGTTCAAATAAGCTCATGATAACAATAATTCAATGAATGAAAGCTTAAATAAGAATCATGAAAAATCAAGAATGACTTAAGCAAGGTTATGCATATGGAAATAAATCTGCAACATAACGATACGTTCTTTATCTTCCATTCATTATATTAGGTTTCTTGATCAATATGATAAGTTCTATATCATTAATAGTCCATCTAGAAACCTTGGAATATCAACCCTTAGTCCACCTTGGGTTAAAATACTCAAGTAGTGTGACGGTCGTGTACTGGGCCGTTACATGATGTGACGCTCCAATATTGGGCCGTTACATTAGTCTGAATCTAGAACCAAGAAATCGGACTCAGTGGAATGTGACGGTCGTATATTGGGCCGTTACTTGTGCCTGACGGTCCAACATAGAGCCGTTACATTACTGATAATCAAAATCATCGATAGTGTAATCTAATCAATGTGCTTTAATGGGATAATCAACTCAGCGTCCTATTGGGAATCCCAGGCTCGCGGAGAATTACGGAGGCCTTGAAACAAGATTTCCTAGTCCTTTGGAAGGAATATCCAATAGAGAGGTCCCCATGTCCAAGAATAGTGTTCCTATAGTGCAAAGTGAACTAATGGACAACATATCAGAATATGTGCCATATACTTAAAGAAATGACTCTATAGATAGGAAAGAATGTGTAACATTATGAAACCAAGATAAAACTCCGTCAATACAACTTTGGAAAATCATGATTTAGAATACAAAACTATAGAGTTTTAGCCAATGAAATTAGCATAACTTAAAATAACCTAAGACACATTAATCATGAAATTTGATTATGAATCAGAAACTAAACTCAAAGTCATGATAATAGGTCCAAACTTAGCTATCTAAGCTTATTCGTAAGTAAACTTAACTGGTTATTATTCTGCCTTGGGCTGACAGAACACAGGTGTCCGACGGTCTAGGATAGGTGCGTTATAGTGTGTGACGGTTTATCGAGGGGCCGTTACAGTGGTGTAACGCTCCTGCTAGGGTGCGTCAGAGACAATAGAACAAATAAAAGCATAACATGATGTGACGGTCTATCGTAAGGCCGTTACATTCATGTGACGGTCTTACGTTGGTGCGTCAGAGGATCCGCTGGCAGTAAACTAAGTAAAGGTTTATGAAAACATAACATGCTTGGAAATCAACATACTACCACTGTCCTAGTCATGAAAACGAAGTATAGGCCAACTATATGCATATGTTTAGTGAATAGACAGGATAATATCTTTTAAATTTCCATTTAGGGCTAAGAAATGCATGAATGTATAGAATAATGAAATCATGAAATTCTTAGTCTATAATGCATGAAATCAAACACAATCATAGGGCTTTTATTCCTAATAAGTTATTTTTTCCAATCATGAGATAACCTACCTCTTCTAGAACCTTGAAACTTTGAATTTGATGCTAGGTGCTACCCTTAGTCCCTTGTACTTCTTGTGATAAATCAGCAACTTCAATCTGCTCTATTTCCTCAGCCTCTTCACCTAAGGATGTGAAATTTTGAGGGTAAGAAGATGAAACTATTAGGAATAAAAAGTTCTAAAGGATCATACTCTAATTACCTCATTTAGTCATCCTAATCTCTAGATCTTCAGAGGACTTGCGTTCAGATTCCTGGGTTGCTAAGGTTGAATCAGTAACTTTGGAAGCTTCTATCTCCTTGGTTGCTTGATCTCCTAGCATGAAATTTCGAGAACCATTAGTCTAAAGTATACTAAAGAAAAGCTTCTAAAGAACTTACCCGAATTTATGACTCCTTACCTTGATTCTTCACGAGCGAAAAGTAAGGGTCGCTCAGTTCAGAACTAGGTCCTATTTATAGGGTTTTGACTAGGGTTTGAAGATTAGATCGATTCTAGAGTCCTTAATTTGCCAGAACCTAATCCCTAAGAGTCCTTAGTAATGTTATAAACTTCCCTAAGTCGATCTCTTGTAGATAGGATTTCAAAGTTCCAATCTTTTTACAATTTCCTCACCTTACGGAATCTGTAGGATGTAACGGTCGTGTCTAGGTGCGTTACAGGGCTGTGGCGGTCGCCCGATAGACCGTTACATGTAACGTATATAGAGTTTTAATTTGATAAAACTCTTTTATTTGTTTATTCATATAATTATCTTATATAATTAGTATTTATCCTTAAAATACGTGAATAAGCCAATTACCGTGCTAGAATATGGGCCAAACTTAATGGGCTTAGTCCATTAACCTTTTGGACAATAATTAGATAGGCTAGGTTAAATAATTAGCCTAATTGAGCCTTATAATGACTTATTAATCCAATAATCCTTCATTAATTTATTTAGGCCTTTATAATTTCCAAAAAACTATTTTATAATTTAAAAATTATATATATATATATATTCTGGGGTACTACACCCTCCCCCACTTAGAAGAATTTGGTCCCCAAATTCAATATATGGATTTCGGAGAGTGTACTTACAGTTAAATAATTCTGGAAATCTTTTCCGCATGGCTCTTCGGTTTCCCAAATTGCTTCATATGGCGATGTTTTCTTCCATTGAATCTTGACCATAGGAATAACTTTATTTCTTAGTTGACGCACTTCCCATTCCAGAATCTTTATTGGCATTTGTTCATATGTCTTGTCCTTCTAAATTTCCAGATTGTCATAAGTAATAATATGGTGGGGATCATATACATACTTCTTCAGCATAGAGACGTGAAATACGTCATGAACTCCTGCTAATTGTGGAGGTAAAGCCAGTTTGTAAGCCACTTCACCAATCCGTTCAAGAATTTCAAATGGGCCTATGAATCTTGGAGTTAGCTTTCCTTTAATGCCAAATCTTCGAATACCATGACCTGGACAAACTTTTTAAATATACATGATCTCCTACTTTGAAACTCCAAGTCACGTCTTCGATTGTCAGCATAAGACTTTTGCCTATCTTGTGCCATCTTCATTCTTTCTTGAATGAGCTTGATCTTCTCGGTAGAATCGCTTATAAGGTCGGGGCCTAGAAATTACTTTACCCCTATTTCGTTCCAGCATATTGCTGATCGACAGCTTTTTCCATATAAAGCTTCAAAAGGTGTCATTCGTATGCTAGCCCGATAGCTATTGTTATATGCAAACTCTACTAGAGGCAAGTGATCATGCCAACTACCTCCAAAGTCGATAGCACAAGTCATGAGCATATCTTCTACTACTTGATTTGTTCTTTCTATTTGACCATCTGTTTGTGGATGAAAAGCTGTGCTGAAATTCAATCTAGTCCGTAGTGAATGTTGTAGACCCTTCCAGAATTGTGATGTGAATCGAGGATCTCTATCGGATATAATAGTGATGGGGACACTATGTAGTTTGACAATCTCCTTTATGTATAATGCTGCTAGGATATCCATAGACCATCGACTCTTTATTGGTATGAAGTGTGCGGATTTAGTCAATCGGTCTATGATTACCCATATTCCATCGTGTCCACCTCTGGTCTGGGGTAAACCCATAATAAAGTCCATCCCTATACTCTCCCATTTTCATTCGGGAATACTCAAGGGGTGTAATTTACCTGCGAGTCTAAAATGCTCTGCCTTTACTTGTTGGCAGGTGAGACAGCGAGACACGAAATCAAGTATTTCTTTCTTCATATTGGGCCACCAGAAATTTCTTTTGAGATCTTGATACATCTTTGTTCCTCTTGGATGAATTGTGTATTTGGAATTATGCACTTCATCTAGGATTAGTTTCTTCGTAGCCTCATGATCTGGTACACATATTCGGCCCTTAAATAATAATCTTTCGTCATTGGAAATAGAAAAATCCGGCCTTTGTTCCATATTGGCTTTAATTTTCAGTAATATAGGATCATCATTTTGCAGCTTGACCAGATCTTCTATCAATGTAGGTTGAGCTCAGATATTAGCTATGAAACAATCTTCTTACTTTATGTCAATATCTAAGTTCAACTGGGCAAATTGAGGAACAAGGTTAGTTACACTTATCATAAGACTTGATAGCATACCCATTGGTTTTCTGCTGAGTGCATCTGCTACAGCATTAGCCTTGCCAGGATGATATTTTATAGCAAAATCAAAGTCTTTGAGATATTCTAACCACCTCCTCTGCCTCATGTTAAGCTCCTTTTGAGAGAATAAATATTTCAAGCTTTTATGGTCCGAGTAGACCGTGAACTTTTCTCCATAAAGATAATGACGCCAAATTTTCAAGGTGAAAATAACCGCTGCTAATTCTAGATCATGTGCGGGAGAGTTTTCCTCGTGACGTTTCAATTGTCTTGAAGAAAAATAGATTACTTTTCTATTCTGCATGAGAACGCATCCTAAGCCAATGCCAGACGCATCTGTATACACTTTGAATCCACCACCCTCCATTGGTAGTGATAAAATAGGAGCTGTTGTAAGATGATTCTTAAGAGTTTAGAAACTCTTCTCACATTCCTCTGACCAGACAAAAGGATTTTCTTTTCTTGTGAGTCTAGTTAAAGGAACCGTAATTTTTGAGAAGTCTTTAATGAATCTCCTATAATAACCAGCTAGACCCAGAAAGCTTCTTACTTCTGATACAGTCGTTGGCCGACTCCAATTCTTGACAGCTTCTACCTTAGAAGGATACATAGCAATACCTTCTTTTGAAATAATGTGGCCTAAGAATGAGACTTCCTCGAGCCAGAATTCACACTTATTAAGTTTGGCATAAAGCTTGTGCTCTCTAAGTGTTTGTAAAGCTATTTTCAAATGTTGTTCATGTTCCTCTTTCATCTTGGAATATATCAAGATGTCATCAATGAAGACGACGATGAACTGGTTCAGATATGGCTGGAAGACATTGTTCATAAGTTGCATGAATGCTGCTGGGGCATTAGTTAACCCAAACGGCATCACTATGAATTCATAGTGGCCATAACGAATTCGAAAAGCCGATTTATAAATGTCCTCTTCTTTAATTCTAAGCGGATGATAACCTGATTTGAGGTCAATCTTAGAGAAATATTTTACTCCTGAAAGCTGATTGAAGAGCTCATTAATACGTGGCAACGGATACTTATTTTTAATTGTGAGTTGATTCAGTCGCCGGTAATCGATGCATAGCCTGAGAGAACCATCCTTCTTCTTGACAAATAGAACCGGCGCACCCCAAGGGGATGTGCTAGGTCTGATGAAACCCTTGTCCAGAAGTTCCTGCAACTGCTTCTTCAATTCCTTGAGTTCTGTGGGGGACATCCTGTAAGGGGCTATAGAAACAGGTGCTGCTCCCAAAATGAGTTCAATAGTGAAGTTCACTTCCCTCTCGGGCGATAAACTGGGTAATTCGGACGAAAACACATCGAGGAACTCATTTACAATAGGAATGTCTGCTAAGATAATCTCCTTAGATTCGGTGATAATTACGGAAGCAAGAAAAGTTTCACATCCTTACGAGATAAGTTTGCAAGTGTGAAGAGAAGATATGATAGTAGGATGCTTCTTGTACTTGATGCCAAGAAAAGAGAATCTTGGAAGATCGGGCTTTTGAAAGGATATAATCTTATTTCAGAAATTGATATAAGCATCATGATCTACAAGCCAGTCTACCCCTAAAATGGCATCATAACATTTCATGTCAAGGCATACTAGGTTTGCGGGGAGATCATGATCTTCTACCATCACTTCGCTATCAGGATAATAGTTGGTAAGCTTTGTTCCAGAACCTAAGGGTGTGGAAATAGCAAGATCTGAAGGTAAGGGAACTGATGCGATTGGTAATGTTTTAGCAAAAGTAGCGGAGATAAAAGAATGAGAGGCACCAGTATCAAATAGTACAAATGCAGGACGAGAACAAATTTGAAGAGCACCTTCCATAAGCCCATCATCCCAATCTACACGATGAGCCATTTGTAAAATGAAGTACTTAAGAGAAATATAACAACTTGTTATTTCTCATGAAATTGGAATGAAAAATCCATCTTAAGGCTAATTAATTATCTTATCCCGGGCTCTACCCAATTCTCAAACGGGTATGGAATTTCTTCCTTAGTTCATAGGTAGGGGTCCTTAAATCTTGGACTTATCCTATGACATGATTCTTCTTCCTAAGTCCTGAGACTTAGGCTCTGATACCAACTTAACTGTCACGCCCCGAGCCTTATATTACAGCGGAAGACTAACTCGGGGAGCGTGAACAGCCGGCATGATAAGCCTCTTGCGAGCAGGAATGATCAGAGCGCAAGACAATCACACACATAAATGCAATTGCACAATATTACTCAAACTCCAACTTTATTTCAAAATAATCAAGTACAACCACTAATTCAATTTCCATTATGCACTAGACTCAAGAAATAGGAAAATTACATAGACTCAATCTAAACAATATAGACTTTCCTAAGTCTTCACTCTCATCTTGACAATACTTTCATTCGCTCTCGGACCCACTACTTGTATAACCCGAATCCGAATTCGAATCACTTCCATCTCTTGAAAAGATTAGAAATAGGTAATGAGCACACTTGCCCAATAGGTATCTTCACATCAACATGAAGGCACTATTAAAGTAATTAACAATTTAGCTCTAAAGAATGAGGTAAAAATCATGCGAATGCGATCAATCATGCGATTAAACCAAAGTAACAAGATGATCATGTAAGTTAGAATGAGAACAAATACGAACTCGTAAGAATGTAACAAGAACATGATATTGGCCTTTCATGAACAAGAATGTACTAGCAAGTCACATAATCATCACTCCAGTATCTTTTGCTTATGAGCAAGTACTTCGTGAATTTCTGTGGAATATCAAGCAAGAAAGTCATGTACAAGAATGTCATGTCGTGCCGTGGATTTTCACTTATTTATAGAGAAAGTACTCTCAGCACAATGCGATGCCAGTAGCATCATACCCCATGGTTTATAAAATAGTATGTTTCCGACAATCAACCGAGGGGACTAGCATAGAGCCCTTGAACACAATCAGTGCTCGATCACATCTTCAAGTATAAATCAAGATTTTTCCACGCATGTAATAATAAAGTATGGCCAAGAATATAATGTGTTCAAATAAGCTCATAATAACAATAATTCAATGAATGAATGCTTCAATAAGAATCATGAAAATTCAAGAATGACTTAAGCAAGGTTATGCTTATGGAAATAAATTGGCAGCATAACGATATGTTATTTATCTTCCATTCATTATATTAGGTTTCTTGATCAATATGATAAGTTCTAGATCATTAATAGTCCATCTAGAAACTTTGGAATCTCAACCCTTGGTCCACCTTGGGTTAAAATACTCAAGCAGTGTGACGGTCGTGTACTGGGCCGTTACATGATGTGACGCTCCAGTATTGGGCCATTACATTAGTTTGAATCTAGAACCAAGAAATCAGACTCAGTGGAATGTGACGGTCGTATATTGGGCCGTTACTTGTGCCTGACGGTCCAACATAGAGCCGTTACATTACTGATAATCAAAATCATCGATAGTGTAATCTAATCAATGGGCTTTAATGGTACAACCAACTCGGCGTCCTAGTGGGAATCCCAGGCTCGCGGAGAATTACGGAGGCCTTGAAACAAGATTTCCTAGTCCATTGGAAGGAATATCCAATAGAGAGGTCCTCATGTCCAAGAATAGTGTTCCTATAGTGCAAAGTGAACTAATGGACAGCATACCAGAATATGTGCCATATACTTAAAGAAATGACTCTATAGATAGAAAAGAATGTGTAACATTATGAAACCAAGATAAAACTCCGTCAATACAACTTTGGAAAATCATGATTTAGAATACAAAACTATAGAGTTTTAGCCAATAAAATTAGCATAACTTAAAATAACCTAAGACACATTAATCATGTAATTTGATTATGAATCAGAAACTAAACTCAAAGTCATGATAATAGGTCCAAACTTAGCTATCTAAGCTTATTTAAAAGTAAACTTAACTGGTTATTATTCTTCCTTGGGCTGACAGAACACATGTGTCTGACGGTCTAGGATAGGTGCATTACAGTGTGTGACGGTTTATCGAGGGGCCGTTACAGTGGTGTTATGCTCCTACTTGGGTGCGTCAGAGAGAATAGAACAAATAAAAGCATAACAGGATGTGACGGTCTATCGTAAGGCTGTTACATTCATGTGACGGTCTTACGTTGGTGCGTCAGAGGATCTGCTGGCAGTAAACTAAGTAAAGGTTTAAGAAAACATAACATGCCTAGAAATCAACATACTACCACTGTCCTAGTCATGAAAATGAAGTATAGGCCAACTATATGCATAGGTTTAGTGAATAGACATGATAATATCTTTTAAATTTCTATTTAGAGCTAAGAAATGCATGAATGTATAGAACAATGAAATCATGAAATTCTTAGTCTATAATGCACAAGCACAATCAGAGGGCTTTTATTCCTAACAAGTTGTTTTTACCAATCATGAGATAACCTACCTCTTCTAGAACCTTAAAACTTCGAATTTGATGCTAGGTGCTACCCTTAGTCCCTTATACTTCTTGTGATAAATCAGCAACTTCAATCAGCTCTATTTCCTCAGCCTCTTGACTTAAGGATGTGAAATTTTGAGGGTAAGAAGATGAAACTATTGGGAACAAAAAGTTCTAAAGGATCGCACTCTAATTACCTCGTTTAGTCGTCCTAATCTCTGGATCTTCAGGGGACTTGCGTTCAGATTCCTGAGTTGCTAAGGTTGAATCAGCAACTTTGGAAGCTTCTATCTCCTTGGTTGCTTGATCTCCTAGTACGAAATTTGGAGAACCATTAGTCTAAAGTATACTAAAGAAAAGCTTCTAAAGAACTTACCCGAATTTATGACTCCTTACCTTGATTCTTCACGAGCCAAAAGTAAGGGTCGCTGTCACGCCCCGATGCGGAATCTCGGGATGTACGGTTAGGGGCAAGCGAGCAATAATTCCGAACCATTGCAAACCATTGCACAAAAGGTTGGAAAGGATAATAATCAGAGTTTTATTGATAATAAAGTTGAGTACACTGGGTAGAACAACTACATCCAAATAATAAGCAAAATACTAGAACAATCTCTCACTAATACTAAGGGTACAAACTGACTCAATAAACTAAAACTATCTCTTGATATCACTCCAGTCCATTCCCGACAAGTTCATCACCTGGAAAGAGGGGAAAAGTAGGAGTGAGCTAAACGCGCTCAGTAGATAACCACAAACTGGTTTACGTAATTAACCATTGATTTCCAATTTATATGAAATGCAGTAAATAAAGAATGACGATACGATAAAAGAAACAATGTAAAAGATATCTTGTAAGGTTAAGAAATATAACAATTTACCAAGTAATGAACAAGTAAAGTAACAGTAGAGAATTTGGCCAGCAAGTATGTTACACATGTAACCAAGTAAATACGCACGAGTCAAGTAACAAGAGTTTGTCATAGACGTAACATGTCAAGTCAAGTATTCGGGTGCAATGCCTCACCCTGTCATAAACATCCCAATGGGCTCAATATATTTTCGGGCGCTCTCCCCAGGACCAGACCGGGCCCTTATGATGCGTTGGCATTTCATTTCAATTGGATCACCGATCCCCCGTCTAGACATAGTCAATTATGGCCAATATAATCAGATGAATTTCTGTCGGGTACAAGATGTAAAGGACGACACTCGCCTCCTTTGATTCAAGAGTATAACCACGATGAAAAACCCAAAACAAGGTAGTCGTACGGCAAACACCAGGCCATACTCACATGAGTAACGAGTCACGGGGCCAAGAATGAACGGTTGACAGTAAGCCGTTCGAGAGAGAGAAGTAAATTCCGAAGAACGAATATACGAACCATTCGGGTCGTATTTTAAGAAATACGGTTCAAGAGAATCCGTATTAAGCATAACGATAATATCTAATTATAAGATATTTTATGCAAAATAGTCACCGGGTTGCCAATAACAATTAAACCAACCAATTTCAGTTTAATGTCCATTGATCAATTCCGGGCTCAAATATGACCGAAGATTATCCAAGGGTAATCGATCAATTAATCAAGTTAAAACAATAGTCATGATGTAACCGTAATTTACCACGGTAAAAATGTTCTACGGTAAAAAAAAACTGTAAAGTTTACCGGATGGAGTGTCCGGCTAATTGGTCAAAGACTTGCCATAAGTCGGCCAGTAATTTTCTAGTTTACAGTAATTTACAGAAATTACCTATGGTAAAGTTTAACTATTTACCATACTTATTCAATTTATCCAAAGTTACAAGTGAATTTCAATGATTTTCACTTTAAACAATTTATCAAAATAGATATTGCAAATAACAGAAATTTACTCATGTCATTATCTGTTATTTATGTGGATTGTCAATTTTTACTAATTAACATTGTTAAATGGGTCAAATAGCAAAAAAAATCAGTTTTCTGGAAGTTAAACGGATGACAGTGAGCCGTTAAACCTACTGGCTGTAAAACGGTTATCATTGGGCCATTTTATACAAGGCGGGCGGTTCTAATTGGGCCGTTTGTATAAGTCGGGCGGGCAGTTCTGAGCCGTCTAAGAGATAAAGCGGTCCGGTTGGAACCGTTAATCCCTGTAACACGGGAATAGCGAAACAGAAGCATAAATCCGGCGTTTTATGCATTTGAGTACGTAAATAAATGGAAAAGCATGGTTTCTACAAGCTAACATGATGCCCTTTCATTCCATTTATCAAATTCAAGGTTTGTGCCATGGTTACCTACCTTAACCGATGAAATAAGGAAAGATAAATGGGGAAGAAGATGAACAGTAGACTTGCAGAGCTTCTTCACAGCAGCAAGAACCCTTTTGTGTTTAAGAAATGTTTAAGGGGGGGCTTCCTCTACTTATAGGTTTGGAAGAGGAGTGTTTAATCTTCACACACGGTTTGGTCAGAGCCGCAAAATCCTTTGCATTGTTGACAACGTGTTTCTGCCAACCAAAACACGGTTTCACGTGTTTCTCAAGGTAAGGTTAGCCTAATCTAAGCCTAATCCAAAAGATTAAGGAATGGTTAACTAAGACCTCAATTTAATGTTACTAAATGATTTTTAATGAATTGGACCCAAAAGACAAAATTACTAATGAAGACATGCTATTTCATAATATGATTTTTATGGAATTTTATCACGAGGTTTATTGTTAATCTCCCAATCTTAAGATTAAAATAATAATTTAACCCAATGTTCAACGGTTTAGTCGATAGAGAGAGTTTCTGATTTTTACCGATGAAACTTCAGAAGACAAAGTTGCTAAGAAAAATACCCTCTATTAGATGTGATTTTTACAGATTTTTCTAAGGTAGTTGTATTTTCGTATGAATAGTGTTTTCCGCGTTTTTAAGTCAGGCTTAAATCGCTGATTAAGCCATGTAAATGATTTTATTAGGGTCAAGTACAGAAGACCAAAGTGTTTACCATGGTCTTTACTAATTAACTACCATTTTTTGGAATTTTTATATGATAGTCAAAAATTTTACTATTTACTATTTACCACAGTCACTATTCAACATTTACTATTTACGAAATTTAATATTTGTACAGAAACTCGGGGTCTTACACCCTCCCCCACTTAAAGAATTTGGTCCTCCAAATTCACTGGAGCAAAATATAATAGCTTACCTAGAATAGATCGGGATAACGCTTCCGTATGGCATCCTCGGATTCCCATGTAGCTTCCTCTATTCCACGCCGACTCCATTGGATTTTAACCATTGGTATGGAACGATTTCGAAGTTGTTGCTCTTTCCGATCCAGAACCTTCACTGGTCTTTCTTCATAAGATAGATCCTTCTTAAATTCAAAGTCCACATGTTGAATGATGTGACTAGGGTCGTACACGTATTTCCGAAGCATAGATACATGGAATACGTTATGTACACCATATAATTGAGGAGGTAAGGCAAATCTATAGGCGACTTCACCCACTCGATCAAGGATCTCAAATGGACCAATATACCTTGGGCTTAACTTGCCATGAATACCGAATCAACGAATACCTCTTGAAGGAGAGACTTTTAAGAACACATGCTCGCCAATTTGAAATTCCAAATCTCTTCTTCTATTATCAGCATAGCTCTTTTACCTCGATTGAGCCACAAGTAACCGGTCTCGGATAATACGAATATTTTGTGATGACTCCGAGATAAGATCCGGTCCAAGCCATTGCTTCTCGCCAACCTCATCCCAACATAATGGAGAACGACAGCTCCTTCCATACAAAGCCTCGAAAGGTGTCATCTGTATGCTGGATTGATAACTATTGTTGTAGGCGAATTCTATCAATGCTAAATGATCGCTCCAACTTCCACCGAAGTTGATCATACAAGCTCTCAACATATCTTCCACTATTTGATTAGTTCTCTCGGTCTGTCCATCTGTTTGCGGATGAAATGCAGTGCTAAAATTCAGACGGGTACCAAGAGATTCTTGCAATCCTTTCCAAAAATGAGAAGTAAATCTCGGATCTCTATCGGATATAATGTTGACTGGGATACCATGAAGCCTAACCACTTCCTTTAAATATAATGCTGCCAGCACATTGACTGTCCACTTAGACTTAATAGATAAGAAATGTGCGGATTTAGTCAGTCGATCCACAATTACCCATATAGCATCATAACCACCTCGAGTCTTAGGAAGGCCCAGAATGAAATCCATACCAATACTCTCCCACTTCCGTTGGGGTATATCAAGTGGTTTCAATTTACCTGCCGGTCTGAAATGCTCGGCCTTTACTTGTTGACAAACAAGACATGTACTCACGAAATTTGTAATTTCCCTTTTCATGTTCGGCCACCAAAATGACCTTTTCAAATCCTTGAACATCTTAGTGCCTCCCGGATGGATAGTATATTTGGATCTATGGGCTTCTTCAAGAATCCGATTCTTTATATTAGCCTCATTCGGTACACAAGTTCTACCTTGAAATAATAATCTTCCATCATCGGCTATCGAGAAATCTGGTCTGCTACTCAAGCTTTCCTTAATCTCGACTAGCTCGGGATCAATATCTTGCAATAACTTGATTTCTACCAACAATTCGGGCTTCAGTTGCAACTGGGAAATTAATATCCGGTCATTATCAATATTGATATCCAGACTAGCCATTTGCTCCAATAATTTCCATTCATGTAACATAAGACTAGATATCTTAGCCACAGGCTTCCGACTTAAAGCATCAGCAACCACATTACCTTTGCCCGGGTGATACTTAATAGAAAAGTCGAAATCCTTTATATACTCCAACCATCTTCTTTGTCTCATGTTCAATTCCTTTTGAGAAAATAAGTATTTCAGACTTTTGTGATCCGAAAATACCGTAAATGATTCACCATATAAGTAGTGCCTCCAAATCTTCAAAGCAAATACCACGGCTGCCAATTCCAAATCATGAACTGGATAATTAACTTCATGCTTTCTTAACTGCCTAGAAGAATAGGCAATCACCTTGCCGTGTTGCATAAGCACACAGCCTAAGCCAATACCAGAAGCATCAGTGTAAACCACGAAACCACCCTCACCTGAAGGTAAGGTTAAAATAGGGGCAGTAGTCAGACAATCCTTCAGAGTCTGAAAACTCCGTTGGCATTCAATTGACCACTCAAACTTAATCTCTTTGCGGGTTAACTTCGTCAGAGGTACCACAATCTTAGAGAAATCTTGAATAAACCTTCGATAGTAACCAGCCAGGCCAAGAAAACTCCTCACTTCAGTAACACTGGTAGGTTGTTCCCAATTCTTTACTGCTTCCACCTTCGATGGATCTACAGAAATACCATCCTTGGTAATAATATGTCCTAGAAAAGACACCTCTTGTAACCAGAAATCACACTTGCTCAACTTAGCATATAATTGGTGATCTCTCAATAATTGCAAAGCCATCCTCAGATGCTCGGCATGTTCTCTTTCACTCTTGGAATATATCAAAATATCATCTATGAATACCACAACCCATTGATCAAGGTAGGGTCGGAACACACTGTTCATTAACTGCATGAAAGCTGCCGGTGCATTCGTTAACCCAAAAGGCATAACGACAAACTCATAATGGCCATACCGGCTACGGAAAGCTGATTTATAAATATCCTCTTCTTTAATCCGTAACTGGTGATATCCAGATCGAAGATCGATCTTAGAAAAATAAGAAGCTCCAGTAATCTGGTCAAATAACTCATCAATCCTTGGCAAAGGATACTTGTTCTTGACAGTCAACTGGTTAAGTTGCCGATAATCGATGCATAATCTCATCGAACCATCTTTCTTCCGAACAAACAATATAGGAGCTCCCCAAGGGGAAACACTCGGGCGAATAAAACCCTTCTCGAGTAATTCCAACAATTGCTGCTTCAATTCCCGTAATTCCGTAGGAGACATGCGATAAGGGGCTTTAGAAACAGGAGACGATCCAGGAATAAGATCAATAGAGAATGTAACTTCATGCTGAGGCGGAAGTCCTGGTAACTCCTCTGGAAATACGTCCGAAAATTCTCGGACAATAGAAATGTCCTTAATCTCGATCTGCTGTTCAGGGGACGCATGAACAAAAGCCAGAAAAGCTTCGCATCCACGCCTCAATAACTTATCAGCACGAAGAGTCGAGATAAGAGAGATAGAACTAGGGTGTTTCACTCCCTTGAAGGATAATCCGGGGTGTCTAGAAAAAGACACGGAACAAGAACTACAATGAACATTGGCCTCATACCGAGCCAACCAATCCGCTCCTAGGATTACATCGTAATCCTTCATGTCCATACAAATCAAATCAGCTGAAAAATTCTGATCATTCACCATAACCTTACTAGAAGGATAGTAATGCTGAATTGCTGATTTAGAACCAATAGGGGTTGATATTTCTAATGGAGAACTCAACAAAATAGGTGCCATAGCTAAAGATTTAGCAAATCTCCGTGAAATAAAAGAATGTGTTGCACCAGTATCAATTAGAACAAAAGCTGGCAAGTCGAATATAACAAGAGTACCTTCGACGAGTCCACCATCCTCGGCGATATCTTTTTCCTTTGCATGAAGAGCCTGGAGCCTGCCTTGAGGCTTCTTGAAATTCAGAGGTTTTGCCGGGATAGCTTGTTCCGATAATAAAGGACAGTTGGGTATACGGTGCTCTTTGCTTCCACACCGCAGACATGCACCTAGCTTGCGCCAACAATCTTCCATCTTGTGACCAGGACGATCACAATATCGGCATACGCCCTTGAATGGAATCATAGAATCAGGTTTCTTGTCTTCTTGTCACGACATTTTGCCTCTCCACGAACCAGAACCAGAACTTGAACCAGAACTAGTAAAGGGTCTTTTCTTGCTCGGGTCAGTGCCAAATCCAGGTTTAACATTCTTGAGTGCCTTCGGTTGCTCTTTCTTGTTACCTTGACCACGAATCCTTTCAGTCATTTCCAAAGTATCTTCTAATATTTGTGCCTTTCTTACCATCTCAGAATATGTAGAAATTTCCAGTGGTGCAAGTTGATTGATATAATGAAGTCGAAGACCATTGAGGAAACGCTTCGCCTTCATTCTCTCAGTCGAAATAAGATGTCTTGCATAACGAGAGAGTCGTGAAAACTGAGCCTCATATTCTGATACCGATAAACTTCGCTGCTTCAAAGCTGCGAATTCTGCTCCCTTCTTTTCTTGCACGCGGTCAGAAAAATATTTATCATTGAAATATTCCTCGAATTCCTCCCACGAGACTTGTTGATCTCCGAGAGTCGGCTTAACAGACTCCCACCAAGCACGTGCATCACGTTCCAGTTGGAAAACGGATAAAAGAACACGTTCTTGGTCAGTGCATTGCATGACCTCAAAAATTCTTGCCATCTCGTCGAGCCAATTCTCGGCTTCATCGGGATCAGTTGAACCAGCGAATCTAGGCGGGTTCATTCCTCAAAAATTCCGATATAAATCACCAGTGCCATGAGCTGCGCCATGAGGTGCCGCTCCAGCTCCAGCTCCTGCCTGAGCCAGTGCATTCAAGGCTTGCGTAAGTCCTTGAACTGTACGCTATAAATTCCTCATCTCAGCACGAGTGGCTGCCATTTCTAATTAAGTGCCTATAATATAGTTACTCGGATTATTTATGAGAGAAGAACTTCTTAGATGAGAAGAGAAGAACTAGATAAGAAGAACATGATTATGGTTAAATAACTTAACCCAAATTTCTACCCAATTCTCACAAGGTTGTTTTCTTAAGCCTATAACCAATAAACCTATAACATTAAAGTGAAATACCTAGGACAAATTGACCTAGGCTCTGATACCAACTAAACTGTCACGCCCCGATGCGGAATCTCGGGACGTACGGTTAGGGGCAAGCGAGCAATAATTCCGAACCATTGCAAACCATTGCACAAAAGGTTGGAAAGGATAATAATCAAAGTTTTATTGATAATAAAGTTGAGTACACTGGGTAGAACAACTACATCCAAATAATAAGCAAAGTACTAGAACAATCTCTCACTAATACTAAGGGTACAAACTGACTCAATAAACTAAAACTATCTCTTGATATCACTCCAGTCCATTCCCGACAAGTTCATCACCTGGAAAGAGGGGAAAAGTAGGAGTGAGCTAAACGCGCTCAGTAGATAACCACAAACAGGTTTATGTAATTAACCATTGATTTCCAATTTATATGAAATGCAGTAAATAAAGAATGACGATACGAGAAAAGAAACAATGTAAAAGATATCTTGCAAGGTCAAGAAATATAACAATTTACCAAGTAATGAACAAGTAAATTAACAGTAGAGAATTTGGCCAGCAAGTATGTTACACATGTAACCAAGTAAATACGCACGAGTCAAGTAACAAGAGTTTGTCATAGACATAACATGTCAAGTCAAGTATTCGGGTGCAATGCCTCACCCTGTCATAAACATCCCAATGGGCTCAATATCTTTTCGGGCGCTCTCCCCAGGACCAGACCGGGCCCTTATGATGCGTTGGCATTTCATTTCAATTGGATCACCGATCCCCCGTCTAGACATAGTCAATTATGGCCAATATAATCAGATGAATTTCTGTCGGGTACAAGATGTAAAGGACGACACTCGCCTCCTTTGATTCAAGAGTATAACCACGATGAAAAACCCAAAACAAGGTAGTCGTACGGCAAACACCAGGCCGTACTCACATGAGTAACGAGTCACGGGGCCAAGAATGAACGGTTGACAGTAAGCCGTTCGAGAGAGAGAAGTAAGTTCCGAAGAACGAATATACGAACCATTCGAGTCGTATTTTAAGAAATACGGTTCAAGAGAATCTGTATTAAGCATAACGATAATATCTAATTATAAGATATTTGATGCAAAATAGTCACCGGGTTGCCAATAACAATTAAACCAACCAATTTCAGTTTAATGTCCATTGATCAATTCCGGGCTCAAATATGACCGAAGATTATCCAAGGGTAATCGATCAATTAATCAAGTTAAAACAATAGTCATGATGTAACCGTAATTTACCACGGTAAAAATGTTCTACGGTAAAAAAAAAAATGTAAAGTTTACCGGATGGAGTGTCCGGCTAATTGGTCAAAGACTTGCCATAAGTCGGCCAGTAATTTTCTAGTTTACAGTAATTTACAGAAATTACCTATGGTAAAGTTTAACTATTTACCATACTTATTCAATTTATCCAAAGTTACAAGTGAATTTCAATTATTTTCACTTTAAATAATTTATCAAAATAGATATAGCAAATAACAGAAATTTACTCATGTCATTATCTGTTATTTATGTGGATTGTCAATTTTTACTAATTAACATTGTTAAATGGGTCAAATAGCAAAAAAAATCAATTTTCTGGAAGTTAAACGGATGACAGTGGGCCGTTAAACCTACTGGCTGTAAAACGGTTATCATTGGGCCGTTTTATACAAGGCGGGCGGTTCTAATTGGGCCGTTTGTATAAGTCGGGCGGGCAGTTCTGAGCCGTCTAAGAGATAAAGCGGTCCGGTTGGAACCGTTAATCCCTGTAACACGGGAATAGCGAAACAGAAGCATAAATCCGGCGTTTTATGCATTTGAGTACGTAAATAAATGGAAAAGCATGGTTTCTACAAGCTAACATGATGCCCTTTCATTCCATTTATCAAATTCAAGGTTTGTGCCATGGTTACCTACCTTAACCGATGAAATAAGGAAAGATGAATGGGGAAGAAGATGAACAGTAGACTTGCAGAGCTTCTTCACAGCAGCAAGAACCCTTTTGTGTTTAAGAAATGTTTAAGGGGGGGCTTCCTCTACTTATAGGTTTGGAAGAGGAGTGTTTAATCTTCACACACGGTTTGGTCAGAGTCGCAAAATCCTTTGCATTGTTGACAACGTGTTTCTGCCAACCAAAACACGGTTTCACGTGTTTCTCAAGGTAAGGTTAGCCTAATCTAAGCCTAATCCAAAAGATTAAGGAATGGTTAACTAAGACCTCAATTTAATGTTACTAAATGATTTTTAATGAATTGGACCCAAAAGACAAAATTACTAATCAAGACATGCTCTTTCATAATATGATTTTTATGGAATTTTATCACGAGGTTTATTGTTAATCTCCCAATCTTAAGATTAAAATAATAATTTAACCCAATGTTCAACGGTTTAGTCGATAGAGAGAGTTTCTGATTTTTACCGATGAAACTTCAGAAGACAAAGTTGCTAAGAAAAATACCCTCTATCAGATGTGATTTTTACAGATTTTTCTAAGGTAGTTGTATTTTCGTATGAATAGTGTTTTTCGTGTTTTTAAGTCAGGCTTAAATCACTGATTAAGCCATGTAAATGATTTTATTAGGGTCAAGTACAGAAGACCAAAGTGTTTACCATGGTCTTTACTAATTAACTACCATTTTTTGGAATTTTTATATGATAGTCAAAATTTTTACTATTTACTATTTACCACAGTCACTATTCAACATTTACTATTTACGAAATTTAATATTTGTACAGAAACTCGGGGTCTTACAGTCGCTCAGTTCAGAACTAGGTCCTATTTATAGGGTTTTGACTAGGGTTTGAAGATTAGATCGATTCTAGAGTCCTTAATTTGCCAGAACCTAATCCCTAAGAGTCTTTAGTAATGTTATAAGCTTCCCTAAGTCGATCTCTTGTAGATAGGATTTCAAAGGTCCAATCTTTTAGCAATTTCCTCACCTTACGGAATCTGCAGGATGTAACGGTCGTGTCTAGGTGCGTTACAGGGCTGTGGCGGTCGCCCGATAGACCGTTACATGTAACGTATATAGAGTTTCAATTTGATAAAACTCTTTTATTTGTTTATCCATATAATTATATTATGTAATTAGTATTTATCTTAAAAATACGTGAATAAGCCAATTACCCTTCTAGAATGTGGGCCAAACTTAATGGGCTTAGTCCATTAACCTTTTGGATAATAATTAGATAGGCTAGGTTAACTAATTACCCTAATTGAGCCTTATAATGACTTATTAATCTAATAATCCTTCATTAATTTATTTAGGCCTTTATAATTTCCAGAAAACTATTTTATAATTCAGAAATTATATATATAAATTCTGGGGTACTACAAGATTCCTCCCTTGGGCAAGAGGGAATGAAGTCGGGCTCGACCGACATAGGTAGGAATAAGAGAACCTCCGTGGTGACACAACTCATGGTGCACACGGAGGTAATGGTCCCTATGGCCGGATGGGTGAAGCTACGACTAGTGGGTTGGTCGAAGCCTCGGGCCAATAAGTGCGTCAACTTCCATTGCCAACCTAAACCCAAAATAAGGTCACCTAATGTATCAACATGGTGACTAGACCGGAATGTTGTGTGGTAGGAGTTGACGGGCACTAAAGGTAAGGTGGGGTCCTTTGATGGATATGAAGGTGGGACCAAGCCATCCTGGAGCCAGCTAAGAAGCGGCTCGGCTATGAAAAGCGTACTTGTTACAAATACGGGAGGCTCGGGATGAGGTGGCCCCAAGTTTGATGGCTCCAGGGGAGGTAGTGGGCATGAGTGCGTAGGCGGAGCGGACTGATAGGGGTGGGTGGTTGGTGACATAGAGGTGGTCGGCTGAAAGCCGTCGTGGAAGACGAACTCGCCGTGTAGGTGAGGTGGATATAAGGTGCAGGTCCTCGTATCCTGGTCAAAGGTCACTCTCCTCTCTTCCAACCATGGTCGCCCTAATACAATGCAAGGTCCTGCTAGCATACCAATATTGCACCATGCGCCATCGAAGTAATGATCGGAACCGATCTTCCTTTGGAACTCGACACAAGCAAAATCACCATCGCGGATAATCTCGTCCGTCTTGGAGAGGGACTCCACGATATCAAGAGAATCCCAATTATCCGACTCCCCATGAATGAAATGGAGTTCCATTGTGGACCCATTGGGTAGAGTGGCTTTAGAAATGAGATGGGTGAATTCCAAGGGTTGGGCCATGAAGGCATTGAATCGGGCCACCAGGGATGACCACTCGGACGCATGGTCTTAGGGAACGGCCATGGTTGCAAAGATGGGGGGTTGGATCCCCTAGGAATGGATATGCAAGGCCATTTTTTTTTCTTTATAAGCAAAATGTTATGCAACTATTACACCTAGACACGACTTAGAATCCGAGGCAAATGTAAAGTTGAAATGAGACTCGACTACACACCTAGACACAACGAAGACTCGGTACGTGGCGAAGCTAATCGATCCGAAGATCACTCACGCAAGTGTGCGGCCTTCCCGATAGGCATAGCCTAACGTTCAGACAACACCTTTTTATATACCGAACAATGGTATGCGGATGCAACCTTAGACCGACTTAGACGATGACAAGACGAAAATGACACTTTTTTTTGTTTTTGACCAAATACTACCCTAGACTCAACTGGCGCTCTGATACCAAATTGATGCGGGATGGACACGCGACCTGGGACTCTAGCTCGTGATCGTCCCTAAGCGAGGGAAGACGTGGGACCATGCGCGGTTGAGAAACCGACAGTGAGTCTCGGGTATCGGCTTTCCACGTTAACTCGGGTCGAGTCACGGGACGGGTTACACTCACTCTCTCGCAGCGGTGATACAATTGATATAATTGGCTAATAACCTATCACATGCAGCGGCATATACGAATAAATATGAGTAAAGCAAAGCCGAGTAAGTGAGCGAACACGATACCTCCACGCTCCGGGCATGGGGAAGATGACCCCGGCCAGTTACGGTAACTCCCAGTACAATGGTAAAAAACTTAATTACAACAGAGAATTTTATTGTCCACTCCACGCAGGGAGGTAAAGGGCTACAAGTGGGGCCCGGGAGGACCGACCCTAGGTTGACGGGCAGTAATCCGGAGGTGCGTTCGGGCCGAACTCGGCCTGCTGGTCCGACTCGATCTTGCGCCGACTTGGTACTGCACCGACTCGGTTCTGACTCGTTGGACAGTAAGGCACGGATTCCAAAGGAACGTCACCCTCCTGAGGTCTTCTGAGGGCACCGCTTGGCTGGGACGGCGACGGGATGTCCCTGATCGACTCCCTGAAGTGCCGGTTCCAGAAGTTGACTTTTGATAATTTTGCACGAATTACTCCCGGACTGTAATTTCAGACCTGCACAGGGAACAGATCTGTACGTCTCGGCTGTAAGAATTATGTGGCTCAGATACGGAGGCCGATAGAGGCGTGACTGGTACCGTTGGAAAGAGAATTTGAAGAAATACAACATATATTTTTCACAGCTCCATCCACTAAACGGATTGAAGATGAGAATGACTGTAACACTGTTTTGTTTTCTGACCCGGACTGACAGACACACAGGGTAGACTGTGTTTTTCCTGAGACTGACCTTTGACCAAAGGGGAAATGATTTTTCTAGATTCCACAAAATTTATGGTGGAACGGGGTATATGTGAGGAACACTGAGGAAGTTTTTGGGATTTTTTGGAAGTTGATAAGGGGGTGAAAAAAATACAAAAAGGTGACTCTGTCCCGTAGATCTGCAGAATGACAGATTACAAGGGGGAGAACAATAAATGCGAAAAAAATACCAAATGAAGTCCAAATGATACGAAATTTGAACTGGAGGTTAGAGGAGATTTATAGAACAAACCCTCAAAATCAGGGCTTGATCAGACAATAATAACCAGAGATAAAAATCTGGAGATGAGCTTCTGTCCTGATATAGATAGAATCCGGCGATGGTGGCGACGGCGCGACGGCGGTGCGGCGGCGCCAGTGGTGGCGACAGAAATGGAACTCAGGCTAAGGAGAATGGGCTTCACACCCTGGAGGGCTGTAGGAAGGAGAAGAACCAGGGAGAGAGGGAGAGGGGAGCACCCTTCCTTGGAGCAAATGCCATAAATTTTCTCATTAATTCTACATAAAATGGAAATACATGGTATTTATAGAAAAGTAAAAAAGACCTTAACTACCCTTAGATCTAGGGTTAGGAAGGGGTACATAAGGGATAGAACTAATTAGTTCTAATAGGTTTTTTACAAAAATCAAAAATCCCATAAAAAGGGGGGGCGCCCCCTTGACCAAGGGACAAGGTAGGTAGCCTCCTTATGAAATTTTCAACCACTTGTCTCCCATGTGTCCAATTGACCTTCTAGATGTCACCTAGGACTTTGACTAGCCCCACATGGACCCATATGACTTATGTGGACCAATGGAGAAGGAGTGAGGTCCCCCTTGCTGGACATACTGACAATTTGCACAAAAATCCAAAGAATCCAAGGGAATGACACATTGGCTTATAAAGCCTTACAATTGCACATATACTTTCCCAAAAAAATAAACTAAAGGACACAAATACAAATTAAAATGTCAGTGGTCTTGCTCTGATGTCCCCATCAACTTCTCTCAGAACTCTCTTTCTTTTCTGCTCTCTCTGTCTTCCTTTTTCTCTCTGGATCGTTCAGGCGCTTGCTCTCTCTACTTCAGCTCTTCAGGCACGATCAGTCTTCTCTTGAGGGAGAAGCTTCTTATTTATAGAGCAGGAGAGAAGTAGGGAGTGTGCTCTCCATGATTCGCGCCCAAACACCTTGGTCACGTGGCAGCATCCCAGCTTACTGCTTTGCACGTGTCATGATCTTGGCACCTTCTCCAATCTTGGATCACGTGCCATTCTTAATCTTTACGAAAAAGTATCTGTCAAGACATCAGACATAAAGTCATCTTCAGACAGTTATACGAAATGAACAGAGATTGCACGGAGTAGGTATTCTGACAGAACTAAACTGCATCGACTCAGCGTGGTGATCACACACAAATGCACAGTCTCAACATTCATGCATAAGCAGATGTACAGACTTGATTTCAGCACAAGGCCTACGGATGCACTAACTTTGTATATGCAATGTGCAAGTGTTACACAGACTTGATCAACCCGTGAGTGGCATGCTTAGACTACAACAATGCGAGCATAAGAGATGCACAGACTTAATGTGCAAGGTGCAAGTATTGCACCGACTTGATGACATGCCACAAGAGGCGTTGCACTGACTTAGCTCAGAAGGAATGCACAGACTCTATATGCATGGCGCAGATATTGCACCGACTCAGAAGCTTAGGTGCTCAAGATGATCATGAGGCAAACAACACACCGATGCAAGAGTTGCACCGACCGTGCTAAAACATTGCACCGACCTCGTTTGCGCACCCTTAGTCATATCATGAGACACAAATTGAGACATAGGACATGCATTGACCTAGGCTATATGAGACGCAAGATAAAGCAGACACATGCACAGACCTAGGCCTTATGAGACGCAGTATAAGACGGACACAAAATGTGCACCGACTTATGTCTGCCTAATGCAAAGATGCACTGACTTGCAAGCATTGAACTTCACCCATATGCACAGACTCTGCTCGGACTTAGTTGCGTGTTGTAGCTAAGGATGCATAGACTCAATGCATAATAGTCAGATGTTGCACTGAGTCAATCTAATGCACAGACTTAGTGTAAATGAGCATGTAAAATTTAGATGAACATCTGACAAGTTGCCAATCATCAAAACAAGATTTACAACATTCTCCCCCTTTTTGATGATGGCAACACCAATGGACACTGCATATGTAGACTAATGCATCTTTGAAATTACTCTCCCTGAAAATATGACTCTCCCCCTGCGTGAATACACCACATCACTAATGCATCTTGGAATTAGAAGGAACGAGTTCTCTCCCTCTGAATTAGAGGTAAATAATTCTCCCCCTTTGACTTCATCAAAAAGGAGGAAGGCAAGAGAAGGGATGCATGGAAATGGTTGAGGGATGATTAAGGAGACTGAATAACATTCTATGCAATGGTTCAGGAAATGAGCAAATTATAAAACAACCCTTATGATATAAGAGTCAACAATGTGCATTCTTGAGTGAGTTTAGGTTTAACAGTTATAGATGGTAGAGTAAAGCAACTGACTTCCTGAAATAAGGCTACAGACTCTATTTATAGCAATGAACCTAAAACACATAGCCATAATAAACTAAGTTAGGACAGTACCTTACTGATTTCAGAAACAATGAATATCAAAGAAAGTCACTTGAATTTGTATTGAGGTTAAACAGATGACACTCAATGACTTTTGTTTGCCAAGGGTTACAACAGTTCTTTTTCACTTTTGATTTCAGAAACTGAACTTAGTGAACAGACATGTGTCATTTCTGCTGTTGACATTAGGTGTACACCTTGATCAGAGGACAGTACCCCCAGTTACTAAGCATAAACTCCTATATCTGTTTCTGATCTAAAGCTACAAAGAGAGTTTGCACCTTTTGACATTAAGGGTACACCTTGATTAGAGGCAAGTACCCCTAGTTACTTAGTGAAACCACCCCTATAGATTTGACCAAATGAACAGAGTTATCCTGAAGCACTTCATGACTTAAGGAATTCTCCATTTCTTTGATGGAGACCGCCGTTTCTCAATGCAATTCAGTCATTGCTCTGCCACTTTGTTCAATTCTTTTCTTTTAATGATCTTATTTCTACTGCCCTTATAACTTTTTAGAGTGACTGTTTAAAGACAATGCAAACTCTAGTTTTCTCCATCTAGACTTCACTAAGTCTATTATGTTCAGGTACAGTGAAGACCTTTTCTATTCTAGCTATGGGAAAATTAGAGGTTAAGAGCTATAAGCAGTTTCTAACACCTTATTTTCTGATGAACAGTCTCTGAACACTTCAGTCTATTAAGGTTAAACCTTCTATTCAGTCAAGATGCAAATGTGATTCTTATAGATGAAGAGTTGCAATAACTGCGGCTAACTGTAATGAACCGAAAGCAAGATTGGTATTCACTCAGAATGAAAGAATTAAGCATGAAAGCATAGGAGCAGCTCAAAAGATTCTCAAGAAGAAGTCGAATGAAAATGATGTCATGAGATAGGAACTTATGAAATTGAGGAGAGAGAGTGGGAAGACTAGAACACAGATCAGACATCACTCAACTCCCCCTGACACCATGATGCATCGACCGTATCATGCATGAGAAATGCAGTGCATCGACCTTAACATGTAGAATGTAGACACTGCACCGACCTATGTATATGTGCGGTATGCAAGTGCACCGACCTACATGCGGCTTGAGTACAATATGCATCGACCTATGTATACGAGTGATATGCAAGTGCACCGATCTGCCTGTGACTTAAATGCAGGATGCACCAACCTATTCGCTGGAATACTTATGCAAGGCATGGACTGAATGCAAGTCTTACAAAAACTTAGGCTTGGTGCAAGTATGCAATGCATTGACTTTGTGCAGTACGTGCAATAACGAAGGACTCTGTGCTGCTCATGCATCTATATAAGAAATAGTCTGTGCAAGACATCAAGCAACTAATGTACTCAGTGCAAAATAATTATTCAAGCAACAAACATTCTTTATTCAAAATTTTAAAGAACAGACTGACACAAACATCTGAAAGCACTTCAACAAACAATTCAAGAATGAAATCATTCATCATTTTCATGCTAAAATTTACAAATCCCCAATTGTCTTCTTAAATATTTAAATCTTTCATTTCCAAGGGGTTTGGTAAAAATATCAGCAATCTATTTTTCAGTTTCAACGAACACTAACTCAATTTCATTTTTGCTAACTACATCTCTAAGAAAGTGGTGTTTAATTTCGATGTGCTTAGTCCTAGAGTGGTGAACATGATTTTTAGTTAGGCAGATAGCACTAGTGTTATCACATAGAAGTGTAATGCATCCCAGATTTATCTGATAATCTGAGAGCTGGTGTTTAATCCAGAGTACCTGGGTAGCACAGTTCCATGCAGTAACATACTCGGCCTCTGTAGTGGAGAGTGCCACTGTGTGTTGCTTTTTAGAAGCCCAAGATACTAGACAACCACCTAGGAATTGGCAATAGCCACTAGTGCTCTTCCTATCTACCCGACACCCAGCATAGTCTGCATCGGTATAGGCTAGTAGCTCTAGCTCACACCTAGCAAGATACCATAGGCCTAGTTCTTGGGTGCCTGATAAATACGTAAAGATCCATTTCACTGCACTAAAGTGTGATTTTTTAGGACTAGCCTGAAATCTAGCACATAAACACACTACAAATTGAATATCAGGCCTAGATGCAGTGAGATACAATAGGGATCCGATCATACATCTGTATAACTTTTGATCCACAGGGTTACCTTTGGTATCTTCATCAAGACTTGTTGAAGTGCCCATTGGAGGTGCAATGTCCTTGAGATTATCGAATTTGAACTTCTTTAGGAGGTCCCTTATGTATTTGGACTGAGTGATGAAGGTTCCATCTTTGGTATGTGTCACCTGCAGTCCACGAAATAGTTTTAGCTCACCCATTGAGCTCATCTCAAATTCTTTTGTCATGAGTTCAGAAAATTCCTTACACAATTTAGGATTGGTTGAACCAAAGACTATGTCATCCATATAAATCTGAACAATGAGAATGTCAGGATGACTTACCTTGGTAAACAAAGTTTGGTCAACCTCACCTCTTGTGAATTTCTTCTCAGTAAGGAATCTGCTGAGCTTGTCATACCAAGCTCTAGGAGCTTGCTTCAATCCATAAAGCGCTTTATTTAATTTATAAACATGAGAAGGGAAATCTAAGCATTCAAAACCAGGAGGTTGTCGGACATAGACATCCTCTTTTATTTCCCCATTGAGGAAAGCAGATTTTACATCCATTTGCTAGAGAGTTATTCCAAGAGAGCATGTATAAGCCAGAAGAATTCTAATTCCCTCTAACCTGGATACTAGGGCAAATGACTCTTCAAAGTCAATTCCGAATTCCTGGTTGTACCCCTGAGCAACAAGTCTGGCCTTATTCTTGACTATATTACCTAGCTCATTAGTTTTATTTCTGAAAACCCATTTTATTCCAATGACAGTCCCATGATCAGGAGGTGGGACCAGGTGCCACACCTTGTTCCTGTCAAACTAATTAAGCTCATCGAGCATGGCATTGATCCAACGCACATCTTTGAGAGCACTGTCAATGGTCTTAAGCTCTATATGAGAAACCAATGCATATGCATTTAATTCATGCTGAGCTCTAAAGTAGCCTCTAGTCCTAGGGGGTTCATGCAAATCACCAATGACATTATCTATATGATGATCTCTAAGGAGTCTGACATTGACGATTTGGTTACCTGGATCTTCATTTACCTCCCCCTGAACAGCAGGCTCTTCTGCATTATTCTCTTCAGCTTCTTCCTCATTATCTGATTGGTCTACAGACTTTCCTTCCTTCAGAATTTCTCCATCATCTTCTTTCCTGCATTGACCAACATCAGACTTATTTAGGGACTCATCAAAGACAATGTGTGGAGATTCCTCAATAGTTTTAGAATTAAGATTGTACACTCAATATGCTCTAGTGTTTTCAGAATATCCAAGGAAAATTATTGGATCACTTTTAGGTTCGAATTTATTAAGGTCTCTTTTATCATTAACATGAATGAAACATTTACAACCAAAGACCTTGAAATAAGCAATTGAAGGCTTCTTACCTTTTAGAAGCTCGTAAGGAGTTTTCTGGGTGAAAGGTCTTACCATAGCTCTATTGATTACATGGCATGCAGTGTTAAGTGCCTCTGCCCAGAATTTTCTTGGTAAGCCACCTTCGACTAGGAGTGTACGTGCCATCTCCACAAGTGTCCGGTTCCTCCTCTCCACTATTCCACTCTGCTCAGGTGTTCAAGGGGAGGAGAACCGATGAGTAATCCCATTATCCCTGTAAAAATCAGCAAATTGTGAGTTTTCAAACTCACCTCCATGATCAGACAGAATATTCTCAATTAAATTTTCATTTTTCTATTTTATTTTCAAGTAGAACTCTTGAAACTCTGTGAATGCATCATTTTTGCGAGACAGGAAAAACACCCAAGTAAACCTAGAGAAGTCATCCACTAATACATACCCATACCTCCTACCTGATAAGCTAACAGATCTTGTGGGTCCAAATAGGTCCATATGTATCAGCTCATAAGGTTTGGAAGACATGTCTTCAGTTCTAGATTTAAATGACTTTCTGGTTTGCTTGGACTGTGTAAATGCATCACATACTTTGTTTTCCTTCTTAAAATATATTTCAAGGAGTCCTCTAACCATGCTATGTTTATTTAATTTGTGCAAAACAGTGTAGCTAGCATGGCCTAACCTACGATGCCACAAAAATGTAAGATCATCTTTATTAATAGTGAGGCATAGGTTAGAGTGAGAGAGATCATCTAAATCTACCATGTAGATGTTATTTACTCTCTTAACAGAAAATTTTATTATATCGGAATCAAGTTCATAAATCCTACAGCATTGAGAATCAAAAACTACTCCATGACCTTTGTCACATAGCTGGCTAATGCCTAGCAAGTTATAAGCGAGACCCTCAGCCATCATAACCTCCTCAATGTAGCAGGTAGTGCACTTACCTACTTTACCTGATCCGATGATTTTACCCTTTGTGTTACCACCGAAGGTGACAAGGCCTCCATTCTACTCTATCAGCAAGTAAAACTTGGCCTTGTCTCCTGTCATATGCCTGGAGCAGCCACTATCCAGGAACCACATGTTGTTCTTGGCTACCAGGCATACCTGTAAACACAATCAGGGAAAAGATTTTGAAACCCAAAAGTGTTTGGGCTCCGAAACATATGAAGAGCAATTTAAACAAGACAATAAACTCTTAGGAATCCACATTTGTTTAAGCATGGTTGACTTGGTAGATTTCCCAACATTCTTTTCATTGTTTCTTTTCTTCTCAGCACCAACAGAATTAGCCTTCTTTTTCTGGTGCTGTGTCCTGGCACTATTGTTGTTACCAACTTTGCTATTTTTGTGCCAATGCCTAGGCCAATAAGTATTCAGAAAATAGTGGGCATAATTGGTCCTAGGCTGACCAAAGGGAGATTGTCCACTAGGAGCCCATGTCCTAGACTGACCGACCCAATTTCTAACCTGAGGTATATAAGATTGAGTAGGAAAGGACTGATACATAGACCTTCCTTGACATTTATTCCATCCAGACCTATAGGATTGTTGTGGCTGTCTATAATGGTATGTCTGGACATTGGTTCGGTAGAACTGGCTTGGTTGACCTCTGACTGAATTCTGTCTCCCTTGCACCTTTGACCTGCCTGGCTTGTGCATATGTGTATATTGAGTTTTCTCCTTGGCTACTGGTGGTTGTGGAGACTTGGTGACCTTGCTCGGGGGTTTGGGTGTGCAAGTAGACTGACCCCTGACCTTAGACTTACCCTTAGGTGTAGAGCAGGGTGTGCTAGGCTCACCAACCTTCTGCTTACCTTTGTCCTTAGCACTGGATATTTTTAAATTGACAACATTAGCAACATAATTTTCATTATTCATTTTGATAAGGGGTCTCTTCTCCTTTTCTGCTACAAATGAAATTGTCTTGACATTAAAACTTTTCTTAGCAGTAGGATTATACCCGAGACCCTCCTTCCTGAAATTGACATTTGACCCCAACAAAGTATTCAGATTATCAGATCCTTGGGTCATATTCTCAATTATTTTCACTTTGTCAGCATTTCCTTTTTCTAGCTGTTTGATTGAATTCTTCAATTCATTATTGACACCTAGGACAGCTTTATACTTTTCATCAACAATCTTCACTTCATTTTCATATTTTTGCAATGTCTGTTTCAAATCATCAATAACATCTTTCAGCATTTCATTTTCTTTTCTATATTCAATCAAAGCATGCTTTAGATCATCAAATTTAGAACAAGAATTTTTTAACCTATCATTTTCAGACTGTAAACAGGCAAGTTTATCAGACGTTGTCTTATCATTCAAAAATGAGTTAACCTTCTTCTTCAAATGCCTGTTCTCTCTCCTAATATCATCTACTTTGTCTAACAAATCTCCGTAGGCATCTTGCCAGTCAGAAATGTTATAATGCTCAAAAGGAGATGATACCTCATCGGAGTCTTCTTCTTTTTCTTCATCATCTTTTGCCATCAGGCAGAAGGACTTTTCTTTGTCCTTGCTTTCCGATGTGTAGCTGAATGTGCCCTCATCCTCGTCGCTCCATGTGCTCACCATCGCCTTTCCTTTGGGAGCTTTCTTCTTTGACTTCTCTTTCAGCTTCTGGAGCTCGGGACAATCTACCTTCATATGGCCGGCCTTCCTGCAGTGGTAGCAAACATTAGTGTAAACTTTCTTGGCAGGGTTAGATCTATACCTTGTTTGCCTCCTACCGCCACCGAACTACCTTCGGTCGAAGTTTCTTCCTTCCTTTATCCGAAATCACCTAAATTCTCTAGTCAGCGTGGCCAGCTGGTCTCCATCGATTCCTGACCCAGAGGGGCTTTCCTCACTTGATGATCCACTGTGGATGGATCTATTCGATCTGCTGAAGCTTGCCTTCAGAGCAATAGGCTTCTTCTTCTTCTCCAGCTCCTCGGTCTTGGGAAGATTCATCTCGTAGGTCATTAGTGAACCGATGAGCTCGTTAACTTTCATATTCTGCAGATCCCTTGACTCCTCAACAACTGTAGCTTTTGTATGCCATACTGGAGTCAGGGACCGAAGGATCTTCCTCACAATTTCATAATCTAAATAATTCTTTCCCAGACTCATGAGACCATTGGTGATGATCATGAGGCACGCATACATTTCTGTGATGGTCTCACTGGACTTCATTCGAAAAGCTTCATATTCTGAGACCAGCAAGTTCACCTTGGTCTCCCTTACTTGAGAGGTTCCCTCGTAGATGACCTCCAACTTATCCCACATCTCCTTTGCAGTGGTGCATGATGAAACTGGGGAGAACTCGGGGGGATGAAGTGCGCACTAAATAGCATTGATTGCGCTCCAATTGAGGGTAGATCTCCTGATCTCCTCTCTTGTCCAAACTTTCTCATTCTCATGAAGCTCAAATGGACCTTTGCTGACTACCTTCCATATCTCATAGTCTTTCGCCCTCAGAAATACTTGCATACGATTCTTCTAGTATGCATAGTTGGATCCATCGAAGTATGGGGGCTTGGCAGTGGAGTGTCCCTCAGTTGTCATTCTTTTAGCATCCATGGCCTTTGACTCTTCAGGACGTTGATCCCTGCATAAGAGTTAGGCTCTGATACCAATTGATAGAACAGATGGACGCTCTAATACCTATAGATAGAATATCTATAGACGATCTAGAGGGGGGGTGAATAGATTGGTCACCCACTAACACCCACTAAAATTTACTACAGCAAAATTAGTTGCAAAAAATAAACAAACTGCTGTTGGACGATCGAAAGGCACTCAGTCACAACAAGAATGAACCAGATCAAATGGATTAGCTCTCACGCGATCCTAAGCAATCATCTACCGAGCGATGAATAATGATAGAAGACAAACGCAAACCTCAAACAATCGCACAGAGGACATATGATTTTTAAGGTGGTTCGATCTCAATCCTGAGATCTACGTCCACCCCACACTCAAACTAGAGTGTGGATTAACCGCTGATACACAGCTTCCGCTGATCCACAGCTTCGGGGTATAAACCCTACACACCGCTGGGCCTGATAGCTTATGCCGACCAGAGGAGTCCTCCTCTACAACCGCTGGGGCTTACAGCTTAACCCTTTCAGACGATACTACACCTCTGCCCGCTGAGCTTCACAGCTTGCTCCGCTGACAAATAGCTTGAAAAAGAGTATCTAAAACGAAAATGAAACACAGCGAAAAACCCAAAACCCTCAACGGGAATATAGCTCAACACTGAGCGAATTCAGCTCCGGTTCTGAATCTGGAGACTGAAGAACAATCTTTCTCTCTCAATTCTCTCAAGGGACTTCTCTCAGAACTCTCTTTCTTTTCTGCTCCCTCTGTCTTCCTTTTTCTCTATGGATCGTTCAGGCACTTGCTCTCTCTGCTTCAGCTCTTCAGGCACGATCAGTCTTCTCTTGAGGGAGAAGCTTCTTATTTATAGAGCAGTAGAGAAGTACGGCGTGTGCTCTCCACCATTCGCCCCCAAACACCATGGTCACGTGGCAGCATCCCAGCTTACTGCTTTGCCCGTGTCATGATCCTGGCACCTTCTCCAATCTTGGATCACGTGCTATTCTTAATCTTTACGAAAAAGCATCTGTCAAGACATCAGACATAAAGTCATCTTCAGACAGGTATATGAAATGAACAGAGATTGCACGGAGTAGGTATTCTGATAGAACTAAACTGCATCGACTCAACGTGGTGATCACACACACATGCACAGTCTCAACATTCATGCACAAGTAGATGCACAGACTTGATTTCAGCATAAGACCTACGGATGCACTGACTATGTATATGCAATGTGCAAGTGTTGCACATACCTGATCAACCTGTGAGTGGCATGCTTAGACTACAACAATGCGAGCGTAAGAGATGCACAGACTTAATGTGCAAGGTGCAAGTATTGCACCGACTCGATGACATGCCACAAGAGGCGTTGCACTGACTTAGCTCAGAAGGAATGCACAGACTCTATATGCATGGCGCAGATATTGCACTGACTCAGAAGCTCAGGTGCTCAAGACGAGCATGAGGCAAACGACGCACCGATGCAAGAGTTGCCTCGACCGTGTTGAAACATTACACCGACCTCGTTTGTGCACCCTTAGTCGTATCATGAGACACAAATTGAGACATAGCACATGCACTGACCTAGGCTATATGAGATGCAAGATAAAGCAGACACATGCATAGACCTAGGCCTTATGAGATGCAGTATAAGACGGACACAGAATGTGCACCGACTTGTGTCTGCCTAATGCAAAGATGCACTGACTTGCAAGCATTGAAATTCACCCATATGCACAGACTCTGCTCGGACTTAGTTGCGTGCTGTAGCTAAGGATGCACAGACTCAATGCAGACTAGTCAGATGTTGCACCGAGTCAATCTAATGCACAGACTAAGTGTAAATGAGCATGCAACATTTAGATGAACATCTGACAAGTTGCTAATCATCAAAACAAGATTTACAATAGTTCACACTAGGTGACACAAGGGAAGACTGAGGGCCTGAACGTGGATGCGAGGGCATTCGTCCAATCGGCGGTGTTATACTGAGGTGTATACTTCTTTAAAGGAAAGCCATAATGGCCAAGGTACAACTGGCGCATGCCACGGGACAACTCCGACGTGCTAGTCGGCCCCCGAGTCGATGCGTGATGAAATAACACATATGCTTTTTACAGAGGGCTCCTCCCGTGGCGTGGGCCAGGGCCATGATGCCGAACAGGGGGCCCGTGACTGGATGACTGAAGGGATACATCGATCCGGTGTCTGGGCGAGGGTCGATCAAAACTTGAATTGAGCGGTCGAACATGGTCTCGTGACTGCGAGAGAGCATGACGTCATGGAACGCGTGTGGTTGCAACCGACGGGCACGCGAGGGGGAAATCTCGGCATGAGGGGATGTTCACCGATGTCGTAGCGTACCGCATACGGTGGGTGTTGACTTGTGTGTGACGGCTACATACGGAGTGAGGGGAGTGCAAATGACATACCCCCGGCATATTAGGCTGACGAACAAGTCACCCACGCACAATTCTCCTTAGCTTGCTACTTGGAGCAGCTCGAGGCCTTGGAGGGAGCCCCGGTGACACCAACGCTTGACGTTTTATGTTCTGGATGCTTGATGCTCGATCTCCCAACCCCTTGAGCTCTTAAGGGGTTTTTATAGGGGAAGTTGATGGGTCACATGGGGCTTACGCGGACCAGCTAAGGGGTTTGAGCTGGTCCGCATAAACCCAAGTGAATAGTGCTTGGGGTTACACGGGCTGAGAGAGAGGGGGAAGGGGTTTACGAGGACCAGCCCAGGGGGCTGAGCTGGTCCGCGTAAGCCCCCCTTTGATGGGGTTTACGCAGACCAGCCCAGGGGACTGGGCTGGTCCGCCTAAACCCCCTCCCCTAGGGGGTTTAGGCAGATCAACCTGGGGGCCCAGGTTGGTCCGCCTAAACACCACACCGGGGGGGTTTAGGCGGGCCGATTCTGATTTTTTCTTTTTTGAAAAAGACTTAAAATTTTTTAATTGAATGGGGGTTTACGCATACCATCCAGGGGGGGTGAGCTGGTCTGCGTAAACCTCGCCCCCCCAGGGGGTTTAGGCAGACCAGCCTGGGGGTCCAGGCTGGTCCGCCTAACCCCCCCAAGGGGGGTTTAGGCGGAGTGGCTCCAAGGGAGAGAGGGGGGTGGTCCCGCCCTATAAAATTTGATTTTTAAGCCCATTTTCTTCCTAATTTGACTAAGAAAGAAAAGGACAATTAGCTGGGGAGGATACGTGGAAGCTTGCGAGACTTGTACGCGTTGACCGGAGGGTGAACCCGTCGTGCTGTCGCTCCTTGCTTCCGCGTGTTGACTCCTCAAACTGGTACGGCACACGAACCGCATCGTAGGACCGTAGACCGGATGAACTGGGCTGAGTGGGGTCGTGGGATCACCGGGTTGGAGGGAGGGCATGGCCCCTAGGGAGTTCACCCTCCCTGGGGCCCGCGGACATACCCTAGGGTGAACTGGCCCCGGGCCGGCCGTAACCTCGGGGGATGGTCCCTGGGGGTCTTTTTGTGTTGTTTTGGGTTGTCCTTCGACGTACACTGAACCCCGGGAAGCTGGAATGGGCCCGTGGGGGCCGTTGTTCTTCGGGTTGTCGTAGTCACTCGGAAGGTGTTCGGGTAAATGCCCGACACACCCCGGATTGCCGAACGACTTGGGTAGATGGCTAAGGGGCCGTACGACAGACCTTGGATTGAAGATAGGTGCTCGTGGGAGCTAAGAGGGGGCATTTTATGGACGTGGGTAATGTCTCAGGCTGTGTGCCGCGTTGCACGGCGGGTTGACAGGGTAGCCTCACGTTGGCCCGAGTGCTAAAATTGAGTGGCTCATTGCCACGTATCTGAGGGTCGAGGGTGGCCCCGACTTACTGGGGGTTGTTGTAGGACCCAAGTAGTGTGCTGAAATCACGGGGTGGCCCATGGTTTTGTGTAGAAGGGCTAGAACCTACGCGCCCACAAGGTGTTCGATAGAATGCCAAACTCGTGTGTGCGAGCTGTATGCACGTGCTGAGGGCCTGCAAAGCCTATTGTTGACTTGCTTGGGTCTCCCTTTGACCTTGGAGGGTTGAAAGAGGTGGATTGGGGTGGGCCCGCGGCCCTTTTACTAGGTGCCACGTGGCGTGGCTTGACGACGGGGTGCCCCCGGGTGGTCCCGGGCGGCCATGTAAGATACGGGCAAAGCCTGCATGTGAGTGGCCGGGGTTGCCCTCGGGCAGTTGCTTGTGTTGCCGCGTGTCGCGGCGAGCTGGTCAGGGCCTTTGTAGGGACCCGCAGGGTTATAGAAAGGGGTAGATAGCCCATGCCTTGAAGGTGTTCGGGGAAATGCCCGAACCCTTATTCCTTGTTATTTTGTCGGGAAATAGTCCGGGTACAACACTCCATCAGTTGTTCTTTTAACTCCTTCAATTCGATAAGGGATATACGATACGGAGCCTTAGAAATAGGTGCAGCTCTCGGAATTAAATCAATAGAGAAGACCACTTCTCTCTCCGGAGGAATAATAGGCAACTCATCCAGGAATACATCAGAATAATTCCGAACAATAGGAATATCCTCCAGATTGGGTTCCTTATGCATGGACATAGTCATAGAAACTAAGAAAGCCGCACAACCCTTCTTCAATAATTTATCAGCTTTAAGGGCCGAAATAAGAGATATGTGTCTAGAATGCATGACACCAAAAAATAAGAGGTTTGGGTACCCACTAAAGGTCACCGTACCCAATTTGCAATTAACACTAGCACCATATGTAGATAACCAGTCAGCTCCCAAAATAATATCATATACTTCCATCTCCATGCATACTAAGTCAGCCGGTAGGTTGTAACCGTTGACTAGAACTTCGCTGGTAGGGTAGAAATATTTAATCTCCGATCCCGCTCCAATAGGAGTAGTAATAGTAAGTTTGGGTTTTAACGGGACAGGCCTCATCGGAAAAGTATCAGCAAAGCTCTTAGATATAAATGAATGCGTTGCTCCAGTGTCAAATAAAACAGAGGCGGGCTTTGAGCAAATAGAAAGAGTACCTTCCACAATGCCTCCTTCTTCGGTAAGTTTCGCATCACTAAGAGCTTGAAGTCTACCTTGCTTTTTGATAGCAACTGGAAGTTTTTCGGCGGAGCTTGCTCATTGTGGAGTGGATAATTCAGGATTCTATGATCTCGACTCCCACAGTGAAGACAAGCACCAAGTCTTCTCCAGCACTCTTCTGCCTTATGTCCGGGCTTTTCACAATGCTTGCATAGTTCCTTTGATGAGGTAACAAAAGGGACAATTTGTTTATCATTCCATCTTGGCTTCTTGTCCTTTTGGAAGTTACGCCAATCTTTAAGGGAGTTACGCCCATCATTAGGCCTCTTCTTATTGAAGGAGGGCTTGAAGTTACCAGAGCTAGTTACTGGCTCCTTCTTGGCATCTCTTCCCCGGATGCGATGAGACATCTCCGTTGCATCTTCCAGGAGTTGGGCTGTTCTCACCGCATCGACATATACTTGGATATCTATCAGGGCGAGTTGAGTAATATACTAGGGCTTTAAGCCATTTAATAATCTCCTCGCCTTCATCTTTTTAGTACCCACAAGGTGTGGTGTGTACCTGGACAATCTTGCGAATTGAGCTTCGTACTCTGCCATCGTCAAACTCCTTTATTTTAAGGAAGTAAATTCTGTTGTGTCCCTGTGATTTTGATGATAGCAAACACTATAAGTCATCATGTGTTTGCATGGAAGATTGAATGATGAAATGTGCGTTTGATTATGCATCTGGTCATTGCACTGTGCATTAATGAGGATTGTTTGCTGTGCATTGATTTTTACGCATTAATGTTGTCATCATAATCATTTGCATGATATATGCTTTTTCCAGATAGATGCATTTTCACGCTGCATAGATTCTCATCAGATTGAATGCACAGTCATTTCATCGAATAGGTTGTGTGCACACATTTCTTTCAGGTTGTTAAGTCATATGCACACACTAAGGTCAATGCATGTTTCCAGCTAGTACAAACCAAGGTCTGTGCATATGTCTCCTATTGGTCAGCCAAGGGCCGAGCACCTTTAAGCCATCACAGCACAAAGTCGGTCCACATTTTACTTAACTGCATACAAGGTCCATGCACATCATGCTAGCCAGCTTAGACAAGGTCTGTGCATAACATGTTCATTCTGGTTCATACATAAGGTCGGTGCTAGTTGTGAAGCCAAACAACTAGTGTCGACGCTAGTTATGCTCTCAAGAAACTAAGGTCGACGTTAGTAGTTTTGCATGCTAGCCCAGGTCTATGCATACACTATTCAAGTCTGTGCACATTTCACATATACAGAAGTCGGTGCATTATTTCTGTCTCTTCGTTAACAAGGTCGGTGCGATGTTCCTTGGCATAAGTAGATACAGTCGGTGCAAGTTTCGCTTGGAGCATATAGAGTCGGCGCATATGTCATGTGTTCACGTATAAGGTCTGCGCACACATGTCTTCAAGGTTAGTGCATATATGATTTGAAGGTCTGTGCATGTTTCGGTTTGATACATTGAAGTTGGTGCACATACTATTGCATGCACACAAAGATCGGTGCTAGTTTTTCTGTAGCTTGTTCACATATAAAGGTCGGTGTAGGATTGCCTTCACACATACTGAGTCAGTGCTAGTTGTGTATCTGTCGCATACAACGTCAGTGCACATTGCATATAAGGTCTGTGCATCTTTTGTTGCATACCCATTTAGAAGGTCGGTGCATTGCTCATCCCTCGCATACAAAGTCTGTGCATGTTTTCATGAAACCCATTGGGACAAGTCGGTGCACATTCACTTTAGTCATCTATTAGGTCTGTGCATATTGAAAATTGGCTGACAACAATGTGTTTGATGAAATGCATCTCTTATGACTGATAGAATGAAAAATAGCACGTGAGGTCGATCTAAGACTTGGCACGTGTTCCCAGAAATGGCAGGAGGCTGGTGCCTAGACCCTGAGAGCAAATGATTGGCACATGATCCTAGGGAAGCATCTTCTGCCACATGGATCAACATTCCATTTGCGCTTGACGCATGGCTTCTCTAGAAATGGCAGGAATGAGCTTCATTCACACCCAAGGCATGAGCTCGTGGGACCATGCCTGATGCCTTATATAAAGGCCTCGTCTGTGATCAAAGAAGCGGGTGATAGGAGATAGAAGGAGAAATAGAGCAGTAGAGCAAGAGAAATCTGAAGGAGTCTGAGGTTTACAAGATCAAGCCCCTACCATTACGCTAAAAGCTTGAGCTGGTAGCGAAGGTTAGACCGTATTTCTTTATAGAAGCGTAGAACCCCACACTATCGTGATGTGGGCGGACATGAGGGGCTTCGCACATGGACCCCATAATCCATGCGGCGGGTTGGGCTACCAACCACCGATGGTCCACGTGGGTCCCTTACCCCATGTGGTACACACCAAATCCTAAAAGAGACGCTGGCATAAACCAACAATCTCCCCCCCAGCGGCACCTGGGGGATTTGAACCCGCGACCTTGCTTTGATACCAGTTTACAGGATCAAGCCCCTACCATTGCGCTAAAATCTCGAGCTGGTAGCGAAGGTTAGACCGTATTCCCTTATGGCAGCGCAGAACCCCACACTACCGTGCTGTGGGCGAACATGAGGGGCTTCGCACATGGACCCCATAATCCATGCGGCGGTTTGGGCTGCCAAGCACCGATGGTCCATGTAGGTCGCATACCCCACATGGTATACACCAAATCCTAAAGGAGACGCTGGCATAAACCAACAAATTCGGCAGCTTTCCTCTCTTAAACTCGATCAGAGAAGTACTTGTTGTTAAAGTGTTCCAAAAACTATTCCCACAACACCTGGTCGTGCGGTAGAGTTGCTTCGACCGACTCCCACGAAGTACGGGCATCCCTTTCTAGTTGAAAGGTAGCGAGTAGGACCTTCTCCTCATCAGCACATTGCATGACTCGAAAAATTCTCTCGATTTTCTTCACCCAATGTTCTGCCTCATCCGAGTCCGTGGACCCAGCGAACTTGGGAGGGTTCATACTTTTGAAGTTCCTATGTAAATCCCCTGCTCCACGGTTAGCTCCTCCTTTAGCTATTTGTTGTAGTGCTTGGGTCAGTCCTTGGACCATCCTTTGCATCTCGCGCCATTGAGCTCTCTCGACAGCCATTGGAAAAATTAAGCTTGCAACCATAACTACCAAACTTAAGTGTTTTGTGTATTTCCTTGATTTATCCTACTTAAAGTTTACCCCATGGCTCTACCCAATCTCCCCGGAAAGGTTTAAGACTCCATCTGAAATTCTATATCAACATCTAGAACCTATATCAAGGAAAACCTAGGGTTTATGAAACCTAGGCTCTGATACCACAAAGACTGTCACGCCCTGACGCGGAATATCGATGCGCGACGAGTCGTAATACTCGTGTCGATCAGAGCATGTATAATAGGATCCAACCACAAAGAGATATAATGAAAAAAGGATACTTTTATTTCATTGAAATAAAGTTTTACAACAACATTAAGCCTTAAGAGACATAATACAACTTCCAAGTACAAAACTCTAGCAAGAGAAACACTCATAAACCTAGGTAACTAATTAAGATGAACTTGATCCCTCGTTTCACTCTTGCCCATCCCCATGTGTTTGGGGTTCATCGTTGGATCTACCTACAATGTTAACCGAAAACGTAGGGTGAGCGAAACGCTCAGTAGGATTTATATCTCTATACCAGGCAACTTAAAGTAATTAACATTTTTGGATAAAGTTACTGTGCTATGCCGAGAAACGTAAATAAAATATGGAACATGAATAGGAGAGAGAGTAACGAATGGAATCGCAAATAGACAAGATATCAAGAGTAAAGTTTAAGTAGAGGATGATCATGTAGAAAGTATTATTATGGAATTGGCCATTTCATGCAAGTATGTACGAGTCAAGTATTTCACGTAATTCAAGTACTTCATGTATTCAAGCAAGTCAAGTAATTCACGAACTGTGGAATGTCATAATTCAATCTAGTAAGTCAAGCACTTCGGTGCAATGCCACACCAGATAAAAGATTGGATTGTCTGACAAGGCATAATCAGCCCTTGCGAAAAATCTCGTAAAATGAGTTTAGATCAAGTTTTTCACAGTCGGGTGTTTAGCTAGAAAATCGAGGAATTACAGCCAAGTAGGAAATTGGACAGTGGGAGGCTCCCCTCGCATTCACGAGGTCCTAATTAAGAAATCACTTATCCACTTAAAGCGTTTTCCCGTGGACCTCTTTCCTTAGACATCATTTTTCCTTCGGAATCTTGCTAATTACACGACTTGTTGAAAATGAGGAATAATTCTAGCAAAAATTCTATCCCATTTTTCGCAGTCGGAGCTTAACTAGAAAATCGAAGAATCACGGCCAGGTAAGAGGTGGGACAGTGGGAAGCTCCCCTCGTATTCATGAGGACCTAATTAAGTAACCACTTAAGCACTTAAAGCGTTTGCCCGTGGACCTCTTTCCTTAGACACCGTTCTTCTTTGGAAATCTAGCGAACTACACGACTTGTCGAAAACACGGTAACACGATAGCATGGAAATCGTTAAACTTGTATTGATCACGATCATGCAACTAAGCCCATGTAATTTTAACAGATAATATCTATTCCATTTTACATGTCAGAAAGATAATATAGTCATGGAGATCAAAGATATCATGAAGATAACAAGAACTAGGGCAGAAATATAAGCTCATAGAATAGAATTATTATCTTCCATATCCTTAACTTAATCATGTGTGAATTTGAATGATATGCAACTTCACATAACATATTTAACATGCTAGATGATATATTGGTTCAATTAGAACCTAAAGACATCATGATTGGGGCGGAGATTACGCATTTGGAACACGGTCTTAGAAAGACACTATGATCCGAGACGGATCTTTCGGCGGTTAAAAATCTCAGTTAGAATCTTATGTCCAGTTGTATGGACAACATTCTTAATACTCAATAAAAATAAGAGAAAATGGTATAGAATCATAGTAGACATGCATCTACATCTAATTCATGCATCAATTTGAGTTTAGCTTGAGAGAATACCTACCTAGTGGAAGATCGAAGAGGAAGAACAATAAGAACAAAGAATACTTCGAACACTCCTCCAAACTTCAAGATTTTCACCTCTCTACGACTAGCACTTCCCCAATAGATTTGTGCTTTGAGTAGGGAAGATCCCAGCCCTATGTATAGGCCAAGTCCCATAATTATTTTATTACTAATTTAATTCCATCTTCCACCTAATTTCCTATTTCACCCACTCATGTTAGTATTACACCAACTTATGTTAGCAATAATTTCTAACATGTGGATGTTGAAATAAATCTCCCTTTATGACATAATCAATTACCTCATTTATTTAATGATATTTTATTGATAATTTAATTCTAAGTCAATTTTTCACCCAATTTTTCTATTTCACTACTCATGTTACTATTACATCAACTTATGTTGACATTAATTTCCAACATGTAAATATTGAAATAAATCCTCCTTTATGACATAATCCATGACCTCATTTATTCAATTAGGTAAGATATTACATCATTCACTAATTAGGATTTAATTAGAGCTAATAATTCTCTCTTAAATCGGATGCTACAGTACCGAAGTTTTTGCCTTCTCAGAATCATGCTGCGAATCTCGTCATTCGTGTTGACACGTGGGATAGGATTCGAGTTTATATATTCCACACTTTAAAGACATAAATAAAATATTTGTCATTTATTTTATTTTCATCTTTCATTATTTTTTTTGCATATAAATGCATATATAAAATTTTGAGTTGCTACAAAACCCATTATACTAGATCTGTTTTGGCTCATATTTGACACACTTACCCCTAGGGCATTCATACACATGTTAGATACATATTGAAGGAGTTTTAGCATGGGTTTTGATATCTTTTGCTCTTTCTATTGTGGGTGTATAAATAAGCTACGAATTTGGGAGAAAAGTTCTAAGTCTTAATGTTCTATCTTTCTTGTAGGAGAAGAAAAAGGGAAAGGAGAGGAGTTGAAGAAATCTGAGGATATCATCTACATCCGAGAAGATTTTATGATCATGATAGAACATAAAGTGGAGCGGTTCGAAGAGAGGATCGCGGTGATGTTCAAATTGATAACATTCGACAACCCTCCAACCTGTTCTTCAACAAAGATCTTATACGGCCGTTTCACCTCTTGAGGATCTATTTCTTCACCCTTTTTACATCTATTCCAGTGATTTCCATTTAGTTCATGTGGATGTATTGAACATATCTTTTATTTCCAAACTCAGACTCTATGAGATTTGAACCGTCTGTGTACAGTTGTGGTGTATTGTGCTGCGATTATAGCAGCAAGTGTTTGTGCGTATTGATACATGGTCGGATCGTGTAGGAGACGACGTCTCCGTGTCTTTGGAGCGAAAGCTCCGTGCGCTTCATTTTGAAGTGAGTGGATCCTCACTGGGTTTGGTGAGGGGTGGACGTAGGGAGCCCGTCGTGGTCCCGAACGACCTAAAAATATGTCTCGCATCTTGTTTGATTGTGGTTTGCTTGTCTATATTTTTCATATTGATTGTGTAGCAACTCAAAATTTTTTTATATGCATTTATATGCAAAAAGAAATAATGAAAGATGAAAATAAAATAAATTATAAATATTTTCTGTTATAGAATACATAAACATGAACCCTATCCCACTTGTTAACACGAACGACGAGATTCATGACACGATTCTAAGAAGGCGAAGACATCGGTACTATAGCATCCGATTTAAGAGAGAATTATTAGCTTTAATCTAATCCTAATTAAAGGATGAGGTCATTCTTACATCATTGAATAAATGAGGTCATTGATTATGTCATAAAGGACGGATTTATTTTAACATTCGCATGTTGGAATTAATTTTCAACATAAGTTGCTGTAATAGTAACAAGGTCGGTGTAATAGTAACAAAGTTGGTGTAATAGTAACAAGGTGGGTGTAATAGTAAGAAGGTTGGTGAAATAGGAAAATTAGGTGGGAGATTTTAGCCTATAAATAGGGCAGCGCTCTTCCCTACTCAAAGCATAAATCTATTGGGAGGAATTACTGGTTGGAGAGAGGGATAAAGCTCGAAGTTGGAGGAGTGTTCGAAAGCATTCTTCGTTCTTAAACTTCTTCTTCTTTTATCTTCAACTAGGTAGATTTTCTCTTAGGTGAAAACTTAATTAGATCTCCATATATGTTTCTTTGCATGAGTATTTCGATTCTATGTAAATTTTTCATGATCATGTATTTATGGCTTATTTTAAGATTTAAAGTTCAAAAATGAGAGTTTTCATTATCATAACGTGTTTCAATAATGTGGATCACATATGGACCATGATTTGAATGCGGTAATAATGCCCGATTTACCTCGTTTATGTGTTTTATTTCAAAACTTATATTTTGAATTTTAAAATCATGTTCTTACCTTAAGAATACTATTAACAAAGAAATGACTAGGTGAATGAACTCGTAAAGCTATCGTTAATTGTTCAAACAACTATGCTCTAATTTTCGTAAGATTTCTATACATGATTGACCCTATCTATTTGATCTAAGCTATATCTGAAAGCTTGACATCTTCTTTCAAATTTTCTTCATACATGAACATATTATGCAATTGGAAGCTTGAGATCTTTTTTAATGTCTTTTTCTTCATTGAAGTTCTTTCACAAATGAATATGTTAGAATATACAAGAATGATTTCTCTTCGATTTACGTGTTTTCGTGTCTCTGAAAAATCATGTAGCTAGCAAGTTTACCAAGAAAGACCGGTGTCTAAGGCTAGAGGTCCACGGGCAAACACTTTAAGTGGATAAGTTGTTACTTAATTAGGACCTCGTGAATATGAGGGGAGCCTCCTACTATCCCACCTCTTACCTGGTCGCGTTTTCTTTGGTTTTCTGCTAATTACCCGACTGAGAAAAACTTGATCTAAACTTATTTTTCAAGATTTTTCGTGAGAGTTGATCGCGCCTTGACTGGAAATTCATTCTCTTTATTGTCTTAATGTCGTTAAACATGATGCCTTAAATCATCCTTGAACTTCTCTTATAAACTTCATTTATTCTTCATACTATATGCCATTTCTTCATACTACATGTCCTTGAAAATGGAAATTTTGCTAGATCTATACTTTAGCCATAAACTACCATTTGGGAGTGTAGGAGCTAAGTGCCATGCAGGGCAAAGTGCTACGTTATGGGCGCCATCTCTTGAGGCCGGAACGACGTAAAGTGCTACATAATGGGAGCCACCTCTTGAGCCTGTAGGGGCCACCTCTAGAGTCCTCCATAACTAAATGACTAGTTATGCGCTATACTACGCTTCTTAAGCTTTTCTTGAAACTCGGATTGGCCATAATTATAAATGGATTTTTTTAGAAATTACATGGGACTTTGGACCACCTGATACTCAATGCCTGGCAAACATGGGTGCCCTGATCTGGTCCTAGGCGAGTAAAGCCTGAAAGTACTTGTGCCCGAGGGAGTTGAATGATCAGGTGTGGCATTGCACCAACTGGCATGCAAGATTGAAGTAGATAATTCACTTATTACATGCTTGACTCGTTACATGCTTGACTTCCTATACATGATATGTTTGACCGGAAGGGTTAATATCCTTGTTATATGGCCATATTTACAATTCTATACTTGTTATTGATCGTCATGCTTACACTTGAGTTCTACAATATCTATTCTTGGAATTCTTGACCTCCTGATCTTGTTCTCTATTTGTCATTTATTTTATTACTTGTTTTATTCGAGAGCATATAGATGATCCAAAATGCTAATTACTTAAAGTGACCTGGTAAAAAGATATAAGTCCTACTGAGCTTGCTAGCTCACCCTGTGTATTGTTGTTAATTTTCAGGAAATCCTGAAGATGACGGGAATGGGCTGGAGTGATGAGAGTGATGATCATTTTTAATAAATTTATTTTCCCAGTCTGTCTACTTATAAATGAGTGTATCAAGTTTGAATAGTATTATAAGTCCTTGAAGGATATTTGTTGGAAATGTCAGATTATGAAATAAAGATGTGATTTTGTCCACTTGTTGTTCATACTCATCATTTGAGTCTCTTGATCGACCTGCCCGTATAACTGTTCACGCCTTGATAATTCTGCCTTGTTCGGGACATGACAGTTTAGTTGGTATCAGAGCCTACGGTTAAAAAGAGTTTAGGGTATCAAGGATTAGTTATTGAAAACCCTAGGTTCTTCACACTATAGGAAAATGGATAGCTATACTTGACCCATGAGATTGGGTAGAGACTTGGGCTAGATATTAAGATATGTAGAGATAATACATTTAATCCCCATAGCTTGTTTTGTAGAAATTCTTAACTATTGAAAATGGCTGCTGAGCGTGCTCAATGGAGAGAAATACAAATGACCGTCGAAGGGCTAACTCAAGCCCTACAATAAGTGGCTCAAGGAGGAGTTAGTCTCCATGGTGCGGGAGACCTGCACCGTAACTTTAGGAACATGAATCTCGCGAGGTTCAACGGTTCCACTGACCCGGATGAGGCCGAACATTAGATCAAGGAGATAGAAAGAATATTCTGAGTCATGCAATGCTCGGATCAAGATAGAGTTTTGCTTACAACTTTCCAACTGGAAAGGAATGCTAGAGCTTGGTGGGAATCCATGGAGGCGACCTTGCTTGATCCCCAGATCACTTGGGAGGAATTTCTAGAATATTTCAACGGCAAGTATTTCTCGGAGAGAGTCCAAGAAAAGAAGGCAACAGAATTTGCCACCCTTAAACAAAGAAGTCTCTCTGTAGCTGAATACGAGGCCCAATTTTCTCAACTGGCTCGTTATGCTCCACACCTCATTAATACGGAGAGAATGAAGGCCAAGCTATTCATGAATGGGCTAAGGCCCCAATACTGTAGACACCCAATTTTGGCCGATAATTTGAGCATTTTCTTTGTTCTCCTAGTTGATGCCCCAATTGATCCTTAATTGGTTGATTTTCTGGGATTTCTCCCCTTCTTGGCCCAACATTTCAATTCCATACCTTGGATCTCGTCTCAAGTTTGGTATCCCCGCGCTACCCGCTCTTATCACTTTCTTACTCATAGCGCGTTGTGGATCTAATTGGAGCAGTTGTTATTTCTTGACATTTGATCGTTATAGCATCCATTTTGGATGTTTTTCTCACTTAACATTTGATTAAATGGCTGCCCAGGTGTTGACACCTGGAAAATGAACAAGGGTGGAAGCATAATTGAAAAGAGGGTCTGACCAACAGTGAAAGACTAATGATGAAGCTTATCAACCTTTCACCCGGCTAAAGCCCTTGTCGGCCAAAGCCAATGCCCGGTGCCAATGTCACTCAGACGGCAGCACTGATAAAGCAGCAGTCACTCGACTAATGAGACCTTCCAGCTATACTACTACTTCGTCCAAGAAGTCACAGATGATATGTCAGGGTAAGTCAGATGTCGGCTTACTGACGGAAGTAATATGAGATAAAGATGAAGCCGGCACCGGCAGATGAAGATGGTAAAGGCCCCTGAAAAGATAGAGCAGAAGAAGAATCGTCTACACAGATTATACACCCGGCTGAGGTCTTCCCAGACTAAAGCTGATGTCCGAGCTCGTCACCATTAGAGTGACATATTGATAAGATGATACCCGGCTTTGTCACCGTTCAGATGACAATCCTGATGAAATCCCTGTCTACGGACTGATAAAACCCTTTCTACGGACTGATGAAATCCCTGTCTACGGACTGATAAAACCCTATCTGCGGACTGATGAAACCCCTGTCTACGGACTGATGAAATCCCTATCTACGGACTGATAAAACCATGTCTGCGGACAGATGAAACCCCTGTCTACGGACTGATAAAACCCCGTCTGCGAACTGATGGAGATTGCAATCGTGATTTCAATACAAGATATTTCATAGATGATAGACCCTTTGGGATGATGATACATTTAAAGAAACCCCAAGTGGGCCTATATGAAGGTGGCGCCGAAAGCCCATGTCGAAGCCCAGATACTGGCGCCGAGAAGGAAAAGGGAAAAGGGTTATAAAACTCCCTCCCTTCGAAGAGAGAAGCAGAGAGATAGCAAGAAAGAGGATAGACAGAAAAGAAAAGAAAAAAGAGACGAAGAAGAAAAGAGCGAACAGATAGCCAGAAAGAGAAAGAGAAAGGAAAAGAGAGGGAGAGAGTCTCCGTCGAAAGAAGAAGCAGAAGAAAGGAAAGAAGTAGGGCTCCAGGTGGGCTGATAGGGGGAGGGAGAGGAGTCAATGCTCCACCCTCCCCCCCCCCCCCCATGTTCGATGTTTCTTTTTCTTCTTTTTACTGATTCTCCGTATGTAATAGTCGAAGTCTTGATGTTTAGATTATTCATACGATTCTTTCCCTGTTCCTCCCCTCTATGTTTCTCGATGTAAATGATGGTGAGATGAAGTAAATGCAATGGCCGTGATGGATTTTGGGCAATACTATCTTCTTTTGTCTCCATATGTATGCATACTGTTTGTATGAATGCCCCATGGGCGAAATGACTCAGGCTTCGGAGTCAGGTCTGTTCTTCGAACGGGGATGAAGGTAGAACCCCCACCCTTGTTCAATGGGTTGCTGGCTTCTATTCTCTTCTTTCTTCCCACTTCAATAGCATGCCCTCCGTATGTATTTGAGTCTGTTCCTCAAGCCCCTTGTGCTGTCCGGGAACCAGAGACATCAATCTCTTGGTTCCCTGGCCCGCCGGCTATAAATGATGCATTTGAACCCGTAGACGAATGCTACCCTGGATCCTCATTCCAATCGTTGAATGATTAGGGTCTGAGGTTTTAGCATCAAGGGTTCTCTCATTACAGATCTGCTTCCCGGATGATACCATGCTAGTCCGGGGGATCAGAGACAGCCATCTCTTGACTCCCCCAGACGTCTGGCAGTATACAGATAAAGGCCGAATGCTGCCCTGGATCCCCATCCCAATCGTTGAATGATTAGGGTCTGAGGTCTCAGCATCAAGGGTTCTCTCATTGCATATCTGCTTCCCAGATGATACCATGCTAGTCCGGGGGATCAGAGACAGCCATCTCTTGACTCCCCCAGACGTCTGGCAGTATACAGATAAAGGCTACTCAGCCCCGATGATGGTCTCTCCTCCTCCTGATGATCTGGCCTCTCAGATCCCTTGGCATCCTTCCAGCAGAGGTGTTCGTGAAATCTCCTCATACTCCCCCGATTCGGCCTCGATCTGAGCCATAAAACCCAGAAATCCCAGAAACAGAGCATCGTTTTTGAGCTCTGAAACCCTGAAATCCTTATGTATATTCATCTTCTCGGCGTGCGAGTTTCCCTGCCGAGAACCATAAGGCCGAGAGGCCTTCCCCTCCTTTCAGCTAAACGACAAGTCCTTTTGTGAAGCACCCATAGCCCACAGCCTCCCGGCGCTAGGCTCCCGGCGCGGCCATGAGCGCGCCGGGAAGCCTTGTGCCGAGAGCTCCCTCCATCCACCAAATGCCCAGGCCGAGAGCCCCCCTTGGCCAACCAAATGTCTAGGCCGAGAGCCCCCCCTTTGGCCAATCAAAGGACCGCGCCGAGAAGCCCCTTTCATCCACTAAATGTCCATGCCGAGAGCCCCCTTGGCCAACCAAGAAGCCACGCCGAGAACCCCCCTTGGCCAGCCAGTAAGCCACGCCGAGAGCCCCCCCTTGGCCAATCAAAAAGCCACACCGAGAGCGCCCCTTGGCCAACCAGTAAGCCACGCCGAGACCCCTCTTCTTGGCCCAATGAAGCCCAGTCAGGGGACTTTCTCCCCACTGCCATGAGACCGTCATGAATGATCTGAGAAGATACAGTAATGGGGAGGACCTCCCTCCCCTACAGCCCTCATTCCCGATCCGGGTTCCACCCTTATGAACCTAAAGGGCCATGTCGTTACATGCGTTCTGAAGGGTTGAAGGGGATATTGACAGATGAAACAGAGGCAAGCGATGTCCCGGGGCCCGGTGCCCATCCTCATTCGGTTGTCATCCCGGCATTCCGTGGGTGATGACCTATCTTCTCTTGGCACAAGCCAAGTCAAGGGGACATGCTGCCGAAATTCACACACACCTGGCCAGGTCACTGTGATATTATCTCTCAACCCCGTCGGCCCACGGAGTCATGCCTTTGTATGCCCTCCGATGGTCCCCTCGAAGGGGGGATATGAACGTGCTACCGCACCCATATGGGGCGTGCCATGGCATGCCGGTCCCTATTCGGACTCCGGGTCAATTATGCCCGATCCTTTACGGTTCCCACTTTGCCACTGCATGGGTGGTTTCCTATTCCCCACTTGGCATCATCCAAGATGGTGGGAATATGCCGTCGGATTTGTCCCCGTAATTAAGAAACCCCTGCTTTGCCCGAATACATTTAACGTCTTGCAAACAGATGAACTTTGTCTCCTTTGAGCATACGGCTTTACCGCTGTCTTCCTCCTACCTCTAGCGTTTAATCAACGGTTGTCTTCCTCAGGGAGGACGTAATTAACGTCATAGCGTTTAGGGTATGACGGACTTCTAGTCCAGACACGATCACTCACAATCGACTGACCAAGTCAGATCGAGCGCACAATAAGAATCGTCACCACGGTGACTGGCACGCCAATAAATCCATAAAATAAATAAAATAAATAAACAAATAAACCAGATAAAATAAAATGTATTCGAACAAGTCTGGCACGCCCGGTGGGACAGAGTCTCCCTTCATCTTTACGCTAAGGTAGGAGGCCCAGCGGGCCCCCCTCAAATTTCTGATTCCGTGTGTTTCCTTGTTTCCAGGAAACTACGATGACAACACAAATCGCGTATGTATGCTTCGACAAGCAACCGGTGGGCATGCACATCTAGGAGGGGTACCTGGCGGTACCACTGGCGTTCGGTTCGTTTCCCCCAGCTGTCGGGCTGCCCAACTGCTTGGGCGTTGTCTACACCGACCTTCTACAGGTCGATAACGAGGAGCAAGGCGCTGCTGCAAACGCCCCAGTGGAGGCCGCTGATCGCAAGGATGGCTTACCGAAGAAAATGGCCCCCACGGCCGTCGCCTGCTACGTTCATCATGTCCAGAAAAGGGACATGGTCCCCACTGCTGCCCAGAAGGGGAAGAAAACCAACCGGAGGAGCCGGTCTACTGCTGTTGATCGTCGCCTTTCCAATTCCGGAAAGACGATAATGATGGGTGCTATTAGGGCGAACCTCGACGGTCGCCCCAGGGGAGTCCGGCCGGACAGAATCGTCCCGACCATCCCAACTGACAACAAACTCCAGGTTTTGGCCTCTAGGAGGGCCAACTGGGAAGCTGCTGAAAGGAAGCCGCTGGCGCCCAAGCCAGCAAAATACAAACAGGTCTGGCGACCGAAGAAGATCCAAAGCTGGGCCCCAGCTGAAGACAGAGAGAACCTCACTAATGTCACTGTTGCCCGCCTCAGAGCAGGGGGCAGAAGGGAGATGAAGAAAGATGAAAGAAATGCTACTGCTGCCCACCCCAGGACCCGGGGGAAGAGAGATGAGATTGAGGGTCAAGAAAGAAATATGATTGCTATTCGTCCCATGATGAGGGGCGGAAGATATGAGACCAGGGAAAACTTCACCAACACCCATCCCATAGCCAGGGGCAAGAGATGGGAAGAGAAGAGCTACAATGCTGCTGCCAACCGCTGCCAAGTTGGCGATATGAGAAGAAGTGAACCAGTCACTATGCTTACTGCAAGAAGATCAGGAGCCTGTGCTAGACAGGTTGATATCTTCAAATATCCCAAGGCCGAACATCTGAATGCTCGGGTGACAAGACTAGCCCGGCAGCAAAAGGGCCAGGACAGACTGATGCTCCGACCTGAGCCGAAAAGGCGCGACCCAGAGGAGACTAAGCAAGTAGTCCAAGATTACTTCCACTACCTAGGGAGCTCTGCCCTAGGCCAGCAAAGACTATCCCGTGCCTTGGGCATCAGGGATGATGAAGAAGAAGAAACCTTCCAAGAAATGATGATCGAAGCCTCTTCCTCCGATTCAAATGACTATGAAGAAGGCCCCAGGGTCGGATATAATGAAGAAGACCTGTACGAGGAAGAAGCCAAAGAAAGAATATCGGTCTTTGACCGGCTCAGATATCCTAGTCAAATAAAAAGAAAGGTCTACAGGCGGAAAGGAAAGATGCGAATCTTCGCTTGCAATATGGCTGGACTGGCCAGGGGGCAGGATATACTACCAACTCAGCCAGAGGAATTGCTCAGGCTGGCAACTAGACCTGGTCCTGTCACAAGAAGAGGCCAGGCAGCAAAAGATAAAATCAAAATTGATGATGAAGCCCGCAGGGTTACCACTATGACAGTTAATGTGGTAACAGCGGAAGATGGAGATAACCCCTTCGTTGATGATGCTGAAGGGACTTCTGAAGATATACAAATTCCATCAACCATGGATCCCATGATCCAGATGATGTTCAGAAGATACGAACAGGAGATCAATGCTCTCCGAAGACAGCTCAATGAGAGACAGGAAGCTACATCAGTCTCGAAGCAAGCTGAACCTGCGGGGCAGACATCCAGCTCCACAGAAACAACTATCCTGGCTAATCCTCTCTTAGCTGATAAGGGCAAAGCACCAAGTCAACCTGTTCCACAACAAACAATAGCTCAGCCCTCTGTGTCTCAGACGCAGCCTACCGCGCCCATCTTGCACGCCACTATGATGACAACTCCTCACAGCCAGCAACAAGCCCACTTCTTTCCAGAAGATATAGATCCAGCTGTAGCCCACAAGCAGATGATTGAAAGAATTGTGGAAATGAAGCTGTCAGAAAAGACTGGAGATGATACTAGTGCCTATGATGTGTATAAGGTACCGTATCCTCCCCAGTATGCTGCCAAAAGGCTGCCTCCAGGCGTCAGCAAGCCGCCAAAGTTTGAGAAATTCAATGGCCAGGGCTTCCCCAGAGAGCATATAGCCTACTATACTACCATCATGGGCGACCTAGCAGTCGATGAAGCCTATCTGCTCAAGTTCTTTGGCTCGTCCCTCACTGGGTTGGCCTTTGAATGGTATTCAAGCTTGTCAGCAGGATCAGTGGTTGATTGGCCCGATATGCAGAGAAAATTTCGCGACAGGTTTCATGTCACAGAGAGGGAAATCACAATAGCAGAACTGTATGCTACTAGGCAGAAACAGGATGAAACTGCACTGGAGTACATCAAAAGATGGAGAAATCTAGCCATGAGATGCGGAAGACCTCCTCATCAGGAGGATGCAGTGCAGATATGCAAGCAGAACCTCAGGAGGGAAGTACTAGAAAAAATGATCGGTGCAGATGTCAAAACATTTGACCGACTGAACAATATAGTGGCGGAGGTCGAGGCGTTCTTGTCCAAACGTCCGACCGTCAATGCTCCCGCCATGCCAAAAGGTAAATCCAATGATCGGCGGCCGTCACACTCTGAGGCCAACACCGTCGATTTTAGAACCTTTGAGCAACAAAAAGGGAAGAAAGGGGCAGATGAAGCTCCCCCGATGGCAGATACAGCAGAAAGAAGAGACAAAGTCTCTCTGAGGGACAGGATGAGAAGGGCTTACTCTTTTCCCAAGGATAAGACTGCAGCATTATTTAACTGGGCATATAAGTTCAATAAGGTAACATTGCCTGAACCGAAGAAGCCCGAAGATGCAGAAAAGAAAGATGATCCGATGTTCTGTCCATTTCACCGGGTGTTGGGGCACCCAATTGAGGACTGTTATGTCTTCAAAGATATCATGGAAGGAATGGTCAAGAAGGGTGAACTGCAGCTGGGAGATTACCAGGTGAAGCCTCCTCGGCCACATGAGTTTCCGCCCTGGAGGGTGGCCACTAATATGATCTCAATCTATCAACAGCTGCCTAAGGAAGCCATTGAAGAATGCACCAGGCACACCTATGAAGCCTGCCTCCTCACCCCATTGAGAGATCAGGAAGGATGGCAGACGATACCCACAAAAAGCAGAAAGAAGACTCCCGCAGCTAAAACCAACGGAGCAGTTATCCGGGGTGTCACCCCAAGGCCTGAGTCGCCTCCAATAAAGCCAATATGGCCTGCAGTTGAGACCGGACCAGTCATCCGGATCCATACTCGCAACCGGAGGAGACAAACTCCCCTCCCTGCACATAAAGAAGAAAGTCCTGCGACCAGGCGTCTGCAACAATATATTAATGAGCTTGATGAGTATGAGCAGAAAAAGCTGAAACACCCGTTGGTGAAAGACTGTATACTCTGGGAGCAGCTTGAAGAATTGAAAATTGAAGAGCAGCCGGAAGCAGAACAAAGACAAGATAAGACTGAGTCCTTCTGGGGGCAGGAACTAGCAAAGCCAACTTCCCAGAAAAAGAAGAGACGGCCTAAGGCCAAAAAGGGAAAGAAGGTCACGACAGTACAATGCAATACTCTGTCGGTACTCTTTTCCCTGCCCGGGGAGGATGATGAACAAGAAGCATCAGATGTCCCGCTAGAAGCCAATCATGCTGAGGCCTCTACCTCAGCCCATGCAACACGTTCTGGGAGAAAATGGGGGCGTCCGCCACCAGCTAACCATAATATTATGTTCAGAGGGGAGCAACCCTATCAAATCCCAAAACCAGAGGTGCGCGGTGTCCAGGTTCCTCCCCCTGCCAGCTTGTACCAAGGAAAAGATAAAGCAGAAGGAGCCCCTTCATTCCTGGAGTTCCTGTCCAGCTTAGAAAACGAGCAGCCGTCTCATACTGCTCCAGCTAAAAGCAATAAGTGCCAGCAGACAGCAGCCGGAAAGCAGAAACAGCATGAAGAAAATGAGGAAAATAGCCCTCCAGCAAAACCAAGGGCAGTCATTACAGAAGAAGCCCTCCGGGAGACCGATGAAGAAAATGAAACTGGGACTGGGCAGCAAAGGCCACAGGCACCACACGAACCTCCAAGACCCCGGTGGGCAGAGGAGATGAGGCTGTCTAATGTTCGGGTTGGCAGTCGAATCATGAAAATGTTGAAGAAGCTCCCCACCAGATTCTCCATCTGGGAGATACTCTCTCTGAGTGAAGAGGCCCGCCAAGCAATTGTGGATGCCCTGCAGTCACCGGCACAATATGAAGCACTCTTGGCAGAAGTGAATGCTGGACCATCAGTCACGTTCACAGAAGATGATATGCTGATCCCAAATGCCAGTCACAACAGACCGTTGTATATGAGGGGCTCCCTGAACTGTCAGTCGCTGAGCAGGATACTGATAGATCCCGGGGCTGCTGTAAATATTCTCCCGTATCGCATCTATCAGAAATACTACTTTGATCTGCAGCTTACCAAGGTCAGAGACATGAAGATTGCTGGGTTCAACCAGAAATGTGAAACACCTCTCGGGGTGGCTGATTTCAACCTCACATTGGGCGACCTCACTACCGTGGTACGATTCTATGTGATCGACTCCAACACCACGTATAAGGCCCTGTTGGGGAGACCGTGGCTGCATGAATACTAGATAGTGCCATCCACGCTACACCAATGCATAAAATACTGCCATGAAGGAAAGGAAGAAAGGGTGTTTGCAGACCTACATCCCTTTGTAGTGTTCGAGTGCCATATGCTCGATGCATCCTACTACACCGAGGTGTCACAAAAGGATGAAAAGAAAGAGGCTGTAATCAGCCAGAAGAAGCCGGCGACGAAGGCAAAAGCTTGGTCTCCACCGCCACCCAGGGGCTATGTTGAAAAGCATGAAGTAGCTCACATCTCTTATGCTGATGATTTTGCTCGGATCACCCCCTCCTAGCATCCATCCAGATAGCACTGATCAAGAAATGAAAGAAAGGTGCATACAGGTGAAGGTCCCACGAGGTTTAGTCAAACCCGTCGCCAGCCTAGAATACCAAACAGTGCTGCCACTGAAGACTATGGAAATCCCTCGCTTCTGCGAGCCACCTACCATATTCTACACCGGGGAGGCAGTCGAAGAAGATGATCAAGACTGCATGGTCCCTGAAGAAGCCGCAAACCAGATGGTGCCGATTACAGGCCTGGAGTATACTACCCAGCGGGTTTCGCAGATGTTCTCCAAGATGCAAATGCCATCACTACAATCTGCAGCCCAGAAGAAAGCATTCAGGGAGCTATGGGATCCGCCTCGAGATAATAAGGAACTGAGGAAGATCACACAGCATCCGGGATTGGGTTATACCCTTCAAGAATATTATGAAGCCGAGGTGGATGTCATCTCTACCTTCTACCAGCATGGAGACTCCCCTGGGTTAGGATATGATCAATATCCCTTTGAGGATGAAGAGATTATGTATCAAACCATAACAGACAATGAAGCCCAAGATGACCAGCCAGAAGCAGGGATGTCTGATAAAACTAAGAGGGGTCGGTGCTGGAAGGACCCGTCCTGCAAGGAGGATCTATTCCAGGCCGAAGCACAATTTGATACGGGAACTCCGGATGAAGACCAGATGGCCAAAGAACTGAGAGAATGCCTGGAATTTGAGCGCATTCTGGAAGAAGTCCGGGCTCTACAGAAAGATAACCTTTCAGGGGAGCCTGCAACAGAAAGATCCCTAAGAGCGGAAGATTCCACTTTTGAATTCTCTTCTGAACCAGTCTCGTCCTCGGGGCAGACTGAACAGAATCCGATGGTATCGGCCTTATATGATAAGCCGACATCCGCTGATGAGCAGGATGACGATACAGAAGAACATGAAACTGAAGAGAATTATATCCCGGGAGGCTTTATTGATTTGCAAGAAGCCCCACCCGAAGTTGAGGACGGAGGCCAGGCCACCGTCGATGAGCTGATAGAAGTGAATCTGGGGTCAGCAGATGAACCAAGGCCGACATTCCTCAGTGCACTGCTAGAACCAGCTGCCAGAGAACAGTACATACAGTTTCTGAAAGAGTTCCGAGACTGCTTTGCATGGACATATGATGAGATGCCGGGACTGAGCTCTGATGTGGCACAGCACCGATTGGCGATAAACCCGGGGGCAAGCCCTGTAAAGCAGCCTTCAAGGAGAATGCGTCCCGAACTGATAAATCAGATCAACAAAGAAGTCGACAAGCTGATCAATGTGCGCTTTGTTGAAGAGAACCAATATACTACATGGCTGGCCAATATAGTGCCCGTGAAGAAGAAAAATGGGCAGATCAGAATATGTGTAGATTTCAGGGACCTGAATAAGGCTTGCCCGAAGGATGATTTCCCAGTGCCAATCACTGAAGTAATGATCGATGCAACCACTGGCCATGAAGCCCTGTCATTCATGGATGGGTCATCCGGATATAACCAGATCTGGATCGTTGAAGAAGACAGAGTGCACACTGCATTCCGCACTCCGAAGGGGATATTCCACTATAAAAGGATGCCGTTCGGCCTCAAGAATGTCGGTGCTACTTACCAAAGAGCTATGACAAAGATCTTTGATGATTTGCTCTTCAAAAAGGTAGAGTGCTACATTGATGACCTGGTGGTGAAAACCAGCAGAAAAGAAGACCATTTGCAGGATCTGAGAGTAGTGTTCCAGAGGCTGTGCAAATATGAGCTCAAAATGAATCCTATGAAATGTGCCTTCGGCGTGTCCAGTGGAAAATTCCTTGGGTTCATTGTCCGTCATAGGGGCATTGAGATTGACCCATCCAAGATTAAAGCTATCCAGGAGCTCCCTCCACCAAGGAATCTCCACGAGCTGAGATCTTTACAAGGGCGTTTGGCCTACATCCGACGATTCATATCAAATCTGTCGGGGAAATGCCACCCTTTTCACAAGCTCATGATGAAAGATGTGCCGTTCCTCTGGGACGATGGCTGTCAGGAGGCCTTTGAGAAGCTGAAAGAATATCTCAAAACCCCTCCAGTGCTGGGGGCACCTATTAAGGGCAAACCCCTGATACTGTACATTGCAGCCACACACTGTTCCCTGGGGGCAATGCTAGCACAGATAAATGAAGAAGGCAAAGAGCAGGATCTATACTACCTGTGACGCGGGACGGGGACCGACACGGACTAAGACTCACAAAAGACTCTAACTCAGGCCAGCAGTAGCACGCTCAAGGGTCGCCAAGTGGCTGACCACCGTGATATCCCACAGAATGAGGGACGTCTCTCAACAGAAACTCCGACCTCGGCCGTCCCAAGGAGGGAAGCGCACGTGTCTAGGCGTATAGTCGACCTCCAAAGACAAGGGGAGTCGAGTCCTAGCTCGGTGCTCGACTAGTGCTAGGGATGGATGCTCTCACTCACGATCCGCGGTGATGGCAAAAAGTGGCTAGACGCCTACCTTCTCTCACGCGGCATAATCAATCACATACTAAAAGAGCAAGCAAAAGGAGGAGAGTCGGAGCGCGTACCTCCACGCCTAGGCGTGGGGAAGGAACCCCGGCCGTGAACCAACAACCCCGATACACCAGAGATCAATAAAATACAACCCAATAGTGGCCCACTCCTCGCAGGGAGGTAAAAGGCTACAACCAATACGTTCGGGGCTGCCGGACACGGGTTGACGGGCCGCACTCGGTGACGGGTTGGCCGCGAGGAGGTTCGGGTGCAACGCTGCCGAAACCGGTGTCGCGCGCGCCTGAGCGGAGGGGGTCTCACGGGCTGATACGACGCCCGTTTGAAGCACCGTCAGAGAGGACGCGTCGCTGACTGATGGAGGAACGCTCCGGCCAAAGGGGGCGCGCTGGATCCGCCGGTGGTGACCGTGGGCGCTGCTGAAAGTCAGATCAGGTTCTGTGGACACAGAACTGCGCACGCCGTCGGTAAAATCTGGAAATCGGCCTTCTGGTACCCGAACAAGTCCGGGCCGGTTGGTGGTGACAGCTGATTGGCAGAGGTCGCCCCCGGCCAAATGGCGCTGGCAGACGACGCCGGTGCGAGCCGCAGGAGTCGTTGAAAGTCAGGACTGGTTCGCTGGGCGGACTGGGCAGACACGCTGGCGCAACCCCACGAGATCGACCGCCACGGACGGTGACGATGTCGAAACGCAACGCCGTTGGCGGCGTTGGAAAGTTAACTCGGAGATCCACGAACCCTGAAGAAACCAGCGCAAAAGACGCAGCGTGGAGGCCTGGGGAAAATTCGCAATCAGGGCCTCCCCGCTGGGCGAGCAGAGAAAGTGGTGCTGGCGCAGGTCGGCGGAGAAAATCGGTACGGGCAGTGCCGATCCCCGATTGATGCAAAACCGGCGCCGACGCGAAGCTGATCCGCGGACGTATCTCCAGAAAATAGATCGTGGCAAAACTCGTCCAAGAAGGGGGCGCGAGCTCTGCTACAAGTCGGGGCAGAAATCTGGAATCACGCACACGAACCGTTGAGGAAGAAGATGAGGATAAGAGGGAACCCCGGAGTCCACCGAGGGCTGAGGCGTCACACCCCGCCGTTCTCCCGTCGCAGGAGAAGAAAGAGAGAGAGAGAGAAGGGCGCAAAAAGCTTTGCACAATACTCACTTGTATTCAAAATCATGTGTAAACTGTAATCGGTACAATGTGAGAACTACTTATAGGGGATGGGAAAACCCTAATCTAACTAGAAGGGGAGGGGTGCGCCCAGCTCCAAGGAGAGAAAGGCTGCCCATAATTCAGCAAGCTTAGAAAATAGGAAAGGATTCTAAGTGGGATAAGGAAGGGGTGGAGTTGGGGAAAGGAGGAGAGGGGGAAAGGGGAAGGGAGAGGGGAGCGCCCCCCACCTTCCCTAGTAGAACTAGGAAGGGGGGGGGGGGCGGCTGCCTCCTCCTCCTCTAGCTGGGGAGGGGGCCGCCCCCTAACCCTAATGGGCCCTTTTTTAGTGGGCTTCAAACCCCAATAAGCCCCTGACCCCATAACACGATCCATTACCCCACAAAGCAACCCAATTGGCCACTATATGGCCCAATAAGTGCCTAAACAAGAAGATGTCCACGCAGGGACCAAAAGACAAGGCCCACAAGGCCTGAGCAAGTCCAGACTGAGGCCCAACATGGCCTAAACATGATGATGAAAAGATAACTAGAAGGTGCCGCCGTCGCCGAGCCACAAGGAGGTAGCGGTGTGCCGGGTGCTCCGTCGAGGATAGCGCCGTGTGTCCTCACCAATTCTCCCCGGGTGGGAAGAACTCGACCCCGTCGAGTAAGGGGCACGGTCGCAGCAGGTCCGGATCGATCCGCTCCAGCAGGTCCGGATCGATCCGCTCCAGCTCTCCACGTGTAATCCAGGTGTTGTCCGACTCGGGGCGCCCTCTCCAACGCACTAAGAAGCGTTGGTAGGCTCCGCTCCTGGTAGTAGTCACCTGCTCATCCAGTATGCAATCTATATGCTCGCGTTTTTGTAATGGGGCTGGAGGAGGTGGACTCTCAGTAGGTGTATCACTCACAACAGGAGGGTCAGGCCCAAATAACTCACTGGGTATCACCGCGGGATCCCGATAAGCTACCAGATCAGAGACATTGAACGTCGAACTGATCCCGTAGTCGTCTGGTAGCTCGATCTCATACGCGTTCGACCCAATACGCCTCAACACTCTGAATGGTCCTGCACCGCGGTCTTGGAGCTTCTTTACGGCTCCCGAAGGAAACCGTTCCGGTCTAACCCGGACCATGACGTACTCTCCCTCGCGGAACTCACGTGTGCGTCTGTGCGCGTCAGCTAACTCCTTGTAACGTGCGTTGCTGGCCTCTATATGACGACGGACATGGTCATGCAACTGTCTAATATGCTCCGCAAAAGACTCAGCTGACTCAGAGACTCGGGACTGAATGGGGGAGGGAATCAAATCAATCGGCTTCCTAGGTCTTCGACCAGTGACAATCTCAAATGGACTCAACCCTGTAGACCTATTGACCGAATCATTATATGCAAACTCTGCTAATGGTAAGACAAGGTCCCAATCTCCAACTCTATCACGCACTAAACACCTCAGAAGATCCCCTAGACTTCTATTGACTACCTCTGTCTGACCGTCAGTCTGGGGGTGGTATGCGGTGGAGAACTTCAACTGGGTGCCCATCATCCGCCAAAGGGTTTTCCAAAAATAGCTCGTAAAACGCACATCCCTATTAGAAACAATGGTACGCGGCAACCCAAACCTGGACACACAGTGGGTGAAGAACAACCTGGCAACTCTAGAGGCATCCGATGTCTTGGAACAAGGAATAAACAAGGCCATCTTGGAGAAGCGGTCAACCACAACAAAAATAGAATCATGCCGCCGTGCAGTACGGGGCAAACCAAGCACAAAGTCCATGCTGATATCCTGCCAAGGACTATCAGGGACAGGCAGAGGGGTATAAAGGCCAGTGTTCTGTTTCCTCTGCTTCGCTAGGGCACAAATACGACACTGGGCAACTATGCGGGCCACATCCCTCTTCAAACTGGGCCAGCAGAAACGGTGCTCAACAGCCTCTATGGTCTTGTTTCGGCCGAAGTGGCCGGCAAGACCTCCTGCATGAAGCTCCCACGTAAGAAAATCACGAACTGAAGTCCGTGGGATGCACAACCTATCACCTCGAAATAAGTGACCATCCTGAAGGACATACTCGCTAAACTCACGGGACGGTCCTGACTGAAGGGCAGAATAGATGGGACCGAAGTCCGGGCAATCAATGTAGGCCTCTTTCAACTTCTCTAAACCAACCACCTGAACATTCATGGTGGATATCAACATCACCCGCCGACTAAGAGCATCGGCCACCTTGTTCTCAGCACCTGCCTTGTGCTTGAGAACGAATGTAAACTCCTGCAAATATTCCACCCATCTACTATGTCTGGCATTCAACTTCTTTTGGGTGTGGAGAAATCTCAATGCCTCGTGGTCAGAAAAGAGCACGAACTCCTGGTGGAGGAGATAGTGCCTCCAATAGCGCAAAGCCTGGACAACTGCGTAGAATTCCTTGTCATAAGTAGAGTAACGCAGTTTGGCATCATTGAGTTTCTCACTGAAAAAGGCTATAGGGTGGGACTCCTGGCTAAGCACTCCCCCTATGCCTACACCTGAGGCATCACATGTAACCTCAAACACCTTAGAAAAGTCAGGAAGTGTAAGAACGGGTGCCTGGGTCATGCGATCCTTGATAGTCTGGAAGGCTGTGGCAGCAGCCTTCGTCCAGGTAAACTCGCCCTTACGGATGCAATCCGTGATCGGGGCGGTGATAGAACTGAACCCCCTAATGAAACGGCGATAGAATGTCGCCAGACCATGAAAGCTCCTAACATCGTGGAGTGAGCGGGGCTCGGGCCACTCCACTATGGCACGGATTTTCTCCGGATCAGCGGAGACTCCGTCACGGGACACAATGAACCCTAAGAAAGAAACCTGGTCAGTCATGAAGCTACACTTCTTAGGGTTGGCAAACAAGCTCTCCCGTCTCAGAACAACACACACCTGCCTAAGGTGGTCTAGGTGTAACTCCCTAGTGCGGCTATAAATCAAGATGTCGTCGAAGTAGACGACCACAAACACTCCAATCATAGGACGCAACACCTGCGTCATCACCCGCATGAAGGTGCTAGGGGCGTTAGTCAGCCCGAAGGGCATGACCAACCACTCGTAAAGACCATCCTTGGTCTTAAATGCAGTCTTCCACTCATCACCTGGTCTGATCCTCACCTGGTGATAGCCACTCCTAAGATCGATCTTCGAGAAAATCGTGGCTCCCGACATCATATCAAGCAAGTCATCCAGCCGGGGAATGGGAAACCTATACTTAACCGTGATTTTATTGATCGCACGGCTATCGATGCACATACGCCATGTGCCATCCTTCTTCGGCGCTAGCAGGGCGGGAACAGCACAGGGACTCTTGCTATCCCGAAGGGAACCCCTACTCATCAACTCATCAACCTGTCTCTGTAGCTCAGCGTGGTCCGCGGGACTCATCCTATAATGTGGAAGATTGGGCAAGGACGAGCCCGGGACAAGATCAATCTCGTGCTGAATGTCACGCAATGGTGGAAGGCCTTCGGGAAGGTCCTCCGGGAAAATATCAGCAAACTCTCGCAACATCTCAGCTAACTGAGGGTCTGTCACTCCCTCGAGACTGGGGACCACCTCACCCGTCTCCCTGACAACCACAGCTAAAAGAGGGACACCACTAGCAACCTCTCTCTCCATCTCTCGGGGACTGATGATCATCAACCTCCTAGTCGGAGGGGCCTCTATGGTGAGGGTGGGAGAGGGGGTGAAAACTGACACCGGAGGTGGTGGTGGTGGTGGGCTGACCTTCCCCTGGTGAGGGGTGGTCGTGGCACTAGGGCCGGCTGGTCCCCTAACAGTAGGGTCCCTAGGTGGGGCTGGGTGGAGGGTGATCCTGTGGCCGTTGTGATCAAATGTGCAAGTGTTTGCATGGCCCTGTAGGGTGGCATCCATGTCAAACAACCACGGCCTCCCTAAAATAATGTTACCTACCTCCATAGGTAGAACATCGCACCAAATTTCATCCTGATAGGTCTGGAACTGAAGGGGCACCAGGCAACGGAGCCTAACAGGAATGGAGGTAGAATCGACCCACGAAACCCTATAGGGGGCAGGGTGGTCAACTGGGGTCAACCCAAGGCGGGTAACAGTGCCAGTAGATATGGCGTTGATGCAACTCCCGCTATCAATGACAATCTTGCAAGCTTTACCCCCAAGCCTGCAGAAGGTGTGAAAAATGGTGGTGCGACGCCAGTCGTCACTCACCTGGGGCTGGGCTAGGATGCACCTAACTACCCCTAACTGTGGGTCACCCTGAAAGTGACTATCCTGGGCACCATCCTGCTCTCCTTCGAGCAGATCATCGAAGAACTCCTCGACCAAGTCCTGGTCTACCTCATAACTAACAGGAATAGGCTCAGTGGGGGACTCAGTGGAAGTGGGGTCTGCCATGACAAGGGCCTTCCTCTCTCGAGTGGGGCATCTATCAGCAAAGTGGCCAAATCCGCCACACCGGTAACAATTATTACGTGCGCCCGCACTGGATGAGGCTCCAGCGGTGATAGGACTCTTGCCCTTGTCATCATGACGGGGCGCGGACAGTAAAGGCTGAGAACGCGCAGGGTGCGCGGGAGGTGGAAGTGTAGGGCGTGTGGGGGGGTAGGGCGGCTGCTGGCGAGGTGGAGGGAACGGGTCCCTAGGAAGGGGTGGACGAGGCCTGGGACCAGTGGGGTCCTGGCGAAGAGGCTCCGCGGGCCGAGCCGCCGGATATCGACCATACTGGGTGGAAGTGGAGCGAGGGTCAAGACCCCGCTGACTAGGCATCCCCTGACGAAAGGTGGGGCCAAACTCCAACTCAAATTGCTCTAACTCTAGGGCAACCTGGTAAGCCAGCTCTAAAGTGTCTACCTGGCGACGGTAGAGCTCATACTGATACTCGGGCCTCAAACCACGGCGAAAACGCGAAACAGGCATGCCCTTCTCCTCATCAACTCCACATCGCAAATAATACTCGTCAAACTCGGCGATGTACTCGGTCACGGACCGATCGCCCTGACTAAGGGTCTGCCATCGGTCGATGAGCCTCTGGCGGTAAGAAGGAGGGACATACTTCTCGCGGAGCTTACGCCGCATGTCAATCCAGGTTTCTATGGGTGGATCCTGCCTCTGCAACATCAGGCTCTCGACATTCCTCCAGTAGGTCTGGGCTCTCCCCACGAGCTTCATCTTGGCAAATCGGACTTGCCGAAGCTCAGACATCTCAACCCATTCGAAATACCTATCCATGCTATTCTCCCAGTCTATGTAGACTTTTGGGTCAAGGGACCCCTCGAAAGTGGGTGGATCGGCACGGACGGTCCTAAGGATCCTATCATCCTCATCCTGATGTGGTCGACGACCACGGTACTGGCGCCCATTCCCCTCAAAATCATTCTCGGACCCATAGTCATCAAAGTCGGGGGCTCGGGGACGTCGCTCCTGAGCCCGAGGGGCTTGAGCGGCAGCAACTGGAGGGGCTCGATCGGCTCTAGGAGGGTCCTGGTGGGGCACTTCATCAACTCTCCCAATCCGTCCAACAAGGCCCTGGATGGTTAAGTCAGACACTCTGGCACGATCCTCAATGATCTTCAGACGGCCATCTAGATGCTCAGTCAACTCCTTGATGGACTGGTCGGACCTGTCCATACGGGTCATAAGTTGGGTAATCAGATCCTCTAGAGATGGGCGTCCCTGAGGTGGGTGTTGGTCACCCATGGCGTCCGGGCGATGGTAATCCGAACCACCCCGAGTGGGCATGCAAAGGAGACTAAGGGAAGGGTAGGCTGACACCCTAAGACCTAGAGGGACACGAATGCAATGAGATGCAAGACTCAAACAAGACACGTCCAAAACCTAGACACGACCCTAAGACCCAACTTGTAAGGACAAGTTGGTAACCTGGCTCTGATACCAAATTTGACGCGGGACGGGGACCGACACGGACTAAGACTCACAAAAGACTCTAACTCAGGCCAGCAGTAGCACGCTCAAGGGTCGCCAAGTGGCTGACCACCGTGATATCCCACAGAATGAGGGACGTCTCTCAACAGAAACTCCGACCTCGGCCGTCCCAAGGAGGGAAGCGCACGTGTCTAGGCGTATAGTCGACCTCCAAAGACAAGGGGAGTCGAGTCCTAGCTCGGTGCTCGACTAGTGCTAGGGATGGATGCTCTCACTCACGATCCGCGGTGATGGCAAAAAGTGGCTAGACGCCTACCTTCTCTCACGCGGCATAATCAATCACATACTAAAAGAGCAAGCAAAAGGAGGAGAGTCGGAGCGCGTACCTCCACGCCTAGGCGTGGGGAAGGAACCCCGGCCGTGAACCAACAACCCCGATACACCAGAGATCAATAAAATACAACCCAATAGTGGCCCACTCCTCGCAGGGAGGTAAAAGGCTACAACCAATACGTTCGGGGCTGCCGGACACGGGTTGACGGGCCGCACTCGGTGACGGGTTGGCCGCGAGGAGGTTCGGGTGCAACGCTGCCGAAACCGGTGTCGCGCGCGCCTGAGCGGAGGGGGTCTCACGGGCTGATACGACGCCCGTTTGAAGCACCGTCAGAGAGGACGCGTCGCTGACTGATGGAGGAACGCTCCGGCCAAAGGGGGCGCGCTGGATCCGCCGGTGGTGACCGTGGGCGCTGCTGAAAGTCAGATCAGGTTCTGTGGACACAGAACTGCGCACGCCGTCGGTAAAATCTGGAAATCGGCCTTCTGGTACCCGAACAAGTCCGGGCCGGTTGGTGGTGACAGCTGATTGGCAGAGGTCGCCCCCGGCCAAATGGCGCTGGCAGACGACGCCGGTGCGAGCCGCAGGAGTCGTTGAAAGTCAGGACTGGTTCGCTGGGCGGACTGGGCAGACACGCTGGCGCAACCCCACGAGATCGACCGCCACGGACGGTGACGATGTCGAAACGCAACGCCGTCGGCGGCGTTGGAAAGTTAACTCGGAGATCCACGAACCCTGAAGAAACCAGCGCAAAAGACGCAGCGTGGAGGCCTGGGGAAAATTCGCAATCAGGGCCTCCCCGCTGGGCGAGCAGAGAAAGTGGTGCTGGCGCAGGTCGGCGGAGAAAATCGGTACGGGCAGTGCCGATCCCCGATTGATGCAAAACCGGCGCCGACGCGAAGCTGATCCGCGGACGTATCTCCAGAAAATAGATCGTGGCAAAACTCGTCCAAGAAGGGGGCGCGAGCTCTGCTACAAGTCGGGGCAGAAATCTGGAATCACGCACACGAACCGTTGAGGAAGAAGATGAGGATAAGAGGGAACCCCGGAGTCCACCGAGGGCTGAGGCGTCACACCCCGCCGTTCTCCCGTCGCAGGAGAAGAAAGAGAGAGAGAGAGAAGGGCGCAAAAAGCTTTGCACAATACTCACTTGTATTCAAAATCATGTGTAAACTGTAATCGGTACAATGTGAGAACTACTTATAGGGGATGGGAAAACCCTAATCTAACTAGAAGGGGAGGGGTGCGCCCAGCTCCAAGGAGAGAAAGGCGGCCCATAATTCAGCAAGCTTAGAAAATAGGAAAGGATTCTAAGTGGGATAAGGAAGGGGTGGAGTTGGGGAAAGGAGGAGAGGGGGAAAGGGGAAGGGAGAGGGGAGCGCCCCCCACCTTCCCTAGTAGAACTAGGAAGGGGGGGGGGCGGCTGCCTCCTCCTCCTCTAGCTGGGGAGGGGGCCGCCCCCTAACCCTAATGGGCCCTTTTTTAGTGGGCTTCAAACCCCAATAAGCCCCTGACCCCATAACACGATCCATTACCCCACAAAGCAACCCAATTGGCCACTATATGGCCCAATAAGTGCCTAAACAAGAAGATGTCCACGCAGGGACCAAAAGACAAGGCCCACAAGGCCTGAGCAAGTCCAGACTGAGGCCCAACATGGCCTAAACATGATGATGAAAAGATAACTAGAAGGTGCCGCCGTCGCCGAGCCACAAGGAGGTAGCGGTGTGCCGGGTGCTCCGTCGAGGATAGCGCCGTGTGTCCTCACCAACCTGAGTAGGAGGCTGATCAGAACAGAAGAAAGCTACAGCTATATAGAAAAGACATGCTTGGCACTAGTCTTTGCCGTTAAAAAGCTCCGGCACTACATGCTGTCACATGAAATCAGATTGATATCTACAGCAGATCCACTCAAATACATACTGACTCAACCAGTACTGAAAGGCCGGTTGGGCAAATGGGCAGTAATTCTGATGGAATTCGATATCACGTATATACCCCAGAGGGCAATAAAAGGACAGGCTGTGGCCGATTTCTTCGCAGAACATCCTGTGCCAGAGAATGATATGTTGGGGACTGAGTTACCCGATGATGAGACACTAGAAGCCTGCCAAGCTCAGTCAACTATGTGGCAGCTATTCTTTGACGGAGCATCTAGAACAGAGACGGACTCCGATGGAAAAATCAGAATACGGGCCAGAGCCGATATTGTGCTGAAATCACCGGAAGGGGAGGTTGTGCATACTTCCTGTTCTATAAACAAGCCCTACACTAATAATGAAGCCGAGTATGAAGCTCTGATAATCGGACTGCATATCAGCCTCAACATGGGTATCCAGATGCTTCAGGTATTCGGGGATTCAATGTTGATAATAAAGCAAATCCAAGGTGAGTTCGAAGTGCGAAAGCCGGAGTTGAACCCCTACCACCAAAAAGCTGTGCGTCTCATGGCAAAATTCTATCATATTGAGCTCAAGCATGTGGGCCGTGCACATAATGCCCAGGCTGATGCATTGGCAAAGCTAGCCAGCTCAATAGCAGTCCCATCAAATGAGACACTAAACATTGTTGTCATAAATCGGCGGCAAGTCCCCAGCATGCAAGAAGGCTGCCCCGAAGAAAATGAAGTCACCACGATCAGTACAGAACATGCATCTGATTGGAGATAACACCTGCTACAATGGTTTTTACACCAACAGCTGCCGCAGAAAAGAGAAGAAAAGATGAAACTCTTGCGAATCAAAGATTCTTATGAATTCAGGAATGGGACTCTGTTCCGAATAATGGCAGATGCACGCAAGAAGATTCTGCTCCGCTGCCTTCCACTGAGGAAGCTTGGCAAGCGATGAAAGAAGTACATGCTGGGACAGCAGGTGCCCACCAGGCTGGCCCCAAGATGAAGATAGAAATCAAGAAGCTGGGCTACTATTGGCCCACTATGTTTGAAGACTGCTGCACATTTGCAAAGTCATGCCAGAAGTGTCAGGAGCATGGTGTTGTGCCTAGAAGGCCACCTAGGATTCTGCACCCTACAGTCCCTAGCTGGCCGTTTGCACAATGGGGAACTGATGTAGTCGGTCCACTACCGACTTCCTCGGCCGGGCATAAGTATATACTGGCCATAACAGATTACTTCTCCCGATGGGTAGAGGCTATAGCACTAAGAGAAGTTACTGGTGAGTTGGTCGCTAGATTCATCAAGCAAAACATCATCTTCCGGTTTGGGATCCCCAGCCGAATAATATCTGACAATGGGAGTCATTTCAGAAATCAGAAAGTCTATCGGCTTGCCGAGAAATATAAGATCGAATGGAGGACTTCCACTCCTTACAATCCACAGGCAAATGGATTGGCAGAAGCTTTCAATAAGACTTTGTGCACCCTGCTGGCCAAAGTCGTCAGTGCCAATAAGAAGGATTGGGAAGAAAAGATGTATGAAGCTCTGTGGGCGTATCGCACCGTCTTCAAAACACCTACAGGGTGCTCACCATACTCCTTGGTATACGGCTCAGAGGCAGTAGTCCCACTAGAGCTGGAAGTCCCGTCACTCAGAGTGGCAGTCCAATACGACCTAGCCCATGGCGAACAAACCAATGCAGAAAGAAGATTAGAAGAATTGGCTGAATTGGAAGGGAAGCATCTCCAAGCTCAGAAGAATATCCAGATGTATCAGGCCCGCATGGCCACCGCATTCAACAAACTCATAAAAGGGCGAGAATTTAAGAAAGGTGACCTTGTCATGGTCAAGAAAAAAGAAGTCATGGCGTCCAACCCGAAGGGAAAGCTAAATCCCAATTGGGAAGGTCCATATGTGATACAAAGGGTCTACGAAGGAGGGGCCTACATAGTTGTTAATCATCGAGGGGAGATCCAATTCTCACCACTCAACGGTAAACACCTGAAGCTGTATCATGCTGCACAGCTGATATTCCCCGAGTAATCGGGTAAGAGATACCCTTTTCTTGGCCTAGCGGCACTCCGCCCTAGCCGAACTACCCTTCCTTGGTCTAGTGGCACTCCGCCCTAGCTGAGATATCCTTTCCTTGGTCTAGCGGCACCCCGCCTTAGTCAAGATACCTCTTCCTTGGCCTAGTGGCACTCCGCCCTAGCCGAACTACCCTTCCTTGGTCTAGTGGCACTCCGCCCTAGCCGAGATATCCTTTCCTTGGTCTAGCGGCACCCCGCCCTAGTCAAGATACCTCTTCCTTGGCCTAGTGGCACTCCGCCCTAGCCGAACTACCCTTCCTTGGTCTAGTGGCACTCCGCCCTAGCCGAGATATCCTTTCCTTGGTCTAGTGGCACCCCGCCCTAGTCAAGATACCTCTTCCTTGGCCTAGTGGCACTCCGCCCTAGCCGAACTACCCTTCCTTGGTCTAGTGGCACTCCGCCCTAGCCGAGATATCCTTTCCTTGGTCTAGTGGCACCCCGCCCTAGTCAAGATACCTCTTCCTTGGCCTAGTGGCACTCCGCCCTAGCCGAACTACCCTTCCTTGGTCTAGCGGCACCCCGCCCTAGTCAAGATACCTCTTCCTTGGCCTAGTGGCACTCCGCCCTAGTCGAACTACCCTTCCTTGGTCTAGTGGCACTCCGCCATAGCCGAGATATCCTTTCCTTGGTCTAGCGGCACCCCGCCCTAGTCAAGATACCTCTTCCTTGGCCTAGTGGCACTCCGCCCTAGCCGAACTACCCTTCCTTGGTCTAGTGGCACTCCGCCCTAGCCGAGATATCCATTCCTTGGTCTAGTGGCACCCCGCCCTAGTCAAGATACTCTTCCTTGGCCTAGTGGCACTCCGCCCTAGCCGAACTACCCTTCCTTGGTCTAGTGGCACTCCGCCCTAGCCGAAATATCCTTTCCTTGGTCTAGCGGCACTCCGCCCTAGCCGAACTACCCTTCCTTGGTCTAATGGCACTCCGCCCTAGCCGAGATATCCTTTCATTGGTATAGTGACACTCCGTCCTAACCAGGCTACCACTTATCGTGATCTTGTGTCGTCACGGTCTGACACCCTCTAAACAGGGAGGGGGGGGATAAAAAAAAGAAGAAAGAAAAAAAATGAGGTTAAAAATAGAGATACCCCGCCAGTCTTGTTCAGACATTCTAAACAAGGGCAAAAATGGCCAAAACCCAGCTGTGGTGAAAACCCGAAAGGGCACTGCAGGCAAAATCGGGTACCCCGCCGTGCGAAAACCCGAAAGGGCGCACGGGCAAAAGCAAGAGGGGGCTGGCTCTGGTGAAAACCCGAAAGGGCACTTGGGTCGGTAATGTGGTAACCACGAAGAAACCCGCATAGCTCTTTACGTCCCGCCGTGATAAAACCCACCCAGTTTGGACCTTACGTCTATCCTGGTGAAATTTATAAAAAATTTCCTTGCATTGGTATAAACCCAATACCGATGATGAAACCCGTTGCTGATTGATTGGCGCATTGCCCGATCAGCGATGAAACCTGTCCAGTTTAGACCTTACGTCTATCCTGGTGAAGCCTATAAAAATCCTTGCATTGGTATAAACCCAATACCGATGATGAAATCCGTTGCTGATTGATTGGCGCATTGCCCGATCAGCGATGAAACATGTCCAGTTTAGACCTTACGTCTACCCTGATCAAACCTATAAAAATCCTTGCATTGGTATAAACCCAATACCAATGATGAAACCTGCTGTTGAGCGATTGGCGCACTGCCCGATCAGCGATGAAAACCTGTACAGTTTAGACCTTACGTCTATCCTGATCAAACCTATAAAAATCTTTGCATTGGTATAAACCCAATACCGATGATGAAACCCGTTGCTGATTGATTGGCGCATTGCCCAATCAGTGATGAAACCCGTCCAGTTTAGACCTTACGTCTATCCTGATGAGACCTATGAAACCCTTGCATTGATGTTAGTACCCACATCAATGATGATATATGCACAAGCTGCGCCCATCAGTTATAGAATCAAAGTTTTAATAAAAAAAAAAGAAGAGAAAGGGAGAAGAAAAGAAGAAACAAAATGGGGTTAAAAATAGAGATACCCCGCCAGTCTTGTTCAGGCATTCTGAACGAGGGCAAAAAAAATGGCTAAAACCCAGCTGTGGTGAAAACCCGAAAGGGCACTGCAGGCAAAATCGGGTACCCCGCCACGTGAAAATCCGAAAGGACGCGTGGACAAAAGCAAGAGGGGGCTGGCTCTGGTGAAAACCCGAAAGGGCACTTGGGTCAGTAATATGGTAATTCAAAAAGTTCCGTGCCAACCGGCACGATACCTTCGTCTGCCTTCATTGGTAAAACCTTCCGTCGGTCATATGGCTCCATGCCCCACCGATGATAAAGCCTTTCTGGGACAGACCTTACGTTTGCCCTGATAAAATCCACATACCCCCATTCGCATGTCCCACCAACAATGAAACCCATCACTGTTCTGATGAAACCCATACATTCTCGGTAAAGTCCCACCTGCGATAAACCCTACTCAGTTTAGACCTTTCGTCTATTTTGAGGAAACTTATGGATCCTTTTTTGCATCGATATAAATCCAATATCGATGATGAAATCAACTGTTGATCAATTGGCACCTCGCCCGATCAATGATGAAACCCTACTCAGTTTAGACCTTTCGTCTATTCTGAGGAAACTTATAGATCCTTTTTTGCATCGATATAAATCCAATATCGATGATGAAATCAACTGTTGATCGATTGGCACCTCGCCCGATCAATGATGAAACCCTACTCAGTTTAGACCTTTCGTCTATTCTGAGGAAACTTATAAATCCTTTTTTGCATCGATATAAATCCAATATCGATGATGAAATCAACTGTTGATCGATTGGCACCTCGCCCGATCAATGATGAAACCCTACTCAGTTTAGACCTTTCGTCTATTCTGAGGAAACTTATAAATCCTTTTTGCATCGATATAAATGCAATATTGATGATGAAATCAACTGTTGATCGATTGGCACCTCGCCCGATCAATGATGAAACCCTACTCAGTTTAGACCTTTCGTCTATTCTGAGGAAACTTATAAATCCTTTTTGCATCGATATAAATCCAATATCGATGATGAAATCAACTGTTGATCGATTGGCACCTCGCCCGATCAATGATGAAACCCTACTCAGTTTAGACCTTTCGTCTATTCTGAGGAAACTTATAAATCCTTTTTGCATCAATATAAATCCAATATCGATGATGAAACCAGCTGTTGATCGACTGGCATTTCGCCCGATCAATGATAAAACCCTATTCAGTTCAGACCCTACGCCTGTCTTGATGAAAACCACGTATCCTGTAATCGTCCCACCTGTTATAACCTCTACCCAGTCTAGACTTTCCGTCTATTCTGATAAGACCCCTTCTTTCACATTCCTGCAAATTATCTCCCTCACAGCACATATTGCCAAGAGGGACATTTGCCGCTACCAACAGAATCTGGTTTAAGCACCTCTTCGGATCCCGTCACGCGGTGGAGCGAGTTCCCCATCCTTTCTCTGAAGGGGTGGACGCTCTCCTGCCAGATACGAGCCATCCGCATGAGGGGTTGCTAAAACCACTACCCCACTTCCCTGAAGTGATAAAACCACATGGAAAAGAAGGTGGATACACACAAAGCAAAATTTTTCCTTTCATTAAGAAGTGAGTACATGAAGGGCCCCGAGGGGACATTGTATCACAAAAGAGCAAAAAAAAAAAAGAAAAAGAAAATGATTCATGGCTGTCGGAAGATATCCTCGAATGCCAGAAGACCCATAGAAGGGGCGGCTCCTAGTTCATGAAGCCGAGCCTCCTCTTCCTGCAGTCGAACAGACTGGTCTCGAAAGGATGCCACCTGCCCCTCTAATAAAGCTGCTTCTTCCTCGAGCTGCGGTCGAGAAGTTGTTAGCTGTGGCAGCTCAGCTCGGAGATCAGACAGTTCAGCTTCCAGGATAGTTATCCGGTCGCGCAAGAAATGCTCCCGCTCCGCCAAAGACTGCATTTGACGTTGTCGCTCCTGAAGGATAGAGTTCATCTTTGCCAGCTCGGACTTGCACTCCATTCCTTGCAACTTCAAGGCTGCCAATCTGTCCGACATGATGTATGTCAAGAAATCCCAGCGATGAACAAATTTTAACAACAAAAGAACCCGCTGGGCCCATATTTCTGTGGGACATCCCATCGCCTGTAAGCCGGCGGTGAAGCGCCCGGCTATCTCCTTCAACTGTGAATAAGTTAGTCCAGGTTGGGACTCCACCAGTTGACGCAGCATGCCCAGATGTTGCTAGACAAAACTTTCAGGGGAAGTGAAGCCAGGCGAAGGAAGAGGAGCTACTTCAAAAGTTACTTCACTGTCTATATCCGCCCATAGGGTGATATCCGGCTGCGAAGAAGAAGACGGCAGGTCTGCCGAAGCCACCAACTGAGCTCCGCCCATAACCTCTGAGGTGGCCGGGAGATCTTCCACCTCCATCTCCTCGGAGGCGGCCATCGGAATACTCTCGGATGCAACTTCAGGCATCTCCTCCTCAGATTCTGAAAATACGGAAGCAGATTCCGTGGCCGTTGTAGGCGATACTCCCAGTTCTGCAACAGATACCTCTCCTTCTTCCATCTCGGTGCCTAGCCCCTGCAATGTCAAGGCTGCGGGGGCCACGGTCTGAAGAGGCAAAGGTTCGCTCTCCATGACTGATACTGTGGGAACTGTTGATTCTGGAGCGATGGTCATCACTGCAGCTGGCATAAAGGCAGAACCCCTGGCTGGGTCCATTTCAGCTCTGAAATCCAAAGCCTTGATGAGAGCCGGGTCTTCCCCTGCATTCTGTAGGTCCAATAATGCTAAGTCTGTGGAGGACTGCACCCTCACCGGCACAGGGCGAATTATCTCAAGAACGGCTGCCGAAGCAGGAACAATAGCTAGGGTGCCAGATAAAGTGGCTTCAACGGCTGCACTCGTAGCCGGGAGGGCAATGGGGGATTCCTGTGAACGAATCAATATAGCGTCAAGCAGCAGATAAAGATGGGAAAAAAGGAAACCATAAAGGGAAAAGACTCACTTCTAAAGTGATGCCAATATCCTCAAAAGACTGCAGGGAAGAAGAAAGCCCCACTGATGAGACCACAAAAGGAGGAGTTATATCTGCCTCGGTATCCAGAGCGGCGAACTCTTCTGGTAATTCTTCTCCAGAAAATGGCACCACCAGCTTGGGGGGTGTAAATGATAAAGCAATGGCGGTACATACGGATGGGGCCTCTGGTTTGGAGGCATCCTCCGTGTCGCTCCCGCTGAAATCTGTTTCTTCTCCACCTGCCTCAGAAGCGGCCGCAGAGCTACCGGAAGAGATTTCTACTCTGTCCATGGGCGGGGCCATCAATTCTAACATCTGCTTGGAGGAAGATCGGGTAACTATGCGCCTTCTGGGAGCGGGGCCCCATTTCGCCTGGGTCTTATAACCCTCCCGCGGCTAAGTAATGTCACCAGCCGCTCCTGTAATCTCAGTCTCCTCCCCGGCCAGCACTATAAAGAAAAGCCTGTGAGAGGGACGATGAAAAGCAGTTGAAATGAACAGAAAAATATGAAAAGGGCATGCTTACCCTCCGCCTCACTAGCCGGCGTAGGAGAAGGCAATCTGGTCTCCACCACAGAAGGTGCCATGACTGTTTCTTCAGCTGTGCAAAAAGGAGTGGTCAGATTTAAACACTCCTCTGAAATCCAGCAAGAGAGAATGAAGAATGCAATGGCAGAATATTGATGTTACCCTGAACTGATGCCTGAGCAGCCTCCCTCTGAGTTTCAAACTCATCAAATGAGGGAATGTCAGGGAGAGGGGTCCCGGTGTCCATCACTACCAAAGCCGATTGTTGAGCCTGGGCCTTTTTGGCCTTCCTGGCCTTCCCAACTGCAGCCTTGACTGCAGAAGCCTTCCTCTTCTTGCCAGGAGGCAGGGGAGTAGTAGTCGGTGCTGCTACAGGGACTTCAAAATAAGTGGGCTTCTCGGCCTGCGCAATAATCTTCCTGTAGAGCCCCTGCCGCTATATGTCGGGCCGGTCTGTTAAGAACGGCAGAAAGATGATGGGATCAATAGATGCAAAATTCAGATGCTAAACAGAAAACACTGCAGTCAGAAAGGAAAAGATTATACCTACTGGTCCATCATAAAATATAGAGAGCGGCCAGTACAGATAAGCCACTTCTTTGGAGCGGGAAGCAGCCTCCTTGATAAGTCAGCAAACATCGCCGAATATCTGGCATTTCTCCACTAAAGCTGCCAGGTCATTATGGCCATGAAAATCAAGGCAGCGAAACAAGTCAAGATGGTCCATGCCCCAGCCATCGACATAATGAAATGATATAAACAGCGGCTTGTTCAAAATGCCAGCTATCGGGCTTTCTACAGATAATCCATGCAAATTCAGAAGAATGAACAGCCAGGACGTTTGCTTATAATACGTCTGAGTTCTATCTTCCCGGCGTACAAACGTCCTATACGGATGAAATTTATCAACTGGACCCCTCCAATGAGCTACTGCCGGGAGCGGCTCTTCAACAGGAAATGGATACTGTTGTGCCTCCAAGCGATCATCTCCTGTATGGCACAGATGTTTCAGGGTCTTTACGAAACTGTCTTCGTTAATAACGGCAAAAACAGGAGCGGGCGGCTCAGAATTCTTTTCCTTCAGAGCTCGACGCTGGGCCAGATAGTTCTCTGCCTCCCTTGGGTTCTGCGAATAAAGCTTTCTCAAAGGCTGCTGTTTCAGGAAAGAGCGCTCTGCTACATCCCAAAAAGCACCCATGCCATCCCTGAAAAAGCCGGTCCGAATGTTCCACCATTAATATATTCTGGTGTGACCCGGGGAACACGGTTGGAGACGGTGGGCACCCTGAAGATTGCATCGTCCTGACGATGATAGAAATCCCACCACAACCGGCCGTCGCCGACAATGGTGGACCCGTGCTTGGCCCTGCTATCCAGGGGAAATTGAGCAACTGATGTAGGGATGTGCTGGTCATAACCAAAGTTCCGCCCAAATTGGAACGGATAGTATGGCTCCAACAGAAGCAGGCCACCCTTTCTGTAAACCAAAACACTGGGCCGAATTGCCATGGCCCATCTCACCAGCTCCGGTTCCAAGATTGGCCGAGCAGTGTTGACCCCTGAGACAGGGTGGATATATGTCTCTACCTCCTCCAGCTTGCACTCTCTTTGAGGATCAATCAAAGGAGCTGAACCTGCTGCCAAGCTCCAGAAATGTATGCTGCCAGGGGCGTCCACTGGTACTTTTATCAGTCGACCCCTTATTTTAAATAGCTGATCATAAAAGGGACCAGGCTCAGCAATGGCAAATTCAATCATCCTGGGTGACACTGTATCCGCCTGCAAGGTTCTCGGAGCTAATTCAGGGAATATACTGCAGACCCAGGCATTGAAGAAATGAAAAGGACCCACGGTCCTCAAAGAACGGGGAGTCCGATGCTTGTGCAGGTCCCCCAAAGATTTATAGATCAAACACAGGGCCACTGGGCAGAGCGACAGCTTCATCCCCCAGGCCATCTGACAAGCTGGATATATGGCCTCTGGCCGAATGACTGTCTCGTCCCCTTGTGGAAGAGCAAAAGTACACAGCCAGAATGTGAAATAATCTGCACAGTGTGTGATGGGATCTACCCCTGTCGGGTTGGGACCACCTTTGCCCACATGGCGTAATGAAGATGGCAGTGCCGATTTATAGCGGGGAGCTCTTATCTGCTTACTCGCAACAGGACCCATGGAGGGGAAATCTGCATATTTCAGGGGACCGTCGAAGAAGTACTGGAGCCACTGCCCGATCCGGACCCTCAGTTTGCTACCTTTCTCTCGGGGATGATAGCCTTTGGAGGATCCTCTACTATATGCCAGACAGATGGAGCGATAGACCTTCATCAGATATCGGTAAGAGAAGCCAAGGGAATACTTGCCTTCTCCATCAGAGCTGTCTTTCTCGGAGTCCGCCAAGCAGACTTCTTCATACGGTTCACCGTCAATAGGCAGACCGGAAAGCCGTGATAAACTCCAGAGGTCTAGGGATGTTTCACCCTCTGCTGTATAAAAAGTGTTGAACAAAGGACAGAACGCTTCAAACATCCCACATCATAACCCCCTGGAGATGGGATATCAGAATCTGGAAGCGAAAACACTGCGATATACTCCCGCTCTGATCAGCAGAGGGGCATATTCCGTCAGAACAAACTCGATAAATTCTACTGCCCCTACTCGGAATAGATGGGTGTCAGTGATCTTGCAGTCTCCGAACCAACCAGCCGACAAATGGTACTTGAACTGAATAGCCGAACAATTTAGCACGAAGGGCTCTTTGCGATATCCCCACTTTATAGGTGCCAGGAACATACCATAGCCGGGCTTCTCCCTATGAACTCGGCCGCCAGCATTGTCCCACCGAGCAGGTGTAAATTCCGGTGCCCGGGTCAGCATCTTTTTCTCCGGTTCTAGCTCCGATATTCCATGGACTGCGTCCTAGTCCCGCTTCTCCCCGAGAAGATATATAGCCTTGCTACGATACACTGATTCCTTCAGGCTATCCCGCTCGGCAAGGATGGCAGCTTCAACTACGCTTGCTATCCGATAATCTCGCAAGCCACCCACTGTGAAGGTCCGGAGGAACGGCATCAAGTGGCGATCCTTCGGGAAGTCTGGCCGGTAGTTATTATCCCGCCTGAAGCATGTCTCGGTCGCCGTGGAGTATACCCGGGCCGTCGACACTATGTCAGTTTCAGAATCAGATGATTCGTCAACTGAAGCTATTCTATCATATCCGTAATCCAGGCTGTGCACGTTCAACCAATTCACTGTGGCCCGAGATATGTCTGGCTGGGCCGATGAACTAGCTCCAACAGCTCCGGAAGACGCAGCAGCAGAGCCAGAAGCCATTGCTATATCTGTAAACAAAAGAAGAAATGTGGATTAAAAGTCAGTCTTATAAGGATTGCAACATGAGATTCTATAAAAATTTCGACAGCATCTCCCCTTATTCGGGATCTGTCCAAAAAAAATAGGGAGTCACCAACCAAGAGGGGGTGATCCCGGAAGCAAAGGGATTGAATCCCTAAAAGACGTCACCCAGGACGGAAGGACCCGCGGCCACGGCCGAGAGGACGAAGACGGCTCGCGCCGAAGAGAGGAAATGAAAAAAAACTGAAGAAAGAGAAAGAACGGTGAAGAATGAAGAAAAAAAGGCCGTCGGCGCCCTAAATAGGGGCCCAGGCGACGAGGGTCTCAGCGCGGTAAAACGCGCACTGAGAACCTCTAGGCCGAGAGCCCCCGGCGGCCAGAAGGCGTGCCGAGAAGCCCCCAGGCCGAGGCCACCCTGCGGCCAGGGCGAGCCGAGAAGCCCCCAGGCCGAGGCCCCTCTGCGGCCAGGGCGCGCCGAGAAGGCCCCCAGGCCGAGAAGACCCCAGGCCGAGACCCCCTGCGCCAGGGCGCGCCGAGAAGGTCCAGGCCGAGAGCCTGGCCAACCAGGCTGCGCCGAGAGACCCCTGCGCCGAGAAGCTTCACGCCGGGAGGTCCTGCAGGCCGAAAAGCCTCAAATGCTGAAAATAATGACAGAAAATATGAAGAGAAGAAACATCGATGTGCAGAATACTGTTACAGCGAGATGATCAGGTCTGAGAACTGAATTGAAGACAAATTGAGGAAGATACCCTCCAATAGTAAAAGACACCTGCAACCCCCGTGGCGCTTATTCTGCGCTTACGCCACCCGCAGGTGGGGGGCATTTGTTGACACCTGGAAAATGAACAAGGGTGGAAGCATAATTGAAAAGAGGGTCTGACCAACAGTGAAAGACTAATGATGAAGCTTATCAACCTTTCACCCGACTAAAGCCCTTGTCGGCCAAAGCTGATGCCCGGTGCCAATGTCACTCAGACGGCAGCACTGATAAAGCAGCAGTCACTCGACTAATGAGACCTTCCAGCTATACTACTGCTTCATCCAAGAAGTCACAGATGATATGTCAGGGTAAGTCAGATGTCGGCTTACTGACGGAAGGAATATGAGATAAAGATGAAGCCGGCACCGGCAGATGAAGATGGTAAAGGCCCCTGAAAAGATAGAGCAGAAGAAGAATCATCTACACAGATTATACACCCGGCTGAGGTCTTCCCAGACTAAAGCTGATGTCCGAGCTCGTCACCATTAGAGTGACATATTGATAAGATGATACCCGACTTTGTCACCGTTCAGATGACAATCCTGATGAAATCCCTATCTACGGACTGATAAAACCCTATCTACGGACTGATGAAATCCCTATCTACGGACTGATAAAACCCTGTCTACGGACTGATGAAACCCCTGTCTACGGACTGATGAAATCCCTATCTACGGACTGATAAAACCCTGTCTGCGGACTGATGAAACCCATGTCTACGGACTGATAAAACCCCATCTGCGAACTGATGGAGATTGCAATCGCGATTTCAATACAAGATATTTCATAGATGATAGACCCTTTGGGATGATGATACATTTAAAGAAACCCCAAGTGGGCCTATATGAAGGTGGCGCCGAAAGCCCATGTCGAAGCCCAGATACTGGCGCCGAGAGATCAAATTCGAGCGCGCCGGGAAGCCTGCCTCAAGCGCGCCGTGAAGATGCCTGCCGAGAAGGAAAAGGGAAAAGGGTTATAAAACCCCCTCCCTTCGAAGAGAGAAGTAGAGAGATAGCAAGAAAGAGGATAGACAGAAAAGAAAAGAAAAAAGAGACGAAGAAGAAAAGAGCGAACAGATAGCCAGAAAGAGAAAGAGAAAGGAAAAGAGAGGGAGAGAGTCTCCGTCGAAAGAAGAAGCAGAAGAAAGGAAAGAAGAAGGGCTCCAGGTGGGCTGATAGGGGGAGGGAGAGGAGTCAATGCTCCACCCTCCCCCACCCCCCCCCCCATGTTCGATGTTTCTTTTTCTTCTTTTTACTGATTCTCCGTATGTAATAGTCGAAGTCTTGATGTTTAGACTATTCATACGATTCTTTCCCTGTTCCTCCCCTCTATGTTTCTCGATGTAAATGATGGTGAGATGAAGTAAATGCAATGGCCGTGATGGATTTTGGGCAATACTATCTTCTTTTGTCTCCATATGTATGCATACTGTTTGTATGAATGCCCCATGGGCGAAATGACTCAGGCTTCAGAGTCAGGTCTGTTCTTCGAACGGGGATGAAGGTAGAACCCCCACCCTTGTTCAATGGGTTGCTGGGTTCTATTCTCTTCTTTCTTCCCGCTTCAATAGCATGCCCTCCGTATGTATTTGAGTCTGTTCCTCAAGCCCCTTGTGCTGTCCGGGAACCAGAGACATCAATCTCTTGGTTCCCTGGCCCGCCGGCTGTAAATGATGCATTTGAACCCGTAGACGAATGCTACCCTGGATCCTCATTCCAATCGTTGAATGATTAGGGTCTGAGGTCTCAGCATCAAGGGTTCTCTCATTACAGATCTGCTTCCCGGATGATACCATGCTAGTCCGGGGGATCAGAGACAGCCATCTCTTGACTCCCCCAGACGTCTGGCAGTATACAGATAAAGGACGAATGCTGCCCTAGATCCCCATTCCAATCGTTGAATGATTAGGGTCTGAGGTCTCAGCATCAAGGGTTCTCTCGTTGCAGATCTGCTTCCCAGATGATACCATGCTAGTCCGGGGGATCAGAGACAGCCATCTCTTGACTCCCCCATAAGTCTGGCAGTATACAGATAAAGGCTACTCAGCCCCGATGATGGTCTCTCCTCCTCCTGATGATCTGGCCTCTCAGATCCCTTGGCATCCTTCCAGCAGAGGTGTTCGTGAAATCTCCTCATACTCCCCCGATTCGGCCTCGATCTGAGCCATAAAACCCAGAAATCCCAAAAACAGAGCATCGTTTTTGAGCTCTGAAACCCTGAAATCCTTCTGTATATTCATCTTCTCGGCGTGCGAGTTTCCCCGCCGAGAACCATAAGGCCGAGAGGCCTTCCCCTCCTTTCAGCTAAACGACAAGTCCTTTTGTGAAGCACCCACAGCCCACAGCCTCCCGACGCTAGGCTCCCGACGCGGCCATGAGCGCGCCGGGAAGCCTTGTGCCGAGAGCTCCCTCCATCCACCAAATGCCCAGGCCGAGAGCCCCCCTTGGCCAACCAAATGTCTAGGCCGAGAGCCCCCCCTTTGGCCAATCAAAGGACCGCGCCGAGAAGCCCCTTTCATCCACCAAATGTCCATGCCGAGAGCCCCCTTGGCCAACCAAGAAGCCACGCCGAGAACCCCCCTTGGCCAGCCAGTAAGCCACGCCGAGAGCCCCCCCTTGGCCAATCAAAAAGCCACACCGAGAGCTCCCCTTGGCCAACCAGTAAGCCACGCCGAGACCCCTCTTCTTGGCCCAATGAAGCCCAGTCAGGGGACTTTCTCCCCACTGCCATGAGACCGTCATGAATGATCTGAGAAGATACAGTAATGGGGAGGACCTCCCTCCCCTACAGCCCTCATTCCCGATCCGAGTTCCACCCTTATGAACCTAAAGGGCCATGTCGTTACATGCGTTCTGAAGGGTTTCAAGGGGATATTGACCGATGAAACAGAGGCAAGCAATGTCCTGGGGCCCGGTGCCCATCCTCATTCGGTTGTCATCCCGGCATTCCGTGGGTGATGACCTATCTTCTCTTGGCACAATCCAAGTCAAGGGGACATGCTGCCGAAATTCACACACACCTGGCCAGGTCACTGTGATATTATCTCTCAACCCCGTCGGCCCACGGAGTCATGCCTTTGTATGCCCTCCGATGGTCCCCTCGAAGGGGGGATATGAACGTGCTACCGCACCCATATGGGGCGTGCCATGGCATGCCGGTCCCTATTCGGACTCCGGGTCAATTATGCCCGATCCTTTACGGTTCCCACTTTGCCACTGCATGGGTGGTTTCCTATTCCCCACTTGGCATCATCCAAGATGGTGGGAATATGCCGTCGGATTTGTCCCCGTAATTAACAAACCCCTGCTTTGCCCGAATACATTTAACGTCTTGCAAACAGATGAACTTTGTCTCCTTTGAGCATACAGCTTTACCGCTGTCTTCCTCCTACCTCTATCGTTTAATCAAGGGTTGTCTTCCTCAGGGAGGACGTAATTAACGTCATAGCATTCAGGGTATGACGGACTTCTAGTCCAGACACGATCACTCACAATCGACTGACCAAGTCAGATCGAGCGCACAATAAGAATCGTCACCACGGTGACTGGCACGCCAATAAATCTATAAAATAAATAAAATAAATAAACAAATAAACCAGATAAAATAAAATGTGTTCGAACAAGGATATTCCTCTCTTCTTTTTAATCATTTAATGGGCCTTTACTTGTCGCGCTATATCGTCATAGCGCGTTCTTCATGAACGCGCTATGGTTGTATAGCGCGTTGTCAGGCAGAATCCCTTTCCAAACCGGACTCCCTTCTTTCAATCCAGAGTCCTTATCTGGTAAGTTGCTGACTGTGTTTCTTATCCAGGAAGGTTTCTAAACCTAGCAGAAACCTTTTCCCCTCTTTAATCGGTAAGATTACTTCGATTTGAGTCGCCAAGTCATCGGATTGAATCAAACTCCGACCTAGGATTTGTGTTCGATCTTCCTCCTTTAAATTGAACCCTTTGGCCGTCGTTTGTGAGGGATGCAACTCAGGGCAGTGACGAGGAGAAGGATGCTCCTAGTTCCAGATCAATAACTCCTTGCTTCTCGCACATCTAAGGGAGTATTTAAAGGCTATGCTTGTGTTCTTCTCCGTTCTTCTTTTCTTCCTTAATTCATTGAGTTTAATCTCTGCATACATAGCATATTGATTTCAAAATTCTCGTTTTGCAAAATACATGCATTCACACACATCACACCCATCTTTTGGCCCTAATATTGGGGTTTAAAACAACCCAAACCCCCAGGTAATCGAGCCCCCTTTTTACATGCTTTTGATTAAGAATAGGGGCAGATTCTACTCAAATCTCGATTTAATGGGCCTTCTGTTTGTTGTTTATGATTGTTTGCAGGCACTAGAGGATTGATACGTGGAGCCCTTGCACCTTGGCCGGCCTTGGAGCAAGGAAGGAACGAACCCAAATAAACCCCACTACCTGTCTGATATCGCGCTATATGAAGATAGCGCGACCTGAAGAACGCGCTAGGACGATATAGCGCGTTAATCTCCAGGCCCACGGCTGCCCTTCATGAATTTCTGAGGTATGTAACATGCCCCTATCATAATCTCTTATTGTTCGGCATGTTTCTGGCCTGAGTGGCGATCACGGATCTTAATTGTTGCATATGAGCATCCCCTTTTGTATCATTAATTTAGTTCCATATCTTGCCCAAACTCTTCATTAATTATCAATTCGTGGGTGATTCATAATTTCACAATCCACAAATTGGCGATCACGGTGGGACGCTTTGTGCCACCACGTTCATTCTGCTAGTTGCCTGCTTGTCAATCCGTAAGTGTGTGTGATTATTTGGCTTTCGGGGTTTCCCCCACCTCTGTCATTGGTTGCGCTATCTATCCATAGCGTTTTCTAAGAGATTGCGCTATGGACATATAGCGCGTCTATCACCAGAGGATATTTCACCTACATCCTCTGTCGGGGTTCTGATTGCCATCTTCTCTGGTTGCATCATTGTACACTTCCTGTTGTATATTCACTTCTTTCATCTATTATCCTTTTTATTGTTCTAGTTTAGATATTTTTCTATAGCATTGCATTCATCTTTGCATTTGGTTTGGGAGACCTCCTCTCTCTACATTAGGATTCCACACACCCTCTTGGTGAAGGAAGGACCCTCCATTGAGCATTCCGTCTCTTTGGACCGGAAATTCCTAAACCAAGCCTCCGTAAGTCCCCGCACCCGTGGATTCCCTCACGGACGCCGGGCAGGTTGTACCCTTGAAGTACCGGGTTTAGTTGGCCATATACGGCGAGAGAGTGTTCCTAGTTGGCACCGGAGTTAAACCACATTTGAAACTAGGTTCACCCCTTGAGTGATTATATCAATTTGCATAAAATCTTTAATTCACCAAGGATAAAACAAATAAAAATCAACGGTAACCATTCCAACTTGTGTGTTTCTTTGCAAATTATTTTGAACATTGATTGCATAATGGCTTACCATGATAAGAAAACCAACATGTTTAATTCAATTCATGAGGATGCACAACCGTGCACATCTTATAATCCTCAATCTCAACATGTTCAGCAAAATTCTCACCATATCTTCAAAGGACCACATTCTCATTTTTATGGTCATGCCCGGCCCATGGGCAATGTCCAATCTTATGGCCCCCCTACTCAATTGCGAGCCACTACTCCTTCGGGACCGTCTCCTCCCAATGATGAGAAGGTCTCTCAAATCTTGCATACATTAGATCATCTCACCCCTCAACAAATCCAAGCCCTTAAGGCCGCTGTTGAGGGTACATCTCACTCATCGCATTCTTCTCATCCTCCTTCCAATCCTACACGGGTGGCCCATCACCCACCTCCCTCTCCTACTCATGTTCCTAATTGGGTGGCCCATCACCCATCTCCTTCTATTCACCCTCCTCCTCGGGTGGTCCGACATCCGCCTCCTTCTATCCCTCCTCCACCACAGCCCCAAGGCCCATTTATTCCTTGCAATCCGGCCCATCCGGGTTCTTCTACGGGACGGCCCATTACTTCCCCTCCCAGGCATTTTTATGCCACCCCTCCTTCAGGGCCTTGCCGACCCTCTGTTGCTCAACTAACACCCCTCCAACAAACTCTTCTTGACAAGGTCACTTCTTTGGAGGAACAATTAAAGAGGGTTACGAGCTCACGGCCCGCTCCTCCTACTCCAATCAATCCCCTTCATGCCACTCTGAATGATATTACAAAAATGGAGAAAGATTGGAAAGATAGGATGGATGACTATGGTATCGGCAGTTCAAGCAAGCAAGAGCCGGTAAATTTCAATGCTCAAGTGGACATCGTCCGCCCTCCACCCGTCCGCACACTTCATTCATATGGCCCTCCGCCTCCGCCTGCGCATTCACACTTGCATTCACCACATCATCTGCAATACCATTACATTCCTCCATCCACATATACGCCTCCACTACGGTGTCCACTTGAATTTGATGATGAAGAACCGGCAATTGGAGAATTCGAGGCAACATACGATGAAGCTTTGCAGGCACCCCTTCCGAGTTTCCTTCGCTTCCCACTTCCCCCACTATCATTTGATGAACCCCCTACTCAGGACGAAGCCACCGTCCCTAATCCAACCCCTGTTTCCGAGACTTCTTGGTGTTACGATGATGGGTCGGTACTTCAATCACCCACGCCGGTGTATCTTGAGTATCCTCCTCCTAACACCGCTCGCCCCGTTCGGCGTTTTCTCCGCACCAAACCTCCACCAATTACACCTCCACCAGTTATGCCAGCCTCCGCACCATCGGCCTCCACCGAGCCTACCGTCGAACTTTCCCCAATTCAACCCTCCATTACACCTTTAACACCAAACCTAACTACCCCTACTCCACCACTTAACCTATTACCCGTGGCTAATCCTGAGCAGGATCAACCCTTTTTTGCACTCGAGCCAACCCAAACTGCTTCCGAGCAAAGGGAGAAGCTCGACGTGTTTGAACCTCCGCCTCCACTTATCCTTTCTCCAACGCCTTCCACTACACCCCCACCATCCACGAAGCCTCCCACCTCCGCTTCACCTCCCTTTACTACTCGGAAGGGGAGCACTGCTACAAACACTTGTGCCGAGGATGATCAAGAACCGCGAAAGAAGAATTTGGCCACTGCCGTGCAGTTCAAGATGCAAGAGTTCATTTGCCGGATGCCAATCCGGGTTATTGTGCCAAGCACGGCTGAAGAGGGCAAGCCGCCACTGCTCGCTAGAAAAGAATGCCAAGCGTTAATGCCACCCAAGGGCAGGGTAGGGCACCCCTTGTTCCAACTTACAAATCCTGAATTCATTCTTCCATACAAGAGGCGAATGCCCAATTTTGTCAACATTCTTTATATACCGCGATCAATGGGCATGGCAATGCTTCCTGTCCCAACTTCCCAACTCCCTCACATTATTACTCTCCACTCTTCAAGAGGGTTGTCATGTATTATTGAAGCTTCTTTCTTCGGGCCGATTGGCTATACACTTTCACTGCCGTGGAGGGGCAGTTATCTTGGTGCTAAGGGGCCTTCCACTGTTCTATCCACCTTCTATTCAATGCCATTCACATTATTGTCTGTCACCAATTCTTCTTGGGCCACTCCAGGGGTAAGGAAGAGGATCTCATCCTCTCGCCCTTCACATTCTTCACGTTCTATGCATCTCATTGCATTCACGCACCTGCATTCATCGCATTCATCCTATTGCATGCAATTGCACTTCTTCTTTCCCGGGTTTCCGGACCCGTATCTTCCCCGCCTTCCGGCACCTCCGGATATCCCGCATTTCCCATCCTATTCATCTTCATTGCTCGGTCATTGTCCCCTTTCCAATCTCTTCTCAGGGCATCGCGCCCCTTTCCAACTCCTGCACCCGGACCCTCCGGGTTTCTCCTTTATCCTGCTAGGGCATCGCGCCCTTTTTCATCTCATTCTCCCGAAATTTCCGGACTTCCTTCCAGGGCATCGCGCCCCTTTTCATCTTCTTCCTCCGGAACCTCCGGATTCTCTTTCCTTCTGCTTAGGGCATCGCGTCCCTTTACACCTCATTCCTCCGGAACCTCCGGATCTTTCACCCCTCTCTTTATCCCTCGGGCATCGCGCCGCTTTTCACCTTCTTCCTCCGGAACCTCCGGATTCTCCATCTTATTCTTTCTATCTTTTTCCAGGGCATGACGCCCCTTTCCATTTGCTTCCTCCGGGACCTCCGGACCCTCCATCTTTCTTCCGATTCATCTTTCCGCTCCTCCGGGATATCACGTCCTTCATTTTCTTCCTCCTCTTCCATCATCTTTTTCCATATTTCTTCCCAGGGCACCGCGTCCCTCGACATCTTATTGTTGTGTAGTGGACAGCGGATCTAGAGGGGAGGGGTGAATAGATCAGCCCCACTTTTCGCAATGCGGCCCTCTAAACAGCTAGTTAAAATGAATTACAGCGGAATAGAAACTAGCTTCCAAGAATGCTATGATTCACTTAGCAAGATAAGCAAGATATATAATAATTCGATCCTAAGCATGCATCTAGAACGAATCAATCACACAAGCAAACCACACTAGACAGGATTTTTAAGGTGGTTCGGACTGAATCCTCAGCCCTACGTCCACCCCTCACTAAAACCCGGTGAGGCTTCACTTGTGCAGCGCACCAACCCGCAAATCGGAAACCACCGATTGCCTTCCTACTAACCAACGGTAGGGACGTCAACACCGCAGATCGGAAACACCTCCGATTGCCTTCCTACTAACCAACGGTAGGGACGAATCACAACTTCAATGTTTAATCAATATTGAAAGGAAAACAAATGTGAATGAACTAAGACAAGAAATTGAGTTATGAGTAGAAATGAATTGGCCCTTGTATGAAATGTTGATCAGCAACAAGGATCCTCTTGGCTTCAACTCAATCTTCTTGATTCACCCTTGCTTGGATGAATGTTCTTCACGGAGTACTGTTCACGTGAACAGTACCTCTTCCTTCAATTCTTCTCTCTTGATCTTCTCTTTGAACTTGAATGAGGTTGAAAGAACTTGAATGGATGAAGATGATCTCCCTTGAGAGTGAGCTTCAATGGATCCCCTTGAGATGATGAAGAGGATGGATGAAGATTTGATGAAGAGCTTCTTCCCGAAGTATCTTGATTTCCTTCTTGAAGTATACTCCTTCTAGCTTTCTTTGATCACCCTTCTTGCCCTTGATTGCTTCTTGCTTTGTAGGAGGTTGCTTGGCTTCAGATCTGAGCTTGAATCACCTTGGATGGATGAAGAACTTCTTCCCGAAACACTGTTCACGGAGGTGCTACAGTAGCTCGAAAATGGGCTCCCTTGAAGGCTTGAAGCATTAGGGTTTTCATCCCCTCATGTGTTGGTTTTATAGACCTTGAATGGTCTATAGACAAGCCTCAGACCAGATCCACAATTTGTGGGTGATTAGGTGACATTTGGATTAAAGAAATCAAGGTTGAATGGCCCTTTTCGAAGTTGGAAACAAAGTCAAAAATGAAGGCTCGGGGCTGGCGGTCGACCGGAATTCATGGGCCGGTCGACCGGAACCTGCTGCAGCCAGAACGTTTCGGCTCTGGCAAAACCGGTCGACCGGACACCTGGGGGCGGTCGACCGAAACCTGTAACAATGTCAACATTTCAGTTCTGGGAAAACCGGTCGACCGGAAAAGTAGGGGCGGTCGACCGAAATCTGTAATTCCTGGAGTGTTTTGTTTCTGGAAGAACCGGTCGACCGGAAAGGCAGGGGCGGTCGACCGAAACCTGTAAAACGTGGAATTCTTAGGCTCTGGCAAATCTGGTCGACCGGCCAAGGTGTGTAGGTCGACCGGAAATACCTATACCTGCAAAAATGAAGTGTTAAACCAATGAAACATGTTCATAAGTCAAGATATTCATATCCTCATCAATTTCATGTATTTTGGGATTGAAATCAACATAGAATATGCTTTGAGCATTTCTAAATTTTGTTCCGAGGGCTCCGCCCCCGGAAACCCCCGCAAGGGGCGTTGCCCCCTTGACCCCCGCGACCTGACAGGGCAGATCGATCCCCGCGACCTGACCGCGCAGGTCGATCCGCGTGCGAGGGCGCAACATTGAGCTTTCATGTGCATATCTGTCATAAACACAACAGAACATATGTCAGTCATATAAGAGTGAAAAGCAACAATGACGAATAGTGTTTAGCCATTATCAAAACCAAGAATATCACAGAACACATATGACCATAGAATGATGTCGAATGACCCAAGTGACCATATGAAACTCAAATAACCACAGGGGCACAACACTTATCCCTCCGGAGCCTCCAGATTCTGATTCCTCCTATCAGGATTCTACTCCACAACCTCCGGACCCTCCGGATCCGCCTCTTTCCATCTATCAATTTCTTCTTCTAATTCCTCCTGATCATGGGTCCGACCCAACTTCTTCCACATCCACTGCCTTGGGCATCTGCCCATTCTCTCACTGCTTTCGAGGCTTTAGTCCTCACTCCTCCTTCTAATTCTCCGCTTCTTCTGTAGACTGTTCCATGTGATCAGGGTCTCCACACCTTAGTGAGGGAGTTCTAGCCCTCGCCTCTCTTCCTTTTTATTCTTTATTCATCTGAGTCTGGTCTTGGCACCACTCCTTCTTGTTAAGCCACTTTCAAACCCTTTGCTTCCAATCCTTTTGACTGCCAAAGAGGACTATCCCACGATGATCAACCTCACCTCTGACAGCTGCTTCTACAAAGGTTGCAAGGTAACATATTGGCGTAAGTACTCATTTCATGATATCATTATCTCATTCCTTCACGCATGATTTTCAAAATAAAGTGCTTCTTAACAAGATCAAAAGTGGTGTTTTAAACCTTTATCTTAATTAAATCATTCTCAAAAGAGTCTTTAGGCTTGCTATGCAGTACTTTGGTTAAAAGAACCCCGCGCTGGGGATTCAACATTCTCTCCCCGCTTGTTAAGAGCAACCCTTAGCTGGGCATTCCACACACTTCACGGCGTCCTTAGCCGACTCCTTTGGATAAAACTCCGTTGCTACTTTGGCCATGCCATGAGAATTCCTGAAAGTCTTTTTCTCTTCTTTACTCGGCCGAATGCAGGGGCAAGAGATTGACGGATGAGATGACCCAATCAGGGTAATCCCTAATACGAGAGGAGTCTCAAATAGGGGCAGTCTTGACCCAAAATTAATATGAGTTTTCATATGAGTTTTCATGATATACATCTCGCCAAAAGGGCTACTATGAAAATCAAGTCGAAATTTTGATAAATGCAAAATTATGAATTATGGCATGTCAAGAGTGGCAAAGTCCCCGCAGGGAAACCCTGGTCGTATGCATGTCAAGGGTCTACAAATCAAAGGCACAAAGCCCCAGCACAACAGACTACCTCTTTGAGGGGAAACACCTTGGAGGGAATTCAAGTCCCGACATCTCCCATCCTGCATAAAGCTTATCTCCAATTATTCTTCTCTCCTCCCTCTAAGATCGAATGTTTCTCGGGTATGGCCTTGGTAGGGGCACCGTTAATCAAGGGCAGTCAGTTATAGGGCGCCACCCTTCAATGCACGCCCAGCTGTGGGCAGTTTTAAGCAAAAGGGGAAGGAACAAGAACCCCTAGCCAGTGGTTTGAAACATCCATTGATGCTGCATTAGCAATGTCTAAACCAAAAATTCCAAAGAAATTTGAATATTGCCAAAAATTCCAAAAAATTGAACATTGCAAAAAAGGCAAAAATAAAAAAATCTTCAAATATTTTTCAAAATCCACATAAAAATTCAAATATTTTCAAAACTCATAAAAATTTGCATATTTTCGAAAATTCCAAAAAAATTACATTCTATTTCTGATGGCATCCTTTTGAAGAGGCACGCAAAATGAAAAGCAATCACACAAGCTGCAACAAGTACTAAGAACTGTCTCATTCAACTATAACATATCACAAAAGTACAAAATGAGATGGGTACAGCAAACTCTCAGCTCTCACCTCGACCCTCCTGGTCTCCCCCTCTACGTGAGCTCTCAGCCTCCTCCTGTCCTCCCCGCGAAGACCTAGGAGGAGCCATCTGTACCCGGGAAGCTGAAACCCTGTCACCCTGTGCTACCCTCTCAGCATCTTCCCTCCTCTGGTGCTCAGAGGAGGTAACTAAGTAATCTGTGCTCCAGTAAGCTCGGGAGTATCCCTCGCGCTGGGCCCGCTCACGCCCACGCCGGTAGCGATCCTCCGCATCCTTCGCCCGCTGCTCGGTGATCCCTAATCGAGTATGTAGCTCCACTCTCTCAAGCTCCCGCTCCACTCTCTCTTTCTCCCATCTTTCCCTCTCTCAGTCCCGATCCTCTCTCTCTCTCTGCCACTCACTCCTCTCCACCCCAAGGAGAAGGCGCAGCTCTGCTACATCTCGGGGAAGCTCCTCCGCATCGCGCCGCCTCAGCTCTGCTTCTGCCACGCGTAGCTCCTGCTCCTGCGTTTGAAATCTTGGTAAATAACTGATAATAATAATTTTTTTTCAAAACCAAGATTAAGAGAATAGATTGCTTACTCTCTCCTGAAGGGAGGCCTCGGCTGCCTCCGCCCGAGCCACTGCACTGGCGAGCTGGCTCTCTAGCTCGGTGTGGTCGCAGACGGGCTGAGTAGAGGATGAAGCGCCATGCGAGGATCGGACTGCCTCCAGCTCCTCGCGCTGAAAAGAGAGCATTATCATTAATTACAATTCAAATCCAAATCATTCTGAATTACAAGTTCTTACCAACTCATCAATGGTGTGCTGGAGGTCCTCGCGCTGCCGGATTGTGGAATCGAGGAGTCCCTGTACCAGGGCCAGTCTCCCCTCTGTGTCAAACTACAATAAACACATGTTGATCACATATCAAATAACCAGGTTTTATAATGGAAGTGCAAATAAATTAAAAGCATACCTGTCCACGAGCACTTTGATAGACTCGGCTGCCATATGCCTGGGAGTAGGCCTGGAGATAGGCATCATCTGAATCCGCTCCCGTAGGGACTGCTCAGTCGCGCCTCTTCCAATCTGCCAACTGCTCTCGAGCTCGCTGCCGCCAATCATCTGTCCCCTGGAGGCCTCGAAAGCGTCGCCCAGGTCATGGGTCTGTCGCCTGGGTTGGAAACTCTACTACCGCCTGGTGGAGCCCTAGTGTCCTCATGATCAGTCTATGATATAGGGGCTCGACCAGGTTGAGGGCATGTAACCAGATCTCTCTCCCAAAGTATGGGATGACCGCCTCCACCCAAGGTATCACCCCGATGTCCCTCTGATAGGGAGTCCAGACCACCTGCATAATTCAATGTGTCATTGCCCTCGATTCCACTCATAATTCAATTCAATTCATTGTTAGAATTAAATCTTACCTCTATGTGGGGCATCATGTCTAGCGTCTCCTAGGTGTGGGTGACCTGGTCCTTCAGAGACCGGCCATCTCGTGTAGGGGTCCATCGTCTGGCCAAGGGCAGTAAATCTCCCCGATCCTCCTAGGCGCGCCTGAGGGTAGGAAGATATAGATAACTCCAAACCTGAAATGAAGCTTATGTGATCAATATAAGAAGAAAGCGCATAACTTAATCATTGGAGTTTAAGGCTTAGAGAGAAAACCTGAAGTAGAGGGTAGAACCCCCCGAGTGAAGACTGAAGTGAGGAGATGCCGAAGCTGTCAAACAAGTGGGCAAGGACTGCCGCACCCCAAGCATATCGTCCGACTCTGTCTAGGTCCTCCAGTAAGGGTAGAAATCGGCAGCTCACTACGTCGCCCTGGGTCGCTAGAAGCAGCTTGCCGATCAGCAGAATAAGGAACCTCCTCAACTCCTTGTCTGCCTGTGGGCATGCCTCAGTCATAAAACTCTCCCTGGCTCTAGCCTCTAACCTTCTCATGAGCTGTCGAAGTCTCCCCCACCTCCCTCTACATGTGGAACAGCCCGAGACTCTCCTGCAAGACGATCCTCGACACTAGCGAGGTCCGGCCGGTACCCTCTAGCTCCAAGCCCAGCAGCCTGCGCGCCATCTCCCGGTAGTCGGGGTAAGTGTAGCCCGTCACTGCCGATCCGTGCACCCGCAGCCCGGTGATGCGCGTGACGTCCTCCAAGGTCGGGATCATATGACCCCAGGGGAAGAGGAAGGCCTTGCATCCCGTGTCCCATCTGGCTTTTAGAGCCCTGATCAGCCTCACGTCCACTCTCAGCACTTCTATCTCCAGAAGTTCCCCGAAGCCCATATGGCGGAGACGGGCCCTTTGAAACTCCGGTAGTGCGTGGTACGCGGCCCGGACCAATGTCCAAGAAATTCGGGCACGGACTGCACCTTCCACACCCTGCACACCACATAAAAGAAGAAATAATCAATTTCTGTGATCATCAAACAAAAGACAAATCAGAAAATGAAGAAACTTGTTTGCTGTTAGATGTCGCGCTATATCGTCATAGCGCGTTCATCTTCTGTAGGTAGGGGGTGACCCCTCATTCCCCAATTTCCATTCATGGGCATTCTACCCTACATTTTGATTTAGGGGGGGTGGCTCCCCTTCCGTTTTCATCCATTTAAAAGGAAAAGATAAGGAAAATCAAAAGAAAATCAAGATTAGGGCGGGTTTCTTACCACTCGCCGCTTTCGGGCTGCCCCGCCTCCAACCGGCTCTGTCGCCGCTTCCTCGGCCGCCGGGGCACCCTCAACTTCCTGGGCCTCGTCATCGGGGATGTTCATTTCGTCTCCTTCGAGCCTAGCCGAGACTGTGGCCTCCGAATCGGCATGTTCTTCCACGGGGGAGGGCGCCCGTTCTTCTTCCACGTTTGATCTTTGGCGGCCGCGGGTGGCGCGCCGTTTGGAGCGTCGGGGGGCGTCTCCCTTCATCCGACTGATGCAAATGGGGGGGGGGGGGCTAGGCTGTGAGAGGGCGAGAGGGCGAGAGGGCGAGAGGGTGAGAGAGGGAGTAGGGAGAGGGAAAGAGCAAGTTTGAAATAATAGAAAGGGGGGGGCGGTTTTTGAAAACCTGCGGGTAGATGACGCGCTATATATTCATAGCGCGACACTGTCGCGCTATGTATACATAGCGCGATAATCAAAGTAAAGGAAAAATAAAAATAGAAGGAAGGGGGGAGAGAAGAGGAATGACATGTGAACATATGATGAGATTGGATTATGTTCATTTGTTTGTATATGATGCTTGAATTTGCTTAACATTGAGTTTATATATGCTTGAATTTGCTTGAATTTGCTTAACATTGAGATTGCATATGCTTGAATTTTCTTGAATTTGCTTAATATTGAGATTGCAGAAAAGAAAAGAAACATATGGCACGCCATCAGGTAAGTATTTCTTTGTCCATTCTTTTATTGCATTACTATATGCTATTTATATTATTATATTATCTTAAGGACCGGCTGGTTCTCTGTGTGTTTCGGGATTTGAGTTCCCCTCTACCAAAAACAGTGATGATTTAGAAACATGCAGTTAATCGTCGGATAGGCCGTTAGGTCAAAACAAATTTGGGGACGATAGACTTCATCTCGCACGCTGTGGTTGCAGATAATTCTTGACCTGAATCTATTTGATTTAGCAATATTATCCTTGAGTATCTTATATTTTATCTTTTCTTGGCATTTGTTTTGATGATTTTTTTTTATTTTAGCCCTGCATGCATCATGCCTCTTTTCGCATTCATAATCGCCCTATCTTCTTCCTACTTAAGGATCATGTTTGCTTTTATTCTTGAACAAGGAATTCAATTCCATTCCGAATTTGAAAGATTGCTCCCAGTTAAGCACTGGATCTCGCTGGTCGATGTGACCCTTGCCTAGAATTTGCTTATCACTTTTTAATCCAATCTCCTTCTTTTGATCCACTCATTAGCTGTGAACCGCACGATGGCGTCGATGGATCCACCGGGCTCGCATCTATTCCACTAATTGAGTGAAATTCGTAGTTGCTACGCACTGCGGGTGCCTCTTTTGTGCAAGAGGTTGATCAGCTCCCTTTTCTTTGCTCCGTGCCTATCATTCTAGGCGGGAGTCACTGATGCTAGCTTGATCTTGTGGTTAGCTCGGAGTTTTCTGGATTATTCCTATCATTTGTCGATTGTGATGGGTGTCTTTTTTCTCCTTGATATCCACTTATCGATCCGCTCCCCTACATTTTCACTTCATCTCCCCATCACTACCACTCCGTATCGTCTCCGTTTTGCCTCCGTTTCACCTCCGTTTCGCTCCCCTGCAAAGCGGATATCAAGGAGGGGCATCTGTAGACACCCAATTTTGGCCGATAATTTGAGCATTTTCTTTGTTCTCCTAGTTGATGCCCCAATTGATCCTTAATTGGTTGATTTTCTGGGATTTCTCCCCTTCTTGGCCCAACATTTCAATTCCATACCTTGGATCTCGTCTCAAGTTTGGTATCCCCGCGCTACCCGCTCTTATCACTTTCTTACTCATAGCGCGTTGTGGATCTAATTGGAGCAGTTGTTATTTCTTGACATTTGATCGTTATAGCATCCATTTTGGATGTTTTTCTCACTTAACATTTGATTAAATGGCTGCCCAGGATATTCCTCTCTTCTTTTTAATCATTTAATGGGCCTTTACTTGTCGCGCTATATCGTCATAGCGCGTTCTTCATGAACGCGCTATGGTTGTATAGCGCGTTGTCAGGCAGAATCCCTTTCCAAACCGGACTCCCTTCTTTCAATCCAGAGTCCTTATCTGGTAAGTTGCTGACTGTGTTTCTTATCCAGGAAGGTTTCTAAACCTAGCAGAAACCTTTTCCCCTCTTTAATCGGCAAGATTACCTCGATTTGAGTCGCCAAGTCATCGGATTGAATCAAACTCAGACCTAGGGTTTGTGTTCGATCTTCCTCCTTTAAATTGAACCCTTTGGCCGTCATTTGTGAGGGATGCAACTCAGAGCAGTGACGAGGAGAAGGATGCTCCTAGTTCCAGATCAATAACTCCTTGCTTCTCGCACATCTAAGGGAGTATTTAAAGGCTATGCTTGTGTTCTTCCCCGTTCTTCTTTTCTTCCTTAATTCATTGAGTTTAATCTCTGCATACATAGCATATTGATTTCAAAATTCTCGTTTTGCAAAATACATGCATTCACACACATCACACCGATCTTTTGGCCCTAATATAGGGGTTTAAAACAACCCAAACCCCCAGGTAATCGAGCCCCCTTTTTACATGCTTTTGATTAAGAATAGGGGCAGATTCTACTCAAATCTCGATTTAATGGGCCTTCTGTTTGTTGTTTATGATTGTTTGTAGGCACTAGAGGATTGATACGTGGAGCCCTTGCACCTTGGCCAGCCTTGGAGCAAGGAAGGAACGAACCCAAATAAACCCTGCTACCTGTCTGATATCGCGCTATATGAAGATAGCGCGACCTGAAGAACGCGCTAGGATGATATAGCGCGTTAATCTCCAGGCCCACGGCTGCCCTTCATGAATTTCTAAGGTATGTAACATGCCCCTATCATAATCTCTTATTGTTCGGCATGTTTCTGGCCTCAGTGGCGATCACGGATCTTAATTGTTGCATATGATCATCCCCTTTTGTATCATTAATTTAGTTCCATATCTTGCCCAAAATCTTCATTAATTATCAATTCGTGGGTGATTCATAATTTCACAATCCACAAATACATTCTCCAACTGGCGCCTATGGACATCCAAACATATGTCAAGATGGTCCAGAAGGCCCAACTGCTAGAAGATGCCATGGAGATGGCGGATAGAATCAAGGGAAGAGTCATGAAAGAACAAATCATTGGCACCGGAAACTTTAAAGCAACATTTGGAAAGAAGAGGTCAAATGAAGGAAGAACCCCTCAACAAGACAAAAGGCCTCGAGATGGAAATAGGCAAGCTATCCCTACTACATCTTCAAAAGATATCTGCAAGTATTGTGACAAGGCTGGTCACAAGATTGAAGAGTGCTAGAGAAAGAAGGGAGCATGCTTGCGTTGTGGAAGTGGAGATCATCGTATTTCTGATTGTCCCCTTATGAAGGAATCTCCATCGGAGAAGAAAACTCAAGAAGGGCCAAGGCGTCAAGGAAGACTCCAAGCTCTGATAGAACCTACACCTACTGAAGAAGGAGGAATGGTGGAAGGTACTCTCACCATCAATTCAAGAACTACTTTTGTTCTATTTGATACTGGAGCTACCCATTCATTCATATCACATAATTTTGCTACCACCTTACATGAAAAACCTATTCCTTTGAAAACTGAACTTTTTATTTCCACACCTTTAGGAGCAAGCACTGAGCTTAAACATTATTTTCCCTCTAGTGAAGTATTGATTAGTGGTCATAACTTAGCCACTGATTTGATATGCATGAACATGGAGGGTTATGATGTAATATTAGGTGCTGACTGGTTGGCCAAGTATAATACTAAGATGGATTGCAGGCGAAGAAGTGTAACCTTTGGTGAACCAGGATACGCTGAACTATCTTTCTCTAGAAATAGCCATCCTAGACACCCTCTTCTCATATCTGCCCTTCAAGCTCGAAAAATGATGAAGAAAGGATGTGTTGCATTTTTGGCTTCTGTCCTTATAACCAAACCCATGAAACCCATTATGGAAGAAATATCTATTGTTAGCGAATATCCTGATGTATTTCCTGAGGAATTACCTGGCATACCACCTGAGATAGAAGTTTCATGCTCAATCAATTTGATACCAGGAGCAGCCCCTGCATCCAAAACTCCTTATAGAATGTCACCTACTGAGCTGAAGGAACTAAAAGAGCAACTGATTGAATTATTAGAGAAGGGATTCATCAGACCTAATACATCACCTTGGGGAGCACCTGTTCTTTTTGTGAAAAAGAAGGATGGATCTATGAGGCTATGCATTGACTATAGGCAGTTGAACCAATTGACTATCAAGAATAAGTACCTGTGGACGCCAAAAATATGACGATGATGATCATGGCGACATTCGCGTCTACACATTTGAGCGCGAGTCGAAGACAAAAATGCCGAATAAACCTCGTGCCTCGCCCGATCAGGATGAGAAATCGCTTGGTGGTCCGCTACCCGCTAAGGAAGCCCCCTAAGTAGAAGATACAGCTACAATGCTCCGACCGGCCATGCCGAGAGCTGAATCAGAGAAAAGTCAAGAACTCCAGCACAGTCTCGACATGCATCGAAAGTCATGCAAAGTCTGGGACCGAGTCCCGGAGGGTGCGAACGGAAAATTGTGGAAGCCATGCATCGCAACCGGAACATTTCAGGAATGCGAACATTCACAAACAAGCTAGGTCAGCTCCCGACACCCTGTCAGCGCTGGCGAAGAGACAAAGAAACTAACAAACCAGGTCAGCTCCCGACACCCCGTCGGCACTGATGAAGAGACAAAGAGACAAACAAACTAGGTGAGCTCTCGACACCCCGTCGACACTGATAAAGAGAAGAAGAGAAGAACAAACTACCTCAGCTCCCGACGCCCTGTCGGCACTGATGAAGAGAAGAAGAGACCAACATACCACGTTAGGTTCCCGACACCCTGTCGGCACTAATGAAGAGAAGAAGAGACAAGCAAACCACGTCGGTCCCTGACTCCCCGTCGGCATCGATGAATAAACCAATGACCTAGACCTTTCATCTAGTTCCATGAACAAAAGACCCTTGCTTTGGTACTCACCCCTTGGCAATGAATAAACCACCTCAATATCACAACTCCCAGTCCCACCGACGAATTAACCCTTGGCTTGGACCTGCCGTCCAAGTCGATGAACAAAAGAATGCCCTTGCTTGGCTCGGACCTTCCGTCCAAGTCAATGAACAAAAAAAAAACCTCCTTGCTTGGCTCGGACCTTCCGTCCAAGTCAATGAATAAAAAAAAAAGGAAAAGAAGAAAAAGAAGAACCTCCTTGCTTGGCTCGGACCTTCCGTCCAAGTCAATGAACAAAAAGGACCTCCTTGCTTGGCTGGGACCTTCCGTCCAAGTCAATGAATAAAAAAAAAAAAGAAGAAGAACCTCCTTGCTTGGCTCGGACCTTCCGTCCAAGTCAATGAATAATAATAATAAATAAATAAATAAAAAACTTTCTTGCTTGGCTTGGACCTTCCGTCCAAGTCGATGAACAAAACAACCTCTTTGCTTGGCTCGGACCTTCCGTCCAAGTTCATGAACATAAAGAAACCCCTCTTTGCTTGGCCCGGACCTTCCGTCCAAGTTCATGAGCATAAAGAAACCCCTCCTTGCTTGGCTCGAACCATCCATCCTAGTCCATAAACAAAAGTGCATCCCCTCGCTTGGCTCGGACCCTCCGTCCGAGTCGATGAATGAACAACTCTCCTAAACCCAGCACGAGTCACCAACTCCCCCTTGGGATTGGCCTCATCTAAGTTGTTTTGGGCCTTTTGCCTGAGATGACGCATAGACCCTTCGTTCTTGCCTCGGTATTCACCCCATACCGATGACTAAACCCCCACTCTGACATCTCAGTCCACGTGCATATGCGGTGAAGCGATCCCCTCATCCCTTCACTGAAGGAGTGAGCGCTTTCCCGTGAATTTGCACTGGACCAGCATCTCACTGGCTCGAAAGAATAGATGTCATGTTGAAGAACTCTACACTCGCGACCCCGCACACTCGTCCCTCTCTTGCGCCGCCCGCGAGTGGGGGGCATTTGTGGACGCCAAAAATATGATGATGATGATCATGGCGACATTCGCGTCTACACATTTGAGCGTGAGTCAAAGATAGAAATGCCGAATAAACCTCATGCCTCGCCCGATCAGGATGAGAACTCGCTTGGTGGTCCGCTACCCGCTAAGGAAGCCCCCTAAGCAGAAGATACAGCTACAACGCTCCGACCGGCCATGCCGAGAGCTGAATCAGAGAAAAGTTGGGAACTCCGGCACAGTCTCGACATGCATCGAAAGTCACGCAAAGTCTGGGACCGAGTCCCGGAGGGTGCGAACGAAAAATTGTGGAAGCCATGCATCGCAACCGGAACATTTCGGGAATGCCAACATTCACATAAATGGCCGTAGCTTCGAAAGGAATCTATTCGGTGCTTAAAACGGCGCGGAAGGGCCTTAAAGCGGCGCGCCTTAAAATGGCGCGCCCCCTTGCTTAAACGGTGCGCTCACCTTTGATTCATGCCCCCCTTTAGCTTGTTAAACCGGCGCGCCCTTGAGGATGACAAAACCGGCGCGCCCATTTGCCCATTTCTAAAAGTCTTTTCTTCAAATATTTGTCATGGCGTGCTCACGTTGAAAGCAAAAGGAAAGCTATTCCGGCGCGGTTACTATTCCCCCACGCCGGATTAGGTGATGCGAACAAGCCGTTCTCTGAAGCGTTTCCCCGGCGCGCAATCAACCCATCCCATCCGCCAGCCGATACCCTATTTTTGCATCAGCCTGGTGCCTAGAGGGCATTCAATGCTCTGAAGCCCTGTCTCCATGGGCATTCAATGCTCTGGAGCCCTATCTCCACCTCCGTTCGACAACGTAGCTGCATCGATGGTGAAGACAAGTATCCATGGTGGAGAAGCGGCAGCAGATCCTCCCGGCAAACCTGCGAACATCCCGTCCTAGGATGAGCGCCAGTGTACGGCACGAATCAGCAGCATCCAACACAAAAACAACGTTGTTGCGAACAAGGCAGGGGTGGCGGGAATCCTATCCCCCACTGTCCGTTCTATAAGAGGCATGCTCCACTGGAGAAGAAGAATAGAAGAGAGCTGCTCGAACCCCCTCGGCTGTATGCAGTGAAGAGAAGAAGAAAAAGAACAGAAGAAGGCCACCCGAAGAGAAGGAAGCTCCACCCATCCACGCCAGAGAGGTGAAGAAAGAAAGAGAGAGGAGAGTGAGAGTGAGAGAATGATAAAACGGCGCACCCTTTCATTCTCTACCCGTTAACCGGCGCGCCCTTCTCTCCTGGGCTTGGACCCCCCTTAATCGGCGCGCCCTATGGCACCTCCCTTTAACCGGCGCGCCCCATGGGTGCCTCTACTCGGCGCGCCCTTGACTCCCTCTTGTCCTGGCGTGCCTCCCTTGCAACCCTTAAAACGGCGCCCCTATAACCGGCGCGCCCCCCCTTTTTAACGTCCTAAACCGGCGCCCATCTGTGCTTCACTATTCACCTTAAAACGGCGCCCCATTTCCTCCCTTGAGCTCTAAAACGGCGCCATCCTCTTCCTTCGCTAACCGGCGCGCCTCCTTAATACAAAAAGGGAATAAACAAGCAAAAAAATAATGATAAAAGGTCAATCATGCTAATAAAAGAATGAAAGGAACTCCATCACCCGTGCCTTAATTAAATTTTTGTTCCGGGGGCGCTGCCCCCGGAAACCCCCGCGACCTGACCGCGCAGGTCGATCCGCGTGCGAGGGCGCACGATGGTAAGTTCGGGCTCCACACTTAACAATTCACTCCCTCAGACTCGGTGCAAAGAGAAAATCAATGATGCCTTGTGATATCGGGCGTGGACCTCGGAACCCCCGACATGGTCATGATCCGAACACAGTCTGGGCCAATAGTTCGTTAACTCGACCCGCTTCTCCCGGGATCTAACCCCGCAATGCCACATTAAACTTGTCGTGTCTACGTTAGACATTTGCACGGTTTTATCATCGTCTTCGATGCTTCAAACGTGGACTCGCGTCTGAACAATGAATGGTCCGACCATGACCGACATGCACGCATACCTTGGAACCTTCATTTCCCCGGACTGTGTGTGAAGAGAAAAGCAATGACGCCCCATGGCATCGGACTTCGATCTCGGGAGCCCTCGCCCGGACATGACCATGATCCGAACTTATCACGGGCCGATAGTTCGTTAGTTCGACCTGTCTTTATCGGGATCCGATCTCGCATCCACATTAAACTTGTCGTACATACAGTAGACATCCGTACGATTTTATCGTCGTCCTTGACGCTACTAATACGGACTTTCGTTCGAATAAGGAATGGTCCGTTAGTGACCGACGTATATACCGGGATCCAATCTCGCACCCACAGGAAATGTGCCGTACCTTCGGTACGTCTTTGTCGTGGTCTTCGATGTTTCGAATATGGGCTTACGTCCGAATACTGGATGGTCCGTTAGTGACCGACGTATATCCCGAGATCGAATCCCATGCTTGCATTAAAACTTTCCGTACTCACGGCAGACATTTGTACGGGTTTATTTCCGTTTACGTCTTCAATGCGGATCTTTGTCCAAGCATAAAATGGTCCATGAATGACCAACAAAATCTGAATGGAACGAGACGGCTCTCGCCTTCCCCGACCACGCGTGTGGGAATATCAATAAGACCTTCGTGAGTCACGTCTGGGCCTCGGGTTCGCCCCAACCATGGTCATTACCTGACCCACATCTAGGCCTATAGCCAGCTATCTCTGTATACGTCTTTGTTTTGGAATCTAGTCCCGGGACACTTTCCCGCTGCCCTTCGGCACCGGAAATATTAATGATGCCCACGTGAGCCCGACTTCTACCGCGGGGGGCCCACCGTAGTATGGTCGTAGCTTGGTCTTGCACCGGGTGAACAAACTTATCAGTTTCCGACCGCTCTAACCGGGATTCAACCGAATGCCTCCTATCCCTTTGAACAATAAACTTGCCGTACCCCGGCATACATATGCTCCAGTTTTCCCCGTGATGATCATGATTCTCTAAAGCCGGACGCTCATCCGAATATCAAATTGGTCCCTTGAGTGACCGACATATTTCGAATGCTTGTTTCCCTAGACATAGGGCTTTCCGACTGATTCGAGACCGCTATCGGCTTGTTTCTCTCGATATATTTTCCTGGCCATGAGGCCCCTTTTCTCGGCTATTAATCAAGGGTGTTCCCCTCTCTGAGGGGATGTAAATGACGTCGTGACCTTCATGGCGCGGCGGGTTCTAGTCACAACACGAACCACACAATCGTCTGATTAGTCAGATCGAGCGCACAATAAATCGTCACATTTGTGACTGGCACGCCCACGCACTTAATAAATCTCAATAAACAAATAAACAACGATTTATTAAATAAAAAGTGCGTCCACAGTACCCTCTGCCAAGAATTGATGAACTATTTGATCAAATCTCTGGAGCTCATTATTTCTCTAAGATTGACCTCAGGTCGGGTTATCATCAACTAAGAATCGAGGAAGAAGATATTTATAAGACAGCATTCATGAGTAGATATGGACACTATGAATTTGTTGTCATGCCTTTTGGGCTGACTAATGCACCTGCAGACTTTATGCAACTCATGAATAGTATTTTTTTTGACCATATTTAGATCAATTTGTGGTGGTATTTATTGGCGATATATTAATCTACTCCAAAGCCAAGGAAGAACATGAAGCACATTTGAGGATTACCTTGTAGATATTAAAAGAGAATCAATTATATTCTAAATTGAGCAAATGTGAGTTCTGGTTAGAAGAAGTTTCATTTCTCGGTCATGTGATCTCTAATGAAAGTATTTCTGTTGACCCTTCAAAGGTAGAAGCTTTCAATAACTGGGAAAGGCCTACAAATATGACCAAAATCTGAAGTTTTCTAGGATTGGCTGGTTACTATATGAGATTCATCAAAGACTTCTCTAAAATTGCCGTGCCATTGACTAGACTAATAAGGAAGGAAAATTCTTGTGTATGGGCTGAGGAATGTGAGAAGAGTATTCAAACTCTAAAGGAGCGCTTGACAACTGCACCCGTTCTTACTCTGCCTATTGCGGGAGGAGGATTCGAGGTATATGCTGATGCTTCGGGAATTGGCCTAGGTTATGTATTAATGCAACAAGGTAAGGTGATAGCCTATGCATCTAGGCAACTGAAGACCCACGAAGTTAATTACCCTGTGCATGATCTAGAATTAGCCGTAGTAGTCTTTGCTCTAAAGATATGGAGGCATTATTTATATGGTGAGCAATTCATTATCTATTCTGACCATAAGAGTTTAAAATATCTATTTTCTCATAAGGAGCTCAACATGAGACGAAGAAGATGGTTAGAATATTTGAAAGATTTTGACTTTTCTATTCAATACCATCTTGGAAAAGGCAATGTTGTGGCAAATGCTCTTAGTAGAAAGCTGAGGGCTCTATTATCAAGTTTGATGATGAATGAATGTCGATTACTGGAGGAATTTATAAGATTAAATTTAAATGTGGAACCAAAGGAGGAACGAGTCTTGGTTGCCAATATAAGGGTACAACCTGAAATGTTCTCTGAAATAAAAGAGCAACAAGGTAACGATCCTTTATTAGTTGGAATTTCTAGAAATTTGAGCCAAAGATCTGATTTTCAACTGATGAATGATGGGAGATTATTATTTTGAGGAAGAACTTGTGTGCCTGATAGTTACAAAATCAAGAAGAATATAATGAAAGAAGCACACCAATCCAGGTATACTATTCATCCATGAGCCACTAAAATGTACCATGATTTGAAAAGAAATTTTTGGTGGCCAAATATGAAAAGAGAAGTGGTTGAGTTTGTGAGCCGTTGCTTGACATGTCAACAAGTAAAGGCAGAATATCTCAGACCTGCTGGTAAATTGAAACCTCTGGAAATACCGGAGTGGAAGTGGAAAAGTATTGGTATGGATTTCATTATGGGATTGCCCAAAACTAGAGGAGGACTTGATGCAATCTGGGTAATAGTGGACCGATTAACCAAGTCTGCTCACTTCCTACCCATCAAAAGTAAGTGGATGGTGGATATACTAGCAGCTTTATACATCAAGGAAATGGTAAGATTGCATGGCATTCCTTCATCTATAATTTCTGATAGAGATCCTAGATTTACTTCTAACTTTTAGAAGGTATTACAATCTTCACTGGGAACGAGATTAAATTTTAGTACAACTTTTCACCCTCAGACAGATGGTCAGACAGAAAGAACTAATCAAATCATAGAGGACATGCTTAGAGAGTGCATGATAGATTTTGTTGGTACTTGGGATGAACATTTACCATTGATTGAGTTCTCCTACAATAATAGCTATCAATCAAGTATTCAAATGGCACCTTTTGAAATTTTATATGGTAGAAGTTGTAGATCACCCATATGTTGGGATGAGATTAGGGAGAAGCAGTTAGTAGGTCCTGATATGATTCAAGATACTACTCGAAATATCTAGATGATTAGGGACCGACTAAAAATTGCCCAATCTCGATAAAAGAGTTATGCTGATAATAGAAGAAGAGATTTGGAATTTAAAATCGGTTACCATGTCTTCTTGAAGGTATCACCTACTCGAGGAATCTAAAGATTCAGAGTCAAAGGAAAGTTAAATCCAAGATTTATTGGTCCTTTTGAGATCCTTGATAGAGTTGGAGAAGTAGCATACAGACTGACTTTACCCCCGAAGTTAGCAGGAGTGCATGATGTTTTTCATATGTCAATGCTGAGGAGGTATATCTATGATCATTCACATGTGATCCAACATGATGATCTGGTACTGCAAAAGAATTTAACTTATGAAGAAAAACCCATCAAGATACTAGACCAAAAATTACATCAACTAAGGAATAAAGTAATACTAATGGTTAAAATCCAATGGAGCCGTCGTGGATAATTGGAAGCCACTTGGTAATTGGAGGATGCGATTAAGAAGAAGTATCCAAAATTATTTTCAGATTAGTATTGTTAGAACTTCTCTTATTTTGAAATGAATCATGTGAAGTTGGAGGACCAAATTCTTTTTAAGTGGTGGAGGATGTAGCAACTCAAAATTTTTTTATATGCATTTATATGTAAAAAGAAATAATGAAATATGAAAATAAAATAAATTATGAATATTTTTTATTATAGAATACATAAACATGAACCCTATCCCACTTGTTAACACGAATGACGAGATTCACGGCACGATTCTGAGAAGACGAAGACGTCAGTACGATAGAAGTACTATACCATCCGATTTAAGAGAGAATTATTAGCTTTAATGTAATCCTAATTAATGGATGAGGTCATTCTTACATCATTGAATAGATGAGGTCATTGATTATGTCATAAAGGGTGGATTTATTTTAACATTCACATGTTTGAATTAATTTTCAACATAAGTTGGTGTAATAGTAACAAGGTTGGTGTAATAGTAACGAAGTTGGTGTAATAGTAACAAGGTGGGTGTAATAGTAAGAAGGTTGGTGAAATAGGAAAATTAGGTGGGAGATTTTGGCCTATAAATAGGGCTGGGCTCTTCCCTACTCAAAGCATAAATCTATTAGGAGGAATTGCTAGTTTGAGAGAGGGAGAAAGCTTGAAGTTGGAGGAGTGTTCGAAAGCGTTCTTCGTTCTTAAACTTCTTCTTCTTTGATCTTCAACTAGGTAGGTTTTCTCTCAAGTGAAAACTTAATTTGATCTCCATATATGTTTCTTTGCATGAGTATTTCAATTCTATGTAAAATTTTCATGATCATGTATTTATGGCTTATTTTAAGATTTAAAGTTCAAAAATGAGAGTTTTCATTATCATAATATTTTTCAATAATGTGGATCACATATGGACCATGATTTGAATACGGCAACCATGCCCGATTTACCTCGTTTATGTGCGTTATTTCAAAACTAAAATTTTGAATTTTAAAATCATGTTCTTGCCTTAAGAATATTATTAACAAAGAAATAACTAGGTGAATGAACTCGTAAAACTGTCGTTAATTGTTCAAACAACTATGCTCTAATTTTCGTAGGATTTCTATACATGATTGACCCTATCTATTTGATCTAAGCTCTGTCTGAAAGCTTGACATGTTCTTTCAAATTTTCTTCATACATGAACATATTATGCAATTAGAAGCTTGACATCTTTTTTCAATGTCTTTTCCTTCATTGAAATTATTTCACAAATGAATATGTTAGAATATACAAGAATAATTTCCTTTCGATTTACGTATTTTCGTGTCTCCGAAAAATCGTGTAGCTAGCAAGTTTACCAAGAAAGACCGGTGTCTAAGGCTAGAGGTCCATGAGTAAACGCTTTAAATGGATAAGTGGTTACTTAATTGGGACCTCGTGAATACGAGGGGAGCCTCCCACTGTCCCACCTCTTACCTGACCGCGTTTTCTTTGATTTTCTGCTAATTACCCGACTGAAAAAAACTTGATCTAAACTTATTTTTCAAGATTTTCCGCAAGAGTTGATCGCGCCTTGATCGGAAATTCATTCTCTTTATTGTCTTAATGTCGTTAAACATAATGCCTTAAATCATCCTTGAACTTCTCTTATAAACTTCATTTATTCTTCATACTATATGCCCTTTCTTCATACTACATGTCCTTGGAAATGAAAATTTTGCTAGATCTGTACTTTAGCCATAAACTACCATTTGGGAGTGTAGGAGTTAAGTGCCATGTAGGGTAAAGTGCTACGTTATGGGAGCCACCTCTTGAGGCCTGAATGGAGCAAAGTGCTACATAATGGGAGCCACCTCTTGAGCCTGTAGGGGCGACCTCTATAGTCCTCCATAACTAAATGACTAGTTATGCAATATACTACACTTATCAAGCTTTTCATGAAACTCAGATTGGCCATAATTATAAAAGAATTGTTCTGGAAATTACATGGGACTTTGGTCCACCTGATACTCAATGCTTGGCAAACATGGGGGCCTTGATCTGGTCTTAGGCGAGTAAAGCCTGGAAGTACTTATGCCAGAGAGAGTTGAATGATCAGGTGTGGCATTGCACCAACTGACATGCAAGATTGAACTACACAATTCACTTATTACATGCTTGACTCGTTATATGCTTGACTTCCTATACATGATATGTTTGACCGGAAGGGTTAATATTCTTGTTACATGGCCATATTTACAATTATATACTTGTTATTGATCTTCATGCTTACACTTGAGTTCTACAATATCTATTCTAGAAATTCTTGACTTCCTGATCTTGTTCTCGATTTGTCATTTATTTTATTACTTGTTTTATTCGAGGGCATATAGATGATCCAAAATGCTAATTACTTAAAGTGACATGGTAAAGAGATATAAGTCCTACTGAGCTTGCTGGCTCATCCTGTGTATTGTTGTTAATTTTATGGAACTCCTGAAGATGACGGGAATGGGCTGGAGTGATGAGAGTGATGATAGTTTTTAATAAATTTCTTTTCCCAATCTATCTACTCATAAATGAATGTATCGAGTTTGAATAGTATTGTAAGTCCTTGAAGGATATTTGTTAGAAATGTCAGATTATGAAATAAAGATGTGATTTTATCCACTTGCTATTCATACTCATCATCTGAGTCTCTTGATCGACCTACCCGTATAACTGTTCACGCCTTGATAATTCCGCCATGTTCGGGGTGTGACAGATCGTGTGAGAGCAGTAAGCTTGAAAGAATCGAATTATTCATAACGTATATTTTGTTTGATTATATCTCGTGTTGGTAGTTAGTTTCATTCTGCTGCGTAATTTTAAAATTTACCATCCCTTTTGGTGGGGGAAATTCAACCCCCCTTCTTGTCCATACGAGAATCTACAGACAACAATCTGGTATCAGAGAGGGTCTCTAATTTTTAGGACGACCTCACGGTTGTAGAGCAAAGATCCTTTGCTATGGCCAACAAGGGAACGCTCCCCGAGGGACATTCAATCCATCGACCACCCTTCTTTGATGGTACGGGTTATCCCTATTGGAAGAATAGAATGACTATGTTCATGCGAGCATAGGATTATGATACCTGGAAAGTCATAAGTAAAGGTCCGTATGTTTTACCTCTGAATGAAGATGAATGGGAAGAAGAACATATTAAAAAGCCGTGTGCTAATTATAAGGCTATGAACATTATTTAGTGTGCGATACACCCTAACGAGTACTCACGTGTCTCTATGTGTTCATCTGCACAGGGGATGTGGAACAAACTGAAGACTATTTATGAAGGTACTTCGGAAGTACGGGAGAGAAAGGCAAATCTGCTAGTTCGAGAATACGAGCTATTTGCAATGAAGCCCGAGGAGAACATAAGTGAAATGTATGCTAGGCTAAGCAAGATCACGAACATCTTAAAAGCCTTGGGAAAAGAGTATTCAAATCAAGATTTGATAAGGAAGGTGATGCGGTCACTCACATCACCCTGGCACACAAAAGTGACCGTTATCGAGGATTCAAAGGATCTCACCACACTGACGGTGGATCAATTAATTTGGTCGTTGATGACTTACGAAATCAACATCATGAAGCCAACTGAGGAGCAAAGCAAGAAGAAGAAATCGATTGCACTGAAAGCTAATTCTGGATCGTCTAAAGAGAGTGATGGAAACTCATCTATGGATAGTGATGAAGAAGAACTAATGGCTCTTGTTACAAGGAACGTAAGAAAATATTTTAGAAGAGCTAGAAGAGATGGTGTCACGCCCTGAGCCTTTATTACAGCGGAAGACTCACTCGAGGAATGCGAACAGCCGGCATGGTAAGTCTCTTGCAAGCAAGAATGATCAGAGCACAAGGTAATCACACATAAGAATGCAATCGCACAATATTTACTCAACTTCAACTTTCATTAATAATCTAATCCAATATTCGAATACAACCACTAATTCAACTTCCATCATGCTAGACTCAAGAAATAAGAAATTACATAGAGTCGATCTAAACAATGTAAACTTCCTATGCCTTTACTCTCAATTTGATATGACTTTCATTCGCTCTCGGACCCGCTACTTGTATAACCGAATCCGAATTTGAACCACTTTCATTTCCTGAAAAAGAATGGAAATAGGTAATGAGCACACTTGCCCAGTAGGTATCTTCGCATCAACATGAAGGCATCATTAAAGTAATTAACATTTTTGCTCTAGAGGAATAAGGTAAAATCATGCGAATGCGATCAATCATGCGATTAAACCAAAGTATGTAAGATAGAATGAGAACAAGTATGAACTAGCAAAAATGTTATAAGAACATGATATGGCCTTTCATGAACAAGAATGTAACGAGAATGTACTAGCAATGCCACATAATCATCACTCCAGTATCTTTTACTTATGAGTAAGTACTTCGTGAATTTCTATGGAATATCAAGCAAGAAAGTCATATACAAGAATGTCATGTCGTGCCGTATCGTATTGTGGATTTTCACTTATTTATAAAGAAAGTACTCCCAGTGCAATGCAACGCTAGTAATATCATACCCCATGGTTTATAATAGTATGTTTTCGACAATCAGCCGAGGGGACTAGCATAGAGCCCTTGAACACAATCAGTGCTCGATCGCATCTTCAAGTATAAATCAAGCTTTTTTCACGCATGTAACAATAAAGTATAACCAAGAATGTACAATTCCAACAAGCTCTTGATAACAATAATTCAATGAATGAATGCTTTAATAAGAATCATGAGAAATCAAGAATAACTTATACTATGTTATGCTTATGGAAATAAATCGGCAGCATAACGGTACATTCTTTATTTTCCATTCATTATATTAGGTTTCTTGATCAATATGATAAGTTCTAGATCATCAATAGTCCATTTAGAAACCTTGGAATATCAACCCTTGGTCAAACCTCGGGTTAAAATACTCAAGCAGTGTGACGGTCGTGTACTGGGCCGTTACATGATGTGACGCTCCAGTATTGGGCCGTTACATTAGTCTGAATCCAGAACCAAGAAATCGAACTCAGTTAAATGTGACGGTTGTATATTGAGCCGTTACATATGCCTGACGATCCAATATAGATCTGTTACACTACTGATAACCAGAAACCTCAATAGTGTAATCTAATCAATTGGGTTTTAATGGTATAGCCAACTCGGCATCCTAGTGGGAATCCTAGGCTCGCAGAGAATTACGGAGGCCTTGAAACAAGATTTCCTAGTCCGTTGGAAGGAATATCCACTAGAGATGTCCTCATGTCCAAGAAAAATGTTCCTATAGTGCAAAGTGAACTAATAGACAACATACCGGAATATACGCCATGTACTTAAAGAAATGACTCTATTGATAGAGAGGATGTGTAACAATAGAAAATCATGATAAAACTCCGTCAATACATCTTTGAAAAATCATGATTTAGATACAAAATAATAGAATTTTGTTACATGAAATTAACATAACTTAAAATAATTTAAGATACCTAAATTATGTAATTTCTATCATGAATCCGTAAATTATCTTAAAGTCATGATAACATGTCAAAACTTAGATAACTAGGCTTATTTATAAGTTAAATTAACTACTTTCCCATTCTGTCTACAGTTACCCTGACAGTCTAGAATGGGTGCGTCACAGTGACTGTGACAGTTTATCGTGAGGCCATTACAGTAATGTAACGCTCCATCGATGGTGCGTCAGAGACAACATAGAACTTCAAACACCAAAGAAGGTGTGACGGCTAATAGTAAGGCCGTTATATCATTGTGACGGTCTTACCTTGATGCGTCAGATCGTCTACTGGCAGTAAAATAAAGAAAAAGTTTATGAAACATAACATGCCTGGAAATCAAAATACTACAATTATTCTAGGCATGATAAATGAAGTATGGGCCAACTACATGCATGGGTTTTAGTGAATAGACAAGATAATATCTTTGATTTTTGATTAGGGCTAGGGATATGTATGTATGCATGAATCCACTAAAACATGAAATTCATGATTCATGATCCATGAAATCAATCAAAACCAGAGAGCTTTTATCCCTAACAAGATATTTTTGCCAATCATGAGATAACCTACCTCTTAACTAGGCTTTAAGCTTCTAATTTGAATATGAAAATTGAGCCCTAGCTCTCCTTTTCCAGCGATTTTCTAGCAACTTCCTGCTGGTCTATCTCTCCAACCTCTTGTCCTAAAGATGTGCAATTTTGAGGGTAAGAATATGAAACTAAGGTGATCAAAAAGTTCTAAAGGATTGAATTCTAATTACCTCGTTTAGACGTCCTAATCTCTTGATCTTCAGAGGTCCTTTGCTCTGAATCATGAGTTACTATGGTCGAACCAGCAACTTTGGAAGCTTCAATCTCCTTGGTTGCTTGATCTCCTAATATGAAATTTGGAGAACTATTAGTCTAAAGTATGCTAAACAAAATCTTATAAAGAACTTACCCAAAATTCTATCTCCTTAGCTTGATTCTTTACGAGCCAAAAGTAAGGGTCGCTCAGTTCAGAACTAGGTCCTATTTATAGGGTTTTGAAGATTAGATCGATTCTAGAGTCATTAATTGCCAGAACCTAATCCCTAAGAGTCTTTAGTAATGTTATAAACTCTCCCAAGTCGATCTCTTGCAGATAGGATCCCAAAGTTCTAATCTTTTTGCTCGTTCTTTCTTTCACGGAACTGTTAGGGTGTAACGCATCAGTCTAGGTGCGTTACATGCTTGTGGCGGTCATACGATAGACCGTTACATACAACGTGGGCTGAATTTCAAATTAATAAAACTCTTTTATTCGTTTATCCAATATAATTATCTATAAAATAGTATTTATCCTTAAAAAACGTGAATAGGCTAAATAACCTTCTAGAATATGGGCAAAACTTAATGGGCTTGGTCCTTAGACCTTTTGGATCTTATTTAAATAGGCTAGGTTAACTATTTGACACAATTGGGCCTTATAATGACTTATTAATCTAATAATCCATTTACAAATCTATTTAGTCTTTATAAATTCCTAATAAATTCCAGAAAATTCTATAAATAATCTAGAAATTATTACATAAATGCTGGGGCACTACATATGGAAACTTTCTGAGAAGATTCATGAGGAGACATGGTAACAAGAAAAGCGAGCCGAGCAAGAGAGAAGAAATCATATGCTATGAGTGTGAGAAAGTCGGCCGTATGAGGGGTCAATGCCCCGAGCTCCAGATGAAGCTGAACAAGAACAAGCCAAAGAAAGGGAAAGCGATGAAGGTAACGTGCAGCGACGAGGATTCAGATAGCTTAAAATTTGAAGGTGAGAAGAATGGACTGGACGAGCTGGTCCAGAACTTGTGCTTGATGGCGGTTGAAGAAAGCTCTAAGGTAAATTCCGATTCTGAAAATCTCACAGCCGAACATTGGCAGTTTGCTTATGCAGACATTTATTAGAAGTATAAAAGGTCAAAAGATGATGTCAAGAAATTGAAAAAGAAGTTTCATGATTTGATTAGTTCAACAAATCTATGTAATAGATGTAACTTCTTTGAAATGCAAGTTGAAAGATTTAAAGAAGAAAAAGAAGATTTTCAATCTAAAATGACCTTGTATGAAGATGAACTAGCATGTTTGGAGGCTGAAAAATAGAGTGCTTATGAAAATATTGAAAAATTGAAAAATGAGATTGAAAACTTGGTAATGGAGTTGGATGACCTTAAAGTGAGATTGAGTGAATGTGAAACATCCAAGAAGGATATTGAAACCAACTTCAACACCATGAATGATGAGTTAAGAAAATTGAAAGATGTTGTTCTAAAAGAATTGAAAGGAAAAGAGAAAACATTTGAAATTGGTGAAACTAGCAATGAAAATGCTAGGAATGAGAAGAGAGGTGTGGGACACTCAACCATAAAGAAAAACTCATTTGTGAGAAATGGATTTCAGAAATAATTCAATTCATATTCTTATTCTCATTTTGAATCTTGCATGAACCCATGTGTTGATAGATCTTATATGCAAAGGAGTCACTTTAGAAAATCAAATGTTACATGTTTATATTGTGAAATGTTCTGCCACTCGATGTTTGTATGTGATTTGATGAGGGCCAATGATGAGTATTTTGAAAAGAAAAATAGAAGATATTTTGTTCAAGGTAGAACTAACACTTCGGGACCCAAGCTTGCTTGGGTACCTAAATCAACTTGAGATGTGTTTTGATTGTGCAGGTCTTTCTAAGAGCCAAGTGGAATAAATGGTACCTGGACAATGGATGCACCAGACATATGACAGGCAATAAGGAACTCTTCTGAGACCTGAAGGAAATGGATGGTGGACTGGTCATCTTTGGCGGGAACGACAAAGGTAAAATTATAGGATTTAGACAGATAAGTAAGAATTCCAACCAGTCAATTGAAGATGTTTTGCTTGTAGATGATTTAAATCATAGTTTGCTTAGCATTAGTCAACTCTGTGACAAAAGTCACAAAGTTGTTTTTGAAAACACACATTGCTCAATTATAGATAGAGATACACATGAAATAAAATTCATTGGTCTTAGAGATGGAAACATTTACTCTGTTGATTTTGAAAATTCTCCAAATGAAAATCTTTGTTTAGTTGCTAATTAGTCGGATGATGCATGGCTATGGCATTGACGACTTGGTCATGCTAGCTTTAGCATTCTTTCTAAAATGTATAGAAAAGACTTGGTTAGAGGTTTGCCAAAGTTGAACTTTCTTGTAAATAAAATATGTAATGCATGTGCTATGGGGAAACATACCAGGGTTTCTTTTAAATCTGAAAACATGGTCACCACCACTAGACCCCTTGAACTCCTTCATGTGGATTTAGTTGGTCCCACTAGGACACACAGTCTTGGAGGGAAATTTTATGGGTTTGTGGTTGTAGATGATTACTCAAGATTCACTTGGGTGTTATTTTTAACCCATAAGAATGATGCATTGCAGAAGTTCGAAGATCCTTGTAGGAATTTACAAAACGATAAGGGGTATCAAATCAAGGCCATTTGGAGTGATCATGGAAAAGAATTCGATAATCATAACTTTGATGATTTTTATAGGAAACAGGGGTTTTCACACAACTTCTAAGCACCTAGAATCCCACAACAAAACGGAGTCATGGAAAGAAAGAACATGATGCTCGTGGAGATGGCAAGAACGATGCTTGTTGAAAATGACTTAGCAAGGTATTTTTGGGCCGAGGCGGTGAGCACGGCCTGCCACCTCATCAATCGTGCCACGGTAAGACCAATCCTCAAGAAAACTCCATATGAGCTTGTTGTACCCAGATAATTTCCCAGCAAAATATTAAAGGATAAGGGTTCGGGAATATCCCCGAACGCCTTTAAGGCATGGATTACCCAACCACTCCTACAACTTGCTCGGCCCTACCAAGGGTCCTAATCCGTTAGCATAATATACGGCGACATCAACAGTTGGTCAGGACTACCCCCGATCACTCGGTGGCGGGTTTCTCCAGCATTCTACATGGCCACCCGGGCCAACCCGGGGGCGCCCCGAATACAAGTCGCACCATGCGACAACCAGCAACAAGGCCGGGGCCCACCCCGAGATGCCTTCTTCTAGCCCTCCAAAGTCAAAGGGAGACTTAACTAAGTCAACCCCAGGCTTTAGAGGCCCGCAGCACGTGTATACGGTTCGGGTCACACACGGGTGTCGGGCATTTCCCCGAACACCTTGTGGTCGCGTATGTTCCAGCCCTTCTACAAAAAACCATAGGTCAACCCACGGCTCCAGCACACCAACCGGGTCCTACAACAACCCTCCAGTAAGTTGGGACCACTCCCGACCCCCAGACACACGGCGACGAGCCTTTTATCTTTAGCTCTCGGGATAACCCGAGGCTACCCTACCGACTAGCCATGCAACGTGGCACACATCTCGAGGCTAGGCCCAAGTGCCCAAAATGCCTCCTCTCAGCTCCCACGAGCTCACATCCTCTGGCCAAGGCCCCTTAGCTAGCTATCCAGGCCGTTCGACAACCCGGAGTGTGTCGGGCATTTTTTTAAAACTCAAGGTTGATACTTGCAAGGTGAGGCGAGGGTTCCCATTCACGCATTCATTGCGGAAGGAATGGATGTTCCACCCCGGGCCACCAGGCAAGCATTTTCATTAATGGAAGCATGAGGTTACAGAAGAGAGAAAGGGGGAGAGGGGAGAGACAAAAGGCACCCAAACTTATAGAGACGAAAGGGGCCACATACAACGGGAAGGAGGAAAACTCAAAGACAACACATGAGTGGTAAGAAACCATTAGAAGTCACGATCCCTCGAAGAGGAGATAGAGTTCGAGCACCGATGAGATCACTGGGTGTAACAACCATCCATCCTTGAAGCCGGCCGTGAGCGATCCTGGTCATAGGTAACCACGAAGCGCGCATGGGCAGAGGTGAAGTCATGGAACCTCTCGGAAGGCTCGGGCCCGGGAACATTGAGCACTTGAAAGATCTGAGGAAGCTGGAGGCCGCCACCAGGAGACGAAGGAGTAAACTCTTTGATAGGATGCACAGGGGCAGGTGTAACGACCAGAGATCCAAACACCGGGAAGGCCCGATAACCCGAATCTCAAACCGCCATCCACGTGCCCGAAGACTCGAAAGGGTTAAAGGGATGGTGTGGAAATACACAAGAATCTAAAATAATTACAGAACTACACAATTAATATGAATAAGTAAGAAATAATGAATAACATTAAACAATTTACATGGTCCATAAAATAATAACAGTCTAAAGTATAACAGTAGTCCACAACTAGTACAATCTAGAAGAAAAAGGTACAACTACGCGGGGATACCCCGGATCTGGCAACTGGCAACTAACCCTGGGCACCAGAACCACGTGGAGCCTCAAAAGCGCTCCCATGAAGCCTCGCCTCACTTAAAACCACGGAAAGACGCAGGGAATGAGCCTCATAACAAAATGCTCAGTAGGGATCACCCGGACCCCTACCTCGAAAAATGAGAAACTGCAAGGAAAGCAGTCAAGGCTAACACTAACCAAACATAGAGCAGATGCCAACAAAGTAAGTAAACGGGAAAGCTCAGCTACACCAAGTACCGACTGCACGGCATAAAAATCGAGACAACCCGATAAAACACCAAGAGTCACTACCTGACAAGACATGAGTACCACCCGCTAGAAGCAAGGCCGGATGCACCCCTTGGCGTCTTAGACCGTGCCTCAGGCGTCCCCCTCATCGCACCCTTGCGGAACGAGGACCCATACACGTAACCACATAATAAGAACTAGATAGGGTCGTGCTCGTTAGCATGCGTCCAACTGCCCCCTACCACGTGTGCACACATAGATCATGCGTCCTAGGTCTGGCCCTCTTACTTGTTTTCCCCTCAGCCGGACTCTGGCGTCAAGACGTGGGGCCCAACGGTAACCAATCTAAAAATTGTCACTCTGGGTAGTTTTGCCACCACTCCCTGGTGGGACCACTCGCGTGTCTGAAGGCTACGACTAGTGGAGGGTCGCTGAAAGAGTAGACTCTCTAGCCAACGGAAAATAACGTTTAAACCGGACAAGGCACAAGGACTGCTCCTCGTACTGACACTGACTCATAGTGACAACGGCCGGATCCACGTCACTCCCTGGGGTTCCCACGACACCCATGTTCGGTCCCCACATGATGCCCAGCATCAGTCGGACCGTCGGTCAGCACGGGGATTGAGGTCCACGCCCCCGGGGTTAGGATTGGTGAGAAAGGAACTCCTGTCAGATAGAAGACAAGGTGGCGGTCCTCTCTAGACCGCTTCTGGGCGAAAACGGTCTATTGCTAGACTGCCACAAGGTCTAACGAACCTCTCTGAACCGCATGGGTCGCCCAGGGAGAAAATGGTCTTCTTTAGACCGCTTAGGATAAAATGGTCTATTCCTGGGCCGCCTCACGGGGCAAACGGACTCCTTTGAGACCGCAACGCCACAAGCCTGCCAAGGAAAGAAACGGTCACCTTGTGACCGCTGGGGATCTAAACGGTCTCTCTTGGGACCGTTAAGAGGGTAAAAATGGTCATCCCATGACCGCCTAGCCCCAGAAATCTTCAACGGTCAAAATACCAACGGCCAAAAATGCTTTGAAGGCCACACTGGCTTACAGAGAAAATGACCAGCCCCTTGGCCGCCTTAGGCTAGACAGTCTATCGCGTGATCGCATAGCCTGCCGACACTCTAAGCCCAGAAAATGGTCTAGCCAAGGCCGCTTCAGGCAAAAATGGTCTAATGACGGGCCGCCAAAGGGCCTTAGCGGCCTATCGCTCGACCGCTAAGCCCAACCAACAATGGAGGCCATAAAACGGTTAATCTAGGGCTGTTCTAGCAAGAAACGGTCCCAGTTAAGACCGCATACATTCCAAAAAACCGAGAACGGCAGGAATGGCCCCAAAACGCCATTCCACGCCTCATTCACCCCCAGGTGAAGGGGAAACAAAAGGGGAACTCTTCCCCATGCCCCAGAGCATCGAATGATGCCCACAAACCATGAAATAACAGATTAAAATGGTAGATCCAGCGCTCAAACCCCAAATCATGGTTTTCCCTTCCCGGCACGAAATAGCCCTATCTCGACCTCGCCTCGGCCTAGAAATCACGAGGAAGGTAAATGTCGAGCTGAGGATCTGTCACCCTACCTTGGAGAAGCCCAAAAGGCGATGGATTGCCGCCGATCTTCAAAACACCGCTTGAAACCTCCGAGCTCCCACGATCTCACTGGGCACCGCACGTCGCCACTATCGCCTCGCCGCTGCCGTGGCCGCCACGCCGTCGCCCACCGCCTTCTACAGTTGGAGGGGAGCACGCCGTGGTCGTCGTCGGAAGAGGAGAGAGAAAGAGGGGGGGCGCGGCCGGTTCTCACGGGGAAGAAGGCAGAAGAAAGAATAAGAATAAGAAAAAGAAAAGAAAATGGGGTTATATAGAAAATCTGGATTTTTTTGAAAAATATGAAAAAATAGAAAAATACACCTCCCCGATCCTCGGAACACACCGGCCGCACTGGTACTGTCACGGAGAAGGAGAACGCAACGGTTTACCCGATACAGGGTTCCGAAGGTCCTGTCAGTGAAAAACATGTGTAAACTGTAAAACACGTTCAGGAACTCCCGAAAGTGATCCGAAACCCACGGATCCAGATCCGAAGAGTGTTCGAAAGACCCAGGGCATTACAACCCTCCCCCGTTAAATAAATTTCATCCTTGAAATTCAAAATAAAGCACGGGGGAAAGAAAAGGAGACTTACTCGAATAGATAATGGAACTGCTGACACATCTCATCCTCTCACTCCCAAGGCGCCTCGCCGCCAGAGTGCCGCTGCCACACTACCTTAACCAGGGGTATAACCTTGTTATGTAGGTGCTGCTCTCGCCGATCCTCAATACGGACGGGGAACTCCGGTAGAGATAGATCGGGAGTCACCTCGGGCCAAACAGAATCCTCCAACACATGAGAATCATCGGGCATATACTTCCTCAGCATCATCGCACTTACCACGACCTTCCTACTCAAGGCATCAGCAACGACGTTCATCCTGCCCGGCTGATACGACAGGGTGAAGTCATAATCCTTCATATACTCCATCCATCTCCTCTGCCTGAGGTTAAGGTCCCTCTGAGTGAACACATATCTCAAACTATGATGGTCAGTGAACACCTCGAACTTCTGACTGTACAGATAATGCCTCCAAATCTTCAATGCAAAGATCACGGTAGCCAACTCGAGGTCATGGGTGGGCTAGTTCTCCTCATGTGACTTCAATTGCCAGGATGCATAAGCCACCACTCTACCGTGTTACATCAGAAAAACACCCAAACCGATCCTGGAAGCGTCTGTATACAACATAAAACCTTCTGATCTAGAAGGCAACACCAACACCGGTGGTGAGGTGAGCAACCTCTTAAGCTCTAAAAAGCTCTGCTCACACTCATCAGTCTAGAAAAATGGCACATCCTTCCTCATAAGTCTGGTCATCGGGGTTGCAATACGAGCAAAATCCTGGATGAACCTCTTATAATAGCCTGCAAACCCCAAGAAACTCCGAATCTCCGTCACGAACCCCGGCCTCAGCCACTACATCACTGCCTCGACCTTGGCTGGATCCATGGAAATACCACCACCAGAAATCACGTGCCCCAAAAAGTGCACCTCATGAAACCAGAACTCACACTTGCTGAGCTTCGCATACAACTGGTGATCTCGCAAAGTCTGCAACACAACCCTCAAATGGTACACATGGTCCTCTGTAGACCAGGAATAAACAAGGATGTCGTCCACAAACACGACCACAAACTGGTCCAAGTAGGGATGAAACACCCCATGCATCAAATCCATAAACATTGCGGGGGCATTGGTGAGCCCAAACGGCATCACCAAAAACTCAGAATGCCCATACATCGTGCTAAACGCAGTCTTCTCCACACCAAACTCATGAATCCGCAGCTGATAGTAATCGGACCGCAGATCAATCCATGAGAACACTCGAGCAGACTGAAGTTGATTGAACAAGTCATCAATCCGTAGCAACGGATACCTGTTCTTAATGGTCACCTCGTTCAGCTGCCGGTACTCAATACAAAACCTCACACTACCGTCCTTCTTCTTCACAAACAATACTGGGGCACCTCAAGGGGAGAAGCTCAGACGAATGTACCCCTTGGCCAACAACTCCTGCAACTGCACCCTCAACTCTCTCAGCTCAACGGGAGCCATATAGTAAGGAGCCTTAGACAGAGGCCCCGTACTAGGCACAACCTCGATAACAAAATCGATCTCCCGTTGGAGAGGTAATCCAGGTAAATCCTCAGGAAAAATATCAAGAAACTCACACACCACCGGAATGTCCTCCACATCCGACTCCGACTGGTCCACCACGACCACAAAAGCGAGAAAATCCTGACAACCCGCATTGAGCAATCGATGAGCCCTAATGATCGAAATAAGAAAGTGGGAAGAGGAAGACCTGATACCTTGGAAAAAGGTGGGTCCTCGAAGTTGCCAGAAATAAACCTTCTTCGAGCCGCAATCCACCAAGGTATGATGGGCCTCGAGCCAATCCATGCCCAAAATCACATCAAAGTCCTGAAGTGGTAACACATAAAGCCTGGCCGGTAAGCTCTGCCCTTCCACCCACACAGGCACCTTCTCAAAACAATACGGGGTGATCATAAAATCACCAGTAGGCAACTCCACTGCCAAATCACACGACAACTGGGTCATCGGCTTCTCAATACTCAGCGCGAAATCCTCCAAGATAAACGAATGCGACATGCCAGAATCAAACAAAACTCGAGCTGCGCAACCCAAAATCATAACAGTACCTTCCAGAAGCTGGGACGACTCTGCCTCTTCCTTGGTCATGTGTGTGATCTTGTCGCGAGACCTCTGGCTGCCCACACTCGCTGACCGGGGTAGTGGCAGATACTGCCCCTGCTGCTGCTGCTGCTGCGGCCTCAAGGGACAGTCACGCGCCATATGCCCCACCTGGTCACATCTGAAATAGATCACTGGGGCCGTGCACTGCCTGAGTAGGTGAGAACTGTCGCACAGGGGACACGACCCCCACGAACCACCAACTAATCCCTGACGCTGATAAGGAATCGGCTGCTGAACACTACCTGCATACACCTGCCTCTGATCTCTGCCCTCCTTACGTATCTTATAGAAACCGTTCTTGAAGAACTTCTTGACCTTCGAGCCAAAAGATGCAGATCCTGTCACTGACGCCACTGGCGCTGATGCTCCCGTACTACCCGTAGAGTGCTGAAAGATGCTCTGCTGCTGGGTATCCATCTGCTGGCTGCAGCCTGACTAGGAGTGCCCCTGGCCAACCTGTCCTTGGATCTTATGCATATCCAGCTCCAATGATGCCGCCACAAGGGAAGCCGTCTCCAAATCAGTGGCAGCATTCACCATCAAGAGGTGCCTCAGATCCTGCCTCAAACCCTAGACGAACTGCTTGGTCTTCAGCCCCTCATTCTCTATGATATGGGGAGCATAACGGCCCAACCCAACAAATCGAGCCCTGTACTGCAACATCGACATGTCTCCCTGAACCAGCTCCAGAAACTGACGCATCTTCTGCGTACCAACATAAGATGGGCAATAAGTATGCTCGAAACCCTAACAAAGTCCTGCCACACAATTAGCTGCAGCGGACGAGACTGAAAGGATGTCTTCCACTCTGACGACCACCAAGCTCGAGCCGAACCCTGCAACTGGTTTCAAGCCAACATCACCTTATCCTCCTCGGCATAGTTCATGGAACTGAACACTCTCTCCATCTCATCAAGCCAAACTCGGGCCACATCTGGGTCTGGCTGGCCGCCATAGTAGGGTGGATGGAGCTGCAAAAGGTCCCTCACTGCACGGCTAGGCCCACCCCTAGACGATGAGCCCTCACCAGCATCTCCACCGAACTGTTGAGTCATGAACTGAAACATACCCCGAAAGAAATCCTCTACCCCCGGAACTCTCGCTGCATCCCCTGCCTCAGTGGCAACTGGTGGCACTCAGCTCTGCTCCTCCTGCTCCACTATCAACTGTCTCTGCTCAGAGCGTGGCCTCCGCCTCGACGTCATGCTCGCCTATTGTAAAAGACAGAAGACACGGAAAAATGGCAAAATCAATAAAACATACAATGCCCTAAGCCAGTGCCGACTGCACATCATCATTGTGGACTAGTGGACCACTATAATTAGTTATGATTATTATATATATCCACAACCGCTGTTCTGATACCAACTATAACGACCCAAGATCCAAACACCGGGAAGGCCCGATAACCCGAATCTCAAATCGCCACCCACGAGCCCGAAGACTTGGAAGGGTTAAATGGATAGTGTGGAAATACACAAGAATCTAAAATAAAAGCAGAACTACACAATTAATATGAATAAGAAGGAAATAATGAATAACATTAAACAATTTACATGGTCCACAAAATAATAACAGTCTAAAGTATAACAGTAGTCCACAACTAGTACAATCCAGAAGAAAAAGGTACAACTACGGGGGGCATATCCCGGATCCTGCAACTGGCAACTAACCCTAGGCACCAGAACCACGTGGTGCCTCAGAAGCGCTCCAATGAAGCCTCGCCTCACCTGAAACCACGGAAAGACACTGGGAATGAGCCTCACAACAAAAGGCTCAGTAGGGATCACCCGGACCCCTACCTCATAAATCGAGAAACTGCACGAAAAGTAGTCAAGGCTAACACTAACCAAACGTAGAGCGGATGCCAACAAAGTAAGTAAACGGGAAAGCTCAGCTACACCAAGTACCGACCGTACGGCATAAAAATTGAGACAACTCGACAAAACACCAAGAGTCACTACCTGACAAGACAGGAGTACCACCCACTAGAAGCAAGGCCGGATGCGCCCCCTGGCGTCTTAGACCGCGCCTCAGGCGTCCCCCTCATCGCACCCTGGCAGAGTGGGGACCCGTACAAGTAACCACAGAATAAGAACTAGCTGGGGTCACGCTCGTCGGCGTGGGTCCAACTACCCCCAACCACGTGCGCACACATAGACCATGCGTCCTAGGTCTGGCCCTCTGACTGGTTTTCCCCTCAGTTAGACTCTAGCGTCAAGATGTTGGGCCCAACCGTCACCAGTCTAAAAACCGTCTCTCGGGGTAGCCTCGCCACCACTCCCTGGTGGGACCACTCGCGTGTCGGAAGGCTACGACTAGTGGAGGGTCGCTAAAAGAGTAGACTCTCTAGCCAACGAAAAACAACGTCTAAACCGGACAAGTCACATGGACTGCTCCTCGTACTGACACTGACTCACAGTCACAACGGCCGGATCCACGTCACTCCCTGGGGTTCCCACGACACCCACGTACAGTCCCCACATGATGCCCATCATCAGTAGGACCGTCGGTTAGCACGGGGATCGGGGTCCACACCTTCGGGGTTAGGATCGGCAAGAAAGGAACTCTGGTCAGACAGAAGATAAGGTAGCGGTCCTCTCTAGGCCGCTTCTGGGTGAAAATGGTCTATTGCTAGACCGCCACAAGGTCTAATGGACCTCTCTGAACCGCATGGGTCGCCAAGGGAGAAAACTGTCTTCTTCAGACCGCTTAGGATAAAACGGTCTATTCTTGGGCCGCCTCATGGGGCAAATGGTCTCCTTTGAGACCGCAATGCCACATGGCTGCCAAGGAAAGAAACGGTCACCTTGTGACCGCTGGGGATCTAAACGGTCTCCCTTGGGACCGGTAAGAGGGTAAAAATGGTCATCCCATGACCGCCTAGCCCCAGAAATCTTCAACGGTCAAAATGCCAACGGTCAAAAATGCCTTGAAGGCCACGCTGGCCTACGGAGAAAATGGTCGGCCCCTTGGCCGCCTCAGGCTAGAAGGTCTATCGCGTGACCGCATAGCCTGCCGACACTCTAAGCACAGAAAATGGTCTTGCCAAGGTTGCTTCAAGCAAAAATGGTCTAATGACGGGCCACCAAAGGGCCTTAGCAGTCTATCGCTCGACTGCTAAGCCCAACCGATAATGGAGGCCATAAAATGGTCTGTCTCGGGCCGTTCTAGCAAGAAACGGTCCCTGTTAAGACCGCATACATTCCGAAAAATCGAGAACGGCGACAATGGCCCTAAAACGCCATTCCACGCCCCATTCACCCCCAGGTGAAGGGGAAACAAAAGGGGAAGTCTTCCCCAGGCCCCAGAGCATCGAATGATGCCCACAAACCATAAAATAATGGATTAAAATGGTAGATCCGGTGCTCAAACCCCAAATCATGGTTTTCCCTTCCCGGCACGAAATAGCCCTCTCTCGACCTCGCCTCGGCCTAGAAATCACGGGGAAGGTAAATGCCGAGCTAAGGATCCGCCACCCTACCTCGGGGAAGCCTGAAACGTGACGGATCGCTGCCGATCTTCAAAACACCACTTGAAACCTCGCGAGCTCCCACGATCTCAACGGGCACTGCACGTTGCCACGATTGCGTCACCGCCGCCGTCGTCGCCACGCCGTCGCCCACCTCCATCTGCAGCTAGAGGGGAGCACGCCACGATCGCCGCCAGAAGAGGAGAGAGAAAGATAGGGGGGCGCGGTCAGTTCTCACGGGGAAGAAGGAAGAAGAAAGAAGAAGAAAAAGAAAAAAAAAAGAAAATGGGGTTATATATAACATCCAAATTTTTCCAAAAAATATGAAAAAATAGAAAATTACACCTCCGCGATCCTCGGAACACATCGGTCGCACTGGTACCGTCCCGGAGTAGGAGAACGCAACGGTTTACCTGATACAGGGTTCCGAAGGTCCTATCAAGGAAACACACGTGTAAACTACAAAACACGTTCTGGAACTCCCGAAAGCAATCGGAAACCCACGAATCCAGATCCGAAGAGTGTCCGAAAGACCCAGGGCATTACAACAGGACCAGAAGGAGGAGCTGTTGACGGACCGAACGGTTCCCGATTGATCTTCTTTTTCAGGGCCTAAGCGAAGGAGAGGCGAGGGGACGTAGAGGCTTTGGCACCGTCACTGGAGGCCACCGGGCTGGGAGGCCTCGCCCCCGGGGACCAAGATGCCGCCACAGGGTTGAGTTAACCAGTAGGGGGACCGACAATAAGAGGGCCCGTGCCACGATGAGCGGAGTCCGATGGAGCAACGGCCAACACAGGATGGCCGCCAGTAGAGACACCAGAGCCCTCAGCCATGGTAGGGACCTCTGAGGCCTTGGCGATTGCAGTGTGCTGGCAAGGCATAGGAGGTGGGGGGGGGGGGGGGCGACCCCCTGTGAGGGGGGGTCGACCCTTCTTGGCAAGCTGCTGGTGATGTGGGTGGAACACCCCCATTGATGAGCCCAACTGAAGGTAGCCCAGCGGAGGAGACAAAGGGTGGCCCAACTCCATACCTCGGGGTAGGAAGAGCATCAGGAGCTACCCGACCCAAAACCACTGGAACAACAGTCTGAGGCTGACCAGGCATGGAGGCACGAGAAATGTCCACCGCGGCAGGACCAACGGCATCTCTGGAGACTGGAGAGGAGAGCGCAGTGGTAGCCTGCCCAGATGGACCAGACCCAGAAAGCCCAGAGGAAGACGGCTTCCCGAAACGCTAGTTGGGAGGAGCGTCCGCGGAGGCAGGGACAGTGGCATCGTCGGTGATAGCCAAGGGCTGGCCGAGCGCAGGGGAAGCTTCCAAGGTGTCGACACCTGGATGGGGGGTATCGACACCTCGAGTAATACCCGGTGGAGTCAACACCTCCAGGATAGGGAGGGCAGCCACGACGACCAGGGGGTCGGCAGGCAGCACAGGGGCGGGGGGACTGCTAGCGCCAACCAGCTCCAAAGCGCCAAGGTCCACAGTAGAGAACCCATCGACCACAACAGGGGGCGCATGGGGCACGCCCACAGCACAGAGTTCCTAAGAGATGTGGCAAGGCATTGACGAAGGGGACAACTTGCCCCCCTCACGAGCAGGTCGGCAAGCCTTAGCAGGCAATGGAGGCGGACCAAGCATAGAGGCACATTGAGCAGGACCCCGTCCCGCACCGGTAGACCCATCGGAAGACGGTTGGAGCTTCTTCTTGCAGTCAGTCATGATGTGGACGAGGTGAGAACACCCAAGGCAAAAGAGCGGGGGGTCTCGGTAGGCGATTGGCTGCCATGACCTGCCACCCTCAATGCCAACCCAAATGCGGGGTGGGAGGGGTTTGGAAATGTCCAGTTGGACACAAACCCGGGCATCATGAGCTCTAAGCAAACCAGTGGTGTTCCTGTCAACCTTGAGGATAGGCCCAATGCTCCCGGCGATGGAGCGAATCATGACATCGTTAAAGAAGTTTGCCGGGAGGGCAGGTAACTCCAATCAAACGGGGACAAGAGGAGAATCGGCATCCGAGGAGAAATCAAGAGACCAAGCAAAGAACCTGAAGAGCCTGTTGTGGATAATTAGGGACTCTTTGAGGAGTACCTGGAGAAAATCCTCACGATTTTGAAACCTAATAGGAAGATGTCGACTGTCAAGGGCACAGATGATGAAGTCTTAGCGAAGGGAGAACCTTTGGGCCAGCTGTCCCCTGATATCCTTGAAGGGGGGATGGCCTCATGGAGTTTTAGCGATGACGGCGTGCTGGAGCGGCTGGCATGAGGTCTGGACCTCATCGATGGAGAAAAAAACCGTAGGCTCGCCAGAGTTAGTAAAAGTTGGAGGATGGACCTCCAAGTCAAGAGGCGGTGGAGAGAAGGACTGCATGAGGACGTGGGCGAAGAGCAGGCCAGGAGTAGGTGTTGGCAGCCCACCAACGGCCCACGGGGACCTCGCCAGAGGGCCAGAAGCGGTGATGCCCCGAGCAGCAATGTGAGTCCCACGGTTGATGGCTGCAACATCATAAGAAGGCCAAGACTCTGTAGTACCCCTGCAACCGACGGGCTCAAGAGATCCACTAGCATGGATGGCAGGGGCAGCTATAGGGGAGGCTATGTATGGCTGAGAAGAAAGGTGGACCACCGGCGTGGCTCGCAAGCCACCAGCACTACACGCGGCGGCCGGTGGAGCGGTCGGGGCTGCAGCAGGCTAAGGGAGACCGCCAACGGTGACGGTGCTTGTCAAGCATTTACCCTAACACCTTGTGAGCGGCAACTACGTCTTCACAACAACAGCCCCCATGGGCTAATCCCAGCATCCCATAACCCTTTGTCCTTCAGTGGGCACCCCCAGACGACAAAAGAAGACTCCCGAGGGCCACCCCTCGGGGTCGCGGCTGACCCGAGAAGAGTTCGCCCCCGGCGCGGCCGTGCCCCAGGAGGGCAAACCCCTCCCTTGGGGAGCGCACCCTCCTCCCATCCTAGTGGCCCCACAGCCACTGTCCCAGTCCCAGTCACTCCCAGTCTCAACCAGGATCGATTGGCGTACCCGTGCACAGAAGGATTCGCGAAGACAAAGCTCCGGGATCACGTGGAGTCACACAAGCCAATCCCCTCGATCTACGCGCGTAAGCGGCCAGCCAACTAGTCTAAGCTCGTATCCTTTGTCTTCTCGCAGTCAAGATGAGTCAAAGTGGGGCTAAAAATAACAAAATTTATAATTTTATAGAGGGTGGGGACCGCCCCCCTCTCTCTCTCTACCCTGTGTAGACACGCCAAAATTGATGCTATGTTAGGTAAATTTCATGTTACAATGAAATGCCCCGAAGTGGACTGCATTACTAGCTTAATAAGATAATTTCCCCCATTTTCTTGGATTTTCTTTGAATATGTCGATCGTCATCCGGTCGCTATTTAAATAACGCCCTTGGAGATGTCGCTATTTCATAAAGAAAATGACTATATGCGTGGTCGTTATTTTAACTCTTTTCCAATTCCTGTCCGGAATTAAATTCCTTAAAATAACGACTTCCAGGCGGGTGCTCATTAATGAATCCCCCCGTGCGCGGTCGCGGGTTATCAATTTCTTAAATATGAAAAGTCCAAAATTCTAGTGAAATAGTGGCAGACCCAGGGGCGCTGTTTAGAACAGCGACAGTGTATAGGTCACCATTTCAGGTTTTGTTTCTGTTTCATCCGCAACCTTCCCAAACAAACTCCTTCCTTGTTTTAACTCTACGTTCGATTGGAGGAAGGAGACCCCTGATCAAGAGTTATCCTTCCCTGTTTTAATCCTATTAGAATAAGATCTTCCATCCCTATAAAAACCCCTCTGAGTTCTCTCGCGCGAGAACTGGACACACATGCGCAGGCATCATTAATTTCTTCTGCTGAAGCTCCTTGCTGCTGATTCTTATTGCAAAGGGGTGTTTTTCTATTGTGTTGTGGTGTTCCTTTGAAGCTTTGCTCTCCTTTGTCCTGCTCACAGGCGCAGAAGAGGATTTCACTTTCTTCTTTTAATTCTTTTTATTCTCTGCATATCATAATCATTGTCCACCCTCCACATATTCATCTAGTATATTACTATATTTTAGCATTCCTCTTTGCATACATACTTTTTTCATCCTTCACTCCTCTTAGGGGTTTAAAAAACCAAACACACAAGTTGTGTTCATGCCCATGTTGCATAGTCTTATTTCTTGTGAGTATTGATACTACACGCTTTGGCTAATCCATATTGCTCTACTTGTCTTTTTTTTAATAGAGAAACCTTACCTAGGGGTCAATGCATGGGAGAGTGCACCCCTTACCAGAGGTAAGGAGAAAGCCACTCCACCATCAAACCACTAGGAGGCAAATTATATTCCCATTGATAAAGAATAAAAAATTACATCAATCTGATACTAGGCATGCCTAGTGAGTCCAGCCGAGCAGCACCTTTTATAATAGAAGGGAGCTCAATGTAAGAATAAAAAGAATTACATTTTGTGGTGCAAGCTAATGAAGCAAGTAAATCTGCTACTGTATTGCCGTCTCTGTAGATATGAGAGATGGAGTCATGCTGAGATATGATGCTCCAGATTTCCCTGACATAGCTGAGAATGGACCAAGGGGAGTGAATTTCCTTTTTGATAATCCGGACAAGGGTGAGGGAGTCACATTCAATAAGTGCTGGCTTGGAATCAACAGTATGCAAATATTTAATGCCATCAAGAAGGGCACGGGCTTCAGCAATTAAGCTATTAGATTGTCCATAAAAATGAGAGAAGGCAAAGATGACCTTGCCTCTAGAATCCCTGATAATGCCGCCTCCTCCAGAATCTCCAGATAGTTTGAAAGCACCATCAGTGTTTAATTTTAGAAAGGGCCAAGGAGGACATAGCCATTTCACAATCTTCATCTGTTGTCTGCAAGGGGATTGAGATTTGATTCCCAATTGTTCCAAAGTTTTCCTATTATTGTTCTTTGGTTCCTTAAGAGCAGCAATCGAGCAAACCATCTTCACTTGGGAAGTAATATGGTGAATGATGTTGGGTTTTGAGATTGATTTATCATCATATTTGACAGAATTTCTAGCTCTCCAAATTTCCCACATTCCAAACCCAACAGATGCAAGATTGAAGAGAGCAAAAGCCGAACCTAGTTGCTGAGTATCGGTGATAGAATTCAGAATGAATTCCCTAACAGTGTGGCCTTCAAAATGTAGACTTGTAGCTTTAAGAGCAGTCCAAATAGAAACTGCAATCTCACTATTAAGGAATAGATGGTTTAGGTCTTCCACATGAGGCACCATGTAGCAAGAACATTTAGAGCAGAGAACAACGCCCACTCTCTGAATATTATCATCACTCGGTAGACATTTATTCATAATCTTCCATAAATGGACTGAGATGTTGATTGGAATCCAATTAGACCACAGTCGAGTCCAAGGAATATCAGTCTGGAGTTGATTATTTTCCAAAGATTTATAGGTCGAGGCTACTGAACACCGACCAGATGGAGAAATACTCCATACTCCCAAGTCCATTTCCTGATTCAATTTCACTGTTCTGATGGCTTGCTGGATACTATTGGGAAGCAATGCTTCTAGCAGGGCTGATTCTTCAGAAGATGGGTGCAGAAGAACATCTCTGGCAGATGCTTTAGGATTTGGAATGAGGACATCAGAAACATAAGTATTTAAACAATGGTGGCCCAGCCAGTTATCATGCCAAAAGTTGGTATTGAAGCCATCCCCAATAATAACCTTCTTATATTGGAGAATATTGTCTTTAGCCTTTAGCCAGCTTCTTGTTGCAAATCCCTTCATGTTTTTAAAATGAACATCTCGAATGTGGCATTGATGCATATACTTGGCTCTAAAATAAGATGCCCATAGAGAATTGGTGTGGATTGCCTGCCACATCATTTTAACTCGAAGAGCATTATCCATGAGCCTAAGGGACATGATGCCAAGGCCACCCTTGGATATAGGCCTACACAATGCCTGCCAGGACTTCCAATGTCTATTTTTGCCAAGAGGAGAAGACCCCCAAAAGAAATTTGCAAAGGCCTGCTCAATCAGATGGTGAATGCCAATATGCAATGGGGTGGAAGACAGGGAATAAATTGGCAAGGAAGACAAAACATGCCTTATGAGAACCAGTCTGGCACCTTGAGACAGTAGGTTAGCTTTCCACCAAGCAATACGCTTTTGTATAGAGTTGATAACCCCTGCAAAATATATCTTTTTAGTTCTGCCAATCACCAAAGGGATGCCAAGATATTTATGAGGAAAAGACAGTCTGGAAAATCCAGTGAGATTCTGAATTCGCTGTGCAACAGAGCATGGCATCTTAGGGTGGATTAAAAATCCACTCTTGCTGACATTAATAAGTTGACCTGAAGCATGTTCATACGTATGAAGAAGTTTGAGTAAATTTCTGATTGAAGTTGAGGTGGCTTTACTGAAGATCATAGTATCATCTGCAAATAATAGATGAGATATATTTGGATATCTTTGAAAACCAGTGAACCATTCTACCCGGCCACTGCTGAAAGCTTCTCTTAGCGACCTGCTCAAAGCTTCCTCCGTAATAACAAATAAAGATGGAGCAATCGGATCACCTTGACGGATACCTCTTGTAGATTTAAAAAAACCAGCAGTGTCCCCATTCAACAAAATAGAGAACCAGCAATTGTTAATCAATCTATCAATGAGATTAATGAAATTATTGCTGAACCCAAATCTGAACATAACTGTGTAGAGAAAGTCCCATTCTAATCTGTCATAGGCTTTAGCCATATCAAGTTTAAGCATAACATTCGAACCTCTGGTTTTTCTACCCAATTCAAGAGAGAGCTCCGGAGCAAGTGCAATATTCTCAATAATCTGTCTCCCCTTCACAAAGGCAGACTGCTCAATAGAAATGATCTTGGGAAGAATTGGAGCCAGTCTTTTATTAAGGATAGAGGAGATGATCTTGTAAAAGAAATTGCAAAGGCTTATCGGCCTATAGTCTGTAATATCCACTGCATTAGATTTTTTTGGTATAAGAGCAATTAGAGTGGACGTAACACTTCTTGGCAGAGGATTCCTGGACGAAAAAGCTTCTTGCACAGCACTGACAACCAGAGGAGCAATGATGTTCCATACCTTTTGGAAGAAAACTCCAGAAAAGCCATCAGGCCCAGGGGCACTATCAGCTGACAAACTAAAGACTACATCATGAATTTCAATATCAGTCGGAATAGCACAAAGACAGTCATTTTCATCCTGGTTTACTAAGCTGGGAATGCAGTTCAAGAGATTATTCTCAATATGATGGTCTTGAGTGGAGAAGGCCTTCTGGAAATGGGAGATAGCTACTCTTTTCATATCCTCATGATCTGATGACAGACTGCCAGCAGGAGTCCTCAACTGAATAATTTTGTGCTTGCGTCTGTTGGCTAATGTAGACATGTGAAAAAAATTTGTGTTTCTGTCCCCCTCAAGAAGCCACCTAATCCCAGATTTTTGTCTCCAAAAACATTATTGCTGTAGAAGTCTGTCAGATTGATTATTCTTAGCTTCTTCTAAGGAAGCTAGACTGGCATCGGTAGGTTGCAGATCATAGTAATGCTCAGCTTGAAGAACAGCATCCTCAGCAGCAGTCAAATTTAAGTGAACATTGCCAAAGGTTTGTTTATTCCAGATCCGTAGCATCCTTCTCAATGATTGAAGCTTAAGATATAGGCAAGTCATGGGAGAAGAAGCAATAGGGCTATATTGCCAGCATGCCTAGACATCCTCAAAAAATTGCTCATGCAATGTCCACATTTTCTGAAAGCAGAATCTACTAATTCTCCGATCCTGAGAAAGCAATTTAACAAGAAGAGGGGCATGGTCAGATGCCTCCCTGGTAATCAAGATACAAAACCCCCTTCATCGTCCAGCCGGTAGAAGGAGGAAGTGCAACCCACAATCTCACTCGCTCCACAAGGTACATGCGATCATCTTTTATTTTTGAGGTAACCCCTCTGGCGATCACGCTCCTTTAGAGCATCACATGCTCTCTTTCTATTCCATTTCTTTATTTCCCATCACATATCATACTTATCTTTCTTCTTTCTCTTAAGAAATTAAATTTATCTTCTTTTTAATGTCTATGTGACATGTTCACAAATTGGCGATCACGGTGGGACCCTTGCTATTTTTATTTTGATTACCCCTCCTTTGGCACCCACGTGTGCCCCTCCCTTTGGCATCCTCGTGTGTCTCTCCTTTGGCACCTACGTGTGCCCCTCCTTAGTGCTCCATGTAGCACACTCCCTTTGTGCACCGCGTGCACGCCTCCCACTTGATTAGCCAATTTTTAAACTGTCTATAGCATTTTTAAGGAGAAAAATTGATTTCTACTAGCTTTTACATTACTATCTGTTCACTGAAACTAATCAGCGACTACTCTGCAACCGCTATTTACATAATCATCGACCTCTCACAGAGGCGTTGTTTGGATTATTTTTGGCATTTTCATTATTTTTATGATCAACGCCCTTCCACAGAGGTGTTATTCACACGTTTAGCGCCTAATTCAAAGGTGTCAATTCCTGAGTTACGGTTGATACGGCTTTTACGATCATTACTATTCACTGTTAATCAACGCCACTTCACAGAGGTGTCATTCACAGATTCAACGCCTCACACCAAGGCGCCATTTCACTTTACTGTTCAGTGATTTATCACGGTTTACCGTGTTCAACGACTGTCAGACAGACACTGTTTACTTAGACATCGACTGTTGTCAGGTCATCATTTAGTTCAGTTTTCACAGAACCTTGCTTTTTACTGTTATCTTCATTGTCTTGCTGCACTTATTGATTATTTACTTATTGCTCATTGCTCATTGATCTGCCTGCATTAGCCTGCATTCTAGTGCATTTGGTTAAGAGACCTCCTCTCTCTACACTCCTAGCATCCCACACCATTTCTTGGAATTGGAAGGACCCTCCATTGAGTATTCCATCTCTTTAGGTTGGAAATTCCTTTTCCAAGGCCTCCATAAGTCCCCGCACCCATAGATTCCCTCACGGACGCCGGGCCGGTTGTACCATTTGAAGTACCCAGAGTTTAGTCAACCCATCCGTTGGTAAGGAGAGAGAAAGAACTTACTTGACCCGGAGATTACACCCAAACTTGAAACTAGGACCCACATTGAAGAGGGAGAATTGATTATACTTTTAAAATCCATTTTTATCTCAAGAAAACCATAAAATCTCGGGTTCATTACAACTTGTGAGAATAATTTACTTGATTGGGTGATTGTTTCCTATTTATATTTGTTGGCTTGAGATAATTCCCTACCCTAAACATGCAACTTCGTTCAGGTAGAATCATTAATATGGCCAACCACGAGTATTCTTATGACGGTTATGAGGAGGGTCAATTTGACCCCTCCTATCAGGTTCCCTCTCAAGATTCCACTCATTATGAGGGAAACTATGCTCCCTCCCATCCTTATTATTCTGAGGTCCATATGGTGGACACCACTACTCAAGGGGTTGAGCCTCCCTCCCAATCTCAACCCGTCATGCAAAATACATTTGGGGACGTTGCCCCTTCCTTCAACCTCAATGATCTTATTCATGCTTTATCTCAATTAGATGATTCTCAATGTCAGCTGGTCCAGGCCGCTTTAAAAGGGAAATCTGTCCCTTCATCCTCAAACCCTCTTCAGGCTGCGGGTGGCCATTCATCTCCTAATGACCTGGCGGTCTCGCATAAGTTTCCTTAACGTCCACCAACTCCTATCATGGCTACGCCAGCTCAACCGGCAAGCCATTCAGTGGTTAGGCCCCAATATCCTCCACCTCCCCAATTCTTAAGGAGGCCTATGCCGAATCTGTTCCCTTCCAATCCGGCCCCAGTCGAGTCTGACACCAACACCATACTCCTCCAGAAGATTGCTAGCATGGAGGAGCAGCTTAAGAAGGTTACGACACCGAAGAATGTTCCGGAGGTTACTCTCCCCACTCTACAGATTTTTCACTTACCTCCCTCCGAGATGCCAAATTTTCGACGCTATAATGGAACGAGTAATCCGTTCATTCATCTGAAAGATTTCATGTATGAGGCATCCTTCTGGCAGGATAATAAGACCTCCCTAGCCTATCTCTTTAGAAGGTCTCTAGATGGTCCGGCACTTGAATGGTTTTACTCCTTGGAGCCGGCCAAAGCCGGTGATTTTGGTGTTGTTCAGCGGAAGCTTTTACAGAAATATAAGGACCATGTGGGCCCATCTTTGTCAGTTACAGATCTTGTTGCCGAGAAAATGAAGCCTGAGGAGGACTTCATTCTATTTGCCGATAGGTGGAGATCTATGGCCGAAAGATTGAAAGACACCCTTTCGAAAACGGAGCAAGTTAAGATGATCATATCAAATTCTACTCCGCAATTCCGTCACATTTTGGCCATGAACAAGTTAAGCACTATGGAGGAGCTCTATGAGAGAGCTAGATATATACAAACCCATATGAAAGATTCGCCTATCATGGGCATGTTTGAGCAGAAACCAAGGATGGTCAGGAAGAGCACAAATATCAACACTAATGGTGGCATGACAGAAGGCACCGTTATTAACGGGCAGGTAGGCATGGTTGGCAATCTCGCACCATTCCACAATCCCCCTAACCTAAGACCTCCACCACCTCCACAACAATTCACCTACTTCAATCTTGCTTACCAAGAAAATACTCCTCCTCAAACCTTTCGGCCTCCACCTCCTCCATGGAACCAAATCTACCACAAAACCCTCCGGTTCCCCAGCAATACCACAATGTGCCTCCTCCGACCAATTATGATCCTCAACAGTCGAGAAGACCGGTAGGCCCTAAAAGAGCCCAATACCTTCCATTACCCGAGAGCCTTCCTGACATCTTTAACGCACTCATGGCCGCCAACCTGCTCACCCTGCCAAAAGAAAGAACAGCCTGGCCCTCTAATGTGGATACGTCTCGGTATTATGTCTTCCATCGACAGCCCGGTCATAACATAGATTTTTTTTTCAAAAAAACCGTACCTAATGTTTGTTGGGAGAGTGCACCCTTTACCAGAGGTAAAGAGAATAGCCACTCCACCATCAAAACACTAGGAGGTAAATATTATTAATAAAGAAACATAAATTCAGTTACATCAGTCGAATGCTGGGCAAACCCAGCTTATCTAAATGAGCCGCACATTTTATGATTGAAGGTAGCTCATTGTAAGAAAAAAAGACATTACATTTTGACGTGCAAGTTAAAGAAGCTAAGGAATCCGCAACTTTATTTCCTTCTCTGTAGATGTGGTCAATATTGTCAGACTGTGAGATTAAACTCCAGATGTCCCTAACATTGGAAAGAATAGACCATGGGCACTGAATATCTTTTTTAATGATCCGAACAAGAATGTGAGAGTCACATTCAATATGTGCTGGACTTGCACTAACTGTATGAAGATACTTGATGCAATCAAGTAAAGCCCGGGCTTCTGCTATAAGACTATTAGACTGGCCATAGAAGTGAGAATAAGCAACAAGAACATCTCCTTTAAAATATCTAATGACACCACCTCTTCCCAAGTGCCTATTAATTTTGCAAGCACCATCAGAGTTTAGTTTGAGGAAGGGCCAAGGTGGGCAAATCCACTTAATGATCTTCATTTTAGGACAACCTGGAGACTGAATAGCAATGCCAAACTTCTCCAACACAATCCTTTTGGGGCTATCAGATTCCTTTAAATTTGCTGCAACACAAGTCTGCCTCACTTGGGAAATAATGTAGTGTAGAAGACAATGCTTTGATATGGATTTACCATCATACTTAGCTTTATTTCTAGCTCTCCATAGATCTCACAGGCCATATACGATGACAGCAAGCAAGAAGAAACCATATGCTGAATTTGAATGAATACTACTAACATCATGCAAAATGAATTCCTTTGCTGAATTACCTTAAAGATGCAGCCCCACAGACCTGAAATAAGACCAAACATGGACTGCACTTTCACTGAACGGGAAAAGATGATTTGTTTTCTCTTCATGATGCATCTTGCAGCAATTACATCTGGAACACAGTGACACACCCAATCTCTGGACATTTGTATCAACAGGGAGACATTTGTGCATAATTTTCCACATGTGGATAGAGATTTTAATGGGAAGCCAGTTGGACCAAAGCCGAGCCCAAGGAAGAGCAGACTGGGGTCATAACATAGATCATTGTTTTCACTTCAAAGATTACATATATGATTTAAATGATTATGGTGGTATCAATTGGGATGAAATGAAACAGTTTATAGCAACTTTGAAGACTAGAAGACCTCCTCGGGAGCAACAGGCTTAGCAACCACCTCAGCAACAAGTTCAGCAACCTCCTCAACAGTAGCAAGCTCCCGCACCTCAACCGGACATGGGGATTGTCCATAATCCATTACCGGAGCACCCTCCAAACCAGCAAGTAAACCCTATTACCTCCTTCCATGAAGTGGAAAGAGGACAAGGATGGCATGAAGAGAACACCTCTGTCGGGGCTCTAAACCAAACTCCAACTCAACCACCCCGTCTGTTAAGAACACCTCTCCATTCGACGCCTTTTCCTCAACCGTCCCGTCCCCTTTTGCGTACTCCTAGCCAAATTCCCTCCATTACCACTAATCCCTTACCGGCTAGATCTCTCCTCATTCACCCTCCACCATCTCCCACACCACAACAAACCCCCCCTCCTGTCACTAATTCTTCACCTTTGCCATCCAGGCCACTCCTCCTTCACTCCTCACCAACACCTACTCCCCCCACTGCTACCAACAATCCTCTACCGGCAAGGACTCCCATGTCTCAACCTGTAAATCCCTCATTTTTACCTAGACCCCTCCTCATTCGGCCTACACCCCCTTCAGCCGTTCAGGTGCCCCCTACACCTACTACTGTTACCTCTCCAGTTACCACTATCCCTCGGCCAATAAGGCCCCTTATAAGGGTTTCTTCTTTGGTCACCCCTCCAACATTCGTTAATCCTAATATCTCATCTTCATCCACTAATCCTCCGCCTACCCATAACCTGACAGAGGCGCAATCGTCACAAACCATGGTGCTCCAAAGTGGACGGATATTCCATCGTGTATTTCCGCAAAGGGAGACAGAGCTTGCGCAGGGGAATGAGGAACAAGAGCAAGAGCAAGAATCCATACCGGGCACTCAATATGACTTGTTAAAGCATTTAGACAAGACCTTGGCAAGGATTTCTATTTTAGAACTGATAAAAAGATCCACCATTCACCAGCAGGCTTTGAAATAGTATCTACATAAGGTGATGGTTAATGAGGACATTCCAGCAGAACAGATTACATCAGTCCTGACACCAGGAAGTGATCAACCGGCCGTCATCTTTCATGACCATGAATTAGCTCCGAAACCGGCCAGGAAGTATGCCTTGTGCATCACGGTTCACATTAACAAAGTGGCAGTTAAGCAATGCTTAGTGGATACAGGAGCATCTATTAACGTGTTGTCTCCTAGCACTCTAAAGATGTGTGGCATTCCAGATAGTCAGATTCGGCCATCTACTATCACAGTGACTGCTTATGATAATACAAAGAAACCTCCACTAGGCATGATTACTTTAAAAGTGGGGCTGGGTCCGGTCTCGATTACAGTAGATTTCCATATTTTGGACATGGATCCAACCTTTAATGGTATTTTGGGTCGTCCATATATTCAAGAACTTGATGTTGTGCCCTCCACAAATCATCAATGCATAAAGTTCCCACATAAAGGGTGTATCATCAAAGTCACAAGCATGCCTATTCTGCCGTCGGATGATATACACTCAGCAACGTCAATACCTTCTATATGGCTGGCTAATAGCCCTTTATTATCAGTGGTAGATCTTGCTGATCCGCGGTAGGATTTGCTAAGGCCTCCAACCTCAACCCCTGCACCAGCTTTAATGTCACCTCTTCCCTCCAAGGGGAAGAAAAAGAAGAATATGATGAACACCCCAGGGTGGAACATTTTGATGAAAACGGGGGACAGAACCGGCAAGGGTTTGAGCACCAACCCTGAAGGCAGAATAAAACCCATTAAGAATTACAAGTTAATTCCTCGAGGCGGCCTAGGATACATAGGGTCAAGCAAAAAAGAGTCCAAGAATAAAGAAGAATCATGGGCTATTATGACTTCTACTTTAAAAATAGACCGACAGCCACTCACATGGACTTTATATACCCATTTTGTGAAAGGGGCTACTCAACATGACGAGCAGACCACATTGGTTACTTCTGTGTTAGATCATCAAGATGTGCATGCACGTCAGTTTGCTCGCCACATAGCCCCGCTAGTCACATATAAAGCCTTGGAGTCCTTGAGGCCGGATAAGAGAAGAAAGGTGGATGACTCGGAATGTGATTGGTATAGATGGTTTGATTTGAATGATATCACAATTGCTTTAAGCCGTCTATTTATGCTGGCTGATCCGGAATGGCCGCCACTCATTCATGAGTTGATAGAAAAGCCAGCATTAATCACAGATAAGAGGCAATTTTGAGTAACTACACTGATATCGGAGAACCAGACGTGCCATTTGAAGAAGGCTTTACTGTGGATAGGCTATGGGCCGGCCTTTTCTTCCTTGATTCCATACATCCCTCACTTATTACCTTCTGGTGCTCCAAACTCTTTGTCTCTGATATTCCCAGACCCCCGCGGTCTTGATTACCCTTTCTCTAGATTTGTTTCAGGCTTCCCCAATATCTCCTCTGCTCCTTGAGCAATTCTCTCAGCTTTCCATTACACCCCCGCGTGGGCAATCTCCAATCCGGCCTTTTTCTAATCTTTCAATTTTGGCATCATCTCCTACTCCTCCCTCCTATTGCTTCATCATTGAAAATGAAAAAAAAACGCCAAAATTCAAACTTTCCAATCTTCCATCTCTGTTGAAGAGACCTCCTATCTTGTTCATGAGTGTGTCCCGATTCAACGGCCGCTCCTTCAAGGCCCATTAGTGGACTTTCTTTTCTCCTCCGATGAGGAGGCTTCTCATGTACCTTCTCTTATATCCACTGCGTCTTTCTCTTCTTCTCTTTCCCCTTCTGTAGGTCAGGGTAGTTCATCATCTTGTTCTTCTCCCTCCTCCTCTGATAGAAGTCCTGGGGTAGCTACTCATAAGAAAGTCAAGGGTAGGCAGATTCCCCGTACGTTCTTGCTAGATTTAGCTAGAAGATGCCGGGCATGCTTAGCTCTTCCTGGTTTCTTAGAGGATCCGATCTTCCTGCCAGAAATAGAATGTGAGGATGCGTGATCTATAGATGAAGGGTTTGGTGTTTACGATGTTATGAATCATGAAGACCCTATTGAAGAGGGGGATGAAGAGTACGAAGAATATGAGGACGAGGCTGATGCTTTTGCCAGTGGTATAGGAAGATTCGACAAACCGTCAGCCTCAGTAGAAGAACCCACTAAAGAGATTAATCAGGGTACAGAGAAAAACCCTAGGATTGTCCTCATCAGTAAAAATTTGTCACCCTCTGAAGAAGAGGCGCTCGTTCAAGTTCTGTGAGAATATATGGATGCGTTTGCATGGAGTTATGAGGATATGCCGGGTTTGGACCCTGCACTCGTTGAACACCGTCTCACACTTAAGCCAGGATCCGTCCCGAACAAACAGAGGTTAAGACATTTCCACCCTCATATGGCATTAAAAATGAAAGAAGAGGTCGATAAGCTTCATAAGGCCAGATTTATTCGAGTCGTCCTCTACCCGAATTGGGTGGCAAACATTGTCCCGGTAATGAAAAAGGATAGAAGAGTTAGAATTTGCATAGATTTCTGGGACCTTTACCGCGCGTGTCCTAAGGATGATTTCCCCCTCCCTCATACAGATGTGCTAATTGACAATACGGCAGGATATGAGACCCTCTCTTTTATGGATGGCTTCTCTGGTTACAAACAGATCCGCTTGGCTGAAGATGATCAGGAAAAGACCTCATTCACTACACCTTGGGGTACTTATTGTTATGTGGTCATGCCCTTCGGGCTCAAGAACGGCGGGGCCACTTCCCAAAGGGCCATGATGGCTATTTTTCAAGTCATGATCCACATTTTTATAGAGGTGTATCTTGATGACCTGGTAGTTAAATCAAGAACAAGGATTGAGCATCCTGGGGTTCTAGCAAGGGTTTTGCAATAAGCACGGGAGTATCAGTTAAAAATGAATCCCAGGAAGTGTGTGTTTGGCGTTTTGTCCAGAAAATTCCTTGGATTCATAGTTAGTAAACGTGGTATTGATATTGATCTCAACAAGGGAAGGGCAATAAGAGATATGCCTCCTCCCAAGAATTTGAAAGAAGTTCGAGGATTGATCGGGAGGTTGCAATTTATTCGTTGGTTTGTCTCTCAGCATTCACAAAGGTGTAGGCCGTTTTACGAGCTTACTAAATCGGGAGTCAAATTTGATTGGGATGACAAGTGTGAGACAGCCTTTGACGGACTAAAGGATTATTTGGCCAATCCTTCTATCCTGAGGTCGCCAGTTCCAGGCAAACAACTTGTTCTTTATATATCTGTCCTGGATGACTCTGTAGGTGCTGTCCTTGCGCAAGTAGATGAAGAAGGAAAGGAGAGGGCAGCCTACTACTTGTCTAAGCTTCTCAACCCCTGTGAGCAGAAGTACACAGCCATGGAGAAGACCTGCGCAGCTTTAGTCTGGGTAGTGTAGAAATTGAAGCATTATTTCTTAGCTCACGAGGTTCATCTTATTGCTCACATGAATCTGTTGCACTCCTACGATTTTGATGATGTCATACACTATAAGTCAATCATGATAGTCTATCTTAATACATTCTTCTGTTATACATTCTTCATATACTGCACTCTCTGGTTTTACTCTGAAAGTCCGTGCACACTTAGTTCACTCTGTATTGAGTCCGTGCATATGCTGCATCTTAACTAAATAGGGTCTGTGCATGTAGTCATCTAGTCGGTGCAACCTTCGGTTCAGCACACGACTAAGTCGTTGCAATGTCTGTCTATGCATTAGCGAAGTCGGTGCAACCCTCGTTGAGGCACGCGACTAAGTCCGTGCATAGCTCAGTCCATGTCTTGCTTGCGTCTCATGCACACTTAGGGTCAGTGCAAGTTTGCGTTTCATACTTGCGTCTCATGCTACGTCTAATGCATGACAGGTCGGTGCAAGCGTTGGCTCGCATGCGGTCGGTGCTATTTTATGGTCTTGCGTCTCATGCATCTGTGTCTCATGTCTGAGTGCGTCTCATTCTGCGTCTCAGTCTGAGTCTCATGCTATGTCTAAGGGTACGTAAACGAAGTCGGTGCAATGTTTTACTATAGCACGGTCGGTGCAAATGTCTCTCATGCATGATCATCGTCGGTGCAGTTTTCTTTGTCTTAGGCATGATAAAGTCGGTGCATTATTTTGACTTGTGCAATAATGTTTGTGCAATCTTTGCATTGGGTTGCATAAGGTCAGTGCAACCCTTGTTGATGCATGCACGTAAGGTCTGTGCATTGCTATAAAGTCTGTGCATGACTGTGGTCAATGTAGCCTTCACTAATATCTTCTCTTGCTTGGCAGGTTTGTCACCTGGTCGAGCATGTGTTCGGCGAACCTATAACCTGGGAGTCCTCTCCACGTGAAAATCAAAGTATCAGGTCTAAGACTCATGATCCTAGGGAAGTATTAGAATAGAAGAATCTGACAAGTGGACAGCCTTAGTGCCTGAAATTTGATTTGTGAACACCTAAGGAGAGCATTCATTCAAGTCCTTTGGGGCAGGAGCCGTGGATTCCACACGCACATCTCTGAATCCTATAAATAGAGGATGTTCGCTCAAAAGAAGATGATGATGAAGAAGCAGATAAAGTGAGAGCCAAATACGTGAAGATTCAGAGACAGCAAGAGAGAAAGAGAAAGGGAGAGAGTGAGAAGAGTATGAGCTCGTGAGGAAGAAAGAGTGAAGAGTTCAGTTCTAGGATCAGATCCTGAACTGCTGTGCTCTTACGTGAGGTACATGTTTTCATCGAGTTTTATTCGCCAGTTCATTTTTCTCTTTTATTATCTTCATCTTCCAGTTTCATTGGTCGTCCGATACTCAGATTGAGTTCGGGATTCCTCCTATGCTGTCAGGAGAAGGGAGATTGGTTCTCCGGTTGTGAGTGTAGGCAATTCGCTCGTGTGTACCCTCTGGTTTAGAGGAAGGGAGGTTGGTCCTCCGGTTCTGATCTTGCTGGGGCAAGTTCAGGTTCAGATCCTGTAGGTCATAGGATCAATGTTGACGGATTTGTTCCCTTGGGCCAAGCTGTAAGGCAGCATCTGTTAGCAGACTGAGTCTACGTTTCTTTTATTGCTTAGTGCAAGGAAGCCTTACTCCAGTGGAGTAAGGGGTGGACGTAGATTGCAGACCGCAATCGAACCACCTTAAAAACTCTCTGTCTCTTCTGTGTTTGTGTGCTTGGTTGACTTCATTTGTGGTGTGTATCTCGCGGATCTTTTGTTGTGGTACAAGCACGTCTGCTGTTCAATCACCGTTCAATATCAACTCCTTCTCGTTAAGTTTCTGCTTATTGTCTTTCCTCGTGGCCTGATTAGGAAGATTCTCTCACTGCGACTAGGATTTCATCGTTGATGATTCATATTACTTTAAATTGGGCGTGATCAATTCATCCCCCCTTCTAGCTCACGCTCTACGTTCTATCAATTGGTATCAGAGCAGGTTACCCATCATGTGGTCCAACGGATAGGGTAATTATGGATCTAGTGGTCCTCGAAGCTTCATGGCTGAGGGACAGTCTATTAGTCGCCCTGTTTTCTTTGATGGTAATAACTATTTTTACTGGAAAAATAGGATGGATGTGTTTATGAGAGCACAAAGCCACAAGCTCTAGAGAGTGATCACCACAGGGCCGTATGATCTTCCACCAAATGAAGATGCGTGGGCGGAGGATCACGTCAAGCTTTCAACCATTAACTGGTCGGCCCTGAACATCATTCAATGAGCGGTTCATGCTGATGAATACGCCCGGATCTCAACCTGCAAAACAGCCAAAAAGATGTGGGATGAATTGGAGCTAATCTACGAAGGTACATCCCGAGTGAAGGCCACTAAGGTAAACATGCTCACCTCTGAATATGAATTATTCAAAATGAAATCTGAGGAGACTATCACAGAAATGTATGCCAGGTTGTCATTGATTACTAACAGTCTTAGTGGGCTTGGGAAACAAGTTTCAGAAGGGGACATTGTGAGGAAAATTCTTAGGTCACTATCCCCCGCTTGGCATACTAAGGCCATAGTGATAGAGGAGTCTAGGGATCTGTCAAAAATGACAGTCACTGAACTGATAGGATCCTTAATGACTTACGAAATGAACTTCAAAAGAAGTAGCGAAGGAAGTGATAAGAAGAGCAAGAACATTACTCTCAATGTGTCCCATGGTAACAGTAGCAGCAGCAGCAGCAGTAGCAGTGGGGAGTCTCACAGACTGTCAAACCTTGATCAAGAGGAGCAAGCTATGCTCACTCATCAGTTCAGGAAGTTTTTGAGGTCAAAGGGAAAAACATTTAGAAGAAGAGGATCAAATAATTCTGGTAAGCATTTAGACTTTAATACTGATAAGAACAAGAGTACTAAGAAGGTCAAATGCTATCATTGCAAGAAGACAAGACATATAAAAGGTGAATGTCCTGATCTCCAGAAGAAGGCCTCCAAGGTGCAGAAGAAGAAACCTCAAGCTATGGTCTGCACGTGGAGTGACGAGGAGGAAGACCCAGAGGCCAGCTCTTCAGAGGAAGACGAAGAAGGAATATGCCTCATGGCCAAAAGCAACGAAGAGGTAACCAATATATTTGAGAATTTTGCAATTGATGATTGGGAAGATTCATATGCTGAACTGCTAGATAAATTTAATGCTTTGAGCAAAGAGCATAGGATGGTAAAGAGAAAATTGAATGTTGCTACTGAAGAGCAGGTCCAAACTAACCAAGAGAATCTGAAGTTTAAGGAGGATTTAAAAGAAATGGACTCTCTTAGAAAAGAAAATGAAGACCCTAAGTTTGAAAATCAAGAAGTACAAAAACAACTTGAAGAACTTAAGTCAAAACTTCAAGAGAGTCAGAGTGACAACAGCTTAATCACTGAAAAATATGAAGCAGTGAGGAAGGTCAATTCTGAATTTCAGAAAAATTGTGAAACATTGCAGAAAGAACTGGAAGATAAACAAAGAACCCTTGAAAGATTTGTTCAAGGAAAAATAAATTTGGACGCCATGCTAGGTGCTAAGGTTAACATCAATAAAGAGGGTTTAGGCTATAACCCAACAAACAAGAAACCCTTGGACCACAAAACTGTGACATTTTATCCAGGTAAAGGGAAAGAAAAATTGGACACACCATCTAGTTCCAACAATGTTCAAAATGTTCAGCATCCAAAAGAAAATCCAACAAAATATCCTGGACAACAATCTAAAATTGGAAGGACCTTTGCAAAGAAACCCTCTATGCCCACTCACCAGAATAGGAATACTAACAGGTCAAGGCATGTGAGTCAGAATAGAAACTCCAACTTCTATAACAGAATGGGCTAGTACAAAACAAACTGGGAAGGTCCTGCACATTCACAAAATTTTTTCAATAAAATTAACTCCTCTAGATAGTCTGGGTACAGTAGATAACCGAGGAATGAACAGTCCACCAACAGGAACAGGTTCAACATCAATAAACCAAGTGGACAGAACTTTAGTTATAACTTCAACAAAACTATAAATAGAGTGCAAACGAAAAATACCTTGAGACAGTTCTGGATTCCAAAGTGTTTGCTTAGAGAGTTGAATAATGTTTTTGGACCCAATCTATCTTGGGTTCCAAACCACTTTGCTTAATTTGCTCTATGCAGGTTAGCCTAGCAGCCGAGAACAACAAGTGGTATCTAGATAGCGGCTGCTCTAGGCACATGACAGGTGACCGATCCAAATTCAGCAAACTGGAGATGAAGGTAGGGGGTCTAGTCAAATTTAGAGGAAAGAATAGAGGTAAAATTGTTGGCATTGGAACAGTTGGTAAGTCTTCCATAAACTCCATTGAAAAAGTTCTTCTTGTGGAAGGTCTTCAACACAACTTGCTCAGCATTAGTCAGTTGAGTGACAAGGGTCACAGAATTCTGTTTGATAACAATGCATGTAAAATTCTTGAAAATAATTCATGACAAAGTCATGTTTGAAGCTCATAGAGTCAATAATGTATACATTGTTGATCTAAATGAAAAATCTGAAAGAAATCTATGGCTATCTGCTGATCTTGAGAATAATGCTTTTATGTGGCATAGACGTTTAGGTCATGTTAGCTTCTCCTCCTTGAATAAATTGGTTAAACATGATTTAGTTAGAGGAATGCCAAAGATCAAATTTGTTCTATTTCAAAACCATGTGATGCCTGTGCTCTAGGCAAATAAACTCGAAAATCATTCAAACTCATATCTGAGTCTCTGTCATCCAGACCAATGGAGCTTTTGCATATGGATCTCTTTGGTCTAACCATGACTCAGAGTCTAAATGGTAAAAGATTCGGGTTCTTGATTGTAGATGATGTTACTAGATTTGCATGGTTGTTCTTTCTTGAAAATAAAAGCAATGCTTTTCAAAAATTTGAACATTTCTTTAATAAGGTAAAACAAGCAGGAATTCACAGAATTTCCATGATTCAATCTGACCATGGAGGAGAGTTTGAAAATGCTACATTCTCTGAATTTTGTATTAAAGAAGGACTAACTCACATATTTTCTTCTCCTTGGACTCCAGAGTAGAACGTCATAGTGGAGAGAAGAAACTGCACAATCATTGAGATGGCCAGAACTATGCTAATGGAGAGTCAGCTACCTAGAAGATTTTGGGCAGAGGCAACCAACACCGCTTGCTACACCATTAACAGAGCCTTGGTAAGACCCATCCATAAGAAAACACCTTATGAACTCCTGAAAGGTAAGAAGCCTGCTGTTTCATACTTCAAAATTTTTGGCTCAAAATGTTTCATCCACAACAACAATAAAAGAGACCTAGACAAATTTGATGCAAGAAGTACTCCAGGAATTTTTCTAGGATACTCTGAAACAACTAGGGCATATAGGGTTTTCAACTGCACAGATCAGACTGTAGAAGAGACACCCCATGTCATATTTGATGAAACAAACAATCTCACTAACTTGGATAATGATGACAGGTGCTCAAAAGAAGATGGATAATTCTTAGAGAACAAAGAGAATGAGGAAGTTGAACCACCTAAAGTATCAAGTACCTCCAATCAAGTAAGTTCAGCTGAAGCAGGTGAGTCTTCAACAAACCTGAAATTTTTAAGAGATCATCCAGTAGACAACATCATAGGCAACCTTGAAGATCCACTTAAGACAAGGTCTCATTTTAGAAATGTTCATAATCAAGACCTAGTCACCTTAGTTTAACAAATTGAGCCCAAGTCAGTTGAAGAAGCTTTAAATGATGCTTCATAGGTTAATGCTATATGTGAGGAGTTAGGTCAATTTGAAAGAAATAATGTCTGGGAGCTAGTTCCGAGACCAGAAAATATAAATGTCATAGGAACTAAATGGGTTTTTAAGAATAAAATGAATGAGGATAGAATTATTTCAAGAAATAAAGCCAGACTAGTAGCCAAGGGCTACTGTCAGGAATTTGGAGTTGATTTTGATGAATCCTATGCACATGTTGCTTGGATGGAAGCAATTAGGATTTTATTGGCTTTCGCTTGTTTTAAAAACATAAAACTTAAACAAATGAATGTTAAAAGTGCATTTTTAAATGGTGTTATCAAAGAAGAAGTGTTTGTCGAACAATCTCCTGGATTTAAATTTTCTCCTCAACCTAACCAAGTTTCCAGGTTGAATAAAGCCAAGTACGGTCTAAAGCAGGCTCCTCGAGCCTGGTATAAGAGGCTGACCGAATTTCTGATCAGCAAAGGCTACCACAGAGGTAAGGTGGATGAAACTCTGTTCACCAAAAGTTCGAATAAAGACCTCATCATAGTTCAAGTTTATGTAGATGACATTGTCTTCGGTTCAACAAGTACTAAATTATGCAATGAATTTTCTCATTTGATGTCTGCTGAGTTTGCGATGAGAATGGTAGGTGAATTGAAGTATTTTCTTGACTTGCAGGTACAACAGCTGGAGGATGGATACTTCATTAACCAGACCAAATACACATTGGACATTCTCAAGAGGTTTGGCATGAACAATCTGAAACACATCACAACACCAATGGGTACTAACACTTCATTGGATGCAGACGAATCAGGTAAAGAAGTTGATGCAAAGCTATACTAAGGTATGATTGGATCCTTACTTTATTTGACTACCTCGATACATGATATACAGTTCAGTGTAGGAATGTGTGTTAGGTACCAATCTAGACCCACTGAATTGCACTTAGCAGCTGTGAAAAGAATTTTCAGATACTTATCTGTTACACACACCCTAGGTTTATGGTTTCCTGTATCACACAATTTAGACCTTATTGCATATACGGATGCTGATTATGCCGTGTGTAAGCTAGATAGAAAAAGCACTAGTGGACATTGTGAATTTCTAGGTTGGTGTTTAGTCTCTTGGGGTTCCAAGAAGCAACACTCTGTGGCTCTCTCTACTGTAGAGGCTGAGTACGTAGCTGCATGGAGTTTTGGTACACAAGTCATGTGGATCAAACACCAACTTCAGAACTATCAAGTAGACCTGGGGTGCACACCTATATATTGTGACAATACTAGTGCCATCAATCTAGCCAAGAATCCTATTTTACATTCTCAAACCAAACACATAGAAATCAGACATCATTTTATTAGAGATGAGGTTTCCAAAGGAACTTTTGAATTAATCCATGTAGGCACTGCAAACCAAATAGTTGACATCTTCACTAAGCCACTGGATAATGACAAATTTACATCTTTGAGGAGAGAGTTAGGCATTTTTAAATCTTAGCTTCATGAATAAAATGCCTTCATGATTTTATTTTCAGCATTTACAATATCTCTTATTCATGAATAAAATGTTTTGCTTCCATGAATAACGTGTCTTTCCTCTATGCCCTTAACCAATCAGCATGAGTATGTCTGCATATCATGTCATAATGTGAGAGGGAGTTCTACCTATATGCGAGCTGTTAGGCTGAGGGGTCTGTGCAATTGCATATACGGCATGTGTCATAATAGAATAACAGTTCATTGAGTGAGGGGGAGTTGTCTCTGTGAAGAAGTGTTTGCTTTAAAAAATCTTGCATCCTGTAAGGGGGAGCTGGTAAGTATGTGAAGGTTGACTGATTCAAAAGCATTTGAGAGATGTATGCTGCTGTTGTTTGTCATGAAAGACTTAATTCCGCTCATTCACAGCAAGTAGAATCCCATACTTGTCTTAAATCCTTAAGTCTGAACAACTAAAGCTCAGATAGAATCTTTTATCTAGTAACTTAGCAAAGACTTGGATAAGGTGTTCGAAGTATATCTCCCTACATATTTCATGATCATGGAACAAGCTAATCTTATATGTCATGAAATCTGCTAAAAACTTGAAACCTAGACTTCAAGGAACACATTCTTTAAGAATCAGTGCCTCTGATAGGTATTGTTTTCAAACATTTCATATCAAAAATATATAAGGGGATAAAAAAACAAAAAAAAATATGCTCAGAGCAATGGTCTGATTATTGAGAAACTGGGAGTTTCATCAAAATGAAATGATAACTTTCCTAAGTCATGAGATGTCAGATTATCTCTCTTAAGAAGTGCAAAATTTTTGATCATGACAGAGCAATGATAATAAAGTGGTGAGTAACTGGAGATTCTAGCCTCTGATCAAGGTGTCTCCTCACATAAAAACCCACAGTTACTAACTCTGTTCTCTAAAAGAGAGGTAATATGGTTCTCACATTGAGTAACTGGGGATTCCGGCCTCTGATCAAGGTGTCTCCTTAATGTCAAAGATGTGATCTACCAACTTACCTATTGGTCTCTATTCTGCTCGTTTAAGAAAAACATTTTTCAGTCAAATCCCTGGTTCTTGCTACTAGTTTATGGATTGTTTGTCCTCAATACCTCAAGAACATTTTTTGAGAATCAGTCTCTTGTAGTCTAACTAGTATAGTTTTGATCAGCTCTCTCTTGACATATCTGTTCACCCTTGTTTCCTCATCATATGCTTTGTATGCAGATAAACTTCACTTCCCCTTCTAGGTCTTTCTTGATTACTTGATTTGAAGAATCTCTGCTTGTTTTAGTACCCTACTTAATCTTTTAAGATATGATCATGGGTCATTCTACCTGTGCAAATACTGTATTTTTCTTTCACTAATCCCGTAGCGGCATATCTCTTTCATCTCCTTTTGATGATGTCAAAGGGGGAGAGTTTCAAAGGGAGAGAGTTAGGGGGGAGAGTGGGAGAGTCAATTGATGGGAGATGAGAAGAGTGTTTTGTTTTGCCAAGAGTAAGTGTGTAATAAAGCATGCATGATTGTTCTTTGCTTGATCACTCAATTTACTCCGTCTCGACTGCTTTGACATAAATTGACTCATAGTGTTGCCATCATCAAAAAGGGGGAGACTGTTGCATTCCTACGATTTTGATGATGTCATACACTATAAGTCAATCATGATAGTCTATCTTAATACATTCTTCTGTTATACATTCTTCATATACTGCACTCTCTGGTTTTACTCTGAAAGTCTGTGCACACTTAGTTCACTCTGTATTGAGTCCGTGCATATGCTACATCGTAACTAAATAGGGTCTGTGCATGTAGTCATCTAGTCGGTGCAACCTTCGGTGTTACACGCGACTAAGTCATTACAATGTCTGTCTATGCATTAGCTAAGTCGGTGCAACCCTCGTTGAGGCACGTGACTAAGTTCGTGCATAGCTTAGTCCATGTCTTGCTTGCGTCTCATGCACACTCAGGGTCAATGCAAGTTTGCATTTCATACTTGCGTCTCATGCTACGTCTAATGCATGACAGGTCGGTGCAAGCGTTGGCTCGCATGTGGTCGGTGCTATTTTATGGTCTTGCATCTCATTTTACGTCTCATGCATTTGTGTCTCATGTCCGAGTGCGTCTCATTCTGCGTCTCAGTCTGAGTCTCATGCTATGTCTAAGGGTTCTCAAACGAAGTCAGTGCAATGTTTTGCTTTAGCACGGTCGGTTCAAATGTCTCTCATGCATGATCATCGTCGGTGCAGTTTGCTTTATCTTAGGCATGATAAAGTCGGTGCATTGTTTTGACTTGTGCAATAATGTTTGTGCAATCTTTGCATTGGGTTGCATAAGGTCGGTGCAACCCTTGTTGATGCATGCACGTAAGGTCTGTGCATTGCTATAAAGTCTGTGCATGACTGTGGTCAATGTAGCCTTCACTAATATCTTCTCTTGCTCGGCAGGTTTGTCACCTGGTCGAGCATGTGTTCGGCGAACCTATAACATGGGAGCCCTCTCCACGTGAAAATCAAAGTACCAGGTCTAAGACTCGTGATCCTAGGGAAGGATTGGAATAGAAGAATCTGACACGTGGACAGCCTTAGTGCCTAAAATTTGATTCGTGAACACCTGAGGAGAGCATTCATTCAAGTCCTTTTGGGCGGGAACCGTGGATTCCACACGCACATCTCTGAAGCCTATAAATAGAGGCTATTCGCTCAATAGAAGATGATGATGAAGAAGCAGATAAAGTGAGAGCCAAATACGTGAAGATTCAGAGACATCAAGAGAGAAAGAGAAATGGAGAGAGTGAGGAGAGTATGAGCTCATGTGGAAGAAAGAGTGAAGAGTTCGGTTCTAGGATCAGATCCTGAATTGTTGTGCTCCTACATGAGCTACATGTTTTCATCGAGTTTTATTCGCCAGTTCATTTTTCTCTTTTATTATCTTCATCTTGCAGTTTCATTGTTCGTCCGATACTCAGATTGAGTTCAGGATTTCTCCTGTGCTGTCAGGAGAAGGGAGATTGGTTCCTTGGTTGCGAGTGTAGGCAATTCGCTCATGTGTACCCTCTTGTTTAGAGGAAGGGAGGTTGGTCCTCCGGTTCTGATCTTGCTGGGGCAAGTTCAGGTTCAGATCCTGTAGGTCGCAGGATCAGTGTTTAGGGATTTGTTCCCTTGGGCCAAGCTGTAAGGCAGCGTCTATTAGCAGACTGAGTCTGCATTTCTTTTATTGCTTAGTGCAAGGAAGCCTTACTCCAGTGGAGTAAGGGGTGGACCTAGATTGCATAATGCAATCAAACCACCTTAAAAACTCTCTGTCTCCTCTGTGTTTGTGTGCTTGGTTGACTTCATTTGTGTGGTGTATCTCACGGATCTTTTGTTGTGGTACAAGCACGTCTACTGTTCGATCATAGTTCAATATCAACTCCTTCTCGTTAAGTTTCTGCTTATTGTCTTTCCCCGTGGCCTGATTAGGAAAATTCTCTCACTACGACTGGGATTTCATCGCTTAAAATTCATATTGCTTTAAATTGGGCGTGATCAATTCATCCCCCCTTCTAGCTCACGCTCTACGTTATATCAGAATCCTATCAAGTTTCTCCTTGAAAAATCCGTTCTCACTGACCGATTAGCACGATGGCAAAGCTTCCTTTCCCATTTTGATATCATCTACATTCAGCAAAAAGTAATTAAAGGCTATGCCATAGCAGAACATCTTGCTCATCACCCTCTTCCTAGATTTGACCCGGTTCGCTCGGAGTTTCCAGATGATGAACTAATGTCCGTCAATCAGCCCGATTCAATGTAGACATTACATTTTGATCGAGCTCTGAATTCACTAGGAAAGGGGATTGGTATTGTTCTCCTATCACCTGAGGGTATCACTATTCCACTCACCTCTCAGCTCATATTTTCGGTAACAAATAACATAGCTGAATATGAGGCTCTTCTGGCTGGACTGGAGGCCGCTCATCGATTCGGTGTTACCCAATTGTGGATTGTAGGTGATAGTCAGCTTATTCTTAACCAAGTGCTTACCAAATGTCGCACACTTAATCCTAAACTTAAACCCTATCAGGAACTAGCTTCCGCCCCTATCAGGAACTAGCTTCCACTTATGCCAAACTTTTCACTAACTAATCTTCGTCCATGTTCCTCGAGATCAGAACATCCTAGCCGATGCTCTCGCTTCTCTTGCTTCCTCCTTGATTTCCCTTCCCGAAAGGGACTTCCATTCAATCATAGTTCAAAAGCATCTCACTCCTGCTATTAAAGATCTGGCATTCCTTAGTATTAAGGAGGAGGTGCTCAAGAAGGTGAGGGAAGGTGGAATCATTGAAAACAAGGAGATCATGTTATTAGATTTAGAAGAAGAATTGGATGAAGAAGAAAAGCCGTGGTATTATGAGATTGCCAAGTATTGTCAGGATCAATCTTATCATGAAGAGGCTACGGCTGAAGAGAAGAAAGCCATTAGGAGGGTTGCCCAGAGATACACTCTGGTTGGAGGAGTGCTCTACAGAAGAGGTCTCACTGGAGTCTTACTTAGATGCCTCGACGATGTTGAGTCTTGGAAGGTCGTGGAAGAGGCACATTCAGGATTATGTGGGGGTCATGTCAATAGCCAGATGTTAGCTAAGAAAATCCTTAGATTAGGCTTCTATTGGCCCACCCTAGAAGAGGATTGTTCTATCTATGTCCGAAGGTGTGTCAAGTGCCAACTGCACGCCGATAAAATTCATTCCCTTGCTTCTTCACTCCATCCCATATCTTCCCCATGGCCTTTCTCCATGTGGGCTTTCGATATCATTGGACCTCTTGGTGATTCAAACCTTCTCACAAAACCAAAATCATTTATACTCATGGCCACGGAGTACTTCACCAAGTGGGCGGAAGTGGAAGCATACACGGAGATTAAAGCGTCAACCGTCTGCAAATTCATAATGAAAAATATCATTGCGAGATTCGGTATCCCAAGTACCACCATCACCGACAATGGGCCGCAATTCATCTCTCAAGAGCTTCAGGACCTCTGCAACAGGTTTAACATTGCATTGCATCATTCATCTCCTTATTATCCGCAGGGCAATGGCCAAGCAGAGGCAACGAATAAAACACTAATCAAAATCATTAAGAAAACGTGCGAGGCTAATAAATTCGTGGACTGGCCAGAAAAGCTGGTTGAAGCTCTTTGGGCCTACCGCACTTCCATTCGTACTCCTACTGGGCAAACCCCTTTCGCCCTCACTTATGGAATAGAGGCGGTAGTTCCTTATGAGATTCTTAATCCTTCTCTCATAGTACAACTGGACAAGGAGCTTTCTATTGATGAACGCCGTGAATCTCTCCTTGCACAGTTGGAACTCTTGGATGAGAAGCGTCTGGCCGCCGCCGAACATGCACGCGTTTATCAAAATAGGCTTTCACATTTTTATCAAAAGAAAGTAATTGAGAGAAAATTTAAAGTCGGTGAAATGATAATTAAAATAATCTTTGTGAAATCGGGTGGACCTCGTTCAAAACTCCAACCAAATTGGGAAGGGTCATACGTAATAAAAGAAGTTTATCCTAGCAACGCTTACAAACTGGTTAACGCCGAAGGGGAAGAATTGGCTCACCCTTGGAATGGTCTGTATCTGAAGAAGTACTACCTCTAAGTCTCGAAAAAGGAAAAAAAGAAAAAAAATGGTTGGCAGGGTGCATGGGACGTGAAATCCAAAAATTCAAAATCTCTAATTCATTCTTCAATCTTGATGGTTTAACTTGTCAACCCCTACACACATTACACGCTTAGCTCTTGAACTCAAGCAGTGCAAAAATCCGAGGGAAGTCAAAGCCTATCTGAAGGTGTAAGGACGTTACCCATTCTCTTCTCTTCGATCCACAAAGGGAGGAGTCAGACCCAGGGTAGAGTACCAAACATACCCGCTGCCCTAGTAGGTGGAAGTCAGGGCCCAAAAGGGAACAATATGCCACAAAAGCTCAAGTACAATTAGGTTTTTATTTTGCGAAAGAAAAAGAAAGAGAAAAAAATCAAGTCAAATATAAAGAAAAGCATGACAAGAGGGCAAAGTCCCCGCAGGGAAAACCCTGATCGTAAGCATGTGTGAATAAGGGCAAAAGACAACAAAAATCTCCCTATGCCAAAGACCAAACCCCAACAGGCATAGGGTAGGGGAGGAAAATTCCCTCGGTTTTTTAAAACCCCTTTTTGGATTTTCCCAACACTTTCTTCAATTGCCTCTCTGTGGTATGTCTTAAGCCTAAAGTATGGCAGAGACTGACCTTGGAGGATGCACTGCGCGAAGTCTTGGGTAAAAGTATAGGTCTTGAGCACGTTGACCCTCTATTAAATTATCCGAGAAAGGTTAATGAATTTAAGATAATGAATAAGGTCATGACCCACATTCCATGCTAGGTTCAGTTAAATTTTCAAAAGCAAAAGAAAAGCAAAAAGCAAAAAAAAAGAATGTTTATTAAAACAACGCCCCCCTCACAAGGGCGCCATTTCTGTGAATAGCGTCAATCTTCATATCGTCATTCTCAAAAGCAAAAAAGCAAAAAAGAATATTTTTTAAACAACGCCCCCTCGCAAGGGCGCCATTTCTGTGAATAGCGTCGGTCGTCATATCGTCATTTAAGGTTTTTTTTAAATATTTTTTTAAACAACGCCCCCTCACAAGGGCGCCATTTCTGTGAATAGCGTCGGTCGTCATATCATCATTTAAGGTTTAAAAAAAAAGAAAAAAGGGAAGAAAAAGGGAAGAAAAAGAAAAGAAAAAATGGTTTCCAATTAACGCCAGTGTGTGAGAGCATCATTTCTATGATTAGTGTCTTTCGTAGAGTCGTCATTTAAAAGAAAAGAGAAAAAATGAGAAAAATTGAAAGAGAGAGAGATTCCCTTTCGAATTAAGCCCACTGCTTTTTCCTTTGCCATATCATGTGCTTGGTTGCATTCGTGTGTAGGCATCCTTCAATTTCAGTTTGCATTTGCCTGCTTGCATGTTACATTTTCCTATGTCTTTGTTATTTTGCTTTAATTGATTAAAGGCTTGGCCCCTTGACCCGTCATCAAGGTCAAAATAATGACACCCCCTTGCTTATAGAGCAAGGGGCCACGCCGAATAGATGAATTAATCTATTTGTTTAAGTGTAAAATATAGGCACAAGAGAAGGGAGGAAGGAAAGAGATAAGACAATTACACAAGGTATACAAACAACAACTCAGGTAACATCAAAATATCATATATATATATATGCATAAATATCTATGTACAAAAGCATGCAGGTGGAGGAGTATAGGTCTCTCTCTCTAACTCTCCCCTCCACCCTCCTCTCTCCTACTCTCTACCTCACCGTCGTCTCGGCGACAGGCATGTGGAGGGGGCATGGACCCCTGAGAAGCAGCAGAAGCTCGAGCTTGCTCGTCCTCCTCGTTCCTCTGTTGGGTTGAGGAACCTGCTAAGTAGGTCATGCTGGCGAAGGCGCTGGAGTGTCCCGCAGCTTGTGCCAGCTCTCGACCCCTCTGGAGGCTCTCCTCTGTCGCTCGTAGCCGCTCCTGTACGACAGCTAGCGCTCGTGTGTCCGCGAGCTCGCGCTCGCGCGCCATCCGCTCCTCCCTCTCACGGGTGCGCTCCTCCCTCTCGTGGGTGCGCTCCCTCCGCTCCACCTCGAGGAGGATCCTCAGCTCGGTCACGTCTCTAGGTAGCTCCTCTCGCCGCCCCAATGCCTCCTCAAGCTCTGTGACCCGCTGGTCGCGAATCGCAAGCTCCGTGCCGGCTAGGGCAGCATGAGTAAGCACGTCCTGTAGCTCCGCAACTTGTATCATTCAGTCAATTATCAGTTTCATATTCAATTCCATAAACATTTGAAATAAATTTTGCTTGCTTACCTACTCGGCTAAGTCATGCTCTGCCGCCTCGACCCGTGCAACTGCTCCTGCAAGTCGCTCCTCCAGGGCGGTAACCTCTGCACTCGGCTCCCTCGAGCTGGACGCTCCTCCTGCCCCTCCAGCTGCCGCTCCCTACTAGGCACGCTATATTCATTGAGATCGTCAGTGGCTAAACATCATGATTTCAGGAATAATTAAAGCATATAGATAGTGCACTCACTAGAGTCTCTAAGTCTGCCCATGTGGTCGCCAGCTGGGCCTCTAAGCTATGGAGGCGGGCATGTAGGTCCACCACTGCTGCATCCTGTGCATCCTGCATAAATCATTCATTAGTTGCATATCTCATAAGCATACAATTTAAATTAGAAAGTATTTATACATACCCCTCTCGGCCTCATTTGAGGCCGATCTGCGTACATCTCCCAGTAGTGCTGGAGGTTCGCCGAGCTGTCTGGAGCGTGGGAAAGAACTGGGATTCCGCCCCGTAGCCAGTCAGCGAACTGCTCTGGGAACCGTAGCCTCTAGTCGGTCGCCCTCGTCCGTCCACGGGTCTTCCGCTCGATGCCTCGTGGCTCAGCTGCCTCGACCCACTCCTGGTGCAGGCCAAGTGTCCTCATCACCAGCCTAAGCCGTAGTGGCTCGATCTCGTTTAGGCAATGAACCTAGAGGTCACGCCCAAAGCGAGGTCGGCCCGCTACGACCCACGCCTGGCCCTCGTCTGGCATTCCCTCATATGGTCTTCAGACCACCTGCATGCATATCATGTTATCATTCACACACACACACACACACACACACACACACACACACACACACACACACACACACACACACACACACAAATATATATATAAAGAAGTAAATGTAAGGCAGGAAATAAATAAAAATGCATCATATTTATATATGTACCAGTGAAGGAGGGAAGTCTCGAAACTCCCATCGTAGGACCCTCAGCTCGTAGGCGTGGGGCGCTCCGGTCACAAGTGGTAGCCACCGTCGAGCCAGTGGGTAAGCAACGTCATCTCCCGGGAGGGGGTCGGCTCAGTTCATCGGTATGTAGAGATGACTCCATACCTGCATTCATTAGCATCTATCAGCCACATGTATAATCATAATCATAATCATAATAATAATTTAAAGAAAAGTGCATACCTGAAGGAAAGGTGAGAAGCTGCTGACGGTCGTCTCTTGACCCGTCCTCGTGGACAGGTCGGCTATCAAGTGCGCCAGCAGGGCGGCTCCCCAAGCATGCCGCCCCACTCCCTCCAAGTCCTCGAGGATGCTTAAGAATCTACAGTTGATGTCATCCCCCTTTGTCCCCAGCAGCAATCTCTCGAGCATCAGGAATAAGAACCTCCTCAGATCTATGTCTGCTCTCTCTCTCTGAGCCAGATCCTGACAGTACACGGCTCGGGCTTTCCCGATCAACCTCTCGGTCTACTCTCCTAAAGACTCTCATGACCTCTACCGAGAGTCTCCTAACCCCATGGCCCTCGTCAAGTTCGTGCGACAGATCATCCTGCACAGGGGATCGTATACTATATCTATACCCAAGAGTCTCACTGCCAACTCCCCGCAGTCTGGGATAGTCACCCCGCTCATTGCCTCACCATATACTCTCAGCCCAGTGATCCTAGTGACGTCCTCCAGGGTCGGCACCATGTGCCCCCAGGGCATCAAGACTGCTCGACTAGCCCTATCCCATCTCTCCCTCAAAATCTGAATCAGGACTAGATCTGGGCGTACTGGCTCTATGCTAAGGAAGGGGCCGAACCCCATCGCCTCTACCCTCGCCCTTTGGAAATCGGGCATTCCGTGGTAGGCAGCTATCACCTGGACCCAAGAGATGCGGGTCCGTATCAATCCCTGCAGCATAAGAATAGATGAATAAACAAATGCATGGTCTATATATCAATTTGTCAAATCTTTTACTAATTTTAAATGACGACTACATAAGAGTCTCTATTTTTATGAATTAGCGACTTATGTGTGGGCGCTCTATTGAAAAGACGCCCAAGGTGAGGGCGCCAATTCTTTAGGATATTTCCATGCTTGTGAATTAATGGTTATAAAAAAAATACATAGAAAAAGAAAATATATAAAAAAATTTTAAATAAAAAATAAAATTTTTAAATATTGGCTAGCATGCTGTCGTTATTCTAAAAATAAAAAAAATGGTTTTGTTTCGCGACCCCCATACGGGTCGCTATTTCGTGAAGTGGCGCCCTCCTTTGGGTCGCCATTTCTCTATTTTCTCCCATCACCGAGGGATCCATGGTGTTCACGCTATTTTCATGAAAAATAAATAAATAAAATAAAATTTGCACTCACCTTCTTGGGTGCAGGGTCCATGAGCCCTCCCCGCATTGGCTGGCGGGGAGGAGGAGGGGCGTCACCGCCGTCACCGCCTTCTCCTTCTTCTTCTTCTCTTTCTCCATTGTCTTCTCCTTCATCTTCTCCGGTCCCGTCGTCGCCGTCATCCTCATCTTCTCCTTCTTCTTCTTCTTTTCCTTCTCCTTCCTCTGCTTCTTCTTCATCCCCGCCATGCTCCATCGCAGGTGCTTCCTCGGCTGCCACAGGAGGAAGCATCTCCTCGACGTCATTGCCGTTGTCGTCCGCGTCTAAGTCAACCATGGCAGGGACCATGACCCTCTGCCATTTCCCCAGGCTGCCTGAGCCGCCAATGTGAGCCATGTGGGAATGGATTTGGAAATGGGAGAGAGAAAGACTAGAGGAAGAGGTGAAAGGGTTATCGCCAGTGAGAGTTGCAGAGAAGGAAGCAGAGAAGTGGGGAAGAAGAAGATAGATGGGCAGAGGTCGAACAAAAGGATTTTAGCAGTTACGGTTTCGAAGAAATGGCGCCTACGTTCGAGTCGTTATTCATTTATTAAATGCTCGCCCATGAGGGCGTTGTTCTATGGAATTTATCATTTTTAAAAAACATTGAGAATTCGCGACTTGAGGAAAGGCGTGGTATCATAAAGAAGCGCTCCTATGAAAAGATGCTATTTCTTTGGGTGCATTATGGAAAGTGTAGCTGTCAGGTAATTGTGGGAATGTCATTCAACGGTCAGTATGGAACAACGACATAGTGTAGGGCGCTATTTCAGGAGCAGCGACCGTACGTTGAGGCATCATTTCAAGAGTTTATTATTGTTATTCTTATTTCATGTTATTGCTGAAGGAATTAGCACCTATAAGGGAGGGGCGTATCATCAAAATCTAGCACCCTGTGGCAGTCGCTATTTCTTACAGAGAGTGCATTTTTGAACAAAATAAAAGAATTTGGATGATTTGATTATCATTAAGCTTTCTTTGGCTCAATTAAGGAGGAATCCTTTATTTTATTAAAGAAAAGCATGATTACATTTTTAGTGAGCCACTTTGGGTCTCAATCCCCTGAGAGCTATTACATAGATCTTCCATTGCTCCCGGTCTTCTTCAATCCTCTCTATAGGCCGGTGTAGCTTGCTGATCCGCCATAAAGCCTGAATTGTCTTAGTTTCTTCCTCATCATCATTAGAACCAAGGTCCCGCCTCTTGATAGGTGGGAGATGAGACGCTTCCTCAAAGTGGTGGCGTGGAAGGCCGATTTGTGGTAGACACCGGTGGGCATTATAGAGGATTAGTTCGGTGGCGCCCACTAGTCGAAGCTCCACTCTGGATGAGAGCCGTGCATGAATGACTTGAGTTTTTAGGAATCATGGCGCGCATGTGAAGAGATTTTTAGGCATAACCTTTAGGTGCTCTCTCCATTCCACTCTCTTCTTCACTTTTGGCACCCGATTCACCACTCGCTCACTCAATCCTAGTGTGCCCATCATATAGTGGAGTGGGCTCTTGAGGTATATCCTTGAGGCATTTTGGGCTTCCTCGCATGGATCAAATTTCAAGTGAAGGTCTACCCAACTAGAGAACAAGAGCATGGACCCATATAAAGGTCTCCCCATAGCTGCCGAGGTAAGCCCACTATAGAGATAGGCTAGCACCGCCGGTCCAATTCTCTCTCCTTCCCATATGCTAGCAATGGCGCTTAATTGTTCTTCTTCTAGAAAATCTTCCAATCAAGGGAAAAGTGGTGCTCCCGCTATGCATATCACAAAAGCCTTCATTTCCTTCTCTAGATCACCTTCCTTGGCTTGGTCCATCCTCTTGTAGACCCATGCCAAAAGCTTCATAAGATTGATCCCTTTGGTAGCCTTGATTTGATTCACCATCTTGGAGCTTGGAATTAAGCTTGATAGTACTTCTTGTGCACTCATGCTTCTTGTCATGTTTGCCATCTTTTCTTCATCTCCTTGCTTCATTCCCTTCAAGCCTAGGAGCATCTCCGTTTCTTCTAGGAGTATAGTGGCTTCAAAAGTAGAAAATAAGAATGTGTGTGTTATAGTATGCCATATTTCTATAAGGGCTCCCATGGCGGCCCAATCTAGGTGTACATTGTCATAGTGTTTGGCATGTGTGACTAAGCCTAGAAGATGCCATCTAGAGAGGTAAGTCCTCATGTCTAGGGAGAGTTTTGAAAGAAGGAGGGGTAGCCATTTGATTTTGGTGAACCTTCTTGCACCTGAGATATTTGGATAATCCTGAAGAGATAAAAGAGGAAAAGAGAGGAAGAAGTCAGAGCATGATCAGAATTTAAGAAAGAAGGTGGTAGAATAGAAGTTCAACTTCAATCTTGATACTTACTTGGTCCATAGCAATCCTTCCACTAATATGGCCTTCAATTTCTAAAATTCTAGGAAATCCCACTTTGGATCTCTTCACGGGTCGCTGCATCATCCCGTCCATCTCCTTCTTTTCTCTGTTAAGGGAAGAATTACCTATTCTCTCCTACTTCTGCTACTTCTGTTGCTGTTCGGTTCGATCAGTGCAGTCTTCTTGATTTGATGAGTTTTGAAAGCTTGGAAGCCCGTTTTTATAATTGTTGAAGCCCTGGTAGGCGGTCGAAGAGAGTAGTTCATGTTTGAGTTGAATTGGGTTCCTGGAGTTTTGTTTCCGAACAGGAAATGGGGCGCCAGAAATTACAGCTAATTGACGATAGAGCCGCTGTCGTTATTTACTTGAATAGCGACATAGCAGATGTCATCATTTATTTAACGCCCTCTTACGCAGGCGTTATTTCCAATCTGGTTCTGAGTTAAACATTGAGGTTAATTAGCGACTTTGGAGTTGTCATCCTTTTTGTGTGTAGCACCTCTGCACGAAGTCGTCATTTCCTGAGCTAAATGTTATGAATTGTTTGGTGGCATTGTGATTATTTGATGAACTTGCACTCTTATATATTGATCATGTCATGAATTTTGTTGTGCTAATGATCTTTGAGCGTAGAAAGGAATAGGCTATGCAGATCTCAAGGCGCTCGGATTTCTTCCTTGGTGACATCATTTCATCCTTTGTATCCCCTATGGACGCACTGAAATTCAAAAAGAATCGGTTCGTTTGTTGATCGGGTTAATTCGTTTATTTAGTGCGAGGGCGTGCCAGTCATAAAGTGACGATTTATTCGGACTTCGATGAAGCCCATGGTGCGCTCGATCTGACTAATCAGACGATTGTGTGGTTCGAGTCGGGACCGAAACCCGCCGTGCCGTGAAGGCAACGGTGTTATTTACATCCCCCATACGGGAGAACACCCTTGATTGATTGCTGGGAATAAGGGCCCTACGGCCTGAAATTCATGGTAACAAAGCAAGAGCAAAGATCTCGGATCGTGTTTAAATAAACCCACATTAGGGCGTAAATGTTCACAGATGCATACATGTCGGTCACTCATGGACCGCTTCATCTCCGGACAGAAGTCCGTGTTTGTAGCATAAAAGACGGTGAAAAAACCGCGCAGATGTTTGCCGTGAACATGGAAAGTTTAATGAGAACGCGGGATTGGATCCCGATAGAGACGGGTCAAGTTTGACGAACTATTGGCCCGAGATGGTTTCAAACTATGGCCATAACGAGGTTCCCGCGGTCCACGTCCGGTGCCATGGGGCGTCATTGCTTTTCTCTTCATGCACAGTCCAGGGAAATGAATCGTAAAGTGTGAAGCCCAAACTCGACAACGTGCGCCCTCGCACGCGGATCGACCTGCGCGGTCAAGTCGCGGGGTTCGACCTGCCCGGTCAGGTCGCGGGGGTCAAGGGGACAGCGCCCCCGGAAGAAAATTTTGATTATAGGAGGGGCAATTTTCGATTAGTTTTCCATTAACTTCAAGTATTTTCTTTTGGTTAATCAATTTCTTTCTCTTTTAGGCATGCCAGTTTAAGAGTAATAGAGGAGAGGGGCGCGCCAGTTTAACATGACAAAGGGGCGCGCCAGTGAAGTGAAACCCAAGGGGGTGCGCCGGTGAAGAGAAGCCCTGGGGGGCACCGGATAAGGAAAGCCCAGGGGGCGCACCGGTTAAGGGTGTTGAAGGAGGGCGCCGGTTAAGAGTGAAGGGGGAGTAGGAGCGCGCCATTTTAGGACATGCAAGGGGAGAGGGGCGCGTCGTGTATGTGGTTTGGAATGGAAATGGGCGCGCCGTTTTAGGATCTAAAGAGGGCGCGGATTAAGGATGGCAAGGGAGCGCGCCGGATATGGAGTGAGCAAGGGAGGGCGCGCGGTTTTAGGATTCAAAGAAGGAGATGGGGGCTTTTGTGAGGAGGGTTAAAACGGCGCGGTGGAACAGTGGCCGCGCCATTTTGACTCACGTCGGAATAGCTATATGGGGTTGTTTCAAAGCTCTATTTACTGTGTTTTCTTTTTCTTTCACCCGTAGGTTGATTCAAGGGTTGATTTGCTCGCTATGTTGATAGATCAAGCTGGTAATGTGGAGGTTTTAAGAGTTTTAACCGTTTTAATCATTTATTAAGATGAAACAACGTGAATGTCTAAGTGTTTTATTCAGGCAATTTGCTCACAGAGGCCACATTTTGTTCTTCATTAGTTCAACCCGTTCACCTATTGCTGTGCGTTCTTAGCCCTAGCGAAAATCGGGCAGTACCTCCCCTGGACCGGGACTTGCTAGAGAGAAGCGAAAGCCACCACACGGATTACTTTCGGGTAAACTCTCAAAAATACGGAACGGCCTCCAAGTGTGAGTGTGGAACGCTCGTGGGCCAGCGTACGAGAGCGACCACGACTCACGGGTAATGATTTTCAAAGCGGGACAATTGTTTGCCACTGTAGGGCAAGAAGTATTCATCCGTCGAGTGGGTTACCTTGAGGGTCATGCCATGGAGCGGCAGACCTCAAAGACCCCCAGATGATTGGAGAGTGAGAATGGGAAGCAAGGATCGGAGCGATGGAGACTGAGCTTGAAAAAAAAGTTTTCCTTTATTCATCCACACAAACTGGGGAAGGAGTCTTGATACATAGAAGATGGAAATGAAAGCATTACAAAAAAAAGGAGAATACATTCGACAGAGAGAGAGAGAAGCATTAGACGGAGGAGGGAGAGAGAGAACAGGCTTCTCCCCCTCGGAACCACCCCTCACCCTCACTCCCCTCTCTTCACTTCATCTCACCTCTCCGACGCGAGGAAGTAGCTTCTTTTCTCTTCGGCGGCATCTTCCTCTCAGAAGATCTCACCTCTCTTTCCCTTTCTTCTCCCGTTGCACACTGCCCCACCGAGAGAGAGAGCCAGCCTCTTCTTTTTTCATAGTGATGCCCCCCTTTTTATAGAATGGCATCAGGGGGGTTCCTGCCACTCCCACCTCATCTCCAACGGAGTTTGGAGTTGACATGTTGTGCTGGATGAAGGTGAGTCGCGCCGTACGCTACCGTTCGTCCGAGGATGGGATGTTCACTGGTCTACCGGGGGTTGCTTCATCGTTGCCGCTACTGTGCTGTCGAACAGAGGTAGAAGCAGAGCCATGGGCATTGAATGTTCTCTGTGCGTCGCATTTATGCCGAATAGAGCATCGGTCGGTAGACGGGACAGGATGAGGTTAAACATATTTGCATTCGGCGCATCGTATTAAGTTTTTGGCGTTCAAAATGGCCACGCCATTTTAGCATTTGGAGGAGAAGCTTTTAAAATGGGCATGATGGGTACTTTGGTTAAAACGGCGCGGCAGGGGGCGCACTAGATTAAATCTTTGCAAAAGGGTGCCGTATTAGAGCAATGCAAGTGAAATGGGCGCGCCGTATTAAGGCCATGCAAGGGGTGCACTGGATTGATGCTCTACGGCGCTGTTTTAAGCCTCAAAGTGATTCTTCTCGGAAGCGCGGCCATTTATATGAACGTTGGCATTCCTGGAATATTTTAGTTGCGATGCATGGCCTCCGCAATGCCCCGTTTACAGCTTCTGGGGCTCGGTCCAGACTTTGCGTGACTTTTAATGGATGCTGGAGCTATGCCCGAGTTCTCGGCTTTTCTTTGATTCAGCTCTCGGCATGGCCGGTCGGAGAGTTATAGCTGTATCATCCGCCTGGGGGGCTTCCTTAACGGGTAGCGGACCACCAAGCGAGTTCTTGTCCAGACCGGGCGAGGTATGGGTTTGTTCGGCCCTCTCATCTTCGACTTGCGCTTGAACGCGTAGACGCGAGTGTCGTATGATCATCATCGTCATTTTTTTTGACGTCCACAAATGCCCCCCACTCGCCGATGGCGGAAGCGAGGGACGAATGTGCGGGACCCGCGAGTGTAGAGTTCTTCGATAATATGCATGTTCTTCCGGGCTAGTGGCATGCTGGTCCGGTGCCAATTCACGGGAAAGCGCTCACTCCTTCAGCAAAGGGATGAGGGGATCGCTTCACCACCTATGCACGTGGATTGAGATGTCAGAGCGGGGATTTAGTCATCGACATGGGGTGAATACCGAAGCAAGAACGAAGGGTCAATGCATCGTCTTAGGCAAGAGGCCTAAAACAACTTTAGATGAGGCAAATCCCAAGGGGGAGTTGGCGACTCATGCTGGGTTTAGGAGAGTTGTTCATTCATCGACTCGGATGACAGGTCCCAGCCGAAGGCTTTTGAGAGGGCTCCGATGGAGTGAGATGGATGTTATGCATTCAGATGGAACATTCGAAGCAAAGGGTTTATTTGCTGGTGCCGATAGGGTGTCGGGAGCTGACGTGGTCTATTCATTGGCACGGGGTGAGTGCCAAGGCAAAGGGGCCTCTCATTCATTGACTTGGACGGAAGGTCCGAGCCAAGCAAAGAGGTTCTTTTTGTTCATCGACTTGGACGAAAGGTCCGAGCCAAGCAAAGGAGGTTCTTTTTTGTTCATCGACTTGGATGGAAGGTCCGAGCCAAGCAAAGGAGGTTCTTTTTTGTTCATCGACTTGGATGGAAGGTCCGAGCCAAGCAAAGGAGGTTCTTTTTTGTTCATCGACTCAGACGGAAGGTCCGAGCCAAGCAAAAAGGTTCTTCTCTTTTTTTTACTCATTGGCTTGGGCGGAAGGTCCGAGCCAAGTAAGGAGGTTCTTTTTATTCATTCATAGACTTGGACGGAGGGTCCGGGCCAAGCAAGAAGGTTCTTTTTATTCATCGACTTAGACGGAAGGTCCGAGCCATGCAAAGGAGGTTCTCTTTGTTCATCGACTTGGACGGAAGGTCCAAGCCGAGGGTTTATTCGTCGGTGGGACTGGAGATTGCAATATTGGGGTGGTTTGTTCATTGACACGGGGTTAGTGCCAAAGCAAGGGTCTTTTTGTTCATGACACCAGACGGAAGGTCCGGGCCACTGTTTCGTTCATCGATGTCGACAGGGAGTCGGAGACCGACATGGTTTGTTCATCGGAACGGGGTTAGTGCCAAAGCATGGGTCTTTTTGTTCATGGTACCAGACGGAAGGTCTGGGCCACAGGTTTATTCATCGATGCCGACAGAGAGTCGGAGATTGACATGGTTTGTTCATCGGCACGGGGTTAGTGCCAAAGCAAGGGTCTTTTTGTTCACGGCACCAGACGGAAGGTCCGGGCCACAGGTTTGTTCATCGATGCCGACAGGGAGTCGGGGACCGACGTGATTTGTTTGTCTCTTGGTATTTTCGTTGGTGCGGGGGCTGGGGCCAACGCAAGGAGCAAGTTGATTCCCCAATCTTGGATGGAAGGCTCGAGTGGGGTGTTCTTCGTCAGTGCCGACAAGGTGTCAAGGGCTGACATGGTTGATTTGTCTACTGAAATATTCATTGGTACTGGCTGGTGCCAACGCAAGGAGAAAATGTTGATTCCCCAATCCCGGACGAAAGGTTCGGGTGGGGTATTCTTCGTCAGTGCCGACAGGATGTCGGAGACTGGCATGGTTGATTTGTTTACTGAAATATTCTTGAAGATAAGAGTGAGTGTTAATAAAGGGAGACTGATTCCTCCCCCCCTTTTCCTCTTTTTTTTCTTTTCTTCTTCTTTTTTTTCCTCTTCTTTTTTTTCATTTATTCTTCTTTCCCCTTTTTTGTTCTTCTTCTTCCTTTTTTTGAACTGTAAGATAAATAGTGCCCAAACCATCTAGACAATAGTAATGCAAATTCGCCCGGGGCAGGGCGGAGAAAAGCATTATTCATCGAATGGGGGGATCGGAGCGTGATACAACCTCAGATGCCTACCATTGAGGGGCGGAAACTGAACCTCTCCTGATGGTCGACGATTACATATGCTCCGCGCTCGTAGACTTCTGGATCACATAGGGTCCAAGCTCTCATTCAGCTTGCCCTTGGGGTTGGAAGCCATGACTTCTCTTCTCTTCACCATAACGAGGTCACCCTTCTTGAATTCGCATTCCTTGATGAGCTTGTCGAAGGTGCGAGCTATCTGGGCCTGATAGACCTAGATGTTCTGCTGGGCATGGATCCGTTTCCCCTCCATGTTGGAGAGCTCTTCGAGCCTTCACTCGACATTTGTCTGCTCTTCCCGGACCAACCCGTGTCGGATTACGACCTGGACGGAGGGTATTTCTAGCTCGATGGGGATAATTGCTTCTGAGCCATACACCAAGGAGAAGGCTGAACAACCCGTTGGAGTTTTGTATACAGTCCGGTACGCCCACATCGTCTCGTACATTTTCTCTTCCTAGTCTCTCTTGTTAGAACTAACAATTTTGGACAGGAGAGTACAAAGAGTTTTCTTGAAAGCTTCAGCCAAGCCATTGGCCTGTGGGTTGTAGGGAGTCGACGTCCTCCAGTCAATCTTGTATTTCTCTGCCAGCCGGTAGACTTTCTGGTTGCGGAAGTGGCTTCCATTATCTGAGATAATTCGGTTCGGAGTGCCAAACTGGAATATGATGTTGCAACGGACAAACCTAGCAACGATTTCCTCGGTCACTTCTTTCAAAGCAACAGCCTCCACCCAACGGGAGAAGTAATCAGTTGCGGCCAAGATGTACTTGCACCCAGCTGATGATGCGGGTAGTGGACCTCAAATATAGCTAAGTTGTACTCTATATCACCGAGGCGCCTTTTGAAGTATCGGCTCAATTCTAGAAAAAGAACTCCGAAGTTAAGCGTGCTTAATGGGGAGCAGTACTAGGATGGGTGACCTCCCGGGAAGTCCCCCATTCTGGAGACGATTACCGTTAGAAAGGGACAAAATCGTAAGGCCGGTAGGCCAAAGCGGACAATACCTCGACGATATAGAGTATGGGGCGTGACAGAATGATATCAGAGCTATACCCCAGCAGGAAGTGTGGGAACTAAGTGCCATCCAGGGCAAAGTGCTACACTATGGGAGCCACCTCTTGAGTCCGTAAGGGTGCAAAGTGCTACATAGTGGGAGCCACCTCTTGAGCTGTAGGGGCCACCTCTAGAGTCCAACCTGCTTGGGGGCTTGATTGCGTGCTATATTTGCCCAGCGACAAGGACGTCGCCTATATAAGAGGGGTAGATTGTAACACACTCAAATATAGCTAAGTTGTACTCTATATCACCGAGGCGTCTTTTGAAGTATCGGCTCAGTTCTTGAAAAAGAACTCCGAAGTTAAGCGTGCTTAAAGGGGAGTAGTACTGGGATGGATGACCTCCCGGTAAGTCCTCCATTCTGGTGCCAATCACTGTTAGAAAGGGACAAAATCGAGAGGCCGGTAGGCCAAAGCGGACAATACATCGACGGTATAGAGTACGGGACGTGACACAATGGTATCAAAGCTATACCCCAACCGGAAGTGTGGGAACTAAGTGCCATGCAGGGCAAAGTGCTATGCGATGGGAGCCACCTCTTGAGTCCGTAATGGAGCAAAGTGCTACATAGTGGGAGCCACCTCTTGAGCCTGTAGGGGCCACCTCTAGAGTCCTACCTACTTGTGGGCTTGATTGCGTGCTATATGTGCCCAGCGACGAGGACGTCGCCTATATAAGAGATGTAGATTGTAACACCCTCAAATATAGCTAAGTTGTACTCTATATCACCGAGGCGCCTTTTGAAGTATCGGCTCAGTTCTTGAAAAGAACTCCGAAGTTAAGCGTGCTTAATGGGGAGTAGTACTGGGATGGGTGACCTGCCCGGGAAGTCCTCCATTCTGGAGCCGATCACTGTTAGAAAGGGATAAAACCGTACGGCCGGTAGGCCAAAGCAGATAATACCTCGACGATATATAGTATTGGGCGTGACAGAATGGTATCAGAGCTATACCCCAGCCGAAAGTGTAGGAACTAAGTGCCATGCAGGGCAAAGTGCTATGCTATGGGAGCCACCTCTTGAGTCCGTAATGGAGCAAAGTGCTACATAGTGGGAGCCACCTCTTGAGCATGTAGGGGCCACCTCTAGAGTCCTACCTACTTGGGGGCTTGATTGCGTGCTATATGTGCCCAGCGACGAGGACGTCGCCTATATAAGAGAGGTAGATTGTAACACCCTCAAATATAGCTAAGTTGTACTCTATATCACCGAGGCACCTTTTGAAGTATCGGCTCAATTCTCGAAAAAGAACTCCGAAGTTAAGCGTACTTAATGGGGAGTAGTACTAGGATGGGTGACCTCCCGGAAAGTCCCCCATTCTGGAGCCTATTACCCTTAGAAAGGGACAAAACCGTAAGGCCGGTAGGCCAAAGCGGACAATACCTCGACGATATAGAGTATGGGACGTGACAGAATGATATCAGAGCTATACCCCAGCCGGAAGTGTGGGAACTAAGTGCCATGCAGGGCAAAGTGCTACGCTATGAGAGCCACCTCTTGAGTCCGTAAGGGTGCAAAGTGCTATATAGTGGGAGCCACCTCTTGAGCTGTAGGGGCCACCTCTAGAGCCCAACCTGCTTGGGGACTTGATTGCGTGCTATATGTGCCCAGCGACAAGGACGTCGCCTATATAAGAGGGGTAGATTGTAACACCCTCAAATATATCTAAGTTGTACTCTATATCACCGAGGCATCTTTTGAAGTATCGGCTCAGTTCTTGAAAAAGAACTCCGAAGTTAAGCGTGCTTAAAGGGGAGTAGTACTGGGATGGATGACCTCCCGGTAAGTCCTCCATTCTGGTGCCAATCACTGTTAGAAAGGGACAAAATCGAGAGGCCGGTAGGCCAAAGCGGACAATACATCGACGGTATAGAGTACGGGACGTGACAGAATGGTATCAAAGCTATACCCCAACCGGAAGTGTGGGAACAAAGTGCCATGCAGGGCAAAGTGCTATGCTATGGGAGCCACCTCTTGAGTCCGTAATGGAGCAAAGTGCTACATAGTGGGAGCCACCTCTTGAGCCTGTAGGGGCCACCTCTTGAGCCTGTAGGGGCCACCTCTAGAGTCCTACCTACTTGGGGGCTTGATTGTGTGCTATATGTGCCCAGCGACGAGGACGTCGCCTATATAAGAGAGGTAGATTGTAACACCCTCAAATATAGCTAAGTTGTACTCTATATCACCGAGGCGCCTTTTGAATTATCGGCTCAGTTCTTGAAAAGAACTCCGAAGTTAAGCGTGCTTAATGGGGAGTAGTACTGGGATGGGTGGACCTGCCCGGGAAGTCCTCCATTCTGGAGCCGATCACTGTTAGAAAGGGACAAAACCGTAAGGCCAGTAGGCCAAAGTAGATAATACCTCGACGATATATAGTATGGGACATGACAGAATGGTATCAGAGCTATACCCCAGCCGGAAGTGTGGGAACTAAGTGCCATGCAGGGCAAAGTGCTACGCTATGGTAGCCACCTCTTGAGTCCGTAATGGAGCAAAGTGTTACATAGTGGGAGCCACCTCTTGAGCCTGTAGGGGCCACCTCTAGAGTCCTATCTGCTTGGGGGCTTAATTGTGTGCTATATATGCCCAGCGACGAGGACATCGCCTATATAAGAGGGGTAGATTGTAACACCCTCAAATATAGCTAAGTTGTACTCTATATCACCGAGGCACCTTTTGAAGTATCGGCACAGTTCTTGAAAAAGAACTCCGAAGTTAAGCGTGCTTAATGAGGAGTAGTACTAGGATGGGTGACCTCCCGGGAAGTCCCCCATTCTGGAGCCGATTACTGTTAGAAAGGGACAAAACCGTAAGGCCGGTAGGCCAAAGCGGACAATACCTCGACGATATAGAGTATGGGGCGTGACAGAATGATATCAGAGCTATACCCCAGCCGGAAGTGTGGGAACTAAGTGCCATCCAGGGCAAAGTGCTACGCTATGGGAGCCACCTCTTGAGTTCGTAAGGGTGCAATGTGCTACATAGTGGGAGCCACCTCTTGAGCTGTAGGGGCCACCTCTAGAGTCCAACCTGCTTGGGGGCATGATTGCGTGCTATATGTGCCCAGCGACAAGGACGTCGGCTATATAAGAGGGGTAGATTGTAACACACTCAAATATAGCTAAGTTGTACTCTATATCACCGAGGCGTCTTTTGAAGTATCGGCTCAGTTCTTGAAAAAGAACTCCGAAGTTAAGCGTGCTTAAAGGGGAGTAGTACTGGGATGGATGACCTCCCGGTAAGTCCTCCATTCTGGTGCCAATCACTGTTAGAAAGGGACAAAATCGAGAGGCCGGTAGGCCAAAGCGGACAATACATCGACGGTATAGAGTACGGGACGTGACAGAATGGTATCAAAGCTATACCCCAACCGGAAGTGTGGGAACTTAGTGCCATGCAGGGCAAAGTGCTATGCTATGGGAGCCACCTCTTGAGTCCGTAATGGAGCAAAGTGCTACATAGTGGGAGCCGCCTCTTGAGCCTGTAGGGGCCACCTCTAGAGTCCTACCTACTTGTGGGCTTGATTGCGTGCTATATGTGCCCAGCGACGAGGACGTCGCCTATATAAGAGAGGTAGATTGTAACAACATCAAATATAGCTAAGTTGTACTATATATCACCGAGGCGCCTTTTCATGTATCGGCTCAGTTCTTGAAAAGAACTCCGAAGTTAAGCGTACTTAATGGGGAGTAGTACTGGAATGGGTGACCTGCCCGGGAAGTCCTCCATTCTGGAGCCGATCACTGTTAGAAAGGGATAAAACCGTAAGGCCGGTAGGCCAAAGCAGATAATACCTCGACGATATATAGTATTGGGCGTGACAGAATGGTATCAGAGCTATACCCCAGCCGAAAGTGTAGGAACTAAGTGACATGCAGAGTAAAGCGCTATGCTATGGGAGCCACCTCTTGAGTCCGTAATGGAGCAAAGTACTATATAGTGGGAGCCACCTCTTGAGCCTGTAGGGGCCACCTCTATAGTCCTACCTACTTGGGGGCTTGATTGCGTGCTATATGTGTCTAGCGACGAGGACGTCACCTATATAAGAGAGGTAGATTGTAACACCCTCAAATATAGCTAAGTTGTACTCTATATCACCGAGGCACCTTTTGAAGTATCGGCTCAATTCTCGAAAAAAAACTCCGAAGTTAAGCGTGCTTAATGGGGAGTAGTACTAGGATGGGTGACCTCCCGGGAAGTCCCCCATTCTGGAGCCTATTACTGTTAGAAAGGGACAAAACCGTAAGGCCGGTAGGCCAAAGCGGATAATACCTCGATGATATAGAGTATGGGCCGTGACAGAATGATATCAGAGCTATACCCCAGCCGGAAGTGTAGGAACTAAGTGCCATGCAGGGCAAAGTGCTACGCTATGGGAGCCACCTCTTGAGTCCGTAAGGGTGCAAAGTGCTACATAGTGGGAGCCACCTCTTGAGCTGTAGGGGCCACCTCTAGAGCCCAACCTGCTTGGGGACTTGATTGCGTGCTATATGTGCCCAGCGACAAGGACGTCGCCTATATAAGAGGGGTAGATTATAACACCCTCAAATATATCTAAGTTGTACTCTATATCACCGAGGCATCTTTTGAAGTATCGGCTCAGTTCTTGAAAAAGAACTCCGAAGTTAAGCGTGCTTAAAGGGGAGTAGTACTGGGATGGGTGACCTCCTGGTAAGTCCTCCATTCTGGTGCCAATCATTGTTAGAATGGGACAAAATCGAGAGGCCGGTAGGCCAAAGCAGACAATACCTCGACGTTATAGAGTACGGGACGTGGCAGAATGGTATTAGAGCTATACCCCAGCCGGAAGTGTAGGAACTAAGTGCCATGCAGGGAAAAGTGCTATGCTATGGGAGCCACCTCTTGAGTCCGTAATGGAGCAAAGTGCTACATAGTGGGAGCCACCTCTTGAGCCTGTAGGGGTCACCTCTTGAGCCTATAGGGGCCACCACTAGAGTCCTACCTACTTGGGGGCTTGATTGCGTGCTATGTGTGCCCAGCGACGAGGACGTCGCCTATATAAGAGAGGTAGATTGTAAAACCCTCAAATATATCTAAGTTGTACTCTATATCACCGAGGCGCCTTTTGAATTATCGGCTCAGTTCTTGAAAAGAACTCCGAAGTTAAGCGTGCTTAATGGGGAGTAGTACTGGGATGGGTGGACCTGCCCGGGAAGTCCTCCATTCTGGAGCCGATCACTGTTAGAAAGGGACAAAACCGTAAGGCCGGTAGGCCAAAGTAGATAATATCTCGACGATATATAGTATGGGACATGACAGAATGGTATCAGAGCTATACCCTAGCCGGAAGTGTGGGAACTAAGTGCCATGCAGGGCAAAGTGCTACGCTATGGAAGCCACCTCTTGAGTCCGTAATGGAGCAAAGTGTTACATAGTGGGAGCCACCTCTTGAGTCTGTAGGGGCCACCTCTAGAGTCCTATCTGCTTGGGGGCTTGATTGTGTGCTATATATGCCCAGCGACGAGGACATCGCCTATATAAGAGGGGTAGATTGTAACACCCTCAAATATAGCTAAGTTGTACTCTATATCTCCGAGGCACCTTTTGAAGTATCGGCACAGTTCTTGAAAAAGAACTTCGAAGTTAAGCGTGCTTAATGGGGAGTAGTACTAGGATGGGTGACCTCCCGGGAAGTCCTCCATTCTGGAGCCGATCACTGTTAGAAAGTGACAAAACCGTGACGCCGGTAGGTCAAAACGGACAATACCTCGATGGTATAGAGTACGGGACGTGATAGAATAATATCGGAGCTATACCCCAGTCGAAAGTGGGGGAACTAAGTGCCATGTAGGGCAAAGTGCTATGCTACGGGAGCCACCTCTTGAGTCTGTAATGGAGCAAAGAGCTACATAGTGGGAGCCACCTCTTGATCCTATAGGGGCCTCCTCTTGAGTGCTACCAGTTTGGGGGCTTGATTGCTTGCTATATATGCCCAGCGACGAGGACGTCGCCTATATAAGAGGGATAGATTGTAACACCCTCAAATATAGCTATGTTGTACTCTATATCACCGAGGTGCCTTTTGAAGTATCAGCTCAGTTCTTGAAAAAGAACTCCGAAGTTAAGCGTGCTTAAAGGGAAGTAGTACTGGGATGGGTGACCTCCGGGGAAGTCCTCCATTCTGGAGCCGATCACTGTTAGAAAGTGACAAAACCGTGACGCCGGTAGGTCAAAACGGACAATACCTCGATGGTATAGAGTACGGGACGTGATAGAATAATATCGGAGCTATACCCCAGTCGAAAGTGGGGGAACTAAGTGCCATGTAGGGCAAAGTGCTACGCTATGGGAGCCACCTCTTGAGTCCGTAATGGAGCAAAGTGCTATATAGTGGGAGCCACCTCTTGAGCCTGTAGGGGCCACCTCTAGAGTCCTACCTGCCTGGGGGCTTGATTGCGTGCTATATGTGCCCAGCGACGAGGACATCGCCTATATAAGAGGGGTAGATTGTAACACCCTCAAATATAGCTAAGTTGTATTCTATATCACCAAGACGCCTTCTGAAGTATCAGCTCAGTTCTTAAAAAGAAGTCCGAAGTTAAGCGTGCTTAATGGGGAGTAGTACTGGGATGGGTGACCTGCCCGGGAAGTCCTCCATTCTGGAGCCGATCACTGTTCGAAAGGGACAAAACTGTGAAGTCGGTAGGGGAAAGCAGACAATACCTCGACGATATAGAGTACGGGATGTGATAGAGTGGTATCAGAGCTATACCCCAGTCGGAAGTGTGGGAACTAAGTGCGATGCAGCGTAAAGTGCTACGCTATGGGAGCCACCTCTTGAGTCCGTATACCTCGACGATATAGAGTATGGGATGTGATAGAGTGGTATCAGAGCTATACCCTAGTCGGAAGTGTGGGAACCAAGTGCCATGCAGGGTAAAGTGCTACGCTATGATAGCCACCTCTTGAGTCCGTAATGGAGCAAAGTGCTACATAGTGGGAGCCACCTCTTGACCCTGTAGGGGCCACCTCTAGAGTCCTACCTGTCTGGGGGCTTGTTTGCGTGCTATATGTACCCAGCGACGAGGACGTCGCCTATATAAGAGGGGTAGATTGTAACACTCTCAAATATTGCTAAGTTGTACTTTATATCACCGAGGCGCCTTTTGAAGTATTGGCTCAGTTATTGAAAAAGAACTCCGAAGTTAAGCGTGCTTAAAGGGGAGTAGTACTGGGATGGGTGACCTCCCGGTAAGTCCTCCATTCTGGTGCCAATCACTATTAGAAAGGGATAAAATCGAGAGGCCGGTAGGCCAAAGCGGACAATACCTCGACGGTATAGAGTACGTGACGTGACAGAATGGTCTCAGAGCTATACCCCAGCCGGAAGTGTGGGAACTAAGTGCCATGCAGGGTAAAGTGCTACGCTATGGGAGCCACCTCTTGAGTCCGTAATGGAGCAAAGTGCTACATAGTGGGAGCCACCTCTTGAGCCTGTAGGGGCCACCTCTAGAGTCCTACCTGCTTGGGGGCTTGATTGCGTGCTATATGTGCCCAACGACGAGGACGTCGCCTATATATGAGAGGTAGATTGTAACACCCTCAAATATAGCTAAGTTGTACTCTATATCACCGAGGCGCCTTTTGAAGTATCGGCTCAGTTCTTGAAAAGAACTCCGAAGTTAAGCGTGCTTAATAGAGAGTAGTACTGGGATGGGTGACCTGCCCGGGAAGTCCTCCATTCTGGAGCCGATCACTGTTAGAAGGGGACAAAACCGTAAGCCTGGTAGGCCAAAGCGGATAATACCTCGACGATATACAGTATGGGGCGTGACAGAATGGTATCAGAGCTATACCCTAGCCGGAAGTGTGGGAACTAAGTGCCATGCAGGACAAAGTGTTACGCTATGGGAGACACCTCTTGAGTCCGTAATGGAGTAAAGTGCTACATAGTGGGAGCCACCTCTAGAGCCTGTAGGGGCCACCTCTAGAGTCCTATCCGCTTGGGGGCTTGATTGCGTGCTATATATGGCCATCGACGAGGACATCGCCTATATAAGAGGGGTAGATTGTAACACCCTCAAATATAGCTAAGTTGTACTCTATATCACCGAGACGCCTTTTGAAGTATCGGCCAAAGCGGACAATACCTCGACGATATAGTTTATGGGGCGTGGCAGAATGGTATCAGAGCTATACCCCAGCCGAAAGTGTGAGAACTAAGTGCCATGCAGGGAAAAGTGCTACGCTACGGGAGCCACCTCTTGAGTCTGTAATGGAGCAAAGTGCTACATAGTGGGAGCCACCTCTTGATCCTATAGGGCCCTCATCTAGTGTCCTTCCTGCTTGGGGGCTTGATTGCGTGCTATATGTGCCCAGCGACGAGGACATCGCCTATATAAGAGGGGTAGATTGTAACACCCTCAAATATAGCTAAGTTGTACTCTATATCACCGAGGTGCCTTTTGAAGTATCGGCTCAGTTCTTGAAAAAGAACTCCGAAGTTAAGCGTGCTTAAAGGGGAGTAGTACTGGGATGGGTGACCTCCGGGGGAGTCCTCCATTCTGGAGCCGATCACTGTTAGAAAGTGACAAAACCATGACGCCGGTAGGCCAAAGCGGACAATACCTCGACGGTATAGAGTACGGGACGTGATAGAATGATATCAGAGCTATACCTCAGCCGGAAGTGTGGGAACTAAGTGCCATGCAGGGCAAAGTGGTACGCTATGGGAGCCACCTCTTGAGTCCGTAATGAAGCAAAGTGCTACATAGTGGGAGCCACCTCTTGAGCCTGTAGGGGCCACCTCTAGAGTCCTACCTGCCTGGGGGCTTGATTGCATGCTATATGTGCCCAGCGACGAGGATGTCGCCTATATAAGAGGGGTAGATTGTAACACCCTCAAATATAGCTAAGTTGTACTCTATATCACCGAGACGCCTTCTGAAGTATCGGCTCAATTCTTAAAAAGAATTCCGAAGTTAAGCATGCTTAATGGGGAGTAGTATAGGGATGGGTGACCTGCCCGGGAAGTCCTCCATTCTGGAGCCGATCAATGTTCGAAAGGGACAAAACCGTGAAGCCGGTAGGGCAAAGCGAATAATACCTCGACGGTATAGAGTGCGGGATGTGATAGAATGGTATCAGAGCTATACCCGAGTCGGAAGTGTGGGAACTAAGTGCCATGCAGGGTAAAATGCTATGCTATGGGAGCCACCTCTTGAGTCTGTAATGGAGCAAAGTGCTACATAGTGGGAGCCACCTCTTGAGCCTGTAGGGGCCACCTCTAGAGTGCTACCTATCTGGGGGCCTGATTACGTGCTATATGTGCCCAGCGACGAGGATGTCGCCTATATAAGAGGGGTAAATTGTAACACCCTCAAATATAGCTAAGTTATACTCTATATCACCGAGGCGCCTTTTGAAGTATCGGCTCAGTTCTTGAAAAGAGCTCTGAAGTTAAGCGTGCTTAAAGGGGAGTAGTACTGGGATGGGTGACCTGCCCGGGAAGTCCTCTATTATGGAGCCGATCACTGTTAGAAAGGCACAAAACCGTAAGGCCGGTAGGCCAAAGCGGACAATACCTCGACGATATAGAGTATGGGACGTGACAGAATGGTATCAGAGCTATACCCCAGCCGGAAGTATGGGAACTAAGTGCCATGTAGGGCAAAGTGCTACGCTATGGGAGCCACCTCTTGAGTCCGTAATGGAGTAAAGTGCTACATAGTGGGAGCCACCTCTTGAGCCTGTAGGGGCAACCTCTAGAGTCCTATCTGCTTGGGGGTTTGATTGCGTGCTATATATGCCCAGCGACGAGGACATCGCCTATATAAGAGGGGTAGATTGTAACACCCTCAAATATAGCTAAGTTGTACTCTATATCACCGAGGCGCCGTTTGAAGTATCGGCACAGTTCTTGAAAAAGAACTCCGAAGTTAAGCGTGCTTAATGGGGAGTAGTATTAGGATGGGTCACCTCCCGGGAAGTCCCCCATTCTGGAGCCGATTACTATTAGAAATGGACAAAACCGTAAGGCTGGTAGGCCAAAGCGGATAATACCTCGACGATATAGAGTATGGGGCGTGACAGAATGGTATCAGAGCTATACCCCAGTCGAAAGTGTGGGAACTAAGTGCCATGCAGGGTAAAGTGCTACGCTACGGGAGCCACCTCTTGAGTCTGTAATGGAGCAAAGTGCTACATAGTGGGAGCCACCTCTTGATCCTATAGGGGCCTCCTCTAGAGTCCTACCTGCTTGGGGGCTTGATTGCATGCTATATGTGCCCAGCGACGAGGACGTCGCCTATATAAGAGGGGTAGATTGTAACACCCTCAATTGTAGCTAAGTTGTACTCTATATCACCGAGGTGCCTTTTGAAGTATCGGCTCAGTTCTTGAAAAAGAACTCCGAAGTTAAGCGTGCTTAATGGGGAGTAGTACTGGGATAGGTGACCTCCGGGGGAGTCCTCCATTTTGGAGCCGATCACTGTTAGAAAGTGACAAAACCATGACGCCGGTAGGCCAAAGCGGACAATACCTCGACGGTATAGAGTACGGGACGTGATAGAATGATATCAGAGCTATACCTCAGCCGGAAGTGTGGGCACTAAGTGCCATGCAGGGCAAAGTGGTACGCTATGGGAGCCACCTCTTGAGTCCGTAATGAAGCAAAGTGCTACATAGTGGGAGCCACCTCTTGAGCCTGTAGGGGCCACCTCTAGAGTCCTACCTGCCTGGGGGCTTGATTGCATGCTATATGTGCCCAGCGACGAGGATGTTGCCTATATAAGAGGGGTAGATTGTAACACCCTCAAATATAGCTAAGTTGTACTCTATATCACCGAGACGCCTTCTGAAGTATCGGCTCAATTTTTAAAAAGAATTCCGAAGTTAAGCATGCTTAATGGGGAGTAGTATAGGGATGGGTGACCTGCCCGGGAAGTCCTCCATTCTAGAGCCGATCAATGTTCGAAAGGGATAAAACCGTGAAGCCGGTAGGGCAAAGCGGATAATACCTCGACGGTATAGAGTACGGGATGTGATAGAATGGTATCAGAGCTATACCCGAGTCGGAAGTGTGGGAACTAAGTGCCATGCAGGGCAAAGTGCTACGCTATGGGAGCCACCTCTTGAGTCCGTAATGGAGCAAAGTGCTACATAGTGGGAGCCACCTCTTGTGCCTGTAGGCGCCACCTCTAGAGTCCTACCTATCTGGGGGCCTGATTACGTGCTATATGTGCCCAGTGACGAGGACGTCGCCTATATAAGAGGGGTAAATTGTAACACCCTCAAATATAGCTAAGTTATACTCTATATCACCGAGGCGCCTTTTGAAGTATCGGCTTAGTTCTTGGAAAGAAGTCCGAAGTTAAGCGTGCTTAATGGGGAGTAGTACTGGGATGGGTGACCTGCCCGGGAAGTCCTCCATTCTGGAGCCGATCACTGTTAGAAAGGCACAAAACCGTAAGGCCGGTAGGCCAAAGCGGACAATACCTCGACGATATAGAGTATGGACGTGACAGAATGGTATCAGAGCTATACCCCAACCGGAAGTGTGGGAACTAAGTGTCATGCAGGGTAAAGTGCTACGCTATTGGAGCCACCTCTTGAGTCCGTAATGGAGCAAAGTGCTACATAGTGGGAGCCACCTCTTGAGCATGTAGGGGCAACCTCTAGAGTCCTATCTGCTTGGGGGTTTGATTGCGTGCTATATATGCCCAGCGACGAGGACATCGCCTATATAAGAGGGGTAGATTGTAACACCCTCAAATATAGCTAAGTTGTACTCTATATCACCGAGGCGCCTTTTGAAGTATCGGCACAGTTCTTGAAAAAGAACTCCGAAGTTAAGCGTGCTCAATGGGGAGTAGTATTAGGATGGGTGACCTCCGGGGAAGTCCCCCATTCTGGAGCCGATTACTATTAGAAATGGACAAAACCGTAAGGCTGGTAGGCCAAAGCGGACAATACCTCGACGATATAGAGTATGGGGCGTGACAGAATGGTATCAGAGCTATACCCCAGTCGAAAGTGTGGGAACTAAGTGCCATGCAGCGTAAAGTGCTACGCTACGGGAGCCACCTCTTGAGTCTGTAATGGAGTAAAGTGCTACATAGTGGGAGCCACCTCTTGATCCTATAGGGGTCTCCTCTAGAGTCCTACCTGCTTGGGGGCTTGATTGCATGCTATATGTGCCCAGCGACGAGGACGTCGCCTATATAAGAGGGGTAGATTGTAACACCCTCAAATATAGCTAAGTTGTACTCTATATCACCGAGGTGCCTTTTGAAGTATCAGCTCAGTTCTTGAAAAAGAACTCCGAAGTTAAGCGTGCTTAAAGAGGAGTAGTACTGGGATTGGTGACCTCCGGGGGAGTCCTCCATTCTGGAGCCGATCACTGTTAGAAAGTGACAAAACCGTGACGCCGGTAGGCCAAAGCGGACAATACCTCGACGGTATAGAGTACGGGACGTGATAGAATGATATCAGAGCTATATCCCAGCCGGAAGTGTGGGAACTAAGTGCCATGCAGGGTAAAGTGCTACACTAAGGGAGCCACCTCTTGAGTCCGTAATGGAGGAAAGTGCTACATAGTGGGAGCCACCTCTTGACCCTGTAGGGGCCACCTCTAGAGTCCTACCTGCCTGGGGGCTTGATTGCGTGCTATATGTGCCCAGCGACGAGGACGTCGCCTATATAAGAGGGGTAGATTGTAACACCCTCAAATATAGCTAAGTTGTACTCTATATCACCGAGGCGTCTTTTGAAGTATCGGCTCAGTTCTTGAAAAAGAACTCCGAAGTTAAGCGTGCTTAAAGGGGAGTAGTACTGGGATGGGTGACCTCCCGGTAAGTCCTCCATTCTGGTGCCAATCAGTGTTAGAAAGGGACAAAATCGAGAGGCCGGTAGGCCAAAGCGGACAATACATCGACGGTATAGAGTACGGGACGTGACGGAATGGTATCAGAGCTATACCCTAGTCGGAAGTGTGGGAACTAAGTGCCATGCAGGGCAAAGTGCTATGCTATGGGAGCCACCTCTTGAGTCCGTAATGGAACAAAGTGCTACATAGTGGGAGCCACCTCTTGAGCCTGTAGGGGCCTCCTCTAGAGTCCTACCTGCCTGGGGGCTTGGTTGCGTGCTATATGTGCCCAGCGACGAGGACGTCACCTATATAAGAGGGGTAGATTGTAACACCCTCAAATATAGTTAAGTTGTACTCTATATCACCGAGACACCTTTTGAAGTATCGGCTTATTTCTTGGAAAGAAGTCCGAAGTTAAGCGTGCTTAATGGGGAGTAGTATTGAGATGGGTGACCTGCCCGGGAAGTCCTCCATTCTGAAGCCGATCACTGTTCGAAAGGGACAAAACCGTGAAGCCGGTAGGGCAAAGCGGACAATATCTCGACGGTATAGAGTACGGGATGTGATAAAATGGTATAAGAACTATACCCCAGTCGGAAGTGTGGGAACTAAGTGCCATGCAGGGCAAAGTGCTACGCCATGGGGGCCACCTCTTGAGTCTGTAATGGAGCAAAGTGATATATAGTGGGAGCCACCTCGTGAGCCTGTAGGGGCCACCTCTAGAGTCCTACCTGTCTAGGGGCTTCATTGCGTGCTATATGTGCCCAGCGACGAGGACGTCGCCTATATAAGAGGGGTAGATTGCAACACCCTCAAATATAGCTAAGTTGTACTCTATATCACCGAGGCACCTTTTGAAGTATCGGCTTAGTTCTTGAAAAAGAACTCCGAAGTTAAGCGTGCTTGAAGGGGAGTAGTACTGGGATGGGTGATCTCCCGGTAAGTCCTCCATTCTGGTGCCAATCACTGTTAGATAGGGACAAAACCGAGAGGCTGGTAGGCCAAAGTGGACAATACCTCGACGGTATAGAGTACGGGACGTGACAGAATGGTATTAGAGCTATACCCCAGCCGGAAGTGTAGGAACTAAGTGCCATGCAGGGCAAAGTGCTACGCTATGGGAGCCACCTCTTGAGTCCGTAATGGAGCAAAGTGCTACAAAGTGGGAGCCACCTCTTTAGCCTGTAGGGGCCACCTCTAGAGTCCTACATGCTTGGGGGCTTGATTGTGTGCTATATGTGCCCAGCGACGAGGACGTCGCCTATATAAGAGAGGTAGATTGTAACACCCTCAAATATCGCTAAGTTGTACTCTATATCACCGAGGCGCCTTTTGAAGTATCGGCTCAGTTCTTGAAAAGGACTCCAAAGTTAAGCGTGCTTAATGGGGAGTAGTACTGGGATGGGTGACCTGCCCGGGAAGTCCTCCATTCTGGAGCCGATCACTGTTAGAAAGGGACAAATCCGTAAGGGCGGTAGGCCAAAGTGGATAATACCTCGACGATATAGAGTATGAGGCGTGACAGAATGGTATCAGAGCTATACCCCAGCCAGAAGTGTGGGAACTAAGTGCCATGCAGCGTGACAGAATGGTATCAGAGCTATACCCCAGCCAGAAGTGTGGGAACTAAGTGCCATGCAGGGCAAAGTGCTAGGCTATGGGAGCCACCTCTTGAGTCCGTAATGGAGCAAAGTGCTATATAGTAGGAGCCACCTCTTGAGCCTGTAGGGGCCACATCTAGAGTTCTATCTGCTTGGGGGCTTGATTACGTGCTATATATGCCCAGCGACGAGGACATCGCCTATATAAGTGGGGTAGATTGTAACACCCTCAAATATAGCTATGTTGTACTCTATAGAGCCGATTACTATTAGAAAGGGACAAAACCGTAAGGCTGGTAGGCCAAAGCGGACAATACCTCAACGATATAGTGTATGGGGTGTGACAGAATGGTATCAGAGCTATACCCCACCCAAAAGTGTGGGAACTAAGTGCCATGCAGGGTAAAGTGCTACGCTACGGGAGCCACCTCTTGAGTCTGTAATAGAGCAAAGTGTTACATAGTGGGAGCCACCTCTTGATCCTATAGGGGCCTCCTCTAGAGTCCTACCTGTTTGGGGGTTTGATTGCGTGCTATATGTGCCTAGCGACGAGGACGTCGCCTATATAAGAGGGGTAGATTGTAACACCCTCAAATATAGTTAAGTTGTACTCTATATCACCGTGGTGCCTTTTGAAGTATCGGCTCAGTTCTTGAAAAAGAACTCCGAAGTTAAGCGTGCTTAAAGGGGAGTAGTACTAGGATGGGTGACCTCCCGGTAAGTCCTCCATTCTGGTGCCAATCACTGTTCGAAATGGACAAAACTGTGAAGCCGGTAGGGCAAAGCGAACAATACCTCGACTGTATAGAGTACGGGATGTGATAGAATGGTATCAGAGCTATACCCTAGTCGGAAGTGTGGGAACTAAGTGCCATGCAGGGCAAAGTGCTACGCTATGGGAGCCACCTCTTGAGTCCGTAATGGAACAAAGTGCTACATAGTGGGAGCCACCTCTTGAGCCTATAGGGGCCACCTCTACAGTCCTACCTGCCTGGGGGCTTGATTGCGTGCTATATGTGCCCAGCGACAAGGACGTCGCTTATATAAGAGGGGTAGATTTTAACACCCTCAAATATAGCTAAGTTATACTCTATATCACCGAGGCGCCTTTTGAAGTATCGGCTCAGTTCTTGAAAAGAACTCTGAAGTTAAGCGTGTTTAATGGGAAGTAGTACTGGGATGGGTGACCTGCTTGGGAAGTCCTCCATTCTGGAGCCGATCACTGTTAGAAAGGGACGAAAACGTAAGGCCGGTAGGCCAAAGAGGACAATACCTCGACGATATAGAGTATGGGACGATATAAAGTAATGGAGCAAAGTGCTACATAGTGGGAGCCACCTCAGGAGCCTGTAGGGGCCACCTCTAGAGTCCTACCTACTTGAGGGCTTGATTCCGTGCTATATATACCCAGCGACGAGGACGTCGCCTATACAAGAGGGGTAGATTGTAACATCCTCAAATATAGCTAAGTTGTACTCTATATCACCGAGACGCCTTTTGAAGTATCGGCTCAGTTCTTGAAAAGAACTCTGAAGTTAAGCGTGCTTAATGGGGAGTAGTACTAGGATGGGTGACCTCCTGGGAAGTCACCTGTTCTGGAGGCGATTACTGTTAGAAAGGGACAAAACCGTAAGGCCGGTAGGCTAAAGCGGACAATACCTCGACGATATGGGACGTGACAGAATGGTATCAGAGCTATACCCCAGCCGGAAGTGTGAGAACTAAGTGTCATGCAGGGCAAAGCGCTACGCTATGAGAGCCGCCTCTTGAGTCCGTAATGGAGCAAAGTGCTACATAGTGGGAGCAACCTCTTGATCCTGTAGGGGCCTCCTATAGAGTCCTACCTGCTCTGGGGCTTAATTGCATGCAATATGTGCCCAGCGACGATGACGTCGCCAATATAAGAGGGGTAGATTGTAACACCCTCAAATATAGCTAAGTTGTACTTTATATCACCAAGGCGCCTTTTGAAGTATCGGCTCAATTTTTGAAAAAGAACTCCGAAGTAAAGTGTGCTTAAAGGGGAGTAGTACTGGGGTGGGTGACCTCCCGGGAAGTCCTCCATTATGGAGCCGATCACTGTTAGAAAGGGACAAAACTGTGAGGGAGGTAGGCCAAAGCGGACAATACCTCGACTGTATAGAGTACGGGACGTGACAGAATGGTATCAGAGCTATACCCCAGCCGAAAGGATGGGAACTAAGTGTCATGCAGGGTAAAGTGCTACGCTATTGGAGCCACCTCTTGAGTCCGTAATGGAGCAAAGTGATACATAGTGGGAGCCACCACTTGAGCCTGTAGGGGTCACCTCTAGAGTCTTACCTGCCTGGGGGCTTGATTGCGTGTTATATATGCCCAGCGACGAGGACGTCGCCTATATAAGAGGGGTAGATTGTAACACCATCAAATATAGCTAAGTTGTACTCTATATCAACGAGGCGCCTTTTGAAGTATCGGCTCAGTTCTTGAAAAGAACTCCGAAGTTAAGCGTGCTTAATGGGGAGTAGTACTGGGATGGGTGACGTGCCTGGGAAGTCCTCCATTCTGGAGCCGATTAATGTTATAAAGGGATAAAATCGTGAGGCCGGTAGGCCAAAGTGGACAATACCTCGACGGTATAGAGTACGGGACGTGAGAGAATGGTATCAGAGCTATACCCCAGCCAGAAGTGTGGGAACTAAGTGCCATGCAGGGTAATGTGCTACACTATGGGAGCCACCTCTTGAGTCCGTAATGGAGCAAAGCGCTACATAGTGGGAGCCACCTCTTGAGCTTGTAGGGGCCACCTCTAGAGTCCTACCTGCCTGGGGGCTTGATTGCGTGCAATATGTGCCTAGTGACGAGGACGTCACCTATATAAGAGGGGTAGATTGTAACACCCTCAAATATAGCTAAGTTGTACTCTACATCACCGAGGCGCCTTTTGAAGTATCGACTCAGTTCTTCCAAAGAACTCCGAAGTTAAGCGTGCTTAATATGGAGTAGTACTGGGATGGGTGACCTGCCCGGGAAGTCCTCCATTCTAGAGCCGATCACTGTTAGAAAGGGACAAAATCGTAAGGCCGGTAGGCCAAAGTGGACAATACCTCGACGATATAGAGTATGGAGCGTGACAGAATGGTATCAGAGCTATACCCTAGCCGGAAGTGTGGGAACTAAGTGCCATGCAGGACAAAGTGTTACGCTATGGGAGACACCTCTTGAGTCCGTAATGGAGTAAAGTGCTACATAGTGGGAGCCACCTCTAGAGCCTGTAGGGGCCACCTCTAGAGTCCTATCTGCTTGGGGGCTTGATTGCGCGCTATATATGGCCATCGACGAGGACATCGCCTATATAAGAGGGGTAGATTGTAACACCCTCAAATATAGCTAAGTTGTACTCTATATCACCGAGACGCCTTTTGAAGTATCGGCCAAAGCGGACAATACCTCGACGATATAGTTTATGGGGCGTGGCAGAATGGTATCAGAGCTTTACCCCAGCCGAAAGTGTGAGAACTAAGTGCCATGCAGGGAAAAGTGCTACGCTACGGGAGCCACCTCTTGAGTCTGTAATGGAGCAAAGTGCTACATAGTGGGAGCCACCTCTTGATCCTATAGGGCCCTCATCTAGAGTCCTTCCTGCTTGGGGGCTTGATTGCGTGCTATATGTGCCCAGCGACGAGGACATCGCCTATATAAGAGGGGTAGATTGTAACACCCTCAAATATAGCTAAGTTGTACTCTATATCACCGAGGTGCCTTTTGAAGTATCGGCTCAGTTCTTGAAAAAGAACTCCGAAGTTAAGCGTGCTTAAAGGGTAGTAGTACTGGGATGGGTGACCTCCGGGGGAGTCCTCCATTCTGGAGCCGATCACTGTTAGAAAGTGACAAAACCATGACGCCGGTAGGCCAAAGCGGACAATACCTAGACGGTATAGAGTACGGGACGTGATAGAATGATATCAGAGCTATACGTCAACCGGAAGTGTGGGAACTAAGTGCCATGCAGGGCAAAGTGGTACGCTATGGGAGCCACCTCTTGAGTCCGTAATGAAGTAAAGTGCTACATAGTGGGAGCCACCTCTTGAGCCTGTAGGGGCCACCTCTAGAGTCCTACCTGCCTGGGGGCTTGATTGCATGCTATATGTGCCCAGCGACGAGGATGTCGCCTATATAAGAGGGGTAGATTGTAACACCCTCAAATATAGCTAAGTTGTACTCTATATCACCGAGACGCCTTCTGAAGTATCGGCTCAATTCTTAAAAAGAATTCCGAAGTTAAGCGTGCTTAATGGGGAGTAGTATAGGGATGGGTGACCTGCCCGGGAAGTCCTCCATTCTGGAGCCGATCAATGTTCGAAAGGGACAAAACCGTGAAGCCGGTAGGGCAAAGCGGATAATACCTCGACGGTATAGAGTACGGGATGTGATAGAATGGTATCAGAGCTATACCTGAGTCGGAAGTGTGGGAACTAAGTGCCATGCAGGGCAAAGTGCTACGCTATGGGAGCCACCTCTTGAGTCCGTAATGGAGCAAAGTGCTACATAGTGGGAGCCACCTCTTGAGCCTGTAGGGGCCACCTCTAGAGTCCTACCTATCTGGGGGCCTGATTACGTGCTATATGTGCCCAGCGACGAGGACGTCGCCTATATAAGAGGGGTAAATTGTATCACCCTCAAATATAGCTAAGTTATACTCAATATCATCGATGCGCCTTTTGAAGTATCGGCTCAATTTTTGAAAAGAACTCTGAAGTTAAGCGTGCTTAATGGGGAGTAGTACTGGGATGGGTGACCTGCCCGGGAAGTCCTCCATTCTGGAGCCGATCACTGTTAGAAAGGCACAAAACCGTAAAGCCGGTAGGCCAAAGCGGACAATACCTCGACGATATAGAGTATGGGACGTGACAGAATGGTATCAGAGCTATACCCCAGCCGGAAGTGTGGGAACTAAGTGTCATGTAGGGCAAAGTGCTACGCTATGGGAGCCACCTCTTGAGTCCGTAATGGAGCAAAGTGCTACATAGTGGGAGCCACCTCTTGAGCCTATAGGGGCAACCTCTAGAGTCCTATCTGCTTGGGGGTTTGATTGCGTGCTATATATGCCCAGCGACGAGGACATCGCCTATATAAGAGGGGTAGATTGTAACACCCTCAAATATAGCTAAGTTGTACTCTATATCAACGAGGCGCCTTTTGAAGTATCCGCACAGTTCTTGAAAAAGAACTCCGAAGTTAAGCGTGCTTAATGGGGAGTAGTATTAGGATGGGTGACCTCCCGGGAAGTCCCCCATTCTGGAGCCGATTACTATTAGAAATGGACAAAACCGTAAGGCTGGTAGGCCAAAGCGGACAATACCTCGACGATATAGAGTATGGGGCGTGACAGAATGGTATCAGAGCTATACCCCAGTCGAAAGTGTGGGAACTAAGTGCCATGCAGGGTAAAGTGCTACGCTACGGGAGCCACTTCTTGAGTCTGTAATGGAGCAAAGTGCTACATAGTGGGAGCCACCTCTTGATCCTATAGGGGCCTCCTCTAGAGTCCTACCTGCTTGGGGGCTTGATTGCATGCTATATGTGCCCAGCGACGAGGACGTCGCCTATATAAGAGGGGTAGATTGTAACACCCTCAAATATAGCTAAGTTGTACTCTATATCACCGAGGTGCCTTTTGAAGTATCGGCTCAGTTCTTGAAAAAGAACTCCGAAGTTAAGCGTGCTTAAAGGGGAGTAGTACTGGGATGGGTGACATCCGGGGGAGTCCTCCATTCTGGAGCCGATCACTGTTAGAAAGTGGCAAAACCATGACGCCGGTAGGCCAAAGCGGACAATACCTCGACGGTATAGAGTACGGGACGTGATAGAATGATATCAGAGCTATACCTCAGCCGGAAGTGTGGGAACTAAGTGCCATGCAGGGCAAAGTGGTACGCTATGGGAGCCACCTCTTGAGTCCGTAATGAAGTAAAGTGCTACATAGTGGGAGCCACCTCTTGAGCCTGTAGGGGCTACCTCTAGAGTCCTACCTGCCTGGGGGCTTGATTGCATGCTATATGTGCCCAGCGACGAGGATGTCGCCTATACAAGAGGGGTAGATTGTAACACCCTCAAATATAGCTAAGTTGTACTCTATATCACCGAGACGCCTTCTGAAGTATCGGCTCAATTCTTAAAAAGAATTCCGAAGTTAAGCGTGCTTAATAGGGAGTAGTATAGGGAAGGGTGACCTACCCGGGAAGTCCTCCATTCTGGAGCCGATCAATGTTCGAAAGGGACAAAATCGTGAAGCCGGTAGGGCAAAGCGGATAATACCTCGACGGTATAGAGTACGGGATGTGATAGAATGGTATCAGAGCTATACCCGAGTCGGAAGTGTGGGAACTAAGTGCCATGCAGGGCAAAGTGCTACGCTATGGGAGCCACCTCTTGAGTCCGTAATAGAGCAAAGTGCTACATAGTGGGAGCCACCTCTTGAGCCTGTAGGGGCCACCTCTAGAGTCCTACCTATCTGGGGGCCTGATTACGTGCTATATGTGCCCAGCGACGAGGACGTCGCCTATATAAGAGGGGTAAATTGTAACACCCTGAAATATAGCAAAGTTATACTCTATATCACCGAGGCGCCTTTTGAAGTATCGGCTTAGTTCTTGGAAAGAAGTCCGAAGTTAAGCGTGCTTAATGGGGAGTAGTACTGGGATGGGTGACCTGCCCGGGAAGTCCTCCATTCTGGAGCCGATCACTGTTAGAAAGGCACAAAACCGTAAGGCCGGTAGGCCAAAGCGGACAATACCTCGACGATATAGAGTATGGGACGTGACATAATGGTATCAGAGCTATACCCCAGCCGGAAGTGTGGGAACTAAGTGCCATGTAGGGCAAAGTGCTAGGCTATGGGAGCCACCTCTTGAGTCCGTAATGGAGCAAAGTGCTACATAGTGGGAGCCACCTCTTGAGCCTGTAGGGACAACCTCTAGAGTCCTATCTGCTTGGGGGCTTGATTGCGTGCTATATATGCCCAGCGACGAGGACATCGCCTATATAAGAGGGGTAGATTGTAACACCCTCAAATATAGCTAAGTTGTACTCTATATCACCGAGGCGTCTTTTGAAGTATCGGCACAGTTCTTGAAAAAGAACTCCGAAGTTAAGCGTGCTTAATGGGGAGTAGTATTAGGATGGGTGACCTCCCGGGAAGTCCCCCATTCTGGAGCCGATTACTATTAGAAATGGACAAAACCGTAAGGCTGGTAGGCCAAAGCGGACAATACCTCGACGATATAGAGTATGGGGCGTGACAGAATAGTATCGGAGCTATACCCCAGTCGAAAGTGTGGGAACTAAGTGCCATGCAGGGTAAAGTGCTACGCTACCGGAGCCACCTCTTGAGTCTGTAATGGAGTAAAGTGCTACATAGTGGGAGCCACCTCTTGATCCTATAGGGGCCTCCTCTAGAGTCCTACCTGCTTGGGGGCTTGATTGCATGCTATATGTGCCCAGCGACGAGGACGTCGCCTATATAAGAGGGGTAGATTGTAACACCCTCAAATATAGCTAAGTTGTACTCTATATCACCGAGGTGCCTTTTGAAGTATCGGCTCAGTTCTTGAAAAAGAACTCCGAAGTTAAGCGTGCTTAAAGAGGAGTAGTACTGGGATGGGTGACCTCCGGGGGAGTCCTCCATTCTGGAGCCGATCACTGTTAGAAAGTGACAAAACCGTGACGCCGGTAGGCCAAAGCGGACAATACCTCGACGGTATAGAGTACGGGACGTGATAGAATGATATTAGAGCTATACCCTAGCCGGAAGTGTGGGAACTAAGTGCCATGCAGGGTAAAGTGCTACGCTAAGGGAGCCACCTCTTGAGTCCGTAATGGAGGAAAGTGCTACATAGTGGGAGCCACCTCTTGACCCTGTAGGGGTCACCTCTAGAGTCCTACCTGCCTGGGGGCTTGATTGCGTGCTATATGTGCCCAGCGACGAGGACGTCGCCTATATAAGAGAGGTAGATTGTAACACCCTCAAATATAGCATAGTTGTACTCTATATCACCGAGGCGTCTTTTGAAGTATCGGCTCAGTTCTTGAAAAAGAACTCCGAAGTTAAGCGTGCATAAAGGGGAGTAGTACTGGGATGGGTGACCTCCCGGTAAGTCCTCCATTCTGGTGCCAATCACTGTTAGAAAGGGACAAAATCGAGAGGCCGGTAGGCCAAAGCGGACAATACATCGACGGTATAGAGTACGGGACGTGACAGAATGGTATCAGAGCTATACCCTAGTCAGAAGTGTGGGAACTAAGTGCCATGCAGGGCAAAGTGCTACGCTATGGGAACCACCTCTTGAGTCCGTAATGGAACAAAGTGCTACATAGTGGGAGCCACCTCTTGAGCCTGTAGGGGCCACCTCTAGAGTCCTACCTGCCTGGGGGCTTGATTGCGTGCTATATGTGCCCAGCGACGAGGACGTCACCTATATAAGAGGGGTAGATTGTAACACCCTCAAATATAGTTAAGTTGTACTCTATATCACCGAGACACCTTTTGAAGTATCGGCTTAGTTCTTGGAAAGAAGTCCGAAGTTAAGCGTGCTTAATGGGGAGTAGTATTGAGATGGGTGACCTGCCCCGGAAGTCCTCCATTCTGAAGCCGATCGCTGTTCGAAAGGGACAAAACCGTGAAGTCGGTAGGGCAAAGCGGACAATACCTCGACGGTATAGAGTACGCGATGTGATAGAATGGTATCAGAACTATACCCCAGTCGGAAGTGTGGGAACTAAGTGCCATGCAGGGCAAAGTGCTACGCTATGGGGGCCACCTCTTGAGTCTGTAATGGAGCAAAGTGCTATATAGTGGGAGCCACCTCGTGAGCCTGTAGGGGCCACCTGTAGAGTCCTACCTGTCTAGGGGCTTCATTGCGTGCTATATGTGTCCAGCGACGAGGACGTCGCCTATATAAGAGGGGTAGATTGCAACACCCTCAAATATAGCTAAGTTGTACTCTATATCACCGAGGCACCTTTTGAAGTATCGGCTCAGTTCTTGAAAAAGAGCTCCGAAGTTAAGCGTGCTTGAAGGGGAGTAGTACTGGGATGGGTGACCTCCCGGTAAGTCCTCCATTCTGGTGCCAATCACTGTTAGAAAGGGACAAAACCGAGAGGCTGGTAGGCCAAAGTGGACAATACCTCGACGGTATAGAGTACGGGACGTGACAGAATGGTATCAGAGCTATACCCCAGCCGGAAGTGTGGGAACTAAGTGCCATGCAGGGCAAAGTGCTACGCTATGGGAGCCACCTCTTGAGTCCGTAATGGAGCAAAGTGCTACAAAGTGGGAGCCACCTCTTTAGCCTGTAGGGGCCACCTCTAGAGTCCTACCTGCTTGGGGGCTTGATTGTGTGCTATATGTGCCCAGCGACGAGGACGTCGCCTATATAAGAGAGGTAGATTGTAACACCCTCAAATATTGCTAAGTTGTACTCTATATCACCGAGGCGCCTTTTGAAGTATCGGCTCAGTTCTTGAAAAGAACTCCAAAGTTAAGCGTGCTTAATGGGGAGTAGTACTGGGATGGGTGACCTGCCCGGGAAGTCCTCCATTCTGGAGCCGATCACTGTTAGAAAGGGACAAAACCGTAAGGGCGGTAGGCCAAAGTGGATAATACCTCGACGATATAGAGTATGAGGCGTGACAGAATGGTATCAGAGCTATACCCCAGCCGGAAGTGTGGGAACTAAGTGCCATGCAGCGTGACAGAATGGTATCAGAGCTATAACCCAGCCGGAAGTGTGGGAACTAAGTGCCATGCAGGGCAAAGTGCTAGGCTATGGGAGCCACCTCTTGAGTCCGTAATGGAGCAAAGTGCTATATAGTAGGAGCCACCTCTTGAGCCTGTAGGGGCCACATCTAGAGTCCTATCTGCTTGGGGGCTTGATTAAGTGCTATATATGCCCAGCGACGAGGACATCGCCTATATAAGAGGGGTAGATTGTAACACCCTCCAATATAGCTATGTTGTACTCTATATCACCGAGGCGCCTTTTGAAGTATCGGCACAGTTCTTGAAAAAGAACTCTGAAGTTAAGCGTGCTTAATGGGGAGTAGTACTAGGATAGGTGACCTCCGGGGAAGTCCCCCATTCTGGAGCCGATTACTATTAGAAAGGGACAAAACCGTAAGGCTGGTGGGCCAAAGCGGACAATACCTCGACGATATAGTGTATGGGGTGTGACAGAATGGTATCAGAGCTATACCCCAGCCAAAAGTGTGGGAACTAAGTGCCATGCAGGGTAAAGTGCTACGCTACGGGAGCCACCTCTTGAGTCTGTAATAGAGCAAAGTGTTACATAGTGGGAGCCACCTCTTGATCCTATAGGGGCCTCCTCTAGAGTCCTACCTGCTTGGGGGTTTGATTGCGTGCTATATGTGCCTAGCGACGAGGACGTCGCCTATATAAGAGGGGTAGATTGTAACACCCTCAAATATAGTTAAGTTGTACTCTATATCACCGAGGTGCCTTTTGAAGTATCTGCTCAGTTCTTGAAAAAGAACTCCGAAGTTAAGCGTGCTTAAAGGGGAGTAGTATTGGGATGGGTGACCTCCGGGGGAGTCCTCCATTCTGGAGCCGATCACTGTTAGAAAGTGACAAAATCATGACGCCGGTAGGCCAAAGCGGACAATACCTCGACGGTATAGAGTACGGGACGTGATAGAATGATATCAGAGCTACACCCCAGCCGGAAGTGTGGGAATTAAGTGCCATGCAGGGTAAAGTGCTACGCTATGGGAGCCACCTCTTGAGTCCGTAATGGAGCAAAGTGCTACATAGTGGGAGCCACCTCTTGACCCTGTACTGGCCACCTCTAGAGTCCTACCTACCTGGGGGCTTGATTGCGTGCTATATGTGCCCAGCGACGAGGACGTCGCCTATATAAGAGGGGTAGATTGTAACACCCTCAAATATAGCTAAGTTGTACTCTATATCACCGAGGCGTCTTTTGAAGTATCGGCTCAGTTCTTGAAAAAGAACTCCGAAGTTAAGCGTGCTTAAAGGGGAGTAGTACTGGGATGGGTGACCTCCCGATAAGTCCTCCATTCTGGTGCCAATCACTGTTCGAAATGGACAAAACCGTGAAGCCGGTAGGGCAAAGCGAACAATACCTCGACGGTATAGAGTACGGGATGTGATAGAATGGTATCAGAGCTATACCCTAGTCGGAAGTGTGGGAACTAAGTGCCATGCAGGGCAAAGTGCTACGCTATGGGAGCCACCTCTTGAGTCCGTAATGGAACAAAGTGCTACATAGTGGGAGCCACCTCTTGAGCCCATAGGGGCCACCTCTAGAGTCCTACCTGCCTGGGGACTTGATTGCGTGCTATATGTGCCCAACGACAAGGACGTCGCTTATATAAGAGGGGTAGATTGTAACACCCTCAAATATAGCTAAGTTATACTCTATATCACCGAGGCGCCTTTTGAAGTATCGGCTCAGTTGTTGAAAAGAACTCTGAAGTTAAGCGTGTTTAATGGGAAGTAGTACTGGGATGGGTGACCTGCCTGGGAAGTCCTCCATTCTGGAGCCGATCACTGTTAGAAAAGGACAAAAACGTAAGGTCGGTAGGCCAAAGAGGACAATACCTCGACGATATAGAGTATGGGACGATATAGAGTAAAGGAGCAGAGTGCTACATAGTGGGAGCCACCTCAGGAGCCTGTAGGGGCCACCTCTAGAGTCGTACCTGCTTGAGGGCTTGATTCCGTGCTATATATACCCAGCGACGACGACGTCGCCTATACAAGAGGGGTAGATTATAACATCCTCAAATATAGCTAAGTTGTACTCTATATCACTGAGACGCCTTTTGAAGTATCGGCTCAGTTCTTGAAAAGAACTCCGAAGTTAAGCGTGCTTAATGGGGAGTAGTACTAGGATGGGTGACCTCCTGGGAAGTCACCTGTTCTGGAGGCGATTACTGTTAGAAAGGGACAAAACCGTAAGGCCGGTAGGCTAAAGCGGACAATACCTCGACGATATGGGACGTGACATAATGGTATCAGAGCTATACCCCAGCCGGAAGTGTGGGAACTAAGTGTCATGCAGGGCAAAGCGCTACGCTATGAGAGCCGCCTCTTGAGTCCATAATGGAGCAAAGTGCTACATAGTGGGGGCAACCTCTTGATCCTGTAGGGGCCTCCTATAGAGTCCTACCTGCTCTGGGGCTTAATTGCATGCAATATGTGCCCAGCGACAAGGACGTCGCCTATATAAGAGGGGTAGATTGTAACACCCTCAAATATAGCTAAGTTGTACTTTATATCACCAAGGCGCCTTTTGAAGTATCGGCTCAATTTTTGAAAAAGAACTCTGAAGTAAAGTGTGCTTAAAGGGGAGTAGTACTGGGGTGGGTGACCTCCCGGGAAGTCCTCCATTATGGAGCCGATCACTGTTAGAAAGGGACAAAACTGTGAGGGAGGTAGGCCAAAGCGGACAATACCTCGACGGTATAGAGTACGGGACGTGACAGAATGGTATCAGAGCTATACCCCAGCCGAAAGGATGGGAACTAAGTGTCATGCAGGGTAAAGTGCTACGCTATTGGAGCCACCTCTTGAGTCCGTAATGGAGCAAAGTGATACATAGTGGGAGCCACCTCTTGAGCCTGTAGGGGTCACCTCTAGAGTCTTACCTGCCTGGGGGCTTGATTGCGTGTTATATATGCCCAGCGACGAGGACGTCGCCTATATAAGAGGGGTAGATTGTAACACCATCAAATATAGCTAAGTTGTACTCTATATCAACGAGGCGCCTTTTGAAGTATCGGCTCAGTTCTTGAAAAGAACTCCGAAGTTAAGCGTGCTTAATGGGGAGTAGTACTGGGATGGGTGACGTGCCTGGGAAGTCCTCCATTCTGGAGCCGATTAATGTTATAAAGGGATAAAATCGTGGGGCCGGTAGGCCAAAGCGGACAATACCTCGACGGTATAGAGTACGGGACGTGAGAGAATGGTATCAGAGCTATACCCCAGCCAGAAGTGTGGGAACTAAGTGCCAAGCAGGGTAATGTGCTACACTATGGGAGCCACCTCTTGAGTCCGTAATGGAGCAAAGTGCTACATAGTGGGAGCCACCCATTGAGCTTGTAGGGGCCACCTCTAGAGTCCTACCTGCCTGGGGGCTTGATTGCGTGCAATATGTGCCCAGTGACGAGGATGTCACCTATATAAGAGGGGTAGATTGTAACACCCTCAAATATAGCTAAGTTGTACTCTACATCACCGAGGCGCCTTTTGAAGTATCGACTCAGTTCTTCCAAAGAACTCCGAAGTTAAGCGTGCTTAATATGGAGTTGTACTGGGATGGGTGACCTGCCCGGGAAGTCCTCCATTCTAGAGCCGATCACTGTTAGAAAGGGATAAAATCGTAAGGCCGGTAGGCCAAAGTGGACAATACCTCGACGATATAAAGTATGGAGCGTGACAGAATGGTATCAGAGCTATACCCCAGCCGGAAGTGTGGGAACTAAGTGCCATGCAGGGCAAAGTGCTACGCTATGGGAGCCACCTCTTGAGTCCGTAATGGACCAAAGTGCTACATAGTGGGAGCCACCTCTTGAGCCTGTAGGGGCCACCTCTAGAGTCCTACCTGCTTGGGGTCTTGATTGCGTGCTATATATGCCTAGCGACGAGGACGTGGCCTATATAAGAGGGGTAGATTGTAACACCCTCAAATATAGCTAAGTTGTACTCTATATCACCAAGGCGCCTTTTGAAGTATCAACTTAGTTCTTGAAAAAGAAATCCGAAGTTAAGCGTGCTTAATGGGGAGTAGTACTGGGATGGGTGACCTCCCGGGAAGTCCTCTATTCTGGAGTCGATCCATGTTAGAAAGGGATGAAACCGTGAGACCGGTAGGCCAAAGCGGACAATATCTCGATGATATAGAGTATGGAGCGTGGCAGAATGGTATCAGAGCTATACCCCTGCCGGAAGTGTGGGAATTAAGTGCCATGCACGGTAAAGTGCTACGCTATGGGAGCCACCTCTTGAGTCCGTAATGGAGCAAAGTGCTACATAGTGGGAGCCACCTCTTGAGCCTGTAGGGGCCACCTCTAGAGTCCTACCTGCTTGGGGGCTTGATTGCGTGCTATATATGTCCAGCGACGAGGACGTCGCCTATATAAGAGGGGTAGATTGTAACACCCTCAAATATAGCTAAGTTGTACTCTATATCACCGAGGCGCCTTTTGAAGTATCGGCTCAGTTCTTGAAAAGAACTCTGAAGTTAAGCGTGTTTAATGGGAAGTAGTACTGGGATGGGTGACCTGCCTGGGAAGTCCTCCATTCTGGAGCCGATCACTGTTAGAAAAGGACAAAAACGTAAGGTCGGTAGGCCAAAGAGGACAATACCTCGACGATATAGAGTATGGGACGATATAGAGTAAAGGAGCAGAGTGCTACATAGTGGGAGCCACCTCAGGAGCCTGTAGGGGCCACCTCTAGAGTCCTACCTGCTTGAGGGCTTGATTCCGTGCTATATATACCCAGCGACGACGACGTCGCATATACAAGAGGGGTAGATTGTAACATCCTCAAATATAGCTAAGTTGTACTCTATATCACTGAGACGCCTTTTGAAGTATCGGCTCAGTTCTTGAAAAGAACTCCGTAGTTAAGCGTGCTTAATGGGGAGTAATACTAGGATGGGTGACCTCCTGGGAAGTCACCTGTTCTGGAGGCGATTACTGTTAGAAAGGGACAAAACCGTAAGGCCGGTAGGCTAAAGCGGACAATACCTCGACGATATGGGACGTGACATAATGGTATCAGAGCTATACCCCAGCCGGAAGTGTGGGAACTAAGTGTCATGCAGGGCAAAGCGCTACGCTATGAGAGCCGCCTCTTGAGTCCGTAATGGAGCAAAGTGCTACATAGTGGGAGCAACCTCTTGATCCTGTAGGGGCCTCCTATAGAGTCCTACCTGCTCTGGGGCTTAATTGCATGCAATATGTGCCCAGCGACGAGGACGTCGCCTATATAAGAGGGGTAGATTGTAACACCCTCAAATATAGCTAAGTTGTACTTTATATCACCAAGGCGCCTTTTGAAGTATCGGCTCAATTTTTGAAAAAGAACTCCGAAGTAAAGTGTGCTTAAAGGGGAGTAGTACTGGGGTGGGTGACCTCCCGGGAAGTCCTCCATTATGGAGCCGATCACTGTTAGAAAGGGACAAAACTGTGAGGGAGGTAGGCCAAAGCGGACAATACCTCGACGGTATAGAGTACGGGACGTGACAGAATGGTATCAGAGCTATACCCCAGCCGAAAGGATGGGAACTAAGTGTCTTGCAGGGTAAAGTGCTACGCTATTGGAGCCACCTCTTGAGTCCGTAATGGAGCAAAGTGATACATAGTGGGAGCCACCTCTTGAGCCTGTAGGGGTCACCTCTAGAGTCTTACCTGCCTGGGGGCTTGATTGCGTGTTATATATGCCCAGCGACGAGGACGTCGCCTATATAAGAGGGGTAGATTGTAACACCATCAAATATAGCTAAGTTGTACTCTATATCAACGAGGCGCCTTTTGAAGTATCGGCTCAGTTCTTGAAAAGAACTCCGAAGTTAAGCGTGCTTAATGGGGAGTAGTACTGGGATGGGTGACGTGCCTGGGAAGTCCTCCATTCTGGTGCCGATTAATGTTATAAAGGGATAAAATCGTGAGGCCGGTAGGCCAAAGCGGACAATACCTCGACGGTATAGAGTACGGGACGTGAGAGAATGGTATCAGAGCTATACCCCAGCCAGAAGTGTGGGAACTAAGTGCCAAGCAGGGTAATGTGCTACACTATGGGAGCCACCTCTTGAGTCCGTAATGGAGCAAAGTGCTACATAGTGGGAGCCACCCATTGAGCTTGTAGGGGCCACCTCTAGAGTCCTACCTGCCTGGGGGCTTGATTGCGTGCAATATGTGCCCAGTGACGAGGATGTCACCTATATAAGAGGGGTAGATTGTAACACCCTCAAATATAGCTAAGTTGTACTCTACATCACCGAGGCGCCTTTTGAAGTATCGACTCAGTTCTTCCAAAGAACTCCGAAGTTAAGCGTGCTTAATATGGAGTTGTACTGGGATGGGTGACCTGCCCGGGAAGTCCTCCATTCTAGAGCCGATCACTGTTAGAAAGGGACAAAATCGTAAGGCCGGTAGGCCAAAGTGGACAATACCTCGACGATATAAAGTATGGAGCGTGACAGAATGGTATCAGAGCTATACCCCAGCCGGAAGTGTGGGAACTAAGTGCCATGCAGGGCAAAGTGCTACGCTATGGGAGCCACCTCTTGAGTCCGTAATGGACCAAAGTGCTACATAGTGGGAGCCACCTCTTGAGCCTGTAGGGGCCACCTCTAGAGTCCTACCTGCTTGGGGTCTTGATTGCGTGCTATATATGCCCAGCGACGAGGACGTGGCCTATATAAGAGGGGTAGATTGTAACACCCTCAAATATAGCTAAGTTGTACTCTATATCACCAAGGCGCCTTTTGAAGTATCAACTTAGTTCTTGAAAAAGAAATCCGAAGTTAAGCGTGCTTAATGGGGAGTAGTACTGGGATGGGTGACCTCCCGGGAAGTCCTCTATTCTGGAGTCGATCCATGTTAGAAAGGGATGAAACCGTGAGACCGGTAGGCCAAAGCGGACAATATCTCGATGATATAGAGTATGGAGCGTGGCAGAATGGTATCAGAGCTATACCCCTGCCGGAAGTGTGGGAATTAAGTGCCATGCACGGTAAAGTGCTACGCTATGGGAGCCACCTCTTGAGTCCGTAATGGAGCAAAGTGCTACATAGTGGGAGCCACCTCTTGAGCCTGTAGGGGCCACCTCTAGAGTCCTACCTGCTTGGGGGCTTGATTGCGTGCTATATATGTCCAGCGACGAGGACGTCGCCTATATAAGAGGGGTAGATTGTAACACCCTCAAATATAGTTAAGTTGTACTCTGTATCACCGAGGCGCCTTTTGAAGTATCAGCTCAGTTCTTGATAAAGAACTCTAATGGGGAGTAGTACTGGGATGGGTGACCTCCCAGGAAGTCCTCCATTCTGGAGCCGATCCCTATTAGGAAGGGACAAAACCGTGAGGCCGGTAGGCCAAAGCGGACAATACCTCGACGGTATAGAGTACGGGACATGACAGAATGATATCAGAGCTATACCCCAGCCGGAAGTGTGGGAACTAAGTGCCATGCAGGGCAAAGTGCTACGCTATGGGAGCCACCTCTTGAGTCCGTAATGGAGCAAAGTGCTACATAGTAGGAGCCACCTCTTGAGCCTGTAGGGGCCACCTCTAGAGTCCTACCTGTTTGGGGGCTTGATTGCGTGCTATATGTGCCCAGCGACGAGGACGTCGCCTATATAAGAGGGGTAGATTGTAACACCCTCAATATAGCTAAGTTGTACTCTATATCACCGAGACGCCTTCTGAAGTATCGGCTCAGTTCTTGAAAAGAACTCTGAAGTTAAGCTTGCATAATGGGGAGTAGTACTGGGATGGGTGACCTGCCTGGGAAGTCCTCCATTCTGGAGCCGATCACTGTTCGAAAGGGACAAAACCATAAGGCCGGTAGGCCAAAGCGGATAATACCTCGACGATATAGAGTATGGGGCATGACAGGACCTACGACGTCTGTTCCCCGTTGGGCAAAAGGCCAGCTGGGCAGTGTTGGATGCAGCGACATGGGCGGTCTCTTGGGTATCGTCGCGTGCTCCTGACATTTTTGACAAGACTTGGCATACTTGCAGCAGTCGCCAAATATCGTCGGCCAGTAGTAGCCGTGTCTCTTTATTTCAATTTTCATCTTCGGTCCTGCCTGATGTGCACCGGCTGCTCCGACGTGAACCTCTTTCATGACTTTCCAAGCTTCTTCAGTGGATAAGCATCGGAGGAGCACCTTCCGTTTGGCATCTGCCATAATTCGAAATAGGATACCGTTTCAGACCTCGTAAGAATCTTTTGTTCTGACCAGCTTGATCTTCTCTTCTCTCTGCCTGGGCAGTTGCTGGTATTTAAACCACTGTAAAAGGGGGTCTTTCTTGTCGGGTAGGCTGATGGCTTCCGCTGTGATGACCTCACGTTCTTCTTCTTCTGGCCCTTCTATCATGCTAGGCACTTGGCGCAGATTCACTACCCCGACGCTGAGGGATCCATCTGGCGGGACTGCCAATGAACTTGCAAGTTTTGCCAGTGCATCGGCTTGTGCATTTTCCGCCCTGGCGACGTGTCCTATCTCAAAGAGGTAGAACTGCTACATGAGTTGTTTCACCTTAGCATGGTAACGGAGTAGTTCAGGTTTTCGTACATCAAACTATCCTTGGACTTGCTTGATGACCAATAATGAATCGCCGAATACTTGTAGCATTTTAATCTCCATTTGCCAAGCGACTTGGAGACCGATGATCAGAGCTTTATACTCGCCCTCGTTATTTGTGCAGGACTTGTTAATGGAGCAGGATGTATGCAATACTTCTCCCTCAAGGGATTTAAGGATGATGCTGGCCCCGGTCCGTACTTTTGTGTGCCCTGACGGGGTTGTTTCTGTTCTCGAAGCTCCGTCAAAGTGCAGCTGCCAGGTGATCTATCGGACTTGGTCCACTTCTGGTGTTTCATCTTCAGGCAACTCTGTGGCCAGTGGGGAATCTTCAGGCACAGGGTGTGCTGCAAAGAAATCGGCCATGCTTGACCCTTAACGGCCTTCTGCGGCACATAAGTGATGTCGAATTCCATTAACAGTACGGCCCACCTACCGAGACATCCCTTCAGAACTGGCTGGGAGAGAATATGCTTGACTGGGTTGGCCTTAGAAATCAGGCTCACTTCATGCGAGAGCATGTAATGCCTCAGGTTCTTGACTACGAAGACCAAGACGAGACAAACCTTCTCAATCGGGGTGTATTTTGCTTCTGCCCCCATTAGTCTTCGGCTAAAGTAATAAAGAGCTTGCTCCTTCCCCTCATCGTTGTTCTGGGCGAGCATTGCCCCCAGCGAACATTCGGTGGCAGCTATATATAGAATAAGTGGCCTCCCCTTGACAGGTGCCCCCAGCACAGGCGGGGTCTTTAAGTAATCCTTCAGCCGATCGAAGGCCTTCTGACATTCCTAGTTCCAGGTGAAAGGTGCATTCTTCATCATTAATTTATGGAATGGCTGACAGCGCCCCGACACATTGGAGATAAATCTTCGGATGTAAGCCAGCCGGCCTTGTAGGGATCTTAACTCTCCCAGATTCTTACCCAGATTCTTCGGAGGAGGTAGCTCCTGAATGGCTTTTATTTTAAAGGGGTCGATCTCGATCCCCCTATATCGAACAATGAAGCCGAGGACCTTTCCACTGGAGACGCCAAAGGCACACTTCATTGGGTTCATTTTCAGCTCGCACTGCCGGAGTCTCTCGAAGATGACTCTAAGGTCATTCAGGTGCTCCCCCCTTTTCTTTGTCTTGACGACCAGATCATCAATGTAGCATTCAACATTACTATATAGCAGTTCGTCGAATATCTTGGTCATCGCCCACTGGTAAGTGGCGCCAGCGTTCTTGAGGCCGAAAGGCATTCTTTTGTAGTGGAATATCCCTTTTGGCGACCAGAAGGCCATATGAATTCGGTCATGTTCAGCTATCCATATTTGATTATAGCCGGATGATCCGTCCATGAAGGACAAGGTGATGGGGACATCTACGTCAGCCCGCTCACTTTGTGTTTGCATCTACGTCCTTTTGTATTTGTATGTACGCCCTTGTGGTATATGTGTACACAATAGTAGGTCTTAGTGGGTTTATTTACAAAAGGCCATTGGGTTTCTTTGCAAATGTGCATGTAGGCCCTGCAGGGGCCCCCTCCCTCCTCCTTATTGGTCCACCTGGACTCCTGGGTCCAAGGTGGCTGGTCCATGGTCCAACCTTGGACTTGGACCTAGAATTAATTAAAGAAGACAAATGCTAATTGTCCTCTTAAAGGGGGGGGCGAACCTAGTAGTTTAATGGGGTTTAATATGGTTGTCAAACCACATCTCAACCCTTCATTGATCAACCCTTGATCCAAGGGCTTAGAATATGTTAGACCCCTTGCATATATATACTTGTATTTTTCATATTGCATGAATTAATGAAGAGAAAATAGGCATTTGCCCCAAGTGAGATTTGCGCCCCTCCCCTCTCTCTACCTGGTTCCTCCACCCCCTCTCCCCTTTCTAGAGTGTAATCCCTTCCCCCTTGATCCCCTCCAGCATCTGAAGCAACTCCGGTGATCGCCGCCGCCATCGTCTCGCCGCCGACGCGTCGTCACCAACAGTTTTGGTGTTCTGTCCACTCAGGACAGACCCTTCTTCTCTGAATTCCTGCTATCACTCCCTTCGTCTTCTGATGCTCAAAATTTCAGGGTTGGTTCCCCTCTAGAACCCTTATCCCCACAAAAAAAATCACATCAAAATTCATCCTTTAGCTATTTTTTGATTTTCATCCAAGTCCAAGTTCCAGATCTGTCCTGGTTCTGTTTACTGTTCATCAGCTCTGAGTTTACCCCATTCGAACCATCTTTTTATTTTTGTTGGGTCGCCCAAATTTATTGGGAGTTCTGTCCACATATATCTACCACCAGGAATTTTCTTAATTTTTGATAAGGTCTATAGGTAGTTTTCAAATTTCGTCCAAGTTCCCAATAACAGTCTGCCCACAGTTTCCCAGATCCGACCCAGGTCTAGTAAAAAAATCCCAGAAAATCCATTTCGTCTCCAATCAGAAAACTAAAAATAGTCCCGGATTCCTATCTCCGAGATCTTCAACTTTTATGAAGAGATTACTTCCAGATTCGGAGATCTTCTCCCCGGTCAACGTCGATCTTCAGAGAAGTCAGAACCTGCCCCTGCAGTTCTGGCCAGATTCCAGCAAGCTTGTAAAATGCATGATCAGAAATACAGATCTGATTATTTTTTTTGAAGACCCCTACGTCAAGGTATTCTGAGTCAGCTTTCCAACGGCGCTAACCTCGTCATATTCCGACGACGGGGCTGATCGCAGCAGCAGTTTTCTCCGAGTCGCGCGCCTGCAAATAGAATTTTCAGATTCGTGGCCGAGTTCCCGCGAGCGTCGTCCGAGGGCCGCCCGGCGTCCGGCGGTCGTTCCAGCAGCTCGCCATCCCAGGGGAACGCTTTCCAGGTGTCTCCACAGCAGAGGAGTCATCAGGCCCCACACGACCCCTCCAGTCAATACGTGGGCCCCAACTAGCACGAGTACGCGTGAAGCCGAAGCATTGCCCGAAACCGCCCGTCAACCCGAACTTGGTCCTCCCGGGCCCACTTGTATCGCCCTTTACCTCCCTGCGTGGAGTGGGCTTATTTGTACTGCTGTAAACATAATGTACTAAGTTCCCGGGAGTACGAGCTTCGGCCGGGTGCCATCTTCGCCACGCCGAGAGCGTGGAGGTATCGCCTTCACCCTTACACTTGGCATTAGCTTAATTCTTTATATGCTTTATATGCCGCTTCTAGAGAGCATGTGTAGGGATACCTAGCTCGCCTTCAATTTATAATATCACTGCTGCGAGAGAGAGCGAAGCCGTCCCGTGACCCGATCCGGGCGCAAAAGAGAGCCGACCACCCTAGCTCACAGCCGGTTTCTCAACCGCGCACATCCGACGCTTCCCTCGTTAAGGGACGATCGCGAGCTTGTCGTGTCCGTGGTCCCGTCCCGTATCAATTTGGTATCAGAGCCAGGTTGAGTCTAAGGTGTCAAAAAGAAAAAAAAAGAGTGTCACTTACGTCTAGTCATTAGTCGGTCTAAGTCGAGTCTAGGATCATCATATTTTCAAAACAACAAAAAGAGTCATTTTTGGGTCGCATACATCCCTTTACTCGGTATATAAAAAGGTGTTGTCCGACCGTTAGGTTACGCCTATCGGGAAGGCCGCACACTTGTGCAAGTGACCTTCGGGTCGATTGTCTCCGCCGCGTACCGAGTTTTGGTTAAGTCTAGGTGCATCATTTTGCATTAGTGTGTTTTGCTTTAGTCGGTGTCTTCTAGTCGGTGTGTTTGCATGCCCACTCGTCGGGGTACTCAGTACTCACCCCCACCCCCACCTATGGCCAACCCACGGGATACCTCGGGAGACTTCCACTCCCTACAAGAGGCGATGATGGCCATTATGGCTAGGTTGGACCAATCCGATGCTAACTTTCGGACCTTCTCCGAGAATATGGATGGTCGCCTTAGGGCCATGGAGGGACGCATGGAGAACTCCGATAGGTCGGTCCAAGACCTCGTTGGGCGGTTAGATAGGATGTCACACGGGGACCCTCTTGGGGCAACCCAAGGTCCACCCGCACCTCCTCCCGCGGGGGCCCAAGTCCAACCCGCTCCCATGGCCCAAGTCCAGGCCGCTCCCGCGGCCCAAAACCAGCCACCACTGGTTCCTCCACCCGCCCCTCCTCGGGTTCCCCAACTACCACACCGTGACCTTGGTCTCGAGGACTATGGGTCCGACAATGCCTACGAGGGGTATGGTCAACGCCGTCGTGATTTTCAGCCACAACGAGATGAGGATGATGATCGGGTCCTTAAGACCGTGCGAGCGGATCCTCCCGCTTTTTACGGGTCTTTGGATCCGAAAGTCTACCTAGATTAGGAGTTTGGCATGGATCGTTATTTTGAATGGTATGATATGTCGGAGCGTCGAAGGGTCCGATTTGCCACCATGAAACTCATGGGGCAGGCACAAACCTATTGGAAGAATGTGGAGAGCCTGCTACTTCAGCGGCTAGAACCCCCCGATCGACACATGGGCCGAGATGAAGAATAAACTTCGGCAAAAGTACCTTCCTCCCACATACTGCCAGCGACTCATCGATAGATGGCAAAGTCTTAGCCAGGGAGACCGCTCCGTCTCCGAATACATCGCGGAATTTGATGAGTACTTTCTACGATGTGGTGTCACGGAGGAGAGTACCATGCCCGTGTCCCGCTTTCGACGTGGTTTGCGGCCACACTACCAGTATGAGCTTTTCCGCCGCAATGCCAAGACGTTGGAAGAGGCATACCAGGTTGCTCTCGAGATGGAGCAATTTGAGGGAGAGTTCAAGTCTAGCCATCGGTTGGGCCCCACCCCTCTCCGTAGTACCGAGCCCCGTCACTCTATAGGCCCACATCAGCGGCCTCCCATGGCTCGACCTCAGGAGCCCACCCGTCAGGAGCACTTCGCTCCACGGCCTCGCCCTCCTCCACCCCGGGATCTATTTCCATCCCAACCACCGGCACCCTTTGCCCGTCCCCCAGCTCCTATAGCCCGTCCTCTGGCACCGGCACCCCCTCCACTCTTGTCCAAGGCACCTACACCTCCCCCATTGTTGCCTACACCCCCTACCCGGCGGGATGATAAGGGTAAGGCCCCTCTTATCGTGGAGAGTAGTCGATCGCGAATACAGTGTTTCCACTGTCACGGGTATGGCCACATTGCTAGTGAGTGTCCCGCTCGCACCACCCTAGCCTTAGGTGTTGGCGGATCCGTACCTCCCGAGCTTGAGCATGTCGATTACGAGGCCGATGAGGCACTGGCCGATGAATACTATGCCATGGGGGAAGAGCTGGGCGACCCTTCGGCCGCCCAGGATGTCACCACCTAGTGGACTTGATGCTACCACCTTAGTCTAGAGTCGTGCATGAGTCAGTGTGCTTTCTTTGTGTGGTTTGTTTGTGTGGTGATTTTGAGTCGATTGTTTGTGTGATTTTCATTCATGTGTCAGTGCATGGTGAGTCTGCATGTGTCTTGTGCAAGCTCGTGTCGTTCTCTTATGAGTGTGAAGTGAGTCGACTCACTCGATGAGTATGGGATCGGTTTTACTTCTATACCCGGATCAGTCACCTATAGGGACTCAGCGGTGATTCCTAGTGAGTCTTCGAGCTGTTTCCTTCCTTTTGAGAGTGCCTCTTCGGAGTGACCACCTTTAGCCATCGCAGTGCGCATATCGAGTGTATATGGAATGAGCAGGTGCCGATCACTTGGAGTGGAGCATACCCGCGCTACTTAGCACGGTGACGGATCCGCCGGAGTACCGGAGCAGCCATACCCCTACTCGACGAGGTCGAGTTCCTCCCACCCGGGGAGAATTGATGGGGACATCTACGTCAGCCCGCTCACTTTGTGTTTGCATCTACGTCCTTTTGTATTTGTATGTACGCCCTTGTGGTATATGTGTACACAATAGTAGGTCTTAGTGGGTTTATTTGCAAAAGGCCATTGGGTTTCTTTGCAAATGTGCATGTAGGCCCTGCAGGGGCCCCCTCCCTCCTCCTTATTGGTCCACCTGGACTCCTGGGTCCAAGGTGGCTGGTCCATGGTCCAACCTTGGACTTGGACCTAGAATTAATTAAAGAAGACAAATGCTAATTGTCCTCTTAAAGGGGGGGGGGCGAACCTAGTAGTTTAATGGGGTTTAATGTGGTTGTCAAACCACATCTCAACCCTTCATTGATCAACCCTTGATCCAAGGGCTTAGAATAGGTTAGACCCCTTGCATATATATACTTGTATTTTTCATATTGCATGAATTAATGAAGAGAAAATAGGCATTTGCCCCAAGTGAGATTTGCGCCCCTCCCCTCTCTCTACCTGGTTCCTCCACCCCCTCTCCCCTTTCTAGAGTGTAATCCCTTCCCCCTTGATCCCCTCCAGCATCTGAAGCAACTCCGGTGATCGCCGCCGCCATCGTCTCGCCGCCGACGCGTCGTCGCCAATGGTTTTGGTGTTCTGTCCACTCAGGATAGACCCTTCTTCTCCGAATTCCTGCTATCACTCCCTTGGTCTTCTGAAGCTCAAAATTTCAGGGTTGGTTCCCCTCTAGAACCCTTATCCCCACAAAAAAAATCACGTCAAAATTCATCCTTTAGCTATTTTTTGATTTTCGTCCAAGTCCAAGTTCCAGATCTGTCCTGGTTCTGTTTACTATTCATCAGCTCTGAGTTTACCCCATTCGAACCATCTTTTTATTTTTGTTGGGTCGCCCAAATTTATTAGGAGTTCTGTCCACATATATCTACCACCAGGAATTTTCTTAATTTTTGATAAGGTCAAGGTATTTTTCAAATTTCGTCCAAGTTCCCAATAACAGTCTGCCCACAGTTTCCCAGATCCGACCCAGGTCTAGTAAAAAAATCCCAGAAAATCTATTTCGTCTGCAATCAGAAAGCCAAAAATAGTCCCGGATTCCTCTCTCAGAGATCTTCAACTTTGCTGAAGAGATTATTTCCAGATTCGGAGGTCTTCTCCCCGGTCAACCTCGATCTTCAGAGAAGTCAGAACCTGCCCCTGCAGTTCTGGCCAGATTCCAGCAAGCTTGTAAAATGCATGATCAGAAATACAGATCTGATTATTTTTTTTGAAGACCCCTACGTCGAGGTATTCTGAGTCAGCTTTCCAACGGCGCTAACCTTGTCGTATTCCGACGATGGGGCTGATCGCAGCAGCAGTTTTCTCCGAGTCGCGCACCTGCAAACAGAATTTTCAGATTCGTGGCCGAGTTCCCGCGAGCGTCGTCCAAGGGCCGCCCTGCGTCCGGCGGTTGTTCCAGCAGCTCGCCATCCCAGGGGAACGCTTTCCAGGTGTCTCCACAGCAGAGGAGTCATCAGGCCCCACACGACCCCTCCGGTCAACACGTGGGCCCCCACTAGCACGAGTATGCGTGAAGCCGAAGCATTGCCCGAAACCGCCCGTCAACCCGAACTTGGTCCTCCCGGGCCCACTTGTGTCGCCCTTTACCTCCCTGCGTGGAGTGGGCTTATTTGTACTGCTGTAAACATAATGTACTAAGTTCCCGGGAGTACGAGCTTCGGCCGGGTGCCATCTTCGCCACGCCGAGAGCGTGGAGGTATCGCCTTCACCCTTACACTTGGCATTAGCTTAATTCTTTATATGCTTTATATGCCGCTTCTAGAGAGCATGTGTAGGGATACCTAGCTCGCCTTCAATTTATAATATCACTGCTGCGAGAGAGAGCGAAGCCGTCCCGTGACCCGATCCGGGCGCAAAAGAGAGCCGACCACCCTAGCTCACAGCCGGTTTCTCAACCGCGCACATCCGACGCTTCCCTCATTAAGGGACGATCGCGAGCTTGTCGTGTCCGTGGTCCCGTCCCGCATCACAAGGCCTCATGGCCAGTAGTTGCATCAATCTTTAGTTCGGTGATGGGTACTGGAAAGTCATCTTTTGGGCAAGCTTTATTCAGGTCGCAGAAGTCCACGCAGATCCTGATCTGTCCATTCTTCTTCTTCACCGGCACAATGTTGGCCAACCAAGTAGTGTATTGATTCTTAGCTACAAAGTCGACGTCTATGAGCTTGTTGACTTCTTTACAAATCTGGTTTATTAATTCCGGCCTCATGCACCGGGGGGATTGCTTGACTGGCTCCACTTTGGGGTCAATAGCCAGAATGTGTTGAGTTACACCGGGGCTGAGGCCGGGCATTTCTTTGTAGTTCCAGGTAAAACAGTCCCGGAATTCTTGCATCAACTTGACATATTGTTCTCTTTCCTATGGAAGTAAGAGGGCACTTAGGAAGGTCGGTCTGGGGTCGCTTTCTGTGCCTAGATTGATTTCAAAGAGCTCATCTATTGTGGTCTGGCCGCCATCATCAATTTTCGGCGGCGCTGGTAGTAGGTCGATGAGATCTTTGTCTTCACCACCTTCTGCTTCAAGGACACCATAGGCGTCTTCTTGTTCCGCCTCGTTGGGCAATGAGGCTAGGCTTGTTTCCCCCTCTGCTAGGCTTGCCGTGTGCGGCTCTGGGGGGCTCTCTCGCGTGGAGAAGTAAAGGACTTCTTCGGGATCTTCTTTGTAATTGTCATAGATGGCTCTTGTAGGGGCCGAGGTGATTGATTGCCATACTGGGGGCTGCTGCTCTGCTGGTGGCCGGGGTTGTTCATCCTCAGTCGTATCTTCAAAAATCTGGTGCTGGACTGACACCATGTAGATACTTCTTTCGTGGTCGCCTGTCACATGGGGGCGCGGCGGAGCCACTACATAATCTCCCATTCTGAGCTCTTCTCTTTCAATCAAACCCTGAGCAATATCCTTGAAAACATAGCAGTCTTCGATAGGGTGGCCCAGTATTTGGTGATAAGGGCAGAACAAAGGGGTCACCGCTTCTGCAGGCATCTTGCGGCCTCTTAGACATCGGGAGGGAGACCTTACCATAGTGACAGGCCCCGTCAAATATTCCTCGGGTCTTGTCCCTTGGAAATGAGTAAGGCTTCTGCATCCTTTCTTGTAATGTAGGATTTCGTTCGGCTGACTGCCCGACTAGGGAAACAGTCGCATCCCTTGCCCCCTTCTTCAAGTGCATGGGGGCGTTCAGGATGGTATTCGGGGACTGGCGGAAGATGCTCCTGATTAAGTCAGACACGAGTGCAGTCGCTTCGGCCAATCGAGCCCTCAACATTTCAATTTCCCGCTGTTGTTGATAACATAGGGCAAAAAGGGCAGAGTCGCACCGAGGGAGGCTCGGAGTCTGACTTGCTTCCCTGTCCTTTGCATCAATGTCAGACTAGGGCAATGGCACCCCGCTGCTGTAGTTATTCGAGGTTGGTCTCTCAGAGGATGACGGGACCTTCCCCTTGCTCGTACAGGGAGGTGGATTCCATAGGAATATTTCTTCATCTTGATCTTCGTTGGCCAAAGGCATAAGGTGCTGGCGGCCTTCAACCTGTCGTGGGCCTGCAGTGCCTACATGGCTATTGCCGCCTGGAGCCGAGACTGATATGACATCGGCTTCATAGGAATCTTCTAGTGAAAAGCCCAAGCGTGGATGCTGGGTGATTTGCAACAACCTCTGGTCCAGGTTTGGTGGGTTCCACATTTTCTTGAACATTTCTTTCCGACTGGAGAGCTGGCAAAAGGGGATCCCTTTCTTTCTGGTCATCTTGACCACACGATCGGCTATGTCAGGAAGTCCCATGATTGGGATGAGTTGGTCGTGCAGCTCATCGGGGAGTCTACAATCATCATCCCCCTTGACCGAGTGCTCCTTGGCCACATAAAAGATGGTAGGCAGACCCCCGGGGTTGGGCACCTCGAAGGTCCTTAATGGGTCAACCACCTGGCAGTCCGCTTCTGCGAGAGGCTTGATGATCCCGGGCGGGACCCTGACGTCTTCCAGCAAGTCTTCAAGGTATGGTGTTCCCGGTGTAGGGTAGATGGGAAGAGAGGTGGCTCGGAATACCCCTTCCGCTTCAGAAATGAATGACACCTGAGGGGGAGCCACATAGCCAGGTGGTGGTGGAGGGAACCAGCTGTCAGGCTCTGCCTTCTTATTTCCTTTGTCCTGAGTGGCTTGGGAGGCCTGCTTCGACTTTTCCAAATTGAGATTAGCGTCCGACAAGTGACATTCGATCACTTCGAAAGGATGGATGTCGGCAAAGATTCTCTCCTCTTTCCGTTGCCGGGGTACTTGATGCATTGGTGCAAAGTGGATGATACCACGCGGTTTTGGTGCAGCCAAGGTCTGCTGAGCAACGCCTTGTAAGCGGTGCTGGAGTTGATCACATGGAACTGGACCTTCGTGGTGAAGTCACCGAGGGAGAGGTTGAACTCTGCGACCCCCATAGGGACCTCGCACTTCTGGTTGAAGCCGACAATCTTGACGTTCCTGACCTCGACCAGGTGTACATCAAAGTAATGTTTCTGATACACCCATTAGGGGAGTATGTTCACTGCTGCTCCCGGGTTGACCAGGACTCTATTGATGGGGTGCCCATTTAGCTGCCCCTTCATGTAGAGCGGCCTGTTGTGACTGCAGGTGGGTAGAAGCATATCCTCTTCCGTGAAGGCCACAGCTACTTCAGGTGACATCTCTGCAAGGCAGGCTTCAACATATGCCGGTGTCTGGAGCGCAGCGATGATGGCTTGCCGTGTTTCTTCATCTAGGGATAAAATCTCCCAGACGGTAAACCTGGCTGGGATCTTCTTCAGGTGTTTGACTATCCTGTTGCTAGCTCGGACCTCGAGCAACTTCATCTCTTCGGCTCTACTGTGCCTGCCTCTGCCTTGAACCTGGGGAACTGGCTCGACGGGTGTCTCTTCCGCTGGGTCGGGTGCCACTTGAGCTTGTGGAGCCTGCTGGGTCACTTCCTTTTCTTTCATTAACTCGGCAAGGTTCGAGGTGCTGTCGGGTTCTTCCCTTGGCCGAGGAGGAGTCAGTACCAACGGGGCCAAGGGTCTACCTGTCTCTTTGGTCTGTTGGGACTCGCGGGGGCATGACTGCTTTCCCCTCTGAGTCGTAAGAAATTCAATAAATGAAGGGGCGGCCTGGCCGACCAATTCTCCGGGGTAGAGACCTAAGGGAGGGGGAATCTCCATGCCTTGGACCCTAGGCTCGGGGATGTGATACGGTTGTTCTCCCCTGAGCAGGATGTTGTGGTCGGCCTGAGGAGGACGCCCCCACTTCCTTCCCGACCTGGTGGCATGTTGGGAGGTGGATGCTTCAGCCTAATTCACCTCTGATGGCTCGACGGGCACTTCTTGCTCTTCCTCTCTCAGGGAGAGGGCTGTGTCAAATAATGCTGAGGGGGTGGTGCAAGAAAGGACAACCCCACTCTTCTTCTTATTTCTAGGTCTTCTCTTCTTCTTTTTCTTCTTCTCTTCAGTGGCTGGCAACTGCTCTTGGGGAAGCTCACCCCACAAGAGAGGCTCTTCTTTCATCTCAGCTTCCGCTTCTGGAGCTAGTCCGAGTGACTCGAACTCCTCCCAAGGGACATACTCCTTCAACTCCACAGGCTGGATCTCGGGCTATTCATAGTCTTCAAGCCCATCAATAATGGCCTGGAGGCTTTCTACCGTAGGACTGGTTTCTTTGTGCACCCGCATCGGGATGTGCTTTTTCTTATTGTGAGTAGGGCGTCTCATGACCAGCCGGAGGGCTGTGTCATGCCAAACAGGTATCACCGGTGGCGGTGCTGGTCGGGGTGTAACACCCCTTATGTGAACCTCTGGAGTTGGCCGAGGAGCTTGTCTTCTTCTTCTGTTCTTCGTTGGCGTAGCTTGCCAACCTCCTTGATCTTGAGCTGGCGCCATGACGAAGGCTTGATAAGTGGCCTGTGTACTAGCCTCCATCCATTCTTCAGGCAGCTGTTGGTATAAAGATACCATGTTGACAGTGGTGCCAAGGTTCAGCATCTCGTGCGGCTGCGGAGGATCAACTCTGAGCTCCCCCATGTCCATCTCTCCCTTCTTGATCAAGGACTCAATGACATCCTTGAAGATGTAACAATCCTCAATGGTATGCCCAAGCATCTGATGGTATGGGCAAAAGTGAGGATCATCCTTCTTCTTCAAGTCACCAGGCCTCTTTGGATCTGGTAATGTGATCTTGTTGTACCTGGTGGCCCATTCAAACAGGACCCGGGCTTTGACTCGAGGAAAAGAATACAATTTATTCCTCATCTTCTCCCGCAGGGAGGGACCTTCCTGTCGTTCAGTGGATCTGGGCGGAGGAGGGTCGGCTGTCTCTTTGGCTTTCTCTCTTTGCTTCTCGAAAGCTTCGAAGTCCAGTGTGTGAACTTCTGGCGGTGTTGGTCTTCTCTCAGCCTGTCTAGCCCTCTGGCTCGATGTAGCTGGAGCGGAAGAGTATCGAGCAAGGAATGCCTCAATCTCTGCCACTATGTTATTCATACGGTCAAATGACCTTACCTCACCACCGATCATCCTCTGAAGGATTTCCTTCTTCAGATTCTGTTTACAGATCTGCACTACGTCCTCCTGATGCGGGGGACGTTTGCACCTCATGCTGAGGTTCCTCGACCTCTTTATGTAGTCGAGTGCCGACTCATCATTTCTCTGTCTTGTGACGTAAAGCTCTACCACGGTTACCACCCGCTCAGCTATGTAGAACCTTTCCTTGAATTTCTTTTGCATATCGGGTCAGTCTGCAATGGACCCGGCGGGCAAGCTCGAGTACCACTCGAAAGTGAGCCCGGTAAGTGTCGAGCCGAAGAACTTGAGGAGATAAGCTTCATCTGCAGCTAGATCTCCCATGACATTTACATAGTAGGCAATGTGCTCCCTGGGAGACCCTTGCCCAATAAATTTCTCAAACTTTGGCGGCTTGGTGATGCCGGCCGGCAGCCTCTTGGCAGCATAGTGTGCCGGGTAAGGTACCCGATATACGTCGAATGGCGTGTGATTACCATCACTCCTCTCTGCCAACTTCATACTATTATTTGTTCGGGCATTAGTCTGCTCACTGTTGCTGGGTCAATCGGGTTTGGATAGAAATGGGCCGGTTGCGCCAGTGGCGTTGTTACTACTGTCGCCTGAGGTGCAATAGTGGACCCCTGGAATGGCAAGTTCGGTGGTGGGGCCGGAGTGGTATGCTGTGGCTGATGCAGGGGTATGCCGCCAGTGTAGGTAGGTATTGGGGGAGACATCATCGCCTGTGGAGAAGCTTCCGAGACCTGACCATTGCCCCCAGGGGTCTCTGGCAATGCTTCCGTCTGCCCGGATATTGAGGGCTGAGCGGCTCTTTCAGTCAATTGTTTCTTTAACAATTCGATCTTCCGCTGATATTGTTGCATCATGTGTAATACCGCAAGGTCGTTCATGGAAAGGCTAGGGGTGCCCCCTCTTTCTTCGATCCGCACCTCTTCGGATGAAGTGGATGGTCCTCCCGCGGTGCCTTCTGTAATAACATTGGCAGCCAAGGACATTGGAGGTTCTTCATAGTCAGCTTCTCCAGTGTGGACTTGTGTCTTGTCAATTGACGCTTTCCCTCTTCTGGTAAGAGGTCCTGGCCTTGTGGCAAGCCTGGCCACTTCTTCAGGCTCCGTTAGTAGAGCCCCGTATCGGCCAGACATCCCTGCCATGTTGCAGGTATAAACTCTTAGGTCTCTGCCTCTTCTTGTTATTCTTCTCGATGGCCCACTCGGAAAGACTAATCTGTCAAAGACCGATCTCCGCGGCTTCACTTCTTCCCTCGGCGGGGACTGATGACGCTCCTCAGAGCAGTTTCTTGACTCGGCGCTGGGCACCGGCCGAGTCTCTCCATCTTTGAATGCAGAGGCTACTGCCCCCAGTATTCTCTGGCGACCCAGGGGTGTGCTCCCCAGGACCCACAAGTAATTCTTCATGGCTTGCTCCACTCCTTCCCAGTCCTGGTCAAGAGGAGAGGCTGGTGACGTTGCCATGTTAACAGCAATGGGCATGTGGGTTGCAGGCTACGCACGGGCAGCCTGATAGTGACGCCGGTAGTGTCGACGACGGATGTTCTCCGGTGGGGTAGGTATGGCCAATGCTGGTCAGCAGACGGGGGCCGATGTCCTGACCCGATCTCCTTGTTGCGCCCTTGCCGGGCGGAAGGTGCTGGGTCCTGCTTGGCATGGTGAGGTGAACCGGGCCCCCTTGGTGTTGGATTTTTGTGACTTCCCTAGTGTTTTGATGATGAGCATCACTATGTTAAATATTGTCATTTTAATCAGATATCTTGCGTAATGTTATGCATTTGAAATTTCCATGATTAACAGGAAAACTGCTATGAGGTAGTACCTTGTATGTCCGTACTGTTTCTGTCATACTTCGTGTTGTTTGTGTTTACTACACTTCGTGTTGTCCTTTTGTACGTCGTGTTGTTCCAACTATGTTTGTTGATTGTCTTCGTGCTGTCTACTGAAGCAGCTCGATTTGTTCTGATGAACTTCGAGTTGTCTTCCTGTGAACCTCGTGTCGTTTCTTCAGTATTTAGTTGCTCATCTCGAGTCATCCTTTTTATTTCTGCTCTTGTGTTTTCGTGTCATTTACTGTAGTTACTCGAGTCGTTTTACTACTTTCACTGTTTTGTCACGTATCGTTGTAGCCGTTTATGTCTTCTGTCCTCGTGTTGTCTTTTCCTAGACCCCGTGTCCTTTTCGCTGTGTGACCACACTTCGTGTAGGTTTATGGTTTTGTCTTCGTGTTATTTTTGTGTTTGAGTCTTCATCTTATTTCTGTGTTTGTGTCTTAGTGTTGTTTTTTTGTCTTCGTGTTGCTTCTTTCTATCTTCATCCAGGTTTCCTCTGATCGCGTGTTTTACTACCGTTTTACTCCGTGTTATTTCCTTCTCACCTCGTGCTGTTCTCATCCGACTTCATGTCGTTCTCTTTGTAGTGTTAGCCTTGCTACTGTGGTACCTCGTGTCGTTCTCTCTTTATCTCGTGCTGTAGTCATCTGACCTCGTGTCATTCTCTCTTTATTTCGTGCTGTGGTCATCTTGTGTATCTCGTGTCGTTCTCAGTATAGTGCATCTCGTATTGCTATCACTTATTTCATGCAGTTTTAGTTTTTGTGGCCCTGAGTTTTAATGGTTTTTATTTCTTTGCAGGAGAAGAAGAAAAACAAAAGGAAGAAGGTGGTCCGAGGAAGAATATTCCCCGGTGTCTGGGCTGCACGTGATCCAATACTCAAGGAACCAATGCTATAAGGGCACGTGGCAAGAAGGTTCTGGATCAAGCGCGGGAAGCACACGCCTTGCATGAACCCTCCCGATCGCTTATAAAAGCACTGCCTCACCATCTACGAAAGGGAGGAGCTCCGAGGTTACAGGAAAGAAATTTGAGTGAGAGCAGACGAGAAGGAGCCTCCCTGAGAAACTAGAGTGATCCAGTTGAGAGAGAAGAGAGAGCAGAAGAGTGATCAGAAGATGGGTATTGACTTACGGATCAAATCTGAAGTCTGCTACTCAGTTTGAGCTACATTGTTTCCAGTTTCTGAAATTTGGCTTCCGTCTTTATTGTTTTCATTTTTATCTGCTTTTTCCTTCTTGATTGAAAGTTCTCTGTGTTACCTCCTGGTGTTCAGGAGAAGAGAGAGACGTGTTCTCTCTGGTTCACTTGCAACAGAGGTTGCAGTGTTGTTCCCTCTCGTAGAAGAGGTGTTCCCTCTGGGCTTCAGAGGAAGAGAGACCTTGGTCTCTGGTTCTAGTGACTGCAGATCACTAGTGTTCTCTCTGGTTGGAGGAAGAGGAACTTGTTTCCTAGTTTCTAGGGACTTGGCGTCCTTAGGGTTCCCTCCGGGTGTGGAGGAAGAGGGGAGGGTGTTCCCCTGGTGAAGCTGTGAATCAGCCGTTGTCGCAGACTGAGTCTGCTTTGCTAGTTGGTGCTAATGGAAGCCTCACTTCGATTTGAAGTGAGGAGTGGACGTAGGCAGACTGGAGGTCTAACCGAACCACCTTAAAAACCGTTGGGTACTCGTGTGATTGTCTGTGGTGATTTTGTGGTGTGCCTTCTATCCACTCGAGCTATTGTCCGCACTGCGTTTTTGTGGGTTCAACTCCGAGATTGCTTGTTTTAAGCGAATCATTCTTTAATAAATTTTAATCGGTTGAAAACAGTGATCTATTCATCCCCTCCCCTTCTAGATCACGTTATATTTCTCATATCACTTGGTATCAGAGTAGGTATTTCCCAATATGTGGTCCAACGGCCAGGGAAATGGATCCGCTGGTCCTCGCAGCTACATTGCTGAAGGGCAGTCAATCACCCGTCCCCCTTTCTTCGATGGTAATAACTATTTCTTTTGGAAGAACATGATGGAAGTCTTTATCAGGGCCCAAAGCCACAAGCTCTGGAGAGTAATTACAGATGGTCCGTACCAACTTCCATCGAACGAAGACATGTGGACAGAGGAACAGGTTAAACTCTCCGCACTGAATTGGACAGCTCTTAGCATCATACAGTGCGACGTCCACCCAGAAGAGTACTTGAGGATTTCAGCGTGCAAGACTGCAAAGAAAATGTGGGATGAATTACAGTTAATTTATGAGGGCACATCTCAAGTGAAAGCTACCAAGATCAATATGCTTACAACTCAGTATGAGTTGTTTAAGATGAAGTCAGAAGAGTCGATCACAGAAATGTATGCTAGATTGTCTGTGATCATCAATAGTCTGAGAGGATTTGGAAAGGAGATTCAGGAAGTAGACATTGTCAGGAAGATCCTTAGGTCCCTAACTCCCATCTGGGATACTAAGGTGACCGTCATAGAGGAATCTAGAGATTTATCCACCATGTCAGTAACCCAGCTGATTGGGTCTCTCATGACCCACGAAATGAACTTCAAACAAGGGAATGATGGACATGACAGAAAGGGAAAGAATGTTGCTCTGAAAGTCTCACGACATACTAAGAAGAGCAGCAGCAGCAGCAGCAGTGGTGGTAGCAACGAAGACTCTAACGGATTCTCAGACCTGGACATGGGCGAGCAGGCCATGCTCACCAGGTAATTCAGAAAGTTCTTGAGGACTAAAGGGAAATTCTACAGGAGAAAGAGATTCAATGCTGCAAGGAAGTCTCCTGAACGAGAACTTGAGAAGAACCGGTTTGTTAAGAAGGTTACATGCTACCATTGTCAGAAACCTAGTCACATGAAAAGTGAATGTCCAGAGCTACAAGCTAAGGCTCCCGGATACCAGAAGAAGATGGTGCACAAAAAAAAGAAAGCCATGCTGTGCACATGGAGCGACGAGGAGGAGGATCCAGAAGCCACCTCATCCAGTGAAGGTGAAGAGAAGACTTGCCTCATGGCCAACCATGAGGAAGAGGTAACGAACTTATTTGAGAATTTTACTTTGGACGATTGGGAGGACGCCTATGGCGACCTGTTAGCTAAATATAATTTTCTAACCAAGGAGCACAGAATGCTTAAACGAAAGTTTCACTCTGTTTCTGAGGAACACTCTATTGCTGTTACAGGTAACATGAAAACCAAGGAGATGGCCTGATGGGGACATCACCTCCCATGCCCACGTTCACAGCTCGTCTCCTCGCCCCGGTTGCATCCGGCATGGTCTAGTCATTTAATTTTGAGTCCTATGTAATTTTTATTTGAGTCATTTGATGTATTTTTCCTTTTATTTGAGTCATGTTTTTAGGTCTTGTGTTCATTTCCCTAAGTTTGAGTGTCATTAGGTTGTCTAGTTAGCTACTGGGCCCAATTCATTGGGCTTGGCCCAAGGGCTCTCCCCTACCCCCTCGGTTATTTGTCATTGAGTCAATTGTTAGGGACTTTTGTAGAAATGTGGGTTTCCTATATATAGGATCCCATTCCCCCCCATTTCAACTTAATGAATCAATGAATGAAAAAACTTGCCATTTTGAGAGTTTACACTTCTTATCTAGTGAAGAGATTCCATTTTTTGGGTGAGAAACCCTAGGGGAGAGATTCCCCACCCTTCCCTCTCTTAATCTCTCTTTTTCACTCCACTTTCTCTCTCCTCAACACCCAAATTCGAATTTTCTTCTCTCTCCTCCCTTCCCAACCACCTCCACTCCCCACCTACCCCATTTAAGCCTCTTCCCATTCCCCACAACCCTCATCAATACTCCACCCCTTCCCAAGACCCCCTCCACCAATCCTCTCCTCACCATCCAACCCCCAACTACCCCTCCCACTTTCCCAAGCACCCTTCCCACTACCCCAAGCACCCCTTCCCTTCCCCAACACAACCCCCCCATTCCCAAGACAAAAAATTAACCCCACCCTTAAACCTATTTTCGAATATCCTTTCCCTCTCTCCATTCCAACCAAATTCGCAGCCCCCACTATCACCCTCTATTGGACCCTCTTCCAGACCTTATTCTCCACCTCCCACACCTTAGAACACCCCCTCCAAGACCCCCTTACAACCAGGGATCACTCCCACACTCATCTACCCCCTTCTCCTTCTTCTTTCTTGGTCATTGGAAGCTACTTCGAAGTTGCAGTTTGCTGTCCAGAGGTTGCAGATGAACCAGCAACTTGCAGCGGCCACCACGACTTCCTCCGGACGAGTTTGAAGACCCAAGAGCCATCGTTGGAAGCGTCTACCAGTCTCCTTCGTAACAAAAGGGGTTTCATTTTCTTCGGATCTCCGAGCCGTCCAGAAGGTCCATTCTCCCACAACTGTGCAGTTCTGCCTCGGCTGAGGACCTGAGCCAGATTAGAAGCTCTGCCACGACGAATCCCGAAGGAATCAGTCCACGAGTTCTTCTTTAAAGTTCTTCATCGCCCAGTCTACTTCCAGAATCAAGAAACAGAAATTCATTCGGCATTCTTGATCCAGAGTTCTCATTTTTCTCCCTCAGCTACGCAGATCTGCTACTCATAGTCTGCACCGACCAGTCACCATTGTTCTGCATCTCCTAGTCTTCTCCGACATCGGTTGGCTTCCCCGTCAGTTTTTCTGCGAAGAGAACTCGTCCACGATTCCAACGACTCTGACGGCGCTTGATTCCGAGGTCGGGAGCTGTCGGGGCATTCTCTGCAATCTACTGTTAGAAGTCTGCAGCTACCGGTCCGAGAATCTGAGGCTCTGTTCAAACCTCCATCCCAGCCAGCAGCGACTCCATAAGAAATTAAAGAAATTCTGAGGCACTCCCTTCTCAGCTATGAAGATTTCCCCACCAGTCTCGCCACCAGAAAAATTCCTGAATGGGTTCTACAGCAGCAACACCGACTATCTATCCCTGTTCGCAGACAGCAGGCAGACTCGGTGCCGTCACTTAGTCATCCCTCTTTACTCTAATTTCCCCGCCTCGCTTGGCCGGATGAAGGCCCCTCCCTGCGTGGAGGTAGTATTGTTTGTAATCTCATTAATCCCCACCCCAAGATCCCCCTCCTGCGAGAGGTGTAGTGGTGTAACTTGTGTGGTTTGATCAGGTCAAGCTACCCCGGCGCGGCGTGTGGGGAACCCACGCTTCCCCGCTCGCCCTCGTCTCCGAGCGGGACCGGTTTCTTCAAACCGGTCGAGTAAGTGCTCTATAACCTTGCTCTAATTCATGCTTGTTCTTTCAATATTAGTTCATAGTTCCGTTGGTCATGAGAGTGAGAGCTCGATCCTCAAGCCCCGTTGCTTTGAGTGATCACCGTGGGAAGAGAGAGTAACCCGGTTCCTTTGGCACTTTATCGGCCCCATTGAATTGGGCATCCACAACCTTTGGGATTCAAATCTTGGCCTTGCTGGCCCTCTACCAGCAAGGGCCCAACCCCTCAATCTCACCTTGGCATTGCCAAGTTACCCCGGGTCTTGGTGAGCAACGGGTGAGCAGTCGTCGACATCGGCCCGTTTGATTACGATTGTGCTTGTTTGTTTAAGTCCTAGGTTGTGTCACATCAATTGGTATCAGAGCAAGTTCTAGACTTGTCTCTACCAAATCTTGTCCTAGGGCTATTGCATGCATCACCCTTGTCCACTATCATGACTACCTCATACATGGCATATTCGCCACTCTTAGGCCCATTAGAAGCCTTTGTGTTTGATGGATCCCGCCCTAGCATATATCTAGAATGGGAGAAGTCCATAGACCAACACTTTGGGAGGTTTACCCTGTCAGGGCTTGTTCAAGTCAACTATGCCAAGAGTTTGCTTTGGCGCCAAGCTAGGAAAGAATGGGAGAACATTGTAGGTTTGAGAGAAGCCAAAGGGGAAGCACCCATTGAATCTTGGGATGAAATGAGGGCCGATCTTAGAAAGATCTATGCACCCCAACCCAAACCTCTTCAACCAACCGATCTTTCACCCCCGAACCCAACTCCCACCCATGAACTTCCCCGACCAAGCCCAACCCAAGTCCACCCATGTTCACCACCCCGAGAGTACCATGCACTTACCATTATCACTCCACCCACCATAGACTATCCTACCCTATTATGCTTGGAAGTTGTGGCCCACACTCCTACCCAAGTGGAGATGGATGCCAATCCGGATTCACCTCCCACCATAGAGAACATCCTAGACCCCCCACTTCCACCCACCTCTCCTAGTTCGGGTCCTCATGAGCCGCACACCCTAACCATGAATGAGTCCATACTCCAATGGCTTAAGCAAGGCCCCACCATTCCTAGCTCACCACCTTACCTCTCACCCTTGGCATATCAAGTCCAAATTATGCTCACCCGGTCTTCCCATGTCACACTTCAAACCTCCTACTTTGTGGAAGGCTTAGGGGACCTAGTGGTCTGTTTACAATGGCAAGTCTACCTGACCAATATGCTAGCCATAGGACCATTGGAGTCTAGCCCCATCTACTCTAGTGGACCCTTCCTAGCTTACCCCGCCATCGGTTCCATCACCTCCATCTACACTAGTGGCCATTATACGAGTGAAATCCTCCTCTTTCTCCCCAAGGATGAGAAACCAATCTTGGCCCACTTCCCACCCATCAAGATTCCAATTACTTTAATTGGCCAACCCACTATAGACCTTGGCCCAATTATCTTGGAGGAGGATGACTCACCGTTTGGGTACCTTGAAGACATAGAGTGCCACCCTCTAGGAAGACCTTTCCACTACCCCTTTGATCCCTTCCTATGGGAGCCTAGACCCCTATGTGACCCAACCACCTTATCCACCACCCACCTTTCCCTAACCCAACCCACCATGTTTGACCCAATCCACCCCATCCTAGACCCGGGTTACACCTTGGGAGCCATGACCTTGAGCCACATATCCCTAGGTAATAAGGTTGTGCCCCACCCCATGATGACCACCTTCTTAGATCCATTCGATCCTTTCCAATGGGAGTTCAAAGGTTGTCCCACACCTATACACATGGAAGTCACCTTTGGAAAAAGCATGCATGTGTCTAGGCTTACCATACCCCTTGGCATGAACACTATGTTGGGTCTATTCATTCATATCACCCACATGTCAAGTAGAAAGTATGAGTGGTCCATATTCGGATGTCATGGTCCACCTTCATTCATCATGGGTCTTAAGCATGTCAAAGGTATCTACGGATGTCCGGATCTCCCAGTATTTATCCCTAATTTGCATGATAGGGCCACCTACGGGTGCCCCGGCCCACCTAGGCTAACCAAAGTCTACACTGCATCATTACACGATAGGTCTACTTTTGGTTGCCCAGGTCCACCCATCACCCCTAGAATGTCTGCATTCACAACATTGCATAAAGAGATCCGCAAGCACATTAGCAAGAAGAATGTGACTTATGAAAGGCAAGCCGACTCTCATCGACGTCACCAAGAATTCCATGAGGGTGACTTTGTGATGGTAAGGACGGAGAGGCTCTCCCCAGGAGCCATCTCCAAATTGAGGCCACGTGGGGCTGGTCCCTTCCAGGTCTTGAGGCGAATTGGTGCAAATGCCTATGAGTTAGATCTCCCCGAGGAATATGGGGTAAGTCCCACATTCAGTGTCACCGACCTAGTGCCATACAAGGGACCCACGGTGGTACCTAGTGAGGATATTGAGCATATTCCCTCCGTTGAGAGAGCACCCACCCGTGAGGAGAGTCCACCAGCCAAGAGAGCCCAGCGTGAGCGCATTGAACGAATATTGGATGAACATGTCACTACCACCAGGAGCAAGGTATACGAGCGCTATCTCGGCAGGTGGATGGATCGGTCTCGTTCGGAAGACTTGAGGGCAGTACCACTTCTACACCCTCCAAGGAGGGAAGGACACTTACTCGACGGAGTCGAGTTCTCCACACCCCGGGAGTATGATGGGGACATCACCTCCCATGCCCACGTTCACAGCTCGTCTCCTCACCCCGGTTGCATCCGGCATGGTCTAGTCATTTAATTTTGAGTCCTATGTAATTTTTATTTGAGTCATTTGATGTATTTTTCCTTTTATTTGAGTCATGTTCCTAGGTCTTGTGTTCAGTTCCCTAAGTTTGAGTGTCATTAGGTTGTCTAGTTAGCTATTGGGCCCAATTCATTGGGCTTGACCCAAGGGCTCTCCCCTACACCCTCGATTATTCGTCATTGAGTCAATTGTCAGGGACTTTTGTAGAAATGTGGGTTTCCTATATATAGGACCCCATTCCCCCCCATTTCAACTTAATGAATCAATGAATGAAAAAACTTGCCATTTTGAGAGTTTACACTTCTTATCTAGTGGAGAGATTCCATTTTTTGGGTGAGAAACCCTAGGGGAGAGATTCCCCACCCTTCCCTCTCTTAATCTCTCTTTTTCACTCCACTTTCTCTCTCCTCAACACCCAAATTCGAATTTTCTTCTCTCTCCTCCCTTCCCAACCACCTCCACTCCCCACCTACCCCATTTGAGCCTCTTCCCATTCCCCACAACCCTCATCAATACTCCATCCCTTCCCAAGACCCCCTCCACCAATCCTCTCCTCACCATCCAACCCCCAACTACCCCTCCCACTTTCCCAAGCACCCTTCCCACTACTCCAAGAACCCCTTCCCTTCCCCAACACAACCCCCCCATTCCCAAGACAAAAAATTAACCCCACCCTTAAACCTATTTTCGAATATCATTTCCCTCTCTCCATTCCAACCAAATTCGCAGCCCCCACTACCACCATCTATTGGACCCTCTTCTAGACCTTATTCTCCACCTCCCACACCTTAGAACACCCCCTCCAAGACCCCCTTACAACCAGGGATCACTCCCACACTCATCTACCCCCTTCCCCTTCTTCTTTCTTGGTCATTGGAAGCTACTTCGAAGTTGCAGTTTGCTGTCCAGAGGTTACAGATGAACCAGCAACTTATAGCAGCCACCACGACTTCTTCCAGACTAGTTTGAAGACCCAAGAGCCATCGTCTGAAGCGTCTACCAGTCTCCTTCGCAACAGAAGTGGTTTCATCTTCTTCGGATCTCCGAGCCGTCCAGGAGGTCCATTCTCCCACAACTGCGCAGTTCTGCCTTGGCTGAGGACCTGAGCCAGATTAGAAGCTCTGCCACGACGAACCCCGAAGAAATCAGTCCACGAGTTCTTCTTCAAAGTTCTTCATCGCCCCGTCTACTTACAGAATCAAGAAACATAACTTCATTCGGCATTCTTGATCCAGAGTTCTCATTTTTCTCCCTCAGCTACGCATATCTGCTACTCATAGTCTGCACCGACCAATCACCATTGTTTTGCATCCCCTAGTCTTCTCTGACATCGGTTGGCTTCCCCGTCAGATTTTCTGAGAATAGGACTCGTCCACGATTCCAATGTCTCTGACGGCGCTTGATTCCGAGGTCGGGAGCTGCCGGGGCATTTTCTGCAATCTACTGTTAGAAGTCTGCCGCTGCCGGTCCGAGAATCTGAGGCTCTGTCAAACCTCCATCCCAGCCAGCAGAGACTCCAGAAGAAATTAAAGAAATTCTGAGGCATTCCCTTCTCAGCTACGAAGATTTCCCCACCGGTCTCGCCACCAGCAAAATTCCTGAACGGGTTCTACAGCAGCAACACCGACTATCTGTCCCTGTTCGCAGACAACAGGCAGACTCGGTGCCGTCACTTAGTCATCCCTCTTTACTCTAATTTCCCCGCCTCGCTTGGCCGGATGAAGGCCCCTCCCTGCGTGGAGGTAGTATTGTTTGTAATCTCATTAACCCCCACCCCAAGATCCCTCTCCTGCGAGAGGTGTAGTGGTGTAACTTGTTTGGTTTGATCAGGTCAAGCTACCCCGGCGCGGCGTGTGGGGAACCCACGCTTCCCCGCTCGCCCTCGTCTCCGAGCAGGACCGGTTTCTTCAAACCGGTCGAGTAAGTGCTCTATAACCTTTCTCTAATTCATGCTTGTTCTTTCAATATTAGTTCATAGTTCCGCTGGCCGTGAGAGTGAGAGCTCGATCCTCAAGCCCCGTTGCTTTGAGTGATCACCGTGGGAAGAGATAGTAACCCGGTGCCTTTGGCACTTTGTCGGCCCCATTGAATTGGGCATCCACAACCTTTGGGATTCAAATCTTGGCCTTGCTGGCCCTCTACCAGCAAGGGCCCAACCCCTCAACCTCACCTTGGCATTGCCAAGTTACCATGGGTCTTGGTGAGCAACGGGTGAGCAGTCGTCGACATCGGTCCGTTTGATTGTGATTGTGCTTGTTTGTTTAAGTCCTAGGTTGTGTCACATCATGGCCACTGAGCTAGATCAGGCTAGAAGTGAGATTGAGAGGTTTAGAATGGAAAGAGAGGAAAATCTAGCTAGGATGAATGAGCTGAAGAGTAAAACTGAAGAGAGTAAAAAGGAGTTTAGACTGATTGCAGAAAAATATGAGGCGGTTAGAAAAGTTAATCAGGAGCTCCAGGACCAATGTAATGAACTTCAGAAGGAGATTGAGGACAAAGGAAAAATGCTAGAAAAATTTACAGAGGGGAGAAACAATCTGAATGCCCTTCTGGGGTCGAGGGTAAACTTCAATAGGGAGGGATTAGGATACTATCCCACAAGTAAAAAACCCTTTGAATTTAAAACTGTCACGTTCTGCCCGCCAAAGGGAAAGAGAAACTGGAAACACCATCCAGTTCCAAATCTGTCTCTACATTGAAGGTTTCGACCAGCAAATCCATTCAATCCACTGGTCAGCAAGCTAAGTCAAGAAATCCTAAGACTAGAGCTGCTCCTGTGCAACAGTTGTGGAACAAAGGTTTTCACACGACCATTCCTATTGATGTCACTAGAAAGGTGAACAGTTTCGCTAAGAAAGTTCAGCATGCTAGTTATCAAGGAAAGCATGCAAACATGCATCACTTTCAGCACAATTTTCATTTGAATAAAAATGGTTACATGAATTATGTTCAGCACACACGTGTGTCCTCTAAGAGGCCAAACAACAATTTTTATGTTCGGAAACAGCAAAATTTTAATAGGAATAGGCTCATTCAACACCCACTCAGAAATGCCAAGAAGGAAGAATCAATCCACATGAAATCACTGAAAAGAACAGTAAAACAAATGTGGGTTCCTAAGTGTAATTTGCATGAATTGAAAACTGTCTTTGGACCCAATTTGAATTGGGTCCCACATTACTTTGTCTGAACTATCACAGGTTAGCCTGGCAGCCGAGCATAACAAGTGGTATCTTGACATCGGCTGTAGCAGGCACATGACAGGAGACCGGTCCAAATTTAGCAAACTGAAAATGAAGTTTGGGGGCTTGGTCAAATTCGGTGGAAATAACAGAGGAAGAATAATTGGAATTGGTACAGTTGGTAAGCCCTCTACTAACTCCATTGAAGATGTGTATCTTGTAGAAGGACTTCAGCACAACTTGGTAAGTATAAGTCAACTCTGCGACAAAGGACACAAGGTACTCTTTGACCACAATTCCTGCACTGTTTTTGAGCTGAATTCTGATAACGTCATGTTCATAGGTCATAGATTAAACAATGTATACATCGTAGACCTAGATGATAATCCTGAAACTAACTTGTGTATGTCTGCTAACTCTGAACAGGTTGCTTTTGACTGGCATATGCGTCTAGGCCATGCGAGTTTGTCTACAATGAATAAACTGTCTAAGCATAACCTAGTTAGAGGTTTGCCCAGAATAAGATTTCAGTTAGGGTCCAAGCTATGTGATGCTTGTGCACAATGTAAACAGACTCGTGCAGTTTTTAAGTTGAGAATTGAGAGTCTTTCATCTAAACCGCTGCAGCACTTGCACATGGATCTCTTTGGTCCTACTCGCATACAAAGTTTGTCAGGTAAGAGATATGGATTAGTCATAGTTGATGACTACACTAGATTTTCTTGGTTGTTTTGTTTAGCAAATAAAAATGATGCTTTTATTCACTTTGAAGAACTTTTCAATAAAATCAAACTGCAAGGTGAACATAACATCATTACAATTCAGTCTGACCATGGAGGAGAGTTTGAGAACTCTTCATTTTCTGAATTTTGCTCAAGAGAGGGAGTGACTCATAAATTCTCTTCTCCCAGGACACCGGAGCAGAACGGAATTGTAGAGAGAAGAAACAGGTCAATAATTGAAATGGCCAGGACTATGCTGATTGAGAGTGGACTTCCAAGGAGATTTTGGGCTGAAGCTGCGAATATTCCATGCTACCTTCTAAACCGAGCCTTGGTAAGACCTACTCATAGGAAAACTCCTAATGAACTTCTCAAGGGTAAGCAGCCAAACATTTCTTACTTTAAAGTTTTTGGCTCCAAATGTTTTATTCACAATAATGGTAAGAATGGTTTGGACAAATTTGAAGCTAGAAGCTCTTCTGGAATTTTTCTCGGATATTCAGAAACCTCGAGGGCTTACAGAGTTTTCAATAAAGATGATCAAACGGTTGAAGAAACATCGCATGTAGTGTTTGATGAAAATGATTTCTCTAACAAAGTGATGAATGATGACAGGGAGCCATCTAATGAGGGAGATTTCTTGGAGAGAATTGAAGAAGAAGAGATGCAGCCAGCAGCTCAACCAGAAAACTCACAGCAAGAAGGAGCAGCTGAGGTAGGTGAACCCTCAGATGAGATAATATTTCACAAAGACCACCCTAGTGAAAATGTGATAGGCAATTTGCATGATCCTCCTAGGACAAGGTCTCATTTTAGAATTATCCAAGAACATGACTTAGCTGCATTGGTATCTCAGGTGGAACCTAAATCTGTGGAAGAAGCCTTAAAACATGATTCTTGGGTATCCGCCATGTGTGAGGAATTAAATCAATTTGAGAAAAATATTGTATGGGAACTAGTTCCCAGACCTGATAACACTCATGTCATTGGCACTAAATGGGTTTTCAAGAATAAAGTTGATGAGAATGGAGCTATTTCTAGAAACAAAGCAAGACTTGTAGCTCAAGGCTACAGTCAGGAATTTGGTGTGGATTTTGAGGAATCCTATGCCCCAGTGGCTAGGATGGAAGCTATAAGAATTCTGCTTGCTTTTGCATGCTCTAGGAACATTCGGCTGCAGCAGATGGATGTCAAAAGTGCATTCTTAAATGGGTTATTGAAGGAAGAGGTATATGTTGAACAACCTCCAGGTTTTAATTTCTCTGTTCAGCCTAACATGGTTTTTAGGTTGAACAAAGCCCTCTATGGATTGAAGCAGGCTCCCCGAGCCTGGTATGAGAGACTTTCTGAATTCCTCCTGAGCAAGGGCTACACTCGAGGTAAGGTTGACCAAACCCTCTTCACCAAAAATCTCGGAAAGGATTTAATAGTGGTCCAGGTATATGTTGATGATATCATCTTCGGATCTAACAATTCGAAATTATGTAAAGAATTTTCTGAATCTATATCTCATAAATTTGAAATGAGTTTAGTTGGCGAACTAAAGTATTTTCTTGGGCTGCAGGTCAAACAGATGGAGGATGGTTGTTTCATAAATCAAACCAAGTATACTCTGGAGATGTTGAAAAGGTTTGGAATGACCAACCTCAAGACTATCTCAACACCCATGGGCACCAACTCCTCACTGGATTCAGACGAAAAAGGTAAAGAGGTGGATGCTAAATTATATAGAGGTATGATCGGTTCACTCCTCTACTTAACAACATCCAGGCCTGACATTCAATTTAGTGTAGGGATGTGTGCCAGATACCAGGCTAGGCCTACTGAATTGCATTTGGCAGCTATAAAAAGAATCTTTAGATACTTATCTGCTACCCATGATCTAGGTCTTTGGTATCCTGCATTATGTAGTTTAGATCTCATTGCACATACAGATGTAGATTATGCAGGATGTAAATTGGACAGGAAAAGTACTAGTGGTCACTGCGAATTTTTAGGAGGGTGCCTAGTCTCTTGGGGATCCAAGAAGCAACACTCTGTGGCTCTTTCTACTGCTGAAGCTGAGTATGTGGCAGCAGGGAGCTGTGGCACACAGGTTATATGGATAAAACATCACCTTCTGGATTACTCAGTTGAGCTAGGTTGCACTTCCATCTTTTGTGACAATACTAGTGCAATAAATATTGCAAAGAATCCTGTACTTCATTCTCGAACTAAACACATCAAAATCAGGCATCATTTTATTCGAGATGAAGTAGCTAGGAAGACCTTTGAGTTGATCCATGTTGGCACTAACTCACAAATTGCAGATATTTTCACTAAGCCACTGGATACTGAAAAATTTAGCACATTGCGCAGAGAATTAGGTATTTACAGAATTTCATGATTGAATAATTGATCTCTAATTAATCTGTCATGTGTTCTTATGCTTATCTGTACTCATTGTCTGTTGCTGAAAATAACCTCATTTTGAGTGTTAGCTGATTCACTCGTATTGATTGATATCACTTTCTTTTCTTTGAGGTGTTATGAGGTTTGTCATGGTTAAGTCTGAGTTGGAGTCAAGGTCTCAGGGGGAGCTAGATTAATAATAGGTGTCATGCTTTTTTGGCCTAATCTGAACATACTTTGAACGGATTTTTGCTGACCTTATAAGAGAATCAGGTTGAGCAGGTGTATAAAAGAAATCCTTGGATGTTTTATCCATTAAGACTGTTCACCTAATTTCTTGTTGGTTTTTCAGCTGTTAGTCCCACTAAGATCAAAATCTGAATTCAAGAATATCTTCCTACATTGTAACTGACTTCTGATCTGGCCAGTACAGCATACCTACTTAGTATAGTTAAGTCCGAAATGAGGTATATAGTGTTTTAGTCTGAAAAACTTTGGAGCTGGTGTATTGTTCTCAAACTGAATCAAAACTAATTTACAAGGTTTCAAGTGCAGTTTAATGAAAAAAAAAATTCATGAAAGAAGTTTTAACAATCTTGTTAACTGTTCATTGAGAAACTGGGACTTTCATCAATGAAGTGAAAGCATCCCATGTCATGAGATGGCAGTATAAATCAGGTTTAATTAGCTGTCTTGATCATACAGAGCTATGGTACATATCTGGTTAGTAACTGGGGTGTCTGGCCTCTGGTAAAGGTGTCACCCTAATGTCAACACCAGTTAGACTACTATCTCTGTCCTCTTGTCAGAAGGGGTAATGTGGTCTTGCCACCAAGTAACTGGGGATTCCTGCCTCTAAACAAGGTGTCTCCCTAATGTCAAAGGTGTACTTGACAGATTTACCTTTGATCTTGACCATCTTTGAAAAAAAAAAATTCTCCCTCTTGGTATCAAGATCATGTTCACTTGGCATATAGTTCTTGGTTTGTTTGTTTTCAATACCACAGGTCTTTGTTTTCCTGACTTCTTGCTTTATACTCTCTGAGTAAAGACTTACTCTGACCATACTGGTATCTTGTACCTTACTTGCTTAGAATCTGGTTCTGTGTATGAAGCGGATCTTCATTCACCATTTTGCACATAGCCTGACTAACTGATCTTCAAAATCCTCACATTAAATTAGTGGCTTTCCTAATTGCCTAAACATCTCAATAACTTTCCTTTATCAGCCATACTCTCTCTTGTTTTCTCTCCACTGTCAGCAATTTTCTTTTCGTGATATCTTCAGACTTGCCCCTAGTTTTGATGATGTCAAAGGGGGAGAGTGTCTTGCTTGTGTTTTGCTGAGGGGGAGCGAAAGATAAGTGCCCTGAGTTATCTAGTCAGAGGATAGAAGTTGTTGTGTTTTGCTGAGGGGGAGCGAAAGATAAGTGCCCTGAGTTATCTAGTCAGAGGATAGCAGTTGTTGTGTTCAGGGGGAGCTCTTGGGAGTCATCAGAGGAGGCGAGTGTGTTGTGTGTCTGCATTACTTATCTTCACATAATCTCATTACACTTCATCTATGTTATTTAATATAGTGTTGCCATCATCAAAAAGGGGGAGATTGTTGGATTTTTGTGACTTCCCTAGTGTTTTGATGATGAGCATCACTATGTTAAATATTATCATTTTAATCAGATATCTTGCGTAATGTTATGCATTTGAAATTTCCATGATTAACAGGAAAACTGCTATGAGGTAGTACCTTGTATGTCCGTACTGTTTCTGTCATACTTCGTGTTGTTTGTGTTTACTACACTTCGTGTTGTCCTTTTGTACGTCGTGTTGTTCCAACTATGTTTGTTGATTGTCTTCGTGCTGTATATTGAAGCAGCTTGATTTGTTCTGATGAACTTCGAGTTGTCTTCCTGTGAACCTCGTGTCGTTTCTTCAGTATTTAGTTGCTCATCTCAAGTCATCCTTTTTATTTCTGCTCTTGTGTTTTCGTGTCATTTACTGTAGTTACTCGAGTCGTTTTACTACTTTCACTATTTTGTCACGTATCGTTGTAGCCGTTTATGTCTTCTGTCCTCGTGTTGTCTTTTCCTAGACCTCGTGTCCTTTTCGCTGTGTGACCACACTTCGTGTCGGTTTATGGTTTTGTCTTCGTGTTATTTTTGTGTTTGAGTCTTCATCTTATTTCTGTGTTTGTGTCTTAGTGTTGTTTTTATGTCTTCGTGTTGCTTCTTTCTATCTTCGTCCAGGTTTCCTCTGATCGCATGTTTTACTACCGTTTTACTCCATGTTATTTCCTTCTCACCTCATGATGTTCTCATCCGACTTCGTGTCGTTCTCTTTGTAGTGTTAGCCTTGCTACTGTGGTACCTCGTGTCGTTCTCTCTTTATCTCGTGCTGTAGTCATCTGACCTCGTGTCATTCTCTCTTTATTTCGTTCTGTGGTCATCTTGTGTATCTCGTGTCATTCTCAGTATAGTGCATCTCGTATTGCTATCACTTATTTCATGCAGTTTTAGTTTTTGTGGCCCTGAGTTTTAATGGTTTTTATTTCTTTGTAGGAGAAGAAGAAAAACTAAAGGAAGAAGGTGGTCCGAGGAAGAATATTCCCCGGTGTCTGGGCTGCACGTGATCCAATACTCAAGGAACCAATGCTATAAGGGCACGTGGCAAGAAGGTTCTGGATCAAGCACGGGAAGCACACGCCTTGCATGAACCCTCCTGATCGCTTATAAAAGCACTGCCTCACCATCTACGAAAGGGAGGAGCTCCGAGGTTACATGAAAGAAATTTGAGTGAGAGCAGACAAGAAGGAGCCTCCCTGAGAAACTAGAGTGATCCAGTTGAGAGAGAAGAGAGAGCAGAAGAGTGATCAGAAGATGGGTGTTGACTTACGGATCAAATCCGAAGTCTGCTGCTCAGTTTGAGCTACATTGTTTCCAGTTTCTGAAATTTGGCTTCCGTCTTTATTGTTTTCATTTTTATCTGCTTTTTCCTTCTTGATTGAAAGTTCTCTGTGTTACCTCCTGGTGTTCAGGGGAAGAGAGAGACGTGTTCTCTCTGGTTCACTTGCAACAGAGGTTGCAGTGTTGTTCCCTCTCGTAGAAGAGGTGTTCCCTCTTGGGTTCAGAGGAAGAGAGACCTTGGTCTCTGGTTCTAGTGACTGCAGATCACTAGTGTTCCCTCCGGTTGGAGGAAGAGGAACTTGTTTCCTGGTTTCTAGGGACTTGGCGTCCTTAGGGTTCCCTCCGGGTGTGGAGGAAGAGGGGAGGGTGTTCCCCTGGTGAAGCTGTGAATCAGCCGTTGTCGCAGACTGAGTCTGCTTTGCTAGCAGGTGCTAGTGGAAGCCTCACTTCGATTTGAAGTGAGGGGTGGACGTAGGCAGACTGGAGGTCTGACCGAACCACCTTAAAAACCTCTGGGTACTCGTGTGATTGTCTGTGGTGATTTTGTGGTGTGCCTTCTATCCACTCGAGCTATTGTCCGCACTACGTTTTTGTGGGTTCAACTCCGAGATTGCTTGTTTTAAGTGAATCATTCTTCAGTAAGTTTTAATCGGTTGAAAATAGTAATCTATTCATCCCCTCTCCTTCTAGATCACGTTATATTTCTCATATCACTTGGGAACCCAAACATTCTTAGCTTTGGTGGGCCTGGAGGCCGACTAATGCTGCGGCGCTGGGGCCGGAGTGGCGGGCGCCATCTCACCCTTCATCTTCTCCAGTGCTTGAAAAGAGTTGCGCACTGGTACGGCAGGTACAATGCGATCCGGGATTACCTCAGAACGTTGTCCTGTAAGATACACTCGGACAGCCCCGATGACAGCAGACTTGTCAGTGCTGGAGAACCGGCCTCAGGGTGATGTCGTGGCGTGGCTCCTTCGGATCCTCCTCTGGTGAGAGGCCGACCCCTGGTGAGATGGGCCGGCAGTTTGGTGAACATGGTGCACGCTACAGCTCAGCGTCCCGGTCGGGACAGTCTTGGAAGTTTCAGCCATTGATCGGCCGGCAACAGCTTTGGCGGCCCCCTGGATGGGAGCATTGCTTTCAGTCCTGTCAGACGCTTCCACGTCCAGCAGGTTCATGAAGGCTACCCCGAGGAAGTTGGGGAAGCCTACCGCGGGAGGGAAGCTCCCGAAGCTGAGGGGGATGGCCAAGTAGCCGTTTCGAACATGGCTCTCGACGGCCCGTTGACTGAAAGTGGGGGCCATCCTGGTGTCTGAAATGCAACCTACAATTGCAAATCAAACAATTAGTATTACAAGAAAGGGGCCGTAGGGCCCTTAGTCCCGGCAAAGAGATGAAGGGTGATTTTCGTCCCACCGGGCCTGCCAGACCTGTGGACGCACTGAAATTCGAAATGAATTAGTTCGTTTGTTGATCGGGTTAATTCGTTTATTTAGTGCGAGGGCGTGCCAGTCACAAAGTGACGATTTATTCGGGCTTCGATGAAGCCCATGGTGCGCTCGATCTGACTAATCAGACGATTGTGTGGTTCGGGTCGGGATCGAAACCCGCCATGCCGTGAAGGCCACGGCGTTATTTACATCCCCCATACGGGGGAACACCCTTGATTGATTACCAGGAGTAAGGGCCCTACGGCCTGAAATTCATGGTAACAAAGCGAGAGCAAAGATCTCGGATCATGTTTAAACAAACCCGCATTGGGGCGTAAATGTTCACAGATGCATACATGTCGGTCACTAATGGACCGCTTCATCTCCGGACAGAAGTCCGTGTTTGTAGCATAAAAGACGGTGACAAAACCGCGCAGATGTTTTCCATGAACATGGCAAGTTTAATGAGAACGCGGGATTGGATCCCAGTAGAGACGGGTCAAGTTTGACGAACTATTGGCCCGAGATGGTTTCGGACTATGGCCATAACGGGGTTCCCGCGGTCCACGTCCGGTGCCATGGGGCGTCATTACTTTTCTCTTCAGGCACAGTCCAGGGAAATGAATCGTAAAGTGTGAAGCCCAAACTCGCCAACGTGCGCCCTCACATGCGGATCGACTTGCGCTTTTCTCTTCACGCATAGTCCAGGTCAAGGGGACAGCGCCCCTTGAGGGGGGATCCGGGGGCAGCACCCTCGGAAGAAAATTTTGATTATAGGAGGGGTAATTTTTGATTAGTTTTCCATTAACTTCAAGTATTTTCTTTTGGTTAATCAATTTCTTTCCCTTTTAGGCATGCCGGTTTAAGAGTAATAGAGGAGAGGGGCGCGCCGATTTAACATGACAAAGGGGCGCGCCAGTGAAGAGAAACCCAAGGGGGCGTGCCGATGAAGAGAAGCCCCGGGGGGCGCCGGATAAGGAAAGCCTAGGTGGCGTGCCGGTAAAGGGTGTTGAAGGAGTGCGCCGGTTAAGAGTGAAGGGGGAGTAGGAGCGCGCCGTTTTAGGACATGCAAGGGGAGAGGGGCACGCCGTGTATGTGGTTTGGAATGGAAATGGGCGTGCCGTTTTAGGATCTAAAGAGGGCGCCGGATTAGGGATGGCAAGGGAGTGCGCCGGATATGGAGTGAGCAAGGGAGGGTGCGCCGTTTTAGGATTCAAAGAAGGAGATGGGGGCTTTGTGAGGAGGGTTAAAACGGCGCAGTGGAACATTGGCCGCGCCATTTTGACTCACGCCGGAATAGCTATATGGGATTGTTTCAAAGCTCTATTTATTGTGTTTTCTTTTTCTTTCACCCGTAGGTTGATTCAAGGGTTGATTTGCTCGCTATGTTGATAGATCAAGCTGGTAATGAGGAAGTTTTAAGAGTTTTAACCATTTTAATCATTTATTAAGATGAAACAACGTGAACCTCTAGGTGTTTTATTCAGGCAGTTTGCTCACAGAGGCCTCAGTTTGTTCTTCATTAGTTCAACTCGTTCACCTGTTGTTGTGCATTCTTAGCCCTAGCTAAATTCGGGCAGCACCTCCCCTGGACCGGGACATGCCAAAGAGAAGCGAAAGTCACCACACGGATTACTCCCGGGTAAACTCTCAAAATGTGGAACGACCTCACGGCGGTCCGTTAGCCCAAGTGTGAGTCTGGAACGCTCGAGGGCCAGCCTACGAGAGCGACCATGACTCACGGGTGATGATTTTCGAAGCGGGACAAATGTTTGCCACAGTAGAGCAAGAAGTATTCATCCGTCGAGTGGGTTACCTTGAGGGTCATGCCATGGAGCGGCAGACCTCAAAGACCCCCGGATGATCGGAGAGTGAGAATGGGAAGCAAGGATCGGAGCGACGGAGACTGAGCTTGCAAAAAAAGTTTTCCTTTATTCATCCACACAAACTGGGAAAGGAGTCTTGATACAGAGAAGATGGAAATGAAAGCGTTACAAAAAAAAGGAGAATACATTCGACGGAGAGAGAGAGAGAAGCATTAGATGGAGGAGGGAGAGAGAGAACATGCTTCTCCCCCTCGGAACCACCCCTCACCCTCACTCCCCTCTCTTCACTTCATCTCACCTCTCCGACGCGAGGAAGTAGCTTCTTTTCTCTTCGGCGGACCCTTCCTCTCAGAAGATCTCACCTATTTTTCCCTTTCTTCTCCCGTTGCACACTGCCCCGCCGAGAGAGAGAACCAACCTCTTCTTTTTTCATAGTGATGCCCCCCTTTTTATAGAATGGCGCCGGGGGGGTTCCTGCCACTCCCACCTCGTCTGCAACGAAGTTTGGAGTTGACATGTTGCGCTGGATGAAGGTGGGTCGCGTCGTACGCTGCCGTTCGTCCGAGGACGGGATGTTCGCAGGTCTACCGGGGGTTGCTTCGTCGTTGCCGCTTCTGTGCTGTCGAACGGAGGTAGAAGCAGAGCCATGGGCATTGAATGTTCTCTGTGAGTCACATTTATGCCGAACAGAGCATCGATCGCCAGACGGGACAGGATGAGGTTAAACATATTTGCATTCGGCGCGCCGTATTAAGTTTTTGGCCTTAAAAATGACCACGCCATTTTAGCATTTGGAGGAGAAGCTTTTAAAATGGGAATGACGAGTACTTTGGTTAAAACGACGCATCATGGGGCGCGCCGGATTAAATCTTTACAAAGGGGCGCCGTATTAGAGCAATGCAAGTGAAATGGGCACGCCGTATTAAGGCCATGCAAGGGGCGCGCCGGATTGATGCTCTACGACACCGTTTTTAGTCTCAAAGTGATTCTTCTCAGAAGCACAGCCATTTATATGAATGTTGGCATTCCTAGAATGTTTTAGTTGCGATGCATGGCCTCCGCAATATCCCGTTTGTAGCTTCTGGGGCTCGGTCTAGACTTTACGTGACTTTCAATGCATGCCAGAGTTGTGCCCGAGTTCCCAGCTTTTCTTTGATTCAGCTCTCGGCATGGCCGGTCGGAGAGTTGTAGCTGTATCTTCCGCCTGGGGGGCTTCCTTAACGGGTAGTGGACCACTAAGCAAGTTTTTGTCCTGACCGGGCGAGTTATGGGTTTGTTCGGCCCTCTCGTCTTCAACTTGCGCTTGAACGCGTAGACGCGAGTGCCGTATGATCATCATCGTCATTTTTTTTTGACGTCCATACCCTCATGTATGCATTGATACTATATGGTACCTACTCTATTATATTATATCAAGGACCTTGTGGTTCTGATGAACCTGGAATTTGAGTTCCCCTTCATAAAAAATAGTGATAGTTCGAGGGGAGTCTTGATCACACGGATAGACCGTTGGGTCATCTAAGGTTTGGGACGATGGTTCCACTTTCTGAGTTGGTACGTGGACAAACGGGCTTCGGCTTAGTATCAGCTTAGAGATTTGGATTCTTGACCAAGTCTGGATGGTTTAGCAATATTATCATTGATTATTTTCTATTTTAGTTTGCTTTAATTTTTCTTTTAGCCCAGCATGCATCATGTATGACTTTGAGCTAAAATGATGGGAAAATCCTCATATTAAGTCAGTAATGAAGGCCACTTGTTCTTAATTTGAGTTGACATGAAATATTCCATTCCAAATCAAGTATTGTGCTCTCCTTAAAGCCGCTCAGGTTGATTCCTCGAAAGCATCCTTTACTTGGATTCCTACCTTACTTCAGCTTATTTATCTACAAATCCACCTTGGTTGCAGCACGTCCACATTGACTGGTAATCACTCTCCAATGGTGTCTACTGTTCGTGCCCTCGCGCACATTTTGTTAGCTTAGTTTTTCATCCAGGTAATTGTTGCTTTCTCGTAATCATCCAATGTTATTTTATTCGGAGCCATGGAAAGATTTCCAATGCTTAGTGTCGGAGGCGTGTCACATCACACCTTGGCATCTACTTTTCAGTCCATTCCACTTTTATTCCATTTCATTTCACTTTCACTTTCACTCCGCGTCATTTCATCTCACTCTCTTGCAAAGCAGACGTCAAGGCGGGACAACTGTAGACACGCCAAAATTGATGCTATGTTACGTAAATTTCATGTTACAATGAAATGCCCCGAAGTGGACTGCATTACTGGCTTAATAAGATAGTTTTCCCCATTTTATTGGATTTTCTTTGAATATGACGACTGTCATCCGGTCGCTATTTAAATAACGCCCTTGGAGATGTCGCTATTTCATAAAGAAAACGACTGTATGTGTGGTCGTTGTTTTAACTCTTTTCCAATTCCTATCCGGAATTAAATTTCCCTCCTTAATGAACGCCCCCGTGCGCGGTCGCAGGTTATGAATTTCTTAAATATGAAAAGTCCAAAATTCTAGTGAAATAGCGGCAGACCCAGGGGCGTTGTTTAGAACATCGATAGTGTATAGGTCGCCATTTCAGGTTTTGTTTCCGTTTCGGCCGCAACCTTCCCAAACAAACTCCTACCTTATTTTAACTCTACGTTCGATTAGAGGAAGGAGACCCCTGATCAAGAGTTATCCTTCCCTATTTTAATCCTATTAGAATAAGATCTTCCATCCGTATAAAAACCCCTCCGGGTTCTCTCGCGCGAGAACTGGACACACACGCGCATGCATCATTAATTTCTTCCGCTGAAGCTCCTTGCTGCTGATTCTTATTGCAAAGGGGTGTTGTTCTATTGTGTTGTGGTGTTCCTTCGAAGCTTTGCTCTCCTCTGTCCTGCTCACAGGTGCAGAAGAGGATTTCACTTTCTTCTTTTAATTCTTTTTATTCTCTGCATATCATAATCATTGTCCACCCTCCACATATTCATCTAGTATATTACTATATTTTAGTATTCCGCTTTGCATACATACTTTTTCCATCCTTCACTCCTCTTAGGGGTATAAAAAACCAAACACACAAGGTGTGTTCATGCCCATGTTGCATAGTCTTATTTCTTGTGAGTATTGATACTACACACTTTGGCTAATCCATATTGCTCTGCTTGTCTTATAAGGATAATCAAGATACAAAAGTCCCATCATCGGCCTGCCGGTAGAAGGAGGAAGTGCAACCCACAATCTCACTCGCTTCATAAGGTACATGTGGTCATCTTTTATTTTTGAGGTAACCCCTCTGGCGATCACACTCCTTTAGAGCATCACATGCTCTCTTTCTATTCCCTTTCTTTATTTCCCATCACATATCATACTTATCTTTCTTCTTTCTTTTAAAAAATTAAATTTCTCTTCTTTTTAATGTCTATGTGACACGTTCACACCCCGCTCCGCCTAAACCCCCCTAGGGGAGGGTTTAGGCGGACCAGCCTAGACCCCCAGGCTGGTCCGCCTAAACCCCTGGTAGAAACAAAAAAAGCTTTTTTTTTTCAAAAAAACCCAACCCCTGCCCTGGTCACACCAACCCCCAAGAGGGTTAGGCGGACCAGCCTGCCCCCCCAGGCTGGTCCGCCCAAACCCATTCCAAAACAAAAAAAAGTTTGTTTAATAAAAAAAACCCTCCGTGGAGGGTTTAGGCAGACCAGGCCAGCCCCTTGGGCTGGTCCGCCTAAACCCTCACTCCCCCACTCATAAAACAAATAAAAAACCTTTTTTGGGAGTTTAGCCGGACCAAGTTCAACCCTTAACTTGGTCCGCCTAAACCCTCCATGCCCCTTCACCTTCCCCTATAAAACCCCTAGGGGCTCATGAAGAAAAAAAGAGAAAAAGGAGAACAACCCTCAACCTAACTGCTGCACCCTCAGACTTTCGCAGGCATCCATCAAGGGTCGGGGACGCGAGGAGCTAAGTGCGCGCGCGGGTGGCTTGTTGATCGGATTGTACACGCCGAGAGTATGCCACACGTACTCCCCTCACGCGGCGTCTAGCCATCGCACCCATGTCCATCCCCATCGCACGTAAGACATTATGACAACGACGAACACACCCGCATCCCGGGTCCGCCCGTGCGTGACAACCCACGGTGACCACGCATGCGAGACGATGCCGCACCTACGACCGACACAGAACCGCGTGACCACCGCTCGCCCCGAGCTAGCCACCAACCGCTCTGACCGATGACTTGAGTTAGCCGGACCCTGGCCCGGGTGTAACATTCCCAGGATCGGCCTCGACTCCCCGGCATGACGACATTCGCCTTCCGAGGCCAGACCCGACCGCTCACCTTGAGCCACGTCCAACCTCCATCAGGCGCCAGCCCACGACCGCCCCTGCCACCTAGGCAGTCAAGCTTGTCTAAATCTCCTCATGAAGAGCCTTTATAAAACACCCGGATATCCACCTTGTTACGCATTGACCTGGGGACCGACCCACACGTCGGAATTGTCCCGTGGCTTGCGCCTATTGTACTTCCGCCCTCTCGGCCCATCTGTAAAGCCCGTGTGGCTCTCATATAGCATCAAACCAGTTGACCACAAGCGCCCGTATGTGGGCCCCAGTCTTCTACCTCCACCACTCAACATGTATGCCTAATACCCCTAACCTCCGCAAACACCTCCCAATCGAGAACACACCCACAGCTGTGGAATGCTCCCGGCCCTCTACCCACGACTTCAGACACATACATACTTTTCTTCAGCATAGAACGAAGGTGTTCGGATTCAATCCGATGTAAATAAACACTGATCGCTTGCGGTCGGTGGGGAAAGACGTCCAGTACACGATTCTCACAATCGCCTGCGCACTCGCACCCGTGGAACCCCTTCTATCCACGTGTCACCCGATCTCTCGAGCCACGTGCCGCGTCCTGGTGATGCTTCCCCGGTCAATCCTTGGTTCCATAGGTGATTGTCGAGAAATCGACTGGCACGTCCGCACCCTGTCCAGCTAACCTACACCCCGACATTTCGTGCCATTCGACCGTTTTTGACTTTCCGTAAAAGGAGAGTGTCTGGTACCGCCGTGAGGGGCATACAACTGTAAAGGAGGATACCCGAGATACATCAAACTCCCGTATTTTCCTTCCCCGCTGTATCCCTACCTTCACCCCGGTCATCGGCATAAAAACCCCGGTGACAAAGAGGATGGCACGCCCAGTGGGACGTCTCCTGCCTTCCTTCTATTTGTTGAAGAAAAGTCTATGCCAACCCTGAAGTCTTGGTGCCCTTTTCCTATCCTTGCAGAAGAGGCAGAGGAGGGTACTCGCGCGCATTTTCCAACAACTCTCAGTTTGCGTTCCGACTGTCGGACCGCACCAGGCGACTGTCAGCGACCGTCACCTTCCCAGTCACCCGTGTTCCAGTGCCTAAGCGACCATGGCAGCCGTCACTTATGGCCCCATTGTCATTGCCACCCATGCGCGGTTGGGCTATTTGGCGACACCGATTGCTTTCGGCAGCTTCGCCCCAGTTATTGGATCGCCCTACTTCTTGGGCGTGATCCCTATGGCTGCTATGCAGCCAATCTTAGCTCCTGTGTCGACTCTCGTGGCCAATACGCCACGCACATCGCCAGCACCGATGGCCTACCTGAGCACTCGATTTGGTATCTCCACCACCGGCCCCCCTAGGGGTCCCCGGCCATCCCCAGCCCGGACAAGCGTCAGCTCCCAGGCCCAGCTCCGACCGACCTCCAGCACGGACTCTACGCCCTGGACTACAGTCACTACTCCAGCACTCCGCTTGGGACTTCCGCCCTGAGAACCAGCAAAGCTGGCACCCGACACGAGCTCCCAGCCATGAGTTCACGGCTCCCCATTATCTTACTCGGGCTCCCAGTTCCAAGTCTCAGCCAAACCTGCCCTCCCCGCGGGTCATCCACCCAGGGGGCAAGGTTCCACAGCATTCTCCTCGGGCCTTCAACCCCAAGTCGCAGTAAAGCCGGCATCCGATACGGGCTCTCTGCCCCAGATTCCCGACCCCTCAGCACTTCGCTCGGGTTTTTGACCCCAACCCCCGCCGAGCCTGTTCCCGATACAAATCTCCGATCCGAGGTTCAAGGCTCTTCAACAAGTTACTCGGGCCTTCTGACCCGAGCCCAGACCAGGCCGACACTCACAATGGGTTCTCAACCCCGAGTTCAAGGCCCCTTAGCATTCAGCTCGGGCATACAACCTCGGGCCGTGTCAAGGCCAGCACCCATTGCGGGCTTTCTGCACCGGGTCCTGTGGACGCACTTTTTATTTAAAATCGTTTGTTGATTTGTTCATTGGGTTTATTAAGTGCGTGGGCGTGCCAGTCACAAAGTGACGATCTATTGTGCGCCCGATCTGACTAATCAGACGATTGTGTGGTTCGTGTCGGGACCAAAACCCACCGCGCCATAAAGGTCACAGCGTCATTTACATCCCCTCGGAGAGGGGAACACCCTTGATTAATCGCCGAGAATCAGGGCCTCATGGCCAGGAAACTATATCGAGAGAAATAAGCTGATAACGATCTCGAATCAGTCGGAAAGTCCTATGTCTAGGGAAGCAAGCATTCGAAATATGTCGGTCACTCAAGGGACCATTTTGATATTCGGATGAGCGTCTGGCTTCCGAGAATCGTGATCATCACGGGGAAAACATGGGCATATGTACACCGGGGTACGGCAAGTTTATTGTTCAAAGGGATAGGAGACATTCGATTGAATCTCGGTTAGAGTGGTCAGAAATCAGCGAGTTTATTGGCCCGGTGCGAGATCAAGTCAGAACCATTTCGGGGGCGCCTCCCGCGGTCCAAACGAGGCTTGCGTGGGTATCATTAATATTTCCGGTGCCGAAGGGCAGCGGGAAAGTGTCCCGGGACTAGATTCCAAAATAAAGATGTGTACAGAGATAGCTGATTATAGGCCTAGGATGTGGGTCAGGCGATGGCCATGGTTGGGGCGAACCCGAGGTCCATACGTGACTCACGAAGGAAATTATATCTTATTGATATTCCCACACGTAGGGTTCAGGGAAGACGAGAGACGTCTCGTTCCATTCAGATTTTGTCGGTCATACACAGACAATTTTATGTTCAGACAAAGGTCCGTATAGAAAACAAGACGGTGACGGGAGCGAATCCGTGCAAATGTATGCCGTAAGTACGGCAAGTTTAATGCAAGCGCGAGGTTAGATCCCGGTATATATGTCGGCCACTAACGGACCATTCGTCATTCGGACGAGAGTCCGCATTTGAAGCGTCGAAGACAACGACAAAACCACATGGATGTTTGCCGTAAGTACGGCAAGTTTAATGGGATTGCGGGATTGGATCTCGATAGAAGTGGTCAAGTTGATGGACTATTGGCCCGAGACGGTTTCAGACTATGGCCATGTCGGGGATTCCGAGGTCCACAACTGATACCATGGGGCATCGTTGCTTTTCTCTTCATACACAGTCCGAGGGAGTGAACTGTTCGGTGTAGAGCCCGAACTCGCCATCGTGCGCCCTCGCACGCGGATCGACCTGTGCGTGCGGGGGTCAAGGGGGCAGCGCCCCTTGCGAGGGTCTCCGGGGGCGGAGCCCCTGGAACAAAAATTTGATTATGGAAGGGGGAAGCTTTTGATTAGTTTTATTCATTAGCTTCAAGTCCTTTTTTTATTTAGTTAATCACCTTCTTTTTTAACGAGGCACGCTGGTTTAATGAAGCAAATGGGTGCGCCGGTTAAAGAGGATGCCAAGGGGCGCGCCGGTTTAATGGGTGCAATAATGGGGCGCGCCGGTTTAAGAAGAATGCCAAGGGAGGAATGGGCGCGCCGGATAAGGGACCCAAGAGAGGGGCGCGTCGAATTAAGGCCAAGAAGAGGGGCGCGCCAGTTTTGCAGGATGAATAGTGACGCGCGCCGGATCAAGGCTTGAATAGTCGTGAGGGGTGCACTATTCATCCCAAGATTTCGAGAGTGGTTTTGAGTGTAGAGTTAAACCGGCGCGGGGGGTGAGCACGCCGGATTAGCCCGCGCCGGATAAGATCACGCCGGGATAGCTTCTGTGGGTTTTATTTCATTCTTATTTGTTCTGTGTCTGTCACCCGTGGGTTGATTTGTTGATTAGTTTGTTCGTCCAATTGATGGATTAGCTTTGCGGAGAGGATATTTAAGTATTTTGATTGTTTGTCAAGCTGACTTAGCACGAGGATTCAAGTGTTTTATTCAGAGGGGTTTTCTTATCTGGGCATTTTTTGACAGGGAGAACTTTAGTTTGTTTACCTCTATGTGCGTTCGCTCTTAGTTTTTATTGTTCAAGTTCCTGGTGAAAGTTGGGCACCATCTCCCCCGGACTGAAGCTTGCCAGAGATAAGTAGAGGAACACCAAACGGATTGCTCCGGGATGAACCTCAAAACTCGGAGTGAGGCCTCCGTTAACCCATAAGTGAGTGTGGAGACTCGAGGACTAGCCTTCAAGAGTTCCAGCAGCTCACGGGCGATGATTTTGTAAGCGGGATGAATGTGTGCCATGAGAGGCGGCCATGAATGTTCACCCTTCTGACGGATTCCTCCGAAGGCTATGCTACGTAGAAGCAAGCTTCGAAGGGCCCTGGATGAGTTGAAGATAAGGAGAAACAGGAGGGAACCAGAAGAACACCATATGTTGCAAAAATAGCTTTTTCTTTTATTCATTCGTGGAGGGAAAGACAGCGGGAAATCTACCCTAAAGCAAAAAGGGAGGAATACATCACAGAGAAAGGAAGAAATACATCGATGGGAGAGGGGGAAAGGTGCACAAGCTCCTCCCCCTCTGAGCTCACCTCTCTTCTCTCACGCTCAATCTCTCTTCTTCTTCACCTAGCAGGCACAGGGATGGGAGCTTCTTCTCTTCGGGTGGCCATTTCTTCTCACTGAGTTTCTTCTTCTCTTCGGGTGCCGGCTTCCTTTCCTAATGGCCAGCCAGGGGGGAGTCCAGTCTCTCTTTTCTCTTTTCAATAGCCCATTGGGGGTTCGAGCTTCTCTCCCTTTTTCTTTCTCCAGTGGGGCATGCCTTTTATAGAACGTGTTGCCCTTTCTTTGCTCGAACGGAAGAAACTCCCGTCGCTTGCCCTTGTTTGCCAGACGAATAGGATTGACATGCAGCGATGTCGTCCGTTGATTTCCACAATACGCTGGCATTCATCCGAGGACGGGACGTTCGTGGGTTTTCCGGGAGATCTTCTACTGCTTCCACCGTCGATTCATGCCTTCGCCGCTGCGCTGTCGAACAGATGTGGAGACAGAGCTCGGTAGCATAGAATGTTATGCCCCCTAGAACCTGCACCGAATCTGATAGGAGAACAGAGTATCGGGGGGCAGATGGGACAGAATGGGGTTAAACCAGCACGACCAGGGGGCACGCCGGATAACCATAGTAAGGAAGGCGCGCCGGTTTAAGGCCTGTTGGAGGGGCGCGTCGGTTTACGGCCCAAGCAAGGGCGAATGGGAAATGGGGCGCGCCGGTTTTAGGGGCGCCGGATTAGAATGTTGAAGGGGCGCGCCGGTTTTAGGGGCGCCGGATTAGAATGTTGAAGGGGCGCGCCGATTAGAGCGCGCCAGTTTAAGGCCCTTCTGCGCCGTTTTAACCACCAAATGGATTCTTTTCGAAGTCGCAGCCATTTATTCGAATGTTGGCATTCCCGGAATGTTGTAGTTGCAATGTATGGCCTTCATAATATTCTATTTGCAGCCTTTGGGGCTTGGTCGCAGACTTTGCATAACTTTCGGTGCATGCCGAGACTGTCCTGGAGTTCCCGGCTTTTCTTTGATTCTGCTCTCGGCATGGCCGGTCGGAGAGTTGTAGCCGTATCTTCTGCCCGAGGGCCTCCTTAACGGATGGCGGACCACCAAGTGAGTTCTCGTCCTGGTTGGGCAGGGTATGGGTTTGTGCGACCCTCTCGTCTTCGACTTGCGCTTGAACGCGTAGACGCGAGTGTCGTATGATCATCATCGTCATCATTTTTTTTTTGACGTCCACAAATGCCCCCCACTCGCGGGTGGCGCAAGCGAGGGACAAGTGCGCGGGGCTCGCGAGTGTAGAGTTCTTCGACAAGATGCATGTTCTTCCGGGCTAGTGGCATGCTGGTCCGGTGCTAGTTCGCGGGAGAGTGCTCACTCCTTCAGCGAAGGGATGAGGGAACCACTCCACCGCGTACGCACATGGGCCAAGGGGTTTTTTGTTCATCGGTGACTTAGATGGAAGGTCCAAGCCGAAGCGAAAGAGGTTTCTTCTTGTTCATCGACCCGGACGGAAGGTCCGAGCCAAGCAAGGAGGTTCTTTTCGTTCATCGACTTGGACGGAAGGTCCGAGCCAAGTAAAGGCATTCTTTTTGTTCATCGACTTGGATTGAAGGTCCGAGCCAAGCAAGGAGGTTCTTTTCGTTCATCGACTTGGACGGAAGGTCTGAGCTAAGCAAAGGCGTTCTTTTTGTTCATCGACTTGAACGGAAGGTCCAAGCCAAGGGATTATTCGTCGGTGGGACTGGGAGTTGTAATATTGAGGTGGTTTATTCATTGACACAGGGTTAGTGCCAAAGCAAGGGTATTTTTATTCATGGCACCAGACGGAAGGTCCAGGCCACTGGTTCGTTCATCGATGCCGATAGGGAGTCAGAGACCGACGTGGTTTATTCATTGACACGGGGTTAGTGTCAAATCAAAGGTCTTTTTGTTCATGGAACCAGAAGAAAGGTCCGGGCCACTGGTTTATTCATCAATGCCGACAGGAAGTCAGAGACCGACATGGTTTGTTCATTGACACGGGGTTGGTGCCAAAGCAAAGGTCTTTTTGTTCATGGAACCAGACGAAAGGTCTGGGCCACTGGTTTATTCGTCGATGCTGATAGGAAGTCGGAGACCGACATGGTTTGTTCATTGACACGGGGCTGGTGCCAAAGCAAAGGGTCTTTTTGTTCATGGAAACAGACGAAAGGTCCGGGCCACTGGTTTATTCGTCGATGCCGACAGGAAGTCGGAGACCGACGTGGTTTATTCATTGACACGGGGTTAGTGTCAAAGCAAGGGTCTTTTTGTTCATGGAACCAGACGAAAGGTTCGGGCCACTGGTTTATTCGTCGATGCCGACAGGAAGTCGGAGATCGACATGGTTTATTCATTGACACAGGGTTAGTGTCAAAGCAAGGGTCTTTTTGTTCATTGAACCAGACGAAGGGTCCGGGCCACTGGTTTATTCGTCGATGCCCACAGGAAGTTGGAGACCGACATGGTTTATTCATTGACACGGGGTTGGCGCCAAAGCAAAGGTCTTTTTATTCATGGAACCGGGCAAAAGGTCCGGGCCACTGGTTTATTTGTCGATGCCGGCAGGAAACGGTTTGTTCATTGACACGGGGTTGGTGCCAAAGCAAAGGGTATTTTTGTTCATGGAACCAGACGAAAGGTCCGGGCCACTGGTTTGTTTATCGATGCCGACAGGGAGTTGGAGACCGACGTGGTTTGTTCATTGACACGGGGTTGGTGCCAAAGTAGGGGTCTTTTGTTCATGGAGCCGGGCAAAAGGTCCGGACCACAGGTTCATTCATCGATGCTGACAGGTGTCGGGAGCTGATGTGGTATGTTGGTCTCTTCTTCTCTTTTCTTCTTCCCTTTTTTTTTCTTCTCTTTTTCTTCTCTTTTTTTTTCTTCTTCTTTTCTTTCCCTTCTTTTTTCTTCTTCCCTTCTTTTTTCTTCTTCTTTTTTTCTTCTCTTCTTTTTTTTGAACAACTTTGGATAGATGTCGGCACGGACGCCAATAATGAGATAGCTGTCGACCCGAACGTCGATAATGGAGTAGTTGTCGACTAAACGTCGATGATTGGATAGCTGTCGGCTCATGATGCCGATAGTGAGAGAGTTGTCGGCTAAACGCCGATAATGACATAGCTGTCGGCTAAACGCCGATAATTAGATATCTGTCGGCTAAGGGCCGATAATTGAAAGCTGTCGGCTCCAGGGCCGATAATTGAAAGCTGTCGGCTCTGGGGCCGATAATTGAAAGCTGTCGGCTCAGGGGCCGATAATTGAAAGCTGCCGGCTCACGGGCCGATAATTGAAAGCTGTCGGCTCAAGGGGCCGATAATTGAAAGTTGTCGGCTCGGGGGCCGATAATTGAACGCTGTCGGCTCGGGGGCCGATAATTGAAAGCTATCGGCGTGGGAGCCAACAATTAGGAAGTGAGCCACGAGGGCAGAGAGGAGGGTTTATTCCTTTACCGGTCTGGACGATGGGTCCAAATTGAAAGGGATTCGTCGCCCAAAGGGACGGGGAGGACAGTTTGTTGATTCGACAAGAGTGTTCGTCACCCGGAGGGACGGAGAGAAGAACTTGTTGATTCAATGGCCTGGACGGGAGGTCCAAATCAAAAGGGGTATTCGTCACCTGAAGGGACGGAGAGAAGAGTTTGTTGATTTCGAAAAGGATATTCATCGCCCGAAGGGACGGAGAGGTGGTCAAGTCGTTGACACGGGCTAGTGTTAGCGCAAGGAACAGGGGATGATTCCTTACCCGAATGGCAGGCTCGGGCCATGGTGAAAGTGATGTGAGACGACCTTCCGAGTCTGAGATTTTACTTTTCTTTCCATTTTCTTTGATATTTCTCATCACTTTTTTTGAATATCTCCCTAAAACCTTGCATTATGTTGATTTATCTTGAAGAACACTTCTTTAAATCAAGCTTGCAATCATACCAAGTTCCACATCAAATAGCCACACCTAGAGTCACGATATTCTTCATCTGTCATGAATCGTATGCTGCATTCAAACTAATAGAGCTGTGCGGTTCCCTTGAGCTCCATACTGTTGGAACATGCACATTCCTGGGTTTAGTCTTGAAGGGCATGATGAGGGAAAATTCTTTGCAGAACCATGCACTGTTACAACATCATTATAGAAATCTCTTACGTGTTCAGCTCCCGTGATGTCTTTCGCATTGGTGAAGCAACCAGCAACCAAAGCATCCAGAGGAGAGATGATAACAGGTGGACTTCCACCCAAGCTCACTGTCCCTTTGAGGTAGCACTCTTGACATAAGTGATGCCCACACAGTAATCATCAACCTTCAGTAAGATCAGCATGCAAAGATAGATGAACAAACACCCATGTGTTCCATCGAACGCCATTCTGCTCAGGCATGCTAGGAAGGGGCAAGGGAGAGACTGGTGTTACCGGGGAAGCGAAGGCAGGCAGTGTGGGGCTAGAGAGAGAAGGTGAGAAGGGGGATCACGTGAGTGATTTAAAGAGAGAAAATAAAGAGTTAGAGTGAGATGGGAGAGAGAGGCATGTAGATAGAGAATGGAGAGGATGAGCGGCGTCATCGGCGGAGCAGCGAGCTCGGGAAGGTGGCCTTGCTCGGATGGAGGCGGGCACTCGCCCATGCATGCTTGGGAGGCCGTCATACTCAACGGGACAGTCGTTGCCGTGCTCGCCATGCTCGAGCATGGGGGTGCCCACCACGTTCGGAGGGGAGCGTGCTCGCCATGCTCGTGGGTCGGCTTGCTCGGGAGGGAAGGTGGACGTGCTCGGACACGAGGTTGCATGGCCGGATGCCATGCTCGCTCCATGCCACGCTCGACCGGACGCTGCTGTGCTTGGGAAGGGAGGCAGTGGTGCTCGCCCACGCGTGCTAGGGAAGGCCCACGTGCTCAGAGGGGGCGGCTGTAGCCAGGCCCAAACGATGTGCCCACCGTGCCCGGAGGGGACGGTGCAGTAGCGGGTCTTGACGACAATGAGCTGGTGCATGCTGGCGTGTTGTGTGCTGGCTGCGGCGGGAGACAATGGAGGTTGCGGGGTGGGACTAGTTCTCCGATGGGGTAGGTGCGTGGCGAGGAGCAGGTTGCAATGGTCGTGGGGGTGGCCACAGTGGGAGGCAAGGGGAGCCGCTACGTGCATGATAGGGGGGGTCGGGTCCTCGTGTGAGGCTGGCAGATGGTGAGGGGGTGGGTTCTCTGATGAGCAGAGGAAAAGGAGGGAGTGGGGAAGTGAGACGAGCGACGGATGGGAGGCTGCAAAGGAGAGAGAGGGGAGACAAACGGGGGCACCGGCGGTGCCCCTGTTCCAAATAGGGGACAGGCCGCGGGATTGGAGAGGGTGAGGGGGAGGGAGAACGAGACTTGGGGAGGCTAGTTTACGTGACTGTGGGCTTGTGAGGAGAAGCAAAGGAATGGGGAGGAGGTGGGAACAGAGAGATGGAGGGCTGAAGGTGAGGCTCCTGGTGGTGCAAGGCAAGAGAGAGAGAGGACTAAGGAAAGGAGAGGGTGAAGGGAAGAGAGATAGAGGGAGAGACGCAGGAGGGGGAAGGGAGCACCGCCTGGGGGAGGCCAAGAGGGGGGGTGGGAAAGATAACGGCGAGAAGGGCGGCGCTGGTACGTGAGCAGAAAAAAATGGATAATAGAGAGAGGTGGGGAAGCTGTCGAGGTGAAGAGGGAAGGGGAGAGGAGAAGAAGTTCAGAGAGAGGGGAAGTGTAGGGAGAGGAGAGGCCGCATGAGGAAAGGAGAGGGAGAGGGAGGAAGGACGCCAGCAGGGGAGGGATGGCCGGTGCTGTAGAGGCAGAGAGACAGAGAAGTCAACGGGAGGAGAGGAGAGTGGTTAGCTGGCGGAGGGCGGCTACATGGGTGGAAAGTGAGCAAGAGAGAGGGAGAGGGAGTAAAGGAGGCTAACAGGGGAGATTAGGAGAGGGAGAGAGGGACGACCGGTGCTGGAGAGATAGAGAGAGAGGGCTGAGGAGAGGAGAGGGTGAAGAGAGGAAAAGGGAGAACGGAGGGGTGAAGGAAGGGAGAGGCTGGTTGGTGGCCTTGACTGTGGGAGTTTTAGGGAGAGGGAGAGAGACGAGGGATATCGGGAGGCCCAAGGAGAGGTGAAGGGGCACTGCAGTGTGGGGAGTTTTGTGGTCTCAGAGAAAATGGGAGGGTGGAGGAGAAAGAGATCGAAGGAGAGAGGAGATGAGAGAATGAGTGAGAGGGAGGATGGAGAGAGAGACGTAGGAGGGAAAGGAGGGAAAAAGAGAGAGAGTGGGGGCTTCCCATCTTTCCAAAAATTTCAACTTTATTTCATTGTTTTAAATAAAGGTTACAGGACTCTTTTTATAGACTCCACAAGAAGACCAAAAGACAACTCACCTAACACCTACTCTCTACTCCTCATAACTCTCTTAAATGACACAAAAAGACTCTTACGTGATATTTGTGGACATAATTCCTATAAAACATAAAACATGACCCATTAGGCCCAAACAGGTGGCCCAATTAACAAAAGATGACCATACTTAAATATCTATTTGATAACTCATTTTGCTGGAGCCATTTTCTGATCTCTTCAAACCCCTCCGCTTGGAGGAGGTTGGACCTTGAACCTCGTGGCTCAGGATCCCGGTTTGATGGAACAACTGGTTCCCTAAGCTCTGATACCATTTGATGTGAGACAACCTTCCGAGTCTGAGATTTTTCTTTTCTTTCCATTTTCTTTGATATTTCTCATAACTTTTTTTTTGAATATCTCCCTAAAACCTTGCATTACGTTGATTTATCTTGAAGAACACTTCTTTAAATCAAGCTTGCAATCATACCAAGTTTCACATCGAATAGCCACACCTAGAGTCACGATGATGGGGGCATCAAAAGCTATACGGGTGGAACGTATTTGTGTGTTATGACTTGTATGGGATTGTACTTGTGTATTTGTTTCATTTCTTTCATTTGGGCTCCTTGTAAGGCTTATAACAAGCCAATGGGCCACTTGTAATGTAAAGTCCATGGCTAGGTTGCCATTAGTAGAGTCCATTAGAAGCCTGGTTCATATTGGACCTTAATAGCCACTTAAGGCCCAAGTGGACTTTCTCCTCTCATGGACCACCAAGACTTGGAAGGCCCAAGTCTAGACATGGGTTATTGGACTTGAGTGGTTGGCCTTGGACCAGTCTAGGCCCATGAGAAGCCCATGAAGGGGGGCGCCCTCTTCCTTGTCCTATTAGGCTAGGTAGGTGTGATTTAGGTAGAGTTGGAATGGAATTAGTCTAAGTTTGAATAGAAATGGTCAAGTTAGATTAAAAAAATGTATTAGGTGTGTTGTTCACATTGCATCCCAGCCCTTCAATCCCCATCCCTAGATCCAAGGGTGTACAATTGATTTGATTGGAGTCATATATAACCTTGTATTTTCATTTAGAAATCAATGAAAAATCAGAAATTTGTTGAATGTTCAAGGAGCCTCCTTGCGCCCCCTTCCTCTCCCCCTAGTTTCCTATCCTCAAACCTCCAGTTCTAGAGTGTATCAATCTTCTATCTCCCCCTCTCAACCTCTGATCTTCATCTGTGCCGCCGCCGCCGCCGTTCGTGCCGCCTCCGAGCCGCCGCAAATCCATCTTTGGTTTTCTGTCCTGCTGGACAGAGGTGTCTTCCCAAAATTCTTGATACCAGCCACGGCCTCTTCGTGATTTGTAATTTTTATGGTGTTTTCCTATCTTCCATCCCATCATCCACAAAAAATTTAGGTCTAAAATCCTTCGTTTGATATTTTGGCAATTTCGGTCTTCAATCACTCCCAGATCTGTCATGTCTCTGTCTACAGTGACAGCAGCTCTAAGTTTCCCATCTCCGACCTTCTTTTTGATTTTTTGTGGGGCTCCCAATTTTATTGAGAGTTCTTTCCATCATCCCATACTTCCACCATTTTTCTTGATTTTTTATCCACCCTCTATCCATTTTTCAAAATTTGTGTTCTATCTAAGCTACAGTGCTTTCAGCCCATTTCTAAATCCGACCCACTGTTAGTGAAAAAATACTATCAATTTGTAACCACATCAAAACTTGTCCAAACAAGTTTTGCCGTTTTTCGAGCTTGATGTCCTACAACTTTGCTGAAGATCACCACTTCAGATTCGGACGTTCACATATCGGTCAAAATCAGTACTCAGAGAATAGCCCTGCAGATCTGAGTGTTTGGCTACTATACAACAGGAAGTTGTAAATTCATTAAGGCCATTATCCGTGTAGATCCAGGCCAGATCTTCAAGCCTAGATTGAAGTATTTGAAGTTAGCTTTCCAATGGTGCCAGTTTCGTGTCGATCCGACATCGGGGCTGATCGCAGCGTCCGTTCTTGCCGGGACGCGCGCTAAAAACCAGAAGTTGCAGATCCGTGGCCGGTTGTTCCGACCGGTGCCGATCGGAGCCGCCCCGCCTCCGTCCGGCGAACCAGCATGCCTCCACTCCAGGGAGCGCTCATCCAGGCATCCACCACCACAGCGGTGCCACCGGGTCCCACACGGCTCCTCTGGACAGCAAGTGGGCCCCACAGGCGCGAGTACGTGTGCGGCCGAAGCTACGCGAGAAGCCGCCCGTCAACCCAAAATCGGTCCTCCCGAACCCCATTGTGTTGCCCTTTACCTCCCTGCGTGGAGTGGGCTGTAACTCATTGCTGTAATCTTTATGTATTAACTGTCCCAGGAGTACGACTTCGGCCGGGTCCGTCGTCCCCACGCCGAGCGCGTGGAGGTATCGTATTCGCTCCTTGCTTGGTATTTCGCTTATTTTCATATATGCTTGTTTATGCCACTACTAGAGAGCATGTTCTAGGATCATGCCTCGCTGTATTTTCATATCACTGCTGCTGCGAGAGAGAGCGTTACCGTCCCGTGACCCGATCCGGGCACACGAGAGAGCCGACCACCCTAGCTCTTGCCGGTTTCTCAACCGTGCACGTCCGACGCTTCCCTCGTTAAGGGACAGTCACGAGCTTGTCATGTCCGTGGTCTCGTCCCGCATCAATTTGGTATCAGAGCGAGTTGAGTCTAGGGTGTCAAAAAAAAAAGAGAGTGTCATTTAAGTCTAAGTGTCTAAGTCGGTCTTCAGAGTTGCATTTGCATACCATTAGTCGGTATATCAAAAGGTGTTATCCGAACGTTAGGCTACGCCTATCGGGAAGGCCGCACAGTTGCGCGAGTGATCTTCGGATCGGTTGTCTCTGCCACGTACCGTGTTTTGGTTATGTCTAGGTACATTAGTTAGCATCACATTTTGCTTTTACAATAAAAAAAATGGCCTTGCATATCCATTCCTAGGGGACCCAACCCCATCTTAGCCACCATGGCCACACCCTAATTCCATAGTGCCGATGAAGTGGGCGCCATGTTCCAAGCCATGATGGGACAAGTGCAAAGGTTTAGTACAAGCCTAGATCGGTTTAGTACTAGCCTAGATCGGTCTATCGGGGTAGATTGGTTGTTCCCGGAGCCACCCCAAGGACCCCTTCACCACGAGAAGGACATTCCTTCCTCATCCATGAGAGCTCCAATGTCAACACTCTCTATGTCCGAACGTGATTCGGAACCATCTCATTTGGAGCCACCAAGGACCGAGCCACCCGTATTTCTAACGGGTACACTATACATCGCCGAGCCGCTTTTTAGTTGGCTCAAGGATGGCTTGGTCCCACCTCCCTTTCCATCCATAGACCCCATCCTACCTATAGTGCCGGTCAACTCATTCCATACCACATTTCGATCTCGTCACCATGTTGATACATTGGATGATCTTGTCATGGGATTAGATTCGTAATGGGAGTTGACGCATCTTTTGGCCCGAGGCTTTGACCAACCCGCTAGTCTTAGCTTCACCCATCCGGCCTTCGGGTCCATTACCTCCAAGTGCACCGTGGGTTGTGTCACCACGGAGGTTCTTCTACTTCTCTCGCTACCGGACGAGCCCGAATTCATAACCTTTTATCCGAGGGAAGAATCATACTTCTTGCCTACGATCCCCGTCCCACCCGTCACAATTCAAGAAGGTGACTATCCACACCTTCAAAACTTCTACACGTGGGACCGTGACTTATGGGAACCCACCACAAGGGGTCATACCTTCTTTGATCCCTTTGACCCACTCCCTAGTGGATCCTTAGACCCTCCATATATACTTCACTTCTTAGAGGGAGTCCACTATCATACCCCTTTCCTACGGGCCGGGCCCTCCATACCCACCAAGCCCGTCCACGATACACCTACACCTGGCTCTTCCACACCCGACTTTCCTAGCCCACTCAAGTCTCTTAAATCCAAAGGGCCGTCCATGCATGACTGAGTCATACTTGGACATTTAGGTGTACCCCATGCCACCCATCTCCGGTTACGTCAAATGCATGCATGGCACACATTCGGGTGTCCTGGTCCACCGTCATCCATGTACGGGTCAGACTAACAGTAGGTTTGTCTCGAGTCCTGCATGAGTCAGTATTGTCTCTTCTTTGTGTGGTTTGTTTGCATGGTTTGTGTGTCGTTTGTTTGTCTGCATGTGTCATGTACAAGCTCGTCGATGTCAGTCCCTTATAAGTGTGAAGCGAGTTGCCTCACTCGATGAGTATGGGATCGGTTCTACCTACACTCGGATCAGTCACCTACAGGGACTCAGCGGTGAATTCGTAGTGAGGTTTCGAGCCGCTTCCTTCCCTTTTGAGAGTGCCCCACCCGGAGTGTCCACCTCTAGCCCACAGCAGCTTGTGCATATCGAGTATATATGGAATGAGCAGGTGACGGTCACTTGGAGTGGATCATACCCGCGTTACTTGGCACGGTGACGGATCCACCGGAGTACTCGAGCAGCAGCACCTCTTACTCGACGGGGTCGAGTTCTTCCCACCCGGGGAGAATTGATGGGGGCATCAAAAGCTATACGGGTGGAACGTATTTGTGTGTTATGACTTGTATGGGATTGTACTTGTGTGTTTGTTTCATTTCTTTCATTTGGGCTCCTTGTAAGACTTATAACAAGCCAATGGGCCACTTGTAATGTAAAGTCCATGGCTAGGTTGCCATTAGTAGAGTCCATTAGAAGCCTAGTTCATATTGGACCTTAATAGCCACTTAAGGCCCAAGTGGGCTTCCTCCTCTCATGGACCACAAAGACTTGGAAGGCCCAAGTCTAGACATGGGTTGTTGGACTTGAGTGGTTGGCCTTGGACCAGCCTAGGCCCATGAGAAGCCCATGAAGGGGGGGCGCCCTCTTCCTTGTCCTATTACGCTAGGTAGGTGTGATTTAGGTAGAGTTGGAATGGAATTAGTCTAAGTTTGAATAGAAATGGTCAAGTTAGATTGAAAAAATGTATTAGGTGTGTTGTTCACATTGCATCCCAGCCCTTCAATCCCCATCCCTAGATCCAAGGGTGCACAATTAATTTGATTGGAGTCATATATAACCTTGTATTTTCATTTAGAAATCAATGAAAAATCAGAAATTTGTTGAATGTTCAAGGAGCCTCCTTGCGCCCCCTTCCTCTCCCCCTAGTTTCCTCTCCTCAAACCTCCAGTTCTAGAGTGTATCAATCTTCTATCTCCCCCTCTCAACCTCTGATCTTCATCTGTGCCGCCGCCGCCGTCGTTCGTGCCGCCTCCGAGCCGCCGTGAATCCATCTTCGGTTTTCTATCCTGCTGGATAGAGGTGTCTTCCAAAAATTCCTGATATCCGCCACGGCCTCTTCGTGATTTGTAATTTTTATGGTGTTTTCCTATCTTCCATCCCATCATCCACAAAAAAATTCAGGTTGAAAATCCTTCGTTTGATATTTTTTCAATTTCGGTCTTCAATCACTCCCAGATTTGTCCTGTCTCTGTCTACAGTGACAGCAGTTCTGAGTTTCCCATCTCAGACCTTCTTTTTGATTTTTGTTGGGACTCCCAATTTTACTGAGATTTCTTTCCATCATCGCCTACATCCACCATTTTTATTGAGTTTTTATCCACCCTATATCCATTTTTAAAAATTTGTGTTCTATCTCAGCTACAGTGCTTTCAGCCCATTTCCAGATCCGACCCACTGTTAGTGAAAAAATACTATCAATTCGTAACCACATCAAAACTTGTCCAAACCAGTTTCACCATTTTTCTAAATTGATGTCCTACAACTTTGTTGAAGACCACCACTTCAGATTCGGATGTTCACATATCGGTCAAAGGCAGTACTCAGAGAATAGCCCTGCAGATCTGAGTGTTCGGCTACTGTACAATAGGAAGTTGTAAATTCAATAAGGCTGATATCCGTCCATATCCAGGCCAGATATTCAAGCCTAGATTGAAGTATTTGAAGTTAGCTTTCCAACGGTGCCAGTTTCGTGTCGATCCGACATCGGGGCTGATCGCAGCGTCCGTTCTCGCCGGGACGCGCCCTGAAAACAAGAAGTTACAGATCCGTGGCCGGTTGTTCCGACCGGTGCCGATCGGAGCCGCCCGGCCTCCGGCCGGTGAACCAGTGCACCTCCACTCCAGGGAGCGCTCATCCAGGCATCCACCACCATAGCGGTGCCACCGGGTCCCATACGGCCCCTCCGGACAGCAAGTGGGCCCCACAGGCGCGAGTACGTGTGTGACCGAAGCTACGCGAGAAGCCGCCCGTCAACCCGAAATCGGTCCTCCCGGACCCCATTGTGTCGCCCTTTACCTCCCTGCGTGGAGTGGGCTGTAACTCATTGCTGTAATCTTTATGTATTAACTGTCCCGGGAGTACGACTTCGGCCGGGTCCGTCGTCCCCACGCCGAGCACGTGAAGGTATCGTATTCGCTCCTTGCTTGGCATTTCGCTTATTTTCATATATGCTTATTTATGTCACTGCTAGAGAGCATGTTCTAGGATCGTAGCTCGCTGTATTTTCATATCACCGCTGCTGCGAGAGAGAGCGTTACTGTCCCGTGACCCGATCCGGGCACACGAGAGAGCCGACCACCCTAGCTCTTGCCAGTTTCTCAACCGTGCACGTCCGACGCTTCCCTCGTTAAGGGACAGTCACGAGCTTGTCGTGTCCGTGGTCTCATCCCACATCACACGATATTCTTCATCTGTCATGAATCGTATGATGCATTCAAACTGATAGAGCTGTGCGGTTCCCTTGAGCTCCATACTGTTGGAACATGCACATTCCTGGTTTTAGTCTTGAAGGGCATGATGAGGGAAAATTCTTTGCAGAACCATGCACTATTGCAACATCATTATAGAAATCTCTTATGTGTTCAGCTCCCGTGATGTCTTTCGCATTGGTGAAGCAACCAGCAACCAAAGCATCCAGGGGAGAGATGATAACAGGTGGACTTCCACCCAAGCTCACTGTCCCTTTGAGGTAGCACTCTTGACATAAGTGATGCCCACACAGTAATCATCAACCTTCAGTAAGATCAGCATGCAAAGATAGATGAACAAACACCCATGTGTTCCATCGAACGCCATTCTGCTCAGGCATGCTAGGAAGGGGCAAGGGAGAGACTGGTGTTGCCGGGGAAGCGAAGGTAGGTAGTGTGGGGCTAGAGAGAGAAGGTGAGAAGGGGGATCACGTGAGTGATTTAAAGAGAGAAAAGAAAGAGTTAGAGTGAGATGGGAGAGAGAGGCATGTAGAGAGAGAATGGAGAGGATGAGCGGCGTCATCGGCGGAGCAGCGAGCTCGGGAAGGTGGCCTTGCTCGGATGGAGGCGGGCACTCGCCCATGCATGCTCAGGAGGCCGTCATACTCAACGGGACAGTCGTTGCCGTGCTCGCCATGCTCGAGCATGGGGGTGCCCACCACGTTCGGAGGGGAGCATGCTCGCCATGCTCGTGGGTCGCCTTGCTCGGGAGGGAAGGTGGACGTGCTCGGACGCGAGGTTGCATGGCCGGATGCCGTGGTCACTCCATGCCACGCTCGACTGGACGCTGCTGTGCTTGGGAAGGGAGGCAGTGGCGCTCGCCCACGCGTGCTGGGCAAGACCCATGTGCTCAGAGGGGGTGGCTGCAGCCAGGCCCAAACGACGTGCCCACCGTGCCCGGAGGGGACGGTGCAGTAGCGGGTCTTGACGACAATGAGCTGGTGCATGCCGGCGTGTTGTGTGCTGGCCGCGGCGGGAGAAAACGGAGGTTGTGGGGCGGGACTAGTTCTCCGATGGGGTAGGTACGTGGCGAGGAGCAGGTTGCAATGGTCGTGGGGGTGGCCGCAGCGGGAGGCAAGGGGAGCCGCTACGTGCATGATAGGGGGGGTCGGGTCCTCATGTGAGGCTGGCAGATGGTGAGGGGGTGGGTTCTCTGATGAGCAGAGGAAAAGAAGGGAGTGGGGAAGTGAGACGAGGGAGGGATGGGAGGCTGCAAAGGAGAGAGAGGGGAGGCAGACGGGGGCACTGGCGGTGCCCCTGTTCCAAATAGGGGACCGACCGCGGGATTGGAGAGGGTGAGGGGGAGGGAGAACGAGACTTGGGGAGGCTAGTTTACATGACTGTGGGCTTGTGAGGAGAAGCAAAGGAATGGGGAGGAGGTGAGAACAGAGAGATGGAGGGCTGAAGGTGAGGCTCCTTGTGGTGCAAGGCAAGCGAGAGAGAGGACTAAGGAAAGGAGAGGGTGAAGGGAGGAGAGATAGAGGGAGAGACGCAGGAGGGGGAAGGGAGCACCGCCTGGGGGAGGCCAAGAGGGGGGGTGGGAAAGACAACGGCGAGAAGGGGGGCACTGGTATGCGAGTAGAAAAAATGGGATAATAGAGAGAGGTGGGGAAGCTGCCGAGGTGAAGAGGGAAGGGGAGAGGAGAAGAAGTTCAGAGAGAGGGGAAGTGTAGGGAGAGAAGAGGCCGCATGAGGAAGGGAGAGGGAGAGGGAGGAAGGACGCCAGCAGGGGAGGGATGGACGGTGCTGTAGAGGTAGAGAGAGAGAGAAGTCGACGGGAGGAGAGGAGAGTGGTTAGCTGGCGGAGGGCGGATACATGGGTGGAAAGTGAGCAAGAGAGAGGGAGAGGGAGTAAAGGAGGCTAGATGGGGAGATTAGGAGAGGGAGAGAGGGACGACCGGTGCTGGAGAGACAGAGAGAGAGGGCTGAGGAGAGGAGAGGGTGAAGAGAGGAGAAGGGAGAACGGAGGGGTGAAGGAAGGGAGAGGCCGGTTGGTGGCCTTGACTGTTGGAGTTTTAGGGAGAGGGAGAGAGACGTGGGATATCGGGAGGCCCAAGGAGAGGTGAAGGGGCGCTGTAGTGTGGGGAGTTTTGTGGTCTCAGAGGAAATGAGAGGGTAGAGGAGAAAGAGATCGAAGGAGAGAGGAGATGAGAGAATGAGTGAGAGGGAGGATGGAGAGAGAGACGTAAGAGGGAAAGGAGGGAAAAAGAGATAGAGTGGGGGCTTCCCATCTTTCCTAAAATTTCAACTTTATTTCATTGTTTTAAATAAAGGTTACATGACTCTTTTTATAGACTCCACAAGGAGATCAAAAGATAACTCACCTAACACCTACTCTCTACTCCTCATAACTCTCTTAAATGACACAAAAAGACTCTTACGTGATATTTGTGGACATAATTCCTAAAAAACATAAAACATGACCCATTAGGCCCAAACAGGTGGCCCAATTAACAAAAGACGACCAAACATAAATATGTATTTGATAACTCATTTTGCTAGAGCCATTTTCTGATCTCGTCAGAAAGGTTGTTTCGTTCTTTAATGCGCCGGGGGTACCAACTGTATGAAGGGTCTTTTACTTCCTTGGCTGGACGGAAGGTCAGAGCAAGCGTGGAGAGAATTCTTTTTGTTCTCCTACTGGACAGTAGGTCCGAGCCAAAGTGAAAGGATCTTTTTGTTCTCTAGCTAGACGGAAGGTCCGATCTAGAGTGGAGAGAATCTTTTGTTCTCTAGCCGGGTAAAAGGTCCGATCTAGAGTGGAGAGAATCTTTTTATTCTCTGACGGGATGGCAGGTCCGAGCCAAAGTGAAAGGATCTTTTTGTTCTCTAACCGGACGGAAGGTCTGATCTAGAGTGAAAGGATCTTTTTATTCTCTAGTCGGACGGAAGGTCCGATCTAGAGTGAAAGGGGTCTATTTGTTCTCTGGCTGGGCGACAGGCCTAAACCAAAGTGAAAGGATTTGATGTTCTTCAATGAGCCAGGAGTACCGGCTATAGAATCCGAACCCGGGAAAGTGGACCACGTGGGCATGAGTTGATGTTACAGAAGTAGGCCACGAAGGCTAAAATCGGGGAAGCGGACTACAAGAGCCGCAATCGGGAGGCTGGCTATAAAAGCCAAAATTGGGGAGCATGCTATGAGAGCCCAAATTGAGGAAGCGGACTATAAAAGCTGAAGTTGGGAGATTAGAAAGCCACAAGGGCAGGAAGTAGGCCGTGAGGGCCAAGATTGGGTTGTACGAGCCAAAACTGGAAAAGCAGGCTGTGATAGCCGAATTTGAGTTTATTTTTTATTATTATTATTTATTTCTTTATTCAAGCATGCAGGCATTCGACAGCAGGCATAACATAAGTATAAATAAGGTAGCTCCCTCTATAGGGGACGGGATAGGGACATCCCCCATAATTCACAAACGTAGTGCGGGCCACGAGGCACGACTAAGGGGTGGTGCACCCGTCAAGAGGATATCGCATGTCTTGCATGCATAACTTAAATTCACGCATTTCACCCGAGGTAATTCTCTGTGGCGTGGAGGAGCAAACATGTGAACAAAAGGCCCTAAACATAGGGATATGCAGGTTTTCTAAGTAACACTTGAGGGTTGCTCTAGCGTCTACACATAGGTTTCAGACTTTCGATTTCGGTAGCTTCGCACAGCCCCCATCTGTTTATTTTGGTGGCGGATTTCACCATCCGGCGCAAGTTTCCTCATGTGTCTCAATGGAGATTCCCGGCTACTAGGATTTGTCCTTGTTATAATTCTATTGTGGATTTCACCGTTTGACGCGAGTTTCCTCATGTGTCTCAATGGGGATTCCCGGCTACTAGGCTTCATCCTTATTGAAATTCAATTCACCATTTCGCGTGAGTCTCCTCATTTGTTTCAGTGGGGATTCCCGGCTACTTGGATTCATGTTCCTCTCTTCTCTTTTTTTTTATATTTTTCTTATCTCATTTTTTCTCTCTTTTTTTAAGTGGGGGTAGGCAGCTTTTTCCTCACGATTACCTTTCGCGCGAGTGCGGAAATTCAAGCATCCGTAGAGTGCTAAGAAGAAAGTCGGGCAATCCCTATGGTTGAAGACCATTGAACACGTTAAATGTGAAGTGTGGGAGTGTTGCCTCAGGTTTATTTTATGAGTTGGGATTAGCAGTTTAGCCATGATTCTTCCCCTTGACGTGTGCACTCGCCATAATTGGGTTCCTTTTGAGCGTAGGCCGTGACACATGTGCATTCGGAATCGGGGTGACATTATTTAGCAAGGAAACAAGGTCCTAGAAAATTCCAAGGACGCGTCTTATTCTATATTACAAGCAAGCATGCAAGCAGGGCAGCCGAGCATTTTTTTTTTGGTCTCTTTTTTTTTTCTTCTTTTTTTTTTTGCGTAAGAACATACGGTCATTACGTATAAGTGTAGTGATAGTAAAAGGTATTAGGGGAGCGGGCCGCAAGAACCGAAATTGGGGAAGCAGGCTATGAGAGCCGGAATTGGGAAGCGGGCCGCAAGAGCCAAAATTAGGAAGCGGGCTATGAGAGCCGAAGGTTGGAGGAGCAGGCATCAAGAGCCAAAATTTGGAAGCATGCCACGAAGGCCAAAGGGAAGCAGGCTACAAGAGCCAAAATTGGGAAACGGGCTGCAAGAGCCGAGATTGGGAAGCAGGCCGCGAGAGCCGATGTCGGGAAGCGGGCTGCGAGAGCCGAAGCTGAGAAGTAGGCTACAAGAGCAACAGAGAAGTGGGCTACAATGGCCGAAATTGGGAAAGCGGGCTCTGAGAGCCGAGGTTGGGAAGCATGCTACAAGGGCCAAAATTGGGAAACGGGCTGCAAGAGCCGAAGATAAAGGTCTCTATTTTTTGTTCTGTGGCCGGGGCAGGCTCCGAACCAGAGTGAAAGGTTGATTCTTTTTTTCTCTAGCCGGGGAAGGGTCCGAACCAGATTGAAAGGTTGATTCTTTAATTCTCTGGCGGGGGAAGGATCTGAACCAAATTGAAAGGTTGATTCTTTGATTCTCTGGCCAGGGGAAGGATCCGGACCAAAGTGAAAGGTTTATTCTTTAATTCTCTGGTCGGGGCAGGATTCGAACCAAAGTGAAAGGTCTGTTCTTTGATTCTTTGGTCGGGAAAGGATCCGAGCCAAAGTGGAAGGTTGATTCTTGATTCTCTGGCCGGGGAAGGACCCGAACCAGAGTGAAAGGTTGATTCTTTCTATGGCCGGGGGAAGGATCCGGACCAAAGTGAAAGGTTTATTCTTTAATTCTCTAGCCGGGAAAGAATCTGAGAAGCTGTTGGCTGGGAGCCGATAGTTAGGGTAGCTGTCAGCTCGGAGGCTGATGATTAGAAAGCTGTCGACCCAGAAGTCGATAATTGGATAGCTGTCGACTCGGAGGCCGATGATGGGGAAGATGTCGGCCTAGAAGCCGATAATGGGTTAGCTGTCGACCCGGAGGCTGATGATTAGAAAGCTGTCGACTCGGAGGTCGATAATGGAAGAGCTATCGGCTCGGAGGCCGATGGTTGAATAGCTGTCGGCTTGAAGCCCCGATGGTTGAATAGATGTCGGATCGGAGGCCGATGAGTGAATAGCTGTCGGCTCGGAGGCCGATAAGTGGATAGCTGTCAGCTCGGAGGCCGATGATTAGAACATCCTTCGGTTGACACCCCGTCGGCGGAAGGTTCTGTCAATTTAACGCCCCGTCAGTGGAAAGTTTGGTCAGTTTAACGCCCCGTTGGCGAAAGGTTTTGTTGGATTAGATGAAAAGTCGTGACACCAACCCCATGAGAAGTCTATTTGTTGGATGGCTGGAGGTAGAAGGTGAAAGACCATGTCTGCCCCAAGGCTCACTTTCTTTTCTTCTCTTCTTCTTTTATGCGGGGAGGCGAGTGGAGAGACCACGCATGCCTGATGACTGTTCTTTTCTTTTCTGCCCTTCTTTTTATTGTGAAGAGGCGGGTTCGAAGACCACGTCCACTTCATGAATATTCTTTTTGTTCTGGTCTTCCTTTCTCATTGATGCCCCCGGACTGGGGTGTATTCTTTTAATGTGCCCCCAGGTTGGAGTGTAGCTTTTCTTCATCTGCCCCCTAGGTCGGGAGGTAGGCCTCTTTGCTTTTGTGCCCCCAGGCAGGGGTGTATTCTTTTGGCTTCTATGCTCTCGTGGCGGGGTATATTTCTCTTCACGTGCCCCCAGGCCGGGGCATATTCGTTTATGGCTTTTATGCCCCCAGGCGGGGTGTATGTTCCTTCTTCAAATGCCCCTAGAGCTCTTCGTTTCTTGTGCACCCAAGGCAGGATGGGTTTCTTCTTTATGTACCCCCGAGTCTGGGTGTGACTTCATGCTTCTTATGCCCCCAGGATGGGGTGGATTCTGCTTCTTTGCTTCTGTGCCCCCATGGCGGGGTATATTTCTTCCTCGAATACCCCTGAGCTGGGGTGCAACTCCATTTCTTCTTATGCCCCTAGGTCGGGGTAGATTCTTTTCACGTGCCCCCCGAAGCCAGGGTGTAACTTTTGCCTTATGTGCCCCCGAGTCGGGGTGGATTCTCTTCATGTGCCCTTGAGCGGGGTGTATCTTTTATGTCTTCTATGCCCCCAGACGGGGTGTAACTTATGCTTCTTATGCTCCCCGTGGCGGGGTACATTCCTTACTTCTCACGCCCCCATGGCGGGGTGTAGTTCTTGTTCGAATGCCCCTGACGCGGGGTGGATTCTTCTGCTTCTTCTGCCCTAGGGTGGGATATATTTCTCTTTGTATTCCCCTAAGACGGGGTGTATTTTTGTTTCATATGCCCCCATATCGGGGTATATTTCTCCCTCAAATACCCCTAAACCGGGGTGTATTCTTTGTCTCATATGTCCCCCGAGTCGGGGTGTGCTTTGCTTCTTGTGTACCCCGGGTGGAGTGTATTCTGCTTCTTCTACCCCTCAAGGCGGGGTGTGTGTCTTTTCATATATCCCCAGTGCGGGTGTAGTTTCTTCTTCAAATGCCCCAAGGCCGGGGTGTAACTTTTGCTTTATGTGCCCCCGAGTCGGGGTGGATACTCTTCATGTGCCCCTGAGCGGGGGTGTAACTCTATTTCTTCTTATGCCCCCAAGTCGGGGTAGATTCTTCTTACATGCCCCCGAGACGGGGTGTATTCTATTCATGTGCCCCCTAAGCGGGGTGTATCTTTTTCTTCTCATGCCCCAGAGTGGTGTGGATTCTTCTTTTTCTACCCCGACACACTGGGGGATGTTTGCTTCTTGTGCACCCAAACTGGGGTGTATTGCTACTTTTGATGCCCCCAAGGTGGGGTGTATTGCTGCTTCTGATGCCCCCAAGGTGGGGTGTACGTTTATTCTTCAGATCCCCGTAAGCTGGGGTGCATTCTTTACGACTTCTATACCCCTGTGGCGGGGTATGTTGCTTCTTCAAATGCCCCTGATTCAGGGTATATTCTTTTGTTTCTTACACCCCTATGGCGGGGTGGATGAATGCTCTCTTCTAGATTCGTGACCGTGCTCGGCCTCATTGCTATAAAGCATTCCCTACAGCGGGGAGGAGTTTGTCAAGCTGAAGTTGCGGCTTGTTGGATCTTCGAGCAGTCACTCGAGGGGCCGTCTTATGCCAGATAGGGGCAGCAGGAAGGTGGAATGGACCAGGGCATTGCACTATGGACTTGGACCCTCCTAGAGTCGGGTGGGATGACGGCCTTCTTCTTGTCCTTTTGGTCGGCGATGTTTGACAATTTTTTCTTTTTATCCTTTCTTTTCTTCTCTTCTTTTTTTTGTGTAATAGACCAAAGGCGGGTGCGCAGGAGAGCGCTCACTCCCTCGGGGAGGGGATGAGTGGTTCGCTCCACCGCATCAATCCCACAGTTGTAATCTTTATTCAGCATGGGTCTCGACGGATATGGCCGTACAACCCTCTCTCGTCGATTCTTTCTCTTCCCTTTTTGTTTCTTTCTTCTTTCTTCTTTTCTTCTTTTCTTCTTTTCTTCTTTTCTTCTTGCGGGAAGGGGGTTTGGTTTCTCCTCCCTTCTTCTCTCTTTCTCTTCTCACCTTTTTTGGCGGCCTTCATGATTCATGGAAGCTGCAGGTGCCTCGGAGTAGCATCTCTGAGGCCACAAAACATTTTCGCCTGGTCTGGCTTTTCTCCCCATAGGGCTAGCGAAGGTAACACCTTCAATTCATCAAAGCAGGCAAATGTCGTTTATTAGGAGGCCATGAGGCCCCGAATCCCGGCAAAGAGATGAAGGGTGGTTCCAGTCCCACCGGGCGTGCCAGACTTGTGGACACACTTTTTATTTAAAATCGTTTGTTTATTTGTTCATTGGGTTTATTAAGTGCATGGGCGTGCCAGTCACAAAGTGACGATCTATTGTGCACCCGATCTGACTAATCAGACGATTGTGTGGTTCATGTCGGGACCAAAACCCGCCGCGCCATAAAGGTCACAGCGTCATTTCCATCCCCTCGGAGAGGGGAACACCCTTGATTAATCGCCGGGAATCAGGGCCTCATGGCCAGGAAACTATATCGAGAGAAACAAGCTGATAACGGTCTCGAATCAGTCGGAAAGCCCTATGTCTAGGGAAGCAAGCATTCGAAATATGTCGGTCACTCAAGGGACCATTTTGATATTCGGACGAGCGTCCGGCTTCAGAGAATCATGATCATCACGGGGAAAACTGGGGCATATGTACGCGGGGTACAACAAGTTTATTGTTCAAAGGGATAGGAGACATTAGGTTGAATCTCAGTTAGAGTGGTCGGAAATCAGCGAGTTTATTGGCCCGGTGCGAGATTGAGTCAGGACCATTCCGGGGGCGCCTCCCGCGGTCCAAACGAGGCTTGCGTGGGCATCATTAATATTTCCGGTGCCGAAGGTGATGGGGACATCACCTCCCATGCCCACGTTCACAGCTCGTCTCCTCGCCCCGGTTGTATCCGGCATGATCTAGTTATCTAATTTTGAGTCCTATGTAATTTTTATTTGAGTCATTTGATGTAATTTTCATTTTACTTGAGTCATGTCCCTAGGTCTTGTGCTTATTTCCCTAAGTTTGAGAGTCATTATGTTGTTTAGTTAGTTATTGGGCCCAATTCATTGGGTTTGGCCCAAGTTCACCCCCTACCCCCTCGGTTATTTGTCATTGAGTCTTTTGTCAGGGTCTTATTGTAAAATATGGGTTGCCTATATATAGGGCCCCATTCCCTTCATTTTAAACTAATGAATCAATCAATGAAAAATTGCCATTTTGTGAGTTCTATCTTTATTTTTATGGTGGAGTGAATCCATTAGTGAGGTGAGAAGTCTTAGGGAGAGAATCTCACCCATCCCTCGCTTAATCTCTCTCTTTAACTCCCTTTCTCTCTCCTCCACACCCAATTTCAAAAATTTTCTCTCTCCTCCCTTCCCAACCACCACTCTCCCACCTACCCCCATTAGAGGCCACTCCCCTTCCCCACACATCCCATTACTCCACCCCCTAGTCCCAAGGGAGCATCACCCAATCACTAAGCCACCGTCCAACCACCTCATCCCTTTCCCAAGCACCCTTCCCTCTCTCCCATGCAACCCTCCACCTCCCAAGACCATTTGAATTTGAATATCCCCTTCCCTTCATAGCCCAAAGTCGCCCAACTCCTTTCCCCATTGAGTAGGCCACCCTCATCCTCTTCTCTCCACTCCACTCTACCAAGAGCAGCCACCCCATCACCCTTCCTCCACCTTGGCTGAGAGCCTGCAGAGAACCAGTGGAGTGTAGCAGCGACCCCGTCTTCCCCATGGCGTCCCTGGAGGTCCAAGAGCTATCGTCAGAAGCGTCTGCCTGTCTTCTTCGCAACGGAAGTGGTTTCGTCATCGTCCGAGCACTGTGCTGCCTGGGAAAGCCGTTCTCCCTCAACTGCGCGAAGCTCTCCTGACAGAGCACCTGAACGTGATTGGAAGCTCTGCCACGACAAATCCAACGAGAATCAAGACAAGAGCCCTTCTGAAAAGTTTTTCCTCCTTCTGTCTACTTTTCGAATCCAGAAGCGGAAATCCATTCAGCATTCTGTAGCAGGAGTTATCAATTTTCTCCCTTAGCCACGCGGTTCTACTTCCCACAGTCTGCACCGACCTGTCATCATTTTTCAGAGTCCCCTAGTCTTCTCCGGTATCGTTTGGCTTCTCTGTCAATTTTTCTGCCAAGGGGACTCGTCCACGGTTCGAACGACTCTGACGGTGCTCGATTCTGAGTTCGGAAGCTGTCGGGGAAACCTCTGTAACCTGCTATTGGAAACCAGGTACTGCCAGTCCGAGACTCTGCCTCCCTGTTCTGGCCTCCACCCAGACCAGCATCGACGATAGAAGAAATTAATAAAATTTGGACGACTTCCCCGGCCTACTACAAAGATTTTTCAGGTGGTTTCATCCCCAACAAAATTCGGTAGCAGTTGCAGCAGTCAATTCATCAGTCTCCTGTCAGCACCCATAGAACTGGGCAGAATCGGCAACCTCCCATCTTCGGTGTTCCCTTCTCAAATTTCCCTCCCCGCTTGGCTGGCTGAAGGCTCCTCCCTGTGTGGAGGTAGTGTTTGGATGTAACTATCATCTTCCCTTCCCCACGATCCCCCCCTTGCATGGGGTGTAGTGTTGTAATAGCTTAAACAGGTCAAGCAACCCTGGCGCGGCGTGTGGGGAACCCACGCTTCCCCGCTCACCCTCATCTCCGAGCGGGACCGATTTCTTCAAACCGGTCGAGTGAGTGCTCCAAAACTTTGCTCTAATTCATGCTTGTTCTTTCAATATTAGTTCATAAACTCCGCTGGCCGTGACAAGAGCCTGATCCTTAAGCTCATTTGCTATAAGTGATCATCGTGGGAAGAGAGTGGAACCCGTGCCCTTTGGCACTTCGTCGGACCCTTGATTTGGGCAGCCATACCCTTGGGGAATCAAACCTTGGCCTTGCTGGCCCTCTACCAGCAAGGGCCCAGCCCACACAACCTCCCCTTGGCATTGCCAAGTTACCCCGGGTCTTAGTGAGCATCGGGTGAGCGGTTGCCATTATCGGTCTGTTTTGAATGCTTAATTGTGCGTGCTTGTTGAGTCCTAGGTTGTGTCACATCAATTGGTATCAGAGCAAGTTCATAACTTGTCTCTATCAAGTTGGTCCTAGGCCATGTTTATGCATTTAAAGTCCTCGGTTGCATCTCCCATGTCCACTAGAATGGCCACTTCATACCAGTCATATCCATCCCCATCAACTTTCCCAAAAAGCCCAGATCCTCATGGAAGCTCCATTACCAACAAAGTGGGTAGCAACACCTCTATCATAGAAGCCCTACCTAATGTCCTTAATCGGCTTGAAGTTATCATCTCTCAAGTCGACCAACTTGAAGGAAATAGCCGTACACCAAGAGTGAATGAGAGTGACCTTTGGGAAAATCTAGAAACCATATTTTTAGAGCACTTAAAAATCAAAACCCCCGCCTTTGATGGATCCAGCAGCCCATGCCTTTACCTAGATTGGGAGATTTCCCTAGACCAATTCTTTAAAGGTTGCCCCTTGAACGAAGGAAGGAGAATGAGGCTAGCCAAGGCACACCTCTCCAAACAAGCTAAAACTCATTGGTTAGTTGTGGAAGGTTTGAGAAGGATCCGTAGGGAGGCCCCAATTAGCACTTGGGATGAGATGAAGACCGAGCTTAGAAAAACCTACACACTCCAACCCTCTCCCTCCTACTCAAATCACCAAAGTCCAAGGAGCACTTCAACTCCACCCGATCAATCCCAGACCCCAATCACCCATTCCCCACCACTTCCCATCTCTCCTACCCCAACCACTATATTTACACCCCACCTCCAAGTCAACACCACAACCATAGGTCCCCATACCCAATTGGGCCCCTTGGCCAACTCTCCACCTAGGCCCGTGGTAACCCCCACCACTACCTCTCCATCACCCCCAAAAGGGGACACTCCTCCAAAAACCAATCAACCCAAACCCCTTCAACCCACCCATCTTCCTCTCCCTACCCCAATCCAACTCCCACCAAAGCCTCCACTACTACCCTTACCTATCCTAACCCAAGTTTCCCACTACCTACCACCCCGGATACACTATGCCCCAATCATCACCACACCCTCAAAAGCCCCTCTCACCTCCTTGGAAGAAGAACCCATACCCCACCCCATAGTGGTGAACACTCCAAACCCACTCTCCACCTTGGAGGAAACCCAAGTCAAAGTTGAAGAAGAAACAACATACGAGGGTTTTCACCTTACATCACCATCTTTAGTTGGAGTCAATCTCATCTTAGGGGAACCCCTTGTTAGTTGGCTAAAGGAGAGCCCAATAAGAGAGATCACGGCCCACGATTTCCCACCCATGAAGGAAAACTATCCCATAGTGCCCATCTCCTCTTATCACACCACAATCCAAGCATCTTATCAAGTAGAGACCTTAGAGGATTTTCTTAGAGGCTTAGCATGGCAAATTGAGTTCACTAGCATGTTGACCCCTATGGCCGAACAACCTAGGGGCCTTGGCCTCCTACACCCATGTATCGAGTCAATCACCTCGGTCTATAAATTTGGTTGCTACACTAGCGACCTCCTTTTTCTTCTACCTATGGTAGAAGAACCCATCTCGATCCACTCCCCTACCATTGAGAGGCCAAGTACTTTGATCGGCCAACCCACTAGAAAACTTGGCCCAATTACCTTGGAGGAAATTGACTCACAATTTGGGAACTTTGAAGACATAGAGTGCCTCCCTCTAGGAAGACCTTTCCACGACCCCTTTGATCCCTTCCTATGGAAGTCTAGTTCCCCATGTGACCCAACCCCCTTATCCACCACCCACCTTTCACTATCCCAACCCACCATGTTTGACCCAAGCCACCCTATCCTAAACCCGAGTTACACCTTGGGAGCCATGACCTTGGGTCACATATCCCTAGGTAATAAGGTTGTGCCCTACCCCATGACGACTACCTTCTTAGATCCATTCGATCCTTTCCAATGGGAGTTCAAAGGTTGTCCTACACCTATACACATGGAAGTCACCTTTGGGAAAAACATGCATGTGTCTAGGCTTACCAAACCCCTTGGCATGAACACTATGTTGGGTCCATTCATTCATATCACCCACATGTCAAGTAGAAAGTATGAGTGGTCCATATTCGGGTGTCATGGTCCACCCTCATTCATCATGGGTCTTAAGCATGTCAAAGACATCTACGGATGTCTGGGTCCCCCGATATTTATCACCAATTTGCATGATAGGGCCACCTACGGGTGCCCCGGCCCACCTAGGTTGACCAAAGACTACACTGCCTCATTACATGATAGGTCTACTTTTGGTTGCCCAAGTCCACCCATCACCCCTAAAATGTATGCATTCACAACATTGCATGATGAGATCCCCAAGCACATTAGTAAGAAGAATGTGACTGATAAAAGGTTGGCCATCTCTCATCGGCGTCACCAAGAATTCCACATGGGTGACTTTATGATGGTGACGAAGGAGAGGCTCTCCCCGGGAGTCATCTCCAAATTGAGGCTATGTGGGGCTGGTCCCTTCCAGGTCCTGAGGCGCATTGGCGCTAATGCCTATGAGTTAGATCTCCCCGAGGAGTATGGAGTGAGTCCCACATTCAATGTAGCCGACCTAGTGCCTTATAAGGGACCCACGGTGGCACCTAGTGAGGATATTGAGCCTATTCCCTCCGTTGAGAGAGCACCCACCCGTGAGGAGAGACCACCAGCCAAGAGAGCCCAGCGTGAGGGCATTGAACGAATATTGGATGAACAAGTCACTACCACCAGGAGCAAGGTATACGAGCGCTCTCTCGGCAGGTGGATGGATCGGTCTCATTCGAAAGATCTGAGGGCAGTACCACTTCTACACCCTCCAATGATGGAAGGACACTTACTCGATAGAGTCGAGTTCTCCACACCCCGGGAGTATGATGGGGACATCACCTCCCATGCCCACGTTCACAGCTCGTCTCCTCACCCCGGTTGCATCCGGCATGATCTAGTTATCTAATTTTGAGTCCTATGTAATTTTTATTTGAGTCATTTGATGTAATTTTCATTTTACTTGAGTCATGTCCCTAGGTCTTGTGCTTATTTCCCTAAGTTTGAGAGTCATTATGTTGTTTAGTTAATTATTGGGCTCAATTCATTGGGTTTGGCCCAAGTTCACCCCCTACCCCCTCGGTTATTTGTCATTGAGTCTTTTGTCAGGGTCTTATTGTAAAATATGGGTTGCCTATATATAGGGCCCCATTCCCTTCATTTTAAACTAATGAATCAATCAATGAAAAATTGCCATTTTGTGAGTTCTATCTTTATTTTTATGGTGGAGTGAATCCATTAGTGAGGTGAGAAGCCTTAGGGAGAGAATCCCACCCATCCCTCTCTTAATCTCTCTCGTTCACTCCCCTTTCTCTCTCCTCCACACCCAATTTTGAAAATTTTCTCTCTCCTCCCTTCCCAACCACCACTCTCCCACCTACCCCCATTAAAGGCCACTCCCCTTCCCCACACATCCCATTACTCCACCCCCTAGTCCCAAGGGAGCATCCCCCAATCACTAAGCCACCGTCCAACCACCTCATCCCTTTCCCAAGCACCCTTCCCTCTCCCCCATGCAACCCTCCACCTCCCAAGACCATTTGAATTTGAATATCCCCTTCCCTCCATAGCCCAAAGTCGCCCAACTCCTTTCCCCATTGAGTAGGCCACCCCCATCCCCTTCCCTCCACTCCACTCTACCAAGAGCAGCCACCCCATCACCCTTCCTCCACCTTGGCTGAGAGCCTGCAGAGAACCAGTGGAGTGCAGCAGCGACCCCGTCTTCCCCCTGGCATCCCTGGAGGTCCAAGAGCTATCGTCGGAAGGGTCTGCCTATCTTCTTCGCAACGGAAGTGGTTTCGTCGTTGTCCGAGCACTATGCTGCCCGGGAGAGCCGTTCTCCCTCGACTGCGCGAAGCTCTCCTGACAGAGCACCTGAACGTGATTGGAAGCTCTGCCACGACAAATCCAGTGTGATTCAAGACAAGAGCCCTTCTGAAAAGTTTTTCCTCCTTCTGTCTACTTTCAGAATCAAAAAGCGGAACTCCGTTCGGCATCCTGTAGCAGGAGTTATCAATTTTCTCCCTCAGCCATGCGGTTCTGCTTCCCACAGTCTGCACCGACCTGTCGTCATTTTTCAGAGTCCCCTGGTCTTCTCCGGCATCATTTGGCCTCCCCGTTAGTTTTTCTGCGAAGAGGACTCGTCCACGGTTCCAACGACTCCAACGGTGATCGATTATGAGTTCCGAAGCTGTCGGGGCAACCTCTGTAACTTGCTGTTGGAAACCAAGAGCTGCCAGTCTGAGACTCTTCCTCCCTGTTCGGGCCTCCACCCAGACCAGCATCGATGACAGAAGAAATTAATAAAATTTGGACGACTTCCCCGGCCTACTAGGAAGATTTTCCAGGTGGTTTCGTCCCCAAAAAAATTCGATAGCAGTTGCAGCAGTCAATTCATCAGTCTCCTATCAGCACCCATAGAACTAGGCAGAATCGGCAACCTCCCATCTTCGGTGTTCCCTTCTCAAATTTCCCTCCCCGCTTAGCCGGCTGAAGGCTCCTCCCTGTGTGGAGGTAGTGTTTGGATGTAACTATCATCTTCCCTTCCCCACGATCCCCCCCTTGCATGGGGTGTAGTGTTGTAATAGCTTAAACAGGTCAAGCTACCCTGGCGCGGCATGTGGGGAACCCACGCTTCCCCGCTCGCCCTCGTCTCCGAGCGGGACCGGTTTCTTCAAACCGGTCGAGTGAGTGCTCCAAAACTTTGCTCTAATTCATGCTTGTTCTTTCAATATTAGTTCATAAACTCCACTGGCCGTGACGAGAGCCCGATCCTTAAGCTCATTTGCTATAAGTGATCATCGTGGGAAGAGAGTGGAACCCGTGCCCTTTGGCACTTCGTCGGACCCTTGATTTGGGCAGCCATACCATTGGGGAATCAAACCTTGGCCTTGCTGGCCCTCTACCAGCAAGGGCCCAGCCCATACAACCTCCCCTTGGCATTGCCAAGTTACCCCGGGTCTTAGTGAGCATCGGGTGAGCGGTTGCCATTATCGGTCCGTTTTGAATGCTTAATTGTGCTTGCTTGTTGAGTCCTAGGTTGTGTCACATCAGAAGGGCAGCGGGAAAGTGTCCCGGAAATAGATTCCAAAATAAAGATGTGTACAGAGATAGCCGGTTATAGGCCTAGGATGTGGGTCAGGCGATGACCATGGTTGGGGCGAACCCGAGGTCCATACGTGACTCACGAAGGAAATTATATCTTATTGATATTCCCACACGTAGGGTTCGGGGAAGACGAGAGACGTCTCATTCCATTCGGATTTTGTCGGTCATACACAGACCATTTTATGTTCGGATAAAGGCCCGTATAGAAAACAAGACGGTGACGGGAGCGAATCCCTGCAAATGTCTACCGTGAGTACGGCAAGTTTAATGCAAGCGCGGGGTTAGATCCCGGTATATATGTCGGCCACTAACAGACCATTCGTCGTTCGGACGAGAGTCCGCATTTGAAGCGTCGAAGACAACGACAAAACCACACGGATGTTTGTCGTAAGTACGGCAAGTTTAATGGGATTGCAGGATTGGATCTCGATAGAAGTGGTCAAGTTGATGGACTATTGGCCCGAGACGGTTTCAGACTATGGCCATGTCGGGGATTCCGAGGTCCACATCTGATACCATGGGGCATCGTTGCTTTTCCCTTCATACACAGTCTGAGGGAACGAACTGTTCGGTGTAGAGACCGAACTCGCCATCGTACGCCCTCGCACGCAGATCGACCTGCGCGCGCGGGGGTCAAGGGGGCAGCGCCCCTTGCGGGGGTCTCCGGGGGTGGAGCCCCCGGAACAAAAATTTGATTATGGAAGGGGGAAACTTTTGATTAGTTTTATTCATTAGCTTCAAGTCCTTTTTTTATTTAGTTAATCGCCTTCTTTTTTAACGAGGCACACCGGTTTAACGAAGCAAATGGGCGCGCTGGTTAAAGGGGATGCCAAGGGGCGCGTCGGTTTAATGGGTGCAATAATGGGGCGCGCCGGTTTAAGAAGAATGCCAAGGGAGGAATTGGCGCGCCGGATAAGGGACCCAAGAGAGGGTCACGCCGGATTAAGGCCAAGAAGAGGGGCACGCCGATTTTGCAGGATGAATAGTGAGGCGCGCCGGATCAAGGCTCGAATAGTAGTGAGGGGTGCACTATTCATCCCAAGATTTCGAGAGTGGTTTTGAGTGTAGAGTTAAACCGGCGCGGGGGGTGAGCACGCCGGATTAGCCCGCGCCGGATAAGATCACGCCGGGATAGCTTCTGTGGGTTTTATTTCATTCTTGTTTGTTCTATTTCTTCTTTCTGTCACCCGTGGGTTGATTTGTTGATTAGTTTGTTCGTCCAATTGATGGATTAGCTTTGTGGAGAGGAGATTTAAGTATTTTGATTGTTTGTCAAGCTGACTTAGCATGAGGATTCAAGTGTTTTATTCAGAGGGGTTTTCTTATCTGGGCATTTTCTGACAGGGAGAACTTTAGTTTGTTTACCTCTATGTGCGTTCGGTCTTAGTTTTTATTGTTCAAGTTCCTGGCGAAAGTTGGGCACCATCTCCCCCGGACTGAAGCTTGCCAGAGATAAGTAGAGGAACACCAAACGGATTGCTCTGGGGTGAACCTCAAAACTCATAGTGAGGCCTCCGTTAACCCATAAGTGAGTGTGGAGACTCGAGGACTAGCCTTCAAGAGTTCCAGCAGCTCACGGGCGATGATTTCGTAAGCGGGACGAATGTATGCCATGAGAGGCGGCCACGAATGTTCAACCTTCTGATGGGTTCCTCCGAAGGCTATGCTACGTAGAAGCAAGCTTCGAAGGGCCCTAGGTGAGTAGAAGATAAGGAGAAAGGGGAGGGAACCAGAAGAACACCATATGTTGCAAAAAAAGCTTTTTCTTTTATTCATTCGTGGAGGGAAAGACAGCGGGGAATCTACCCTAAAGCAAAAAGGAGGGAATACATCACAGAGAAAGGAAGAAATACATCGATGGGGGAGGGGGAACGGAGCACAAGCTCCTCCCCCTCCGAGCTCACCTCTCTTCTCTCACGCTCAATCCCTCTTCTTCTTCCTTTCCTAATGGCCAGCCAGGGGGGAGTCCAGTCTCTCTTTTCTCTTTTCAATAGCCCATCGGGGGTTCGAGCTTCTCTCCCTTTTTCTTTCTCCAATGGGGCATGCATTTTATAGAACGGGTTGCCCTTTCTTTGCTCGAACGGAAGAAACTCCCGCCACTTGCCCTTGTTTGCCGGACGAACAGGATTGACATGAACCGGTGTCGTCCGTTGATTTCCACAATACGCTGGCATTCATCCGAGGATGGGACGTTTGCGGGTTTACCGGGAGATCTTCTGCTGCTTCCACCGTCGATGCATGCCTTCACCGCAGCGCTGTCGAACAGATATGGAGACAGAGCTCGGTAGCATTGAATGCTATGCCCCCTAGAACCTGCCCCGAATCTGATAGGAGAACAGAGTATCGGGGGGCAGATGGGACAGAATGGGGTTAAACCGGCGCGGCCAGGGAGCACGCCGGATAACCATAGTATGGAGGGTGCGCCGGTTTAAGGCTTGTTGGAGGGGTGCGCCGGTTTAAGGCCTGTTGGAGGGGTGCGCCGGTTTACGGCCCAAGCAAGGGCGAATGGGAAATGGGGAGCATCGATTTTAGGGGTATCAGATTGGAATGTTGAAGGGGTGCGCCGGTTAGAGCGCACCGGTTTAAGGCCCTTCCGCGCCGTTTTAACCACAAAATGGATTCTTTTCGAAGTCGCAACCATTTATTCAAATGTTGGTGTTCCCGGAATGTTCTAGTTGCAATGTATGGCCTTCATAATATTCTATTTGCAGCCTTTGGGGCTTGGTCCCAGACTTTGAGTAACTTTCAGTGCATGCCGAGACTGTGCCAGAGTTCCCGACTTTTCTTTGATTCTGCTCTCGGCATGGTTGGTAGGAGAGTTGTAGCCGTATCTTCTGCCCGAGGGCCTCCTTAACGGATGGCGGACCACCAAGTGAGTTCTCGTCCTGGTTGGGTGAGGTATGGGTTTGTGCGGCCCTCTCGTCTTTGACTTGCGCTTGAACGCGTAGACGCAAGTGTCGTATGATCATCATCGTCATCATTTTTTTTTGACGTCCACAGGTCCCTGGCCTCCTAGCCCCACTGTAGGGCCTTTCCCCCCACAACCCAACAATGCCAACTCCCAGCACAGGTCTCCTCCTTTGGGATACGACAACCTCAGCGCCCACCATGGGCCCTCAACCTCACGCTTCGGCTATGCCGACACTAGACACAGGCTTAGGGCCTCGGGTTGTAGGCGCTCAAATATATTCCACAACATTAGATCCTGGTGCAAGACCACTACCTCAAGCATCAACGACACCCCTGTCAGTGCGGGCGAGAGCTTAGTCCTGAGTCACTCAGCCATTGACTCCCGGTACGGGCTCCGCATCTCCAAGGTCGATCCCGACACTTCTGCCTGGCAGTCCCATGCTGCCAGTCACCGTAGACTGGGTCTTCTCGATCTATCACCTCGGGGTGGGGTCTTCCTCGGCTCTCCATAAGAAGTGTCGACACGGTTGTAAAGGTAGGCGGCCCGCAGCTGCAACCAGTAACTCAGGCAAGACTATTCTTATCGGTGACTTACGGATTCACCTCAATGGGGGCGAACCAATCATACCTCAGGAATGGACCATTCCCACAGTCCCTACCTCCAACCGTTTTGACCTCCTACGGTAAACGCGAGAGGATAAGGCGAAGCTCAGAGGAGTAGGCGCCCCAGTAGCAGCCTGGGGGCAACCTCACGAGCCTGATACACAGACTCCCAGGTCTCATCGGCAGAACAACGACAATGGAGACCAGCAACCCGACTTGAGAAGAATATGGGTCACCTCAGAAGAAGCTCAAGCCATTCGAGGGTGTGTATTAGAAACCCCCTGTGAGTGCTCAGACGTGGCCTTAGGCAGGATAACACTGATCCCATAACAGCACCATCTGACGATGCCCAGTCATCCAATGTCCCCTGCTCGGGCAAGCGGAGGCAAGGAAGGGCCCGTTCTCGGACCCGCCAACAACCCATCCCGACTACTGCTCAGGCCGGCGCCGAGAGGGAGGCTCCTCTGTAACGCACCTCGATCTTTGACAGACTGGGGGCACCCGCCCATCCTGAAGAACACCCTCGGAGGAAGCGGACGGCCCAGTTCATCAACGATGCGGTGCGGGTGTTTGCATGCTATGCTACCGGCACAACCAGTTGGGCGCGAGGGTGCCAACACCTCAGCGGCAGTTGTCTGAACCCCGACAGCAGTCGGGCTCGGCACGCCCCCAGTCGAAGCTCAACCACGAGCCTTCAACACGCCAGTGCCGGAAAGTCTCATGGCATAGTGCCAGATGATCGAGCGGATTGTCGAGACAAAGCTCACCCAGTATGGGGAAGGGGGCCACTATAGACCTCTATAGTGTGCCCTACCCGCTTCACCACCAGTTGAAAAAGCTCCCTCCGGAGTACTCCAAGCCCCCAAAGCTACAGAAGTTCGACGGGCAAGGCTCTTCGCATGAACACTTGGCCTATTATGTTACGGCTATAGGCGAGTTAGTGTTGGATGAATCATATCTCCTCCGCTACTTCGCTAGTTCACTTACGAGAACGGCCTTCCAATGGTATTCCCGCCTAAAGCCCAACTAAGTCATCGACTGGGCAGATCTCCAGAAGAAATTCCTCGATCACATCCTAACGGCCGAGCAAAAGATCTCCTGGCCGAGCTCTGCTCTCTCCGGCAGAAGAAGGGCGAGAGCGCCCTCGACTTCATCAAGAAATGGCGAGACCTCAGCATGAGGTATGTGAACCCACCAGTCCAGGAAGATGCCATTACCATATGCCATTGAGGCTTGGCAGCCGAGGTTTGCAAAAAGCTTCTCGGCCCCAATATCAAAGGCTTCGACCAGCTCAATTCGGCAGTCGCCGAAATAGAGATGTTCTTCACCGATAACCCAAGCTATACTCCCGTGAAGGGTAAGCAAATGCTAGAACACCAGTCCAGTTAGGAGGTGAACATCATTGAGTTCACCCTCGCCGCCAAAGCTAGCAAGAAGGCCGAGCCAAGCGGCTCTAACGAGAAGTCAGCAGACAAGCCGGCTGCTCCTTCCTTTTCAGAGTGTATGAAGACACCCTTCTCCTTCAAAAAGGAACATACGAAGATGCTCTTCGACCTATGCATGGCCCAGAAGATTGTCGAGCTGCCAGAAATCTGCAAGTCGGACGTGGCTCTGAAGACCGATGATCCAGGCTATTGCCCATATCATCGCATGCTGGGTCACCCAATTGAAGATTTCTATGTCTTCAAGACTCTGGCGTAGAAGCTTATCCGAGACGGCCTCGTTAAAATGAAGAGTGGTCTCGCCGATCCTCCGCAACCACATACGTGGTCCAGATTCGCTAAAGCAGCACGTGTGGTCCACTACTTGGCCAGCGTGATCCATATGATGGCCACATTCTCCCTCTCCGACATCGAAGCAAGGGAGCCCAGCACCAGTCAGGGCGAGCGTTTGCTCTAGTATCCGGGGTGGAGGCCCTGGCATGATCACGTACCCCTCTCCTTCCCTAAGGAGAGAACTCGGTGACTCTTCGATGTCCTTGTCAAGAGATGGAAAATCATGCCCCGTGATCCGCCGACGGGCTACATTCACTGGGACCTTAGTCACCCCCAGGACTGCCCATTCCACGCTAGAATTTGCCACATAATCGAGTCCTGTGAGGAAGTTCAATACCTCATCCAAGAACAGATCCGGTGGGAGTAGATCGATACAGAGAAGAATTCCATCGCACTCATAAGACTTCGGCAAGCTGTCGAAGAAACCCTGAGCATCGCCAGGGATGCGCTAGAGCGGCCAGATCCCCCTCAAGAAAATGGGCACGGGTTGCCTTACCAACATACTCCAAAATGGCACTAGTTTCGGGCCGACAACCGAGAAGCGCTCGAGCAATTGTGAAGGCGTAGGGAGTAGGATGCCAGTCAAGAGACGGAGCCGAGCTACTTCTCGATGAACTTCATCCATCCCCCTGTTCCTCCGGCCCCTCCGGGCCCCCAGACACCACCAGTCAACCAACTGGCCCCTACCACTTTGGTTGTGCAATGGCGGCCCTGGCGGGAGCTGGAATCTCTCCCTTTCTCCGAAGAAGACACTGCCAGGCTTCTCCGGGTCCTTCTTGGCCGAGAGAACGTTCTGGTGGGTGAGATGATGACGGGCTCCTCATGTCTCTCTTGCTCTCCCCCTGCCCTATCGCCTTCTCTGGCATCCGTGGATAGGAAGGGGAAGCAGAAGCAGGGTGAGGTCCCGACCCAGCCGTGACATGCCCCCTCAGCCAGTGGGCCGTCGGGTCCTCCCCGCTCACTCTCTAACACAATCCAGATTGCAAAGAAGACATCTTCGGAGTCTTCAGCGACTTCGATTCATACGACAGGCCCATCGCCACAGGGCCTAGTCGATACACGGAGTCGGGGTAACTATCCAGAGCAACAATATCCCATGGAACCTTTGGTTGCCCCGGGATCTCACTCCCGACATGATCACGAAGGCAAGACTAAGGAGCGGGATGACAATCACATCTCCCAGTTCGCTCCTCAGTAAAAGTTGCCACCACAGCGGCTAAGGCATCAAACTGTGCATACATCTTCGGACACCAGCACCAGTCTGTCGATTCCTCCTAGACTTCTATCGCCACCACGGGTAAGGCACCAAACCGCACACACATCTTCGGACGCCACTCCCAGTATCCCAGCATACCACGAGTTGCCACTCGAGGTAATCGAGCAGGAGATTAACGCCACCTTCCAGATACAACAAGTGGAAGGAGCCTGGATTGAAATCTGGGAAAAGAAAGGTTGTCGACCTCGCCCTGCCAAAGCACCATCTCGGAGATATCCTCATGGGAATTTACCAACTCCGGCCCCAGCACCTCTCCCTCCTACTCCCCTGGAGTCGGCCATCGCCAAGAAACAGGAGAAAAATAGGAGGAAGAACCTCAGAAGGCGGCTCAAGAAACAAGCTAAACAAGCGGCTGCCCTACAATCCCCAGCCGAGCCAACGGCTCTCCAGAGGCTCCAGCGGCTCATTGATGACCACGGGGAATACGTTCCTCTTCATCCTACCGGTGCTCTCCCACTCAATAGCTATATCCCATGGGAAGAAATGCAGAAACGAGCCTGCCTCAGAGACTGGGTCCAAGAGATGATCTAGAAGCTCAAGAATGGCGAAAGACTCTTGATCCCAGACGAGCTCTCCCAATGCTATAAGGACAAGGAGATCACAATAGAGTAGCTGGAAGAAATGCTTTCGAGCTGCACCTGCAACATGGTGGCCATTCCACCTCCTGACAACATCAACGCTTCTCGGCGAGGCTAGCAAGTGGCCTCCCGAACTAGACAAAGGACCACTGCCCCGCTCGGGCTACAGCCAGCTCCCGAGCACTTAGGCCGCGGCCGAGGTCGTAGCCGGGGATGCGGTAGAGGCCGAGAGAGAATTCCTGAGCTACCCCTTCACCCGTCCACCTTCGACCCGGAGCGAATCATTCTCTTTCGAGGGGAGGATCCTGCCCCCATTCAAGAGGTAGAAATTCATAAGGGACCCAGCATCTTCGATCCTTTCGACGCTGGAGAGATAGCTGCCGGCATCCCAGTCCCTGCACCAGCTCCGACTTCTTTTGTAGAACAAACGGGACCGTCTGGTAAGGATGAGCCAGCCCGCCAGTTACCCAAAGAAGAGCCATCATTGGCACCCCTGTTCCAGGAGTCCACAGGTGATCAGGGTCAGTCTGATCCCGATGGTAAAGGCAAGGCAGTGCGACTTCACGATGGGGAGTAGCACGGCAGCTCACAGAAAGCTCAACCTGACATACTACCCTCCTTGGAGGATGCTCGAGCCCGAGCCGATCGGAAGGTCCTCCACCAGCTAGAGCGCTTCCCTGTCAGCGTTACAATATGGGAAGCCATCACTTGGAGTAAAGAGCTAAGAGAAACTCTCATCATGATACTCCAAGAGCCAGAAGCTTATGAAGCACATGCTGCGGAAATGAAGGCAGCTACCTATGAAGCCTTCAAAGCCACTGTCTCCTTCACGGAGAAGAACATGCTGCTATCCCCTCCGTGCCATCACCGCCCTCTCTACATGAAGGGGACGGTCAATGGGCATGATGTGAACCGGATTCTAGTGGACGCTGGCGCCACCGTTAACATCATGCCGCTCAAAACATTCAAGACTTTATATCTAACTCCACACCTCCAGAAGGTTAAAGCGGTCAAGATATCCGGCTACAACCCAGACACCGAGGATGTCCTCGGCCGAGTGGACGTCAATCTAGTGCTCGATGATTTTACCTCCAAGGTGACATTCTACATCATCAATGTCAAGACATCATATAAGGTACTACTGTGCAGTCCCTGGCTCCATGAAAATTGGGTCATCCCGTCAACTCTCCACCAATGCATCAAGTATGCCAAGGGCGAGGAGCAACATACGGTCTTCGCAGACCTATCACCATTCACTCCAGCGGAATGCAATCTGGCCGACGCTGCGCTCTAATTCAAGGGGATTAGTCCATACCTTGTGGTTAAAAGCAAAATCAATGGTTGGCTCTCTGAGGAAGATGATGATGATCTCTTCTCCGTTGACGAGGAGAAGGCCAAGCTTCATCGGCTACGCCTCAGCTCCAAGTCAACCCTAGATCGCCCCGAAACGTGCAAAATCAACTTTGAGGCCAATCTCATTAGTCGAGCTATTGGCAAGAGTATATGCTTGCCACCGGACTGCATCCAATTCCCATGTGCATCCGAAGAACACAACGTTGAGTCGCTGACGACTATTGTTGTTACCTTCAGGTGACAATGCAGAAATAATAAGAGGGCTATAAGGGAGACATGGTTCCTCAAGACCCGCCAGATGACGACTTCGGCTGGTCCAAACGAGCCGATGATACCCCTGAAGCAGTCCAAGTACTGGATGACCTGTCGCCACATATTTGGGAAATGTGTCTAAAGCAACACATCCCCCAATGGCAAGGTTCCGCACAATGCGAATATTTTCACCAACGGTGGACTCCTTCCCAGGTCCGGGGGCAACCCCCATCCTTTTATAAGGATACCAGGGGGCTTTGCTACGACCAAGACCTAGACTTCCGCATTCACTACGCGGTGAATGTCATAGGCTTGACACAGCCGGCCGACTTCCGGGCTAAAGTCGAGGCCAAATTTGTAATACCCCGTATTTAATTAGTAATTTTTATTAATATTTCCTGTTCAAATTGGAATTTTTAAGAATTTATTTGAATTAAGTTGAATTAATAAATGAATAGAAATGGAAATAAACCATTAAAAATTTAAATTGAAATGAAAATGAAATGTGATCCAAATTAAAATAAGGTATGAATGAAATAAAACATAAATGCAATTGATTTGGAATGAAAATGAAATTAAAAGAGGGAATTTGGAATTTGAATTTTGAATTTAATATTTTATTAATAAATGAATAGTGAAGTGGAATTTAGTTGACCGTATTAAAATCTTGAAAAATGGTAATTGGGTAGCTGATCATTTGCTTAACAAACTTTTCTTCTATGATTAACCCTAATAAAATCGTTAACCTGGTCAAATCTAGAGTTTAATTAGGATTAGAATCCACCAACCCCCAATAGTAACTTCTATAGTAACCTACACCTTAAAACATGAAATTAGAACTCATTCCTTAATTAAATTCGATGAGGTTAGAGGCAAATGAAAGGTATTGATTGGTAGTTTAATAACCCTTAACCAATTTCGTGTAAAATTAACCAGGATAGAAGTGATTAGATGAGTTTGATCGAGGTCAAGCATTTCGGCGGCGTAAGTTACACGTCTCTTCTAGCTCAAAATTCACCCTTCCTAGAAGGATCCATAAGGTGTATTAGGTATTAAAAGAAAGCTTAAAGAGTCTAGTTTCATTTGGTAGCTGGGTCAATCGACGAGGAGTCCAGATCTGGGAGTATTCGGTGATTTAGTGGAAGGTGTTCTTCGTTCTTGGTTCTTCTTCATCCAACTCTTTGATCCTTGATTAAGGTAGGTACCCTTCACCAAATGAAGCATGTAAATATAGTATCTTGATCTGCTTGACGAGATCTATCGTTTGGGACTGAAAGCCCTAAATTTTATAGAGTATTGAGGGAGATATCAAGCGATCTTTGGAGGATATTCTTCTAGTTCGTGGGTTTTCTTATTTGCTGAAGTTTAGATCTTCAATTGAGGTAGGTTTTAACAGACCTAAACCTTATTGTTATATATGAATGGAACCCTCATTTGTTAGCTTCCTTCCTACGTAGAAAGCCCTAATTTTTATCAACCATGCTAGGTTAATTTCTCATTTTAGCAAGCTTATGTTCTTGTTAGGTTTAAGTGAGCCCTTTTAGTCTAAGCTTGAATCCCCGTGACTAATCACAGGCTAAACATGAAATTAAGCATGGCATCTTGTTTATCTCTTTCCTGTCTTTCCATTGATATCTCGTTTGCTTAATTCCATGAAGAAACAGAGGAGTTATGTTGATTCTAATCAAGGGATCTTGAATCCCGTTCTCTGCTCGTTAAGGCGCTATGTACCAGGGGCGCGATCTTTAACGAGCTATCCCGATATAGCGCAATCTTGTAGACCCCCAGCCCTGGTAGAACACGTTCAAACCTTAAAATTTTAATATATTCAGATTTTTGGGATCGCGCTAGCTTTACCTAGCGCGTTCTTCATTAAGGCGCTATGGCCCTATGGCGCGACATGCTTCATACCCCAATCGCTTGAGGGGTCGAGTCGTAAGCCCTCTGATGCAAATTATAATTCTGTAAGATGTTATATGGTTGCTGTAAGATGCTATATAAGACGTATGTTCAGTTAGAAAACATCTTTGTCCAGTTTTCAAATTAATCAAAAGGGTTTTCATGTTCTTTTTAGTTCCCGATATTCTTTGATTCCAGAATTATGATGATTAGCTTCTGAATGTTTTCACAATATACTTATAATATTTTTACGTAGTTCAGATGCTAATTGAGTAGTACTAATAGTTAGTACCCCACCTGTTAATCTAGATTTCAAATTTTATGCATTTAGTTTCCTGGTCCAGAACGTGCTATGTTTTCCTAGCGCGTTCTTCAGGTCGCGCTAGGGACATATAGCGCCTTCTTCCTGTTGACCCCGATCTTCCAGGGGTTAAAACAGAACGTTTCTGACATGTTTTTCAAACTATATTAAGTCCCTGCAGATACTATTAAGTTGTGTTATGTGTTTATTAACTCTTAGAACCCCTGTGTTTATCCAGTTTTCAAACTAAATTGGATTTCTGGCCCTATCTTGGACGCGCCATACTTCCCCAGCGCGTTCTTGATAAACGCGCTACCTGTCTATAGCGCGTTCATACACAGAATTTCGTTTTGAGCCGTTAGCTATCTTATTTCTATCAGATTATTGTATATTCTTATTTCTGAATGCAGTAAGTTAATTTTTATCCCTCAAGGCTCCAGTATATCAAAAGGTGTTGTCCGAACGTTAGGCTACGCCTATCGGGATGGTCGCACGCTTGCGCGAGTGATCTTCGGATCGATTACCTCCGCCACGTACTGAGTCCTTGTTGGAATCCTTAGTGTTTTTATCAATTGGTTAACTACCCACAGCATGTAATTGGTTTTGTTATAAGTGTAATCATGTAATTGAACTTGAACGTATAATTATCATGTTAAACATTTGAGTTTATGAAAATGTAATCGGGTTAAATTTAGCTTGAATTCTTAACAGCCTGAAAACTTGTTAACCAACAGAATAAAATGTTTAACCAGGGAACTAAGAATGATCTAATTATTGCATTTTCCTACTTACCCTTTCATTCTTGGTTTCCACGACTCGATATGTCATTAAACATTATGCCAAAGTTGAATTCTCTATACTTCTTGTTATTTCGATATTCAATCAGATCTGTGCTTATTACTTGATAGCTTGTTCTTTGAAATTTATTGGCCATGAAATGTGGAAGTCTAGATTCGTGGGATCTTGTGATCCAAATAAATCAATGTCTGGCAAACAAATAAGGGCTTGGTCTAGTCCTGGGAGGAGCACCCGAACACTACTTGTATCCCCATGGAGGTGGTTGACTAGGTGTGGCATTGGCACCAGTACTTGACATGTGATTAATCTAGGGGCTATCCACTACTCTCTACTAGTTTACACTTTCCACTTTTTCCTGTTCTATGATTTACTTGTGGTTACTCTACTTGCTATTACTTGAAAGTGGAAATGTTACATGCGTGATATACTTGCTTACTGGCCAAATTATTATTTCTACACTTGTTCTTGTTCTTACTTGTTCATAGTAAAGTTCTTGTCCTTGCATTAATTGTTATCTCTTGATTCTTGACTTTGCAAGATCTTATTACAGTGTTCTTGCTCTTGTTATCTTTCTCCTTGTTATCATTTCATATAACATGTAGTTAAATCATTAATCACTTACACTTGCCTGTTATTACCTACTGAGCGTTGGCTCATAGTATTGTTTTCCCCCCTTTCTAGGTTACTCAGGTGGTGACGTTCACTCGGACGGGGAGTGATTTGAGTGCTACTAGAGTGTGCCTCCATCTAGGTTGCCATGTTGGCACCGTAGTATTTCCAGTTATTACCTTTAGTGTTGCATTAGTGTTCTAATTCTGTATTAGATCAGGTGATGTATTAATGAGTTTGGAAGTTATGTTTAATCAGTTGATTATTGTAATAAGAAGATTAGAATCCTTCTATTCCATTGAGCAGTTTTAGAACTTAATTTTTGTGCTAGCGTGTTTCTGACTGTACGTCCCGGTATTCCGCGTCGGGGCGTGACAAAATTCGACAGCTCCGGGGATGAGGAAGAGGAGATCCTGATCCCGATCCCCATCAGATCCAGCGCTCCAGTCCAAGTAGTCGAGGAACCTTCCTCGCCTCCCTACAAAGACATCAGGGCAGAAGAAGCTCCTCCAGTCACCCAACCAATCGAAGGACTCAGTTCAACAAACTCTCCTGATGAGGGAGAGATCCCTGATACTAGCTGCGAAGGATTATCAGCTTTAGCAGGCAACTCCAGGGAAACCTCAGCAGCTCCAGTTGCCAACTGCTGGCCAGAAGCCGGCAGCCCAGATCAATCCTTAATGGATTCTAGCCACAACAACTCTCCAGCCCCATTGGCGTCAACCGGTGGTTTCAAAAATCGAGAGATATATGAAGCAGACACCGACAATGAGGATTTCATTGACTTTCAACCCGCTCCTCCCGAGCTGGAGGATGGCGGCTAGGCGACCGCTGATGAGATCATTGAAATAAACTTGGGTGAAGATGAAGCCCCCCAGCCCACATTCGTCAGCGCTCTCCTAACTGAGGCAGAAAGGCGAGATTACAAGCAACTATTGCTTGAGTATAAAGACTACTTCGCCTGGACGTACAGGGAGATGCCAGGGCTAGACTCCTCCATAGCAGAGCACGAGCTAGCTATTTCTCCCTCAGTCTCTCTAGTCAAACAGCCACAGCGGCGCATGCGCCATGAGCTAGTGCTCTAGGTTTTGACCAAAGTCAATAAAATGGCAGAGGTCAACTTCATCGAGCCGCGTATCTATCCGATATGGCTCGCCAACATAGTCCCAGTTAAGAAGAAAAGTGGTCAAGTCCGCATCTGCATCGACTTCTGGGACCTCAACAAATCTTGTCCAAAGGATGACTTTCCAGTCCCGATCACAGAAACAATGGTTGACATGACCACCGGGTATGAAGCCTTATCTTTCATGGACGGGTCATCCGGTTATAACCAGATCCAGATGTCCCTCAAAGACAAGAATCACACAGCTTTTAGATCCCCTAAAGGGATTTTCAACTACAAGCGCATGCCCTTCGGTTTGAAGAATGCCGACGCTACTTACCAAAGGGCCATGACCAAAATATTTGACGAGATGCTGCACAATATCGTCGAGTGTTACGTCGATGACCTCGTCATCAAGACTAAAAGACGGGAAGACCATTTGCTCTATTTACACCAAGTCTTCGATCGTCTCTCGCAATACGGGCTCAAGATGAACCCCATGAAATGCGCCTTTGGCGTATCCAGCGGTAAGTTTCTCAGCTTCGTCGTCCGATATCGAGGAATTGAGGTGGACCCCAGCAAGATCAAAGTGATCCGAGAGCTTGCACCACCCAGCAACCTTACCGAACGTAGGTCCTTCCAAGGAAGACTGACCTACATTTGGAAATTCATTTCCAATCTCTCTGGTCGATGTGCACCTTTCAGCAAGCTGATGAAGAAAGACGCCCCATTCGCATGGGACTCAGAATGCCACGCCACTTTCGAGCAAATCAGGGAGTACCTCCTTACTCCCCCAGTCCTGGGGGCACCAGTCAAGGGTAAACCCCTTATACTCTACATCGCTGCCCTGGACGAATCGCTAGGAGCTCTATTGGCACAAATAAACGAGGAAGGTAAAGAGCAGCTGCTCTACTACCTCAGCCGAAAACTGATCGGTGCCGAGTACCGCTACTCCTCCATGGAGAAAGTTTGCTTGGCGTTGGTATTCACCGTCAAGAAGCTGTGGCATTATCTCATGTCCCATCGAGTCGAGCTCATATGCAAGCACCACCCCCTGAAGTACCACCTCAGACAGCCCATCCTCTCTGGCTGACTGGGAAAGTGGGCTCTCCAGCTAATGGAGTACGACATCACTTATGTCCCCAGAAAGGTAATCAAGGGACAGAGCATGGCTGAATTCCTGGCAGCTCATCCAGTACCAGATGACTCACCCATCAACACGAAGCTCCCCGATGAGGAGTTCCTTGCTGTCCAATCATAACAACCGATTGAACAGAGAGGAGATGTCTTGCAATACTGGCATCAGAGCACTCTCATAGCCAACGTACCCTACTGGGAGCTCTACTTCGACGGCACTTCTGAGGGGATTACCTGAAATAACCAAGACTCAGCCATCATGGCAGGTGCCGACATCGTTTTCCTGACTCCTCAGGGTGGGGTTTTGTACAACTCATGTGCTCTCATGAAGTCCCTGACCAACAACGAGACCGAATATGAAGCTCTACTCATTGGGCTTCAGATGGCTCTCGATATGGGCATCAAATGCCTCAAAGCCTATGGGGACTCCCAACTAATAGTCCGACATGTCCTCGGCATCTATGACGTGCGGAAGCCAGAGCTGGTTCCATACCACGCCGCCATCACCAGATTAACCTAGAAGTTCTATTTCTTTGAAATAGATCATATTCCCAAAAGCAGCAATTCCCAGGCAGATGCCCTGGCAAAACTGGCTGCGGCTATCAAGCTCCCGCCCGAGAGTGAGGTCGACATCATCGTCAAGCACAGAAGACTGATGCCGAGCTCACTCGAGGGCAATGCCAGCCTCACCATCTACGAGGTCCATGACCTTGACCAGAACAGTCCTCCAGAAGAAGAAGATTTGCGCGAGCCCATCATCAAGTTCAAGAAAGGGTGGCTCCCTCCTGACTGAGCTTAAAGAGTCCAACTACTTCGCAGAGCAACCTCTTATGAGTTGATTAACGACTCCCTGTACCGACTGGTCCACAAGAAGGACAAGTCGATTCTTCTGAGATGCGTCTCTCCAGCCGAGGCTCGACCCATCATGCGGGAAGTCCACTCCAGATTGTGCGGCGCGCACCTGGTCGGAGACCGAATGAAGCACAACATCAAGCTCAAGGGTTTCTATTGGCCAACCATGTACATGGATTGTGTCCGGTATGCCCATACATGCCATCAATGCCAAGCCTTTGGCCCAATCCCCAGAAGACCTCCTAATCCATTGCGTCCTACAGTCCCCACCTGGCCATTTGCTAAATGGGGCATGGACATCGCGGGGCCTTTCCCGCCATCTTCCAAGGGCCACAAATACATCTTGGCTGCCACTAACTATTTCTCTCACTGGGCGGAGGCTCTCCCTTTGCGCGAAGTCACCGGTAAGGTGGTTTCCAGATTCGTCCGGCACAACATCATATACCGATTCGGTACTCCTAGTCGCATAGTGTCCGATAATGGGACACCATTCAAGAATAAGGCCGTATACTAGCTAGCGGCCAAATTCTACATCGACTGGAGATCTTCTTCGGTCTACAACCCCCAGGCTAACGGTTTGGTGGAATCCTTCAACAAAACCATCTGCAAGCTCCTGGCTAAGATGATTAGCCACCGAAAACGCGATTGGGGTGAGAAGGTCTTCGAAGCATTATGGGCCTATCAGATGGTCTACAAAACCCCCACGGGGTGCTCGCCGTTCTCCCTTGCTTACGGGACAGAATCAGTTATCTCCATCGAAGTCTAGTTAGCTTCTTACCGTGTGGCGGTCCACACCGGCCTTGCCAGCCCTGACGAAAGTGAGTACCAGAGAAGGCTAGAGGAGCTGGCCAATCTAGAAGGCAAATGGCTCGAAGCCTACAAACACCTACAAGTATACCATGCCCGTATGGCGAAAGCCTACGATAAACTCGTCAGGCAACGAGCCTTCAAGAAATTGAAAAGGAAGTCATAGCAGGGTGCTCCAGTAAAAAACTACAGCCGAATTGGCGAGGTCCATACATCATTCACAACGTCTACGAGGGTGGGACCTACACGGTCGTCGACCACAAACCCTTCCCACCTCTCAATGGCAAACATATGAAGCTACACTATGCACCTGAACATGAGTTCATGCGCCAGCCAGACTAAAGCGCACGTCCCAGCTACTACCAGTAAACTCGGCCTTTCCTTGCAAAGGGTTTAGCCAGCTATTCTTTCCAGTCTCTGATGCCCAGCAAAGCAACAAGGCTAGCCAAGCCCTCCCAGAACAACCAGCAGGCATTCTCGGGGGTCGACCTCCTGCCTTCATCCTCGCCACAATGAGAGCAAGGACACTTCTGCGCTACCAACAATCCAGCAGTCAGGCTCCAACGTAAGCAAAGAAAAACAAAACAAAACTCCAAAAAAAATGGGGTTAAAAATAGAGATGCCCCGGCAGACCCAATCACCCTCATCGCAAGGGGGTGATTGTTGGGACTCCTTTGTTTTGATAAGCAGCATGTGCACTACTTTGTGCTGAAATGTTTTGATGATTGACAATAGTTGTTTTGATAATTGGCAACAGTATTGGTTGACTTCGTTGACTGCATAGTTGACTTTGTTAACTTTATATTGACATAATGATGTGTGTATTTTGATTACCTTTATATGTCAGATAATCATATAAATTTTGTTTGCATCATTATACTTAGTCTGTGCATTGAGTAGAGTCGGTGCAACACTTGGATAGTTCTGCATTGAGTCTGTGCATGCGTTCACCAAGTCGATGCAAGCTTTGTTGCCACACACTACCTAGAGTTTGTGCAAATCTTGTTGCTGCACGTGACCAAGTCCATGCATGCTTTAGTCCAGGTGCATCAAGTCAGTGCAATACCTCTCGTTGTACGCGATCAAGTCTAAGTAAGGTTGCTCACACACACACTAAGTCCGTGCATGCATACACAAAGTCAATGCAAGCCTTGTTTCTGCACATGACCAAGTCAGTGCAGTATTGCCTCGAGCATATGGACAACGTGCATTGAAAGTCGGTGCATGATTTTAGTCTCTCATATATATAGAAAGTCCATGCATCTTTTACTTTGGTCTGTGCGTACCACGTTATTTGGAAGATAATGTAGGTATATGTCTTAGTCTTTTGCACATCCAGGATCGGTGCATTGCATCCATAGTCGGTGCACGTTCTACATCTTGCATATGAAAGTCTGTGCATATCCTGCATTGCATAGTGACAAAGTCTGTGCACTTCTGGTTTTAGAGTAACACCAAGTCTGTGCACATGCCCATGTATGAACACTTGACTCCGTACATATGTGTTCATATGTTATATCAAGTCTGTGAAGTCTGTGCATCATTTAGCTCAAAGCTCTAATTAACTTTGTGCATCTTTCTACTATCTTTCAGATTATTTCAAGCTGACATTAAGTCTGACCTTAACAGGATATCTGCTCGAGGAGTTTAAGAAAGGCACGTGATCTAAGAATGGAGGAGGTGCCAAGATGATACCACGTGGCCTGACTACTCCAGATCTGGATCAGGCTCCGGGTGGGAATTGTGGCGAGCACATGCCCTACCTTCTGTTGCTTCCTATAAATAAGGAGAGTCTTCTTCAAGAGAAGACTGATTATGATTGTGACATTGAGAGAAAAAGAGCAGAAAGAGATAGAGCCAGCACGATCCAGAGAGAAGAAAAAAGAGTAGCAGATCTAAGAAGAGAGTTTGAGTAGTGAGAGATCTGAAAGTCTGAGAAAGTTTTTTTCATCTGTTTCCTGGTTCAGAACCGGAACTGATTTTGCTCATTATTGAGCTACATTCCCATTGTGGGTTTTCTGTTTCTTCGTTTGTTTCTTTTCATTTTTAGAAACTCTTGTTCAAGCTGTTTGTCAGCAGAGGTGAAGCTGTAATTCCCCAGCGGTTGCAGAGGAGGACTCCTCTAGTCGGCATAAGCTGTAAGGCCCAGTGGTCTGTAGGGTTTTTACCCCGAAGCTGTGGATCAGTAGGTTAAGATGTGCATCAGCGGGAAACCACACTCTGGTTGGAGTGTGGGGTGGACGTAGACCTCCGGTTTGAGGTCGAACCACCTTAAAAATTCATTGTCTACTGTGTGATTGCCCTGTGGTTTGTGCTCATCTCTATCTCGTTTCACAACCCAGTAGATGAATGCTTGAGACCGCCTTTGTGCTGATCGTCTAGACTCGCTATAGTTTGATTGCGTTTAAGTGTTCTTCTTCATCCTACAGCAGCTTGATTTTATTTCGCAACTATTCCTGCTGTAGTCAGTTTTATTGGGTGATCGATCTATTCACCCCCCCTCTAGATCATCAATAGAGTCTTATCTATTGGTATCAGAGCGTCCATCTATTCTATCGGTTGGTATCAGAGCCTAACTCTTCTGTAGGGATCAACGTCCTGAAGAGAAACGGCCATGGATGCAAGAGGGATGACGACTGAAGGAAATTCCAGCACGAAGCCCCAATACTTTGACAGTTCGAACTATGCATACTGGAAGAATCGTATGCAAGTCTTTCTGAGGGCGAAAGACTATGAGATTTGAAAGGTGGTCAGTAAAGGACCATTCGAGCTGCATCTAATGAGGATGTATGGACGAGAGAGGAGATAAGGAAATCTACTCTCAACTGGAGCGCCATCAATGCCATTCAGTGCACTCTACATCCCACGGAATTTTAAGAGTTTCTTCGTGTACCACAGCGAAAGAGATGTGGGATAAGCTGGAGGTTATCTATGAGGGAACCTCTCAAGTGAGGGAGACCAAGGCGAACTTGCTGGTCCCAGAGTATGAAGCCTTCAGGATGAAGCCCAGCGAGACCATCACCGAGATGTACGTGCATCTTACCCTCATCACAAATGGTCTAAGAAGTCTGGGGAAAAACTATTCTGATTATGAAATCGTGAGGAAGATTCTTCGGTCCCTGACTCCAGTCTGGCACATGAAAGCTACTATTATAGAGGAGTCAAGGGATCTTCAGAACATGAAGGTGTTTGAGTTGATTGGCTCGTTAATGACCTACGAGATGAATCTTCTCAAGACCGGGGAGCTGGAGAAGAAGAAAAAGCCCATTGCTCTGAAGGCCAACTCCAATAGATCAAGCAAATCCAGCCACAGTGGATCATCAAGCGATCAGAGCTTCTCTGGGTCAGAAATTGAAGGAGATCAGCTTGCAATGATGACCAGAGAGTTTAGAAGATTTTTTAGGAAAGAAGGAAGAAATTTCGGCCAGAGACAGTATGGTGGCAGGAGACAAACGAGGTATAAATCTAACCCTGCCAAGAAAATTGACACTAATGTTTGCTATCATTGCAGGAAGGCCGGCCACATGAAGGCAAATTGTCCGGAGCTCCAAAAGCTCAAGGAGAAATCAAAGAGGAAAGCTCCCAAAGGGAAGGCAATGGTGAGCACATGGAGCGACGAGGACGAGGGCACTTTAAGCTGCACATCAGAGAGTGAAGACGAAGAAAAGCCCATCTGCCTGATGGCCAAAAATGAAGAAAAAGAAGAGGAAGACTCCGACGAGGTATCATCTCCTTTTGAGCATTACACTATCTCAGACTGGGAAGATGCTTACGGTGATTTGCTCGATAAAGTAGATGATATTAGAAAAGAGAACATGCACTTAAAGAAGAAAATTAATTCTCTCATGAATGACACCACAAAGACTGATAAAATTGCTCAGTTGTAATCTAAGAACGATAGGTTGAAAAATTCATGTGCTGAAGTTGATGAATTGAAGCATGCCTTGATAGATGCTAGAAAAGAAAATGAGTCTCTGAAAAATGTTATTGATGACTTAAAATTGAGATTGTAGAAATTTGAAAATGAAATGAAGATTGTCAATGAGAAATATGAAGTTGTGCTAGGTGTCAATAATGAACTAAAGAAATCAATTGAACACCTAGAAAATCAAAATGAGGATAAAAAGAAAATCATTGAGAATATGACCCAAGGCACTGAGAATTTGAATGCTTTATTGGGGTCTAAAGTGAATTTTAGAAAAGAGGGTCTCGGTTATAACCCCACTGCTAAAAAGAGTTTAGCATTGAAAAAAATTTCATTTGTTGCTGAAAATGAGAAGAGACCTCTCATTAAAATGTCCAATGTAAATTCTGTTGTTAAAAATGTTAACTCCAAAATGGCCAGTGCTCAGGACAAGGGCAAGCAGAAGATGGGTGAGTCTAGCCATGATAGTACATATTGCTCTATTCCTCAGGGTACATCTTAGGTTAGTGGTCAACCTTCACGCACACCTAAATCCCAGGCTAGGGTAACCAAGTCTCCACCAGTTGTTCAGAAGAAGATTCAACCCTCATCCATGTAGAAGTCAGGTGGGTCTAGGGTGCAAGGGAGACAGAATCCAGTAAGATGTCAATCCAGCCAGTACAACCAACTTAGAGTCCAGACCTACCATCATGCGCAGTGTCACGCCCCGAGCGCGGAAGATACCCGGAGACGCGTGACGAGTTTATATCAATCATGTCAATCAGAGTGGTCGTGTATTCGACACAAAGACAGAGATGCGCAAAATAACAAGATAACCCAATCCTTTATTTCATAATGGATAGACTATTATGAATCCAATACTCTGTTTAATAAAAAGGAAAAGAATACATATTTGACTCAAGAAACTATAGAAAAGATTAGATGACACTTGAGCAGCTCTATCACTTTCACTCTTGACCATTCCCATCCGATTGACTTCCATCGTCGTCGGACTTACCTGAAAAGTAAAAAGGGACAAACGGAATGAGCGAACGCTCAGTAGGAAATTATATCTCAAGTACTAGCAAGGGGTTTAAGTAATTACATCTTTCATGAATGCAATAAAGCTATGCATGCTCGCATAAAATGACAAGATAGAGAGAATGTAATATCAAGGAAATAAGATGAACAAATCATGAACTTTCAATAAGATACTCATGACATTTGAGATATTCAAGCAAGTACATTTAACAAGTCATGTCAAGAACTTTGGCTATCATGTAGCAAGCAAGTAAATTACCCTTTTTGGGGCCACGCATTTCATTTCATGTCAAGTACGATTCAAGTATAAGATGTATGTGGAATGTCCAATCAAGCAAGTCAAGTACTCGGTATAATGTCAGATACCTTATCATTTTAACTCCCATGGGCACAAGTACTTTCGGGTGCTCCTCCCAGGACCAGATCGGGCCCTATATGCGCAGGTATTTATCATGTATTTTGACATCCACTCTTGTTTATATAGCCAATATAGAATTTCAATAATCAAGCTTGTAGACGTGTATGACAACTTTGACAGAATGGAGTCTAAAATATGACAAAGGACATAGAATGGCGATAATAACGGTATAATCACGATCTCGATAAAACTAGGTAGAATATGGTTCCCTTGACTTGGGTACCATGACAAATCAATATGGACATTCTATATATAGAATTGAAGTCCACATGAACATTTTATTAAGGTAAGATACCCTCATTCTTATCATAGAATTGAGGTTTACAAGAATGACATGATATGGCATGATATCATCATCCCATTAAGAATTTCTTATGATATACTCTTTGTATAATCATAAGGGCCGGTATCCCATGTTTTTTTAGAGTGACATGGCATCAATGGTGTAATGTGTTTTTAGGGTACAGCCAGCTCAGTCGACCTTGAGGGAATCCAAGATACGAGGAGTCTTACGGAGGTCTCTATGACTAACTCGCCAGTCCAAAGGAACGGAATGTCCAATGGAGAGCTTGTATGTCAATGAGAGTTGAGTGTGATCGATAAAACAACGTGAAAAGTGGGACTATACTCACGGAGTGGAGAATAGTGCCGATATATACGTATATGTATAATATGAAACTATCGGTTAACAGAATCAAGATAAAAATCAGTTTACAGAAAATAACGACTTAGGTCAAGTCGTTTCTCAAGTAATTAACACCTAACATAAGGGCGTTTACACGTGTTTCCATTTTGCAGAATTTTCATTAATTCAGTAATTTATCTAAAACGCGCCTTGGTCAAGGTCGTTTCTTCAAGATCTGACGACTACACCAGAAGGCGTCTTATTGTTTACATATTTGACAGAATATAATTAATTTTCAAGAATTATCAAAACGCGCCCTGGGCAGGGGCGTTACTATTTAATTCTATTTTTCAGAATATATAAATTTTAGGATTTTAACCGATACACGCCCTAGGAAGGGGCGTTATCTTTCAGATTCACGCCCTATGAGGGGGCGCTAATATGTGGAAAACGACTTTGTCCAAGTCGTTAATTCAAGTTCCTTCAGAAACTTTAAGGACAGTAATAATTTCAGGATAACAGAGGAACGAATGTAATATCATGACAGTAAAGTTAGCAGGTTGAAGACATAGGATCATGCATATATTTATAATCATGATTTCTTAGATAATCAGTTCTTAAGATGGGTGATTAACAGTTTAAAGAAATTAACGCCTGAGTACGGGGCGTTAAACATGAAATTTACGACCTGGGAAGGGTCGTTTCATGTGAATTAGCGCCCTTGACAGGGGCGTCTCTTTCAAAATATTGCAGAAAACGCATGGAAACTATAATAACCGTATGCCTGACGTGCTTGTATATATATATCTTGCATTAATTTCATTTGGGCTATAGTAACTTGAGAAAACCTACCTGAAGACTTGAAGATTGATATGAAAAGGGGGACGTTGTTGCTTCACAGCAACAATAACCACAGTAGGAGGAAGAGAAGGCTTTGGTGAAGAACCTTTGTTCTTCGGTTCTGTAACTCCTACAAGAACAGAAGAAGAAACATTAGTATTTCTTCATACTACCTGACCGAAAGTAAAAAGGGAAAAAAGAACAATACCTTTGTTCTTCGCGTACGCCGCCTTCTTAACCTATAACAGAAGAAGATGAAGAACTATTAGTTCTTCATGTAACAGACGTAGAGAAAATCTGAGGAACTATTCCTCTCTCACGTACCTTGCAGATTTCGAACGCCAAATAGCGTTGAAGGGTTCGAGCAGTAAATTATTTATAGGGATTTAGGGGGTCCTATTAGGGTTAGAGTCCTAGTGGAAGTAATGCTTCCAATATAGAGTCCTTGCCCTATTTAAATACTTACTAGATTAACATAATCCTTCCCGGGATAAGCTCCCGTGTCGAACGGAACTCGAATGGAATTAACGACTTTGGTCAGGGCGTCGATTCTTGAATTGACGACTTGGTTCAGGTCGTTTCTTAAGAAGCGCCTTTCGTTAGGGCGTTTCTTTGTTTAAAACACGCCCAAGATAGGGGCGTTTCTTAGCCTTACCATTTTTTTGGCGTTTAGAATTTGACGCCGTGTTGTCAGGGCGTCCCTTCTTGAATCACGCCTTTGCTAGAGGCGTTTATAATTTAAATAGCGCCTTTATCCGAGGCGTTATTTTATAATGTTTTATTTATCTATTTATTTGATTTATTTTAAAATATTTATTATTATTAATATTTTATTAGGGTTGCTACACCCTCCCCCACTTAAAAAGAATTTGGTCCCCAAATTCAATTGCATATCATGTATACACGCGGAGAGTGTAGAGTATATACCTCTTAGAACAACTCGGGAAATCGTTTCTTCATAGATTCCTCGGTCTCCCATGTCGTTTCGTGTTCAGGATTCTTATTCCATTGCACCTTGAGCATGGGAATAATCTTATTCCTTAGAGCTCGTATTTCTCAATCTAAGATCTTCATAGGCTTCTGTTCATAGGTGAGATCTTTCTGGATCACCAGATCTCCATGTTCAATAATATGAGATGGATCGTGCACATACTTCTTCAACATAGATATGTGAAACACATTATGCACGTCGGACAATTGAGGAGGCAACGCGATGTGATAAGCAACCTCGCCAACTCTTTCGAGTACCTCAAATGGTCCGATGAATCTTGGCGTAAGCTTGCCCTTAACACCAAATCTTCGTATGCCACGTCCAGGCGATATTTTAAGAAATACATGATCTCCAATCTGGAATTCAAGATCTCTTCTTCTTGTGTCAGCATAAGCCTTTTGCCTGGTCTGAGCAACTTGCAATCTTTCTCTGATTACTTGTATCTTCTCAGTTGTATCCCTTACCATGTCTGGACCTAACAGTTGTTTCTCTCCAACTTCGTTCCAGCATAAGGGTGATCGGCAACTCCTTCCATATAAAGCTTCGAAAGGTGCCATTTGGATACTAGCTTGGTAGCTGCTATTGTATGAAAATTCCACTAGTGGCAAGTGATCGTGCCAGCTTCCTCCAAAGTCAATGATGCATGCTCTAAGCATATCTTCAACAACTTGGTTAGTTCTCTCGGTCTGACCATCCGTTTGAGGATGAAAAGTAGTACTAAAGTTGAGCCTTGTTCCCAACGAATGTTGTAATCCCTTCCAAAAATGAGAAGTGAAACGGGGATCTCTGTCAGACACGATTGAGACAGGAATTCCATGTAACCTGACTATTTCCTTGATGTATAGTGCAGCTAGTACATCAATTGACCATAGGCTCTTTATTGGCAAGAAATGCGCCGATTTAGTTAAACGGTCAATAATAACTCATATTCCATCATGTCCTCCTTTTGATTTGGATAAACCCATGATGAAATCCATACCAATGTCCTCCCACTTCCACTTAGGAATATCTAGAGGATGTAGTTTTCCAGCAGGCTTTTGGTGTTCTGCCTTGACCTGTTGGCATGTGAGACAGTGAGATACATAGTCCGCTATTTCTCTTTTCATATTAGGCCACCAAAAGTTCTTCTTTACATCTTGATACATTTTGGTTGATCCTGGATGAATAGTGTACCTTGATCGGTGAGCTTCATCTAAGATCTTCTTCTTTAATTCCGGACAGTCGGGTATACAAGTTCTACCTTTGAATAATAATCTTCCATCAGAAGTTAGTTGAAAATCAGATTGTCCTTCTAATCTGCCTTTGATTTCCACTAATATAGGATCATCATCCTGAAGCGCTTGTATCTCAGATAATAAATCTGACTGTATGCTTACATGAGATAATGTGACAAATTTGGCTTCCTTGTCCAAGCTTATATTGAGCTCGGAGAATTGTTCTAGCAACCTCCATTCTTGTATCATACAATTGGCTATCATTGCTCTCGGCTTTCGACTAAGGGCATCAGCAACATAATTACCCTTTCCGGGATGGTATTGTATATTGAAGTCGAAGTCCTTGAGATATTCTAGCCAGCGTCTTTGTCTCATGTTTAGCTCCTTTTGTGAAAATAGATATTTGAGACTTTTGTGATCGGAGTATACAATAAACTGCACTCCATATAAGTAGTGTCTCCATATCTTTAGGGCAAATACCACCGCGACCAGTTCTAAGTCATGGACGGGGTAATTCTCCTCATGCTTCTTCAGTTGACGTGAAGGTATGCTATGACCTTTCCTTGTTGCATTAGGACACATCCGAGGCCAATGCTAGAAGCATCTGTGTAGACCTCAAATTTCTCTCATTCTATTGGTAGAGCTAACACCGGAGCTGTAGTGAGATGATCCTTGAGAGTTTGGAAACTTCTTTCACATTCCTCACTCCATTCATATCGGATCTCCTTACGAGTTAACCTTGTAAGTGGTACGGCGATCTTAGAGAAATCTTTGATGAATCGCCGATAATAGCCTGCAAGACCTAAGAAACTTCTGATCTCGCTAGCTTTGGTTGGTCTTCCCCAGTTTCTAACAGCTTCAACCTTTGATGGATCAACAGATAGACCATCCTTGGATATCACATGTCCGAGGAAAGTCACTTCTTCAAGCCAGAATTCATATTTGCTGAGCTTTGCATATAATTGATTTTCCCTCAATACTTGCAATGCGATCCTTAAATGCTCCTCATGTTCTTCCTTAGTTTTGGAATATATCAATATATCATCAATGAAAACCACCACAAATTGATCTAGATAAGGCCTGAATATGTTATTCATTAACTACTAAAGGCAGCATGGGCATTTGTTAGTCCAAAAGGCATAACAACAAATTCGTAATGGCCATACCTGCTTCTGAATGCAGTCTTATGAATGTCATCATCCTTGATTCTTAACTGATGATATCCCGACCTGAGATCAATTTTGGAAAAATATTTGGATCCTAAAATCTGATCAAATAACTCATCGATTCTCGGCAGTGGATACTTGTTCTTGATAGTGAGATGATTCAACTGTCGATAGTCGATGCACAATCTCATGGATCCGTCCTTCTTCTTCACAAATAAGACTGGTGCTCCCCACGGGGAAGTACTTGGTCTAATAAACCCTTTTCGAATTAGTTCCATCAACTGCTCCTTCCACTTTTTGAGTTCCGCAGGGGACATTCTATAGGGTGCCTTTGAAACTGGACCAGCACCAGGGACTAAGTCAATGGTGAAAGCCACTTCTCTTTGAGGGGGTAATCCCGGCAAATCTTCCGGAAATATGTCTGGAAATTCTTGCACTACCTGAATGTCTTCTATCTTGGTTTCCTTAGCTTCTTTAACAGTGACGAAGCAAGGAAGGATACACATCCTTTCCTGACGAGCTTGCTTGCTCGAAGAGCCGAAATAAGAGGGGATTTGCTCCGACTCTTGGGGTGAGTAAAGACTAATTCTGGAAAATCTTTGAAAGCAATTTGGCTATTGCGGCAATCAATCGTTGCCTGGTATTTGGATAACCAGTCCGCTCCCAGTATAACATCATACTCCTTTAGATTGAGGCATATGAGATCTATAGGTAAATTCCTACCTTGAACCATTACCTCACAGTTTTGGTAGTGATGAGTAATATCATTTTCACTTCCAAGAGGAGTAGTTAGAACTATTTTTATCCATTCTGGTTCTAATGATAACAGGTCGGCAAACTTCTTAGAAATAAAGGAATGCGATGCACCCGTATCAAATAAGACATAAGCACTTTTGGAACAAATTTTCAATATACCTTCTACCAGTCCACCTTCTTCTTGTTCGGTCTCCTTTATTGCATGAAGTCGAGCGTTCTTTGTCACCGGGCGTTTACCATCACCGGCTTGGTCATTCATTAATGGACAATCGGGAATCCGATGTTCGCGGCTCCCACAACGGAGACAAGCTCCTAATTTCCTCCAGCATTCTTCGGTCTTGTGACCAGCCTTGTCACAATGCTTGCACACTACGTTTGAAGGTGTAGTGGTGATAGAGAAGGGCTTGGTCTTCTTGAATTTTTGATCTTGAGAGGAAGGACCTCCATTACTAGGCCTCTTCTTAAAGTTGGGTTTAAAAGAACCTGAACCTGTGACTTGCTCCTTCTTGTCTTTTTCACGGATCCTATCAGATAGTTCCATGGCATCTTCAAGTAATTGAGCTCGGCGCACTATTTCAGAATAAACTTGGATGTCCATAGGCGCCAACTGAGTAATATAGTGGGGCCTAAGCCCATTAAGAAATCTACGGGCTTTCATCTTCTCCGTGCTAATAAGATGCTTAGCATATCTAGACAACCTGGAGAACTGAGCTTCATAATCTGCTAATGATAAAGATCGTTGCTTTAATGCAGCGAATTCTGCAGCCTTCTTTTCTTGGACTCGGTCCGAGAAATATTTAGCATTGAAGTATTCCATAAATTCTTCCCATGTTACTTGAGTAGGGTCGATGGTTGCTTCAATAGACTCCCACCAGCATCTAGCATCTTTCTCTAACTGGAATGTAGCTAACAGAACTTTGTCCTGATCCGTGCATTGCATAACACGGAATATACGCTCAGTCTCCCGAACCCAATGCTCGGCATCGTCCGGATCGGTCGATCCCATAAACTTCGGGGGATTCATGCTCTTAAAGGCTTGGTGTAAGTTTCCAGCTCGTGGAGCACCACCCTGTGCTACCTGTTGTAGCACTTGAGTCATTCCTTGAAGGGTACACTGCATGTTGCGCCATTGAGCACGTTCGGCAGCCATTATCCTACAATTACCATAACTATATTAGTATTATACCACTGTGATCTTATTAAAAGACTTATTGACTCTTAACCCTTGGTTCTACCTAATCTCACTTGGTTAAACGTTCAACTTATCCTTGGACTTGGGTTTTTCCTAGGAATTGAATACCTTAGGCTCTGATACCACAAAAACTGTCACGCCCCAAGCGCGGAAGATACCCGGAGACGCGTGACGAGTTTATATCAATCATGTCAATCAGAGTGGTCGTGTATTCGACACAAAGACAGAGATGTGCAAAATAACAAGATAACCCAATCCTTTATTTCATAATGGATAGATTATTACAAATCCAATACTCTGTTTAATAAAAAGGAAAAGAATACATATTTGACTCAAGAAACTATAGAAAAGACTAGATGACACTTGAGCAGCTCTATCACTTTCACTCTTGACCATTCCCATCCGATTGACTTCCATCGTCGTCGGACTTACCTGAAAAGTAAAAAGGGACAAACGGAATGAGCGAATGCTCAGTAGGAAATTATATCTCAAGTACTAGCAAGGGGTTTAAGTAATTACATCTTTCATGAATGCAATAAAGCTATGCATGCTCGCATAAAATGACAAGATAGAGAGAATGTAATATCAAGAAAATAAGATGAACAAATCATGAACTTTCAATAAGATACTCAAGACATTTGAGATATTCAAGCAAGTACATTTAACAAGTCATGTCAAGAACTTTGACTATCATGTAGCAAGCAAGTAAATTACCCTTTTTCGGGCCACGCATTTCATTTCATGTCAAGTACGATTCAAGTACAAGATGTATGTGGAATGTCCAATCAAGCAAGTCAAGTACTCGGTATAATGCCAGATACCTTATCATTTTAACTCCCATGGGCACAAGTACTTTCGGGTGCTCCTCCCAGGACCAGATCGGGCCCTATATGCACAGGCATTTATCATGTATTTTGACATCCACTCTTGTTTATATAGCCAATATAGAATTTTAATAATCAAGCTTGTAGCCGTGTATGACAACTTTGATAGAATGGAGTCCAAAATATGACAAAGGACATAGAATGGCGATAATAACGGTATAATCACGATCTCGATAAAACTAGGTAGAATATGGTTCCCTTGACTTGGGTACCATGACAAATCAATATGGACATTCTATATATAGAATTGAAGTCCACATGAACATTATATTAAGGTAAGATACCCTCATTCTTATCATAGAATTGAGGTTTACAAGAATGACATGATATGGCATGATATCATCATCCCATTAAGAATTTCTTATGATATACTCTTTATATAATCATAAGGGCCGGTATCCCATGTTTCTTTAGAGTGACATGGCATCAATGGTGTAATGGGTTTTTAGGGTACAACCAGCTCAGTCGACCTTGAGGGAATCCAAGGTACGAGGAGTCTTACGGAGGTCTCTATGACTAACTCGCCAGTCCAAAGGAACGGAATGTCCAATGGAGAGCTTGTATGTCAATGAGAGTTGAGTGTGATCGATAAAACAATGTGAAAAGTGGGACTATACTCACGGAGTGGAGAATAGTGCCGATATATACGTATATGTATAATATGAAACCATCGGTTAACAGAATCAGGATAAAAATCAGTTTACAGAAAATAACGACTTAGGTCAAGTCGTTTCTCAAGTAATTAACGCCTAATATAAGGGCGTTTACACGTGTTTCTATTTTGCAGAATTTTCATTAATTCAGTAATTTATCTAAAACGCGCCTTGGTCAGGGTCGTTTCTTCAAGATCTGACGACTACACCAGAAGGCGTCTTATTGTTTACATATTTGACAGAATATAATTAATTTTCAGGAATTATCAAAACGCGCCCTGGGAGGGGCGTTACTATTTAATTCTATTTTTCAGAATATATAAATTTTAGGATTTTAACCGATACACGCCCTAGGAAGGGGCGTTATCTTTCAGATTCACGCCCTATGAGGGGGCGCTAATATGTGGAAAACGACTTTGTCCAAGTCGTTAATTCAAGTTCCTTCAGAAACTTTAAGGACAGTAATAATTTCAGGATAACAGAGGAACGAATGTAATATCATGACAGTAAAGTTAGCAGGTTGAAGACATAGGATCATGCATATATTTATAATCATGATTTCTTAGATAATCAGTTCTTAAGATGGGTGATTAACGGTTTAAAGAAATTAACGCCTGAGTACGGGGCGTTAAACATGAAATTTACGACCTGGGAAGGGTCGTTTCATGTGAATTAGCGCCCTTGACAGGGGCGTCTCTTTCAAAATATTACAGAAAATGCATGGAAACTATAATAACCGTATGCATGACATGCTTGTATATATATATCTTGCATTAATTTCATTTGGGCTACAGTAACTTGAGAAAACCTACCTGAAGACTTGAAGATTGATATGAAAAGGGGGACGTTGTTGCTTCACAGCAACAATAACCACAGTAGGAGGAAGAGAAGGCTTTGGTGAAGAACCTTTGTTCTTCGGTTCTGTAACTCCTACAAGAACAGAAGAAGAAACATTAGTATTTCTTCATACTACCTGACCGAAAGTAAAAAGGGAAAAAAGAACAATACCTTTGTTCTTCGCGTACGCCGCCTTCTTAACCTATAACAGAAGAAGATGAAGAACTGTTAGTTCTTCATGTAACAGACGTAGAGAAAATCAGAGGAACTATTCCTCTCTCACGTACCTTGCAAATTCCGAACGCCAAATAGCGTTGAAGGGTTCGAGCAGTAAATTATTTATAGGGATTTAGGGGGTCCTATTAGGGTTAGAGTCCTAGTGGAAGTAATGCTTCCAATATAGAGTCCTTGCCCTATTTAAATACTTACTAGATTAACATAATCCTTCCCGGGATAAGCTCCCGTGTCGAACGGAACTCGAATGGAATTAACGACTTTGGTCAGGGCGTCGATTCTTGAATTGACGACCTGGTTCAGGTCGTTTCTTAAGAAGCGCCTTTCGTTAGGGCGTTTCTTTGTTTAAAACACGCCCAAGATAGGGGCGTTTCTTGGCCTTACCATTTTTTTGGCGTTTAGAATTTGACGCCGTGTTGTCAGGGCATCCCTTCTTGAATCACGCCTTTGCTAGAGGCGTTTATAATTTAAATAGCGCCTTTATCCGAGGCGTTATTTTGTATTGTTTTATTTATCTATTTATTTGATTTATTTTAAAATCTTTATTGTTATTAATATTTTATCAGGGTTGCTACACGCAGCCACAACAATTCCATAGGTCTGGATAGAATAGAGTTCAAGAGAGGTCTAGATATCAGTCATATCCCACACAGACATATAGACCTCAGGCTAGAAACTGGGTTGGGCAGTCTAGAACATGGGTTTCTAGGAAGCAAACCACCTACAGTCAGCCTAGGACCAACATTGGCCATAATTTCCTTAATGCTCATCGGCCTAGGCATTGGCACAAACAAACTCAAGCTGCTAATAACAATAGTGCCATGACACACAAAAAGAAAAGAAAAGCTCAGATTGCTAATGCTGGAAACAAGAACAACAATGAAAGGAATGTCAACAAATTCACCAAACAAACAACTTTTAAACAAATGTGGATTCCTACAAATTTGTTGTCTTGTTTAAGTAGCTCTTCATCTACTCTAGAGCCCAAACATTTTTGGGTTCCAAACTTTTTTCCATGACTGTGATTGCAGGTATGCCTGGCAGCCAAGCACAACATGTGGTACCTGGATAGTGGCTGCTCCAGGCATATGACAGGAGACAAGGCTAATTTTTGCATGCTGATAGACAATAATGGAGGCCTTGTCACCTTCGGAGGAAATACTAAAGGTAAAATCATCGGGTCATGTAAGGTAGGTAAGTGCACTACCTACTGCATTGAGGAGGTTATGCTGATTGATGGTCTTGCGTACAACTTGCTCAGCATCAGCCAGCTATGTGATAAAGGGCATAGAGTTATTTTTGATTCCCAATGCTGTAGAATTTATGAACCTGATTTTGATGTAGTTAAATTTTCTGGTAAGAGAGTAAATAATATCTACATGGTAGATGATGGGAATCGACGCCGAGCATTAACTTTTATTTTTACATTTGAGTCCTTTTATTTACTTTTATATCCTTGGGAAAGTATATGTACAATTGTAAGGCTTTGTAAGCCAATGTGTCATTCCCTAGGATTGTGTGAGTTTTTGTGCAAATGTGTAGTAGGTCCAGTTGGGGGGCCCCCTCCCCTTCCCCATTGGTCCACCTCATCCATGTGGGGCTGGTCAACCATCCTAGGTGGCCATCTAGAAGGTTTGAATGCTAATTGACCACATGGGAGACAAAGGGGTTAAAATTTCAAAGGTTGGCCACCTACCTTACCTACCTAGTCAAAGGAGTGCTCCATTCATATGTAATTTATTTTTTTTTGAGTTTTGACCACATGGGAGAAGAAAATGACATATTTCCCATGAAATTCCCAGCCCCCCACCCCTTGCCATTTTCTATATAAGCCTATGTATAGTGTCATTAGAGATTAATGAAGAAATGAAGAGAAAATTGTTGGAAAATCAAGAGTGTTCTTGAGCCCCTCCTCTCTCCCTCTGGTTTCTCTCCTCCAACCTCCAGTTCTAGAGTGATTTCTATCTTCTATCATCCCCTCTTCACCTCCGGTGATCATCTGTGCCGCCACCGCCGCTGTTCGTGCCGCCTTCGAGCAGCCGCGAAACCGTTCTCCGTGTTCTATCCTGCTGGATAGATGTCTCTTCCTGAAATTCCTGCTATCAGACACGTCCTCTTCATGGTCTGTAATTTTTATGGTGTGTTCTTCCCTTATATCCCAAGCTCCACCTAAATTTTCATGCCCAAATTCTATCGTTTAGTATTTTCCCATTTTCGTACATCTTTCATTCCTAGTTCTGTTTTATTTCTGTCTACAGTGACAGAACCTCTGAGTTCTCCCCCTCCGACCATCTTTTTGATTTGTCCAAATCCTCCCAATTTGACTGGGAGTTCTATCCATCACCCCCTACCTCCACAATTTTTTTAATTTTTTATCATCCTTCTATCTATTTTTAGAAATTCATGTTCTTCCTCTGATACAGTATTTTTAGTCAGATCCCAGATCCGACCACCCTCCACTTCCAAAATCAGAACAAATCACCACCACCTCCAAATCCAGATCCAAAAATAGTCTTGGTTTCCTAGTTCGATTTCCTACAACCTTGCTGAAGAACGCATTTTCAAATTCGGACATCTACTTCACGGTCAAAGGCAATCAACAGGAAAGTTCTATGCAAATCTGAGTCTTCGGTTACTATACAACAACAGCATATAAAATTCGCCAACACAAAGTACAAATCTGGTGAATTTCTATGAAGGCCACTAGATTGCTGTACTTCGAAGTAGCTTTCCAACGGCTCTGATCTTGTCGCATTCTGACACCGGTGCTGATCGCAACGTCCGTTCTCGCTGGAGCGCGCGCTGAAATACAGAACCGGCAGATTTCCGATCGGTTTTTCCGCCGGTGCCGAACGGAGCCGCCCGGCCTCCGGCCGGCGAACCAGCGTGCCGCCAGCCCGGGGAGCGCTTCTCCAAGTGTCTCCACTACAGCAGTACCACCGGGTCCCACACGGCCCCTCCGGACAGTACGTGGGCCCCACGGTCGTGAACACGCGTGTAGCCGAATCAACACACGAAGCTGCCCGTCAACCGGAATTCGGTCCTCCCGGGCCCATTTGTATAGCCCTTTACCTCCCTGCGTGGAGTGGGCATGTTCCCATTGCTGTAATTATTGTGTGTTAAGTTTCCCGGGAGTACGAGTTTTCGGCCGGGTCCGTCTTCCCCAAGCCGAGCGCGTGGAGGTATCTCATTCGCTCCCTTACTTGGCATTTTGCTTACTTCATATATATTTGTTTATGCCGCTGCTAGAGAGCATGTGTAGGGATATCTAGCTCGCTTTATCTATTCATTACCGCTGCTACGAGAGAGTGCGAGACCGTCCCGCGACCCGATCCGGGCACACGAGAGAGCCGATCACCCTAGCTCATTGCCGGTTTCTCAACCGCGCACGTCCGACGCTTCCCTCGTTAATGGACAACCGCGAGCTTGTCGTGTCCGTGGTCTCGTCCCGCATCAGTAGATTTAGATGATGTTGCTCTATCTAATCTACGCCTCACTGCTAATAAACATGATTTAGCATTTCTGTGGCATCGTAGATTAGGACATGCTAGTTACATTGTTTTGCTTAAATTGAATAAACATAGCATGGTTAGAGGACTCCCTGAAATTTCATTTAAGAAGGAAAATAAAGTCTAGAATGCATGTACACAGTCCAAGCAGACTAGGAAGTCATTCAAGTCTAGAACTGAAAACATGTCTTCCAAACTTTATAAGCTGATACACATGGACCTTTTTAGACCAACTAGATCAGTCAGCTTATCAGGTAGGAGATATGGGTATGTATTAGTGGATGACTTCTCTAGATATATGTGGGTCTTATTCATCTCACACAAAAATGATGCATTTTTTGAATTTCAGGAGTTCTACTTGAAAATAAAATAGAAAAATAAAAATTCAATTAAAAATATTTTGTCTGATCATGGAGGTGAGTTTGAAAACTCACAATTTGATGATTTTTGTAGGGTCAATGGGATTACTCATCGGTTCTCCTCACTAAGGACACTAGAGTAAAATGGAGTGGTGGAGAGGAGAAATTGGACACTTGTGGAGATGGCTCATACACTCCTAGTTGAAGGAGGCCTACCAAGGAAGTTTTGGGCAGAGGCAGTCAACACTGCATGCCATGTAATTAACCGAGGCATGGTAAGGTCGTTTACTCAGAAAACACCTTATGAGATTTTAAAGGGTAAGAAGCCTTCAATTGCTCATTTCAAGGTCTTTGGCTGTAAGTGTTTCATTCACGTTAATGATAAAAGAGACCTCGATAAATTTGAACCTAAAAGTGATCCAGGAATTTTCCTTGGATATTCTGAAAATACTAGAGCATATAGGGTGTACAACCTTAATTCTAGAACTATTGAGGAATCTCCACATATTATCTTTGATGAGTCCCTAAATAAGTCTGATGTTGGTCTATGCAGGAAAGAAGATGATGGAGAAATTCTGAAGGAAGGAAACTCTGCAGACCAATCAGAAAATGAAGAAGATCCTGAAGAAAATAATGCAGAAGAGCCTGCTGTTCAGGGGGATGTAAATGAAGGTCAAGGTAACCAAGTCATCAATATCAGATTTTTAAGAGATCATCCAGTGAATAATATCATTGGTAACTTAAATGAACCCCTTAGGACTAGAGGCTACTTTAGAGCATAGCATGAATTAAATGCATATGCATTGGTTTCTCATGTAGAACCCAAATCCATTGATTGTGCCCTCAAATATGTGCATTGGATCAATGCCATGCACAAGGAGCTTAATCAATTTGACAGGAACAAGGTGTGGCATCTGGTCCCACCTCCTGATCATGGGACTGTCATTGGGACAAAATGGGTTTTTAGGAATAAAACTGATGAGCTAGGTAATGTAGTTAAAAATAAAGCCAGACTTGTTGCTCAGGGGTACAATCAAGAATTTGGAATTGACTTTGAAGAGTCATTTGCCCCTGTAGCCAGGATAGAGGCAATTAGAATACTTTTGATTTATGCATGCTCATTAGGAATAACTCTCCAGCAGATGGATGTTAAATCTACTTTCCTCAATGGGGAAATAAAAGAGGATGTCTTTGTGAGACAACCTCTTGGCTTTGAATGCTTAGACTTCCCTAATTATGTTTATAAGTTGAATAAAGCTCTTTATGGCTTGAAGCAAGCTCCTAGAGCTTGGTATGATAGGCTCAGCAAATTCCTTACCGAGAAGTTCACAAGAGGTGAGATTGACCAAACATTGTTCACCAAGGTAAGTCATCCAGACATTATCCTTGTTCAGATTTATGTGGATGACATTGTGTTTGGGTCAACTAACCCCAAATTGTGTAAGGAATTTTTTGATTTAATGACACAAAAATTTGAGATGAGCTCAATGAGTGAGCTAAAATTATTCCTTGGATTGCAGGTGACTCAAACAAAAGATGAAACTTTCATCACCCAGTCCAAATACATAAGGGACCTTCTGAAGAAATACAAGTTTGAAAACCTCAAGAAAATTACAGCTCCAATGGGTACTTCAACAAGTCTTGATGAAGACCCCAAAGGCAAAACAGTGGATCAAAAGCTGTATCGAGGTATGATCGGATTCCTTTTATATCTTACATCATCTAGGCCTGATATATAGTTTGTAGTGTATTTATGTGCTAGATTTCAGGCTAGTCGTAAGGAGTCTCATTTTAGTGCAGTGAAACGGATCTTTAGGTATCTGTCAGGCACCCAAGAAATTGGTCTTTGGTACCCTGCTAAGTGTGAGCTGGAGCTTCTAGCATACACTAATGCAGACTATGCTGGGTGTCGGATAGATAAGAAAAGCACTAGTGGCTATTGCCAATTCCTAGGTGGCTGCCTAGTATCTTGGGCTTCAAAGAAGCAACACACAATTGCCTTGTCCACTGCAGAGGCAGAGCATGTCGCTGCAGGGAATTACACAGCTCAGGAACTATGGATTAAGTACCAACTTTCAGATTATCAGATAAATTTGGGATGTATTCTAATTTTATGTGCTAATATTAGTGCTATCTGCCTATCTAAGAATCCTGTTCACCACTCTAGGACTAAGCATATCGAGATTAAACACCATTTTCTTAGAGATGTAGTGAGCAAGAGTGAAATTGAGTTAGTCTTTGTTGAAACTGAAAAACAAATTGCTGATATTTTTACTAAACCCCTTGGAAATGAAAGATTCAAATATCTAAGAAGAGAATTGGGGCTTTGTAAATTTCAGCATGAAAATGACTAATTTCATTCTTGAATTGTCTCTTGAAATGCTTGTTATAATAGTGTCTGCATGTCTTTGAACTTTGAATGAAAGATGTTTGATGTGTGAATAATTTCTCTTGCATTGAGTATATAAGTTGTTGCACGTCTTGCATAAATTATCTCTGAAGTCGATGCATGGTTGTGCACATAGTCGATGCATTGAGCTAGCACTTGTTTCCCATACTTGCCTTGTTTCGAGTTTTAAGTCGATGCATAGTGTAAGTTTTCAGCATGTATTCGATGCATCTTGTGTTTAAACAGCATGATGGTCGGTGTACCTTATGTTCAAGTTGCATGTAGGTCGGTGCATCCTGCATATTACATATGTCAGAGTCGGTGCATCTTAATACCATATGCATACATAGTCTGTGCATCTTAAGTTAATGCATCATGATGTCAGGGGGAGTGCTGTTGAGTCTGATCTTAGTTCAACTTCTCTTATTCTCTCCTCCTTCTCAAAAATTTCTATCTCATGACATCATTCATATTCAGTCTATTCTTGAAAACCTTTGAGCTGCTCCTATGCTTCATTGTCTACTTCTATCACTCTGATTGGATAACAGTCTTGTAACTGGTTCATTACTTTGAGCATCAATCACTTAAATTCTTTTAAGAATCACATGTGTTTCTTGAATGAACTAAAGGTTTAATTTTAATAGACTGTAGAGTCAAAGAACTGCTCTTCAAAAAATAAGGTGATAGAAAACATTTATAGCTTTTAACCTTTATCTCATGATTTCAATGAAAAGGTCTTTTCAGTATCTAAACTTTTCAGACTTAGTGAAGTCTAGGCTGGGAAAACCAGAACATGTATTGTTTCTTAATAAGTAGTTCTAAAAAGTTATAAGGGCAGCATCAATAAAATCTTTAATGAAAAAGAATTGAATAAAGTGACAGAGCAATGACTGAATTGCACTGAGAAACTGAACCCTACATCAAGGAAGTGGAGAGGACCTTATGTCATGAGATGTTTCATGTTATCTCTATTCACATGGTCAAATCTATAGGGCTGATTTCACTGAGTAACTGGGGGTACTAGCGTCTGATAAATGTGTACCCTTAATGTCAAAGGTGTAAATCATCTTGGTAATTTTTGATCAGCTGCAGATATAGTAGTTTATGCCTAGTAACTGGGGGTACTTGCGTCTAACCCACGTGTACACCTAATGTCAACATCATAAATGACACTTGTCTGATCACTAAGTTCAGAATTAGAAGTGAAAAAGAAATGAACCCTTCAAATGCAAAATGTTATGAAGTATCAATTTGTTAATCTCAATACAAATTCAGGTCACTCTCCTTGATATTCATTGTTTCTGAAATAAGTAAGATATAGTCTTGACCTAGTCTAGTATCTTCATGTGACCTAGGTTAATTGCTATAAACGGACACTATAACCATATTTCAGAAACTTAGTGATTTAACTCTACCTTCTATAACCGTTAAACCTGAACTTACTCAGGAATGCATACTGATTGATTCTTATGAATGAAAGTTGTTCATGATTTGATTATATTCTGAACCGATGCATAGAATGTTATCTAGTCTATCTCGTCTACCCTTTCACTATCTCCCTTCCTCCTTATTTGCTAATGGCAAAGGGGGAGAGTTTATTGTCTTCTTCCCATCCTTCCTTATGACATAGGGGGAGAGATTACATTCTGATGGCAAAGGGGGAGTATGTTTAAAGGAGACTTTGTCTATGTGTTTAGGGGGAGAGTTTGTAATGGTGTTTGAGAGAAGGGAAGACAGAGAGAGTCATAAAATTAGGATTCATTCAGGAAGAAGGCCTGTGCATGTATATGCACTTGCATGCATGTCATCTGACTGTGATTAATGATTCATCAAAATACATCATTCTTAATGCATTTAACTTTGGTGTTGCCATCATCAAAAGGGGGGAGATTGTTGGGACTCCTTTGTTTTGATAAGCAGTATGTGCACTGCTTTGTGCTGAAATGTTTTGATGATTGAAAATAGTTGTTTTGATAATTGGCAACAGTATTGGTTGACTTCGTTGACTGCATAGTTGACTTTGTTAACTTTATATTGACATAATGATGTGTGTATTTTGATGACCTTTATATGTCAGATAATCATATAAATGTTGTTTGCATCATTACATGTAGTCTATGCATTGAGTAGAGTCGGTGCAACACTTGGATAGTTCTGCATTGAGTTCGTGCATGCGTTCACCAAGTCGGTGCAAGCTTTGTTGCCACACACTACCTAGAGTCTGTACAAATTTTGTTGCTACACGTGACCAAGTCTGTGCATGCTTTAGTCCAGGTGCATCAAGCCGGTGCAACACCTCTCGTTGTACGCGATCAAGTCTAAGCAAGGTTGCTCACACACACACTAAGTCCGTGCATGCATACACAAAGTCAATGCAAGCCTTGTTTCTGCACGTGACCAAGTCAGTGCAATATTGCCTCAATCATATGGACAACGTGCATTGAAAGTCGGTGCATGTTTTTAGTCTCTTATATATATAGAAAGTCCATGCATCTTTTACTTTGGTCTGTGCATACCACGTTATTTGGAAGATAATGTAGGTATATGTCTTAGTATTTTACACATCCAGGATCGGTGCATTGCATCCATAGTCGGTGCACGTTCTACATCTTGCATATGAAAGTCTGTGCATATCCTGCATTGCATAGTGATAAAGTCTGTGCACTTCTGGTTTTAGAGTAACACCAAGTCTGTGCACATGCCCATGTATGAACACTTGACTCCGTACATATGTGTTCATATGTTATATCATGTATGTGAAGTCTATGCACAGTTAGCTCAAAGCTCTAATTAACTCGGTGCATCTTTCTACTATATTTCAGATTATTTCAAGCTGACATTAAGTCTAACCTTAATAGGATATCTGCTCGAGGAGTTTAAGAAAGGCACGTGATCCAAGAATGGAGGAGGTGCCAAGATGATGCCACGTGGCCTGACTACTCCAGATCTGGATCAGGCTCTGGGCGGGAATTGTGGCGAGCACACGCCCTACCTTCTGCTGCTTCCTATAAATAAGGAGAGTCTTCTTTAAGAGAAGACTGATCGTGATTATGACATTGAGAGAAAAAGAGCATAAAGAGATAGAGCCAGCACGATCTAGAGAGAAGAAAAAAGAGTAGCAGATCTAAGAAGAGAGTTTGAGTAGTGAGAGATCCGAAAGTCTTAGAAGGTTTTGTTCATCAATTTCCTGGTTTAGAATCGGAATTGATTTTGCTCATTGTTGAGATACGTTCCCATTGTGGGTTTTCTATTTCTTCGTTCATTTCTTTTCATTTTTAGAAACTCTTGTTCAAGTTGTTTGTCAACAGAGGTGAAGCTATAATTCCTCAGCGTTCAGAGGTGTTGTATCCTCTGGTCGGGTAAAGTTGTAATTCCCCAGCGGTTGCAGATGAGGACTCCTCTGGTCGGCATAAGCTGTAAGGCCCAGCGGTCTGTAGGGTTTTTACCCCGAAGCTGTGGATCAACAGGTTAAGCTGTGCATCAGCGGGAAACCACACTCTGGTTGGAGTGTGGGGTGGGCGTAGACCTCGGGTTTGAGGTCGAACCACCTTAAAAATTCATTATCTACTGTGTGATTGCCCTGTGGTTTGTGCTCATCTCTATCTCGTTTCACAGCCTAGTAGATGAATGCTTGAGACCGTCTTTGTGCTGATCGTCTAGACTCGCTATAGTTTGATTGCGTTTAAGTGTTCTTCTTCGTCCTACAATAGCTTGATTTTATTCCGCAACAGTTCCTGATGTAGTCAATTTTATTTTGTGATTGATCTATTCACCCCCCCTCTAGATCATCAATAGTGTCTTGTCTATTGGTATCAGAGCGTCCATCTATTCTATCAGCGATTGGGGGCAAAAAGGCCAATAACCCGGTTGAGGTGGAAACCCGAAAGGGCACCTCATGCAAAATTGGGAAACCCCTTGATGTGAAAACCCGTAAGGGCGCGTCAGAAAAAGCTAAAGGGGGTCGGCTCTGGCGAAAACTTGAAAGGGCGGTAGAGCCGATAAGGAGAAAATCTTCCTCTCCCCACCAGTCCGGGTGGCCTTCCACCCATTCCTCAATAGGTCATAGGCCTTCCCAGATACCGGCCTTCGCTTAATCCACAATGCCAGATTATTAACCCTGCAATCTCTAGTCAGCCTTATATCACCCTACTTAGCCCACTCTAGTTTCGGCCCTCGCTCCATCACAGTGGACCAATATGTTCCAGCGCCTACGTGACATCCTAGTCGCCATTCCAGTCAACTCCAGTCTCAGCCTATTCCTAGACTCTTATCATTCCACACCGCTACATCCTACGTCTCTTGTAAATCCAGAACTCCCGAGTCTCAGCCTGATTCCAGTTCCCCTGTAATCCCTGACCCACCAGCTATAACTCCTATCACATCCTGCCATGACGAAGTGGCCCCCAGCACCATAATTTGATAATTTGTGAGAACCCTTATTAAGGGCGAAGCAATACCCAGTTACCTACATCCTCCAGCTCCAGGCTACGTCTCTTGACAGCAACATGCTATGGACGGCAATTCCTCAGAAAAAATACACAAACAACAAAAAAAACAAACAAACAAAAATAAACAAATAATGGGGTAAAAAATAGAGATATTCCGGAAGACCCTGCCATCCTCATTACAAAGAGACGACTGGGGGCAAAAATTGCCACCAACTCAACTGAGGTGAAAACCCGAAAGGGCGTCTCAAGCAAAATCGGGTAACCCCTCGGTGTGAAAACCCGCTAGGGTGCACCGGAAAAAGTAAAAGGGGGCCAGCTTTGGCGAAAACCCGCAAGGGTGGTAGAGCTAGTAAACAGAAAATAAAAAAATACTCTCTCCCTCTCTACTCCTCACTGATGGAGGTCGTCAACCATGACATCCCGTCGACGGTGACCTCAGCATCATTCCATGACACCGGTGGCCACTACACCCTCGAGGGTCGGCCATCGCCAATCCCCAGGTCCAATTCTCGGCTACAATGCCTTCACAGGCCAGCCACCCAGTTCCCAGCTCCAACTCTTGGCTACAACACCTTCACAGGCCAGCCGCCCAGTCCCCAACTCCACTTCTCGGCCACAACGCCTTCATAAGCTAGCCGCCCAGTCTCCAGTTCCAGTGTCCTGCTACAACGCCTTCACAGGCCAGCCACCCAGTCTCCAGTTCCAGTTTCTGGCTACAACGCCTTCACAGGCCAGCCGCCCAGTCCCCAGCTCCAGTTCTCTACAACACCTTCACATGCCAGCCGCCCTGTCCCCATCTCCAGTTCTCGACTACAACGCCTACACAGGCCAGCCGCCCAGTCTCTAGTTCCAGTTACAGCTACAACGCCTTCACAGGCCAGCCGCCCAGTCCCCAGCTCCAGTTCTCAGCCACAACGACTTCACAGGCCAGCCGCCCAGTCCCCAGTTCCAGTTCTCGACTACAATGCCTTCACAGGCCAGCCGCCCAGTCCCCATTTCCAGTTCTCGGCTACAACGCCTGCACAGGCCAGCCGCCTAGCCACCAGCCTCAGCCACAGGCTACGATGCCTTTACATGTTGCCGACTAGCCCTAGCCCCAATCCCAGCTTCAGTCCCAGTTCCAGTCTCGGACCTAGTTTCAACCTCCGGTCCCTGTCCCAGTCCCAGTTCTTGGCCGAAACGCCTTCTTCCAGCCACCCGGCCAGCTTGGCTCTAGTTTCCCTCCCCAAGTTGATGGGGACTACATTTCCGGCTAACAACATGGTATTAGCCGATACTCTATCACTCGGTCTCTGACCAATACATCCCAAAATCACCTAGTAGCCATAAACTGTTTAGACCGTCATACCCCACGGGTCCATGTCGGCTCCATGTTACATAGGCCTTTATCCTTCACGAGGATTAGCCCCAACACCCAGTCATTCTCCTTTACTGCCCAGTGCTCAGCCGCCAGTTCCCCACACTTTGTCCCCGGGACCCAGTACCCACCATCCAGTTACACTATTCTTATAATACCCCAAAATATTGTATATGATATTTTAGAATTTTCAAAAATTTATTTAGATTTTCTAAAGATTTTCTAGAGATAATGGGATTATTAAAAGAATTTGGGTTAAATTAAAACCAAATAATAAGGCCCAATATTTATTAATTAACCTGGCCTTTTAAATAAGACCAAAATGGCCCAAAACCAAGCTCACAAGGTTTGGCTCACATTCTAAAAACTTAAAATAGGATATTTGCAAATTTTAGGGGATAAATATACTAATTTCTGGATAAATCAACGGATATATGACCAAGAGTTTGAAATGTTTCAAACTCGGCGCCCAAAGCCACAAACGGTCTATTGGGCGACCGCTTGGGGATTGAAAACGGTCTAGACTAGACCGCTACTATCTGCAGATTCCGTGAATGGAAGAAGGCATGAAAAGATGAGAACTTTGGCATCCAAATCGCCTAGGATCGATGCTATCTCTAAGATAGATGAGTCTAGAAGGCTTAAGGATCGAATTGAAACCCTAATTTGGACTCTAAGTTCGTTCTAATCCTCAAAACCCTAGCTCAGCCTATAAATAGACCTAAGATTTCACATGCGCGACCCTTACGTTTGGCACGCGTGGAACTAAGGAAAGGAGGATGAATTTGTGGTAGGTTCTTTACAAGGATTTGTTTATAATACTAAGGTCTAATTACCCTCAAAATTTTGTTTTAGGAGATCAAGCCCACAAGGAGTTAGAGGCATCCAAAGTCGCTGATTTGGTACAAGCAACTCAGGAACCTATGCGACCGGGCCAGATTGATCAACAAGTTAGAATCCCTAAACGAGGTAATTATATAGGGGTTCTTCAGAGTTATTTGTTCCTTTTTAGTACCATCTTCTTACCCTCGAAGTTTCGTGGTCATAGGTGAACAGGATCAGAAGTTAGAAGGCCACAAAGTTTCTGGTTCGATTCTGAACGAGCAGAAATTAGGGTTGACTTCCAGCCTTAAATTCGACGATTAAAGCCCAGATCAGAGGTAGGTTATCTGATGAACGGCTTAAACATGATCTTAGGAGTAAAAGCCCTCAATTTCTAGTCGATTTCATTCATTGCACGTTGAGTATTTTGTATTTTATTAACTAGTTTATTTTTCATGCGTGAGTCTAACCCTTTAATGAAAATGATGAAATTCTTACTTAATTTACATTCCCCTATGCATATTCTTGACCCAACTTTATTTTAGCATGTTTTATTACATGTTTTTACATCGTTTTCGATGTATCCATTTACCTTAGAGTTGGCATATTTCGATTTTTATTGCTATGTACCGTAAATAGGAAGAAACGGTCTTCCTGAAGACCGCCTGAAATCACTAGCGGCCCTACGATAGACCGCTAGGCCCGATAAAACTGTCCTCACATGACCGTTTACGTTTTCTGAGTTCTGTGTTTATGTTAATCCGAAACATAATACAGAATAGCCCTAAATATCATATAATAAGCTTAGCTAGTTAGGTTTTACACCTATTTTAAATGTTGTATTCTTGTACTTGGATATGTTAATCAATCATCCTAGTTGATTTCATGTTCCTTATGCACATTGGGATTATTTTAAACTTATGCTAAATTCATGCCAAAACCATATACTTTTATAATTACATTAAATTTCACATGGTTCATGACTTGTCTAGTTTTAACTTGATCGTTGTTTTATCACGATCCTTTCTCATCTATGAGTCATTTTCTTAAGTACATGGCATATACTCCGGTATGTGACCATTAGTTACACTTTGTACTTATAGGCACACTCTCTTGGACTTATGAACCTCTCCGCCGGATATTCCTTCTGTCGGACTAGGGGATTATGTTTCAAGGCCTCCGTAAGACTCCGCGAGCCTGGGATTCTCACTAGGACGCTGAGCTGGTTGTACCATTAAAACCAATTGTCTAGAAAGGACTTTATCGGTGTTTTATGTATTCTGGACCTTAGCGGCCCCGTGGTTGACCACCAAAATCTATTAGCGGCCCTTCATTAGACCGCTAAAAGATACCAAGTAGCCATTCATTAGACCGCAAAGCTCTAAGAAGTTTTCCTGCGTCGACACTTCTTTTTCATGCGTTGACTCTATTCATGAAATGGTCTAGACTCTGACCGCTTTCTGCATGAAACGGTCTAGTAAACGACCGCTTTATCTATGAATCTGTCTAACCCAAGGTTTGACCTTTGGGGTTGGTTTTCTTGAGTTCCTAGATGGTCTTTGGATCATCTGGAGTCTCAACACAAGTTTAACAAATCAATATTAAGAGATGAAACTTAATGAATGTACCGTTATGCTGCTGAAATGCCGCCAGAGTATATCATTCTTTTAATTCTTCTTTGATATCTCATATCAATTTTGGTACGTTCTATACCTTGGTTACTTGGTCATGAAACTTATTAATTGGAATTGAATTATTGACCGACATTATTGTTATATCTCGTGGAAGTAGCTGGATTTATAACTTGAAGATGCAAGATCGGACACGGATTGTGTCCAAGGGCTCCATACGAGCCCCCACGGCCGATGGTCGAAAACGTGCTATAAACCATGGGGTACGATGATACTGGCATCGCGTTGCGCTGGGGGTACTTTCTCTTATAAATGAGTGAAATCCACGAGGCTTGTTATGAAATTTACATGCTTGTTAGCCTTTACAAGGTTGTGTAAAGTACTTTCTAGTTACATGCTCGTACATTCTTATTCATGAAAGGTCAAATTTACATCTACATGATTAATCTTGCTTGTTCATGGTCTATACTCGCTCACATCTACTTGCTCAGTTATTTCATGATTCTTGGTTATCTTGGTTTATATCGATTGTTTATCGCATTCTTATTTTTATCTTAATTCTTAGAGCTAAGACGTTAATCACTTAAATATTGCCTTCATGTTGATACGAAGATAACTACTGGGCAAGTGTGCTCATACCTATTTTCTTGTCTATTTCAGGAAGTACTAGTGAATCGGATTTGGATTATGCTAGCAGCGGGTCCGAGAGTGAATGAAGGTTTTCAAGATGAGAGAAGTCTTAGATGATCAAAGTGTCTAGTCTAGTCATATTGTAATTTTGATTTTTCTTGAGTCGTAGTGATGAAAGTTGTCAAGAAGTGATCTTATGTAAATTGATTATGGTTATGAAATAAAGTTAGAAATTTGAGAAAAAATACTTGTGCAATTACTTATATGTGATTGCCTTGCACTCTGATTTCTTACTTGCGAGAGGCTTACCATGCCGGCTGTTCACATTCTGATATTCCTTCAGCTGTATTAAAAGCTCTGGGCATGACAGTTAAAGTGGTATCAGAGCCTAGGTCTAAGGATTTTACTTATTCCTAGGAAAAAGAAGTCATGTCATGGGATTAAGTCCAAGGTTTAAGGACCCATGCCTATGAACCTAAAGAAAGAAATATCGACCCATGAGAGAAATTGGGTAGAACCGTGGTTGAGATAGTTATTTAGAAATTTCCTCTAAGATTAAACCCACAAATTCCATTAGAATTAACACACTTATTACTCTTGTCAAGTACCTTATTCTTGCAATGGCGCATCGTGTCGATTGGAATGGAATGCAACAAACCGTTGCAGGTCTCACACAAGCTTTGCAAACTATGGCCCAAGCTGGTGCAAGGGAAAGAGTTAGTGATCTACACCGTAATTTCTGGAGTTTGAATCCTCTACGATTTAATGGTTCTTCTAATCTAGATGAAGCGGAAAACTGGATTGACAAGATGAATCGTATCTTCGAGGTCATGCAATGTGCCGACCAAGAGAAGGTTCACCTTGCTACATTCCAACTTAACAAAGATGTGCGTACATGGTGGAAGTCTATACCTACACCACCTGCAGACGCACCACACACTTGGGAAGGATTTCTCATGCTCTTTCGAGCTAAATATTTCTCCGAGCATGTCAAGGAGAGGAAGGCAGCAGAATTCGCGTCACTACGTCAAGGCATGATGACGGTGGCGGAATATGAGTTACAGATCTCTCACCTGGCACCTTATGCTCAACATCTAGTGAGTACGGATCTTTTTAAAGTAAATCGCTTTATGGACGGGTTGCGGCCCATTTTTATCCAGCAACTTGGCCCGTAAAACATTCAGACCTATGCAGAGATGGTTCAACGGGCACACTTACGTGAACGGACCTTGGAGAAGGTCGATAAACTCAAGGTCAAAGTGGAGGAGCCGAGCCGAAAGTCTGATCGGCGAGGTAAGAAGCAAGAAAAATTTAGCATCACCTATAACTCTCGGGATAGCAAGAAGAGATCCCGGAATGGGGACGGCAAGGATGATCGTCGGAACAAGAAGACTAGGGAAGAAGATAAGCAAGTCATGACGGCTTGCTCGTTCTGTGATAAATTCGGTCATGCGGCTGAAGAATGTTGGAAGCGTTTGGGCGCATGCCTAAGATGTGGAAGTCGGGAGCACCGTATGCCTGACTGTCCTCTGATGAAAGAGGAATCATCCACGAGGAGCAATGGTGGACGAAAGTGGCAAGCTAGATTGAATGCCGTGTTGGAGGGTGAACCAACCAAAGAAGGGGAACTCATTCAAGGTATAATTCATATTCATTCCCATTCTGCTTTTGTGTTATTTGATATAGGTGCTACTCATTCCTTTATTGCTAGTTCCTTTGCAAAAACATTGTCTATTTCGCCTATTCCCTTACCATCGGATTTAATCATAGTCACTCCTTTAGGGTCGGGAACGGAATTGAAAACCTATTTCCCCAATAGTGAAGTTACTGTAGAAGGGCATAATCTTCCCACTAATCTCCTATGTCTTGATATGGAAGGCTATGACGCCATTTTAGGATTTGATTGACTTGTAGACCGCGACGCCTATATAAATTGTCGCAGTAGGATAATTTCCTTCCGACAATCAGGTCTTCCACGATTTTTTTTCTTGGCATCAAATATCAGAAGCATCCATCTCTTATTTCTTCTCTTCATGCTTACAAACTCATATCGCAAGGATGTGAAGCTTTCCTTACCTCCGTAATAGTAACTGAGTCTAAGGAAATTCAGATAGAAGAAATCCCCGTAGTTAGGGAGTTTCCTGACGTTTTCCCTTCTGAGTTACCTGGCTTACCGCCCGAAAGGGAGGTTAACTTCACCATCGAACTCGCACCTGGAGCAGCACCAGTGTCAATAGCTCCTTACAGGATGTCCCCCATGGAATTGAAGGAACTAAAGAAGCAACTTCAGGAGCTGCTAGAAAAAGGCTTCATACGACCTAGCACATCCCCTTGGGGTGCGCCAGTCTTATTTGTCTAGAAGGACGGTTTTCTCAGATTATGCATTGACTACCGGTAGTTGAATCAACTCAACATCAAGAACAGAAACCCACTACCGCGTATTGATGAGCTATTTGACCAACATTCTGGCACGGAGTACTTCTCCAAGATCGATCTCAGGTCAGGCTATCATTAACTGAGGATCAAGGATGAAGACATTCACAAGACTACTTTCCGAAGTCGATACGGACATTATGAATTTGTGGTTATGCCATTCGGTTTAACTAATGCATCTGCTGCATTCATGCAACTGATGAATAATGTGTTCAGGCCTTATCTTGACCAATTTGTGGTCATATTCATTGATGATATTATCATCTATTCAAGGATAAAGGAAGAACACGAGGAACATCTAAGGGTTGCCTTGCAAACTTTGCAGGAACACCAACTTTATGCTAAGTTAAACAAATGTGAATTTTGGCTTAAGGAGGTCTCTTTCCTTGGCCATATCATTTCTAAAGAAGGTGTTGCAGTAGATCCTTCTAAGGTTGAAGCTGTTAAGAACTGGAGCCGACCGAACACCGTATCCGAAGTTCAAAGTTTCATTGGCTTGGCTGGTTATTATAGGCGATTTATCAAGGATTTCTCCAAAATCGCTGCTCCTTTAACAAGACTTACTAGGAAGGAAAATCCTTTCGAGTGGATAAAGGAATGTGAAGAAAACTTCTTAGCTCTTAAAGAGCATCTCACCACGGCACCGATACTGGCATTGCCCGTAGAAGGTGGCGGATTTGAAGTCTATACCGATGCATCTGGCATTGGTCTAGGTTGTGTACTTATGTAAAATGGCAAGGTGATTTACTATGCTTCAAGACAGTTAAAGCGACATGAGAAAATTATCATGTTCATGATCTGGAATTGGCTGCTGTTATATTTGCCTTGAAGATTTGGCGTCACTACCTTTATGGAGAGAAATTCACGGTCTATTCGGACCATAAGAGCCTAAAATATCTATTCTCTTAGAAAGAGCTAAATATGAGGCAAAGGCGATGGTTAGAGTACCTTAAGGACTTTGATTTTGCTATACAATATCATCCTGGCAAGGCGAATGCTGTTGCCGATGCGCTCAGCAAGAAACCAATGTGAAAGCTATCATGTCTCATGAATGGTATGGCTAATCTTATTTCTAAATTTGCTCAGTTGAATTTATATATTAATATGAAGAAGAATGAGGATTACTTTATAGCCAATATTCGGGCACAACCCACATTAATAGAATATCTAGTCAAACTCGAAGATAATGACCTTGTGTTATTGGATATCAAAGCCAATATGGAGCAACGGCCAGATTTCTCTATTACAAATAATCGAAGATTGTTATTCAGGGGACGAGTTTGTATACCGGATCATTTGGATACTAAGAAATTGATCCTAGAAGAAGCTCATAAATCTAAGTACGCCATTCACCCTGGTGCTACCAAGATGTATCAAGACCTCAAAAAGAATTATTGGTGGCCCAATATGAAAAGAGAAGTAGCAGACTATGTGTCATGTTGCCTCACTTGTCAACAAGTTAAGGATGAACATCAAAGGCATGCTGGAAAACTACATCCCTTGGAAATTCCATAATGGAAATGGGAGAGTATAGGGATGGACTTTATCATGGGACTGCCTAAATCAAGAGGTGGACATGATAGAATGTGGGTGATCATAGACCGTTTAACAAAATTGGCTCATTTACTACCTATTAAAAGCCGATGGTCTGTGGATATCTTGGGTGCCTTATACATGAAGGAGATTGTTAAGTTACATGGTGTCCCTGTCACTATTATTTCTGATCGAGATCTCTGATTTACTTCACAATACTGGAAGGGTCTGCAACATTCTTTGGGGACCCGATTGAATTTTAGTACTATGTTTCATCCGCAAACTAATGGACAAACTGAAAGAACCATTTAAGTGGTAGAAGATATGCTGAGAACATGTGTTATAGGCTTCGGTGGAAGCTGGCACGACCATTTTCCTCTAGTAGAATTTGCCTGCAATAATGGTTATCAAGCTAGCATTCAAATGGCACCATTTGAGGCATTATATGGGAGAAGCTGTCGCTCACCTATCTGCTGGAGTGAAGTTGGGGAAAGACAACTTCTAGGTCCAAAATTGATAAGGGATACTACTGAGAAGGTTAAGCTAATTCGAGAAAGACTCAAGATGGCCCAAGATAGATAGAAATCATATTCTGATAATCGAAGGCGTGACATAGAATTCCAAGTAGGCAACCATGTATTTCTCAAGATCTCTCCGGATCGAGGTATTCGAAGGTTCGGCATCAAAGGCAAGCTTACACCAAGATTCATTGGCCCTTTTGAAATTCTTGAAAGAGCGGGAGAGGTGGCTTATCGTCTAGCATTACCTCCACAGTTGGCAAGAGTTCATGATGTATTCCATGTCTCTATGTTAAAGAAATATGTCTATGATCCGTTCCACGTTATCACTAATGATAATCTAGAGATCCAAAAGGATTTGACGTACGAGCTAAAACCAATCAAAATAATTGAACAAGAGGTACGTCAACTTCGGAATAAAACCATTCCCATGGTCATAGTCTAGTGGACCAAATCTTGCCCACATGAAGCAACATGGGAGGCGAAGGAAGCCATGCACAAGAGGTTTCCCGATCTATTTGAATGTAAGTACACTCTCCCTTAAAGCCTATGTATTAGAATTTGGGGACCAAATTCTCTTAAGTGGGGGAGGGTGTAATACCCCAAAATTTTGTATATGATATTTTGGAATTTTCTAAAATTTCTTTAGATTTTCTAAAGATTTTCTAGAGATAAATGGATTATTAAAAGAATTTGGGTAAAATTAAAACCAAATAATAAGGCCCAATATTTATTAATTAACCTGGCCTTTTAAATAAGACCAAAATGGCCCAAAACCAAGCCCACAAGGTTTGGCTCACATTCTAGAAACTTAAAATAGGATATTTGCAAAATTTATGGATAAATATACTAATTTCTGGATAAATCATTGGATATATGACCAAGAGTTTGAAATGTTTCAAACTCGACACCCAAAGCCACAAACGGTCTATCGGGCGACTGTTTGGGGATTTAAAACGGTCTAGACTAGACCATTACTATCTGCAGATTCCGTGAATGGAAGAAGGCATGAAAAGATGGGAACTTTGACATCCAAATCGCCTATGATCGATGCTATCTCTTAGATAGATGAGTCTAGAAGGCTTAAGGATCAAATTGAAACCCTAATTTAGACTCTAAGTTTGTTCTAATCCTCAAAACCCTAGCTAACCCTATAAATAGACCTAAGATTTCACATGCGTGACCCTTACGTTTGGCTCGCATGGAACTAAGGTAAGGAGGACAAATTTGAGGTAGGTTCTTTAGAGAGATTTGTTTATAATACTAAGGTCTAACTACCCTCAAAATTTTATTCTAGGAGATCAAGCCCACGAGGAGTTAGAGGCATCCAAAGTCGCTGGTTTGGTACAAGCAACTCAGGAACCTGTGCGACCGGGCTAGATTGATCAGCAAGTTAGAAGCCCTAAACGAGGTAATTATATAGAGTTTCTTTGGAGTTATTTGTTCCTTTTTAGTACCATCTTCTTACCTTCCAAGCTTCGTGGTCATAGGTGAACAGGATCAGAAGTTAGAAGGCCACGAAGTTGCTGGTTCGGTTCTGAACGAGCAGAAATTAGGGTTAGCTTTCAGCCTTAAATTTGATGATTAAAGCCCAGATCAGAGGTAGGTTATCTTATGAATGGATTAAACACGATCTTAGGAGTAAAATCCTTCAATTTCCAGTCGATTTCATGCATTGCACATGGAGTATTTTGTGTTTTATTAACTAGTTCATTTTTCATGCATGAGTCTAACCCTCTAATGAAAAGGATGAAATTCTTACTTAATTTACATTTCCCTATGCATATTCTTGACCCAACTTTCTTTTGGCATGTTTTATTACATGTTTTTACATCATTTTCCATGTATCCATTTACCTTAGAGTAACCATATTTCAGTTTCTATTGCTATTTACCGTAAATAGGAAGAAACGGTCTTCCTGAAGACCGCCTGAAATCACTAACGGCCTTGCGATAGACCACTAGGCCCGATAAAACGGTCCTCACATGACCGTTTACGTTTTCTGAGTTCTGTGTTTATGTTAATCTGAAACATAATACATAATAGCCCTAAATATCATATGATAAGCTTAGCTTGTTAGGTTTTACACCTATTTTAATTGTTGTATTCTAGTACTTGGATATGTTAATTAGTCATCCTAGTTGATTTCATGTTCCTTACGCACGTTGGGATTATTTTAAACTTATGCTAAATTCATGCCAAAACCATATACTTTTATAATTACATTAAATTTCACATGGTTCATGACTTGCCTAATTTTAACTTGATCGCTATTTTATCACGATCCTTTCTCATCTATGAGTCATTTTCTTAAGTACATGGCATATACTCCGGTATGCGACCATTAGTTACACTTTGCACTTATAGGTACACTCTCTTGGACTTATGAACCTCTTCACCGGATATTCCTTCTGTCGGACTAGGGGATTATGTTTCAAGGCCTCCGTAAGACTCCGCGAGCCTGGGATTCCCACTAGGACGCCGATGTAACGCCTGAGAATTTGCTAAGGATTTTTGGATTTAAAATATACCTATAATAATTGTTAAAAGGGCTATTAATAGAATTATAATGAATTAAATCTAATTAATTTGGCCATACACTAATCCAAGAGGATTAGGCCCAGATAATAAACCCAATAGGCCCAAGAGATTGTTTTGGACCTTAGACCATATTCTAGAACCTTAAAACTAGTGTAATTACAGAATTAAGGGATAATTACTCTTTGGGAAATAAATAAGTGGATAACAACAAGGATAATATCAAAGACTTTGAACTAATTTAAAATTCGATGCCCAATGAGGAAAACAGTCTATCACGAGACCACATAGAGCTGGTAAACGGTCTAGTAGAAGACCGCTAAGCTCTGCCAGTTCCGTGAGAGAAAGAAAGCGTGAAAAGATTAGATTTTTAACATCCAAATCACCTAGGATCGACTCTATCTACTAGTTAGATAAGTCTAAAAGGTTAGTAGATCGAATTGAAAGCCTAATTTAGACTCTATGTTTGTTCTAATCCTAAAATCCTAGCTAAACCTATAAATAGATCTCTGATTTGACGTATGCGACCCTTACTTTGGCTCGCATGGAACTAAGGTAAGGAGGATGAATTAGAGGTAAGTTTCTTCTAAGAATTTGTTTATTATAGTTAGAACTAACTACCCTCCGAATTTTATTCTAGGGGATCAAGTATACAAGGAGTTAGAGGCTTCCAAAGTTGCTGATCCTACACCAATAACTCAGGAAATAGTGCGGCTGACCCAGGAAGATCAGGGAAATAGAAGCCCTAAACAAGGTATTTAGCAAAGGTGTCTTTAGAACTTTCTGTTATCCTTCGTATCTTCTATCTACCCTAAAACTTTCACGTTCTTAGGACAAGAGAATCAGGAGATAGAAGGACGTGAAGTTGTTGGTTCGGTTGAGGATGAGCAGAGAACTAGGGTTGACTTTCATCCTTAAATTTGAAATACCAAGCCCAAGACAGAGGTAGGTTATCTCATGAATGGCTCAACCTTTATGTCAAGAGTAAAAGCCCTCTAGTTTCATTCGATTTCATGCATTGTATCTTGAGAATTTGATGTTTTCATTAGGACTACGCATCTAGTTTAGTCTTCATGCATGAACTAGCCTTAATAAAGTAAAAGGAGAATCTTCTTGTTAATTACATGAACCTATGCATATTGTTGGCTTTTCCTTATTCTATCATGCCATAGAAAGTTTACATATGTTGATTTCCAGGCATGATGTGCGTTAGAGTGGTATTTTTCTTTAATTATTAATTGGGTTTCTGTAACACGGGAGGAAACGGTCGTCCTGTGGACCGCCAGGAATTCCAGCGGACGCCCGACAGACCGTTTGGCCCAGTTAAACGGTCGTTCCCTAGACCGTTTTCGATTGCTATTTTCTGTAATATTGTTAATCCGAATATATTGTAGATTTGCCATAATTATTATATGATAAGCCTAGTTAACTAAGTTTTATTTCTGGTTTTAACATTGGTTTCATAGACTTAGTTGTATTTACTGTTCATCATAATATATTCTATGCTTCTGTGTACATTTGGTATTATTTTAATTTATGTTAATTTGTGACCAAAACTATATATTCTTGTAATAAGTATATGTTTCAAATGATAGAGGATTCATGATTTACTTGATCACTGTTTTACACGACTCTCTCTCTTCTAAGAGTCATTTTCTTAAGTACATAGCACATATCCCGGTATGTTGTCGTTGGTTACACTTTTTGCACATTAAGTACACAATCTTGGACTTGATGACCTCTCCTTTGGATATTCCTTCCAACGGACTAGGAAATCTTGTTTCAAGGCCTCCGTAAGACTCCGTGAGCTTGGGATTCTCACTAGGATGCCGAGCTGGTTGTACCATTAAAACCCATTGTCTAGAAAGCACTTTTACCGGTGTTTTGTGCATTCTGGAACCTAGCGGCCTTCTGGTTGACCGCCAGAGTTTGCTAGCAGCCCTGCACATGACCGCTAACGGATCCTAAACGGTTTTCCATTGGACCACAAAGCTTCAGAAGATTTTTCTCATGTTTGACAACTATGTCTCATGAAACGGTCCAAGACTAGACCACTTGAATTTCTAAACGGTCCAGCCTATGACCGCTTTCTGTGTCAAACGGTCCTGCACTAGACCGTTTGGTTCCTGATTTTATCTAACCCAAGGTTTGATCTTTGGGGTTGGTTTTCTTGAGCTCATGGATTTTTCTGGACTCTAAACCTATGATAATAAGCCAATGTAAAGATATGGAAAATGAAGAATGTATCGTTATGCTGCCGAATTTTCTTTATAGCATAACCTAGTTATTAATTCATTCCTTGAGATCTCTTGTTCTTAATTGAAACATTCTTATTTTTGGTTACCTTATCATGGAACTTTTGTTGAACTTGTATATTATTGGCCATATTATTGATATACACGTGGAAGTAGCTTGATTTATACTTGAAGATGCAGTTCGAGCACTGATTGTGTTCAAGGGCTCTATGCTAGTCCCATTGGCTGATTGTCGAAAATATACTATAAACCATGGGGTATGATACTACTGGCGTCGCATTACGCTGGGATTGCTTTCTCTATAAATAAGTGAAATATCCACGGGGAAATCACATAAATTCACGAAGCACTTGCTATTAAGCGAACAATACTTTCTTGCTCGACGTTCTAGTGCATAGCCTTCGTGGTTATGAAAAGGACATTCTTGCTACATTCTTGCTCATGAAAAGGCCAAACTATTATTCTTGTTATATATTTGATTAATCATACTCTCATATCTCAAGCTTGATTATGTCTTGTTACTTTTGCTTTATTCGCATGATTCATCGTATCTGCATGATTTATCTTTTTCTATAGAGCTAAAATGCTAATCATTTAAATTTGCCTTCATGTTGATACGAAGATACCTATTGGGCAAGTGTGCTCATTACCCTACTTTCCAGTCTTTTTCAAGAAATTCTAGTGGGTCAGATTCTGATTACTCAAGTGATGGATCCGAGAGTAATTGAAGGATACGTGACTCGAGAGAAGCCTTAGTTATCAATATCTAGTCGAGTCATAATGTAATTTTTATTTTCTTGAGTCTAGTGAAAAGATCTTACGTACTTTGGGAGTTTTTTTATGAAGAAATAAAGTTAAATGTTTTTTTGTGAATTACATGTGCAATTACCTTTGTGTGATTGTCTTGCGCTCTGATTATATTGCTTGCTCGAGACATACTAGCTGACTGATCACATTCCTGAATGTTTCCGCTGCATAATCTTGAGACGTGACAGTGAAAGTGGTATCAGAGCGTAGGTCTTAGGACTTACTTATTCCTAGGGAATGATGTCATGTCATAGGTTAAGTCCAAGGTTTAAGGACCCATACCTATGAAACTTGGAAGGAAATTCCCAACCTATGAGAGGAATCGGGTAGAACCTAGGGTGAAATGGTAATTTTTAAGCTTAACCTCACTTATTCCATTAGAGTTAACAAATCCATTACTCTTCTCAAGTACCTTAATCTCATAATGGCTCATCGCATTGACTGGGAAGGAATGCAACAGACCGTTGCGGGTCTTACTCAAGCATTACAAAACATGGCACAAGCTGGCACAGGAGCGAGAGCTGGAGACTTACATCGTAATTTTCGGAGTTTAAATCCTCCATGGTTTTCGGGTTCCTTTAACCCAGATGAAGCCGAGAATTGGATAGATGAGATGAACCGCATCTTTGAAGTTATGCAATGTGCTGATCAGGAGAAGGTCCGTCTAGCCACATTTCAATTAAATAAAGATGCCCGTACGTGGTGGAAGTCGATTCCGGCACCGCCGCAAGATGCACCACATACTTGGGAAGGTTTCCTTACCCTTTTCCGAGCCAGGTACTTCTCTGAACATGTCAAGAAGAAGGATGGATCCCTCAGGCTATGTATTGACTACCGGTGATTGAATCAACTCACAATTAAGAATAAATATCCATTGTCGCGTATCGATGAACTCTTTGATCAGATTTCAGGAGCAAAATATTTTTTCAAGATAGACCTTAGGTCAGGTTATCACTAGCTCAAGATCAAAGATGAAGACATACACAAAACTACTTTTCAAAGCAGATATGGCCACTATGAATTCGTGGTAATGCCGTTCAGGTTAACCAATGCCCCGGTAGCATTTATGCAACTCATGAATAATGTCTTCAGGCCTTATCTGGACCAGTTTATAGTTGTCTTCATTGATGATATTCTTATTTACTCCAAAACAAAGGAGGATCATGAAGAGCACTTGAGAATAGCCTTGTAAACACTAAGAGAGCACAAACTTTATGCGAAGCTTAGTAAGTGCGAGTTCTGACTAAAGGAGGTCTCTTTCCTTTGCCATATTATTTCAAAGGAAGGTATCGCTGTCGACCCTTCTAAAATAGAAGCTGTTAAGAATTGGAGCCAGCCGACGACTGTGTCTGAAGTCAGAAGTTTTCTAGGTCTGGTTGGTTATTACAGGAGATTCATTAAAGATTTTTCAAAGATCGTTGTTCCTTTGACTAGACTTACAAGAAAGGAGAATCCTTTTATATGGTCGAAGGATTGCGAGGAGAAATTTCAAACTCTTAAAGAACACCTTACCACGACACTAATATTAACACTACCGACAGAAGGTGGTGGTTTTAATGTCTATATGGATGCGTCTGGCATTGGCCTAGGATGTGTCCTTATGCAAAATAGAAGGGTGATTTGCTATTCATGAAGACAGTTACAGCGTCATGAAGAAAACTACCTTGTGCATGATCTAGAATTAGCTGCGGTTATATTCAAATTAAAGATTTGGCGACATTACCTTTATCGGGAGAAATTCATTATATTTTTAGATCATAAAAGTCTGAAATATCTTTTCACCCAGAAGGAGTTGAATATGCGACAACGCAGATGGTTGGAGTGTCTCAAGGACTTCGACTTTACTATCCAATATCACCCAGGAAAAGTAAATGTTGTATCTGACGCTCTTAGCAGAAGGCCAATGGCAACTCTAGCAAGCCTCCGGAAAGGTATAACTTGTCTTATTGAAGATTTTTCTCATTTAAATCTTGATATTGACAGAGAAGGAGAAGGAGGTATGATTGCCAATATAAGGTCTCAGCCTAGACTGATCAAGGACTTAGTCCAATTGCAAGAAAATGACCCTACGTTGATGGAGATTAAGGGTAATATCGATGAGAGACCGAAATTTTCTATCACAAATGATGGAAGACTGTTATTTAAGGATCGAATTTGTGTGCCGAATCATGATGACACTAAGAAATTGATCATGGAAGAAGCTCACAAATCAAGGTATGCTATTCACCCTGGTGCTACCAAGATGTAGCAAGATTTGAAAAGAAACTTTTGGTGGCCCAATATGAAAAGAGAAGTAGTAGATTTTGTGTCCCGATGTCTCACTAGTCAACAAGTAAAGGCAGAACATTTAAAATATGCTGGGAAATTACACCCCTTGAATATTCCTGAGTGGAAATGGGAAAGTATAGGGATGGATTTTATTATGGGTTTACCCAAGACAAGAGGAGGACATGATGGTATATGGGTGATCATAGATCGAAGACTAAATCTGCCCATTTTCTACCAACAAAAAGTCGATGGTCTGTGGATGTACTAGCAGCATTATACATGAGAGAGATTGTCAAATTACATGGTGTCCCTGTCACTATTATATTTGACCGAGATCCTCGGTTCACATCTCAATTTTGGAAGGGTCTACAACATTCATTAGGAACCCGAGTTAATTTTAGCACTGCATTCCATCCACAAATTGATGGTCAAATTGAAAGGACAAATCAAGTGGTGGAAGATATGCTCAGGGCATGTGCTATTGGCTTTGGAGGAAGTTGGCATGATCACTTGCCTCTAGTGGAATTTTCATATAACAATAGGTATCAAGGTAGTATACAAATAGCACCATTCGAGGCTTTATATGGAAGAAGCTGACGTTCACCTATTTGCTGGAATGAAGTAGGAGAAAGATAATTTCTCGATCTCGATATCATTAGGGATGCTACCGAGAAGATAAAGCTTATTCGGGAGAGACTCCAGATAGCTCAAGACAGGCAGAAGTCTTATGCTAATAATCGAAGGCGCGACTTAGAATTTCAAATAGGAGACTATATATTTCTTAAGGTTTCTCCAGGTCGAGATATTCGAAGATTTGGTATCAAAGGCAAGCTTACTCCAAGATTCATTGGCTCCTTTGAGATTCTCGAAAGGGTTGGTGAAGTCACTTATCGAATAGCTTTACCTCCTCAACTATCTAAATTTCATGATGTATTCCACGTCTCAATGCTCAAGAAGTATGTACATGATCCATTCCATGTCATCACTTACGACAATATGGAGATTAAAAAGGATCTGACATACGAGCAAAAGCCAGTCAAGATAATTGAACGAGAAGTGCGTCAACTTCAGAATAAAACTATTCCTATGGTCAAGATCCAATAGACCAAATCATGGCCACATGAAGTAACATGAGAAACTGAAGAAGCCATGCGCAAAAGATTCCCAGAAATATTTGAATGTAAGTACACTCTCCATGAATCCATATAGTGAATTTGGGGATAAATTCTTTTTAAGTGGGGGAGGGTGTAACGCCCGAGAATTTTCTAAGGATATTTGGATTTAAAATATACCTTTATTAATTGTTAAATGGGCTATTAAAAGAATTATAATGAAGTAAATCTAATTATTTAGGCCCTACACTAATCCAAGAGGATTAGGCCCAGATAATAAACCCAATAGGCCCAAGAGATTGTTTTGGACCTGAGCCCATATTCTAGAACCTTAAAACTAGTGTAATCACAGAATTAAGAGATAATTACTCTTTGGGAAATAAATAAGTGGATAATAACAAGGATAATATCAAATAGTTTGAACTAATTTCAAATTCGGCGCCCAATGAGGAAAACGGTCTATCGTGAGACCGCATAGCGCTAGTAAACAGTGTAGTAGAAGACCGCTAAGCGCTGTCAGTTCCGTGAGAGAAAGAAAACGTCAAAAGATTAGATTTTTAACATCCAAATCACCTAGGATCGACTCTATCTACTTATTAGATAAGTCTAAAAGGGGATTCTAAGATCGTTCTAATCCTCAAACCCTAGCTAAACCTATAAATAGATCCCAGATTTGACGTGTGCGACCCTTACTCTTGGCTCGCATGGAACTAAGGTAAGGAGGATGAATTAGAGGTAAGTTTCTTCTAAGAATTTGTTTATTATAGTTAGAACTAACTACACTTTGAATTTCATTCTATGGAATCAAGTATACAAGGAGTTAGAGGCTTCCAAAGTTGCTGATCCTACACCAATAACTCAAGAAATAGTGCGGCCGACCCAAGAAGATCAGGGAAATAGAAGCCCTAAACAAGGTATTTAGCAAAGGTGATTTTAGAACTTTCTATTAACCTTCATATCTTCCATCTACCCTCAAAATTTCACATCTTTAGGACAAGAGAATCAAGAGATAGAAGGACGTGAAGTTGCTGGTTCGGTTGAGGACGAGCAGAGAACTAGGGTTGACTTTCATCCTTAAATTTGAAATACCAAGCCCAAGACAGAGGTAGGTTACCTCATGAATGGATCAAACTTTATGTCAGGAGTAAAAGCCCCTTAGTTTCATTTGATTTCATGCATTATATCTCGAGAATTTGATGTTTTCATTAGGACTATGCATCTAGTTTAGTCTTCATGCATGAACTAGCCTTAATAAAGTAAAAGGAGAATCTTCTTGTTAATTACATGAACCTATGCATATTGTTGTCTTTTCCTTGTTCAATCATGCCATAGAAAGTTTACATATGTTGATTTCCAGGCATGATGTGCGTTAGAGTAGTATTTTTCTTTAATTATTAATTGGGTTTCTATAACACGGGAGGAAACGATCGTCCTGTGGACCACCAGGAATTCCAGTGGTCGCCCAATATACCTTTTGGCCCTGTTAAACGGTCGTTCCCTAGACCGTTTTCGATTGCTATTTTCTGTAATATTGTTAATCCGAATATATTACAGATTTGCCATAACTATTATATGATAAGCCTAGTTAACTAAGTTTTATTCCTGGTTTTAACATTGGTTTCATAGACTTAGTTATATTTACTGTTCATCATAATAGATTCCATGCTTCTATGTACATTTGGTATTATTTTAACTTATGTTAATTTGTGACCAAAACTATATATTCTTGTAATAAGTATATGTTTCAAATGATAGCGGATTCATGATTTACTTGATCACTGTTTTACACGACTCTCTCTCTTCTAAGAGTCATTTTCTTATGTACATGACACATATCCCGGTATGTTGTCGTTAGTTACACTTTTTGCACATTAAGTACACAATCTTGGACTTGATGACCTATCCTTTGGATATTCCTTCCAACGGACTAGGAAATCTTATTTCAAGGCCTCCGCAAGACTCCGTGAGCCTGGGATTCCCACTAGGACGCCGAGCTGGTTGTACCATTAAAATCCACTATCTAAAAAGCTCTTTTACCGGTGTTTTATGCATTCTGGAACTTAGCGGGCTTCAGGATGACCGCCAGAGTTTGCTAGCAGCCCTACACATGACCGCTAACGGATCCTAAGCGGTTCTCCATTAGTCCGTAAAGCTTCAGAAGGATTTTCTAGTGTTTGACAACTATGTCTCATGAAATGGTCCAAGACTAGACCGCTTGAATTTCTAAACGGTCCAGCCTATGACCGCTTTCTGTGTCAAACGGTCCTGCACTAGACCGTTTGGTTCCTAATTTTATCTAACCCAAGGTTTGATCTTTGGGGTTGGATTTCTTGAGTTCATGAATTTTTAGGGACACTAAACCTATGATAATAAGTCAATGTAAAGATATGGAAAATGAAGAATTTATCGTTATGCTGCTGAATTTTCTTTATAGCATAACCTAGTTATTAATTCATTCCTTGAGATCTCTTGTTCTTAATTAAAGCATTCTTATTTTTGGTTACCTTATCATGGAACTTTTGTTGAACTTGTATATTATTGGCCATATTATTGATATAAACGTGGAAGTAACATGATTTATACTTGAAGATGCAGTTCGAGCACTGATTGTGTTCAAGGGCTCTATGTTAGTCCCCTCAGCTGATTGTCAGAAACATACTATAAACCATGGGGTATGATGCTACTGGCGTCACATTGCGTTGAGAGTACTTTCTCTATAAATAAGTGAAATATCCACGGGGAAACCACATAAATTCACGAAGTACTTGCTATTAAGCGAACAGTACTTTCTTGCTTGATGTTCTAGTGCATAGCCTTCGTGGTTATGAAAAGGACATTTTTGTTACATTCTTGCTCATGAAAAGGCCAAATTGACATTCTTGTTATATACTTGATTAATCATACTATCATATCTCAAGCTTGATTATGTCTTGTTACTTTGGCTTTATTCGCATGATTCATCGTATCTGCATGATTTATCTTATTCTCTAGAGCTAAAATGCTAATCATTTAAATTTGCCTTCATGTTGATACGAATATACCTACTGGGCAAGTGTGCTCATTACCCTACTTTTCAATTTTTTTCAAGAAATTGTAGTGGGTCGGATTCTGATTACTCAAGTGATGGATCCGAGAGTGATTGAAGGATACGTAACTCGAGAGAAGCCTTAGTTATCAATGTCTAGTCGAGTCATGATGTTATTTTTATTTTCTTGAGTCTAGTGAAAAGATCTTATGTGCTTTGGGAGTTATTTTATGAAGAAATAAAGTTGAAGGTTTTTTTGTGAATTACTTGTGCAATTACCTTTGTGTGATTATCTTATGCTCTGATTATATTACTTGCTCGAGGCATACTAGCCGACTGATCACATTCCCGATTGTTTCCGCTGCATAATCTCGGGACGTGACAACTGAGCTGGTTGTACCATTAAAATCAATTGTCTAGAAAGCACTTTATCGGTGTTTTATGTGTTCTGGACCTTAGCGGCCCCATGGTTGACCGCTAGATTCTGTTAGCGGCCCTTCACTAGACCGCTAAAAGATACCAAGCGGCCATTCACTAGACCACAAAGCTCCAGCAAGTTTTCCTGCGTCGACACTTCTTTTTCATGCGTCAACTCTATTCATGAAACGGTCTAGACTCTGACCGCTTTGTGCATGAAACCGTCCAGTAAACGACCGCCTCATCTCTGAATCTGTCTAACCCGAGGTTTGACCTTTGGGGTTGATTTTCTTGAGTTCCTAGATGGACTTCGGATTATCTGGAATCTCAACACATGTTTAACAAATCAATATTAAGAGATGAAACTTAATGAATGTACCGTTATGCTGCCGAAATGCCTCCGGAGTATAACATTCTTTTAATTCATCTTTGATATCTCATATCAATTTTGGTACGTTCTATACCTTGGTTACTTGGTCATGAAACTTATTAATTGGAATTGAAGTATTGGCCGACATTATTGTTATATCTCGTGGAAGTAGCTGGATTTATAACTTGAAGATGCAAGATCGGGCACGGATTGTGTCCAAGGGCTCCATACTAGCCCCCATGACCGATGGTCAGAAATGTGCTATAAACCATGGGGTACGATGATACTGGCGTCGCATTGCGTTGGGGGTACTTTCTCTTATAAATGAGTGAAATCCACGAGACTTGTTATGAAATTTACATGCTTGTTAATGCATAGCCTTTACAAGGTTGTGTAAAGTACTTTCTAGTTACATGCTCGTACATTCTTATTCATGAAAGGCTAAATTTACATCTACATGATTAATCTTGCTTGTTCATGGTCTATACTCGCGTACATCTACTTGCTCAGTTATTTCATGATTCTTGATTGTCTTGGTTTATATCGATTGTTTATCGCATTCTTATTTTTATCTTAATTCTAGAGCTAAGATGTTAATCACTTAAATATTGCCTTCATGTTGATACGAAGATACCTACTGGGCAAGTGTCCTCATACCTATTTTCTTGTCTATTTCAGGAAGTACTAGTGAATCGGATTCGGATTCTGCTAGCAGTGGGTCCGAGAGTGAATGAAGGTTTGCAAGATGAGAGAAGCATTAGATGATCAAAGTGTATAGTCTAGTCATATTGTAATTTTGATTTTTCTTGAGTCGTAGTGATGAAAGTTGTCAAGAAGTGATCTTATGTAAATTGATTATGGTTATGAAATAAAGTTAGAAATTTGTGAAAAATTACTTGTGCAATTACTTCTATGTGATTACCTTGCGCTCTGATTTCTTGCTTGCGAGAGACTTACCATGCCGGCTATTCACGTTCCGATATTCCTTCCGTTGTATTAAAAGCTCAGGGCGTGACAATTCTCCATACTCAACCCCTTTACTCTTGTGCCCGAAAGCGAGTGTATCCAGTCCCCTATCTCTTACACCAGGACACAGCGGGAGAAACAAGCACGACTAACCACAAGTGGTCGCTAGTCCATGTACACAACACCATTCCACCAGAGAAGGGAGGGAACAGCCAAGTAAACAACCAAAAAATCCGGCAAGTTTGTCATTAATGCCCTGTAAAAGGAGCCCAAGACATGCCCTTGGGGTGACAAAATCCATATGGTCTGGATGACACAAACCAGAAAGGGGAAAAGAAATACAATCAAACCCCGGGCTCGATCTCCTCCAGTGCCGCAAGGCGCGAGTCAGCAGTCGCAGGCTCTGCCTCCAGGGTCGACAAAAGTTGAGCACTAGCCTCAGCCATTGTCTCGGCCATCTGTCACTCAGCTCGGGCACGCCCGGTGGCCGACCGCTGCTCCTCCAAGGCCTTCCTCAAGGCCTCAACCCGGCTCTCCGCTTCTCCCAACTGTGCGGTAGGGTCCCACGACACCAACATGATTTCCTCGGCATGGCCCCTCTACTCCGCCACGGCCGACAGAAGCCGAGTCCTCTGTTCCCGTGCCTCTCGGATGGCTACCAGCCTCCGAGTCCTCTGCTCCTGAGCCTTACGGAGTCGCAAGCACTCCACCCAGATCCCAGCTAACCCGGACATCTAGAGCTTGAGTGGGAAGCTGAGCGCGTGGTAGCCCTGGGTGCACTCTCTCAGCCACTGCCTCAGACCCTCCGGAGAAGGAAGAGGGTCGCCCTGTAGGTACCCCCGGGCTCGTTGGAGCAAGGAAGCGCTTGCGCTCACATCCAACAACGACTCCGATGGTGAGGCAGACGCGGGCCACTCGATCCCCAAGCTCAGGGAAGGGTCTCTCCTCTCGGCCAGCACGTCACCTGAGCCTGCATAATCCCAACAAAAACAAAGGGAAATGAGCAATACGTCAAAAATTTCCCATAATGAACAAGGTGGAAAACCTGAGAAAAAATAAGCTTTCATTCCTTACCCAGTTTGACACCCGCCGCGCCAGTGGCGTCTGCCGCTGGGGTCGGGGAAGGCAACCTCTCCTCCAACTCGGTGGCATCACCCGCCGGGGTCGGAGAGGGCAGTGACTCCTCCACGACCCGGTCATCTCCAACAACCACGGGTGAGACAGGAGGCTCCTCCTGCCCGCTCACAGCAGGAGCTGATGCGTGCCCCTCTCCAGACTCCGACACTACATGCAACCCAAGAGCGTCAGCACTCCGCGATAAAGTGCAAACAAATGCCAAATGGGGAGAGGGACAACCCCCACATACCTCCATAAGTAGTCCCCATCTCAGCCTCCTCGGTGGAAGAGGCCCCAGACGAGGAACAGCTTGAGCTCGAACTCTCCTCCGACTCCATGGCCAAGCTGCCATTGCCCAGAGAGCCTGATGAAGCCTCCGACGAACTCCCGGAGGCGGCCTGGCTAGAGGCCCCTACAAGTCGAAAAAGCAAACGAGGTTACCACACAACCCAACCTCATGCGAAAATAACTCTCTAGTCAAGGGGTTTTGAATAAGAAACTCACCAGTTGGGGCACTCCCCTCCGAGACCCTCTCAATCTTGATGATCTCCTCGTCGCTCTTAGACACGCTGCAGCAGGTCCTTCTTCCACTACCTCAGTCATGTCGCGGGGAAGCTCACCCTCCTCCAAAGTTGAAGAAGTACCTGTGACCAACGCCAAAAGGAGCCCAGTGTCAATAGACGACATAAAAAGCTCACCATAAGTGGCTAAGTCCCCAGTCACATACCTGAAGGTCCCATGCTGGAAGACCCGACTAGTCCTGCGGTGCAGGCAGACACCACGGCTGGTAAAGGAGCGAGAGGCATCGTTGCCAGTAGCTACGGTAGCAAGCCAAGCACACCCCCGGTAACAGATGGGATCAAGGTGTCCACCACTCCTGGCTCTACCTCGGAAGAGGGGAGGGCCATCGATGGGCCATTACTGACTAACTCTTGGATCATCTCCAAAGTAGCAACCGGATCCTCACCTGCCAAATAACAACACATGCACAGTCAACAACTCCGGCTCAACAACTGTACAACAATGGGAGAGTGATCGCCTCCATAGCAATTCAATGCTTACCCGAGCCATCCCGGGTCGCTGCTGGCTCCTACCCTCCTACCAGCAGGGGCACCTCGCCCTGTGCCTCGGAAGGAGCCGCGGTCTCTGACATCTCAGCCGCTTCTGCATAATACTAGCAACTATGTTAGTCTCCGGAACCAAACACAACCATAACCTGAGTAGGCTCAGTCCCAGAAGTCCCTACCTAGCTGGGCGTCCTCCGAGGCCTTCCACGACTCAAAGTTAGGGAAAGTCTCGACGTTGGGGGCAACCTCGTCCATCATACAAAGGAACCCCTCCACATCTATCTCACACTCGACCCCGTCATCTGGCAATGGGTCGACCTCCTAGGACGGTGAGAAAGCCATGTCCGCCCAGGTCTCCCGTGGAGCAACAAGACATAAATCCAGTGACACAGGGTTAGTCAATCATCTTGGCTAAATCAACAAGGCATAAGAGAAGCGAATACGACACTTACTCAGAGCCGGCTCTGCCTCGATATGTCCGCCAGCCCCAGGTCCCCGAAAGGACTCGCCAGCTACCACTGCCCTGGTCTCTACCTAAGGGCGCTTCCGCCTAGGCTGAAGACCCCCATCTCCACTCTCCCAGGACGCCTCTGTGGAGGGGTGATCTCCCTCCGCCGCAGAGCCTGCCAACAAACATAGCAACACAACGTCTCAGCCATGCACCTCATAAAATAATAAAGCCGAGACAACATATCAAAGAAAGGGTCTCACCTGAGGCCATGAACAGAGTCAACGGTAGGGGAACCAGCTACTCCGGCTTCAAACCCACAGCTTGCGCGGCCTTCGCGACTACCTCCTTGACACCCCTCAAGGTGTAAGCACACTCGACATGGGACACCAACTCCACGGGCCCGGCTGACCCTATGGCGTGGGCGATGTGGCGTCTTCAGACGTCGACCGCCGTGTCAGCAAAGCTCCCCTCAGGGAGCACCCGATCTAGTGAGCCCTTCTTCCCAAAGTCACAGTCGGCCAGGAATTGGGCCTACCAAGCCCTCGGTGCCCTCCGTCAAGATGCCTCAACTCCAGCATCTGCAGGTGATAGCCGCACCTGTCTAACGGGCTTCAGCACGTCGCTACCACCTCTTCCCCCCGGACAACGAGCCCTGGCTACCACGGGGCACCTGCTGTGCTAGCCGCTCCACCTCTCGGCTAATTCGGGAGAAGCGAGTCCTCAGATGCTCGTCATCCAGTGAAATAGGAGGCAAATCCTCCCTCAGAAGATGATCCTCCTCGGCCTTACTGATCGCCGAGGCCTTCTACCGGCACAAGTGGTTGTGCTCGAACCACCACTTGGCATAATGGACGTCGAACCGTCCTCTGCGTCCTGGTCCAGGTGTCGGTAGTCGCTCCAGCTCCCGACGAAAGTAGAAATCCCACCACGCTGCAGCCAGCAAGTGGGTGTCCCGGCCTCTGTACTGTCAGCCTGCTAAGGGAAAGTCCTGGTTCAGCGGAATCCCCTGGTTGTACCCAAAGTTTCGGGCAAACCTGTGCGGGTTGTACGGCTCTAAACAGCTTGTCACAGACCAGTGCAGCGCCAATACGGCCGGTCAGGTACACATCACCCACTCTGTATACAACGCCGCATCTGACTCCTGCTGATAAGGGAGGGCGCAGGCCGCCCCACCGTCTGAAGGCACCAAGATGAGATGAGAATCCCAAACGGCGCTATCAAAAGGAAGCCCCTCCTCACCCCTGTCGGGCAGGTAAGATAGGGCTCTCCTAGCTCCCTCCAATTGTGCAACCGCTTCTCCGTCTAGCTGGTCGGTGAAGCTAAACAGCAGGGGCACAGCCTGGTTCGCCACCGACCCTTGAGACACCAACCCCAGAAATAGCAGGCCAGCCCACACACTGAGGTAGTGGGTTGGCAAAAGCATACTTCTCTTGTGTGGCATCGAATGTGCCGCCAGCACCCCTAGTCCCTTATATATGTTGGCTAAAGCCGCAGGAGCTAAAGCCAGCCTCCGTCCCTCCGCCAACAGGTACGCAGGCCATAACAGCTCCACTCTCAGCAGACCATCCTCCCTGTGCGGGACAATGAACGTCGCCAATCAGTAGGCCGAGTACGCTGCTGAGTGCATCACATCAGGCAGCCCATGGGGGTTCCACCTGTCTCGTGGTGCGTAGATGTACCTCATGTACGTCCGAAACTGTAGCTCCACCTCTGTGTACTACTCCCAAGGAGTCTGATCTCTCGCAAACTCCTGGTAAAAGTAGAAGGGCCCGTTGTAGAAGTGGCGGACCCACACATTCAATGGCACCTTGGGAGTCTGTACAGCTCTCTCTCTCCCAATTAGGGCTAAATCCCTCCATGTCTTCAGCAGATACTGATAGCTGTAAGGAACTCGGTATCGTCCCAGCCCATCAGTGTGGCTGTGGTGGAGGTCATCCATCACAACCTCCTCGTATCCCTCACCGCTGATCGATAGCCCGAAAATCTGAAACAGAGACCACAAGTCAAGTGACGTCTCTCCTTTAGCCATCGCTACTGTGTTCCACAGACGATTGAGGCGCTCTACCAATGCCAGTAGAAGCCCCGTGTAGTAGGGGTACCCGTACAAAGCCGCAGTCACAGCATATCTGATATCAAGCCGGTCCAATAACGCCCGGTAGTGGTGCATAATCCCCATCAGCCACTCGGTAGTTCCCTGGCGGTATTTGTGCGAAGGAATCACTGCCCAGTGGTCGTACTAGCTAACAGCAGTCTATCACAAAATCCCAGATAGAAGACTGTGGTCGTCATAGCCCTCCCCAGCATACTAGAGCCTGGATGGCTCTAACACCAACCCTGTAATGCCCTCTGTCTCTGCCCGATGGTGTCCATGCAAATCCTAGGAGGCGGGACCTATCGCTTCAATGCGGACCCCAAACTGGTCCGCCCTGCTGAAGAAGCCCAAACACTCAGCACTGGGAAATTGACACTGCCTCCAGTAGTCTCTGAAAAAACTCGAGAAGCCATAGAGGACGATCCCGTGCAAGTTGTCCCTGCCTACTAAAATCGCCGCTCCTATCGGCGACGTGCCCCAGCAACTCGGGAGTCCCCTTCCTCCATGCCTGGTGGGACGAAGCTCCTGATAAACTTGAACAAGTGGCGGTCCAGGGGAAACTCCACCGGGTAGCCTTCGCTGCGGTCATAGGTGAAGATCCCGCCCGCCTCTGAGATCCGGGCCAACTCTACGGCCCCGACTCCGCTTGTCCGCTCGCCAATGGGGCCCTTAGATATCACTGTGTGCCCCGAGTCAAGCTACTCCACGCCAGCTGCAGTGATGACTGGCTAGCCCAAGGGAGGCATAGGCCGCTCAGTCCTTCTCACCCAGTGGTCCTCTTCCCAGGCTACACGTCTCGGGACCCGCTCATCTCTGCCAAATCGGGCCATAGCTGCAAGACAAAGCACACAAAATAGTCAGCACTCCAGAAAGTCAATATACACAATGCAACAAAACAAAGCCATATGAAGTGTCAAAATATAGCTACAATAACCCAGAATAAGGAGCTCACAGGTTGTACGCCCTCGTCTCCGCCTCCAACGCACACCCCGTGGGGGACATTTGTTGTACCGAGATAATTTCCCAGCAAAATATTAAAGGATAAGGGTTCGAGAATATCCCCGAACACATTTAAGGCACGGACTACCCAGCCTCTCCTACAACTTGATCGGCCATACCAAGGGTCCAAATCAGTTAGCCATAATATACGGTGACATCAACAGTTGGTCGGGACTACCCCCGATCACTCGGTGGCAGGTTTCTCCCGCATTCTACACGGCCACCAGGGCCAACCCGGGGGCGCCCCGACTACAACTCATGCCATGTGACACCTAGCAACAAGGCCGGGGCCCACCGCAAGATGCCTTCTTCCAGCCCTCCAAAGTCAAAGGGAGACTTAACTAAGTCAACCCCAGGCTTTAGAGGCCCGCAGCACGTGTATACGGCTCACACACGGGTGTTGGGCATTTCCCCGAACACCTTGTCGGCGCATATGTTGCAGCCCTTCTACAACAAACCGTGGGTTAACCCACAGCTCCAGCACACCAGCTGAGTCCTAAAACAACCCTCCAGTAAGTCGAGACCGCTCCCGACCCCCAGACACACGGCGACGAGCCGTTTATATTTGGGTTTCGGGCCAACCCGAGGCTACCCTACCGACTAGCCATGCAACATGGCACACGCCTCGAGGTTGAGCCCAAGTGCCCAAAATGCCTCCTCTTAGCTCCCACGAGCTCATATCCTCAGCCCAAGGCCCATTCCAAGGCCCCTCAGCCAGCTATCCAGGCCGTTCGACAACCCAGGGTGTGTCGGGCATTTACCCGAACACCATGCGAGCGACAACTACGGCTTCACAACAACAGCCCCCATGGGCTAATCCTAGCATCGCAGAACCCTTTGTCCTTCAAAGGGCACCCCCAGACGACAAAAGAAGACCCCCAAGGGCCACCCCTCAGGGCCACGGCTCACCGAAGAAGAGTTCGCCCCGGGCGCGGTCGTGCCTCGGGAGGGCGAACCCCTCCCTTGGGGAGCCTGCCCTCCTCCCATCCCAGTGGCCCCACGGCCATTGTCCCAATCCCAATCACTCCCAGTCTCAACCAAGATCGATTGGCGTACCCATGTGCGGAAGGATTCACGAAGACGAAGTTCCAGGATCACGTGGAGTCACACAAGCCAATCCCCTCGATCTACGTGCGCAAGCGACCAGCCAACCAATCTAAGCTCGTATCCTTTATCTTCTCGCAGTCAAGATGAGTCAAACTGGGGCTAAAAATAACAAAATTTACAATTTTATAGAGGGTGGGGACCGCCCCCCCTCTCTCTCTACCCTGCTCCGCCTAAACCCCCAGGGGGGGGGGGGTTTAGGCAGACTAGCCTGCCCCCCAGGTTGGTCCACCTAAACCCCTGGTAGAAAGAAAAAAAATTACAAAAAAACCCAGCCTCCAGCCCTGGTCGCACCAACCCCCATGGGGTTTAGGCGGACCAGCCTGCCCCCCCCCCCCCCCCCCCGACTGGTCCGCCCAAACCCACTCCAAAACAAAAAAAGGTTTTTTTTAATCAAAAAAACTCCTCCATGGAGGGTTTAGGCGGACCAGCCCAAGGGGCTGGTCTGGTCCGCCTAAACCCTCCCTCCCCCACTCATTAAAAAAAAAAACCTTTTTTGGGGGTTTAGCCTGACCAAGTTCAACCCTTAACTTGGTCCGCCTAAACCCTCCTTGCCCCTTCACCTTCCCTTATAAAAACCCCCTAGGGGCTCATGAAGAAAAAAAGAAAAAAAGGAGAACAACCCTAAACCCCTCCCTTGGGGAGGGGTTTAGGCGGACCAGCCCAAAGTGTTGGTCTGGTCTGCCTAAACCCTCCCTCCCCCACTCATAAAATAAATAAAAAAACCTTTTTTGGGGGTTTAGCCGGACCAAGTTCAACCCTTAACTTGGTCAACCTAAACCCTCCATGCCCCTTCACCTTCCCTTATAAAAACCCCCTAGGGGCTCATGAAGAAAAAAAGAGAAAAAGGAGAACAACCCTCGACCTAACGGCTGCACCCTCTGACTTCCGCAGGCATCCAGCAAGGGTCGGGGACGCGAGGAGCTAAGTGCGCACACGAGTGGCTTGTTGATCGGCTTGTACACGCCGAGGGTATGCCATACGTACTCCCCTCATGCGGCGTCTAGCCATCGCACCCATGTCCATCCCCGTCACACGTAAGGTGTTATGACAACGGCGAACACACTCCGACATTTCTTGCCATTCGAACCTTTTTTTCCATAAAAGGAGAGTGCCCGGTACCGCCATGAGGGGCATACAATCGTAAAGGAGGATACTTGAGATACATCAAACTACCATATTTTCCTTCTCCGCTGTATCCCTACCTTCACCCCTATCATCGGCATAAAAACCCCCGCGACAGAGCTGTATAAAGGTAAGAAACCGAGCATCGCATATTTAAAACCCTTTAGTTATCCATGTTTCATTTTGAACAATTCTAAAGAAAATTTGGGGAAGTTTGCTGCCAGGTGTGATAGAGGTATATTTCTTGGATATTCTTCATCATCTAGAGCATATCGAGTATATAACCTACGTACTCTTGTGGTAGAAGAAAGCTCACATGTGATCATTGATGAATACACTTTAAGGTTATCTACTAAAGATAATCATTTTCTTGATGTAGTGCATGATGATAGAGAAGAAAAGAAAGACAAAGGAAAATAAGATGTGGATCAAGCGGAGTCGGGCAACAAAAATGATGAAGCTCCAACCCAAGATGAAGACTGATATGGATCTAGAGGGGGGATGAATAGATCTACCCCAAATCTTAAACCAATATTAAGCAGATAAAATGCAGAATTAAAAGTTGCTTAATCAGAACAGCCAATGTAGACACAGAATCACTAGAGTCACTGAATTAACAAAAGAATTAGTCTAGTGATATGAACAGAGAGAATGAGTAAATTCAATTAGACAGGTGAAACACAACAACAACAAAGTTAAATTCCAGAGAGATGGAGTGTGAAGAGGTACTTGGCAGAGGTAGAACACAAAGAGTGTCCTCACGCAAGATAAACCGCTTTTCAGATAAGCCTTACTTATCCTTCCGATAGTACTTTTTGATATACCTTCTCCACTCTCTAGAATACTCAATATATCAATCAAACGAAGCAAGATAACAACCAGATGTATAAATGCAGTGATCACAAACCATCAAGCATAGACATGCAATTTTTAGGTGGTTCGATCTCTTGCAGAGATCTACGTCCACCCCACACTTAAACCATGTATGGCTTCACTGCTGATACACAGCTTTTAATCCGCTGATCCACAGCTTTGGGAAAAACTTCCCAACACACGCTGAGCCTTACAGCTTAGGCTATCAGAGGAATCCTCCTCTACCGCTGGGGATTACAGCTTACCCACCGCTGACTCACAGCTTGCTATAACAAGAGTTTGAAATTGAAAAACAAAAGCAACAGAAAAACATTAAAACAATCTGTAGCTCTTACAAAGAGCAGATCGGCTATGGTATTATACCAATGAGCCGGAAACAATGACTTACAGAGATTCAGACTCACACCCTTCAGACGAATCTATGCTCTCCTCTCAAAGCTCTCTTAAATCTCTAAACTCTTTCTCTCTCGATTTTGCTAGAATGTCCTCTTGACTTGGCTACTGCTATTCTCTCTGAATATTCTCTTGTTGTTCGCTCGGTGTCTTCGTATCCTTCGACACTGGGTGATTTGCCACTTTTTATAATGCAGCAGATGATGGGCACATGGAAACCACATTTCTCGCCCAAAAGTTTGTTCAGATCTGATTTGAAAAGGCCACGTGGCAGCATCTTGATTGGGTTGCTTTCCACATGTCACGAACACAACTCTTCACCTTTTTCCTTGGATCACGTGCCTTTTATCCTGGTACATTAGTTGCTCGTGACTTAAAGTTCACAGGTAGTTGGGACACGCGTCAGGTGTTCTTACATGTCAATATAACGAACAAGGATATCAGTCATGTGTTATGGACTTAGACAATTCACAAGTCTATGTGTATATGCACAGACCATATAACATGACTTAAATGCGTGCATTTAATAAGAAGATGCATCGACCTCAATATGAACATGCACAGACCTCAGTATGAAACCAGACCACTAGCTTCGACCTTGAACACAAGACAATGCACAATAGCATCGACCTTATGCATAGGGCAAGGACTAGCATCGACTTTAGGTGCAGGAGACATGGTGCTTGCACCGACCTTTAATGCAGTGAACATGACGCTTGCACCGACCTTAAATTCTCAAAGACAAAGACTAGCATCAACTTTAGATGCAACCAGCTAAGTACTAGCACCAACGTTGTATGCAAGATACACAACTTGCATCGACCTTAGTTGTGCATGGAATGCTGCTAGCACCGACCTTACATGCAACTTGCACTGACCTTAGTATGCACTAAGTGCAACTAGCATAGACCTGAGTTCAGTTGGCACCGACCTCAGTAGCTAGCATCGCCTAGTATGTTTAAGGAACAACTAGAATCGACCTAAGTCATGCCTATAACCAATATGCGCTGACCTACACATGCATAAGGTAACAATGTGCACTGACCCTTATATGCATATGGCAAATGTGCATCGACCTTGGTATTGCACAAACAGAATGTGCACCGACCTTGGTCTTGTACAATCAGAATGTGCACCGACCTTGGTCTTGAACAAACAGAATGTGCACCACCTATATGACTTACTGAGGCATATGTGCACCGACCTGACTTACGCAGATACAGTAACTAGCACCGACCGATATGACTGACTGAGGCATATGCGCACCGACCTTGATATATGCAAACTGGTAGCTAGCACCGACCTGACTTACGCAGAGACAGTAACAAGCACCGACCTGACTATTCAAACAAGATGACTACCACCGACCTCAGTGAACCATGTCTGATGCATGCACCGACTATAGCTTAATTCAGTATGAAAGTGCAGAATTGTTTTATGCAAATGTCTAACATATAAGAGATTCATCAAAATACACAATATTACCATGGTCAAGATAAAGTTGCCAAAGTCAACTTCTATTGTCAATCAAGTCAACTCTACTGTTGCCAATCATTCAAAACACAATCAATACATAGTAGTCTCCACACTGCTGATCAACTCCAGAAGAGACCCAACAAAGACCTCCCCAGACAATGGACGTTCCACAAAGATCACCCACAAGACAACATCATAGGAGACGTGGAACAAGGCATGCAAACAAGGGCCTCAATCAGGGAAGTCGAAGAATTTGATAATCTTGCATTACTTTCCGATATTGAGCCCAAATCTGTAGATGAGGCATTAAATGATAATTTCTGGATCTTGGCTATGCAGAAGGAATTACTCCAATTTCAAAGGAATGAGGTGTGGTTTCTTGTGCCTAGACCTAAGAATCACCCAGTGATTGGAGCTAAGTGGGTTTTTTAAAACAAGCTTAGTGATCAAGGGGTGGTGATTAGGAATAATGCTCGGCTTGTAGCCAAAGGCTATAGTCAAGAATTATGAATTGATTTTGATGAATCATTTGCACCCGTGGTTAGGCTTGAAGCGGTTAGAATATTACTTGCTTTTGCATGCTCTATGTCACGCCCCGAGCGCGGTAGGAACCCGGTACGCGTGATGAGTTTATATCGATCATGTCAATCAGAGCAATAAGATTTTTGACATAAAGACAGAGTGCACAAAAGACATGGTAATATAATAACAACCATAATTAAATTCCATGATTTAACCACTTAACCATAGTAATGGTGCTTCAAATCCATGATATGATCATCTAAAATTAAATTACCAGGCTACAAGCCTTACAAACTTCCACAGGTAGACTTAAATAGCAAAATGGGTCCAATGACAAAGGACATATTAAAAGGACAAGATATGGCAGGACACGACTCGGCAATGGCTTGATAATCGAAAGCTCTACTCTATTTACTCGATCTCATTCCCATCCATATGGTTGTCGTTATCCGAGTTTGTAGCACCCCGGTATATTAATGAATAAAAATCTCGAGCAATTAATAAGAAATTCCTTAAGAAAATGGATAAGTAAAATTTTGACCATTTTATAAAAATCTGGAAAAATTATAATCTTATAGTGGATAGAATGTTGAGTAAAATTGTCTTCTATGATCAGCCCAAATAAAACTTTTAAATAAGCCAAATTAGCAGATTAAGACCCAAATCAACACTTAGCTCAACCGAACCTCAAAACACGAAATTAGAGCCCAATACTAAACCATTTAAGCTGAAATTGAATGCAAATGAAAGTTTAGGATTAAGAGATCATTTCCCCTCTTATTATTCTCCGAAACCCTAACCCTAGGAGGTGTATTTGGCGGCGCAAGGTGGCTGCAACCCTATCCGACGTGTTTCGCGCATGACTAAGTTGCGTGGACTTTATCTCCGCGATTAGAACTCTCCAGACGCTATAGAACCTATAAAAATGATCGCCTGCCACCCTAGAAGAGTTTATAAGCTGTGGCGGCCGAAGAGGAGCTCGATCAAGGGAGAATCGTGATGATCACCGGCGGTGATCCTAGCACGATCGACATCTCTCTTCCTCCTTCATCTTTTGATTTACGTAGGTGATAGCAAGCCAAACCCTATGTATTATATATGGATAGAAGCATCGTCCTATCTTCTTTCCATTGAATTAAAAAGCCCTAATTTTCATGTAGTATCCTGCGAAAATTTTAGGTTTTAGTGGAAGCATGTCATATCTAGGGTTAGCTATGTTCCACCTTGATTTAAGTAGGGATTTCAGGCACTAAACATTTAATTGATCATGCTATCCTGTATAAAATTTCGTGCTTGTTCCATTGATCATAAAAGCGCCAATTTTCATGCTATATATAGTGCGTATTTAGCTATTGTTCTCAACCCTAGCCAACCCCGCCGGAGACGGGCAGGGCAAAGGGGCAGCGAACTGTTTTGATATGAGCGGCCATTCGATAGACCGCACTTCAATATGAACAGCCAGACTATGACCGCCTATGTTAATTACATTATTACATTTTTTTTGAGACAAGTGGCTATGCCAGAACCGCCCAAATAGCCATCCAGCCATCCATAGACAGCTCATCTCCTGTCGGGGCCCTACCTGCAGGGCATGAACGGCCTGTGGAGAGACCGTAGAGGCCCTTGAAAGGTTCTCGACGAACCGTTCTTCTCCATAGAATTGTGTTGATTTTGAATTTAACATGTTTTATTGCTAGTTATTTAATCTTCATGGTAGGCTAGCAACCAACATATAAATGGAACATATGGAAGATGAGATTTTATAAATTGTTGGTTTACTTTCCATCATGACCTTGGTTTGTTCTTTCAACTAAGTTAATTATAAATATGAATGCATGAACCATGTTACTAGGATTGTTTGACAGTCATTCTACTCCAGTAGGATTGATTGACCGTTATACTGGTTTCCGATATTTTATTAGCCTCATTTCCTTGTAATGGTTGGGACTCTCCGCCGGATACTCCTTCCGTCGGACTAGGACCTTCATTACAGGATCTCCGTAAGCCCCCGTGAGCCTGGGATTCCCACTAGTACACCGGGCATGTTGTACCCCCAAGACCTGAACCTGTCACGTGATCGAACCGCTTGGGTTGCTGTGTTGTGAGCCACGACTCGATTTGGACCAACTGAGCCTTGAACGGCCGAAATCAGACCATTTACCTTAGTGGGCGGCCCATTAGAGACCGTGCATCCCTAGCTAAATGCCATTTCCTATTGGTCGATTAACCTTGTTCCATCTTCGACCAAATCATGTTTGATCGACCCAATAAGCCCTAGGCTGACCAGTGGATAGTGGGCTGGACCCTGGTTCAGGTCTACACCACTTATGGTAGCCTGGAGCCCATTTGGGTAGATTTCTAGTTTACTAAGTTAAGCCCAGTTGAACGGACTGATTAGGCCCGTTCATGTACTCGAGCGGATCTTATTGGACCGTTCATCCCTCGAGCGGCCCTATAAGGCCCGTTTATCTTGTTCATGGGCTTCAAGTCCTTCTGGCCATGTGCGGCCCATTATTGACCATCCTTGATAGTTGAAAGGCCCATTTCTGATCGTTCTTATAAGAGCGGCCCAGAATGGTCCATTTATCCTTGACTTCGTTGAGGCTGATCCTCAGCCCCGTTCTTTCTAGTACAGCCCAGATGAGACCGTGCATATCTTGAGCGGCCCAGTTTAGACCGCGTATCATCCAGAATTTGATTGTCATGTTTTTGATATTGAATCCAAGGACCTACTGGTTCTTGATAACTTGAACTTTCTGGGTAAAGTATCTCTTACTTATCCTTGGGGGTTCTCCGAGATAAGTTATACCTTGATATAATTGGCCATTTAACTTGATTAATGTCTAGACATAACTTGGGATCTTGGATCCATTAAATCAATGCCAACGCATCATAAGGGCCCAGTCTGGTCTTGGGAGGAGCGCCCGAAAAGTACTTGTGCCCCGGGGAGTTTGAATGACATGATACGGTATTGCACCGAGTGCATGACTAGCATGATGTCTATGACATAATCTTTTACTTAAATCTTTCTTGACTTGGTTAATTCTTGCTTGTTGGCCAATTTTCTGTTACATCATGATCTCACCTTCTTTTTATTATGTTACTTTGTCATCTCGTCATTTCATTTCAATTTTTTTTCGCACATATAAATGCAATTAATTGGTTAATTACCTAAACTTGCCTGTTATTACCTACGGAGCGTTTGCTCACCCAGTTGTTTCCCCTCTTCCAGATAGCTCAGGTGAGGACTCGCAAACTGATGGGGATGGAACATAGTAAAGCCTGGAGCGAACCAATTAGAAAATTTTGCTGAGTCATTCGTAGAGTCTTCAATCAAATTGTGGTTCAGAATGTTGTTAGTAACGTTGTAATAAAGTTGGAGGTTGTAACTTTGAATTAGTTGAATGTCATATTAGGGGTTTCATTAAAGTTCTTTGGATCGGTATTGATGTAAAAACTTGATTTTTGATGAATTAGTAATTATTAGATTGGTAGTATCCTTCGGTTTTGTGGTGAATGTTCGATTCTGTAGCGCAGGTCATAGCATGTCTGTAAATCAACATATTAATCTTAACTCTTTCTACCATCGGTCCCGATATTCCTCGTCGGGGCGTGACAGTTTGGTGGTATCAGAGCCTAGGTTTCTAATATTCCTAGGTTTTCTAAGTTCTAGGGTTCTAAGTGATGTCGTAGAACCTATAACCTTGTTATAAGTCTGAGGACCCAACCTAGTGAGATTTGGGTAGAGACTTGGGTTGAGTTAATAATCTAATTCAAAAACTATCCCTTCTAAATGATCCTAAAATAATTTACTCAACGTGTAGGATGTTCCGATGGCAGCGGAGCGCGCGCAGTGGCGAGATATGCAATGAACGGTTCAAGGACTTACTCGGGCCTTGCAGCAAGTGGCCCAAGGAGGAGCAACGAACCACAGAGCTGGTGATCTTCACCTGAACTTCCATGGGATGAATCCCCCACGATTTGGAGGCTCGACCGATCCCGACGAAGCTGAGCACTGGCTGAAAGAGATGGAAAGGATTTTCGAAGTGATGCAGTGTAGCGATCAGGAGCGTGTTCTTTTAACGACCTTCCAGCTGGAGCGTGATGCAAGAGCATGGTGCGATGTAGTGAAGGCTACCCTTGGAGATAGATAAGTTTCATGGAAGGAGTTCGAGGAACCCTTTAATGGCAAATATTTTTCTGATAGAGTGCAAGAAAAAAAAGCAGCGGAATTTGCTGCTCTGAAGCAGTGAAATCTTTCTGTAGCCGAGTACGAAGCTCTGTTTTGTAGGCTATCTTGTTATGCCACTCACTTGATATCTACAGAGAAGATGAAGGCTAAGCGTTTTCTCAACGGGCTAAAGTTGTTGTATATCAACCAGTTAGCGCTAATGGAAATTCAAACTTATGTGGAGATGGTAAGAAATGCTCAAGTCTTGGAAGACACCTTAGAGATGACGGAGAGGATTCGTGGGAAGAATCCTACGAAGGAACAAGCTACTGGATCCGGGAACTTTAAACCCGGCAATGGTAAGAAAAGGCCCAATGGTGGGTCTAGTTCGTGGAAGGGCAAGATGCCGAAGAATGAAGATAAGAAGCCTGGCCCGATTATGCCATTTAAGGGCGTATGCAAGTATTGTGACCGTCCAGATCACAGGATGGAGGAATGCTGGTGCAAGTTGGGCACCTGTCTGCGCTGTGGAAGCATGGACCATCGCATTCCAGAGTGTCCCCTCCTGTCAGATCAAGCTACTCCGACCAAGCCATAAGGAAACAGGAAGCAACAGGGCAAGCTCCAAGCCCTATAGGAAGATGATGCCGGAGCCACCGAGGAGGGTGGACTCATTAAAGGTACTTTTATTATACATGATAAGCCAGCATTCGTTCTCTTTGATACCGGTGCCACTCATTCTTTTGTTTCTCGGAAATTTGCTAAGTCTTTAGCTGTGAAGCCAGTCTTGATGAATTCTCCATTAGAAATTTCAACCCCTATTGGATCTAGTTCACCAATTAAGTATTTCTATCCTTCTAGTATGGTTATTATTAATGAACAGAACTTGCCAGCTGATTTAGTTTGCATGGATATGAAAGATTATGATGTAATTTTAGGAGCGGATTGGTTAGCTAAGTATGAGGCCAATATTCATTGCAGTTCTATTTCTGTGTCTTTTTCTAGACACCCTGGACTTTCTTTTATAGGGGTTAGGCACCATAAGTCTGTGCCACTTATTTCGGCCCTTCGAGCTGATAAGTTGATGAGGAGAGGATGTCAGGATTTTCTAGCCTTTGTTTATGTGACCCTTGAGAGGAAGATTGAGATTAAGGATATTCCTGTCGTTCGAGATTTTCCAGTTGTCTTTCCTGAGGAATTGCCAAGACTTTCGCCTGACAGAGAGGTTATCTTTTCTATTGATCTAATTCCGGGCGCGACCGCCATTTCTAAAGCTCCGTATCGTATGTCCCTTGCGGAGCTGAGGGAATTGAAGCGACAATTGATGGAATTTCTTGAGAAAGGGTTCGATTCATTCGTCCGAGTACATCCCGATGGGGAGCTCTAGTGTTGTTTGTCCGGAAGAAAGATGGCTCGATGAGATTATGTATCGATTATCGACAATTGAACCATCTTACTATCAAGAGCAAGTACCCATTGTCGAGGATTGACGAGCTGTTTGATCAGATAGCAGGAGCTCAATATTTTTCTAAGATTGATCTTCGATCAGGATACAATCAGTTGCGGATCAAAGATGAGGATATTTATAAAACAGCTTTCCGTAGCAGGTATGGGCATTTTGAATTCGTAGTAATGCCTTTTGGACTACCCAATGCACTTGCAGCTTTCATGCAGTTGATGAACAACATGTTCGGGCCCTACCTTGATCAATGGGTAGTGGTGTTTATTGATGACATTTTGATATATTCTAAGAGTGAGAAGGAGCATGCTGAACATCTAAGGATGACATTGCAAATATTGAGAGATCATCAGCTATACACCAAGTTTAGTAAGTGTGAATTCTGGCTGCAAGAGGTGTCCTTTCTAGGGCATATTATTTCGAAAGAAGGTATTTCTGTTGACCCTTCGAGGTAAAGGCAGTGAAGAATTGGGATAGGCCTACTAATGTAACTAAAGTTAGAAGTTTCCTAGGCCTAGCAGGTTATTACCGAAGGTTTATTAAGGATTTCTCCAAGATTGCGGTGCCCTTAACAAGATTAACCCACAAGGAGAATAAATTTGATTGGTCAGGGGATTACGAGCGAAGCTTTCAGACCTTGAAGGAGTGTTTAACTACTACCCCTGTTTTGGCCTTACCATCCGGAGAAGGAAGTTTTATGGTATACATGGATGCTTCAGGTATTGGCCTAGGTTGTGTGCTTATGCAGCACGGGAAGGTAATAGCTTATTCCTCTAGGTAGTTAAGAAAGCATGAAGAAAATTATCATGTTCATGATTTGGAACTTGCAACGGTAGTTTTTGCCTTGAAGATTTGGAGGCACTATTTGTATGGAGAGACATTCACGGTGTTTTCAGATCAGAAGGGCTTGAAGTATTTGTTCTCTCAAAAGGAACTTAATATGAGACAGAGGAGATGGCTTGAGTATTTGAAAGACTTTGACTTCTCCATAGAGTATCATCTTGGAAAGGGGAATGTGGTGGCTGATGCCTTAAGCCGCAAGCCAATAGCTAAGTTGTCGTATCTCATGTTGCAAGAATGGAGACTATTGGAGCAGTTAGCTAGTTTGGATCTCAATGTTGACAAGGACCGGGTTACGATTGCTCAGATTCAACTTAAACCAGAATCTTGATAGAAATCAAGTCCTTGCAAGACAATGACCCAGAGTTGGTAGAGATCAAGGAGAGTTTGAGTAGCAGACCTGATTTCATGATAGGTGATGATGGCAGATTATTGTTTCAGGGAAGGACCTGTGTACCTGATGTAGCTGAAATAAAGAACAAGGTTTTAGAAGAAGCTCATAGATCCAGATACACTATTCATCCTGAAGGTATTAAGATGTTTAAGGACTTGAAAAGATCCTTTTGGTGGCTGAATATGAAAAGGGAAATTGCAGAATTTGTGAGTAGATGCTTGGTGTGTCAGCAAGTCAAGGCTGAGCATTTCAAACCTGCGGGGAAATTAAAACCCCTTGATATACCTCAATGGAAGTGGGAGAGCATTGGTATGGATTTTATCATGGGTCTACCTAGGACTCGTGGTGGATTTGACGCAATATGGGTGATTGTTGATAGATTGACTAAGTCTGCTCATTTCTTATCCATTAAGTCTAAATGGACAGTTGACGTCTTGGCGGCTCTGTATATGAAGGAAATTGTAAGACTTCATAGAATACCAGTCAGTATTGTGTCTGATAGAGACCGCAGGTTCACTTCGCATTTTTGGAAAGGATTACAAGAATCTTTGGGTACCCGTCTGAATTTCAGCACGGCTTTTCATCCTCAAACAGATGGACAGACTGAAAGAACCAACCAGATAGTGGAAGATATGCTTAGAGCCTGCATAATTGATTTTGGAGGTTTTTGGAGTGATCACTTGGCTTTGATTGAATTCACCTACAATAACAGTTACCAGTCCAGCATTCAAATGGCTCTATTTGAAGCTTTGTATGGAAGAAGCTGCCGATCTCCATTATGTTGGGATGAGGTAGGTGAGAAGTAATGGCTGGGACAAGATCTTATTTCTAAATCATCCAAGAATATCCGTATTATCAGAGACCGGTTACAAGTAGCACAATCAAGACAAAAGAGCTATGCTGACAACAGAAGGAGAGCCTTAGAATTTCAAGTCGGTGAGCATGTGTTTTTGAAGGTTTCTCCCATGAGAGGAATCCAAAGGTTTGGCATTCAAGGCAAGCTGAGTCCAAGATATGTTAGTCCATTCGAGATTCTGGAAAGAGTGGGGGAGGTTACTTACCGTTTAGCATTACCACCTTAGTTATCAAGAGTACACAATGTCTTTTATGTGTCAATACTGCGAAAATATGTGTATGACCCCACTCACATCATTCAGTATGTGGATCTAGAATTGAAGGAAGATTTGACTTATGAAGAAAAACCTATCAAGATTATGGATCGTAAGCAGCAACAACTCATGAATCGTTCCATACCTATGGTTAAAGTTTTTGGAGTCGGCGTGGAACTGAAGAAGCTACTTGGGAGTCAGAAGATACCATGCGGAAGCAGTATCCTGACTTATTCTAGGTGAGCTATCTCACTCCCCATTTTTATTAAGTGCAGTGAATTTGGAGGACCAAATTCTTTAAAGTGGGGGAGGGTGTAGCAGCCCGGTATATTAATGAATAAAAATCTCGAGCAATTAATAAGAAATTCCTTAAGAAAAAGGATAAGTAAAATTTTGACCATTTTATAAAAATCTGGAAAAATTATAATCTTATAGTGGATCAAACGTTGAGTAAAATTGTCTTCTATGACCAGCTCAAATAAAACTCTTAAATAAGCCGAATTAGCAGATTAAGGCCCAAATCACCACTTAGCTCAAACGGACCTCAAAGCATGAAATTAGAGCCCAATACTAAACCATTTAAGCTGAAACTGGATGCAAATGAAAGGTTAGGATTAAGAGATAATTTCCCCTCTTATTATTCTCTGAAACCCTAACCCTAGGAGGTGTATTTGGTGGCGCAAGGTGACTGCAACCCTATCCGGCGCATTTCACGCTTGACTAAGTTGTGGACTCTATCTCCACGATTAGAACTCTCCAGACCCTATAGAACCTATAAAAATGATCGCCTGCCACCCTAGAAGAGTTTAGAAGTTGTGGCTGTCGGAGAGGAGCTCTATCGAGGGAGAATTGTGGCGATCACCGACGGTGTTCCTAGCACGATCGACATCCCTCTTCCTTCTTCATCTTTCAATTTAGGTAGGTGATAGCAAGCCAAACCGTAAGTATTATATATGGATAGAAGCATCGTCCTATCCTCTTTCCATTGAACTAAAAAGCCCTAATTTTCATGTAGTATCATGCGAAAATTTCAGGTTTTAGTGGAAGCATGTCATATCTAGGGTTAGCTATGTTCCACCTTGATTTAAGTAGGGATTTTAGGCACTAAACATTTAATTGACCATGCTATCTTGTATAAAATTTTGTGCTTGTTCCATTGATCATAAAGCCCCAATTTTCTTGCTATATATAGTGCGTATTAAGCTATTATTCCCAACCCTACCCAACCCCGCCGGAGACGGACAAGGTGAACGGGCAATGAACTGTTCTGATATGAGCGGCCATTCGATAGACCGCACGTCTATATGAATGGCCAGACTATGACCGCCTGTGTTATTTGCGTTATTACATTTTTTTGAGACAAGCGGCTATGTCAGAACCGCCGAACGAGCCATGCGGCCATCCATAGACTGCTCATCTCCTGTCGGGCCCCTGCCTGCAGAGCATGAACGACCTGTGGAGAGACCGCAGAGGCCCTTGAAAGGTTCTGGATGAACCGTTCTTCCCCACAGAATTGTGTTGATTTCAAATTTAGCATGTTTTATCTCTAGTTATTTAATCTTCATGGTAGGCTAGCAACCAACATATAAATGGAACTTTTAGAAGATGAGATTTTATAAATTGCTGGTTTACTTTCCATCATGACCTTGGTTTGTTCTTTCAACTAAGTTAATTTCAAATATGAATGCATGAACGATGTTAGTAGGATTGTTTGACAGTCATTCTACTCCGGTAGGATTGACTGACCGCTATACTAGTTTCCAATGTTTTATTAGCCTCATTTCCTTGTAATGGTTGGGACTCTCTGCCGGATACTCCTTCAGTCGGACTAGCACCTTCATTACATGACCTCTGTAAGCCCCAGCGAGCCTGGGATTCCCACTAGGATGTCAGGCAGGTTGTACCACCAAGACCTGAACCTGTCACGTGATTGAACCGATTGGATTGTTGTGTTGTGAGCCACGGCTCGATTTGGACCAATTGAGCCTTGAACGGTCGGAATCAGACCGTTTACCTTAGTGGGCGGCCCATTAGAGACCGTGCATCCCTGGCTAAATGCCATTTCCTGTTGGTCGATTAACCTTGTTCCATCTTCGACCAAATCATGTTTGATTGACCCAATAAGCCCTAGGCTGACCAGTGGATAGTGGGTTGGACCCTGGTTCAGTTCTGCGCCACTTATGGCAGGCCGGAGCCCATTTGGGTAGATTTCTAGTTTACTAAGTTAAGCCCAGTTGAACGGACTGATTAGGCCCGTTCATGTACTCGAGCGGATCTTATTGGACCGTTCATCCCTCGAGCGGCCATATAAGGCCCGTTTATCTTGTTCTTGGGCTTCAAGTCTTTCTGGCCATGTACGGCCCATTATTGACCATCCTTGATAGTTGAAAGGCCCATTTCTGACCGTTCTTATAAGAGCGGCTCAGAATGGTCCGTTTATCCTTGACTTCGTTGAGGCTGATCCTAAGCCCAGTTTTTTCTAGTACGGCCCAAATGAGACCGTGCATATCTTGAGCAGCCCAGTTTAGACCGCGTATCATCCAGAATTTGATTTCCGTGTTTTTGATATTGTATCCAAGGACCTGCTGGTTCTTGATAACTTGAACTTTCTGGGTAAAGTATCTCTTCAACTTATCCTTGGGGGTTCTCCGAGATAAGTTATACCTTGATATAATTGGCCATTTAACTTGATTAATGTCTAGACATAACTTGGGATCTTGGATCCATTAAATCAATGCCAACGCATCATAAGGGCCCGGTCTGGTCCTGGGAGGAGCGTCCGAAAAGTACTTGTGCTCCGGGGAGTTTGAATGACATGGTGAGGCATTGCACCGAGTGCATGACTAGCGTGATGTCTACGACATAATCTTTTACTTAAATCTTTCTTGACTTGCTTAATTCTTGCTTGTTGGCCAATTTCCAGTTACATCATGATCTCGCCTTCTTTTTATTATGTTACTTTGTCATATCGTCATTTCATTTCATTTTTTTTCACACATATAAATGCAGTTAATTGGTTAATTACTTAAACTTGCCTGTTATTACCTACGGAGCGTTCGCTCACCTAGTTGTTTCCCCTCTTCTAGGTAGCTCAGGTGAGGACTCGCAAACTGATGGGGACAGAACAGAGTGAAGCCTGGAGTGAACCAGTTAGAAGACTTTGTAGAGTCGTTCGTAGAGTCTTCAGTCAAATTGTGGTTTAGAATGTTGTTAGTAACGTTGTAATAAAGTTGGAGGATGTAACTTTGACTAAGTTGAATGTCGTATTAGAGGTTTTATTAAAGTTCTTTGGATTGGTATTGATGTAAAAACTTGATTTTTGATGAATTAGTAATTATTAGATTGGTAGTATCCTCTAGTTTTATGGTGAATGTTCGATTCTCTATCGCAGGTCATAGCATGTCTGTAAATCAACATATTAATCTTAACTTTTTCTACTACCGGTCCCAATATTCCACGTCGGGGCGTGACAGAGTTACCTGAAAAATGTTGGAATGAAACGGGGTGAGCGAACACTCAGTAGGAATTATATCTCCAGATCTAGCAGTCTTTATGTAATTACATGTTGCGTGCAATGGAGGTATAGCTATGCATGATGGACGAGCAAGATATCAAGAACTTTAGAAAAGAACATCGCATGATTTCAAGGTAACAATAAGGTACTATCAAGTGTTTGCACAATTTTCTAGGAAAGTAAGAACTAATGTTCAAGCATGTAATATCAAGTACGTTTAACTATAATTGGCTATTTCAATCACGCAAGTACTCGCCCATTCCGGGCCACGCAAGTCAAGTCAAGCACGTAATTAATGTCAAGTATTGTCACGAGAGTGTGAGTGGAATGCCTTATATCTAGAACGACAAGTACTTTGGTGCAATGCCACACCATGATCAATATAACTCCCATGGGCACAAGTACTTTCGGGTCCTCCTCCCAGGACCAGATCGGGCCCCATTAACGCCAGCATTGAGTCATGTATTTATTCGACATCCACTCTAGTTTATAGCCAATATATATAGAATTCCAAAGGACTTAACCATTGTAGGAACGTAAGGTAGATCTCATGAAATAGAGTTCAAGGACAGATTATCATGTAGGGATAAACTGTGACTAAACCACATAATACGCACGATATATCAGAAATCTGGGTGGAATTGGTGCCTCTAGGGCTGCCACAGATTACATAATTGGTGCCCTTCCGGCAGCCATAAATTTCAAAAATTGCACTCTTACTGAGGGGCCCTCATTCTGTGAACAGGACAGGGACAGAGGAATTGGCGCCGAAGACAGAGGCGCCCATTCAATTGGTGACTTCTGCAAGGGTCACCCATTCCAGAAGTATAGGAACAACAAGCTCACATATGCCAAATAACACAATGTGAGGGCTATACTACCATGTTTCTTTAGAGTGACATGACATTCAAGGGGATCATGGGTTTTAATGGTACAACCTGCTCGGCTGCCTTGAGGGAATCTAAGGCTAGCGTAGACTTACGGAGGTCCCAATGATGAAAATGCCAGTCTGAAGGAAGAAATATCCCGCGGAGGGCTCAAACATCACCGAGAGTTGAGGGGTATGCGTGAAACGTCTTGAAACGTGGGACTGTATCTATGGACAGAGATATCAGTGCCAAGAACCAGCGGTGTGGGCTTGAAAACTCAGGGGAAAACTGTGAGACAGGTAATTGGCACCCAGACAGGTGCCATTCATTCAAGAATTGGCGCCCAGATGGGTGCCATTATTTTAAGAATTGGCACCCATAAGGGTGCCATTATTTCAAGAATTGGCGCCCAGAAGGGTGCCATTATTTTAGGAATTTGTGACGGTTCACAGGGGCGCCCAATCCTCAATTCCCATTAATTATTTAAATCCTAAAAATTTGCACCCTGAGAATTGACGCCCTCTTATAGAGGCTTCAATTTATAAAATGGCGCCCTCGATAGGGGTGCCCATTATTTTGGGTGATGCTACGCATCAAGCAGGTACGTTATTAGATACAAAGCACTATTCACAATTTTTGATATTCATAGACTCAAGAAATAATGACATGGATAGATAGAGAAAATTATCCGGATTTCAGGAACATGCCCATGCAAGAATTTTAGAGTCCCATTTTATAGATATGATTTTCTAAACATGGTGATTATTAAATTACAGAAAAAAGAATTGGCGCCCGCGCATGCAATCACCCATTAATGGGCGCCTGTTCTCTGGCCGCCCATTCAAGAATGGGCACCCAGAGACTGGTCGCCTATTAATTGATGGCATCTTGTTGGGCGCCATTTAGAAACATGCATCAGATCTATGAAAAACCAATGTAACAAGCTATATAATGTGGAAGATGGATTTATACTAGTGCTACTCATGCATGCTACCCTATATTAGCTACGAGTTGGGCCTAATATTGAGAACACCTACTTTTTTGGAGTGATTAACGAGGTACAGGAAGGAAAGGAAGAAAAAAGAGGAAGTAGTGGCCTCCTCACGTAGTAGCAGGAAGAAGACAAGCCATTCACGTTCTCTTCAGCAAGGCTTCTATAGCAAGAAGGAGAACGCATGAAGAAGATGCCCTTCACGTCTTCTTAACGTTCGTGGGAGGAATAAAAGAAGAAAGATCCTTCTCTTCTGTAGATGGAGACGAGTACAGCAGCAAGATGTCGGCAGTAAAGAATAATTATAGGGAAAGAGAACCCTAAGGGGTCCATTGCCAGCGAAGGTCTTAAAACATTGTTGTTCGTGTTTCAAACCCCATCCAAAATAACAATGTTTCTCTGTTAGGAGATGGCGCCCAAGACAAGGGCGCCCATTAAACTGCGCCCTTATAAGGGGGCGCCCATTCAATTGGTTTGACCAGTTAACGGAATTTGCGCCCTTGAAAGGGGGCACCCATTCCTTTTGTTTCAGGAGAACTCTACACTTTCCAGCCTTCAAGGAATTAGCGCCCAGCAAAGGGGCGCCTATTAAACTGCGCCCTTATAAGGGGGCGCCCATTAAGGAATTGGTGCCCAAGATAGGGGCACCCATTCCGACCGGTCAATGGAATTGGCGCCCTTGTATCGGGCGCCCATTCCTTTTGTTTGGAAAAAGACAACTTATACACGTGTTCTCTATGTGTTGGTCTTTAAGTGATGTTGGGCCTCTTATACACACACACACACACACACACACACACACACACACACACACACACACACACACACACACATATATATATATATAGTTAGTTAGTTAGTTAGTTAGTGGTGGTGTAAAAGTGGCCCTCATCAAGTATAGGGCTATGATATTTCTTTTTATTTGACCTTTTATTTATTTATGAAAAGGTCGATTTCTCTATTATTTTTATCCGAGGTGCTACACTCTAGGAATATAAAACACTTTCAAATGGACGTTAAAAGTGCATTTTTGAATGGTGTAGTGAAAGAAGATGTCTATGTTGAGCAGTCATTGGGATTTGAAGATGAGAAGCACCCGTACCATGTATATAAACTTGACAAAGCATTATATGGTCTGAAGTAAGTCCCCCGTGCGTGGTATGAAAGGTTAAGTACATTCCTTTCAGAAAATGGCTTCAAAAGATGTAACATCGATCAAACCCTTTTCATTAAGAGTGATAATGAACATATGCTTCTTGTACAGGTATATGTTGATGACATTATCTTTGGAGACACTTGTGATTCATTAAATGATGAGTTTGTTAAATTGATGCAGGGGGAGTTTGAGATGAGTTTGATGGGGGAGTTAACCTTCTTTTTGGGTTTGCAGGTGAAGTAGCTACGGGATGGAATCTTTATAAATCAAAAGAAGTACACAAAGGAGCTTATCAAGAAATTCAAATTCGACAATGCGAAGCCACAAAAGACACTGATGTCAACAAATGTCAAATTGAAGAATGATGATCAAGATAAGTCTGTCGATCAGAAACTCTTTCGTGGAATGATTGGTTCTTTGTTGTACTCGACTGCTAGTAGGCCGTATATTATGTTTAGTGTTTACATGTGTGCTAGATTTCAATCCGATCTGAAATATTCACACATGTTAACAGTCAAAAGAATTTTTAAATATTTGTTTGGCACATCGGATCTTGGTCTTTGGTTTCCTCATAGTTGCAATTTTGATTTAGTAGCTTACACTAATTCTGATTATGCTGGGTGTTTAGGGGATCGTAAGGGCACGAGCGGGTATTGTCAATTTCATGGAGGTTGCATGGTCTCATGGGCCTCTACGAAACAAAACACAATGGCATTGTCAACTATCGAAGCCGAATACATGGCGGCAGGTAGTTGTGCAGCCCAAGTGCTATGGATCCAACAATAGTTAGTTTATTTTGGTATTACCTTGAATAACACACCCATTCTTTGTGCTAGCATCTCTGCCATTAACATTTCTAAAAATCCAGTTTTGCATTCTCGCACAAAGCACATAGAGATTCGACACCGCTTTTGCGAGATCATGTGAGTAAGGGTCATTTTGAGCTTATATAAGTAAATATTGAAAACCAACTTGCAGATATTTTTACAAAACCCTTCTCTGTTGAAAATTTCAAAAGAATAAGAAGAGAACTAGGAATTTGCTGTTTGAATGAGTAATTGCACATATTAGGCTTAAATAAACACTTTTGCTTATTTTGCAAATAACATGTCAGATTTGGATCTATTCAACTTCATGGTTAAGATTACATATATTTTTGCATACTAGTGAATAGGAGTCTTCATCATCTTTTCATTCACTTGCATATGCAATTAAATACTTGACATACTTACTTGCTTGAATGCCAGGATTCTTCGGTATCTCAAATCTTGAGTTGTGGAAGGGTGGATTAAGTCCATCTGGAAACACTCTCGATGCGTGAGTTGGGTCTTTAGACCTTCACCTCCGCCATGTACCGGAAATCATATTGCATGAATTTACTTTTAAATCATTGCATGACTGCATGTATATATTCTAGAAAACTTTTTCTTGAAAAACTTCTAAGACCTCCCCTCCTTGCTAGATAAAATACAGTGATTTTGATCATTTGTGAAGAGTGACATATACAAAGGAAGAGGATTTGTTTCCAAATGTGCATACATTTAGGGGGAGTCATAACTATGTTTTGGCAAATTCATTTTCAACATCCAAAGCAATTACCCACACACCTTGCACAAAATGATGCATATGACTTTAATCGGTAAGGATTTCAAAATTTCTTCTCAACCCTTTAAGAATAAATTTTTACATAGAAATTAAGAGTAATCATGAGAAAAAAGTTACCTACCTCACAAAATTTTAAATAAGTGGAATGTGGAACTAAGTAGCCAGGAATCCCCACTGAAATAAAAGAGAAAACTCACGTCGAAAGGTGAAACAAAAATCTACAATGCGTGATGAATCCTAATAGCCGGGAATCCCCGTTGAGACATATGAGGTGACTCGCGCCGAACAGTGATATCCAATAAAAGAAATAAAAAAAGGGTGGTGCAAAGCTACCGAAAGTCGAGGATCTAAATGGAATTGTAGAAAGGAAATAACCCTCTTGTGTTCTTTAGAAATTCTGACTATATCCATATATCTTTGAAGTTCATTGCTCATTGCCTCACATTTCACTCACGGGTATTATTGTGATGAGTGTATATCTTGAATTTGTTCTTATCATGGTTTATGCAGTGCCTTTAGCATATGCATGCACTACCTTTTTTGATTATGCTTCATGTGACATAATTTGATTTTCAACCTACTGTTCACTTGCTATCCTTTTACCCCGTTAAGGGGGAGTTATAGATATTTTCATGCTTGCTTGTCTCTTGCTTCCATGAATAATTTGGAGAATTTCATACTCATTCATACATGTTCATATCAGATTTTAATAACCCTATTGTCAATCGATTTTTTGTTGATGACAAAGGAGGAGAAAAAGTGCATATCATGTTCATATCAGTTTGGATGTTTTTGCGTAAAAGTGCATAGTTTGGTTCATAGAGTATATACTCTAGAAACTTCATAGTTTTGTCACATGTCCATAATTTTATATATGTTCATGGTTTTAATTCACAGTTTCATGCATGTTCATGGTTTTAACCTTGTTCAATAAAATTTTCTTGGTATTCATGCACACACATGTGATGCGGGACGGACACGCGACCTGGGACTCTAGCTCACGATTGTCCCTATGCGAGGGAAGATGTGGACCGTGCGCGGTTGAGAAACCGGTAGTGAGTCTCGGGTATCGGCCTTTCCGTGTGAACTCGGATTGAGTCACGGGACGGTACACTCACTCACTCTCGCAACGATGATAACAATATATCAAGCTAGGAACCTACACTCGCAGTGGCATTCAAATATATACGAATTCAACAAAATGTAATAAGAGAGAGGGGGCGAGTTTACCACCATGCTCCGGGCGTGGGGAAGACGATCCCGGCCAAGACAGTAACTCCCGGTTAAACAATTATTACAATAATTACAGAAATGGTTTCTACTGCCCACTCCACGCAGGGAGGTAACGGGCTACAAATGGGGCCCGGGAGGACCGAACTTGGGTTGACGGGCAGCGTTTTGATGTAGCTTCAGCAGCACGCGTATTCATGAACGTGGGGCCCACGTGCTCATCGGCAGGTCCGAGTGGGCCCGGAGTAGTACCGCTGTGACGTTGGCTCCTGGATAGGCGCTCCCTGGGACGACGGCACGCCGGTTTGCCTCGCGGAAAGCGAGTCGGCTCCGGTCTTCACTGGTTGACCTTGCTGTCCACAGATCTGAAGCTGCTATTTTACAGCGCGCGACCCGGTGAGATCTATTGCTGCGATCACTCCCGATGTCGGATCGATGCACAAGAAATACCGTTCGAAAGCTCTTTCAAAATACCTCGATCTATGGCTAGAGAAAGAATTTGGAATTTCTTGGATCTGGCCTTGATCGATTTTACAAGCTGTTGTTGGACAGAACTTGAAATCTCAGGATAGAACTAAATTTTCCTGAGAGTTGGCATTGACCATGCCTCAAACCTCAGATATGGAACTTGGACTCTTCATGAAAATTGTATAGGTGGAAACAAGAAAGACGGAGATAATTTTTATTTGACTTTTGGTGGAGGTTTCGATTTTCTGATGATTTTATACTGACTGGGGGTCGGATCTGGACAGAATAGGACAGAACAGAATTGGGAGAAGACAATAATTTTAAAAAATATAAAAAGGACTCCAGAAATTCTAAGAAAATTCGTGAATGATGGGGTTGGTGGACAGAACTCCCAATAAAATTGGTGACCCAAGAAAATAAGGGAAAGGCGGTCGAAACTTGGAAACACAGGGTTGCTGTGACAGGATCTGAACAGAAGATAGAACTGAAATACTGAGGGACACGAAAATGGAAAAATACTTAACGATGGGTAAATGACTGTATTTTTTTGTGGAGGCTGTGGTGGACGTGGATGACTCACCCTCCAAGTTTGGACCTGATCTGAGCTCCTGATGGAGAGCTAAAATTCTAGCTTTGAGGATCTATCCTGATGTAGACAGAACTCTGATGTTGATGACGGCGGCGCGATGGCAGTGCGATGGCGACGGCGGTGACATCAGAAACAGAATTCAGAGGATCAAAGGACAAGGTAGAATGGGTCTCACACCCTAGAAGGCTGGAGGAAGAAGAAGAACCAGAGGGAGAGAGGAGAGAGGGGCGCACCCTCCAAGGGGATTCCAACCAAAATTCACTCAATTTTCATTCATTAATTCTAATAAAATGTGAATTACAAGCTATTTATAAGAAATGGAAAAAGACTCTAAATAACCCTAGATCTAGAATTGGGAGGGGTAAAAGAGGGAGTTCAATCTTTTTCTCCCATGTGGTTTGGAACCACAATTAAATACATTAAGGGGGGGGGGGGGGGGCCTTGACCAAGCTAGCTTCTAATGTGGACTTTGAATTCCACTTGTCCCCCTTTGAAAGTCCAAGCATCTAGAAGCCACCTAGGATGGTTGACCAGCCCCACATGGACCCAAATGGCTTAGGTGGACCAATGGGGAAGGAGTGAGGGCCCCCTTACTGGACCTACTAACATTTTGCATAAAAACCCAAATAATCCTAGGGAATGACACATTAGCTTATAAAGCCTTACAATTGCACATATGCTTTCGCAAAGATATAAAAAAAACTAAAGGACATAAATGCAAATTAAAATGTCAGTGCTCTTGCTTTGATGTCCCCATCAATTCTCCCCGGGTGGGAAGAACTCGACCCCGTCGAGTAAGGGGTGCGACTGCTCGAGTAGCTCCGGCGGATGCATCACCGAACCTGGAAGCGCGGAGTACGCTCCACTCCAAGTAATCGACACCTGCTCATCCCGTATAGATTCGATATGCACACGCTACTGGGAGGAGGCTAGAGGTGGACACTCCGGGGTGGGGTCACTCTCAAATGAAGGAAGCGGCTTAAAGGCTCACTAGGAATCACCGCTTGTCCCTTATGTGACTAGATTCGATATGAAGTAGAATCGATCCCAAAGTCCGACAAGTCTCATACTCGAAAGGGACTAACAACGTGAGCGTACAAACCAACTCAACTCGATGTATGCACAGACACACAATGCACTCGACAAACAAACCGAATGAAACAAAGACTCACACATGACCCTAAACAAACCTAATGTTAGTCTGACCTACGCATAGGCGATGGTGGACCAGGACACCCGAATATGTGCCATGCATGTATTTGACGTAACCGAAGGTTGACGTCATGGGGAATTCTTAGACAACCTACGATGCACCAATCATGGACATTGGGCTTGGATGTGGGAAGTCCGGGAGGTTCGGGTGGTTTAGGTGGGCCGGGGGAACCAAAGTCTTCATTACCCCCAAATGATGGTTCGGACCTATTGCTATGTGAAGGTTGCTTGGCCCGAGTGGAAAAGGTGTGATAGTGAACTCCGTGAAAAAAGTGGAGTGAAGATGATAGCTCGGGTGATTCACTAGTAAAGGGGTCAAAAGGGTCAAAGAAGGTATGACCCCGAGAGATGGGTTCCAACATGACATGGTCCCAAGTTTGAAAATCATAGTCACCGTCATACATTATGATCGGTGGGACGACGGTCATGTGTAGAAAATAAGATTCCTCCCTCGGGCAAAAGGGTATGAAGTCGGGCTCGGCCGACATGGGGAGGAATAAGAGAATCTCCGTGGTGACACAACCCACGGTGCACACGGAGGTAATGGACCCTAAGGCCGGATGGGTGAAGCTAAGACTAGCGGGTTGGTCGAAGCCTTGGGCCAATGAGTGTGTCAACTTCCATTGCGAGTCTAATCCCACAATAATGTCATCCAATGTATTAACATGGTGACTAGATCGAAAGGTAGTATGGTAGGAGTTGACAGGTACTAGTGGTAGGGTGGGGTCCATGGATGGATATGAAGGTGGGACCAAGCCATGTTTGAGTCAGCTAAGAGGTGGCTCGGCTATGAAAGGCGTACACGTTAAAAATACGGGTGGCTCGGGATGAAGTGGCTCCAAATGAGATGGTTCCGAATAAAGATCGGCAGTAGATGGCAATGGAGCTCTAGGGAAGGGGTTCCCCGACTGAGGTGGGGAAGGCCGTGGTGTAGGTGGTCCGACCGGATCGGGACTCGGCTGGGAGGTAGATGCTTGCTGAAGGGAAGCATACCGAGAAAATCGAGACTCAAATGGTTCGACCTCTAGAGCGACCTTATAATACTGCGCCAGAGAGAATGCGTCGCGTCTAAGACATTCAATTTGGAAGTGGAGCCGTAAACCTCTCCGGAACTGAAAGGCAATCATGGTGCTCTCCTCTCCAACTCCATATTCTAAACGGTACTTATCATAGTCCTGAATGTACTCGGATATGGACCTATCGCCTTGGACGGGTCGACATGGGTTGGCCATAGGTGCCAAAAGATGGGAATGGATCCCTAGGAATGGATATGCAAGGCCATTTTTTTTTGTTTTTATTTTATAAGAAAAATGTTATGCCAACTAATGCAAGCACCTAGACATGACTTAGAATGCGATGCAAATGCAAAGTTGGAATGCACTAACTAATGCACACTAAGGACCCTAGACTTAAACTAAGACTCGGTACGTGGCGGAGTTAATCAATCCGAAGATCACTCGTGCAAGTGTGCGGCTTTCCCGATAGGCGTAGCCTAACATTCGAACAACACCTTTTGATATACTGATTAATGGTATGCAAATGTGACACTTAGATCGACTTAAACGACTCTTTTTTTTTGTTTTTAGACACCCTAGACTCAACTCGCTCTGATACCAAATTGATGCGGGACGGACACGCGACCTGGGACTCTAGCTCACGATCGTCCCTATGCGAGGGAAGACGTGGACCGTGCGCGGTTGAGAAACCGACAGTGAGTCTCGGGTATCGGCCTTTCCGCGTGAACTCAGATTGAGTCACGGGATGGTACACTCACTCACTCTCGCAGCGGTGATAACAATATATCAATCTAGGAACCTACACTCGCAGCGGCATTCCAATATATACAAATTGAGCAAGATGCGATAAGAGAGAGGGGGCGAGTTTACCTCCACGCTCCGGATGTGGGGAAGATGATCTTGGCCAAGACAGTAACTCCCGGTTAAATAATTATTATAACAATTACATAAATAGTTTCTACTGCCCACTCCACGCAGGGAGGTAACGGGCTACAAATGGGGCCCGGGAGGACCGAACCTGGGTTGACGGGCAGCGTTTTGATGTTGCTTCAGCGACACGTATATTCACGAACGTGGGGCCCACGTGCTCATCGGCGGGTCCGGGTGGGCCCAGAGTGGTACCACTGTGACGGTGGCTCCTGGAGAGGCGCTCCCTGGGACGGCGGCACGTCGGTTCTCCTCGCGGAATGCGAGTCGGCTCTGGTCTTCACTGGTTGACCTTGCTGCCCACGGATCTGAAGTTGTTGTTTTATAGTGCGCGACCTGGCGAGATCTGCTGTTGCGATCGTTCCCGACGTCGGATCGATGCACAAGAGGTACCGTTGGAAAGCTCTTTCAAAATACCTCGATCTATGGCTAGAGAAAGAATTTTGAAATTCTTGAATCTGGCCTTGATCGATTTTACAAGCTGCTGTTGGACAGAACCTGAAATCTCAGGACAGAACTAAGTTTTCCTGAGAGTTGGCATTGACCATGCCTCAAACATCAGCTCTGGAACTTACACTCTTCACAAAAGTTGTAGAGGTGGAAACAAGGAAGACAGGGATAATTTTTATTTGACTATTGGTGGAGGTTTCAATTTTTTTGAGGATTTTATACTGACTGGGGGTCGGATCTGAACTGCACAGGACAGAACAGAATCGGGAGATGACAATAATTTTTAAAAATACAAAAAGGACTCCAGAAATTCTAAGAAACTTCGTGGATGATGGAGTTGGTGGACAGAACTCCCAATAAAATTGGTGACCCAAGAAAATAAGGGAAAGGGGGTCGAAACTTGGAAACACAGGGTTGCTGTGACAGGATCTGATCAGAAGACAGAACTGAAATACTGAGGGACACGAAAATGGAAAAATACTTAACAATGGGTAAATGACTGGATTTTGTTTGTGGAGGCTGGGGTGGACGTGGATGACTCACCCTCCAAGTTTGGACTCGATCTGAGCTCCTGATGGAGAGCTAAAATTCGAGCTTTGAGGATCTATCCTGATGTAGACAGAACTCCGATGTTGATGACGGCGGCGCGATGGCGACGGCGGTAGAAATAGAATTCAGAGGATCAGAGGAGGAGGTAGAATGGGTCTCACACCCTAGAAGGTTGAAGGAAGAAGAAGAACCAGAGGGAGAGAGGAGAGAGGGGCACACCCTCCAAGGGGATTCCAACCAAAATTCACTCAATTTTCATTCATTAATTCCAATAAAATGTAAATTACAAGCTATTTATAAGAAATGGAAAAAGACTATAAATAACCCTAGATCTAGAATTGAGAGGGGTAAAAAAGGGAGTTCAAATCTTTTTCTCCCATGTGGTTTGGAACCACAATTAAATACACTAAGGGGGGGCGCCCCCTTGACCAAGCTAGCTTCCAATGTGGACTTTGTATTCCACTTGTCCCCCTTTGAAAGTCCAAGCATCTAGAAGCCACCTAGGATGGTTGACCAGCCCCACATGGACCCAAATGGCTTAGGTGGACCAATGGAGAAGGAGTGAGGGCCCCCTTGTTGGACCTACTGATATTTTGCACAAAAACTCAAACAATCCTAGGGAATGACACATTGGCTTATAAAGCCTTACAATTGCACATATGCTTTCGCAAGGATATAAAAAAAAACTAAAGGACACAAATGCAAATTAAAATATCAGTGCTCTTGCTTTGATGTCCCCATCAACATGCACACATCATTTTGTCATCATCAAAAAGGGGGGGGGGGGTTGTTAGATCTCCTAGTTGATTTTTGTAGTTAAGTTTCAATGATGACAAATATTGTGTGTATGTGTCTTTAAGAAAACTCATTGAAGATTACTAACCAATGTGTTCATGTTTTGATTGACTTGTTTTGCAGAATCAATGAAATGACGTATGATGATACAAGTCGACTCTTGATAAAGAGGAAGCCGATTTCTCGTAGAATTTACAAGTTTAGGTCTTTGGGAGATTGAAGCAAGTTGACTAGTCCTTCAAGGGAAGTTGACTTGGACTGATATGCTATGAATATGCTCTTAGGTGTTTGATCATGTGGATTTAATTCTTGATGAATGTTTTATTTTAACGTTGATCAAATAGTTTGAAACTTGTGTGTTTGATTCTCATGCATATCATACATGCATTAGTGAAAGAAACAAGTGTTCAAATCATAGATGTGGTATTGTGTTTTCATGCATATCACTCTTATCCTCTAATGCATATTTCTCATATAGTACTTGAGTTTGCAAAGGGCCTACATGCATATCTTTCATGTGTTTGTAATGGTTTTTCATGTTCATACATCATGGATTTTATAGTTGGGTTGTTGGTGTTTAAACTCTCACACTTAAACATTGTTTTTCACTTCTGCACTGAGTTCGATCGACCAAAATAGGGGTTTCGGTCGACCAGAATTAACAGCGCTCACCAGTCTAAACTTTTCTCAGGGTTCGGTCGACCGACCAATGGACTTTGGTCGACCGAATTCGCCAGATTGCACCAGTCTAGCCCCTATGAAAGTTCGATCGACCGACCCCTCTCCACCGGTCGACCGAATACGGTGGGCGACCCATTTTCAGAGTGTTCGAAACCCATTATACTTGATCCGTTTTGGCTCATATTTAACAATCTTACCCCTTGGGCATTCATACACTTGTTAGATACATATTGAAGGGGTTTTAGCATGGGTCTTGATATCTTTTCATCTTTGTATTGTGGGTGTATAAATAAGCTGCGAATTTGGGAGAAAAGTTCTAAGCCTTAATGTTCTATCTTTCTTGTAGGAGAAGAAAAAGGGAAAGGAGAGGAGCTGAAGAAATCTCCGGATATCATCTTCATCCAGGAGGATTTTCTGATCGTGATAGAAGATAAAGTGGAGCGGTTCGACGAGAGGATCACGGTGATGTTCAAATCGACAACATTCGACAACCCTCCAACATGTTCTTCAACAAAGATATCCTCCGGCCATTTCACCTCTTGAGGATCTATTTCTTCACCTTTTTTACATCTATTCTAGTGATTTCCATTTAGTTCATGTGGATGTATTGAACATATCTTTTGTTTCCAAACTCAGACTCTGTGAGATTTGAATCATCTGTGTATGGTTGTGGTATATCGTGCTGCGGTTGTAGCAGCAAGTGTCTGTGTGTATTGATCCGTGGTCGGATCGTGTAGGAGATGACATCTCCATGTCTCTTGAGCGAAAGCTCCGTGCGCTTCATTTTGAAGCGAGTGGATCCTCACCGGGTTTGGTGAGGGGTGGACGTAGGGAGCCCGTCGTGGTCCCGAACAACCTAAAAATATGTCTCACATCTTGTTTGATTCTGGTTTGCTTGTCTATATTTTTCATATTGATCGCGTGGGAGCGGCAAGCTTGAGTGAACCGAATTATTCATGACGTATATTTCGTTTGATCGTATCTCATTTTGGTAGTTAGTTTCATTCCACTGCGTAATTTTAAAAACTATCATCCCGTTTGGTGGGGACAATTCAACCCCCCTTCTTATCCATACGTGACTCTAGGGACAACATTAATTATTATTGCATCATTTAACTAAAGAAAATCATTGAAGTGATTAGATAACAAGTTAAATAGGAATATAATTATTTTAACATGTTTAATAGGTCGGCCTTACTTTTAATTAGGTCTTAGATCGATTACTTATTATCTATTTTGCTAAATTCATTTTTTTTCATTTTCATTTATTTACGCGAATGTTTATCAAGTTTAAAATATTTTAAGCAAACTTATTAGACTTGATTCATAGCACGATTTCCTATTTCTTCTTCCTCATTTTTTTCTTGATATATATATTTTATTATTAATTTTAACCTTTATTAATGGACTAGGGTGTTACATCTTATGTGCCGTAAAAGGCATTACGTGGGGGCGTGAAAGCCCAATTACAAATGTGTGCAAGCCACGGGACAATTCCGTCATTTGTGACGGTCCCCGGGTCGTTGCATTGTTGTGTGGGTATTTCCGTATTTCTACATGGTGTCCGTCAAAGGACTTGTGACTCGGCAGGATGCCACTCGAGGGGCGTCACAATGTATTCCCGATATGAGACAGTGTCGAGATCGGGGAAGTTGGGGTGCCATGGGCACCGCCATGCTGGAGTAGTCGGGCGTCACTAAGACCGAGGTGAAGGAATGGCTCGGGCACCACTTGTGACTGTAGCGGTCGGGTACTGTTGAGACAGGGGCTACCTAGCGCTGTTGAGACTGGAGCGGTCGGACGGTGTGAGTATCACCCTGACTGGAGCTACCAAAAGCCGTTGATCTTGGAATTGTCGGGTGCCCTGGGCAGCATTGTGACTGGAGCAGTTGAGGCCGTAGGCATCACTTTGACTGGAGTAGTTGGGTGCCGTTGACATGGTAATGACTGGAGCAATTGGGTGCCCTAAGCACCCCTGTGATTTGGGCGACTAGGCACCGTTGAAACTGGGAGAGTTGGGTACCCTGGATATCGTCGCTAGAATGATCAGTTGCCATGAACACCACTGAGACTTGACAGCTTGAGCACCGTTAGGGTTGAAGTAGTTGGGCATCGTCGGGATTGGGCAGTTGAGTGTCGTATGTTGCATCCCTACGGTTTTGATGATGTCTCATACTATAAATCAATCTTCTATCTCTAGAATAATTCATGATTCATCATGTAGGACTGTGCAGTTCATATGGCTGTCAGATAAAATTACACTACTTGATCATGTCTACACACTGTTCGCATTGTCTGTATACTGATGGGTCGACCCTCCACCACTGATGGGTCGACGCCTCCTTACTCTCCAAGTCCATACAATGAATTTCATATTCAAAGTATGTACATTGGTCTTCACCTGAAGTCCATACATTGAACTTAATATTCAAAGTCTGTACACCCTCCGCTAAGCCTTCAGAGTCTGTACAGCCATCCCTTGAGTTCAAGTCCATACAACGGCACTGTAGATTGCATCTGGAGTGTATACAACCTTTCAAGGGGTCAAGTCTATACATTCTCCCATTCATTTCAAAGTCTACACATCACCCTTCATCTTACAAGTCTACACACTCTGTTGAACCACAAGTCTATACATCGTCTGCCATCTCAAAGTCAATACACTGTCCCTCGTCTCACACATCATGACCCAAAGTATGTACAGCCTCTAGTCACTGTACAAGTCCACACACTGGCTGCACTGCACAAGTCTATACACTGGCTTGGGCATCCAAGTCTAGACATTGATTGACTATTCATGCCTTGATTCGAAGTCTGTACAGCGAGCGGCATTCGTCAAAGTCTATATAGCCAACGCCTTCATTGATTCCATGTCTGTACATCACTGTCTCAAGCTGCAAGTCTGTACAGAGTTCAGCTAGTCTATACACTCATTCACTGTAGCTGCATCGGTTCACCTGAAGTCTGTACATCGTCTCAGCCACCGTCTCATTCAGCATCTCAGGCTTACAAAGTCTATACACTGGTCGGTGGAAGCAAGCCTATACATTCGACTATTCAGCCTGTGCTCAAGTCTATACAGCCAGAGAGACCATTAAGTCTATACACTCAATCACTGTAGCTTGCACGGGGTGAAGTCTGAACATTGGCATGGTTTTCCAAGTCTCTACATCCTTCTGTTGAAAGTCCAAGTCTGTACATCGGACTGGTTGAGCATGTCTGTACATCGTTTGCATTTTTTAGTAAGTCTATACATTGGGACTTCTACCTACGTTCTGAACTGAACTGAGTAAGTCTATACATTCCTCATATCTTTTACCTATGCTCAGTTCAGTAAGTCTGTACACTGGGAACTTTACTGACGTTGCTTTGCCAAAGTCTACACACTGTGAACCTTCAAGTCTGAACAGACTTCACTTGCTCAAGTATGTACGTTGTCCAGCTCTTTGGGAAGTCTACACATCACTAAGTCTAGACACTCAGTTATCCTTCAACCCTATACACTCGATATCACCTGCAAGTCTATACACTCTTAAGCAGTTCATACTTACCTATATGCTGTTTTCAAGAGTATACACTCTCTCATTTGAAACACTTGCTTAACTGCTGTTTCTATGTCTACACATTCGATGCCTTCAAGCATTGTTCTCTTTGAAGTCTATACATCAACGTCTATACATTGAAGTCCATACAGTGCATACTGTTGTGCTTCAAGTCTACACACTGCTCCTCTTCATTACAAGTCTTTACACTCATTCTCCTTCTCACGACCAACTCCATACATCCATTGTCTTGACTGCTGAATGAAGTCTACACATTGAGATCGCATGAACACTTACAAGTCCATACACTGAGCTCGCTGAAGAACCTCAACTCTATACACTCTCACACTGTGACACACTTGCCTATTTGGCATCCCTGAGTCTATACACTCGAGGGCCTCATACACTTCACAGAAGTCCACACATTTCATCCTTTGTGCTAATGCATTCTTCAGCTAGTCTATACACTGAGGTCGCTTGAAGTCTCACAAGTCTATACACTCACACAGTGTACACACTTACTTAATATGATATCCTAATGTCTATACATTCGTATCTGACTAAACTAACTAATCACAGTTCTTTGTCTCTGCCTGCAGATGATACAGGTCAATGATTGAGCACGTGAACCGAGGATGATGCCTGGCACGTGATCCGAGAATGCTCTGGAAAGGGAGGGAATGAGACTCCCTCGTGTGAAGGCCTGAAACTCAGGTGGAAAGCCATATAAAAGGTGCCTTCTGTGATTAGATGGACAGAACTGGAGAGAAAGCAAAAGAGCAGAATTCCTGAGCAGAAGAAGAAAAGAGAGAGAGCCTCCACGTTCCAGAAAGAAGATAGGGAGAAAAGATTAGAGAGCATTGCTGTGAGAGAAAAGTCTGAGTGAGAGAGAAGAGTCCAATTTGCTTCTTCGGAAGCTACATTTGTATTTGATTTTTCTGAAACGATTTGTGTTCATCGTTGGTCTTGTTTACATTTCTATTTTTCCTTTTATTTCTTCATATATCTGATCTCGAGTTGTTACCCTCCGGTGTTTGGAGGAAGGGAGAGTTGCTCCGGTTCCCCTCTGGGCTACAGAGGTAGAGAGATCTGTGATCTCTGGTTTTTGCCAGTGACGGGTTGTCATTAGCAGGTTCCCTCCGGGTTGGAGGAAGGGAGAGGCATCTCCGGTTCTGGTCTTGCTGGTAGCAGGTCCAGGTGTCAAGCTGTGTGGCAGCACATTGTTCGCAGACTGAGTCTGTAGCTTTCTAGCAGTGGCTAGTGGAATCCTCACTCTAGTTGGAGTGAGGGGTGGATGTAGATTGTGGACTACAATCGAACCACCTTAAAATCTCTTGTCTCCTTTGTGGCTTGGTATTATCGTTGTGCTTTCCTTCTATTCGGCATTGTGTTTGTGTGTGGACGGGCTCTTCCAATCGCACCTTATTATCCTGTCTGAGATTCTCACTGCGTTATCTATATTATTTAGCCTTATCTGAAGGGTTGTATTTCGAAGTAGTGAGTTTCCGCTGAAGTTGTTCAAATTGGGAGTGATCTATTCATCCCCCCTTCTATATCACTCTTCGCTGCGCTAACATTTGGTATCAAAGCAGGTTCGCATCATGTGGGCGAACGGTCAGGGAAATGCTAATGGTCCTAGAAGCTTCATGGCTGAAGGTCAATCCATTAGTCGCCCTCCATTTTTTGATGGTAATAATTATCTTTTTTGGAAGAACAGGATGGAAGTGTTTATCAGAGCACAGAGCCACAAGCTGTGGGGGGTAATCACGGTTGACCCATATGATCTGCCATCGAATGAGGATGCGTGGACAGATGACCATGTCAAGCTATCTTCATTCAACTGGACGGCGCTGAACATCATCCAGTGTGCTGTTCACCCAGAGGAATATGCCCGTATATCTGCCTACAGGACTGCCAAGCGAATGTGGGATGAGCTACAATTAATCTACGAAGGTACAGCTCAAGTGAAAGCCTCGAAGGTAAACCTCTACAACTCTAAGTATGAACTGTTTAGGATGAATGCAGATAAGAATATTACTGAAATGTATGCCAGGTTGTCCTTGATCACGAACACACTTAAGGGGCTAGGGAAGGATCTAGCTGAGGCAGACATAGTCCAAAAAATTCTTAGATCCTTATCCCCAGCATGGCACACTAAGGCCATCGTGATTGAAGAGTCAAATGATCTGACGACCTTGATAGTGAATGAACTCATAGGATCCCTCATGACCTATGAGATGAATTTCAAAGGAGGTGGTGAAGGAAGTGATAGGAAGGCTAAGAATGTAGCTCTCAAGGTATCCCATAACAAGAGTACCAGTAGCAGCAGCAGCAGCAGCAGTAGCGGTGAGTCTGATGGCTTCTCAGATCTCGACCAGAAGGAGCAGGCAATGCTCACACGTCAGTTCAGTAAATTTTTAAGGAGAAAGGGGAAGACCTTTAGGAGGAAAAAGCCATACTCCTTTAACAAGAATGTTGAATCTACCAATTATTGGGATAGAAATCCTAAGAGACTGACCTGTTATCATTGTAACAAACATGGAGACATGAAAGGCGAATGCCCAGATCTTCAGAAGAAGGGTCCCTACTTCCAGAAGAAGAACACAAAAGTGCAGAAGAAGAAGAAGCCACAGGCGATGGTATGCACATGGAGCGAGGAGGAAGAAGATCTTGAAGATACTTCCTCAGAGGAGCATGAAGAAGGAATTTGCCTTATGGCAAACAGTGAAGAGGAGGTAACCAATGTTTTTGAAAATTTTACGATTGATGACTGGGAAGATGCTTATGCTGAGTTATTAGATAAGTTCAATTCTCTTAGTAAAGAACATAGGGTTCTGAAAAGAAAATTTAATACTAATGTTGAAGAACAAACCCAGGTCTGTGAGGAAAATCAGAAACTAAAAGAGCAACTAGAAGAAATGACCTCACTAAGAAAAGAAAATGATAAGCTCAAGGGAGAAAACCAAGAAAGTCAAAATCAGCTCAATGAACTCAAAATAAGAATCGAAGAAAGCTTGAATGAAAGTAGAGTGAACTCAGAAAAATATGAAGCTGTTAAGAAAGTCAATGGTGAACTTCTAAAAAATTTTGAGTCCCTTCAAAAGGAGCTGGAAGACAAACAGAAAGTTTTGGAAAACTTTGTCCAAGGAAAATCTAGTCTGGATGCTATACTGGGGGCTAGGGTTAACTTCAATAAGGAGGGTCTAGGCTACGACCCAACTAACAAAAGACCCTTACAATTCAAAACCATTACCTTCTGCCCAGAGCAGGGAAAAGAAAAGCTGGACACACCATCCAGCTCAAACAGCAGTAAGGGAACTCAAGGTCAGAAGGAAAGTCCTAAAAACAGTGCTGGCCAACCATTTAAGATGGGAATGAATTCTGTGAAGAATTTCACTAAGCCTACCAATCAGAACATAAATGGTAAATGGACCAAGCAAGTGGATCAAAAGAAAATCTAGAATTACTACAATCAGATGGGTCCAAAGAGGACCTACTGGAGAAATGATCATCATCTTCAAAAATATGTTGATCAACAAACTTACAGAAGATATCCTAGGAGTGGCAAGCCTAATGAATGGTATAGAACTTATTTCTCCAGACCAGCTGGACTTAATTTCAATAAATCAGAAATAAAGATGCCAGGGAAATCCATGCTGAAGCAAATTTGGATTCCTAAACACTTGATTAGAGATTTGAATAATGTCCTTGGACCCAACTCATCTTGGGTTCCAAATCACTCTGCTTGATGTTATTTGTGTAGGTCGGCCTGGCAGCTGAAGACAACAAGTGGTACCTCGACAGTGGCTGCTCCAGGCACATGACAAGTGACCGATCCAAGTTCATCAAGATAGAGATGAAGGTAGGGGGTCTGGTCAAGTTTGGAGGAAAGAACAAAGGTAAGATTATTGGAGTTGGTACAGTGGGTAAGTCTTCCACAAACTCCATTGAAAAAGTTCTACTTGTGGAAGGTCTTCAACACAACCTGATTAGCATTAGTCAGTTATGTGACAAGGGTCACAGGGTTGTGTTTGATGATATCTCATGCAAAATCTTTGAAATAAATTCTGATGTGGTTAAATTTGTAGCTAACAGGATTAATAATGTCTACATGGTAGACCTAGATGAGGAATCTGAATATAATATTTGTTTATCTACCAATTCTGAAAATGATGCTTTTGAATGGCATAGACGTCTAGGACATGCTAGCTTTACTACTCTAAATAAATTGGTCAAGCATGATTTAGTGAAAGGCATGCCTAGAATAAAATTCAATTCTATTTCAAAATCATGTGATGCATGTGCTCTAGGCAAACAGACCAGGAACTCTTTCAAATTAAGATCTGAGCTATTGTCCTCTAGACCAATGGAACTCCTCCATATGGACCTCTTCGGTCCTACTAGAACTCAGAGTCTTAATGGGAACATGTTTGGCTATGTCATCATAGATGACTTCTCTAGATATTCATGGATCTTTTTCTTAGCAAATAAAAGTGATGCATTTCAAAAGTTTAATCTGTTTTTCAATAAGGTCAAACAAGAAGGAAAATACAAGATCTGTTCTATTCAATCTGATCATGGAGGTGAGTTTGAAAACTCCATGTTTTCTGATCTTTGTGAAAGAGAGGGACTAACACACAGATTTTCTTCTCCCAGGACACCTGAACAGAATGGAATTGTGGAGAGAAGAAATAGAACTGTGGTGGAGATGGCCCGAACCATGCTAATTGGAAGTCAATTACCAAGGAGGTTTTGGGCAGAGGCGGCCAATACAGAAACTTACATAATCAACAGGGCCATGGTAAGACCCATTCACAAGAAAACACCCTATGAGCTTCTAAAAGGTAAGAAACCAAACTTGTTTCATTTCAGAATTTTTGGAGCAAAATATTTTTTTCACAATAATGACAAGAAAGATTTAGACAAGTTTGAAGCTAAAAGCTCCCCTGGAATATTTTTGGGATATTCAGAAGTGTCTAGGGCATATAGAGTCTTCAACATAACAGACAAAAAGGTTGAAGAGTCTCCACACATTATTTTTAGTGAAAAGAAAGGTGGTTCTAACAATGAAAATCTTGACAGGGATTCCAATCATGATGGGGAATTCCTAGAAGACCAAGAAGAAGAGAACACTCAGCCAAGTGGAACAGCAAATCCTCCCAACCAGGAAGAGCCAAGAGAAGAAGGTGAGTCTTCAATAAATGTTAGATTTCTTAAAGATCATCCGATAGATAATGTCATAGGCAATCCTGAAGATCCTCTACGGACTAGGTCCCATTTTAGGAATGTGAATAATGAAGACTTAATTGCTTTAGTCTCACAAATTGAACCCAAATCAATAGAAGAGGCCTTGGCCGATCAAGCTTGGGTCAATGCCATGAGTGAGGAATTAGGCCAGTTCGAAAGAAATAATGTCTGGGAACTTGTTCCAAGACCAGACAATGTCAATATCATAGGAACTAAGTGGGTGTTCAAAAATAAAATGAATGAAGATGGAATCATTTCTAGGAATAAGGCCAGATTAGTAGCCAAGCGCTACTATCAGAAATTTGGTGTAGATTTCGATGAATCCTATGCACCTGTTGCTAGGATGGAGGCTATAAGACTGTTGCTTGCTTTTGCATGCTCAAAGAACATAAAACTCCAACAAATGTATGTTAAAAGTGCCTTTTTAAATGGAGTCATTAAGGAAGAGATTTTTGTTGAACAACCCCCTGGATTTTAATTTTCTCCTCAACCTGACCAAGTTTTCAGGTTAAACAAAGCCTTGTATGGTCTAAAGCAGGCTCCAAGAGCATGGTATGAAAGATTGACTGAATTTCTGATCAGCAAGGGCTACAAAAGAGGTAAAGTAGATCAAACTTTATTTACAAAAGGTACAAATAAAGATCTCCTCATAGTTCAGGTATATGTAGATGACATTGTGTTTGGATCAACTAAGCATGAACTGTGTGCTGAATTCTCTAAAATGATGTCTGCTGAATTTGAGATGAGTTTGGTTGGAGAACTAAAGTACTTCCTTGGCTTGCAGGTACAACAGCTAGAGGATGGGTGCTTCATCAACCAGACCAAATACACAATGGAACTGTTCAAGAGATTTGGTATGGAAAACCTGAAGCACATTACAACACCCATGGGTACCAATACCTCACTAGATGTAGATGAGACAGGTAAAGAAGTAAATGCCAAGCTCTATCGAGGTATGATTGGATCTCTTCTTTACCTAACAGCTTCCAGACCTGATATATAATTCAGTGTAGGAATGTGTGCAAGGTATCAGTCTAGACCTACTGAATTACATTTAGCTGCAGTCAAAAGAATTTTTAGATATTTGTCAGCTACTCATTCTCTTGGTTTATGATTTTCTGCATCACACACATTTGACTTAATTGCATACACAGATGCTGATTATGCAGGATGTAAACTAGACAGGAAAAGCACCAGTGGTCATTGTGAATTTTTGGGTGGGTGTTTAGTGTCTTGGGGTTCCAAGAAACAACATTCTGTGGCCCTCTCCACTGCAGAAGTTGAATATGTGGCTGTAGGGAATTGTGGAACACAAGTCATTTGGATTAAACACCAGCTTCAGGACTACCAAGTAGACCTGGGGTGCACACCTATCTATTGTGATAATACCAGTGCCATTAATCTTGCCAAAAATCCTGTTTTGCATTCACGCACCAAACACATAGAGATAAGACATCATTTCATAAGAGATGAGGTTTCTAAAAACAATTTTGAACTGATTCATGTAGGCACAGATAATCAGATTGCTGACATCTTCACTAAACCTCTGGATAATGAAAAATTCACAACACTAAGAAGAGAATTAGGCTTTACAAATTGTCTTAATTGTGTAGTCGATTCTTTTTGTGAGGGGGAGTTCTGTATGACAGTTGGTTAGCTTTCAGAAATGCTGTGAGTGAGGGGGAGCTGGTTGAGCTGTGAGAAGAAGTGTTCTTTGACAAAATTTAAAAAGATTGACCAGATGTATGTCTTTGCTGGTTTTCATGTCAGATCTAGTGTGGTTCTCTCAGATAGTAGAATGTCACTTAATTCTTAAGTCTATAAGTCAGTAATACTAAAGTCCCGTTAGAATATTTCCTCTAGTATTCCTTCAGAGATCTAGATTAATTGTAAAAAGTATATCTTCCTACATTGTCAATGATTCTAGTTCAGGCCAAAACCTGTAGGTCTTGATATCTGACCCAATCAGCTTGAAATCTAGTCTTCAAGATTCACTTCAAGTAATAGTCCTTCTGGTATTGTTTTCAATCATTCCATCTCTTCAACACAAGGGCCTAATTAAACAAACGTGTCTTGTTTTGTTCACTGAGAAACTGGGAGCTTCATCAATGAAATGAATATTTCTCCTATGTCATGAGGTGACAAATGCTCAAAATGAATGAAAAAGACATGGCAGAGCAATGGTGGCTAGCTGGTGTGTAACTGGGGACTCTGGCCTCTAATCAAGGTGTTTCCCTAATGTCAAAAGCCACAATTACTAACTCTGTTCCTTAATAAAAAAAGAGAGGAAGGAAGTAATGAGGTACTCACTCTGAGTAACTAGGGATTCAGGCCTCTAATCAAGGTGTCTCCCTAATGTCAAAAGAGTGAATCACCAACCTTCTTATTGATCTTCTTGAAAATCATCTCACAAAATTCCTTGTTGTTTTTGCAACTAATGGATTGCTTGTCCTCAATATCTTGAGAACACCTCTCTGACTTTGTCTCTTGTTGTCTATTTGGATTGTTGACAGATCAGCTATATCTAGCCATACTTGTTAACACCTGCTCTAAATCATACTCTATGTATGAAGATAAACTTTTCTATCATTCTATTTCTCTAGTGTGTATTAGAGTTCGAGATTCTTCACTTGAGTTTGGCACCTCACTTATTTTCTTAAGACTTGCTTGTGTCTTTCTGCACTAAGCAGTTACTGTACTTCGTCTTCATGTCTCCAGCACTTTCATATATTCTGCATTTCCTTTTGCTGATGTCAAAGGGGGAGAAGAGGTTATGCAATATCAGTAGCTCATGCATTGTTCATGAGCTAAAGAAGTGATTACCTAGTCATGTGATGGCTTTATATGAGAATGGGTTGTAAGGGAGCTGAGAGGGAGTGGTTTTGGAGAGAGAAGTGATTCTGCAGTAGTGCTTAATTTGGCTGTGCTTTCACTTGCCTTGAATTTACTTTGATTGTTAAAACTGCAGTTAATTTCTTGTTAAGATTTGATATTGTTTGATTCATAGTATTGCCATCATCAAAAAGGGGGAGATTGTTGCATCCCTACGGTTTTGATGATGTCTCATACTATAAATCAATCTTTTATCTCTAGAATAATTCATGATTCATCATGTAGGACTGTGCAGTTCATATGGCTGTCAGATAAAATTGCACTACTTGATCATGTCTACACACTGTCTGCATTGTCTGTACACTGATGGGTCGACCCTCCACCACTGATGGGTCGACGCCTCCTTACTCTCCAAGTCCATACAATGAATTTCATAATCAAAGTATGTACATTGGTCTTCACCTAAAGTCCATACATTGAACTTAATATTCAAAGTCAGTACACCCTCCCCTAAGCCTTCAGAGTCTATACAGCCATGCCTTGAGTTCAAGCCCATACAACGGCACTGTAGATTGCATCTGAAGTGTATACAACCTTTCAAGGGGTCAAGTCTATACATTCTCCCGTTCATTTCAAAGTCTACACATCACCCTTCATCTTTCAAGTCTACACACTCTGTTGAACCACAAGTATATACATCGTCTGCCATCTCAAAGTCAATACACTGTCCCTCGTCTCACACATCATGACCCAAAGTATGTACAGCCTCTAGTCACTGTACAAGTCCACACACTGGCTGCACTGCACAAGTCTATACACTGGCTTGGGCATCCAAGTCTAGACATTGATTGACTATTCATGCCTTGATTCGAAGTCTGTACAGCGAGCGGCATTCTTCAAAGTCTATACAGCCAACGCCTTCATTGATTCCATGTCTGTACATCACTGTCTCAAGCTGCAAGTCTGTACAAAGTTCAGCTAGTCTATACACTCATTCACTGTAACTGCATCGGCTCACCTGAAGTCTGTACATCATCTCAGCCACCGTCTCATTCAGCGTCTCACGCTTACAAAGTCTATACACTGGTCGGTGGAAGCAAGCCTATACATTCGACTGTTCAGCCTATGCTCAAGTCTGTACAGCCAGGGAGACCATTAAGTCTATACACTCAATCACTGTAGCTTGCACGGGGTGAAGTCTGAACATTGGCATGGTTTTCCAAGTCTGTACATCCTTCTGTTGAAAGTCCAAGTCTGTACATCGGACTGGTTGAGCATGTCTGTACAGCGTTTGCATTTTTCAGTAAGTCTATACATTGGGACTTCTACCTACGTTCTGAACTGAACTAAGTAAGTCTATACATTCCTCATATCTTTTACCTACGCTCAGTTCAGTAAGTCTGTACACTGGGAACTTTACTAACGTTGCTTTGCCAAAGTCTACACACTGTGAACCTTCAAGTCTGAACAGACTTCACTTGCTCAAGTCTGTACGTTGTCCAGCTCTTTGGGAAGTCTACACATCACTAAGTCTAGACACTCAGTTATCCTTCAACCCTATACACTCGATATCACCTGCAAGTCTATACACTCTCAAGCTGTTCATACTTACCTATATGCTATTTTCAAGAGTATACACTCTCTCATTTGAAACACTTGCTTAACTACTGTTTCTATGTCTACACATTCGATGCCTTCAAGCATTGTTCTCTTCGAAGTCTATACATCAACGTCTATACATTGAAGTCCATACAGTGCATATTGTTGTGCTTCAAGTCTACACACTGCTCCTCTTCATTAAAAGTCTTTACACTCATTCTCCTTCTCACGACCAACTCCATACATCCATTGTCTTGACTGCTGAATGAAGTCTACACATTGAGATCGCATGAACACTTACAAGTCCATACACTGATCTCACTGAAGAACCTCAACTCTATACACTCTCACACTGTGACACACTTGCCTATTTGGCATCCCTGAGTCTATACACTCAAGGGCCTCATACACTTCACAGAAGTCCACACATTTCATCCTTTGTGCTAATGCATTCTTCAGCTAGTCTATACACTGAGGTCGCTTGAAGTCTCACAAGTCTATACACTCACACAGTGTACACACTTACTTAATATGATATCCTAATGTCTATACATTCGTATCTGACTGAACTAACTAATCACAGTTCTTTGTCTCTGCCTGCAGATGATACAGGTCAATGATTGGGCACGTGAACCGAGGATGATGCCTGACACGTGATCCGAGAATGCTCTGGAAAGGGAGGGAACGAGACTACCTCATGTGAAGGCCTGAAACTCAGGTTGAAAGCCATATAAAAGGTGCCTTCTGCGATTAGATGGACAGAACTGGAGAGAAAGCAAAAGAGCAGAATTCCTGAGCAGAAGAAGAAAAGAGAGAGAGCCTCCACGTTCTAGAAAGAAGATAGAGAGAAAAGATTAGAGAGCATTGCTGTGAGAGAAAAGTCTGAGTGAGAGAGAAGAGTCCAATTTGCTTCTTCGGAAGCTACATTTGTATTTGATTTTTCTGAAACGATTTGTGTTCATTGTTGGTCTTGTTTACATTTCTATTTTTCATTTTATTTCTTCATATATCTGATCTCGAGTTGTTACCCTCCGGTGTTTGGAGGAAGGGAGAGTTGCTCCGGTTCCCCTCTGGGCTGCAGAGGTAGAGAGATCTGTGATCTCTGGTTTTTGCCAGTGACGGGTTGTCATTAGCAGGTTCCCTCCGGGTTGGAGGAAGGGAGAGGCATCTCCGGTTCTGGTCTTGCTGGTAGCAGGTCCAGGTGTCAAGCTGTGTGGCAGCACATTGTTCGTAGACTGAGTCTGCAGCTTTCTAGCAGTGGCTAGTGGAATCCTCACTCTAGTTGGAGTGAGGGGTGGATGTAGATTGTGGACTACAATCGAACCACCTTAAAATCTCTTGTCTCCTTTGTGGCTTGGTATTATCGTTGTGCTTTCCTTCTGTTCGGTATTGTGTTTGTGTGTGGATGGGCTCTTCCAATCGCACCTTATTATCCTGTCTCAGTTTCTCACTGCGTTATCTGCATTATTTAGCCTTATCTGAAGGGTTGTATTTCGAAGTAGTGAGTTTCCGCTGAAGTTGTTCAAATTGGGAGTGATCTATTCATCCCCCCCTTCTATATCACTCTTCGCTGCGCTAACACCGTAGGCACCGTTGTAGTTGGATTAGCTGGACATTCGGGTGTCGTAGGCACCGCAGTGATCAGAGTAGCTGGGTGGTTGGGTACCGTGGGGCACTGTTGGGACTGGAGTAGTTGGGCAGTCGGGTGCCAAGGGCAGCGTTGTGACTGGGGTAGTTGGGCAGTCGAGTGCCGGGGACAGCGTTGTGACTAGAGTAGTTGGGCAGCCAGGTGCCGGAGGTAGCGTTGTGACTAGAGTAGCTGGTCGTCGGTGGGGCTAGAGTAGCCTGGCGCATTCTGGACTCGACAGTCGGGTGTCGGGGGCACCGTTGTGACTCGAGTGGTTGAGCGGTCAGGTGTTGCGGGCCCCGATGTGACTGGAGTACAAGGGTAGTTGGGTGCCGAGGGCACCATTGTGACTAAAGTTGTTGAGCGTCGTTGAGGCTAGAGTAACCCGATGCCATCCGGACTTAGCAATCGGGTGTCGGGGGCACCGTTGTGACTCGAGGGATTGAGCGTTGTGAGACCCTGGCGGTCGAGCGCGTCTGAGACTGGCAGTTGGGTGCCTAGGGCACTATTGTGACTGAAGGAACTGGGTGCCTAGGAACCCCAGCAGTCGGGCATGTGTGAGACTGGCAGTTTGGTGCTGGGGGCACCGTTGTGACTGAAGTTGTTGGGCACTTTAAGACCTCGATGAACATGCTCGGGGGATGTCTGAGATTGGCAGTCGACTATCGGGGGAACCATTGTTACTGAAGGAGATGGGCGCTGTGAGACTTCTATGGTTGTGCTCGGGGCGCGTTTGAGACTGGCAGTCAGGTGCCGGGGGCACCGTTGTGGCTGAAGGAGATGGGCGATGTGAGACCTCGATGGTCATGCTCATGCCGCGTTCATACAGGCAGGGGCTTGACACTTCATCTTACATCAAGACTCTTTAAGTATGCCCATTGTTCGGGTAACCGCATTAAGGGCATGGTAATCGACGTGACACCTGAGCGGTGCACGATCATCGAAGCAAGGAACTGGGTAGGGTGCTTTCACCAAGCAACATCCGGTGGTGCACGATTATCAATACAGAAATTGGGCAGGGTGCTTTCATAAAAGCAACATCAGGGTCGTGCATGAATATCGAGGTAGAGCCTAGGTAGAGTGCTTTCATCAAGCCACATCCAGGGCCGTGCATGAATATCGGGGTAGGGCCCGGGTAGAGTGCTTTCATCAAGCCACATCAGGGCTGTGCATGAATATCGAGGTAGGCCTCAGGCGGGGTTCTCTCATCAAGCAGCATCCGGGTCATGCACGAGGGTTGAGGCAGGGCCCAGGTAGGGTACTTTCATCAAGTAGCATCCGAGTCATACACAAATATCGAGGTAGGGATAGAGCAACGTGCTTTCATCAAGCAACATCCGGGCAACATGCGATAGTCCAACGACATCCAGATAGGGTGTGTTCATCAAAGCAGGGGCCTCCTTTGAGGAGGATTGTGTTTTGGCTAAACGTCGTATGAGGGTCAATCATGCGACATGCCCTCGGCGTGAGCCTAGCAAACATAAAACCATCTAACTAAGTTGTTGGGTCCCGTAGTGCAGGAACACGGATCTAGAGGGGGGGTGAATAGATCCTTGTGCTAAAAACTATGTCCAACTAAAAACACAAACTACCACACAGCGGAATTTACAAGATTGATAAGATTGAAGAAATTAATCTAAACAACTTTAAACTTAATTCACTCAATCTCACCGAGCTCACACGATTACATAACTAAATAGTAGAGAACACATAATCACATAAATCAAACCACAAAACACGGAGATTTTTAAGGTGGTTCGGGACCACGACGGGCTCCCTACGTCCACCCCTCACCAAACCGGTGAGGCTTCACTACACGCTACAAAGTGTAGCAACACGGGAAAAAACCCCAACACACACACGCTGCTTTCACAGCAAACCACATACGAGGCCTCGCCTCAAACTACTGCCACAGCAGCACACACACACACACACACACACGTTGGGGAACACACCCCGAACTGTATACTTCACACGGAGACACAACTCTGTCCACACACACGTAGGACAATGCCTACACAACCACACGGGAGAAAACTCCCAACAATACACGCAGATATACTCCGCACCAATCGACACACAACAGACCACACACACACTCGGAGACCCCTTTCTCCGAACACCCACACAAAGTATTATTTCAAATGTATATGAATCAACACACATATATGCTATGACCCCCAAACAAAATATATAGATGAAAACTGGAAAGTTGCATCAAGTATAAGGCTCCCCCTTCTTCAGCAGAATCTGATTCTCCTTGCTCGTTGATGGATGATCATGATTTAGACATCATCTTCTTCATCTCCTTGAAATGCACGTCTTTACCTTCTTCCAATTTCTTCTTCACCTAAAAGAACAGATAGAAATGATAAGCTTCAAATCAAGCCTGCATATATTAGAAAATTGATTTGGCTCATAAACCCCTCTACTCTCATCCTTGTTGGTCGCACTCCTCCATCTTCTTCTTCTACAAGAGAAATGAAAGCATTAGTTCATCTTGTTGCTTAGGATGAAAACGCAGTACTAATAAGAGGCCAATGAATAGATGAACAAATGAACATGTATATATATATTGCCCCTCATAGATAATCATTCAAGAACTTGAGCAATCTCAAACAAAAACACAAAAGTGAGAGATCAAGATAACTCCCTCAGATTTTTGATGAAAAGCTTCTGCAAGATGAGGAACATTCTTGAAGAAGGATGATCGATTCTTGCTAAAACATAGTTGTAACTTGATTTCCTTCGCAGCTTCTAGTTGTATATGATCTTGGGCCTTGATTCAAGGTTCTTCCTCTCAATTCCAGCTTCAGAGCAAGGTGGAAGAGGGCTTGGAGGCTTCAACTCCGAACCTGCACACCAAAGAATAGTTTTCATCCCTCTTCTTAGGGTTTTCACTCCAATAGGATGTTTTATAAGCTTAGAACGGTCAAGGGACAGGTAGGAGACCAGATCCACTAATTAGGGAGTGATATAGGGCATTAGGATGTGATTGGTTGGACTTTCAGAGCAAGAAAACGACGGTCAAAAAGTGCGGCTCGAGGTCCTACCGGAATGGGTCGACCCTTGGGGTCGACCCTCGGGCAAACAGAAGCCAAACAGAACTGATTTTGTGTTCTATTTTACAGGGGTCGACCCTCGGGCTTCCAGAAACCAAACAGAACATGTTTTGTGTTCTGTTTTACAGGGGTCGACCCCAAGGGTCGACCCTCGTGCCTCCTGAACCCAAAACAGAACCTTATTTAAGGTTCTGGGTTGCATGGGTCGACCCCAGGGGTCGACCCTTTCAGGCAGACTACACAAAAAATAGCTCTGCGCGCTTCGGCGACAGGAATAAATTCTCCTAGCTCCGAACTCCGATCGAAGCAAGACTGGAGGCGTTGGAAAGAGGACTCCCAGAGCTATAACATATAAATTTAGAGGGGAGATCCAATGGTTGGATTGAAAATGGTGAAGATTGTAAGACAGTTTGAGTTTGAAAAACAACTAAAACCTCCATCAAACCAAAGGGAAACAATTGATTAAATGTTACCATAATCCCATGAAGATCAACCATGATTTTTTATCCTGAAAAACATGATAAAGAAAGATGTTAGTTGACAATCAAGATCTTCACACCAAGCATTAACACTATGACCATGTTCACAATAAATTGCTTCGTTGAACCTATTCCAAGATTGAATGATGAACGAGATATCCATTTAAATCCACATAACAACACTTACCTCATTGTTTTACCTGAATTCACATTTCTTGTTGATTGGTTGAATCATTCATACACATAGTCATGAAATTCAAAATCTCATTCTCCATTGACTGATAGTATGCATGTGGAATTCAAAGAGTAAGGAGCCAAGCCACATAGAACAATATTGAGTCACATTCAATTTGATCATCATCCAAGCTTTCAAACCACACATCATTATCTTGGGGGCAAGCAATGATATTTGCATCTCAATTATTTAGCATTACCAAAGTCCACATTCATACTATGAGGCTCAATAAGACATGATGCTTAATATGACATGATGCTCGAGTGTGATTTTCACAAAGGCCTTTCACATTGAAGATAGAGCAACCGCACCAAAAGTAGATGGATTGTATATGTAATGTGCTAACCTCAAAGCACGTATGAACCTCAAAGAGTCATAGATGCATTGACATGATGATACGCCTTGTAGAATTACAATGCATCCACATGATGATATCCTAATAGAAATAGTTTATGATCATTTCCACAACCAATTCAAGTGAAGAGCATTCACGCACAAGGCTAAGCAACAAAGGCATTTTGTAATCATCAAAATCACATACACAACAATCTCCCCCATTTTGATGATGACAAAATATTATGCTATAATGCTCTCTCCCCCTTTGACATAATCAGAAATGGGGATCATGATGGGGAATCTAGAATGGCAAGAACCTATGGACAACCGGAGTATGAAGAGAACCAATGAGCACAATATGCATGAACGAATTGCAGAACTATGGGATACCAAATGTTGAAATGAAACTCTTATACCAATTGTCTGATACTAATTGTTGAAAGTGGAAATGCAAAGCTTCCCCTTAGACATAGACACATTTGAAGACTATTTTTGATTTTTAAATTGTTGATTTTTAGTTTTCTTGTGAGATGCATGATATAAGATGTATGAAAATGATGAGACATGACATGCATACAATGTAATCAAGCAGATATCTATAGATACATGCAACATAACTCCTTCACAAGAAGTGATACCAATTGATTTACAGTAAGGAGATACGTGTAGGAAAAGTGCAAGTGAGTCATTAAGTTTAGAATGCTCATGATTACACCTAGAGGATTGTGCAGATAAATAGGAGAAGACGTACAGCAGGTCATTGCAATTACTCAAATTTTCAGAATACATATCAAATCAAATAACCATGTGCAAGTGAGTAACATGAGAATGAAGTTTAGCCATATGGATAACCAGATTTTCAAGTAAACACAATAGTAACTGCACAGACTTCATTTCAATGTAGAGAACAGCGTATTGGAGGCTTCGCTCTACCTCAATCGAATATATCATCAGAAATTTTCATACTAACAATCTGAATTTTTCTAAGAAGGATCAGGTTCAACATAATTCCTTTTTACGCGAGGAGACACATGGAGCTCATGTCAGAATCCCCGGTTACTCAGAATACTGTACCTTGTCACCTCATTTGAACAGAGATACTTTAGTCAACACTTTTCAGAAATGAACCACATCACGTCTCAGGTGACATGTGCCCAGTTTACTCAGTGAGACTTAGCATTGCTCTGCCTTTCATTCCAACCAATTTTTTTGTATGTGGAGGCAGGCAGCTTTTTCCTCAACTGTCTCTTATCATCCATGCAGCAAGTTGAATTACTTTAGAGTGTTGAAATGAAATTCCTATATCCTTATGAATAACACTCAATTTCACATTAAAGTGCATGAAGTGTACGAATTTGATTTAACATGTATGGAGAAAATTTAACTTAAAACAGGATAGTGTAGCTCCCCCTATGTAAATGCAATAAGCATGAAATGCTCCCCCTGAGAGTTTGACATGAAGCACACTTGTTAAGACTCAGATGCAACATTATTTAACAATGGAGTATTCGGTCTTAGAAGTTTCAAAGGAAGGGGTTGAATAGCATATAATAACATGCAAGCATACAATGGAGATATGCATATGCAATGTAAAATGAAAAGGTATGCAATCTCAATGCTTGAAATGTTGGCTCCAAAGATATGATGACCAATGTTGGAAGTATTCTTTTTGACATTTATGCAACATGAAATATTCAAGATGATGCATTTCAAAATATCCACTATATGCATGCTAGAAATGCCAACTACGCAACAAGACACACGATGAGCTTCATCTTCCAAAAGCACTATGTAAATGATATGTTGAGAGTGATTTGTAAATATGCAATGTGATGCACGATTCCAGATTTCACATGACACTCTATATGCACCTAATGCACCTAATGCATGACATGCATTACCAAATGTTGAAATGTGAGGACACCACTTTATTCTGAAAAGAGAATTCAGAAAATTTATTCAGAGTATCAAAACCATCACATGTGAACTTTTCTTGAAAACAGTTGTGCTTTTAATCAAAAAGATGAGTGGCACATTGGTAAAGACCATGGAATATTGATCAACTTCAGTCCTCAAAAAGTTCAGCCACATAACAACATCATCATGCTGAGAGAATGAAAAACATCAATTTCAAAATTTTCAGCATGTAAAACTCCCCCATAATCAATGCATGATTTCAGAAAATTCATTTAAGTTGGATGTCATGTGCATAGATGATTCATGGTACCGGGCGGAGGAATGTTCTCACGCATGGTGATAGCTTTCAGACAGGCTTGACCTGCCCTTCCACATGTCACCATTTTATATACCATGTAATCATTGAATTGATGATCAGAAAAATACAATGCATTCCCATATGACATCGGGGGTTTAGCAAAAGGCATTCAATGGCTACACTCTCATATATACTGCTCAGATGTTTCAATACCATTCAGCCAAACATTCATTTTTCACATGGTCAAGAGCAACCAAAGAGTATTCAAGATTTCAAAATCACTGTCTGTCAAGAGATAGCACTAGCATCAAGACCATAGAACTTCAGCCAAACACTTTATTTTCTCACCTTTACCTTTATTGACATCTTCAAATTCTTTGCTTTATTTTGCTTGTGTAATCTTCATCAATAGCTCCTTTCTTTCTCTCCTGCAAGAAATAGAATGATATTAGCCAAAAGAAATGGAAGCAGATCAAATCTTGCATTGAAGTCCTCTTGACCCCCTTTCTTTCTCTCCATTATTTCAAGGGTTGATGGCCATTATCAATTAAATCTGCACTGTAAAGAGTTTAATTCATGTCAATATTAAACCAATACATATGAAGAAACTAACTTCAAGGCTTTTCATCACATGTGACTCTCTCTCTCTCTCAAACTTCAAATTAGAGAGTTAAATTTCAGCAACATAAACTTAGAATTCACAACTTGATGTGCACAAACCTGAACAACCAACTTACATATTAGTGTCAATTCAAGGACAAGCCCATGTTAACCAAGGCATCACATCAGAACTGGCCTAGTAGACTTAAAGCCTTCCTCTTGGTCACATGGTAATCCTGCAACAAAGTTCTCATTTGGTTGTTTTGGGTACCCAAACCTTCTTGGGTCCCGGATGGTTAGTTGCACCTCTAGTGGGTGCCTTCCACTGTTTTTGGGCATGCATATCATCAAAATACTTTAAGGAGCAAACATTCATGGTATGTCCAAACTCACCATAATAATGACAACAACCAAGAAACTTCACAGAATTCTCATAGACATGACAATCAAATTTCGGTGATTTGGCATGAATGTTATCACTATAAGTATGGAAATATTTCTTCTTCACAACAGGATGAGCATGAAGTTTTTGTGGGTTTGCAAAAGTATAATTATTTTTGACTTTGAAAATCTTTCTTTCATTTGCTTGCCAACACTATGACACACGGTGTCCTAGCTTTCCACATGTAAAACAACCACCCCTTTTTCTTTTGGAAACAAGTTCATTTTTGCATGCTTTCAAATCATCCGATTTCATCAAAAAGCAATCATGCATCATATGACCAAGTTCACCACAATAAAAATATGAGATTTTCTTTATGGATGCATGTGTGTGTGCAACATGATTTTTCATGGCATTCATCGTGACACCAACAACATTTTTAGCCTTTTGATGCAGGTTTTGTTTCTTCTTCAGACTTTCATTTGATTGCTTTGTTGTTTGAGGAACAGATTGATTTGGAGACCCATTTGATGTGCTGGCTATATTAGAACCATGGACAAATGATGTGTAGACTTTGTTTTCAAAGTTCTTTTTGTTCACAGGATTATAGCCCAGCCCTTCTCTTTGGAAATTCACTTTAGTTCCCAATATCTTGTTCAGATTTTCTTCCCCATTCACAAACTTAGACAAAGAAGCATTCAGATCAAGAATTTCTTTTTCAAGAGATGAAATATGCAATTCATAGGAAATGATCTCATTTTCACAAGAAATGACTTTTTCATTCAATTGAGCATTGATGGTTTGGTAGCTTTCCATCTTTTATTCTAACACAAGCATCTTGTCAGATTCATCAACAATCACAGATTTCCCTTTTTCAAATTTTTCAAGATTTTTCAATCTACTTTCAAGCAGGGAGATCTGAATTAGCATTGTACTATTCTCCTTTTTAAGTTCTTCATTTTCATTTGTAAGTTTATCATTCATAATCAATTCATTACAAATATCATGATCAATAGAGTTTGACTCCATTTTGTTTCTTAGATCTTTTTCAGTTTTCTCCAATTGATCAATTGTGTTTTTGAGGGCAACATTTTCATTTCTCAAACAAGCAATGGTTTCTTTGTGACATTCAACATCATGCTCTAAAAGATCATTGAAGTTAACAAGCTCGAAACATTTATCACAAGAACCATTTTCATGGACCAAGTTTTCAGATTTCTTTTTCAATTTTCTATTTTCTGACTTGACTTTCTTATATTGTTTTGCCAACTCATCATAAGCTTCAACAAGATCGTCAAGAGTAAATTCTTCAGAATCAGAATTTACCTCTTCTGCATTTTTGTCACTTTGTTGATCAGCATCATCGGCCATGAGACATTTTTGTCTTTCCGTTTCTTGAGCTTTAATCAACCGGTCCATAAGCTCCTTTACCGTCCTACAAGAAGATGCAAATGGATACTTGTTACTACTTACAGAAGCTTTCAATAAACTCAAAGCAGTAACATTATCATGATGCATCATTTTATCCTGATTAGACCACTTGGTCTCATCTAGAGGTAATATGTGTGGATCATGACAAATCAATTTCCAAAGACTAGGATTAATAGAATTGATCACCACACATAGTTTGCCTAGCCATGAATCAAAATTCAAACCAGTGAAGATTGGCAAATAGTTCATTGATATATGTTCAGTAGAAAAATTCATGATTGTGGAATGCATTGGGATCACTCAGTAGATCGCAAGATCTAGGGACAACAGAGCCTCGCTCTGATACCAATTGTTGGGTCCCGTAGTGCAGGAACACGGATCTAGAGGGGGGGTGAATAGATCCTTGTGCTAAAAACTATGTCCAATTAAAAACACAAACTACCACACAGCGGAATTTACAAGATTGATAAGATTGAGGAAATTAATCTAAACAACTTTAAACTTAATTCACTCAATCTCACCGAGCTCACACGATTACATAATTAGATAGTAGAGAACACACAATCACACAAATCAAACCACAAAACACGGGGATTTTTAAGGTGGTTCGGGACCACGACGGGCTCCCTACGTCCACCCCTCACCAAACCGGTAAGGCTTCACTACACGCTACAAAGTGTAGCAACACGAGGAAAAACCCCAACACACACACGCTGCTTTCGCAGCAAACCACTCACGAGGCCTCGCCTCAAACTACTGCCACAGCAGCACACACACACACACACACACACGTTGGGGAACACACCCCGAACTGTATACTTCACACGGAGACACAACTCTGTCCACACACACGTAGGACAATGCCTACACAACCACACGGGAGAAAACTCCCAACAACACACGTAGATATACTCCGCACCAATCGACACACAACAGACCACACACACACTCGGAGACCCCTTTCTCCGAACACCCACACAAAGTATTATTTCAAATGTATATGAATCAACACACATGTATGCTATGACCCCCAAACAAAATATATAGATGAAAACTAGAAAGTTGTATCAAGTATAAGGCTCCCCCTTCTTCAGCAGAATCTGATTCTCATTGCTCGTTGATGGATGATCATGATTTAGACATCATCTTCTTCGTCTCCTTGAAATGCACGTCTTTACCTTCTTCCAATTTCTTCTTCACCTGAAAGAACAGATAGAAATGATAAGCTTCAAATCAAGCCTGCATATATCAGAAAATTGATTTGGCTCATAAACCCCTCTACTCTCATCCTTGTTGGTCGCACTCCTCCATCTTCTTCTTCTACAAGAGAAATGAAAGCATTAGTTCATCTTGTTGCTTAGGATGAAAACGCAGTACTAATAAGAGGCCAATGAATAGATGAACAAATGAACATGTATATATATATTGCCCCTCTTAGATAATCATTCAAGAACTTGAGAAATCTCAAACAAAAACACAAAAGTGAGAGATCAAGATAACTCCCTCAGATTTTTGATGAAAAGCTTCTGCAGGATGAGGAACGTTCTTGAAGAAGGATGATCGATTCTTGCTAAAACATAGTTGTAACTTGATTTCCTTCGCAGCTTCTAGTTGTATATGATCTTGGGCCTTGATTCAAGGTTCTTCCTCTCAATTCCAGCTTCAGAGCAAGGTGGAAGAGGGCTTGGAGGCTTCAACTCCGAACCTGCACACCAAAGAATAGTTTTCAGCCCTCTTCTTAGGGTTTTCACTCCAATAGGATGTTTTATAAGTTTAGAACGGTCAAGGGACAGGTAGGAGACCAGATCCACTAATTAGGGAGTGATATAGGGCATTAGGATGTGATTGGTTGGACTTTCGGAGCAAGAAAACGGCGGTCAAAAAGTGCGGCTCGAGGTCCTACTGGAATGGGTCGACCCTTGGGGTCGACCCTCGGACAAACAGAAGCCAAACAGAACTGATTTTGTGTTCTGTTTTACAGGGGTCGACCCCAGGGGTCGACCCTCGGGCTTCCAGAAACCAAACAGAACATGTTTTGTGTTCTGTTTTACAAGGGTCGACCCTTGGGGCCGACCCTTCCATGGGTCGACCCCAGGGGTCGACCCTCGTGCCTCCTGAACCCAAAACAGAACCTTATTTAAGGTTCTGGGTTGCAGGGGTCGACCCCAGGGGTCGACCCTTTCAGGCAGACTACACAAAAAATAGCTCTGCGTGCTTCGGCGACAAGAATTAATTCTCCTAGATCCGAACTCCGATCGAAGCAAGACTAGAGGCGTTGGAAAGAGGACTCCCAGAGCTATAACATATAAATTTAGAGGGTAGATCCAGTGGTTGGATTGAAAATGGTGAAGATTGTAAGACAATTTGAGTTTGAAAAATAACTAAAACCTCCATCAAACCAAAGGGAAACAATTGATTAAATGTTACCATAATCCCATGAAGATCAACCATGATTTTTCATCCTGAAAAACATGATAAAGAAAGATGTTAGTTGACAATCAAGATCTTCACACCAAGCATTAACACTATGACCATGTTCACAATAAATTACTTCGTTGAACCTATTCCAAGAGTGAATGATGACGAGATATCCATTTAAATCCACATAACAACACTTACCTCATTGTTTTACCTGAATTCACATTTCTTGTTGATTGGTTGAATCATTCATACACATAGTCATGAAATTCAAAATCTCATTCTCCATTGACTGATGGTATGCATGTGGAATTCAAAGAGTAAGGAGCCAAGCCACATAGAGCAATATTGAGTCACATTCAATTTGATCATCATCCAAGCTTTCAAACCACACATCATTACCTTGGGGGCAAGCAATGATATTTGCATCTCAATCATTCATTTAGCATTACCAAAGTCCACATTCATACTATGAGGCTCAATAAGACATGATGCTTAATATGACATGATGCTCGAGTGTGATTTTCACAAAGGCCTTTCACATTGAAGATAGAGCAACCGCAGCAAGAGTAGATGGATTGTATATGTAATGTGCTAACCTCAAAGCACGCATGAACCTCAAAGAGTCATAGATGCATTGACATGATGATACGCCTTGTAGAATTACAATGCATCCACATGATGATATCCCAATAGAAATAGTTTATGATCATTTCCACAACCAATTCAAGTGAAGAGCATTCACGCACAAGGCTAAGCAACAAAGGCTTTTTGTAATCATCAAAATCACATACACAACACAAGTCCTTCATGGGCCGTTTGTAGTCCCGGGGGTGAGCTCCATGGATCTTATGACCCTTGGCTACCCCATGGGGGGTTTTATAGAATTTGGAGGGGGGTTTACATGGACTTGCTCAGGGGTGGCGAGTAGGTCCGCTTAAAGGGGGGTTTAAGCGGATTTGACTGGGCCTTTTTGAACGCGGTTGCCTAGGCGACCGCATTCAGCCCTGACACGTGGGCTAGGGGTTTATGTGGGTTTGATCGGGTGTTTTTTCCCTCTAGAACACGGTCGCCATGGCGACCGCATTCTTGTGAACGCGGTCGTGAAGGTGACATCATTCAAGAACGGGTGGGCAGGTCCGCGTAAAGGGGGTTTACGTGGGCTAAAGTGGTTGGGGGCTTCCTTGTCTAAGTAAACCTCTCCCCCTAGGGGGTTCGGATGGACTGGAATGACTGGATTTGACTTGGAAGAGAGGGAAAGGTCATGTAGGTCCTACTGGGTGATGCGGGACGATAATGAGACTTGACTCGGACCTGTTGCGACCTTGGACTCTATAGGACGACGCGACTAAAGAGACGACGTGACCAGCAACAACACTACAACGCGGCACCTAAAGAGCTCCATAAGAGGCGAACATGCCCCAAACAAGAAGTGCTAACTCACAGTCCTCCCCGGCGAGGGAAACATAACTATCTGCACGGTTGAGTAACCGGCTTTGAGTCTCGGGTGGTCAGCTCACTCTCTTGCTCGGACTGAGTCACGGGACAGGTCTTGCACTCACACTCACAGCGGTGATTAACTTTGACTAGCTAGGAAATAATTAACTCACATGCAGTGGCAGTAAGAACTTATACTAGCTAAGCAAGTAAGACAAGTGGGTGGCGATTGTACCTCCACGCTCGGGGCGTGGGGAAGATTTTCCCGGCCGAGAACCGTCACTCCCGGTACATTAAGTAAATTAATTACAGTATGAAAATTATGGCCCACTCCACACAGGGATGTAACAGGCCACAACAGTGGTCTGGGAGCGCCGTTCCGGGGTTGACGGGCAACGTGTTAGTGGCGTGTCGGGCAGTTGCGGGCTGCGGTTCCGAATTTGCAATTTCAGGCCTGCAGGACAACAAGCACGGGCGTCCAAAGGGACGTCGGTCTCCTGGGATCTTCTAAAGGTGGCGGTGCACCGGGACGGTGGCGGAGGGTCCCTGGTCGATCCTCGGGAGCGGCAGTCGCTGAAGCTACCTCGGCGTATTTCTTTGGGATTTATCCGGCAACCCTTTTTTGCCAGCCAGTCTCGGAGCAGAAATGTGCGCCTCCACAAAGATACCCGGCACGACCAGATCCGAAGTCGGATTGGGGCGGGACTAGCACAGATGGAAAGAGGACTCAAAGGGCTTCGACATAGTGGAATTTCAGTTCCATCCAACAGTTGGATTGGAAATGAAAACTACTGCAAACTGACTATGGCTTCTACCCTGGAACACAGAATAGCCAGGGTAAAGCGGGATCTGCCTATTTATGGGGTTTGACCGAAAATCAAGTGGAGGATCTAGGGCTAGGAGATTTTTTTGGAGAGAGGGGGGAGGGTGGTGGTCACGCACATAATTTTTTTATATTTTTCTGACAAGTTTTGGGGGGTGGGAAAAATCAACTACCAGGGGCTAGCTCGCAAATCTGCACATAGGCAGACTGTGAGGGGAAAAAACAAATGGCTGGGAAGGGACCTAAACGGACTCTGATCTGCATGAAAATTAAACTGCGAATGGTGGATGATAGGAGGAACCTTCCCTCAAAACCTCATCACGATCAGATGGCTGGATCTCTCGTACCAGCCTTTTTATCAAGTTGTTGTCCAAGAATCCCAAAATTTAGGGCAACAGGTGGAAGCCGGGTTGTGGTGGCTTGATGGCGGCGGCGGCGGTGATCATTTGCAACAGCAAGAGGAAGAGAAAGGGAGGAAGATCTCTTAGAAATCTTAGGGTTTCAGCCCTAGATCTTATGAAACTTGGAGGAAGAAGAAGAAGAACTAGGAAGAAGGGAGAGAGTGGGGGTGCGCCCATGGCTTTTTTCACCTAAATTCTTCATTAATTTTGATTAAAATGCAACAAGAGACATTAAATACTAAACCCTAGACCTAGCCAAATGACCTAGGATACCCTTGGTCAAGGGGGTATAATGGGGAAATGGACAACAAGGGTGATTAAAATAATCCCACAAGGGGACAGAGAAGGGGGTGCCCCTCTCTCCAAGTCAACATAAATGGCTTGGTTAATTTAATCCCCTTGGACCATATTAATCCCCCCTTGGACCATAATAAATCAAAAATTACAAAATACTTGGTAAATATTCTCCCATTGACCCAATATAAAACCCAAAATAATACAAACTAAAATACAACCTAAATACATGCCAAATACACACCAAATATGACCAAATGCATACAAAATACAAATATGTACAAAAATATGTACTAAAGTATCAAAGCTCCGGTGGAGACTCTAGACTGTCCCCCTGTCACAAAGAGGTCGGTGTCGACCAAGTCGTGCTGCGTGTCCGGTACCGGCGGCTCGCTGAGTCGAGCCGTACTCGGGCTCTGGTGTCCTTACCAATTCTCCCATAGTGGGAGAAGCTTGACCCCGTCGAGTAGGGGTCCGGGTCACTCTGGTATCGATCCAGCAGATCTGGATCTATCCTCTGTAACTCGTCCCGGGTGATCCAAGTGTCATCGGACACGGGCCGTCCCCTCCATCGCACCAGGTAGTGCTGATACACTCCACCTCGAGTAGTCGTTACCTGCTCGTCCAGTATATGCTCTATCTGCTCACGTCGCTGAGGTAACAAGGCTAGAGGTGGACGCTCTGGGGTGGTGTCACTCACAATGGGTGGAGATGGCTCAAAGGGCTCACTGGGTATCACCGTTGGGTCCCTATAAGTGACGAGATCCGAGATGTTGAAAGTGGAGCTGATCCCGTAATCCTCTGGCAAGTCCACAACATATGCATTTGATCCGACTCGCCTCACTACCTGAAAGGGACCGGCACCGCGAGCGTGCAACTTCTTCACGGCTCCCGAGGGAAACTGTTCAAGTCTGACCCTGATCATGACATAATCGCCCTCCTAAAACTCACGGTGGTGCCTGTGGACATCAGCCACTTCCTTGTATCATGCGTTGCTGGACTCAATGTGACGATGCACATGCTCATGCAACTGTCTAATATGATCAACAAAGGACTCGGCTGACTTAGACACACGGGATTGGATGGGAGATGGAACTAGGTCTATGGGCTTCCTAGGTCTACGGCCAATGACAATCTCAAAGGGACTCATGCCTATAGACCTATTCACCAAATCGTTGTTGGTAAACTCTGCTAAGGGTAAGACCAAATCCTAATCCCTGACTCGATCTCGGATCAGACACCTAAGAAGATTCCCCAAACTCTTATTGACAACCTCAGTCTGGCTATTGGTCTAGGGGTGATATGTAGTGGAGAATTTCAATTGGGTACCCATCATGTGCCATAGGGTTTTCCAAAAATAGCTAGTGAATCGCACATCCCTATCAGACACTATAGTGAGTGGGAATCCGAACCTGGAGACACAATGTGAAAAGAATAGATGGGCAACTCTAGAGGCATCCAAAGTTTTGGAGCATGGAATGAATAATGCCATCTTCGAGAACCTGTCTACAACCACAAAGATAGAGTAATGCCTTCGAAAGGTGCGGGGCAGTCCCAACACAATGTCCATGCTAATGTCTTGCCATGGACTATCCAGGACGGGGAGGGGAGTATAGAGGCCGGTATTCTACTTCTTTTGCTTGGCCATAGTGCAAGTGCGGCACTGGGCCACGATACGAGCGACATCCCTCTTCAAGCTAGGCCAATAGAATCTATGATCAATCGCCTCCATGGTCTTGTTCAGGCCGAAGTGGCCAGCAAGACCTCCCGCGTGCATTTCTCACGTGAGAAAGTCACCAACAGAAGTCTGTGGGATGCACAATTTGTCACCCCGGAATAGGTGACCATCCTGTAGCACCTATAATCACGTGAGGGACCGGTTTGAAGGATGGCATAGATTGGACCAAAGTCCGGACAATCAACATAGGCATCCTTCAGCCTCTCTAAGCCTACCACCTCTACACTCATGGTGGTCAACATCATCACCCACCGACTTAGCGTATTGGCTACCTTGTTCTCTATCCCTGCCTTGTGCTTGAGCACAAAGGTGTACTCCTAGAGATACTCCACCCAACGACTGTGGCGAGCGTTCAACTTCTTCTGGATATGGAGGAATTGTAAGGCCTCATGATCAAAAAAGAGGATAAACTCATGGTGCAAAAGATAGTGCCTCCAATACCTCATTGCCTGTATGACTGCGTAAAATTCTTTATCATATGTGGAGTAATATAGTTTGGCATCATTAAACTTCTCGCTAAAGAATGCAATGGGGTGGGACTCCTGACTCAACACTCCACCAATACCCACTCCAGAAGCGTCACATGTGACCTCAAACACCTTAGAAAAATCTGGTAATGCAAGGACAAGTGCATGGGTCATACGCACCTTGATGTCCTGAAAGGCTATGTGTGATGACCCAGACTCTGGATATCGGGTAAACCCGAAACCACTTGGAACCTGCGAGGCCTTCCAAGAGCGGAAAACCTCCAAAGGGATAGAAAGATGTGTGAGAGTACATTGAACTTCTAGTTATAACAGTAAGCAATTAAATTTCAATGATTAGGATTGCCAAAGTAGCAGAAATAAAATTACATTTTCTATAACAAATTAAAACTAACAGAGTCTAGTCCAAAGGAAGACAATTATAGTCCAACAGAAAAGGAAAACGTACCCTCAAGTAGGGGGAAGCCCGACACTGGCAATGCTGGCAACAGAACTACCGCACAGCGGAACACATAGCACGAGGAAGCACAGCTACACCTGAAAAGTCAGGGGTGGGCCTCCTGTCACTGGCTCAGTAGGGATCCCGCAGAACCCTACCGGAAACAACGCAAAAGCAGCAGTGCTAAGCTAAAGCAAAGCAGTAAAAAAGCAGGAGCAGAAGTAAGAACATCTAAAGGAAGAGTAAAGCCGTACCGAACAGAAACACGGATGTCAAACGAACCTCGGCTCTCTAAGATACTCCGAACAGCAACAGAAAGGCGAACCCAGATCTCACAAAGTCGGGTGTTACCGATCCATCGTCAAATAATGAAACCCTATCGTGAAAAGCCTAAGCCTACCAAAATAGGCAAAATCCTACCAAAGACCTACACAGTCAAAGGCACGAACATACACGACCTCATCGTCATGGACACTACACAAGACTAGACCTCGAGTGAAGCCACGCACAGGCTACTCGGAAACCGGTCATGAAAACACAAGCCACAAGAGTCATGCTTCAAGTGACAGAAGCACCTTCGCACTAGAAGAACAGCCAGATGCATCCACTAACGTCTTACACTGTGCCACAAGTATCTCCCACACACCTGGACGGCGGTAACTGAAACACTCACAAAACCGAGATACAAGGAACAACAGTAACGAGTGACTAGTCAGCGTCACGCCCGTCGATGCTCGTCCAAATGCCCCTGACCACGTGTGCACACACAAGCTCAATGCCTTGATCCAGGCCTCTAGCTAGTTTTCCCCCCAGTAGGACACTACCGCAAAGCAAGGGGGCCTACAGAAACTAGCCTAAAAATCATCTGTCGGGAACTGCCTCTCCACCACTCCCGGGTGGACCGACACACTGGAACGTGTCATTAGACTACGACTAGCAGAGGCTCACTAGACACAGAGACTCCAAAACATCAGTGTTGAAGTACGGACAGGCTAAGCATGCACTGTCGCACGTACTACGAAACACCAGCACAAGGTAGCACACCAGACTGCCACCGGACTCAGATAGACAACTAGACCTACTGACACAACGATCCTTGAGTCTCATGACTCGGGTCAAGATCATCGCACAAAAGCTGTAACATGTCGCCAATCAGCCTAATCCCTAAGCCAAAGCACGGTAAAAACACTGATAAAGGAAACGGCACAAGACAGCCGGATCAACACATCCGCATAACATGAATCACAGAGACTTGAGGGATCGCCAAGACCCTCAAAGCACATGGACACATAAACTGAGATAAGATAATACCTCAAGGCATCCAAAATCATGTCTCGATCCGTATAGTATCACCGAGACACTCACAAGGTCACATGTCAACCACTGGATCACACTGGGTTGACTGGAAACCAATAATAACTCTGAAGCAGTACATAACACTACTCGATATAATGGCACTCTTGGCCAGCCCACAACATGGTCACTACCCTCATAGGACGTCCAAGACATCCTCGGGACCACGGGCAAATCACAAGGTCAAGCCAAGACAATTGGAGGCCAAAACAATGGGAAAGCAGAACTCCAGGAAGAAACGGTCATTCACCTGACCGCTAGGCAAACCAAGCGGTCAGCCAAAGGGCCGCTACCCTCACATAGAGAACACAGACACTAGGCGATCAAGTCCATGGCCGCATTATGTCAAAAATAGTTTATACATGGACCGTCTCACTGAGTGTGGCGGTCAAGGATACGGACGCTACACTCAGAGACTCAATCAAACAAAACTACAAAAGCATAAGGGCATGCGGTCTACCTCAGGGCCACAAGGGGAACCCTAGCTGTCACACCTTAGACCGCTACGCCCAGTCAAACTCTTTATAGTGAAACTGACTTAACCGATCAAACAGAGCTTGGCGGTCACCCAAAGGGCCGCCAAGAACACCATGCGGTCGGACCTAGGACCGCTAGCCCAAACCGACTTAAAAACCCACTGAACCGACATAAACGAAGCCCAGCGGTCTCCCAAATGGCCACCAAGGCCAGCCTTGCGGTCTATCGTGTGACCGCTTGGCCAAACTGACTTACTAGATACAATCTAACTGTCTCCAATAGACCGTTTCACAGAGGTTAGCGGTCCTCCAATGGGCCGCTAGCCAACACAAATGGTCTATCGCATGACCGCTAAGAACTGAACCGACATAGCCTGAAATCGACAAAGCACATAGCCTAGCGGTCTCCAATGGACCGCCAGACGACCCCTTGCGGTCTCTGAAAGGACCGCCAAGGCGTGTCGGCAAGAAAACCAAGGGAATGGCCAAATCTGGCCTTTCCACGCCCCGTTCGCCCTAAACCGAAGGGGAAACATTCCTAAACATGATATACGCCTTCCACAAGCTGGAAGGGATTAAATCAACGCATAAACGACGGGCGATAACAACGAATCGACCCAAAATGAGTCACGGGGATTATCGGGCTCATACCGACTCTGATTCTCGACCAAATGCAATAAAACTGGCGGGAATGAATTCCGAACATGCCAGGGGTTCGAATGAAACTAACTAAGTTGAAAATCGTCGCCTGAAAAGGTGAGTTCGTCTCACACCCCCCGAAGCATGCTTTCACCTAAACGCGGTAAAACCCGCTAATACTCACACTGTTCGGCTCCAAATCGCGAGGGAATGCAGAAGAGAAGTAAGGTATCCATCTCCCTACCTCCACCGAAGTTCTCACGCACTGAAACGACTAAACCACACCGAAAACCATCACACGAACCCGAACACGCCGGCTTTGAATCCACTGAGGGATCGCGCCAACGCCACGCTCCATCCTTTACACTAGCACGCTCCACAAAAACTCCATGACGTTCCTGCCTCGTCCATCTCGCTACGGTCGCGCGCCCCACGGAGAGAGGAGAAGAGAGGAGAGAGAACGAGAGGAAGAGAAGTGACGACAGTGAGGAGAGAGGAAGGAGAGAGAGAGGGTTAAAAGAAAAGGAAATTAGGAATTTCCTAATTTTCGTGAAATCCAATTTTTGGCCCGAAAATGTACTAATTCATAAAAATACAAAAAATAGTCTAAACGATCCTCGGATAGAGCATAACGCAATTGTACCATCCTCGAGTCGATGAACTCCAAAGTAAACTCTCCACGGGGTTCCGTAACTTGTACGAGAGAAAAACCCGCGTGGATCGTAAAACATAACTCAGGACCCACAAAAGCGATCCGAAAGCTCTCCGATAAAAGATCCGATAGACCCAGGGCATTACAGCCTCCCCTCCTTAGGAAATTTCATCCTCAAAATTAAAGGAGCTAACAAGAAGAAGCAGGGAAGAACAAACCCAAACGCTGGCAATGCTTACCAAGCATCAGCCAAACCTCAACACAAAACATGATAACAGAATTCTTGAAAAACATAATTCAGAGGGACACTGTCAGACCACAATCACAGGCACATGCTCTGGATCTTAAGGAAAATCAATCCACAGAACGAGCACGGTAATGCTTACCAAGCATCAGCCAAACCTCAACACAAAACACGATAACAAAATTCTTGAAAAACACAATTCAGAGGGACACTGTCAGACCACAATCACAGGCACACGCTCTGGATCTTAAGGAAAATCAATCACAAAACGAGCACGTCACTGAAAGAAAACACAAGTCTGACACCTCTGAAACAAGGCAACATCGCTTTTGTCTCATAGGGAAAGGAGACATGACTCATGCCACAACAACAACTACCGATAAGACACTCGGCAAACACAACAAATGTCAGTTTAAACAAGGAAACACAACAAGCATCAGCTTACCCAAGGAAACATAGTCTTCTCAGCTGACTACTCGAACCATCGGCTTCCGCGCCAAGAACAACAAATCTGGCATGCAGAACGCCAACGACAGCACTGGACCATGATCACAATAAAGTCAATCCTCACTCAGATATTACATCTGATTCGAGTCGCATGCCAACTCTATCATGACAGAAGAGTACAGCAAAACCAACCGACAAGACCTCGGTCCACACAATTCCGAATCAGACTCATAGAGAACTCCTCCCAAGCTGAACACAACCACCAACGAACAACAACAAGAACAACAACACCTGCAGAAATCCCAGCTCTGTTATCAACATAGAAGTATGGGACACAACTGCAAGCTGGGTCATATCGAGACACACTTACAGCTGAACACATGGCTAAGACATATAAGCCACGCTACAAACAGCTCACCATCAAGGACACACAACAACAACAACTATAATCTCAGAGAACGCACCTCAAGGACCACGATCCGTCCCGAGAGCACAACATCCAAGAAAACTAAATACAGAAGAAGAAAGGGTACTCGACTAGCACAACCGCCAACACATTTCCCCAATCCTCACACATGCCAGTGCCAACCATCACGAAGCTTCAAGCAATGGCACGATAATCGACAACATCAAGGCATACAGAGCCAAGATGATAATCACATCGAGGAAAACAAACTTCTCGACTGTCCAGAATCTCCCAACCAAACGATCCTCGACCTGTGGGTTATAAGCCCATACGCTTCCGCTGCGCACTCATACAATGCACACAAGCATCAAGAACACCTCGGCATCTGCATCTCAGTACATACTCGGTGCCATTGCAATACACAAACTGTAATATACCATGCCTCGAGTACCGATCCTGCCAACAGCCGATCACAAGTCGCCAAAGTGCAAACCAGGAAGAGCACCAGCTTCAGCACAAAGCACAAAGAACACTTGTCTCAGCTTATCCTCACGTCCTGAAACAATTACTGAACCTTCACAACACAACAGCCGCCAAACATGGCACATCGAACATGGTGCACAACGGCTACCAACACACACACTGGGTCCAAAGCCAAGCAACCGTCAAACAAGGATTATATCAGGCTCAGAACTAACATAGTCTACACTTAAGAAGACACAGGACAAAGGCTTCACAAAGATAGCACTTTCAAGGCTTACCGCGAAAAGACACCACGAGGCAGGATGAGAAGAATCAAGCTCGACCAACAGTAGCTCACCAAGAATGAAAATCCTAGGTTCACCCGAGCATTCTCTCAATTAAGGCATCTAATCGACCAGCTCAACACAAGCTTAACACCTCAGGGGCTAAACAAACCTCAAGCTGGGATGACCAAAACAACATAAAAATGCGTACGGCCATCGCACCAACGATAAGGTCACCAGCCACCTGAACGACACCACGTGAAAATCTCGAACACCGCACCATAGATTCACGCCTGCCGGTGAACTCTGCCAAGTACAGCATAATCGAGACAAATACCATGATAAAAAAGAGCACTCCATCACATCCTGACGAGAGCGAAACCATCTCGCACAGTGCCAACACAACACGCACAAGACCATACGTGAAAAGTAAAGTGATAAACAATTGTAAAACCAACGCCAGTTGTCGACTGTACTGGACGTTAAGGACTTTGAACACTGCAATACCTCGAATTCTCATGTACTTCATAAAATAAAGCTTAGCTAGCTCAGAAAAAGTCTGAATAAAACTGAACACTCGCTCTGATACCAACTGTGACGACCCAGACTCTGGATACCCGATAAGGCCGATACCACTTGGAACCTGCGAGGCCTCCCAAGAGCGGAAAAGCTATGAAGGGATAGAAAGGTGTGTGAGAGTACATTGAACTTCCAGATATAACAGTAAGCAATTAAATTTCAATGATCAGAATTGCTAAAGTAGCAGAAATAAAATTACATTTTCTATAACAAATTAAAACTACCAGAGTCCAGTCCAAAGAAAGACAAGTACAGTCCAACAGAAAAGGGAAACGTACCCTCAAGTCGGGGGAAGCCCGACACTGGCAATGCTGGCAACAGAACTACCGCACAGAGGAACTAACAGCACGAGGAAGCACGGCTACACCTAAAAAGTCAGGGGTGAGCCTCCTGTCACTGGCTCAGTAGGGATCCCGTAGAACCCTACCAGAAACAACGCAAAAGCAGCAGTGCTACGCTAAAGCAAAGCAGTAACAAAGCAGGAGCAGAAGTAAGAACAACTAAAGGAAGAGTAAAGTCATACCGAATAGAAACACGGCTGTCGAACGAACCTCGGCTCTTTAAGGTACTTCGAACAGCAACAGAAAGGCGAATGCCCATCTCACAAAGTCGAGCGTTACCGATCCATCGTCAAATCACGAAACCCTATCGTGAAAAGCCTAAGCCTACCAAAACAGGCAAAAGCCAACCAAAGACCTACACAGTCAAAGGCACGAACATACACGACCTCATCATCATGGACACTACATAAGACTAGACCTCGAGTGAAGCCACGCACAGGCTACTCGGAAACTGGTCACGAAAACACAAGCCACAAGAGTCATGCGTCAAGTGAGAGAAGCACCTCCTCACTAGAAGAATAGCCAGATACGTCCACTGACGTCTTACACTGCGCCACAAGTATCTCCCACACGCCTGGACGGTGGTAACTGAGACACTCACAAAACTAAGGTATAAGGAACAACAGTAACGAGTGACTAGTCAGGGTCACGCCCGTCGGCGCTCATCCAAACGCCCCTGACCACGTGTGCACACATAAGCTCAATGCCTTGAGCCAGGCCTCTAGCTAGTTTTCCTTCCCAGTAGGATGCTACCGCAAAGCAAGGGGGCCCATGGAAACTAGCCTAAAAACCATCTGTCAGGAACTGTCTCTCCACCACTCTCGGGTGGACCGACACACTGGAACGTGTCGTCAGGTTACGACTAGTGGATGCTCACTTGACACAGAGAATCCAAAACATCAATGCTTAAGTACGGACAGGCTAAGCACGCACTGTTGCACATACTACGAAATACCAGCACAAGGTAGCACACCTGACTGCCACCGGACTCAGGATAGACAACTAGACCTGCTGACACAACGATCCTTGAGTCTCACGACTCGGGTCAATATCGTCGCACGAAAGTGGTAACATGCCGCCAATCAGCCTAATCCCTAAGTGATGCGGGACGGACACGGGGACCGACTCTAAGTGATATGGACCTCGGACTCTAAATGTGTTGAACCCCCTCTATGTGGGTATTTGTAATGAATTTTGATGATGATTACAACACTACATATCTTCAGTTCTAACTTGAATGCCATGATAAGCTTTGGAATTGTCTCCACTTAATGAGATAAGGAGCTTTGGAAGAACATGAATCACTTCTGTTGGTAAGAAGTTTAATTTTAATTTGCAAACGCCAAAGCTAACTCAGAATGCATGTCTTGACAGGGGCAAGGAGGCAGTTAAGGACTTGAATGATACAAGGACATTTGATGAGATCAATCCTAGCTCTTTTAATATCCATGTTGAAATTCATGCCTTGCATTAAGTAGGTAATAGAGTAATATTCATAATCTAAGGTAATTTAATTGGGTCTTCATTATACATGCCTTAGATTCATGCATTTTATTGGTATGAACTATATTCCTTAACCCCACTAGGTTGGCACCTTATCTTGGTGGTTTTTACCACATTACTGGTTGTTCTGGCGCAAGGGTCGACCCCTGTAAAATTTTTGTTTAACAGAATGCTCCAAGCGCGAGGGTCGACCCCAAGGGTCTACCCCTGTAAAATTTCTGAGTAGCAGAATCTGTTTGAACGAGGGTCGACCCAAGGGTCGACCCATTATCCCTGAACTGGTTTACTCTCTTCGAGGGTCGACCCTTTCAGGTTCGACCTCCATCCGTGAATTTTGACTTCTGTTTCTTTGCACTAAAAGTCTTCCTATCCTAATCCAACCTCTACAAAACATTCCACAAAATGTGGATCTGGTTCCCTAGCTTTTATTGACTGTCTTAAACAATTAAACAAGCCTAAGTGGCTTAAGAAAAAGACGATGCTTGGTAATAAAAATAGAAAACAAGTCTTTTCTGAAGTTCCAATATATTTGTGTGTGCAGGGTCACAGCAGGAGCTCCGAAACCTTCCTCCACCTTGATCTGAAGCTGAAAGTGAAGGGAAGAGGTAAGAATCAAGTCCCCATATCATCTGCAATTGGAAGCTGCAAGGGATTTCAAGCTACAACTTCATTTCTACGCCATTCTCCAACAGTCTTCTTCCAAGATCAATCGTTCTTCTACAGAAGCATTCAATTACGTTCAAGGAAGTGAAAGGGGGAACTTCAACCAGGATAAACCATTCTTCACTCCTTACTCTCATTTACTTTGTGTCTACTTGAGCATTTGATGTAAAACTTGATTCAATTTTGTGTGTGGGTTATTCGTGTTCTGAAACACGAACGTGTGTGTGTGTGTGTGTGTGTGTGTGTGTGTTTGTGGTAGCCCAGATCGGGTGCCGCGCATGTGTGTTTTCTGTTCTACATAGCATGTGTGTGTGGCTTACATCATAGTGAAGTCTTGATCCTCACAAGTGAGGGGTGGACGTAGGGGACACAGTAGTGTACCCGAACCACCTAAAAATTCCATGTGTCACTTGTGGTTTGTTCTTCCGCATCCATAGTCGAGTGTGCTTCACGGTGATTTGAGCGTACACCAATTCCTTTGTCAAACACCTACCATAATCCACACGCTTATATGTTTACTTATCATTGTTTTCCTTGGAAGAAATTTTAATTGGCCAATCAATTCACCCCTCCCCTCTTGATTGCTGCCTTTCGAGACTCAACAATTGGTATCAGAGCCTTGGTCTCTGCTTCGCTCGACCACACGGTCGTAGAGTAGATCGCTCCTTATGCAAACAAGGGGATGATACCCAAAGGGCATTCGATCCAAAGACCCCCGTTCTTTGATGGATCAAATTACCCTTATTGGAAGAATAGAATGTATGTTTTTCTACGAGCCCAAGACTATGACGTGTGGCACGTCATAAGCAAGGGTCCGTATACTCTGTCTCAAAATGAGGATGAGTGGGATGATGGGGATATAAAGAAGTGTTCAGCAAATTTTAAAGCCATGAATATAATACAATGTGCCATTCATCCTAATGAATATTCACATATTTCCATGTTTCTTCCGCGTAGGAGATGTGGAACAAGCTGCGGTTGATCTATGAAGGAACATCGGAAGTAAAGGAAACCAAGGCGAATCTGCTGGTCCCGGATTATGAGTTATTTATGATGAAACTAGAAGAGTCCATTTCTGATGTGTTTGCAAGATTGATAGAAATCACGAATGGATTAAAGGGTCTTGGTAAAGAGTATTCCGACAAGGAACTCGTCAAAAAGGTACTGAGATCTTTGTCATCACAATGGCACACAAAGGCCACTGTAATCGAGGACTCAAAGGATCTCATTACTTTGAAATTGGATGAGCTAATTGGCTCCTTGATGACATACGAAATCAACATCAAGAGGAGCGAGGAGAACCATAAAAAGAAGAAGGTAGTCACACCTTTGGCTCTAAAAGTGAATCCACAAGATTCAGAGGGCAGTGACAATGATTCAACCGGCAACACTGAAGATGAAGAGCTGGTTGCCATGATTACAAGAAGGGCAAGAAGGTTCGTCGAAAGGACCAGAAATTTTGGTGATCAATTCAGAAGGGGATCAAGAAGGCAAGGTCCGAACAGAGGAGAAAGTAGTAAGAAAGAAGAAGTGATATGCTACGAATGCAAGAAACCCGGTCATATGCGGGGTGAGTGCCCTAATCTAATGAAGAAGTTGAAGAAATGAAAATTCAAGAAGCCCAAGGCCATGGTGGCCACTTGGAGCGATGAAGATGAGGAGGAGTCCGGGAATGAAGATGGACTAGATGAGCTGGTCCAAAATCTATGCTTCATGGCCAATGACGACGATGGAAATGAGGTACATTCTGAAACTGAAACTCTTACTTGTGAACAATGGCAAATTGCATATGAGTCGCTATATGAAAAATGTAAAAAATTCAGATCTAAAAACAGACATTTGAAAAAGAAAATTGAGCATCTAGTGCATGCTGAAAACTCATGTGAAAATTGCCACCTGTTGAAATCGAAAACTGAGAAATTGATAAATGATAAAGAAATTCTTGTGTCAAAAAATGAATTGCTTGAAGAAGAGATTTCATGCATGAGAGAGGAGCAGTTCACACTAAGTAAAATGCATGATGATTTGAAAAATAATCTGGAACAAGAAAAGCTTGAAAGCATGGCATGCAATCAAGCAAAAGAAAAGGCCAAAAATTAAGTCCACTCTCTAATGCATGAAAACCATGAGTTGAAGGATGCTATTGCCATTTTTAAAAAGGGGGAAACTTTACAATCTGAAACACATTCAACTCACATGCCTCCCAGAAGTTCATCCCCATCCACATCAAAAACACATGTGCATAATTCATTCTTGAATAAAGGAAGGAGAAGAAACAAGGACAGAGCCATTACATGTTTTTATTGTGGAAGGTTAGGCCATGATATGTATGATTGCAGAATTCTAAAATTTGATGATGAAAGTTTTGCTAGAATGAGAAATAGATCATACATATCTCATGTTTCTAACCATCATGGACCCAAGCTTGCTTGGGTACCAAAATTTGCATCAGCACGGTTGTTGTGACTATAGGTCTGCTAGAGAGCTCAATGGAATCGGTGGTATTTGGATAGTGGATGCTCTTAGCACATGACGGGGAACAAAGAATTGTTTGCGGACCTGCATGAAAAGGATGGTGGAACAATGGCATTTGGTGGTAAGGACAAAGGCAAAATCATCGGAGAAGATAAGATATGTAAGAATCAAAATCATGCCATTGAGAATGTCTTGCTCGTGAAAGGGTTGCATCATAATCTTTTAAGTATAAGTCAACTTTGTGATAAAGAATGCAATGTGATTTTTGATTCTAACTACTGCACCGTTGTGAATAAAAATACTCATGAGATAAAGTTCATTGGTCTCAGGCATAACAATGTATATATGATTGATTTGGATGAACCCTCTCATAAAAATCTATGTTTGGTTGCAAGGAATAATGATGATGCTTGGCTTTGGCATCGCCGACTTGGGCATGCCAGTTTTAATGTTTTGCTAAAACTGTCTCGAAATGATTTGGTTGTTGGATTGCCTAAGCTGAAGGTTACTGATGAAAGAGTCTGTGGGGCCTGTAGCATGGGTAAGCAAACAAGGACATCATTCAAGTGTAAGAATGATGTAACTACATCAAGGCCCCTTGAGTTAATCCACATTGACCTATTTAGACCAAGCAGAACACATAGCTTGGGTGGTAAATTGTATGGGTTTGTCATTGTTGATGATTACTCAAGATTTTGTTGGGTTTACTTCCTTTCACAAAAAAATGATGCCCTGACAGAATTTGAAGCATTTTGCAAGGTAGTCCAAAATGAAAAGGGGTGTTGCATCAAGGCCGTGCAGACCGATCACGGTAAGGAATTTGATAACCATGAGTTCAGCATTTTTTGTAGGGCTCAAGGCTATACGCATGACTTCTCCGCACCAAGAACCCCTGAACAGAATGGTGTTGTTGAAAGGAAGAACATGACGCTAATTGAGATGGCAAGAACCATGCTAAACAAGAATAATTTGCCGAGGTACTTTTGGGCTGAAGCAGTGAACACTGCTTGCTACATTGTCAATCTCGCCATGGTAAGACCACTGTTGAAGAAAACCCCTTATGAGTTGTATCGAGGTAAGAAACCAAACATTTCCTATCTTAGACCGTTCGGCTCAGTTTGTTACATTCACAATAATGGTAAGGTGGACCTGGCTAAATTTGACCCCAAAAGTGACAAAGGTATATTTCTTGGATACTCTCTTAGCTCAAGAGCTTATCGAGTGTATAACTTGAGAACTCTTGTAGTTGAGGAAAGCCCCCATGTCATCATTGATGAATCATCTTCTAAAAGCACTAATGAAAATTCTGTATTGCAGGACGATGAATTGAATGACGGTAATATCGAGATCATGGAAGAAAAAACTGAAAAACAAGAAGTAAAAGAACCACAAGAAGATGATGCAAATCCAGAAGATCTGTTGGAACAACAGCTTCTAAGGCAATGGACTTTCGAAAAGGACCATCTGCCGGAGAATGTGATCGACAATGTTGAAGACGGAACAAGAACACGAGCCTCCTTTAGGGAAGTTGAAAATCAGGACTATATTGCCTTACTTTCTCAGTTTGAACCTCACTCTATTGAAGAGGCCTTGAAGGATGAGTCTTGGATCATGGCTATGCAAGAAGAACTACACCAGTTCCAAAGGAACAAAGTGTGGTTCCTCATGCCATATCCTAGAAACCACTTAGTGATCGGAACAAAGTGGGTTTTCTGAAACAAAACAAACGATCAAGGAGTGGTAACTAGGAATAAGGTCAGGCTAGTAGCTAAAGGCTATAGCCAAGAGCTTGGAATTGATTTCAATGAGTCTTTTGCTCCAGTAGCAAGAGTCGAGGCTGTGAGAGTCCTATTAGCATTTGCATGCTGTAACAACATTAGATTATTTCAAATGGATGTTAAGAGTGTATTTTTGAATGGCTACATATAGGAGGACTTGTACGTGGAGCAACCACCGGGGTTTGAGGACACAAAATATCCAAACCATGTGTACAAGCTAGACAAGGCACTCTACGGTCTGAAACAAGCACCCCGGGCATGGTATGAACGGTTAAGTGATTTCCTCATTCAAAATGGATTCAAACGAGGTAATGTTGATCAAACCCTTTTCACAAAGTTGAACGGTGAGGAAATCTTAATTGTTCAAGTTTACGTAGATGATATTATTTTTGGCTCCACCAATGATGCTCTCAGCAAAGACTTTGCCAAATTAATGCAAAGTGAGTTTGAAATGAGTCTTATGGGAGAGCTGACATTCTTCTTGGGATTGCAGGTCACACAGGCGGCTGACGGTATGTTCATACATCAGAAGAAGTATGCATTGGAGCTGCTGAAAAAGTTCAACTTGACCTCTACCAAACCACAACCAACTCCCATGTCCACCTCAATAAAAATTGATCAAGATGAATCAGGTAAATCCGTGGATCAAAAACTCTTTAGAAGCATGATAGGTTCCTTGTTATATTTAACTGCCAGCAGGCCTGACATTCAATTTGTTGTGTGTTTATGTGCATGATTTCAGCCCAATCCAAAAGAATCACACATGTCAGCTATTAAACGAATTTTCAGATATATTGCTGGTTCAAGTAATTTAGGATTTTGGTATCCGCGTAATTCGAGCTTTGATTTAGGTTCTTATTCTGACGTCGATTATGCGGGTTGTAAAGTGGATTGAAAAAGCACTAGCGGGTATTGTCAATTTCTTGGGGGGTGCGTGGTCTCATGGGCCTCCAAGAAATAAAACTCAGTGGCTCTATCAACCGCCGAAGCCGAATATGTGGCTGTCGGGAGTTGTGTTGTCCAGGTGCTATGGATCCAACAACAGATGATTGATTATGGCATTTCCTTCAAAAACACTTCCATCTTGTGTGACAACACTTCAGCCATAAATCTATCCAAGAACCCTGTCCATCATTCTCGCACCAAGCATATTGAAATTAGACATCATTTCATTAGAGATCATGTTTGCAAGGGTGATGTAGAAATCAACTTTATTGAGACAGATCATCAAATTGACGACATTTTCACAAAACCCCTCTGTGAAGAGAAGTTCACAACCTTAAGAAGAGAATTAGAGGTCTGTAGAATAGAAGAGTCTACATCATGATTATGTGTGTCATTGAGTGTATAGATCACTTCATTACATCCATTTGCATTAGTCATATGGTAGTTTATATTTTCCTTGTCATACATGTGCATCAAGTTGTGTGAAAAATTAAAAAGACCAAAAACAAATTGCATGATCAATTATCTTCGGGTGTTCTTGCATTTCTTCTATTTATATTATATTCACACATATTCGTTGTCACTTCTATGGTCGCTCAAGACCTTGAATACACTTGCACGCCATCAATGGAGCAAAACTGTCCGAATTCTGAATTCCGGAGCAATGGATATAAACACGCCAAAATATGATCTTAAAATTGATATGGTATTTCCCCAATTGTTTAAAACCTTAAAAATACTCTTATTTTCATTGATTCCAACATGTTTTTACATTGGGGACTCAAGCCTAACATTTATTTTGGCCCTCCGGTTAGTTTTTTATCCTTTTGCTGAAATTCAGGAAAGGGGTCGACCCCAAACCCTCGCAAAACATGTTTCTGTTGGGGGTTTGAGTTACAGGGGTCGACCCAATGGGTCGACCCATTCCGGCGGAGCGGATCGTCCGCATCCAGGCCGTCCACGAATGGGGTTCTAACCCTAAGTTAACCCCTCCCATGCCTACATAAATACTTATAACCCCCTCCAAGGCCAGCCACCACCTCTTGCAAGCCCTAAAAACACATTCTTGGTTCCAAAATCCTCCAACCCTAGCCGCGGATCTCTGGGTGGCTACCCCGCGCGAGTTTCTTGCTTCCGGGTCCAAGGATCGTTCCTTACTCTTCCAATCTCTTGAGGTAAGCTCTTGGTGTGTGTGGAGGATCATGATTCACACTTCTAGCTTCCCCCTCTAGTTGAACCATCTAAATCTATTCCCCATCTTGTGGCCCTTTCGATTTTTGCTTAGATGGCCCCAAGGAGACGTCCGTCTCGCAGAGGAGAAGAATCAAGCAAGGCACGAGAGATTTGCTCTAAACAAGCCGCACAAGTTGCAGCTATTCACGGACAATCTTCATCCAGCAAGGTGCTAGATCGGAAAGTTCTTCATCCCTGTGCAGTCAATTTCGAAAATCTGAGCAACCATTTTCCCAGTCTCATCGATGTCATTTGCAGTCAACCCAACCTAGACATTTTCATGTCTACACATCGACGGATGTATCCCTCTTTGGTGCATCAGTTCTACAACAATTTGTCTATGGCCGGTGACACTCCGATTACGAGAGTAAATGAGGTACAAATTATTCTTTCACCACCGCTACTAGGCGAAGCATTTCAACTAACGCATGAGGGATATGTGTTTGGTGACATTCAAGTTCCGGAAGATAAAATCTATCTTTACATGACTTCTGAGGACAGAGGCGGTCGCTCAGTTGCTGGGTTGAATGCCAATCATTTTCCTCCCCTGCAACACATTTTACATAGAATGATCACTACCATTCTGCTTCCGAGAGGGGGAGGACAAGATAAAGTTACAGAAATCCACATGTTTCTTATTTATTGTCTATTGGATGGCATTCCTATCAACTTTCCGGCCATTATTATGGATCATATATGCTCGAGCATCAAACACAAGCATCGAACTTTGCCTTATGCTGTTGCATTAACTACCATTTTCCAATACATGGAGCTAGATCTTTAAGCAGAATCTTCACAGACTATGCGAGATGTAGACATCTATACCATTCACTAAATTTGTCACAACATGGGCTATGTCATGCGTGATGGTGAATTAGTTTGGCAACTGAAAAACGTCATTCCCGCTGCAAGCTCTGAAGAGAATGATGAGGATGAAGATGCAGAATCCGATGAGGAACCACTCCATGCTCCTGCTCCTGATATACCCTCCGAGGTGGCCAGGCTAATCATAGATTGGTTGGACCACATTGATGAACGGTTAGAAAAGTATGGGGAGACATTGGAAGTTATACAAAATGAACTTCATGATCTGAAGCTTTCTCATGAAGAGCGCACTCACTCGTTTGCCGATGCCTTGACCCATCAAGTCCAAATTTACCACGAAATTTTGGATTATATCCGGCGTCCTCCAGGTCCACGCACTCCGGATGATAATTAGGCCGTTGCACTTCATTCAAATGGCACACTCCTTATCCCGTTTCACCCCCTCTTTTTGATGTTGCCAAAGGGGGAGAAGTTTTGTCTATATTTGTGCCCGGCTATTCGGCGTCTTAGCTACTTATAGATAGTCTATGTGTGACATATGCCTGCATGCATGTGTGTTGCATTCTCATATTGTCTTAAGTGTCGCTTTGTCTCTTTAATCATGGCATGGCATCTGGTGCATTTTGTTGCATTGCTTACTTCCCCTTGTTAATGAAATCAGATTGTGGACTGTAGTTGTTCATTCAATTCAAGCACTGTTGGTTGATGGAATATGCCTCTTTATCAATCTTAAAAGTCTTTGCTCCAGTGGAATGAAGTTATCTCTTGGGATGAAGTATTATGTCATCATAAAAAAGGGGGAGATTGTCGAACCCCCTCTATGTGGGTATTTGTAATGAATTTTGATGATGATTAAAACACTACATATCTTCAGTTCTAACTTGAATGCCATGATAAGCTTCAGAATTGTCTTCACTTAATGAGATAAGGAGCTTTGGAAGAACAAGAATCACTTCTGTTGGTAAGAAGTTTAATTTTAATTTGCAAACGCCAAAGCTAACTCAGAATGCATGTCTTGACAGGGGCAAGGAGGCAGTTAAGGACTTGAATGATACAAGGACATTTGGTGAGATCAATCCTAACTCTTTTAATATCCATGTTGAAATTCATGCCTTCCATTAAGTAAGTAATAAGGTAATATTCATAATCTAAGGTAATTTAATTGGGTCTTCATTATACATGCCTTAGATTCATGCATTTTATTGGTGTGAACTCTATTCCTGAACCCCACTAGGTTGGCACCTTATCTTGGTGGTTTTTACCACATTACTAGTTGTTCTGGCGCAAGGGTCGACCCTAAGGGTCGACCCCTGTAAAATTTTTGTTTAACAGAATGCTCCAAGCGCGAGGGTCAACCCCTGTAAAATTTTTGCTTAGCAGAATCTGTTTGAACGAGGGTCGACCCCAAGGGTCAACCCATTGTTCCTAAACTGGTTTACCCTCTTCGAGGGTCGACCCCAAGGGTCGACCCTTTCAGGTCCGACCTCCAGCCGTGAATTTTGACTTCTATTTCTTTGCACTAAAAGTCTTCCTATCCTAATCCAACCTCCACAAAACATTCCACAAAATGTGGATCTGGTTCCCTAGCTTTTATTGACTGTCCTAAACAATTAAACAAGCCCAAGTGGCTTAAGAAAAAGATGATGCTAGGTGAGAAAAATAGAAAACAAGTCTTTTCTGAAGTTCCAATATATTTGTGTGTGCAGGGTCATAGAAGGAGCTCCGAAGCCTTCTTCCACCTTGATCTGAAGCTGAAAGTGAAGGGAAGAGGTAAGAATCAAGTCCCCATATCATCTGCAATTGGAAGCTGCAAGGGATTTCAAGCTTCAACTTCATTTCTGTGCCATTCTCCTCCAGTCTTCTTCCAAGATCAACCGTTCTTCTGCAGAAGTATTCAATTACATTCAAGGAAGTGAAAGGGGGAGCTTCAACCAAGATAAATCATTCTTCACTCCTTACTCTCAGATTTACTTTGTGTCTACTTGAGAATTTGATGTAAAACTTGATTCAGTTTTGTGTGTGGGTTGTTCATGTTCGGAAACACGAACGTGTGTGTGTGTGTGTGTGTGTGTGTGTGTGTGTGTGTGTGTGTGTGTGTGTGTGTGTGTGTGTGTGTGTGTGTGTGTGTGTGTGTGTGTGTGGTAGCCCAGATCGGGTGCCGCGTATGTGTGTTTGTTGTTCTACACAGCGTGTGTGTGTGGCTTACATCATAGTGAAGTCTTGATCCTCACAAGTGAGGGGTGGACGTAGGGGACACGGCAGTGTACCCGAACCACCTAAAAATTCCATGTGTCACTTGTGGTTTGTTCTTCCACATCCATAATCGAGTGTGCTTCACGGTGATTTGAGCGTACACCAATTCCTTTATCAAACACCTACCATAATCCACACGCTTTCACAAGTGTATCCATGTTCGGGTGAGATCTAGTGCTTATATGTTTACTTATCATTATTTTCCTTGGAAGAAATTTTAATTGGCCAATCAATTCACCCCTCCCCTCTTGATTGCTGCCTTTCGGGACTCAACAAAATGCATACACGACCAGCAACATACGAGCATGAGAGACACTAGGCCCGACACTAAGAGCTCCTATGGGCTATACGTCGCTAATAGAAATGCAAGCTCACTCGTCGTCCCAAGCGAGGGAAATGCGGATCGTGCACAGTTGAGGAACTGGCAGAGTTAAGGGTAGTCCGACTCACTTCCGTGCTCGGATCGAGCCACGGGACGGATCACTCTCTCACTCACAGCGGTGACATGGACTCACGGGCTAGAATCCTACGCTCTCACAGCGGCATACGACCATATACTAAACTAGCAAATGAACGCCAAGGAGTTAAGACCGTTACCTCCATGCTCCCGGCGTGGGGAAGACAACCCCGGCCAAAACTGGGCTTCCGGTTAACAAAGTTTTACTGTGGTACAATAATTTGACCCACTTCACGTAGGGAGGTAAAAGGTCACATGTGGGGCCCGGGAGTCACGCGAATTGGGTTGACGGACAACATCTTGATGTCGCTCCTTCGGTGCCGAAACCCGTGTTTAATGCTGTCCGGACGGCGCGATCTACGGGTTCGTGGGGCCCACGGACTGCTCTATCCTCTGGGTCTACTAGGGTGGGTCCCGATGTGATGGAGACCCCTAGTGGCGCGCCTCCCGGGATGGCGGTCGGGCGGGAACGCCGATCGGAGGCCGATCGGCTCCGATCTCCAAGCTTTGGAGTTGCTGCCCACGGACTGGTTGCTTCTATTTTCAGGCGCGTGATCTGGAGAGATCGGCTACTATGATCACTCCCGACGTCGGATCGACGTACAAGAGGTATCGTTTGAAATCTCTCTCGAAGTCCTTCGACCCTGTGGGACTCAAAAAAATTCACCGGAGCAGTGCTTCTGTTGGGCGATTTTAGAACCGTCCTGTTCTCAATTTCAGATCTGATTGGGCAGAAACTGAATTTCCTGAGAGTTGGCATTGACCGTGGGGTAGACCTCAGATTCAGATGTCGAGTCCATAATCAAAATTGTAGAGGGGAGAGAGAGGAAAACGGAAATAATTTTTATGACTGATTTTGTGGAGGTTTGGGTTGGGAAAAGTATTTTATACTGGCAGGTGGTTGGATCTGGACAGGGGCAGATAGAACTAAAAGGGATCTGAAAGTGATTTTTAAAAAATAGTTGAAGGCCTTTAGAAATTCCACGAAAATTCGTGGATGGAGGGGGTGTTAGATAGAACCTCAAGTAAAATTGGGGGCTCCAGAAAAAATCAAAAAGTGGGTCGAATAGGTGAAGACCAGGGTTGCTATAACAGTAGATAGAAACCTGGCAGATCTGGAATGAAAAGATGGACGAAAATGGAAAAATGGAAATTGGAAACTAGAGGCCAAACTGAATTTTCTAGAACATGGGTTGGATCCCTAGAACTCACCCTGAGAATTTGGCACTCAGAAGATCTCGGATCTGAGAGTTAAAATTCATGGAAGGGGCTGCTGTTGGATGAAGATAGAACTCCGATAAGGTGGCGGTGGCGGTGCGACAGCGGCTCGATGGCGGCGGCGGTGATAGATCTGAGCTTCCCACTCAGAAGAGACTTGAAGGAGAGGCTTCACACCTCTGGAAGCAGCCTTCATAGATGCAAGAAGGGGGAGGAGAGAGGAGGGGTGCGCACCAAGCTTGGAGGCTCCAACAAAAATTCTGATTTTTTTTGGCATTAATTATGTAAGAAATGAAAATTACAACTCTTTATATGACTTGACCTCCCATGGCAAATGACCTTCCATGCCCTAAGATCTAGGGTTGATGAGGGCATCTTGGAAAACCTAGGAAAATATTTCTCCCATGTGGTCAAAAGAGAAGAAAGAAAAGAAAAGAAAATAAATCAACTAGCCTAATAAAGCCAAAATAGGGGGCGCCCCCTTCATGGGCCTCTCTTGGGCCACTATGATCCAAGACCATCAAGGCCAATCCACAAGCCCACTCTATTCCAACTTAGGTGGCCCATGAGAGAGAGAAGCTTAATTGGGCCTTAAGTGGCTTAAGAACCCAATATGAAGCTTAATGAAGCCTCATAGCCCAATATGGCAATCACCCCTTAATAGACTCTAAAGGGCTTAACCCAAATAGCTTATTAAGAGCCTTACAATTAGCCCAAAATGAAAAACCCAAATAAAACACACATTACAAGCCCAAATACAATGCAAACAAGTGCTAAAACAATGCAAGTAAATGCTAAAAGTGTCCAAGACGCAAGGCGGAGATTCCAGACTATCTCCGAGCCAAAGAGAAGCTGATATAGCTCGAGTGGTGCTCCGCATACGGTAACGATGGCTCGCCTGTTCGTGCTTCTTGCTTGCTCTGGTGTCTGCACCAATTCTCCCCGGGTGGGAGAAACTCGACCCTGTCGAGTAAGGGTCTGCATCGCTCTGGTAGCACTCCAGTAGATCCGGATCTATCTGCTGCAACTCTCCACGGGTGATCCAAGTATCCTCGGTGGCGGGTCGCCTTCTCCAACGCACTAGGTAGCATGGGTAAGATCCACTCCTGGTAACTGTCACCTGCTCATCCAGTATATGATCGATATGCTCTCGCTGCTGTGAAAATGTTGCTGGTGGTGGACACTAAGGTGTGGGATCACTCTCAATGGGAGGAGATGGCTCAAAAGGCTCACTAGGGATCACCGCTGGGTCCCTATATGCAACTAGATCTGACACATTGAAAGTTGAGCTTATACCATATTCATCGGGCAAGTCCACAATATACGCATTGGATCCAACACGTTTCAACACTCTAAATGGACCGGCTCAGTGAGCTTGCAATTTTTTTACGGTTCCAGAGGAAAACCGTTCAGGTCTTACCCTGATCATGACATATTCACCCTCTTGGAACTCTCGGTGGTGTCGGTGGGCATCGGCTAACTCCTTATACCGTGCATTGCTGGCCTCAATGTGACGACGGATGTCTTCATGTAGACTCCTAACATGCCTAGCAAATGACTCGGCAGACTCCGACACTCGTGCATGGATGGGCATGGGAACAAGATCCACTGGCTATCTAGGCCTATGACCTGTGACAATCTCGAATGGACTCATACCGGTAGACCTGTTAACCGAATCATTATATGCAAATTATGCCAATGGTAATTTGAGATCCCAATCCCCTAGATGATCCTTGACAAGACACCTCAAAAGGTCACCCAGACTTCTATTGACCACCTCGGTCTGACCATCTGTCTGGGGATGATATGCAGTGAAAAACTTGAGGTGAGTACCCAACATATGCCACCGTGTCTTCCAGAAATAGTTGGTGAATCAAACATCACGGTCAGACACTATGGTACAAGGCAACCCGAACTTGCACACCACATGAGTAAGGAATAGGCGGGCTACCCTATAAGCATCCGAAGTCTTCGAGCAGTGAATGAAAAGGGCCATCTTCGAGAATCGGTCAACCACCACATAGACCAAATCATGCTTCCTAGAGGTACGTGACAATCCCGAAACAAAGTCCATGCTAACATCATGCCACGGAGCATTAGGCACGGGGAGAGGCGTATAAAGGCCCGAGCTTTGCCTCTTCATCTTGGCCGTAACACATGTACGGCACTGGGCCACAATATGAGCAACATCACGCTTCAAGCTCGGCCAATAAAATCTATGCCCAACAGCCTTAATAGTCTTATTCCGACCAAAGTGGCCGGCTAGACCTCCCGCATGTAGCTCCCAGACTAAGAAGTCTCGAACCGAAGTTCGGGGAACACAAAGCCTACCTCCTCGAAAGTGGTAACCCTCCTGAAGCACATAATCATCAAGGTCTCTCGAGGGTCCGGCCTGGAGAGTGGTATAAATCTGACCGAAGTCAGGACAGTCAACATAGGCCTCTCTCATCTTCTCTAACCCTATGACCTCGGCACTCATGGTGGTAAGCAAACACGCTTGCCGACTCAAGGCATCGGCCACCTTGTTCTCCACTCCAGCCTTATGTTTCAGCACAAATGTGAACTGCTAGAGATACTCAACCCAATGGCTGTGACGCACATTAAGCTTCTTTTGGGAATGGAGGTACCTCAAAGCCTCATGATCGGAGTATAAGACAAACTCCCGGTGTAATAGATAGTGCCTCCAATGCCTAAGAGCCTGAACAACTATGTAGAATTCCTTATCATAAGTGGAGTATCACAGTTTCGTGTCATTCAGCTTCTCACTGAAATATGCGACCAGGCGGGCCTCATAACTCAACACTCCTCCTATTCGAACACCCGACGCATCACAAGAGACCTCAAACACCTTCGAGAAATCTGGCAATCAAAGGATAGGTGTCTGGGTCATGCGCCCCTTGATGTCCTTGAAGGCAGCAACTGCGGCCTTCATCCATACAAATGTGCCCTTCCGAATACAGTCCGTGATAGGGCTAGTGACGGAGCTAAATTCGCGGATGAAACGATGGTAGAACATCGCAAGGCCATGGAAGCTGCGGACATCATGGACCGTACGGGGTTCCGGCCACTCAACAATGGCCCGGACCTTCTCCGGATCAACGGAGACCCCAGTACTAGACACAATAAAACCCAAGAAGGTAAGCTGAGGTGTCATGAAGGCACACTTCTGTGGGTTCGCATACAGCTGCTCTCGCCTAAGAAGTAGACAGACCTACCGAAGGTGGTCTAAGTGGTCCCCCGTGGTGCGACTATAGATAAGAATATCATCAAAGTACACGACCACAAAGACTCCAATGAAAGGTCGAAGGACCTGTGTCATGAGTCGCATGAAGGTGCTAGGGGCGTTGGTCAGCCCAAAGGGCATAACCAACCACTCATAGAGACCATCCTTGGTCTTGAATGCGGTCTTCCACTCATCACCTGGCCTAATCCTCACCTGATGGTAGCCACTCTTAAGATCGATCTTCGAGAAGATAGTGGCACCGGCCATCATGTCTAGCATATCATCTAAGCGAGGAATAGGGAACTTGTACTTCACGGTGATTTTGTTGATGGCACAACTATCAATGCACATTCTCCATGTGCCATCCTTTTTTGGGGCGAGTAATGCAGGAACATCACATGGACTCATGCTGTCACGAACAGACCCTCTCTACATCAACTCATCGACCTGCCGTTTTAGCTCGGCATGTTCCGTGGGACTCATGCGATAATGAAAGAAGATTGGGCAATGAGGAGCCCGGAATCAGGTCGATAGCATGCTGAATATCCCGCATGGGTGGGAGTCCCTGGGGAAGCTCCTCGGGAAAAATATCAGCGAACTCCTGCAGAATAGGAATGACATTGGGTGGGAGTTCACCCTCGGAGTTCGGCTCCACCTCTGGGACCGTAATAGCAAATACAGGGCAGCCCCGACTAGCCTCCCGCTCCATTTCCTGGGAGCTAATCATCATCAACCTCCTAGTCGAGGGCTCGCCTGAGCCAGATGTAACGGTCATAGCCCGAGCTGGGGATGGGGTACTGGGCCCGGGGACGGAAGGCTCTGGAGTACTAGGGCCAGTAGGACCCCTAACTGATGGGCTCTTGGGCTGATGGGGGTGGAGAGTAATCCGTTGGCCAGCATGGTCGAAGGTACAGGTGTTCGACCAGCCATGGAGTGTGGCATCTCGATCAAATAACCACGGCCTACCAAGAATAATGCTGCCCACCTCCATGGGGAAGACATCACACCAGATATCGTCAAGGTAGGCATAGAACTGCAGTGGGACCAGACACCGCAGCCTGATCGGAATGGAGGTAGAATCCACCCATGATACTCGATAGGGGCAAGGATGATCCACGGGTGTAAGACCAAGACTGGAGACAGTGCCCGTGGAGATTGCATTGATGCAACTCCCACTATCGATAATCACCTTACAAACTTGCTTGCCCAGCCGATAGAATGTATGAAAGATAGTGGTCCGTCGCCAGTCATCACTAGCCTGTGGCCGGGTGAGAATACACCTGACGACCCCCAAGTGGGTATCGTCCGGATGTTGGGCATCCTGGCCATTACCTTCGGCCTCATAATACTCGTCAGCTAGCTCTGGATCTGCTTCATAGCTAACTAACTCGAGGTCCGTAGGGGTGGTATCCTCGGCCTGTGTGTCACCAATGACAAGAGACTGGTGGGTGGGACACTCGTTGGCAAAATGGCCAAACCCATTGCAGCGATAACACTGCTGCCGTGATCCACTAGGCTCCCCAATCATGGGCCCTTTCCCCTTATCCTCCCGATGGATAGGAGGTGAAGGCAACAAAGGACGGGCCGGAGGTGCGGGTGCCAGTGGACGGGCTGTGGGTGCCGTAAGATGTTGGGGATGAGGAAGGTCTCTCGGGGGTGGAGGGCGAGGCCTAGGAGTGAAAGGCTCGGGACGAGTGTGCTCCTAAGGTCGGACCATGGGGGCCCTCGGATATGTGGCAGAAGAGCCACGGGGCTCGACACTACGAAGGGGAAAGGAGCCCAACAGATGGGGAGACTCGAACTCGGCCTCGAATTGCTCCAATTCGAGAGCAACCTGATACGCTTGTTCCAAAGTGGTCGCATTGCCTTGAAAAAGTTCGTATTGATAGTTTGGCCACAGACCTCTCCGAAAGCGTGATATGGTCATGGTGCTCTCTTCCGTAACTCCACACCGTAAATAATACTCATCAAACTCAGCGGTGTACTCGGTCACAGATCGGTTCCCTTGGGAGAGACTTTGCCATTTGTCTATGAGACATTGGCGATATGAGATAGGAAGGTACTTCTCCCTCAATTTCATTTTCATGTCATCCTAAGTGCCGATCGGGGGTTGACGTCGCTGATTTAGTAGGCTCTCCACATTGGTCCAATAAGTTTGGGCCTGCCCATGCAGCTTCATCTTCCCGTATCGAACTCTTCGGTGGTCCGTCATCTCAAACCCCTCGAAGTACCGATCCATGCCGGCCTCCCAATCTAAATATACCTTCGGGTCCAAGGACCCGCTAAAAGTGGGAGGGTCCGCATGCACGCCCCTAAGAATGCGGTCGTCATCATCGTCATCACGATTCCGTCGTTGATTCCGATGACCATATCCCCCTTGCTCATTATCATATGCATAGTCAGCCACCTCCTGCACCTGTTGCCTCCCAACATCTACCGCCTGAGCTCTTGGCGCAGTAGGTTGCTGGGCCGGCTCTTGTTGACCATTGGTCGGCGCGGGTATCGCCACCGCTGGGGCCCTCTTGAGGACGGCAATCCTCCCTATAAGACCCTTGATGGACTAGTCCGAAGTTTCGGCCCGATCCTCGAGGGCTTTCATCCTCCCTTCTAGATGGGTTCCTACGCCATCTAGACGCGTACTAAGGCCATCCATACGCGTATCAAGATGATCCATGAGGGCTTGGAACATCTCGGCCGTCGAGGGCTCATCGGAGCTACAGGCTCGGGAATCCGCCATAGGTGGTGGTGGCGAGTATTGAGTGCCTCGACGGGTGGGCATGCAAAGACACACGAACTAGGAGACAAACTGATGCAAACACTGACTAATGCACCTAGACCTAAACCAATATCCGGTACGTGGCGGAGTTAATCGATCCGAAGATCACTCCCGCAAGTGTGCGGCCTTCCTGATAGGTGTAGCCTAACGTTCGGACAACACCTTTTAATATACCGAATTATCAAGATGAAATGCAATTTTAAAACACTTTTTTTTGTTTTGAAAATAATGATGATCCTAGACTCGACCTAGACCGTGCAAGACTTATGCAACGACTACCCTAGACTCGACTCTCTCTGATACCAAATTGATGCGGGACGGACACGGAGATCGACTCTAAGTGATATGGATCTCGGACTCTAAATGCATACACGACCAGAAACATACGAGCATGAGAGACACTAGGCTCGACACTAAGAGCTCCTATGGGCTATACGTCGCGAACAGAAATGTAAGCTCACTCGTCGTCCCAAGTGAGGGTAACGCAGATCGTGCACGGTTGAGGAACCGGCAGAGTTAAGGGTAGTCCGACTCACGTCCGTGCTCGGATCGAGCCACGGGACGGGTCACTCTCTCGCTCACAGCGGTGACATGGACTCACGGGCTAGAATCCTACGTTCTCATTGTGGCATACGACCATATACAAAACTAGCAAATGAACGCCAAGGAGTTAAGACCGTTACCTCCACGCTCCCGGCGTGGGGAAGACAACACCGGCCAAAAATGGGCTCCCGGTTAACAAAGTTTTACTGTGGTACAACAATTTGACCCACTCCACATAGGGAGGTAAAAGGTCACATGTGGGGCCTATTGTGACCCCTCTATGTTGATGATGTTGACACTTGCTCTATTCTTTGGCAACACCATTGTTTTGATTGATTGGCAACTGATTTTGATTTGATGAAATTGCTCCATTAGATTGACTATGTGTTCTTTGCTTTTAATACATTGCTGTCTACAATTCTTACTGTCATAAGTCCACACACTGCATCTCAATTAAATTGATTAAGTGTGCACAACGTCAACGCATCATGTTACAGCGTCAACGCATAAGTCCACACACTGCATCTCAATTAAATTGGTTAAGTGTGCACAACGTCAACGCATCATGTTACAGCGTCAACGCACCGTTGGCTTTGAACCTCAGAGTCTGTACATCCGAATTGCCCTTGATCTGGTGAAATGTATACACTCATTCACTGTAGCCTTCACACATTCAAGTCTATACATTCATCACTTACTTTTCACTCAAGGCAAAGTCTATACACTGGGATCTTTTCCCTACGTGTCTTAGGCGAAGTCTGAACATTCGATTATGAAGCCTGAAGTCTATACAGTCCAGCCTAGTCCTACGATCAAGGCTTTAGCTACACTCAACTCTGTACATTGGCTTCGCTTCATCAAGTCTGTACATTGACTCGCCAACTTCCTTGAAGTCTGTACATCGCTTCATGTCCCCAAAGTCTACACATCAACAATGATCTTTGAAGTCTGTACACTGCTTCAGGAGCTTCAAGTCCACACATCGCTCAAAGTCTTTACAGAGTCCAGCGTCTTCGTTAGTGTCTCAGGCATTAGGCCAAGTCTGTACAGCATTCAATATCTAGAGTTTCATGAAGTCTGTACATCAGACTGTCACTGCAAGTCTGTACGTTGTATTCGCCTTCACAAGTCTATACAACGAAGCATCTACACAGCAATGTACATACTTATATCTTAAGACTTCTTTCTTGTTGCTGAAGGGACAGGGTCGATGCCTGGAGCTTAAAGCGTCCACGCATCAGTAGATGAAGCATTCGATGTCTTCCATTGCGTCAACGCCACAAGCAAGCAGCGTCGACGCAGCAGTTAAAGAAGCAGAGACTCTTACAAGCTATTCCATTGCGTCAACGCCACAATTGTGCAGCGTCGACGCAGCAGCTAAAGAGACGAAGCAAATGGCGTATTGGAATGCTTCACTGCGTTAACGTCATTGATTGACAGCGTCGACGTAGCAAGCCAGATTGCTTTCATGGAACACGTGATCTGAGAACTCTATACATCGGACTGAGGAAGCTAATGAGGGGCTCGTGATCCTAGATGGACAATGTACCCAGATGAGGACACATGCACTGACACTCCATTGGATGCTGCCACGTGGTCCAAATTGCTGGGCGGGAAACGTGGAGGGCACACGCCGTGCCTGCTACTGCTGCTGGTATATAATGAAGCCTTCGTCTTCAGATGGAGGCTGGTCGTGATCGAAGCAGAGAGCAGAAGCTGAGAGAAGAAAAAGGGAAAAAGAAGAGAGAGCTTCCACGATCCAATAGAAGAAAAAGAAAAAGAGAGAAGAAGAAGATACATAGAAGAAGAAGAAGAAATAGAGAAGAAGGAGAAAAAGAGAGAGGAAGAGATTGAGAGAGATTGAGTTGAGAGAGAGCTGATCGAGAGTGAGAGTGAGAGTGGTTGTATCTCAGTCTCGTGATTCAAAACCAGAATTGAGCTTTGCTCTTAGAGCTACATTGTTTGTTTTTGAGCTTTTCTATTTTCGTTTTGATTCGGTTTTTCATTTCCGAATGCTGTTTCTTCAAGCTGTGTGTCAGCGGTCTTGCAGTGGTGGTCTCCACTGGACGGGTTAAGCTGTATTTCCCCAGCGGTTGCAGAGGATTAGATCCTCTGGTCAACAAGCTGTAGTGCCCAGCGATGCTATGTATCAGCAGGTTGTTTGGCCAAGCTGTAAAGCCCAGCGGACGCAAGCTGTGCTGCGCAGCAGGAAGCCATACTCGGTTGAGTGTGGGGTGGACGTAGGTCATTGACTGAACCACCTAAAAATTGTGTGTGCAGTGTGTTTGTGTTTTTGTGTGATCTGTGAGCGATGGGAAATTCTTGCTTAGCTTATTTGATTGCATCGCTTATGCTCATGTCTAGCTTTCGACCTTTTGTTTAGCATCTGTTGTTTAGCTTAACTGACGTTTGCCTAAATTCCGCTTTAGAATTTACAATAGTTTTAAATTAGGCAAGTTGATCTATTCACCCCCCTCTAGATCCACAATCTGTAGAGATAGACTACGTCCAACTAACCCAACACTTGGTATCAGAGCCTAACTCTTCTGCAGGGACTCATCGCCCGAAGAGAATAGGCAGAGATGGATGTTCGAGGGATGACTGCCGAAGGTCACTCAACAACGAAGCCCCCATTCTTTGACGGATCAAACTACGCATACTGGAAGAACCGTATGCAAGTGTTCCTCAGGGCTAAGGATTATGAGATTTGGAAGATTGTCAGCAAGGGACCTTATGAGCTGTCCCCGAATGAAGATGTATGGACCAAGGAGGAGATCAGAAGGTCCACGCTAAATTGGAGTGCTATTAATGCTATCCAGTGCGCTCTGCATCCTACAGAATTCTCCCGTGTATCTGCTTGCAAATCAGCTAAGGAGATGTACGATGCGCTGGAAGTAATTCATGAAGGCACATCTCAAGTAAGAGAGCAGAAGGCCAATCTTCTTGTATCTGAGTATGAAGCCTTCAAGATGAAGCTGAACGAGTCCATCAGCGAAATGTACGCTCGGCTGACTGTCATAACCAATGGCCTCAGAGGTTTTGGGAAACCTCAGGCAGAGTATGATGTAGTAAGGAAAATTCTGCGCTCCCTGACTCCCAATTGGCACACCAAAGCAACTGTGATGGAGGAGTCAAGGGACCTGCGTAATACAAAATCTGATGAGCTGATTGGCTCACTTATGGCATATGAGATAAACATGCCAAGGACAGATGAAGCCGAGAGGAAGAAGAAGCCGATAGCACTGAAGGCTAGTTCCAGCAAAACAACAAAATCTAGCTCCAACAGCTCTTCATCATCAGAGGAAAGTCTAAACGAAGAAGAAGATGTGACTCGATCTGAAATAGCCATGATGACTAGAGAGTTCAGGCGATTTCTCAGAAAGGGAGCAGGACGGTTCGGTCAGAAGAAATACAGTGATGGTCGAAAGGATAAAAGGTATAAATCTACATCTGCAAAGAAAAATGAAGCTAATGTCTGTTATCAATGTAGGAAATCAGGGCATCTGAAAATTGACTGTCCAGATAATCAGAAACATAAGGACAAGTCAAAGAAGAAAACCAAGAAGGGAAGAGCTATGATCACCACATGGAGTGATGAAGATGAAGGCTCTTTCAGCAGCAGCTCAGATAGTGAAGCCGAATCTGAACAGCCCATTTGTCTTATGACAACAAGCTCCGAAGATAGAGAGGAGGATACAGATGAGATAATCACTAGATTTGAAAATTTCATAATTGCTGATTGGGTAGATGCTTATCATGAAATAGCTGATAGAGCTGATGATATTAGAAAAGAGAATAGGCATCTTAGAAGAAAAATCAATTCCATGTAAAATGATAAAACACTAACTGATAAAATTGCATATTTGGAATCTGAGATTGATGAATTGAAACTCACATGTTCTGAAGAAGATAAAATCAAAAATGAGTTAAAAGCTTCTAAGGAACAGAATCTAAGGCTTGAAGATGAAATTGATGAATGGAAGCTGAAGATTCAGAAATGTGAAAGTGAAGTCAAAATTATCTCTGAAAAATATGAAGCTGTCCTCAATGTCAACAACGAGCTGAAAAAGACTATTGATGAACTTCAGAAAGATAATGAGGATAAAATGAAGACCATTGAGAAAATGACCCAAGGAACAGATAACTTAAATGCTTTGTTAGGGTCAAAGGTTAATTTCAGAAAAGAGGGTCTAGGTTTTAATTCTAGTGCAACAAAAACATTCGGAATGAAAACAATTTCATTTGTTGCTCAAAAGGAAAAGGGACCTCTAATTAGTATGAACTCAACAAATTTGATGAACAAAATTGCTAATCTGAAAAAGCCCAGTGCTGAGGAGAAGGGCAAATGAAAGGTTAATGAGCCTAGTAGAGCTAGCACATCTAAGCAGAATCCTAGGGCTCAGACTCAGGTTAGGGGTCAACCTACACAGTCTGGTAAACCCCAGGTCAAGGTAACCCAGTCTCCACCAACACCTCCACCTCTTAAGAAGACCCAATACAAACATGTGTATAGGTCAGCAGGGTCCAAAGTACAGGGGAGACAAAGTGCTGCTAGGAGTCAACCCAATTATTTTTATCAATCCAGAGCTCAGACCCACTACAATGCACAGCCAACCTACTTCTATAGGTCAAATTGGTCTAGAATTCAGGGTAAGTTTACAGGTCTTGCACACCAGGGTGCTCAATATCAAAGACCTTACAGTAAAAATTGGGTAAATGGGTATGGTTACTGGACATCTAGAAATCAATATTTTCATAGCCAGCCCAGGAACAACTATGACCAAAACTTTGTGAACACACCCTGGCCAAAGCAATGGCATAGAAATAACAACACTGTCAATAATCATGCTGCTGCCAATAAGAAAAAGAATAATAAGAAGAAAAGGAACAACAACAGAAGAAAATCTGTAGGATCCACTGAACAAAACACATTTAAACAAATGTGGATTCCGAAACACTTGCTTTCCTATTTTGCTTCTAGTTCATTTACATTGGAGCCCAATCAATCTTGGGTTCCAAACTTCTCTACCTAATTGTGTATGCAGGTATGCCTGGCAGCCAAGAACAACTTGTGGTACATGGATAGCGGCTGCTCCAGGCATATGACAGGAGATAAGGCCAATTTTTGCATACTGACTGAGAAAGTAGAAGGCCTTGTCACCTTTGGAAGCAACACAAAGGGTAGGATTATCGGATCAGGTAAGGTAGGTAAGTGTTCTACCTGCTGCATTGATGATGTTATGCTGGTTGAAGGGTTAGCCTATAATCTACTTAGCATCAGCCAGTTATGTGATAAAGGTTACAATGTTCTATTTAATTCTCAATGCTGCAAGGTTTTTGAACCTGATTCTGATATTGTCAAATTTACTGGAAAAAGAATAAATAATACTTACATGATAAATTTAGATGACATCCAACACACTAACCTTTGCCTTACTGCCAGTAGAGAAGACATAGCATTTTTATGGTATCATAGGTTAGGTCATGCTAGCTACACTATTTTGCACAAATTAAATAAGCATGACATGGTTAGAGGACTTCCTGAAGTCTCATTCAAGAAAGAAAACAAAATCTGTGATGCATGCACCAATCAAAGATAACTAGAAAATCATTTAAGTCTAGAACTGAAAATCTGTCTTCCAAACCCTATGAGCTGATACATATGGACCTTTTTGGGCCAACTAGAGTTGTCAGCCTATCAGGGAGGAGGTATGGGTTTGTCATGGTAGATGACTTTTCTAGGTATACTTGGGTTTATTTCTTATCTAATAAGAGTGATGCTTTCTCAGAATTTCAGGAGTTCTATGTTAAAACAACTCAGAAAATTGAAAACATATTATCTGATCATGGAGGTGAGTTTGAAAACTCACAATTTGATGAATTCTGCAGGTCGAATGGAATCAACCACAGGTACTCCTCACTAAGGACACTTGAGCAGAATGGAGTTATGGAGAGAAGGAACAGAACCCTAGTGGAAATGGGTCGTACACTTCTTGTTGAAAGTGGTCTACCAAGGAAATTTTGGGCTGAAGTAGTGAACACTGCATGTTATGTAATTAACATAGCTATGGTAAGACCTTCTACCCAGCAAACACCATATGAGATATTAAAAGGTAAGAAACCTTCTATTGCTCACTTCAAGGTTTTTGGTTGTAAATATTTTATTCACATAAATGATAAAAAGGACCTTGATAAATTTGAACCTAAAGGAGAACCAGGAATTTTTCTTGGCTATTCTGAAAACACCCGAGCATACAGAGTGTACAATCTGAACTCTAAAACTGTTGAAGAATCTCCACACATAGTTTTTGATGAATCCTTGGCAAATTCTAATGTTAGTCAATGCAGGAATGAAAATAATGGAGAAATTCTGAAGGAAGGAGATCCTGTAGACAAATCCGAGGATGAAGAAGAACATAAAGAGCTTAATGAAGAGGAGCCTACAGTTTAGGGGGAGGTAAATCAAGTTCATGATACTCCAATTGCAAATATTAGATATCTCAAGGATCATCATATAGATAATGTTATTGGAAATCTGCATGACCCTCCTAGGACTAGAGGCCACTTAAGAATTCAACATGAACTGAATGCTTATGCTTTTGTATCAAACACAGAACCCAAGTCCATTGACCATGCTCTCCAAGATGTGCATTGGATTAATGCCATGCATGAGGAGCTCAATCAATTTGACAGGAATAAGGTGTGGGTTTTGGTTCCACCTCCTGATCATGAAACAGTCATAGGGACTAAATGGGTATTTAGGAACAAAACTGATGAAGGAGGGAATGTCACTAAAAATAAAGCCAGACTTGTAGCTCAGGGGTACAATCAGGAATTTGGAATAGACTTTGAAGAGTATTTTGCCCCTGTAGCTAGGTTAGAAGCTATAAGAATTTTATTGGCTTATGCATGTTCCCTAGGTATAAATCTTCAGCAGATGGATGTAAAGTCTGCTTTTCTAAATGGGGAAATTAATGAGGATGTATATGTGAGACAGCCTCCTGGGTTTGAATGTTTAGACTTTCCTAATCATGTTTACAAGCTCAATAAAGCTCTCTATGGTTTAAAGCAAGCTCCTAGAGCTTGGTATGACAGGTTGAGCAAATTCCTCACCAACAAGAACTTCACAAGAGGTATAGTTGATCAAACATTGTTTACCAAGGTAAGCCATCCAGATATTCTTATCATTCAGATTTATGTGGATGACATTGTGTTTGGGTCAACTAACCCCAAATTGTGTGAGGAATTCTCTCAAATTATGACTGATGAATTTGAAATGAGCTCAATGGGTGAGCTCAAACTATTTCTTGGACTGCAGGTTACACAAACAGAAGATGGCATCTTCATCTCTCAGTCCAAGTATGTAAAGAACTTATTGAAGAAGTACAAAATGGACAACCTCAAGGAAATAGTCACTCCAATGGGTACATCAACCAGTTTGGATGAAGATTCTAATGGTAAACCTGTGGACCAAAGGCTATACAGAGGTATGATCGGATCTCTTCTCTATCTTACAGCCTCTAGGCCTGATATACAATTTGCTGTGTGTTTATGCTCTAGATTTCAGGCCAGTCCTAAAGAAACTCACTTTAAAGCTGTGAAAAGGATTTTTAGGTATTTACTAGGCACCCAAGAACTAGGTCTCTGGTATCCTGCTAAGTGTGAGTTAGAGCTTCTAGCCTACACTGATGCAGACTATGCTGGGTGTCGAGTAGATAGAAAAAGCACTAGTGGCTACTGTCAATTCCTTGGTGGCTGTCTAGTGTCTTGGGCATCTAAGAAGTAACACACTGTAGCATTATCCACAGCTGAAGCTGAGTATGTTGCAACATGTAATTGTGCAGCCCAAGTACTTTGGATTAAGCACCAACTGGCGGATTATCAGATAAATCTGGGATGCATTCCACTTTTATGTGATAATACTAGTGCTATATGCCTTGCTAAAAATCCTGTTCACCATTCTAGGACTAAGCATATAGAGATAAAACATCATTTTCTTAGAGATGCTGTAAATAAAAAGGAGATTGAAATGAACTTCATAGAAACTGAAAAACAAATTGCTGATATTTTTATTAAGCCTCTTGCGAATGAAAATTTTAAGTTTCTTAGAAGAGAACTTGGCTTATGTAAATTTCAGCATGATGAATGATTGTTTAATTGCTGTGAATAAAATCTCTGATGTGGACTTGTTTTTTGATTGCTTAAATAAATCATGTGAATGTGAATGTAAATGTAGAACTGTCCTGTATTGCATATATTCAGGGGGAGCTTGTCGAGTCTTTGCATGTCTTTGCAAATCATTCATTCATGACCTATGCATAAGCTCTCTCTCTCAATTAATTCTTGCCATGTTGCACGCATACAGACAGGGGGAGTATTGCTAGGAATTCAGAGTTGTTTCAACCTTCTTGAAGTCATTCAACCTTTAATTCTGAATATTTTTCTCTGACATTATGGTAATCTGTTGGTCAGTTCTGATTTCTAAGCAGTAGAAAATGGACTTCTTCATTTATAAGAATTTGAAATGTTCAAAGACTGATGTAATGGTTTAAATCTTATAATGGTTGGAGTTTAAAGATTGCAATCAGTATATAAGAAAGTTGAAAATTGATAAAACTCTCAACCTCTTTCTTATTTCATGTTAGACAAAGCTAATCATATCTGAAATCTGAAAACTCATCTGAAATCATGATAGAGAGGTTAAGTATGTGTATTGTTCTTGAACAAGTCATTCTGAAACATAAAAAGGACAGCTAAGAAAGCTATTGAAAATATTGAAAATCATTGAAAATTAATATTGGCAGAGCAATGACTGATAAATCACTGAGAAACTGAGTGATCCATCAAACAAGTGGACAACACTCATGTCATGAAGTGTATCAGCTATCTCTGTTTAAAATGTTCAAAACAGCAGGCTGGTTTAACTGAATACCTGGGGGTAACTGACGTCTGATAAACGTGTACCCTCACACAAAAAAGGTGTAACTCAGTTCTGTTGAATTTGATCATATGCAGAATGGTCCATCTTGTTGAGTATCTAGGGATATTGGCGTCTTATAAATGTATACCCTTACGCAGAAAGACTTGTGGTACCTGAATGCTCAATATAATCTAATATTGATAATGCTACTCCTTCAAAAGAAAAGTTCATGAGTGTCAATTTGTTTAGCTTCAATACTTGACTTAATTTCTCTCAATATTTTTTATGAGACTATGAAAGTAAGATATTATGAAACTGAATCTTTCATGCAAATATGATTCTGGTTTATGTTTTATCATGCACAGTGACCTTATCTATTGCTTATAGTGCATGAACTCCAAATTTTATCATCCTTAAACCAGAACTCTTTCTGACAGCAGTTTCTAAATTCATTTGACTGAAGACTCTATGCTTTAGAATGCTTATTCATGAACTACCTGTTCAGAATGCCAGTCAGCTCTTCTCTTAATTCCTCCATCGTAATTATTTTTTCCCTCCTCTTTGTTGATGGCAAAGGGGGAGAATATTGTCTAGGGGATGTCTAGTGGGAGAATACATATCTGTCTGAATTCTGAAGTCATTTCTGAATTAATTCCAAGGGAGAGTTTAAGGCAGTGAGTTGCATGCATTCATAGCATCAGCATGTCAATCTGCATAACACATCATGTCTTTCATCAAACATATATATCTATGACAGGTTGTTGCTACTCTACTTCATATGGGGTTGCCATCATCAAAAAGGGGGAGATTATTGTGACCCCTCTATGTTGATGATGTTGACACTTGCTCTATTCTTTGGCACACCATTGTTTTGATTGATTGGCAACTGATTTTGATTTGATGAAATTGCTCCATCAGATTGACTATGTGTTCTTTGCTTTTAATACACTGCTGTCTGCAATTCTTACTGTCATAAGTCCACACACTGCATCTCAATTAAATTGATTAAGTGTGCACAGCGTCAACGCATAAGTCCACACACTGCATCTCAATTAAATTGGTTAAGTGTGCATAGCGTCAACGCATCATGTTACAGCGTCAACGCACCGTTGGCTTTGAACCTCAGAGTCTGTACATCCGAATTGCCCTTGATCTGGTGAAATGTATACACTCATTCACTGTAGCCTTCACACATTCAAGTCTATACATTCATCACTTACTTTTCACTCAAGGCAAAGTCTATACACTAGGGTCTTTTCCCTACGTGTCTTAGGCGAAGTCTGAACATTCGATTCTGAAGCCTGAAGTCTATACAGTCCAGCCTAGTCCTACGATCAAGGCTTTAGCTACACTCAACTCTGTACATTGGCTTCGCTTCATCAAGTCTGTACATTGACTCGCCAACTTCCTTGAAGTCTGTACATCGCTTCATGTCCCCAAAGTCTGCACATCAACAGTGATCTTTGAAGTCTGTACACTGCTTCAGGAGCTTCAAGTCCACACATCGCTCAAAGTCTGTACAGAGTCCAGCGTCTTCGTTAGTGTCTCGGGCATTAGGCCAAGTCTGTACAGCATTCAATATCTAGAGTTTCATGAAGTCTGTACATCAGACTGTCACTGCAAGTCTGTACGTTGCATTCGCCTTCACAAGTCTATACAACGAAGCATATACACAGCAATGTACATACTTATATCTTAAGACTTCTTTCTTGTTGCTGAAGGGACAGGGTCGATGCCTGGAGCTTAAAGCGTCCACGCATCAGTAGACGAAGCATTCGATGTCTTCTATTGTGTCAACGCCACAAGCAAGCAGCGTCGACGCAGCAGTTAAAGAAGCAGAGACTCTTACAAGCTATTCCATTGCGTCAACGCCACAATTGTGCAGCGTCGACGCAGCAGCTAAAGAGACGAAGCAAATGGCGTACTGGAATGCTTCACTGCGTTAACGTCATTGATTGACAGCGTCGACGCAGCAAGCCAGATTGCTTTCATGGAACACGTGATCTGAGAACTCTATACATCGGACTGAGGAAGCTAATGAGGGGCTCGTGATCCTAGAAGGGCAACGTACCCAGATGACGACACGTGCACTGACACTCCATTGGATGCTGCCACGTGGTCCAAATTGCTGGGCGGGAAACGTGGAGGGCACACGCCCTGCCTGCTGCTGCTGCTGGTATATAATGAAGCCTTCGTCTTCAGATGGAGGCTGATCGTGATCGAAGCTGAGAGCAGAAGCTGAGAGAAGAAAAAGGGAAAAAGAAGACAGAGCTTCCACGATCCAGCAGAAGAAAAAGAAAAAGAGAGAAGAAGAAGATACATAGAAGAAGAAGAAGAAATAGAGAATAAGGAGAAAAAGAGAGAGGAAGAGATTGAGAGAGATTGAGTTGAGAGAGAGCTGATCGAGAGTGAGAGTGAGAGTGGTTGTATCTCAGTCTCGTGGTTCAAAACCAGAGCTGAGCTTTGCTCTTAGAGCTACATTGTTTGTTTTTGAGCTTTTCTATTTTCATTTTCATTCTGTCTTTCATTTCCGAATGATGTTTCTTCAAGCTGTGTGTCAGCGGTCTTGCAGTGGTGGTCTCCACTGGACTGGTTAAGTTGTATTTCCCCAGCGGTTGCAGAGGATTAGATCCTCTGGTCGGCAAGCTGTAGTGCCCAGCGATGCTGTGTATCAGCGGGTTGTTTGGCCAAGCTGTAAAGCCCAGCGGACGCAAGCTGTGCTGCGTAGCAGGAAGCCATACTCGGTTGAGTGTGGGGTGGACGTAGGTCGTTGACCGAACCACCTAAAAATTGTGTGTGCAGTGTGTTTGTGTTTTTGTGTGATCTGTGAGCGATGGGAAATTCTTGCTTAGCTTATTTGATTGCATCAATTATGCTCATGTCTAGCTTTCGACCTTTTGTTTAGCATCCGTTGTTTAGCTTAATTGACGTTTGCCTAAATTCCGCTTTAGAATTTACAATAGTTTTAAATTAGGCAAGTTGATCTATTCACCCCCCTCTAGATCCACAATCTGTGGAGATAGACTGCGTCCAACTAACCCAACAGGGCCCGGGAGTCACGCGAATTGGGTTGAGGGGTAGCATCTTGATGTCGCTCCGTCGGTGCCGAAACCCGCGTTTAATGCTGTCCGGAGAGCACGATCTACGGGTTCATGGGGCCCACGGACCGCTCTGTCGTCCGGGTCTACTGGGGTGGGTCCCACTGTGATGGAGAACCCTAGTGGTGCGCCTCCCTAGATGGCGGTCGGGCGGGAACGTCGGTCGGAGGCCGATCGGCTCCGATCTCCCATCTTTGGAGTTGCTGCCCACAGACTAGTTGCTTCTATTTTTAGGCGCGCGATGCGGTGAGATCGGCTACTGCGATCACTCCCAATGTCGGATCGACGCACAAGAGGTATCGTTGGAAATCTCTCTCGAAGTCCTTCGACCCTGTGGGACTCAAAAAATTTTACCGGAGCTGTGCTTCTGATGGGCGATTTTAGAACTGGCATGTTCTCAGTTTCAGATCTGACTGGGTAGAAACTCAATTTCCTGAGAGTTGGCATTGACTACAGGGTAGACCTCCGATTCAGATCTCGAGCTCTTCATGAACATTGTAGAGGGGAGAGATCGAAAAATGGGAATAATTCTTATGACTGATTTGGTGGAGGTTTGGGTAGGGAAAAGTATGTTATACTGGCAGGTGGTCGGATGTGGACAGGGGCAGATAAAACTAAAATGGATCCAAAAGTGATTTTTAGAAAATAGGTGAACGCCTTTATAAATTCCACAAAAATTCGTGGATGGAGGGGGTGTTGGACAGAACCTCCAGAAAAATTGGGGGCTCCAGAAAAAATCAAAAAGTTGGTCGAATATGGGAAGATCAGGGTTACTATAACAGTAGACAGAAACCTGGCAGATCTGGAATGAAAAGATGGACGAAAATAGAAAAATAGAAATTGGAAACTAGAGGCCAAACCGAATTTTTTGGAACATGGGTTGGATCCCTAGAACTCACCCTGAAAATTTGGCACTCAGAAGATCTCGGATCTGAGAGTTAAAATTCGTGGAAGGGGCTGCTGTTGGATGAAGATAGAACTCCGATAAGGTGGCGGTGGCAGTGCGACGGCGGCTCGATGGCAGCGGCGGTGATAGATTTGAGCTTCCCACTCAGAAGAGACTTGAAGGAGAGCCTTCACACCTCTGGAAGCAGCCTTCACAGCTGCAAGAAGGGGGAGGAGAGAGGAGGGGTGCGCACCAAGCTTGGAGGCTCCAACAAAAATTCTGATTTTTTTTTGCATTAATTGTGTAAGAAATGAAAATTACAACTCTTTATATGACTTGACCTCCCATGGCAAATGACCTTCCATGCCCTAAGATCTAGGGTTGATGAGGGCATCTTGGGAAAGCTAGGAAAAATATTTCTCCCATGTGGTCAAAAGAGAAGAAAGAAAAGAAAAGAAAATAAATCAACTAGCCTAATAAAGCCAAAAGAGGGGGTGCCCCCTTCATGGGCCTCTCTTGGGCCACTATGATCCAAGACCATCAAGGCTCATCCACAAGCCCACTCTATTCCAACTTAGGTGGCCCATGAGAGAGAGAAGCTTAATTAGGCCTTAAGTGGTTTAAGAACCCAATATAAAGCTTAATGAAGCCTCATAGCCCAATATGGCGATCACCCCTTAATAGACTCAAAAAGGCTTAACCCAAATGACTTATTAAGAGCCTTACAATGAGCCCAAAATGAAAAACCCAAATAAAACACATATTACAAGCCGAAATACAATGCAAACAAGTGCTAAAACAATGCAAGTAAATGCTAAAAGTGTCCAAGACTCAAGGCGGAGATTCCAGACTATCTCCGAGCCAAAGAGAAGCTGATGTAGCTCGAGTGGTGCTCCGCGTACGGTACCGACGGCTTTTCGGTTCGTGCTTCTCGCTCGCTCTGGTGTCCGCACCACTAAGCCAAAGCACGGTAAAACATTGATAAAGGAAACATCACAAGACAGCCACATCCACACAACCGCATAACATGAATCACGGAGACCTAAGGGATCGCCAAGACCCTCAAAGCACATGGACATGCAAACCGAGGTAAGACAATACCTCAAATCGTCTAAAACCATGTCTCGATCCGTACAGGATCACCGAGACACTCACAAGGTCACGTGTCAACCACTGGATCACACCGGGTTGACTGGAATCCAATAATGACTCTGAAGCAGTACGGAACACTACTCGATATAATGGCACTCCTGGCCACCCCACAACTTGGTCACTGCACTCATAGGACGTCTAAGACATCCTCGGGACCATGGGCAAACCACAAGGTCTAGCCAAGACAATTGGAGGCCAAAACAATGGGAAAGCAGAACTCTGGGAAGAAACGGTCATTCACCTGACCGCTAGGCAAACCAAGCGGTCAGCCAAAGGGCCACTACCTTCACACAGAGAACACAGACACTAGGCGGTCAAGACCATGGCCGCATTATGTCAAAAACGGTCTATACATGGACCGTCTCACTGAGTGTGGCGGTCAAGGATACGGCCGCTACACTCAGAGACTCAAATGAACAAAACTACAAAAGCATAGGGGCATGCGGTCTACCTCAGGGCCTCAAGGGGAACCCTAGCGGTCATGCCTTAGACCGCTACGCCCAGTCAAACTCCCTACAGTGAAACCGACTTAACCGGTCAAACAGAGCCTGGCGGTCACCCAAAGGGCCACCAAGAACACCATGCGGTCGGAGCTAGGACCGCTAGCCCGAACCGACTGAACCGACATAAACAAAGCCTAGCCGTCTCCCAAAGGGCCACCAAGGCCCGCCTTGTGGTCTATTGCGTGACCGCTTGGCCAAACTGACTTACTAGATACAATATAACGGTGTCCAATAGACCGTTTCACAGAGCTTAGCGGTCCTCCAATGGGCCGCTAGCCAACACAAACGGTCTATCGCATGACCGCTAAGACCTGAATCGACATAGCCTGGAACCGACAAACCACATAGCCTAGTGGTCTCCAATGGACCACCAGATGACCCCTTGCGGTCTCTGAAAGGACCGCCAAGGCGTCACAGCGAGAAAACCAAGGGAATGGCCAAATCTGGCCTTTCCACGCCTCGTTCGCCCTAAAACGAAGGGGAAACATTCCCAAACATGATATACGCCTTCCACAAGCCGAAAGGGATCAAATCAACGCATAAACGACAATAAACGGGTGATTCCAACTGAATAGGGTAAATCTGGTTTAGCCCAGATGCGGCCCACGCACGCGCGGTCCATTAAGGTTCAGACGCGCCAAGCCCAGACAAGGGGAGAGCACACATGCTCAGCCCAATAAGGAAGAGGCCGTCCCAACAGAGCATCGGATTCCATGATGCCGATAAGGCCGGCCCAAGCGCGGTTCTCGCTAGAGGACACTCCAACGACCGACCGTTGCACCCTATGACGTCGGCCTTGAACCTATAACGGGCGAGCACGCCGTATGAGTGCCGTAAGACTCGCCCAGGGACCGGCCGACGCCGGGGCTATTGCCCTCCAATGGGAAACTCCTGCCAACATAGCGGGGAACGTTACTCCAACTAAACGGACCCTTCCCTATCAAGGGATGAGGCCCTCGCTCCAGGACAACCCATATAAAAGGGACACCGACGAGAGAGATGAGCACGGTAGATTATTCTACTAGACTCCATGCTACTATGCAAGAGGATACTCCTGCCCCAGAGCTTCTTAATGAAAAGAGAGCAGCCTCGACTAGCAACGACAACGAGAGGGTCATCTACATCCAGAGAGCTTCTTCTTCCTGAGCGGCCTTACCACCCAGCGAGCACTCTCCGAGAGCCCACTAGCACCGGCGAGCATGCGTACAGAGGACCTACACGCCTCCTGGAACAACTACTACGGCCCCTACTTCTCTCTCACTCTGCTCCTCTCTATCGCTCATTAAATCCCTTGCTGACTTAAGCATCGGAGGGTTGTCCCCTCGGGTAACACCCGGGACTCCTTCTGACACCCTTCTGGTTTCTTGGTGTGTGCAGGGCTCCACGGGTGCGAGACGACTTCCCCAACAAATAAATAGAAGAGGTGGTACGTGGCCTAGGAACCATTTTCCTACAGCTACACTTCTTGGCGCCATTCAGGGTACCTTCAGATCCGCATGCATCAGCCTGACCAAGACAAGACCGCGTTCATCACCGACCACGGCCTCTACTGCTACACGCGTATGCCGTTCGGGCTAAAAAATGCGGAAGCTACATACGAACGCCTAGTCAACCATATGTTTGACTCGCAGATCGGCTGCAACATGGAGGTCTACATCGACGACATGCTCGTGAAAAGCCTCCGAGCAGCCGAGCACTTGCGTGACTTGGCTGAGACCTTAGCTACGCTCAGAAGGTACAACATGAAACTCAACCCTGCTAAGTGTGCATTCGGGGTACGGTCAGGCAAGGTCTTAGGGTTCCTCGTAACCCACCGAGGATCAAAGACAACCCCGACCAGATCAAAGCGGTGTTAGAGATGGAGCGACCACGACGTGTGAGGGACGTACAGTGTCTCACCGGAGGCGTCGCCGCTCTGGCTCGGTTCTTATCCCGAACCACCGAACGATGTCTGCCCTTCTTCCGGCTGATCAAGTAGGCCAACCTGGTGCCAGAGAAGAAAGGATGGATAGACTAGGACCAGGAGTGCGAGCAGGCATTCGAAGAATTGAAGCGATACCTGACAACGCCTCCCATCCTCGCCAAACCCCAAGGGGAGGAACTACTGCTCCTATACCTGTCTGTGACCCCCAGCACCATGAGTGCTGTGCTCACACGAGAAGAAGCAGGAGTCATAAAGCCCATCTACTATGTCAGTCGAGCATTGCAAGGACCAAAATTTCGGTACTCGCGGACTGAAAAGTTCACCCTCACGTTGATCACGGCTGCTCACAAGCTACGGCCATACTTCCTGGCCCACCCGATCACCGTCCTCACCGGCCAGCCTCTTCGGCAGATCCTTCAGAACCCTGATGCGTAAGAGAGACTGGTCAAGTGGGCCATCGAGTTGGGAGAATTTGACATCAAGTTCTGACCGAGGACAGTGATCAAGGCCCAGGCACTCGTAGATTTCATCGCCGAATGCACCCTACCAGCCGAGGATTCACCCGAGTAGACCTCGGGACCAGCCTGGGAGCTATACATCGACAGATCATCCTGCGCTGTGGGCAGCGGCGCAGGGCTGGTCTTACTCTCGCCAGAGGGTGTAGAACTACAGTACGCCCTGCGTTTCAATTTCTTGACCATGAACAATGTGGCCGAGTACGAGGCGCTCCTTTCCAGGTTGCGCATGGCAAAACACCTGGGGACGCCAAGCGTGCGAGCATACAGCGACTCCATGCTCATCGCCAACTAGGTCAGGGGGGAGTTCGAGGCCCGAGACCCCTCCATGATGAAATATTTGGAGAAGGCCAAGGCCACGGCGAGTGAGTTTGCCCGCTTCGAAGTGGTCCATATCCCGCGTGAAGAGAACGTCCGAGCAGACACCCTCTCCCGTCTGGCATCAGCCACTACGGTCTCCAGCTCGAGAGCGATCCTGATAGAGGAATTGTCAGCACCGAGCGTAGATGATCCAGTGCTCCAGGTAAACGACATCGACCACGAACCCTCCTGGATGGATCCCCTACTTGATTTCCTCCTTCGGTAACAGCCCTCCAGCGATCACGCTGAAGCACGGCGCACGCGGGCGAGAGTGGCCCATTTCACTATAGTGGACGGCCGGCTATATCGCCGGTCCGTCTCAGCTCCTCTACTCAAGTGCCTCTTCCCCACGGAAACTGGCCAGGCCATCCAAGAAGTCCATGCAGGACTCTGCAGAAGTCATGTGGGAGGACGAGGATGCTGATCTGATAAGGGTACTGGTGGCCCACCTTGCAGCAGGACTGCCTCAACTACATTCGAAGGTGCCCCTAATGTCAAAAATACTCCCACCTCCACCACCAACCTGCGACGCAGCTCCGTGCCTTGATGGAGCCTCACCCGTTCGCACGGTGGGGGATCGACATACTGGAACCTTTCCCTGAAGCACAAGGGAGGAAGAAAATCCTCATAGTCACCATAAACTACTTCACCAGATGGGTCGAAGCTGAACCTTTGGGAAAGATAACAAGCGAAGCAGCTTGGAAATTCGTACTGCGGAGCATCATTTGCCAGTTTGGAATCCCCAGAGTTCTCACTACCGACAACTGCAGGCAGTTCACGAGCACCGCCTTTCAAGAGAAGTGCTCGGAGTTGGGGATCTGGAACCACTACACCTCGGTGGGACATCCCCAAGCCAACAGGTTGGTAGAAAATGCCAACCGAACTCTACTCCATGGCATCAAGACCCGCTTGGATCAAGCAGGAGACGCATGGATTGATTCAATCCCCAACATCCTATGGGCTCACCAGACCACCGCTAGAGCCGCCACCGGGGAGACGCCCTTCCATCTCGCATATGGAGCTGAGGCAGTAGTCCCAGTGGAAATATCCAACCCCTCGTTACGAGTGGGGCATTTTGATGAGGCCAGAAATAACCAGGCGATGGGAGAAAACCTGGACTTGCTCAAGGAAAGAAGAGCCAACGCCCAAATAAAACTTGCAGTATATCAGCAGAAGCTGGCGCAGTATTACAATGCCCGGGTTAAGGAGCGACACTTCTTCCCCGGAGATCTAGTTCTACGGTGAGCAAGCGTGGCTGATCCACGAGGAGCCGCGGGAAAACTCGCACCCAACTGGGAAGGCCCATACCAGGTAGCAGAAGCACTCGGCAAAGGAGCGTACAGGCTAGTGACGCATGGGGGGAGAGAGGTACCCAGGACGTGGAACTCCGTCAACCTCAAGAAATACTTCCAGTAAAATGTCACCAGCCGTACTCCACTAGGGTAAGTTGCCCGCAAATAGCGAGAAGGTGACCTATGGGTTCCCTAGAGGCGAGCACCGCTCCCCTTGAAAACAGGAAGGTAACCTACGGGTTCCCTAGAGCCAAGGACTGCTCCCCTTGAAAATGAGAGAAGGTAGCCTACGGGTTTCCTAGAGGCGAGCACCACTTCCCTTGAAAATAACAAGGTAGCCTACGGGTTCCCTAGAGGCGAGCACCACTCCCCTTGAAAATGTGAGAGGTAACCTAAGGGTTCCCTAGAGGCGAGCAGCGCTCCCCTTGAACCTAAGGGTTCCCTAGAGGCGAGCACCGCTCCCCTTGAAAAGAAAAGAAGGTAACCTACGGGTTCCCCAGAGGCGAACACCGCTCCCCTTGAAAATGAGAGAAGGTAGCCTACATGTTTCCTAGAGGCGAGCACTGCTCCCCTTGAAAAGAACAAGGTAGCCTACGGGTTCCCTAGAGGCGAGCACTGCTCCCCTTGAAAACAAAAGAAGGTAACCTACGGGTTCCCTAGAGGTGAGCACCGCTCCCCTTGAAAACAACAAGGTAGCCTACGGGTTCCCTTGAGACGAGAACCGCTCCTTTTGAAAATAGAAAGGTAACCTACGGGTTCCCTAGAGGCGAGCACTGCTCCCCTTGAAAATGAAAGAAGGTAACTTAAGGGTTCCCTAGAGGCGAGCACTGCTCCCCTTGAAAACAAGAAGGTGACCTACATGTCCCATAGAGGCGAGCACCGCTCCCCTTGAAAATAGGAAGGTAACCTACGGGTTCCCTAGAGGCGAGCATGACTCCCCTTGAAAAAAACAAGGTAACCTATGGGTTTCCTAGAGGCGAGCACGGCTCCCCTCAAAAATGAAGTGGCGACCTAAAGATCCCTACAGAGGACACGAGCACCGTGGAAGATGAGTACTGAGGATCACCCAGAGAAGCGCGTAGCTTATCGAGCTCTGCCTCGATCTCCTGGCCGTGAGCTCTCATGGCCCGAGCCTCCGCCTCCAGCTTGGCCGCACGCTCGCCGGCAGCGTCAGCCCACGCCCGGAAGGCATCCCGGTCACCCTCCATCCTGGACAACGCCAGCTCCAACTGGGACAATCGCTCCCGGAGCCCTGTAATCACAGCCTTAGACTCCTGCCAGCGGCCCTCGGCCCCCCCATGAAGGGCCTGGCTGACCGACAGCTAGCGGAGGATGTCAAGGAAGAGGTGCCTCCACAGACCAAAAGTGCTGACCCCCAGGCACACACTCTTCACGGCGATGGCCATCAACTCATCCACGATATCGAGACCCAGCTCCCCGACGTGATCGTGCCAGTGAGCACTCCGCATCATGAGGTCGACGATACCTGGGACACCAGGCGCCCCCACCGACGAGTCCTCGGGTCCCGAGGGCTGACCGCCCGCAAGGACCCTATGCGGAGGAGGAGGATCAGCCTCAGCAGCAGCAGGGGCCTTGCCCCTTTCACGCCCCCGTCCTCCGAAGATGGATGCCGGAGTGGCAGCCGCCGGCACCATCGGTGATGACGGCATGCGAACACTGGGAGGAGGCGCCCAAGACGGAGGAGGAGCCCGGCTCCGGCCCGGAGTCGAGTCCCTCCCCCTCTTCCTCGACTGGTGGCGGGTGTCCATCTCCGCTACCTCATCCTCGATCGGGCAAGCCCGACCACCGCCAGCCATGATAGACTCTTCACCGGGCACGTTGAGAGTGGCTTCGAGGAAGCTCCACTGAAGACTGGGCCCTCCACTGGCCACCGACGCCTCGGGCGAGCGCGCCAAGGGGATGCAGACCTGGGCCGGGTACTGCAACCTCCCCAGAGCGAAAGCAACCTGGACTGGGGGGCGGCGATCGACACCCGGCCAGTTCCCGGAGCAACGTGGTTCACAGGCCGTGGAACAAGCCTCGGCAGTTGGACTATCTTAGGAGTCCAACCCCGCGCTTCAACCGCCCCTAGCAACAAAGAAGAGGTTGGTCAAGCATCAGCCACTACCACCACAACCCTACGAGGAAGTGCTGCCAATACCCTACGGCAACGGGGGACATAACCCCAGCTCTCGAAGCAGCACCGGGGTCAGAACGTGGTCCGCATCGACGAGGGGGTACCGAAAAATTGCCCTCAAATTCTGGCGACCCTCAGCATTCAGAGGGGGCTTCAAGTCGCGCCAAGGGCGAGGGTAGTCATTCCGCATCCAGCCATCGGAGACCCTCTCCCAGTCCTTCGACTTGATCAAGTATATGTACCGCTCCGCCCACCCCTTGTGGTTAGATGCGATACGAGAGATATAGATAAAGTGATCATTCGCGTGAGCCTTGAAGTAGGTGAAGAAAGTGTCGGACGGACAACTCTGAAGGTGGAAGAACTGTCGGAATAGATCGACGATCGGCGCCACCGATGCTCTGTGGCACGCGTAGACAAACCCGCAGCGAATGTTGTACGAATTGGGGGATAATCTCCCAGGGTTCCACCCATAATGGTTGAGGACGTCGGCTACTATGGTGGTACGACTACCGAGGCCAGGCGACCGTTCTGAGCTCACATCCCCAGAACAAGACAAGACTTGGAGTCATCATTACCAGCATGGCCTCTGCCACCCCCAGAGGTGCCTTGCGCGCCAAGTAGGCTCCCGAAGCTACCAACTCCCATCGTACGAGGAGATCGTCATCGGATCACACCCTGCAGAAGAACCCTCTCTTGGGCTACTCTCAGTTCCCTGCGAGTGCTCGGCAACTAAGAGCAGGGGGGAAGTGAGGAGGGTAAATCTGGTTTAGCCCAGATGTGGCCCATGCACGCGCCAAGCCCAGACAAGGGGAGAGCACACATGCTCAGCCCAATCAGGAAGAGGCCAGCCCAACAGAGCATCGGATTCCACGACGCCGATAAGGCCGGCCCAAGCGCGGTTCTCACCGGAGGACACTCCGACGACCGACCGTTGCCCCCCGCGACGTCAGCCTTGACCCCATAACTGGCGAGCACGCCGTATGAGTGCCGTAAGACTCGCCCAGGGACAGGCCGACGCCGGGGCTATCGCCCTCCAATGGAAAACTCCCGCCAACATAGCGGGGAACGTTACTCAAACTAAACGGACGCTTCCCTATCAGGGGATGAGGCCCTCGCTCCAGGACAACCCATATAAAAGGGACACCGAGGAGAGAGAGGAGCACGGTAGATTATTCTACTAGACTCCACGCTACTACGGAAGAGGATACTCCTGCCCCATAGCTTCTTACTAAGAAGAGAGCAGCCCCGACTAGCAACAATAATGAGAGGGTCATCTACATCCAGAGAGCTTCTTCCTCCTGAGCGGCCTTACCACCCAGCGAGCACTCTCCGAGAGCCCACTAGGACCTGCGAGCACGCGTACAGAGGACCTACACGCCTCTTGGAAAAACTACTACGGCCCCTACTTCTCTCTCACTATGCTCCTCTCTATCGCTCATTAAATCCCTTGCTGACTTAAGCATCGGAGGGTTGTCCCTTGGGGTAACACCCGGGACTCCTTCTAACGCCCTTCTGGTTTCTTGGTGTGTGCAGGGCTCCACGAGCGCGAGACGACTTCCCTAACAAATAAATAGAGAAGGTGGTACGTGGCCTAGGAACTATTTTTCTATCGCTACACCAACGAATGGACCCAAAATGAGTCACAGGGATAGTCGGGCTCATATCGACTCCGATTCTCGACCAAATGCAATAAAACTGGCGGGAATGAATTCCCAACATGCCAAGGGTTCGAATGAAACTAACTAAGTTGAAAACTATCACCTGGAAAGGTGAGCTTGTCTCACACCCCCGAAGCATGCTTTCACCTAAACGTGGTAAAACCCGCTCATACTCACACCGTTCGGCTCCAAATCGCGAGGGAATGCAGAAGAGAAGTAAGGTATCCATCTCCCTACCTCCACCGAAGTTCTCGAGCGCCGAAATGACTAAACCACGCCGAAAACCATCACACGAACCCAAACACGCTGGCTTTGAATCCACCGAGGGATCATGCCAATGCCACGCTCCATCCTTCACACCAGCACGCTCCACGACAACTCCACGCCATTCTTGCCACGGTCGCGCGCCCTGCGGAGAGAGGAGAAGAGAGGAGACAGAACGAGAGGGAGAGAAGTGACGGCGGTGAGGAGAGAGGAAGGAGAGAGAGAGAGGGGGTTAAAAGAAAAGGAAATTAGGAATTTCCTAATTTTCGTGAAATCTGATTTTTGGCCCGAAAATGCACTAATTTAGAAAAATACGGAAAAATAGTCTAAACGATCCTCAGAAAGAGCATAACACAACTGTAGCATCCTCGAGTCGATGAACTCAACAGTAAACTCTCCACGGGGTTCCATAACTTGTACGAGAGAAAAACCCGCGTGGATCGTAAAACACAACTCCGGACCCACAAAAGCGATCCAAAAGCTCTTCGATAAACGATCCGATAGACCCAGGGCATTACACTATGGCTGCAACCTTAGTCTATACGAATGCCCCCTTCTTTATGCAATCAGTGATCAAGGCGGTGATGGAACTGAAGCCACGAATGAAGCGGCGATAGAACGTCGCTAAGCCATGGAAGGTCCAGACATCGTGGAGGGTGCGGGGCTCGGGCCAATCCCTGATGGCCCTAATCTTCTCCAGATCAGCAGAGACTCCATCACTAGACACAATGAACCCGAGGAAGGTAATCTGATCAGTCATGAAGGCATATTTCTTCGGGTTGGCGAATATGCTCTCTCATATCAAAACGACACAGACCTGCCTAAGGTGGTCTAAGTGGTCCTCCCTAGTGCGGCTGTAGATAAGAATGTCATCAAAGTAGACGAGCAAGAAGACCCCTATCATAGGGCGTAAAACCTGGGTCATCAACAGCATGAAGGTACTAGGGGCGTTGGAAAGCCCGAAGGGCATAACCAACCACTCATAAAGACCATCCTTGGTCTTGAATGTCATCTTCCACTCATCCCCAGGCCTGATCCACACCTGGTGATAGCCAATACGAAGATCTATCTTTGAAAAGATAGTCGCTCCCGACATCATGTCTAACAAGTCATCTAATCGGGGAATGGGAAAGCGATACTACACCGTGATCTTGTTGATCGCACGGCTATCAACGCACATCCTCCATGTGCCATCCTTTTTTGGGGCCAATAATGCGGGAACATCACAAGGGCTCTTGCTGTCCCAAGGAGATCCCTGACTCATCAACTCCTCGACCTGCCTTTGAAGTTTGGCATGGTCCGTGGAACTCATCCTGTAGTGGGGGAGGTTGGGCAAGGATGAGCCCGGGACAAGGTCGATCTCGTGCTGGATATCCCTCATAGGTGGAAGGGCTTCGGGGAGGTCTTCCGGGAAGACATCGAAATACTCTCGTAGGATCGCAGCTATCTCTGGGGGGTACTCGTCATCAGACCCAGGAGCAACGCCCTCCACTCTGTTGGATATTATGTTTTGATGATGACAAACACTAAGACTCTCATATGTTTGATGTCATATGTGTTGACTTATGTTTTGATGATGACATTGTTTTCGTGTGCTCTGATGATGACAAATTGATGTCTTATGTGTTTACTTCATTCAGAACTTGGTACATTGATTAACTGTGAGCATGGCATAGTGTGTTCACTCATCTGTCTGCGTGAGTCACCAAGTCCACACATTGCTACGTGTGCTCTTCGTAAAGTCTATACAATGCCATTTGTTCATGCAACTTAGCAAGTCTGTACAGCCTGCGTTCACAACACAAAGTCTATACTTCGCATGCTCTCACAATCGCCAAGTCTATTCACCGGGTTGCTCACTAAGTCTTAAAGTATGTACAGGGTAGTTCATACTTCACTCTATCTACCAAGTGTCTACATCAGTCAGCATTGCCTGATTTCATGAAGTCCATACATCCACATGCTAGCACACACTAAGCCTGTACAGCCCATGTACAAGGTCTCATGCATATTGAATGTAAAGTCTATACATCGTCCAGTGTATTGCTGCATGCCATGAAGTCTGTATAGAGTCTTTGCATCGTGTGCTTCGCATTTGGGAATCAAAGTATGTACATTGGCAGAGGAACTGCATCAAGTCTATACACTGCCTTTGGTTTTTAAAGTCGATACATTGCCTTTGTTTCAAAGTCTAGACATCACTGTTTTGGCCTTCGAAGCGTTCAAGTCAGTACATCAGACACTTGTTCATGCATGTTTGCAAGTCTATACACTGGCTCTGTTAAGTCTATACACTCCTCATCTTTACCTTTGTTCCAAGCCAAAGTCTGCATATTGGAAGAGTCTATACATTGGAAGTGTGTACATTGTTCAGCTGCTTTGATCAAGTCTATACAGCGAGCAGCGTCCTTGTGTTTCAAGCAATTCGCCAAGTCTATACAATGGCTTTGGCACGCCAAGTCTATACAACGGCTTGGGCATTCCAAGTCTATACAACGCCCAAGTCTGTACAGCCATCAGTGAACCCTCCAAGCCTATACATCCAGTTGAACGTAAAGTCTACACATCACTCCACATCTTTTCCTACGCTTGGCCAAGTCTATACACTCATACATATTCCTACGTTCTGGCCAAGTCTACACAACGCTTGCCTGACTTCTGTTTCAAGTCTATACATTCATTCATCTGAAGCTTCATCAAGTCTGTACAACGCTGCTTTGTCAAAGCCTGTACATCGCAGCTGTGTTGAAGTCTGTACAACCAATCTCTTGCCAAAGTCTATACATCCACAGTGGATCTTCAAAGTCTGAACATCCATTCACTACACTCAAGTCTATACATCCACAGTGGAACGCCAAGTCTGTACATTGGCCTCAAGTTTCACAGGTCTACACATTGTCTTCAGCTTCAAAGTCTGTACAGTGGGTCAACCTGCCAAGTCTATACATTGGACTCTGTTTCACAAAGTCTGTACACTGGTCCTCAGATGTTCCAAGTCTATACATCGCTGATTGGGCTAAAGTCTATACAGTCGTTTGGAAAGTCTATACTTTGTGAAGTCTACACATTGGCTTCTCATTTGCATCAGAGTCTATACACTAGTTCAAGCTGCAAGTCTATACATTGCCGATTGGGGTTCCAAGTCTAGACATTGATTTACTATTCAAGCCTTGATTCGAAGTCTGTACATTTGATCGTCTCAGTCAGCGTCTCATGCTTTCAAGTATATCCATTGGCATATGCATTCACATGTAAAGTCTATACAGCATGTGTGTCTCATTCAGCATCTCTCTCAAGTCTATACAATGTTGCATTGCATATGAAGTCTATACAGCATCTGTGTCTCATTCAGCGTCTCTCTCAAGTCTATACAATGTTGCATTCACATATGAAGTCTATACAGCCTGTGGCTTGTACTTCGACTTAACGTTCTTCAGCAGAGTATATACTTTTCAGAGGTTAAGTCTGAACATCCATCCTTGTAGACTGTACACACTTCAGCAAATGTTCATCCCCTTCAAACGAAGTCTATACACTCTTTCCTTCACGCCATCAAGTGTGTACACTGCCTTCCCAGGGACTCTTTCATCAAGTCTATACAGACTTAGCGAAAGCTCAGCAAGTCTGTACACTAGTTTGTCTGGCACGTTAACATGAAGTTTGTACACCAGTTTGTCTGGCACGTTAACATGAAGTCTGTACACTGGTTTCTCTGGCACGTTAACACTAAGTCTATACACTCGTTCGCTATCATGAAGTCTATGCATTCGTTTGATAAGCTTCAACTATATACACTCAATATCAAGCTTCAGGTCTATACACTGTGTTGCATTACATGCTTCACCCAAAGTCTATACACCCGATTCTCTCATGCACTTCACAGAAGTCTACACATTCTATCTTGTGATTATAATGCATTCATGTTACAAGTCTATACACTGAGAGCGCATGTTACAAGTCTATACACTCTCAGTGTACATACTTGATCATCTGCTGTTCTAAAGTATATACATTCGGTTGCTTATCACGCTGCATCTTTTAAGTCTGTACACTACTGCTTTTACATTAAGTCTATACATTCTGCTGATCGACTGAAGTATTGTTTCATTAAACCTATAGAGTCTGGGCACGTGACACTAGGCTGGCATCTGGCACGCAATCCAAGATGCTGAGAGGTCACCACGTGGACTGAAGCTTGGGCGGGAATCAAAAAGAGCACACCCTAGCACATGCTGAACCTGATATAAATAGAAGCCTCCATCCATTGAAATAAGAAGAAGAAGAGATAACCAGATCTGAAAGAGAAAGAGTGATCGAGATAGACTGACAGTGCAGCAGAGAGGCTGTGAGCAAAAGAAGAAGAAAGAAGAAGAAGAAAGAAGAAAGAAGTGACAGAGAGAGAGCCTGCGAAAGAGAAGAAAAGGAAGAGTGAGAAGAAGAGAGAGCTAGAGCAAAGGAAGCTTCAACTGAAGATCAGTTTATGTTGGACCGTGGATCAAATCCAGGCCAGCCAGCTCCTGCGAGAGCCTTTGTGCATTTTATTCTTCCAGCTTTCTGTTGCTGCGTTTTTGTTTTTCCTTTTAAACCTTCAACAGTTGTTCTTCCGACTCTCTTGTGTGAGGTCGGGTTCCCTCCGTATGGGAGGAAGAGAGGTCCGAGACCTCTAGTTTGCAGGTGGCTTGGTGTCACCTATGCTTCCCTCTGGGTTTCAGAGGAAGAGAGACTTAGGTCTCTAGGTTTCCCTCCGGTTTGGAGGAAGGGAGGATTGATCCTCCGGTTCTGGTCTTGTGGTTGCAAGACTAGGTGTTCCCTCCTGGTCTGGAGGAAGAGAGACTTCCGTCTCTGGTTTCCAAGTGGCTGGGAGTCACTTGGGGTGTCCCTCCGGTTGGGAGGAAGACGGGAGGTTGTTCCCTTGGTCAAGCTGTGTGGCAGCAATTTGTTGTAGACTGAGTCTGCAGTTTCTAGCCTAGCTAGTGGAAGCCTCACTCCGGTTTGGAGTGAGGGGTGGACGTAGGTCTTTGGACTGAACCACCTAAAAATCTTGGTGTTCTCTTGTGGTGTGTTTTTCCTTATATGTTATTTTCTCTGCTGCGATCTTTAGATGTTTGGTTAGGAGCGTGTGAGAGCTAGTAGATTTGTGTTGTCTTGCTGAGTTGCTTCTAAGTATTTTCAGCACATTTCATCAACTGCTTTTAATTCCGCATACTTGAGCATTAGAGTTTTAATTGGGTGATTTTAGAGCAGGATACATTCACCCCCCCTCTGTATCCAGGCCTTGCATCCTATCAATTGGTATCAGAGCGGTTCTCTGATTGATCAGATCCAACGATCTGCAGAGGATCCTGTTGTCCCTTGGTGCATTTCTGATTTTACTCTCTGCTGCATAAATCTACTTGCCAATTTAATCCATGGGTTCTCCACCGGTTTACAATGGTTCTAACTTTAATTCATGGGTTAGCAGTCTACACAATTATGTGGAATTGATGGATCCGGATATGTGGAAGTTAATTTCACATGGTCCTCATAGACTGCCAAAGGAAGAGTCCAAATGGACTAAAAGTGATAGATCAAGAAATGGAGAGAATCAGAAAGTTTTGAGATTAATGAAAGAAGCTACTGACAAGGCTCTACACTCTTGTTTTTATGACTGCAGGTCCGCAAAGGACATTCTAGATCAGTTGAAGCTAGCTCAGAGGATGAATGAGGACAGCTGCTTGATGGCTGATAAAAGCGACCAAAGCACTGATCAAGATAAATTTGAAGATGCTGAAGAGGTAATCAATCCTTTCGATAGTTTCACTTTAGATGACTGGGAGGATGCCTATGCTAATCTGTTAAACTCCCATGAAAAATTGAGGAAGAAGAATAAAAGTCTGATAAAGAAATTAACAAGTCTAAGGGATCCTATTTCTGGAACTGAAAATTTAGAAAATCCTAAAATTTTGAAAACTGAAAATGAGATACTCAGAAGACAAGTGTCGAAATTAGATGGAATCCAATCAGAACTTGATCATGTTGAATCTGAAAACACTAAACTCAGAAACCAATGTCAAGAATCTGAACAAAAACTAATCAGTCTTGAGAATGAAAACAAATTGATGAATGAAGAGTTCAAGGCTGTTAGTGTTGCAAACTTAAAATTTCAGGAAAACTTTGAAAACTGTACATCAAAATATCCAAGTTTTCTAACTGATGTTTTGTTTGATGATGATAAACTTGAGCAGGAGAACACTAGTCTAAAGGAGGAAATTGAAAAATTAAAACAGTTGAACTCCACAATGTCAGAGAGATTGCTGACATTTGAAAAAGGAAAATATGTTGATGAAAATCAAAATGAGCTCACACTGAAATCAGAAATTGATACCCTTAGAACTTTGAATGATGTGATGCATCAACAAATTCTGGTCTGTGAAGAAGATATAGTCAACTATGAACATCAGGTCTCTTCCCTTCAATCTGAAATAAATGATCTGAACAATACTTTGTCAAAATTCGTAAGTGGGCAGAAAAACCTAGACAAGCTACTAGGTGTAAAAATCAACACTAGGAAGGAAGGGCTGGGCTATAATAATGGTAACAAGAAAGAATTTCAGAGCAAATTAATGACATCTTTTGTAAAGGCTTCAAATGTAGCCACCACTTCAAAAGATAAACAGCCCATTGTTCAGAAAACTGAAGAGCAGAACAAAAATCAGAAAAAGATTGGAAAATAGAAATTAAATAAAAAGGGTTCATTAGGGTATGTTGATCAAAGTTCACACACACATTCACATGCATCTAAAAAGAAAAAGTCATGCCATTATTGTCATAAATTTGGTCATCTGATGCATGAATGTAAATTGATGGAGAAGGATGATATGACTGCTAGGAACCTTCATGATAGAAATCCTTCATTTCAGAAAAAGAGAATTGAATGTTTTCACTTTGGTAAATTAGGACACACAATTGCACAATGCTGGTTTACAAATGATAAGAAAACATCTCATTCATATCATGGTAAATCTCCTGCAAGCCAACATGGTCCTAATAAAAACAAATTTATTTTTAAAGATAAGCTCATTACATGCTTTGAGTGTGGAAAGATAGGCCACAGGGCTATTGAATGCTGGCTGAGGGCTGGTGGAAGAAATTCTAATTCATGCTTTCACTGTGGCAAGATGGGCCACATTGCAGCCCAATGTTGGCATGATCAGGGAAGGAAGTTTAACAATAAATCTGATAAATTCCCTGTCAATAGAAATATTTCTGATAGAAATGAATTTGTGTTTGAAAAGAAAACACTTACATGTTTTGAATGTGGGAAGCCAGGCCATAGAGCTTCTGACTGTTGGCTGGCTTATGTTGGTAAACAGAATCTTAATTCTGTTAACAGAAAATTTCATGCAAATGCACATAGAACTCATGCTAATCAGAATGTGCATAAAACAAATCTGAAATATGCTACCTCTTGCTATTATTATGTTATATTAGGTCATTCAATGAATAATTGCCATCTGATAAGATCTGATGACCTAAATGCTATAAGGTTGTTTAGAACACCTACCAAAGGTGTCACTATTAACCATGCAGGACCCAAGACTGTTTGGGTACCTGCCCATGCAAAATAGTGTGCTAACTTGTAGGTGTGCCTTGGAAGCTGAAGAATAAAAAGGGGGAAATAAACCATGGCACCCAAGATGATAAAACCCCACTCAGGTAAATTTCTCAAATCTGTTCAAATGAAAATTATGGTTGAGCTGAGAAGTCATAGCTTCATGCATACATATTTTATTTTAATTGGTTTGACTCTTGCATTGATCTTTGTGGGCTTTCTTGTTTGTACTGTGAGCTGTGTGCATATATGAGAATGGCATAAACATGCACATGACATACATTCATTGAAAATCTGATGCATATAGGACTATTTGTATTGCATTGTCATGCATGACCACTTGGTATATAAATGGAAAGCTACTAAAGGGCAGAGGAAATCTGTCTAGAGGTTCTTACTATGTGTGAGATGGTCTTTTAGGCCAAGTTCTCCGTCAAGTACCAAGGGTCAAATTTGCATTTTAGAGAATGTCTGCATTTTCATGTGAATATTTTACTTCATGCCCCTGCATACTTGAAGTTTATTGCATTGCATTTCTTTACAGTAAAAATGTCAAAAAGATAGATTGAATGCATACATTTAGGGGGAGCATTATTCATACATCTGAAATCACTCAACTATTTTTAGATTTACTACATAGCTTGTTAAATCTGTTGTTGCATAGTCATTCATCATCTACATTGTCTACATGACATATAGGATGATTCAGTGTTTTTAGTTAGAGGGAATCATTGCATAGCATATCACTTCTTTGAAAAATCAAAAAAAAAGGGGGGGAAGGGAAATGTCACTGCATATAGATAGGGGGAGCATGCTTAATCCGTTCCTCTCTAGCTATATGATTAATCTTGTCATATCTGAAGTGTCAGTGATTCCATCATGTAAAGTGGTATCAAATGATTTCTTGACTACTTCTGAAGTTGTTCATAATCTGAATGCATACCTTATTGGTATCTGTTTGTCTCTCCTAAATCTGCTGAATGAGAGCGTTTCCTCTATTCAGTCAACTTTGAACCTCTTTGCTCAAGAGCAGCTCATTTGCTACAATTCTTCAGAATCATGCTGTTTAGTGAATATTCTCACTTGAATTACTCTGCTGAGATATGAAGTAAACCTTCAGCCTGAATACTACTTCATAAAAGTTAAAATATCTTTAATGAGGAACCTTCCATTATACATGCTTAAGAACATTTGTTAACTGGAAGTGGTTTAAGTCTTATGTACTCTTGTTTGGTCACAAGAAACTTGAAAATATCTGTTTCAACCTCTTAATAAACTTTAAATGTCTGCTTCATGTAAATTCATGTAAGACTTTCTGAAATCTGAAAAGTTGATATCCATGTCTACGTTGACTGAGATATAAAGTGTATGTGGTTGTTCCTAAACAACTAACTTGTTCTGAATCCTTTATAAGTAAAAGTATGGACAGAGCAATGACTGTGGTTACTGAGAAACTTGTCCAAAGGATTGTGTCATGAAGTACCATGGTTAACTCTGTTTAAAGAGATGATTGGAAATTACTGTGAAAATATGGCAGAGCAATGGCATAGTTGTATTGAGTAACTGGGGATTCTGGCCTCTGATCAAGGTGTATCCTCATGCCAAAGATACTTTTAATGCTACCTCTGTTCTCTAAAATGGGAGAAACAATACGGTTGTCACACTGAGTAACTGGGGATTCTGACCTCTGATCAAGGTGTCTCTTCACGTCAAAAGGTGTTGATAAACCAAAATTGTTCATTAAAGAAAGATTTGAACAAGTGCAAATCAAATTCTGAAAGAACAAGTAAAATTCAGGAGCATTCACTTATGTTTCTTTTAAAGCTGTCATGGAAAGTAAACTAATTAAGATAGAAGTTGGTTGAACTAGAATCTTATATGAGCTTGTAGTTCCTTTTTATTAAGTGTTGGTTCAGATATGAGTATAATTTCTTTTGAAAAATTTCAGTTTACATCATTCTTAAACCATATCTGACAATCAAGGTTTCATAAGATTTTATGATGGAGGAATCCAGAACTTAAGACATTGATTTTATGAAGTTGGTATCTTGCTGAAAAGTTCATTATCTCAATTTTCACAAATCATTGAATCTGCTCATCCTATTGCCCTTTATCACTGTGATTTGATTCAGATTGGTTGTCATATATGAGAGTTGCTGTCTCTGGATAACAAGAGTTCATCCTTGTAGATTTCTCTTGCATCATGAATCATAAGGGCAGAATTCTCTGGTCTGGTTAAGAGACTATATGCATAAGGGGACAATGTACTAGATTGTCTGATCATGTTGTATGTCTGCATTAGCTCTATATCTTCTACCATGTCAAAGGGGGAGTATTTGTTGCATATACATGACTGCATAAGTTGTTTGACTAAGGGGGAGAATTGATTTAAATGCTTCTGATATTATGTTGCACTCATCTGCTGAACTATATTGGGTGTCTCATATGACATCACTAGATTATCAAAGTATTATTTTTCTTTTTGATGAAGTCAAAGGGGGAGAATACTTTGATGAGTCTAGTCTGAATATTCTATTTCCTTCATTCATAAGACTCATAGTATTGCCATCATCAAAAAGGGGGAGATTGTTGGATATTATGTTTTGATGATGACAAACACTATGACTCTCATATGTTTGATGTCATATGTGTTGACTTATGTTTTGATGATGACATTGTTTTCGTGTGCTCTGATGATGACAAATTGATGTCTTATGTGTTTACTTCATTCAGAACTACTCATTCAGAACTTGGTACATTGATTAACTGTGAGCATGGCATAGTGTGTTCACTCATCTGTCTGCGTGAGTCACCAAGTCCACACATTGCTACGTGTGCTCTTCGTAAAGTCTATACAATGCCATTTGTTCATGCAACTTAGCAAGTCTGTACAGCCTGTGTTCACAACACAAAGTCTGTACTTCGCATGCTCTCACAATCGCCAAGTCTATTCACCGGGTTGCTCACTAAGTCTTAAAGTATGTACAGGGTAGTTCATACTTCACTCTATCTGCCAAGTGTCTACATCAGTCAGCATTGCCTGATTTCATGAAGTCCATACATCCACATGCTAGCACACACTAAGTCTGTACAGCCCATGTACAAGGTCTCATGCATATTGAATGTAAAGTCTATACATCGTCCAGTGTATTGCTGCATGCCATGAAGTCTGTATAGAGTTTTTGCATCGTGTGCTTCGCATTTGGGAATCAAAGTATGTACATTGGTAGAGGAACTGCATCAAGTCTATACACTGCCTTTGTTTCAAAGTCTAGACATCGATGTTTTGGCCTTCGAAGCGTTCAAGTCAGTACATCGGACACTTGTTCATGCATGTTTGCAAGTCTATACACTGGCTCTGTTAAGTCTATACACTCCTCATCTTTACCTTTGTTCCAAGCCAAAGTCTGCATATTGGAAGAGTCTATACATTGGAAGTGTGTACATTGTTCAGCTGCTTTGATCAAGTCTATACAGCGAGCAGCGTCCTTGTGTTTCAAGCCATTCGCCAAGTCTATACAATGGCTTCGGCACGCCAAGTATATACAACGGCTTTGGCATTCCAAGTCTATACAACGCCCAAGTCTGTACAGCCATCAGTGAACCCTCCAAGCCTATACATCCAGTTGAATGTAAAGTCTACACATCACTCCACATCTTTTCCTACGCTTGGCCAAGTCTATACACTCATACATATTCCTACGTTCTGGCCAAGTCTGCACAACGCTTGCCTGACTTCTGTTTCAAGTCTATACATTCATTCATCTGAAGCTTCATCAAGTCTGTACAACGCTGCTTTGTCAAAGCCTGTACATCGCAGCTGTGTTGAAGTCTGTACAACCAATCTCTTGCCAAAGTCTATACATCCACAGTGGATCTTCAAAGTCTGAACATCCGTTCACTACACTCAAGTCTATACATCCACAGTGGAATGCCAAGTCTATACATTGGCCTCAAGCTTCACAGGTCTACACATTGTCTTCAGCTTCAAAGTCTGTACAGTGGGTCAACCTGCCAAGTCTATACATTGGACTCTATTTCACAAAGTCTGTACACTGGTCCTCAAGTGTTCCAAGTCTATACATCGCTGATTGGGCTAAAGTCTGTACAGTCGTTTGGAAAGTCTATACTTTGTGAAGTCTGCACATTGGCTTCTCATTTGCATCAGAGTCTATACACTGGTTCAAGCTGCAAGTCTATACATTACCGATTGGGGTTCCAAGTCTAGACATTGATTTACTATTCAAGCCTTGATTCGAAGTCTGTACATTTGATCATCTCAGTCAGCGTCTCATGCTTTCAAGTATATACATTGGCATATGCATTCACATGTAAAGTCTATACAGCATGTGCGTCTCATTCAGCGTCTCTCTCAAGTCTATACAATGTTGCATTGCATATGAAGTCTATACAGCATCTGTGTCTCATTTAGCATCTCTCTCAAGTCTATACAATGTTGCATTCACATATGAAGTCTATACAGCCTGTGGCTTGTACTTCGACTTAACGTTCTTCAGCAGAGTATATACTCTTCAGAGGTTAAGTCTGAACATCCATCCTGGTAGACTGTACACACTTCAGCAAATGTTCATCCCCTTCAAACGAAGTCTATACACTCTTTCCTTCACGCCATCAAGTGTGTACACTGCCTTCCCAGGGACTCTTTCATCAAGTCTATACAGACTTAGCGAAAGCTCAGCAAGTCTGTACACTAGTTTGTCTGGCACGTTAACATGAAGTCTGTACACCAGTTTGTCTGGCACGTTAACATGAAGTCTGTACACTGGTTTCTCTGGCACGTTAACACTAAGTCTATACACTCGTTCGCTATCATGAAGTCTATGCATTCTGATGCGGGACGGACACGGGAGACGACACTATACAGTGCCACCCACGGACTCTAAGTGAAGACGCGACCAGCAATACACACCAGGGAGACGCTAAGCCCGACACTATGAGCTCCTAGTGGCAAATGTCGCTAACAGAAGTACAAGCTCACTCGGCGTCCCATGCGAGGGAAAGCGTGGATCGTGCGCGGTTAAGGAACCGGCAGAGTTCAAGGTAGTCAGACTCACTTCCGGACTCGGATCGAGTCGCGGGACGGGTCACTCTCACGCTCACAGCGGTGACATGGACACACGGGCTAGGAGCCTACACTCTCGGCAGCGGCCTAAGACCGTATACTAGCTAAGCAATGTAACGCCAAGAAGTGAAGACCTTTACCTCCACGCACCCGGCGTGGCGAAGACACCCCGGCTGACTTACGGACCCCCGGTTAACATATTTCACAGCGGTACAAAAGGATTCGACCCACTCCACGCAGGGAGGTAAAAGGTCACATGTGGGCCCCGGGGATCACGCAAATCAGGTTGACAGGCAGCATCTTGATGTCGACTCGACGCGCCGAACTCCGCGTTTTCGTGCTTCCCGAACGGCGGGTTCTGCGGGCCCGTGGGGCCCACTGGTGGCGCTGTCCTCCGGATCTGCGGGGGTGGGTCCCACTATGATGGAGACCCCTGGTGGCGCGCCTCCACGGACGGCGGTCGGCCGGAGACACCGATTGGTGGCCGGTCGGGTCCGATCTTCAAGTTGTGGAATGGCTGCCCACGGATTTCAGTTCTGTTTTCCCTGCGCGCGCTCCGGCGAAAACAGCCGCTGCGGTCGATCCCGACGTCGGATCGGGACGCATGAGCTATCGTTGGAAAGCTCTCTTCAAATTCTTCAATCTAGACTCAGAGAGATCTGATGGATCTAGCCGGATCTGGACTTTAATGAATTTACAAATCTCTGTTGTACAGTAACCGAGACATCAGATTTACAGGGTACTTGTCTGAGAACCACCGTTGACCGCCTACGTTCCGTAGGAATCAGACTCCAAGCTCTTCTTCAACTTTGTAGATAATCAAACCATGAAGCTGGGACAATTTTTGGAATTGGATTTGGAGGTGGTGGTGATTTGATAGGATTTTTGGAGTGCCTGGTGGTCGGATCTGGGAACTGGGGAACAGAACTGTAGCTAGGACTGGGAACGAATTTTAGAAAATATGAAATGGACGAACCAAAAATTAAAAAAAAATGGTGGATGAAGGGATGGATGCAAGGGACACCCAGTTAAATTGGGCGAACCAAAGAAAATCAAAAAAAGGACCTAAGACTTGAAACTCTGGGCGGGTGGAAATGGAAACAGACAGTAGACAGATCTGGAAACTGTGATTGGACGAAAATCAAAAAATACCAAATGAGATCTTTATGACCAACCAAAATTCTGAGGACGTGCTGGACATCTCTGGGACATCCAGTAAAAGTTCCAGCTCGATCTGAGGCCGTGGCTGAGACTGGAATTTCGTGGAAGTGGCTGTGGTACTGCATGGACAGAACTCCGGCGAAGGCGATGGCGGTGCGGTGGCGGCTCGTGGCGGCGGCGGCGATGACCGGAACTGATAGGGGAGGAGTCACACCTCCAGAGGCAACCTTCACAGCTGCAAGGGGGAAGAGAGGGGCGCACCAAGCTGGAGCTCCAACAATTTCTTGATTCCAAATGGCATTAATTCATCAAAAATGGAAATTACAAGCATATATAGGTCACCAATCTAATCAATCCTCCACCGTTGGATCTAGGGGTGGGAGATTGAGGGCTAGGATTGCATGTGACCATCCACACAAATGAAAATTAAAAAAAAATAAAGGGGGGGGCGGCCTATTGACTAGAATGGCAAGGATGTGGAAGTTGGACTTGGTAGGTGGGGGTAGGTGGCCTCTCATTTGGACTTTTCAAGTCCATTGTCCCCCATGTGTCCAAATACCATTCAAACTTCTAGATGCTCCCATGTGGCATGTTGACTGGCCCCATGTGGGACCCTAGGCTGAGGTGGCCCAATGTGGTGGGGCCCGGGGGGCCCGTGGGGCCCACGGGGTCCGAAATGCTCGTAAGCCCCTATTACACTCAAAATGGCAAACCGAATGCAACGAAATAAATATAAATTACACACACATAAAGTCTAGCTAAATATAATAAATGGGGAGGCTCAAGGCGGAGTCTCCAAGCTGTCTCCGAGCCAGATGGACGCTGAGGTGGCTCGTGTCGTGCTCCGTGTGCGGTACCGGTGGCTCGGTGTGTCGTGCCGATCAACAGCTCGGGTGTCCGCACCAATTCTCCCCGGGTGGGAGAAACTCGACCCTGTCGAGTAAGGGTCTGCATCGCTCCTGTATCGCTCCAAAAGGTCCGGATCAATCTGCTGCAACTCACCATGTGTGATCCATGTGTCCTCAGTAGCGGGCCGTCCTCTCCAGCGCACTAGGTAGCGCGGGTAAGATCCACTCCTGGTAACCGTCACTTGCTCGTCCAGTATACGATCTATATGCTCACGCTGCCGTGAAAAAGGGGCTGGAGGTGGAAGTGGACACTCAGGTGTGGGATCACTCTCAAGGGGAGGAGATGGCTCAAAAGGCTCACTAGGGATCACCGCTGGGTCCCTATATGCAACAAGATCCGATACATTGAAGGTAGAGCTTATACCATATTCCTCGGGCAAGTCCACAACGTACGCATTGGATCCAACGCGTTTCAACACTCTGAATGGACCGGCTCCGCGAGCTTGCAACTTCTTAACGGTTCCAGAGGGAAACCGTTCAGGTCTTACCCTGATCATGACGTATTCGCCCTCGTGGAACTCTCGGTGGTGTCGGTGGGCATCGGCTAACTCCTTGTACCGTGCATTGCTGGCCTCAATGTGACGACGGATGTCGTCATGCAAACTCCTAACATGCCTAGCAAACGACTCGGCCGACTCCGACACTCTAGCATGGATAGGCATGGGGACAAGGTCAACGGGTTTCCTAGGCCTACGACCTGTGACAATTTCAAATGGACTCATGCCAGTAGACCTATTCACCGAATCATTATATGCAAACTCAGCCATAGGTAGAATGAGATCCCAATCCCCAATGCGGTCCCTAACAAGACATCTCAAAAGATCACCCAGACTCCTATTGACCACCTCGGTCTGACCATCTGTCTGGGGATGGTATGCAGTGGAAAACTTGAGGTGCGTACCCATCATATGCCATAGTGTCTTCCAAAAATAGGAAGTGAACCTAACATCACGGTCAGACACTATAGTGCGAGGCAACCCGAACTTGCACACCACATGAGTAAGGAATAGGCGGGCTACCCTAGAAGCATCCGAAGTCTTTGAGCAAGGGATAAAGAGGGCCATCTTCGAGAAACGGTCAACCACCACATAGACCGAATCATGCTTCCTGGAGGTACGTGGCAATCCCAAAACAAAATCCATGCTGACATCCTGCCACGGGGCATCAGGCACGGGGAGAGGCGTATAAAGGCCCGAGCTTTGCTTCTTCATTTTGGCCGTAGCACATGTACGGCACTGAGCCACGATGTTAGCAACATCGCGCTTCAAGCTCGGCCAATAAAATCGATGCTCCACTGCCTCAATAGTCTTGTTCCGACCAAAGTGGCCGGCTAGACCTCCCGCATGTAGTTCCCACACTAGGAAATCTCGAACCGAAGTTCGGGGAACACATAGCCTGCTACCTCGAAAGAGGTAACCCTCCTGAAGCACATAATCATCATGGTCTCTCGAGGGCCCGGCCTGGAGAGTAGTAAAAATCTGACCGAAGTCAGGACAATCAACATAGGCCTCCTTCATCTTCTCTAGCCCTATGACCTCGGCACTCATGGTGGTAAGAAGACATGCTCGCCGACTCAAGGCATCGGCCACCTTGTTCTCCACTCCAGCCTTATGTTTTAGCACAAAGGTGAACTGCTGGAGATACTCAACCCAACGACTATGACGCGAATTCAGCTTCTTTTGGGAATGGAGGTACCTCAAAGCCTCATGATCGGAGTATAAGACAAACTCCTGATGTAATAGGTAATGCCTCCAATGCCTAAGAGCCTGAACAACTGCGTAAAACTCTTTATCATATGTGGAATATCGCAGTTTCGCATCATTCAGCTTCTCGCTGAAATATGCGATCGGGTGGGACTCCTGACTCAAAACTCCTCCTATCCCAACACCCGACGCATCACAACAGACCTCAAACACCTTCGAGAAATCAGGCAGTCGAAGGATAGGTGTCTGGGTCATGCGCTCCTTGATGTCCCTGAAGGCAGCAGATGCGGCCTTCGTCCATACAAATGTGCCCTTACGGATGCAATCCGTGATCGGGGCAGTGACGGAGCTAAATCCGCAGATGAAGCGACGATAGAACGTCGCAAGGCCATGAAAGCTGCGGACATCATGAACCGTACGGGGTTCCGGCCACTCAACAATGGCCCGGACCTTCTCCGGATCGGCGGAGACCCCAGTACTAGACACAATGAAACCCAAGAAGGTAAGCTGAGATGTCATGAAAGCACACTTCTGTGGGTTCGCAAACAACTGCTCTCGCCGAAGAAGTATACAGACCTGCCGAAGGTGGTCTAAGTGGTCCCCTGTGGTGCGGCTATAGATAAGGATATCATCAAAATACACCACTACAAAGACTCCAATGAAAGGTCGAAGGACCTGAGTCATGAGCCGCATGAAAGTGCTAGGGGCATTGGTCAACCCAAAAGGCATGACCAACCACTCATATAGACCGTCCTTGGTCTTAAATGCGGTCTTCCACTCATCACCTGGCCTAATCCTCACCTGATGGTAGCCACTCTTAAGATCAATCTTCGAAAAGATAGTGGCACCTGCCATCATGTCTAGCATGTCATCAAGGCGGGGAATAGGGAACCTGTACTTCACGGTGATTTTGTTGATGGCACGACTATCAATGCACATTCTCCACGTGCCATCCTTCTTCGGGGCGAGTAACGCGGGTACAGCACATGGACTCATGCTGTCCCGAACAGATCCTCTCTGCACGAGCTCATCGACCTGCCGTTTAAGCTCGGCATGCTCCGTGGGGCTCATTCGATAATGAGGAAGGTTGGGCAAAGAAGAGCCCGGAACAAGGTCGATGGCATGCTGAATATCCCGCATGGGTGGGAGTCCCTCGGGAAGCTCATCGGGAAAGACATCAGCATACTCCTGCAGAATGGGAACAACCTCGGGTGGGAGCTCACCCTCGGAGTCCCGCTCCACCTCTCGGACCGTAATGGCAAACACCGGACAGCCCTGACTAAGCTCCTGCTCCATTTCCCGGGAGCTAATCATCATCAATCTCCTCGTCGAGGGCTCTCCTGGGCCAGAGGTAACGGTCATAGCCCGAGCTGGGGATGGGGTACTAGGCCCGGGAACGGAAGGCTTCGGGGTACTCGGGCCAGTAGGACCCCTGACTGATGGGCTCCTGGGCCGAACGGGTTGGAGGGTGACCCGCTGGCCATTGTGGTCGAAGGTACAGGTGTTCGACCGACCATGGAGTGTGGCATCTCGGTCGAATAACCACGGCCTACCAAGAATGATACTTCCCACTTCCATGGGGAGAACGTCACACCAGATATCGTCACGGTAGGAGTGGAGCTGCAGCGGGACCAAGCACCGCAGCCTGACCGAAATGGAAGTGGTATCCACCCATGATACCTGATAGGGACAAGGATGGTCTACGGGTGTGAGACCAAGACGAGTGACAGCGTTCGTGGAGATTGCATTGATACAACTCCCGCTATCGATGACCACCTTGCAAATTTGCTTTCCCAGCCTACAGAATACATGAAGGATAGTGGTCCGACGCCAGTCATCACTGACCTGTGGCTGGGTGAGGATACATCTGACGACCCCTACGTGGGTATCGTCTGACTGCTGGGCATCCTGGGCCTCACCTCCCATCTCATAGTACTCGTCAGCTAACTCTTCATCTGCCTCATAGCTGACTAACTCTAGGCCCGCAGGGGTGGTATCCTCGGCCTGTGTGTCCCCAATGTGAAGAGATGGGCGGGTGGGACACTGGTTGGCGAAATGGCCAAACCCATTGCAGCGATAACACTGCTGCCGTGATCCACTAGGCTCCCCAATCATAGGTCCTTTACCTTTATCCTCCCGACGGATAGGAGGTGTAGGCAACAAAGGACGCGCAGGAGGTGCGGGTGCTGGTGGACGGGCTGTGGGTGGGGCCGTAAGATGCTGGGGACGAGGAAGGTCCCTCGGGGGTGGAGGGCGAGGCCTAGGAGCAAAGGGCTCGTGGCGAACGGGCTCCTGAGGTCGAGCCATGGAGGCCCTCGGATATGTGCCAGATGAGCCACGTGACTCGACACTACGAAGGGGAAAGGAGCCCAACCGATGGGGTGACTCGAACTCGGCCTCGAACTGCTCCAATTCGAGAGCAATCTGATATGCCTGCTCCAAAGTGGTGGCATTACGGCGAAAGAGTTCATATTGATAATTAGGCCGCAAACCTCTTCGAAAGCGGGATATCGTCATGGTGCTCTCTTCCGTGACCCCGCACCGCAAGTAATACTCATCGAACTCGGCGGTGTACTCGGTCACGGATCGATTCCCTTGGGAGATGCTTTGCCACTTGTCTATAAGACGTTGGCGATATGAGGCAGGAAGGTACTTCTCCCTCAATTTGAGTTTCATATCATCCCAGGTATCGATTTGGGGTTGACGTCGCTGGTTGAGCAGGCTCTCCACATTGATCCAATAAGTTTGGGCCTGCCCTTGCAGCTTCATCTTCGCATATCGGACTCTTCGGTGGTTCGTCATCTCAAACCACTCGAAGTACCGGTCCATACCGGCCTCCCAATCTAGATACACCCTAGGGTCCAAGGACCCGCTAAAAGTGGGAGGGTCCGCACGCACACCCCTAAGAATGCGGTCGTCATCCTCGTCATCACGATTCCGTCGTTGATGACGACGACCGTTACCCCCGTGATCATTGTCGGAGGCATAATCATCCACTATAGGCGCCTGTTGCCTCCCGACATCCTCTACCTGAGCCCTTGGCACAGCGGGTTGCTGCACCGGCTCTTGTTGGCCGTTCGTCGGCGCGGGTTGCGCCGCTACTGGGCCCCTCTCTAGGACGGCAATCCTCCCAACAAGGCCTTGAATGGACTGCTCCGAAACCCCGGCCCGATCCTCGAGGACCTTCATCCTCCCTTCTAGACGCGTCCCTATGCCATCCATACGCGTACTAAGACCATCCATACGCATGTCTAAACGATCCATGATGGCCCGGAACATCTCGGCCGTGGAAGACTCATCGGAACTACGGGCTCGGGAGTCCGCCATAGGTGGTGGTGGCGAGTATTGGGTGCCTCGACGGGTGGGCATGCAAAGACGTACGGACTAGGTGACAACGATCGACTAATGCAAACACACTAAATGATACACTTAGACCTAATTGCAATTTGAAAACACTCCTTTTTTTTGGTATTTTGAAAGAATGCAATTTAAAACACTTTTTTTTTTTTTGAAAAGAATGAGACTCGACTACACCCTAGACACGGCCAAGACTCGGTACGCGGCGGAGGTAATCGACCCGAAGGTCACTCGCGCAAGTGTGTGGTCTTCCCGGTAGGCGAAGCCTAACGGTCGGACAACACCTTTGGATATACCGAGTGAAGGTGTGTGTGGGGTAACCTTAGACTATGCAAGACTTATGCAACGACTACCCTAGACTCGACTGCTCTGATACCAAACTGATGCGGGACGGACACGGGAGACGACACTATACAGTGCCACCCACGGACTCTAAGTGAAGACGCGACCAGCAATACACACCAGGGAGACGCTAAGCCCGACACTATGAGCTCCTAGTGGCAAATGTCGCTAACAGAAGTACAAGCTCACTCGGCGTCCCATGCGAGGGAAAGCGTGGATCGTGCGCGGTTAAGGAACCGGCAGAGTTCAAGGTAGTCAGACTCACTTCCGGACTCGGATCGAGTCGCGGGACGGGTCACTCTCACGCTCACAGCGGTGACATGGACACACGGGCTAGGAGCCTACACTCTCGGCAGCGGCCTAAGACCGTATACTAGCTAAGCAATGTAACGCCAAGAAGTGAAGACCTTTACCTCCACGCACCCGGCGTGGCGAAGACACCCCGGCTGACTTACGGACCCCCGGTTAACATATTTCACAGCGGTACAAAAGGATTCGACCCACTCCACGCAGGGAGGTAAAAGGTCACATGTGGGCCCCGGGGATCACGCAAATCAGGTTGACAGGCAGCATCTTGATGTCGACTCGACGCGCCGAACTCCGCGTTTTCGTGCTTCCCGAACGGCGGGTTCTGCGGGCCCGTGGGGCCCACTGGTGGCGCTGTCCTCCGGATCTGCGGGGGTGGGTCCCACTATGATGGAGACCCCTGGTGGCGCGCCTCCACGGACGGCGGTCGGCCGGAGACACCGATTGGTGGCCGGTCGGGTCCGATCTTCAAGTTGTGGAATGGCTGCCCACGGATTTCAGCTCTGATACCAAACTGATGCGGGACGGACACGGGAGACGACACTATACAGTGCCACCCACGGACTCTAAGTGAAGACGCGACCAGCAATACACACCAGGGAGACGCTAAGCCCGACACTATGAGCTCCTAGTGGCAAATGTCGCTAATAGAAGTACAAGCTCACTCGGCGTCCCATGCGAGGGAAAGCGTGGATCGTGCGCGGTTAAGGAACCGGCAGAGTTCAAGGTAGTCAGACTCACTTCCGGACTCGGATCGAGTCGCGGGACGGGTCACTCTCACGCTCACAGCGGTGACATGGACACACGGGCTAGGAGCCTACACTCTCGGCAGCGGCCTAAGACCGTATACTAGCTAAGCAATGTAACGCCAAGAAGTGAAGACCTTTACCTCCACGCACCCGGCGTGGCGAAGACACCCCGGCTGACTTACGGACCCCCGGTTAACATATTTCACAGCGGTACAAAAGGATTCGACCCACTCCACGCAGGGAGGTAAAAGGTCACATGTGGGCCCCGGGGATCACGCAAATCAGGTTGACAGGCAGCATCTTGATGTCGACTCGACGCGCCGAACTCCGCGTTTTCGTGCTTCCCGAACGGCGGGTTCTGCGGGCCCGTGGGGCCCACTGGTGGCGCTGTCCTCCGGATCTGCGGGGGTGGGTCCCACTATGATGGAGACCCCTGGTGGCGCGCCTCCACGGACGGCGGTCGGCCGGAGACACCGATTGGTGGCCGGTCGGGTCCGATCTTCAAGTTGTGGAATGGCTGCCCACGGATTTCAGTTCTGTTTTCCCTGCGCGCGCTCCGGCGAAAACAGCCGCTGCGGTCGATCCCGACGTCGGATCGGGACGCATGAGCTATCGTTGGAAAGCTCTCTTCAAATTCTTCAATCTAGACTCAGAGAGATCTGATGGATCTAGCCGGATCTGGACTTTAATGAATTTACAAATCTCTGTTGTACAGTAACCGAGACATCAGATTTACAGGGTACTTGTCTGAGAACCACCGTTGACCGCCTACGTTCCGTAGGAATCAGACTCCAAGTTCTTCTTCAACTTTGTAGATAATCAAACCATGAAGCTGGGACAATTTTTGGAATTGGATTTGGAGGTGGTGGTGATTTGATAGGATTTTTGGAGTGCCTGGTGGTCGGATCTGGGAACTGGGGAACAGAACTGTAGCTAGGACTGGGAACGAATTTTAGAAAATATGAAATGGACGAACCAAAAATTAAAAAAAAATGATGGATGAAGGGATGGATGCAAGGGACACCCAGTTAAAATGGGCGAACCAAAGAAAATCAAAAAAAGGACCTAAGACTTGAAACTCTGGGCGGGTGGAAATGGAAACAGACAGTAGACAGATCTGGAAACTGTGATTGGACGAAAATCAAAAAATACCAAATGAGATCTTTATGACCAACCAAAATTCTGAGGACGTGCTGGACACCTCTGGGACATCCAGTAAAAGTTCCAGCTCGATCTGAGGCCGTGGCTGAGACTGGAATTTCGTGGAAGTGGCTGTGGTACTGCATGGACAGAACTCCGGCGAAGGCGATGGCGGTGCGGTGGCGGCTCGTGGCGGCGGCGGCGATGACCGGAACTGATAGGGGAGGAGTCACACCTCCAGAGGCAACCTTCACAGCTGCAAGGGGGAAGAGAGGGGCGCACCAAGCTGGAGCTCCAACAATTTCTTGATTCCAAATGGCATTAATTCATCAAAAATGGAAATTACAAGCATATATAGGTCACCAATCTAATCAATCCTCCACCGTTGGATCTAGGGGTGGGAGATTGAGGGCTAGGATTGCATGTGACCATCCACACAAATGAAAATTAAAAAAAAATAAAGGGGGGGGGCGGCCTATTGACTAGAATGGCAAGGATGTGGAAGTTGGACTTGGTAGGTGGGGGTAGGTGGCCTCTCATTTGGACTTTTCAAGTCCATTGTCCCCCATGTGTCCAAATACCATTCAAACTTCTAGATGCTCCCATGTGACATGTTGACTGGCCCCATGTGGGACCCTAGGCTGAGGTGGCCCAATGTGGTGGGGCCCGGGGGGCCCGTGGGGCCCACGGGGTCCGAAATGCTCGTAAGCCCCTATTACACTCAAAATGGCAAACCGAATGCAACGAAATAAATATAAATTACACACACATAAAGTCTAGCTAAATATAATAAATGGGGAGGCTCAAGGCGGAGTCTCCAAGCTGTCTCCGAGCCAGATGGACGCTGAGGTGGCTCGTGTCGTGCTCCGTGTGCGGTACCGGTGGCTCGGTGTGTCGTGCCGATCAACAGCTCGGGTGTCCGCACCACATTCGTTTGATAAGCTTCAACTATATACACTCAATATCAAGCTTCAGGTCTATACACTGTGTTACATTACATGCTTCACCCAAAGTCTATACACCCGATACTCTCATGCACTTCACAGAAGTCTACACATTCTATCTTGTGATGATAATGCATTCATGTTACAAGTCTATACACTGAGAGCACATGTTACAAGTCTATACACTCTCAGTGTACATACTTGATCATCTGCTATTCTAAAGTATATACATTCGGTTGCTTATCACGCTGCATCTTTTAAGTCTGTACACTACTGCTTTTACATTAAGTCTATACATTCTGCTGAGCGACTGAAGTATTGTTTCATTAAACCTACAGAGTCTGGGCACGTGACACTAGGCTGGCATCTGGCACGCAATCTAAGATGCTGAGAGGTCACCACGTGGACTGAAGCTTGGGCGGGAATCGAAAAGAGCTCACCCTAGCACATGCTGAACCTGATATAAATAGAAGCCTCCGTCCATTGAAATAAGAAGAAGAAGAGATAACCAGATCTGAAAGAGAAAGAGTGATCGAGATAGACTGACAGTGCAGCAGAGAGGCTGTGAGCAGAAGAAGAAGAAAGAAGAAAGAAGAGACAGAGAGAGAGCCTGCGAAAGAGAAGAAAAAGAAGAGTGAGAAGAAGAGAGAGCTAGAGCAAAGGAAGCTTCAACTGAAGACCAGTTTACGCTGGACCGTGGATCAAATCCAGGCCAGCCAGCTCCTGTGAGAGCCTTTGTGCATTTTATTCTTCCAGCTTTCTGTTGCTGCGTTTTTGTTTTTCCTTTTAAACCTTCAACAGTTGTTCTTCCGACTCTCTTGTGTGAGGTCGGGTTCCCTCCGGTTGGGAGGAAGAGAGGTCCGAGACCTCTAGTTTGCAGGTGGCTTGGTGTCACCTATGCTTCCCTCTGGGTTTCAGAGGAAGAGAGACTTAGGTCTCTAGGTTTCCCTCTGGTTTGGAGGAAGGGAGGATTGATCCTCCGGTTCTGGTCTTGTGGTTGCAAGACTACGTGTTCCCTCCTGGTCTGGAGGAAGAGAGACTTCCGTCTCTGGTTTCCAAGTGGCTGGGAGTCACTTGGGGTGTCCCTCCGGTTGGGAGGAAGAGGGGAGGTTGTTCCCCTGGTCAAGCTGTGTGGCAACAATTTGTTGCAGACTGAGTCTGCAGTTTCTAGCCTAGCTAGTGGAAGCCTCACTCCGGTTTGGAGTGAGGGGTGGACGTAGGTCTTTGGACCGAACCACCTAAAAATCTTGGTGTTCTCTTGTGGTGTGTTTTTCCTTATATGTTATTTTCTCTGCTGCGATGTTTAGATGTTTGGTTAGGAGCGTGTGAGAGCTAGTAGATTTGTGTTGTCTTGCTGAGTTGCTTCTAAGTATTTTCAGCACATTTCATCAACTGCTTTTAATTCCGCATACTTGAGCATTAGAGTTTTAATTGGGTGATTTTAGAGCAGGATACATTCACCCCCCCTCTGTATCCAGGCCTTGCATCCTATCACACTCCTCGGACAACAATGGCATGGATAGGGCTACCCTCGGCCACCTCTTGCTCCATCTCTCGCGGGCTAATCATCATTAACCTCCGGGGTGGGAGTCCTCCTGGGCTAGGTGCAGTCGAAGTGGTAGTAGCCCACGCCGAGGATGAGGTGGAAGGATCGACCGTCCCCAGACTAAGAGGGGTCGAAGTGCTGGGGTCGGATGGTCCTCGGATAGAAGGATCCTTCGGCTGAGTGCGGTGGAGGGTGATCCTATGGCCCCCGTGGTCGAATGTTCAAGTGTTCGATCGACCTTGAAGGGTCACATCCTGATCAAAAAGCCAAGGCTTACCTAGGATAATGCTACCCACCTCCATAGGCAACACATCACACCAGATCTCATCATTGTAAGCCTAGGACTGCAGTGGCACCAGACATAGCAGTCTGACCGGGATGGAAGTAGAATCCACCCAAGAAACTCAATAGGGTGCGTGGTGATCCACGGACGCAAACCCAGATGCCTAACAGTGCTCGTAGAGATAGCGTTAATGCAACTCCCGCTATCTATGATCACCTTGCAGGCCTTTCCTCCCAGCCTACAAAATGTATGGAAGATGGTGGTACGACGCCAGTCGTCACTCACATGAGGCTAGGTTAGGATGCACCTGACTACACCCAACTGTACATCACCCTGATGCTGGGTACATGAGACATCAACTGGCTCTCCCTCCATTAGTTCATCAAAGAACTCCTTCGCTAAGTCCTGAGCAGCTTCGCAACCGATTGGCACAAGCTCAGGTGTGTGGTCGTTGGCAGAGGGATCAAAGATAACAAGCGACTCCCGAGTGGGACACTTGGCCGAATAGTGGTCAACTCCACCACACCTATAGCAAGTTCTATGCGTCCCAGTCCCCGGGGTTGTTCCACTGGCCATCGGCCCCTTACCCTTGTCCACAAAATAGACTGGGGGTGTAGGAAGTAGGGGTGGAGTCGGCATGGCGGGCTGGGGAGGTCTAGGGGCAGGGACGGGTACCTTCTGGCGAAGGGGAGGATCCCTCGGAGAGAGGGGGTGCCTAGGAGCAGTGAGGTCATGGCGACGTGGCTCCTGGGGGTGGGCCACAGGCCACCAAGTGTAGGAACCAAGCGTCGTCCTAGGATCAGACACACGCGGATATGTGACCCCCTGACACGGGGTAGGTGCAAACTCCACCTCAAATTGCTCCACCTCGAGGGCAACCTGGTACGCGTCTTCCAACTTGTCCACTTTGCGACGAAAAAGCTCATACTAAAGGTGTGGCCGTAGACCACGCCGAAAATAGGAAACAGTCAGGGAGCTTTCCTCCGTGGCATCACATCGTAGAAAGTACTCGTCGAACTCAGCAATATAATTAGAGACAGACCGATCCCCTTGGGTGAGACTCTGCCATCTGTCTATTAGACGCTAGCGGTATGTGGCAAGAAGGTACTTCTTCCCTGAGTTTGGTCCTCATCCCATCCCAAGTCTCGACCTGGGACTCTTGACAGTGAAACAACAGGTTCTCCATGTTCCTCCAATAAGTTTGTGCCTGCCGTAGCAGTTTCATTTTGGTGAACTTGACTTTTTGGTGGTCAGTCATCTCAAACCACTCGAAATATCGGTCCATGCCGACCTCCCAATCGAGATAGACCTTCGGGTCTAAGGACCCGTCAAAAGTGGGAGGGTCTACTAACACCGTCCTGAGGACCTGCTCATCCTCATCATCCCTCTATGGTCGGTGACCACGACAGAGTCGGCCATTTCCCCCATAATTATTGTCGGACTCGTAGTCCTCAACATCGGAGGCACATGGCTGTCGCTCCTTAGCCCTAAGTTGGGCAGGCTGGGCAGCAGGCGCCTAAGGGGCCAGGACAGCTCCGGGGAGCTCACGGCGGGGGACTCTCTCCACACTTACCATCCTTCTAACCAGACCTTGGATAGATCGGTCGAAAACCTTGGCACGGTCCTCCATGGTCTTGAGACGGCCCTCCTAGCAGTCGGTATTCTCCCTATTAGTTTGTTCGAACCTATCCATGTGCTCCATGAGTAGAGCGAACACGTCCTCCAGAGTTTGGCCTCCCAGGTTGGCACCTCGGGGTTCACCCAGAGTGTCAGGGCGATGGTACTGGGCACCTCCACGGGTGGGCATGCAATGGGAGAGGACCTAAAAGGGAACTAAGGGGTGACTCACTATGACCTATATGGACAGACTAATGCAAAATGAAAGATGACGTAGACTCCAGTATCCGGTATGAGGTGGTGGTTTGATCCGAAGATCGCACTCACGCAAGTGTGCCCCTTTCTCAATAGGCGTAGCCTATCGTTCCGGGAACACCTTTGGATATACCAGATGAAATGGAGCACCTTGGACCGACTACCCAAGACTCACATCGGCTCTGATACCAATTTGATGCGGGACGACAATGAGACTCGACTCGGACCTGTTGCGACCTTGGACTCTATAGGATGACGCGGCTAAAGAGACGACGCGACAAGAAACAACACTACAACACGGCACCTAAAGAGCTCCAGAAGAGACGAACATGCCCCAAACAAGAAGCGATAACTCACAGTCATCCCCGGCGAGGGAAATGCGATGATCTGCACAGTTGAGTAACCGGATTTGAGTCTCAGGTGGTCAGCTCACTCTCGTGCTCGGACTGAGTCACGGGACGGGTCTCGCACTCACAACTCACAGTAGTGATTAACTTTGACTAGCTAGGAAATAATTAACTCACATGCAGCGGTAGTAAGAACTTATACTAGCTAAGCAAGTAAGACAAGTGGGTGGCGAGTGTACCTCCGTGCTCAGGGCGTGGGGAAAACTTTTTCGGCCGAGAACTGTCACTCCTGGTGCAATAAGTAAATTAATTACAGCATGAAAATTATGGCCCACTCCACGCAGGGAGGTAACAAGCCACAGTAGCGGTCTGGGAGCGCCATTCCGGGGTTGACGGGCAGCGTGTCGGGCGGTTGCGGGCTGCGGTTCCAAATATGCAATTTCAGGCCGGTAGGACAGGAAGCACGGGCGTCCAAAGGGACATCGATCTCCTGGGATCTTCTGAAGGCGTCAGTGCAATGGGGTGGTGGCGGAGTGTCCCTGGTCGATCCTCGAGAGCGGCGGTCACTGAAGCTACCCCGGCGTATTTCTTTGGGATTTATCCGGCAACCCCTTTTTGCTGGCCAGTCTTAGAGTAGAAATGCGTGATTCCACGAAAATGGCAGGCACAACTAGATCCGAAGTTGGATCGGGGCGAGACTAGCGTCGTTGGAAAGAGGACTCAAAGGGCTTCGACATACTGGAATTTCAGTTCCATCCAACGGCTGGATTGGAAATAAAAACTACTGCAAACTGACTATGGCTTCTACCCAGGAACACAGAACAGCCAGGGCAGAACTAGATCTGCCTGTTTATGGGGTTTGACCGAAAATCAAGTGGAGGATATAGCACTTGGGGATTTTTGTCGAGAGAGGGGGCGGGGTGGTGGTCGCGCACAAATTTTTTTTGTATTTTTCTGACAACGTTTGGGGGGTGGGAAAAATCAACTACCAGGGGCTAGCTCGCAGATCTGCACAAAGGCAGACTGTGAGGGGGAAAAACAAATGGCTGGGAAGGGACCTAAATGGACTCCGATTTGCATGAAAATTAAACTGGGAATGGTGGACGATAGGAGGAACCTACCCTCAAAACCTCATCATGATCAGACGGTTGGATCTTTCGTACCAGACTTTTTACCGAGCTGCTATCTAGGAATCCCGAAATTCAGGGCAGCAGATGGAAGCCGGGTTGTGGTGGCTTGATGGCGGCACGAACGGCGGCGGCGGCGGTGGTGATCGTTTGCAGCAGCAAGAGGAAGCGAAAGGGAGAAAGATCTCTCAGAACTCTTAGGGTTTCAGCCCTAGATCTGATGAAACTTGGAGGAAGAAGAAGAAGAACTAGCAAGAAGGGAGAGAGAGGGGGATGAGCCCATGGCTTTTTTCACATAAATTCTTCATTAATTTTGATTAAAATGCAACAAGAGATATTAAATACTAAACCCTGGACTTAGCCAAATGACCTAGGATACCCTTGGTCAAGGGGGTATAATGGGGAAATGGGAGACAAGGGTGATTAAAATAATCCCACAAGGGGACAAAGAATGGGGTGCCCCTCTCTCCAAGTCAACATAAATGGCTTGTTTAATTTAATCCCCTTGGACCATATTAATCCCCCCTTAGACCATAATAAATCAAAATTTATAAAATACTTGGTCAATATTCACCCATTGACCCAATATAGAACCCAAAATAATACAAACCAAAATACAACTTAAATACATGCCAAATACACACCAAATATGACCAAATATGTACAAAATATAAATACATACAAAAATATGTACTAAAGTATCAAAGCTCCGGTGGAGACTCCAGACTGTCCCTTAGCCACAAAGAGGTCGGTGTCGACCGAGTCGTGCTGCGTGTCCGATACCGACGGCTCTCTGAGTCGAGCCGTACTCGGGCTCTGGTGTCCTCACCACTAGGGGTTAAGACGGGCTGGAACAAAAGGGTTTAGATGGGCCATGGTTGCATGAGCTCAAGATTTAGGTCGACTGGAATGACTGGTTGGGTTCAACGGTTTGGGTTAGCTAGGTGAGCTGGGGTTTACAAGGGTCAGGTGGACTGGGTGAAGAGATAACTTACTTGAATCTGAACCCGGAACGGACGAACTCGGTGTTCATCTGATGTCCGTCTTGAATGCAGTGGACCCATGTGTGATGTAACTGTTGGAGTCGTTGGTGTCAAGCTGCTTGTAGAAGGCATGTCGGGAGTTGTTTCCTGCCTTTCCGTCATGCACCATGGGGCATGATGGGTTGCTGGGAGTCCCGGGTTGGCCCGACAACTGGGGTGCCGGCATGATGATGCCATTCGTCTGGTAGTCGGGGTGATCCTCACGTCTTGGTGAAGAGCCGTATGGGACGACAGGTTGTTCTGAGTCCCGGGTTAACGCGGCTATTGAGGTGTCGACGGTGTGATACCGTATGCAGGGTATCCGGGGGTGATCCCAGAATCTTTTCAGAGTGCCATTCAGTACGACATGTTGTCCTAAACCTTGGATCTGACTCGATTTTTTAAAAACTGGTTGGTGTAGTGCTTTTTGCTCAGGGACAAACCCCGCTTGTTATATTGTGCCGTTTGACCTAGTGAAATATCTCAATTTTTGAGCTCAACTCGACTGGTAGAGCACCTTTGGCGTTATGCCATTTTGCTCTATTTAGGGAATATTTCCTTATCCTTAATCCTTGATTAATTTGAGAAAATAAGCAGGTGTCAACAAATGCCCCCCACGGGGCGTGCGTCGGAGGCAAAGGCGAAGGCGTGCAGCTCGTGTGCCTTGCAGGTTTGATTTCTCTCGGCCTTATTGGCATTGTGGGAGTTATTCGCCCTGGGTTTCGATGCTCTTGTTACGATCTTCCATTCGGCGGTGGCACGTTTGAAGAAGACCATTGAGCCTGGGAGGTTGTAGAGCTGGATTCTGGAGAGATCTGGGTTGCTGGCGGGAAGTTTGCCAAAGCCACTGAGAGCATGGAGCTGGTGGAGATGGCGTGTATTGGATACACGCAAGGTGCTTGAAGTTGTAGCCCATTATCCATGACTTGAGAATTCTGTTCCCGTTTATCTCGCGTGTTGGGATTCTGGCAGAGGTGCACAGGGCCTGCGTTACGGAAGTAGTTTGGCTTGGTCACCTAACTCTTCATATAAGTGGCCGCTTTGGCGGTTGACGGTGTGACTGGGCTTGATGCCAAAACCGATGGCGACAAGAGGCCAAGGGTGCCTGGTGTAACAATGCTCCTGGCTTTGTTGCCTATGTATGTGGCCCTATCTTGCACAACGGGCTTTGTGGATTCTCTAAGAAGGGGTGACTCGGGGGAAGCCAGGACTGTCGAGCCCATCGCACCTCATAGGGTGGCTGGCGAGTAGTGGGAGACCACTTATGGCTCCCTTTTATTATCTGAGGTTGATGGGAATCAACACCGGGCACTAACATTTTGTTTTTATAGTTGTGTCTTTTTATTTACATTTATATCCTTGGCTAATTGGGTTTGCAATTGTAAGGCATTATAAGCCAAAGGGTTAGTCATTAGAAATCTTTGGGTTTCTTTGCAAAAAGACCTTTGGGTTTCTATGTAAAATGTCAATAGGTCTAGCAGGGCCCCCACCCTCTTTCCCATTGGTCCACCTAGGATCTAGGGCCCATGTGGGGCTAGTTCAAATTCTAAGATTGGACTTCGACCAAGGGGGAGACAAGGTGGAAGAAAATTCAAATTTGGACCAAGCAAAGTCCAAGATGCTCCCCCCTTTAATATAGTTTATTCATGTTGTATTTTATATAATTTGGTCATTTGACCACATGGGTGATTAATTATCTTATTACCAAGTTTACCCCTCCCTAACCCTAGATCTGAGGGTAGTTTATGTCTTTTTTCCATTTCTATGTAACCCATGTATTTTGTGAATTCTTTAGCAATTAATGAAGAAGAAATCAGAAAATTGGAATTTACCTCCAAGAGCCCAAGGGCGCCCCTCTCTCTCTCCCACCCCCTTGCAGATGGATTTCTACGAAATTCTTGAGGTGTGAAGCCTCCCCATCTCCCCCTCTCTGAGTGAGAAGCTCAGCACCGCCGCCGCCGCCGCCATGGAGCCGTTGTCGCACCACCACCGCCACCGCGTCGGAGTTCTATCCACATCAGGACAAAAGGTTGAAGCCTAAATTTTATCTCCAAATCAGGAGATCTGATCGAGCTGCAATTTTGTGTGTTTGTTCCTCTTGTTATCCGCTATCTCCATCTTAAATTTCGTGCCACTCAGAGGTCATTTGCTATTTTTTTAGGACTTTAATTTCCACCCCTGATAGTCTGCCAATCAACAGATCTGCAGGATAGGAGTATGTTCTTCTATTTTTCCCGCCCCCTTATACATCTCCAAAAATTCCCAAAAAATTCATACGTGGTCCTCGCTTTCCCCCCTTCCACCCAAAATTTTTCTGGAGTCTAGATCTATTGTTTTCTTATCGGTCAAAATTCATTTTCAGGCAGATCTCAGTCTGTCTTGTGCATCTGTAACTCTGAGCCAGTAGAAACCTTTGAGGAACAGTCATATTCATTTTCCATCCATTCACTTGATGGATCTGAAATAATTAAATATTGTAGCCCTCTGAGTCCTCTATCCATCGGTACCAACTTTGCGTCGATCTGACACCGGATCTGGGCGCAAGAATTCTTTTTGCGAAGGCGCGCATAACTGATCCGTGAACAGGCCAACAAAGGCAGCAACAAGTTAATTCTTGCAAAATTACTTCAGCGTCGATTCAGCCACCACCGACTTTGGGGATCGAAGAGGAGTCGTCCACCAGCGTCCCAGCTAGTCGTCGCAGCAAGGATTCGACCGGAAGCCACCGTCCCAGTTGCTGAGTTCCCTTGCTGTACCAAGTTGGAACAATACCGAGTCAGAACCGAGTCGGAACCGAGCCGGACCAGCAGCCCGTCTCCGACCCGATAGCCCATCTGGATCGCTACCCGTCAACCCAAGATTGTTATTCTCGAGTTATTTTTGTCGCCCTTTACCTCCCTGCGTGGAGTGGGCCATAAAATCACTGCTATAATAATTTAATTACTGTGTACCGGGAGTACGAGTCTTGGCCGGGTCGCCTTCCCCACGCCCAGAGCGTGGAGGTACACTCGCCACCCTCCTACTTTGGCATTTTGCTCAATTCGTATATTTTCATATGCCGCTGCTAGAGTGATAGGATAACTAGCTCGATATATTTTTATCATCGCTGCGAGAGAGCGCGAGCGTGACCCGTCCCGTGACTCAATCCGAGTACACGCGGAAAAGCTGATACCCTCGACTCATTGCCGATTTCTCAACAATGTAGGTCGCACGTTTCCCTCGCTTTGGGATGTCCGCGAGGTAGGGTCCCAGGTTTGCTGTCCATCCCGCATCAAATTGGTATCAGAGCGGAAGGTTGAGTCTAGGGTAGTCGTTGTTTAAAAAAAAGAGAAAAAAATAAAAAATAAAAAAGTGTCTAAGTCTAGGTGTTTCATTTGCATTCCTTTATTCGGTATATCAAAAGGTGTTGCCCGGATGTTAGGTTACGCCTATCGGGAAGGTCGCACATTTGCGTGAGAGGATCTTCGGATCCCAGAGCTCCGTCTAGTATCGGATAGAGGTTGAGTCTAGGTTTATAGTTGAGTCGGTACTCCAACTTTGCATTAGTGTTTAGGGTCGTGTCTAGTGTCTTGTCACCAAGTGTCGGCATGGCCATCCAATAGCTCCCCGTGTCCCATAGATCCCCAAAAGCCTACGTCGTATGAATGGTGGCGACACACCCAAGGATGGGGAACCCAATCCTACCACCTCCGTAGGCTCCAAGCCCCGGACTTCTATGGCTCCAAAGTCCCGAGTAACTACCTAGAGTGGGAAGCCACTATGGACAAATACTTTGTGTGTTACATCATGTCCGATGCCATTGAAGTTGATTTTACCACAAGGCAGCTTTTTTACAAAGCCGCCAAAAAATGGAGAGACATTGAAATCTTGAGGGAAATTAGGAGGCAATGGCCTATCGAGTCGTGGCGAGAGATGAAGGGCGAGCTTAGGAAGGTCTACCTACCCGGCCCGGTCACCTCCAACCGACCCCACCCAATCACCTCCAACAAAGTGGGTCATAGTCGGAGGCAAAGTGATGAGGACATCACCAGCATTTTCATTTGATCGTGGATCCCGATGCTCGCCACCTATGCTACATCTTGTTCAGCACTTTATTTCGAGTCATGTGATGTAATTTTCATTTTCTTATCATGTACTTTTCCTTTTATTTGAGTCCAATACCTAGGTTAGGTAGCTATTTACCTAAGTCTTATGTCATTATGTGTGTTATTGGGCCCAATTATATGGGCTAGGCCCAGGGGCGCCCCCTTCCCCTTGGTTTAGTGTTAGTAGTCCAAAAGTCAGGGACTTAAGTTAAATTATCGGATCCCTATAAATAGGACCCCAATCCCTCATTTGTAAGCTAATGAATTGTTGAATGAAAATTTTGAGTTGAATATTGAAACCCCTGTGCTCTCTCTCTCTCTCTCTCTCTCTCTCTCTCACTCTACCTCTCTAGCTCTCTCTCTATTTCTCTCTCTCTCTCTAAAGGGGGCAAACCCCATTCTCTCTCCTCCTCTCTCTAAATTTTGAAATTCACTCTCTCTCCTCCCTATTCACCCCTAATTAAGACCCCTCCCCCTTCCCCATACCTCCCATTTAATCCCCCTCCAACCCCTAGGTGGAATCCCCTTCTCCTAGGCACCTCTCCCTCCTCCCAAGCAACATTTCCCCTTCCCCATACAACCCTTCATTTTCCCAAGAGAGAATCCCCTCTCCCAAGTAACCTTTCCCCTCCCCAAGGCAACTCCTCCCCTTCCCAAGGCCACATTAACCAACCCCACATTAAACTCAGTTCAAATTTCCCTCTCCCTCCAAGCCACTTGCGCCCCCCCTCTCTCTCTCACCCTCCACCCTTGGTCGCAACCCCCTCCCCCTCCACCTGCTAGCTGCGACCCAGCCCTCTTCTCCAGCCTCTCCACCACCTCTATCCACCTCCATCCAAGCCCCACAGCCATTAGCCCTCTCCCCATTACATCCCCTTCACCCCTCCCATCACTATCAACTTCATTCACCAACCTACTCTATCCAGTTCGCAGGCAGCAGAAGAAGCTCCACTTGCAGAGATTGCCCTGGTGCTGTCCGACATCATCTGGAGGTGCACCATACATCGCCGGAAAGGTCTTCCAGTCTTCTTTGCAGGTGAGGTGGAATCGTCTTGTTCCGACTTCCCTACAGATCGTGGTTCCCATTCTCGTCCGACTGCGCGACCGGGACCAGAACCTGGACCAGAGCTGCAGTACAGAAGCTACTATGGCCACACCCCTCAACTTCTGAAGGCGCCACTTGGCCGAGAGCGGATACTACAAGGCATATACCATCACCCACAAGCGGCATCCCGTTCAGCATCAGGAAGAACAGTTTCCAATTTTTCTCTCCCAGGTACGCAGCACAGAACATCAGGGTCTTGTCCTGACCCCCCCTCACTCAACGGACCTCTCCTCGCCACCCCGACGTCATCTGGTGCCCATCTTGGTTGCTGCTCGTAGAAGACTCGTCCACGGTCGTCCTCGACTTGGTCCTGCCATGTTTGGACTTCGGGAGCCGCTGTGGTGACTTCATCCATCTGCTGCTACACCCAGGGAGCAGTCCAAATCTGATCGCATGGACCCTGTTCCAGAGCCCGTCCCGGCCGGTGTCGACTTCGGAAGCGCCCACAAAAATTCACAGACATACCTGGGTCTGTCAGTGACGTTTTGACGCCAGTCTCGTCGAATTCTGAGTTCGGAGGAGTGCACAGCAGTGACCACTCCGACCCCCTGTTCTGCTGTTCCAGACCGGGACAGAATCGGCAAGGTGCTCCATCGGCGCGATCCAAGCTAATCTCCCCTCCCCGCCTGGCCGGCTTAGCCCCCCTCCCTGCGTGGAGGTAGTGTTTGCTTGTACCCTACTCTCCCCACCCCAAGTTCTCCCTCCTGCGTGAGGAGTAGTGGATGTATTAGCAGGTCATCGGCCGAAGCTTCATCGGCGCGGCGTGCGGGTAGCCCACGCTTCCCCGCTCGCCCTCGTCTCCCGCCGAGATCGGCGTCTTCACGCCGATCAGGTGAGCTCCTGGTTGCACTCCTCTTTGTTAGCACTTCTTGCTTAACTAGTATTACTTCTTAGTTCCGTCGGTGGCGAGGGAGTGCCCGATCCAAAATCAATCAAATCGAGTGTCCGCCGCGGAGCGAGTTGTGAGAGAGCCACTACATCCCACGCCCTTGGCGTGCTGGCCGCCCACGGATTTGGGCATCTCAGGCCCTTAGGGGTTCAGCCCAAGCTAGTCAAATCCTTGGAAAGGTGAGGTCCATCCTCGGACCCTCACCACTATCGCCGGTCCACCTACGCACCCGGGTGTGCGCGACGCGGGTGAAGCCGCTTGAGTGGGTCCGCCGTTCGGTTCGATTGCTTGCAAAATCTAGGTCCGAGGGGTCGTGTCACATCAAATTGGTATCAGAGCAAGTTCTAGACTTGTCTCTACTAAGTCTTGTCCTAGGGCCATTGCATGCATCACACTTGTCCTCCATCATGACTACCTCATACTTGGCATATTCGCCACTCTTAGGCCCATTAGAAGCCTTTGTGTTTGATGGAACTCGCCCTAGTATATATATAGAGTGGGAGGACTCCATAGATCGACACTTTGGGAGGTTCACTCTATCAAGGCCTATGAAAGTCAACTATGCCAAGAGTTTGCTCTGGCGCCAAGCTAGGAAAGAATGGGAGAACATTGTAGGATTGAGAGAAGCCAAAGGGGAAGCACCCATTGAATCTTGGGATGAAATGAGGGCCAATCTTAGAAAGATCTACGCACCCCAATCCAAACCTCTTCAACCAACCGATCTTCCACCCCCGACCCCAACTCCAACCCAAGAACTTCCCCGACCAAACCCAACCCAAGTCCACCCATGTTCACCACACCGAGAGTTACAAGATGACCAACCAAGTCCCCCCACCCATCCCTCCATGAGAATTGTAATTTTAGGGGAACCCCTCATAGAGTGGCTAAAGCAAAACCTCCTCCTCCGCGTCACATGCCCCTCCATGGATAACCACAACCCAATCGTGCCCACCCTACACCTCCACACAACCTACCATTCATTCTACCTTGTAGGGACCCTGAGGGACTTGATTAGGGGAGTACTACGGCAAATAGAGGTGACAAACCTGCTGGCCTTAGGGGAAAGCGACACTGGATACCTTAGTTTCTCACACACCTCTATTGGATCCATCACCTCCATTTACACTAAGGGTCCTTGCACAAGCAAGCTATTATTGATCCTGCCCGAACCCGAAGAATTTTGCCAAAACCAACCCTATGACCTCCACCTCCCTCAAGAAAAGGGCACCCCATCTAGGGAGTCAACCTTGGTGATTGTCCCACTAGGTAACGAGTGCACAGTCCGCACTAGGCAGTGTGTGACTTGGAATAATATAAGTCTAGAAATGGAAGAAGCATCCTTCCCCACAAGCCAAGCCCACCTACATCCTTGTGACCTATTCCCTTGGGGGCCCCAATGCCAACCTGGCCACTTTCCCTCCTTCACCATTGCCCACCCCTCATCCAATCCCAAGGGCCATTTCATTATACGCAACCAGGCCCATTGCTCCCACACCACTACATGCCTAGTAGGCCTCAAACTGATCCCTTGGGGCGAGCAACACCCACCACTCACACCCTTCAATTTTCCCGTTGACGAGGTCCCAACCTACATTAGGGAATCTATGGAATGGACTTTCTTGATCCATGGGATTGAAAACACCCCCTTCACTAAGGGCCTAACCATACTTGACCCATTTGATCCCTCCGCATGGGAACCCCCAAACCTGCCATCCTTGTCCCATTTCTCCAAAGAATTCCTAAGCCTCGCCCCTTGCCGAGACCATTGCGCCAAAGTTGAACCAAACCCCTCTTTGTCAACACCCACGCTTTGGAAGATAAGACTCAACGTTTGGGTAGAGTGGCAAGGTAGGATCACATTTGGGTGTCCTGGACCCCCTATAGAAGTCAACATTGTTAGAAGACACATGCATTTTAGGACCACATGTGGATGCCTCGGTCCTCCAACCTTCCGTAGAGAACCTATGCATGATAGGGCCACGTTTGGATGCCCCGGACCCCCAGTCTTCACCCACCTTGACAGGAAACCTAAGCAAGCTAGATCCACCTATGGTTGCCCCGGCCCCCCTGAGTCCATGAAAGTCTTCATCACATCTATGCATGATAGGTCCATGTACGGTTGCCCCGGTCCACCTTTGCATGCTATCCTCCGTCACACCCACTCACCGCATCATGATGCATGGCATGAGCATACACGCAAGCAATTCTTGACGAGCGGTGAAGTTCACAAAGAGCGGGCAAGAGCTCGCGAGCACCACTTAGAATTCTAAGTAGGTAATCTGGTGATGATGACATTGGAGTGGCTCTACCCTAGGGTCACCTCCAATTCGAGGGCACGAGGACTTGGACCTTCCCAAGTTTCGAGTTACTTTGACAACCCGGCTAATGGGTTGGACTTACTAATGGGTTTTGGGATTCACCCCATTTTCCACGTGGCGGATCCGGCACCCTATATGGGCACCGCGGCGGATCCTAGTGAGTGCCTCGAGCCTTTATCTTCCTTTGAGAAAGACACCCTCGGAGAGCCACCAAAAATCAGCCTGAGAGTCCGACGTGTGCACACAGAGGCAGTACTAGGCAAGCAGGGTTCCATCGCCAGCAAAAGGGTGCGCCTGAGCCACCTCGAGAGGATGAAGGACCGTCCCCTGGTTGCGGACGCAGGGTTGAGTTTGGAGGTTGAGGCTCACTCTGAGCTGCTTGAGAGGACCACTTCCCTGGTGGGCCCATACTCGACAGAGTCAAGTTTTTCGCACCCCGGGGGTATGATGAGGACATCACCAGCAATTTCATTTGATCGAGGATCCCGATGCTCGCCACCTATGCTACATCTTGTTCAGCACTTTATTTCGAGTCATATGATGTAATTTTCATTTTCTTATCATGTACTTTTCCTTTTATTTGAGTCCAATACCTAGGTTAGGTAGCTATTTACCTAAGTCTTATGTCATTATGTGTGTTATTGGGCCCAATTATATGGGCTAGGCCCAGGGGCGCCCCCTTCCCCTTGGTTTAGTGTTAGTAGTCCAAAAGTCAGGGACTTAAGTTAAATTATGGGATCCCTATAAATAGGACCCCAATCCCTCATTTGTAAGCTAATGAATTGTTGAATGAAAATTTTGAGTTGAATATTGAAACCCCTGTGCTCTCTCTCTCTCTCTCTCTCTCACTCTACCTCTCTAGCTCTCTCTCTATTTCTCTCTCTCTCTCTAAAGGGGGCGAACCCCATTCTCTCTCCTCCTCTCTCTAAATTTCGAAATTTACTCTCTCTCCTCCCTATTCACCCCTAATTAAGACCCCTCCCCCTTCCCCATACCTCCTATTTAATCCCCCTCCAACCCCTAGGTGGAATCCCCTTCTCCTAGGCACCTCTCCCTCCTCCCAAGCAACCTTTCCCCTTCCCCATACAACCCTTCATTTTCCCAAGAGAGAATCCCCTCTCCTAAGTAACCTTTCCCCTCCCCAAGGCAACTCCTCCCCTTCCCAAGGCCACATTAACCAACCCCACATTAAACTCAGTTCAAATTTCCCTCTCCCTCCAAGCCACTTGCGCCCCCCCTCTCTCTCTCACCCTCCACCCTTGGTCGCAACCCCCTCCCCCTCCACCTTCTAGCTGCGACCCAGCCCTCTTCTCCAGCCTCTCCACCACCTCTATCCACCTCCATCCAAGCCCCACAGCCATTAGCCCTCTCCCCATTGCATCCCTTTCACCCCTCCCACCACTATCAACTTCATTCACCAACCTACTCTATCCAGTTCGCAGGCAGCAGAAGAAGCTCCACTTGCAGAGATTGCCCTGGTGCTGTCCGACATCATCCTGAGGTGAACCATACATCTCCGGAAAGGTCTTCCAGTCTTCTTCGCAGGTGAGGTGGAATCGTCTTGTTCCGACTTCCCTACAGATCGTGGTTCCCATTCTCGTCCGACTGCGCGACCGGGACCAGAACCTGGACCAGAGCTGCAGTGCAGAAGCTACTACGGCCACACCCCTCAACTTCTGAAGGCGCCACTTGGCCGAGAGCGGCTACTACAAGGCATATACCATCACCCACAAGCGGCATCCCGTTCGGCATCAGGAAGAGCAGTTTCCAATTTTTCTCTCCCAGGTACGCAGAACAGACCATCAGGGTCTTGTCCTGACCCCCCCTCACTCAACGGACCTCTCCTCGCCACCCTGACATCCTATGGTGCCCATCTTGGTTGCTGCTCGTAGAAGACTCGTCCACGGTCGTCCTCGACTTGGTCCTGCCACATTTGGACTTCGGGAGCCACCGTGGTGACTTCATCCATCTGCTGCTACACCCAGGGAGCAGTTCGAATCTGATCACAGGGACCCTGTTCCAGAGCCCGTCCCGGCCGGTGTCGACTTCGGAAGCACCCACAAAAATTCACAGACGTACCTGGGTCTGTCAGTGACGTTTTGGCGCCAGTCTCGTTGAATTATGAGTTCGGAGGAGTGCACAGCAGTGACCACTCCGACCCCCTGTTCTGCTGTTCCAGACCGGGACAGAATCGGCAAGGTGCTCCATCGGCGCGATCCAAGCTAATCTCCCCTCCCCGCCTGGCCGGCTTAGCGCCCGTCCCTGCGTGGAGGTAGTGTTTGCTTGTACCCTACTCTCCCCACCCCAAGTTCTCCCTCCTGCGTGAGGAGTTGTGCATGTATTAGCAAGTCATCGGCCGAAGCTTCATCGGCGCGGCGTGCGGGTAGCCCACGCTTCCCCGCTCACCCTCGTCTCCGGCCGGGATCGGCGTCTTCAGGCCGATCAGGTGAGCTCCTGGTTGCACTCCTCTTGGTTAGCACTTCTTGCTTAACTAGTATTACTTCTTAGTTCCGTCGGTGGCGAGGGAGTGCCCGATCCAAAATCAATCAAATCGAGTGTCCGCCGTGGAGCGAGTTGTGAGAGAGCCACTACATCCCACGCCCTTGGCGTGCTGGCCGCCCACGGATTTGGGCATCCCAGGCCCTTAGGGGTTCAGCCCAAGCTAGTCAAATCCTTGGAAAGGCGAGGTCCATCCTCGGACCCTCACCACTATCGCCGGTCCACCTACGGACCCGGGTGTGCGCGACGCGGGTGAAGCCGCTTGAGTGGGTCTGCCGTTCGGTTCGATTGCTTGCAAAATCTAGGTCCGAGGATTCGTGTCACATCACAAAGAGCCCCACACGTAGTAGAGCCTAGACCCAAGCCTAGGCCGGTTGATTACGGGCGAGTCCACCATGATACCCCTACTCCAACCCGCACCATTACCGAACTTGTGCAAATGATTTCAGATCAGGTGGATAGGAGGTGTGCTTATATTGAGTCATTAGTCTCCCCTTGCCCACCTCCGAGACAGGATGTAGCCATACCCGAGCCTAGGGAAGTCATAGCCGGTAGCCCCAACCCGGTCCCACCTACGGGGTCCCAAGGACCTCTTCCCCTCCGAGAGGATAGTCCTTCCCCACCCATGAGAGCCCCTTTGCCCCCACCCCCACCCTCCGATCTTTATTCGGAGCTACCTCAGCCGGAGCCACCCATGTTTCTAACGGGAAAGCTTTTCATCGCCGAGCCACTACTTAGTTGGCTGAAGATAGGCTTGGTCCATAGAGCATCATGCTATCCATCCATGGACACCACACTACCTTTAGTGCCAGTCAACTCATTCCATACCACATTCTGGTCTAGTCACCATGTGGAAACATTGGATGCCCTCCTTAAGGGATTAGACCGAAAGTTACAGTTGGCACACTTATTGGCCCCAGGCTTCGACCGACCCATAGGTCGTAACTTCACCCATCCCGCTTGGGGGTCCATTACCTCCGTCTGCACTATGGGTCATGTCACCACAAAGGTTCTTCTATTCCTCCCCCTGCTGGCCTAGCCTGATGTCATTCCACTTGTCCCAAGGGAGGAACCATATCTCCTATATGAGATCACCATCCCATCTATCCCAGTGCATGAAGGTGACCATCTACACCTTCAAGAGTTCCAAACATGCGACCGTGTCATCTCGAGGGGTCACAGTTTCTTTGATCCCTTCGACCCCTTCCCTAGTGAACCTTATGACCCACCTTATCCATTTCACCTTGCCAGGGAAGTCTACTATCACATCCCTCCCACGCGGGCCAATCCACCTACACTCCACAAGGATCCCGTTCATTGGGGTATGGAAGACGGTGCATTCAACTCTCCTGGCCCTCCCAAGTCTCCCAAATCTAACAGGCAGCCGCATGCTAGGGACATATTAGGATGTCTAGGAGTCCCCCATTCCATCAACCATCGATTGCATCTAGTGTATGCATGGCACACATTCAGATGTCCTGGTCCACCATTGCATGTGTATGGGTCGGACTAACAGTAGGTTTGTTTAGAGTCATGTGTGAGTCTTTGTTTCATACAGTTTGTCTGTCGAGTGCATATGCATACATCGAGTTGAGTCGGTCTTTTGTACGCTCGCGTTGTCAGTCCCTTTCGAGTGTGAGGCAAGTCGGGTCTACTGCGTACGTTGTAGACTTCCTGGAATTTGGGATCGACTCTACTCAATATCTCGGATCTAGTCACATATAGGGACCCATCGGTGATTCCTAGGGAGTCATTGAGCCGTCTTCTTCCTTTGAGAGTGACCCCACCTCGGAGTGTCCACCACTAGCCCCATTCCCATAGTAGCATGTGCATATCGAATATATACGGGATGAGCATGTGACGATTACTTGGAGTGGAGCATACTCTGTGTTACCTGGTCGGTGACAGATCCGCAGGAGCAACACAAGCAGCCGCACCCCTTACTCGACAGAGTCGAGTTCTTCCCACCCGGTGAGAATTGATGGGAATCAACACCGGGCACTAACATTTTGTTTTTGTATTTGTGTCCTTTTGTTTACATTTATATCCTTGGCTAATGGGGTTTATAATTGTAAGGCATTATAAGACATAGGGTTAGTCATTATAAATCTTTGGGTTTCTTTCCAAAAAGGCCTTTCGGTTTCTATGTAAAATGTCAGTAGGTCCAGCAGGGCCCCCACCCTCTTTCCCAATGGTCCACCTAGGATCTAGGGCCCATGTGGGGCTAGTTCAAAGTCCAAGATTGGACTTCGACCAAGGGGGGGACAAGGTGGAAGAAAATTCAAACTTGGACCAAGTAAAGTCCAAGATGCTCCCCCCTTTAATATAGTTTATTCATATTATATTTTATTTAATTTGGTCATTTAACCACATGGGGGATTAATTATCCTATCCCTATTTTACCACTCCCTAACCCTAGATCTGAGGGTAGTTTATGTCTTTTTTCCATTTCTATATAACCCATGTATTTTATGAATTCCTTAGCAATTAATGAAGAGAAAATTCCATTTGTTACTCAATTTGCCCAAGGGCACCCTCTCTCCCCCTTGGAGCTGTAATAGCTCCGAATTTCTGAGGTGTGAAGCCTCTTAATTCCCCCCTCTCTGAGTGAGAAGCTCAGCACCGCCGCCGCCGGCGCCATCAAGCCGCCATCGCACCACCACTGTCGCCTCGTCAGAGTTCTGTCCACCCCTGGACAGAAGCTTCAAGCCAAAATTTTATCTCCCAATCAAGAGATCTGTTCAAGCTCCAATTTTGAGGGTTTGTTCCTCTTATCATCCCCCAACCCCAGTTCAAATTTCGTGTCATTTTGCCTTCATTTTGTATTTTTCCCGTAATTTTATTTCCACCCCTGACAGTCTGCCCATCAGCAGATCTGCGGGATAGTGTCATGTTTTCGTATTTTTTCCTCACCCTTAACGATCTCCAAAAATTCCCAAACAAATCATACGTGTTCCTCACATCCCCCTCTTCCACCCATAAATTTCTCAGAGTCTAGATCTGTAGCAACCCTGGTAAATTGACCACATGAAATTATAAATGGATTAAAAAAACTAAACCAATGTTCAAGGCCCAACTCATATATACTTAAAACTATTTATATATATATACCAAATGGGCCTTACACTTAAACCATATGACAAATGGCCCAAAGATGAATAGCGCCTCCTCTTAAGGTGCCATTTCAATAATTGAAGACCCCTCAAGGGGGCGCCAATTGATGAATTGAAGACCCCTCATGGGGGCGCCAATTACCTGAAGGGCGCCCCTATCTTGGGCGCCAATTACCTGAAGGACGCCCCTATCTTGGGCGCTAATTACATGAAGGGCGCCCCTCCTCTGGGCGCTATTTCCTTGCAGTAGGAAAATTGGTAAGTCGACTGCAGTGTTTTGTTCGAACTAGGAAGCATTGGCCGTTCAGGAAGGATAACATCTGGAAGGATTAACACGTAGGGAAGTTTAGATACTAGTAGGATTCCTTCCATGGAAACTTCAATTCCAATGAAATTCTAATCCATGCTCGAATCCCTTCTCTATAAATATCAAATCCCCTCCATCGAACCCTCTGTTGACTCTATATTTCAAAGACGTCCTACTGCTCTTCGTTTCCCTACAGTTACTGTTCCTTTCTCTTCGGCTGTACGTGGAGAGGAGGCTCTACTTTCTTATCTGCATCTTCCTGGAGGAGACTTGTGGCTGCTACTCTTTTTCTTCCATGGTGGTTGCCGTAGAAGAAGCCTACTGCTTCTTTCGTTGGTGCTGTCACGGGATCGTTTACCTACATTTGCAGTTCTGCTACTGCTACCGTGTTCTTCTTCCTCTGAAGCTGTAGTGCTCAGATCATCTTCTTCTTCCTGCTACCGTTGTCTATTTTTTCTGTTGCAAACAGAGTATCATTTTGTGGTTATTCTTATGGTTGATTCTTCAATCTTGTTGGGTCCCGTAATGCAGGAACACGGTTCTAGAGGGGGGGTGAATAAAACCCTCTACTAAAATTATATCCAATTAAAACTTTAAACCAGCTCGTAGCGGAATTAGCAAGATTAGCAAGAGTGAGGAATTTAAACTAATTGGAATAGACTAGATTCTCTCAATCTCACCGTACTCACTCGAACAGATAATTATATATGAACAATAAAGCAAACCACCACAACGCAAACCATAATTCAAGCCACAATGCACGGAGATTTTTAAGGTGGTTCGGGACCACGACGGGCTCCCTACATCCACCCCTCACCAAACCAGTGTGGCTTCACTACTGTAAAAATAGCCCGGGGATAAACACCCACACACACACGGAGCCAAGCTCCAACACACACACGTAGGGCGATGCCTACACAACTACACGGGAGTAAACTCCCAACCACACACGGGGAGCACACCCCAAAATACGTCCAAGCACACACACGGATAAAATCCGCACAACTCGACGCACACACGTCAACACAAACACTAGGAGAACCCTTTCTCTGAACACCCACACAAAGTATTCTTTCAGATGTATATGAAATGAAGATAAATATATGCTATGACCCCCCAAACAAACTCTATAGACTGAATCAAAGAAGATAAAGCATGTATGAAGCTCTCCATTCAAGAAAGACTCCGGCTCTTGTTGGCTCGTTGTCGGATGGCCACGATTTCGGCATCCTAGCGTTCCTCTCTTCGAGATGCTTCTTTTCTTCTTCTACCACGAGCTCCAAATCTCCATGGAAGTAGATGAAAACCATCTTGCAAGTGCTCCACCACGTTTTCCCCCCTTTTCTTCACCTACAAGAAAGAACGAATGAGCATTAGGGTTCTTTTCCTCACAAATTCATAACTATTATATATACAACTCAAAGAGTGGAGAAAAGACACATAAAACCTTCCTAAAATATGTTATAAACACCTTAATATGTTTAGGAACCTTTGGGGGGTAGTTTGGTAAAGTTTCAAGGCTAAAAGAATAGGTTTAGATCGGATTCGCAACTCCCGTCGCGGACCGTTCCGGAATGTGTCGACACCTGGTATCGACACCTACACCCTGCACACACAAAATACATGAAAACAGAACACAGGCTAATAGGTGTCGACACCTGGTGTCAACACCTTCCAGCTAGGTGTCTACACCTTCTGACTGCCTTGCTGCAGCCAGGGTAGATTCTACAAGGTGTCGACACCTGCTGTTTTGGCCTATCAAAATAGCCACAAGCAGGGTTTTAAGGCTCCGATCCAATGACTTAAAAATATAAAAGATATTACCATAAATTTAAATGATATTAGGGTGTCATCCAAACATTTTCCACCTACAAAAAATACAATGAAATCAAGTTAGTATTCAATTCAAAATCAAGTGTTTCTAGCCTTCATAACTAGATATTCCTTTAAAGAAAAATGCACAAATTCACAACCATAGTTAGATTGACATAGCCTTGCATTCTTGCAATGTGAGTGCATCTTTAAACCAATCTCCACCAAGACTAATTGAGTATGTTAAGCACATTATGACCCTCAAAGATTATGAAGAAACCATGAATCATAAACAAGGGTATTGCAACCCATTCAAACATGTTTTAGACTTCTCATATGAACCAACAACAACACATTCCACCAATTTGGCAAGGTTTTGTTATGATGAACTTGAATCTCTCAATTGTCAAAATATATAGGCATGAAAGCTCAACCTCAACCTCCTCCAATTCAAGCACACAAGGTGGGTAATAGATATTATCATGATCCACTTGATATGGGAGGGTATAAAAACCATCCTTGGACTTGTAAAATCACAAGAGTATCAAGTTACCATATGCATGAAAGTTAAGAGCTCATAAACTTGATTCTTCTAAAAGAACCTTCATAACTTGTCATCCATCCAAATGCTCATTGCATAAATAAATGTTTCCATAAAAATATAAGTCACAAGCTTTGGCATTTGAAGAACTTTTAATCTTCCATCGCATCGAAGGCATATACAATGATATGGGAGCTCCATCATTCAAATAGCATTCTTGTTGATAAAAGCTAACATTCATGAATCATTATCTCATGAGGAGCATTGATATAAACTTCCCAAATTTAAATTACCATGAGTCCAAGAAACGAGCAAGCATCATTAAAATCACATCCATCAAATTTTAAGTTACAAGGTTGAGGATATTTCAAGCCCAAACATCTTATGAGGAAAACGCATGAAAATACCCAACCAAGACTTTGAAAAGCTATTTGACGAAATACATGAAATATAGAAGAGTCAACGCAATGCAATGAGTGAGTCAACTCCCTTTTTCAATAAGATCTTCATTGATACACTCCTTTACGTTCCAAACATGAATCATAGACTTTTATCCTGCAAATCAAAATATTCAAAGCATGAGATCCTTAAATACAAATCATTCATATGACTTTCAAATATGAACAAAGTTAACTCCCTTTTAGAGGAAGAGCTTCATTGATGGACTCCTTTAGATTCAAAGTATGAGCTATGAATTTGTGTTCCTACAAACCAACATAAATATAACATTAGTTCCTAAAACACCAAGGGTTCACATGACTTTCAAGAGTGAATATTGACTCCATGTTTCAACTCATCAAATCAAGATATAAAACATGTTGCTCAATGAAACACATACACACACAAATACAATCGTTTTGATATCATTGAAACCAAACATGAACTAAGGGATGCAACAATCTCCCCCTTTTTGATGATGACAAAACGATGTGTGTGATAATACAGATTTTATAAATATTTGTAAATATTGAGCATACACCAATTCTTCCATTCTCCCCATAACAACATCATTCATAAAGTAGTGAGCACACACCAAACATTCTCCCCCTTTTTGTCATCTATAAAAAGACAGGGGGTTATGTGACATGAAATGAACATGTTAGGCCAAAGGATATGATTCCAAATGTTGATCAAGATAGAGACACAAACATATGCAATTTTAATTCTCGAAGAGAGAGCCTCGAAGATATGATACCATTTGTTGGAAGAACTCATTTTGGCATTTATACAACGTGAAGTGTTCACAATATGCATTTCAAAATGAACTATGCCAATTGTTGGAAGCTATGGATTTGTTCAAGATGATATCATGAATGAACTATATGCATGGTGAAAATGTCAAATATGCAAATATGCACACGATGGGCGTCATCTTTCAAATGCAATGAATATGCACTATGTGAATGCTAATCATGCAAGATATGAAGCTATGCACATGATGACTTCTATCCTTCAAAAGTAAGGTTTATGCTCAGAATTAGACTCAAGGGGAATGCATGAACATGCAAGCACACAAGCACAATCGTCAATCACACATATAGTACATATAGTAACTCCCCCTATATGAGGCACGGCTTAACAAAAGAGCATGTGATTCAAATTAAAGAATGTAAGGCATGAAGTATAACTAAGAGATTTGTGCATACACAACTATGAGTACTACATAAACCATGAATGTAGACAAATTCATAAAATACATACATCACAAAAATGCCCATGTGAAATGTGAAGAAATGACTAATGAGCTTCAAAATATGTGGATTTACAGATTTTCTGAAGAACACTAGAAGGTAATCTCCTCTCTACACTTTCACTTTGGATTCTCGACTATCGGTAGCTTCGCACAACCCCTATTTTGTTTCTTTTAATAGACTTCATCTTTCGGCGCGAGTTTCCTCATATGTCTCAATGGGGATTCCCGGCTACTTGGATTCGTCACACATATGGATTGTTGTTTCTCCTTTCGACACGAGTTTCCTCCTTTATTTTAGGGGGGATTCCCGGTTACTCGGATCCACATACCACTTATTAAATTTTTGTGGGGTAGGCAGCTTTTTCCTCACGATTACTCTTTAATGTCCATGTAGAGATTCAAGTTCCCTTTAAAGTGTTAGAAGAAATTTCTTAAATCCTTGTGCATTAAAGTCATTAAATTCATTGTGTGTAAGAGTGTGAGGGTAAAATTTTATTTTGCATGTATAAAATGAATTCGACAAGACACGGCTATGACTCCCCCTAAATGTATGCACGGTCGGAGTCAAATCTTCCCCCTTAATATATGACATGTATCACATATGAATAAAGTCACTGCATTACTGTTTAGCAAGGAGGTAAGCTCTTAGAAAGATCAAGAAATGGTTTCATAGTGTAAATACTTACAAGCATGCAAGGATTCATGAAATATTCATACAAGCATTCATGAGTCAAGATAGACGATTATCATGAAATATATGCATATGCTCTATATGCATGAATATGCAATATGCATCTTTTTATCATTTTGTATGCATAGTATGTGAATGATATGCAAAGATGCCAATGCGATGCAGAATGTCAGATTTTTATTTAAAAGTTCTAAATGCATTGCAAAATTCAATATGGGTGTAAGATGCAAGTTTTCAGTTTTTCATATGAATGATCTAAATGCACGTTATGAAGTTTCTAATCCATGTAACTTATAAAAGCATGAGAATGCAATGCAGGATGCAATTTTTTTTTTAATTTTAGAACATCATGACAGATTACACAAGGAGACATACATATTCAAATGATGAGTAGCAACCATTTTCCAAGACTTGCCCTTTTTGAACAAGGGTACACAAATGATCAAAATAAAGCAGTGAACCTAAATTATTTCCAGAAATGTTCAAAAGTAGATTTTCAATAACATTTCAAGAGCTTAGAGTATCATCCACAAACCAAACAGATTTTACAGGTTCCGGTACGAGGTGGAGGTGAAGGTTCGAAAACCCAACTCACACATAGTGAGAGCTTCTAGGTGGACATAATCCACCCGTCCACTACACACCATTTGATATACCAGATACTCAATTACACTCAGATGCTCATCCATTTCAGATTGAAAAGTATTCAATAGGTAAAGACATCATGCTTATACCTCAAAAATTTTTAAATTCATTCAACCAATGAGACATGTTCATCATAGCAGAGTACAAGAATAACAGATCAAGTTCAGAATCAATATCTGTCAAATGAATAATTCTGCATTACAGAAATTTTGCCTTCTTGAAGCAAGAATGAATTTCAGAATCAATTTGAATGCACATGGTATTTGAGAATTTCAAGGCAAATTGATTTCCTTCAAAAGACATGTTTCCACATTAGTCAAACAATTCAATTTCTAAATTTTGGTACAAGACGGAGAGCTTTGATCCGAGGATCACGTCACGCATGACGTTAGCTTCCTGATAGACTTAATCTGTCATTTCACACATCACCATTTGATATACCAAATATTCATTCAATAAAGACATGTATGACTTGTGAAGAATTTAGAGCATAACATGAGAACACACTAAAATCTCATTCCAAAACATCAAAACCATCAAAGTTGACAATGAAGGAGCAAAGTTGGGATTTTACCATATGAGTGTGCCTTGTTCTATTTTACTGGAACCCCTTTTATTCTTTATTTATCTCAAGGCACACCTTCATCACAACCGACTCATTTGTCAGATTTTGGCACCCAAACCTTCTTGGGTCCTTATATGTTAGAAGTATTTCTTCCAAAGGTTTTCTTTGACATTTTCATTGCCACCTTGTCATCAGTTTCTATGATCCTGCAATCCTCAGTAACATATCCATGGTTTCCACAATAATGGCATTGAGGAGAAACAGTTTTACCAAAAGACTTCCTTTTAGGAGTAAAGGAATTTTCAAATACATTTCATCTTCTATTTTCAAAAGATCTAGATTTAACAAAATTAGACCTAGCATTCATTCTAGACGCTTGAAAATTTTCTATTTTTAAAAACCAACACTCTTTCATAACATGCCCGTACTTGCCACAATGAAAACAACATAGATATTCGGGTCTATGGAATGACCTTCCATTGTTTGCATGATTTTTTATAAACCAGTTTTTCTTATAGAATGTAAACCTTTGAGCATAAAAGACATGTTCATTTCTGAATTTTCTTTAAAAATTTGATTGTGCATTTATGGCATGAAAATTATCATTTTACTTCACAAAGTAATTTTCAATCACATGGCCTAGTTTGTGACAATAGAAGCAAGAACCATTTCCTTGTCTCTTGAAAATAGATTTATATTTGCATGCCTTTTCATCATCCATTTTCATGACAACACAATCATTCATTTCATGGCCATGCATGCCACAATAGAAACATTCAACATTCAATTTCATTTTTCGCCCATTTTGAACTTTTTGAAGCCCTTTTTGCATGATGTGTTTTGTGTTGAGATTTTTCTTTTTCTCAAAACTATTTTCAGACATTTTTTTTGAGAAGTGGAAGGAGTTGCTTTGGAAGTACTGGGAATATCAGATGCATGAACAAAAGAGGTTGTCATTTTATGCTCAAAATATTTTTTATTGACTGGGGTGTATCCAAGACCCTCTTTTTAAAAATTCACCTTGACACCTAGCATTTTGTCTAAGTTCTCCTTCCCTTTGACAAATCTAGACAGGTCATTTTTCAAATCATTTATCTCTTTCTCACATGTAAGGATTTTCTCACTCAGCAAGTAATTCACAAATTCCAAGTTTTCATTCTCTTTCAAGATTTCCTTATTTTCATCATTTATGGCATGCAGTTTTTTAGTTAAGTTTTCAAGAGCTATCTCAGTTTCATGAAACTTTGAGATCTTAGCAAGCAACTGTTCATTCTCATGTTTCAACAATGAGATTTCTTTTTCAAGCTTATCAAAGCATCTCAATCTTCCCTCTAGCAAGGAATTCTGAATTAACATAGCACCATTTTTTTTAAGATCTTCATTTTCATCTATGATGCTCTTGTTATCAATTTTAGAATCAAGTAATTTCTCAAACAACTTATCATCATCAGGTAAAGAAGTTAATTTGTTTCTAAGATATTTTTTTATTTTATCAAGCAATGAAATCTTAGACAACAAGTGTTTGTTTTGATCAAGCAAATCATGGGAATCAATATCAATTTCAAGAGCAGTATTAGATTTTTTAAATATCTCAAGCTCTTCATTCATACAAGACATCTAATCTGAAAATAATTCAACTTTGGATTCTAGAAGTTCTTTTTCATATTCTAGGTTCTCAATCTTTGACTCCAACGTTTTGCAATTTTCACAGGAAGGATTATCATGCACATTCTCATTAATCTTCTTTTTCAAGGTTTTATTTTCAGATTTGAGTTTCTTGCATTTATCATACAGTTCAGCATATGTCATTTGTCATTCCTCAATAGAGAGTTCTTCGGATTCAGAATTTATCTCATCATAATTTTCTTCATTGAGTTGATCATCATTGTCGGCCATGAGATAATTTTGTCCATCCATCTCTTGAGCTTTGATCAACTGATCCATAAGCTCCTTTGCCATTCTACAAGAAGAAACAAATGGAAACATATTAGTATCAATGGCACTTTTCAATAAACTTAAGACAATGACATTTTCATGGTTCTTCAGTTTATCTTGACTAGACCACTTTGTCTCATCTAGAGGCAATATGTGAGGACCATCATAGATCAACTTCCAAAGATTAGGATTAACTGAATTGATTAGTCCACACATTTTACCTAACCATGAAGTAAAATCAGAACCATGAAAAATAGTAAGGCAATCATCGTCATATGCTCAACAGAAAATTTCATGATTGTAGAATGCACTAAGATCACTCTGTAGATCGTGAGATCTAGGGACAGCAGAGCCTCGCTCTGATACCAATTGTTGGGTCCTGTAATGTAGGAACACGGTTCTAGAGGGGGGTGAATAGAACCCTCTACTAAAATTATATCCAATTAAAACTTTAAACCAGCTCGTAGCGGAATTAGCAAGATTAGCAAGAGTGAGGAATTTAAACTAATTAGAATAGACTGGATTCTCTCAATCTCACCGTACTCACTCGAACGGATAATTAGATATGAATAATAAAGCAAACCACCTTAACACAAACCACAATGCAAGCCACAATGCACGGAGATTTTAAAGGTGGTTCGGGACCACGACGGGCTCCCTACGTCCACCCCTCACCAAACCGGTGAGGCTTCACTGCTGTAAAAATAGCTCGGGGATAAATCCCCACACACACACGGAGCCAAGCTCCAACACACACACGTAGGGCGATGTCTACACAACCACACGGGAGTAAACTCTCAACCACACACGGGGAACACACCCCAAAATACGTCCAAGCATACACGCGAATAAAATCCGCACAACTCGACGCACACATGTTAACACAAACACTCGGAGAACCCTTTCTCCGAACACCCACACAAAGTATTATTTCAGATGTATATGAAACGAAGACAAATATGTGCTATGACCCTCCAAACAAACTCTATAGATTGAATCAATGAAGATAAAGCATGTATGAAGATCCCTTCAAGAAAGACTACGGCTCATCTTGGCTCATTGTCGGATGGCCACCATTTCGGCGTCCTCGCGTTCCTCTCTTCGAGACGCTTCTTTTCTTCTTCTACCACGAGCTCCAAATCTCTATGGAAGTAGATGAAAACCACCTTGCAAGAGCTCCACCATATTTTTCCCCCTCTTCTTCACCTACAAGAAAGAACGAATGAGCATTAGGGTTCTTTTCCTCACAAATTCGTAACTATTATATATACAACTCAAAGAGTGGGGAAAAGACACATAAAACCTTCCTAAAACATGTTATAAACACCCTAATATATTTAGAAACCTTTGGGGGGTAGTTTGGTAAAGTTTCAAGGCCAAAAGAATAGGTTTAGATCGGATTCGCAACTCCCGTCGCGGACCGTTCCGGAAGGTGTCGACACCTACATGCACACACAAAATACATGAAAACATAACACAAGCTAATAGGTGTCAACACCTAGTGTCAACACCTTCTGGCTACCTTGCTACAGCCAGGGCAGATTCAGCAAGGTGTTGACACCTGGTGTCGACACCTGCTATTTTGGCCTATCAAAATATACACAAGCAAGGTTTTAAGGCTCCAATCCAATGACTTGAAAATATAAAAGATATTACCATAAATTTAAATAATATTAGGGTGTCATCCAACCATTTTCCACCTACAAAAAAAAATTTGAAATCAAGTTAGTATTCAATTCAAAATCAAGTGTTTCTAGCCTTCACAACTAGATATTCCCTTAAATAAAAATGCACAGTTTCATAACCTTAGTTAGATTGACATAGCCTTGCATTCTTGCAATGTGAGTGCATCTTTAAACCAATCTCCACCAAGACTAATTGGGTATGTTAAGCACATTATGACCCTCAAAGATCATGAAGAAACCATGAATCATAAACAAGGGTATTGCAACGCATTCAAACATGTTTTAGACTTCTCATATGAACCAACAACAACACATTCCACCAATTTGATAAGGTTTTGTTATGATGAACTTGAATCTCTCAATTGTCAAAATATAAAGGCATGAAAGCTCAACCTCAACTTCCTCCAATTCAAGCACACATGGTGGGTGATAGATATTATCATGATCCACTTGATATGGGAGGGTACGTATAAAAAGCATCCTTAGACTTGTAAAATCACAAGAGTATCAAGTTATCATATGTATGAAAGTTAAGAGCTCATAAACTTGATTCTTCCAAAAGAACCTCCATAACTTGTCATCCATCCAAATGCTCATTGCATAAATAAATGTTTCCATAAAGACATAAGTCACAAGCTTTGGCATTTGAAGAACTTTTAATCTTCCATCGCATCGAAGGCATATACAATGACATGGGAGCTCAATCATTCAAATAGCATTCTTGTTGATAAAAGCTAACATTCATGAATCATTATCTCATGAGGAGCATTGATATAAACTTCCCAATTTTAAATTACCATGAGTCCAAGAAACGAGCATGCATCATTAAAATCACATCCATCAAATTTCAAGTTACAAGGTTGAGGATATTTCAAGCCCAAACATCTTATGAGGAAAACGCATGAAAATATCCAACCAAGATTTTGAAAAGCTGTTTGATGAAATGCATGAAATATAGAAGAGTCAACGCAATGCAATGAGTGAGTCAACTCCCTTTTTCAATAAAATCTTCATTGATGCACTCCTTTGAGTTCCAAACATGAATCATGGACTTTTATCCTGCAAATTAAAATATTCAAAGCATGAGATCCTTAAATACAAATCATTCATATGACTTTCAAATATGAATAGACTTAACTCCCTTTTAGAAGAAGAGCTTCATTGATGGACTCATTTAGATTCCAAGTATGACCCATGAATTTGTGTTCCTACAAACCAACATAAATATAACATTAGTTCCTTAAACACTAAGGGTTCACATGACTTTCAAGAGTGAACATTGACTCCATGTTTCAACTCATCAAATCAAGATATAAAACATGTTGCTCAATGAAACACATACACACACAAACACAATCGTTTTGATATCATTGAAACCAGACATAAACTAAGGGATGCAACAAATCTCTTCACGATTCTCTCATCCAGATCACTACAAGGTAGGTGTTCTCAAGCACTAGCCCAATCTAATAGTTATCAGATCATGATCATGCATATAGTTCTGATAGATGGTTTCCAGTAGGTTTTGTAATGTTTTTACTGAGTTTTAGTAGAAGGCACCTCTTCATAGGGTGCTATTTGATATAACAATCGTGCAAATAGTCGTCAGTTAGTTGGTTAATTAATAAATACACATGTTCAAAATTTAATAACGGTGAACCATGACATCTAATCTAATGCATGAGAATACTGCTATATTCTCGCTAATTTTCTCTACCTGTCCATGTATTTGTTCCTGTAAAATTATTTCTATTGCAAAAGTGCTACTATTCATGACCCAATACTGTCAGCCTTCACTATTCTATATAGCGCCCCTAACTTGGGCGCTATATCACTAAAAGGTGGCAGCAGCTAGGGCACTATTCAACTAAAACGTGGCAGCATCCAAGGCGCCATTTACTTAAATTCTGGAATATGAGAATTATACAGATCTTAATATATTTAGAACCTGGATACAACGACTGAATGAACAGTTGTTATATAATGAATTAGCGACCCTACCCAAGGCGCTATTTCAAGAAATGAAGACTTGACCTCAGGCGCTAATTACCTGATTTCTGATTTTCGTGGTTTTCTATAACCCTTTACAATGGGTTATGTTAATAGGCACTATATTCCATTCCGTGAGTATAGTCCTACGTTTCACGATGTTTAATCGATTACCCCTTAACTCTTGAAGACATACGAGCCCTCCGTTGGACATTCCGTTCCTTCGGACTGGTAACTTAGTCATTGGGACCTCCGTAAGACTCCTCGTAGCCTTGGATTCTCTCAAGGCCGATTGAGCAGGTTGTACTACTAAAACCTATGACACTTTTTGATTGCCATGTCCCTCTAAAGAAACATGGTATACCGGCCCTCATGGTATGCTATTTAGCCGCTGTGAGAATAATTCTTGAGCTAGTGGAATGGGAAAACCATACCATTGCTATCAATCTTGAATTGTGTGTCTCCACGAAGACACCAATTCTTTCTACCTATCATGTACAAAGGACAAGCAATCATGTGAATATGAGTGCTTATTCTTGTTTACTTGGCACCCACTAGGGAGTCAAATCCACCCAATTTCTATAAGTATCGTGATTGTACCGACTTGACCGTAGTATGTCCTTACTCAAAAGTTATGTCCTTGTGATTCTATTCCACAAGATCTACCTTATATTTCTACAAAGGTTCATTCCCTTGAAATTCTATATTGGCTATAACTAAAGTGGATGTCGAAATACATGACTCAATGCTGGCGCATATAAGGGCCCGATCTGGTCCTGAGAGGAGCACCCGAAAGTACTTGTGCCAATGGGAGCCATTATTGATCACGATGTGACATTACACTGAAGTGCATGACTTGCTTGATTGGACATTTTCACAAACTCTTGTACTTGTACTTGACTTGACATGACGTGACATGCGTGGTCCAGAAAGGGTATTTACTTGCTTACTTGATAACATGATTGTCAATTCTTGACATGACTTGATAAACGTACATGCTTGCCTATGTTGATATGATTACATGAAATCTTGGGTATCTTGCTAGTTCATTCTAAGTTATATCTTGCCATACACTCTCTCACTATTGTCGTTTCACGCGAGCATGCATAGCTATACTTGCATTCATGTAACATGTAATTTACTTAAAGCAAGTTAGCACTTGAGATATAATTCCTACTGAGTGTTCGCTCACCTAGTATTTTCCCTTATTTTTTAGGTAATTTTGATAACGAGACTCATTCGGATGGGGATGAACAAGAGTGAAGAGTTTAGAGCCATTCCAACCGTCAAGCGTTATCTAGTGCTGTCTTTTCTATTTTTTTGAGTCATCCATTGTACTTTTATTTTATTGAGTCCTACTACTTTCGTGGTGAGTTGTAATATGAATACTTGAAGGTTTATGATTAATAAAGGACTTGGTTATCATTACTTGCGCACACTCTGTCTATGAGTGTCGAATACACTTACGCTCTGATTGACATGAATGATATAACTCGTCACGCATCTTTGGGTTCCTTCAGCGCTCGGGGCGTGACAATTTTTGTGGTATCAGAGCCTAGGATATTCAATTCCTAGGAAACCCAAGTCCAAAGATAGACGTAAACCATTAACCAGTGAGATTTGGGTAGAACCATGGGTTGAGGTAACTTAGGTACTCAAACTTTTGGGTCAATCTCATATTGATTAGTTAATTAAAATTTTTTAGGAAGATGGCTGCCGAACGTGCTCAGTGGCGTAACATGTAACACACTATTTAAGGCATGACACAGGCCCTACAGCAAGTGGCGCAAGGCGCGGGGAACCGTGGAGCTGGTGATCTCCACCAGAGTTTCAGAAATATGAACCCACCAAGGTTCGTTGGCTCATCAGATCCCGAGGATGCCGAGCATTGGCTCCGAGAATTGGAAAGGATATTCTGTGTTATGCAATGCACATATGAAGAGAAGGTATTGCTAGCTACGTTCCAATTAGAAAGAGGCACCCATTCCTGGTGGGAGTCCGTAGAAGCCACCCTAGGTGAAGAACCCATCACATGGGCTGAGTTCACCGAGTACTTCAATGACAAATACTTTTTTGACCGAGTGCAAGAGAAAAAAGTCACAGAATTCACCTCACTCAAACAGAGAACTCTGTCAGTGGCCGAATATGAGGCCCAATTCTCTAGGCTGTCACGGTTCACTAAACACTTAGTAAGTACTGAGAAGATGAAGGCAAGAAGATTCCTAAATGGGCTCAGGCCTCAATATATTACACAGCTGGCGCCGATGGACATACAAGTCTACTCGAAAATAGTATGGCGAGCCCAATTATTAGAAGATGCCACGGAGTTGTCCGACAAAATCCCTGGGAAGGGCAAGAAGGAGCATGTTACTAGCTCGGGTACTTTCAAACCCTCCTTCAATAAAAAGAGAACCAACGATGGAGGTACTCCCTCCCAAGAGAAAAAGTTCAAGAAGACTAAACCTTTCTCCATTACTACCACACCTTCTAAAGAGGTGTGTAAACATTGTGACAAGACCGGCCATAGGGCCGAGGAATGCTGGAGAAGACTCGGAGCTTGCCTCCATTGTGGGAGCCGCGAACATCGAATTCCCGATTGTCTGTTACTCAATGATCAAGCCGGAGATGAAAAGCACCTAGTGAAGAAGAATGCACATCTGCAAGCTCTTCAAGAGGCAGAATAAGAGGAAGGCAGACTAGTGGAAGGTACACTCAAGATTTGTTCCAAGCATGCTCGTGTCTTGTTTGATACCGATGCATCGCACTCTTTTGTTTCAAAGAAGTTCGCTGATCCATTACCTATGGAACCGGAGTGGATATATCTAGTAATTGCAACCCCACTCAGAAATGAATCCGAGATCTCACACCACTATTCCAATTGTACAGTTATGGTAAAAGGTGTTGTGCCCCTGTGGTCTTGATGATTGGTTTTGATGATAGCAAACACTATAAGTCATCATATGCATGTGTGCATGAAAGACCTTGTTGATTCAGTTAAGTGCATTCATATGTGTTCATGGATTTGTGAATGTGTGCTTGTGAATGACATTCCACTATATTTATCTGACATCTGGTCGATGCATTCATATAGCAGAGTCAGCACAATTACATTGAGCACACAGTCAGTACACTGCATGCAAAAGTGGGTCGACCCCCTTCTTAGATGGGTCGACCCCTCCTAGACTTCCAAGTCTATACACTGCCAGCACACACGTTCAAAGTCTCTTCATTTGAAGTTTATACAGTTGTAAGCACTTCAAAGTTCACACACTGCATTGCATGCCAGACCTTAAGTCTGTACATTGGTCCGTTGTCATAGACTAAGTCTATACACTGCTTGCATCCTCTTCAAGCCTGTACATTGGTCTTGGCATATGCATTCATAAAGTCTATACACTCTTCGGTTGGCTTCAACTGAAGTCTGTACATCGCATGCAGGCAGGCATTCGAAGTCCATACACTGCTGTGTGAACGCAAGTCTATACAGCCAGTGTCTGTGTTGCCTTGCATCTCATCAAGTCTACACATCGGCTTCCAAGTCTGAACATCGCTGTTGCATTCACACAAGCCGTTACATTGCATTGTTCATGCATGGCACACCAAGTCTGTACAGAGTTCGCGTCTCATACATCGTCTACATAAAGTCCATACATTCACTGTAGCTTGCTTAGCTGAAGTGTGTACATCCATCGTCTCATGATGTGTGTACATTGCGTCACATTGTTAAAGTCTGCACATTGGGCTTTGAAGTTGCGTCAAGTCTAGACATTATCCTGTAGTAAGCACGAAGCCAAGTCTGTACATTCGTCAAGGAGCCAAGTCTATACATTGTGTCGTTCACATCTTCAAGTCTGTACATTGCCTAGTTTGCATCTCGCAAAGTCTATACATTGGACTGTGCTTCGCAAAGTCTATACATTAGACTGTGCTCGTAAAGTCTATACATCCATCGGTTCTTAGTTGGGCCAAGTCTGCACATTGTTGGCCATTGAACACGAAGTTTGTACAGCACTCGCCATCATGCTACTACTAAGTCTGTACATTGGCCAAGTGTGTACATAGTCCTTTGCATCGTGTGCATTCTTCATTAAAGTCTATACACTCTCGTCCGTCTCATAGAGAGTGTCTCTTTTGAAGTCAAAGTCTGTACAGTCTCTCTTAACGTCTCTGCTGAACGAAAGTCTATACATTGCACTGTACATCGGACCAAGTCTGTACAGTCTCATTTGAAGTCTATACAGTGCATCATGTCTGAAGTTTGTACACTGCACTGTAGTTTGCACGAAGTGTAGTCTGTACATCCACCTGTTCAACTTCGAAGTCTGTACATTGGTACCTTTACCTACGCTACACTCGCAAGTCTATACATTGGTACTTTTACCTACGTTGCACCTGCAAGTCTATACATTGCTCGAGTTGAGGTATGTACAACCATTGTCTTGCCAAAGTGTACAGGTTGTGAACCTTCAAGTATGTACAGACTTTCCCTTGTTCAAGTCTGTACATCGTCCAGTTCTTTGGCAAGTCTATACCTTGTGAAAGTCCATACATTCGATTGCTTTGCCTTGATCAAGTTTGTACAGCCATTTCCTTTGGCAAGGTCTATACATCGTGCATCTAGCATTTTTCAAGTCTATACAACGCTACTTGTGTTCCCTCAGAGTCTGTACAGCCAGCTCTGTCACTTAGCACCTCATCAAGTCTGTACATACTTAGGCTGCATAACACAAGTCTATACATCCGCACGATAGCTAGGCATTCGGCAAGTCTATACACTACATTCATGCATTGTTCTCATCGAAGTCTATTCATTGAAGTCTATACATTGCTTCAGCCTTGCATCCACAAGGTCTGTACAATGCCACAAACTTGCATACATGAAGTCTGTACATCCATTTACCAACATGTATGCACAATGGTCTTCATGCATTATCTTGCTTGATGCATTCTACGTTACTCATTAGCAAGTCTGTACAGCATATGTTCTTCATATTTGATCAAAGTCTGAACATTGCATCATTGTGTATGAATTACTTTCTTCAAGTCTATACACTGCATCATATGCATACTGCAGCATGTGTCAGCAAGTCTATACACTGCATCATATATGCATATTACAGCATGTGGTAAGAAGTCTGTACACTTGTCTTGCCTCACACGATCAACTCTGTACAGCCATCCATGCTTGCCTTGCTTGCTGAATGAAGTCTAAACATTGCCTTAAGCTGATACTGTCTTCGACTGATTAACTGACAGGATTGTTGGACGAGGTTAATGTGTCTGGGCACGTGACCCGAGGTGGGCACCTGGCACGTGATCCAAGAAGCTGAGATGCTGACACGTGGTAGCATCAATTGGGCGGGAGAAGTGGAAAGCACATGCCGTAAGCTGCTGTTATATATATAGAAGATGTCTTCCTCAGAAGAAGACTAATAAGAACAGAAGAGGGCTGATCGAGACTGTGCGTGAAGAAGAAGTGAGGCAGAGAGCAGCAGAAGAAGAAAAAGAAGAAGAAGAGAAAAGAAGAGACAGAGAGAGCCTGCACGGTCGAGTGTCAGAAAAAGAAAGAGAAAAAGAGAAGGAGAAGAGAGATAGTGAGAGTTCGTGGAGAAGAAGAAAGAAGTCTCGACTGAAGATCTGTCTACTGGATCGTGGATCAAATCCAGGCCAGTCAGCTCCATGGGAGCCACATCTATGTTATCTTTCTTTACAGCTTTCTGATCGCTGTGTATTTTTCCTTTTTCATTTTGTTATCTTTGTTTTTCCAATTCTCTGGATAGAGGTCGGGTCCCTCCTGGTCTGGAGGAAGAGAGGTCTGTGACCTCTGGTTTGCTGGTGACGGGGAGTCACTGGTGTGTCCCCTCCTGGTCTGGAGGAAGAGAGACTTCGGTCTCTGGTTTCCAAGTGGTTGGGAGTCACTTGGGGTGTCCCTCCGGTGTGGAGGAAGAGGGGAGGCTGTTCCCCTGGTCAAGCTGTGTGGCAGCATTTTGTTCGCAGACTGAGTGTGCAGTTTCTAGCTTGTGCTAGTGGAAGCCTCACTCCGGTTGGGAGTGAGGGGTGGATGTAGGTCTGGAGGACCGAACCACCTAAAAAATTATATGTGCAGTGGTTTGTCTTGTGCGTTATCTTGCAGTAGGTTGATTACCTTCTTCCGCTTCCGCTAGTTGATTGTTTAGGCGCGAGATAGATGTTTGTTCTTCGGTTCAAAAGAGATTCTACTTAGTTATCCAGTTTGTCTATCTTCTTCTAGTTAGTGTTCTAGTTTTCATTGAGCAAAAAGTTTTTTAAGGGTGGGATTCATTCACCCCCCCTCTGAATCCAGCGCACCGATCCTATCAATTGGTATCAGAGCGGTTTCTGACTTACAGATCCAACGATCTGCAGAGAATTCTGCTAGCGTTTTGGTGCATCATTGTCTTCTACATATTATTTTAGAAAAATTGCCTGTTGATTTGTCTTCATGGCTCATCCACCGATTTTCAGTGGTACGGACTTTAATGTCTGGTTTAAAAACTTGCATATGTTTGTTACGACTACTGACCTAGATCTGTGGAAACTAATTTCACATGGTCCACATAGACTACCAAAAGATCAGTCCAAATGGACTAATAAGCATCGATCTATGTATGCAGAAAATCAGAAGGCTTGGAATCTGATGAAGGAAGCTACTGACAAAGCCTTTCATTCATGTTTCCTTGATTGCAGATCTGCAAGTGATATATTGGAGATGATGAAGAGAGTCGGGAAAGGAAATCAAACAAGCTGCATGATGGCTCGAGGAAGTGGACAAAGCAGCAATCAAGAAGAAGAACAAGATGATGAGGAGGTAAATCTCTTCGAGAATTTTTGTCTAGATGACTGGGAGAATGCATATGCTGAATTATTAGAGTCACATGAGAGGTTAAGAAAATAGTATAAAAAATTGAAGAAGGGTACTGGGTTAGATAGTTCAAGTTCTCCATATAAAAATTGTATTGAATTGAAAAATGTTCATGATGTCTGTATGTCTGATTTTCAAATGCTGAAAAAACAAATTTCGTTGCTGAAAATTGAGAATCAAGATCATGTAAATGAGATATCTGAACTCAAAGAGAAACTCAGTTCAAATAATGATAATCAGACTCTTGTTAACTATGATGACCAGTATGAAAAATTGCTGAAAATTTTTGAAAGTGTGAACTCAGATTTAAACAAGGTAAAATCTGAAAATGACTCTCTTAGAAAATCTGTTAAAGAAAATGAAGAAAAATTAGCGAAACTTAAAAAGGAGAACACATTGCTGATTGAAAAAACTGATGCCATAAAATCTGTAAACATGGAGTCACAGAAAAACATTGAAAACTTGCAAAGGGAGTATGAAACTCCAAATAATCCAAAAGTATCTCAAGATGACCAGATTCTTCTTGATGAGTTAATTCAAAATGATACTTTGGTTAAGGAAAATGAGAAGTTAAAAGTGCTGAACTCCACTATGTCTGAGAGACTTCTAGCCTTAGAAAGAGGAAAAACTGTTTGCATTGAAGATTCTGATAAACTGAGCAATCTAGAACAGGAAGTTGAGAAATATAAAATTGCTAACAAAGTTTTGAATGAAGCTATGAATTGCAGTGAGCAAGCGATTGCCAGTTATGAGTTACACATTTTCTCTCTAGAAAATGAAATCCAAGACTTAAAAGATTCCTTGTCTAAGTTTGTGAGTGGGCAAGAAAACCTAGACAAGCTACTAGGTGTAAAAGTCAATGTCAGGAAGGAAGGGTTGGGCTACAATAATCTGAATAAAAAGGATTTTAAGAACAAAGTAATGACATCATTTGTAAATGCTTCAAATGTAGCCTCTACATCAAAAGATAAACAGCCCATTGTTCAGAAAATGCTGGGAACAAAGGTTAATTGTAAGAAAGAGAGACTGGGTTACAATCCAGTCATGAGGAAGGTTGATGGATCCAACCTGAAAACTATTTTTGTTAAATCTTCAGAATAAGAAAAGCCTTCTACCACATCTCCACCTCAGAACAAGGCTAACAAAATAGAAAAATAAAATAAAAATTATAAAACATCAAAAATTCAAAGGAACAATCTGCATGCTAAGAACTCATCAAAAAAATGCCATGTTTTAGAGAAATCAAATGGCTCCTGTCATTATTGTGGTAAGCATGGAACACTTTATGAGTAACTGTTTTGTGATGAAACAAGATGACAAAAAGCATGCTAGAAAATATGTGTCCGGTCAGAAAAAGGATAATCTGAATGTTAAATAATTTCATGCTAGAAATCATGTTTTTCAAAATAAGAAAATTCATTGCTCCAATTGTGGCAAGATGGGCCACATTGCAGCTCATTGCTGGCATGTTAAGGGGAAGAAATTTCATTTTGAGTTCATTAATTTCCATGAAAAAAAAATATTTTTGAAAGGAAAACTCTTGCATGTCTTGAGTGTGGTAAGTTAGGCCACAGAGCTAGAGATTGTTGGCATGCTCAGAAGAACTATGTTAACCCCTATATTATCAAATTCTATGCCAGAAAATCTGTGAGTTTTTCATGCTATAACTGTGAAAAGCCAAGTCACAGGGCTGCAACCTGTTGGCTGGCAGGATATCAAAACCAAACTGGTTTTGGTAAACAAAATTTTTATTCTGTTAACAAAAAAGTTCATGCATATGCACATAGAATTCATGCTAAGAATAATGTGCATAAATCAAATCAGAAATCTGCTGCTTCTTGCCATCATTATGGTAAATCTGGACATTTGATGGATGGTTATCCTCTGATGAAATTTAATGATCATCAAGTTAAAAATGTGCTGTGAAAACCTGCTAGAAGTGATACTGTCATGTCAGGACCCAAGACTTCTTGGGTGCCTATATGTGCAAAATAGTTTGCTAACTTGCAGGTGTGCCTTGGAAGCTGATTAATAAATAGGGGATTAATCCAAGGCACTCAAGAATGAAAACCCCTTCCTGAACTTTTCAGGTAAATTTCTTGCATTTCCTGTTTTTAGTTTTACTGCATAGCACATTAAATCTGTTTTTACATATTCATTCATCATCTGCCATTTGCATTAGTTTCTGATCATGCACTTGCTGAGCGTTCTGTGCATATATGAGTTTAAAGGGTTGTCTGCATCTGATGCATACATCTGCCAATTGCAGTTGTTTGATAATTGTTGATATGCATAATCTCTGAAAATAAATTGTAACTTTTGAAAATCTGAACTGCATATGAATGTTGTTTGAAATCTGTCTGTTGCATAGCTCACTGAAAATCTGGACTGCATATAGGACTGCATGTTGAATTATCATGATTGACCTCTATGGTATATTAAATAGTAAGCCACTAAAAGGCAGGAAAATCTGTCTGGAGGCTTTTACTATGTGTGAGATGGTCTTTTAGACCAAGTGCTTCGCCTAGTACCATGGGTCATTTTACTTTGATAGGGCAGTCTGTATGTGCATGAGTCACAAAGATATATGTTCAGTTTTCATGGCAAACATTGTATGTTTTCAGGGGTAGTTAATTGCATGTCTTTGCATAGCAAACAATGTTGAGTCTTTGCATGTCTTTGCATAAATGTAGTTAATTGCATTGCATTTCATGGAAAAATACCAAAAAGATTGACTGAATGCATATTGTCAGGGGGAGTCAATGCATGGCATGTAGGTTGTCAAATTCATACACTTGTCAGAATTCATTGCATATCCTTCCTTATTGATTTTGTTGACAAACCTTGATCATATTCTGAAAATATTGAGCTTCAAAATCTCTTCTATCATTTAGTATCAGAATTCTATCAATCTTTCATGAAGATTTCAATGGGACTATTTCGATCATAAATCTAAAAACACTTGAACTAGGAATCTTCTATTATACGATTTTATGAATGTCTGAAATAACTCATGTGGTTTAAGTTTAATGTATTCATGGAGTTTGTCTGTAATTCTCTTAAAAATATCTTAATCATGTTTAATAAACCTTAACCAACTATTTCATGATGTGCCTTGTAAAACCTTCTGAAATCTGCACTATTGAAGACATGGCTTTAATTTGTTAAGTACATGAAATTATTATTGACTTGAAGCAAATGAATTTGTCTGAATTGTCTAAAGGGTTAATTTCAGTCAGAGCAATGACTTTGGTCACTGAGAAACACATGTCCAAAGGACTGTGTCATGAGGTGCCATAGTTAACTCTGCTCAAGAATGATTGTTAATCAGGCAGAGCAATGACATGCACACTGAGAAATACAACTCACTCATCAAAGAAATGATTTGTAGTGTGTCATGATGTGTAAATACTACCTCTGTTCATATAAAGCATGACTGTTAGTCACACTAAGTGCTTAGGGATATTGGCCTCTGATCAAGGTATGTCCTCTAGTTACAAAGTGTACACTGAACTAGAGTGCTCGTAAAATTTGTAGCATGAAAATTTGTTGAACAAATTGTAATATTTGAATATTGATGCAAAAATCAAATTGTTATAACCCTAGACAAAATCTCATGACTTCATAATTGCTTGATCTCAATACTAGTGCATGTATTTCTGAAAGAAGTCAATAAATTTGATTGTGTAAGAGAAAAGAAGGATAATCAAGATAGAATTATGAGGGCTTGGTTCATTTTTATTAAACCTTGGTTTTAGATATCAATATAGAATTTTATTGATAAACCTTGCATACATCATGTTTAAACCATGCTGATCAATAAAATTCATTCATAAGCCCTTATAATGGAAGACTTTGAAAATTATGTTTTAGATTTATGTGATTGATATCTCCTTGAAAATCGTGTTTTGAACTTCTTGTGTTTGAAACTCTTCTCCTCACTGTCCTTGGTTCATTGACCTGAACTTACCCTTGAATGCCACTGTGGTCTCCATCTCAACCACATCAATTGGGAGAAATGCAACAGATGCATATCAATTGGTATCTATTCAGGGGGAGCTTCCTTGTCATATTGAATCATGTTCATATCAATTGTGACCCTGCATTCATATTCTTAGGGGGAGGTATTACATTTCTTGCTGCATCTGCATCTCTACATTCATACCTCTGCATGATTTTTAAAAAAAAATAAAAGGGGAGAAATTGATTTGAGTCATATTGCTCTTTGGGGGAGAATATGCTTTCATGTAGTTAAAGGGAGAAATGTTATTTCAATTGTTCCATATCTGCTTATTTTTCCTCTCTCAAACTAATGTCTTTTTGCTGAAGTCAAAGGGGGAGAATGTTTTGACTTGAGTCAGTGTGACTCATAGTGTTGCCATCATCAAAAAGGGGGAGATTGTTGTGCCCCTGTGGTCTTGATGATTGGTTTTGATGATAGCAAACACTATAAGTCACCATATGCATGTGTGCATGAAAGACCTTGTTGATTCAGTTAAGTGCATTCATATGTGTTCATGGATTTGTGAATGTGTGCTTGTGAATGACATTCCACTATATTTATCTGACATCTGGTCGATGCATTCATATAACAGAGTCAGCACAATTACATTGAGCATACAGTTAGTACACTACATGTAAAAGTGGGTCGACCCCCTTCTTAGATGGGTCGACCCCTCCTAGACTTCCAAGTCTATACACTGCCAGCACACACGTTCAAAGTCTCTTCATTTGAAGTCTACACAGCTGTAAGCACTTCAAAGTTTACACACTGCATTGCATGCCAGACCTTAAGTATGTACATTGGTCCGTTGTCATAGACTAAGTCTATACACCGCTTGCATCCTCTTCAAGCCTGTACATTGGTCTTGGCATATGCATTCATAAAGTCTATACACTCTTCGGTTGGCTTCAACTGAAGTCTGTACATCGCATGCAGGCAGGCATTCGAAGTCCATACAGTGCTGTGTGAACGCAAGTCTATACAGCCAGTGTCTGTGTTGCCTTGCATCTCATCAAGTCTACACATCGGCTTCCAAGTCTGAACATCGCTGTTGCATTCACGCAAGCCGTTACATTGCACTGTTCATGCACGACACACCAAGTCTGTATAGAGTTCGCGTCTCATGCATCGTCTACATAAAGTCCATACATTCACTGTAGCTTGCTTAGCTGAAGTGTGTACATCCATCGTCTCATGATGTGTGTACATTGCGTCACATTGTTAAAGTCTGCACATTGTGCTTTGAAGTTACGTCAAGTCTAGACATTGTCCTGTAGCAAGCACGAAGCCAAGTCTGTACATTCGTCAAGGGGCCAAGTCTATACATTGTGTCGTTCACATCTTCAAGTCTGTACATTGCCCAGTCTGCATCTCGCAAAGTCTATACATTGGACTGTCTTCGTAAAGTCTATACATCCATCGATTCTTAGTTGGGCCAAGTCCGCACATTATTGGCCATTGAACACGAAGTTTGTACAGCACTCGCCATCATGCTACTGCTAAGTCTGTACATTGGCCAAGTGTGTACAGAGTCCTTTGCATCGTGTGCATTCTTCATTAAAGTCTATACATTCTCGAACGTCTCATAGAGAGTGTCTCTTTTAAAGTCAAAGTCTGTACAATCTCTCTTAACCTCTCTGCTGAACGAAAGTCTATACATTGCACTATACATCAGACCAAGTCTGTACAGTCTCATTTGAAGTCTATACAGTGCATCATGTCTGAAGTCTGTACACTGCACTGTAGTTTGCACGAAGTGTAGTCTGTACATCCACCTGTTCAACTTCGAAGTCTGTACATTGGTACTTTTATCTACGCTACACTCGCAAGTCTATACATTGGTACTTTTACCTACGTTGCACCTGCAAGTCTATACATTGCTCGAGTTGAGGTATGTACAGCCATTGTCTTGCCAAAGTGTACAGGTTGTGAACCTTCAAGTATGTACAGACTTTCCCTTGTTCAAGTCTGTACATCGTCCAGTTCTTTGGCAAGTCTATACCTTGTGAAAGTCCATACATTCGATTGCTTTGCCTTGATCAAGTTTGTACAGCCATTTCCTTTGGCAAGGTCTATACATCGTGCATCTAGCGTTTTTCAAGTCTATACAACGCTGCTTGTGTTCCCTCAGAGTCTGTACATCCAGCTCTGTCACTTAGCACCTCATCAAGTCTGTACATACTTAGGCTGCATAACACAAGTCTATACATCCGCACGATAGCTAGGCATTCAGCAAGTCTATACACTACGTTCATGCATTGTTCTCATCGAAGTCTATTCATTGAAGTCTATACATTGCTTCAGCCTTGCATCCACAAAGTCTGTACAATGCCACAAACTTGCATACATGAAGTCTGTACATCCATTTACCAGCATGTATACACAATGGTCTTCATGCATTATCTTGCTTGATGCATTCTACGTTACTCATTAGCAAGTCTGTATGGCATATGTTCTTCATATTTGATCAAAGTCTGAACATTGCATCATTGTGTATGAATTGCTTTCTTCAAGTCTATACACTGTGTCATATGCATACTGCATCATGTGTCAGCAAGTCTATACACTGCATCATATATGCATATTACAGCATGTGGTAAGAAGTCTGTACACTTGTCTTGCCTCACACGATCAACTCTGTACAGCCATCCATGCTTGCCTTGCTTGCTGAATGAAGTCTGAACATTGCCTTAAGCTGATACTGTCTTCGACTGATTAACTGACAGGATTGTTGGACGAGGTTAATGTGTCTGGGCACGTGACCCGAGGTGGGCACCTGGTACGTGATCCAAGAAGCTGAGATGCTGACATGTGGTAGCATCAATTGGGCGGGAGAAGTGGAAAGCACATGCCCTAAGCTGCTGCTATATATATAGAAGGCGTCTTCCTCTGAAGAAGACTAATAAGAACAGAAGAGGGCTGATCGAGACTGTGCGTGAAGAAGAAGTGAGGCAGAGAGCAGCAGATGAAGAAAAAGAAGAAGAAGAGAAAAGAAGAGACAGAGAGAGCCTGCACGATCGAGTGTCAGAAAAAGAAAGAGAAAAAGAGAAGGAGAAGAGAGATAGTGAGAGTTCGTGGAGAAGAAGAAAGAAGTCTCGACTAAAGATCTGTCTACTGGACCGTGGATCAAATCCAGGCCATTCAGCTCCATGGGAGCAACATCTATGTTATCTTTCTTTACAGCTTTCTGATCGCTGTGTATTTTTCCTTTCTTATTTTTCCTTTTTCATTTGGTTATCTTTGTTTTTCCGATTCTCTGGATAGAGGTCGGGTCCCTCCTGGTCTGGAGGAAGAGAGGTTTGTGACCTCTGGTTTGCTGGTGACGGGGAGTCACTGGTGTCTCCCCTCCTGGTCTGGAGGAAGAGAGACTTCGGTCTCTGGTTTCCAAGTGGCTGGGAGTCACTTGGGGTGTCCCTTCGGTGTGGAGGAAGAGGGGAGGCTGTTCCCCTGGTCAAGCTGTGTGGCAGCATTCTGTTCGCAGACTAAGTCTGCAGTTTCTAGCTTGTGCTAGTGGAAGCCTCACTCCGGTTGGGAGTGAGGGGTGGATGTAGGTCTGGAGGACCGAACCACCTAAAAAATTATATGTGCAGTGGTTTGTCTTGTGCGTTATCTTGTAGTAGGTTGATTACCTTCTTCCGCTTCCGCTAGTTGATTGTTTAGGCGCGAGATAGATGTTTGTTCTTCGGTTCAAAAGAGATTCTGCTTAGTTATCCAGTTTGTCTATCTTCTTCTAGTTAGTGTTCTAGTTTTCATTGAGCGAAAAGTTTTTTAAGGGTGGGATTCATTCACCCCCCCTCTGAATCCAGCGCACCGATCCTATCAAAAGGGAAACATCTGTGAGCAAACTTGATATGTCTAGATTTATAAGGATACGATGTTATCTTAGGAGTCGATTGGCTATCTACACATAAGGCCGTCATTGATTACGGTGAAGGCAAGGTAACTTTTAAAGAGTTTCCAGAACTTGTCTACACTATCCCCAAGAGTCGGAATAAGTCACCTCTTATTTCGGCTCTCTGAGCTAGCAAGCTTATAAGGAAAGGATGTGCTTCCTTCCTTTCTTTTGTCACCATAAAAGAGACTAAGGAGACGAAGATAGAAGACATCCCGGTAGTTCGGGAGTTTCCAGATGTATTTCCAGACGATTTGCATGGATTACCCCCATAAAGAGAAGTGGCCTTCACCATCGACCTGGTCCCTGGTGCTGGTCCATTTTCCAAGGCACCTTATAGGATCTCCCCTGCCGAGCTCAAGGAGTTAAAAGAACAATTGATGGAGCTTCTAAAGAAGGGATTTATCAGACCAAGCAATTCCCCGTGGGGAGCGCCTGTATTATTTGTAAAGAAGAAGGATGGATCCATGAGGTTATGCATCGACTATCGACAGTTGAATCATCTCACTATCAAAAACAAGTATCCACTGTCGAGAATCGATGAATTGTTTGATCAGATATCTGGATCTAAGTATTTCTCGAAGATTGATCTCAGGTCAGGATATCACCAACTGAGAATCAAAGATGAGGACATTCATAAGACAGCATTCAGGAGCAGGTATGGGCACTATAAATTTATTGTTATGCCTTTCAGACTAACAAATGCCCCTGCCGCTTTTATGTAGTTGATGAATAGCATATTCAAGCCTCATCTAGATCAGTTCGTGGTGGTCTTTATTGATGACATATTAATCTATTCGAAGACCAAGGAAGAGCATGAAGAGCATTTGAGGATGGCATTACAGATATTGAGGACAAATTAGTTATATGCAAAGCTTAGCAAATGTGAATTCTAGCTAGAAGAAGTATCCTTCCTAGGACATGTAATCTCCAAGGATGGGTTATCAGTAGATCCATCTAAGGTTGAAGCTGTGAGAATTGGGAGAGACCAACCAATGCTAGCGAGATCCGAAGTTTCTTGGGTCTTGCAGGCTATTACAGGTGATTCATTAAGGATTTCTCAAAAATGACCGTGCCACTTACTAGGCTAACCCACAAAGAGATCCGTTATGAATGGAGCGAAGATTATGAAAGAAGCTTCCAAGCTCTAAAGGATTACTTGACTACTGCCCCGATTTTGGCCTTACCGGTTGAAGGAGAACAATTCGAGGTTTATACCGATACATCTGGCATTGGCCTCGGATGTGTATTGATGCAACAAGGAAGAGTCATAGCTTACTCTTCCCGACAACTAAAGAAGCATGAAGAGAACTACCCAGTCCATGACCTAGAATTGGCTGCGGTAGTGTTTGCATTAAAGATCTAGAGACATTACTTGTACGGAGTGCAATTCATTGTATACTCCGATCATAAGAGTCTCAAGTATCTCTTCTCTCAAAAGGAATTGAATATGAGACAGAGACGTTGGATGGAATATCTCAAGGACTTCGACTTCACAATCTAATATCATCCTAGAAAGGGTAATCCTGTTACCGATGCCCTCAATTGAAAGCCAAGAGCGTTATTAGCCAATTATATGATTCAGGAGTGGAAATTCCTAGAACAATTTTCTAGACTTAGCATAAGTATAGACAAGGAGAACCGGTGTATTACTCTATCACATATGAGGATACAACCCGATTTACTCTCTAAAATACAAGGACTTCAAGACAACAACCAAGTATTAGTGAAAATCAAGGGCAAGATAGAAGAGCGATCTGATTTCAAACTAATAGTATATTATTGGCACTCAAAATATCACTCGCGGCGATAAAGTCTCGAAGACGAATGACACGGCCCACTGAAGCACAAAAGCTGATAAATATAAACATATTGAAGACTTCTCAAGCTGCCAGAGCTTCGAGTCACCCTGTATGAGCACAGGGACTTCACCTCAGGAGAACCGAGATGATCTCACAACCAACCGACAGTGCGACCAAGCCTGCCCAATGAACCGGCATCGACTCCGTCGTGCCGCATACACTACACCCGTTGTCCGAGCAAGGACGACGGTCTACCTGGTGGCCACCCACCTCATGAAAGATTCTCCTGAGATGAAAGAATGCCCTTGGCTCTTCAAAACAGAGGACCAAAGGCTCTGTCGGCAGAAGATCCTGGCTACCCGGCACGGGTACGGCTTCTCACCAAGTGGGGCCCGTTAGCGGCCGAATGATCGCTCGAAGTGGGCGGAACTATCCCGGGTACTATCCCACCCTCCAAGAAGCTTCGAGCACAAAACAGACTGAGACGGCAACACATATCATAGTGCCAAGAGCCATGTCAGTGGAAAACCCGCGTGATCAAACCAAAGTCATCCGAAGTTCCGAGAATGGCCGTACGTCGGCCTGAGAGCTTCGAAAAGGCATCCTGTCGAGGTTTCAAAGAGCAGTTGCAAGATAAATGTTCACGGTGACCCCCGGAACCATCCCCTGACTCATCGGCTGACTCACGAGGTGCGAAGGGTGCTAATACGGCGCGCCCTAAACCGGCGCGCCCTTATCCGGCGCCCTGCTATTCTGGGGCGCAAAAGGGCAATGGAGCTCCTTCCTCGGCACGCCATTCTTCACGCCGGATGAGGCTTCGAGCTTGCTTCTATTTATAGGTGGCTGCCCGAAAACAAACAGAAGAGGTTGGAAGAAAAAAGAAAGAGAAGGTGAAAGACGGGGGGGATAACAGAATAGAAAGGGTTCGGAGAGGTGAATTAGAGAGAGAGAGTCAATCGCCTTCAAGGAGGAGAGGGTTTTTCCTTGCGAAAGAAGCAGGGTCTCACCGAGGGTTCCTCCGGCCGCCGTCTTCCATCCCCGTCTAAAGCCCACCGGAGTCGGAGAAGAAACAGGCATCCCGATACTCTGGTCTGAGGGTAGGTGGGTCGTTTGCTTTCTTCCCGCTATCTACCGATTATTTCCCATTAACCGAATGTAAATGAGAAAGGGGGGGGGGATGGCGATGATATGAGCCAATCTCTTTTACCCCCCTCCTCGTCGTCTCTTCGCCTCGCTCTACCTCTGTAAATGTTTATCTGCAAACAGTAAACGACGTCTGTGCCACAACGCCGGCGTCGAATTTGTAATGAATGTATTGGCTCCCTCCCATCTATGGGGTAGTGGTATGCATATATGAATCTTTTGGTGGACTGAATGTTCGACGCCCTGTCTCTTTCCCCCACTGCTATCTTAGTCGGTGTACACGTCGGTGTCCTTCTGCCTATGGTTTTCGATTCTGATTTCTCCAACTCCGAATATGCCCTGAGATATCATGGGCTATAGAGATGACCCCTCCCCGGGTCCTTCCCGTCGACGCCGCGTCTGTGTCTCATTTGATGGTCTTTGCATCCTCTGGGGATAGAGTTGTGCATGTGCATACGCCTCTTCCCGCTTTGATATGAGGGCTGACCTCCATTCCCTTTCCTCTTTGCATTGCTCTATTACTCAGGAGAGTTGGAAGCCACCTCCAGGACGGCAAGGCCCATCTTGTGATTACTACGTTCTAGTCATTCGAGCATATGCCTATGTAGTTAGATTATCTTATCTACGTACCCATTATCCCTCTGTGTAACTGTTAATCTTCTGTTCCTCTGGGAATGTTAGCCCAATCTCGCAAGCATTGATGCCTCAACCCTGTGTCTGGTAATCCGTCTATATCGAATGCCCTCATTCCGCTTGTTTGTGGTTTGCAGCCATTGAGCCGTTTGAGTTCTGTCGGTTTTATCTCAGTCATCTGGGGAGGGGGACATTCCCCATTGTTTCACGGAGCTGCTAATTGGTCGGGGGGGGGGGTCCTACCTCTCAGTGGTAGATGCTCCCCAAAGGCCACAGAGCGGATAGTGACAGGGGCTTTAGCCCAACAGTCTTAAACTCAGTAATTTGGGATCTGATGGTGACCAAGGGATGCGTACTCCTAGCAGGATAGTCCTCGAAGCTTCTCTCCCTATCGGTCTGTCCCTCTAAGGGATGCAGTGCAAGCTGTGGGTGGCCCACCCCTCATAGGCCCATCCTCGGGGTGTTGCTCCTGCTATCAGCTGCCTCATCTCTGTGTCTTCACCCACGGAGCTTCGGTGCCCCTCGCATGCTCGTCCTCGGGGTATCCTGTCCGTTGGGAATTTACTGGATGCTATTACGTAGATCGGTAGTTTAGGGGCTTACTCCACAAGTGAGTATGACCCCGTTTCTCCCCTGCAACCTTTCAGGGACATGGGAGATGCTGCCCAATTTTTGGCAGGTTTTAGACAACCAAAGTTGTTTCTGTGGACTGGCCATAATAAAACATTCATTCTGAGTCAAGGAACCTCTGTGCTCGAGTATGAATCTCACACTGGCTCATGACTCTACTCCTGGAGAGCCCCAGACTTCAATTCAACAGGCAATAAACCCAATTAAATCTTTAAACCTTCAAAACAGCTTAATAAGTTTAAATGGTTTCAAAATTCTCAAGAAAATCAGCTAAACCGGCGCTGTCTTAATCTGGCACACCCTAATCCGGCGCGATTGCCCCCCGCGCCGTATTAACATTAGACTCATGTCTTTTATGAATTATCCGGCTCCTTCCCGGCGCGCCCTAAACCGGCGCGCGCCAAGGCCATTGCGCCATATTAACCTTGGCCATGGGCGCGCCGGGTAAGCCCTTCTACCTATGTTTGGCCGCGCCGAGAAACCTATCCCTACGCGCGATCGCGCCGGTTTCGAATAGGTTGCACTGTTCTGATCACTTGCTCGCCTCCGGAGCAATCCTTATCTCCCGTGGTCGAGACTAATAAACCCTAATTAATAATAAACCAAGTAAGGAAGAAGTTCCTCAAACCCCGGATGAGCTTATTATCATGTTTTTAATACCATGTGTGTTAGCATTTTGCTTTCGTCATCATGCATATGTTGCCACCTTCGTCACTTTAGCGGAGTCTATTAACTTGATTGGTCATTGTTCATTTTCATAACTCTATTGCCATGCTTAACATTGTCATAAGTATCGTGCGTGCATGCCTGCATAGGCCCTCGAGTATATCAAGTGGCACTGACGGAAGATCGGGTTACGCCCGATCGGAAGTCTCCGCTATGCGCGATGGTGGTCTTCGGACCTACGTCCTCCGCCTTGTACTGAGGGTCTCCAATTTAACAAACCATGCCTCTCTTGCATGATAGATAGACGCATCTCATGTGATCTTATCATGTTCATAACATCGCATCTTTATTCCAGCCTCGACAGCCCACTATCTGGGCAATTAATCAAAGGTTTTTCCTTCCTCGTGAGGGATGTAATTAACGCCATAGCCTTTATGGTATGGCGGACTGCTGGTCCCGACCGAATCTCTCTCTCACCCGACACGGGTCAGAATGAGCGCATAATAAATTCGTCACTCACGTGACTGGCACGCCCGCGCAGTCAATCAGTCAGTCAAACTACTAGTTAGTTAATTGGTTGATCAACACGTGAAATAAACCAAATAAACCTAAATAAATAAATAGATAAAAAAATAATAAGAGAAAGATTTTCCTATCGCAAACAGTCTGGCATGTCCGGTGGGACCAGCGTCACCTTTCATCTCTTTGCCGAGGTACCTGAGCTTCGAGGCCCTCCCAAAGGTTGCTGATCGTTGGTTTGTTTGTTTTTGCAGGCGAACTATGATGATAACTGGGTTGACTGGCGTCGGCTTTGGCCCATCAATTGTTGATGATCATGCGCAAGGGTACCTGGTGGTGCCCACGGTGTTCTGCAGCTTCCCTGCCGCAGTTGGCTTCCCCAACTTCTTGGGGTTAGCCTTCGTGGAAATGCTGGAGGTGGAACCCTCGGAGCCTGTCGAGGGAGCTACAAAGAACATGGAGCCTCTGAAGGCCCGATGCCACCACGACTCGCTCAAGAGTCCAACCTTGGTCGCCAGCTGTCTGGTGCACCATGTTGTCCATGGGGTTCGCCCCGATGATGTGAACAGGAGCTCCGGAGGACGTCAGCGCAAGCAAATCCGGAAGAGTACTGCTATGGTTACCGGAACCCTCTCTCAATCCGGTAAATCTAAGATGATTGGTGGCATGCGCATCTTCCTCAACGGACGTGACGTGCGGATAGTCTCGGATCGGGTTGTCCCTTCCATCCCCGTTCACAACTCATATCAAGCCCTCGCTGGAAGGAGGGCAGAAAGAGAAGAAGCCAGCCATTATGGCCAAGAGAAGTTGGCCCCCAGGCCAAGGAAATTTAAACAGGCATGGGTCCCTAAGAGGGTCCAACCTGTTCACCAAGCTCCACCCGTCCGCCGCCACCCTGCTCACGACGGAGCCGAAGGGAGGAGAGAAAGGGGCCTGGTCCTGAAAGAAGAAGAAGTGGTCGCGGACCCTCTCCGTCGGGAAAGTTTCCGGGCCTGCGCCCGTCAAGCCAACGTCCCAGTTGTGGGATGAAGGTTCCAGCAACCTGCCGAGAGAGCTCGGCTAGCTTATACCCCTCTTGTGGGAGGTCGGCAACTGTCCCCCGTGCTGCATCAAGAGCGGGGTCGAGAAGAGATGACCAACTTGGTCAGGAACTATTTTCAAGGGCTAGGCAACCCCTCGCTTGGGCAGCAGTGCTTGATGCAAGCAGCCGCCGCCAATGAAGACTACTGCCCATCAATGGCAGTTGAAGGAAATGAAAGAGAAGGGATGATGCTGTCGTCAGTTGACGACAACGGCTATGATGATGGCTTCGAGATCGAAGCCAATGAAGCCGCCCCTAGGCGGGAAGGAACAAGTAGAACTTCTGTGTTCGAGAGGCTGACCTTCCCAAATCGAGCTAAGAGAAGGGTCCATCGACAGAGAAGAAGGATGCAGGTCTTCGCCTACAACATGGCCGGCATATTCAACCGATACGAGGGACTTCCTGAAGATCCCCGCGAGTTGGCTAAATTGGCCGCACGGCCAGGGCCGAATACTTGAAGAGCAGAAGCCGCAAGGCAGCTCCTGGCGACAACTAAAGGGGAACAACCCCGGGCCTACCACCAGTGGGATGACAAGTCTCCTGTCTTGACTGCCAATGTGGTAACGGTAGAGGAAGAAGATGACGTTCTCCTCGACATCCTGCCCGAGGGTGCGTCCGGGGAAACAACAGAAGCTATCCCCGCCACAGCAACTATGGACCCGTCGGTCTTAATGCTACTTCAAAAATATCGGCAAGAGATAGACTTGCTGAAGAAGTAGCTGATGGAGAAAACTGAACAGTCATCAGCTTCCAAACCGCCCGAAGTCCAGGGTGAATCATCTCGGGGAGCGGGTCGTTATGTCGACCCTCCACCGCTCTACACCTTGCCTCAGTCGTCAGAACCAAGCCCAGCGACAACACAACAGCGGCCACCACAGTCGCAGCTGCTGATTCCACCGGTGCTCCCCCAGGTGCACCAGACACCCCCGCTGCTGCGTCCTCCACAGGCGACCACTCTGGTCACCCCGTACCTGCAGTCGACACACTTCTACCCGGAGCCAGTTGACCCCGCAGTCATGAACCGGATGATGGTGGAAAGAATGATCAAGCTGAAGCTCGTAGAAAGGAGTGAAGGTGACTACGTCGCATTTGATGCCTAATGGGTACTATACCCGCAACACCATGCCGCTAAGCGGCTTCCCCCGGGAATCAACAAGTCGCCCAAGTTTGACAAGTTCAACAGGAAGGGATCCCCGAAAGAACATATTGCCTATTATATGACTGTCATGGGTGACCTGGCCACCGATGAGTCATACTTGTTGGAGTTTTTCGGGTCCTCGCTGACGGGGCTCGCATTTGAATGGTACTCTAGCCTCCCGGTCGGGTCAATCAGCGACTGGCCAGATATGCAGAGGAAGTTCAGAGAAAGATTCCATGTTATAGAGAGGGAGGTCACAGTGGCTGAACTCTACTCAACAAAGCAGAGGGCTGATGAGACAGCCCTCGATTATATCAAGAGGTAGAGGAACCTTGGAATGAGGTGCAAGAGGCCCCCGCATCAGGAAGATGCTGTACAAATATGCAAACAGAACCTCAGGAGGGAGGTTCTGGAAAAGATGATCGGAATGGAAATACGATCGTTTAATCGATTGAGCAATGTCGTGACCGAGGTGGAAGCTTTTCTGGCCAGACCTGTCCCTACATCTGCTGCCAGCACGACCCAGAAGGGCAAGGTGGTGGAGCGGCGCTCGTCGCCTAAAGAAGCGAACGCTCTTGACATAAAGGCGTTCGAACAACAGAAGGGTGAAGGCAAGAAGGCAGTCACCCCACAGCCTGCAGAAGCCCCATACGGCAAATAAGGTCCCTCACTGAGGGACAAGATGAAGAAGGCCTATTCATTTTCGAAGGACAAGACCCGGATTCTGTTTGACTGGGTAACGGAATATGGCATGGTCACCCTGCCAGAGCCAAAGAGGCCGGAGGACGTAAAGAGAAAAGACAGCCCAAGAGTCTGCCCCGACCACCAGATGTTGGGGCATCCAATCGAAGACTGCTATGTTTTCAAGGACATCGTCGAAGGGATGGTGAAGAAAAATGAAATCGAGTTGGGAGAGTACAAAGTGGACCCTCCTCAACCGCATGAAGCCCCTCGGAGGAGGGCAGCGGTCAACATGATCTCCCTATACCAGGCACTGCCCGAAGAGATCTCTGAAGCAAATATGCGGAGCACTTATGAGACTCATTTCTTGGAGCCCGCAAAGGAACAGCAGGGGTGGCAGCAGATCCCTGCGAAGCACAAGAGGAAGAAAGCACCCTGCCCGAAATTGGGGGCATATATCCGTGGTGTTACACCCCGACCCGCTCCGCCGATGGCAGTACCCGTGTGGATCACTCCACCTACAACTATCAGGATACCTACACACAATCGGAGGAGAAAGACTCCGCTACCGGTGGTCAAGGAAATCAATCCTGGGGTCCGCCAACTACAAAATCGCATTGAAGGGCTAGACGAGTATGTGTAGCCCGAATTGAAGCCTCTGCTGGTGCGGGACCATGTCCCATGGCAAGAACTGGAGCAGCTCTCACTCGAGCGAAAGGAGGAAGCTGAGGCAACATCCGATAAGGAGGGCCGTCTGTTCTGGGGGCAGGCACCTGCTGAAGCAAAGAAGAAGAAGATACAAAATAAGAAGAGAAGGGCCGCTAAGGCCAATAAAGCATAGGTTGTCTCCTGCAATACTCTATCAGCGCTCTTCAACCTACCCGGAGAAGAGGAAGAAGAGGAAATTTGCTTCACACCCCTTGCTGGGGGAGGCAAGGCCGAGGCCGCGACTGCCGCACATGCCACCCGGTCAGGCCGGAAATGGGGGCGCCAGCCGCCACCCAACCACAACATCATATTCAGGGAGAACAGCCCTCCAAAACACCTCCGATGGAGATCAAGGGAGTCCAGATCCCTCCTCCGCCAGGATTATATAACAAGAGTGGGGGCAAGGCAGTCACTTCATTTCTTGAATTTATGAAGATGTCTAAAGGAAAGCAGCCTTGTCAAGAGGCTGACCCTGCATCCGGGGATGTTCACCCGCAGCCAGCACAGTCTGCTGAAGATCCAAATACTGTTGGAGCCTGCCCTACAGCAGCTAATGAAGAGCGCCGAGGATCCGCTACCAGCCAGAATGGCGCCGAATCTGAGGCAGATGAAGCAGGTTCGTTGGGGCCCGCAACCCAAGACTGCCCCAAGCCCAGGTGGGCTGAAGAGATGAAGCTCTCCAATGTCCAAGCTGGAAGCCGAATAATGAAGCTACTCAAGAAGCTCCCTGCTCAATTTACAATCTGGGAGATCCTTTCTTTGAGTGAAGAGACTCGTCAGGCGATCATTACTGCTCTCCAGACGCCTACTCATTTTGAGATATGTTTGGCTGAAGCAATGCCGGAGGCTAGCATGACCTTCACTCCAGACGATATGCTGCTGCCTACCATCAGCCACAACAGGCCGCTGTATATGAAGGGGCACCTGAATGGAAGGGAGCTGAATAGGATTCTGGTTGATCCCGGTGCGGCGGTCAACATCCTGCCTTATAGAATCTACGAGAGGCACCACTTCAACGTGCATCTTGAGAAAGTCGGGGATATGCGTATCGTCGTCTTCAATAAAAAATGTGAAGTGTCAATGGGGGTGGCAGAGTTCACCCTTACCCTAGCGGATTTCACTACGACGGTGTAGTTCCATGTCATTAACTCCCGCACCTCGTACAAAGCACTACTCGGCCGCCCATGGCTGCATGAAAATATGGTGGTGCCATCTACGCTCCACCAATGTATCAAATACAGTCTTCAAGGGAAGGAGGAGAGGATCTTTGCAGACCTCCACCCGTTCGAGGTATTTGAATGTCATTTGGCAGACGTCAACCTATATACATGGCCTTCCCGGAAGACCTCTGAAGCTAACCCCCCTGCGGGGGCATCGAGAAGCGCATCCAGCGACAATTGGTATCCACCACCGCTGCACGGATATGTCAAGCCCAAGGTGATCTCCCATATCACAGCATCCGGGAATGTGGGCAGAATAACACCCCCAACATTATACCCTGAAGCTAATGAAGTGCGGCTCGCTCGGCGGCACAATCATATTGAAATCCCAGACGGCCTCACCAAGCCAACTCCCGGCCTTGATAACCCTACTGTTGAGCCTTTCAAAACTGGGGAGGTGACATAGGAAGATGGACCTAACAGCTTGTTCTATACAGTTGCATCCCTATGGTTTTGATGATGTCTCACACTATAAATCAATCTTCTATCTCTAGATTAATTCATGTTTCACCATGTAAATGAGTGCAGTTCATATGGTTGTCAGTTAATATGCTCTACTTGATTCTGTCTACACTCTATCTGCAGAGTCTGGACAGTGGTGGGTCGACCCCTCCTTGCTGATGAGTCGACCCCTCAGTACATTAATCATCTTAGTTAGTCCATTCATTGGCCTTTCTATCCAAGTCCATACAACAGTACTGTAGCCTGTTTATCTGAAAGTCTATACATCCGGAAAGGGGCCATGTCTATACATTCTCCCGTTGAATTCATTCAAAGTCTATACATCGGTTTGATTGAGTAAGTCTGTACAGCATGCCTTGTTGTTCATAGCCTTTAAAGTCTGTACATTGGCTTCGCATTACGAGTCTGTACATCAGCTTCGCATCTGCAAGTCTGTACATTGGCTTCATATTATAAAGTCTGTACATTGGCTTCGCATCTGCAAGTCTGTACATCGGCTTCAACTTTCCAAGTCGGTACATCGCCTTCAGACTTTCAAGTCTATACACTCCATGCTCATTCAAGTCTATACATCCACAGTGTGACTTCAAAGTCTGAACATTGTCTCACTCCGTCAAAGTCCATACTTTCTCAGCTGAACCCCATGTCTATACAATGGCCTCGAGCTTCTCAAGTCTACACACTGTCTTCGGCCTCAAAGTCTTTACACTCGCTGCACTATACAAGTCCATACACTGGCAGCCCTGCAGAAGTCTATATATTGGCTCAAACATTCCAACTATGTACAATGGTCCGTCGAACACTCCAAGTCTATACAGTCTGCTTTCACGATTCAGTGTCCATACATTGGCTCAAACATTCCAACTCTGTACAATGGTCCTTCGAACACTCCAAGTCTATACAGTCTGCTTTTACGATTCAGAGTCTATACATCGTTTCTCAAAGGCTAAGTGTATACACTGCTCACCGTCTCATTCAGCGTCTCACACTTACAAAGTCTATACACTGGTCGGTGGAAGCAAGCCTATACATTCGACTGTTCAGCCTGTGCTCAAGTCTGTACAGACAGGGAGACCGTTAAGTCTATACACTCAATCACTATAGCTTGCACGGGGTGAAGTCTGAACATTGGCATGGTTTTCCAAGTCTGTACATCCTTCTATTGAAAGTCCAAGTCTGTACATCGGACTGGTTGAGCATGTCTGTACAGCGTTTGCATTTTTCAGTAAGTCTATACATTGGGACTTCTACCTATGTTCTGAACTGAACTGAGTAAGTCTATACATTCTTCATATCTTTTACCTACGCTCAGTTCAGTATGTCTATACACTGGGAACTTTACTGACGTTGCTTTGCCAAAGTCTACACACTGTGAACCTTCAAGTCTGAACAGACTTCACTTGTTCAAGTCTGTGCGCTGTCCAGCTCTTTGGGAAGTCTACACATCACTAAGTCTAGACACTCAATTATCCTTCAACCCTATACACTCGATATCACCTACAAGTCTATACACTCTCATGCTGTTTTCAAGAGTATACACTCTCTCATTTGAAACACTTGCTTAACTGCTGTTTCAATATCTACACATTCGATGCCTTCAAGTATTGTTCTCTTCGAAGTCTATACATCAACGTCTATACATTAAAGTCCATACAGTGAATACTGTTGTGCTTCAAGTCTACACACTGCTCCTCTTAATTACAAGCCTTTACACTCATTCTCCTTCTCACGACCAACTCCATACATCCATTGTCTTGACTGCTGAATGAAGTCTACACATTGAGATCGCATGAACACTTGCAAGTCCATACACTGGGCTCGCTGAAGAACCTCAACTCTATACACTCTCACACTGTGACACACTTGCCTATTTGGCATCCCTGAGTCTATACACTCGAGGGCCTCATACACTTCACAGAAGTCCACACATTTCATCCTTTGTGCTAATGCATTCTTCAGCTAGTCTATACACTGAGGTCGCTTGAAGTCTCACAAGTCTATACACTCCCTCAGTGTACACACTTACTTAATCTGATATCCTAATGTCTATACATTCATATTTGACTGAACTAACTAATCACAGTTCTTTGTCTCTGCCTACAGGTGATACAGGTCAATGATTGGACACGTGAACCGAGGATGATGCCTGGCACGTGATCCGAGAATGCTCTGGAAAGGGAGGGAACGAGACTCCCTCGTGTGAAGGCCTGAAACTCAGGTCGAAAGCCATATAAAAGGTGCCTTCTGTGATTAGATGGACTGAACTGGAGAGAAAGCTAACGAGCAGAATTCCTGAGCAGAAGAAGAAAAGAGAGAGAGCCTCCACGTTCCAGAAAGAAGATAGAGAGAAAAGATTAGAGAGCAGTCCTGTGAGAGAAAAGTCCGAGTGAGAGAGAAGAGTCTAATTTGCTTCTTCGGAAGCTATATTTGTATTTGATTTTTCTGAAATGATTTGTGTTCATCGTTGGTCTTGTTTACATTTCTATTTTTTCTTTTATTTCTTCATATATCTGATCTCGTGTTGTTACCCTCCGATGTTTGGAGGAAGGGAGAGTTGCTCTGGTTCCCCTCTGGGCTGCAGAGGTAGAGAGATCTGTGATCTCTGGTTTTTGCCAGTGATGGGTTGTCATTAGCAGGTTCCCTCCGGGTTGGAGAAAGGGAGAGGCATCTCCGGTTCTGGTCTTGCTGGAAGTAGGTCCAGGTGTCAAGCTGTGTGGCAGCACATTGTTCGCAGACTGAGTCTGCAGGTTTCTAGCATTGGCTAGTGGAATCCTTACTCTAGTTGGAGTGAGGGGTGGATGTAGATTGTGGACTACAATCGAACCACCTTAAAATCTCGTGTCTCTTCTGTGGTTTGCTGCAATCGTTGATGCTCTCTATCTTCTTGGCAATGTGCTTGTGAGTGGACGGCCTCTTCCAATCGCATCTTATTACTCTGTCTTAGTTTCTCACTGCATTAGCTATTTTGTTTAGCTATATTCGGTAGGGTGATTTTCGAAGTAGTGATTTTCCGCTGAAGTTGTTCAAATCGGGAGTGATCTATTCATCCCCCCCCTTCTATATCACTCTTGCTGCACTAACATTTGGTATCAGAGCATGTTCGCATCATGTGGGCGAACGGTCAGGAAAATGGTAATGGTCCTAGAAGCTTCATTGCTGAAGGTCAATCCATTAGTCGCCCTCCATTTTTTGATGGTAATAATTATCTGGAAGAATAGAATGGAAGTGTTTATCAGAGCACAGAGCCACAAGCTGTGGAGGGTAATCACGGTTGGCCCATATGATCTGCCACCGAACGAGGATGCGTGGATAGATGACCATGTCAAGCTATCTTCACTCAACTGGACGGCGCTGAACATCAGCCAGTGTGCTGTTCACCCAGAGGAATATGCTCGTATATCTGCCTACAGGACTGCCAAGCGAATGTGGGATGAGCTGCAATTAATCTACGAAGGTACAGCTCAAGTGAAAGCCTCGAAGGTAAACCTCTACACCTCTAAGTATGAACTGTTTAGGATGAATGCAAAGGAGAATATTACTGAAATGTAAGCCAGGTTGTCCTTGATCACGAACACACTTAAGGGGCTAGGGAAGGATCTAGCTGAGGCAGACATAGTCAGGAAAATTCTTAGATCCTTATCCCCAGCATGGTACACTAAGGCCATCGTGATTGAAGAGTCAAAAGATCTGACGACCTTGACAGTGAATGAACTCATAGGATCCCTCATGACCTACGAGATGAATTTCAAAGGAGGTGGTGAAGGAAGTGATAGGAAGGCTAAGAATGTAGCTCTCAAGGCATCCCATAACAAGAGTAGTAGTAGCAGCAGCAGCAGCAGCAGCAATAGCGGTGAGTCTGATGGCTTCTCTGATCTCGACCAGAAGGAGCAGGCAATGCTCACACGTCAGTTCAGTAAATTTTTAAGGAGAAAGGGGAAGACCTTTAGGAGGAAAAAGCCATACTCCTTTAACAAGAATGTTGAGTCTACCAATTATAGGGATATAAATCCTAAGAGACTGACCTGTTATCATTGTAACAAACAGGGACACATGAAAGGCGAATGCCCAGATCTTCAGAAGAAGGGTCCCTACTTCCAGAAGAAGAACACAAAAGTGCAGAAGAAGAAGAAGCCACAGGCGATGGTATGCACATGGAGCGAGGAGGAAGAAGATCCTGAAGATACTTCCTCAGAGGAGCATGAAGAAGGAATTTGCCTTATGGCAAACAGTGAAGAGGAGGTAACCAATGTTTTTGAAAATTTTACGATTGATGACTGGGAAGATGCTTATGCTGAGTTATTAGATAAGTTCAATTCTCTTAGTAAAGAGCATAGGGTTCTGAAAAGAAAATTTAATACTAATGTTGAAGAACAAACCCATGTCTGTGAGGAAAATCAGAAACTAAAAGAGCAACTAGAAGAAATGACCTCACTAAGAAAAGAAAATGATAAGCTCAAGGGAGAAAACCAAGAAAGTCAAAATCAGCTCAATGAACTCAAAATAAGAATCGAAGAAAGCTTGAATGAAAGTAGAGTGAACTCAGAAAAATATGAAGCTGTTAAGAAAGTCAATGGTGAACTTCTAAAAAATTCTGAGTCCCTTCAAAAGGAGCTGGAAGACAAACAGAAAGTTTTGGAAAACTTTGTCCAAGGAAAATCTAGTCTAGATGCTATACTGGGGGCTAGGGTTAACTTCAATAAGGAGGGTCTAGGCTACGACCCAACTAACAAAAGACCCTTACAATTCAAAACCATTACCTTCTGCCCAGAGAAGGGAAAAGAAAAGCTGGACACACCATCCAGCTCAAACAGTAGTAAGGGAATCAAGGTCAGAAGGAAAGTTCTAAAAACAGTGCTGGCAACCATTTAAGATGGGAATGAATTCTGTGAAGAATTTCACTAAGCCTACCAATCAGAACATAAATGGTAAATGGACCAAGCAAGTGGATCAAAAGAAAAGGTGGAATTTCTACAATCAGATGGGTCCAAAGAGGACCTACTGGAGAAATGATCATCATCTTCAAAAATCTGTTGATCAACAAACTTACAGAAGATATCCTAGGAGTGGCAATCCTAATGAATGGTATAGAACTTATCTCTCCAGACCAGCTGGACTTAATTTCAATAAACCAGAAATAAAGATGCCAGGGAAATCCATGCTGAAGCAAATTTGGATTCCTAAACACTTGATTAGAGATTTGAATAATATCCTTGGACCCAACTCATCTTGGGTTCCAAATCACTCTGCTTGATGTTATTTGTGTAGGTCGGCCTGGCAGCTGAAGACAACAAGTGGTACCTCGACAGTGGCTGCTCCAGGCACATGACAGGTGACCGATCCAAGTTCAGCAAGATAGAGATGAAGGTAGGGGGTCTGGTCAAGTTTGGAGGAAATAACAAAGGTAAGATTATTGGAGTTGGTACAGTAGGTAAGTCTTCCACAAACTCCATTGAAAAAGTTCTACTTGTAGAAGGTCTTCAACACAACCTGATTAGCATTAGTCAGTTATGTGACAAGGGTCACAGGGTTGTGTTTGATGATATCTCATGCAAAATCTTTGAAATAAATTCTGATGTGGTTAAATTTGTAGCCAACAGGCTTAATAATGTCTACATGGTAGACCTAGATGAGGGATCTGAATCTAATATTTGTTTATCTGCCAATTCTGAAAATGATGCTTTTGAATGGCATAGACGTCTAGGACATGCTAGCTTTACTACTCTAAATAAATTGGTCAAGCATGATTTAGTGAAAGGCATGCCTAGAATAAAATTCAATTCTATTTCAAAATCATGTGATGCATGTGCTCTAGGCAAATAGACCAAGAACTCTTTCAAATTAAGATATGAGCCATTGTCCTCTAGACTAATGGAACTCCTCCATATGGACCTCTTCGGCCCTACTAGAACTTAGAGTCTTAATGGGAACAGGTTTGGCTATGTCATCATAGATGACTTCTCTAGATATTCATGGATCTTTTTCTTAGCAAATAAAAGTGATGCATTTCAAAAGTTTAATATGTTTTTCAATAAGGTCAAATAAGAAGGAAAGCACAAGATCTGTTCTATTCAATCTGATCATGGAGGTGAGTTTGAAAACTCCATGTTTTCTGATCTTTGTGAAAGAGAGGGACTAACACAGATTTTCTTCTCCCAGGACACCTGAACAGAATGGAATTGTGGAGAGAAGAAATAGAACTGTGGTGGAGATGGCCCGAACCATGCTAATTGGATGTCAATTACCAAGGAGGTTTTGGGCAGAGGCGGCCAATACAGCAACTTACATAATCAACAGGGCCATGGTAAGACCCATTCACAAGAAAACACCCTATGAGCTTCTAAAAGGTAAGAAACCAAACTTGTTTCATTTCAGAATTTTTGGAGAAAAATATTTTATTCACAATAATGACAAGAAAGATTTAGACAAGTTTGAAGCTAAAAGCTCCCCTGGAATATTTTTGGGATATTCAGAAGTGTCTAGGGCATATAGAGTCTTCAACATAACAGACAAAAAGGTTGAAGAGTCTCCACACATTATTTTCAGTGAAAAGAAAGGTGTGTCTAACATTGAAAATTTTGACAGGGACTCCAATCATGATGGGAAATTCCTAGAAGACCAAGAAGAAGAGAAGACTCAGCCGAGTGGAATAACAAATCCCCTCAATCAGGAAGGGCCAAGAGAAACATGTGAGTCTTCAACCAATGTTAGATTTCTTAAAGACCATCCGATAGATAATGTCATAGGCAATCCTGAAGATCCTCTTCGGACTAGGTCTCATTTTAGGAATGTGAATAATGAAGACTTAATTGCTTTAGTCTCACAAATTGAACCGAAATCAATAGAAGAGGCCTTGGCTGATCAAGCTTGGGTCAATGCCATGAGTGAGGAATTAGGCCAGTTCGAAAGAAATAATGTCTGGGAACTAGTTCGAAGACCAGACAATGTCAATATCATAGGAACTAAGTGGGTGTTCAAAAATAAAATGAATGAAGATGGAATCATTTCTAGTAATAAGGCCAGATTAGTAGCCAAGGGCTACTGTCAGGAATTTGGTGTAGATTTCGATGAATCCTATGCACCTGTTGCTAGGATGGAGGCTATAAGACTGTTGCTTGCTTTTGCATGCTCAAAGAACATAAAACTCCAACAAATGGACTTTAAAAGTGCCTTTTTAAATGGAGTCATTAAGGAAGAGATTTTTGTTGAACAACCCCCTGGATTTCAATTTTCTCCTCAACCTGACCAAGTTTTCAGGTTAAACAAAGCCTTGTATGGTCTAAAGCAGGCTCCAAGACCATGGTATGAAAGATTGACTGAATTTCTGATCAGCAAGGGATACAAAAGAGGTAAAGTAGATCAAACTTTATTTACTAAAGGTACAAATAAAGATCTTCTCATAGTTTAGGTATATGTAGATGACATTGTGTTTGGATCAACTAAGCATGAACTGTGTGTTGAATTCTCTAAAATGATGTCTGTTGAATTTGAGATGAGTTTGGTTGGTGAACTAAAGTACTTCCTTGGCTTGCAGGTACAACAGCTAGAGGATGGGTGCTTCCTCAACCAGACCAAATACACAATGGAACGGTTCAAGAGGTTTGGTATGAAAAACCTGAAGCACATTACAACACCCATGGGTACTAATACCTCACTGGATGCAGATGAGACAGGTAAAGAAGTAAATGCCAAGCTCTATTGAGGTATGATTGGATCTCTTCTTTACCTAACAGCTTCCATACCTGATATACAATTCAGTGTAGGAATGTGTGCAAGGTATCAGTCTAGACCTACTGAATTACATTTAGCTGCAGTCAAAAGAATTTTTAGATATTTGTCAACTACTCATTCTCTTAGTTTATGGTTTCCTGCATCACACACATTTGACTTAATTGCATACACAGATGCTGATTATGCAGGATGTAAACTAGACAAGAAAAGCACTAGTGGTCATTGTGAATTTTTGGGTGGGTGTTTAGTGTCTTGGGGTTCCAAAAAATAACATTCTGTGGCCCTCTCCACTGCAGAAGCTGAATATGTGGCTGCAGGGAGTTGTGGAACACAAGTCATTTGGATTAAACACCAGCTTCAGGACTACCAAGTAGACCTGGGGTGCACACCTATCTATTGTGATAATACCAGTGCCATTAATCTTGCCAAAAATCCTATTTTGCATTCATGCACCAAACACATAGAGATAAGACATCATTTCATAAGAGATGAGGTTTCTAAAAACAATTTTGAACTGATTCATGTAGGCACAGATAATCAGATTGCTGACATCTTCACTAAACCTCTGGATAATAAAAAATTCACAACACTGAGAAGAGAATTAGGCTTATACAAACTGTCTTAAATGTGAAGTCTTTTCTTTTTGTGAGGGGGAGTTCTGTCTATCTGTTGGTTAGCTTTCGGGACTGCTTTGAGTGAGGGGGAGCTGATTGCGCTGTGAGAGGAAGAGTTCTTTGACAGATTCAAAAAGTTTGACCAGATATGTGTCTTTGCTGGTTTTCATGATAGATCTAGTGTGGTTCTCTCAGACTGTAGAATGTCACTTAATTCTTAAGTCTATAAGTCAGTGATTCTAAAATCCAGTCAGAATCTTTCCTTTAGTATTCTTTCAGAGATCTGGATTAATTGTAAAAGGTATATCTTCCTACATTGTTAATAATTCTGATTCAGGCCAAAACTTGTATGTCTTGATATCTGACCCAATCAGCTTGAAATCTAGACTTCAAGACTCACTTCAAGAAATAGTCCTTCTGGTATTGTTTTCAATCATTCTATCTCTTTAACACAAGGGCTTAACTGAACAAACATGTCTTGTTTTGAGGCACTGAGAAACTGGGAGTTTCATCAATGAAATGAATATTTCTCCTATGTCATGAGGTGTCAAATGCTTAAAAATGAATGAAAAGATATGACAAAGCAATGGTGGTGATGTGACACCACCCTTGGACCTATTTGCAAGCATTCAAGTTTGAGCAGCGGACTCACACTAGCGAGCTCACCCGTATGGCGCACACTAGTGCCCGATGGCGACTAGGCGATGTTGGAGAGGGTCCGAGGCGGGACCTTGAGGCTCCAATGGTTGGCTAGATTGGGGAGAACCCCAAATAGGCCTAGGATGCCCAAATCATGGGCGGCCAACACACCAAGGGTGTGGGTTAAGTGGATGCTCTCACAACTCGCCCGCGGTGGTCACTCAATGTACTAGCAATTTGGGCCGAACTCTCACTCTCCGTCCGATGAAGCAATAGCAATAATACTAAGCTAAGAAAGTGATTAAACTAGTAAGAGAGGGACCGAGGCTCACCTAGCCGGCGTGAAGACGCCAACTCCGGCCGGAGACGGGGGCGAGCGGGGAGGCGAGGGTATGTACCCGCACGCCGCGTCGATTGAAGCTTCAAACCTGCGACTTAATAATTACATGAACTACACCCCATGCAAGGGGGGGGATATTGGGGTGGGGATTATGCTTAATACATCCAAAACTACCTCCACGCAGGGAGGGGCCTTCAGCTGGCCAAGCGGGGTGGGGAGATATGCAAAGAGAACCGACTTCCCGAGCTTTGCCGATTCTGCCTAGCTTCTGTATTTCTGGACAGAGGGTCGATGTCGATGCTGCCAATAATTCCACCGAGCTCAGAATCTGATGAGACTTGCACCAAAATCTTGCTAACAGATTGAGGATGATGCCTGAATTTTGGCAGGAGCTCTGGAACTCAGGGCTGGTCGGGCCAGCGACTGGAACAGGTCAGCAGCTTCTTCCTCTGGCTGGTGCAGAACTGGTACAGCAGGTTGCAGAGGGTACCACGGACGTTTCTAAACTCCAAATGTGACGATCCTGGCGGTGACGTGATCATCGTCGGAGTAGCTTCGAGCAGGAATCGACGAGGCCCCAATCGGAGGTCGGAGAAGAACGAGGTATCCGGATGAGCAGGGGCAGGTCAAACCTGGACCCACAGGGGGCAGACGACACACCCCGACGAAGAAAATGGTAACTGGAAGCTTCGGAGGCCGAATGAGGTCCTTCTTCTTGGAGGTGACAGCTAACTGGTAATAGTTTCAGCCCTCCAAAATTGGCACTCCGATTCTTCACGAGCTGGCCGAAGTCAACAGTTGAACATGAGCTCTGTCTCTGGTTCGTACAGGAACAGCCCAGCAGCAGATTGACAGCAATGCCACGACCGCTCCCGAACTCCAAATCGAGCACCGTCAAAGCCGTTGGTTCGGCTGTTGAGTCTTCTACGCATAAAAATTAACGGCGAAGCCAACCGATACCAAGGTTGGCCGGTAGCCTCAGATCACCGGTGTAGGGTCACTGCAGACTGTGGGAGGACAGAACGTATACTTCGGGGGATAAAAATGATATCTCCCAGATTCGAACGCCAAATGGAGCTCTGCTTTTTGGGGATGAAAGAGGATTCAGAGAAGAAGAATTTTTATGAAGAAACTGAGCTCTGATTCTTGCTAGGTTGGTCGTGGTGAAACTTCCAAATGCTCTCTGGTCTTCAGCCTGGGGCAGATTGCATAGTCGTACAAGATCTGCTCCACCGCACAGCTCCCAGCTCGGATGGATGCGGGACCACCTCTGTTGGAAAGAGGACGCAAAGACGATTCCAACGATGTATGAAGCACCTTCAGAAGCCTCAGGATGACGATGTGACACCTTCTGCAAGTCACTGGACTTCTGCCACCTGCAACCTGCGAACTGTAGGTGGAAGGTGGTGGGAGAAATGGGGTAAATGGAAGTGGAAATGGGGGTGAATTGGTGTGGGAGTGACCCCTAGTTGTGAGGGGGCCTAGGAGGGGGTGTTCTAAGGTTTGGGAGAGGGAGAATGGGGTCTGGAATGGGGTGTTTTCAGAGGGTGAGAGAGGAGCTACGAATTTGGGCTGTGAGGGAGGCACAAGTGGGTGGAGGGAATGTGAGTTTGAATTTTCTTTGATGGGGAGTGATCAATGGTGGTCTTGGGGATGGGAAGAGGTGTCTTGGGAAGGTGGAGTGAGGTTTGGGGAAGGGAAATGGGTAGTTGGGGGTTGGAAGGTGGAGTGGGGATTGGGTGGAGCTCTCTTGGGACTAGGGGGTGGAATAAAGAGGGTTATGGGGAAGGGGAGAGGTTTAAATGGGGTAGGTGGGAGATGGGGTGGTTGGGAAGGTGATTGAATGAGGGGAGGGGAGTTAATGAGAGGTAAATGGGGAGGAGAGAGAAAATTCCGAAAATTGGGGTGGAGGGAGAGAGAGAGAGAGAGAGATATTGAGAGAGAAGACTAGAGGGATTTGGAGTATATCTGGAATTCAATATTCATGCATAAGTTCTTACATATGAGGAGTAGGGTGGCCTATTTATAGGCACATGACTTTTTTCACAAAGGACTCTAACAAAAGACACAATGACTAATAACCGAAGGGAAGGGGGGGCATCCATGGGCCTAGCCCAATGAGATGGGCCCAATAACCTATCAAACCAACATAATGACTCAATACTTAGGAAAATGACTCAACAACCTAGGTACATGACTCAAATAAAGGGAAAATTACATGATATTGACTCAAAGAAAATGTGAAGATTACATGACTAGACTCAAAAATACATCACTAACATAATGGCGCTTGCCGACGAACAATCCGAGTCCGGAGAAAATGTGGAGGGGCAAGGGATGCCCTCATCAGGTGGCTTGCTGGTGAGTAACTGGGGACTCTGGCCTCTAATCAAGGTATTTTCTCATGTCAAAAGCCATAGTTACTAACTCTGTTCCTTAATAAAAAAAAAGGAAGTAATGAGGTACTCACTCTGAGTAACTGGGGATTCAGGCCTCTAATCAAGGTGTCTCTCTAATGTCAAAAGAGTGAATCACCAACTTACTCATTGATCTTCTTGAAAATCATCTCAAAAATTCCTTGTTGTTGTGCAACTAATGGATTGCTTGTCCTTAATACCTTGAGAACACCTCTCTGAATTTGTCTCTTGCTGTCTTGTAGAATAGTTGAATGCTCAGCTATATCAGGCCATACTTGTTAACTCCTGCTCTAAATAATACACTTTGTATGTTGATAAATCTTTCAATCATTCTATGTCTCTATTGTGTACTGGAGTTTACAGAATCTTCACTTGAGTTTAGAACCTCACTTATTCTCTTAAGACCTACTCATGACTTTCTGCACTAAGCAGTTACTGCACTTCGTCCTCATGTCTCCAGCACTTTCATATCTTCTGCATTTCCTTTTGCTGATGTCAAAGGGGGAGAGAAGTTTAGCAATATCAGTAGATCAGATCATGAGTTATGGGGGAGTGGTTTTTGAGAAAGAAGTGCTTCTGCAGTAGTGTTTAATTTGTCGGTGCTTGCACTTGCTTTGAATTTGCTTTGTTTGTGCTTTGTTTGTTGAAGTTGTAGTTAATTGCTTGATATGCCATGATATTGCTTGATTCATAGTGTTGCCATCATCAAAAAGGGGGAGATTGCTGCATCCCTACGGTTTTGATGATGTCTCACACTATAAATCAATCTTCTATCTCTAGATTAATTCATGTTTCACCATGTAAATGAGTGCAGTTCATATGGTTGTCAGTTAATATGCTCTACTTGATTCTGTCTACACTCTGTCTGCAGAGTCTGGACAGTGGTGGGTCAACCCCTCCTTGCTGATGAGTCGACCCCTCAGTACATTAATCATCTTAGTCAGTCCATTCATTAGCCTTTCTATCCAAGTCCATACAACAGGACTGTAGCCTGTTTATCTGAAAGTCTATACATCCGGAAAGGGGCCATGTCTATACATTCTCCCGTTGAATTCATTCAAAGTCTATACATCGGTTTGATTGAGTAAGTCTGTACAGCATGCCTTGTTGTTCATAGCCTTTAAAGTCTGTACATTGGCTTCGCATTACGAGTCTGTACATCAGCTTCGCATCTGCAAGTCTATACATTGGCTTCATATTATAAAGTCTGTACATTGGCTTCACATCTGCAAGTCTATACATCGGCTTCAACTTTCCAAGTCGGTACATCGCCTTCAGACTTTCAAGTCTATACACTCCATGCTCATTCAAGTCTATACATCCACAGTGTGACTTCAAAGTCTGAACATTGTCTCACTCCGTCAAAGTCCATACATTCTCAGCTGAACCCCATGTCTATACAATGGCCTCGAGCTTCTCAAGTCTACACACTATCTTCGGCCTCAAAGTATGTACACTCGCTGCACTGTACAAGTCCATACACTGGCAGCCCTGCAGAAGTCTATACATTGGCTCAAACATTCCAACTCTGTACAATGGTCCTTCGAACACTCCAAGTCTATACAGTCTGCTTTCACGATTCAGAGTCTATACATTGGCTCAAACATTCCAACTCTGTACAATGGTCCTTCGAACACTCCAAGTCTATACAGTCTGCTTTTACGATTCAGAGTCTATACATCGTTCCTCAAAGGCTAAGTGTATACACTGCTCACCGTCTCATTCAGCGTCTCACGCTTACAAAGTCTATACACTGGTCGGTGGAAGCAAGCCTATACATTCGACTGTTCAGCCTGTGCTCAAGTCTGTATAGCCAGGGAGACCATTAAGTCTATACACTCAATCACTGTAGCTTGCACGGGGTGAAGTCTGAACATTGGCAAGGATTTCCAAGTCTGTACATCCTTCTGTTGAAAGTCCAAGTCTGTACATCAAACTGGTTGAGCATGTCTGTACAGCGTTTGCATTTTTCAGTAAGTCTATACATTGGGACTTCTACCTACGTTTTGAACTGAACTGAGTAAGTCTATACATTCCTCATATCTTTTACCTACGCTCAGTTCAGTAAGTCTGTACACTGGGAACTTTACTGACGTTGCTTTGCCAAAGTCTACACACTGTGAACCTTCAAGTCTGAACAGACTTCACTTGTTCAAGTCTGTACGCTGTCCAGCTCTTTGGGAAGTCGACACATCACTAAGTCTAGACACTCAATTATCCTTCAACCCTATACACTCGATATCACCTGCAAGTCTATACACTCTCATGCTGTTTTCAAGAGTATACACTCTCTCATTTGAAACACTTGCTTAACTACTGTTTCAATGTCTACACATTCGATGCCTTCAAGCATTGTTCTCTTCGAAGTCTATACATCAACGTCTATACATTGAAGTCCATACAGTGAATACTGTTGTGCTTCAAGTCTACACACTGCTCCTCTTAATTACAAGCCTTTACACTCATTCTCCTTCTCACGACCAACTCCATACATCCATTGTCTTGACTGCTGAATGAAGTCTACACATTGAGATCGCATGAACACTTGCAAGTCCATACACTGGGCTCGCTGAAGAACCTCAACTCTATACACTCTCACACTGTGACACACTTGCCTATTTGGCATCCCTGAGTCTATACACTCGAGGGCCTCATACACTTCACAGAAGTCCACACATTTCATCCTTTGTGCTAATGCATTCTTCAGCTAGTCTATACATTGAGGTCGCTTGAAGTCTCACAAGTCTATACACTCCCTCAGTGTACACACTTACTTAATCTGATATCCTAATGTCTATACATTCGTATCTGACTGAACTAACTAATCACAGTTCTTTGTCTCTGCCTGCAGGTGATATAGGTCAATGATTGGGCACGTGAACCGAGGATGATGCCTGGCACGTGATCCGAGAATACTCTGGAAAGGGAGGGAACGAGACTCCCTCGTGTGAAGGCCTAAAACTCAGGTCGAAAGCCATATAAAAGGTGCCTTCTGCGATTAGATGGACTGAACTGGAGAGAAAGCTAACGAGCAGAATTCCTGAGCAGAAGAAGAAAAGAGAGAGAGCCTCCACGTTCCAAAAAGAAGATAGAGAGAAAATATTAGAGAGCAGTCCTGTGAGAGAAAAGTCCGAGTGAGAGAGAAGAGTCTAATTTGCTTCTTCGGAAGCTATATTTGTATTTGATTTTTCTGAAACGATTTGTGTTCATCGTTGGTCTTGTTTACATTTCTATTTTTCCTTTTATTTCTTCATATATCTGATCTCGTGTTGTTACCCTCCGGTGTTTGGAGGAAGGGAGAGTTGCTCCGGTTCCCCTCTGGGCTGCAGAGGTAGAGAGATCTATGATCTCTGGTTTTTGCCAGTGACGGGTTGTCATTAGCAGGTTCCCTCCGGGTTGGAGGAAGGGAGAGGCATCTCCGGTTCTGGTCTTGCTGGAAGCAGGTCTAGGTGTCAAGCTGTGTGGCAGCACATTGTTCGCAGACTGAGTCTGTAGGTTTCTAGCATTGGCTAGTGGAATCCTTACTCTAGTTGGAGTGAGGGGTGGATGTAGATTGTTGACTACAATCGAACCACCTTAAAATCTCGTGTCTCCTCTGTGGTTTGCTGCAATCGTTGATGCTCTCTATCTGCTTGGCAATGTGCTTGTGAGTGGACGGCCTCTTCCAATCGCATCCTATTACTCTGTCTTAGTTTCTCACTGCATTAGCTATTTTGTTTAGCTATATTCGGTAGGGTGATTTTCGAAGTAGTGATTTTCTGCTGAAGTTGTTCAAATCGGGAGTGATCTATTCATCCCCCCCCTTCTATATCACTCTTGCTGCGCTAACATATACGGTTGAAGATCACCCTACTCGGGAAGACACAGACGGCAGCCTCCCCGAAGACATAAGCAACTCGTCAGTTCCCGTCAAGGGTCTGGCATTCCCAACTAATCGGATGGCCAGGATGTTTCAGAAGCAACACATCCCCTCCGATCAGTCTCAAAAGCACAAGGAAGCTTTTTAGAAAATGTGGTATCCCGTAAATCTGGATAAGGAAATGAGACACGTCTCTCAGCACCCGGGGTTGGGCTTCACCCTGGAAGAATATTATCACAGTGGCCGATATGAGGTGGACACCCTCTCCGCCTTCTACCCTGCTGAAGACAGCTCGCTGGGAGCAACCTTGGTTGAATACCCAACGGAAGCTGAACATACTGATCCGGGCCAACCCGGAAATCAAGAAGCGGAGACCGTGATTCCTTGCCGATGTTGGGAGCAGGTCTATCCCGAAGAGGCGGCCATGCAAGCCGAACTTGATATGGCTAGCAGCAGCGAAGCCGAAAGTGTTGAAGAAGCAGGGACCTCCCCCTCTTGTGGAGTCCTTCCAACAACGACCTCCGCACCCCTTGTGCCAATCGGGGAAGCCTTGGCCAGCCCCGACCAGGAGGTGTGTGCTACCGACGATAGGACTGTCACTCCTATTGAAGATGCAACTGCCCCAGAAGGCGAGATCTCCTCCCCTTCTGCTACGAGACTAGGTTGCTGTTCCAACCCAACAACAAGCAGTCGCTAGTCGGTCATGACTACGACCCCATCCGCAAGGATTGAAGCTACTCTCTTACCCTGGGAGACTGCAATGGCAGCGGATTTGCTGAAAGAACAATACGCGCGGCCGCTATCAGATGAAATAGAGGACTTCCGAGAAGCTCTGATGGTGTCAGATGAGGGAGTCGAAGTACTCGACCGTCAAGATGGTATTCCAGACCTAATTGACCTCCAACCGGCACCTCCGGAGATAGAAGACGGAGGCCAAGCCATAGTCGACGAACTGATAGAAATCAACTTGGGAAGTAAGGAAGACCCTAGGCCTACTTTCCTCAGTGCCCAACTGTCCCCAGAGGAACGGGAGCTGTACACCCAGCTGCTGCAAGAATATCGGGATTGCTTCGCCTGGACTTACAAAGAGATGCCAGATCTGAATACTGTAGTTTCACAGCATGAGTTGGCAATTAGCCCTGAAGCCGAGCCGGTGAAGCAACCGCTGCGACGCATGAGACCAGAACTCATCACTCAAATTTATGCTGAAGTCGACAAGCTTATTGACGTGGGATTTGTCGAAGAAAACCAGTACACCACATGGTTGGCAAATATCGTCCCCGTGAAAAAGAAAAATGGACAGATCCGGATATGTGTTGACTTCCGAGATCTAAATAAAGCCTGTCCCAAGGATGACTTTTCGGTGCCAATAACGAAAGTCATGATTGATGCTACAACCGGTCATGAGGCCCTGTCATTCATGGACGGGTCATCCGGTTACAACCAGATTTGGATCGCGGAGCATGACCGGGATCACATTGTCTTCCGAACCCCTAAAAGCATCTATCACTATAAGAGGATGCTGTTCGGACAAAAGAATGCTGGCGTAACTTATCAGCGCGCGATGACCAGAATCTTTGATGAGTTGCTCTACCACAAGGTCGAGTGCTACATAGATGATCTGGTGGTCAAGAATAGAAGAAAACAAGATCATCTGCAAGACCTCCGGATTATCTTTCAGAGGCTGAGGCAGCATGAGCTAAAGATGAACCCTATGAAATGTGCGTTCGGAGTGTCGAGCGGAAAGTTCTTGGGCTTCATTGTCCGATATTGGGGAATCGAGATAGACCCCGCAAAGATCAAAGCAATTCAGGAGCTACCTGCACCAAGAAATCTCTCTGAGCTAAGATCACTACAGGGCCGCTTGGCCTATATCCGGCGGTTCATTTCCAATTTGTCAGGGCGATGTCAGCCTTTCCACAAACTGATGATGAAGGATGTTCCCTTTTATTGGGATGAAGATTGCTAGATAGCCTTTGACAAGTTGAAAGACTATCTGAAGACTCCTCCAATGCTGGGCGCACCGGTGAAAGGACGGTCGTTGATACTACATATAGCAGCCACACATAATTCCTTGGGGGCAATGCTGGCACAGTATAATGAAGAAGGGAAAGAGCAAGCCCTCTATTACCTCAGTCGAAGACTAGTCAGAACTGAGGAGAAGTATACCTAGATTGAGAAAATCTATCTGGCGCTGGTCTTCGTAGTTAAGAAGCTTCGACACTACATGTTGTCGCATGAAATTAGCTTGGAATCCAAAGAGGACCCGCTAAAATACATTATGTCCCAGCCGGCACTCAAAGGTCACCTGGGCAAATGGGCAGTAATCCTTATGGAGTTCGACATCTCCTATGTGCCGCGCAAGGCCGTCAAGGGCCAAGCTATTGCAGACTTCTTCGCTGAGCACCCAATACCCGGGGACTGCCCGCTGGAACCGGAGCTTCCTGAAGATGAAACCCTTGAAGCCGCTCAGGCACAGCCCTCCTTATGGCAGCTATATTTCGATGGCGCTTCCAGAATTGACACCTCTACCACTGGATCAGCCAGGGTCAGGGCAGGAGCAGGCATAGTCCTGAAATCTCCAGAAGGGGAAGTGGTGCACACATCTTGCTCGATAAACAAGCATTGCACAAATAACGAAGCAGAGTATGAAGCCCTGATAATCGGGTTGCAAATTGCTCTATCCATGGAAATTCAGATGCTAGAAGCATTCGGGGACTCCATGCTAGTTATAAAACAACTGGAAGGAGAGTTCGATGTGCGAAAGCAAGAGCTTCTCCCCTACCATCAGCTGGCAACCCGCCTGATGTCAAGATTCTACTTCATCAGCATCAAGCATATCAACCGAGGCCAGAATGCTCAGGCAGATGCCCTCGCTAAGCTGGCCAGTTCTTTGGCGGTCCCGCCAGACGCGAGCCTGAATATAACAGTGATCAACCGCCGGCAAGTCCCCAGTGTAACAGAGGTCTTAGCCGACGAACAAGAGATTGAGGTGGTAGCCGTCGAAGAGGTTCAGCAGCCCGATTGGCGAGAACATCTCCTGCGGTGGTTCCAACACCAGCAGCTCCCAAAAGAAAAAGAACAAAGAATGAAACTCCTGAGGGTCAAAGACTCTTACGAGATGAGGAATGGAACCTTGTTCCGAATAATGGCAGATGCCCGAAGAAAAGTCCTACTGCGTTGCTTGTCCTCAGCAAAAGCGGGGCAAGTGATGCAAGAAATCCATGCAGGGTCAGCTGGAGCGCATCAGGCCGGCCCAAAGATGAAAATTGAGATAAAGAAATTGGGTTACTATTGGCCCACTATGTTTGATGATTGCTGCAAGTTCGCCAGGGCTTGTCAAAAGTGTCAAGAACATGCGAATGTGTCAAGAAGGCCTCCAATGCCACTACATCCTACCTTACCAAGTTGGCCGTTTGCTCAATGGGGCACGGACATGGTAGGGCCACTACTAGCGTTTTCATCAGGGTGCAAATACATCTTAGCAGCTACAGACTACTTCTCCAGATGGGCAGAAGCGGTCGCGTTAAGAGATGTAACGGGGGAACTGGTCGCAAGATTCTTCCGACAAAACATAATATTCCGGTTCGGGATTCCCAGTCAAATTATCTCTGACAATGGCAGCCATTTCAGAAATCAGAAGGTTTACCGGCTAGCCGAGAAATACAAGATTGACTGGAGGACATCGTCCCCCTACAACCCTCAAGCCAATGGACTTGTAGAACCCTTCAACAAGACACTATGCACGTTGTTGGCAAAGACTGTTAAGTCTAATAAAAAGGACTGGGAAGAAAGGATGTACGAGGCGCTCTGGGCCTATCGTACCGTCTATAAAACCCCAACCGGCTGTTCGCCATTCTCCCTCGTGTATGGGTCAGAGGCTGTGGTGCCGATTGAATTAGAAGTTCCTTCGCTGCGAGTCGCCATCCAGCATGGACTAGTCAACGGTGAACAAACCAATGCAGAAAGAAGATTGGAAGAGCTCGCCGAGCTCGAAGGAAAGCGCCTCCGGGCGCAACAAAACATCCAACTCTACCAAGCTCGCATGGCCCGTGCTTGAGATAAGCTGGTCAAAGGTCAAGAATTCAAGAAAGGAGACCTGGTGATGGTCAAGGGAAGAGAAGTGATGGCCTCCAATCCCAAAGGGAAGTTGGTCAAAAATTGGGTCAGACCGTACATCGTCCACCGAGTATATGAGGGAGGTGCTTACATCCTGGTGGACCACAAAGGAGTCATCCAATTCTCCCCACTCAATGGGAAGCATATGAAGCTGTATCATACGGCACAACCCACATTCCCTGAGTGATCGAAATACCTTTCCTTGGTCTAATGGCACTCCGCCCTGACCGAGCTACCGTCACCTTGGTTCAGTGGCCTTCCGCCCTAACCAAGCTACCCTCACCTTGGTTCAGTGGCATTCCGCCCTAACCGAGCTATCGTCACCTTGGTTCAGTGGCATTCCGCCCTAACAGAGCTACCGTTACCTTGGTTCAGTGGCGTTCCATCCTAACCGAGCTACCCTCACCTTGGTTCAGTGGCACTCCGCCCTAACCGAGCTACCTTCACATTGGTCTAATGGCACTCCGCCCTGACCGAGCTACCGTCACCTTGGTTCAGTGGCATTCCGCCCTAACCAAGCTACCCTCACCTTGGGTCAGTGGCATTCCGCCCTAACCGAGCTACCGTCACCTTGGTTCAGTGGCATTCCGCCCTAACCGAGCTACCGTTACCTTGGTTCAGTGGCATTCCGTCCTAACCGAGCTACCCTCACCTTGGTTCAGTGGCACTCCGCCCTGACCGAGCTACCTTCACCTTGGTCTAGTGACACTCCGCCCTGACCGAGCTACCCGCATCTCGGTCCAGTGATGGTCGGCCCCGACCAGACTCGCATAGTGTCTACGATATTGCCATTACGGGCCTTACGCCCGAATCGGCAAAAATCTACCCCTTTGCATCAGCATTGCCTTCTTGCTGACGAATAAACTCTTTTTCTCGGCGCAAGACTTCATGTCCTAGCTGACCTTTATACAGCATTGCCATTGCAGGCCTTACGCCCGAATCAGCACAAATCTACCCCTTTGCGTCAGCATTGCCTTCTTACTGACGAATAAACTCTTTTCTAGGCGCAAGACTTCATGTCCTAGCCAACCTTTATATAGCATTGCCATTGCGGGCCTTACGCCCGAATCGGCACAAATCTACCTCTTTGCGTCAGCATTGCCTTCTTGCTGACGAATAAACTATTTTCTCGGCGCAAGACTTCATGTCCTAGCCGACCTTTATACAGCATTGCCATTGCGGGTCTTACTCCCGAATCGGCACAAATCTACCCCTTTGCGTCAGCATTACCTTCTTGCTGACGAATGAACCCGTTTTTCGACACAAGACTTCATGTCCTAGTCGACCTTTATACAACGTTGCCATTGCGGGCCTTACGCTCGGATTGGCGCAAATCTAGCCTTTGCGTCAGCATTACCTTCGTGCTAACGAGTAAACCCTCTTTCTCGGCTCAAGACTTCGTGTCCTAGCCGGCTCTCTCAACATCCTTCTGTTACGTGAGCAAAAAGAAAAAAGATAGGGTTAAAAATAGAGATACCCCGTCGGTCTTGTTCCTAAATCGGGACAAGGGCAAAAATGGCTATAACCCGGCTATAGCGAAAACCCGAAAGGGCGTTACAGGCAAAATCGGGTACCCCGCCACGTGAAAATCCAAAAGGGCGCGTGGGCAAAAGCAAGAGGGGGCTGGCCTCGGCGAAAACCCGAAAGGGCGCTAAGGTCAGTAAAGTGGTAATAAAAAAAGAAGAAGAAGTTCCTCTTTATTCTCCTCCTAACGAGACTCCCAAAGGATGATCATCAAGAGTCCCATCGGAGATCTCCTAACAAACCTATGTTTGACCCTCGTCATCATCAGCAAGATCGGTCGATCTCTACCCTTAACTTGGACCTTCCGTCCCTGTTAATGAATCTATCCTTGCTTCGACGTGTGACCCATGCCGATGAATAAACCTATGTTCGACCCTCATCATCATCGGCGAGATCGATCGATCTCTACCCGTAACTTGGACCTTCCATCCCTGTTAATGAGTCTATCCTTGCTTTGACATGTGACCGATGCCGATGAATAAACCTATGTTCGACCCTCGTCATCATCGGCGAGATCGGTCGATCTCTACCCTTAACTTGGACCTTTTGTCCCTGTTAATGAGTCTATCCTTGCTTCGACATGTGACCCATGCCGATGAATAAACCTATGTTCGACCCTCGTCATCATCAGCGAGATCGGTCGATCTCTACCCTTAACTTGGACCTTCCATCCCTGTTAATGAATCTATCCTTACTTCGACATGTGACCCATGCCGATAAATAAACCTATGTTCGACCCTCGTCATCATCGGTGGGATCGGTCAGCCTCCATTCCTTAACCTGGACCTTCCGTCCCTGTTAAAGAACTTTACACTTTACTTCGGCATTTAACCAATGTCGACGAATTAAACCAGGAGCCGACCCCTGTCATCATCGACAAGGCCGATTGGCATGCTAGCGGGCAGGCTCTCCTGTGTCCCGGCTTCTTCCTAAAAAAAAAAGAAGAGAAAAAAAGATGGGGTTAAAAATAGAGATACCCCGTCGGCCTTGTTCCTACATTAGGGCAGGGGCAAAAATGGCCATAACCAGGCTGTAGCGAAAACTCGAAAGGGCGTTACAGGTAAAATCGGGTATCCCGCCACGTGAAAACCCGAAAGGGCACGTGGGCATAAGCAAGAGGGGGCTGGCTTCGGCGAAAACCCGAAAGGGTGCTTAAGTCAGTAATGTGATAAAAAAAGTGCGAAAAAATGAATGATGAGATGATGATGTAGTAGCGAGGTTAGCCTCGTTCACCATTCCACTTCCTGCTACCCCATTTCGACCCTTGTTACCATCAACAAGATCGGTCGCTACCCTTTTCGGCCCTTGTCACCATCGGCAAGACCGGCCATCTTTTCAGCCCTTGTCACCATCGACAAGATCGGTCGCTACCCTTTTCGGCCCTTGTCACCATCGGCAAGACCAGCCATCTTTTAGACCCTTGTCACCATCGACAAGATCGGTCGCTACCCTTTTCGGCCCTTGTCACCATCGGCAAGACCGGCCATCTTTTCGACCCTTGTCACCATCGGTAAGATCGGTCGCTACCCTTTTCGGTCCTTGTCACCATCGGCAAGACCGGCCATCTTTTTGACCCTTCTCACCATCGGCAAGATCGGTCGCTACCCTTTTCGACCCTTGTCACCATCGGCAAGACCGGCCATCTTTTCGACCCTTGTCACCATCGGCAGGATCGGTCGCTACCTCTTTCGACCCTTGTCACCATCGACAAGATCGGTCGCTACCCTTTCCGACCCTTGTCACCATCGGCAAGATCGGTAGCTACCTCTTCCGACCCTTGTCACCATCGGCAAGATCGGTCGCTACCTTTTCAGCCCTTGTCACCATCGACAAGACCGTCTACCATTCCGACCCTTGTCACCATCGGCAAGATCGGTCGCTACCTCTTCCGACCCTTGTCACCATCGGCAAGATCGGTCGCTACCTCTTCCGACCCTTGTCACCATCAGCAAGATCGGTCGCTACCTTTTTTAGTTTCTGTCATCATCGGCAAGACCGTCTACCACTTTGTCCCTTGCCACCATCGGCAAGATCGGTCGCTACCCATTTCGACCCTTGTCACCATCGGCAAGATTGGTCGCTACCCCTTTCGGCCCTTGTCACCATCGGCAAGATCGGTCGCTACCTTTTTCGGTTTCTATCATCATCGGCAAGACCGTCTACCACTCCGACCCTTGCCACCATCGGCAAGATCGGTCGATACCTTTTTAACCCTTGTCACCATCGGCAAGATCAGTCGCTACCCCTTTCGGCCCTTGTCACCATCGGCAAGATCGGTCGCTATCTTTTTCAGTTTCTATCATCATCGGCAAGACTGTCTACAACTCTGACCCTTGCCACCATCGGCAAGATCGGTCGCTACTCTTTTCGACCCTTGTCACCATCGGCAAGATTGGTCACTACGTTTTTCGGTCATTGTCACCGTCGGCAAGATCGGTCTCTACCTTTTTCGGCCCTTCTCACCATCGGCAAGACCGTTTACCATTCCGACCCTTGTCACCATCGGCAAGATCGGTCGCTACCCCTTTCGGCCTTTGTCACCATCGGCAAGATCGGTCGCTACCTTTTTCGGTTTCTGTCATCATCGGCAAGACCGTCTACCACTCCGACCCTTGCCACCATCGGCAAGATCGGTCGCTACTCTTTTCGACCCTTGTCACCATCGGTAAGATCGGTCGCTACCTTTTTCGGTCCTTGTCACCATCGGTAAGACCATCTACCCTTCCGACCCTTGTCACCATCGGCAAGATCGGTCGCTACCTTTTTCGGCCCTTGTCACCATCGGCAAGACCGTCTACCATTCCGACTCTTGTCACCATCGGCAATATCGGTTGCTACCTCTTCCGACCCTTGTCACCATCGACAAGATCGGTCGCTACCTTTTTCGGCCCTTGTCACCATCGGCAAGACCGTCTACCATTCCGACCCTTGTCACCATCGGCAAGATCGGTCGCTACCTCTTCCGACCCTTGTCACCATCGGCAAGATCGGTCGCTACCCCTTTCGGCCCTTGTCACCATCGGCAAGATCGGTCGCTACCTTTTTCGATTTCTATCATCATCGGCAAGACCGTCTACCACTCTGACCCTTGCCACCATCGGCAAGATCGGTCGCTACCCCTTTCGGCCCTTGTCACCATCGGCAAGATCGGTCACTTTCTTTTTCGGTTTCTGTCATCATCGGTAAGACCGTCCACCACTTCGGCCCTTGCCACCATCGGCAAGATCGGTCGCTACCCATTTCGACCCTTGTCACCATCGGCAAGATCGGTCACTACCCCTTTCGGCCCTTGTCACCATCGGTAAGATCGATCGCTAGCTTTTTCAGTTTCTGTCATCATCGGCAAGACCATCTACCACTTCGACCCTTGCCACCATCGGCAAGATCGGTCGATATCTTTTTAACCCTTGTCACCATCGGCAAGATCGATCGCTACCTTTCTTGGTATCTGTCATCATCGGCAAGACCGTCTACCACTCCGACCCTTGCCACCATCGGCAAGATCGCTCGCTACCTTTTTCAGTCCCCGTCAGCACCAACGAATCCGGCTGACAAGCCGTCTATCCTTATTTCCTAAGCCCTGAAGGGGCCTCTATACCCTTTTGGTCCTTCAAACTCTTGGCCTGCACTAGCCGTTGCCTGGTCCCGAGGGTGGTCACGGCGCGGTGGAGCGAACACCTCACCCCTTTGCTGAAGGCGTGAGCGCTCTCCTGCCCTAGTGACTCACACACTCGGACTAGAATTAACTAGCGAATGGAAAGGGGAAAGAAAAAAATAATGAAAGGATGGAGTCTTCATTTAAACAGCAAGATGGAGATTTTTCATTCCTATGAAATAAAAAGGTACATGTTACGCGGGGCATTCCCCGGAATACATGAAGTCCATTAAAAGGGGGCAAATAGAAAAAAGACTATGGCAGAGGGCGTCGGAAGATGTCCTCCAACTCTGGAATGTTCAAGGAAGGATGGCGGGTTAGTTCTTGCAGTCTGAACTCAGTGGCCTCCAGCTGAGATAGTTTCTCCCCGAGGGAAGCAGCTTGTCCCTCGGCCATCTCTGCCTCTTCCATCCTCTGGACTTCCAGGCGCTCTACTTCTTGAAGCTCAGCCTCTGCCCTTGAAAGTTTGGCCTGTAGCTCTGCTATCCGGGCCGTGAGGAAGCTTCGGCGCTGCAAAGAGGCATTGGCATCATTCCTCATCCTCGCCGTAGTCCCTTCCAAAGAGATAAGAGCTGCTCGACATTCAGCTCGCTCCAATGTTATGGCCGCCAGTTGGTCAGCTGCCTCCCGGCCTATGAATTCCCTTCTGTTCACATATTTCAGAAGCAAAACCACCCGTGGAGTCCAGTCATCCTTGGGGCAACCAAAATCCAACAGCGAGTGGGATAAGTGCTCTATCAAGCCCCTCAGCTGAACATAAGTCAAATCTCTGCTGGCCGTTATGGTCTGCTGAAGGGTCCCTAAGAACTGCCACACAAGGTCACTCGATGACTGGAGACCGAGCACCGATGTCTCCGGTAGTTCGAACTCCACCCTACTATCCACAGTGGCCCAGATATCGTCTCCCGTCCCAGAAGATGACGACGGCATGATCTACAGCGCACTGGTGTGGGGAACAACCGCGGTGGCCGATATGGTAGCTGGAGTCTCAATGATGACGACTTCCCTGCCAGCCCCTTGGGATGAAGCTGCAACAGGAACATCAAGAGCCAAGGACATCTGTTCCTCGCCTCCAACTCGACTGACCCCCATGTGGCTAGTTTCAGTAGTGAGAGCCAAGGCCACAGTAGTCCCGGCTTCCTCTTCGATGATCTCTCCCGCATCTACCTCGGAGGGGCCATCTTTCTCTGAAGCCGACTGTTGTGCGACTTCCAATGGCTGAGAGTCCTCAACTGCTACCAACTCATCAACCCTCACAAGTGCTCCGGGTCCTGCTGGAGCCGCTGCCGCTACATAGTCCTTGGGATATCGTAGTGTGATAGGTCGCAAGACGGGCGGGAAAGTTGCGTGACCCGCGCCAAGGGCCGGGAGGGGTATCTGCACCGTCATGGTTGACAGCACCACCTCAGTCTGCACCAGAAATATGTACATCAGAAATCTAAAAAGAAAAGAAAGGAAGGGCAGCAAGCACCGACCACGGGAGGATCCTCACCTCAGCCAGTACTAGGCTCAAATCTCCAAGGGCAACCTCTGCGGCCCCAGCCCCTTCGCTCACAAGTGAGCTGGACGGCCCAGGACCACTCCATGACAACCGGGGCAGGCTGAAAGTCAGGTGATCACTTTCATAGGCCGAAGATGCCCCGGCATCCTCAGTCTCTGTGTCGACATCTGGGAACTCCTCATCACTAGAGCCGCCACCATAATCGACCTGCTCAGAGGAAGAGGATTCCTCTGCTCTTTCGGGACGCTCCACCATCGGAGCAGGAACCTCGCCAGGAGGAGCATCACCCGCAGCAGGGACTTCCTCCGTGCACTCCACACCAGGGGTAATAACTGACGGGATCTCAAGGGCAAGCTCGCCCTACTCTCGGGCAATCGCTTCCTCTGCGCCCTCTACGCCCGGGAGTAATGACGGTTGCATATCAACTGAAGTTTACAGCAAGGAATAGTTAAGCCGACTGAAGGCATGAAGACTCGCGGTGGCATCGCGACTAAACTACAAATTACCTTCCATCTCCTGCCTAGGCGTTGGATAAGGTAGATCTCTCTCTACGGGAGCAGCAAGGATTTCCTCTGTTGTGTAGTGGACAGCGGATCTAGAGGGGAGGGGTGAATAGATCTACCCCTCTTTTCGCAATGCAACCCTCTATATAGCTAGATAATGATAATAGCAGCGGAATATAACTAGCTAAACGAAGAACACAGTGATTTGCTTAACAAGATGATTATGCAATATAGATATTGAACCTAAGCATGCATCTAACACAAAGCAATCGCACAAGCAAACCACAACACATGAGATTTTAAGGTGGTTTGGACTGAATCTCCAGTCCTAGTCCACCCCTCACCAAATCCGGTGAGGCTCCACTAGTGCCACGCACTGAACCGCAAATCGGAAAGACCATCGATTGCCTTCCTACTAACCGCCGGTAGGGACATCAACACCGCAGATCGGACAGCTTCCGATTGCCTTCCTACTAACCACCGGTAGGGACGATCTTCAGTTCCAAATGTTTGAATGAAATGGAAAAGAACAAGATATGAAATATGTTCAAAGAGAAAAGATCTTGTCTGAGTTTGCTGGAGCTTGAATCTGATGATTCACTTGGCTTGGAGTTGATATCCTCTTGAAGTAGCTTGAATCACTTGGAGATATGATGAAGAGCTTCTTCCCGGAGTACTGTTCACAGCTACAGTAACTCGAACTCCTTTCCCTTGAACACACCCTTGCAGCTTCTATGGATCACCTTGAGATGAGGAAGAGGAAGATGATTGCAGATTTTTCTTCACTTGGCTTGAAGTTGATTTCCTCTTGAAGTAGCTTCAATCACTTGAAGATTTGATGAAGAACTTCTTCCCGGAGTAGCTTGATTTCCTTCTTGAAACACCCTCCTTATGGCTTCCTTTGATCACCCTTTTTATCCTTGAGTGCTTCTAGCTTTGGTGGAGGTTGCTTGCTTCAGATCTCACCTTGAAACACCTTGGATGGATGAAGAACTCCAGCCCGAAGTACTGTTCACGGAGGTGCTACAGTACCTCAAAAATGGCCTCCCTTGATCTTTCTTGAAGCCTTGAAGCATTGGGGTTTCCAACCCTCTTGTATTGATTTTATAGACCTTGAATGGTCTATAGACAAGCCTCAGACTAGATCCACAATTTGTGCGTGTTTAGGTGACTTTTGGATTAAACAAATCCATGTTGAATGGCCCTTTTCGAAGTTGGAAACAAAGTCAACATTGAAGGCTCGGGGCTAGCGGTCGACCTGCAGCTCCTGGCGGTCGACCGCTACTGTAAAACTTGCATTCGGGTGATCCCTAGGAATTCCGATCGACCGCTACTGGCTGGCGGTCGACCGCCAGCTGAAAGACTATAGACTGGCGGATGCTGACTGGGGCGGTCGACCGCCCCTGTGCTGGCGGTCGACCGCCAGCTGGGCAGAACCCAGATTTTCCCAGGTTGGTCCGTTATCTATCTTATCTCCGCCGCTTAAGTCCTTTAGCAGCCCGTGCATGTTTGTGGCATCGCCCTTGACAGTCTTGAAGATTTTATTATTGAGTCTTCAATCAAATTTTTGTTCCGGGGGCTTCGCCCCCGGAAACCCCCGCAAGAGGCGCTGCCCCCTTGACCCCCGCGACCTGACCGCACAGGTCGATTCGCGTGCGAGGTCGCAACATTGAGCTTTCACTTGTCCATTCATTTGCATATATGTCATGAACACAACGTCACATATGTCAGTCACATGAGAGTGAAAAATATCAATGACTAATAGTGTTTAGCCATTATCAAAACCAAGAATACCACATGACTCATATGACCATAGAATGATGTCGAATGACCCAGGTGACCATAGAATGACTCAAATGACCTCAGGGGCACAACATCCTCTGCCCCCTCCCTAGCCACGGCGCCTACCGTCGCCTCCAGCCCGACGACCGCAGTGACTGTGTCGCAACTGTCAGCATGGATTAGCCAAGACAGTCAAAGTAAGTCAATGAATTCTGGAGAGATGAAGAGCCTACCTTCAGCTTCTGGCCTTTGCGTGCGGGAAGCCTCGAACTCTTTGAAGGATACAACCGGAGGAAGAACGGTTGCTGATTCCTTTTCTGTGGCTTTCCTTCGGCGCGCCCGTGTCACTCGGGTCACCGCTGCTTTGGCCTTCCTGACGGCCTCCCTCAGCTGGGATCGGGTCCGCTTTCTCGAATCGCCAGGAGGCAGTGGCGTCGTGGTCGGGGCCAGCTCGAGAACCTCGAAGTATGCTGGCTTCTGGGCTTTTATTATCAGCTCCCTAAAGTGCCGGGTCTCCTCCAAAGTTGGTCGGACTGCATATGCACGAAGGTGAGAATAATACACTACAATGAAGAAAGGAGGCTGGCCGAAGGGCCTAAACGAGGGAATGGAACATACTTGCTGGCCCCGTGTAGAAGGGGAAGAGAGGCCAATAATATAGTGAGGGCACTTTGTCTCTCGAAGCTGCCTCGCGAATAAGCCAACATAAATCTCCTATCTTTTCACTCGGCTCGGCCAGCAGCGCCAGGTCCTCATGGCCACGAGAAGACAGGTGATATTATAAGCTTAGGTGGTCCATCCCCCACCTGTCGGCATATTTGAATGAGATATAAAGGGGCCGGTCCAGAATGGCTTCGCTGGGACCACCCACTGAAAGACCATGTAAGCGAAGGAGTGCAAATAGCCATGGGGTGTTGTCATATAAAGCATCCCGCCTGTCTTTCCTATGGATGAAAGTCTGATAGGGGTACAACCTGTCTACCTCGGGACGCCAGTCGGCCACAACCGAGATGGGTTCCTCCACCGGCAGAGGGAGTTGCTGAAGGACCACTCTCTCGCTGCTCACCCGGCATAAACCCTGAAGTGTCTTCACATAGTCATCCTTTCTGATTGTGGGCAGCTTTGGGTCTACTTTTGTCCTGCGACTTTTCACGGCCTTTCGGGCCTCCAGATAGGCCCTCACTTCCGTATTCGTCCAGGATTTCAACTTCTTCAAATAGGAGCGCTCAATATCAAAGGCTGGCTCTGGCTGGGAGTCCAGAAACCTAAGCTCTGCTACGGCCCAACACTCTCGTCGGGAGCTCCTATAGAACCCCGTCCGCGCGTTCCACCACTTGATATACTCAGGAGTGACGCGGGGGAAACGGGCAGGGGTTGGCACCCTGAAAGAAACATCTTCCCGGCGGTGGAAGAAGTCCCACCATATCCGGGCATCATCATTTGAAATTTGCCTGGCCCTGTGCCTGTTAGGCAATGCAAATTGTGAAGAAGAATGTGGAATGTGCTAGTCGTAGCCAAAGTTCCGACTGAAGCGGAACAGATAATACGGCTCCAACCACAAAATGCCGCTCTTGCGGAATACAAGGACACTCGGCCTAATAGCCAGCGCCCAGTCAACCAACTCCGGCTCAAGAATGGGACTGGTACACTTGGCCCCGGAAATCGGATGGATATACTCCTCGGTCTCAAAAAGCTTGCACTGCCTCGTCCTGTTCACCAGCAGGCTGGAATGGGCAGCTAAGCTCCAAAAGTAAAGAACCCCGGGCAAATCCGTGGGAATACGGGTCAGCTTGCCTCGAATGGCAAAGAGCTGCTCCGCTAGTGAGGATGGCTCAGCACTCGCAAATTCTATCATCCGCGGAACAAGAGGAACCGATTGTAACGCCCGAGGAGCCGCCTCCGGGAACAAGGTACAAACCCAGGCATTGAAAAAGTGTAGCGGACCAATCGTCTACAGATTCCTGGGGAGACGTGTCTTGTGCAGGTCTCCCAACATCTTGAAAATAAGACACAGAGCCACCTGGCAAAGGGATAGCTTAGTACCCCAAGCCATGAGACAGGCAGGATAAATGGCCTCTGCCCTAATCACGCTCTCGTCACCTTGCGGGAGAGCGAAAGAACAGATCCAGTAAACCAGGTATGCCACACAATGGGTGACTGCGTCGACACCAGTAGGGTTTGGGTCCTCCCTCTTCCCTCCTCTTGAAGATGATGATGATGCCTCCTAGCGTCGGACTCTCTTCTTCCGCGTCGGAGCCATTGGCGCTATCGGGGGAAAGTCTTCATACTTCTTCTTCCTACTGAAGAAATATTGGAGCCAGGTGCCCATCCGCACCCTCCGCTTCTCGCCCGGCTTCCGAGCTTCCCTCGTGTCGTGCTACGAATGATAGAGGGTGCGGTACGCCTTCATCTGATAGCGATAAGCGTAACCCGTCAGATATCGACCCTCACCATTGGTCTGATCCTTCAGCCAGTCAGGCTAGCATACTTCCTCATACGGCTCTCCGTCGATGGGTAGACCACTAAGCTGTGAGAGGCTCCATAGATCCAGAGAAGTTTCTCCTTCCGAAGTATAAAAAGTGTTCTACTCGGGGCAAAATACTTTGATCATGCCACAGCATAAGCCTCGGGAGATGGGGTATCAGTATCTCGAGGCGTACACGATGGGATAGATGCCAGCCCTGGTCAGGATGGGAGCGTAATGATGCAGCACATAATCTGTGAACTCCACTGCTCCAGGTCTGAATGCGTGAGCATCGGTGGCCCTCAGCTCTGTAAACCACCCCGCAGATATCTGGTTCTTAAAGCGGACCGCTAGGTAGTCCAGCAGAAATGATTCTTCTCTGTACCGCCATTTCAACGGGGCAAGAAACAAGCCAAAGATCGGCTTCTACCGGTCCACCCTGCCTGCGGAATCATTCCATCGAGCGGGTACGAATTCAGGGGCCCTGGTCAGCAGCCCATCTTCTGGAGCCAGATCTTGCAGTCCCAGCACGACGCTCTATTTCCCGACTTCTCCGGGAAGATAAATTGGCCTTCCTCGCACCACACAGTTCGAGAGACTATCCCTCTCCACTAACAAGGCCTGCTCAGCTTTGCGAACGAGGAACAGGTCTCTCTTCCCCTGAAGGTTGAAGCACCGGAGGAAGGACATCAGATGTTTGTCCTTGGGGTGATCCCGCCTGACAATGCCTTCTCGGTCATAGTGAAAAGAATCGCCTCCAAGGATGAGGAGACGGCCAGTGTCCACGGTATCGGTCTCCGAATCCGAGGACTCCGCAACTACAGCCAGTTGGTCGTGCCCCCGATCAAGGGAATGAACATTCTCCCATGTCACCATGGCATGGGAGGTAGAAGAAGAAGAACCATATGCCATGTTGGCTGCAAAGAACCCCATCAAACAATAAACAAAGCCAGAAAATAGTTGATCAAGACAAATTTCTGATAAAATTTCGACAGAACCTCCCCAGCACGGGAGATTGCCAAAGAGAAGCGGGAACACGTCCACTAAGGGAACGGCACCTAAAAGCAGCCATCGGCATTACACCGACGCCAAATGGAACACCCGGGGAAATAGCTCCGAGGGCAAGCCCTACTAGGAGCCTCCCGGGCCCCAAAGAATGGGTTTAAAAACCCAAATAAACAACACTCACTCACCCGCATGGAGGGGACAACCCCGGTCGCTCCCAACTCACTCAGCGTCGAAGGTGGAGAGGGGAAGAGCAGGAAGAGAGAGAAAACCACTGTGCAAATGAGGAAGAATGAAGAAAAAACCAAAGGGAAAAAATATATAGGGAAGCCTCCCCTTCGGTTAATCTGGCGCGCTATTTAGCGTGCCGATTTAACATCCTTCAATAAAAAGGCGTGCCAAAATTGGCCGCGCCGGGTTAACGGTCGAAGGTTCGGGGCCGCGCCGTATTAAAATACGCAAAGCCCCAGGGCGCGCCGTATTAGAAACGTAAAGGACCAGGGGCGCGCCGGATTAACCCGCGCCGTATTAACATTCAAATGGCGCCGGATTAACATCCGTGCCGGATCAAGGGCCGTCCCAAGCTTCTATCAACAAAAGAGAAGATCATTCCGAGCGAAGCTCATCCATCGACCTTGCTGCACTCGTGCCTCGCTCGCAACACCCACGGCTGGGGGGCATTTGTTGGCACTCAAAATATCACGTGCGGCGGCCAAGCCTCGAAGACGAATGACACGGCCCACTGAAGCACAGAAGCTGATAAATATCAACATATTGAAGACTTCTCAAGCTGCCAGAGCTTCGAGTCACCCTGTATGAGCACAGGGACTTCACCTCAGGAGAACCGAGATGAACTCACAACCAACCGATAGTGCGACCAAGCCTGCCCAATGAACCGGCATCGACTCCGTCGTGCCGCATACATGATGCGCTCGACAGTCGTCGTTTAAAAATGCTGTGGCACACAAATTTCAAATTTTATAACCGCACTCACTCACTCGAATGATTTTTAAAAATACGAGTACAGTGGTGAATACGGGTCGATCCCACGGGGAGAGAAGTTTGATTTTACTTCAAGTTGGAAATACCCTTATGTTTGGAAAATCAAATTTTGTTTGTGGAGTGCGATTATCACTAAACAAATTGAAATTGCAACTTTAAATGACAAGAGATAAGTAAAGGAAATTTAGCTAATTGATTGAAGAATGTCGTCGTTTCCACGCCGAGCCTTTGATAAAGATCGCTCCGCCTTGGAAGTCGACGCCATGAGATGATTTGAAGAAGACTTACCGCTTTGGGTATGTGTGATGAAACCGTGAAGAAAAGGTTTGGATTGAAATTGAAACAAAACACAAGTGGAAACACAAGTGGCAATTACAACAAAAATCTATTGAAATAGAGGTTTGGAAGGCAAAGAATAATTTGAAATCTAGAAGGAATTAGACAAAGTGAACTAAATGAAAGTTGTAGAGAATAAAAAGATGAAGAACTTTTATGAAGAACACAGAAACATAAAATGAAAGGAAGACAATGAAAAACTTGAAAAACTATGACCTATTGGTTCGGATGAACAGTAACAGAGCAAAAATCAGAACGTTGAAAAATTAATTCTAACACACAAAATAAGCAGAATGTGGAGAAGTGATAGAAGAACAAAACTTAGATCTACAAGTAAGGAACAACTTTGATGAAGAACTCAGATTGAAAAGAGGTCTCGAAAGGCTTCAAAATATAAGAATACTAGAAGGTCTCACCACGGATGAACAGTAAACATACAAAACAGCACTTAAGAAATTGGACAAGAACTCTATAAATGAGGAAGAATTTGAAGAAATGCTAAACAGAGAAGTTGAAGAAAACTTACAAAGGAACAACTTTTATGAAGAACTAAAATTTAAATGAAGATCATAACAATGAGAAATAAGGCTAAGAAAAGACTGAATTCCAAAATAAAACTTGTATTGAAATAACTTCAACTTACAACTTTGACTTCAAAAGCTTGTAAAACACAACTCCAACAATCAACAACTTCAGAAATACAAAGAACAAACTTACATTACAAATGCCCCATAGCTAGCTCTATCTCTAACTCAACCTTCACAACTTAACTTTCTTACAATGGCCAATAGACCCCCTTTTATAGGGATCACAACACTCCCTTTCTCTTTATGTGAACATAATTGATGCTCTATTGGATCCAAAATGTTAGGCTGGATGTGCTGCACACTTTGCCATTTTTTTCTGATTTTTTTGGATTTTTCTGGCATTTTTTGGCCTTCTTTTCCTTCTCTTTCTCTCTTTCTCTCTCATTTCTATCTCTGCCGGCACAACGCGCCGTCCAGCCGACCGGGTAGGCGGCCTGCCCGTGGGCCCACCGTGCGCTCGCCTCCATCCGCCGTCGCCGCGTGTCGCACGCGGCGCACGCGCGCCCGCGTGTCGCCTGGCCGCCGAACCCCGCCGAACCGCGTGTCGCACGCGGGCGCGTACGCCCGCGCCTCCCCTTCGCGTCGCTCTGCGCCAGCCACGACCCCCGCCCTCCCCTTTCGCCCGCCCTCGCCTCGTCGCCCATGCCATTGGCGCGGGCGACGAAGGCGGGAAGGGGGGGGGGGTTTTAAACCTTTATTTTATTTTATTTTATTATATATATATAATATATATATATATATCTATATATATATATATCTAGTATATATATCGTTAGAAAATTCTAAAAAATATCAAATAATTTTATTATTTTTTTTCTTTTTGAACAACTTCCTGGGCTTTTGGCCCATTTTCACATATAACTTTATTTTTTTTATTTTCTTTTTCTTGAGCTTTTCTCGTATTGCGTGCCTACATAAATACATAAAAATCATTATTAAAACTATTTAATTTCCAAAAATTAAACATTTGATTCTAAATCAACAGTATATGTGAGAAGTGTATATTTATTATTCTTTAAGCTCATAAAAATGTGTATAATGATGAATTAAGATATAAAAATACACACTTATCACACCCCCCAACTTACTCATTGCTAGTCCCTTAGCAATGCAATTAATGAAAAATTTCAGGATCAACAAGAGGTTAAAGTATCCAGACCTCATTTCCAGATCATCTTTCATAGAGTTAACTAAAGAGCAGGAATCTGGATTAATTACCACAGACTAGCCTTATGTCAGAAATTCAGGTACATGATCAAGAATTCTAATTAAAATTCAGTAGCACGTGTGCATGTGTAATACTAAATTCACAGTAGAGACAATTACGTCCTCCAGTTGCTATTCCGAACAAATGTCTTTCAATTCTGCACTTCTTAATCAGAGCATTCAGCATACTAGCTTTTTTTTTTTTTGTCTGCCTTATTGCTATGTCCCTTTTGGGATCTATATATATATTTCTTTCTTTTTTTTCTACTTTTTTTTACTTTACACACATGATGCTGCACTATCCTTCACTGTTTTACACGAACCTCAACACGTCTTAGGTGAAGTAGGCCCGGTTACACAGATCAAAGTTCCCTTTTCCTTTTGATGCGAACCTCAGCACGTCTTAGGTGAAGTAGGCCCTGTTACTCAGAATCGGAGCATTTTTCATGGTATTTTTTTTCTCATAATTTTGTCACTTGTGCATTTGCACTAATTTTTGGTAAATAGCATGGCAGAAAGCTTATAAAAAATCTCTTCCTTAAGAAGTGCTGAATATTAGACAACATATTCAAAATAGCAGAAGGCTTGTCCTACGTGTTTCATTAGCGTGTAACGTGATTGTATTTTTCTAAAGTGCACATGAACTTTAAAGAGATTCTTAAATCAGTTTTCCAAAGCTAGATTAATAAATTGTCCATCATCCTTTTCCCTAGTCGTTTCTATTCCAGAATTACTTTTCATGAGACATGAATCAGAAACATCAACTCGGGGAAAACTATTGTTTAGCGTGACAATACAAAAGTACAAAATAGTAAAATAAATTTTTTTTTATTTGATCTCCCCCCCCAACTTAAATGACATTGTCCTCAATGGCATAAGCATGAGAAAGATCAGAGAACAATTAAACAGGTAATAAGGGTGGGATGGAAGGATACAACCTGATGGTCGGGGTGAAAGTGACGAGGGCGTCGGTGCAGTTTGGCCTGACACTGAAAAATAGACACACTAAAACAAGAAATCAAATCACAAATTCTGGGGTTGCATCCCAAAAACCATTTATTAGCACATCAAACTATGAAAACGTTGGGCTGCCTCCCAAAAAGCGCTAAGTTTACCGTCTTCAGCCAGACGCACTGTAGCTCAACAACCAACAAGTTGATTTTAAAATGAGCCACCAAAGAATTTTATCCTTGCCAAAAGTGTCTTTTTCATGCCCTGAAGAAAACGAATGTGACTGGTGAGCGCAAGGGCAAAGCATGTATCGAGGTGGAGGCATCACAAAAGGACCACCCCAATCAGAGAATAGAGGAGGAACATTGTGAAAAATCATGTCATCAATTATGAAATGTTCCTCCTTAGAGGCTATGGGATCATAATGTAGAGCAAGAGTAGACCAGTCGGTTGGAAGATCTTCAAAAGAATCACCGTGGTCAAGAATTGACATAAACTCTACCCTCTCCTCTAGATTGAAAGTATCATGCGGTACATTCAAATCATTCAATTCCTCATTTACCCCATCTTCATTATTCAAATATATATGCAATTCTTGTTCGACCTTCACTTCTTCTTCCTTTCCATCGTCAAAGGGAATTTCCTCAAATGCAGGGGAAGACATGTGATTAAAGATCTGCGGTGCAGTATACTCTTCCTCTCCCCCTAATTCAAGATCATCCACATTTCTAGCATTTTCCTCAAGATAATCAAGCATAAGCTCCTCAGCTTCATTCATCAGTTCATCACTTTCATCTATTTCATCTCCACTAAATTCCACAATCCCCTCAAATACTTTAGAGTGCTCATTTGAATTTTGCTGAGAAGACCTCTCTATAATCCCTTTATCTTCTAAATTAAGAGTGCTAGGAGTGTTATGCTCTCGGGGACTCATAGATTGATCGTAGTCAGTGTGAAGGACTTGATGAGGATTGGGTTCAGAGTAATCAAAGAATTGATTTCCCTCCATGATTTTGACTTCCTCAGTAAGCCTATTGATTTGCTGTTGGAGGGATTGACTGTGGGGAAGTAACTGAATGAATTGATCATCAGAGGTATTAGCGGAGGGTGGAAGAGATGAATAGTGAGGAGGGGAATGATTTGTATGTTGGGCTAGGTCATAATAGTCATCAGAGGTTTTGGCCCAAATATGATTTTCATTATTCCCTTCTTCTCCCCCCAACTTAAACTTCTCATTATTTTCCTTGGCCATCACAACTTGAGTTGCATTAGCTACCCCCCAATTTTCCTGATATGGCTGCTCCCGATTATCCTCAGTATCAAAAATTATTTGAGAGTTGGTGAAGTGAGGATTGATGGATGGTTCATTCAAGCTGATATTATGATCATAATCAAGAAATTGATTTTCAAGGTTTTTCGTGGTGAGGCTAGCATGTAGGTCCATTGCTAGCTCTCTATCACGTTGATCAATTTGGGCTTGAATGATTTGACTTTGAGCATTAAGGGATTGCTGATTGGCCAAGATAAGTTGAGTCAGTTGATTGAAGTTGTCCTCGAAATCAGACTTTGGAGGAGCTGGATATGTTGGATGGCACTCAAACTGGGATGAGTAATAATCAGAATAGAAATCAGTCTGGTACTGAGGTGGGGGAGAGTAGATGGGTTGACCTTGAGAATGGGCTCGATTATAAGGATCATTAGAATATGAAGCCCAATCTGCAAAGTGTGGGTTTGAAGGACTTTGAATGGGGTCTTGAGAGGATGCCCAAGAGGATGATTGTTGGTTTTCCCACCTAGGATATGGATTTGTGTGAGAGAAAGAGGTGGAAGATTTCGATGACAATTGATACGGCTCTTGGGTAAAAGATGAATTGTGAACCCCATTGTGGAAAAGTGAAGGAGTTTGATGATAAGGGGCAAATGAAGGGTTGGAATTCAAATAGCCCGCATAATTGAACATGAAAGAATCTAATAATGGGCCTGAATAAATTTAGATGTGGTAATGCAAAAGACCCAAGAAAGAGTGATGGTTTTTTTAATGATTTTTTTTTATTTTGTTGTGCTTTTATGCAAGAATAAACAAGTTAGCACACAAATGACCCTAATGACCTAGATGTGACTTAGACCTACAAGTAGGGTTTTACAAAGTGATTAACGAGAGACTTAAGTTTACCCTCAATATGACCACCAGCCAGGTAAGGGGTGGAGAAGTGGGAGGTTCCCCCTACTTTCGTAGGGACCTTATTATGCCAAACCACTAGCCCGCTTAAGGCGTTTGCCGTCCGACCGTCTTACCTTAGGCACCGATTTTCATATGAGAGTAAACCCAAATAACACAAGAACCACAGTGTGATCCTAGGGCCAACGTTTACTGACTTTTATTTATGGCGTAGGTCATGCAGATATGCAAAGGAAGTGTGGTTTGCGGGCTAAGGAAGGGTGATGAACTCCCCACCTTATCTTATTTAGGGGTGTTGCCCTTAAAGTATTTTGAAATGAAAATGCACATCACAATTTCAAACAAGGGGTTCTTTATGCAAAATGAATGCCAGAATATGGTAAGTAGAACATACCTTGCCCCTCGCAATCTTCAAAATGCAATGACAGAAATTTAACAAAGAGAAATTCTATGCTAAATGATGCATGACCTAGAACATGATGTGTGGTTTCTAATCTTGGAATGCAATTTTTTTTTTGATTTTGGTGCAAGTAATTTTTTTATTTTTAATTAATGACCCTATCTAGCCAGCACAAAAATTTCTTTTATTTTGATGTTTTATGATTTTTATAAAGTTTTGAAGAATTTTTCAAATTTTTGTAAAAAATTTTCAGAAATTGAAAAAATAGAACATGTTCCTTCGTTTCTGCCCTTCAGCGATGCTTCCGGGCTTTTAAAAACGTTTCATATCCTTAGGATTTCAGGTCCGATCTTCCTCTTTCTTTGATTTTCGAATTTGTTTTCATTTTCCTACACAAGTAAAAAGAGCAAAATTAATATTCACATATATACACCAAACACAAGAATATCCAACTATAAACATAATTCACTCCCCGACAACGGCGCCAAAAATTTGATGCGCTCGACAGTCGTCGTTTAAAAATGCCGTGCCACACAAATTTCAAATTTTATAACCGCACTCACTCACTCGAATGATTTTTGAAAATACGAGTACACTGGTGAATACGGGTCGATCCCACGGGGAGAGAAGTTTGATTTTAGTTCAAGTTGGAAATACCCTTATGTTTGGAAAATCAAATTTTATTTGTGGAGTGCGATTATCACTAAAGAAATTGAAATTGTAACTTTAAATGACAAGAGATAAGTAAAGGAAATTTAGCCAATTGATTGAAGAATGCCGTCGTTTCCACGCCGAGCCTTTGATGAAGATCGCTCTGCCTTGGAAGTCGACGCCATGAGATGATTTGAAGAAGACTTACCGCTTTGGGTATGTGTGATGAAACTGTGAAGAAAAGGTTTGAATTGAAATTGAAACAAAACACAAGTGAAACACAAGTGGCAATTACAACAAAAATCTATTGAAATAGAGGTTTGGAAGGCAAAGAATAATTTGAAATCTAGAAGGAATTAAACAAAGTGAACTAAATGAAAGTTGTAGAGAATAAAAAGATAAAGAATGTTTATGAAGAACACAGAAACAGAAAATGAAAGGAAGACAATGAAAAACTTGAAAAACTATGACCTATTGGTTTGGATGAACAGTAACAGAGCAAAAATCAGAACGTTGAAAAATTAATTCTAACACACAAACTAAGCAGAATTTGGACAAGTGGTAGAAGAACCAAACTTAGATCTACAAGTAAGGAACAACTTTGATGAAGAACTCAGATTGAAAAGAGGTCTCGAAAGGCTTCAAAATATAAGAATACTAGAAGGTTTCACCACAGATGAACAGTAAACATACAAAACAGCACTTAAGAAATTGGACAAGAACTCTATAAATGAGGAAGAATTTGAAGAAATGCTAAACAGAGAAGTTGAAGAAAACTTAAAAAGGAACAACTTTTATGAAGAACTAAAATTTAAATGAAGATCATAACAATGAGAAATAAGGCTAAGAAAAGACTAAATTCCAAAATGAAACTTGTATTGAAATAACTTCAACTTACAACTTTGACTTCAAAAGCTTGTAAAACACAACTCCAACAATCAACAACTTCAGAAATACAAAGAACAAACTTCCATTACAAATGACCCATAGCTAGCTTTATCTCTAACTCAACCTTCACAACTTAACTTTCTTCTTACAATGGCCAATAGACCCCCTTTTATAGGGATCACAACACTCCCTTTCTCTTTATGTGAACATAATTGATGCTCTATTGGATCCAAAATGTTAGGCTGGATGTGCTGCACACTTTGCCATTTTTTTTCTGATTTTTTTGGATTTTTCTGGCATTTTTTTGGCCTTCTTTTCCTTCTCTTTCTCTCTTTCTCTCTCATTTCTCTCTCTGCCGGCACAACGCGCCGTCCAGCCGACCGGGTAGGCGGCCTGCCCGTGGGCCCGCCGTGCGCCCGCCTCCATCCGCCTTCGCCGCGTGTCGCACGCGGCACACGCGCGCCCGCGTGTCGCCCGGCCGCCGAACCCCGCCGAACCGTGTGTCGCACGCGGGCGCGTGCGCCCGCGCCTCCCCTTCGCGCCGCTCCGCGCCGGCCACGACCCCTGCCCTCCCCTTTCGCCCGCCCTCGCCTCGTCGCCCGTGCCATTGGCGCGGGCGGCGAAGGCGGGAAGGGGGGGGGGGGCGGTTTTAAACCTTTTTTTATTTTATTTTATTATATATATATATATAATATATATATCTATATATCTAGTATATATATCGTTAGAAAATTCTAAAAAATATCAAATAATTTTATATTTTTTCTATTTTTTTTCTTTTCTTTTTGAACAACTTCCTGGGCTTTTGACCCATTTTCACATATAACTTTATTTTCTTTATTTTCTTTTTCTTGGAGCTTTCCTCCTATTACGTGCCTGCATAAATACATAAAAATTATTATTAAAACTATTTAATTTCCAAAAATTGAACATTTGATTCTAACTCAACAGTATATGTGAGAAGTGTATATTTATTATTCTTTAAGCTCATAAAAATGTGTATAATGATGAATTAAGATATAAAAATACACACTTATCATTACACTACACCCGTTGTCCGACCAAGGATGACGGTATACCCGGTGGCCACCCACCTCACGAAAGATTCTCCTGAGATGAAAGAATGCCCTTGGCTCTACAAAATGGAGGACCAAAGGCTCTGTCGACAACAGATCCTGGCTAGCCAGCACGGGTACGGCTTCTCGCCAAGTGGGGCCCGTTAGCGGCTGAATAATCACTCGAAGTGGGCGGAACTATCCCAGGTGCTATCCCACCCTCCAAGAAGCTTCGAGCACAAAACAGACTGAGACGGCAGCACATATCATAGTGCCGAGAGCCATGTCAGCAGAAAACCCGCGTGATCAAACCAAAGTCATCCGAAGTTCCGAGAATGGCCGTACGTCGGCCTGAGAGCTTCGACAAGGCATATCGTCAAGGTTTAAAAGAGCAGTGGCGAGATAAATGTTCACGGTGACCCCCGGAACCATCCCCGGACTCATCGACTGACTCGCGACGTGCGAAGGGCGCTAATATGGCGTGCCCTAAACCGGCGCGCCCCCATCCGGCGCCCTGCTATTTCGGCGTGCAAAAGGGCAATGGAGCTCCTTCCTCGGTGCGCCATTCTTCACGCCGGATGAGGCTTCGAGCTTGCTTCTATTTATAGGTGGCTGCCCGAAAACAAATAGAAGAGGTTGGAAGAAAAAAGAAAGAAAAGGAGAAAGAGGGGGGGGATAGCAGAATAGAAAGGGTTCGGAGAGGCGAATTAGAGAGAGAGTCAATCACCTTCAAGGAGGAGAGGGTTTTTCCTTGCGAAAGAAGCAGGGTCTCACCGAGGGTTCCTCCGGCCGCCGTCTTCCATCCCCGTCTGAAGCCCTCCGGAGTCGGACAAGAAAAAGGCATCCCGATACTCTGTTCTGAGGGTAGGTGGGTCGTTTGCTTTCTTCCCGCTGTCTGCCGATTATTTCCCGTTAACCGAATGTAAATGAGAAAGGGGGGGATGGCGATGATATGAGCCAATCTCTTTCCCCCCCCCTCCTCGTTGTCTCTTCACCTCGCTCTCCCTCTGTAAATGTTTATCTGCAAACAGTAAATGACGTCCGTGCCACAACGCCGGCATCGGATTTGTAATGAATGTATTGGCTCCCTCCCATCTATGGGGTAGTGGTATGCGTATATGAATCTTTTGGTGGACTGAATGTTCGACGCCCTCTCTCTTTCCCACATTGCTATCTCAGTCGGTGTACACGTCGGTGTCCTTCTGCGTATGGTTTTCGATTCCGATTTCTCCGACTCCGAATATGCCCTGAGATATCATGGGCTATAGAGATGACCCCTCCCCGGGTCCTTCCCGTCGACGCCGCGTCTGTGTCTCATTTGATGGTCTTTGCATCCTCTGGGGATAGAGCTGTGCCTGTGCATACACCTCTTCCCGCTTTGATATGAGGGCCGACCTCCATTCCTTCTCCTCTTTGCATTGCTCTATTGCTCAGGAGAGTTGGAAGCCACCTCCAGGACGGCAAGGCCCATCTTGTGATTACTGCGTTCTAGTCATTCGAGCATATGCCTATGTAGTTAGATTATCTTATCTACGTACCCATTATCCCTCTGTGTGACTGTTAATCATCTGTTCCTCTGGGAATGTTAGCCCAATCTCGCAAGCATCGATGCCTCAACCCTATGTCTGGTAATCCGTCTATACCGAATGCCCTCATTCCACTTGTTTGTGGTTTGCAGCCATTGAGCCGTTTGAGTTCTATCAGTTTTATCTCAGTCATCTGGGGAGGGGGACATTCCCCATTGTTTCACGGAGCTGCTAATTGGTCGGGGGGGAGGGTCCTACCTCTCAGTGGTTGATGCTCCCCAAAGGCCACAGAGCGGATAGTGACAGGGGCTTTAGCCTAACAGTCCTAAACTCAGTAATTTGGGATCCGATAGTGACCAAGGGATGCGTGCTCCTAGTAGGCTAGTCCTCGGAGCTTCTTTCCCTAATGGTCTATCCCTCTAAGGGATGCAGTGCAAGCTGTGGCTGGCCCACCCCTCGTAGGCCCGTCCTCGGGGTGTTGCTCCTGCTATCAACTGCCTCATCTCTGTGTCTTCACCCACGGAGCTTCGGTGCCCTTCGCAGACTCGTCCTCGGGGTATCCTGTCCGTTGGGAATTTATTGGCTGCTATTACCCAAACCGGTAGTTTAGGGGCTTACTCTACAAGTGAGTATGACCCCGTTTCTCCCCTGCAACCTTTCAGGGACAGGGGAGATGCTGCCCAATTTTTGGCAGGTTTTAGACAACCAAAGTTGTTTCTGTGGACTGGCCATAATAAAATATTCATTCTGAGTCAAGGAACCTCCGTGCTCGAGTATGAACCTCGCACTGGCTCATGACTCTACTCCTGGAGAGCCCCAGACTTCAATTCAACAGGCAACAAACCCAATTAAATCTTTAAACCTTCAAAACATCTTAATAAGTTTAAATGGTTTCAAAATTCTCAAGAAAATCAGCTAAACCGGCGCGGTCTTAATCCGGCGCGCCCTAATCCGGCGCGATTCCCCCCCGCGCCGTATTAACATTATACTCATGTCTTTTATGAATTATCAGGCTCCTTCCCGGCGCGCCCTAAACCGGCGCGCCCCAAGGTCATTGCGTCGTATTAACCTTGGCCATGGGCGCGCCGGGTAAGCCCTTCTACCTACGTTTGGCCGCGCCGAGAAACCTATCCCTACGCGCGATCGTGCCGGTTTCGAATAGGTTGCACTGTTCTGATCACTTGCTCGCCTCCGGAGCAATCCTCGTCTCCCGTGGTCGAGACTAATAAACCCTAATTAGTAATAAACCAAGTAAGGAAGAAGTTCTTCAAGCCCCGGATGAGTTTATTATCATGCTTTTAATACCATGTGTGTTAGCATTTTGCTTTCATCATCATGCATATGTTGCCACCTTCGTCACTTTAGAGGAGTCTATTAAACTTGATTGGTCATTGTTCATTTTCACAACTCTATTGCCATGCTTAACGTCGTCATAAGTATCGTGCGTGCATGCTTGCATAGGCCCTCGAGTATATCAAGTGGCACTGACGGAAGACCGGGTTACACCCGATCAGAAGTCTCCGCTATGTGCGATGGTGGTCTTCGGACCTACGTCCTCCGCCTTGTACCGAGGTTCTCCAATTTAACAAACCATGCCTCTCTTGCATGATAGATAGACGCATCTCATGTGATCTTGTCATGTTCATAACATCGCATCTTTTTTCCGGCCTCGACAGCCCACTATCTCGGCAATTAATCAAAGGTTTTTCCTTCCTCGTGGGGGATGTAATTAACGCCATAGCCTTTATGGTATGGCGGACTGCTGGTCCCGACCGAATCTCTCTCTCACCCGACACGGGTCAGAATGAGCGCATAATAAACTCGTCACTCACGTGACTGGCACGCCCGCGCAGTCAATCAGTCAGTTAAACTACTAGTTAGTTAATTGGTTGATCGACATGTGAAATAAACTAAATAAACCTAAATAAATAAATAGATAAAAAAATAATAAGGGCAAGATTTTTCCATCGCAAACACAGATGGAAGACTATTATTCAGAGAAAGAACTTGTGTACCAGATTGTGCAGAACTAAAGAAGAAGATATTAGAAGAAGCCCACAGATCAAGGTACACGATTCATCCTGGATCTACCAAGATGTACCAAGACTTGAACTGGACATTTTGGTGGCCTAACATGAAAAGAGAGGTAGCAGACTTCGTGTCTCATTGTCTTACTTGTCAGCAAGTCAAGGGGGAACATCAAAGACCTGTCGGTAAGCTTCATCCTCTTGATATTCCCAAGTGGAATTAGGAGGATATCGGTATGGACTTTATAATGGGACTGTCTAAATCTAAAGGAGAACATGATGGCATTTGGGTCATCATAGACCGATTGACCAAGTCGGCACATTTCTTGCCAATCAAGAGTGGATGGTCAATTGACGTTCTTGCTGCACTGTACATCAAGGAGATAGTCAGACTACATGGAGTTCTTGTTTCAATCGTGTCTGACTGAGACCCTCATTTTACCCCTCATTTTTGGAAGGGTTTACAACATTCGTTGGGGACAAGACTCAACTTTAGTATAGCTTTTCACCCTCAGACAGATGGTCAGACCGAGAGAAGAAATCAGGTAGTAGAAGATATGCTCAGAGCTTGCATCATTGATTTTGGTAGAAGCTGGCATGATCACTTGTCTTTGGTCGAGTTTGCATACAACAACAGCTACCAGGCAAGTATACAGATGGCACCTTTCGAAGCCTTATACGGAAGGAGTTGTCGATCACCTTTGTGCTCGGATGAAGTTGGCGAGAAACAACTACTAGGCCCAGACATGGTTAGAGATACTTCCGAGAAGATCCAACTGATTAGAGAAAGACTTCAAGTAGCTCAATCTAGACAAAAGGCTTATGCTGATACCCAAAGAAGAATTCTCAAATTCTAAGTCAGAGATCATGTATTTCTTAAAATTTCTCCAGGATGAGGAATTAAGAGATTTGGTGTTAAGGGCAAGCTTACACCAAGGTATATCGGACCTTTTGAGGTATTAGAGAGAGTTGGCGAGGTTGCCTACCATATTGCCTTGCCTCCTCAATTGTCCGACGTCCATAATGTTTTCCACATATCTATGTTGAAGAAATATGTGCACGATCCAACACATGTCAAAAAATCATGGAGACCTGATGATACAAAAGGATCTCACTTATGAACAAAAACCCATGAAGATCCTTGATCGCGAGGTACGTGCATTAAGAAACAAGACAATTCCCATGGTCAAGGTTCAATGGAACAAATGCTCGGAACAAGAAGCCACGTAGGAGACTGAGAAATCCATGAAGAAGAGATTTCCCAACTTATTTACGATCGGTATGTACTTTGCACCCTCCACGTCTATATACCATTGAATTTGGGGACCAAATTCTTTTAAGTGGGAGAGGGTGTAGCAACCTTGGTAAATTGAAGAAATAAAATTCTAAATGGATTAAAAAAACTAAACCAATGTTCAAGGCCCCACTCATATATACTTAAAACCATTTATATATATATATACCAAATGGGCTTTACACTTAAACCATATGACAAATGGCCGAAAGATGAATAGCGCCTCCTCTTAAGGCGCCATTTCATTAATTGAAGACCCCTCAAGGGGGCACCAATTGATGAATTGAAGACCCCTCATGGGGGCGCCAATTACTTGAAGGGTGCCCCTATCTTGGGCGCCAATTACCTGAAGGACGCCCCTATCTTGGGCGCTAATTACATGAAGGGCTCCCCTCCTCAGGGCGCTATTTCCATGCAGTAGGAAAATTGGTAAGTCGACTATAGTGTTTTGTTCGAACTAGGAAGCATTGGCCATTCAGGAAGGATAACATCTGAAAGGATTAACACGTAGGGAAGTTTATATACTAGTAGGATTCCATCCATGGAAACTTTGATTCCAATCAAATTCTAATCCATGATCGAATTTCTTCTCTATAAATATCGAACCCCCTCCATCGAACCCTCTGTTGACTCTATATTTCAAAGATGTCATGCTGCTCTTCGTTTCCCTACAGTTACTGTTCCTTTCTCTTCGGCTATACGTGGAGAGGAGGCTCTACTTTCTTCTCTACATCTTCCTGGAGGAGACTTGTGGCTACTACTCTTCTTCTTCTGTGGTGGTTACCATAGAAGAAGCCTACTGCTTCTTTCATTGGTGCTGTCAAGGGATCGTTTTCCTATGGTTGCAGTTCTACTACTGCTACCGTGTTCTTCTTCCTCTGAAGCTGTAGTGCTCAGATCATCTTCTTATTCCTGTTACCGTTGTCTAGTTTCTCTATTGCAAACAGAGTATCGTTTTGTGGTTATTCTTGTGGTTGATTCTTCAATCTCTTCACGATTCTCACATCCAGATCACTACAAGGTAGGTGTTCTCAAGCACAAGTCCAATCTAATAGTTATCAGATCGTGATCATGCATATAGGTCTGATAGATGGTTTCCAGTATGTTTTGTAAAGTTTTTACTGAGTTTTAGTAGAAGGCGCCTCTTGATAGGGCGCTATTTGATATAACGACCATGCAAATAGTCGTCAGTTAGTTGGTTAATTAATAAATACACATGTTCAAAATTTAATAATGGTGAACCATGACATCTAATCTAATGCATGAGAATACTGCTAGATTCCCGCTAATTTTCTCTACCTGTCCATGTATTTGTTCCTGCAAAATTATTTCTATTGGAAAAGTGCTACTGTTCATGACCCAATACTATCAGCCTTCAATATTGTATATATCGCCCCTGACCTGGGCGCTATATCCCTAAAAGGTGGCAGCAGCTAGGGCGCTATTCAACTGAAACGTGGCAACAGCCAAGGCGCCATTCACTTAAATTCTGGAATTTTAGAATTATACATATCTTAATATATTTAGAACCTGTATACAATGACTGAATGAACAGTTGTTATATAATGAATTAGCGACCCTACCCAAGGCGCTATTTCATGAAATGAAGACTTGACCTCAGGCGCTAATTACCTGATTTCTAATTTTTCGTGGTTTTCTATAACCCTTTACAGTGGGTTATGTATATAGGCACTATATTCCATTCCATGAGTATAGTCCCACATTTCACGATGTTTAATCGATTACCCCTTAACTCTTAAAGTCATACGAGCCCTCCGTTGGACATTCCGTTCCTTCGGACTGGTAAGTTAGTCATTGGGACCTCCGTAAGACTCCTCGTAGCCTTGGATTCCCTCAAGGCCGATTGAGCAGGTTGTACTACAAAAACTTATTACACTTTTTGATTGCCATGTCCCTCTAAAGAAACATGGTATACCGGTGTGGACGCACTTTTTATTTAGGTCATTTATTTATTTGGTTATTGTGTTTATTAAGTGCGTGGGCGTGCCAGTCACCTAAGTGACGATTTATTCGGGCTTCAAGGAAGCCCATGGTGCGCTCGATCTGACTAATCAGACGATTATGTGGTTTGTGTCAGGATTGAGAATCCGTCGTACCATAAAGGCTACGACGTTAATTACATCCCCTCGGAGAGGGGAAAACCCTTGATTGATTGCCAGGAAAAGGGGCCCGATGGCCAAAAGTTCGTAGTAATGAGAGTGAGAGCAAAAACTCGGATTGCGTTTGAATAGACCCCGCGTTGGGGTGTAAACGTTCATGGATGCATGCATGTCGGTCACTCACGGACCATTCCATGTACGGACGGAAGTCCGCATTAGTAGTGTCGAAGACGATGATAAAATCGTGCAAATGTATGCCGAAGACACGGCAAGCTTAATGCGGGTGCGGGATTGAATCCCTGTAGAAGCGGGTCAGATTAATGATCTATTGGCCCGAGATGGTTGCGGACTATGGCCATATCGGGATCCCCGAGGTCCACGTCCAATGCCATGGGGCGTCATTGATTTTCTCTTCACACAAAGTCCGGGGAAATGAAGGTCCCAAGGTATGCGTGCATGTCGGTCACTGGCGGACCATTTCTTGTTCGGACGGAAGTCCGCGTTTGTAGCGTAAGAGACGGTGACAAACCGTACAAATGTCTGCCGTGAGTATGACAAGTTTAATGCGGATGTGGGATTAGATCCCGGTATATATGTCGGTCACTAACAGACCATTCATTGTTCGGACAAGAGTCCGCATTTGAAGCATCGAAGGCAATGAGAAAGACATACGGATGTCTGCCATAGGTACGGCAAGTTTAATGTGGGTACGGGATTGGATCCCGGTAGAGGTGGGTCAAGCTGATGAAGTATTGGCCCAAGATGTGCCCAGATCATGACCATGTCGGGGATCCGAGGTCCACGTCTGATACCACGGGGCATCATTGCTTTTCTCTTCATGCATAGTCCGGGGGGGAACGAATTGTTAAGTATGAAGCCCCCGGAACAAAAAATCGATTATAGCAGGGGCTATATGGCGCGCGAAGGTGAAAGAAATGGCTAAAATGGCGCGCGAGGGTGAAAGAGGAGGCTAAAACGGCGCGCCCCAAGGTGAAAGAAACGGCTAAAACGGTGCGCCCCAGGGAAGGTTAATCTGGCGCACATATAGAAGGCTAATCCAGCGCACCAATTGGAGTTAATCCGATGCGCCCAGGGCGCGCCGGTTTAGGACCCATGAGGATAGAATGGTTTTTGAGTGTGGGGCTAAAGCGGAGCAGGGGGGTACCCCGTCGGAAAAGTGCGCGCCGGATTAGGAGCGCGCCGGATTAGGCTGTTTTATGCTTTTCAAAGGCTTGCAGGCTAGCAGATGGTTAAGTTGTTTGTTCACTTAGCAAACATAGGCGGATTGGAAGGTTTCAAAGTGTTTTATTCATTCTGTTAAGATCAAAGTTTAGATGGTTTGTTCAAAGGTGTTTAGAAACTCCAAAGCCCAGTTCATGCTCTGAAGGAACTCAGTTCGTTCTTGTTGTCCATGCCCATGACAAAAATTTGGCAGCACCTCCCCCGGACTGAGGTTTGCTGGGGCGAATGGGGGATCGCCAAATGGAATAGTCCGAGACAACCTCCAATATTCGGAGTGGCCTAACGGCAGTCTGGTGTCCCATAGTCGAACGCAGAAGCCCCGAGGACCAGCCTTCAAGGGGTTCTAACAGTTCATGGGTTGTAGTTGTGTGAGAGCTCGGACGGGGCAGAGGTTCACCATGGGATGGCCATGAATGTTCACCCTCATACGGTTACTTCAAAGACCATGCTATAGAGGAGCAGGCTTTGAATCACCTTAGGTGAGTAGAAGACAGAGAGAAGAGGGGGAGTGATGGCTAATGAAAGTAAATCACAGTGTTCAGCAAGGCTTTTCTTCTTTTCATTCATCCACAAGGGAAGGAGGCTAAATACAGAAGGGGATCTACCCCGAAATGGGAGAATACATCAAAGAAAGAAATGAAAAATACATCGGTGGGGGAAGGGGAACAGAGCACAAGCTCCCCCCTTCCAAACTCACCTTTCCTCTCTCTCTCACTCTTTCTCTTTTCTTCACCTCACGGGCGCAGGGGAACGGAGCTTCTTCTTCTCTTCTGTTGGAGACCTTTCAGAGAGATCCGGCCAGAGAGACTGCTTGCCGAGAGAGCTTCCAATGGGGTGTTCGTTGCATATATATGGAGGTGGGGGGGGGGGAAGCCCCTCCACTTTCATTCTTCTCCTTCTCTGCATCCGACGTCGTTGAGTGGCCTGCAGGTAGAGGGATCCGTAGAGTTGGGAAGCTGCCTCCACCGGATTGGTCGACGGCGACTAGTGGAGATGTGATGGCTGGTGCGGGGCTCGAAGCCTTCCATTCCTAGGAGCAGGAGGAGCTCAGGCAGTTGCACGTTGGTTAGGAGCATGCTGCTCACCCACTTCATGTAAGTTCCTTCTGTTTACACCCGAAAATAGGGGATCGAATGTAGGATGGGATGCCTCGAAGGTAAAATGGCGCGGGGTTGTGCGCGTCGGAATAGCACAAATGGGGGGCGTGCCAGAATAGCACAAATGGGTTTAAACCCATAAGAAGTGCGCGCCAGTTTTGGTGGCATATGAGGGGCGCACCGGTTCAAGATCCATTGGAGGGAGGGCACACCGGTTTAAAGACATATAGGCGCAACCACGTCGATTTAAGCATCATAGGGTCTCTTTCTAGCTTAGTGGTGATTTGGACGGGCGCCCGCCCCTTGGTAGTACTTTAGCTGTAATGCGTCTCTTTAATTCGAAGCCTTTGAGCCTCGGTTTAGGACTTCGAGTGATTTTCGGCGTGTGCCGACCATGTGTTTGCCTTCCTGAGCTTCTTCTGATTCGGCCTTCGACAATGCCGACTTGGGAGCCGGGGCCGTCTCTTCTGCCCGAGGGGCTTCTCGTTGGGTGGTGGAGAACCGAGTATATATCTATTCATCCTGCCTGGAGGAGGTGTGGGGTTTGTTCGGGCTTTCCGTCTTCGACTTGCTCTCGAGGTGTCGAGACATCTGTGCCGCAGGAACGTTCCTCTTCTTCTCTTCTTTTTGACGTCCACAACCGGCCCTCATGGTATGCTATTTAGCCACCGTGAGAATAATTCTTGAGCTAGTGGAATGGGAAAACCATACCATTGCTATCAATCTTCGATTATGTGCCTCTATGAAGACACCAATTCTTTCTACCTATCATGTACAAAGGACGAGCAATCATGTGAATATGAGTGCTTATTCTTGTTTACTTGGCACCCACTAGGGAGTCAAATCCACCCAGTTTCTATAAGTATCGTGATTGTACCGACTTGACCGTAGTATGTCCTTACTCAAAAGTTCTGTCCTTGTGATTCTATTCCACAAGATCTACCTTATATTCCGACAAAGGTTCATTCCGTTGAAATTCTATATTGGCTATAACTAAAGTGGATGTCGAAATACATGACTCAATGCTGACGCATTTAAGGGCCCGATCTGGTCCTGGGAGGAGCACCTGAAAGTACTTGTGCCCATGGGAGCTATTATTGATCACGGTGTGGCATTGCACCGAAGTGCATGACTTGCTTGATTGGACATTTCCATAAACTCTTGTACTTGTACTTGACTTGACATGACGTGACATGCGTGGCCCGGAAAGGGCATTTACTTACTTACTTGATAACATGATAGCCAATTCTTGACATGACTTGATAAACGTACATGCTTGCCTATCTTGATATGATTACATGAAATCTTGGGTATCTTGCTAGTTCATTCTAAGTTATCTCTTGCCATACACTCTCTCACTATTGTCATTTCATGCGAGCATGCATAGCTATACTTGCATTCATGTAACATGTAATTTACTTAAAGCAAGTTAGCACTTGAGATATAATTCCTACTGAGCGTTCGCTCACTTAGTCTTTTCTCCTATTTTTCAGGTAATTTTGATAACGAGACTCATTCGGATGGGGATGAACAAGAGTGAAGAGTTTTGAGCCATTCCAACTATCAAGCGTTATCTAGTCCTGTCTTTTCTATTTTCTTGAGTCATCCATTGTACTTTTATTTTATTGAGTCCTACTGCTTTCGTGGTGAGTTGTAATATGAATACTTGAAGGTTTATGATTAATAAAGGACTTGGTTATCATTACTTGTGCGCGCTCTATCTATAAGTGTCGAATACACTTACGCTCTAATTGACATGAATGATATAACTCGTCACGCATCTCCAGGTTCCTTCGGCACTCGGGGCGTGACAATATTCATCGTCTTCTTTTTGGTCAAAATTCATCTTCACGCAGATCTTATTCTGTCTGGTGTGTCTGTAATTCCAAGCCAGCAAAAGACTACAACCCACTGAGTTTTTCATTTCCAATCCGCTTGTTGGATGGTCTTGAAATAATTATATGTTGTATCCCTTTGAGTTCTCTATCCATCGGTACCGGTTTTGCTTCGATCCGACACTAGATCTGGGCGTAAAAATTCTTTTTGTGGAGGCGCATAGAACTGATCTGTGAACAGGCCAGCAAAGGTAGCAGCAAGTTAATTTTTGCAAAATTACTTCAGCGTCGATTCAGTCACCGCCGACTTCAGGGATCGAAGAGAAGTCGTCCACCAGCGTCCTAGCCAGTCGCCGCAGCAAGGATTCGATCGGAAGCCACCGTCCCAGTTGCTGAGTTCCCTTGCTGTACCGAGTTAGAACAGTACCGAGTCAGAACCGAGCCGAACCAGCAGCCCGTCTCCGACCCGATAGCCCTTCAAGCTCGCTGCCCGTCAACCCAAGATCGTTATTATTGGGTTATTTTTGTCACCCTTTACCTCCCTGCATGGAGATGGCCATAAAATTACTGATGTAATAATTTAATTACTGTGTACCGGGAGTACGAGTCTTGGCCGGGATCGCCTTCCCCACGCCCGGAGTGTTGAGGTACACTCGCCACCCTCCTACTTTGGCATTTTTCTCAATTCGTATATTTTCATATGCCGCTGCTAGAGTGATAGGATAACTAGCTCGATATATTTTTATCACTGCTACGAGAGAGAGCGAGTGTGACCCGTCCCGTGATTCAATCTGAGTACACGCGGAAAAGTCGATACCCTCGACTCATTGCCGATTTCTCAACCGCGCAGGTCCCACGTTTCCCTCGCTTTGGGACGTCCGCGAGGTACAGTCCCAGGTTCGATGTCCGTCCCGCATCAGAGGTTGCACTGGTGGGAGCCATGTCTTGCCCCCAGAGGTGGACTTGTAGACTGAGATTTGGGTTTTCTCAAGTTTTCCACCATGTCTATGTCGAGGAGTGCCATGAGTATTTTTCACTCCTGGACCTATTCCCCTGTGAGTCTGGCTGTAGCAAACGATGTTGCGTAGGGGGTTCGAGACTACCCCGTCTTGGGAATCGGAGGGCCATCTATCCCTCAGCTTCTGGAATCGTTGGTGGGTGACTAAATGGCCGCCGCTTTGACTAAGGCTTTGTGTTGAAGCCTGTGGTTGGTCGCTAGCAGCCTACCACTGCTGTGGTTGTTGATTTTTTCGTAGGATGCTGGCATTGTTCATTGACTGTCTGTAGGGGTGCATTAGCCAGGCAAGCTGGTCACACCTCTGAGGCGTTGTAGCTGGAGTTGTGTCGCGGACTTGCCTCGACGAGGTGCACTAGTCCGTTGTCGATGAAGACCTAACACAGCTAGGTATGTTGACCTGATGCTGCTGGAGATGAGACTCGACGAGGCATGTTGTCCTGGTGTTGCTGGGGATCAGCCTCGACAAGGCCTATTGACTTGGTGTTGCTGGCTGTCAGCCTCGGTGAGGTGTGTTGATCAGGTGTTGCTGAGGGCCTGCCCCGCCGAGGTGTCTTGGTTCGACACTATTGGGGACCTGCCTCGGCGAAGCACGTCAATCTGGGGTTGCTGGAGACCTGCCGTGGCGAGGTGTCTTGGTCTGAGGTTGCTGGAGACCTGCCTCGGCGAAGCATGTCAGCCTGAGGTCACTGGAGACCTACCTTGGCGAGGCATCTTGGTCTAAGGTTGCTGGAGACCTACCTCAGTGAGGCGTCTTGGTCTGAGGTTACTGGAGACCTGCCTCGATGAGGCATCTTGGTCTGAAGTTGTTTGACTTGCCCTATAGAGGCGTGTTGGCTTGAAATCATATTTGGCCGACCGTTGCTGTCTATGGCCAAATGTTGATGTTGCCGGCTAACTGTCATGGCATAATAGCCGCAGTTGAGGTTGTCTAACCCTTAAAGAGTATAACGACAACAAATGATGTTAGACATATAACCATCATAGCATGGTAGATGGTACCTGCTAGTGCATCGATTGACTGCCGAGGCGTATCGACTAGGAACCCCGCTCCGCTAATCGCTGAGGTATATTGATTGGGAGCCATGGTCGGATGATCACTGAGGTGCCGCTGAAGGTATTGTTGCTGGCTGACCATTGAGGTGTAATGATCCGAGAGCGTGATAGACCGACCCTTGGGGGTGTGTTGGTCTAGGGTTGCTGTAGAGAGGCCTTTGAGGCATAGTAGTCAGTAAGGCATCTTGACTGGTTCATGTGGTGATTGTTGTTGATCTTCTTGTGAGGCATTGTGGCTTATTGCTAGAGACTGGAAACTGGATATTGGGGGTTGGATAGTGGAAATAGGTACTAGAAATTGGGTAAGGGAACCGAACACTGGGAGCTAGATGCTGGAACTAGATTCTGGAAACTGAGTTTTAGCCTTGGGTACAGGAAGCCAGATATTGGGAATTGGAAGCTGGAAGCCAGATATTGAAAATTGGCAGCTAAAAGTGAGATACTGGGACCGAAGGTTGGAAGCTTGATGCTGAAAACTAGAGGCTGAAAGCTGGATACTGGAAACTAGAGGGTAGAGACTAGAAGCTGGAAACTGGAAGTTGGATATTGGAGACTGGAAACAGAAAATCGGATACTGGGACTGGAGGCTGGAAGCTGGATACTTAATCTGGATACTAAAAATTGGATATTAGAGGCCTACCCATATGAGGCGTGATGGCCTGTTTTTGGGAACTGGGGCTAGAGGTTAGAGACTGAATACTGGGATTTGGATCCTGCGAGCTGGATACTGGCAATCGAATACGGGAACTAGATGTTGGAATCTAGACATTGGAATTGGAGGCTGGAAGCGGGGTACTGGAGCTGGGGTACTTGGACTGGATGTTGGAGGTTGGGTACTTGATCAAGGTACTGGAAACTGGATACTAGAAGCTGGATATTGGAGCTGGGTATTGAGAATTGGATACTGGAAGCTGGATATTGGAAGCTAGGTACTGGAAATTGGATACTAGAAGCTAGATGTTGGAAGCTCGGTACCGGAGGCCTGCCTGAATGAGGCATGTAGACCTGAATGGCTGGAGATTGGAAGCTGGAGGACAACCCGTGAGGGTGTTTTGGCCTACATTGTTGGGGATTGGAAGCTGGAGGCCGACCTGTGAGGGTGTGTTGGCCTATGTTGTTGGAGGCTGACCCGTGAGGGTGTTTTTGGCCTACATTGCTGAGGACTGGAAGCTGGAGGCCGACCCGTGAGGGTGTATTGTCCTATGTTGCTGGAGTTTTTGGTTGATCCTGAGGTATGTTACCTGAAGACCGGTTGCTGGCCAACTGTGAGATGGGCACCGTGAGACCTCGATGGCTGTGCTCAGGGCACGTCTGAGACTGGCGGTCAGGTGCCGGGGGCACCATTGTGACTGAAGGAGATGGGCGCCGTGAAACCTCGATGGTCAAGCTCGGGGCGCATTCACAGAGGCAGGGGCTTGACACTTCATATTGCATCAAGACTCATGAAGTATGCCCATTGTTCGGGTAACTGCATTAAGGGCATGCTAATCGAGGTGACACCTGGGTGGTGCATGATCACCGAGGCAAGGAACTGGGTAGGGTGCTTTCACCAAGCAACATCCAGCGATGCACGATTATCGAGATATAAATCAGGTAAGGTGGTTTCATAAAAGTGGCATCACGGTCATGCATAAATATCGAGGCAGAGCCCAGGCAGAGTGCTTTCATCGAGCCATATCAGGGCCATGCACGAATATCGAGGTAGAGCCTAGGTAGAGTGCTTTCATCAAGCCACATATAGGATTGTGCATGAATATCGAGATAGGACCCAGGTAGAGTGCTTTCATCAAGCCACATCAGGGCCTTGCACGAATATCGAGGTAGGGCCCATGCGAGTTACTCTCATCAAGCAACATCCGGGTTGTGCACGAGGATTGAGATAGGGCCCGGGCAAAGTGCTTTCATCAAGTAGCATCCGAGTTGTGCATGAATATCGAGGTAGGGCCTGGGCAAGGTGTGACGTGCCGAAATGTTCATCGTTAAAAACATGCAGCACTCAATCAAAATACTGAACTCGCAATAGAATTCAAATTAACCATTGTACACTGGCGAGCACAGGTCGAATCCACAGAGGGGAGTTTTGAAATTGAAAACTTAGAATTTCTTTTAGAGCAAGAATAGATGAATGTTTTTCTTTTTGGTTTTTAGAATTTAAATGAACATGAAATAAATCTAAAGAAATATGGAGGGTTAAGAAAAGAAATTTGGAAATCTAGAAAGAGAAAATTTTAATCCAACAAAATTAAATACGAAATAAAAATAGATGAAGTGGGATAGTTTTACGGCCGTGGCGTGAGGGTAACGACGTCGTCTCCTCGAGCCTTTGATTTACGCGTTGTCGGGGACAATCCGTACACTCAACCGGAGATACGGAACCGCTCCTCTTGACCGTCTTTAGAAGAAGTTTAGAGGATGATAGATGGAGAAGTTTTGAAGAAACATTAGAGAGAGATGGGAAAAGACTGTGCAACAAAATGAAGAATAACACCACTAGACTTAAATATAAACTAAAATAAACTTACAATGCATGAAAATTACAACAACAATAATAAAATAAATTACAATAAGTGAAGGATCAAGAGATGGGGAGATAGAGAGGGATAGAAATCCTATTCTAACACTAACTAAAAGTAAAGGGAGGAAAGAATGGGAACTTCGTAAGAGAGCCCCTTCACATCTCATGCCCTCCTTTTATAGGGCCCAAAACTAACACTATTCCTCCATGTGAACGCCTCCTTCATTTTCTTCCCACTTTCATTGAAAACCCCATTTGCTTCTCCTCTTTTCTCTCTCCTTTCCATGTGAATGGGCCTGCATGAATAGCGGCCTTTGGCAGCTAACGTTGAATGCGTAGGCAGCCGCCCTCGTTGTAGCCCAAGGGGGCCCTTTAGCCGCATTTGAAGACCGCCTTACGTCACCGTGTGAGACACCTTTGTATGCATGAGGGGGGACGTTCGCATGGGAGAAGATCGCCGCTGAAGGGCCTTGGTCACATGAGAAATGCCTTTGGCTGCCCACGTGAAGATGCCACTCTTACCGTGTGATGGTGGCTTGGCCGCCTACGTTGAAGACTGCATGGCCACCCGCGTGAAGCTGGCGTCGACTGCCTTGGCCTCCCGTGGATTGGCCTTTCGCCAATGTGAGAGTGCCAAAGGAGGAGACGTGAAGGGGCTGTTGGCGTGAGGGGGCCCGTGTTCGCATGAAGATCATGCGAAGAATGCCACTTTGAAGCTTACTGCAGCGGTGTTGAGAAATCGCGTGAAGATGCATGGGTAGGCTTGGTGACGGTGTGAAGCTTGCTAAGTGGGCCCATAGGGGAGGAGCTGTGTTGAATATGTTTGCATGGGATCTGATGGGGACATCACCTCCCATGCCCACGTTCACAGCTCCTCTCCTCGCCCTGGTTCCATCCGGCATGGTCTAGTTATTTAATTTGAGTCCTATGTAATTTTTATTTAAGTCATTTGATGTATTATCCCTTTTATTTGAGTCTTGTACCTAGGTTAAGTGTCATTAGATTGTTTAGAATGGTTATTGGGCCCAATTCTTTGGGCTAGGCCCAGGGGCCCCCCTACCCCCTTGGTCTTTGGTCATTGTAGTAAGAGTCAGGAACTTTTGTAGAAATGTGGGTTGCCTATATATAGGACCCCATTCCCCTCATTTCAACTTAATGAATCAATGAATGAAAATTGCCATTTGAGAGTTCAAATTTCATGTTGGAGAGATTCCATTAGTTGGGTGAGAAACCCTTGGGAGTGATTCCCACCTATCCCCCCCTCTCTCTACATCTCTCTCTCTAATAAGTCATTTTCTCTCTCCTCCACTTTCTCTCTCTAAAACCTACACCCCTTTCTCTCTCCTCCCCTCCCAACCACCTTTCTCTCTCTTCCCCCCTCCAATAACTCATCCCCAACTCCCCGCCAACCCACCTTAACTCCACCCCAGCCCCAAGGGAGATTCCATCACTCCCCACTCCACCCTCCAACCACCAACCACCCACTCCCCTTCCCCAAGCACCCTCTCACCTCCCAAGGGAGAATTCCCACTCCCCAAGCCCCCTTTTACCTTCCCCACACACCTCTTCCCATCCCCCAAGACCAAAATTTAATCCCACCCGTAAACCCATTTTCAAATACCCTTCCCCTCTCACCCACCTTCCCAAATTCGTAGCTCCTCCTCCCACCACCTGTTAGACCCCCTTCCAGACCCCATTCTTCCCTTCCCCCACCTGGGAACACCCCCTCCTAGACCCCCTCACAGTTCGGGCTTTCCCCACACTCATCCACCCCCATTTCCCCTCCCATATACCCCATTCCCCCCCGTCATCTTCAACCTACAATTTTCAGTTCACAGGCAGCAGAGGAGTGCCCGGTTGCAGAGGCTACCACGTCTTCACCTGGAAGCTTCAGAGGGCATACCATATATCGTTGGAAGCGTTTCCCAGTCAGCTTTCCAACGGTGGTGGTCTCGCCGACTTCCAAGATTGGAGCTGCTCGGAGGTGGCGATCTACTACGACTGCACAAGACTCCTCAGGCAGAGGATCAGAACCTCAGTGGAAGCTCTTCCACGGCAATTCTAGCGAGAATCTGGGTGAGAGTTCTTCTACAAACTTCTTCCTTGACCTATCGACTTCCAGAATCAAGAAGCAGAACTCCGATCGGCACCCGTTTGCAAGAGTTATCAATTTCTTCCTCCAGAAGACTCGACCACGGTTCCAACGGTACCAGCCGCGCTCAAATTGAAGCTCTGGAGCGCCCGTGGTACCTTCATCTTCCTGCTGTTGTAGTCCAGACGCAGACAGAACCAGAACCGGCTTCTCTGTTCATGCCTCCACCCCGTCCAGAAGCTACTTCCTAAAATTCCTACAAAATTTGGGCGGCTTCCTGGGACCCTTACGAAGCATTCCCCACTGGTCCCGCCATCAGCAAAAATCAGGAGAGGTCACAGAGGTGCCATCTTCGACTGCTGGTCCCTGATTCCAGAACGTGGACAGATTCGGCATCGGCTTCCTTTCATCACTTCTAGCTCGAATTCCCCTCCCCGCTTGGCCGGCTGAAGGCCCCTCCCTGTGTGGAGGTAGTGTTTGGATGTAATCATTGTCTTCCCTTCCCCACGATCCCCCCCTTACATGGGGTGTAGTGTTGTAATGGTTTGAGCAGGTCAAGCTGCCCCGACGCGGCGTTTGGGGATCCCCTCTCCTCCCCGCTCGCCCTCGTCTCCGAGCGGGATCGGTTTCTTCAAACCGGTCGAGTAAGTGCTCCAAACTTTGCTCTAATTTGTGCTTGTTCTTTCAATTTTAGTTCATAAACTCCGCTGGCCGTGAATGAGAGTCCGATCCTTAAGCTCCTTTGCTATAAGTGATCACCGTGGGAAAAGAGTGGAACCCGTGCCCTCGGCACGACGTCGGCTCCCTTGATTTGGGCTGCCATTACCCTTGGGAATCAACTTAAGCCTTGCTGGCCCTCTACCAGCAAGGGCCCAGCCCTCACATCCTCCACTTGGCATTGCCAAGTTACCCCGGGTCTTGGGTGAGTGACGGGTGAGCGGCCGCCGTTATCGGTCCGTCTTGATTGTAATTGTGCTTGCTTGCTTGAGTCCTTGGTTGTGTCACATCAGGATCCCACGGTTGGGTGTGAGGGGACCCACGTGAGGGGCCTTTGGCCTCATGAAGGGGAGCACATGCCCGCCGGAGTCGACGCCACCCACGTGCAACTCGTGGCTACATGCATGTGGGGGCGGTTGGCGTGAAGAGGCCTGCCTACCTTGCGTGGATGGGGAGGCTGCTTGGGCGCCTGAAGTGGGATACCTGTCGTGGAGAAGAAGATGCGCACGTTAAAGTCGCCTCCCTTTGGGTTGTTTGTCGTGGAGAATGTCATGGAGGAGGAGGCCATGTGAATGGGGGAGGCGTTGGCCTATTGAAGACAGTGCGTGAGAAGCCCTTTACCCACGTGGAAGCCACCGTGAGAAGGGCACATGCGTTGAAGAATTGCTCTCGTGTGGATAAGCTGTTGTTACGTGGATGCATGGTGGGCACGTGAGAACCATGCAAAGGGGCCTCGTTGCAGATGTTCATGGGCCTTTGGCCCATTGCTGTTGTAGATCATGCCATCACCCTCCTCCGAGTACCTGCAAAATAATTTATTTCTCAAATTTTAATTAATTTCTTCAAACTTAACATTTGAGTATGAGATTAAAATTAATTGTGATAAGTGTCTATTTATTAACATTAAAGCTCTTAAAAAGTATATGTATATCATAAATTATCATGTACAAATGCACACTCATCAAGGTGTTTTCATCAAGCAACATCCGGGCAACATGCGATAGTCCAACGACATCCAGATAGGGTGCGTTCATCAAAGTAGGGGCTGCCTTTGAGGAGGTTAATGTTTTGGCTAAACGCCGTATGAGGGACAATCATGCGACATGCCCTCGGCGTGAGCCTAGCAAACACAAAACCAGCCAACCAAGTCCTTCACGCGGCGTTTGTAGTCCCGGGGGTGAGCTCCATGCATCTTATGACCCTTGGCCACCCCATGGGGGGTTTAATAGAGTTTAGAGGGGGGTTTACGTTGTCACGCCCTGACATAAGTGTATAGCGGAAGTAATATCGGGGACATGAACAGCCGACAAGATAAGCCTCAAGCAAGCAATATAATCAGAGCGCTAAACATTCACACATAAAGAGGAGCTCTGGTTTTTCTTCTTCCCGCCACCGATCCTTTCTTTCTCTCCGTCCCCTCCCCGCCGACCATGGTCGATGCGGGGGGGGGAGGCTTCATCTTCTCAGGAGGTTTCGCACCATGGCGAGGTTGCTGCTGCTACCACCATCGCCAGGAAGACCTATGCTCGTGTTGTGATGGAGTCAAAGGTTTTGCCGAAGATTTCATTCCAAATCAAAGCTCCGGCGTTTACAGAGCAGGGAGAGCCTGTAGTGTTCTTTTCTAAGGAGGAAATTCAAGCTTCCTGTGAGCATCTTTAGTATGCGGTTGTTGCGAAATGCTCTTATGGACGTCCGTCCATCCCGGAGATTAAAGCTGGAATTTCTCAGCGCCTTCATCTGTCTTCAGATTTTATAGTTAGCCGCTTGAACGCCAGGCATATTTTGATCAGACTTGGTAATGAAGCGGATTTACTCCAGTTGTTGATCTTGAAAAGCTTGTTTGTAAAAGGTTTTATATTCCGGTTTTTTAGATGGTCACATGGTTTTCGATTTGATTCTGATCCTTCGACTGTTCCTGTTTGGATTGGCCTTCCGGCTCTCCCAGTGAATTTTTTCCATGATGACATGCTTAGATCCATAGCAGGGAATATAGGGCATGTATTGCAGATTCATGAGTCTACCTCTGCTCTGACGGAAACATCAGAAGCCCTGGTGTGCATTGAATTGGACCTTCATTTACCAAGAAAAGAACGCATCTGGATTGGCTCTGAAGAAGGAGGATTCTGGCAGAAAATAAATTATCACAGAGCTCCTCATCTCTGTGCTTTTTGCCATAAGATTGGGCATTTGGAGATTTCTTGTAAAAAGAAAATAAGTAAGAAACATCAGAGCCAGTTAAAGGGATCTAAGGCTCTGATAAATGGCCCTCGTCAAGAATATAGGCCTCGGCCACACATGCTTGGTAAATAGCAATGTCAGTCAGTGATGAATACAAATAGATTCGCTCCGTTAGCTGATTCTACTGATGGAATGGCTTTTGATGCGACTATTAAAGCGCAATGCCTTAATTCTGATGTATCTGCGCTGGCTGATAAATCTGTTGTTTGTCAAGAGTTGCCGGAGAGTAGTGGCCCGGTCCCTGGTTGTGGAATTGCCACTGTGAGACACGGCAGCAATGCTACTGAAGGTGTTAAAGACAAGTTGTGTAGCCATGTTCTCTCTTCTCATTATCATGATATGCAGAGCTTACCTGAGAGTTCTCTTACTTTATCAACTGGCCAGGGCCCTTACTTCAACTTTAAAGGGGATTCGAAAGGTGTCTCCAATATCTCTGCTTCAGAAAATTCTAGAATGCTGTGTCAAGAAAACCAGAGTTCATATCCCTCTGATGATTTGAAACCGAATGAAGTCTCTGTTTTGCCAGGTGTCTTATTCAGTGATGCCCGATTGACCAGGGCTAAAGCAAAGGAACTGGCTGCCCATTCTTGTTTTAAGGCATCTCATGTTTAATTCAGCTTTGATTTGGAATATAAGGGGTATAGGGAATAATGCATCTGTTAGATCCTTGGCTAAACATATTAGGGATTACAATATATGCATTGCTGCTATTTCAGAACCTAGAATAAAACTTAGCTGTGCGCTTAAAGTGGCAAGGCGAATTAAGTTGCCTTCTGTTATTGGGAATAATGGAGACTCTTCCAAAATATGGCTATTTTACAAGCCACCCTTTCATTTAGAAGTTATTGAACAGCATCCTCAATTCTTGACTGTTGTTTTGAAAGACAGTAACATTGCATCTTTGTTATTCATAGTGGTTTATGCTTCTTGCAGTATTAGTGATAGGAGACTTTTATTTGATTCTCTTATGTTATTTAGTCAGAATGTTAATCTCCCCTGGATTATTGGAGGGGACTTTAATTGCATTCTCTCCCCTGAGGAGAAATTAGGTGGCTCTTTGCCTTCTATGACAGCCATGTCAGACTTTCAAGGCTTTATTTCTGCAGTTGGGCTGATTGATGCTGGATTCACTGGGTCAAATTTTACTTGGACTAATAACCAAGTGGGAACTTCCCACATCAGAGCTAGACTTGATAGAACTCTATTGAATTCCATGTGGATTCAAAGTGATCAGAAGATGTCTATTAGACATTTAACCAGGGGGCCATCAGATCATGCCCCTATGTTGTTGCAGATTTCTGCTCCATCCCCAGCTAAGCCAGGGAGATTCCTCTACCAGCATATGTGGCATTTGCATGAGGATTTTTTAGAGTTTGTCAAATTGCAGTGGGCTAAACACAGTTCCCCTTATACTCATCCTTTCTACTATCTTCAGAGGAAGCTGAAAAGTTTGAAGATGGCACTTCGAGCCTGGAATAAAGAGGTATTTGGCCTTATTGATGATTCAAAGTCTGCAGCTGTTACTCAAGTTGAATTAGCGCAAGTTAAATTTGACGAAAACCCCACAGTGGACAATCGTATAGCTTTTCAGAAGGCCAATGCTCATATGCGGCTTGTTCTAGCTAGGGAAGAAACTTTCTGGTTCCAAAAATCAAGAGCTCAGTGGCTGTCATGTGGGGATAGAAATATAGCTTTTTTCCACCAACTTACTAAACTCAAGAGGCAGCGAAACCACATTCATAAGCTCAAGGTGAATGATATGTGGGTAGAGGATCAGGAGGCTTTGTCTGATGAAGCAATTAATTTTTTCAAAGGTATCTTAACCTCTGAAGATCACTTAGTTGATGACACTCTTCTATCTGTTATTCCCTCTCTAATTTCTGATGAAGTTAATGCTATGTTAACTGCTATTCCTATGGCTGAAGAAGTGAAGTCTGCTATATTCTCCATGTCTGAAAATAGTTCACCGGGCCCGGATGGCTTCACTGGGGGTTTTTTCACTCACTACTGGGGCATTGTAGGGGAGGATGTTATTAATGCTATCAAAAGTTTCTTTCAAGGGATGGGCCTTCCTCAAGGAGTGACATCCACTATTCTGTGTTTAATTCCAAAGGTGAGTAACCCTACCACTTTTGCAGAGTTTCGGCCGGTTAGCCTCTGCAACTTTGTCTGCAAAATTATGTCCAAAATATTAAGTGACCGCCTTAGATTGGTTCTTCCTATGATTATATCCAGTGAACAGAGTGGATTTTTTAAAGGAAGACATATTTCTGATAACTTCTTATTGGCTAAAGAGCTGCTTATGGAAATTGATAAACCTGTTCGAGGTCACAATATCTGTATTAAACTGGACATGGCCAAAGCTTATGATCGAGTAGAATGGGATTTCCTTCTAAAGGTTCTTAAATGCTTTGGTTTTTCAAACAGGTTCAACTCTCTTATCGCCCAATTGCTAGTTAACTGCTGGTTTTCCATTGCATTTAATGGCCAAATTCGGGGCTATTTTAAATCAACAAGGGGTATCCGACAGGGGGATCCCCTGGCCCCTGCTTTGTTTATTATAGCAGAGGAGGTTCTTAGTAGAGGGATCAAATCTTCATTTTCTAGTGACCTCTGTAAACCATATCATTTACCTCGTGGCATCCAATATATATCTCATATTCTTTTTGCCGATGACTCTATTATCTTCATGAATGGGTGCAGAAGATCAGTCAGATGCTTGCTAAATTTTCTAAGGCAGTATGAGATGTCTTCTGGCCAGAAAATAAATGCACAAAAAAGCTATTTTTTGACAGCTAAGAAAATGCCCCGCTCCTCTGTTGATAGAATTGCACAGATAATAGGTTATCAACATAAAAGTGGTAGCATTACTTACTTGGGTATTCCTCTGTTTAAAGGTACACTCAAAACACCTCATTTTAAATATCTGCTTGATAAGATCAATGCAAAGCTTGTTGGTTGGCAGAGCAAGGTTTTATCTCAGGCTGGGAGGTTAACCCTCCTTCGGTCTGTCCTCACCTCAATTCCAGTTTACTGCTCTAGTGCTGCCTCTATTCCTTATATAATTCTAAAGCAAATTGGAACCATTTGCTCCAACTTTTTCTGGCAAGGGTTTGAAAATGTTCACAGAAAGCATTGGGTTTCATGGGAAAAGATGTGTCGGCCTATTGAGGCAGGTGGCTTGGGTCTGCGCAGTTTTTTTGATACTCAATTATGCTTTTATGTTAAGCTTTTATGGTTATCCACTCATAGTGACTCCCTTTGGGCTAAGTTCACTAGAAGCAAATATTATCAAGGGCTTCATCTATCTGATTGCAACACTCCCTTCCCGGCTGGCATCAAAACTAAGGACTTTGAAAGAGCCCGATCTATTGTCCTCGCAAATTCTAGATCAGTTGTTTTTGATGGAGCATCTACAAACTTTCTTAAAGATATCTGGTATAGAAACCAACCTCTATCTGTAGTTTTTACTACTCAGCGAGGATTGAAAAATTTCTCTGTGCAAGAAGTTTTGGCAGACCCGCAGCATCATGTATGGCAAAATCTGGAATTGCATGCTTTTAAAGCTGAGTTATTATCATTCTGTACTCGCTTTGGGCAGGACAAGGCAGTTTGGTCTCTTACTAACTCTGGTAATTTCAGTACCAAGTCTGCTTACAGATTCATTATGAATCAGTCTAATAACCAAGGTGTTCCTTTTAGTAAAATCTGGTTTCAGAAATTTCCTCCCCGAGCCTCTCTTTTTTGCTGGAAGCTGCTAAATCAGGCTGTTCCTGTGGACAGTAGGATTCAAATGAGTGGCATCCACTTTGCCTCCAAATGTGTTTGCTGTAGTTCATCTTTTAGCGAGGATGAAGACCACCTTTTTATTGATAGTGAAATTGCCAGGCCCTTGTGGAATTTTTTTGCTCCTTTGCTATCTAATTCTTGTTTGCAGTCTTCAAGCATTGTGGAGAGGATTCACCAAATTGCTAAAGAGGCTTCAATGAGTAAATCGGAGGGCTTTATCTCCCTGTTGATAATCATTATGGTCTCTTGGGAAATCTGGAAATCTAGATGTCTTGCAAAATTTGAAGGGAAGAAACTCAAGCCTGTTTATATTTTTGAGCAGATTCTAGCTGACATGAAGATTGTTATAAATCAGATTACATTCAAACGAGTGATTAGCCGTAGTTACATATCCAAACTGCTCTCTTTTGGAATTACAGTCAAAGGTCTCCAAGCTTCTTACATAATTATTCTTTGGAAGGCTCCATCTATTAACTTCTCCTTGCATATTGATGGAGCTAGTAAAGGCAACCCGGGTCTTTCCGGTGGTGGGGGATGCTTCAGAGATTGCAATGGCTATTTTAAGTTGGGATTTTCTTACTTCTATGGTCATGGATCTAACATGGTGGCTGAGGGGCGGGCTCTTTTAGATGGTATTCGTCTGGCACTTTTCCATCACATCCCAACCTCTGTTATTATCTAAGATTCTTTAATCTTAGTTGAGCTACTGAACAAGAAGAAGGATCCGCCATGGTCTTTAGTTCCTTGGTGGGAGGAATTGACTTATTTGTTTGCTTCACTTCAATGCCCCCTGATTCACACTTTCCGAGAGGGAAACCAAGTGGCCGATGCTCTTGCGAATTATGCAATCCAAAGTGAAGGAAATTCAGAATTTCAGTTAATGAGAGACTTGCCTCTCATGATTATAAGATTCGCTATTGCCGATATACAAGGAGTTCCCAATTTTCACAGAAGGCTTGTATAGACCACAGTTTTCTTCTTTCTCTTTCTAAGCCCACTTTTATTGGGCTTCAGATTTCAGTTTCTTTGGGGTATTGCCCCCCCTGAATTGTATATAAACTCTTCATACCAATAAAAAATATGACCACAGGGGATGCTAGGAGGAGTGGGAACATTCTCCCTCATTGAGGGGGGGTGCACTCGACCTATGCTTACCTTGTTTGGTTGGTGTTGATAAAAAAACAATAATTGACAAAAACTAACTTTTATTTATGATAATCAAATGTTTACATAAGATTGACTCCTTGACATAATGGTTCACTAGACTCAATTAAAGAGAAAATTACATAACCATGACTAGACTCTTTGCCCACTCTAAATCTTCTCTCGATCCATCATTCGCTCTCGGACCCATCGCTAGCATAGTCCGAATCCGACTCACTCAAATTTTCTAAAAAGATTGGAAAAGTAGGGAATGGGCACACTTGCCCAGTAGGTATCTTTGTATCAACATGTACGCAACATTTAAGTAATTAACATTTTTGCTCTAAATGATAAGGTAAAAGACATGCGATTAAAACATGCGATATAAAATCATAGTACAACTATCATTGAGATGAGTGTAAAGATTCATGAGGATATAATCTTGCAAGAATATAAAGTGGCCTTTCATATACCAAGAATGTAACGAGAATGTTCTTTTCATAACAATAAATGCTATGCACTAGAAAGTCATGTAACGAGAATGAACTAGCAAGCATGTATGATGGGAGCATCGCTCGCCCTTCACATGTTTCTAAGCTGCTATTGCTCGCCATCATGACTCCATTACGTCGGTTACATTTTTCTGAAGTCGAGTCATGTAATTTTCATATTTTATTTGAGTCATATCATTGTAATTTTCCTTTTATTTGAGTCATGTACCTAGGTTAATGAGTCATCTACCTAAGTTAAGTGTCATAGGGTTGATTAGTTTGGTTATTGGGCCCAATTCATTGGGCTGGGCCCAGGGGCGCCCCCTTCCCCCTTGGTTATTTGTCATTAGTCCTAAAATCAGAGACTTATTGTAAAATGTGGGTTCCCTATAAATAGGACCCCATTCTCTCCAGTTTTAGTTAATGAATGAATGAATGAATAGAGATCTATTATTCTGAGTCCAAAAAATTGAGTTTTATTTGGTGAGAAGCCATTAGATAGGAGTGAGAAGCTCCCATCCCCTATCCCCTCTCTCTATCTCTCTCTCTCTCTCCAAGAGGGGTGCGCCCCTTTCTCTCTCGTCCCCCTCCCACCTACTTTCTCTCTCTCCTCCCCTCATTCAATAGTCACCACAACTTCCCACAACACCTCTTTACTCCACCCCTAGCCCCAAGGGAGAACCCACCAATCTCCAAGCCACCCTCCAACCCCCAACCACCCACTACCCTTTCCCAAGCACCCTTCCATCTCCCTAAGGCTGAAAGGGTTCAAACCCTAGGCCAAATTGGAATCTCCCTCTCTTTCTGGCTGCCCCTCACCTCTCCCTAACATCCCCTTCCTACCCTGGTCGCCCTCCCCATTTCCCCTTGCTTCCCTTGGCCATCCCACCCTCATACACACAACCCTACACCATCAGCCTATTCCTAGCTCACAGGCAGTAGAGTACTAGCGACTTCCTGAGGCTGCCACATCATCACCAAGAAGCTTCAGTAGGCATACCATATACCGTTGGAATTTTCGTCCAGTCTACTTCGCAACGGAGGTGGTCCCGCCACCGTCTGAGTTTGTGGCTGCCCGGAGGAGGCTTCACCGCCGGACTGCACAGATCCTCCCTGACAGACACCCAGCCGTAGCTTGCAGAGACTACCATGACCAATACCTTGAAGATATTGGAGCGGCGTTTGGCTGAAGACTTCTGCTACGAGTCCCATTTCATCTCCAAGAAGCGGAGCATCGTTTGAAGCCTGAAGCACAAAGTTCCAAATTTTCTACCCAGAGTGCGCAGGTCAGTCCAAGTGGAGATAGATTCGACCTCTTTCCACTCTTCTGGCCCTCGCAGTCTACTCCAACTTCCGCCGATGGCCCCGTGGGTCTCCATTCGAAGAGAACTCGACCACGAACGCAACGGTCCTGGTCTCTCCATCAACTGAGCACGATATTCATCGTGACAACCTTCCCTTCGAACAACAGTGGTCCAGACACTGCCAGGAGCAGAGTGCAGCAATCCTGATCCCGACCCTGCCCCGGCCGTTGTCGTCATCAAGAAGTTCTCCAATAATTCTGACGTCCTCCTGGGCCAACACAGGAGATTTTGGCGCTGGTTTAGTGAACAAAGGAGTTCTGGAGAGCCCGTGGCAGCACCAATAGTGACTGCCTATCCGGCTATTCCTGAAGCTGGTAGAATCGGGGAGCTCGGTAATTCGGCTTCTAGCTTAGTTTTTCCCCCACCCTGCCTGGCCGGCTGACCGCCCCACCTGTGTGGAGGTTGTTTTGGATGTAATTTCATTAAGTTACCGCCCCGAGATCCCCCTCCCGTGATAGGAGTAGTGGTGTAATTTCTTAAATTTCAGGTTGAAGCTTCTCCAGCGCGGCGTGCGAGTAAGCCCACGCTTCCTCGCTCGCCCTTGTCTCCGACCGGGATCGGTGTCTTCACGCCGATCAGGTGAGCTCCTGACCACACTCCTATGCTGGATTATTTGTGCTTCATTAGTATTGCTTCTAGTGTGCCGTCGGTCGGTGAGGAGTGCCCGGACTCAAATTGCTACTATGTGAGTGTCCACCACGGGTGAGTTGTTAGCGAGACCAATTTACCCACGCCCTCAGCGTGCTGGTCGCCCATGAATTTGGGCAACCCTAGGCCCTTAGGGATCCTCCCCAAGCCAGCCATACCCTTGGAAACCTCCGGGTCCAACCTCAGACCCTCACCCCGTCGCCGGTCCACCTATGGACCCGAGTGTGCCAAATGCAAGTTAGTCCACTTGTGTGACATTGTCGTGTCCGTTGCATTGCTTGCAATATAGGTCTTAGGTTGTGTCACATCAATTGGTATCATAGCAAGTTCACAACTTGTCTCTATTAAGTTGGTCCTAGGGTGCATATGCATTTAGAGTCTCCGGTGCATCATAATGGCTATTCCTCTATGGTCAATTCCATACAATTCGGCACTCCACAAGGGTCCTAGCGGTTCACCCCTCTTGGGTAGCATTCTAGATGAGGACCTTCGCTTTGATGAATCGAGCCCTAGTACCTATCTAAAGTGGGAGGCTACCATGGAAATGCACTTTGAAAGGATTATGGCATATGGACCCGCGAGAGTCCGCATTGCCAAGGGACGACTTCGGGGTCAAGCCAAGAGTAAGTGGGAACATATAGAGGGCTTAAGGAGGGTTAGGAGGCAAGAGCCCATTTCCTCATGGGAGGAGATGAAGATAGAACTTAGGAAGATCTACGCTCCCCAACGTCCCCCTCCCTACTTGGAGAGCCATAGTCCGAGGAGCACTACCACTCCTCCCTTCTCTCCCGGCCAGTTCAAAGTCACCATAAAGGTCCTCTATGTCACGCCCCGAGCCTTTATTACAGCGGAAGACTCGCTCGTGGAGCGCGAACAGCCGACATGGTAAGCCTCTTGCAAGCAAGAATCAATCAGAGCGCAAGACAATCACACAAGTAAATACAATTGCACAAGATTTAATCAAACTTCAACTTTATTTCATAATGCTCAATATTCAAGATACAATCACTAATTTGATTTCCATTCTACTAGACTCAAGAAATAGGAAAATTACATTGACTCAATCTAGACACTTTAACTTCCTAAGTATTCACTCTCATCTTTATAACACTTTCACTCACTTCCGGACCCGCTACTAGTATAGCCCGAATCCGAATCTGAACTATTTCCATCTCCTGAAAAATATTAGAAAATAGGTCATGAGCACACTTGCCCAGTAGGTATCTTCGCATCAACATGAAGGTACTATTTAAGTAATTATCATTTTTGCTCTAAAGAAATAAGGTAAAATCATGCGAATGCGAATCAATCATGCGATCAAATCAATAGAAACAAGATAACTATGTAAGATAGAATGATCAAGAATGAACTAGCAAGAATATAACAAGAACATGATATTGGCCTTCCATGAATAAGAATGTAACGAGATTGTACTAGCAAGCCACATATTCCTCACTTTAGCATCTTATGCTTAAGAGCAAGTGCTTCGTGAATTTCTGTGGAATATCAAGCAAGAATGTCATGTTGTTCCGTGGATCTTCACTTATTTATAGAAATAGTACTCCCAGCGCAATGCGACGCCAGTAGCATCATATCCCATGGTTTATAAAATAGTATGTTTCCGGCAATCAGCCGAGGGGAGTAGCATAGAGCCCTTGAACACAATCAGTGCTCGATTGCATCTTCAGTTATAAATTAAGCTACTTCCACGCAGTATAACAGTAACGTATGGCCAAGAATATAGCACTTCCAATAATTCCATGATAACTAAAATCAATGAATGAATGCTTCAATTTTGAATATATGAGATCAAGAATGATATTTAAACTAAGTTATGCTTATAGAATAAATTGACAGCATAATGGTATTTTCCTTAACTTCCATTCATTTAGATCAATTTAAGCAATATGACAAGTTCTAGATCATCAAGGTTTGTCTAGAATCAATGGAATATCAACCCTTGGTCAAACCTTGGGTTAACATATACAAGCTATGTAACGGTCATTGGCTGGGCCGTTACATTATGTAACACGCCAGTAATAGGCCGTTATAGTGATCCGAGTCCAGAAGGATAAAAATAGATCCAGAGGAATGTGATGGTTTGGCATTGGGCCGTTACGTGAGCCTGACGGTCCAATTCAAGGCCGTTACATTTCAAAAATCAAAACCACGATAGAGTGTTCTAATGAATGGGCTTTCATTGGTACAACCAACTCGGCGTCCTAGTGGGAATCCCAGGCTCGCGGAGAATTACGGAGGCCTTGAAACAATGATTTCCTAGTCCATTGGAAGGATTATCCAATAGAGAGGTCCTCATGTCCAAGATTGTGTTCCTATAGTGTAAAGTGTGAACTAATGACAACATACCGGAATATGTGCCATGTACTTATAGAATTGACTCTATTGACAGAGAGAGATATGTATAATCAAAGTGAAAATCATGATAAAAACTCCGTCAACACAATGTTAAAAAGTCATGCTTTATAGTACAAAACTATAGAGTTTGGTTTAACATAACTTAAGTAGAAGTGATGACAAAACATGCAATATCTATCATGAATAATCAAATATCCTTAAAATCACATGATTATGTTTAAAACTTAGGTAACTAGGTTTTAACCATAATAAGATTGGCAGGTTGTATTCACTCATATGGTTGACAGAACATAGGATATAACGGTCTGGAGATGGGGCGTCACAGTGAAAGTGACGGTCAGGACCCAGCCGTTACATGATTATAATGCGTCTGTCCAAGCGCGTTAGAAACATTAGTGCAATTCAAATACTACCGAGTTTGTAACGGTCTGTCGTAGGGCCGTTACTTGAAAGTGACGGTCCTATGCTAGTGCGTTACAGTATCTGCTAACAGAAAATAATCATAGAAACTAAGAGATCAACTCACATCGTGTCCTTTATCAAAACATGATGAGCTTCTAGTCATGTTAACGAAGTAAGGCCATCTACATGCATAGGTAATCATGAATAGATGAATAGTCATGTTTTAATTTCTTAATTTGGCTAAGAGGTGCATGATGTGCATAAAACAAATAAAACATGAAATCAATGCTCTACAATGCATGGAATTCAATCAAACCAGAGGGCTTTTAGTCCTATCATGCTGTTTTTTCTATTCATGAGATAACCTACCTCTTACTTAGACTGTAGTTTCTGAATTTGGTTGAGAACCCTGCCCGAGTTCCCTTACTTCTCTTGTGACTTTTTCAGCAACTTCTTTAGGCTCTAACTCCACGCCCTCTTGACCTAAAGATGTGAAATTCGTAGGAGAGTTAGTCTAAAGTATTGTAAACAAATTATTCTAAAGAACTTACCTGAGATAATGACTCCTTACCTTGCTTCTTTACGTCCAAAAAGTAAGGGTCGCACAGTTCAGAACTATGCCATATTTATAGAGTTTGGGCTAGGGTTTGAGGATTAGATCGAGTTTAGAGTCCTTATTTCATCAAATCCTGGTCTCTAAGAGTCCTTAGAGTTTTTCAATCCTTCCCAAGTCGATCCATAGTGGATAGGAACATCAAGTTCCAATCTTTTCATGAGTCCCTTCACTTACGGAACTAACAGGAATGTAACAGTCGAGTGACCATGCGTTACATGGCTGTGGCGGTCTTACGATAGACCGTTACAGTCATCGTAGCTTAGAGTTTCAATTTATGAAAACTCTTTTGTTAATTATGCAAATCATTATCTTATAGTATTAGTATTTATCCTTAATATCCGTGGATAGACTTAATTACCTTCTAGAATGTGGGCCAAACTTTAATGGGCCAGAGTTAAAACCTTTTGGACTTTAATTAAGTGATTTGGGTTGATTGATTAACACCACTTGGCCTTATAATAACCATTTATAAATTTATTTAGGCCTTTATAAATTCTTGAAAATTATTTAAAATTTCTGGGGCACTACACCCTCCCCCACTTAGAAAGAATTTGGTCCCCAAATTCAAAACATGTATTGAGGAGAGTGTACTTACAATTAAATAATTCCGGGAATCTTTTCTTCATAGCTAATTCGATTTCCCATGTTGCTTCATAAGGCCATGCTTTCTTCCATTGAATCTTAACCATAGGAATGACCTTATTTCTGAGTTGACGCACTTCCTGATCCAGAATCTTTATCGATGTTTGTTCGTATGTCAAGTCTTTCTGAATCTCCAGATTGTCATAAGTGATAATGTGATCTGGATCATACACATACTTCTTCAGCATCGAGACGTGAAATACGTCATGAACTCCTGCTAACTGTGGTGGCAAAGCTAATTTATAGGCCACTTCACCGATCCTTTCGAGGATTTCAAATGGACCGATAAATCTTGGAGTTAGCTTTCCTTTAATGCCAAATCTTCGAATACCACGATCCGGAGAAACCTTTAGATATACATGTTCTCCTACTTGAAATTCCAAGTTACGCCTTCGATTGTCAGCATAAGATTTCTGCCTATCTTGTGCCATTTTCATCCTTTCCTGAATGAGCTTGATTTTCTCTGTAGAATCCCTGATTAAATCGGGGCCTAGAAATTACCTTTCCCTATTTCATTCCAACATATTGGTGATCGACAACTTTTCCCATATAGAGATTCAAAAGGTGCCATTTGTATGCTTGCTTGATAGCTGTTGTTATATGCAAATTCTACCAAAGGCAAGTGATCATGCCAACTTCCTCCAAAATCAATGACACAAGCCCTAAGCATATCTTCTACCACTTGACTTGTCCTTTCAGTCTGACCATCAGTTTGTGGATGGAAAGCAGTGCTAAAATTCAATCTAGTCCCAAGTGAATGTTGTAGGCTCTTCAAGAATTGTGATGTGAATCGGGGATCTCTATCTGATACAATAGCGATAGGGACTCCATGTAACTTGACAATTTCTTTTATGTATAGTGCTGCTAGAATATCTACAGACCATCGACTTTTTATTGGTATAAAATGTGCAGATTTAGTCAATCGGTCTATAATTACCCATATTCCATCGCGTCCACCTCTTGTCTTAGGTAGTCCCATAATAAAATCTATTCCTATGCTCTCCCATTTCCATTCCGGGATACTTAAGGGATGTAATTTACCTGCGGGTCTGAAATGTTCCGCCTTTACTTGTTGACATGTGAGACACCGAGATACGAAGTCAGCTACTTCTCTCTTCATATTGGGCCACCAAAAGTTTCTTTTGAGATCCTGATACATTTTTGTACCTCCTGAATGAATGGTATACTTTGATTTATGTGTTTCTTCTAAGATCAATTTCTTTGTATCTTCGTGATCGGGTATACACATTCGGCTCTTGAATAGCATTCTTCCATCTTCGGATATAGAAAAATCCGGTCTTTGTTCAATATTGGCCTTAATTTTCAGTAAAATTGGGTCATCCTCTTGTAACTTGGCCAAATCCTTAATCAATGTTGGTTGAGCTCGGATATTTGCCATGAAACAATTATATTCCTTAATGTCAACATCTAGATTTAATTGAGCAAATTGAGGAACAAGGTTAGTCATACTAATCATGAGACTTGATAACATACCAATTGGTTTTCTACTAAGTGCATCTTCTACAGCATTCGCCTTGCCAGGATGATATTGAATAGCGAAATCGAAGTCTTTAAGAAATTTCAACCATCTCCTCTGCCTCATGTTAAGCTCTTTTTGAGAAAATAAATATTTCAAACTCTTGTGGTCTGTGTAGATCGTGAACTTTTCTCCATAAAGATAATGACGCCAAATTTTTAAGGTGAAAATAACTGCTGCTAATTCCAAATCATGTAAAGGATAATTTTCTTCGTGACATTTCAATTGTCTTGAAGAATAACAGATTACTTTTTCATTCTGCATGAGAATGCATCCTAAGCCAATTCCAGATGCATCCGTATATACTTCAAATCCAGCACCCTCTATTGGTAGTGACAAAACAGGGGCTGTTGTAAGATGATTCTTAATATTTTGAAAACTCTTTTCACAGTCCTTCGACGAGATAAAAGGATTTTCTTTTCTGGTAAGTCTAGTTAAAGGAACCGCGATCTTTGAAAAGTCCTTTATGAATCTTCTATAATAACCTGCTAGACCCAAAAAGCTTCTAACTTCAGATATAGTCGTTGGTCGGCTCCAATCTCTGACAGCTTCTACCTTAGAAGGGTCCACAATAATACCTTCTTTTGAAATAACGTGGCCTAGGAATGAGACTTCCTTGAGCCAGAATTCACACTTATTGAGTTTGGCATATAGCTTATGTTCTCTAAGTGTTTGCAAAGCTATCCTTAGATGTTCTTCATGTTCTTCTTTTATCTTGGAGTATATCGAGATATCATCGATGAAGACGACGATGAACTGATCTAAATATGGCTGGAAGACACTGTTCATAAGTTGCATGAATGCTGCTGGGGCATTAGTTAACCCAAACGGCATTACCACGAATTCATAGTGGCCATAACGACTTCGAAAAGCCGATTTGTAAATGTCCTCTTCTTTGATTCTAAGCTGATGATAACCTAATCTTAAGTCAATCTTAGAAAAATATTCTGCTCCCAAAAGCTGATCGAAGAGCTCATCAATACGCGGCAATGGGTATTTGTTCTTGATTGTAGGTTGATTCAATCGCCGGTAGTCAATGCATAACCTGAGTGAACCATCCTTCTTCTTGACAAATAGAACCGGCGCACCCCAAGGGGATGTGATAGGTCTGATAAAACCCTTGTCTAGAAGTTTCTGTAATTGCTTCTTTAATTCCTTGAGTTCTGTGGGAGACATCCTGTAAGGGGCTATAGAAACAGGTGCTGCACCTGGAATGAGTTCAATGGTAAAGTTTACTTCCCTCTCAGGCGGTACACTAGGTAGTTCGGATGGGAACACATCAGGGAATTCATTTGCAATAGGAATGTTTGTTAGGATAATTTCCTTAGATTCGGTGATAATGACTGAAGCAAGAAAAACTTCACATCCTTTCGAGATAAGTTTGCAGGTGTGAAGAGAAGATATAATGGTAGGATGCTTCTTGTATTTGATGCCAAGAAAAGAAAATCTTGGAAGACCAGATTTTCGAAAGGATATTATCCTATTTCAGCAATTGATATAAGCATCGTGGTCTACAAGCCAATCTATCCCTAAAATGGCATCGTAACCTTTCATGTCAAGGCACACGAGGTTTGCGGGGAGATTGTGACTTTCTACTATCACTTTGCTATTATGATAATACTCGGTGAGCTTGGTTTTAGATCATAAAGGTGTAGTAATAGCAAGATCTGAAGGTAAGGGGACTGATGTAATTGACAACATTTTTGCAATGCCTGAGTGAGGCCGGCAACAGTTTGTTGCATACCGTCCCAATCTACGCGATGAGCCATGATAAGAATAATAAGGTACCTGAGAGAAAATAACAACTTGTTATTTCTCATGAATATTGGAATAAGCAAAATAATTCTTAAACTAATTAGCTATCTTATCCCGGGTTCTACCCAATCCTCACATGGGTGTGGAATTTTTTCTTAGTTCATAGGTATGGGTCCTTAACCTTGGACTTATCCTATGACATGACTCTTTTCCTTATGTAGCAACCCTGATAAAATATTAATAATAATAATAATTTTAAATAAATTAAATAAATAAATAAACCAAAATGAAAAAACGCCTCTGATAAAGGCGCTATTTAAAAACGCCCTTAAACAAGGCGTGATTCAAGAAGGGACGCCCTCACCACAAGGCGTCAAATTCTAAACACCAAATAGGGCAAGTAGAATAAACGCCCCTTTCCTGGGCGTGTTTTAAACAAGAAACGCCTCTCCACTGGGCGTGTCTTTAAGAAACGCCCTATGACAAGGCGTCAATTTCAGTTCATCTTCCGTTCGAACTCAGAACTTATCCAGGGTAAGTGATAACTACGAGAAAGAGTTTGAATGTGGTAATAGCTCAATTATGGAAGTATTACTTCCAGTATAACTCTAGTCTTATTAGGATTTCTAAGACCCTATAAATACTCATTTGATTCTGTCAAGAACGCTATTTGGCGTTCGAGTTCTCTGAAGGTAAGTACAGAACCATAGCTCTTCTGTCCCTCTGTCCCTTTTGATTTTTACGAAGGTTATTGATTCGTCACCTTCTTCCTTCTTTCAGGTTGAAGAAACCTTGACGTCGTGAAGAACAACCGTAAGTTCTTCTCTCCTCTTACCTTCAGCCAAGTATTATGAAGTGAAGATTGATATGTCTTCATATTTCTCTGTAGGAAGCTCTGTCGAAGAACAAGGGTTCTTCAAAACGAACGTTCCTCCTGTTGATACTACGGTTGATTGGTTGCAGTTGAAGCTTCAGATCTTTTTCAAACCCTTCGTCAGTTCATCCAACTCAAATTATCAAGGTAGGATTTTCTCATGGAACGTAGCCCAAGCTACCATATAACTATAGATAATTATCATCGGAAGTTCATGCATATAGTTTTTCATGCGTTCTGGTTATTTTCTACGGAATGTTTGAAAGAAACGACCCTAACAAGGGCGTTAATTTAAAAGACACGACCATGCCCAGGTCGTCAATTCCAGATTTGACGCCCTGCACACGGACGTTAATTCCTGTTAATTAATAAATAGCATGTTTAAAAAGTAATTATCAATGCAAACATGATCCTAAATTAATGCACGGTCAATTTCTTGTAATCCTGCTATTTTTCTGGTCCTGACTATATACCATGTTCCTGAAATATTCATTACCTCGAAATTTATAAAATTGTGAATTCACGACCTTGACCAGGTCGTCTCTTATTTAACTAACGCCCCGGACTAGGGCGCCTTTTTCCTGGTAACGCCCCTACCAAAGGCGCGTTTTCAACAAAATTACAGATTTTAATATCCTGTAAAATAGCAATATTGGACAGGACGACCTCTTTATATGTCGTCAAATTTAATATAAACGCCCCTGATTAAGGCGTTAATTTTACGAAAAAATGACTTTACCAGAGTCGCTACTTTCTGCATTACTGATTTGTTTCGATTGCTGTTATCCGAGGGTTTCACTATATGTAGGCACTATTACTCCACTCCGTGAGTATAGTCCCACGTTTCATGATGTTTTATCGATCACCCTTAAACTCTCATTGACATATAAGCTCTCCATTGGACATTCCGTTCCTTTGGACTAGCGAGTTAGTCATAGAGACCTCCGTAAGACTCCTCGAACCTTGGATTCCCTCAAGGTCGACTGAGCTAGTTGTACCCTAAAAACCCATTACACTATTGAATGCCATGTCACTCTAAAGAAACATGGTATACCGGCCCTTATGATATGCAAAGAGTATATCATGAGAATTCTTAATGGGATGATGATATCATGCCATTTGTCGTTCTTGTGGACCTCATTTCTATAATAAGAATGAGGGTATCTTGCCTTTGATGTACTGTTCATGTGGACCTCAATTCTATATAAAGAATGTCCATACTTGTTTGTCATGGTACCCAAGTTAAGGGAACCTAATTCCACCTAGTTTCATCATTCATCGTGATTGTACCGTTGTTATCGCCTATCTATGTCCAATGTCGTATTTTTGGACTCCATTCTCTCAAAGTTATCCTACGTGTCTACAAGCTTAAATTGTTGAAATTCCATATTGGCTATATATATATATATATATATATATATATATACAAGAGTGGATGTCAAATATACATGATAAATGCCTGCGCATATAGGGCCCGATCTGGTCGTGGGAGGAGCACCCAAAAGTACTTGTGCCCATGGGAGTTGAATGATAAGGTATCTGGCATTATACCGAGTGCATGACTAGCTTGATTGGACATTCCACACAAATCTTGTACTTGACTCGTACTTGACTTGACATGAATTGCGTGACCCGAGAAAGGGTAATTACTTGCTTGCTTGATACATGATAGCCAAAATTCTTGACATGACTTGCTAAAGAGTGCTTGCTTGAATATCTGTTATCTTTTCTTGAAAGCTCGTAACTAGTTCGTCTTATTGTCTTATTGATAAATTCTCTCTCCATCTTGTCGTTTTATGCGAGCATGCATAGCTATAGTGCATTCATGAAAGATGTAACTACTTAAACCCTTGCTAGTTCCTGAGATATAATTTCCTACTGAGCGTTCGCTCACTCCGTGTTTGTCTCTTACTTTTCAGGTAAGTCCGATGACGAGACTCAAACGGATGGGGAAAGTCCAGAGTGAAAGAGTTAGAGCTTTTCCAAGTGTCATCTAGTCTTTTTCCTATTTTCTTGAGTCAACTATGTACTTTTCCTTTTATTTTGAATAGAGTATTGGATTTGTAATAGTCTATCTATTATGGAATAAAGGATTGGGTTATCTTTACTTTTGCGCATCTCTGTCTTTGTGTCGAATACACGACCTCTCTGATTGACATGATTGATATAAACTCGTCGCGCACCTCCGGGTATCTTCCGCGCTCGGGGCGTGACAGTTTTTGTGGTATCAGAGCCTAGGGTATTCAATTCCTAGGAAAAACCCAAGTCCAAGGATAAGTTTTGAACCTTTAAACCAGTGAGATTGGGTAGAACCAAGGGTTAAATTTAACATAGTGTATGAGTCTTTAAATACGATCACGTATTAATCTAGTTATTGTAATTGTAGGATAATGGCTGCCGAACGTGCTCAGTGGCGCAACATGCAGCGTACACTTCAAGACATGACTCAAGTGCTGCAACAAGTAGCACAAGGAGGTGGACAATGAGCAGGAAGTCTCCACCAGACTTTCAAGAACATGAACCCGCCCAAGTTCACGGGTTCTACTGATCCAGATGACGCTGAACACTGGATTAGGGAGATAGAACGTATATTCAGTGTTATGCAATGCACGGATCAAGATAAGGTCTTATTAGCCACTTTCCAGTTAGAAAGGGATGCTAGATGCTGGTGGGAATCAATAGAGGCTACTCTCGATCAAGACCAAGTCACGTGGGAGGAATTCGTTGAACACTTCAACGCGAAATATTTCTCAGATCGAGTTCAGGAAAAGAAGGCTGCAGAATTTGCTGCACTGAAGCAATGATCTTTGTCCGTGGCCGAGTATGAAGCTCAGTTCTCCAGGTTGTCTAGATATGCTAAGCATTTGATTAGCACGGAGAAGATGAAGGCCCGTAGATTTCTTAATGGGCTTAGGCCCCACTATATTACTCAGCTGGCGCCGATGGATATCCAAGTTTATTCCGAAATCGTGCGCCGAGCTCAATTATTAGAAGATGCCACGGAACTATCTGATAGGATTCGTGGTAAGGATAAGAAGGAACAAGTTACAGGTTCGGGTTCCTTTAAACCCAACTTCAAGAAAAGGCCTAGCAATGGAGGAGCATCCTCACAAGACCAAAAGTTCAAGAAGACCAAGCCCTTCTCTATCACCATCACCTCTCCAAATACAGTGTGCAAACATTGTGATAAGGCGGGCCATAGAGCAGAAGAATGCGGGAGGAAACTAGGAGCATGTCTCCGTTGTGGGAGTCGTGAGCATCGGATTCCCGATTGCCCATTACTTAACGACCAAGCCGTTGACGGGAAGCGTCCAGTAACCAAGAATGCTCGTCTTCATGCAATCAAGGAGACCGAGCAAGTAGAAGGAGGCGGCTTAGTGGAAGGTATATTGAAAGTTTGTTCCAGGAATGCATATGTCTTAATTGATACTGGTGCATCGCATTCTATTATTTCTAAAAAGTTTGCTGACCCATTACCCCTAGAACCGGAATGGATAAAGTTAGTTTTATCTACTCCTCTGGATGATGAGACTGATATTACACATCATTACCAAAACTGCGAGGTATTGATTCATGGTCAAAATCTCCCTATTGATCTCATATGTTTAGATCTGAAAGAGTATGATGTTATACTAGGGGCTGATTGGTTATCCAAGTATCAGGCAACGGTTGATTGCCGCAATAGTAAGGTTACATTCAAGGAATTTCCAGAACTAATATTTACTAGTCCCAAGAGTCGGAGCAAATCCCCTCTTATTTCAGCTCTCCGAGCTAGCAAGCTCATCAGGAAAGGATGTACATCTTTCCTTGCCTTTGTCACAGTTAAAGAAGCTAAGGAAGCTAAGCTTGAAGACATTCCAGTAGTACAAGAATTTTCGGACGTATTTCCGGAAGATTTGCCGGGATTACCCCCGCAAAGAGAAGTGGCCTTCACCATCGACTTAGTCCCTGGTGCTGGTCCGATTTCAAAGGCACCTTATAGGATGTCACCTGCTGAACTCAAGGAATTAAAGGAGCAATTGATGGAACTCATTAAGAAAGGATTCATTAGACCAAGTACTTCCCCGTGGGGAGCGCCTGTGTTATTTGTGAAGAAGAAAGATGGATCCATGAGGCTATGCATCGACTACCGACAATTGAATCATCTCACTATCAAGAACAAGTATCCACTGCCGAGAATCGATGAATTGTTTGATCAAATTTCAGGATCCATGTACTTTTCCAAAATTGATCTTAGGTCCGGATATCACCAACTAAGAATCAAGGACGAGGATATTCATAAGACTGCGTTCAGAAGCAGGTATGGCCATTATGAATTTGTTGTTATGCCTTTCGGACTAACAAATGCCCCTGCTGCCTTTATGCAGTTAATGAATAGCATATACAGGCCTTATTTGGATCAATTTGTGGTAGTCTTTATTGATGATATATTGATTTATTCCAAGACCAAGGAAGAGCATGAGGAACATTTGAGGATTTCATTGCAAATATTGAGGACAAATCAATTATATGCAAAACTTAGCAAGTGTGAATTCTGGATTGAAGAAGTGACTTTTCTCGGACATGTTATATCAAAGGATGGCTTGTCTGTAGACCCATCAAAGGTTGAAGCTGTAAGAAACTGGGAAAGACCGACCAATGCTAGCAAGATCCGAAGTTTCTTAGGTCTTGCCAGCTATTACAGGCGATTCATCAAGGATTTCTCTAAAATCGCCGTGCCACTTACAAGGTTAACTCACAAGGAGATCCGTTATGAATGGGATGAGGAATGTGAGAGAAGCTTCCAAACTCTCAAGGATCATCTTACCACAGCTCCTATCTTAGCATTGCCAATTGAAGGAGAAAAGTTCGAGGTATACACTGATGCTTCTGGCATTGGCCTCGGGTGTGTTCTAATGCAACAAGGGAAGGTTATAGCCTACTCTTCTCGTCAATTAAAGAAGCATGAAGAGAACTACCCCGTCCATGACTTAGAATTGGCCGCGGTAGTATTTGCACTAAAAATATGGAGACATTATCTTTATGGAGTACAGTTTACTGTATACTCCGATCACAAGAGTCTCAAATATCTTTTCTCACAGAAGGAACTAAATATGAGGCAAAGACGATGGCTGGAATATCTCAAGGACTTCGACTTCAATATACAATATCATCCCGGAAAGGGTAATCATGTAGCAGATGCCCTTAGTCGAAAGCCGAGAGCACTGTTAGCCAATTGTCTGATTCAAGAATGGAAATTGCTAGAACAATTCTCTGAACTCAATATAAGCATGGACATGGACCCTAGATGTGTCACATTATCTCATGTAAGCATACAGTCAGATTTATTATCTGAGATACAAGCACTTCAGGACGATGATCCTATGACAGTAGAAATCAAGGGCAGATTAGAAGGACAATCTGATTTCCAATTAGCTTCTAATGGAAGATTAATGTTCAAGAATAGAACTTGTATACCGGACTGCCCAGAATTGAAAAAGAAGATCTTAGATGAAGCTCACAGATCAAGATATACGATTCATCCTGGATCTACCAAGATGTACCAAGATGTGAAAAGAAATTTTTGGTGGCCCAACATGAAAAGAGAAATAGCGAACTATGTATCACGCTGTCTCACATGCCAACAAGTCAAGGCGGAACACCAAAAGCCTGCTGGAAAGCTACATCCTCTAGATATCCCTAAATGGAAGTGGGAGGATATTGGTATGGATTTCATCATGGGTTTATCTAAATCAAAAAGAGGACATGATGGAATATGGGTTATCATTGACCGATTGACCAAATCCGCGCATTTCTTGCCAATCAAGAGTCGATAGTCAGTTGATGTCCTAGCTGCACTATACATCAAGGAAATAGTCAGATTACATGGTATTCCTGTTTCAATCGTGTCTGACCGAGATCCCCGATTTACTTCTCATTTTTGGAAAGGACTACAATATTCGTTGGGGACGAGACTTAATTTTAGTACAGCCTTTCATCCTCAAACGGATGGTCAGACCGAGAGAACAAATCAAGTAGTTGAAGATATGCTTAGAGCATGCATCACTGATTTTTATGGAAACTGGCATGATCACTTATCTCTGGTCGAATTTGCATACAATAATAGCTACCAAGCTAGTATACAAATGGCACCTTTCGAAGCTTTATACGGAAGGAGTTGCCGATCACCCTTGTGCTAGAATGAAGTTGGAGAGAAACAACTGTTAGGTCCAGACATGGTAAGGGATACAACTGAGAAGATACGAGTAATCAGGGAAAGATTGCAAGTAGCTCAGACAAGGCAAAAGGCTTATGCCGACACAAGAAGAAGAGATCTTGAATTCCAAATCGGAGATCATGTATTTCTCAAGATATCACCTGGACGTAGCATACGGAGATTTGGTGTCAAAGGCAAGCTTACACCAAGATACATCGGACCTTTTTAAATTCTAGAAAGAGTTAGCGAGGTTGCTTATCGCATCGCATTGCCTCCTCAATTGTCCGAAGTGCACAATGTGTTTCACATATCTATGTTGAAAAAGTATGTGCATGATCCATCACATTTTATTGAGCATGGAAACCTAGTAATCCAGAAGAATCTCACATATGAACAAAAGCCTATGAAGATATTAGATCGTGAAATACGTGCTCTAAGGAATAAGGTTATTCCCATGCTTAAGGTGCAATGGAATAAGAATTCTGAACACGAAGCAACATGGGAGACCGAGGAATCCATGAGGAAACGATTTCCCGAGTTATTCAAAGAGGTATATACTCTACACTCTCCACGTGTATACATATATGTGCAATTGAATTTGGGGACCAAATTCTTTTTAAGTGGGGGAGGGTGTAGCAACCCTGATAAAATATTAATATTAATAATAATTTTAAATAAATAAAATAAATAAATAAAATAAAATGAAATAACGCCTCTGATAAAGGCGCTATTTAAAAACGCCCTTAAACAAGGCGTGATTCAAGAAGGGACGCCCTCACCACAAGGCGTCAAATTCCAAACACCAAATAGGGCAAGTAGAATAAACGCCCCTTTCCTGGGCGTGTTTTAAACAAGAAACGCCTCTCCATTGGGCGTGTCTTTAAGAAACGCCCTATGACAAGGCGTCAATTTCAGTTCATCTTCCGTTCGAACTCAGAACTTATCCAGGGTAAGTGATAACTACGAGAAAGAGTTCGAATGTGGTAATAACTCAATTATGGAAGTATTACTTCCAATATAACTCTAGCCTTATTAGGATTTCTAAGACCCTATAAATACTTGTTTGATTCTGTCAAGAACGCTATTTGGCGTTCGAGTTCTCTGAAGGTAAGTACAGAACCATAGCTCTTCTGTCCCTCTGTCCCTTTTGATTTTTACGAAGGTTATTGATTCGTCACCTTCTTCCTTCTTCCAGGTTGAAGAAACCTTGACGTCGTGAAGAACAACCGTAAGTTCTTCTCTCCTCTTACCTTCAGCCAAAGTATTATGAAGTGAAGATTGATATGTCTTCATATTTCTCTGTAGGAAGCTCTGTCGAAGAACAAGGGTTCTTCAAAATGAACGTTCCTCCTGTTGATACTGTGGTTGATTGGTTGCAGTTGAAGCTTCAGATCTTTTTCAAACCCTTCGTCAGTTCATCCAACTCAAATTATCAAGGTAGGATTTTCTCATGGAACGTAGCCCAAGCTACCATATAACTATAGATAATTATCATCGGAAGTTCATGCATATAGTTTTTCATGCGTTCTGGTTATTTTCTACGGAATGTTTGAAAGAAACGACCCTAACAAGGGCGTTAATTTAAAAGACACGACCATGCCCAGGTCGTCAATTCCAGATTTGACGCCCTGCACACGGACGTTAATTTCGGTTAATTAATAAATAGCATGTTTAAAAAGTAATTATCAATGCAAACATGATCCTAAATTAATGCACGGTCAATTTCTTGTAATCCTGCTATTTTTCTGGTCCTGACTATATACCATGTTCCTGAAATATTCATTACCTCGAAATTTGTAAAATTGTGAATTCACGACCTTGACCAGGTCGTCTCTTGTTTAACTAACACCCCGGACTAAGGCGCCTTTTTCATGGTAACGCCCCTACCAAAGGCGCGTTTTCAACAAAATTACAGATTTTAATATCCTGTAAAATAGCAATATTGGACAGGACGACCTCTTTATATGTCGTCAAATTTAATATAAATGCCCCTGATTAAGGCATTAATTTTACGAAAAAATGACTTTACCAGAGTCGCTACTTTCTGCATTACTGATTTGTTTCGATTGCTGTTATCCGAGGGTTTCACTATATGTAGGCACTATTACTCCACTCCGTGAGTATAGTCCCACGTTTCATGATGTTTTATCGATCACACCCTTAAACTCTCATTGACATATAAGCTCTCCATTGGACATTCCGTTCCTTTGGACTAGCGAGTTAGTCATAGAGACCTCCGTAAGACTCCTCGAACCTTGGATTCCCTCAAGGTCGACTGAGCTGGTTGTACCCTAAAAACCCATTACACTATTGAATGCCATGTCACTCTAAAGAAACATGGTATACCAGCCCTTATGATATGCAAAGAGTATATCATGAGAATTCTTAATGGGATGATGATATCATGCCATTTGTTGATGTTCTTGTGGACCTCATTTCTATAATAAGAATGAGGGTATCTTGCCTTTGATGTACTGTTCATGTGGACCTCAATTCTATACAAAGAATGTTCATACTTGTTTGTCATGGTACCTAAGTTAAGGGAACCTAATTCCACCTAGTTTCATCATTCATCGTGATTGTACCGTTGTTATCGCCTATCTATGTCCAATGTCGTATTTTTGGACTCCATTCTCTCAAAGTTATCCTACGTGTCTACAAGCTTAAATTGTTGAAATTCCATATTGGATATATATATATATATATATATATATATACAAGAGTGGATGTCAAATATACATGATAAATGCCTGCGCATATAGGGCCCGATCTGGTCCTGGGAGGAGCACCTGAAAGTACTTGTGCCCATGGGAGTTGAATGATAAGGTATCTGGCATTATACCGAGTGCATGACTAGCTTGATTGGACATTCCACACAAATCTTGTACTTGACTCGTACTTGACTTGACATGAATTGCGTGACCCGAGAAAGGGTAATTACTTGCTTGCTTGATACATGATAGCCAAAATTCTTGACATGACTTGCTAAAGAGTGCTTGCTTGAATATCTGTTATCTTTTCTTGAAAGCTCGTAACTAGTTCGTCTTATTGTCTTATTGATAAATTCTCTCTCCATCTTGTCGTTTTATGCGAGCATGCATAGCTATAGTGCATTCATGAAAGATGTAACTACTTAAACCCTTGCTAGTTCCTGAGATATAATTTTCTACTGAGCGTTCGCTCACTCCGTGTTTGTCCCTTACTTTTCAGGTAAGTCCGATGACTAGACTCAAACGGATGGGGAAAGTCCAGAGTGAAAGAGTTAGAGCTTTTCCAAGTGTCATCTAGTCTTTTTCCTATTTTCTTGAGTCAACTATGTACTTTTCCTTTTATTTTGAATAGAGTATTAGATTTGTAATAGTCTATCTATTATGGAATAAAGGATTGGGTTATCTTTACTTTTGCGCATCTCTATCTTTGTGTCGGATACACGACCCCTCTGATTGACATGATTGATATAAACTCGTCGCGCACCTCCGGATATCTTCCGCGCTCGGGGCGTGACACCTTAAGTCCTGAGACTTAGGCTCTGATACCACCTTAACTGTCATGCCCCGAGCCTTTATTACAGCGGAAGACTCGCTCGGGGAGCGCGAACAGCCGGCATGGTAAGCCTCTTGCAAGCAAGAATCAATCAGAGCGCAAGACAATCACACAAGTAAATGCAATTGCACAAAATTTAATCAAACTTCAACTTTATTTCATAATGCTCAATATTCAAGATACAATCACTAATTTGATTTCCATTCTACTAGACTCAAGAAATAGAAAAATTACATTAACTCAATCTAGACACTTTAACTTCCTAAGTCTTCACTCTCATCTTTATAACACTTTCACTCGCTTCCGGACCCGCTACTAGTATAGCCCGAATCCGAATCCGAACTATTTCCATCTCCTGAAAAACATTAGAAAATAGGTCATGAGCACACTTGCCCAGTAGGTATCTTCGCATCAACATGAAGGCACTATTTAAGTAATTATCATTTTTGCTCTAAAGAAATAAGGTAAAATCATGCGACTGCGAATCAATCATGCGATCAAATCAATAGAAACAAGATAACCATGTAAGATAGAATGATCAAGAATGAACTAGCAAGAATATAACAAGAACATGATATTCGCCTTTCATGAATAAGAATGTAACAAGATTGTACTAGCAAGCCACATATTCCTCACTTTAGCATCTTATGCTTAAAAGCAAGTGCTTCGTGAATTTCTGTGGAATATCAAGCAAGAATGTCATGTTGTTCCGTGGATCTTCACTTATTTATAGAAATAGTACTCCCAGCGTAATGCGACGCCAGTAGCATCATACCCCATGGTTTATAAAATAGTATGTTTCCGACAATCAGCCGAGGGGACTAGCATAGAGCCCTTGAACACAATCAGTGCTCGATTGCATCTTCAGTTATAAATTAAGCTACTTCCACGCAGTATAACAGTAACGTATGGCCAAGAATATAGCACTTCCAAAAATTCCATGATAACTAAAATCAATGAATGAATGCTTCAATTTTGAATATATGAGATCAAGAATGATATTTAAACTAAGTTATGCTTATAGAATAAATTGACAGCATAACGGTATTTTCCTTAACTTCCATTCATTTAGATCAATTTAAGCAATATGACAAGTTCTAGATCATCAAGGTTTGTCTAGAATCAATGGAATATCAACCCTTGGTCAAACCTTGGGTTAACATATACAAGCTATGTAACGGTCATTGGCTGGGCCGTTACATTATGTAACGCACCAGTAATAGGCCGTTACAGTGATCCGAGTCCAGAAGGATAAAAATAGATCCAGAGGAATGTGACGGTCTGGCATTGGGCCGTTACGTGAGCCTGACGGTCCAGTTCAAGGCCGTTACATTTCAAAAATCAAAACCACGATAGAGTGTTCTAATTAATGGGCTTTCATTGGTACAACCAACTCGGCGTCCTAGTGGGAATCCCAGGCTCGCGGAGAATTACGGAGGCCTTGAAATAATGATTTCCTAGTCCATTGGAAGGATTATCCAATAGAGAGGTCTGTCCAAGATTGTGTTCCTATAGTGCAAAGTGTGAACTAATGACAACATACCGGAATATGTGTCATGTACTTATAGAATTGACTCTATTGACAGAGAGAGATATGTATAATCAAAGTGAAAATCATGATAGAAACTCCGTCAATATAATGTTAAAAAGTCATGCTTTATAGTACAAAATTATAGAGTTTGGTTTAACATAACTTAAGTAGAAGTGATGACAAAACATGCAATACCTATCATGAATAATAAAATATCCTTAAAATCACATGATTAGGTTTAAAACTTAGGTAACTAGGTTTTAACCATAATAAGATTGGCAGGTTGTATTCAGTCATATGGTTGACAGAACACAGGATATAACGGTCTGGAGATGGGGCGTCACAGTGAAAGTGACGGTCAGGACCCAGCCATTACATGATTGTAACGCGTCTGTCCAAGCGCGTTAGAAACATTAGTGCAATTCAAATACTATCGAGTTTGTAACGGTCTGTCGTAGGGCCGTTACTTGAAAGTGACGGTCCTATGCTAGTGCGTTACAGTATCTGCTAACAGAAAATAATCATAGAAACTAAGAGATCAACTCACATCGTGTCTTTTATCAAAACATGATGAGCTTCTAGTCATGTTAACGAAGTAAGGCCATCTACATGCATAGGTAATCATGAATAGATGAATAGTCATGTTTTAATTTCTTAATTTGGCTAAGAGGTGCATGATGTGCATAAAACAAATAAAACATAAAATCAATGCTCTACAATGCATGGAATTCAATCACACTGGAGGGCTTTTAGTCCTATCATGTTGTTTTTGCCGTTCATGAGATAACCTACCTCTTACTTAGACTGTAGTTTCTGAATTTGGTTGAGAACCTTGCCCTAGTTCCCTTCCTTCTCTTGTGACTTTTTCAGCAACTTCTTTAGGCTCTAACTCCACGCCCTCTTGACCTAAAGATGTGAAATTCTGAGGGGAGTTAGTCTAAAGTATTGTAAACAAATTATTTTAAAGAACTTACCTGAGATAATGACTCCTTACCTTGCTTCTTTACATCCAAAAAGTAAGGGTCGCACAGTTCAGAACTATGCCCTATTTATAGAGTTTGGGCTAGGGTTTGAGGATTATATCAAGTTTAGAGTCCTTATTGCATCAAATCTTGATCTCTAAGAGTCCTTAGAGTTTTTACAATCCTTCCAAAGTCGATCCATAATTGATAGAAACATCAAGTTCCAATCTTTTCATGAGTCCCTTCACTTACGGAACTAACAGGAATGTAACGGTCGAGTGACCATGCGTTACATGGCAGTGGCGGTCTTACGATAGACCGTTACAGTCATTGTAGCTTAGAGTTTCAATTTATGAAAACTCTTTTGTTAATTATCCAAATCATTATCTTATAGTATTAGTATTTATCCTTAATATCCGTGGATAGACTTAATTACCTTCTAGAATGTGGGCCAAGCTTTAATGGGCCAGAGTTAAAACCTTTTGGACTTCAATTAAGTGGTTTGGGTTAATTGATTAACACCACTTGGCCTCATAATAACCATTTATAAATTTATTTAGGCCTTTATAAATTCTTGAAAATTATTTAAAATTTCTGGGGCAGTACACTCTACATCTCCCAACCCCCACAACACCCACCACCTCCAACCCCAATCAACACCTCTACACTTTCCTACCCAGCCACCACCATTCAAACCAAATTGGCCCCCACTCCCACCCCTCCACAACCGGTCGATCCCAAGGGCAAGCGACCCTTAACCGACTCGGCTTCCCCCGTGATGACCACCACTCTCTCGTCCAAAGTCACTCACCCAACCTTCACCATTCAAACCCAAGTGGACCCCGTGTCCACCCCTCCACCTAGGCCCATGACCGCCACCAACCCCAAACCCACTCTCCCATATCCAATTCACACCCACACCCAATTGACCTCCGCCCCTCCACCTTCCCCCATAAGGGATACCTCCACCGAGGCCCACCCAACCCATCTTCCACTTCCAACTCCAATCCTACCACAACCTAGGCCTCCACTACTTCCCCTACCAATCCCAAACCAAGTTTTCTTTTACCCTCCAGCCCGGGTGCACCATACACCAACCCTCATCACCCCACCCTCAAAAGACCCTCTCACCTTGTCACGCCCCGAGCCTTTATTACAGCGGAAGACTAACTCGAGGAGCGCCGCGAACAGCCGGCATGGTATGCCTCTTGCAAGCAAGAACGATCAGAGCGCAAGACAATCACACATAAAGATGCAATTGCATAATATATATTCAAACTTCAACTTTAATTCATTGATAATCAAATTGAACCCTCAATTACAATCACTAATTCAACTTCCATTATGTACTAGACTCAAGAAATAGGAAAATTATATAGACTCAATCTAAACAATATAGACTTTCCTAAGTCTTCACTCTCATCTTGACAATACTTTCATTCGCTCTCGGATCCGCTACTTGTATAACCCGAATCCGAATTTGAATCACTTTCATCTCCTGAAAAGATTGGAAATAGGTAATGAGCACACTTGTCCAGTAGGTATCTTCATATCAACATGAAGGCACTATTAAAGTAATTAATAATTTATCTCTAAAGAACGAGATAAAAATCATGCGAATGCGATCAATCATGCGATTAAACCAAAGTAACAAGATGATCAAGTAAGTTAGAATGAGAGCAAGTACGAACTAGTAAGAGTGTTATAAGAACAAGATATTGTCCTTTCATGAACAAGAATGTAACGAGAATGTACTAGCAAGTCACATAATCATCACTTTAGTATCTTTTACTTATGAGCAAGTACTTTGTGAATTTCTGTAGAATATCAAGCAAGAAAGTCATGTACAAGAATGTCATGTCATGCCGTGGATTTTCACTTATTTATAGAGAAAGTACTCCCAGCGCAATGCGATGCCAGTAGCATCATACCCAATGGTTTATAAAATAGTATGTTTCCGACAATCAGCTGAGGGGACTAGCATAGAGCCCTTGAACACAATCAGTGCTCGATCGCATCTTCAAGTATAAATCAAGTTACTTCCACGCATGTAACAATAAAGTATGGACAAGAATGTAATAAGTTCAAATAGGCTCATGATAACAATAATTCAATGAATGAATGCTTCAATAAGAATCATGAGAAATCAAGAATGACTTAAGCAAGGTTATGCTTATGGAAATAAATCAGCAGCATAACGATACGTTCTTTATCTTCCATTCATTATATTAGGTTTCTTGATCAATATGATAAGTTCTAGATCATCAAGAGTCTATCTAAAATCTTGGAATATCAACTCTTGGTCAATCCTTGGGTTAAAATACTCAAGCAGTGTGACGAGCGTGTACTGGGCCGTTACATGATGTGACGCTCCAATATTGGGCCGTTACATTAGTCTGAATCCAGAACCAAGAAATCAGACTCAGTGGAATGTTACGGTCGTATATTGGGCCGTTACTTGTGCCTGACGGTCCAACATAGAGCCGTTACATTACTGATAACCAAAATCATCGATAGTGTAATATACTCAAAGGGATTTAATGGTACAACCAACTTGGTGTCCTAGTGGGACTCCCAGGCTCGCGGAGAATTACGGAGGCCTTGAAACAAGATTTCCTAGTCCATTGGAAGGAATATCCAATAGAGAGGTCCTCATGTCCAAGAATAGTGTTCCTATAGTGCAAAGTGAACTAATGGACAACAACCGGAATATGTGCCATATACTTAAAGAAATGACTCTATAGATAGGAAAGAATGTGTAACATTATGAAACCAAGATAAAACTCCGTCAATACAGCTTTGGAAAATCATGATTTAGAATACAAAATTATAGAGTTTTAGCCAATGAAATTTGCATAACTTAAAATAACCTAAGACACATTAATCATGCAATTTGATTATGAATCAGAAACTAAACTTAAAGTCATGATAATAGGTCTAAACTTAGCTATCTAAGCTTATTTATAAGTAAACTTAACTGGTTATTATTCTGCCTTGGGCTAACAGAACACAGGTGTCTGACGGTCTACGATAGGCGCGTTACAGTATTGTGACGGTTTATCGAGGGGCCGTTACAGTGGTGTAGCGCTCCTGCTAGGGTGTGTCAGAGACAATAGAACAAATAAAAGCATAACAGGTTGTGACGGTCTATCGTAAGGCCGTTACATGCATGTGACGGTCTCACGTTAGTGCGTCAGAGAACCTACTGGCAGTAAACTAAAGTGAAGGTTTATGAAAACATAACATGCCTGGAAATCAACATATTACCACTGTCCTAGTCATGATAACGATGCATAGGCCAACTATATGCATAGGTTTAGTGAATAGATAGGATAATATCTTTTAAATTTCCATTTAGGGCTAAGAAATGCATGAATGTATAAAACTATGAAATCATGAAATCCTTAGTCTATAATGCATGAAATCAAGCACAATCAGAGGGCTTTTATTCCTAACAAGTTGTTTTTGCCAATCATGAGATAACCTACCTCTTCTAGAACCTTTAAAACTTCGAATTTGATGTTAGGTGCTACCCTTAGACCCTTGTACTTCTTGTGATAAATCAGCAACTTCGATCTGCTCTATTTCATCAGCCTCTTGACCTAAGGATGTGAAATTTTGAGGGTAAGAAGATGAAACTATTGGGAACAAAAAGTTTTAAAGGATCGTACTATAATTACCTCGTTTAGATGTCCTAATGTTATGATCTTCAGGGGACTTGCGTTCAGATTCCTGGGTTGCTAAGGTTGAATCAGCAACTTTGGAAGCTTCTATCTCCTTGGTTGCTTGATCTCCTCACATGAAATTTGGAGAACCATTAGTCTAAAGTATACTAAACAAAAGCTTCTAAAGAACTTACCCGAATTTATGACTCCTTACCTTGATTCTTCACGAGCCAAAAGTAAGGGTCGCTCAGTTCAGAACTAGATTTTATTTATAGGGTTTTGGCTAGGGTTTGAAGATTAGATCGATTCTAGAGTCCTTAATTTGCCAGAACCTTATTCCTAAGAGTCCTTAGTAATGTTATAAGCTTCCCTTAGTCGATCTCTTGTAGATAGGATTTCAAAGTTCCAATCTTTTTGTAATTTTCTCACAGTACGGAATCTGTAGGATGTAACGGTCGTGTCTAGGTGGGTTACAGGGCTGTGGCGGTCGCCCGATAGACCGTTACATGTAACGTATATACAGTTTGAATTTGATAAAACTATTTTATTCGTTTATCCATATAATTATCTTATATAATTAGTATTTATCCTTAAAATATGTGAATAAGTCAATTACCCTTCTAGAATATGGGCCAAACATAATGGGCTTAGTCCATTAACCTTTTGGATAATAATTAGATAGTCTAGGTTAACTAATTTGCCTAATTGAGCCTTATAATGACTTATTAATCCAATTATCCTTCATTAATTTATTTAGGCCTTTATAATTTCTAGAAAACTTTTTTATAATTCAAAAATTATATATATAAATTCTGGGGTACTACACCCTCCCCCACTTAGAATAATTTGGTCCCCAAATTCGATATATGGATTTCGGAGAGTGTACTTACAGTTAAATAATTCTGAAAATCTTTTCCGCATGGCTGCTTCGGTTTCCCAAGTTGCTTCATATGGCCCTGTTTTCTTCCATTAAATTTTGACCATAGGAATAACTTTATTTCTTAGTTGACGCACTTCCCGTTCCAGAATCTTTATTGACGTTTGTTCGTATGTCATGTCCTTCTGAATCTCCAGATTGTCATAAGTAATAATATGGTCGGGATCATATACATACTTCTTCAGTATAGAGACGTGAAATACGTCATGAACTCCTTCTAATTGTAGAGGTAAAGCCAGTTTGTAAGCCACTTCACCAATCCGTTCAAGAATTTCAAACGGGCCTATGAATCTTGGAGTAAGCTTTCCTTTAATGCCAAATCTTCGAATACCACGACCTAGAGAAACCTTTAAATATACATGATCTCCTACTTGAAACTCCAAGTCACGTCTTCAATTGTCAGCATAAGACTTTTACCTATCTTGTGCCATCTTCATTCTTTCTTGAATGAGCTTGATCTTCTCGGTATAATCCCTTATAAGGTCGAGGCCTAGAAATTATTTTTCTCCTATTTCGTTCCAGCATATTGGTGATCGACAACTTTTTCCATATAAAGCTTCAGAAGGTGTCATTCGTATGCTAGTCTGATAGCTATTGTTATATGCAAACTCTACTAGAGGCAAGTGATCATGCCAACTACCTCCAAAGTCGATAGCACAAGCCCTGAGCATATCTTCTACTACCTGATTCGTTCTTTCTGTTTGACCATCTGTTTGTGGATAAGAAGCTGTGCTGAAATTCAATCTAGTCCCTAGTGAATGTTGTAGACCCTTCCAGAATTGTGATGTGAATCGAGGATCTATCGGATATAATAGTGACAGGGACACCATGTAGTTTGACAATCTCCTTTATGTATAATGATGCTAGGATATTCACAGACCATCGACTCTTTATTGGTATGAAGTGTGCGGATTTAGTCAATCGGTCTATGATTACCCATATTCCATCGTGTCCACCTCTGGTCTGGGGTAAACCCATAATAAAGTCCATCCCTATACTCTCCCATTTCCATTCGGGAATACTCAAGGGGTGTAATTTACCTACGAGTCTAAAATGCTCTGCTTTTACTTGTTGGCAGGTGAGACAGCGAGATACGAAATCAGCTATTTCTCTCTTCATATTGGGCCACCAAAAATTTCTTTTGAGATCTTGATACATCTTTGTTCCTCCTGGATGAATTGTGTATTTGGAATTATGCGCTTCATCTAGGATTAGTTTCTTCGTAGCCTCATGGTCTGGTACACATATTCGGCCCTTAAATAACAATCTTCTATTATTGGAAATTGAAAAATCCGGCCTTTTTTCCATATTGGCTTTAATTTCCAATAATATAGGATCATCATTTTGCAGCTTGACCAGATCTTCTATCAATGTAGGTTGAGCTCGGATATTATCTATGAAACAATCTTCTTCCTTTATGTCAATATCTAAGTTCAACTGGGTAAATTGAGGAACAAGGTTAGTTACACTTATCATAAGACTTGATAGCATACCCATTGGTTTTCTGCTGAGTGCATCTGCTACAGCATTAGCCTTGTCAGGATGATATTGAATAGAAAAATCAAAGTCTTTGAGATATTCTAACCACCTCCTCTGCCTCATGTAAAGCTCCTTTTGAGAGAATAAATATTTCAAGCTTTTATGGTCCGAGTAGACCGTGAACTTTTCTCCATAAAGATAATGACGCCAAATTTTCAAGGAGAAAATAACCGCTGATAATTCGAGATCATGTATGGGATAGTTTTCCTCGTGACGTTTCAATTGTCTTGAAGAATAACAGATTACTTTTCCATTCTGCATGAGAATGCATCCTAAGCCAATGCCAGACGCATCCGTATACACTTCGAATCCACCACCCTCCATTGGTAGTGATAAAATAGGGGCTGTCGTAAGATGATTCTTAAGAGTTTGGAAACTCTTCTCACATTCCTCTGACCAGACAAAAGGATTTTCTTTTCTTGTAAGTCTAGTTAAAGAAACCGTAATTTTTGAGAAGTCCTTAATGAATCTTCTATAATAACCAGCTAGACCTAGAAAGATTCTTACTTCTGATATAGTCGTTGGTCGACTCTAATTCTTGACAGCTTCTACCTTAGAAGGATCCACAGGAATACCTTCTTTTGAAATAATGTGGCCTAGAAATGAGACTTCCTCGAGCCAAAATTCACACTTATTGAGTTTGGCATAAAGCTTGTGTTCTCTAAGTGTTTGTAAAGCTATTTTCAAATGTTGTTCATGTTCCTCTTTCGTCTTGGAATATATTAAGATGTCATTAATGAAGACGACGATGAACTGGTCCAGATATGGCTGGAAGACATTGTTCATAAGTTGCATGAATGATGCTGGGGCATTAGTTAACCCAAACGGCATCACTACGAATTCATAGTGGCCATAACGACTTCGAAAAGCCGTTTTATAAACGTCCTCTTCTTTATTTCTAAGCTGATGATAACTTGATGTGAGGTCTATCTTAGAGAAATATTCTACTTCTGAAAGCTGATCGAAGAGCTCATCAATACGCGGCAACGGATACTTGTTTTTAATTGTGAGTTGATTCAGTCGCCGGTAATCGATGCATAGCCTGAGAGAACCATCCTTCTTCTTGACAAATAGAACCGGCGCACCCCAAGGGGATGTGCTAGGTCTGATGAAACCCTTGTCTAGTAGTTCCTGCAACTACCTTTTCAATTCCTTGAGTTCTATGGGGGACATCCTGTAAGGGGCTATAGAAACAGGTGCTGCTCCCGGAATGAGTTCAATAGTGAAGTTCACTTCCCTCTCGGGCGGTAAACTAGGTAATTCAGACAAAAATACATCGGGGAACTCATTTACAATAGGAATGTCTGCTAAGATAATCTCCTTGGATTTGGTGATAATTACGGAAGCAAGAAAAGCTTCACATCCTTGCGAGATAAGTTTGCAAGTGTGAAGAGAAGATATGATAGTAGGATGCTTCTTGTACTTGATGCCAAGAAAAGAGAATCTTGGAAGACCGGGCTTTCGAAAGGATATAATCCTATTTCTGCAATTGATATAAGCATCATGATCTACAAGCCAGTCTACCCCTAAAATGGCATCATAACCTTTCATGTCAAGGCATACTAGGTTTGCGGGGAGATCATGACCTTCTACCATCACTTCGCTATCAGGATAATAGTCGGTAAGCTTTGTTCCAGAACCTAAGGGTGTGGAAATAGCAAGATCTAAAGGTAAGGGAACTGATGCGATTGGTAATATTTTAGTAAAAGTAGTGGAGATAAAAGAGTGAGAGGCACCCGTATCAAATAGTACAAATGCAGGATGAGAACAAATTTGAAGAGTACCTTCCATAAGCCCATCATCCCTGGGCGCTTCCTCTTCTTCTAGAACAACATTGAGGCGAGCCTGCCTCCTGCGTCCTCCACCAGATGACTGGTCCTTCATAAGGGGGCATTCCGACATGCGATGCTCCCTGCTTCCACAACGTAAACAAGCACCGAGATGCTTCCAACACTCCTCAGCAGAATGGCCGAATTTTTCACAAAATGTGCAAGCTGTGGCGACCTACTCCTTCTCCTCCTTGATTTTCTTTTGCTTATGGGAACTTCCATCATTCCCATTCCTGGATCTCTTCTTACTATCACGGCCTTTGTAAGGCTCCGTGATGGTGAATTTCTCTTTCTTATAACGCCGATTTGAGCGTCGGCTTAATTCTTCTCCTTTCCCTTTCAATTTTTTGACCTTCTCTAAGGTCCTTTCACATGGGTACGCTCGCTGAACCATCTCCGCATAAGTACGGATGTTTTGGGTCCCGAGCTGCTGAATGAAACCGAGTCGTAACCCGTCCATAAACCGATTTACCTTGAGGAGATCGATGCTGATAAGATGCGGTGCGTAAGGTGCAAGCCTTGAGAATTATAGTTCATATTCGGCAACCGTCATCATTCCTTGCCGAAGAGCAGCGAACTCCATAGCCTTTCGTTCCTTTACGTGCTCAGAAAAGTACTTGGCACAGAACAGGGTAAGAAAACCATCCCATGTATGAGGTGCATTGGCCGGAGGTGCCGGAACGAACTTCCACCATGTGCGAGCATCTTTGTTGAGTTGAAAGGTTGCGAGACACACCTTCTCCTGATCGGTGTATTGGATGACATCAAATATACGATTCATTTCGTCTATCCAATTTTCTGCCTCGTCAGGATTAGACGAACCATAGAATCGCGGAGGATTTAAACTCCGGAAATTACGATGTAGGTCACCAGCCCTTGCCCCTGCGCCGCCTTGCGCTATGGTTTGCAATGCCTGAGTAAGGCCGGCAACTGTTTGTTGCATGCCATCCCAATCTACACGATGAGCCATAAGGTACTTGAGAGAAATATAACAACTTGTTATTTCTCATGAAATTGGAATGAAAAATCCATCTTAAGGCTAATTAATTATCTTATCCCGGGCTCTACCCAATTCTCACACGGGTATGGAATTTCTTCCTTAGTTCATAGGTAGGGGTCCTTAAACCTTGGACTTATCCTATGACATGATTCTTCCTCCTCAGTCCTGAGACTTAGGCTCTGATACCAACATAATTGTCACGCCCCGAGCCTTTATTACAGCGAAAGACTAACTCGGGGAGCACGAACAGCCGGCATGGTAAGCCTCTTGCAAGCAAGAACGATCAGAGCGCAAGATAATCACACATAAAGATGCAATTGCACAATATATATTCAAACTTCAACTTTAATTCATTGATAATCAAATTGAACCCTCAATTACAATCACCAATTCAACTTCCATTATGTACTAGACTCAAGAAATAGGAAAATTACATAGACTCAATCTAAACAATATAGACTTTCCTAAGTCTTCACTCTCATCTTGACAATACTTTCATTCGCTCTCGGACCCGCTACTTGTATAACCCGAATCCGAATTTGAATCACTTTCATCTCCTGAAAAGATTGGAAATAGGTAATGAGCACACTTGCCCAGTAGATATCTTCGCATCAACATGAAGGCACTATTAAAGAAATTAACAATTTAGCTCTAAAGAATGAGGTAAAAATCATGTGAATGCGATCAATCATGCGATTAAACCAAAGTAACAAGATGATCAAGTAAGTTAGAATGAGAGCAAGTACGAACAAGTAAGAGTGTTATAAGAACAAGATATTGGCCTTTCATGAACAAGAATGTATCGAGAATGTACTAGCAAGCCACGTAATCATCACACTAGTATCTTTTACTTATGAGCAAGTACTTCGTGAATTTCTGTGGAATATCAAGCAAGAAAGTCATGTACAAGAATGTCATGTCGTGCCGTGGATTTTCACTTATTTATAGAGAAAGAACTCCCAGAGCAATGCAATGCCAGTAGCATCATACCCCATGGTTTATAAAATAGTATGTTTCCGACAATCAGCCGAGGGGACTAGCATAGAGCCCTTGAACACAATCAGTGCTCGATCGCATCTTCAAGTATAAATCAAGTTACTTCCATGCATGTAACAATAAAGTATGGCCAAGAATGTAATAAGTTCAAATAGGCTCATAATAACAATAATTCAATGAATGAATGCTTCAATAAGAATCATGAGAAATCAAGAATGACTTAAGTAAGGTTATGCTTATGGAAATAAATCAGCAGCATAACGATATGTTCTTTATCTTCCATTTATTATATTAAGTTTCTTGATCAATATGATAAGTTCTAGATCATCAAGAGTCTATCTAGAACCTTGGAATATCAACCCTTGGTCAATCCTTGGGTTAAAATACTCAAGCAGTGTGACGGTCGTGTACTGGGCCGTTACATGATGTGACACTCCAGTATTGGGCCGTTACATTAGTTTGAATCCAGAACTAAGAAATCAGACCCAGTGGAATGTGACGGTCATATATTGGGCCGTTACTTGTGCCTGACGGTCCAACATAGAGCCGTTACATTACTGATAACCAAAATCATCGATAGTGTAATCTACTCAATGGGATTTAATTGTACAACCAACTCGGCGTCCTAGTGAGAATCCCAGGCTCGCGGAGAATTACGGAGGCCTTGAAACAAGATTTCTTAGTCCATTGGAAGGAATATCCAATAGAGAGGTCCTCATGTCCAAGAATAGTGTTCCTATAGTGCAAAGTGAACTAATGGACAACATACCAGAATATGTGCCATATACTTAAAGAAATGACTCTATAGATAGGAAAGAATGTGTAACATTATGAAACCAAGATAAAACTCCGTCAACACAGCTTTGGAAAATCATGATTTAGAATACAAAATTATAGAGTTTTAGTCAATGAAATTTGCATAACTTAAAATAACCTAAGAGACATTTATCATGCAATTTGATTATGAATCAGAAAATAAACTTAAAGTCATGATAATAGGTCCAAACTTAGCTATCTAAGCTTATTTATAAGTAAACTTAACTAGTTATTATTCTACCTTGGGCTGACAGAAGACAGGTGTCTGACGGTCTAGTATACGCACGTTACAGTATTGTGACGGTTTATCGAGGGGTCGTTACAGTGGTGTAACGCTTCTGCTAGGGTGCATCAGAGATAATAGAACAAATAAAAGCATAACAGGTTGTGACGGTCTATCGCGTAAGGCCGTTGCATGCATGTGACGGTCTCACGTTAGTGCGTCAGAGAACCTGCTAGCAGTAAACTAAAGTGAAGGTTTATGAAAACATAACATGCCTGGAAATCAACATATTACCACTGTCCTAGTCATGATGACGATGCATAGGCCAACTATATGCATAGGTTTAGTGAATAGACAGGATAATTTCTTTTAAATTTCCATTTAGGACTAAGAAATGCATGAATGTATAAAACTATGAAATCATGAAATCCTTAGTCTATAATGCATGAAATCAAGCACAATCAGAGGGTTTTTATTCCTAACAAGTTATTTTTGCCAATCATGAGATAACCTACCTCTTCTAGAACCTTTAAAACTTCGAATTTGATGCTAGGTGCTACCCTTAGACCCTTGTACTTCTTGTGATAAATCAGTAACTTTGATCTGCTCTATTTCCTCAGCCTCTTGACCTAAGGATGTGAAATTTTGAGGGTAAGAAGATGAAACTATTGGGAATAAAAAGTTCTAAAGGATCGTACTCTAATTACCTCATTTAGACGTCCTAATGCCCTGATCTTCAGGGGACTTGTGTTCAGATTCCTGGGTTGCTAAGGTTGAATCAGCAACTTTGGAAGCTTCTATCTCCTAGGTTGCTTGATCTCCTAGCACGAAATTTGGAGAACCATTAGTCTAAAGTATACTAAACAAAAGCTTCTAAAGAACTTACCCGAATTTATGACTCCTTACCTTGATTCTTCACGAGCCAAAAGTAAGGGTCGCTTAGTTCAGAACTAGGTTTTAGTTATAGGGTTTTGGCTAGGGTTTGAAGATTAGATCGATTCTAGAGTCTTTAATTTGCCAGAACCTTATCCCTAAGAGTCCTTAGTAATGTTATAAGTTTCCCTAAGTCGATCTCTTGTAGATAGGATTTCAAAGTTCCAATCTTTTTACAATTTCCTCACCTTACGGAATCTGCAGGATGTAACGGTCGTGTCTAGGTGCGTTACAGGGCTGTGACGGTCGCCCGATAGACCGTTACATGTAACGTATATAGAGTTTCAATTTGATAAAACTCTTTTATTCGTTTATCCATATAACTATCTTATATAATTAGTATTTATCCTTAAAATACGTGAATAAGCCAATTACCCTTCTAGAATATGGGCCAAACTTAATAAGCTTAGTCCATTAACCTTTTGGATAATAATTAGATAGGCTAGGTTAACTAATTAACCTAATTGATCCTTATAATGACTTATTAATCCAATAATCCTTCATTAATTTATTTAGGCCTTTATAATTTCCAGAAAACTATTTTATAATTCAAAAATTATATATATAAATTCGGGGTACTACACACCTCTTGGGTAGAGGAACCCATACCCGACCCCATAGTGGTGAACACTCCGGACCCTATCCCCCCCATGGAGACCACCCATGTCCAAGTAGAAGAAGAAACCTCGCACGGTGGTCTTCACCTTACTCCACCCTCTCTAGTTGGGGCCGAGCTCATCTTAGGAGAACCCCTTGATAGTTGGCTAAAGAAGAGCCCAATTAGAAAGATTATGACCCATATTTTCCCTCCTATGGAGCAAAACCTCCCTATAGTGCCCCTCTCCTATCACACCACCATCTAATCATCTTACCAAGTGGACACATTAGGGGATCTTCTCAAGGGCTTAGCATGGCAAATGAAGTTGACCAACATGTTGACCACAGTGGCCAACCAACCTAGGAGCCTTGATCTCCTACACCTATGTGTCAGATCTATCACCTCGATTTACACCGTTGATTGCTACACTAGCGATCTCCTTCTATTCCTTCCCACACCCGATGAGCCCGACCTTATCCTCAAATTGGAGTCCCTCATATCGGGAAGAAAGCCAAGCCATCCTCTCATGGCCAACCCACCCACTAAGAACTTGGGCCCAATCATTTCATTAGAGGAGGATGATCCACCACCATATTGTGAGGACCTTGAGTATGTTGAGATGAACTTAGAGCTTCTTTCCCCCGGGTACACTTATGTTGATCCTTTTGACCCCTCTCAATGGAAACCCGAGAACCCATGTGATCCGCCCACATCACTTATCACCCACTCCTTCCTACCCTCACCCACCATGTTGGGCCAAGCCCACCTCTCCCAAGTCCCGGGCGACACAAGGGTAGCTATGACCAAGGAAGATCTACACCTAAAGAACAAGGAGGTGTCTCTCCCCATGATGTCCACCTTCCTTGACCCGTTCGACCCTTTTGAATGGAATCTCCAATGTCAAACCATACCCCAACACATCAAAGTCATTTTTGGGTTAGGAAAACATATGTCTTGGCACCTCAAACCACTTGGCATGATTCATAAGTCGGGTACATTCATTCATATCACCCATATGTCAAGTAGGAAACATGAGTGGTCCATATTCAGATGTAATGGTCCACCTTCATTCATCATGAGTCTTAAGCATGTTAGGAGCATTCATGGATGTCCGGGTCCTCCAGTACTCATCACACCCACGCATGAGAGGGACACCTATGGATGTCCCGGCGCTCCCACACGCTTCAAAGTCTCCATGGCATCTCTACATGATTGGTCTAAATATGGTTGTCCTGGCCCCCCTTTGCATATCATGCATCTCCCACTCACACCGCATCATAGTACTTGCATGAGCATTTAAGCAAGCAACAAACAACAAGCGGTGAGAATCACAAGAAGTGGGCAAAACCTTGCGAACGCCACTTTGAATTCCAAGTTGGCAACTTGGCGATGGTGACTTTGGAGTGGCTCTACCCTAGGTTCACCTCCAACTTGAGGGCACGAGGACTTGGACCTTGCCTAGTTCCGAGTGGCCTTGGCAACCCGGCGTATGGGTTGGGCTTTCTAATGGGTTTTGGGATTCACCCCATTTCCTATGTGGCGGGTCCGGCACCCTATATAGGCACCGCAGTGGATCCTAGTGAGAGTTTCAGGCCTACCCCTACTATTGTGAGAGACACACTCAGAGAGCCACGACATATCAGCCTGAGAGCCCGACATGTGCACACAGAGGCAATACTAGGCAAGCATGGTTGCATCACCGGCAAGAGGGTGTGCCCGAGCCACCTTGAGAGGATGAAGAGCAGTCCCCCGGCTAAGGACGCAAGTTTGAGTTTGGAGGTCGTGGCTCGTCCGGAGCCACATCGGAGGACCCCTTCCATGGCGGACCCATACTCAACGGAGTCAAGTTCTTCGCATCCCGGGATTATGATGGGGGCATCGCTCGCCCTTCACATTTTTTCAAGCTCCTATTGCTCGCCATCATGGCTCCATTGTGTCTATTACATTTTTCTGAAGTCGAGTCATGTAATTTTCATATTTTATTTGAGCCATATCATTGTAATTTTCCTTTTATTTGAGTCATGTACCTAGGTTAATGAGTCATCTACCTAAGTTAAGTGTCATAGGGTTGATTAGTTTGGTTATTGGGCCCAATTCATTGGGCTAGACCCAGGGGCGCCCACTTCCCCCTTGGTTATTTGTCATTAGTCCTAAAGTCAGGGACTTATTGTGAAATGTGAGTTCCCTATAAATAGCACCCCATTCTCTCTATTTTTAGTTAATGAATGAATGAATGAATGAATAAAGATCTATTATTGTGAGTCTAGAAAATTGAGTTTCATTTGGTGAGAAGCCATTAGAGAGGAGTGAGAAGCTCCCATCCCCTATCCCCCCTCTCTCTCTCTCATTCTCCAAGAGGGGTGTGCCCCTTTCTCTCTCCTCCCCCTCCCACCTACTTTCTCTCTCTCCTCCCCTCATTCAATAGTCACCACAACTTCCCACAACACCTCTTTACTCCACCCCTAGCCCCAAGGGAGAACCCACCAATCTCCAAGTCACCCTCCAACCCCCAACCACCCACTACCCTTTCCCAAGCACCCTTCCATCTCCCCAAGGCTGAAGGGGTTCAAACCCTAGGCCAAATTTGAATCTCCCTCCCTTACTGGCTGCCCCTCACCCCTCCCTAACTCTCCCTTCCTACCCTGGTCGCCCTCCCTATTTCCCCTTGCTTCCCTTGGCCATCCCACCCTCATACACACAACCCTACACCATCAGCCTATTCCCAGCTCACAGGCAGCAGAGTACTAGTGACTTCCTGAGGCTGCCACATCATCACCAAGAAGCTTCAGTAGGCGTATTCTATACCGTTGGAATTTTCATCCAGTCTACTTCGCAACGAAGGTGGTCCCGCCACCGTCTGAGTTCGTGGCTGCCCGGAGGAGGCTTCACCGTCGGACTGTGCAGATCCTCCCTGATAGACACCTAGCCATAGCTTGCAGAGACTACCACGACCAGTACCTTGAAGATATTGGAGCGGCATTTGGCTGAAGACGTCATCTACGAGTCCCATTTCATCTCCAAGAAGCGGAGCGTCGTTTGAAGCCCGAAGCACAAAGTTCCAAATTTTCTACCCAGAGTGCGCAGGTCAGTCCAAGTGGAGACAGATTCGACCTCCTTCCACTCTTCTGGCCCTCGCGGTATGCTCCGACTTCTGCCGGTGGCCCCGTGGGTCTCCGTTCGAAGATAACTCGACCACGAACGTAACGGTCCTGGTCTCGCCATCAACTGAGCACGAGATTCATCGTGACAACCTTCCCTTCCAATAACAGCGGTCCAGACACTGCCAAGAGCAGAGTGCAGCAATCCTGATCCCGACCCTGCCCCGGCCGTCGTCGTCATCAAGAAATTCTCCAATAATTATGACGTCCTCCTGGGCCAACCCAGGAGATTTTGACGCTAGTTTCGTCAACAAAGGAGTTCGGGAGAGCCCGTGGCAGCACCAACAGTGACTGCCTATCTGTCTATTCCTGAAGCTGGCAGAACCGGGGAGCTCGACAATTCGGCTTCTAGCTTAGTTTTTCCCCCACCCCACCTGGCCGACTGACCGCCCCTCCCTGCGTGGAGGTAGTTTTGGATGTAATTTTAATAAGTCCCTACCCCGCGATCCCCCACCTTTGAGAGGAGCAGTGGTGTAATGTCTTAAATTTTAGGTTGAAGCTTCTCCGGCGCGGGGTGCGGGTAAGCCCATGCTTCCTCGCTCGCCCTCGTCTCCGACCGGGATCGGTGTCTTCACGCCGATCAGGTGAACTCCTAACCACACTCCTATGCTGAATTATTTGTGCTTGATTAGTATTGCTTCTGGTGTGTCGTCGGTCGGTGAGGAGTGCTTGGACTCAAATTGCTACTATGTGAGTGTCCACCGCGCGTGAGTTATGAGCGAGACCAATTTACCCACGCCCTCGGCGTGTTGACCACCCATGAATTTGGGCAACCCCAGGCCCTTAGGGATCCTTCCCAAGCTAGCCATACCCTTGGAAACCTCTGGGTCCAACCTCGGACCCTCACTCCATCGCCGGTCCACCTACGGACCCGAGTGTGCCAAATGCGAGTGAGTCCGCTTTTGTGACATTGCCATGTCTGTTGCATTGCTTGCAATATAGGTCTTAGGTTGTGTCACATCAATGTAATAAGATAGCCTCATGGATTTCACCCATATATAAAAAAAGTACTATCGACGCAATGCGACGCCAGTGTTCATCATATCCCATGGTTTTTAGTATGTTTCCGACCATCTACCGAGGGGGCTAGTGTTGAGCCCTTGGACACTATCCATGCCCACTCTTGCATCTTCAAGTTTTAAATCAAGCTACTTTCACGAATATAAAGTAGGCCAATAATGTACAATTTCAAACAATGGTTTCATGATAATGTAGCCAAGATAAATAACACACCAATTTACGAACATGCGACTTCAAAGATGAATGAATGACAAGGTTAAGCTACAGAAGGAATCCGACAGTATAACGGTACACTTCTTAACTTTCAGAATTTATTAATAACTTTTGGAACAAGTAGTTAAGTTCTAGATAATCAATAGACCATCTAGGAACAAAGGAACATCAACCCTTGGATCAAACCCCAGGTTAAATAGCACTGGGACATAAAACGCTCAAGTCTGGGACGTTTCTTGAAGTAACGGTCACATCCTAGCTGCAACCTGAAGGTGACGGTCCTGGGCTGGCTGCAATCATGATGGAGTCAACGCCAGAAGGAAAAGAGTCGACGTAGTGTGCTGGAGCAAGATGGCGGTAAGGGAATGGCGACTACCAGGAGGTGGCGGTCTCCTTGTAGATATTTGTGAACTGGTGTGATGAGGTGTGTGAGATGGAGGTGTGATGTGTGATATGTGCTAACTCAAGCAAGCAATAACATCAAGTATAAATCATGTGGGCATGTCATCTCAGCAGTGCAAAGAAAAGTAAGAGAAGGAACTAAACACATGCCGTTGGCGTGGAGCAAAGAAAGAAATAAAGCAAATACACACCGTGGGTGTGGAGCAACTAAAAGAACAAAGGAAATAAGAGGAGATTGAAGAATATGATGACAAATACCCAAAGAAGAAAGATGTGATCGCCACCAAAGCAAGTAATGCAGCAAAACTACACCACATACCTTGGAAAGAAGTTGAGTGAAGCACACTCGCCCGCGGGAGAGAAAACCCAGGTGCAGATGTGAAAACGGTCCTGATGCGACAGTAAGGCGAAGAAAAATGGTCGATCGATAGATCGCAAGGGAAGGCAAGCGATCTAACGACGGCCGCTAAGAGCGCCTAGAAAAGTGTGATGCGGAACTCAAATCTCCACCCCTCCTGGCTGGCCAGAAGAGTTGGGCCTCGTGTGGTAAGTACTGTAGACCTGCAAAAGAGTGTAGACAGAAGAAGAAAACAACCCAATTAGCCCTAAAAAAGTGTGGTATCTATGAAGTAATGAGACAAGTATGCATGAAAAGGAAGGGTGAATACCTAGGGGTTGGTAGTTTTTTAACCCCTGTGGGGCTTGAAAATAATAAGAGGATGTTTAAAAACGTGCTGTGAGTGCAGAAGAACGTGGAGGAAGAAGGAGAATTGATGCTATGATGATGCTAAGAAGACACAGACTAAGAGAAAAAAAGACACAAAAACTCAAATGGAACCGGCTACTCCTTGGACCAGACGATCCTAAGACGCAGACACAAGCTCTCCCTGGTTGGTACTCTCTCTAGGATGCGGCAGTACTTCGTCGCAAGCTCTAGAAATCTCCTCCTCAACCCATGAAGTCAAGGGTTCTATTTATAGACCCCCAAACCCTTAGGTCGAGTTGGAGGAATAATAGCACGAGAATAGGGCTGGACTTAGATAAATCTCGAAGATAATACTCCCAAGAGTCCATAGAAACAAACAGAAGCTTCTGAGGATCGATACTCAGAGATAAAACACCGAACTAAGGACTCTAGTTTGACCACAGCCGGAGAGAGGAAGATCAGACAGAGCATGACTCTCTGTCTCCCCTAATGGTCTTGGGATAGACCGCAAGGCCCAGTCGATTTTAAAGAGATAAGACCAAGGAAAGCTGATAGAACTCTCAGTTTGCCTAGCGATCTAGGAAAGGACCGCCAACATCCATTAACGGTCGCGCGATAGACCGCTAGGCTAATAGACGTGGAAAAAGAGATAAAGGTAGATAAATCTCTGAGTTAATCCGTAAAATAATCCTCATTAGCCCTCATGTAGGCCTAATAATCTCAAATGATGAAAAAATAGAAGGAACTAGGCCCATCCATGGAGGAAAACCCATAAAATAAGCCCAAAAATGAGCAAAAGTGGCTCAATAACCGATGAATAACTCGGGACATCACAAAATAAGATAAGGAGATGACCCAACTCATTGGTCATAAAACGGGTGTCAACAGATGCCCTTCCTTAACATCCTCTTTGCATGGGAGCAAGCAGAGGTGAAGCGAAAGCGAAATGGAACCTGGAGATGAAGCAGAAACGAAGCGGAGTGGACTGAAAAGTAGGCGTTAAGGTAAATGACCCCCATCCTCAACCAATAAGCGATAGGAATCTTCCGAAAAACTCCAAACCAATCACAAGGAACAGTCAAACCGAATGACGCATGCCTGAAGAAACTAACAACTAAGGAAAATAAAACACGACCAACCTAATCACTGGAACACACAGCTGACAGGTGATCGAAGCAAGCGAAAAGTAAAAGATGAACAACTAAACTCCTGACAAGAATCCTCAGCTAACCAAACCGAGCAAAATAGACCGAAGGAAACCATCCAACTCAGAGTGGAATGACTCTCCTTATCCAAGACCATGAACATAGCTATCCACCATTACTGAAACACTTTAGATAGATTAGGACTCACGAATACTCAAAGATGCGTATGATGCATGCTGGGCTAAGTAAAAGAAATCATCAAAACGAATGCAATGAAATCATAAAATAGAAAGATACTCGAGAATAGTATTACTAGACCGGACAAATCATGGTCAAGACACTATCTGCAACCACGGCATGCGAGATAGAACCATCGTCCCCCAATCCTTCCAACCTAACGGCCTATCCAACGATTAAACATGTGCACATAGATCATCATCATTTTTGTTAAATGGGAACATCAGATCCCAGAACACATGAATGACCGGTCGGTTCTCAAGATAATACATCATAGATACCATATAGTAATGCATTAAGATATTCAAGGATCGGAAATACTTACCTGACTTACCTGCTTGATGGGAAGTGATGCGACACGATGGTGCTCATAAATTTGTCAACAAGAAATTAGCCATCGATAAGCAAGCCAAAGAAATAAGCATGGTGCATCAAATAGAGCAAAGGCCACACATGAGAATATATCATTATTCAATCATAACAGCATAAAAACGGTCATGTAAAGACCGCAAGGGAAAGCACAACGGTCCATCACATGACCGCTACCCTTGAGGCGGTTCACATTCTACAACGGGCGTGACCCTGAGGAAAATGGTCCAGGGAGGACCGCCAAGGATAGCCTAATGGTCCATCATACGACCGCAAGGCTCTGGGCGATTTCAAAAATCATAAACGCCCGTTCACTCTCCCTTTCATTCTCATTCTCATTCAAACCTCACCACCGGCGACTGGCGGTGAGCAACGATCTCCTAGCCCCATTGCCAAGAAACCCACACTCCAAAAAATGGTGAAGAAAAGAGCAGTACGGCGGTTTCAACGTAGCTTCGCCAGGGAGAACGAGCCCAAAGCTCTGGCCAACCAAATAGAAGAAAGACCACTGGCAGAGGCCAGGGAACCATCAATGGCACCCATAGTGCCTGAGGGAGGTGCTGGGGACGACGACGACGAGCACACGATCGAGGAAGCGCCTGAGGCGGTGACCGGAACCCCCTCGCGTGAGGTGGGCTGAGAGCCTTAAAAACCCAATTTCTAATTTTTCTAGATCATGCATGCGAGTAGAATAGGAAGGGAATGGGGCAGGGGACTCATTGGAGTCATGTACAGGCCCTAAGGGCCATTTCAAGAGCTTGGGGAAACGAGGAGAACACTGTCGCAACGATGAGTGCCTAGCGGTCGTTCCAGTGACCGTTAGGGTGCCAGACGGTCTAACCCAGACCGCTAAGGCTAGACAAACGGTCAAGGAATGACCGTTAGGGTTCTGAGGATTTTTTTTTAATTTTTTAATGCAATGCATGACTTATTAAACTATATGGATGACTGACCTTGACTGTTAAAATGTAGGGAAAGCGACAGATGAGGATATCGTGGCTGTAGGACCAGGCGGTATACCTGGCACTGCCGAATTTCTAGAGAGAGAGATTGGCCAGGATGGGGTTCTCAGAGTTCCTCGGGATGGAGGTGAGGCTAGACACGGCCCTCCTTTACGTGCTCCACGACCGGTGGGATCCTGTCAGTAGGGCATTCTTGTTCCCGTGGGGTCATATGATCCCCAAGCTAGAGGACGTGGCACGGATCACTCGATTGAGAGTTCACAGAGCGCCTGTGACGAGGATGACGTACGCCGACAACCAGGAGTTGGCGCAAGAGCTACTGAGATTGGAGCTGACGAGGCTGGGACACCACTCATCCATGCTGGCACGAGCAACCCTTCATGAGAGCCTCGGACTGAGAGGAGCGGGTATAGCCGTGGGAGAGCTGCCAGAGGAGCACCTAGGGAGGCTGACAGACCGAGCTAGAGAGAGGGTAGTGATGAACACTTAATTGTTTATATTTACTTATATCACATACGTCATTTTTTGGGCTTTAATGAAGTAATTATGTAATTTTACATGATAATCTCGGTCTCACATAAAATAACAATTTTTCTACAAATTAATGGGATCATAGACATATTTGAAATAAATAAAAAATTACATAATTAAAATTTGATAAGATCATTTTAAAAAATAAAAATAATAAACAAACACACTTTACTTTGTTTATAAAATTCATTGGGAATAAGGGACAAATGGCAAAATATATATAGTCCTTGATACAACTTTTCTTTTGAAGGGACTTATGTATACATTTTGAACCATGTGTATTGGTAAATCACGGATGCTCAAAAGCATGCAGCAAGTACGACATCAATAGCTAGCAAGGGACCACTCTCATGTGCAAATGGAAAAAATTCCAGCCTTGTATAGGGACATGGCATCGGCTCCTACAACATAACCATGTGGCAGTGGCATGGGCATATGCAAGGCACTGTGGTTTAGACTCAAGAACAATAACGTGGGGCTCGCAGGCAGTAGCTACGGCAGCGCTATAACACTCCTGCCCCCTTTCTCCAGAGGGATCATCCCCTCTCCCCTTCCTTCTCTTCGCTTCTCCTCTCCTCCGACTGCCTCTCCTTCCCCCTCTCTTTGCTCTCTTCCCTACTGTAGCCCCCGCCCCTCTCCCTGCTCCCCTCCGCCGGTGTCCCTACACACCTGCACGAACCGGCAGCCACCGTTATCCTCTTTGCCATCTCCTCTTCTCAACCCACTCTCTCTCACATTCTCTCTCACATACTCTCTCTCTCCCCTCCAATTTCTCCTTCCTGCTAACCTCCCGTCACCCTACTCCTCACACCACTGCAACCCCTCTCCCTAACCCACACACACATCGCACCCATCTCTGCACCCCCTCTCTCTTTTTCTCTCACCCTTTCTCTTCCCACAGATCTCTCTTCTCCCGTCCACGATCACACAGACACCGGTCGGCAGCCTCTCCCCAGCACCTACTCACCCACTCCCGTCTCTCTCCCACGCACTCTCTATCCCTCTCCTCTCTTCTACCACTGCCGGCCGCACTTCTCACTGACCCTTTCTCCCTACACACACACTCCATCTCCCTCCGGAAGCGGCCCCGGTCCTCACCCTCCTTTTCTCTATGGCTTTCAAAAATTGGCACACCTGCACACATCTTCCACCGGTCGCAGTCGCAGCCTTCCCCTTCCCTCGCCCCCTCTCTCTCTACCACCTCTCTCACACACACTCCCACTCATTGCCCCTCTCTCTAATCTCACTCCCTCTCTCTCCTCTATCACCGCCAGTGAACCCCCTATCACACCTAGTCACCCCCGTCTCTGCATGTCCTCCATCTCTTCACACTGCCTCCCCCCTTTCTCTCTTCTCTCCCACGTAGACTATCTCCCCCATCTCTCCTTCACTCCCCCTCTAGCCTGCATACACACCACCACCTGTGTCCTCTGCCCCTCCCGTCTGTAGCCGACGTCCGGCGTCCCTCTGCTCCCCTCACCGCGTCACACAGTCACCCTCACACTGGCCACACCTCATCTTCTCCCTTCACCTTTCTCTTCTCTCCCACGCAACCCTCTCTCACGCTCTTCACTGCACACTGCCGCGGTAGCGCCGGCCAGCCCTCACTCCCCTTCTCTCTTGTCTACACCGCACCAACAGGCAACACCCTCCTCCTAGCCTCTCTCTCGTACACCGGCCACCCTTTCCTCAGTGTTCACCCTACTTTTCCGCACTCTTCTCTCTTTGCATGCAACACCACACCCCCCTCCCTCTGCTCTCTCTCCCCCTCACACCTGTACCACCGTAGCCGCAACCCCCCTCTCCTCGCCACACTCTCCCTCTCCCGTTCACGTCCCGCCATGCATCTCTCCACAGCCAACACCACCGTCCCACCTTCTCTCCCGTCGTAAGTCTTCCGTGTCTCTCTCTCTCTCCCTCTCTCTCTTCTAGCGACCCATCTCTCTCTTTCTCTCTCTTCTCCGTGTCTCACTTTCTCTCTCTCTCACCCTCTCTCACCATCTCTCCTCTCGCGATCTCTATCTCTCTCTACCTCTCACCTTCTCTCTCCCACCACACACACTCTTCCGATTCTTTTTATTATTAATTTTTTTTACCTCTCTCCATTTCTATCACTCTTTCACTCTCTATTTCTCTTTCTAGCTTCTCTCCTTAGCCCCTCCCAAAGACGGCGCCACACGAGCATCATCGGCTCCGAGTTGAGTGAAGATCAAAGACTTAAGGAGACCGTCACCCACGGCCGCAATATCTCTTTGCCTCTCGTCCTCCTCGGTGCTATTTAGGATTCATTTTTATTTTGAAGTTGTAATTTTCATTTCCGCATTTCATATTGTAAGCGTTGTATTTTTAATTAATGAAAATCATGTGTCCGTACTTTCTCTCTCTAGATCTCTCTCTCCTCTTTCTTCTTCTTCCTCTCCCTCTCTTCTTTCTCTCTCTACATCCCTCCAAATTTTCATTAAAAAAATTATTTAATGTAATTTTTTATTTTTAAGTTACATATAATCATCTAAGTTCGCGTTCCGCTGTAGAATACAAGATCTTCAATTCAAAAAATTAAACCTCTCCGTGGATTCAACTCAGACTCGTCGTTGTACTACGTCCATTTATTTAATTACGAGTTCGGTAAATAAATTTTAGATTGACGGCCGTTGTGTTTAACGACGCACATTTCGATCTGATCAATTTTTGGCGCCATTGCCGGGGAGGTTTATGATTTTTGAATTGACTATCTTGTATTCTTGTATGTTAAGTAGGCACTAATAAATTTTCTTTTGTTTATTTGTAGAAAAAAAGAGAATTTTCTACCAATAAGGTAAGCCTTCTTTTCCCTATTCCCTTTCATTTTTTGTATTTTTTTATTAAGAACGAGAGACCGTGCTCTAAGTAATTATCCTAAATTCCCCTCGTTTCATTTGATTTTATTTCATTAGTTGTATAGATAGGTTCCCAAAATAAAAATAAAAAAATACTTGAACTCAAATAAAATACACCATTTCAATATTAGAAACCACACATCATGTGTAGGCCATGCATCATGTAAGTTGTATTAATCTTGTTCCATATTTTTAGAAAATAATTGTTCATGCATTTACATTTTAAACACCATGTTTGCAATTGTTTGGTGCATTCCATTATTCTAAACCATTTTAAGGGCACTACTCATAAATAAGATAAGGTGGAGATTTCATCACCCTCTCTTAACCCACAAACCACATTTCCCTTTCAATTGTGCATGTCGTAAGCCTTAAATAAAATTCAGTAGACATTGGCCCTAGCTAGGTTCAGACTATGGTTCTTGTGCTATTTGAGTTTATCCACTTGTGGAAACCGGTGCCAAGGCAAGACGGTCGGATGTCAAACGCCTTAAGCGGGCTAGTGGTTCAGTAATTAGGTCCCTACAGAACTAGGGGGAGCCTCCCACTACCCCACCCCTTACCTGGCCGGTGGAAATATTGAGGGTGAACTTAAGTTACACTTTATTCATTTTGTGAAACCTCATTGGTTGGTCTAGGTCACATCTAGGTCATTAGGTAATTTGTGTGTTAATTTGTTTGTGTTTCCATAAAAAAAATAAAACAAAACAAAAAAATCTCCTCTTCTCTCTCTTCATCCTAGTTATTCTCAAAACAAACCAAAAACTTATAAAAAAATCACAAATAAATATGATGGGTTTCTAATAAAAAAAAACAAAACTCATTTTTAATTAAGGGAAAAGGAAGAGAGGGCAATAAAAAAGGGTGATATCTATATATATATATATATAAACAACGAAAAAAATGAAAAATCAAAAAATGAGAATAAAGAAAAAAAGAAACAATATTAATAACAAAAAACCCCTAAAAATAATAATAATATAAACAAAAAAAGAGATCAATAAATAAAAATAATTTTGAAAAAAAAATTGAAAAAGTTGGAAAAATTAAAAAAATGTAAAATATTTCTAGGATCCCATCTATATAATCAATGGCCATCTATCTTGGAAGGAAACCCACGCCCATGAAGGAATACTTTACTCCTTCTACTTATAAACCCTCAACCTGTATTGAACTACCTGATATTCTTGTGGATCAGTACGAGATTGGCCCTAGTATCATCCAGATGCTCTCATCTTTTTATGAGAATCCCAATGAAAATCATTATAGGCATCTATATGATTTTCTAGAAATTTACTCCCTAGTCAAAATCCAGAATTTTAATGATAACGCCCTTAAGTTGATCTTATTTTCATTCTCAGCGAAAGATAAAGCAAAATGTTGGTTAAGGAGTTTTGGAAAGACCATTAGGACTTGGGAGGTTATGCAGTTAGAATTTTTGAAAAAAAATTATCCCATGGTCCGGACCAACATCATGAGAATGGTGATTATGGGATTTACTCAGCTTCCGGGAGAGCAAATTCATGAATCTTGGGAAAGGCTGAAGGATTTGTTACGTCAATGCCCACATCATGGGTTGCCCAAATGGCAAGTTGTGTTTGCATTTTATGAGGGATTGTATAATTCTGATAGACAAATGGTTGACACATGTTGCGGAGGGGCATTTATGAACAAGGGTGAAGATGAGGCTTGTAATCTGTTTGAAATTTTGAGTGAAAATTTGATGAATTGTGCCTAAGTCTCATCTCATAAACAATCTGTAGGACCTTTCAGTCAGGCTGAAAATCCAACCAAGGAAGCCTGTGATTTCTATGCCAGTTCCACTCACCATGTGAGTGAGTGTCCTACTGTAGTCCGACTCACGCCAGCCATCCAAGCGCAAGTCCAAAAAGCACTAGGGTTCTCTCAACTCAAGTGTGATACCCTACCAGATGATTATAATCTTGGCTGGAGTAATCACCTAAATTTACCTTGGACGGACCAAATAATCCAAGCCCATTTGTCTAAATTTTTAGCCCAAGAAGCCCACGAGCGGCCCATGTGTAATCAACCTCAGCCCGACTCATCTCACCCTAGCTTCAAGAGCAATATCAATACTTGGGGTGATTCACCAGGTCACTACTCCAAACCTCAAATCATGTATTCTCAATCTACTTACCATTACCCTCCTTCAATATTACACCAATCCCCTCAACACGTGAATGATGATGATGATGATCTAATGCCTGTCATTTTGGCTCAAGATGTCAATACTGAGAATGAGTGGGAGTGCACTAGCAATGCCATACTGAAGGAAGGGAAAGAAGTAGGGGGTGGCTTAAAGGATAATGATGATCAGGTTGATATCATCACCCCATTTTATGAATGTTTTGAGGTTGAGAATTTCACTAAGAAGAATAGTGGCCCAAACAACTCAATTGAGGATATACATGAAGAGGAGGATTACTTTGTAATTGATAATCTTACCGATTTAATGAAAGTAAAATATCCTCCTCCTCTTGAAGAACATGATGATGGGGCCTTGTTGGAAAAGTTTACATTTCATCTACCCACCCCATTATTGAAAAATTTGATTGATAATCTTCAGTTGAGTGATGAGTGTGATGAAGGGCCCTTATTATAAAATTTTATATTTGATCTGACCCCTGAGCCCTATCCCATAATGTCTGAATCATTGGATGAGTTAGATCTTTGGCTCATGCTTCCTTCTAATTTGATTCCCCTGAAAGGAAAGTCTCTCCAATATGACATTCTAGAACCTGAGGGAGATACGCCAACTACATTCACCTTTGATTTGACTTCACATCAGGAAGACAAGTTGATTCATGCCCTTAATGCTCATGAGGCTGTTACTGAGGGGAATGTGGCTAATGTCGATCTTATTCATAAGCCACCAGTACCTGACCAAGTTACCATAGAGGAAGCCGTCACTAAAGGGGTAGTCATGTGGGAAGATACAGGACAAGGGGACCAGTGGATAAATTCTGGGCAAAGGTTCCATCTCGATCTTGAAAGATTAATGGCCATTGATCATTTCGTGATCCCTAAAGAAAAGAATTGGCTCACACATATTGTTAAAGTTGAAATCCATAATGTGCGAGACCAACATACCTCTTGCCCCCACGCCTCTGTCTTTCATCTTGTCCTCCAATGGCATAAGGGCTGGGATTTGACAAAGGATAAGATCATTTGGTGGCTCATTATGAATGTCACCCGTTGGTTAGTGATCTACATTGCATCTGACTGAAGACGTTAAACTTAGTACTTCTTGGGAGGCAACCCAAAGTTTTTTTAGAAGAGTGTGATAATAAATGGCTTGTTGGGAGATAGCCCAACATTTCCTCTTTACTATTTCAATAAATTGTTTCCTTTGTTGTGTGTTTGTAGGAGTAAGCAGTAGCACAAGGAGGATATCTGGCGAGGATCACATCTGCCTGCCCCAGGTTGTACCCTTCCTTCCCAAGCATTTATGTGCACATTGTTCTATTTCTATATTGTTCATATCATCAAAGACAATGCTATTTAAGTTGGGGGGTAAGTGTAATCATTGTAAAAATCGCATACAACCTATGTCGCATTTTGTTATAAAAAAAAGAAAAAATGGTGGAGCTCCAACTGTGTTTTCATTATTCATGCTCTCATAAAAGAGACTCTGGAATAGAGAAACTAGGAAGAAGGATGATGGAAAAATTTATTCAACCTAGTCATAGAAAACTAATTTAAAAATCTTTTTAAAAGTTCAATAGCACTTTATAAAAAGAAAATAAAAAAATCACTTTGCACGCTAATGAAATAAGTAGGACAAGGCTTCTGTTATTTTAGAGTGTTGTCTGATATTCTGCATTTTTTTGGAGATGAGATCTTTTTAATAAAGCTATCTGCCAAAGTTATCCATGAAATAAGTGCAAAAGCATATTGTCGAAAAAAAATACCATGAAAAATGCCCCTGATCCTAGTAACCGGGCCTGTTTCTCCTAAGACAAGAGTTGAGGTTCGCGTCAAACAGTGAAGAGTTGTGCAGCATCATGTGTGTAATTAAAAAAATGTGAAGGATGAAGGCAGACAAAAAGTTGTTGTACTCAATGCTCGGATCCTGGAGGTGCAGAGTTGAATGACATTTATCTAGAATGGCTAATGAGGGGTGCAATAGTCCATGCTGTGAATTTAGTACTACACATGTACAAGTGCTATTGAACTTTGATTTGCATTCTTAGTCATGTACCTAAATTTCAAATCTAAGACTAGTGTGCATTAATGCTTCCATATTTCTGATCTCTAGTTAATTCTATGATGGAGGATCTGGATTTGAAGGTATGAGCTTTGTAAACTCTTGTTAGTCCTTAATTTCTAATCTATTTACATTACTAAGGGACTAGCAATGAGTAAGTTGGGGGGTGTGATGAACACTTAATTGTTTATATTTACTTATATCACAAACGTCATTTTTTGGACTTTAATGAAGTAATTATGTAATTTTACACGATAAACTCGGTCTCACATAAAATAACGATTTTTCTATAAATTAATGGGATTTGAGACATATTTGAAATAAATAAAAAATTACATAATTAAAATTTGATAAGATCATTTAAAAAAATAAAAATAATAAACAAACACACTTTACTTTGTTTATAAAATCCATTGGGAATAAGGGACAAATGGCAAAATATATATAGTCCTTGATAAAGCTTTTCTTTTGAAGGGACTTATGTATAATTTTTAAACCATGTGTATAGGTAAATCACGGATGCTCAAAAGCATGCAGCAACTACGACATCAACAGCTAGCATGGGACCACTCTCATGTGCAAATCGACAAAATTCCAGCCTTGTATAGGGACATGGCAGTGTATCCTACGGCATAACCATGTGGCAGCGGCATGGGCATATGCAAGGCACTGTGGTTTAGACTCCAGAACAGTAACGTGGGGATCGCAGGCAGTAGCTACTGCAGCGCTATAACACTCCTGCCCCCCTTTCTCCAGAGGGATCATCCCCTCTCTCCTTCCTTCTCCTCACTTCTCCTCTCCTCCGACTGCCTCTCCTTCCCCCTCTCTTTGCTCTCTTCTCTACTGTAGCCCCCGCCCCTCTCCCTGCTCCCCTATGCCGGCGTCCCTGCACACCTGCACGAACCGGTAGCCACCGTTCTCCTCTTTGCCTTCTCCTCTTCTCAGCCCCCTCTCTCTCCCATTCTCTCTCACATACTCTCTCTCTCCCCTCCGGTTTCTCCTTCCCGCTAACCTCCCGTCACCCTACTCCTCATGCCACTGCAACCCCTCTCTCTAACCCATACACACATCGCACCCATCTCTGCACCCCCTCTCTCTTTTTCTCTCACCCTTTCTCTTCCCACAGATCTCTCCTCTCCCATCCACAATCACGCAGACACCGGTCGGCAGCCTCTCCCCAGCACCTACTCCCGTCTCTCTCCCACGCACTCTCTATCCCCCTCCTCTCTTCTACCACTACCGGCCGCACTTCTCACTGACCCTTTCTCCCTATACACACACTCCATCTCCCTCCGGTAGTGGCCCCAGTCCTCACCCTCCTTCTCTCTTAGGCTTTCAAAAACCGGCACACCTACACACATCTTCCACCCATCGCAGTCGTATCCTTCCCCTTCCCTCGCTCCCTCTCTCTCCCCCACCTCTCTCCCACACACTCCCACTCATTGCCCCTCTCTCTGATCTCACTCCCTCTCTCTCCTCTATCACCGCCACTGAACCCCCCGCCGCACCTAGTCACCCCCGTCTCTGCATGTCCTCCGTCTCTTCACACTGCCTCCCCCCTTTCTCTATTCTCTCTCACGTAGACTCTCCCCCTCCATCTCTCCTTCACTCCCCCTCTCTCCTGCACACACACCACCACATGCGTCCTCTGCCCCTCCTGTCCGCAGCCGGCGTCTGGCGTCCCTCTGCTCCCCTCACCACGTCGCGCAGTCACCCTCACACTGGCCGCACCTCATCTTCTCCCTTCACCTTTCTCTTCTCTCCCACGCAGCCCTCTCTCATGCTCTTCACTGCACACCGCCGCGACAGCGCCGGCCAGCCCTCACTCCCCTTCTCTCTTGTCTACACCGCACCAGCGGGAAGCCCCCTCCCCCTAGCCTCTCTCTCATACACTGGTCACCCTTTCCTCAGCGCTCCCATACTCTTCCACTCTCTTCTCTCTTTGCATGCAACACCACACCCCCCTCCCTCTGCTCTCTCCCTCCCTCACACCTGTACCACCATAGCCGCAACCCCCCTCTCCTCGCCACACTCTCCCTCTCCCGTTCACATCCCGCCATGCATCTCTCCACAGCCAACACCACCATCCCACCTTCTCTCCTGTCGTGAGTCTTCCGTCTCTCTCTCTCTCTCCCTCTCTCTCTTATAGCGACCCATCTCTCTCTTTCTCTCTCTTCTCCGTGTCTCACTTTCTCTCTCTCTCACCCTCTCTCACCATCTCTCCTCTCGTGATCTCTATCTCTCTCTGCCTCTCACCTTCTCTCTCCCACCACACACACTCTTCCGATTCTTTTTATTATTAATTTTTTTTACCTCTCTCCATTTCTATCACTCTTTCACTCTCTATTTCTCTCTCTAGCTTCTCTCCTTAGCCCTTCCCAAAGATGGCGCTACACGGGCATCATCGGCTCCGAGTTGAGTGAAGATCAAAGACTCAAGGAGACCGTCACCCATGGCCGCAATATCTCTTTGCCTCTCGTCCTCCTCGGTGCTATTTAGGATTCATTTTTATTTTGAAGTTGTAATTTTCATTTTCACATTTCATATTGTAAGCGTTGTATTTTTAATTTATGAAAATCATGTGTCCGTACTTTCTCTCTCTAGATCTATCTCTCCTCTTTCTTCTTCTTCCTCTCCCGCTCTTCTTTCTCTCTCTACAACCCTCCAAATTTTCAATAGAAAATTTATTTAATGTAATTTTTTATTTTTAAGTTGCATATAATCATCTAAGTTCGTGTTCCGCTGTAGAATAAAAGATCTTCAATTTGGAAAATTAAACCTCTCCGTGGATTCCACTCGGACTCGTCGTTGTACTACATCCATTTATTTAATTGCGAGTTCGGTAAATAAATTTTAGATTGATGGCCGTTGTGTTTAACGACGCACATTTCAGTCCGATCAGGTAGCTGCGGGACCAGGCCCTGGGGGAGACATCGTCCTACACCGCTTCCTGATGTTGATGTTCGGGAAGCTGATCTTTGCGCCGGGGGCAGACGGAGTGAGCTACAAGCTCCTTATTTTACTGACGGACCTAAACGGAGTTGGGGAGTACGCATGGGGCGCGGCTGCACTAGCCTTCCTATTCGACTCCCTCAGCACCACCGACCAGCAGACGATGCTGGGAGGGTTCTCACCTCTGCTTCAGGTAACCCTTCTACCTTAAATGCTTGTGAAATTATGATTATATGCCTTGCTACATGCTGACATTTGACAATGCAGGTATGGACCTACGTGTACCTCCCCGGCCTAGGGAGAGGGATGGAGGTACAGCCGGACCGAGTTCCCATCGCGAGGTAGTGGATGGCGGTACGGGACACCGGGTCGCTGCGACGCCTAGTGCGGGCGATCCAGGATGACATCGACACATTGCATTATGCATCGGTAAGACTCGAAACTCTTGACTTCTAAAGTGCACTTAAAATGCTTTTGATACTGACACTTGACTCTATCACTTTCTGTACTCAGGTGCGCTGGACACCATATCATGATGAGGGTCGCGATGGGCAGCCGTTGGTGGAAGTAGCCCAAGCGTACGCCGGGCGAGACGTATGGCTGCACTGCATGAACATCATCAAGCCACTACACTACCGTCTGATCATGAGGACGAGGGGCATCCACCAGCTAGAGGTGGAGTTCCCGACACGAGAGGAGGAGCGCGTGGGGTGATCTTCCCGAGGACTGACTGGCAAGAACGACTGGGTCACTCGAGCGGTGGACCAGATACCCGACTGGACGAGGAGAGGTCGGGTAGTGCGAGCCCTAACCACTAGTGATGAGGCCTACCAGAAGGCCTACGCCATACGCTACGGAGACTAGGTCTTCCGTGGCACCAGACGACCGGTACGACTCTTAGACTCATGCTTCCTTAATGACTTGTAATGCTCTAACGACTTGACTTTCTATATGCAGCTAGACCCTCAGGGACGGATAGCGGAGCTCCAGGGACTCCTCCACTCTACCATTCAGCAGCGAGATGAGTTCTAGCGCGCACTGGAGCTTCTGGTGAGCTTTACTTAACCTTAGACTCAATATGCAATGCTTATGAACTGGACTAACTGACTTGACTTCTAAATGCAGCGGGCCGAGGGAGTGCAGAGGTAGGGTCCAGACGCTCCATCCTCTTCTTCCTAGCCACCGGCAGATAGGGCTGAGTGGGATGCCGACTTTGCATGGCAGTTGCTCAGGCCGAGGAGGCCGAGGAGGCCGAGGCCACTCTCGCAAAGAGGGTAAAGCAAAAACCACCCAAACTTCCCTTTTTGACTTAAGGCTTTAATGATGCAAATGACTAGAACTGAATGCTTATGAAGAGTAGAGAGCTAGCAGCTGCACTGAGCGAGGCGGAGTGGCTCTGGGCTGAGGCAGCAGAGGTGGTCCATCTTCGTGCCGAGGTGGAGCGACTGAGGACTGGAGCGACATAGGCGACGGACTCCCGGCTTGAGGTGAGAGAGCTGAGGGCCAAGATTAGAGCGCTGGAGAGAGCACTCCGGCTAGTGGGCGGACGATCCTCTCATAGTGTGTCACAGAGCGGCGCATGTAGCGGACACCGGGATTATCTTACGGGTTCTTCTGGCCAGAGGAGGAATGAGGAGGATGAGCGGCACCGACGCCACCGCGAGGAAGGGAGCACGGCTATGGGTCTATCGGCAAAGAGGCATGAGGGGATCAGAGACAATAGATAGCGGAGGTCCAGGAGAGGGACTCGCTTGATGTACTTTTTTCTTTCTCCTTCCTCATGTATGGACACATGCAAGTACAGGGTTTTTGGTTTAGTGAAAATGTGATTTTTTTTATTTTTTTTAGCAATGCAAATGTGTGGATGCTAATGCTGACTCAACAAGGACCACTAAAACTGACAAAGAGAGCGAGAGAAGGTGGGAAAGAGAGCGAAAGATAATGGGTTTTAAGACACGAAGCCAGGAGATAGAGGGGAGAACACGGGAAAGGACATGGCGGTCAAGTGGGAAAAATGGTCCAAATAGGGCCGCTACCATCTAGGTGGCGGTCCTCTAAAAGGCCGCTAGGGTTAGACGATGAAGAATTAAGAAGAGTAGGAAAACGGTGCCCTTAAAAGCGCAAGATGGAACAAACTGTCGCGACATGACCGTTAGGCGAGCGAGAGAGAAGGGAAGGGACAAACGATCATCTAATGACCGCTAGGTAAGCCTACCTGTGATGACTCGGACTCTGGATACCGGATATACCCGATAGGACTACCGAGTAGACCTGATACCACTTGGAACCCGTGAAGCCTCCCAAGAGCTGTAAAGCTCCGAAGGGATAAAAGGATTGTTGTGTAGTACATTGAAGTCGTAGATATAACAGTAAGCAATTAAATTTCATTAATCAGGTTTGCTAAAGTAGCAGAAATAAAATTACTTTCTAATTAACAGTTAAAATTAACAATTATACTAGAGTCTAGTCCAAAGGAAAGATAAGTACAGTCCGACAGAAAGAAAAACATACACTGAGGTCGGGGCAAGCCCGACGTAGGTACTGCTGGCAACTACGAGTGTAGTGTCCCAGAATTTATGTAACAATTTCTGAGTTATTTATAGAACTTTCTGAAATTTATAAGGGCTAAATAGATTAACAAAAGGATTATTGGATTAATAAGTCATTATACGGCCCAATTATGTTAAATAATTAACCTATCCTATTTAAATAGAATCCAAAAGGTTTAAGGACCAAGCCCATTAAGTTTGGCCCATATTCTAGAAGGTTATTTAGCCTATTCACGTATTTTAAGGATAAAATACCATTTTTATGGATAATAATATGGATAATTAACAAAAGAGTTTGATTGATGTTGAACTCTGTGCACGTTGGATGTAGCGGTCTATCGTGCGACCGCCACAGCCATGTAACGCACCAGTTTTGATGCGTTACATCCTGACAGTTCCGTGAAAGAAAGAACGAGCAAAAAGATTAGAATTTTAAGATCTTATCTACAAGAGATCGACTTGGGAGAGTTTATAACATTACTAAGGACTCTTAGGGATTAGGTTCTGGCAATTAAGGACTCTAGAATTGATTTAATCTTCAAAACCCTATAAATATGACCTAGTTCTGAACTGAGCGACCCTTACTTTTGGCTCGTGAAGAATCAAGGTAAGGAGATATAATTTCGGGTAAGTTCTTTAGAAGATTTTGTTTAGTATACTTTAGACTAATAGTTCTCTAAATTTCATGCTAGGAGATCAAGCAACCAAGGAGATTGAAGCTTACAAAGTTGCTGGTTCGACCGTAGTAACTCAGGATTCAGAGCAAAAGACCGCTGAAGATCAAGAGATTATGACGTCTAAATGAGGTAATTAGAATTCAATCCTTTAGAACTTTTTGATCACCTTAGTTTCATATTCTTACCCTCAAAATTTCACATCCTTAGGACAAGAGGTTGGAGAGATAGAGCAGTAGGAAGTTGCTGGAAAATCACTGGAAAAGGAGAGCTAGGGCTCGATTTTCAGACTCAAATTAGAAGCTTAAAGCCTAGTTAAGAGGTAGGTTATCTCATGATTGGCAAAAACATCTTGTTAAGGATAAAAGCCCTCTGATTGTACTTGATTTCATGCATTATAAACTATGAATTCCATGTTTTAGTGGGTTCATGCATATATACATATCCTTAGCCCTAATCAAAGATCAAAGATATTATCTTGTCAATTCACTACAACCTATGCATCTAGATGACCTTTACTTCATTTTGTCATGATTGGGGTAGTTAAGTCTTTTCAAAACATGACATGGTTTTAAATCATAGTCGTTTAATTTCTTTATACTGTTAGCAGGGACTCTAACGCATCATACTTAGACCGTCACAGACTGTAACGGCCTTACGATAAGCCGTCACACCCTCTGTTGCATTCTAATTATTCTGTTGTCTCTGACGCACCATAACAGGAGTGTTACACTACTGTAACGGCCCCTCGATAAATCGTCACAATCACTGTGAAGCCCCCACTCTCGACCGTCAGGGTAATCGTAGACAGAATTGAAAATCAGTCAAGTTAACTTATAAATAAGCCTAGTTATCTAAGTCTTGACCTGATTTCAAATCTTTAAGATTATTTACTGAGTCATGATAGAAGTTGCATAATTTAGGTATCTTAAGTTATTTCAAGTTATATTAATTTCATGTGACAAAATTCTATAGTTTTGTATCTAAATCATGATTTTTCATAGATGTATTGACGGAGTTTTATTATGATTTCCTATTATTACACATCCTCTCTATCAATAGAGTCATTCCTCTAAGTACATGTGATGGGGGCATCTCTCGTCCTTCATATTTTTCCACAGCTCCGATTGTTCAACGGCTTAGTTCCATTGTGTCCGTCACATTTTTCTGAGTCAAGTCATGTAATTTTCTTATTTTATTTGAGTCATATCATTGTAATTTTCCTTTTATTTGAGTCATGTACCTAAGTTAACGAGTCATTTACCTAAGAATGTTTGTCATTAGGTTGATTAGGCTAGCTAATGGGCCCAATCCATTGGGATAGGCCCATGGGCACCCCCTACCCCTTGGTTATTTGTCATTGTGTCTAGAGTCAGGGACTTTTTATAAAATGTGGGTTGCCTATATATAGGACCCCCATCTTCCCATTTGAAGGTAATAAATAAAGGAATGAAATCTGAGAATTTAGTCCAACCTAATTGTTCTTGTGGTGAGAAGCCATTAGAGTGGAGTGAGATGCTCCCCTTCCCTATCTCTCTCCTCTCTCTCTCTCTCACTCTCTCTCTAAGAAGAGGAGGGCACCCCCCTCTCTCTCTCTTCCCCTCCCTCTCTCTCCTCCACATCATCAACCCTCTCTCTCCCCCTCATTATTCATCCTCCCAACTACCCCCAACCCTCATTACTCCACCCCTAGTCCCAAGAGACCCTCCACCAATCCATACTCCACCACCCAACCACCAACTACCCAATCCCCTTCCCTAAGCACCCTCTCATCTTCCAAGGGAGAATTCCCCACTCCCCAAGCACCCCTTCCCTTCCCCAACACAACCCCTCCCATCCCCAAGACAAAAAAAAATTAATCCCACCCTTAAACCCATTTTCAAATATCCTTTCCCTCTCACCCACCATCCCAAATTCGTAGCTCCTCTCCCACCCACTGTAAACACCCCATTCCAGCCCCCATTCTCCCCTTCCCAAACTTTGGAACACCCCCTCCTAGACCCCCTCACAGCTAGAGGTTGCCCCCATACACATCCACCTCATTTCCCCTCCCATATACCCCATTTCCCCCCATCATCTTCAACCTACAGTTCTCAGTTCCGAGGAAGCAGAGAAGCTGCGGATTGCAGAGGTTGGCCCGTCATCTCCTCAACGAACCTGGTGACAAGTTCTATATTGTTGGAAAGTGTTGTGTATGTGATTTTGATGATTACAAAATGACTATGTTGCTTGGCCTTGTACGTGAATGGTTACTCATGTCTTCATGTGTATGAAGTATGTAATGATTATGGAAATGATTACAAACTGTTTGATTACAAATAATTTCTTTTGAGATATCATCATGTGAATGCATCTGTGACTCTTTGAGGCTCATACGTGCTTTGAGGTTAGCACATTACATATACATTCCATCTACACTTGGTGTGGTTGCTCTATCTTCAATGTGAAAGGCCTTTGTGAAAAGCACACTCGAGCATCATGTCCTATTGAGCCTCATGTACATCATGTCATATTGAGCCTCATATCATGAATGTGTACTTTGGTAATGCTAAATGAATGGAGGGAATGATATGTGGTTTGATGAGTTTGAATGATGGTTCCTTGTCCTTCGGATCATATGGCTTAAATGGTTGGTGAAATGGCTTGTAAGAGAATTGGGTTGAAATTGGGATCTTGAGATTCGGTTTAATATCAACTTGCTTATGAGTTCATTGCCATATAGTGCAGGGTAATATTGCTTCAAGGTAAGAAGTTATATTGGAATCCATGGTGAGACTGTTCTAATCTTGAACTGGAAAATTGAGTTCTCTAATGCCTTGATATTGATCTATCATGGGAATGCTCATATGCCTCATGCTAATGATTTCGCAATCACATTTCATGACTTTTGGGTCTCGGTCTCAAAACTAGCTTCATATGTTAATGCATGACTCATATATTTTGATCTTGATCTAACCTCTTGGTTTATCTTGTTTTTCAGGATGCAAAATCATTGTTGATCTTCATGGGATTATGGTAACATTTAATCAATTGTTTCCCTTTGGTTTGATGGAGGTTTAGTTGTTTTTCAAACTCAAACTATCTTACAGTCTTCACCATTTTCAATCCAACTGTTGGATCTCCCCTCTAAAAATTATACGTTGTAGCTCTGGGAGTCCTCTTTCCAACGCCTCCAGTCTTCCTTCGATCGGAGTTCGGAGCTAGGAGAATTAATTCCTGTCGTCGAAGCGCGCAGAGCTATTTTTTGTGTAATCTGCCTGAAAGGGTCGACCCCTGGGGTCGACCCCTTTAACCCAGAACTTGTTTTTAGTTCTGTTTGGTTTCTGGCAGTGCGAGGGTCGACCCCTGTAAAACAGAACACAAAAAATGTTCTGTTTGGCTTCTGATTGCCCGAGGGTCGACCCAAAGGGTCGACCCATTCCGGTCGGACCTCGAGCCGCACTTTTTGACCGCCGTTTTCTTGCTCCGAAAGTCCAACCAATCAATTCCAAATGCCCTATACATTTCCTAATTCATGGATCTGGTCCCTAGGCTGTTCCTTGACCATTCTAAACACTTATATACAACTCTTGCGTTGTAAACCCTATGGGAGAGGATGCTAGATCTGAAAATTATTTTCTTCTAACCCTTGTGTGTGCAGGTTCGGAGTTGAAGCTCCCAAGCCCTCTTCCAACTTGCTCTGAAGCTAAAATTGAAGGGAAGAAGCTTGAATCAAGGCCCAAGATCATATACAACTGAAGGCATCATCTGAAATCAAGATCCAACCTCTGTTTGTGTTGCATCTCTTTAAAATTGCTTCAAGAACGTTCTTCATCCTGTAGAAGCATTTCATGAGGGAGTAATCTTGATCTTTCACTTCTATATCTTTTGTTTGAGATTGTTCAAGGTTTTGAATGGGCATCTAAGATGTGTAATAATCATTTACATGTTCTTTGTTCACTCTCTCTTGCATATATATATGAGCTACAATCTTTGTGATACAACATCTCCAATGCTCATATATTCTTTTGTATATGTGAAGAAGAGTGGAATCTCTAAACCATTCAAGTCTATATTCTTGTTTGAGATTAGCTTAAAGATTGAACTCATTATGTCTATCAACTCTTTCAAGTGAAGAGAGGAGATTGGAATAAGGAAAAGAGAAGCGGCTAGAGGAGAGGAAGAAGATGATGTCAAGATTATGATCATCCATCAATGAGCAAGGAGAATCAGATTTTGATGAAGAAGAGGGAGCCTTATACTTGATGCATTCTTCTAGTTTACATCTATAGAATTTGTGTGGAAGGTCATAACATATATTTGTGATTGTTACATATACATTTGACAGAATATTTTGTGTGGGTGTTCGGAGAAAGGGGTCTCCGAGTGTGTGTGTGGTCTTATGTGTGTCGATTTGTGCGGAGTATATCCGTGTGTGTTGTTGGGAGTTTTCTCCCGTGTGGTTGTTTAGGCATTGCCCTACGTGTGTGTGGACGGAGTTGTATCTCCGTGTAAGGTATATTGTTCGGGGTGTGTTTCCCTGTGTGTGTGTATGTGTGTGTGTGCTGCTGTGGCAGTAGGTTGAGGCAAGGCCTCGTGTGTGTGTTTTGCTGTGAAAGCAGCGTGTGTGTGTTGGGGTTCATCCCCGTGTTGCTACATTTTGTAGCGTGTAGTGAAGCCTCACCGGTTTGGTGAGGGGTGGACGTAGGGAACCCGTCGTGGTCCCGAACCACCTTAAAAATCCCCGTGTCCTGTGGTTTGATTCTTGTGATTGTGTGTTCACTATCATATCTGTTTGTGCTATCATGTGAGCTCGGCGAGATTGAGTGAATCAAGTTTAAACTTGTTTAGATTAAATTCCTCAATCCTATCAATCTGGTAAATTCCGCTGTGTGCTAGTTTGTGTTTTTAATTGGACATAGTTTTTAGCAGTAGGATCTATTCACCCCCCTCTAGATCCGTGTTCCTGCACTATGGGACCCAACAATTGGTATCAGAGCGAGGCTCTGTTGTCCCTAAATCTTGCGATCTACAGAGTGATCCCAGTGCATTCCACAATCATGAATTTTTCTACTAAACATATATCAATGAACTGTTTGCCAATCTTCACTGGTTTGAATTTTGATTCATGGCTAGGTAAACTGTGTATGGTGATCAATTCTATTAATCCTAGTCTTTGAAAATTGATTTATCATGGTCCACACATATTACCTTTAGATGAGACCAAGTGGTCTAATCAGGATAAAATGATGCATCATGATAATGTTACTGCTTTGAGTTTATTGAAAGCTTCTGTAAGTAGTAATAAGTATCCATTTGCATCTTCTTGTAGGACGGCGAAGGAGCTAATGGACCGGCTGATCAAAGCTCAAGAGAAGGAAAGACAAAAATGTCTCATGGCCGATGATACAGATCAACAAAGTGACAAAAATGCAGAAGAGGTAAATTCAGATTCTGAAGAATTTACTCTTGAAGATCTTGTTGATGCTTATGATGAGTTGGGAAAACAATATAAGAAAGTCAAGTCGGAAAATAGAAAACTGAAAAAGAAATATGAAAACATGCTCCATGAAAATGGTTCTTATGATAAGTGTTCTGAGCTTGATAAGTTGAATGAACTTTTAGAGCATGATGTTGAATGTCACAAAGAAACTAGTGTATGTTTGAGAAATGAGAATGTTGCCCTCAAGAATAAAATCAATTAATTAGAGAAAATTGAAAAAGATCTAAGAAACAAAATGGAATCAAACTCAATTGATTAGGATATTTGCAATGAATTGATTATGAATGATAAACTTGCAAATAAAAATGAAGAACTCAAAAAGGAGAACAGTGCAATGTTAATTCAGATCTCCTTGCTTGAAAGTAGATTGAAAAATCTTGAAAAACTTGAAAAAGGGAAATCTGTGATTGTTGATGAATCTGACAAGATGCTTGTGTTAGAACAAAAGATGGAAAGCTACCAAATCATCAATGCTAAATTGAATGAAAAAGTCATTTCTTGTGAAAATGAGATCATTTCCTATGAATTGCATATTTCATCACTTGAAAAAGAAATTCTTGATATGAATGCTTCTTTGTGTAAGTTTGTGAATGGGGAAGAAAATCTGAACAATATATTGGGGACTAAGGTGAATTTCCAAAAAGAGGGGCTGGGCTATAATCCTGTAAACAAAAAGAACTTTGAAAATAAAGTCTACACATCGTTTGTCCATAGTTCTAATATAGCCAGCACATCAAATGGGTCTCCAAATCAATCTGTTCCTCAAACAACAAAGCAATCAAATGAAAGTCTGAAAAAGAAACAAAACTTACATCAAAAGGCTAAAAATGTTGTTGGTGTCACGATGAATGCCATGAAAAATCTTGTTGCACATACACATGCATCCACAAAGAAAATCTCATGTTTTTATTGTGGTGAACTTGGCCATATGATGCATGATTACTTTTGATGAAATCTGAAGATCTAGAAGCATGCAAGAAAATGAAATGCTTCACAAAGCCAAGAAAGTTTTTGAACACAAAAAGAACTCTTGATAACTCTTATATTCATGCAAGAAGACCATTTGAAAGATTTGCTCCTTTGAACTGTTTTCATTGTGGAAGGTTCGGTCACAGGATGAACAATTGCTTTACTTTGAAAAATGATAACATCTCTACAGACCCACAGAAATTTCATGCTCATCCTGTTGTGAATAAGAAAATTTTCCATGCTTATAATGATAACATTCATGCTAAATCACAGAAATTTGATTATCATGTTTATGAGAATCCTATGAAGTCTCTTGGTTGTTGTCATTATTGTGGTGAGTTTGGGCATACCATGCATGTTTACTCCTTAATGTATTTTGATGATATGCTTGCCCAAGAACTGTGGAAGGCACTCTCTAGAGGTGCAACTAACCATCCGGGACCCAAGATGGTTTGGGTACCCAAAATAACCGAATTAGAACTTTGTTGCAGGATTACATTGAGGTCAAGGGGAAGGTTTTAAGTCGACTTGGCCAGTTCAGGTGTGATGCCTTGGTGAACATGGGCTTGTCCCTGAGTTGATACTTGAAGCTCATCATTCATACTTGCAGCTCATAGGAGATTGTCTTGTGGAAGAAAAGTACTGAAATTAGTTTTCTCATTTGTATTGAATTGAGGTTGATATGAAATTGAGTTTCTGAGATTGCAGGGAGTGAGAGAGAGTCATGTGTGATGAAAAACCTTGAAGTTAGTTTCTTCATATGCATTGGCTTAATATTAACATGAATTGAGCTCTTTACAGTGCAGGTTTGATTATGACCATCAACCCTTGAAATCATGGTAAGAATTCAAACGTTTGAATGTATCACCATGTGCCTAGATCCAGAATAGGTCTACACTTTGGGTTTTGAAATACCCATCTTGAGGTCCGATTGGTTTGAGTTTTAACCCCATTATCCTAGAGGGGTTTTGGAAGGGTTTTGGTATGGGGTTCTTGATCTTGTCATATCCTTATGTGCTGCCTTATATGAAATGTGAATTTGGGGTCTCAATGGAACTCCTTTGGCTAATATCGATATATTTCCTGCAGGAGAGAAAGAAAGGAGCTTGTTGATGAAGATGACAACAAGCGAAATAAAGCAAAGAATCTGAAAATGTCAATAAAGGTAACTCAAGACAAAGGTGAGGAAATAAAGTGTTTGTTTGAAGCTCTTTGATCTTGATGTTAATGCCATATCTTGACAGACAGTGATTTTGAAATCGTGAATACTCTTTGGTTGCTTTTGACCATGTGGAAAATGAATGTTTGGCTGAATGGCATTGGAATATCTGAGCAGTATATATGAGAGTGTAGCCATTGAATGCCTTTTGCTAAACCCCCGATGTCATATGGGAATACATTGTATTTTCCTGATCATCATTTCAATGATTACATGGTATATAAAATGGTGACATGTGGAAGGGCAGGTCAAGCCTGTCTGAAAGCAATCACCATGCGTGAGAATATGCCTCCGCCCGGTACCATAAATCATTTATGTATATGGCATCCAACTTAAATGAATTTTCTGAAATCATACATTGATTATGGGGGAGTTTTGCATGATGAAAATTTTGAAAATGATGTTGTTCCATTCTCTCAGCATGATGATGTTGTTCTGTGGCTGAAATTTTTGAGGACTGAAGTTGATCAATGTTCCATGGTCTTTACCAATGTGCCACTCATCTTTTTGGTTAAAAGGACAACTGTTTTCAAGAAAAGTTCACATGTGATGCTTTTGATGCTCTGAATAAATTTTCTGAATTCTCTTTTCAGAATAAAGTGGTGTCCTCACATTTTAATATTTGGTAATGCGTGTCATGCATTAGTTGCATTAGGTGCATATAGAGTGTCATGTGAAATCTGGAATCGTGCATCACATTGTATATTTGCAAATCACTCTCTACATATCATTCACATAGTACTTTTGGAAGATGAAGCTCATCGTGTGTCTTGTTGCATAGTTGGCATTTCTAGCATGCATATAGTGCATATTTTGAAATGCATCATCTTGAACATTTCATGTTGCATAAATGCCAAAAAGAATACTTCCAACATTGGTCATCATATCTGTGGAGCCAACATTTCAAGCATTGAAATTGCATACCTTTTCATTTTGCATTGCATATGCATATCTCCATTGTATGCGTGTATGTTATTATATGCTATTCAACCCCTTCCTTTGAAACTTCTAAGATCAAATACTCCATTGTTAAATAATGTTGCATCTGAGTCTTAACAAGTGTGCTTCATGTCAAACTCTCAGGGGGAGCATTTCATGCTTATTGCATTTACATAGGGGGAGCTACACTATCCTGTTTTAAGTTAAATTTTATCCATACATGTTAAATCAAATTCGTACACTTCATGCACTTTAATGAGAAATTAAGTGTTATTCATAAGGATATATGAATTTCATTTCAACACTCTAAAGTAATTCAACTTACTGCATGGATGATAAGAGACAGTTGAGGAAAAAGTTACATGCCTCCACATACAAAAGATGGCTGAAATGAAAGGCAGAGCAATGCTAAGTCTCACTGAGTAAACTGGGCACATGTCACCTGAGACGTGATGTGGTTCATTTTTGAAAAGTGTTGACTAAAGTATCTCTGTTCAAATGAGGTGACAAGGTTCAGTACTCTGAGTAACCGGGGATTATGGCATGAGCTCCATGTGTCTCCTCGCGTAAAAAGGAATTATTTTGAACCTGATCCTTCTTAGAAAAATTCAGATTGTCAGTATGAAAATTTCTGATGATATATTTGATTGAGGTAGAGCGAAACCTCCAATACGTTGTTCTCTAGATTGAAATGCAGTTTGTACACTTACTATTGTGTTTACTTGAAAATATGGTTATCCATATGGCTAAACTTCATTCTCATGTTACTCACTTGGACATGGTAATTTGATTTGATATGTATTCTGAAAATTTGATTAATTGCAATGACCTGTTATACGTCTTCTCCTATTTATCTGCATAATCCTCTAAGTGTAAACATGAGCATTCTGAACTTAATGACTCACTTGCACTTTTCCTACACCTATCCCATCACTGTATATCAATTGGTATCACTTCTTGTGAAGGAGTTATGTTGCATGTATCTATAGATATCTGCTTGATTACATTGTATACAATTCATGTCTCATCATTTTCATACATCATGCTTCATGCATTTCACAAGAAAACTAAAAATCAAAAATTTGAAAATCAAAAACAGTCATCTAATGTGTCTATGTTAATGGGGGAGCTTTGTATGTGATCTTATCTGCTTAACTCATCAGGTCTTGCGTGAGTCAATACCTTTCTATTGGTGTTTGAGTGCTTATTTGCTGGCTCATCATTGTTCATGCCATACGCCATTTCCAATTGCTGTAACTCATGTGCATTTGCATATCGTTTTGTCATCTTGCATGACCACATTATCCACATTTGCATTTCCACTTTCCACAATTGGTATCAGACACTTGGTATAAGAGTTTCATTTCAACAATTGATTTCCAACAGCTCTGCAATTAGTTCATGCATAATTGTACACATTGGTTCTCTTCATAATCTGGTTGTCCATGGGTTCCTGCCCTTCTGGATTTTCCATCATGATCCCCATTTCTGATTATGTCAAAGGGGGAGAGAGCATTATAGCATAATATTTTGTTATCATCAAAATGGGGGAGATTGTTGTGTATGTGATTTTGATGATTATAAAATGACTCTGTTGCTTGGCCTTGTACGTGAATGGTTACTCATGTCTTCATGTGTATGAAGTATGTAATGATTGTGGAAATAATTACAAACTGTTTGATTACAAACTGTTTCTTTTAGGATATCATCATGTGAATGCATCTGTGACTCTTTGAGGCTCATACGTGCTTTGAGGTTAGCACATTACATATACATTCCATCTACACTTGGTGTGGTTGCTCTATCTTCAATGTGAAAGGCCTTTGTGAAAAGCACACTCGAGCATCATGTCCTATTGAGCCTCATGTACATCATGTCATATTGAGCCTCATATCATGAATGTGTACTTTGGTAATGCTAAATGAATGGAGGGAATGATATGTGGTTTGATGAGTTTGAATGATGGTTCCTTGTCCTTCGGATCATATGGCTTAAATGGTTGGTGAAATGGCTTGTAAGAGAATTGGGTTGAAATTGGGATCTTGAGATTCGGTTTAATATCAACTTGCTTATGAGTTCATTGCCATATAGTGCAGGGTAATATTGCTTCAAGGTAAGAAGTTATATTGGAATCCATGGTGAGACTCTTCTAATCTTGAACTGAAAAATTGAGTTCTCTAATGCCTTGATACTAATTTATCATGGGAATGCTCATATGCCTCATGCTAATGATTTCGTAATCACATTTCATGACTTTTGGGTCTCGGTCTCAAAACTAGCTTTATATGTTAATGCATGACCCATATATTTTGATCTTGATCTAACCTCTTGGTTTATCATATTTTTCAGGATGCAAAATCATTGTTGATCTTCATGGGATTATGGTAACATTTAATCAATTGTTTCCCTTTGGTTTGATGGAGGTTTAGTTATTTTTCAAACTTAAACTGTCTTACAGTCTTCACCATTTTCAATCCAACCATTGGATCTCCCCTCTAAAAATTATATGTTGTAGCTCTGGGAGTCCTCTTTCCAATGCCTCCAGTCTTGCTTCGATCGGAGTTCGGAGCTAGGAGAATTAATTCCTGTCGCCAAAGCGCGCAGAGCTATTTTTTGTGTAATCTGCCTGAAAGGGTCGACCCCTGGGGTCGACCCCTTTAACCCAGAACTTGTTTTTAGTTCTGTTTGGTTTCTGGCAGTGCGAGCGTCGACCCCTGGGGTCGACCCCTATAAAACAGAACACAAAAAGTGTTCTGTTTGGCTTCTGATTGCCCGAGGGTCGACCCCAAGGGTCGACCCATTCCGGTCGGACCTCGAGTCGCACTTTTTGACCGCCGTTTTCTTGCTCCGAAAGTCCAACCAATCAATTCCAAATGCCCTATACATCTCCCTAATTCGTGGATCTGGTCCCTAGGCTGTTCCTTGACCATTCTAAACACTTATATACAAGTCTTGGGTTGTAAACCCTAAGGGAGAGGATGCTAGATCTGAAAATTATTTTCTTCTAACCCTTGTGTGTGTAGGTTCGGAGTTGAAGCTCCCAAGCCCTCTTCCACCTTGCTCTGAAGCTGAAATTGAAGGGAAGAAGCTTGAATCAAGGCCCAAGATCATATACAACTGAAGGTAGCATCTGAAATCAAGATCCAACCTCTGTTCGTGTTGCATCACTTCAAAATTGCTTCAGGAACGTTCTTCATCCTGTAGAAGCATTTCATGAGGGAGTAATCTTGATCTTTCACTTCTATATCTTTTGTTTGAGATTGTTCAAGGTTTTGAATGGGCATCTAAGATGTGTAATAATCATTTACATGTTCTTTGTTCACTCTCTCTTGCATATATATATGAGCTACAATCTTTGTGATACAACATCTCTAATGCTCATGTATTCTTTTGTATAGGTGAAGAAGAGTGGAATCTCTAAACCATTCAAGTCTATATTCTTGTTTGAGATTAGCTTAAAGATTGAACTCATTATGTCTATCAACTCTTTCAGGTGAAGAGAGGAGATTGGAATAAGGAAAAGAGAAGCGGCTAGAGGAGAGGAAGAAGATGATGTCAAGATTATGATCATCCATCAACGAGCAAGGAGAATCAGATTTTGATGAAGAAGGGGGAGCCTTATACTTGATGCATTTTTCTAGTTTACATCTATAGAATTTGTGTGGAAGGTCATAGCATATATTTGTGATTGTTACATATACATTTGACAGAATATTTTGTGTGGGTGTTCGGAGAAAGGGGTCTCCGAGTGTGTTTGTGGTCTTATGTGTGTCGATTTGTGTGGAGTATATCCGTGTGTGTTGTTGGGAGTTTTCTCCCGTGTGGTTGTGTAGGCATTGCTCTACGTGTGTGTGGACGGAGCTGTATCTCCGTGTAAGGTATATTGTTCGGGGTGTGTTCCCCTGTGAGTGTGTATGCGTGTGTGCTGGTGTGGCAGCAAGTTGAGGCAAGGCCTCGTGTGTGTGTTTTGCTGTGAAAGCAGCGTGTGTGTGTTGGGGTTCATCCCCGTGTTGCTACATTTTGTAGCGTGTAGTGAAGCCTCACCGGTTTGGTGAGGAGTGGACGTAGGGAACCCGTCGTTGTCCCGAACCACATTAAAAATCTCCGTGTCATGTGGTTTGATTCTTGTGATTGTGTGTTCACTATCATATCTGTTTGTGCTATCGTGTGAGCTCGGCGAGATTGAGTGAATCATGTTTAAACTTGTTTAGATTAATTTCCTCAATTCTATCAATCTGGTAAATTCCGCTGTGTGCTAGTTTGTGTTTTTAATTGGACATAGTTTTTAGCAGTAGGATCTATTCACCGCCCCTCTAGATCCGTGTTCCTGCACTACGGGACCCAACAGAAAGAACGTCAAGTCAGCTTCGCAACCGTGGTGGTCTCGTCCCTGTCCGAGTTCGTAGCTGCCCGGAAGAGCCATCTTCGCCGGACTGCACTTCTTCCTCCTGACAGTCAACCTGAAGCATCATTCAGAGACTGCCACGGCCATCCTCTTGAGGATCTGGAGGTGGGACTTAGTTGGGAGCTTCTACAAGGAGCCTACTTCGAGGAACTAAAAGCGGAATCTCGTTCGGCATCCGGAGCTAAGATTTATCAATTTTCTCATCCAGGTGGGCAGTTCTGTCTCCTCTGGAATAGAACTGACCCATATCCACTATTCGAGCTCTCCCTGTCTTCTCCGACATCCTCTGGCATTCCTATTGGTTTTGTTTCGAAGAGGACTCAACAACGGTTCCAAAGACTCCCACCACGTCTGATTCCGAGCTCTGGAGCGTCCGTAGTGTCTTCATCTTCCAGCTGCAGTGGTGCTGAGATAGTCAGAACCTGAACTCAGGGTACCTGTTTGCGCCTCTTCCCCGACCAGCACAGTCAACGAGGAAATTCCAAAAAAATTGGACGTCTTCCGAGGTCACCTACGAAGATTCTCCAGCTGGTCTCATTGCCAACAAAATTCGGGAGTGGCTTCAGGGGCATGAACTTCAACTATCTGTCCCTGGTTCCTGAGAACTAGCAGAGTCGGCAACCTCCATCGTTTAGCTTCTATTTTAGTCTTTCCCCTCCCCGCCTGGCCGGCTGAGCGCCCCTCCCTGTGTGGAGGTATATTTTGGTTGTAATCTAATTCCCCACCCCTAGTCCAACCCCCTGTCAATGGGCGTAGTGCATGTAATTTGATTTAATCAGGTTGAAGCTTCATCGACGCAGCGTGCGGGTGCATACCCACGCCTCCCCGCTCGCCATCGTCTCCGGCCGGGATCGGCATCTTCACGCTGATCAGGTGAGCTTCTGGCACCCCCTCCTTTTGCTGGTTAATCTTGCTTAATTAGTATTGCTTTTTAACTCCATTGGACGGTGAGTGAGCGCCCGTTCCGAATTTGCTTATATTTGAGTGGCTACCGCGGGTGAGTTGTGAGAGTGACCCTTCAACCCATGCCTTCGCCGTGCTGACCACCAGTGAATTTGGTCAACCCCTAGCCCTTAGGGGTCCTCCCCAAGCCAGCCATACCCTTGGAAACCTCCGGTCCAACCTCGGACCCTCACCCCATTACCGGTCCACCTACGAACCCGAGTGTGCCAAACGCGAGTGAGTCCGCTTGTGTGACATTGCCAAGTCGTTGCGTTGATTACAATTTAGGTCCTAGTTTATGTCACATCAAATTGGTAACATAGAAAGTTCTAGACTTGTCTCTACTAAGTCTTGTCTTAGGGCCATTGCATTTATCCCCCCGATCATCATGGCCACTTCCTACTTAACCTACTCGCCACCCATGGACTACATTCTAGATGACGATATTACCTTTGATGGATCATGTTCTAGTGATTATGTTAGGTGGGAGGCTACCATGGAAAGGTACTTTGAAAAGACTTGGGTATACGGACCCGCGAGAGTTCGCAAGTCTAAGGGATGATTTCGGGGTCAAGCCAAGAGTAAGTGGGAACACATAGAGGGATTAAGATGGGTTAGGAGGCAAGAGCCCATTTCTTCATGGGATGATATGAAGGAGGAACTTAGGAAGATCTACATCCCCAAATATTCTCATCCCTCCTACTCAAACACCCCTAGCCCGTGGAGCACTATCACTCCTCCATCCCCACCTGGCCAACTTGAGACCACCTTTAGGCCTCCTCCCCCACCACTCCCAACAAATTCCCTCTCAACCATCACCACTACACTTCGCCACCAAATCCTATCCCTTAAGACCCAACTAATCCAAGCATCCACCTCCCCACCTAACCCCATGAGGATCCCCACACCCCAACCAAAACCCCCTTCCACAAACCTCACTATCCAAACCCAATTGGCCCCCACTTCCACTCCTCCACAACCGGCCGATCCCAAGGGGAAGAGACCCCTAACCGACCCTGTTTCCCCAATAAGGACCACCACTCACCTCATTCTCACCATTCAAACCCACGTGGACCCCGTGTCCACCCCTCCACCTAGGCCCACGACGGCAACCATCCCCCAACCCACAATTCCCCACAAAACCCATACTCCACAAGTCCCCTTGGTCCCCACCACTACCCCGCCATCTTCCCCTATAAGGGACACTCCCCCCAAGACCGACCAACCCAAGTCACCCCAACCAACCCATCTCCCACTCCCTCTCCCATAACTCCCATGTCCTCGGCCTCCACTACTTCCCTTACCAATCCCAACCCGAGTCCAACCTTGCCCACCACCCCGGGTGCGCCATGCACCAAACATCATCACCCTGCCACCAAAAGACCCTCTCACCTCCTTGGAGGAGGAACCCATACCCGACCCCATAGTGGTGAACACTCCAGACCCTATCTCCACCCCGGAGACCACCCATATCCAAGTTGAAGAAGAAACCTCACATGGTGGCCTTCACCTTATACCACCCTCTCTAGTTGGGGCCGAGCTCATCTTAGGAGAACCCCTTATTAGTTGACTAAAGGAGAGCCCAATAAGAGAGATCACATCCCACGATTTCCCTCCCATGAAGCAAAACCTTCCCATAGTGCCCTTCTTCTCCTATCATACCCCCATCCAATCATCTTACCAAGTGGAAATCTTAGGGGACCTTCTCAAGGGCTTAGCATGGCAATTAGAGTTGACCAGCATGTTGACCCCAATGTTCGAACAACCTAGGAGCCTTAACCTCCTACACCTATGCATCAGGTCGATCACCTCAGTATACACCATTGGTTGCTACACTAGTGACCTCCTACTATTCCTCCCCACCCTCGATGAGCCCGACCTTCTCCTCAATTTGGAGTTTATTATATCGGGTAGAAAGCCAAAACCTCCCTTCATGGCCGATCCACCCACCAAGAACTTCGGCCCAATTGTTTCATTAAAGGAGGATGACCCACCACCATTTGAGGACCTTGAGGATATGGAGCTCCTCCCCCTTGGTAACCCATTTTATGATCCCTATGATCCATTCCAATGGGAGTCAAGGAACCCGTGTGACCCAACCACCTTATCCACCACCCACCTTTCCTTACCCCAACCCACCGTGTTTGACCCAATCCACCCCATCCTAGACCCGGGTTACACCATGGGAGCCATGACTGTGGACAATATACACCTAGGGATCAAGGAAGTGCCCCACTTCATGATATCCACCTTCCTAGACCCCTTTGACCCATTCCAATAGAAGTCCAAAAGCCCACACATAGGAGACATCTTTGGCACAAGAATGCATAAGTCTTGGCATACAAAACCACTTGACATGATTCATAAGTCGGGTACATTCATTCATATCACCCACATGTCAAGTAGGAAATAAGAGTGGTCCATATTCAGATGTAATGGTCCACCTTCATTCATCATGGGTCTTAAGCATGTCAAAAATATCTACGGATGTCCGGGTCCCCCAATATTTACCACCACTTTGCATGATAGGTTCACCTACGGGTGTCCCGGCCCACCTAGGCCGACCAAAGTTTACACGGCATCATTGCATGATAGGGTCATACATGGCTGCCCTAGTTCCCCGGCATTTGCTTCACCCATGCATGATAGATTCACCTACGGGTGCCCCGGCCCTCCTAGGTCCATCAAGGTTTACATAGCCGCATTGCATGATAGGTCCACTTATGGTTACCCGGTCCCCCTTTGGTACCACACACTTCCCACCCACACCGCACCGTAGCTCATGGCATACTCATTCAAGCAAGTATCTAGCAACGGGCGGTGAGGTTCATAATGAATGGGCAAAAACTCGCGAGTGCCACTTTGGATTCCAAGTAGGCAACCTTACGATGGTGGCTTTGGAATGGCTCTACCTTAGGGTCACCTCCAAATCGAGGGCACGAGGACTTGGACCTTCCATGTTCCGAGTGGCTTTGGCAACCTGGCTTACAGGTTTGATTTACCGATGGGATTTTGGGATATACCCCACTTTTCACGTGACGGATCTAGCACCCTCTAAGGGCACCGCGGTGGATCCCAGTGAGCACCTTGAGCCTACCCCCACCTTTGTGAGTGACACCCTCGGAGAGCCTCCTCATATCAGCTTGAGAGTCCGACGTGTGCACACGGAGGTAATACTTGGTAAGTAGGGTACCATCGCCAGCAAGAGGGTGTGCCCGAGCCACCTTGAGAGGATGAAGAGCAGTCCCCCGAATAAGGACGCGAGGTTGAGTTTGGAGATTGTGGCTTGCCCAGAGCTGCATTGGAGGACCTCTTCCCCGGTGGACCTATACTCGACGGAGTCGAGTTCTTCGCACCCCGGGGGCATGATGGGGGCATCTCTCGTCCTTCACATTTTTCCACAGCTCCGATTGTTCAACGGCTTGGTTTCATTGTGTCCGTCACATTTTTCTGAGTCGAGTCATGTAATTTTCTTATTTTATTTGAGTCATATCATTGTAATTTTCCTTTTATTTGAGTCATGTACCTAAGTTAACGAGTCATTTACCTAAGAATGTTTGTCATTAGGTTGATTAGGCTAGCTAATGGGCCCAATCCATTGGGATAGGCCTATGGGCACCCCCTACCCCTTGGTGATTTGTCATTGTGTCTAGAGTCAGGGACTTTTTGTAAAATGTGGGTTGCCTATATATAGGACCCCCATCTCCCCATTTGAAGGTAATCAATCAAGAAATGAAATCTAAGAATTTAGTCCAACCTAATTGTTCTTGTGGTGAGAAGCCATTAGAGTGGAGTGAGAAGCTCCCCTTCCCTATCTCTCTCCTCTCTCACTCTCTCACTCTCTCTCTAAGAAGAAGAGGGCGCCCCCCTCTCTCTCTCCTCCCCTCCCTCTCTTTCCTCCACATCATCAACCCTCTCTCTCCCCCTCATTATTCATCCTCCCAACTACCCCCAACCCTCATTACTCCACCCCTAGTCCCAAGAGACCCTCCACCAATCCATACTCCACCACCCAACCACCAACTACCCAATCCCCTTCCCTAAGCACCCTCTCATCTCCCAAGGGAGAATTCCCCACTCCCCAAGCACCCCTTCCCTTCCCCAACACAACCCCTCCCATCCCCAAGACAAAAAAAAATTAATCCCACCCTTAAACCCATTTTCAAATATCCTTTCCCTCTCACCCACCATCCCAAATTCGCAGCTCCTCTCTCACCCACTGTAAACACCCCATTCCAGCCCCCATTGTCCCATTCCCAAACCTTGGAACACCCCCTCCCCGACCCCCTCACAGCTAGAGGTTGCCCCCATACACATCCACCTCATTTCCCCTCCCATATACCCCATTTCTCCCCATCATCTTCAACCTGCAATTCTCAATTCCGAGGAAGCAGAGAAGCTGCAGATTATAGAGGCTGGCCCGTCATCTCCTCAATGAACCTGGTGGCAAGTTCTATATTGCTGGAAAGATCGTCAAGTCAGCTTCGCAACCGTGGTGGTCTCGTCCCTGTCCGAGTTCGTAGCTGCCCAGAAGAGCCATCTTCGCCGGACTGCACTTCTTCCTCCTGACAGTCAACCTGAAGCATAGTTCAGAGACTGCCACGGCCATCCTCCTGAGGATCTAGAGGCGGGACTTGGTTGGGAGCTTCTACAACGAGCCTACTTCGAGGAACTAAAAGCGGAATCCCATTCGGCATCCGGATCTAAGATTTATCAATTTTCTCATCCAGGTGCGCAGTTCTGTCTCCTATGGAACAAAACCGACCCCTATCCATGATTCGAGCTCTTCCTATCTTCTCCAACACCCTATGGCATCTCCGTAGGTTTTGTTTCGAAGAGGACTCAACAACGGTTCCAACGACTCCTACCACGCCTGATTCCAAGCTCTGGAGTGTCCGTAGTGTCTTCGTCTTCCAGCTGTAGTGGTGCTGAGACAGTCAGAACCAGAACTCAGGGTACCAGTTTGAGCCTCTTCCCCGACCAGCACAGTCAACGAGGAAATTCCACAAAATTTGGACGTCTTCCAGGGTCACCTAAGAAGATTCTCCAGCTGGTCTCATCGCCAAAAAAATTCGGGAGTGGCTTCAGCAGCATCAACTTCAACTGCCTATCCCTGATTCCTGAGAACGGGCAAAGTCGGCAACCTCCATCGTTTAGCTTCTATTTTAGTCTTTCCCCTCCCCGCCTGGCCGGCTGAGCGCCCCTCCATGCGTGGAGGTATATTTTGGTTGTAATCTAACTCCCCACCCCTAGTCCAACCCCCTTGCAATGGGCGTAGTGCATGTAATTTGATTTAATCAGGTTGAAGCTTCATCAGCGCGGCGTGCGGGTGCATACCCACGCCTCCCCGCTCGCCATCGTCTCTGGTCGGGATCGGCGTCTTCACGCTGATCAGGTGAGCTTCTGGCCCCCCCTCCCATCGCTAGTTAATCTTGCTTAATTAGTATTGCTTCTTAACTCCGTCGGACGGTGAGTGAGCGCCCGTTCCAAATTTGCTTATATTTGAGTGGCTACCGCGGGTGAGTTGTGAGAGTGACCCTTCAAACCATGCCTTCGACGTGCTGACCGCCCGTGAATTTTGTCAACCCCTGGCCCTTAGGGGTCCTCCCCAAGCCAGCCATACCCTTGGAAACCTCCGGTCCAACCTCGGACTCTCACCCCATTACCGGTCCACCTACGGACCCGAGTGTGCCAAACGCGAGTGAGTCCGCTTGTGTGACATTGTCAAGCCGTTGCATTGCTTGCAATTTAGGTCCTAGTTTGTGTCACATCAACATGGCATATATTTAGGTATATGTCCATTAGTTCACTTTGCACTATAGGAATATTATTCTTGGACATGAGGACCTCTCTATTGGATATTCCTTCCAATGGACTAGGAAATCTTGTTGTAAGGCCTCCGTAATTCTCCGCGAGCCTGGGATTCCCACTAGAACGCCGAGTTGGTTGTACCATTAAAACTCAAGTGATCAGATTATACTATTGAGATTTCTGGTTATCAGTATTGTAACGGATCTATATTGGACCGTCAGGCACATGTAACGGTCCAATATACGAACGTCACATTCAACTAAGTCTGATTTCTGGGTTCTGAATTCAGACTAATGTAACGGCCCAATACTGGAGCGTCACATAATGTAACGGCCCAGTACACGACTGTAGACACGCCATTCCTGACGTCTCATGAGAAAGTCTCATATTACTATACGACGCCCCGCGACGGCTTACGCATTTTGAATCGCTCGAGTGCTTCCTTTTCTTGAGTCTTCTTCCACCCTTTTCGGCATCCGGAAATCATCTAGTTGCGACATTCGGACGGCATCAACACCAATCGGACGCACCGGAAGGTTCCGAAACCAGGAAGGGTGCCTGTCGGGGAGCTGCCGACGCCTTTTCAGCGGACCCCAGGGGGTCTTAATGGAGGCGTCCAGTCCCCTGGACGCCTCCATTACTTTAATTTATTTCTTAAGACCAAAAATACATAAAAAATGATATATTAATGGAGGCGTCCAGGCCCCTGGACGCCTCCATGAAAACAAATATAAAAAATATAAAAATGTTAGCTTTGGCATAAAAACAAAACAAGAATAAAAAATATATATTTTTGGAGGCGTCCAGGACCCTGGACACCTCCATCAACTTGCCCACTGGGCCCCGTCCATCGATTGACGGGTTGTCGTGTGCGAAAAAATCCAATTGTGGAAGCGTCCAGACAACTGGACACGCCCATTTCTGAATCACGAGGTGCCGCTCACAAAACCATGCGTTGTGCCAAACTGCGTGCGGCTTTCGGTGGAGTTCGATGGACTTTATTGAGGTGTCCGGGACCCTAGACGCCTCCATGAAAATATTCGAAAAAAATGAATAAAAATAGAATAAAATATTACTTCGGCCCTGATGGAGGTGTCCAGGGTCCTGGACGCCTCCAGCCTCCGGAGCCCTATAAATAGAGGCCCACCCTCTCAGTTCTGAGGGAGCTAAGAAGAGATCCGATAGGCTGCCGAAGCCCAGAGGCTACCAGAGTCATTTCTAACCCGTGGGGTCTTTTGTAGGTGGAGGTTCCGCCGGCTTCTCGGGTGCCCACGCTCGCGAGAGGAAGTTCGTCTTCATCCACCGCGCTTCCACGTCATCCCTACGCTACCGGAGCTCCGCCGGATTTCACCATCGGCACATCCAATAAGCCAATCCTTTCCTTTTCTTCGTAGTTCTTTTGCATTCATCATCTGGCATCCTCTATCCCCCTTCATAAGGGCGCCTCTTCTTATATACTTCTTGCATCCATCATCTCATTTTCCTCCTACTCGAGTCCGAGAGGGGTTTAAAATCACACCAACCAGGTGTGTGTCATGTCGCGATTTCATTATTTTCATCACAAGGGATTGATACTACACTACCATTTCCTAATTCCGTCTATTTACTGTCTGTTATTTTGCAAGGGTAACTGAAGAAAGCCATCTCCGTCGGTCGACCGAAGGGGGAGGAAGAAGCAACCCGCCACTTCCTGCTAGTGAGGTAGGCGCGATCACTCTTTCATTTTGGGGTCCTCGACCCCTGGCGATCACATCATAATCTCGAGGCCGCGGCGAGTCATATCCCGCAATGGCCGTTTAAATTTCTATCTTCATACTTTATGTTGCTCTTATACCTGCTATACTCTCCAGGCCGCGGCGAGTCACTTCCCCAATGGCCGTTTAAATTCCCGTTCTTATATTCTCTTTATATTCTGTTATATTCTTATCTGCTCATATTCTCGAGGCCGCGGCGAGTCACTTCCCTAATGGCCGTTTAAATTTCCGTTCTTATATTCTCTTCATATTCTGTTATATTCTTATCTACTCATATTCTCGAGGCCGCGGCGAGTCACTTCCCCAATGGCCGTTTAAATTCCCGTTCTTATATTCTCTTTATATTTTGTTATATTCTTATCTGCTCATATCTTCGAGGCCGCGGCGAGTCACTTCCCACAATGGCCGTTTGAATTCTGTCCTTTCTATTGTATATCTTGAATTGCTGCTATATCTGCTATACTCTCGAGGCCGCGGCGAGTCACTTTCCGCAATGGCCGTTTCAATTCTTGCTATTTGATTTCTGCACCATTCCCGTCCCCCCGAGGCCGCGGCGAGTCACTTCCCGCTATGGCTGTTTAACCCCCATATCTTGCTATATTGCATTTATCCCGCTCGCCCTGCCGGAGCAATCTCCCATGGTGGCCCCTTCTCTTTTCTCTTATTTCTATGTTACAGCAAACAAGAGGAGCCCGCGCGCTCCGCGTCTTCTTCGCTCCCCGAACCACGTGACGTCGCTCACAGATTGGCGATCACGGTGGGACATCTACTGCTTCCTTTTGGCTACCCTTGCAAGTTCGGCACCGTCCGTGCCTCTCCACCTTGGCGCCCTCGCTCACCCCCGTTGTGCTCACGGCAGCACTATCAGTTGTGATTGGTTGGGTGTTTATTATATGTTTGTTATTTCTGTTGTTTTCTTACTCTATATCTCTGTCAGCATTCCATTGCATACATCCATCCCTCTTTTATATCCTTTTTCATTTTTTCTAAGGATCACCCTTTCCCGGTGAAGGAAGGACTCTCCGTTTGAGAATTCCTCTCAACGGACTAGAATCTCCTCCACTGGGACCTCCGTAAGTCCCCGACATCGAAGAATCTCCTCTTCGTTCACTGGGCTGGTTGTACCATTGAAGTTCCCCGGAGTTAGTCATCCCATTCATGGTGAGACGAGAGACCCTAGCTGACACGGCAGTGAAACAAAAATAAACTACGGTCCCTATTTTGTGTGAACTTCGGATCTCGCTAAAAATACAAAAAAATCATCAAAATCAAAACACAAAAAAGGGCGTAAAGGCATCCACTTGTTTGATAATCTCTGCTACTACTTGCTAGTGTATGTTTTTACATTCTGGGAAAACTGTGAGCATGGCTCATGAGTCTTTTGAGGAGAACCACCCTAGTCGTGGTTTGTCAGCTGACCCGCGTGTCTATGCTATGGACTCGGGTCCTTCTCATGAGCCCTCGCATGAGGTGCAGGTTATTGCCGGGGACACGTCCCCACCACAGGATATCTCTTCCTTACTGGGCGTCCTCGCCAACACGGAGCTTACCTCTGAACAGCTCCGGGCCTTCCAGGCCATTCTGAAGGGGAAATCTGTTTCCCCCACGCCCCAGGAATCAACTCCGGCCATCGCACCTCTCCAAGAGTCCGTGCAGGCCATTCCATCTCCTTCATTGGCGCAAGCCATCCAGTCTCCCTCGCTTCAAGGACAAGCGAGCCAACAACCACCCTCATTCCAGTTCCCGTCACAATCTCAAACCCCCGTTGTTCCCCACATACCGCTTCAGCCAGGGCCAACTATCGGCGGTCTGACAGCTCCCTCTCATTCGGGGTTCCCCCCTCAAGTCTTCGGGAGACAGTTTCTCCCCCAGTGGCAAGTGCCACCTTCACCTCCAGAGGAGCTCGCCCAACGCTCCTCAATAGGTTCAATTGCATGGACGAGCAGTTTCAAAATCTGAGAAGAATGGTGGACGTGAAAGCCACCCCAGAGGTTGCTTTGCCAATCCTTCCCGTCATTCATCTTCCTCCCTCCGAAATGCCCACGTACCGCAGATACAATGGTACCGGCAACCCCTTCATTCACCTCAAGGATTTCATGTATGAGTCCTCCTATTGGCAAAACGATCAGAGGTCCCTGGCATACCTCTTTCGGAGATCATTGGATGGTCCCGCGCTAGAGTGGTTCTATTCTTTGGAGCCCCGCGAGGCCGAGAATTTTGAAATAGTCCAGAGAAGGTTCTTACAGAAATATAGGGATAGGGTCGGTCCCTCACTCTCCATTACCGACCTAGTGGCCGAAAAGATGAAGCCCGACGAGGATTTTATCCGCTATGCTGATAGATGGAGGTCTCTGGCGGAAAGAATAAGGGATACCCTCTCCGAGCCCGAACAAGTGAAGATGATTGTGTCTAATGCAACCCCACAGTTCAGACACGTTCTGGCCATGAATAAACTTACTACAATGGAGGAACTCTGTGAAAGGGCCCGGTACATCCAAACCCAGTTAAAAGACTCCCCCATTATGAACATGTTTGAGTCACCGAAGCCCAAAGTGGTCAGAAAGATAGGCACTGGTGTCCCGGGCGGAGCCACAGAAGGGGTCGTGACAAATGAGCAAGTGGGTGCGGTATACAATGCCAACTATGCAGTCAACCCAAGGCCTCCACAAATGCCCCGACTTCCCCTCCAACCAGGTCCTTTCCCTCTTCGTCCTCCACCCCAAAATAATCCACCCCAGGATAATATGCCTCCATTACGTCAACCCCAGCAACAACAACCACAACCTCAACAACAACAACCACCACTTCAGTACAACCAAGTTCCACCCCCGGGGAATTATGGTCCCCAACAACAACAAAGGAGGCCGGTCGGTCCCAAGAGAGCCTACTATCCACCGTTGCCAGAAACTCTGGCGGATATTTTCAACGCCCTCATGGTCTCAAACATACTTGTGCTACCCAGGGAAAGGCCCGTGTGGCCCCCGAATGTTGATACCTCCAAATACTGTGTCTACCACAGGCAGCCAGGACACACAGTAGATTACTGCTTCCATTTCAAAGATTACATCCATGATATGAATGATGAACATCAAATAGATTGGGATGAAATGAGACGATACATCGCCGCTCTCAAGGCTAGGAGACCTCCTCATAGGTCACAGCAGCAGTTACAACAGCAGTAGTTACAACAGCAGCAGCAGCAGCAGTAGCAACCACAATAACAACAGCAGCCTCAGCAGGCCCCACAACAATAGCCCAACAGGGGCATAATCCAGAATCCATTACCGGAGCACCAACAGCCCAATCATCAGGTTAACCCCATCTCCTCCTTCCCGGAAGTCGGGAGAGAGCAGGTGTGGCACCCGGAAAGTACCTCCATTCTTTCTACCGCCAATCCTATCATCACGCAACACCCTTGCCTTGTCCGGGTAGCACCTCTCTCTCATCAACCCGCATCAGTATCGCCTTCACCATTTCCACTACCATTACGCCCTCTCATCCGCACCCCGATCTCCTATCAACCGACACTCTCCACTACGCCTTCACACCCTCTCATCTTCTCTCACTCCCCCACTTTACCATCCACCTCTACCGCATTTGCCCCTATCCCTTCTAAGCCCCTTATCACCCGTCAACCGTACGTAACCCCGCATGTCTCCACCATACCACCGCCAATAAAGCCACTCGTCACCCACCATCCACCTCAAAACCATTACCCGTTTCAAACCTTACCCACTTCCACTTTGCCTCCGCCTCCACCTTCTAGACCCCTTATCGTTCATAACCCGTGTGATATCCCCTCTACCTCCACCATGCCTCCACCTAACAAACCCCTCATCAGAATCCCTGCTCCCATCATCACCCCTGCTTCATCGACCATTCCTCCACCACTACCCCTCAAATCCCTATTAAAACCCACTGCTACCCCCACAGAGGTACAAAAGCCGCAGGCAATGGAGCTCCGGAGTGGAAGGATTTTCCACAGGGTTTTCCCCCACAACGGTCAGAATCCTGAGCAATCTCAGCCAGAGAAGGATGATGGAGAACAACCAAAAAGGGCTATCCCTGGAACACAGTATGATCTATTGAAACACTTGGACAAGACGCCTGCTCGGATCTCCATCCTGGAGCTACTTCAAAGATCCACATCCCACCAGGCAGCCTTGATGGAATATCTTCAAAAGGTCATGGTTAATGAAGACCTCCCCGTGGAGAAGATTTCGACCGTCCTGACCCCAACAGACACACAACCGGCCATCATGTTCCCCAACTACGAGCTCGCTCCCAAGGAAGCTCAGAAATATGCATTGTGCATTTCAATAAAAATTAATGGGGTATCCATAAACCTGTGTCTTGTGGACACAGGTGCGTCCATAAATGTGATCTCCATGGACACCCTTCAGTTGTGTGGGGTCAACGAGGAACAAATAAGATCTTCCTCGATCACAGTCACGGCTTATGACAATAGCAAAAGGCTGCCGCAGGGGATGATTATTCTGAAGGTAGAACTAGGCCCTATGTCAGTTCTCACGGAATTCCATGTCCTCGACATGGACCCCACATTCAAGGCTATACTGGGTCGCCCCTACATTGAAGCCATGGACGCTGTGCCTTCCACCAACCATCAGTGCCTGAAGTTTCCTTAGAATGGGAGGATTATTAAAGTGATCAGCACACCTGTCCTTCACACAGTGGATGCTATCAACACCTCTCTGCCCTCTGTTTGGCCATCTCATCGGCCCATATTGTCATTGCTGGATGTGCGTGATCTATCTCACGTTCCACTAGCACCAAAGGAGCCGGTCAGGGCAACCGCAACATCATATCTCTCTTTTCACTCCAAAGGTTGGAAGATTATGAGGAACATCGGCTACCAACAGGGTAAAGGTCTGGGCGCACAGTTACAGGGTAGGCTCAAACTGCCAAAGGAAATTAGGCCGAACCGTAGGTTTGGCCTATGCTTCAAAGGACCGTTCAAGGCGGATTGGAAGCCCCTCACATGGACTCTATCAAACCACTTCAATAGAGGGACCGTTGTTCAGATGGGAGATTACCCGCGAGAAGCATATGGGGGATCACATGCTGTATATTTGGCTGAAAAATGTCCGAGGATCACCAAAAGAGGCAAGATCAAAGATCCGGAATGCGAGTGGAACAAATGGTTCGACATACGGGACATTTCCGTTGCACTGGAAAGGATGTTCTCGTCTCCGCAGCTTGAAGGACCACCATTGATCTCCGGAATACCAGAGAATATTACCACTCTTGCCAAGGTTCCAAACTATCCTCGTCCTCGCCAGAAGGACCCTGTCATTGACGGATCTTCATCCGTCCTCAACATTGCCATCGACGGCTCATTGGCCGCCATCTTCTCCATCCACTCGTCTCAGCCTTTGCTGATATTTTCTTCCTGGGCCAGATGTTGGTTTGTGTGTCTTCCCTAAGTGTTTTGATGATGAGCAACACTATGTTAATTGTTCTTGTTATTTTTAATCAGATATCTTGCACTTGAGTTATCCATGGTCTTATATGAAATAGCTGCTAAGAGGTAACACTACGTGTGTTCGTTCATGTTCTGTCTTCGTGCTGTTTTCCTCAAACCTCATGTAGTTCTTGCTTCGCGTTTTCACCTCGTGTCGAGCTAGCCATGTTGTCGTCTGATTGAGTGTTGTCTTTCACCTCGTGCAGCATTTGTTTACTGTGTTGTTTCCATGTCATCCTTTGTATTCCTGTCTTCGAGTCCTTTCGCTGAGTCTCTAAGTCAGTCTAAGTTCAAGTGTTCGTTTCACTTTGTGATTGTTTTCTCTTCTCATGACTTCGTGTCGTGTTCCTGAAGCTGCTCTAAAAGTTCTGATGAACTTCGAGTAGTTTTCCTGTAGACCTCGTGTCGTTCCTACTTAGTAATCACACTTCGTGACGGTTACTATAGTCCACGTCTTCGTGTTGGTTTTATGCACTCCGTGTCGCCTTCTTTGTTTCATTCTGTTCTCATCTCACTTCGAGTCGTTTCGTTGCATACTGTCTTCGTGTTGATTGGCACTTCTTCTTGGTTACAACACCTCGTGTTGTACTGTTTGACTTCGTGTCGGTTTCGGTTGCTAGTCCATGTTGTTTTCATGTCGTTCTCCTTATTGCCACCTCATGTCGTCTTTCTTACTAAGTCTTCGTGTAGTTTTACCTCGTGCAGTGTGATCCCGTGTTATTTACTGTTTCGACTTCGTGTCGTTATCAGCCCGTGCTGTTTTCATCTCGTGCTGTTCTTACTGGCTTCGTGTCGTTTTCTATATAGTGTGTGTTTGTCACCACTATACTTCGTGTCGTTGCTTTTTACTTCGTGTCAAACTTCACTTCGTGTTGTTTTCACCTCGAGTCGTTTCGTTATATTCTGTCCTCGTGTTGGTTTCTCGCTTTAGTCTTCATGTCGGTTTCTATCGTTAGCCCGTGTTGTCCTCGTGTTGTTTGTGCATTCGTGACCTCGTGTCTCTTTTGCTTATAACCTCACCTCGTGTCATTTTCTTCTGTGTATCTGACCTGTTACAAAGTATCTCGTGTCGTTCTTATGTCATCTCTAGTAATAGTCACGTCGTGTTGTTACTATACCTCATGCAGTTTTGGTTTTAATGGCCATGCAGCGTATTAATGGACTTAATCTCATTACAGGTCCGAGGAAGAACATTCCACACTCCAGGGCTGCACGTGATCCGAGACAAGAGGAACCAATCTGATAAAGGCACGTGGCAGGAAGATTCTGGATCGAGCGTGGGAGGAACACGCGTTTTGTGCCCTATCCACCTGCTGTTCTGCTATAAATAGAATCCTTCGTCCTCAGATGAAGGTGATCGAAGAAGAGAGGCATAGAAGAAAAAAACAGGAAAATTGAGAGCCCTTCGATCTAGGAGAAGAAAAGAAAGAAGAAAGAATAGCAGAGGGAAAAAGAGAGAGAGAGCAGAAGAGTGATCAGAAGAGTTGTTCTGACTTGCGGATCAAATCCGAAGTCTATTGCTCTGTGTTGAGCTACATTGTTTCCATTTTCTGGCATTTGATTTCCTTCGTTCGTATTTTTTCGTTTATTGTTCTTATCTTTCTTCTACTGTCCTTGTTTGTGTTTCCGATCCTCTGGATTGAGGTCGGGGTCCTCTTGTGAGATCAGGAGAAGGGAGATTCATTCTCCGGTTTGCAAGCAGCAGGTGAGCTGCTTGTAGGTTCCCTCCGGGTTGGGAGGAAGAGGGGTCTTCGACCTCTGGTTCACTAGTAGCAGGGCTGCTACTAGTGGGGTTCCCTCTTGGTAAAGAGGAAGAGAGACGTAAGTCTCTGGGTTCTAGTGACTGCTGGTCGCTAGAGGTTCCCTCCGGGTAGGAGGAAGAGGAGAGGTTGTTCTCCTGGGAAGCTATGTATCAGCAGTTGTCTGGCAAGCTGTGTTGCCCAGCCTTTAGTGAAGCCACACTCGGTTTGAGTGTGGGGTGGATGTAGGTCTGAAGGACCGAACCACCTTAAAATCCTCTGAGCCCTTGTGCGATCGATTGTGGTACTATCATGATATGCCTTCTATTTGCTTGAGCTATTAACTACACTGCATCATATTCGTTAGTCTGAGCTCAAGGTTATTTGCATTTAGCAATATACTCTGCGGAATTCTTTAAATTCTTTAAAAACAGTGATTTATTCATCCCCTCCCCTTCTAGATCACTTCATATTGTACTTATCAGTTGGTATCAGAGCAGGTTTTTCCCAGAATGTGGTCCAACGGCCAGGGAAACGGATCCACTGGTCCTCGCAGTTTCATAGCTGATGGGCAGTCTATCTCCCGTCCCCCCTTCTTTGATGGTAATAATTACTTCTTCTGGAAGAACAGGATGGAAGTCTTTATCAGGGCCCAAAGCCACAAGCTATGGAAAGTGATTACAGATGGTCCATACACCCTTCCACCGAATGAAGATATGTGGACAGAAGATCAGGTCAAACTCTCCGCACTGAATTGGACAGCTCTTAACATCATACAGTGCGCCGTCCACCCGGAAGAGTATTCGAGGATCTCAGCGTGCAAGACTGCAAAGAACATGTGGGATGATTTGCAGTTAATTCATGAGGGGACATCTCAGGTGAAGGCTACCAAGATCAACATACTTACAACTCAATATGAGTTATTTAAGATGAAGCCAGAGGAGCCGATCACAGAAATGTATGCCAGATTATCTGTGATCATCAACAGTCTGAAGGGCCTTGGAAAGGATATTCAACAAGAAGACATAGTCAGGAAGATCCTTAGGTCTCTAACTCCCGTTTGGGAAACCAAGGTGACTGTAATAGAGGAATCAAGAAATTTATCCATCATGACAGTGACCCAGCTGATTGGATCCCTCATGACCCATGAAATGAATTTCAAACATGGAAACGATGGGCATGACAGAAAGGGAAAGAATGTTGCTCTGAAGGTCTCACGACATGCTAAGAAGAACAACAGCAGCAGCAGCAGCAGTGATGATAGCAGCGAAGGCTCTGATGGATTCTCAGACCTGGACAAGGACGAGCGAGCTATGCTCACCAGGCAATTCAGAAAGTTCCTGAGAACTAAAGGAAAATTCTACAGGAGGAAGAAATTTAATGCTGCAATGAAGTCTCCTGAGCGAGGATTTGAGAAGAACCGGTCTGCTAAGAAGATCACTTGCTATCATTGTCAGAAACCCGGTCACATGAAAAGTGAATGTCCAGAGCTACAAGCTAAGGCTCCAGGACACCAGAAGAAGATGGTGCACAAGAAGAAGAAGGCCATGCTGTGCATATGGAGCGATGAGGAGGAGGACCCAGAAGCCACTTCGTCCAGTGAAAATAAAGAGAAGACCTGCCTCATGGCCGATCATGAGAAAGAGGTAACAAACCTATTTGAGAATTTTACTTTAGATGATTGGGAGGACGCCTATGGCGACCTGTTAAGTAAATACAATTATTTAAACAAGGAGCACAAAATGCTTAGACGTAAGTTTCATTCTCTGTCTGAAGAACACTCTTCTATTGTCACTGATAGCATGAAAACCAAGGAGATGGCCATTGAGCTAGACCAGGTTAAAGGTGAGATTGAGAGATTGAGAATGGAAAGAGAGGAGAGTCTAGCTAGAATGGATGAGCTGAAGTGTAAAGCTGAAGAGTGTAAAGGAGAGATTAGACTGATGGCTGAAAAAATATGAGGCAGTTAGAAAAGTTAATCAGGAACTCCAGGACCAATGCAATGAATTTCAGAAGGAGATTGAGGACAAAGAAAAAGTGCTTGAGAAGTTTACAGAGGGGAGAAACAACCTGAATGTCCTTCTGGGGTCGAGGGTAAACTTCAATAGGGAGGGATTAGGATACAATCCTACTAGTAAAAAACCCTTTGAATTTAAGACTACCACGTTCTGCCCCGCCAAAGGCAAAGAGAAACTGGAAACACCATCCAGTTCCAAATCTGTCTCTACAATGAAGTTTTCGACCAGCAAATTCATTCAATCCATTGGTCAGCAACCTAAGTCGGGAAACCCTGAAACAAGAACTGCTCATGTGCAACAGGTGGGGAACAAAGGTTCTCACAGAACCAGTCCTATTGATGTCACAAAAAGAGTGAAAAGGTTTGTTAAGAAAGCTCATCATGCTAATTATCAAGTAGAGCATGGCAACGTTCACCAGTTTCAGCACAAATTTTATTGGAGTAAAAATGCTTACATGAATTATGCTCAACACACACGCGTATCCTCTAAGAGGCCAACCAACAATGTTTGTGTTCAGAAACTGCATAGTTCAAATGGGAATAAGTTCATTCAACACCCACCAAGAAATGCCAAAAGGGAAGAATCAACCCACATAAAACCACTGAAGAAAACAGTAAAACAGATATGGGTTCCTAAGTGCTTTTTGCATAATCTAAAAACTGGCTTTGGACCCAATTTGAATTGGGTCCCACATTACTCTGTCTGAATTTTTGCAGGTCAGCCTGGCAGCTGAGCATAACAAGTGGTATCTTGATAGCGGCTGTAGCAGGCACATGACAGGAGACCGGTCCAAATTCAGCAAACTAAAAATGAAGCTTGGGGGCTTGGTCAAATTCGGAGGAAATAACAGAGGAAGAATAATTGGAATTGGTACGGTTGGTAAGTCCTCTACTAACTCCATTGAAGATGTGTATCTTGTAGAAGGACTTCAGCACAATTTGGTAAGTATAAGTCAGCTTTGTGACAAAGGACACAAGGTACTCTTTGACCACAACTCTTGCACTGTCTTTGAGTTGAATTCTGATAACATCATGTTCAAAGGTCATAGAGTAAATAATGTGTACATCGTTGATCTAGATGATAATTCTGAAACAAACTTATGTCTGTCTGCTAATTCTGAACAGGTTGCTTTTGACTGGCATAGGCGTCTAGGCCACGCTAGTGTGTCTACTTTGAATAAACTGTCTAATTATAACCTAGTCAGAGGTTTGCCCAAAATAAAATTCCTGTTAGGGTCCAAGCTCTGTGATGCTTGTGCTCAAGGTAAACAGACTCGTGCAGTTTTTAAGTTGAGAACTGAGGGTCTCTCATCTAAACCACTACAGCACTTGCACATGGATCTCTTTGGTCCTACTCGAATACAAAGCCTGTCAGGTAAGAGATATGGTCTAGTCATAGTTGATGACTTCACTAGATTTTCTTGGTTGTTCTGTTTAGCAAATAAAAATGATGCTTTTGTTCACTTTGAAGAACTTTTTAATAAAATCAAACTGCAAGGTGAACATAATATCATTACAATTCAGTCTGACCATGGAGGAGAGTTTGAAAACTCTTCATTCTCTGAATTTTGCTCAAGAGAGGGAGTGACTCACTGATTTTCTTCTCCCAGGACACCGGAGCAGAATGGAATTGTTGAGAGAAGAAACAGGTCAATAATTGAAATGGCCAGGACTATGCTGATTGAGAGTGGACTTCCAAGGAGATTTTGGGCAGAAGCTGCAAATACAGCATGCTACATTTTAAATCGAGCCTTGGTAAGACCTACTCATAAGAAAACTCCTTATGAACTCCTCAAGGGTAAGCTGCCAAACATTTCTTACTTTAAAATCTTTGGTTCCAAATGTTTCATCCACAATAATGGTAAGAATGGTTTGGATAAGTTTGAAGCAAGAAGCTCTCCTGGAATTTTTCTCGGATATTCAGAAACCTCTAGGGCATACAGAGTCTTCAATAAAGATGAGCAAACTGTTGAAGAAACACCTCATGTAGTGTTTGATGAGAATGTTCTATCTGACAAAAAGATAAATGATGACAGGGAGCCATCTGATGAGGGAGATTTCTTGGAGAAAATTGAAGAAGAAGAGATACTGCAAACTGCTCAACCAGAAAACTTACAACAAGAAGAAGCAACTGAGGTAGGTGAACCCTCAGGTGAGGTAATCTTTCACAAAGATCACCTTAGTGAAAATGTCATAGGTAATTTGCATGACCCCACTAGGACAAGGTCTCATTTTAGAAATGTCCAAGAACAGGACTTAGTTGCCTTGACATCTCAAGTAGAACCCAAGACTGTGGAAGAGGCTTTAAAGCATGATTCTTGGGTATCCTCCATGGGTGAGGAATTAAATCAATTTGAGAAAAATAATGTATGGAAATTAGTTCCTAGACCTGAAAACACTCATGTCATTGGCACTAAATGGGTTTTCAAAAATAAGATTGATGAAAATGGAGCTATCTCTAGAAACAAAGCAAGACTTGTAGCTCAAGGCTACAGTCAGGAATTTGGTGTGGATTTTGATGAATCCTATGCACCAGTAGCTAGGATGGAAGTTATAAGAATTCTGTTTGCATTTGCATGCTCTAGAAACATTCGGCTGCAGCAAATGGATGTCAAAAGTGCATTCTTAAATGGGTTATTGAAGGAAGAGGTATACGTTGAACAACCTCCTGGGTTTAATTTCTCTGTTCAGCCTAACATGGTTTTTAGGTTGAATAAAGCCCTCTATGGATTGAAGCAGGCTCCCCGAGCCTGGTATGAGAGACTTTCTGAGTTCCTTGAGAGCAAGGGCTACATTCGAGGTAAGGTTGACCAAACCCTCTTCACTAAAAGTCTCGGAAAGGAGTTAATTGTGGTCCAGGTATATGTTGATGATATCATTTTCGGATCTAACAATTCAAAATTATGTAAAGATTTTTCTGAGTCTATGTCCCAAGAATTTGAAATGAGTCTAGTTGGCGAACTAAAATACTTTCTTGGGCTGCAGGTCAAACAAATGGAGGATGGTTGTTTCATAAATCAAACCAAGTATACTCTGGAGATGCTGAAAAGGTTTAGAATGACCAACCTCAAGACAATCTCAACACCCATGGGTACCAGCTCCTCACTGGATTCAGACGAAAAAGGTAAAGAGGTGGATGCTAAACTATATAGAGGTATGATCGGTTCACTCCTCTACTTAACTGCATCCAGGCCCGACATTCAATTTAGTGTAGGGATGTGTGCCAGATACCAGGCTAGGCCTACTGAATTGCATCTGGCAGCTGTAAAGAGAATTTTTAGATACTTATCTGCCACCCATGATCTAGGTCTCTGGTATCCTGCATCATGTAGTTTAGATCTCATTGCATACACTGATGCAGATTATGCAGGATGTAAATTGGACAGGAAGAGCACTAGTGGTCACTGCGAATTTCTAGGAGGGTGCTTAGTCTCTTGGGGATCCAAGAAGCAACACTCTATGGCTCTCTCTACTGCTGAAGCTGAGTATGTGGCAGCAGGGAGCTGTGGCACACAGGTTATATGGATAAAACATCAGCTTCTGGACTACTCGGTTGAGCTAGGTTGTACTTCTATCTTTTTTGACAATACTAGTGCAATAAATATTGCAAAGAATCCTGTACTTCATTCCCGAACCAAACATATTGAAATCAGGCATCATTTTATTCGAGATGAAGTAGCTAGGAGGACTTTTGAGTTGATCCATGTTGGCACTAACTCACAAATTGCAGATATCTTTACTAAGCCACTGGATACTGAAAAATTTAGCACTTTGCGCAGAGAACTAGGTATTTACAGAATTTCATGATTGAAAAATTGATTTCTGAATACCATGTCATGTGTTATTATGCTTATCATATTCATCATCTGTTGCTGAAGAAATAACTTCATTATGAGTGTTTGGTGACTCACTCCGTTTTGATTGAATAGTCTGTCCAAACTTCATGGTGTTCTCTTTGAAGTGTTTTGAGGGTTGTCTTGGTTAAGTTTGTGTTGGGGTCAAGGTCTCAGGGGGAGCTGATTTATGATAGGTGTTTTGATCTTTGACCTAATTTGAACATACTCCGAACGACATTTTGCTGACATCAAAAGAGAATCAGGTTGATGAGGTGTATAAAAGAAAGAGTTGGATGCTTTATCCTTTAAGACTGTTCATCTAATTTCTTGTTGGAATTTCAGCTGTTAGTCCCACTGAGATCAAAATCTGAATTCAAAGATTATCTTCCTATACGGTAACTGTCTTCTAATCTAGCCAGTACTGCATACCTACTTAGTCAATGTTGAGTCCGAAATGAGGTATTTTGTGCTTTAGTCTGTATCACCTTGGATCTGGTGTATTGTTCTCAAACAGACTCAAGCTTCATTAACAAGGTTTTAAGAGCTGGTTAATAAAAACAAATTTCATAAAATTGTTATCAACTTTGTTAACTGCTCATTGAGAAACTGGGATTTTCATCAATGAAGTGAAAATTTCCCATGTCATGAGATGGCAGTAATTATCTGGTCTTAGTAGTTGTCTTGATCATACAGAGCTATGGTACATATCTGGTTAGTAACTGGGGTGTCTGGCCTCAGATAAAGGTGTCACCTTAATGTCAACACCAGCTAGAATACTATCTCTGTCCTCTTATCAGAAGGGGTAATGTGGTCCTGCCACCGAGTAACTGGGGATTCTTGCCTCTAAACAAGGTGTCTCCCTAATGTCAAAGGTGTACTTGACAAACTTACCTTTGATCTTGACCATCTTTAAAGATCCTGCTCACTTGAAGTATAGCTTTTGATTTGTTTGTTCTCAATACCACAGGTCTTTGTCTTCTGACTGTCTTACATAATACTCTCTCAGTAAAGACTTATTTTGATCAAACTGGTATCTTGTACCTCACTTGCTTAGAATCTGGTTCTGTGTATGGAGCGAATCCTTATTCACAGTTTTTGCACAGTCTGACTAACTGATCCTCAAAAATCCTCACATAAAATTAATGGCTTTCTTAATTGACTAAACATCTCAATAGTCTCCATTTATCTGCCTTACTCTGTCCTGTTTTCTCTCTATAGTCAGCAATTTTCCTTTCTCTGTATCTTCAGATTTGCCCCTAGTTTTGATGATGTCAAAGGGGGAGAGAATTATGTTGGGGGTTCAGAGTAGTGTTGAGGGGGAGTTAGTTTGTTGAGGGGGAGAGTTTGTTGAGGGGGAGTTAGTTATCAAGTTAGAGGTAAACTGTTGCTGTGTTCAGGGGGAGTGTTCAGGTTTCTCAGGGGTAGTAAGGAAGCAAGTATGCTTTAAGTTGTCTGCATCAAATATCCTGAATTGATCTCTTTTGAACTTATCTCTCATACTTAATATAGTGTTGCCATCATCAAAAAGGGGGAGATTGTTGGTTTGTGTGTCTTCCCTAAGTGTTTTGATGATGAGCAACACTATGTTAATTGTACTTGTTATTTTTAATCAGATATCTTGCACTTGAGTTATCCATGGTCTTATATGAAATAGCTGCTAAGAGGTAACACTGCGTGTGTTCGTTCATGTTCTGTCTTCGTGCTGTTTTCCTCAAACCTCATGTAGTTCTTGCTTCGCGTTTTCACCTCGTGTCGAGCTAGCCATGTTGTCGTCTGATTGAGTGTTGTCTTTCACCTCGTGCAGTATGTGTTTACTGTGTTGTTTCCATGTCATCCTTTGTATTCCTGTCTTCGAGTCCTTTCGCTGAGTCTCTAAGTCAGTCTAAGTTCAAGTGTTCGTTTCACTTTGTGATTGTTTTCTCTTCACATGACTTCGTGTCGTGTTCCTGAAGCTGCTCTAAAAGTTCTGATGAACTTCGAGTAGTTTTCCTGTAGACCCCGTGTCGTTCCTACTTAGTAACCACACTTCGTGACGGTTACTATAGTCCACGTCTTCGTGTTGGTTTTATGCACTACGTGTCGTCTTCTTTGTTTCATTCTGTTCTCATATCACTTCGAGTCGTTTCGTTGCATACTGTCTTCGTGTTGATTGGCACTTCTTCTTGGTTACAACACCTCGTGTTGTACTGTTTGACTTCGTGTCGGTTTCGGTTGCTAGTCCATGTTGTTTTCATGTCGTTCTCCTTATTGCCACCTCGTGTCGTCTTTCTTATTAAGTCTTCGTGTAGTTTTACCTCGTGCAGTGTGATCCCGTGTTATTTACTGTTTCGACTTCGTGTCGTTATCAGCCCGTGCTGTTTTCATCTCGTGTTGTTCTTACTGGCTTCGTGTCGTTTTCTATATAGTGTGTGTTTGTCACCACTATACTTCGTGTCGTTGCTTTTTACTTCGTGTCAAACTTCACTTCGTGTTGTTTTCACCTCGAGTCGTTTCGTTATATTCTGTCCTCGTGTTGGTTTCTCGCTTTAGTCTTCATGTCGGTTTCTGTCGTTAGCCTGTGTTGTCCTCGTGTTGTTTGTGCATTCGTGACCTCGTGTCTCTTTTGCTTATAACCTCACCTCGTGTCATTTTCTTCTGTGTATCTGACCTGTTACAGAGTATCTCGTGTCGTTCTTATGTCATCTCTAGTAATAGTCACGTCGTGTTGTTACTATACCTCATGCAGTTTTGGTTTTAATGGCCATGCAGCGTATTAATGGACTTAATCTCATTACAGGTCCGAGGAAGAACATTCCACACTCCAGGGCTGCACGTGATCCGAGACAAGAGGAACCAATCTGATAAAGGCACGTGGCAGGAAGATTCTGGATCGAGCGTGGGAGGCACACGCGTTTTGTGCCCTATCCACCTGCTGTTCTGCTATAAATAGAATCCTTCGTCCTCAGATGAAGGTGATCGAAGAAGAGGGGCATAGAAGAAAAAAAATAGGAAAATTGAGAGCCCTTCGATCCAGGAGAAGAAAAGAAAGAAGAAAGAATAGCAGAGGGAAAAAGAGAGAGAGAGCAGAAGAGTGATCAGAAGAGTTGTTCTGACTTGCGGATCAAATCCGAAGTCTATTGCTCTGTGTTGAGCTACATTGTTTCCATTTTATGGCATTTGATTTCCTTCGTTCGTATTTTTTCATTTATTGTTCTTATCTTTCTTCTACTGTCCTTGTTTGTGTTTCCGATCCTCTGGATTGAGGTCGGGGTCCTCCTGTGAGATCAGGAGAAGGGAGATTCATTCTCCGGTTTGCAAGCAGTAGGTGAGCTGCTTGTAGGTTCCCTCCGGGTTGGGAGGAAGAGGGGTCTTCGACCTCTGGTTCACTAGTAGCAGGGCTGCTACTAGTGGGGTTCCCTCTTGGCAAAGAGGAAGAGAGACGTAAGTCTCTGGGTTCTAGTGACTGCTGGTCGCTAGAGGTTCCCTCCGGGTAGGAGGAAGAGGAGAGGTTGTTCTCCTGGGAAGCTGTGTATCAGCAGTTGTCTGGCAAGCTGTGTTGCCCAGCCTTTAGTGAAGCCACACTCGGTTTGAGTGTGGGGTGGATGTAGGTCTGAAGGACCGAACCACCTTAAAATCCTCTGAGCCCTTGTGCGATCGATTGTGATACTATCATGATATGCCTTCTATTTGCTTGAGCTATTAACTGCACTGCATCATATTCGTTAGTCTGAGCTCAAGGTTATTTGCATTTAGCAATATACTCTGCAGAATTCTTTAAATTCTTTAAAAACAGTGATCTATTCATCCCCTCCCCTTCTAGATCACTTCATATTGTACTTATCACCAGACAGTTGTCTGATGTTCTTCCCAGGTCCCCTTCTTTGCTTACATACCTACGCGGGCTTTTCAACCCCCGCCAGGTCTTCAACCATGATCTGCTCTATGAGCCTCGCAATCCTCTAGCCATAACCACTTTTCTCTCTCCTCTGATCTCTTTTCACTGTTTTGTCATCAAAAATGAAAATGAAAAAAAAACGTCAATTTTCAAACTCCTCAACAACACATCTTTGTTGAGGAAACCTCCTACATCTCCCACGGGTGCGTCCCGCCCTGCGGACCACCCGTCCAAGGTCCGATGAGCGACCTTTTCTACCCCTCCTCTGAGGGGTCTTCTCCTGTACATTCTACACCATCCGCTTCGTCTTCCTCTTCTTTTGTAAATATTGTCAGTCAATCTAGGAATGATAGGTCAAGGGTAGTACCTAGGAAGAAATCCAATGGTAGGTAGATCCCTCGTCGATTCCTTCTAGATTTAGCCGCCAGGTGTCAAGCCCTCCTTGCCATCCCCCAGTTGTTAGAAAATCCCATCCGGCTATCGGAAATAGAATGTGAGGGCGACTGTGCATTTGAGGAAGGGTATGGAGTCTACGAGATCACGGATGAAGAATGCCCCACTGACGATGAGGATGAAGAATATGAGGATGCGGCGGGCGCATACGCTAGTGGAATAAAGAGATTCGACGAGCCGTCAACCGCCGTAGAAGAATCCACCAAAGAAGTCAACTTGGGAACTGAGGAAGATCCTAGGATCGTCCTCATAAGCGACAATCTACCACCCTCTGAAGAAAAGGTATTAATTGAAGTTCTCAAGGAATATAAGGACACGTTTGCATGGAGCTACGAGGATATGCCGGGTCTAGATTCAACCTTGGTCGAACACCGTTTAACCTTAAAACCAGGGTCCGTCTCGGTAAAACAAAGGTTAAGGCGTTTCCACCCTCAAATGGCTTTGAAAATGAAAGAAGAGGTCGATAAGCTCCATAAAGCCAGGTTCATTAGAGTCATTCTTTATCCTCAATGGGTGGCGAACATTATCCCGATCATGAAGAAAGATGGGAAAGTCAGGATTTGTATCGACTTCCGGGACCTTAACCGCGCATGTCCAAAGGATGATTTTCCCTTGCCTCACATTGATGTGTTGATCGATAACACGGCAGGTTATGAGACCCTCTCATTCATGGATGGATTTTCAGGATATAATCAAATTCGTTTGGCAGAAGAGGATCAGGAGAAGACGTCATTCACTACCCCTTGGGGAACATATTGTTACGTGGTCATGCCGTTTGGATTAAAGAATGCTGGAGCTACTTACCAAAGAGCTATGATGACCATATTTCATGACATGATGCACATATACCTGGAAGTGTATGTGGATGATTTGTTGGTGAAATCAAGGACCAGGATGGAACATCCAGAAGTTTTGGCTAAGGTCTTACAGAGGTCAAGGGAGTTTCAATTGAAAATGAACCCGAAAAAGTGTGTGTTTGGTGTGTCGTCGGGTAAATTGCTGGGTTTCATTGTGAGTAAAAGAGGGATCGAGATAGATCCCGACAAAGCCAATGCTATCAGGGATATGCCGCCTCCCAAGAATTTGAGGGAAGTCCGAGGTTTAATCGGGAGGTTGCAGTTTATTCGTCGGTTTGTGTCCCAACATTCACAAAGGTGTAGACCTCTCTACGAGTTGACCAAGCCAGGAGTAGAATTCCACTGGAATTCTAAATGTCAGAAAGCTTTTGAAGGGTTGAAGGAATATCTGGCTAGTCCACCCGTTCTCATTCCACCCAAACCAGAAAAACTTCTGATCCTTTACGTCTCAGTCTTAGATGACTCCGTGGGAGCCGTCCTCGCACAAGCTGATGAAGAAGGTAAGGAACAGGCAACCTATTACTTGTCCAAACTTCTCAATCCCTGTGAGCAGAAGTACACCGTCATGGAGAAAACATGTGCTGCCCTCGTTTGGGTAGTGCAGAAATTGAAGCACTACTTCTTGGCTCATGAGGTCCACTTGATTGCTCGAATGAATCCTATCAAATTCCTTCTGGAGAAATCCGTCCTTACGGATAGGCTAGCACGCTGGCAAAGTTTTCTCTCTCAGTTCGACATCACCTACATCCAGCAAAAGGTGATTAAAGGCTATGCCATAGCCGAGCATCTCGCTCACCATCCTCTTCCCAAGTTCGATCCCGTCCAATCAGAGTTTCCAGATGAGGAACTAATGTCCATCAACCAATCAGATGAGCCAATGTGGACGCTATATTTTGATGGAGCTCTGAATTCTCAAGGGAGAGGAATCGGCGTCGCCCTCCTGTCGCCTGAAGGCCTCACATTCCCATTGACATACCAGCTCAAATTTCCAGTTACCAACAATATAGTCGAATATGAAGGTCTTCTAGCTGGCCTATAACTCGCTCATTCTTTTCGTATCACTGAGTTGCGAGTCGTAGGTGATAGTCAACTCATCCTTCGCCAGGTGCTCACTAAATATCGCACTCGCGATCCCAAACTCAAGCCATACCAAGAACTCACTGCTGCCTTTGCCAAACTGTTCACCAAATTGATCTTTGTTCATGTCCCTCGTCATCAGAATATTCTCGCCGATGCCCTCGCCTCGTTGGCATCATCCATAAGGTTCCCTCTAGGAAGATGGTTTGAGTCCATTTCCATCTACAAACTTCACGCCCCTGCAATCGATGATGCTTCCTACGTAAATATCAAAGATAGGATAGCAAGGAAGATCTTGCAGGAAGATATCCTTGAGAAGAGGGAAATCATGTTCGCAAAGGCCGAAGAAGAACTGGCTGATGAAGAGAAACCATGGTTCTATGAAATCGTCAAATACTGCCAAGATCAGTCTTATCCTGAAGGGGCCACCACAGAGGACAAGAAAGCCATAAGAAGGGTGGCCCAGAAATACACATTGGTTGGAGGTCTACTCTATAGGAAGAGCCTTACTGGTATTCTGTTAAGATGTCTTGGTGATGATGAGGTTTGGAAATGTGTAGAGGAGACGCACTCGGGTGTGTGCGGTGGCCACGTGAATAGTCAGATGCTCGCCAAGAAGATCATTCGTCAAGGCTTTTATTGGCCCACTATGGAAGAGGATTGTGCTGTCCATGTCCGTAGGTGTGTCAAGTGTCAACTTCACGCCGATAAAATCCATTCACCATCTTCCTCACTTCATCCAATATCCTCCCCGTGGCCTTTCTCCATGTGGGCATTCGACATCAATGGTCCCCTAGGTGATCCCAATTCCCTCACCAAGCAGAAATCTTTCATCTTTACTGCGACGGAATACTTCACCAAATGGGCCGAAGCCGAAGCTTACGCGGAAATCAAGGCGTCAACAGTCTGCAAGTTCATCATGAAGAACATCCTCGCCAGATTCGGCATCCCAAGCACAATCGTCACCGACAATGGGCCGCAGTTCATTTCTCAGGACCTATACGACCTCTGCAAAAGGTACGCAATTGCATTGCATCATTCATCGCCTTATTACCCACAAGGTAACGGCCAAGCGGAGGCCACCAATAAAACATTGCTCAAAATCATCAAAAAAACCTGCGAGTCTAGTAAGTTTTCAGACTGGCCGGAAAAACTTATCGAAGCCCTATGGGCCTATCGCACTTCAATCCGTACCCCCACCGGGCAGACTCCATTTACCCTTACTTATGGTATGGAAGCGGTAGTCCCATATGAGACTCTGATCCCTTCTATCAGGGTACAATTGGACGATGAATTTCTCCTCGACGATCGTCGTAATTCACTCCTCGCCCAGTTGGAACTCTTGGATGAGAAGCGGCTGGCCACTGCCGAACACGCGCGTGTGTATCAAAATAGACTCGCTCGCTTTTACCAAAAGAAAGTCGTTGAGAGAAAATTCAAAGTCGGTGAGATGGTCGTAAAAAGAATTTTTGTCAAACCTGGAGGTCCGCGTTCTAAGCTCCAACCCAATTGGGAAGGACCATTTGTAATTCAAGCCGTGTACCTTGGCAACGCCTACAAGCTAGTCAACGCCGAAGGGACCGAGTTATCCCACCCTTGGAATGGGCTTTATCTTAAGAAATACTACCCTTAGTTTAATGTCAAAACACAAAAAAGATGAAAAGATAGAAAACATCAAAAATAAAAAATATTGAAAATCACTAAAAATATGGAAAATTCAAAATGCCAATGCCTGGTGGTCACCATGTAGTCAAGTCACTGCATCTAACCTTCATGTTAGGATAGGGCCCATTAAGGCTTGGTAGGCACCGGGTCTTGGTTTGCCAGAACCGTGGAGATCCCTGTCCGGCCACGTCGGCCTATGCTCGCTCGAAGGAAGCTAACATGTGCTCACTTATGTATTTTATTCAAAAAAAAAAGTCGGTAGCATCACCTACGGTGGGGCCTCACCCAGAAGATCTCTGGAAGCTGTAATCTTTATTCTTTTCTCTTCGACCAAATGAGACAGTCGGCGCCCTTAAAACGCTGAGCATGAGAAACCGAAACTCAAACCCCAAGGGCAAGAGTAGGATCCATTTCCTCGAGCATCGATCAGAGCATGAGAAGAGGGCAGTGTCCCCGCAGGCATACGAAAGGGAGCCCACAAACGTCAAACGACTATGTCTCCCTCACAAAAAGAAATACAAAATCAAAATCAAGAGCCTAGTCGTGACCGTGCCTGATGCGATAAATGGAACCCCTCAAAGCAAAAGTTTGAATCCACAAAAGGGGGGGGGGGCTATGGAATGTAAATGCTCAAGATTTGGTCTGAAGTTGTCCGAAAGGAAAGAGTTAATGGGCCCTTATTCGCTCGCCGGGTTAACGGCTTTGACGGTCCTCTCAGGAGGTTTATCCCCTACACTCTTCCTTCTCCCTCTAAAGATGAAGGTTCGATGGAGTTTCTGAAGGGTGAAAACTGCCCAGAGTCTGTGACCTTATTTTAATTTACACATTTGGTTGCCTACTTTGAAAAGCAAAAGCTATCACTGTGAAGGAGTCTCCGTGTTTCTGGCTGGTCAAGACCCCTGTTTACCACCTTGATGTCTTCTTGTTTAACCTCGGGCTTAGGCCAATGCAAGCGCGTCACCTATGGGTGCGACGGCGTCTGATTCCGGGTCAGCGTCACGCGGTTGGTCATTGGGGTTCCAGGGTGTTCCATCATATACCATCTAGAGTTGTGAGGAAACAGACCCGGGTCGGGCAAATCTCTTACCTCAAACACCTTTTGGGTGAATCCCTGTGGTCGGAAGCGACTGGGAGCCTAAGCATGGCATGACGGTATTGTCATCAGGGTAAGTCTTAGCCGACGGGATCATCATTCAAGGGGTCTAGAGGCCCAAATCAACCTAGATATGCACTTAGGATACTTGGGAGGTTAGTAAGAAACCCCTGTTCTCGTATAGGTTGGGTGCCATTTGGGTGCTTGACAGGCATTAGCAACAAAAAAATTTATAATAAAAGTAACAAAAAAAATGGAAAAGAGAAAATGTACATATTTGCAAAAAAAAAAAATCTTTTTTATGATAAAATAAAAAAATGTCAAATATAACAAAGAAAACAAATCAATTTTGCATGATTGCATTTGCGTGCAGCATCTCACTTTTAATACCGCTTGCATTCGTGTGCTTGCCTGTTACATTTATCATCACTGCATCTTTCTCTCGCCTTCTTTAAATAAAGGCTTGGCCCCTTGACCAGTTATCAAGGATAGTCAATGTGACCATTTGCTTATTGAGCAAGGGGCCAAGTCAGAACAGAAATTTTGATTTGTTTGTTTCAGTGATGTGTGCAGGGATTCGAGGCGACAAAAGTAAAGGTGAAAACCAAACAGACCAAACCTTGTATTTTATTCCTTTCCAAAACAAAAAATTACATCAAGTTCCGCCCTCTCTCTCTACATCACTCGTCCCACTACTCTCAGAGCAAAATGCTCTAAGGGTGCTACCCAACTACGAAAAGCGGTACTCCTATCGCTCTGTACTCCCCTTCCTATTCCCACACCCCGGCGTTGATCCACGGAAGCAGCAGAGAAGCTACCAACATGAAAGCCACGCTCTCGTGCTCTTCGGTAGCGCTCCTCACCATCTCTCAGCCACTGTTCAGCAAGACCAAGGCTGGTTCGGAGTTCGAATAGTTGGGCCTCCATGGCCCTTCGTTCCTCCCTTTCAGTCAATCTGTTGGCTCTTTCTCTCTCTGCGTCTCTTTCTCTCTCTGCCCGTTCTCTCTCACGGTCTTCCCTCTCCAACTGGAGAGTGATCCTCAGTTCCATAGCATCCCTGGAAGAGTCATCATCTGGACGATGCTGCAGTTCCCCCTCAAGTTCTGCTATCCTAGCCGCCCTCTGCGCAGCTTGGGCAAGCACGTCTTCCGTCTCCTTTTCCTGCCAGATGTACCATCTCAAGATACGCAGCAAGGCATAAACAAGGAGAACTCAACACTGAGACTCTTACCTGTATAGAGAGCATCCCTTCTGCCTCTGCCGCACGCTGCGTGGCACGAGCAAGTTACTCGTAAAGCAAATCGAGTTCTGAGGTAGGAATCCACAAGCTGGAAGAGACACCGCCTACTCCCATTGTTGAGGAAGCCGCGTCAATCTGGGCATGCTATAACCACATGAGTTAGTAGCCAACACTTGGAATCTAGGGTTTCAATTAGGAACGCACACTGTACACCTACCGAAGCACTCAAGGCTTCACGGGCATCACCCAATTGTTGCTCCATCTTTGCCAAGCGAGTTCGTAAATTCACTATCATGGCATCCCGGACATCCTGCAGCCATACGAGTCAGCATTTCCACCAGAAAACTAAAAAAGGGAGAAAGAAGAAAAGAGAAAAAGGGGAGACCTACCTCCGTAAGTCCCCGGGGTTGAAACCGATCTGCGTACCTTGTCTTGTATAGACGTAGGTAATCCTCGCTATCCCGTGCCTGCGATTCCACGATTATGCCACCCCGTTGCCAGTCTTCGTACTGTTCGGGGAATCGCACTCGCCAGTCAATGCAGGTCGCCGGTCCCCGCGTCTTTCTCCAGACATGAGGTGGCGCAGCCATATCCACCCATTCATGAGCCAGTCCTAAAGTCCTCATAACCAATCATAGCCGAAGCGGCTCGATTTCATTCAGGCAGTGCATCCATAGTTTCCGTCCAAACCGGGCACGACTTGCTAGAACCCACGGCTGGTCGGCATCGACCATGTCTGAGTAGGGTCTCCAGTTTACCATCGCTGCAGGGAACTCCTGTAGCTCCCGCCTTAGCACCACCAGCTGGTAGGTTAGGGGTGCCGCACTCATGATGGGTTGCCACCGCCTGGCTAGTGGCACCATCGCAGGTCGCCAATGCTGCGCTCTCCCCATGGGGAGGTAATAATAGCTCCACAACTGCTTTGGCACATGTCGTCAATATCTTACAAAAACAAAAACAAAAAATATAAAATAAACAAAACCAAAAATACCTGGATGAATGGTGTGAAACCACTCACAGTCATCTCACGGTCCGCTTCTTGGAACAGACCTGCAAACAAGTGCGCCAGCATGGTAACTCCCCAGGCGTAGTACCCTACTCTTTCAATGTCTGATAACAGCTCCAGGAAGCAACAGTGGATACCGTCTCCTTTCGAGCTTAGTATCAACCTCCCCAACAGGAAGAGGAGAAATCTCCTCAAATCTATGTTGCATCTTTCCCAGTTGCCAAAATCTGTGCAGTACACGGCACGGCATCCTATTTCCATCATTTCCATTAACTCTTCTGAGGATTCGTCGTCCCGCCGATGAGTGTCGGTGAGCCCTAATGCATCCATGAGGGACGCCCTAGCTACCGACCTATTTTTCCGACCATCTAGGTCCAACTTCTGGGCACCTTCTCGGTAGTCCTTCGTAAGTGACTCCGGTCACTGCCTCGCCATCCACCTTGACGCTCGTAATTCGGACCACATCTTCCAGGCTGGGCACCATGTGCCCCCAAGGCATCAAGAATGCCCGGCTCACTGGGTCCCATCTCTCACACAAGGCTTGGATCAGGATCAGGTCGAGCTGGATCGGCTCGATTCGAAGAAAGGCACCAAATCCCATCACGTCTAGCCTGGCCTTCTGAAAATCCGAGAGACCCCTGTATGCGGCCACTGCTAACTCCCATGAAATGTGTGATTTCATCACACTCTGTGTATGCATAAGAAATGGAGAAGGGTGTTGTCAAGAGGAAGGAAGAAAGAATGAGAAAAGGGCAGGAAAGCTCAGCTTACGAGTTGTGATTGGGCCCTTTCGCTGAAGTGCCCTTCGAGGTCCGAAAGTCTCCTGGAACTACTACCACTGGACCTGCTTCTCTTTGAGGAGTGGGAAGATTCACCCTCCATCCAACTCTCGAAATTTTGAACTCCTCCTCTCCCGTGAGAACTTGTGCTCCTCGAGTTAGCTCTCGATATACCTGGGAGGATAAAAGGGACAAGAATTTATAGAAATGGAAGGAGTGCAGGCCAAGATTACCTCCATCACCTTTAATGATAGCCCTCGCGATGAGGCACCTACCATGCGGTCCCGTGTGTCACTTCACCGCTCGCATAGGGTGATTGATTGGATGAAGAATATGACGACTAGCCCCCTATGTTGTCTAGGGATACCCTATCATGTTTTGGAGGACATCCGCAAAATTTGACACAACATCCGGGAAAAGGGACTAGGGCCGTCATTATTGACTTCGACGGCAGATTCCCGTGGAAAATGGTCACAACAAGACGTGATTCTCCGCTTGGGGTGGAGTCCCGGCAGACCCATCACATGGGAACAGTGCAAAGGAGAAGAAGTGTATGGAAGAAGGAACACACAAGAGAACAAACAAGCAGTAGAAAATCAAATCACTCCATTCATAATTCTACATAAGCTGTCATAAACACTACAATCATAGAGATGAGCTTGTGGGGGATGGATTTTTATTAAGAAAGAAATATATTTTATTATGGGTTTATTTAGATTATTTATTAGAGGTTTATTTACGTGGGGCGTGCCAGTCACTGAGTGATAAATTTATTATGCACACCGTTTGACTAACCAGACGATTATAGGTGATCGTGTCGGGACCCAAAACCCGCCGTACCATAAATGCTACGGCGTTAATTACATCTCTCCAGAAGAGAGAAAACCCTTAATTAATCTCCAAAATAGAGAGGCCATGGGGCCCGTAGAATATGTAAAATATGTGATTGCATGCAAGCACACAATATGGTAGTATTTGTTTATTAGGCCGGCTCCCAGTACAGGGCGGAGAACTTAGGCCCGAGGACCACCATTGCACATAGCGAAAGCCTCCGGCCGGGCGTAACCCGACCTTCTGCCAATCACCGTTTGATATATCAAAGAGTCGGCTCATGTCAACATGCACCAAGGTGATATATATATATGAATATACATAACGCATACAATACGAGCATGATAGAAAATAGGTTTAAATTAATCAATTTGTTTTTACCCGCCCCATGGTCAATTAGGTTGACCAATCCCTGCCATAGAAGGCAAGGGTTGCCCCGGGAATGAATGTGGGGTTAAAACGGCGCAAAAGGAAACAATTGGCTCAAATCCGGCGCGGTCAAGCGTAGGTATAGCTTAAAATGGCGCGGGGTAGCGTAGGCATAGCATCTTAACCCGGCGCGGCCATCATGAATGTTAATACGACGCAAAGACTTTGGGGCGCGCCGGTTTAGGGCGCGTCGGAAAGGCGCAAAGAAATATTTTTTGTTTATGAGTCTAGCGTTAATCAGGCGCGGGGGGGTACCGCGCCGTATTAGGGCGCGCCGGATTAGGGGCGCACCGGATTAGGCCATTTTCTTGTTATTTTCAACCCGTTTGAGTTCCAAATTTGTTTTTTTAGCTTCTTTGATGTTAATTGAGTTAATTAATTATTGAACTGGAGTCTTGGATACCCCAGAAGCAGAGTCAAAAGCTCGTGTGAGGTTCATACTCAAGCACGATGATGCGGGATGGGACCACGGACACGACAAGCTCGTGACTGCCCCTTAACGAGGGAAGCGTCAGATGTGCGCGGTTGAGAAACCGGAAATGAGCTAGGGTGATCGGCTCTCTTTTGTGCCCGGATCGGGTCACGGGACGGTCTCGCACTCTCTCGCAGCAGCGGTAATGAATAGATAAAGCGAGCTAGATATCCCTACACATGCTCTCTAGCAGCGGCATAAACAAATATATATGAAGTAAGCAAAATGCCGAGAAGGGAGCGAAAACGATACCTCCACGCACTCGGCGTGGGGACGACGGACTCGGCGGAAACTCGTACTCCCGGGACAATTAATACACCATATTACAGCAAATGAATTACTGCCCACTCCACGCAGGGAGGTAAAGGGCTACACAAACGGGCCCGGGAGGACCTAATTTGGGTTGACGGGCGGCTTCTCGCGTCTCTTCGGTAGCACCCGAACTTGTGACTGTGGGGCCCACGTGCTGTCTGGAGGGGCCGTGTGGGACCCGGTGGCACCGCTGTAGTGGGGACACTTAGGGAAGCGCTCCCCGGGCTGGCGGCACGCTGGTTCGCCGGCCGGAGGCCGGGCGGCTCCGTTCGGCATCGGCCGGAGTGACCGGCCACGGATCTGCCGGTTCTGTTTTCCGGCGCACACTCCGGCGAGAACGGACGCTGCGATTAGCCCCGACGTCGGAATGCGACGAAACTGGCGTCGTTGGAAAGATGCTTCGAAGGGCTTCAACCTAATGTGATTATGGAAAAATAATCGTGATGTGACACCGAACCTTGGACCTATTTTCAAGCATTCAAGTTGAGCAGCGGACTCACACTAGCGAACTCACCCGTTTGGTGCACACTTGTGCCCGTTGGCAACTAAGCGATGTGGGAGAGGGTCCGAGGCGGGACCATGAAGCTCCAATGGTTGGCTAGCTTGTGGAGAACCCCAAGTGGGCCTAGGATGCCCAAACCATGGGCGGCCAGCACACCAAGGGTGTGGGTTTAGTGGGTTCACTCTCAACTCGCCCGCGGTGGTCACTCACGGAACTAGCAAGTTGGGCCGAGCTCTCACTCTCCGTCCGACGCAGTACTAGCAATAATACTAAGCTAAGCAAGTGATTAAACCAAGCAAGAGAGGGACTGAGGCTCACCTAGCCGGCGTGAAGACGCCGACTCCGGCCGGAGACGAGGGCGAGCCGGGAGGCGAGGGTATACACCCGATCGCCGCGGCGATGTAGCTTGAACCTGAAATTGAAAGAATTACACCACTACACCTCACGCAGGAGGGATGAACTTGGGGTGGGGATTATTCTTATTACATTCAAAACTACCTCCACGCAGGGAGGGGCCTTCAGCCGGCCAAGCGGGGTGGGGTTTTATGCAAAGGAAAAGCCGATCTTCCGAGTCCGCCGGTTCTGCCAATCTGCAGGTCTGCAGGATAGGGTGTCGCTGTTGACACTGCCACGGGCTCCACGGGGCTCCAAACTTGACGAAACCACTGCCAAAAGTTCCTCAGCTGACAGGGGATGAAGCTTGAATTTTTGGGGAAGCTTTGAGTCTCGGGGCTGACTGCACCGGCGACTGGAACAGGACACCACCGTCTGGTCTCTGGCTGGTATCGGGCTGAAGCAGTAGGTTGCAGAAGTCACTGTGGGCTCTCCCGGACTCCGATTGGAATGAAACTAGCGGTGACACGAACTTGGTCGGAGTAGCTTCGAGCAGGAGTTGACGGGGATGCAATCCGATGTCAGTGGAGAGAGGAGTGACCGGAGAAATGAAGACTGATCTAACCTGGGACCACAGGGGCAGTCTGCCCTCTCCGACGAAGAAAATTGGAACAGAGGGTTTCAGAGGTCGATTGAGTCCCTTCTTCTTGGAGGTGGCAGCTAGCGGGAAGTAGTTTCTCCCCTCCAAAAATGGCGCTCAGAGCCTTCACGAGCTGGCTGTGGCAGAGTCTGGAACCGGGATGGTTGGTTCTGCCTCTGTCTGGTGCAGAACCATGTGACTGGATGCAGGGGGTGCCACGATTGCTACCGAGCTCTGATTGAGGCGAGACTTGAACCGTTGGAACCGTGGTCAAGTCTTCTTTCTTTCGGACTTGACGGCGATGTCGGACGATGTTGGAGTATACCGGGACGAACAGATGAACAGAGGGATGTCGGTTCTGGCTCCTGAAAACTGACCTGATGCCTTGGAGTAGAAAATTCGTAACTTCTGATGCCGATATCCAAATGCAGCTCTGCTTCTTGAGGATTAAAGAGGACTTGAGAGGGAAGATTTCTTCTGAAGAACACTTGATCTGAATCCCAAAGGGTTTGCCGTGGTTGAGCTTCCAATCACGTTCTGGTTCCTTGCCTGGGGTCTCCTGCGCAGTCGAGGGAGAATGGATGCTCCGGACTGCTCGGAGCTCGGATGCTGACGAAACCGCCTCGCCTGGAAAGCTCTCTGGAAGACCTTTCCAGAGATGTAGGCCTTGCTACTTGAATCTTCAAGTAACGGTCGTGGCTGCGTCTGCAACTTGTTGTAGTTCTGCTGCCTGAAACAGAGATAGAATGAGGAGATGTGCAAGGGGAGAGCAAGGGAGAGGGGGGGTGAACTTGGTTTGACCAAGGGGAGGTGGGGGACGAATTTGGGAGCTTGGGGGTGGGGGAGATGGAGGGGCACAGCCCTAGGGAGTGGGAAATTCGAATTTGGGCTTTGGGAGGGGTTAATTCAGCCTTGGGAAGGTGGTGGGGTGCTTTGGAAAGTGGAAAGGTGCCTAGGAGAAGGGGTTTCCACCTAGGGGTTGGAGGGGGAGTTGAATGAGTGCATGGGGAGGGGGAAGGGGCCTTAATGAGGGGTGAATGGGGAGGAGAGAGAGTGAATTTCGAAATTGGGGTGGGGAGGAGAGAGAGAGAGGGGGTACAACCCACTTAGAGAGAGTGATAGTAAGAGAGAGAGAGAGAGGGAGATATTGAGAGGGAGATGGCAAATGCTTTTCAATATTCATCAAAAGTTGTTACAAATGAGAGAGAGGTGGGGTATTTATAGACTCCATAATTTTCCTAAGACCAAACTGACCCTGACAAACTAACTAAAGACCACACAGTCCAAGGGAGGGGCGCCCCTGGGCCTAGCCCAATGGATTGGGCCCATTAACCTATCTAACCAACATAATGACTCAATACTTAGGAAAATGACTCAACTACCTAGGTACATGACTCAAAATAAAGGGAAAATTACATGATAATGACTCAAAGAAAATGTGAAGATTACATGACTAGTCTCAAAAATACATGACAAATATAATGGTGCTTGCCGTCGAACAATCCGAGTCTGGAAAAAGAGTGGAGGGGCAAGGGATGCCCTCATCATACCCCCGGGGTGGGGAAAACTCGACTCCGTCGAGTATGGGTCCACCAGGGAAGTAGTGCATCGAACTGCAGCTCGGGGCGATCCACGATCTCCATACTCAACCCGCGACTCTAGTCGGGGAACGGTGCTTCAGTCGACAAAGTGACTCGGTCATACCCTCATGCTGGTGATGGGATCTTGCTTGCCTAGTATTGCCGCTGTGTGCTCACGTCGGGCTCTCAGGCTATTTGTGGTGGCACTCCGAGGGTGTCTCTCACAAGGGTAGGTGTAAGCTGGAGGCACTCACTAGGATCCACCGCGGTGCCCTTATAGGGTGCTAGATCCGCCACATGAGAAATGGGGAGAATCCCAAAACTCTTTTGAAAGTTCAACCCATAAGCCGGGTTGCCAAAAGTCACTCAGAACTTGGCAAGGTCCAAGTCCTCGTGCCCTCAATTTGGAGGTGACCCTAGGGTAGAGCCACTCCAAAGTCATCATCGTCAAGTTACCAACTTGGAATTCCAAGTGGCGCTCACGAGTTTTTGCTCGCTTGTTGTGAATCTCACCGCTTGTTGCTTGATACTTGCTTGAATGCATATTCCATGTACTATGACGCGGTGTGAGTTGACAATGTATGGTATGCAAAGGGGGTCCAGGACAACCACATATAGACCTATCATGCATTGATGGTATGAAGACTTTGAAGGATTTGGGAGGACCAGGGCATCCATAGGTGTCCCTCTTGTGAGTGAGTGTGATGAATGTTGGAGGATCCGAACATCCATGAATGCTCCTAACATGCTTGAGATTTATGATGAATGATGGTGGACCATGACAACCAAATATTGACCACTCATATTTTCTTCTTGACATGTGGGTGATATGGATGAATGTACCCGACGGACTAATCATGCCAAGCGGTGTGATGTGCCAAGACATATGAACTCCTTTCCCAAAGATGACTTCCTTATGTGGGATGGTGGGGTGGTCTTTGAGCTTCCACTCAAAAGGGTCGAAGGGATCTAGGTAGGTGGATATAGGGTGGGTCATTTCCTCAATCCCGAGGTGTTTGTTGTCTAAGGTCAATGCTCTCATGGTGTAACCCGATTCCAGGAAGGGAGGAGTTTGGGTCAACATGGGTGGTATGGGTAGGGTGAGGTGAGTGGTGAATAGGGGGAGAGGGTCACATGGAGATTTAGGCTCCCATAGAAAAGGGTCAAAGGGATCATGGTAAGGGTCACCTAGGTAGGGGTACTCCGTGTTCTTAAGGACCTCAAATGGTGAGTCATCCTCCTCCAAGATAATTGGGCCAAGGTTGCTAATGGGTTGGCCAATCAAAGCACTTGGGATCTCAATGGTTGGGGAGTAGACTATGATAGGTTCTTCCTCCATGGGAAGAAGGAGGATGATCTCACTAGTAACTTGGCCATTAGTATAGATGGAAGTGATGGAGCCAATTGTGGGATATGCTAGGCTAATGGTGTTAGTTTCGGGCGGCCTCATGGCTATCATATTGGTCAAGTGAATTTGCCCATGTAGGTAGTTCACTAAGTCTCCCAAATCTTCCACACAATAGGAAGTTTGATAAGTGACATGTGGCTGAATGGGAATGATTTGAGATTGATATCCCATAGGTAGGTGGCATGGTTGTGAACTAGGAATGGTGAGACTTTTCTTGAGCCATTGGAGTATGGACTTATCTATGGTGAGGTTGGGTGTCTCTAGAGGATCTAGGCTAGGGGTGTGTGAGTTGTTTGGCCTTTGGATTTCCTCTATGTTGGGAGGTGGATCCGGAGGGGCATCTTTTTCCACTTGGGTGGGTGTGGGGGTTGCAACTTCTATTGCTAATGGAGTAGGGGGATCTATGGTGGGTGGTTTGGTGATAGCTAGCGTATGACACTCCCGGGGTGGTGAATAAGCATGGGCTTGGGTTGGGCTAGGAAGGGGAAGTAGAGGAGGCCTAGGTTGGGGAAAGATTGGTGTAGGAAGTGGGAGGTGGGTTGGGTGAGGGGTTTTGGGTTTTGGGGTGGTGGCCATTATGGGCCTTGGTGGAGGGGTGGACATGGTGTCCACATGGTTTTTAATGGTGAGGGTTGGATGAGTGGTGGTCACCATGGAGGGAATTGGGTCGGTTAGGGGTCTCTTGCCCTTGGGATCATTTGGGGTGGAAGTGGGGGCTAAAGGGGCTTGACTAGTGTAGGTTAGGGAAGGGGGTTTTGGTTGGGGTGTGGGGGACCTCATGGGGTTAGGTGGGGAGGTGGAGGTCTTAGGTACTTGGGTTTTAGTGATAAGGGTTTGGACGGGTGGGGTGGGAGGAGTGGGAGTGCTCCTTGGGTTTTGGTGATCCGAGTGAGAAGGGGACACATATCTAGCCCTTAGTTGATCCTTCATGTCCTCCCATGTGGTGAGGGGAGCTTCCCGTCTAATTATCCTTAAGCCCTCAATTTTACACCAATGAGTTTGAGCCCTTTTGGTTAGTTGCATTTTGGCAACCCATGCTTTTTCATCCTTGGAAATATGATACCAATTGAAGTATTGGTCCATTGTAGCTTCCCAATCTAAATATTTGCTAGGAGAGGTCCCATCAAAGGTGGGAAGTGGGAAAGGGGCCATCCTATCGTCCGTCCTTGGGGCGGGCCTATTTTTTCCAAGTTGGTCGAGTCGGCCCGATATGTTATCAAGCCGCTCATTGGCATAGGTCAAGGCTTTCATGAAGTAGTTGATATGGCCCGGGAAGTTATGGGTGTTAGTGGTAGGCATCTTTTGGTGACTTGGACTTATGGAGTGGGCCGATTGGTAAGGTCGATATGAGGTGGCCATATTAGGGGACAAGAGTGATGCATTTGAAGACTCTAAATGCTTAGACATGCCCTAGGACCAACTTGATAGAGACAAGTTGTGAACTTGCTCTGATACCACTTGATGTGACACCGAACCTTGGACCTATTTTCAAGCATTCAAGTTGAGCAGCGGACTCACACTAGCGAACTCACCCGTTTGGTGCACACTTGTGCCCGTTGGCAACTAAGCGATGTGGGAGAGGGTCCGAGGCGGGACCATGAAGCTCCAATGGTTGGCTAGCTTGTGGAGAACCCCAAGTGGGCCTAGGATGCCCAAACCATGGGCGGCCAGCACACCAAGGGTGTGGGTTTAGTGGGTTCACTCTCAACTCGCCCGCGGTGGTCACTCACGGAACTAGCAAGTTGGGCCGAGCTCTCACTCTCCGTCCGACGCAGTACTAGCAATAATACTAAGCTAAGCAAGTGATTAAACCAAGCAAGAGAGGGACTGAGGCTCACCTAGCCGGCATGAAGACGCCGACTCCGGCCGGAGACGAGGGCGAGCCGGGAGGCGAGGGTATACACCCGATCGCCGCGGCGATGTAGCTTGAACCTGAAATTGAAAGAATTACACCACTACACCTCACGCAGGAGGGATGAACTTGGGGTGGGGATTATTCTTATTACATTCAAAACTACCTCCACGCAGGGAGGGGCCTTCAGCCGGCCAAGCGGGGTGGGGTTTTATGCAAAGGAAAAGCCGATCTTCCGAGTCCGCCGGTTCTGCCAATCTGCAGGTCTGCAGGATAGGGTGTCGCTGTTGACACTGCCACGGGCTCCACGGGGCTCCAAACTTGACGAAACCACTGCCAAAAGTTCCTCAGCTGACAGGGGATGAAGCTTGAATTTTTGGGGAAGCTTTGAGTCTCGGGGCTGACTGCACCGGCGACTGGAACAGGACACCACCGTCTGGTCTCTGGCTGGTATCGGGCTGAAGCAGTGGGTTGCAGAAGTCACTGTGGGCTCTCCCGGACTCCGATTGGAATGAAACTAGCGGTGACGCGAACTTGGTCGGAGTAGCTTCGAGCAGGAGTTGACGGGGATGCAATCCGATGTCAGTGGAGAGAGGAGTGACCGGAGAAATGAAGACTGATCTAACCTGGGACCACAGGGGCAGTCTGCTCTCTCCGACGAAGAAAATTGGAACAGAGGGTTTCAGAGGTCGATTGAGTCCCTTCTTCTTGGAGGTGGCAGCTAGCGGGAAGTAGTTTCTCCCCTCCAAAAATGGCGCTCAGAGCCTTCACGAGCTGGCTGTGGCAGAGTCTGGAACCGGGATGGTTGGTTCTGCCTCTGTCTGGTGCAGAACCATGTGACTGGATGCAGGGGGTGCCACGATTGCTACCGAGCTCTGATTGAGGCGAGACTTGAACCGTTGGAACCGTGGTCAAGTCTTCTTTCTTTCGGACTTGACGGCGATGTCGGACGATGTTGGAGTATACCGGGACGAACAGATGAGCAGAGGGATGTCGGTTCTGGCTCCTGAAAACTGACCTGATGCCTTGGAGTAGAAAATTCGTAACTTCTGATGCCGATATCCAAATGCAGCTCTGCTTCTTGAGGATTAAAGAGGACTTGAGAGGGAAGATTTCTTCTGAAGAACACTTGATCTGAATCCCAAAGGGTTTGCCGTGGTTGAGCTTCCAATCACGTTCTGGTTCCTTGCCTGGGGTCTCCTGCGCAGTCGAGGGAGAATGGATGCTGCGGACTGCTCGGAGCTCGGATGCTGACGAAACCACCTCGCCTGGAAAGCTCTCTGGAAGACCTTTCCAGAGATGTAGGCCTTGCTACTTGAATCTTCAAGTAACGGTCGTGGCTGCGTCTGCAACTTGTTGTAGTTCTGCTGCCTGAAACAGAGATAGAATGAGGAGATGTGCAAGGGGAGAGCAAGGGAGAGGGGGGGTGAACTTGGTTTGACCAAGGGGAGGTGGGGGACGAATTTGGGAGCTTGGGGGTGGGGGAGATGGAGGGGCACAGCCCTAGGGAGTGGGAAATTCGAATTTGGGCTTTGGGAGGGGTTAATTCAGCCTTGGGAAGGTGGTGGGGTGCTTTGGAAAGTGGAAAGGTGCCTAGGAGAAGGGGTTTCCACCTAGGGGTTGGAGGGGGAGTTGAATGAGTGCATGGGGAGGGGGAAGGGGCCTTAATGAGGGGTGAATGGGGAGGAGAGAGAGTGAATTTCGAAATTGGGGTGGGGAGGAGAGAGAGAGAGGGGGTACAACCCACTTAGAGAGAGTGATAGTAAGAGAGAGAGAGAGAGAGGGAGATATTGAGAGGGAGATGGCAAATGCTTTTCAATATTCATCAAAAGTTGTTACAAATGAGAGAGAGGTGGGGTATTTATAGACTCCATAATTTTCCTAAGACCAAACTGACCCTGACAAACTAACTAAAGACCACACAGTCCAAGGGAGGGGCGCCCCTGGGCCTAGCCCAATGGATTGGGCCCATTAACCTATCTAACCAACATAATGACTCAATACTTAGGAAAATGACTCAACTACCTAGGTACATGACTCAAAATAAAGGGAAAATTACATGATAATGACTCAAAGAAAATGTGAAGATTACATGACTAGTCTCAAAAATACATGACAAATATAATGGTGCTTGCCGTCGAACAATCCGAGTCTGGAAAAAGAGTGGAGGGGCAAGGGATGCCCTCATCAAATCGAGCCTGTACTTCTGATTGGCGAATTTTTAAAGTTGCTGTTGTACAGTTCCTGAAATCTCAGGTCAGCAAAGAACTTTCCTGTGGATTGCCTTTGACCGTGAGGTAGACGTCCGAATCTGGGGTTGTGTTCTTCAGAAAAGTTGCGGGAAATCAAGTTACGAAAGCAGGACTATTTTTGGATCTGGATTTGGAGATGGTGGTGATTTGTTCTGAGTTTGGAAGTGGAGGGTGGTCGGATCTGGGATCTGACTGACAACACTGTAGCTGAGGAAGAACACGAATTTCTAAAAATAGATAGAAGGCTGATACAAAATTAAGAAAATTTGTGGATGTAGGGGGTAATGGATAGAACTCCCAGTAAAATTGGGAGGGTTTGGACAAATCCAAAAGATGGCCGGAGGTGGGAATCACAGGGCTGCTGTCACTGTAGATAGAGACAAAACAGAACTAGGAATGAAAGATGCACGAAAATGGGAAAATACTAAACGATGGAATTTGGGCGTGAACATTTAGGTGAAGCTTGGGATACAAGGGAAGAACACACCATAAAAATTACAGCTTGAGATCTTCACATGGTGGAGAGTAGATATTCGGACAAGAAGCCTCTATCCAGGATGGACAGAACACCAAAGGCGGCTCCGCGGCGGCGTGATGGCGGCACGAACGGCGGCGGCGGCGGCACCGATGATCACCGGAGGTGGGGGGAAGGAGATATCACTCTAGAATAGGGGTTGGGGATGAAAAAACCTGGGGGAGAGAGAGGAGAGGTCAAAATTCTCCAAGAGAGGGGTTCTTGCACAATGATTTTTTCACTTTCATTAATTCAATCAATTGGAAAATACAAGCTATATATAATAAATGTAAAAAGACACTAAATGCCCATAGATCTGGGGTTTTGAAGGGCATATCAGGGAGTTCCTAAATATTTCTCCCATGTAGTCAAAACACTTAATATCTATTTTAATCTAACTTAGACCAATTCTATTCAAACCTACCTAATTTTCACCAACCAAGCCTAATAAGGCCAAAGGAAGAGGGCGCCCCCTTCATGGGCCTCCCTTGGGACAAGTATGGTTAAATGCCATGTAACAAGCCCACTAACCATGCTAGACTCTTCCACCCTTGGTGGCCCATGAGAGGGAGAAGCCTATTTGGGCCTAAGTGGCTATTAAGGTCCATAATGATGGCCTTAAGACCCAATATGTAATAAGCTCCTAATGGACTCTACTAATGGCAACCTAGCCATGGACTATACATTACAAATGGCCCAATGACTTGTTATAAGCCTTACAAGGAGCCCAAATGAAAGAAATTACACAATTACAATCTCATACAAGCCAATACACACAATACAACCCATAAGCTCTTGATGTCCTCATCAATTCTCCCCGGGTGGGAGGAACTCGACCCCGTCGAGTAGGGGTAGGGATTCTCGAATACTCCGGCGGATCCGTCACCGTTCCAAGTAACACCGGTACGCTCCACTCCAAATGATCGTCACCTGCTCATTCCATATATACTCGATATGCGCGACTGCTATGGGCTAAAGGTGGACACTCCGAGTGGGGCACTCTCAAAAGGGAAGGAAGCAGCTCGAAGACTCACTAGGAATCACCGCTGAGTCCCTATAAGTGACTGATCCAGGTATGAATGTGGAACCGATCCCATACTCATCAAGTGAGTCCACTCGCCTCTTACTCATAAGAGAATGACAACGAGCTTACACAAGACGCATGCAGACAAACAAACGACACACAAACCATGCAAACAAACCACACAAAACAAACCACACAAGGAAAACACACCGACTCATATATGACCCTAGACTAAGATGCTGACACAAGCCCACTAGGTGGCGGCATCCTGGGCGGCGAGTGAGCCATCCAACTCTCCCCCCAAGGCATAGTACTCATCGGCTAGTGCGTCATCGGCCTCATAATTGACACACTCAAGCTCGGGAGGTGCGGGCTCTCCAACACCTAAGGCTAGGGTGGCGCGAGCGGGACACTCGCTGGCAAAGTGGCCAAATCCATGACAGTGGAAACACTGCACTCTCGACCGACTACTCTCTCCTATAAAAGGGGCCTTACCCTTATCATCCCGTCGGGTAGGGGGTGTTGGCAGCAATGGGGGAGGTGTAGGTGCCTTGGACAATAGTGGAGGGGGGGCCGGTGCCAGAGAACGGGCTATAGGAGCCGGGGGACGGGCAACAGGTGCCGGTGGTTGGGGTGGAAATAGGTCCCGGGGTGGAGGAGGGCGAGGTCGAGGAGCAAAGTGCTCCTGACAGGTGGGCTCCTGAGGTCGAGCCATGGGAGGCCTAGGATGTGGGCCTATAGAGTGACGGGGCTCGGTGCTACGGAGAGGGGTGGGGCCCAACCGATGACTAGAGTCAAACTCTCCCTCGAATTGCTCTAACTCGAGAGTAACCTGGTATGCCTCTTCCAACGTCTTGGCATTGCGGCGGAAAAGCTCATACTGATAGTGTGGCCACAAACTACGTCGAAAGCGGGAAACGGGCATGGTACTCTCCTCCGTGACACCACATCGTAGAAAGTACTCATCAAATTCAGCGATGTATTCGGAGATTGACTGGTCTCCTTGGCTAAGACTTTGCCATCTATCGATGAGTCGCTAGCGGTATGTGGGAGGAAGGTACTTTTGCCGAAGTTTATTCTTCACCTCGGCCCATGTGTCAATCGGGGGTTCTAGCCACTGAAGTAGCAGGCTCTCCACATTCTTCTAATAGGTTTGCGCCTGCCCCATGAGCTTCATGGTGGCAAATCGGACCCTTCGGCGCTCCGACATATCATACCACTCAAAATAACGGTCCATGCCGAACTCCCAATCTAGGTAGACTTTCGGATCCAAAGACCCGTAAAAAGAGGGAGGGTCCGCTCGCACGGTCTTAAGGACCCTATCATCATCCTCATCTCGTTGTGGCTGAAAACAACGACGTCGTTGACCATATCCCTCATAGGCATTGTCGGACCCATAGTCCTCGAGACCAAGGTCATGGTGCGGTAGTTCAGGAACCCGAGGAGGGGCGGGTGGAGGAGCCTGTGGTGGCTGGTTTTGGGCCGCGGGAGCGGGTTAGACTTGGGCCATGGGAGCGGGTTGGACTTGGGCCACCGCGGGAGGAGGTGCGGGTGGGCCTTGGCCTACCCCAGGAGGGTCCCCGTGTGACATCCTATCTAACTACCCAACGAGGTCTTGGACCGACCTATCGGAGGTCTCCATGCGTCCCTCCATGGCTCTAAGGCGACCATCCATATTATCGGAGAAAGTCCGAAAGTTAGCATCGGATTGGTCCAACCTAGTCATAATGGCCATCATCGCCTCGTGTAGGGAGTGGAAGTCTCCCGAGGCGCCATCTCGTGGGTTAGCCATAGGGGAAGGGCGATGGTATTGGGTACCTCGCCGAGTGGGCGTGCAACGACACGGACTAGGAAACACCGACTAATGCAAATGCACACTAATATGATGCACCTAGACGTAACCAAAACCCGACACGTGGCGGAGTTACTCGATCCGATGATCACTCGTGCAAGTGTGCGGCCTTCCCGATAGGCGTAGCCTAACGTTCGGATAACACCTTTTGATATACCGAGTAAAGGGATGTAAATGCATAAAGACACTTTTTTTGACACCCTAGACTCAACTTGCTCTGATACCAAATTGATGCGGGACGGGACCACGGACACGACAAGCTCGTGACTGCCCCTTAACGAGGGAAGCGTTGGATGTGCGCGGTTGAGAAACCGGTAATGAGCTAGGGTGATCGGCTCTCTTTTGTGCCCGGATCGGGTCACGGGACGGTCTCGCACTCTCTCGCAGTAGCGGTAATGAATAGATAAAGCGAGCTAGATATCCCTACACATGCTCTCTAGCAGCGGCATAAACAAATATATATGAAGTAAGCAAAATGCCGAGAAGGGAGCGAAAACGATACCTCCACGCGCTCGGTGTGGGGACGACGGACCCGGCCGAAACTCGTACTCCCGGGACAATTAATACACCATATTACAGCAAATGAATTACTGCCCACTCCACGCAGGGAGGTAAAGGGCTACACAAACGGGACCGGGAGGACCGAATTCGAGTTGACGGGCGGCTTCTCGCGTCTCTTCGGCAGCACCCGAACTTGTGACTGTGGGGCCCACGTGCTGTCCGGAGGGGCCGTATGGGACCCGGTGGCACCGCTGCAGTGGGGACACTTAGGGAAGCGCTCCCCGGGCTGGCGGCACGCTGGTTCGCCGGCCGGAGGCCGGGCGGCTCCGTTCGGCACCGGTCGGAATGACCGGCCACGGATCTGCCGGTTCTGTTTTCTGGCGCGCGCTCCGGCGAGAACGGACGCTGCGATCATCCCCGACGTCGGAATGCGATGAAACTGGCGCCGTTGGAAAGATGCTTCGATGGGATTCAACCCAAGGTGATTATAGAAAAATAATCAAGCCTACACTTCTGATTGGCGAATTTTGAAGGTTGCTGTTGTACAGTTCCTGAAATCTCAGGTCAGCAGAGAACTTTCCTATGGATTACCTTTGACCGCGAGGTAGACGTCCGAATCTGGGGTTGTGTTCTTCAGAAAAGTTGCGAGAAATCAAGTTACGAAAGTAGGACTATTTTTGGATCTGGATTTGGAGGTGGTGGTGATTTGTTCTGAGTTTGGAAGTGGAGGGTGGTCAGATCTGGGATCTGACTGACAACACTGTAGCTAAGGAAGAACACAAATTTCTAAAAATAGATAGAAGGCTGATACAAAATTAAGAAACTTTGTGGATGTAGGGGGTGATGGACAGAACTCCCAGTAAAATTGGGAGGGTTTGGACAAATCCAAAAGATGGCCGGAGGTGGGAATCACAGGGCTGCTGTCACTGTAGATAGAGACAAAACAGAACTAGGAATGAAAGATACACGAGAATGGGAAAATACTAAACGATGGAATTTGGGCGTGAACATTTAGGTGGAGCTTGGGATACAAGGAAAGAACACACCATAAAAATTACAGCTTGAGATCTTCACGTGGTGGAGAGCAGATATTCGGACAAGAAGCCTCTATCCAGGATGGACAGAACACCAAAGGCGACTCCGCGGCGGCGTGATGGCGGCACGAACGGCGGCGGCGGCGGCACCGATGATCACCGGAGGTGGGGGGAAGGAGATATCACTCTAGAATGGGGGTTGGGGATGAAGAAGCCAGGGGGAGAGAGAGGAGAGGTCGAAATTCTCCAAGAGAGGGGTTCTTGCACAATGATTTTTTCACTTTCATTAATTCAATCAATTGGAAAATACAAGCTATATATAATAAATGTAAAAAGACACTAAATGCCCATAGATCTGGGTTTTTGAAGGGCATATCAGGGAGTTCTTAAATATTTCTCCCATGTGGTCAAAACACTTAATATCTATTTTAATCTAACTTAGACCAATTCTATTCAAACCTACCTAATTTTCACCAACCAAGCCTAATAAGGCCAAAGGAAGAGGGCGCCCCCTTCATGGGCCTCCCTTGGGCCAAGTATGGTTAAAGGCCATGTAACAAGCCCACTAACCATGCTAGACTCTTCCACCCTTGGTGGCCCATGAGAGGGAGAAGCCTATTTGGGCCTAAGTGGCTATTAAGGTCCATAATGATGGCCTTAAGACCCAATATGGAATAAGCTCCTAATGGACTCTACTAATGGAAACCTAGCCATGGACTATACATTACAAATGGCCCAATGACTTGTTATAAGCCTTACAAGGATCCCAAATGAAAGAAATTACACAATTACAATCTCATACAAGCCAATACACACAATACAACCCATAAGCTCTTGATGTCCTCATCACACGGAGGTTCATTGTTTGAAAGCACATGTTTTATTAAGTCCAAATCACAAGGGCAACTGATTAGTTAAACCCTGGTGAAAATTGGGCAGCATCTCCCCATCCCTGAAGAATTACAGGGGAGAAGCCAGGTCATACTCACGTGCGGAGTAAGCCCCTAACAAGCCGGATAGAACAGCGGCGGCCAGCGGATCCCAATCGGATAGGAAACCCCTAGGACTAGCCTGCGAGGGGAACCATTCTCCCGTGGGTTAAAGCTCAATCGGATGGGATGACCAATAGGGAGGAAACCCCGAGGGCGAAGCCTACGAGGGGTACACAGCCCGTGGTCGAAGCACGATCAAAAGGGACGACCAATAGGGAAGGAAGCCCCGAGGACTAGCCTACGAGGGGCACACGACCCATGGCCACCACTAGTTCCCTTAGGGATAGTGGATTTAATGTTGGGCTGAAGCCCTGTTTATATTCACCGAACGGCTCATAAGGATACATACCACGAAGGGGTATGACCCTGTGATCCACTGGTGATTCATGGGGAATGTCCCCTATCCCCGGTCGGTGAATTCTTCGAGAAACACTCACATACAATGCATGTACATAACACACTCGGCCAAGAGTCTGACCATCGTTAATTGCATCTAATAAGGAAGGGTAGATGACTAGCATGTTAGCAGAGGGGTGAGCGGGTCAGTATGCAAACGGAGATCATAAGGGGCAAATCCTCGAATAGCCAGTAGGTGGCATAAGGAAAAATGATCATGCCAAAGGACCCTGCGCCCAAGTTATAGGGACGGCCATGTTCTCTCTAGTTCATAGTTATGAACAGATGAACCATGGGGGGGCAGTCCCAGGGGTAGCCAGAGATGGACACATGCACACGTCTCTGGTAATAGAACCTACGATAAACACGGAGGAAGCTCGATACGGACATTCCTTCAAAGAGGACCCCGGGGAGAGGGGAATATTGCATTAATGTTGCCCTGAGAAGGACCAGGGCGTGTGCATCGGAGAAACCAAGGGAAGAAACCTCGATCGAATAGATGGAAATGAATCTCCAAATATGTAGATAGGTGTTTGTAATTTTATTCAAATATAAAAAGGGCGAATACCCAGATGGATCATTACAAATGCTTCGCATCCCATAGCCAGCATTCAAGCCAGAAACAAGAGGGGCAGACGAGAGTTAGAAGAAGCAGAACATCACAGGCTCATATCATCGCCCATGATGCCAAAGTATCGCGCCCACGCAGAGGCTTTCTAAGAAAAGGGAAGGAGAAAGAGATGATGAAGGGGAGAGGGCTCATATCATCGCCCTTTCCGCTTCATTTACATTACATCAGGAAAGAAAATCAAAGGGGGGTCATCTGGAAGAAACCCACAGAACCCACCTGAACTTCGCCACCAAAATAGAGTATCGGATTGGCGACTCTTCTCCGGCTCCGGAGCAATTCAAGCAAGCAGACAGGGGAGGACGGCGGCAGGTTCACTCTCCGTGGAAGCCCTACTTCTCCCCCAAGACTCCCTTCTCTCTCGGATGAATGGGTTCTCTCGATCCTTCTCTCGTATTGGCTCTCTCTATTTCTCTTTTTTTCTTCGTTCTCCCCTCTCCTCGAACTTGGTCGAACCCTTTAACTTATATAGATGGGGCTATTATGGCGTGGAGAATGCGCGCCGTAGAAGGCCTCCTTTGTTCATTTTGGCACGCCGGGAAGAGGGCCATTTGATATTTTGGAGCGCCGGGGAGGAGGGCGCCGGAAAGGAGGGCACGCCGGGAAGGTAGCGCGCCGTATTGATCTCCTTCGTCGTGTTTGTTTGACACAGGTCAGGCGGTGGGCCTTAGACTGGCTCCAGGAGTTGACTCGGTCCTTCATCTCATCGCGGCTTCGCGAAATTGCAATGAGAAGTATTGGTAAAGCCTTTAGGCCACTAAATGACCGATTCCAGAACCTTTTGTGCCTTTGGTTCAGACACTCGGGCTTTCCGTTGACATGGCCTTCGGCATTGTAATTTGTGCTGCCAGTCCGGCTCCACTTGTATTTGTAGCTTTTTGATTGCTTCTTCGGGGATGATCCCAATTACTCTTTCGAGCTCTTAGGTCTTGCTTTAGCGGTTGTCCGTTGGAGCCGAACATCTTGTCTTTTCTTCTTCTTTTTGGTCTCATCTTTTGTTCGGCTTCCGCCATTCTTTCTTTCTTTCTTTTCTTCTCTGTCGGCACAGGAGCACCCGATCAGAACTTAAGACCTGCAGAAGCTGAAGTCAGGAAATATTAGGAATATTTTCAGTGTCAACAAATGCCCCCCACCCGCAGGTCTCGCGACAGAGGGACGAAAGAGCGAGACGTGCGGGTGTAGCCCATGGCCCTTTTGAAAATACTGCATGTTTTTTTTATTCCATTTCTATTTATCATCATTCATTTATTTCTTATTTCATCATTCATGTTTATTATCTCCTTTTTTATATATAACCTCATCCAAGCACGCAGGCACTCATCGACTGCAAGCATAGAGTAGATATATGTAGCATAGTTCCTCTATAACAGGGATAGGATAAGGGCAGCGCCCACGATTCATGGACAGAGTGCGGCTCACAAAGCATAACTAAGGGAGATGTGCATACGTAAAGGGGACGCCGCGTAGAACATATGCATAGCATGAATCACAATTTGCACCCAGGACTATTCCTCCATAGTGAAAGTGCAATTATATGGGTAGTGAACCCTAGACATAGGGACGTGCAGACGTTCTGAATAACACTGGAGGATTACTTTATCGCCTGCACACACATTCGGGGCTCTCGACTTTTGATAGCTTCGCACAACCCCCTTGTTCATTTCTTGATTTTGGGCTTCACCGTTCGGCGCGAGTTTCCTCATGTGTCTCAATGGGGATTCCCGGCTACTAGGATTCGTCCTTTATTATGATACTATTGTGGATTTTACTGTTTGACGCGAGTCTCCTCATATATCTCAATGGGGATTCCCGACTACTAGGATTCATCCTATATTATGATTTTATGATGGATTTCACCGTTTGACGCGAGTTTCCTCATGTGTCTCAATGGGGATTCCCGGCTACTTGGATTCATCCTTACTTTAATTGTAGGGTTTGCTGCACCATTTTCGCGCAAGTCTCCTCATTTGTTTCAGTGGGGATTCCTGGCTACTTGGATTCACATTCCACTTATCACAATCATCATTTTTTTCCTTTCTTTTTTTTTCTTTTTTAAAGGGGGGTAGGCAGCTTTTTCCTCACGACCACCCTTTACGCGAGTGTAGAGATTTAAGCGTCCATGAAGTGTTAAGAAGAATTTATGACGTCCCTATGACTAAAGACCATTGCTCACATTATGTGCGAAGTGTAGGAGTTTTGTCTAGGGTGTATTCTATGAGTTGTGCTAGCAACATAGCTACGACTCTTCCCCTAGTCATATGCACTCACCGAGAATTAGTTTTTCGTTCCTTAGTGTATGCCGTGACGCACACATATCCTAAATCAGGGCAACGTTATTTAGCAAGGAAGTATGCGGCCTTAGAACTTTGAAGGAAGCGTGTTAATACTATACTTCAGGCAGACATGCACGTGAGGCAAACAAGCACACAAATCATGTCATGATTATCATTTCTTCTTCTTCTTCTTCTTTTCTTGTTTTTTTTCTCTTTTTTTTTCTTCTATTTTTTTGTTTTCTCCTTTCTAAAGGGCTTAATGGGCATGCCTGCAATGATTCTGGCGTCGGGAGCCCGATGCCATGGCATTAGAGAGAAGGTGTCATATGTTACGGTGAATCCCTGGAGGGATCAAGGGTTGGTATGAAACCAGAGGGGGGTCTTTTCGTTCATTGGTTCGGATAGTAATTCCAGGCCAATGGTAAGAGGTTTGTCGGCTTAAACCGAAGGTCATGACGCCGAATGACTTGGCTTAGGCGTAAGGCCATGACGCCAAGAAAGAGAATTTGCCGGCTTAGGCAAGGAGCCTTGATGCCGGACCACTTGGGCTAGACGGAAGGTCATGATGCCAAGGAAGACATATTTACGGCTTAAGCATAAAGCCATGACGCCAGACAACTTGGCCTAGACGGTGTGTCATGTTGCCAAGGCAGAAATATTCACCGGCTTAGGCGGAAAGCCATGATGCCAGATAAGGATATTTAATGGCTTTAGACATAAAGTCATGACGCCGCATAGCTTGGCTTAGGCAGAAGGCCATGACGCCAAGATAGAATATTTACCGGCTTAGGCAAATGGAGCCATGACGCCAGACAGGGATATTTAACAGCTTAGACAGAAAGTCATGACGCCGTACAGCTTGGCTTAGCTGGAAGGCCATGACGCCAAGGTAGAATATCCACCGGCTTAGGCGGGAAGCCATGACGCCGGACAAGGATATTTAACGGCTTAGACATAAAGTCATGACGCCGTACAACTTGGCTTAGGCAGAAGGCCATGACGCCAAGGCAGAATTTTTTATCGGCTTAGGTGGAAAGCCATGACGCCAAGGCAAAATATTTACCGGCTTAGGCGGAAAGCCATGACGCCCGACAGGGATATTTAACGGCTTAGACGAAAAGTCATGATGCCGTACAACTTGGCTTAGGCGGAAGGCCATGACGCCAAGGCAGAATGTTTACCGGCTTAGGCGGAAAGCCATGACACCGGACGAGAATATTTAACGGCTTAGACATAAAGTCATGACGCCGTACAACTTGGCTTAGGCGGAAGGCCATGATGCCAAGATAGAATGTTTACCAGCTTAGGCGAAAAGCCATGACGCCGGACGAGAATATTTAACGGCTTAGACATAAAGTCGTGACGCCGTATAACTTGGCTTAGGCGGAAGGCCATGACGCCAAGGCAGAATATTTACCAGCTTAGGTGAAAAGCCATGACGCCGGATGAGAATATTTAACGGCTTAGACATAACGTCGTGACACCGTATAACTTGGATTAGGCGGAAGGCCATGATGCCAAGACAGAATGTTTACCAGCTTAGGCGAAAAGCCATGACGCCGGACGAGAATATTTAACGGCTTAGACATAAAGTCGTGACGCCGTATAACTTGGCTTAGGCGGATGGCCATGACGCCAAGGCAGAATATTTACCGACTTAGGTGAAAAGCCATGACGCCGGAATAGGATATCTAACGGCTTAGACATAAAGTCATGACGCCGTACAGCTTGGCTTAGGTGGAAGGCCATGACGCCAAGGCAGAATGTTTACCGGCTTAGGCGAAAAGCCATTACGCCTGACAACTTGGCTTAGGCGGAAGGCCATGACGCCAAGGCATAATATTTAACGGCTTAGACATAAAGTCATGACGCCGTACAACTTCGCTTAGGCGGAAGGCCATGACGCCAAGGCAGAATATTTACCGGCTTAGGCAAAAAGCCATGACGCCGGACAAGGATATTTAACGGCTTAGACATAATGTCATAACGCCGTCGATAGAAGGAGTCTTTTTGTTCTTCAACTAGATGGAAGGGTAGAGTCACAAGTAGAAAGTATATTTTTGTTCCCTGGCTAGGCAGAAGGCCCGAGCCAAAGGTGAAAGGGTCTTTTTGTTGATTGGCTGGACGAAAGGTCCACGCCAGAGGTAGAGGGGTCTTTTTGTTGTATGGTCAGACGGAAGGTCCGAGCCAAAGATGAAAGGGTCTTTTTGTTGACTGACTGGACGAAAGGTCCAAGACAGAGGTAGAAAGGTCTTTTTATTGTCTGGCTGGACAAAAGGATCCAAGCCAAAAGTGAAAGTGTCTTTTTATTGACTGGCTAGACGAAAGGTCTGAGCTAGAGGTAGAATATGAACGTTAACCTGACGGGATGTCAGACTTAACAAACCTTACCTAGGCGGTATGTCTAGAAAAGGGCAGAAATAAAGCATTGTTGTCGTCTCGACGTCATGTCGAACACGACCAACCTGGAAGAGACGAAGGGTCCGGGCCAGGGGTAAAAGGTTCTTTTTGTTGTATGGTCGGACGGAAGGTCCAGACCAAAGGTGAAATATGGATGTTGACCCAACAGATTGTTGGAGCCAACAAATCTTTCTTAGCCGGTATGTCCAAGGCAAGGGCAGACATAGAACACTGTTGTTGTCTCGACGACATGTCGAACACGACCAACCTGGAAGAGACAAAGGGTCTGGGCCAGGGCAGAATATGGTTGTTGACTAGATAGATTGCCAAAGTCAGCCAACTTGGAAAAGGCATGAGGCCTGAACCAAAGGCAGAATATAACATAGGTGTTGGCTTGACGTCCTGTCGAAGCCAACAAACTTGGCAGAGGCGTGAGGCCTGGGCCAAGAGCATCATGTAGGATAGGCGTTGACTTGACGGCATGCCGAAGCCAACAGACTTGGCAGAGGCCTGAGGCCTAAGCCAGGGGTAGAGTATAGGCTATGAATGTTGACCCAACGGGATGTCAGAGCCAACAAACCTTGCTTAGACGACATGTCCAAGACAAGGGCAGACATAAAACAATGTTGTCATCTCGATGTTTATGTTGAAAATGACCAACCTGCATGAGACAAAGTGTCTAGGCCAGGGCAGAATATGGTCGTTGACTTGACAGACTTGCCAAAGTCAACCAACTTGGAAAATGCGTGAGGCCTAGGCCAAGGAAAGAATGTAGGATATGGATGTTGACCCGACGTCATGTCGAAGCCAACGAACTTGGCAGAGGCGTGAGGCCTAAGCCAAGGGCAGAATATGGAACAGGTGTTGACTCGACGTCCTGTCGAACTCAACGAACTTGGCAGAGGCGTGAGGCCTAAGCCAAGGGTATAATATGGGATAAGTGTTGACTCGACGTCATGTCGAAGTCAACGAACTTGGCTAAGGTGTGAGGCCTAAGCCAAGGGTATAATGTAGGATAGGTGTTGACCTGACGTCATGTCGAAGCCAACGAACTTGGCAAAGGCGTGAGGCCTAAGCCAAGGGTATGATATAGAGTATAAATGTTGACTCAACGTCCTGTCGAGGCTAACGAACTTGGCAGAGGCGTAAGGCCTAAGCCAAGGGAAGAATATAGGATATGTGTTGACTCGACGTCCTTTTGGAGCCAACAAACTTGACAGAGACAAGAGGTCTAAGCCAAGGGCATAATGTAGGATAGGTGTTGACTTGACGGAATGTCGAAGTCAATGGGCCCTACCCCGATAGAAGGTTTGGGGTGAGGGCAGACTAAATTGTAGACGTATGAGAGGCCTAGACCCAGGGCTAAATATTGATGTCAACTCGACGAGGTGTCAGAGTCAACCAACCTTGCTCAGACGATAGGTCTGAAACAAAGGTAGAATATGTAGGTGAAGATGCCAACCCGACATCATGTCGAAATTGACCAACTTGGCGAAGACGTGAGGTCTAAACCAAGGTAGAGTATGGACATTGACCCGAGGAGATGTCGAGATCAACAAACCTTGCTCAGACAGAAGGTCCAAGACAAAGCGAAGAGGTCTTTTATTGGTTTATTAGTTTGGATTGACTGAGTTTATTGAATTTGTTGGGTTTATTGAGTTTACTGGGCTTATTGGTTTCATTGAGTTTGTTAAATTCATCGGATCAATTAATTAAGTTTGCTGGGGCTTATTTGATCTTTTGAGTTTATTGATTTGATGAGTCAATTAACTTGTTGGGTTTATTAGATCTATTGGATTTTATCGATTCCATTGAGTTTATTGATTTGTTTGGTTTTATTGAGCTTATTGAGTCTATTGAGTCTATTGGTTGAGTTCATTGGGTTTATCAGGTTTGTTGAGCTTATTGATTTATTGAGTTGATTGATTTTGCTTAGCTTATTGGATTTATTGAATTGTGTTGGGTTTATTTAAATTTATTTTAAATCATCATTTTTTTTCTTTTTATTCATCTTCATCATCCATCATTTTTCTTACTCATTTCTATCTTCTTTTCATTTCCTTTTTTGTTATTATTATTTTGTTATTATTTGTCGTTGTTGTTTTTTTTTTGGGCTCCCCGACGTAGTCTCGTCTGTGATGCGGGATATTTTGTCCGGTGGGACTATTGAGGAATTTGACTATTTATTCTATTGGTGGGGCTAGGGATTGATGTCCAAGAGCCAGGCGGGCCTAGCGAGGGCGGAGTGCCACTAGGCCAAGGAAAGGGTAGCTCGGCCAGGGCGGAGTGCCACCAGACCGAGGAAAGGGTAGCTCGGTCAGGGCGGAGTGCCACTGGACCAAGGTGGGGGTAGCTCGGTTAGGGCGGAGCGCCACTAGGCCAAGGAAAGGGTGGCTTGGTCAGGGCGGAGTGCCACTGGACCAAGGAAAGGGTAGCTCGGTCAGGGCGGAGTGCCACTGGACCATGGTGAGGGTAGCTCGGTTAGGGCGGAGCGCCACTGAACCAAGGTGAGGGTAGCTCGGTTAGGGCGGAATGCCACCAGACCAAGGAAAGGGTGACTCGATCAGGGCGGAGTGCCACTGGACCAAGGTGAGGGTAGCTCGGTTAGGGCGGAATGCCACCAGACCAAGGAAAGGGTGGCACGATCAGGGCGGAGTGCCACTGGACCAAGGTGAGGGTAGCTCAGTTAGGGCGGAGCGCCACCGAACCAAGGTGAGGGTAGCTCGGTTAGGGCGGAATGCCACTAGACCAAGGAAAGGGTGGCTCGGTCAGGGCGGAGTGCCACTAGACCAAGGTAAAGGTAGCTCGGTCAGGGTGGAGTGCCACTAGACCAAGGAAATGGTTTTATGAATCCTACCCAGTAGGACAAAGGATAATTTTGGGGCTCGACGAGGGCGGAGTGCCTCAGTCCAAGGAAGAGGGCTTTATGAATCCTACCCAGTGGGACGAAGCTTATTTTCGAGCTTGGCGAGGGCGGAGCACCTCAGGCCAAGGAAAAGACTTTGTGGGCCCAGCCCGATAGGACGGAAGGTAATTTTCAAGTTTGGCTAGGGCAGAGCGCGTCCGACCAAGAGAAAGCTTTTGTGGGCTCGGCCCGATGGGGCTGATGGGCAAATTTTGAACTCGACAAGGGCAGAGTGCCTTATGCCAAGGAAATAGGAGATTTTATTGGGCCGACATTGGACAAGGAATCCAAACCGGCATTGATAGGAGAGTCCCATGGGACAGATTTGGCATTGTTGTGGCTGAATGCTGAAAGGCCATGAGAGTGCATTGGCTGGGAGCATAGGTCTTAGATCAAGTGTAGAGGGTTAGTCTTGGTGAGACGAGTGGGGAGTATCTCCGTAGGATAGGAGGGCGGTAAGGCATCATGAATTCTGGTGGGACCAGGGGTGCTGAGATAGGCTGTTAAAAGCTGAAAGTCATTTATTTGCTGGCTTGGTAAGGAGTCGAGGGTGTAGCTGACTCAGTAAGGATTGTTCTTTTCATTCCCCGACAGGGTTTGGACCCGTATTTGAAACGGGAGGCCTAGTGGCCAATGAAGGTTCTTTAGCGTCGGTGGGACTGTTGATTAACATGATCCCCCTGGGAGTATTTAGTGACAGCTATACATTAGATCAATAGCTATCTTCTTTTGCCATTGATTTCTTCAGGAGATGCTCCAAATAGCGTCGATTCAGACCTTCGGCGCTTACGCCAAGTGTCCTCCTTTTGACGCTCATCCTTAGAAGCTGCAGTTGCAGGGTCCTCCCACCTCCACAGATGATGTAACCATTTCATTATTCCTTGGGCATTCACCATGCAATGCTACTAAGGAGTCTTCTGCCTGTGGGGAGAATGAGGAGGCCTTGCTGACCATATAAGTTCCTTCCCCCCCTTTTTGCGTTCATGCTTCCCTTTTTTTTTAACGAATAGCTCAGATGATGCTGATAGTGCAGTGCAGTGTAAAGTCACTACCCTTCATCCATTTTATTATTATTTTTTCACAGACCAAGATGGGTGCATAGGAGAGCGCTCACCCCCTCAGAGAGGGGATAAGTGGTTCGCTCCACCACGCCAACCCCACAATGGTAGTTTCTTATTTGGCACGGACCAAGACATGGGGGGGGAGTGATATCTCCCTTGACAGATGCAGCCATCCAGGCCTCCTTCAAAAGAATTTTTTTTCTCTTCTTTTTTTTGTGCCTGCCCCCAGAACAGGACCTTTCCTTTCTTTTTTTTTCTCTCTTTTTTTTTGCTTCATTTGCCATTCTTCTTTTGTTGGCAAGCATCCGCGTTCAAGCTATGCGGGCCTGCTAGACATCGGCTTCAGCCAGATTTGCGAGGAGCAGTTGAGGCGGTAACGCCACGCGGGCCTGCTCTTTTAAGGACAGGTATTTGATGAGGGCACGGTGGGTCCACCTTATACTCACCCATTTGTAGTTCGCCTTTCTTGATTAGGCCTTCAATAATGTCCTTGAACACATAGCAATCCTCAATGGGATGCCCCAATATTTGGTGATAAGGACAGAATCGGGGATCGTCTTTTCTTTCGGCATCGCCTGGCTTCTTTGGCTCCGGAAGCACTATTTTGCCGTATTCACGGGCCCACTCAAAAAGTGCCATAGTCTTGTCCTTTGAAAAGGAATACAGTTTCATCGTTTTGCCCCTTAATGAGGGCCCTTGTTTTGCGGGATCGACGAAAGATGCCTCTTTCATTTTCTTCTTCTGTTGCTCGAAGGCTTCAAAATTTGAGGCGCAAACTTCTTCTTGTGCCGGAGGTTTGTTGATTGGTTTATCCTTCTGGCTCGAGGCCGTAGAGGACGAGCAAAGCCTTGCCAGAACTGCTTCAGCATTGGCTGCAATGTCGCCCAGTTGTTCAAAGGTCGTGACTTCAATGTCAATGACCCATCGTAGAATTTCTATTCTCAAACTTTCTTTGCAGATTTGAACAGAGTCATCATAGCTCGGTGGATGTCTGCATCTTTCACGGAGATTCCTCCACCTTCTTATGTAATCCGTTACAGACTCATTATCTTTTTGTTTGGCTACTTGTAATTCGGCCTCAGTGACTTCCTCTTCGTCCGCCTTCATGTTCATTGTTTGTTTTGCCTTCAGCTCGTCTGACTGCATGCGCGGTCTCATTGGCACCATCTTCGGAGATGCTTTAGTTGCCCCCTGACGTGCCCGGGAGACTGTGTGCTTGAGTGGTTGAGGGAGGATACCCCCTCATGTCGCCTCATGTAGATGTCCTGCCAGTTGCGGCATAGGTGGACTTAGATTCATTTCATTCAGCTGCCTTTGCAGCATTTCAATTTCATCCTGCTTCTGATGCAGCAGTGCCATCATAGCGGGGCCTTGCCAAGAGGGGCCGAAAGTGCTATCTTGCGCCTCCGGTTTGACTAGGGTGAGTGGCATCCCGTCATTGTTGCTGGACGTGCCCGATTTCTTCGAGATGAACTCCGTGGGTTTTATACCTTCGAATGGAGGAGGAACGTGGTATTGCCCCCCCTTGTTGGCTGACGGGTGTCTTGATATCCTCCCGGGTCTAGCAGCATGACAGGAGGCAGAAGCTTTAGCCTGATTTGCTCCTTTTGGCATAAAGCAAATTTCTTCATCTTCTTCATTAGCAGCTTGAGCCACACTGGATGATGCTGATAGCATGTTGCAAGAGAGAGCAGCATGTTTTATTTTAGCCATTGTATTCTTCTCTTTCTTCCCCGTTATGGCTGTCATCTGCCCCCGCAGAGGGTCGTTCGGTGCATTGAACACCCTTGCCTTTTCTTTAATTCTTTTTGTTAGCCCGTGAGACCTATTGTGTCCTTGAGGGGCATGCTTCTTGACCCGCATAGGCTGGCTCTTGAGCTGCTCATGCTTATCAAGCCCACTTATAATAGCTTGTAGCCGTTCCACGGCTGAGTTGATTTCTTCATGCGCCTGCACCGGGGCTTGTTTCTTTGTGTTATCCACTGGCCTTCTGATAGCCACAGGAGGGGCTATTTGATGCCAAGCCGGGGCTATATGGGGCGGAGCGGGCCGGCCCATGGCTCCACTAACATGGACTCTTGGAGTCGAAAGGGATGTTGATATTGTTTTTTTCTTTATTGACGATGCTTGCCAATTTCTTTGCTTTTCTTTAGGCGCTAGGGCACAGTCTTCATTGGTGTGTTGGCTGCAAGCCTCTTTCACTTCTTCAGGCAGTTGCTGACATATAGATATTACATTAATTGATGCCCCCGGAGTAGGCACTTCATGAGGGCGCAGAGGATCGACTCTATCATCCTCCATTTGAAGCTCCCCTCTTTTTATTAAGCCTTGGGCGATGTCTTTGAATATTTGGCAATCCTCAATAGGATGCCCCAAGATTTGATGGTAGGGGCAGAAATGAGGATCATCTCTTCTTTTGACGTCATCAGGTCTCTTTGGCTTCGGAAGCCTGATTTTGCTACATTTGATAGCCCACTCGAATAATGCTCGAGTCCGGTCCCGGGGGAAGGCATAGAGCTTCTTTGCTTTGCTCTGCAGAGGATGCCTCTCTCGACAGTCAGCAAGTTCATTGAGAGGAGGGTTGTGCACCCATTTGTGCCTTTTCCCCGTGAGGCTGATAGTATGGACTGCTTTTAGCATCGGTCGTTTGTCAACCTTCGTAACTTGATGACTTGAGCCGACAGAAATGGAGGGATATCTTGTGAAGAAATCTTCAACCTTCGTGGCAATATCACTTAATCGGTCAAATGATCGGATTTCTATTCCGATCATCTTTTCCAGAATCTCCTTCTTCAGATTTTCTTGGCAAATTTGTATTGCATCTTCTGGATGCGGAGGGCGCCGACACCTCATGCAGAGATCCTCCCATCTCTTGATATATTCTGTAGCTGTTTCATCATCTTTTTGCTTGGCTGCCAACAGCTCAGCCACGGTCACCTCTGCCTCGATGACGTGGAATCTTTCACTGAATTTTTGCTGCATGTCTGGCCAATCGTGTATAGACCCGGCTGGGAGGTCAGAGTACCATTCAAAAGCAGGTCCTGTCAATGAAGACCCAAAGAACTTGAGCAGGTACGACTCGTCCACCGCCTAGTCGCCCATGACTATCATATAATTTGCAATATGCTCTTTCGGGGAGCCTTGCCCGTTGTATTTGTCAAATTTTGGGAGTTTATTGACGCCAGGTGGCAGTCTTTTGGCAGCATGATGGGCTGGATATGGCACTTCATATATGTCAAAGGGGGCGTAATCATCACCACCCCTCTTTGTCAGCCTTGCTTCAATCATCTGCTCCACCGTCAACTTATTCACCATAGCTGGCTCTTCTAGCTGGGGGCAGAAGTGTGTGGGCTGCATCAATAATGCGGCCGAAGTCATGGCATTGGATGGTAAAGGCTCCAATAGGGGAGCCTGCCGCTGCATCTGAAGGGGCATTGGCCGTGCTGGCTGGAGCCGCTGGGAATAATGCTGAGGAGTAGCCCAATTTTTAGCTGCAGTTTGTAGAATGGCCTGTGAAGGAGCACCCCCGGGGTTGAAACCTTCATGTGATGGCTCGGCTCGTGCCCATGGTTCCTCAGGCACCATAGTGTGCCCAGTCTTTTCATTCAATTTTCTCTTCAGCAGTTCTACCTCCTGCTGGTACCTTTGCAGCGTCACCAGCACGGCAGGGTTCATAGCTGTTTTGCTACTGATGCCCTCGAGTGCTTCACCAAAGGTGCATCTAGACAGGGGTACCCCTTCTTCTTCAGATGCCATTGTCTTGGTATTGAGAGTAGTGTTATTTTCATCAGTAACCCACTTGTCCTTAGAGACTTGCAGTAACTTAGCCTCAATTTTGCCTCGTCCTGTCACCGGGTCTTCTCTTTCGGCAACCTCGGCTAGCCGTTCTGGTTCATTTAGCAGGGCACCATGCCCGCTCATCACCCCTGTCATATTACAGGTGAGGATCTGCATTCTTCTACTGTACTTTCTGACTCCCCTCTGGGCCTGACTAGGGAGAGTTGGCCCTTCATTTGTTGAAATTCTTTTCATCTTTTCATTTTGTGAAGGCCTTTCAAAGCTTCCAGCCCCACCTTGCTTCTCTTTTTCATTCGCCACCATGGGTGACATTTTGTCTTTTTCTTCTTCTTCGGCCCTGACGACATGAAGCAATCTTTGCTGGCCCAGGGAGGAATTCTTGAAGTTACAGAAATATTCTCGGACCCTCTTTGTTATGTCTTCCTGACGACACTCTGGAGAAATGGCAGGAGACAACCCTTGGACTCGGACAACGCCATATGTGAAAGCCGTATCAGCTTGGCAGCTTGATTGAAGCTTCTTGAACATTTGGAAATATCAGCCTGCCTTGCACAGGCCCTGGCGGAGGGTGGAGGAGTTGCAATCATGACTTCCTCCGCATGCATATTCTCTTTGCCCCCTCTATTAGGAACATCCGCAGAATCTTTGAAGCCTTGTGAGGCTGGTGCAGGGCCTCGGATCCTCTTGGGAACCCAAATTTGCTTAAACTTTGGTAAGTTCGGGCTTGGCCTCCCTTGCTTGTTGTCTTTAAAATTCATCCTTTGGCTTGCCCGCACTTGGAAGGGGTTGTGAGTGGACACAGTCGGGATGATCCGATCCGGCAGAACTTCGGCACCGCGACCTTTGAAGTAGACTCGGATGCCCCCGATTAACGAGGACTTCCCAGATGCTGAAAGTTGACTCCGAGGAGTAGTAACAATTCTTCCTCTGGAGCACTTCTTGTTGCCCCCAGCAAGCTTCTTCTCATGTGCCACAGTTAGGCAAACAGTATGGTGGACGTGGCAGCTCACGATCACTGGAGTTTTCAGTAGAGTTTTGTTAATTTGGCCCTGTAGCAACCCTAATAAATGAATAATTGAAATAAATTAAAACGTATATATTACAGAAGTAATATATATAAAAGGAATAGGGTTAATTGGACGAAATAAAACAAATTAAAAATAACGCCTCTTATTAAGGCGTTAATTTATAAAGAAACGCCTCTATCCATGGCGTGAATAACGAAAGGACGCCCACACCTACGGTCGTCAGTTCTCACGCGACCAAATGGGTAAGTAAAAGAAACGCCCCTATCTTGGGCGTGTTTTAAAACACGAAACGCCCTTTTTCAAGGCGCTTTTTAAGAAACGCCCTTATGCAAGGCATTAATTAAAGAATACACGCCCTGACCAAAGTCGTTAATTCCATTCGGAACCGTTCGAACCTAGAACTTATCCAGGGTAAGTGATAACTATGAGGAAGAGTTCGAATGTGGTAATAACTCAATCTTGGAAATATTACTTCCAATCAAACACTACTTTTGTTAGAACTCCAAAATCCTATAAATAGTCTTGATCGACCAAACCCTAAACCTATTTGATCGTTCTGCTGCTGCAAAGGTAAGTGAAGAACGTATGTTCTTCTTATTTTCTTTTGCCTTCTGTTTCGACTGCATGAAGAACTGATAATTCTTCATTGTCTTTTCTTTGTAGGAGGCTCCACAGCCACTGCCGAAGAACAAGGTAATGTTCTTCAAACCGTTTTCCTAAACTTCGGTTATATCTTCATACTCCCTCCTTTCTTCCCCTACAGGTTGATTGAAGACCATCGTCGCCATCATCTTCATCAACTGAATTTTTCTTCTTCCTGTCCGATCTGCATACGGCTGCTATTAGAAGCTTCAGTGTGTTCTTATCAAGTCATTCACGTGTTCCATCTCCAGATATCAATTAAGGTAGGATTTTCTCAAGTTATTGTAGCCCAAATAAGAATTAATGCAAGATATCTATACATAAGCATGGCATGCATATAAGGTTTTTATTACGTTCTCTGCAATATTTTGAAAGAAACGCCCTTGATCAGGGCGCTAATTTAAAATACACGACCATGCAGTGGTCGTCAATTTAATATTTGACGCCATGTACGCAGGCGTTAATTTCATAAGACTCACCTGAAAATTGATAATTGATCCTGTTTAAAATTCAATAAATTATGAAATATAGATTCTAATATCTTGCATACCCCTACCTGTGAATTCCTGTTATACTGCAACGACATGTCTCATGTCCCTTGAAATTTTATTTCCTGTAATATTATAAAATTCTTGAAATTCACGACTTGGACAAAGTCATTTTCCATATTTTAACGCCCCAGAACAAGGCGTGAATCTGAAAAGTAACGCCCCTTCCTAGGGCGTGTATCTGTTAAAATCCTGAAATTTACATATTCTGTAAAATAGAATTAGAAAGTAACGCCCCTTCCAAGGGCGCGTTTTTGATCTCAACTTTGAATAAACGCCCCCAGGCAAGGCGTGTTTTTGATAAATTAATGAAATAATGAAAATTCTGCAAATTGGCGATATATGTAAACGCCCTCATGTTAGGCGTTAATTATTCAATACACGACTTTACTCAAGTCGTTATTTTACTGTAACCTGATTTCGTCTTGATTCTATTACCGATGGTTTCATATTATACATACATATATATATATATATATATATATATATATATATATATATATATATATATATATATATATATATATATATATATCGGCACTATTCTCCATTCCGTGAGTATAGTCCCACTTTTTACGTTGATTTATCGATCACACTCAACTCTCATTGACATACAAGCTCTCCATTGGACATTCCGTTCCTTTGGACTAGCGAGTTAGTCATAGAGACCTCCGTAAGACTCCTCGTAGCCTTGGATTCCCTCAAGGCCGACTGAGCTGGTTGTACCCTAAAAACCCATTACACGATCCTTGCCATGTCAATCTAAAGAAACATGGTATACCGGCCCTTATGATTATACAAAGAGTATATCATAAGAAATTCTTAATGGGATGATGATATCATGCCATATCATGTCGTTCTTGTAAACCCCAATTCTATGATAAGAATGAGGATATCTTGCTTGATCTTATGTTCATGTGGACCTCAATTCTATATAAAGAATGTCCATATCGATTTATCATGGTACCTAAGTTAAGGGAACCATATTCTACCTAGTTTTATCGAACTCGTGATTATACCGTTATTATCGCCATTCTACGGCCTTTGTCATATTTTTGGACTCTATTCTATCAATGTTGTCATACGTATCTACAAGCTTGATTATTGAAATTCTATATTGGCTATATAAACAAGAGTGGATGTCAAAACACATGATAAATGCCTGCGCATATGGGGCCCGATCTGGTCTTGGGAGGAGCACCCGAAAGTACTTGTGCGCATGGGAGTTAAAATGATAAGGTATCTGGCATTATACCGAGTACTTGACTTGCTTGATTGGACATTCCACACACATCTTGTACTTGAATCGTACTTGACTTTACATGAAATGCGTGGCCCGAAAAAGGGTAATTTACTTGCTTGATACATGATAGCCAAAGTTCTTGACATGACTTGTTAAACGTGCTTGCTTGAATACCTTGAATATACTTGTCATCTTGTTGGAAGTTCATGATTAAGTTCATCTTATTTCTTGATATTACATTCTCTCTATCTTGTCGTTTTATGCGAGCATGCATAGCTTTATTGCATTCATGAAAGATGTAATTACTTAAACCCCTTGCTAGTACTTGAGATATAATTTCCTACTGAGCGTTCGCTCATTCCGTTTGTCCCTTTGTACTTTTCAGGTAAGTCCGACGACGATGGAAGTCAATCGGATGGGAATGGTCAAGAGTGAAAGTGATAGAGCTTCTACAAGTGTCGTCTAGTTGGTTCTATAGTTTTCTCGAGTCAACTATGTACTTTTCTTTTTGTTAAACAGAGTATTGGATTTGTAATAGTCTATCCATTATGAAATAAGGATTGGGTTATCTTGCTATTTTGCGCATCTCTGTCTTCGTGTCGAATACACGACCACTCTGATTGACATGATTGATATAGACACGTCACGCATCTCCGGGTATCTTCCGCGCTCGGGGCGTGACAGTCTTTGTGGTATCAGAGCCTAAGGTATTCAATTCCTAGGAAACCCAAGTCCAAGGATAGGTTTCAAAACCTTTAACCAAGTGAGAGTGGGTAGAACCAAGGGTTAAATGATCAATGAGTCCTTTATAAGATCATAGTGATATAATACTAACATAGCTATTGTAATTGTAGGATAATGGCTGCCGAACGTGCTCAATGGCACAACATGCAGCGTACCCTTCAAGGGATGACCCAAGTGCTACAACAGGTAGCACAAGGTGGTGCTCCACGAGCAGGAAGCTTACACCAAGCATTCAAGAATATGAATCCCCCGAAGTTCATGGGATCGACCGATCCAGACGATGCCGAGCATTGGGTTCGGGAGATTGAACGTATATTCCGTGTTATGCAATGCACGGATCAGGACAAAGTCTTATTAGCTACTTTCCAGTTAGAAAAGGATGCTAGATGCTGGTGGGAGTCGATTGAAGCTACAATTGACCCAACTCAAGTTACATGGGGAGAATTCGTTGAATATTTCAACACCAAATATTTCTCTGATAGGGTCCAGGAAAAGAAGGCCGCCGAATTTGCCGCATTAAAGCAAAGATCTTTATCGGTGGCTGATTATGAAGCACAGTTCTCTAGACTGTCTAGATATGCTAAGCATTTAATTAGCACGGAAAAGATGAAAGCCCGTAGATTTCTTAATGGGCTTAGGCCCCACTACATTACTCAACTGGCGCCTATGGATATTCAAGTTTATACTGAAATAGTGCGCCGAGCTCAGTTGCTTGAAGATGCCACGGAACTATCTGATAGGATCCGTGGGAAAGACAAAAAGGAGCAAGTCACAAGTTCGGGTTCTTTTAAACCCAACTTTAAGAAGAGGCCCAATAATGGAGGTTCTTCCTCTCAAGATCAGAAGTTCAAGAAATCCAAGCCTTTCTCTATCACCACTACACCTTCAAACGTAGTATGCAAGCATTGTGACAAGGCTGGTCACAAAACAGAAGAATGCTGGAGGAAATTAGGAGCATGTCTCCGTTGTGGGAGTCGTGAACATCGGATTCCCGATTGTCCATTAATGAATGACCAAGACGGTGAGGGTAAACGCCCAGTGACAAGGAACATGCGTCTTCATGCAATCCAAGAGACCGAACCAGAAGAAGAAGGCGGATTGGTGGAAGGTACATTAAAAATTTGTTCCAAATATGCACATGTTTTATTTGACACGGGTGCATCGCATTCCATTGTTTCCAAGAAGTTTGCTGACCCATTGCCTCTAGAACTGGAATGGATGAAATTAGTATTGTCTACTCCTCTCGGAAACGAGACGGATATCACACATCATTACCAAAACTGTGAGGTATTGGTTCGAGGAAAGAATTTTCCTATTGATCTTATCTGCTTAGATCTAAAAGAGTATGATGATATACTAGGAGCAGATTGGTTATCCAAATACCAGGCAACGGTTGATTGCCGTGATAGCAAGATTGTTTTCAAGGAATTTCCGGAACTGACTTATACTAGTCCTAAGAGTCGAAGCAAATCCCCTCTTATTTCGGCTCTTCGAGCAAGCAAGCTCGTCAAGAAAGGATGTGTATCCTTCCTTGCTTTTGTCACTATTAAAGAAGCTAAAGAAACCAAGATAGAGGACATTCAGGTAGTGCGAGAATTTCCAGACGTATTTCCGGAAGAATTGCCGGGATTACCCCCGCAAAGAGATGTGGCCTTTACCATCGACTTAGCCCCTGGTGCTGGTCCTGTTTCAAAGGCACCCTATAGAATGTCCCCTGCAGAACTAAAAGAATTGAAGAAGCAATTGATGGAATTGATTCAAAAAGGGTTCATTAGACCAAGTACTTCCCCGTGGGGAGCCCCAGTCCTATTTGTAAGGAAGAAGGATGGATCCATGAGATTGTGTATCGACTATCGACAGTTGAATCATCTTACTATCAAGAACAAGTATCCACTGCCGAGAATCGATGAATTATTTGATCAGATTTCTGGATCCAAACATTTCTCCAAGATTGATCTCAGGTCTGGTTATCATCAATTGAGGATTAAAGACGAAGATATTCATAAAACTGCGTTCAGAAGCAGGTATGGCCACTATGAATTTGTTGTTATGCCTTTTGGACTAACAAATGCCCCTGTTGCCTTTATGCAGTTGATGAATAGCATATTCAGGCCTTATCTAGATCAATTTGTGGTGGTTTTCATTGATGATATATTGATATATTCCAAGACTAAGGAAGAACATGAAGAGCATTTGAGGATTTCATTACAAATCTTGAGGACAAATCAATTATATGCTAAGCTCAGCAAATGCGAATTCTGGCTTGAAGAAGTGGCTTTTCTCGGACATGTGATATCCAAGGATGGATTATCTGTAGATCCGTCAAAGGTTGAAGCAGTTAGGAAATGGGAAAGACCAACCAATGCTAGCGAGATCAGAAGTTTCTTAGGCCTTGCAGGCTATTACAGACGATTCATCAAAGACTTCTCAACAATCGCCGTGCCACTTACAAGGTTAACTCGTAAGGAGATCCGATATGAATGGAGTGAGGAATGTGAAAGAAGTTTCCAAACTCTCAAAGATCATCTCACTACAGCTCCAGTGTTAGCTCTACCAACAGAAGGAGAGAAATTCGAGGTCTACACTGATGCTTCTGGCATTGGCCTTAGATGTGTCCTAATGCAACAAGGAAAGGTCATAGCATACTCTTCACGTCAACTGAAGAAGCATGAGGAGAATTACCCCGTCCATGACTTAGAACTGGCCGCGGTAGTATTTGCCCTAAAGATATGGAGACACTACTTATATGGAGTACAGTTTACTGTATACTCCGATCATAAAAGTCTCAAATATCTATTTTCACAAAAGGAGCTAAACATGAGACAAAGACGCTGGCTAGAATATCTCAAGGACTTCGACTTCAATATACAATACCATCCCGGAAAGGGTAATCATGTTACTGACGCCCTTAGTCGAAAGCCGAGAGCAATGATAGCAAATTGTATGATGCAAGAATGGAGGTTACTTGAACAATTCTCCGAGCTCAATATAAGCTTGGACACGGAATCCAAAATTGTCACACTATCTCATGTAAGCATACAGTCAGATTTGTTATCTGAGATACAAACTCTTCAGGATGATGATCCTATATTAGTAGAAATCAAAGGCAGATTAGAAGGACAATCTGATTTTCAACTAACTTCTGATGGAAGATTATCGTTCAAAGATAGAACTTGTATACCCGATTGTCCGGAATTAAAGAAGAAGATCTTAGATGAAGCTCACAGATCAAGATACACTATTCATCCTGGATCAAGTAAAATGTACCAAGATGTAAAGAGGAACATTTGGTGACCCAATATGAAAAGAGAAATAGCGGACTATGTATCACGCTGTCTCACATGCCAACAGGTCAAGGCGGAACACCAAAAGCCTGCGGGAAAACTACATCCTCTAGATATTCCTAAGTGGAAATGGGAGGATATTGGTATGGACTTCATCATGGGTTTGTCTAAATCTAAAGGAGGACATGATGGAATCTGGGTTATCATTGACCGATTGACTAAATCGGCACATTTCTTGCCAATCAAAAGCCGATGGTCAATTGATGTGCTAGCTGCACTATACATCAAAGAAATAGTCAGGATACATGGAATTCCTGTCTCAATCGTGTCTGATAGAGATCCCCGTTTTACTTCTCATTTTTGGAAGGGATTACAACATTCGTTGGGAACAAGGCTCAACTTTAGTACTGCTTTTCACCCACAAACGGATGGTCAGACCGAGCGAACTAATCAAGTTGTTGAAGACATGCTGAGAGCATGCATTATTGACTTTGGAGGAAGCTGGCATGACCACTTACCTTTAGTTGAATTTGCATATAATAATAGCTACCAAGTTAGTATCCAAATGGCACCTTTCGAAGCCTTATACGGAAGGAGTTGCCGATCTCCCATATGTTGGAACGAAGTTGGAGAGAAATAACTATTAGGTCCAGACATGGTAAGGGATACAACTGAGAAGATACAGGTAATCAGAGAAAGATTACAAGTTGCTCAGACAAGGCAAAAGGCTTATGCTGATACCAGGAGAAGAGATCTTGAATTCCAGGTTGGAGATCATGTATTTCTTAAAATATCCCCTGGACGTGGCATACGAAGATTTGGTGTTAAGGGCAAGCTTACGCCAAGATTCATCGGACCATTTGAGGTACTCGAAAGAGTTGGCGAGGTTGCTTATCGCATCGCGTTGCCTCCTCAGTTGTCCGAGGTACACAATGTATTTCACATATCTATGTTGAAGAAGTATGTGCACGATCCGTCACATATTATTGAGCATGGAGATCTGGTGATCCAGAAAGATCTCACATATGAACAGAGGCCTTTAAAGATATTAGATCGAAAAATACGAGCTCTAAGGAATAAGGTTATTCCCATGCTTAAGGTGCAATGGAATAAGAATCCTGAACACGAAGCGACATGGGAGACCGAGGAATCTATGAAGAAATGATTTCCCGAGTTATTCTAAGAGGTATATGTCCTACACTCTCCACGTGTATAATTATATATATATTGAATTTGGGGACCAAATTCTTTTTAAGTGGGGGAGGGTGTAGCAACCCTAATAAATGAATAATTGAAATAAATTAAAACGTATATATTACAGAAGTAATATATATAAAAGGAATAGGGTTAATTGGACGAAATAAAACAAATTAAAAATAACGCCTCTTATTAAGGCGTTAATTTATAAAGAAACGCCTCTATCCATGGCGTGAATAAAGAAAGGACGCCCACACCTACGGTCGTCAGTTCTCACGCGACCAAATGGGTAAGTAAAAGAAACGCCCCTATCTTGGGCGTGTTTTAAAACACGAAACGCCCTTTTTCAAGGCGCTTTTTAAGAAACGCCCTTATGCAAGGCGTTAATTAAAGAATACACGCCCTGACCAAAGTCGTTAATTCCATTCGGAACCGTTCGAACCCAGAACTTATCCAGGGTAAGTGATAACTATGAGGAAGAGTTCGAATGTGGTAATAACTCAATCTTGGAAATATTACTTCCAATCAAACACTACTTTTGTTAGAACTCCAAAATCCTATAAATAGTCTTGATCGACCAAACCCTAAACCTATTTGATCGTTCTGCTGCTGCAAAGGTAAGTGAAGAACGTATGTTCTTCTTATTTTCTTTTGCCTTCTATTTCGACTGCATGAAGAACTGATAATTCTTCATTGTCTTTTCTTTGTAGGAGGCTCCACAGCCACTGCCGAAGAACAAGGTAATGTTCTTCAAACCGTTTTCCTAAACTTCGGTTATATCTTCATACTCCCTCCTTTCTTCCCCTACAGGTTGATTGAAGACCATCGTCGCCATCATCTTCATCAACTGAATTTTTCTTCTTCCTGTCCGATCTGCATACGGCTGCTATTAGAAGCTTCAGTGTGTTCTTATCAAGTCATTCACGTGTTCCATCTCCAGATATCAATTAAGGTAGGATTTTCTCAAGTTATTGTAGCCCAAATAAGAATTAATGCAAGATATCTATACATAAGCATGGCATGCATATAAGGTTTTTATTACGTTCTCTGCAATATTTTGAAAGAAACGCCCTTGATCAGGGCGCTAATTTAAAATACACGACCATGCAGTGGTCGTCAATTTAATATTTGACGCCATGTACGCAGGCGTTAATTTCATAAGACTCACCTGAAAATTGATAATTGATCCTGTTTAAAATTCAATAAATTATGAAATATAGATTCTAATATCTTGCATACCCCTACCTGTGAATTCCTGTTATACTGCAACGACATGTCTCATGTCCCTTGAAATTTTATTTCCTGTAATATTGTAAAATTCTTGAAATTCACGACTTGGACAAAGTCGTTTTTCATATTTTAACGCCCTAGAACAAGGCGTGAATCTGAAAAGTAACGCCCCTTCCTAGGGCGTGTATCTGTTAAAATCCTGAAATTTACATATTCTGTAAAATGGAATTAGAAAGTAACGCCCCTTCCAAGGGCGCGTTTTTGATCTCAACTTTGAATAAACGCCCCGAGGCAAGGCGTGTTTTTGATAAATTAATGAAATAATAAAAATTCTGCAAATTGGCGATATATGTAAACGCCCTCATGTTAGGCGTTAATTATTTAATACACGACTTTACTCAAGTCGTTATTTTACTGTAACCTGATTTCGTCTTGATTCTATTACCGATGGTTTCATATTATACATATATATATATATATATATATATATATATATATATATATATATATATATATATATATCGGCACTATTCTCCATTCCGTGAGTATAGTCCCACTTTTTACGTTGATTTATCGATCACACTCAACTCTCATTGACATACAAGCTCTCCATTGGACATTCCGTTCCTTTGGACTAGCGAGTTAGTCATAGAGACCTCCGTAAGACTCCTCGTAGCCTTGGATTCCCTCAAGGCCGACTGAGCTGGTTGTACCCTAAAAACCCATTACACGATCCTTGCCATGTCAATCTAAAGAAACATGGTATACCGGCCCTTATGATTATACAAAGAGTATATCATAAGAAATTCTTAATGGGATGATGATATCATGCCATATCATGTCGTTCTTGTAAACCCCAATTCTATGATAAGAATGAGGATATCTTGCTTGATCTTATGTTCATGTGGACCTCAATTCTATATAAAGAATGTCCATATCGATTTATCATGGTACCTAAGTTAAGGGAACCATATTCTACCTAGTTTTATCGAACTCGTGATTATACCGTTATTATCGCCATTCTACGGCCTTTGTCATATTTTTGGACTCTATTCTATCAATGTTGTCATACGTATCTACAAGCTTGATTATTGAAATTCTATATTGGCTATATAAACAAGAGTGGATGTCAAAACACATGATAAATGCCTGCGCATATGGGGCCCGATCTGGTCCTGGGAGGAGCACCCGAAAGTACTTGTGCCCATGGGAGTTAAAATGATAAGGTATCTGGCATTATACCGAGTACTTGACTTGCTTGATTGGACATTCCACACACATCTTGTACTTGAATCGTACTTGACTTTACATGAAATGCGTGGCCCGAAAAAGGGTAATTTACTTGCTTGATACATGATAGCCAAAGTTCTTGACATGACTTGTTAAACGTGCTTGCTTGAATACCTTGAATATACTTGTCATCTTGTTGGAAGTTCATGATTAAGTTCATCTTATTTCTTGATATTACATTCTCTCTATCTTGTCGTTTTATGCGAGCATGCATAGCTTTATTGCATTCATGAAAGATGTAATTACTTAAACCCCTTGCTAGTACTTGAGATATAATTTCCTACTGAGCGTTCGCTCATTCCGTTTGTCCCTTTGTACTTTTCAGATAAGTCCGACGACGATGGAAGTCAATCGGATGGGAATGGTCAAGAGTGAAAGTGATAGAGCTTCTACAAGTGTCGTCTAGTTGGTTCTATAGTTTTCTCGAGTCAACTATGTACTTTTCTTTTTGTTAAACAGAGTATTGGATTTGTAATAGTCTATCCATTATGAAATAAGGATTGGGTTATCTTGCTATTTTGCGCATCTCTGTCTTCGTGTCGAATACACGACCACTCTGATTGACATGATTGATATAGACACGTCACGCATCTCCGGGTATCTTCCGCGCTCGGGGCGTGACAGGCCCTCACTTCTGCAGGCCACAACTTTGTTGTTCTTCAGTTCCACAGGTCCAGAACTCTCCATGTCTAGGAGATCCGCGAATGCAACTCCCAAGAAGTTGGGGAAGCCAACGACCGGGGGGGAGTTGCCGAAGGTAGTAGGTATGGCAAGGAAGCCGTATGCAGCATGGTCGGCCATGATTTGGGGACCGAAAACAACTCTAGACAGTGTGCTCACCATCACTTCAACCTGAAAAGAGGAGAAACAAGATGAAATTAGCATTTGAGGTAGTTGGGTGAGGGCCCCATGGTCCTTCTATTTTGGCGAAGAGTTGAAGGGAGGTTGTGTCCCACCGGGCGTGCCAGCTTGTGGGGGATGGATTTTTATTAAGAAAGAAATATATTTTATTATGGGTTTATTTAGATTATTTATTAGAGGTTTATTTGCGTGGGGCGTGCCAGTCACTGAGTGACAAATTTATTATGCGCACCGTCTGACTAACCAGACGATTATAGGTGATCGTGTCGGGACCCAAAACCCGCCGTACCATAAATGCTACGGTGTTAATTACATCTCTCCAGAAGAGAGAAAACCCTTGATTAATCGCCAAAATAGAGAGGCCATGGGGCCCGTAGAATATGTAAAATATGTGATTGCATGCAAGCACACAATATGGTAGTATTTGTTTATTAGGCCGGCTCCTAGTACAGGGCGGAGAACTTAGGCCCGAGGACCACCATTGCACATAACGAAAGCCTCCGGCCGGGCGTAACCCGACCTTCTGCCAATCACCGTTTGATATATCGAAGAGTCGGCTCATGTCAACATGCACCAAGGTGATATATATATATGAATATACATAATGCATACAATACGAGCATGATAGAAAATAGGTTTAAATTAATCAATTTCTTTTTACCCGCCCCATGGTCAATTAGGTTGACCAATCCCTGCCATAGAAGGCAAGGGTTGCCCCGGGAATGAATGTGGGGTTAAAACGGTGCAAATAGAAACAATTGGCTCAAATCCTGCGTGGCCAAGCGTAGGTATAGCTTAAAACGGCGCGGGGTAGCGTAGGCATAGCATCTTAACCCGGCGCGGCCATCATGAATGTTAATACGGCGCGAAGACTTTGGGGCGCGCCGGTTTAGGGCGCGCCGGAAAGGTGCAAAGAAATATTTTTTGTTTATGAGTCTAGCGTTAATCCGGCACGGGGGGGTACCACGCCGTATTAGGGCGCGCCGGATTAGGCCATTTTCTTGTTATTTTCAACCCGTTTGAGTTCCAGATTTGTTTTTTTAGCCTCTTTGATGTTAATTGAGTTAATTAATTATTGAACTAGAGTCTTGGATACCCCAGAAGCAGAGTCAAAAGCTCGTGTGAGGTTCATACTCAAGCACGGAGGTTCATTGTTTGAAAGCACATGTTTTATTAAGTCCAAATCACAAGGGCAACTGATTAGTTCAACCCTGGTGAAAATTGGGCAGCATCTCCCCATCCCTGAAGGATTGCAGGGGAGAAGCGAGGTCATACTCACGTGCGGAGTAAGCCCCTAACAAGCCGGATAGCACAGCGGCGGCCAGCGGATCCCAATCGGATAAGAAACCCCGAGGACTAGCCTGCGAGGGGCACCATTCTTCCGTGGGTTAAAGCTTGATCGGATGGGACGACCAATAGGGAGGAAACCCCAAGGGCGAAGCCTGTGAGGGGTACACAGCCCGTGGTCGAAGCACGATCAAAAGGGACGACCAATAGGGAAGGAAGCCCCGAGGACTAGCCTACGAGGGGCACACGACCCATGGCCACCACTAGTTCCCTTAGGGATAGTGGATTTAATGTTGGGCTGAAGCCATGTTTATATTCACCGGACGGCTCATAAGGATACATACCACGAAGGGGTATGACCCTGTGATCCACTGGTGATTCATGGGGAATGTCCCCTATCCCCGGTCGGTGAATTCTTCGAGAAACACTCACATACAATGCATGTACATAACACACTCGGCCAAGAGTCTGACCATCGTTAATTGCATCTAATAAGGAAGGGTAGATGACTAGCATGTTAGCAGAGGGGTGAGCGGGTCAGTATGCAAACGGAGATCATAAGGGGCAAATCCTCGAATAGCCAGTAGGTGGCATAAGGGAAAATGATCATGCCAAAGGACCCTGCGCCCAAGTTATAGGGACGGCCACGTTCTCTCTAGTTCATAGTTATGAACAGATGAACCATGGGGGGGCAGTCCCAGGGGTAGCCAGAGATGGACACATGCACACGTCTCTGGTAATAGAACCTACGATAAACACGGAGGAAGCTCGATACGGACATTCCTTCGTAGAGGACCCCAGGGAGAGGGGAATATTGCATTAATGTTGCCCTGAGAAGGACCAGGGCGTGTGCATCGGAGAAACCAAGGGAAGAAACCTCGATCGAATAGATGGAAATGAATCTCCAAATATGTAGATAGGTGTTTGTAATTTTATTCAAATATAAAAAGGGCGAATACCCAGATGGATCATTACAAATGCTTCGCATCCCATAGCCAGCATTCAAGCCAGAAACAAGAGGGGCAGACGAGAGTTAGAAGAAGCAGAACATCACAGGCTCATATCATCGCCCATGATGCCATAGTATCGCGCCCACGCAGGGGCTTTCTGAGAAAACGGAAGGAGAAAGAGATGATGAAGGGGAGAGGGCTCATATCATCGCCCTTCCCGCTTCATTTACATTACATCAAGAAAGAAAATCAAAGGGGGGTCGTCTGGAAGAAACCCACAGAACCCACCTGAACTTCGCCACCAAAATAGAGTATCGGATTGGCGACTCTTCTCCGGCTCCGGAGCAATTCAAGCAAGCAGACAGGGGAGGACGGCGGCAGGTTCACTCTCCGTGGAAGCCCTACTTCTCCCCCAAGACTCCCTTCTCTCTCGGATGAATGGGTTCTCTCGATCCTTCTCTCGTATTGGCTCTCTCTATTTCTCTTTTTTTCTTCGTTCTCCCCTCTCCTTGAACTTGGTCGAACCCTTTAACTTATATAGATGGGGCTATTATGGCGTGGAGAATGCACGCCGTAGAAGGCCTCCTTTGTTCATTTTGGCGTGCCGGGAAGAGGGCCATTTGACATTTTGGCGCGCCGGGGAAGAGGCCCATTTGACATTTTGGCGCGCCGGGGAGGAGGGCGCCGGAAAGGAGGGCGCGCCGGGAAGGTAGCGCACCGTATTGATCTCCTTCGTCGCGTTTGTTCGACACGGGTCAGGCGGTGGGCCTTAGACTGGCTCCAGGAGTTGACTCGGTCCTTCATCTCATCGCGGCTTCGTGAAATTGCAATGATAAGTATTGGTAAAGCCTTTAGGCCACTAAATGACCGATTCCAGAACCTTTTGTGCCTTTGGTTCAGACACTTGGGCCTTCCGCTGACATGGCCTTCGGCATTGTAATTTGTGCTGCCAGTCTGGCTCCACTTGTATTTGTAGCTTTTTGATTGCTTCTTCGGGGATGATCCCAATTACTCTTTCGAGCTCTTAGGTCTTGCTTTAGCGGTTGTCCGTTGGAGCCGAACATATTGTCTTTTCTTCTTCTGTTTGGTCTCATCTTTTGTTCAGCTTACGCCATTCTTTCTTTCTTTCATTTCTTCTCTGTCGGCACAGGAGCACCCGATCAGAACTTAAGACCTGCAGAAGCAGAAGTCAGGAAATATTAGGAATATTTTCAGTGTCAACACCAACTCGTGCCATTATCTTCGTGCTCGTCCCTCTAGGCATCCCTCTCCTCTCCCCTGAGGTGAGGGTCCCTCAGAAGCCTCCTGGATCCCCGTGCAGTAGCACCCACCTCGCCTCGTGGCGCCGGCTCCACAGCAATGACTCGCTGCTCCTCCCCTGGCGTGGTGAAGAAGCCACTAGCGGCAAAGCGACCAGACTGGCGCAGTCGCTCCCCGAACTCTCGCGCTCTCTCGTAGAGCGTCTCCATCCCTCCTAGCCTCTGCACGACGGCCTGAAGGCCCAGCTGGAGCTCCCTCACTTGGGCCTCCGAGGCCCTCCTCTCGGTCTGATCCCGCTGACGCTCGGCCCCTCTCTCGACTCTCTCTCTCCCTGCCTCTCTCCTCGTCATCTGCAGAAGAACCCTTAACTCCAGGATGTCTGGAGAAGGTCTCTCCTCACCGCGATGTCGCAGCTCTGCTACAGTCGCCACCCAGGCATCACGCTCCTCTTCCGCCCGGGCAGCCCGAGCCACCGCACCGGCAAGTTTCTCCCGGAGGGAGGCAATCTCAAGAAAAGGGTCCGAGGAACTGGAAGATGCGCCGCCAGCCACTCCCACCATCGCTGTCTGCTGGGCACGCTGGAACGAACAAACAACAGTAGTCAGCTAAGCTCCACATTTAAAAATAGAAAATGCAGCACTTAGCTTACCAGGAGCGACAGTTCCTGTTGAGTGGCGGCCAGCTGCCGCCTTACCTCGGCTAATTGGGCACGAGAGCCGTTGACGTCACGCGTATCCCCGGCTCGGGAAAGACCCACGTAACTCTCTCTCTGTTGCCGCAGGAAGTCGGCACTATCCTGCACCAGTACGCTCCCTTGCTGTCTAGGGAGATGTATGCGCCAGTTTTCAAGCTTCGCCTTGCCGCGACTCTCCTTCCTGACGCGGTTCGGCTCGTCTGCACTCGCCCACTCATCAGCCAGGCCCAGGGTCCTCGCCATGTCCTGCACCAAGAAAGAAGGGCCTCGTATCATAATAAATAACGCGTCCCCTGTCTAGGACGCGTCTATCATTTGAGTGCAACACTCACCGAACCCTTTCCCCCCTCGCACGCCTCGCTTCAAAACTCAAAATAGATCAAAGAAGGGGAAACCGAAGCACTCACCGAGCCATGTTCACTTCCTTCCGCGCCATTGGGCCCCTCGGGTCCCTCGGGGGCCCGAAGCGGCCCTTCCTCCTCCATAGACTCCGTTCCATGCTCTGGTGCGTCCCTCCTCAGGCGAGGGGTCCCGCATCCCTCTCCACCTTCGCCGTGGTCCAGACCGCCGAACTCCATCGATCGAGGGGAAGAAGACAAAGACGGGCGAGCGAGTTTCGACGGAAGGCGGGCTCGTTTGCAGGTAAGGCACGGGAGAAGAAAGGCCACCCGGCGCTTTAAATTTGAATTCGAGGATTAAGATGCGTCCTCGCGCCTAGACGCGCCCAAAAAAAGGAAGAAAGGAAACAGAATCCCCCCGTGCAAAGCGCAGTTCCCCGCTATTCAGGGAAAAGTCTCGTAAGGCATGCCTCGAAACAACTCGGTGCAGCAGAAAAATGAGAGAGGAAAGGTACACACAACACAAGAAAGCCATTTTCATTTCATATAATAGTCGAAAGTACATCATGCAGTAAGGAGGGTGGAGTGTACAAGCAACTCTCTAACTCTCGCCATGACCCTCCTGGTCATCTCTCTCCTCCCTCCTCTGACGGGGATCCCTAGGGGGCCTCTGCGACCTCTGTGAACCCTGAGAAGCCATGCTCGCCTCGCCCTATGGTGGCGCGCCAGCCTCGAAGGCACGGCGACGCTCCTCGGCCGAAGAGACTAGAAAGCTGCCCACGGAAAAATGAACCAGACTGATGAAGTCGCGCCCCGCGCTCCTTCGCCCTCTGATACCGCTCCTCACTCTCCCGCAGTCTCCCCTCCGCCGTGCCAAGGCTCAGTCGAAGCTCCATCACCTGGGCCTCCAGAGCCCTCCTCTCATCCCAATCTCGATGTCGCTCTGCCTCCTCTACTCCCTCTCTCTCTCTCGATGCTCTCCCTATCCCTCTCCCTCTCCTCTCTCTCCCTCATCACCTCTCTTCTCGACAGCTCGAGGGTGATCCGCAGATCCACCACGTCGCAAGGAAGCTCCTCAGCCTCCCGTCGCCGCTCCTCCTCTAGCTCTGCAATCCGGGCGTCACGCTCTGCCGCTCAGGCATCGCGCTCCTGCTCGACACGAACAGCACGGGCTAGGGCCTCTCGAATCTCGGCCACCTGTCGAAGCACATATGCACCGTAAGAGGGCAGTGATAGAAGGAAAGCAGCTAGAAGGAGAGTCGGGGTCAGGCAGACACTCACTCGAGCCGCGCGGTCACGCTCGGCCTCCTCAGCCCGAGCCACCGCATACGCCAGCTGCTCCTGAAGGGCAGAGATCTCCGGGGGAGGGCCCCACGAACTGGAACCCGCTCCACCAGCCGTCCCGGCTGCTGCCGCCTGGTGGGCCCGCTGAAACACAGAGCAAACGACAGTCAGAGGCCAAGTATCAAAAATCCAGGTCACAAAAAATGCATTGCATAGACTCACCAGGATCTCCAACTCCTGTCGGATGGCCACCAACTGCCGCCTGCCGTCCGCCAACTGGGCCCGCAGGTCGGCGATCATGTCGTCACGAGCATCCTGCATGGCATATAAGTTAGTATCACATGCATATACACATAGAAGAATGAAGCATTTTCATTTCACACTTACCCCTGCCATACCACCGAGGGAGAGGCGGTCCCCGTACGTAGCTCGATACCGTCTCATGTAATCAGTGTTGTCTTGTACATGGGACACCACTGGGGCCCCGCCCTACTGCCAGTCCTGGTACTGTGCTGGGAAGCGCGTACGCCAGTCCACGATCTTCGCCTTCCCCTTGGTCTTCCGCCCGATGCGGACCGGCTCATCTACATCGACCAACTCTTGGGCCAGCCCCAACGTCCTCATAACCAGCCTCAGCCGAAGCGGCTTGATCTCGTTCAGGCAATGGACCCACACGTCCCACCCGAAACGAGGAAGACCCGCTACAACCTAGGGCTAGCCAACGTCGGCCATACCCAGGTAGGGCCTCCACACCACCTACATCACCATACATACATTATACTAGTTGCCATTAGGTCGCATGCATAAAAAATACAAAGAAATCATACGCATCATACCATAGCCTCGGGGTACTCGCTCAACTCCCGACGAAGTGACGCCAGCTGGTAGCTGTGTGGTGCCGCTACCACGACCGGCCTCCACTGTCGCGCTAGAGGAACGGCTCTCCTGTTCCCCTGCCTGGCCCTCCCCATCGGGAAGTAGTAATAACTCCACACCTGCATCCATCATACATCATTAGCACGAGTAATTGCATATTTAACTACGGTAAAATGCATAAATAAATTGTGTACCTGGAGAAAAGGTGCGAAGCCGCTGACTATCGTCTCCCTCTCTGAAGTTTGGGAGAGATCAGCAATCAAATGGGCAAGCAGAGCCGCTCCCCACGCGTAGTGCCCCACTCTGTCATCGTCCGCCAGGATCCCGAGGAAGCTACAGTGGATGCCGTCACCCTTCGTCCCCAGCAGAAGGCGGCCTAGGAAGAAGAAAATAAACCTCCGGAGGTCTAGATCCACCAGCTCCCGCTCGCTTGGGTCCTGGGTGAAAGCTGCACGGGCATCTCCCTCCAGTCGTGCCAGAAACTCCGCTCCAGTCTCGCTAACCCGCTGGCGCGGGTCGACGAATTCGAGCGCCTCCATAATCTCCACTCGGCCGACTACCCTGCTGTCTCTGTCAGTCACGCTCGTCTCTAACCACAGCAGGTCCAGGGCACTCTCTCGGTAGTCGGGGTAGGTGACCCCGCTGACCGCCTCTCCGTCAACTCGTAGCCCGGTGATCCGAGCTACGTCTTCAAGTGTCAGCACCATGTGCCCCCAGGGCATCAGAAACGCTCGACTCGGCGCATGCCACCGCTCCCTCAACGCCTGAATGAGAGGAAGGTCGAGCCGGAAGGGCTCGATCCTGAGGAAGGCTCCAAAACCCATGGCGTCCACACGCGCCCTCTGGAAGTCCGGCAGCCCACGGTACGCTGCCACCACTAGGGACCAGCTGATCCGGCTCTTCATCACGCCCTGCACACCACAAAAAAATAAACAAAAAGGAACACATCAGCATCATGGATAATAATAAACAACAACATTGTACATAATATTTAATTATTTTTACTTATTTTAAATATATATATATATATTTAAAGGCGTCCAACCCCCTGGACGCTTCCTTTTTATTTTTATTTTAACAAAACCAAAAAAAATAAATAACATAAAATAAAAATAAAATATATTTTATCATGAAGGCGTCCAACCATTTGGACGCCTCCTTATTTTTATTTTACATAATAACCCAAAAAAATAATAATAATAAATAATAAAAACAAAATAAAAAAGAAAGTTGGAGGCGTCCAGGCCCCTGGACGCCTCCTTCCCCCACTCCCCGGCCTTCTCCACTAGCTCTCGGCCACCGGTTTAGCATATTAAACCAATAAATTGGGGTTCTGAGGGGCTTACCGGGTCATGCTCATCCTCTCCCGCATCGCCAGCACCCGCAGGATCCTCCACGGCCAAAGGAGGCGCCTCCTGTTCCGCGGCTATCTCCTCTTCCCCAGTAATCTCCTCTCTGCGGCAGCCTCCTCGGCGTGATCTCTCGACCTCCTCGGACGACGAGCCCGTCGTTTCTGCTTCTCTCCACCCTGGCTCGGGCCTCCTTGCTCCATTGGGAACTGGGAATGGGTCGTTTAGAGTGAACGAGTCGTCAGAATGAACAGTAGAAGTGAAAAGGGGGTGAGGCCCCCTTTATATAAGAAATCACTCCTTTTTGGGGCGTCCAGGCGCCTGGACGCCCCCATTTCTTTCTTTTCTTCAAAAAAATTCAAAAAAATGAGGGGCGTCCAGGCCGCTGGACGCCCCCAAACAAGAAAATTCAAAAAAAAATAATAAATTATAGGGGTGTCCAGGCCCCTGGACGCACCCAAAACTAAAAAATCAAAAAAAATAATAATAATAAAATAAAAATTGGAGGCGTCTAGGCCCCTGGATGCCCCCATTAAAAATAATATATATATATATATATATAAGTTCATAAAAAAGAAATAAAATACAAAAATATATAAAAAAAGAAAATCATAAAAATAATAACAAAGGAAACGGGGGTCCGAAACATCCAAATTCCAGATTTTATTCCATCAGAAAGCAGGACGAGTTACATCAGGGGCTTAGGCACTCTAGGCCTTAACTTCCCCAGTTCGGTTATATAAGCTCTCCACAGCTCACATTCTTCCCCCACATGCGCTAAGGCCTTTCCCGCTACACTTGTTTTCCAGCGTGCCTTTACGGCTTTCGCTTCCTTCGCATCCGCCTCCGTGCCCAAATCCCTCTTCTTCAAAGGGACGATGCCAGTCAGTAGTGGGAACAAATGGCGCGGAATGCCGATCTGGAGGCAGCACCGATGTGCGTTGTAAAGGACAAACTTGGTCGCGTCGATCAGTTGGAGATCAACTTCGGGAGAAGACCTCATAAGGAGTTCAAGCGAGAGTAGGCATGCCGGTGCGCAAGTGAAGAAGCTTTGTGTCACGGTGCGAAAGTAAGACCGCCAGTCTTCACGTTTATTCAGCCATGGAACACGGTTCGCTACAGTGCCACCGAAGCCTAACACATCGGCTATGTGATGAAGGCGGCTTTGTTGGAAGAGCTTCGAAGCGGTTGGCATTCCCTCACGGTGATCAAATTTGAAATGCAAATCAAGCCAGCAATTCAGGACAAGTGCGCAACCGAAAGGAGACTTACCCATGCTTGAGGCAGTAAGGCCACTGTAAAGGTAGGCAAGGACGGCGGGTCCCACCCTCTTTCCACTCCAGATCCCGCGAATGGCACTCAGTTGGTCTTCTTCCACTATGTTGTCAGTATGAGGGAACAAGAGAGCTCCCGCCAGACAAATGGTGAACCCTTTCATGATTCCTTCCAAATAGTCATCATCTGGTGACCCTCTCAGGGCATCCATAACCCATTCCGCGAGCTTTTGCAAATCAATTCCCTGTCGAGTACGGACCTTTTTCGCTGCGTCGGGCCACATGAAGCTTCCAGGGACACTCTCGGAAGTCCCCTGTGTCAGCATCCGCATAGCCTTCACCTTCCCGTCACTCTTGAATTTCTTCAATCCAAGCAGAAGTTCCACCTCTTCGAGGAGGATGGTCGCCTCGAAGGTCGGGAAGACAAACGTGTGGGTCTGGGGATGCCAGATCTCCACTAATGCGCCCATAGCAGCCTAGTCCATGAGGATTCTCTCATAGTGTTTAGCGTGAATAAGGAGCCCCTGAAGATGCCACCTCGAGAGTATGGCCCTCATGCCGATGGAGATGTTGGAAGTTAGCTTTGAAAGCCATGGCAGTTTGGAAAACTTCCTCGGGCCTGGGAAGAGTGGATATGGCAGGAAGAGAAAAGAAAGAAGAAGAAAGGAAGGAAGTAAGAAGAAGGTTCACGTGGAGAAATTTGAAATGAATCAGCTTACCATATGCGACATGATCGTCCCACTCAGATGACCCTCGAGGTAGGAGAGTCGCCTGATCTCGCTGCTAGGCCTGCTCCTCTTCATAACGCGGGAAGACTCTCCTTCCATCCTGAAATCTCTTGATTCTCCTCTCCTTTTCCTCCTGAGCTTTCAAAACTCTCCTTGGTGCATTTGGAGGAACTAGCCTAAGGGAGATACTTATAGGAAGGGTAGGGCGCTACAGGACGGAACATGTCACGTCAGTGGTCAGTTGTCAGGATTTTGTCTGGATCTCCTTTGTACTGTGGTGCGATTCTGCTATGATTCTGCTACTTTCTGATGTTGCTAACCTTTGCTGGTCTGTGCAGGTTTTACTAACGGACGTCTTTGTCCTGTCTCCTGTCCCACCTTTCATTGGTTGGTCCCACCTTGTCACGCATCATAGTATATGATATATACACTGCTAGAATATGTCAAGGACCTTACGGCCTGAACGAACCTGGGATTTGAGTTCCCCTTCAACAAAAACGGTGATGGTTCCGGAAAAATTTGGGTTGTACGGATAGGCCGTTAATTTGTGGTAGCATGGGGACGACGGTTCCATTCAGTGAGTTGGTGCGTGGATAAACGGGTCTCGGCCCAGTACCAGCTCACCAGATCGGTATCCTGACCCGTTCTTAACAAGTTGATAATATTATCCTTGGCTATTTTCTATTTTAGTTTGTTTTAAATTTTTCTTTAAGCCCAGCATGCATTCATATAGGACTTTGATTTATTGCGGAAGATCATTCAAGTGATTCGATTGCGAAAGCCGCTGTGCTTCAATTCTTACAAATATGAGATATTCCACTCCGAATGAAATACTGAGTTTCCTTGAAATGGCCCTACGCTGCTCTTCCAAAGGAGACCCTTGTTTGGACAGACCCTCAGATATTCCTTTGCTTTTTACCTTGATTGACCCACCTTGGCCGCAGTACTTCCACGTTGGCTGGTAAGCGCTCCCCAAAGGTGAAACCTGCAGGTTTATGACCCAGGTACTTTCACACCGAGAAGTTGGTCTCTTTTTGTTTCGTGCCTAAGCGCACATCTCACCCTCCCTTATTTGATCTTCGTCCAAGCAAATCATCAAAATTTGAAAGACCTCCTTCAAGGTCGCCTCATTGAAACTTCAGGAAAGATTCCAAACATTAACGTCAAAAGTGTGTCTCATCACACCTTGGCATCAACTTATCAGTCCGCTCCCACTTCATTTCACTCCACTTCGATACCATTCCACTACGTGTCACTCCCTTGCAAAGCAGACGCCAAGGCGGGGTAGCTGTAGACACGCCATTCCTGACGTCTCCTGAGAAAGTCTCATATTACTATACGACGCCCCGCGACGGCTTACGCATTTTGAATCGCTCGAGTGCTTCCTTTTCTTGAGTCTTCCTCCGCCCTTTTTGGCATCCGGAAATCATCTCGTTGTGGCATTCGGACGGCATCAACACCAATCGGACGCACCGGAAGGTTCCGAAACTAGGAAGGGTGCCTGTCGGGGAGCTGCCGACGCCTTTTCAGCGGACCCGGGGGGGTCTTAATGGAGGCGTCCAGTCCCCTGGACGCCTCTATTACTTTAATTTATTTCTTAAGACCAAAAATACATAAAAATGATATATTAATGGAGGCGTCCAGGCCCATGGACGCCTCCATGAAAACAAATATAAAAAATATAAAAATGTTAGCTTTGGCATAAAAACAAAACAAGAATAAAAAATATTTTTTTTTTGAGGCGTCCAGGACCCTGGACGCCTCCATCAACTTGCCCACCGGGCCCCGTCCACCGATCGACGGGTTGTCGTGTGCGAAAAAATCCAATTGTGGAAGCGTCCAGACAACTGGACGCGCCCATTTCTGAATCACGAGGCGCCGCTCACAAAACCACGCGTTGTGCCAAACCGCGTGCGGCTTTCGGTGGAGTTCGGTGGACTTTATTGAGGCGTCCGGGACCCTGGACGCCTCCATGAAAATATTCAAAAAAATGAATAAAAATAGAATAAAATATTACTTCGGCCTTGATGGAGGTGTCCAGGGTCCTGGACGCCTCCACCCTCCGGAGCCCTATAAATAGAGGCCCACCCCCCCAGTTCTGAGAAAGCTAAGAAGAGATCCGATAGGCTGCCGGAGCCCAGAGGCTACCGGAGTCATTTCTAACCCGTGGGATCTTTTGTAGGTGGAGGTTCCGCCGGCTTCTCGGGTGCCCACGCTCGCGAGAGGAAGGTCATCTTCATCCACCGCGCTTCCATGTCGTCCCTACGCTGCCGGAGCTCCGTCGGATTTCACCATCGGCACATCCAATAAGCCAATCCTTTCCTTTTCTTCGTAGTTCTTTTGCATTCATCATCTCGCATCCTCTATCCCCCTTCATAAGGGCGCCTCTTCTTATATACTTCTTGCATCCATCATCTCATTTTCCTCCTACTCGAGTCCGAGAGGGGTTTAAAACCACACCAACCATGTGTGTGTCCTGCCGCGATTTCGTTATTTTCATTACAAGGGATTGATACTACACTGCCATTTCCTAATTCCGTCTATTTACTGTCTGTTATTTTGCAAGGGTAACTGAAGAAAGCCCTCTCCGTCGGCCAGCCGAAGGGGGAGAAAGAAGCAACCCGCCACTTCCTGCTAGTGAGGTAGGCGCGATCACTCTTTCATTTTGGGGTCCTCGACCCCTAGCGATCACATCATAATCTCGAGGCCGCGGCGAGTCATATCCCGCAATGGCCATTTAAATTTCTATCTTTATACTTTATGTTGCTCTTATACCTGCTATACTCTCGAGGCCGCGGCGAGTCACTTCCCCAATGGCCGTTTAAATTCCCGTTCTCATATTCTCTTTATATTCTGTTATATTCTTATCTGCTTCTATTCTCGAGGCCACGGCGAGTCACTTCCCCAATGGCCGTTTAAATTCTCATTCTTATATTCTTTTTATATTTTGTTATATTCTTATCTACTCATATCCTCGAGGCCGCGGCGAGTCACTTCCCACAATGGCCATTTGAATTCTGTCCTTTCTCTTGTATATCTTGAATTGCTACTATATCTGCTATACTCTCGAGGCCGCGGAGAGTCACTTCCCGCAATGGCCGTTTCAATTCTTGCTATTTAATTTCTGCACCATTCCCGTCCCCCCGAGGCCGCGGCGAGTCACTTCCCGCTATGGCCGTTTAACCCCCATATCTTGCTATATTGCATTTATCCCGCTTGCCCCGCCGGAGCAATCTCCCGTGGTGGCCCCTTCTCTTTTCTCTTATTTCTATATTGCAGCAAACAAAAGGAGCCCACGCGCTCCGCGTCTTCTTCGCTCCCCGAACCGCGTGACGTCGCTCACAACGACCGTCACACTGCTTGAGTATTTTAACCCGAGGGTTGACCAATGGTTGATATTCCAAGGTTTCTAGATGGACTCTTGATGATCTAGAACTTATCATATTGATCAAGAAACCTAATATAATGAATGGAAAATAAAGAATATACCGTTATGCTGTCGATTTATTTCCATAAGCATAACATAGTATAAGTCATTCTTGATTTCTCATGATTCTTATCAAATCATTCAATCATTGAATTATTGTTATCAAGAGCTTGTTGGAATTGTACATTCTTGGCCATACTTTATTGTTACATGCGTGGAAAAAGCTTGATTTATACTTGAAGATGCGATCGAGAACTGATTGTGTTTAAGGGCTCTATGCTAGTCCCTTCGGTGGATTGTCGGAAACATACTATTATAAATCATGGGATATGATGCTACTGGTGTCGCATTACGCTGGGAGTACTTTCTTTATAAATAAATGAAAATCCACAACACGATACATCATGATTGATACTTATACACGACTTTCTTGATATTCCACAGAAATTTACGAAGTACTTGCTCATAAGCAAAAGATACTGGAGTGATGATTATGTGGCTTGCTAGTACATTCTTGTTACATTCTTGTTCATGAAAGGTCATATCATGATCTTATAACATTCTTGCTAGTTCATACTTGCTCTATCTTACATACTTTGGTTTAATCGCATGATTGATCGCATTCGCATGATTTTACCTTATTCCTCTAGAGCAAAAACGTTAATTACTTTAATAATGTCTTCATGTTGATGCGAAGATACCTACTGGGCAAGTGTGCTCATTACCTATTTCTAATCTTTTTCAGAAAATAAAAGTGATTCGAATTCGGATTCGGGTTATACAGGTAGCGGGTCCGAGAGCGGATGAAAGTATTGTTAAAGAATGAGCGAAGACTTAGGAAGTTTATATTGTTTAGATCGAGCCTATGTAATTTCTTATTTCTTGAGTCTAGCATGATGAAAGTGGAAGTTGAGTAAGTATTGTGCGATTGCACTCTTATGTGTGATTGTCTTGCGCTCTGATCGTTCTTGCTTGCAAGAGGCTTACCATGCTAGTTGTTTGCGTTCCTCGAGCGAGTCTTCCGCTGTAATAAAGGCTCAGGGCGTGACAGTTAAGTTGGTATCAGAGCCTAAGTCTCAGGACTTAGGGAGAAGAGTTATGTCATAGGATAAGTCCAAGGTTTAAGAACCCCTACCTATGAACTAAGGAAGAAATTTTCACACCCATGTGAGAATTGGGTAGAGCCCGGGATAAGATAGTTAATTAGCTTTAAGACTAATTTTCCTTCCAATTCCATGAGAAATAACAAGTTATTATTTTTCCCTCAGGTACCCTATTATTACCATGGCTCATCGCGTAAATTGGGATGGCATGCAACAAACAGTTGCTGGCCTCACTCAGGCATTGCAAACCATGGAGCAAGCTGGCGCAGGAGCAAGGGCTGGTGATTTACATCGCAACTTTGGGAGCTTAAACCCTCTACATTTCTATGGTTCTTTTAATCTGGACGAAGCGGAGAACTGGATAGACGAAATGAATCGTATCATTGATGTTATCCAGTGCACTAGAGCGACCTCGGCTCGACACTAGGAGCTCCTATAGGCTACACGTTGCTAACAGAAGTGCAAACTCACTCGTCGTCCCATGCGAGGGAAAGCGTGGATCGTGCGCGGTTAAGAAACCGGCAGAGTTCAAGGTAGTCAGACTCAACTTCCGGACTCGGATCGAGTCACGGGACGGGTCACTCTCGCACTCACAGTGGTGACATGGACACACGGGCTAGGAACCTACACTCTCGCAGTGGCATATGACCATATACTAAACTAGCAAGCAAATGCCAAGAAGTTAAGACCGTAGCTCCACGCACCCAGCATGGCGAAGACAACCCCGGCGGAATTACGGACTCCCGGTTAAACAATGTTACAGCCGTACAATGATTTGACCCACTCCACGCAGGGAGGTAAAAGGTCACATGCAAATCGGGTTGACGGGCAGCATCTTGATGTCGCCCGGCGGTGCCGAACTCCGCGTTTTCGTGCTTTCCGAACGGCAGATTCTACGGGTCCGTGGGGCCCACGGAGGCGCTGTCCTCCCGACCTGCTGGGGTGGGTCCCAATGTGATGGGGATCCCTGGATGGCGGTCGGTCGGAAACTCCGATCGGTGGCCGATCGGCTCCGATCTCCACGTTGTGAAGTGGCTGCCCACGGATTCTGGTTTCTATTTTGCGGCACGCGCTCCGGCGAGATCGGCCGCTGCGACCAATCCCGATGTCGGATCGGGGCACAAAAGCTATTGTTGGAAAGCTCTCTTGAAATACTTCAACCTAGGCTCAAATGGAACTACTGGATCTGGTCGGATCTGGACTTCATTGAATTTACAAGTTTCTATTGTACAATACCCGAAATCTCAGATCTGCAGGTGAGTTATCTGAGAATGGCCGTTGACCGTGAGGTTGATGGCCGATTCAGCTCCTGAGCTCTTCACGAAAGTTGTAGGATTTTGAACAAGGAAAACGGGGATAGTTTTTGTGGACTGATTGGTGGTGGGTGTGATTTGATATGATTTGTTTACTGGAGGGTGGTCGGATCTGGGAACAGGTGGACAGCACTGTAGCTAGCTCTGAGAACGAATTTTGAAAAATAGGTGGAGGGCTGATAAAATAATCAAGAAAATTCAGGGAAGGAGGGCTTGATGGATAGAACTCCCAGTAAAATTGGGAGCCCTATAAAAAATCAAAAGGTGGATCGAAGATGCGAAACTCAGGAAAAGTGGAAAATCAGATCTGAAGCTGGCAAAACTGAACTTGAAACTTGAACGAAAATGGGAAATTATCAAATCGGAGATTCATGACCCACCAATTTTTGTAGGATGTGGGGAACACCTCTGGAACATCCCCTCAAAGTCCCAAGTCGATCTGAGCTCGTGGCTGATGGCAGAAATTTGTGGAAGCTGCTGTGGTCAGCTAAAAATAGAACTCCGGCGATCCCGATGGCGGTGCGGTGGCGGCTCGTGGCGGCGGCGATGATGACCGGAACCGATAGGGAGGAGTCACACCTCCAGAAGGCAGCCTTCACAGCTGCTAGGGGGAGAGGGAGGAGAGAGGAGGGGTGCGCCCAAGGGCTTGCTCAAGAATTTCTTGGATTCAAATGGCATTAATTATATCAAAATGGAAAATACAAGCTTATATAGGTTACATCTCAAATCCATTTGCCACCGTTGGATCTAGGGGTGGGAGATGGATGGCTTGGATTGAATGTGAATCACACAAAAAAATAAATAAAAAATTAAGGGGGGGGTGCCCTATTGACCAAGGGAGACAAGGTAGAATTGGTAGGTAGCCTACCTTGGACTTTGAAGTCCAATTGTCTCCCATGTGTCTTTTACCATTCAACCTTCTAGATGCCTCCATTTGAAATGTTGACTGACCCCACGTGGGGCCCGAAGACTGAGGTGGATCAATGGGAGGGGGTCTGGTGGGGCCCGTGGGACCCGGGGGTCCCATTTTGCAAATAAACCCCTCTTACAATCAAAATTGCAAACCGAATAAAATGAAATAAACACACATTACACACAAATAAAGTCTAAATAAATGTGATAAATGGGGAGACTCAAGGAGGAGTCTCCAGACTGTCTCCGAGCCAGATGGACGCTGAGGTGGCTCGAGTCGTGCTCCGCGTGCGGTACCAATGGCTCGGCGTAACTGCCCGGGTGTCCGCACCAATTCTCCCCGGGTGGGAGAAACTCGACCCTATCGAGTAAGGGTCTGCATCGCTCCGGTATCACTCCAGAAGGTCCGGGTCAATCCTCTGCAACTCGCCATGCGTGATCCATGTGTCCTCGGTAGCGGGCCGTCCTCTCCATCGCACTAGGTAGCGCGGGTAGGATCCACTCCTGGTAACTGTCACCTGCTCATCTAGTATATGATCTATATGCTCACGCTGCCGTGACAAAGGGGCTGGAGGTGGACACTCAGGTGTCGGATCACTCTCAAGGGGAGGAGATGGCTCGAAAGGCTCACTAGGGATCACCGCTGGGTCCCTATATGCAACTAGATCCGATACATTAAAAGTAGAGCTTATACCATATTCCTCGGGCAAGTCCACAACATACGCATTGGATCCAACGTGTTTCAACACTCTAAATGGACCGGCTCCACGAGCTTGCAACTTCTTAACGGTTCCAGAGGGAAACCGTTCAGGTCTTACCCTGATCATGACATATTCGCCCTCTTGGAACTCTCGGTGGTGTCGGTGAGCATCGGCTAGCTCTTTGTAACGCGCATTGCTGGACTCAATGTGACGATGAATGTCGTCATGCAAACTACTAACATGCTTAGCAAAAGAAAAAAACACACGGATGCACACACAACCCTACACAAACCTAATGTTAGTTCGACCCAATCATATGCAAGGTGGTCCAGGACATCCGAATGTATGCCATGCATGCATTTGACATAATCGGAGGTTAATGCCATGGTGGACTTCTAGACATCCTACGATGCACCAATCATGGACATTGGGTTTGGATGTGGGAAGTCCGGGAGGTTTGGGTGGTTTAGGTGGGCCGAGTGAACCAAAGTCTTCATTACCCCCAAATGACGGTTCGGACCTATTGCCATGTGAAGGTTGCCAGGCCCGAGTAGGAGGGGTGTGATAGTGGACTTCCTTAAAGAGGTGGAATGGTGGTTGTGGGCCAAGGGGCCCACGAAGAAGGGGATCGAAGGGATCAAAGAATGTGTGACCCCTCGATATGGATTCCCTCATCTCAAGGTCCCATGTGTGGAATTCTAGAAGGTGTTGATGGTCACCTTCATCCATCGACGTAGATGGGACTGTGTATAGCAGATAGGGCTCCTCCCTCGGGATAAAAGGAGTGAATTCAGGCTCGGCCAGTAAGGGGAGGAGTAAAAGAACCTCCATGGTGATATGGCCCACGGTGTACACGGAGGTGATAGATCCTAAGGATGGATGTGTGAAGCTACGACCTATAGGTTGGTCAAAGCATGGGGCCAACAAGTGTGTAAAAGTCAATTGCCGGTCTAACCCTTTAAGAAGGTCATCTAATGTATCCACATTGTGACTAGATCAGAAAGTGGTGTGAAATGAATTGATTGGCACCAAAGGTAGGATAGGGTCCATAGATGGGAAGGGAGGTGGGGCCAGGCCATTCTTAAGCCAGCTAAGGAGTGGCTCAGCTAGAAGTAGCTTTCCCGTTAGAAACATGGGTAGCTGTGGCTGAGGAGGCTCCGAATAAAGATCGGAGAGTGAGGCTTCTCCAACCCTTTTGTCCCCTAGGGCTAGAGGTGTCCGAGTGGGACACTACCCGACAAAGTGGCCAATCCCCTGGCAGCGATAACACTACTGTCGTGATCCACTACGCTCCTTGATATGTGTGTCCTTACCCTTATCCTCCTGACGGACAGGGGGTGCAGGCAATGGGGCTCTCGTGGGTGGGGGAAGAGGATCCACTATGATGGAGAGAGGACCTTGGGATTGCACCTTAGATGGCAACGGGTTGGGGCTACCGATTGTTACCTCCTTAGGCTCGTGTAGGAGTACATCACTAGGAGTACGTGTCCTATCCACCCCATCCAACCGGTCTAAAATCATTTGCATAAGTTCGGCAACGGAGTGGGTTGGAATAGGGATATCATGGTGGACTCGCCCGTATTCAACCGTCCTAGGATTGGGTCTTGGCTCATCTACGTGTGGGGCTCTTTGCCTCCAACTAGGACCCAGTTGGTTGGAAGTGATTGGGTGGGACCGGTTGGAGGTGACTGGTTGGGGCACGTAGACCTTCCTAAGCTCTCTCTTCATGTCCCACCATGATTCGATGGGCCATTGCCTCCTAACCTCTCTCAAGCGCTCAATGTGGTCCCACTTTTCGGCGGCCTCGTGTAGAAGCCTCTCCTTGGCAAAATAGAATTCCCGGCTTCGGACATGGTATAACAATCAAAGTATGTGTCCATGGCGGCCTCCCACTTGAGGTAGTCGCCTGGGCCATTGGAGCCATAAAAATCCGAGGCTTCGGGCCTACGGAAGTGGAGTGGGTGGTTGCCAAGCCCATGGGTGGACCAACGGCCATATTGCCCGGGTGATGGGGATTCCATGTGAATTTGGCGGAACTACATGCTAGACATGCCGATACTTGGACAAGACCGACTGACTCTTATTGGACTACACACGAACTAGGAGACACAAACTGATGCAAACACCCACTAATGCACCTAGACCTAAACCAATATCCGGTACGTGGCGGAGTTAATCGATCCGAAGATCACTCCCGCAAGTGTGCGACCTCCCGATAGGCGTAGCCTAACGTTCGGACAACACCTTTTAAGATACCGAATTATCGGGATGAAATGTAATTTTAAAACACCTTTTTTTTTATTTTGAAAATAATGATGATCCTAGACTTGACTTAGACTATGCAAGACTTATGCAACGACGACCCTAGACTCGACTCGCTCTGATACCAAACTGATGCGGGACAGACTAAGGAGGTGACGCTATATGAGACGGACACGACTCGACCAGCAACGACACGACTACTAGAGCGACCTCGGCTCGACACTAGGAGCTCCTATAGGCTACACGTCGCTAACAGAAGTGTAAACTCACTCTTCGTCCCATGCGAGGGAAAGCGTGGATCGTGCGCGGTTAAGAAACCGGCAGAGTTCAAGGTAGTCAGACTCAACTTCCAGACTCGGATCGAGTCACGGGACGGGTCACTCTCACACTCACAGTGGTGACATGGACACACGGGCTAGGAACCTACACTCTCGCAGCGGCATATGACCATATACTAAACTAGCAAGCAAATGCCAAGAAGTTAAGACTGTACCTCCACACACCCGGCATGACGAAGATAACCCCGGCCGAATTACGGACTCCCGGTTAAACAATGTTACAGCCGTACAATGATTTGACCCACTCCACGCAGGGAGGTAAAAGGTCACATGTGGGGCCCGAGAATCACGCAAATCGGGTTGACGGGCAGCATCTTGATGTCGCCCGGCGGTGCCGAACTCCGCGTTTTCATGCTTTCCGAACGGTGGATTCTACGGCTCCGTGGGGCCCACGGATGGTGCTGTCCTCCCGACCTGCTGGGGTGGGGCCCAATGTGATGGGGACCCCTGGTGGCGCGCCTCCCTGGATGGCGGTCGGTCGAAAACTCCGGTCGGTGGCCGATCGGCTCCGATCTCCACGTTGTGAAGTGGCTGCCCACGGATTCTGGTTTCTATTTTTTGGCGCGCGCTCCGGCGAGATCGGCTGCTGCGACCAATCCCGATGTCGGATCGGGGCACAGGAGCTATCGTTGGAAATCTCTCTTGAAATCCTTCAATCTGGGCTCAAATGGAACTACTGGATCTGGTCGGATCTGGACTTCATTGAATTTACAAGTTCCTGTTGTACAGTACCCGAAATCTCAGATCTACAGGTGAGTTATATGAGAACGGCCGTTGACCGCGAGGTTGATGGCCAATTCAGCTCATGAGCTCTTCACGAAAATTGTAGGGTTTTCAACAAGGCAAATGGGGATAGTTTGTGTGGACTGATTGGAGGTGGCTGTGATTTGATATGATTTGTTTACTGGAGGGTGGTCGGATCTAGGAACAGGTGGACAGCACTATAGCTTGCTCTAAGAATGAATTTTGAAAAATAGGTGGAGGGCTGATAAAAAATCAGGAAAATTCGTGGAATGAGGGCTTGATAGATAAAACTCCCAGTAAAATTAGGAGCCCTATAAAAAATCAAAAGGTGGATCGAAGATGCGAAACTCAGGAAAAGTGAAAAATCAAATCTGAAGCTGGCAGAACTGAACTTGAAATTTGAATGAAAATGGGAAATTGTCAAATCGAAGATTCATGACCCACCAATTTTTGTAGGATGTGGGGAACACATCTGAAACATCCCCTCAAAATCCCAAGTCGATCTGAGCTCGTGGCTGATGGCAGCAATTTGTGGAAGCTAGTGTGGTCGGCTGAAAACAGAACTCCGGCGATCCCGATGGCGATGCAGTGGCGGCGGCGATGATGACCGGAACTGATAGGGAGGAGTCACACCTCCAGAAGGCAGCCTTCACAGCTGCTAGGGGGAGAGGGAGGAGAGAGGAGGGGTGCGCCCAAGGGCTTGCTCAAGAATTTCTTGGATTCAAATGGCATTAATTGTATCAAAATGGAAAATACAAGCTTATATAGGTTACATCTCAAATCCATTTGCCACCGTTGGATCTAGGGGTGGGAGATGGATGGCTTGGATTGAATGTGAATCACACAAAAAAAACAAATAAAAAATTAAGGGGGGCGCCCTATTGACCAAGGGAGACAAGGTAGAATTGGTAGGTAGCCTACCTTGGACTTTGAAGTCCAATTGTCTCTCATGTGTCTTTTACCATTCAACCTTCTAGATGCCTCCATTTGAAATGTTGACTGACCCCACGTGGGGCCCGAAGACTGAGGTGGATCAATGGGAGGGGGTCTGGTGGGGCCCGTGGGACCCGGGGGTCCCATTTTGCAAATAAACCCCTCTTACAATCAAAATTACAAACCGAATAAAATGAAATAAACACACATTACACACAAATAAAGTCTAAACAAATGTGATAAATGGGGAGACTCAAGGAGGAGTCTCCAGGCTGTCTCCGAGCCAGATGGACGCTGAGGTGGCTCGAGTCGTGCTCCGCGTGCGGTACCGATGGCTCGGCGTAACTGCTCGGGTGTCCGCACCAACATCTCACTATCATATCCTCTCTTCACGTTTGCAAACTTATCTCGCAAGGATGTGAAGCTTTTCTTACTTCTGTCATTATTACCGAATCCAAAGAGATTATCTTAGCGGACATTCCTATTGTAAATGAGTTCCCAGACGTGTTCCCATCTGAATTACCCAGTTTACCGCCCGAGAGGGAAGTGAACTTCACTATTGAACTCATCCTAGGAGCAGCACCTGTTTCTATAGTCCCTTACAGAATGTCCCCCACCGAACTCAAAGAACTAAAGAAGTAGTTGTAGGAACTATTGGATAAGGGCTTCATCAGACCTAGCACATCCCCTTGGGGTGCGCCGATTCTATTTGTCAAGAAAAAGACTGGTTCTCTCAGGCTATGCATCGATTACCGGTGAATGAATCAACTCACAATTAAAAATAAGTATCCGTTGCCGCGTATTGATGAGCTCTTCAATCAACTTTCAATAGCAGAATATTTCTCTAAGATTGACCTCAGATCAGGTTATCATCAGCTTAGAATTAAAGAAGAAGACATTTATAAATCGACTTTTCGAAGTAGTTATGGCCACTATGAATTCGTGGTAATGCCATTCGGATTAACTAATGCCCCGGCAGCATTCATGCAACTTATGAACAGTGTCTTCCAGCCATATCTGGACCAGTTCATCGTCGTCTTCATCGATGATATCTTGATATACTCCAAGACAAAGGAGGAACATGAAGAACATTTGAAAATAGCTTTGCAAACACTTAAAGAACATAAACTCTATGCCAAGCTAAATAAATGCGAATTTTGGCTCAAGGAAGTTTCATTCCTAGGCCACATTATTTCAAAAGAAGGTATTACGGTGGATCCTTCTTCTAAGGTAGAAGCTGTCAAGAATTGGAGCCGGCCAACGACCGTATCAGAAGTACGAAGTTTTTTGGGTCTAGCTGGTTATTATAGAAGATTCATTAATAACTTCTCAAAGATTACTATTCCTTTAACTAGACTCACGAGAAAAGAAAATCCTTTTGTCTGGTAAGAGGAATGTGAGAAGAGTTTCCAAACTCTTAAGAATCATGTTACTATAGCTCCTATTCTATCACTACCGATGGAAGGTGGTGGATTCGATGTATATACGGATGCATCTGGCATTGACTTAGGGTGTGTCCTCATGCAAAATGGAAAAGTAATCTGTTATTCTTCAAGATAATTGAAACGTCATGAGAAAAATTATCCTATGCATGATTTGGAATTAGCGGCTATCATTTTCACCTTGAAAATTTGGTGTCATTATCTCTATGGAGAAAAGTTCACGGTTTACTCGGACCACAAGAGCTTGAAATATTTATTTTGTCAAAAAGAGCTAAATATAAGGCAGAGAAGATGGTTGGAATATCTCAAGGATTTTGATTTTTCTATTCAATATCATCCTGGCAAGGCTAATGTTGTTGCGAATGCACTCAGCAGAAAATCAATGGGTATGCTATCAAGTCTTATGATTAGTATGATGAATCTTATTCCTCAATTTACTCAGTTGGACTTAGATATTAACAGGAAGGAAGAAGATTGCTTCATGGCTAATATCCGAGCTCAACCTACCTTAATAGAGGATCTAGTCAAGTTGCAAAATGATGATCTCGTGTTACTAGAAATTAAAGATAACATTGAACAACGGCCGGATTTCTCTATTACGGAGGATGGAAGATTGCTATTCAAGGGCCGAGTGTGTGTACCGGATCATGAAGATACGAAGAAATTGATCCTAGAAGAAGCACATAATTCCAAGTACACCATTCATCCAGGTGGTACAAAAATGTATCAAGATCTTAAAAAAAAATTCTGGTGGCCCAACATTAAGAGAGAAATAGCTGATTTCGTGTCTCGCTGTCTCACTTGTCAACAAGTAAAGGCAGAGCATTTTAGACCCGTAGGTAAACTGCATCCTCTGAATATTCTCGAATGGAAATGAGAGAGTATAGGGATGGATTTCATTATGGGGTTACCTAAGACAAGAGGTGGACACGATGGTATATGGGTAATCATAGACTGATTAACTAAATCTGAACATTTCATACCAATCAAAAGTCGATGGTCTGTGGATATCCTGGCAGTATTATACATAAGGGAAATTGTTAAATTACATGGTGTCCCAGTCACTATTATATCTGATAGAGATCCTCGATTCACATCACAGTTTTGGAATGGTCTACAACAGTCACTAGGGACTAGATTGAATTTCAGCACAGCCTTTCATCCACAAACTGATGGTCAGACAGAAAGAACAAATCAAGTGGTAGAAGACATGCTCAGGACTTGTGTTATTGATTTTGGAGGTAGTTGGCATGATCACTTGCCTCTGGTAGAATTTTCATATAACAACAGTTACCAGGCCAGCATACAAATGGCACCTTTTGAAGCTCTATATGGAAAAAGTTATCGATCACCAATATGTTCGAGTGAAATAGGGGAAAGATAATTCCTAGGCCCCGATATTATCAGAGATTCTACAGAGAAGATCAAGCTTATTCAAGAGAGAATAAAGATGACACAAGATAGACAAAAGTCTTATGCTGATAATCGTAGACGCGACTTAGAATTTCAAGTAAGAGACCATGTGTATCTCAAGGTTTCTCCAGGTCGTGGTATTCGAAGATTTGACATTAAGGGCAAACTAACTCCAAGGTTCATTGGCCCGTTTGAAATTCTTGAAAGGGTCAGTGAAGTGGCCTACAAACTGGCTTTACCTCCACAACTAGCAGGAGTTCATGACGTATTTCACGTCTCTATGCTAAAGAAATATGTATATGATCCTAACCATATTATCACTTATGACAATCTGGAGATTCAGAAGGATATGACGTACGAGCAAGCGCCAATAAAGATTCTGGAACGGGAAGTGCGTCAACTAAGAAATAAAGTTATTCCTATGGTCAAGATTAAATGGAAGAAAACATGGCCATATGAAGCAACATGGGAAACCGAAACAGCCGTGCGGAAAAGATTTCCAGAATTATTCAACTGTAAGTACACTCTCCATAATCCATGTATGGAATTTGGGGAACAAATTCTTCTAAGTGGGGGAGGGTGTAGTGCCCCAGAATTTATGTAATAATTTCTGAGTTGTTTATAGAACTTTCTGAAATTTATAAAGGCTAAATATATTAACAAAAGGATTATTAGATTAATAAGTCATTATAAGGCCAATTTATGTTAAATAATTAACCTAGCCTATTTAAATAGAATCCAAAAGGTTTAAGGACCAAGCCCATTAAGTTTGGCCCATATTCTAGAAGATTATTTAGCCTATTCACGTATTTTAAGGATAAAAAACTATTTTTATGGATAATAATATGGATAATTAAGAAAAGAGTTTGATTGATGTTGAACTCTGTGCACGTTGGATGTAGCGGTCTATCGTGCGACCGCCACAGCCATGTAACGCACCAGTCTTGATGCGTTACATCCTGACAGTTCCGTGAAAGAAAGAACGAGCAAAAAGATTAGAACTTTGAGATCTTATCTATAAGAGATCGACTTGGGAGAGTTTATAACATTACTAAGGATTCTTAGGGATTAGGTTCGGGTAATTAAGGACTCTAGAATCGATCTAATCTTCAAAACCCTATAAATAGGACCTAGTTCTGAACTGAGCGACCCTTACTTTTGGCTCGTGAAGAATCAAGGTAAAGAGATATAATTTCAGGTAAGTTCTTTAGATGATTTTGTTTAGTATACTTTAGACTAATAGTTCCCCAAATTTCATGCTAGGAGATCAAGCAACCAAGGAGATTGAAGCTTCCAAAGTTGCTGGTTCGACCATAGTAACTCAGGATTCAAAGCAAAAGACCTCTGAAGATCAAGAGATTAGGACGTCTAAACGAGGTAATTAGAATCCAATCCTTTAGAACTTTTTGATCACCTTAGTTTCATATTCTTACCCTCAAAATTTCACATCTTTAGGACAAGAGGTTGGAGAGATAGAGCAGCAGAAAGTTGCTAGAAAATCGCTGGAAAAGGAGAGCTAGGGCTCGATTTTCAGACTCAAATTAGAAGCTTAAAGCCTACTTAAGAGGTAGGTTATCTCATAATTGGTAAAAACATCTTGTTAAGGATAAAAGCCCTCTGATTGTACTTGATTTCATGCATTATAAACTATGAATTCTATGTTTTAGTGGGTTCATGCATACATATATATCCTTAGTCCTAATCAAAGATCAAAGATATTATCTTGTCAATTTACTGCAACCTATGCATCTAGATGACCTTTACTTCGTTTTGTCATGATTGAGGTAGTTAAATCTTTTCAAATCATGACATGGTTTTAAATCATAGTCGTTTAATTTCTTTATACTGTTAGCAGGGACTCTAACGCATCATACTTAGACCGTCACAGACTGTAACGGCCTTACGATAAGCTGTCACACCCTCTGTTGCATTCTAATTGCTCTGTTATCTCTAACGCACCATAACAGGAGCGTTTCACTACTGTAATGGCCCCTCGATAAACCGTCACAATCACTGTGACGCCCCCACTCTCGACCGTCACGGTAATCGTAGACATAATTTAAAATCAGTCAAGTTAACTTATAAATAAGCCTAGTTATCTAAGTCTTGACTTGATTTCAATTCTTTAAGATTATTTACTGATTCATGATAGAAGTTGCATAATTTAAGTATCTTAAGTTATTTTAAGTTATGTTAATTTCATGTGACAAAATTCTATAGTTTTGTATCTAAATCATGATTTTTCAAAGATGTATTGACGGAGTTTTATCATGATTTCCTATTGTTACACATCCTCTTTATCAATAGAGTCATTTCTCTAAGTACATGGCATATATTCAAGTATATGTCCATTAGTTCACTTTGCACTATAGGAATATTATTCTTGGACATGAGGACCTCTCTATTGGATATTCCTTCCAATGGATTAGGAAATTTTGTTGCAAGGCCTCCGTAATTCTCCGCGAGCCTGGGATTCCCACTAGGACGCCGAGTTGGTTGTACCATTAAAACCCAAGCGATTAGATTACATTATTGAGGTTTCTGGTTATCAGTAGTGTAACGGATCTATATTGGACCGTCAGGCACATGTAACGGCCCAATATACGACCGTCACATTCAACTAAGTTTGATTTCTTGGTTCTGGATTCAGACTAATGTAACGGCCCAATACTGGAGCGCCACATAATGTAACGGCCCTGTAAGGCCCGTGCCTTAGTGGATCATTAGTGGTTTGGATCTAATATTTGTTCTGGAATTTTCGACTATTTTCTGGTATTTTTAGGAATTTTCCTGGTATTTTTCCAGATTTATTTGGAGTTAATTGAGGGTTATTAGAAATTAATAAGATTTTAATATATATAATAATTATATTATATATTTTTTAATTTAATTTTATTTTCTTTTAATCCCTCACCCTCACACCCTCTCTCTCCCCTCGTCGATCTCTTCTCACCCTCACGCTCTCTCTCTCCTCACGCGATCGCCTCTCTCCCCTTCCTAGGGATTTCGGGCGAAACGTTGTCGGATTGAAGCGTGGTTGGCGCCGTTGGATTCCTTGCGTCGAGAGGAACACGAGGGTACCCATTTCGCCACGGTTCGGTGATCGTGGGAGCGGGATGGAGTGTGAAGGCTCTGTGGACCTACCTCGGTGCATGCGGTGTTATCAGCCGTTTTGGCTTGCAAGAGGTAGGGGGATGGACTCCTGAACTTGCTAGGATCAATTCCTGCAGCTAGTTCGTTTGATTAGAACCCCGTAGCATGCATAATGTTCATTTTTCCATATTTGGGGTTTTAGCTTAATTCTTGAGTTTAATGCATGGTGGGCTTTGCATGTGATGTTTTTAGCTGTTATATTGTTGTTTGGGTTGTATGGTTTGACAGGAAACAGGTTTTTACGTTGTTACCCGACGATTTCTATCGTCCGGGAGGGAACCGGTTTTCAAACCGAACCCGTCCGTGGCCCAGGCGGTGTGACGGTCCTTCCAGGAACCGTCACACGTCTGGCGGTCCTAGATGGACGCGTTACTTAAATGTAACGGCCTAATGAAGGGGCGTTACATTGAGTGTAACGGCCAGGTTCCGACCGTTATTTACTCGTTGACTATCGTTGACTAGTTGAGGTGGTTCTTCTGGCGGCCTATCGGCCGACCGCCAGATGGCTGTAACGCGCCTAGGCTAGCGCGTTACATACTGTTTCATGCAGTTTTATCTGTTAGTTATAAATTAGCCTCGGGTGGATCTGACGGCCAGTCGGCCGGCCGTCAGAGCCATGTAATGCGCGTAGGCTGGCGCGTTACATGCCCGTTTGTTTGGATTTATTGGGCTCGGCAGCGGTGGTAACGGCCAAGTCTAGGCGCGTGACTTCCCATGTAGCGCGCCTACCCACGGCTGTTACTTACCTGTGGCGCGTGGGCGGTAGACCGTCACATGCCTGTTGGTTTTAAAGAATGTCGGCTTATGCTTTAATGCTTCCCGTGCTATTTAATATGCCATGTTTAGCTATTGTATTATATAATGGCATGTTTCTATATCCCAATAGAGTAGCTTTTCTTTCCTTGCAATGGAGCCACTGTTGTTGCCCTAAGGTCTGTTGAGTGCCGACCCGCTTGGGGATAGCGGAGGGGTGTTTCCCGTACGCAGTTTGTAAGCTAGTTCCGTGGGCTCCCGGCCAATGGTAGCGTCCTACCAAGGGAGAAAACTAGCTAGAGGGCCTGGCTCTGGCGAGAGTCAGTGTGTGCACACGTGGTCAGAGGCTGTGGACTGACACTGACGAGTGTCACTCTGACTGGTCACTTGGTTTGGTACTGTTTACGCGCTCAGCTTGTCGTTTTACCGACTGCGAGTGCTTGAGACGCAGTGTAAGCCGTCAGTGGACGCATCTGGTTTCTGCTCCAGTGGTTGTCCTACTCCCTACTGCTTGGATTGGTTAAGGCTTATCCTGTTTGGTAGATTTAGTTTCAGTCGCTTGCATTTAATTATTATTGGCATGTGTTAGCTGTTATACCTGCTTAGATAGAGTTTACAGCTTTCTTGTGATTAGTTATTCATGCCAATGCATGTTACTTTATTTAAATGCATGCCATATTGCCTTTATCTTCACATGTATGTTTATTTAGTGCGAGGTAGGGATCCGCGTGACCCCTACTGAGTCCGGCTGTGACTCACCCTTCTCCTTTCAGGTGAGCCGCGCCCGCCGTCTCCCGGTGTTTTGTGAGGTTGCTCGGAGACCGTGCTTAGTTGCCAGCAGTTGACGGGTCACCTTTGTGAGGCTCTGTTGTACTTTTGCCGGGGTATGCCCCGCGTAGTTGTACTTTTTGAACTAGTACTCTTGTGCTTCTGGACTAGTTATATAATTATCACTCTGGTTATTTTTGAATTACTTCCGCACTTGTATTAATTTTATTGCTTACTTCTAATATGCGCGTTCCAAATTGCAATCCGTTATGCATCTCCTCGACAAACTTCACTAACCCTTCAGGGGTCTCATCAGCGTCTTGGGTGGCTTCCCCAGTTCTTGGTATCGGTGCATCGATGTTATCGGTATATCGGTATCCTGAACTCTGGGTCGTCACAGGCCCAGTACACGACCGTCACACTGCTTGAGTATTTTAACCCGAGGTTTGAGCAAGGGTTGATATTCCAAGGTTTCTAGATGTACTCTTGATGATCTAGAACTTATCATATTGATCAAGAAACCTAATATAATGAATGGAAAATAAAGAACGTACCGTTATGCTGCCGATTTATTTCCATAAGCATAACATAGTATAAGTCATTCTTGATTTCTCATGATTCTTATCAAATCATTCATTCATTGAATTATTGTTATCAAGAGCTTGTTGGAATTGTACATTCTTGGCCATACTTTATTGTTACATGCGTGAAAAAAGCTTGATTTATACTTGAAGATGCGATCAAGCACTGATTGTGTTCAAGGGCTCTATGCTAGTCCCCTCGGTTGATTGTCGAAAACATACTATTATAAACCATGGGGTATGATACTACTGGCGTCGCATTACGCTGGGAGTACTTTCTTTAAAAATAAGTGAAAATCTACAACACGATACAGCATGATTGATACTTATACATGACTTTCTTGATATTCTACAGAAATTCACGAAGTACTTGCTCATAAGCAAAAGATACTGGAGTGATGATTATGTGGCTTGCTAGTACATTCTCGTTACATTCTTGTTCATGAAAGGTCATATCATGTTCGTATAACATTCTTGCTAGTTCATACTTGCTCTATCTTACATACTTTGATTTAATCGCATGATTGATCGCATTCGTATGATTTTACCTTATTCCTCTAGAGCAAAAATGTTAATTACTTTAATGATACCTTCATGTTGATGCGAAGATACCTACTGGGCAAGTGTGCTCATTACCTATGTCCAATCTTTTTCAGGAAATGAAAGTGATTCGAATTCGGATTCGGGTTATACAGGTAGCGTGTCCGAGAGCGGATGAAAGTATTGTTAAAGAATGAGTGAAGACTTAGGAAGTTCATATTGTTTAGATCGAGTCTATGTAATTTCTTATTTCTTGAGTCTAGCATTTTGAAAGTTGAAGTTGAGTAAGTATTGTGTGATTGCATTCTTATGTGTGATTACCTTGCGCTCTGATCGTTCTTGCTTGCAAGAGGCTTACCATGCCGGCTGTTCACGTTCCTCGAGCGAGTCTTCCGCTGTAATAAAGGCTCGGGGCGTGACAACGAGCATGCCACACCAGGAATCGCGAAGGAAGCAAAGACGACCACACCTGAAAAGCAGGGGTGAGCCTTGTGTCACTCGCTCAGTAGGGGTCACGCGGATCCCCACTGAAAAACAACGTAGTAACACGGAACAACAACTAAAATGGCAGTAGTAGTAAAGCACGAAAGAAAGCAGGAAAAACTACTACTAGAAAGCTGTAAAAGAAAGCTAGGAGAGCAGGAGTAGAACAGCTAAAAGAAAAGGGAAAAGCAAAGCCGTAAGGAACGAGAACATGGCTACCGAGCAAAGCACGGCTCCCTAAGCTACTCTAAATAGCGACAGAAGGGCGAACCCTAATCTCACAAAGTCAGGAGTTACCGATCCATCAACCAACCATTAGCCCAAAGGCTAAAGCCCACGAAACCAGGCAAAAGCCCTAGAAAATACCTAGACAGACAACAGACACTGACGCACAAGACTAGAGCGTCCTGTACGCGACACAGAGCTATCCTCGGCAAAGCCGAGAATAGACCAACTCAGAAGGGGAAGCTGAACTTGGACGAAGCCAAGACAGACTAACTCGGAAGGGGAAGACAGACTCCGAGAAACACGAGAGTCATGCGCCAAGTGACGGAAGCACCTCCTAACTAGAAGAACATCTAGATGCGTCCACTGACGTCTTACACTATGTCACAAGTATCTCGCTACGGATGCCAAGAACGACGGAGACTGAGATACTCACCAAATTGAACCAGGAACTATAGTAACGAGTGACTAGTCAGGGTCACGCCCGTCGACGTTCGTCCAAAACGCCCCTGACCACGTGTGCACACACAAGCTCAATGCCTTGAGCCAGGCCTCTAGTGTAGAAACCCGATAATTAAAAATGAGAAATAAATTTTTAATTTCATTTTTTAATTAAAATTTTCATGAAATAATCAAATTATATTTTTACTATATGAAATAAGCTAGTTTATTAAATTTACTTGAATTTACTTAAGTAAATAGGAAATTAAATGCTTTAACCCTTTGATAAATCATAGTAAGCCCAATAAAAGTCAATATAATAGATTAGGATCATAATTGGCCCATTGGATAATCCATAATGGGTTGGATTAATGGATTAAAGGATTTAATAAAGGATAAATAACCTTAAATTCGTAACATGTGTTTAATATGACATTTAAGGGATTAAAATAACCCCATTTCTAGAAGATTGACTCAAAAATTAACCATTACCTAACAACCCACCTTGGACTAGCTATTTTCACATTGTTTTCACACCAAAATGAGGTTAGATTAAGAGAAGAAATGTGAATTTTCTTCTAATTCGTAGCTAATGGGTTAGGTGGAATTAGGTGAGAAATCTTGACAAAATTGGTAAAGTTTTGGCTATAAATAGAGCCCCATTCGACCCTCAACTCATCCCTGGAGGCTAAGGTTGTGCTTTTGCAAGAATTAGTGGAGATTTGAAGGAGAATTTGGAAGATCAAGGAGTTTCTTTATATTTGGGGATATTTCTTTAGATCCGTCTAAAGGTAGGTGTCTCTCAGGCTAAGCTCTAATTAAAACATGCTATCTTGTGTATTTTTCAATGCTCTTTCCATTGATACCTGTTCCCCAAATTTCATTGAGAAATGATCAAGTTATTAGCATTTTATTGAACGGTATTCACATTTTTTCTTAAGAAAATCGTGGCTATTAAAACTCAGTCCGCGTTAATGAACACGTCTCCCCGATAAGACGCATTCTTAACAGCTTTTACAGTGACCAGAATTCAAAAGTAAAAATATATAATAATATTTAAGGAGGCGTCCAGCCACCTGGACGCGTCCATAGAGCACGTCCATTAGCTAAGATGCGCTCAGACAGACTCTCCCTCCGTCCTAAATTTTGAAAAAAAAAATAAAATAATTTCATGAAGGTGTCCACTTTCCTGGACGCCTCCATAAAAATTATTAAAATAATTTCAAGAAGGTGTCCACCCACTTGCCTGGACGCCTCCATAAAAATTATTAAAATAATTTCAAGAAGGTGTCCACTTGCCTGGACGCCTTCAGAAAATTTTTTAAATTGTATTAAAATGATTTTTAAGAAGGCGTCCAGTTGCCTGGACACCTCTTTAAAAAAATTAATATTAAATGACTATTTTCAGTGTGAAAAATCTAATTTTTACCAAATAATTGATAAAATAATGAATGAAAATTATTCCCAGCATCTAAAAATCTGTTATCAAAAGTTGATATATTGAAATTATTTTTCAGCATGTTAAAAATTTATTTTGTCGAATAACAATATTTTTACCATGAAAAAACATATTTTTACCATATTATTAGTAAATTGATGCATGAAAAATATTTACAGCATGTTAAAAAAATACTTCCAGCATGATAAAATTAATTCCAGCAGGTTAGAATTATTTTAGCTTGTTAAGACTATTTTTCAGCATATTAAAGTTATTTTAAACTATTTTTCAGCATGTAAAAATCTATTTTTATCATGTTATTAGTAAAGTAATGTATAAAAATTAGTTTCAGCATGTTAAAAATTATTTCTAGTATGATAAATTTACCTCCTGTATATTGAGATAAGAAATTATTTTTCATCATGATAAATGTATTTAAAACTAATTTTTGCATATTTTTCTAACAAGAAATTAGTAGATAAATGTATAAAAATTAATTTCAGCGTGCTAAAAATTACTTTCAGTAAGATAAAATCATTTACAGTATGTCATGATGATTTTAGCATGTTAAAATTAATTTCATCATGCTAAATCTTTTTAAAAATTATTTTATGCATGATAAACTTATTTTCTCAATAAATAATTAACAAATAAATGTATAAAAATATTTTTCAGCATAAAAAATTTATTTTTGTTATCAGAAAATTTAGGCAAACAGCATGGTAAACTCATGTTTATCACCTCATTAGTATGTTAGTGTACGAGGATTATTAGCATGTTGAGTATTCATATTAATACATTAAACAATAATTTTCAGTATGATAAAAAGTTAATTCCAACATGAAAAGTCTATCTTATTATCCCAGCAGTAAAGTGACACATGAAAATTATTTTCAGCAAGTAAAACTTATTTTTAGTACATAAGCTCTATTTTTATTATCAAATAACTAGTACATTGATGAATAAATATTAAATAAATAGAAAATATCAAAAATCAGGATTTTAAATTCTGAAATTTTTACTTCTTACCTAAAACACTTAATTATGAAAAAAAATACACATCAGATTAGACTATGAAATTTACAATAATTCTAATTACTTGAATTTTCTTCCTAGTTACCGTTCGTTCTTGAATTACACGACTTAATGTCGTTAAACATTATGTCTCAAAACTTTTGTCCACATTTCTTGAAACTTCTGGAATTTTTGCTAGATCTGTACTTATTTACAATAGCCTATTCCTTGAAATTCATTGGCCATATACATTAAAGTGGATGTCTAGACGTACTTGGGATCTTTTAATCCATATGACTCAATGCCTGGCATTAATGGGGCCCGGTCTGGTCCTGGGGGGAGCGCCCAAAAGTACTTGTGCCCATGGGAGTTGATTGACCAACGGTGTGACATTGCACCGAAGTGCATGATAGATTTACTTGATACGGCATTCCACATTTCGTTATTGGTATTTGATTACTTGTTTACATGATTATTCGATAAATACTCGATTTACTTGACTTGCATGAAGTGGCCAATTACATGAAATTCTTTACTTGTTCAAATTCATTACTTGAAATGTTCTCTTGATATCTTGTTATTCCAATTACTTAGAAATTCCATTCATGTTCATACACTTCTCGATACAACTTCAAAAATTGCTTAAAGTGTTAATACTTAAAGATTACTTGGTTCATAGAGATATAAAATCCTACTGAGCTTTTAGCTCACCCTACGTTTTGGTTAATTGTTGCAGGAAATGAAAATGAACAAGGGAATGGACAAGAGTGAGAGAGTGATTTTTCTTTTTACCTAGGTTTATGTAGATCATTTGTGTTTTTACAAGAATGATGTACTTTGGGATTGGAAGTTTATAATTTATCTTTATGGCTTATGAATTAGTGATGTAAACTTCATTTTGATGGAATAAAAGTATTATTTTCCCGTTCATTTCTGACTTTAGAAATAAAATTGTACATGCTCTGATCGACACGCGTGTTTACGACTCATCGCGCCCTCGATATTCCGCGTCGGGACGTGACAGTCTTTGTGGTATCAGAGCCTAGGTTACATAAAATCCTAGGTTTCACAATTTTAGGTTCATTCTTAAACTTAGGGTAGGTTTTAGATCAATATCTAGAAACTTGGATAAGGACTTAAACATTCCCGGTAAGCACGGGTAGAAACAGGGGTTTAGTTTTAAAGAAAAAGATTTATCAAGACTTAAACAAATGAATAAAACAATTAAACCTTGTAATTATGGTTGCAGGTTAATTCTCGCAAATGGCCGCCGAGAGAGCTCAATGGTGCGAGATGCAACGCACCGTTCAAGACTTAACCCAAGCCCTCCAACAGGTTGCTCAAGGAGGAGCAAACCAAGGAGTGGGTGATCTACATAGGAATTTCCGGAGCATGAACCCTCCCCAGTTCGGGGATCTATGGACCCGGACGAGGCTGAGCATTGGATTAAAGTGATCGAGAGGATATTCCGAGTCATGCAATGTGCCGACGAGGAAAAGGTCCTACTTGCTACTTTCCAACTGGAAAGGGATGCGCGTGCATGGTGGGAATCGGTCGAGGCTACTTTACCGCATGACCAAATTCTATGGGAAGAGTTAGTGGAACACTTCAATAGCAAGTATTTCTCCGACTGGGTGCAAGAAAGGAAGGCCGCTGAATTTGCCGCCTTAAAGCAAAGGGGATTATCGGTCGCCGAATATGAAGCTCAATTTTCAAGATTATCTCGGTACGCTCCACATCTCGTGGGTACCGACAAAATGAAGGCACGGAGATTTCTTAATGGCCTTAAGCCGCAATATATTACCCAACTCGCCTCGATGGATATTCAATTATATTCTGATATGATACGAAGAGCTCAACTCCTAGAAGATGCAACGGAGTTATCGGATCGCATCCGAGGAAGGGAAGCCAAGAGAGATCAAGTTACTGGGTCCGGAAGTTTCAAACCTTCCTTCGGGAAGAAAAGGCCCAATGACGGGCGTAACATCAATAAGGACGGGCATAATTTCAACAAGGGCGGACGTAATTTCCAAGGGGACAAGAAGTCGAGGACTTTCGACAAGCAACTTGTTCCTTTCTCTACGCCATCAAAGGAATTATGCAAATATTGTGAGAAGTCCAGACACAAAGCCGAGGAATGTTGGAGAAAGCTCGGCGCATGTCTTCGATGCGGGAGTCGGAAGCATAGGATCTTGAATTGCCCTCTTCTTAATGAGCAAGCTCCATCACCGGCAAAGCTTCCAATTATTCCAAAGAAGCAAGGGAGACTCCAAGCTCTAATGAATGCGGAACCTACCGAGGAAGGAGGAGTCGTGGAAGGTACTCTTTTCATATACTCCGAGCATGCCTCTGTCTTATTTGACACTGGAGCTACACATTCATTTATATCTAGAAGATTTGCTGGTCTTTTACCTATGAAGCCTATTCCATTAGATTCTACACTCACTATTACTACCCCTATTGGAACGGGAACGGAAATCAAACATTTCTATCCTGATAGTGAAATACTAATTAACGGTTATAACTTACCCGCTAATTTGGTATGCATGGAGATGGAAGGATATGATGTTATTTTGGGTGCCGACTGGCTATCGACACACGGAGCTAGTGTAAATTGCAAGTTGGGAATGGTAACTTTCATGGGTTACCTACTGAGGGAGACTCTAAGCTCTAATGAATGCGGAACCTATCGAAGAAGGAGGAGTCGTGGAAGGTACTCTTTTCATATACTCCGAGCCTGCCTCTGTCTTATTTGACACTGGAGCTACACATTCATTTATATCTAGAAGATTTGCTGGTCTTTTACCTATGAAGCCTATTCCATTAGATTCTACACTCACTATTACTACCCCTATTGGAACGGGAATAGAAATCAAACATTTCTATCCTGATAGTGAAATTCTAATTAGCGGTTATAACTTACCCGCTAATTTGGTATGCATGGAGATGGAAGGATATGATGTTATTTTGGGTGCCGACTGGCTATCGACACACGGAGCTAGTGTAAATTGCAAGTTGGGGACGGTAACTTTCATGGGTTACCCCGACCTTCTATTTTCGGGTATCAGGCATTCCAAGCACATACCTCTCATTTCGGCCCTTAAAGCCGAAAAATTATTAAGGAAGGGTTGTGCCGGTTACTTAGTTTCTATCATAATGACCGAGCATACGGAACCCGTTCTAAAGGACATTCCTATCGTTCGAGATTATTCTGATGTATTTCTGAACGAATTGTCTGGTATTCCTCCAGAGAGAGAAGTTGTTTTCTCTATTGATTTAATTCTGGGAGCGGCACCAGTTTCTAAAGCTCCATATCAGATGTCTGCCATGAAAATGAAAGAATTAAAGGATCAATTATTAGAATTACTGGAGAAGGGGTTTATCCGACCAAGTACTTCACCTTGGGGAGCCCCGGTCTTATTTGTCAAGAAGAAGGATGGTTCGATGAGGTTATGTGTTGATTATCGGCAATTGAATCAACTCACCATCAAGAACAAATATCCTTTACCGAGGATTGATGAATTATTCGACCAGATTTCTGGAGCTCGATATTTCTCAAAGATCGACCTTCGATCTGGTTATCATCAATTGAAGATCAAGGAAGGTGATATTCACAAGACGGTATTTCGGAGTCGGTATGGTCATTACGAGTTCACCGTTATGCCTTTTGGCTTAACAAATACGCCTGCCGCATTTATGCAATTAATGAACAGCGTATTCAGGCCATACCTTGATCAATTCGTAGTTGTCTTCATTGACGATATTTTGATCTACTCCAAGTCTAAGGAAGAACATGAAGAACATCTCAAGAAGGCCCTTCAATTATTAAGAGATCACAAGCTTTATGCCAAATTAAGCAAATGTGATTTCTGGTTGGAGGAAGTTTCTTTTCTTGGTCACATAATTTCCTGAAACGGTATTGCCGTCAATCCTTCAAAGGTCGAGGCTGTAAAGAACTGGGAAAGGCCTACTAGTGTGACGGAAATCCGAAGCTTATTGGGATGGCTGGCTATTATCAAAGATTTATCAAGGACTTCTCCAAGATTGCGGTATTTTTAACAAGATTGACAAGGAAGGAGAATTCTTTTATATGGTCCGAGGAATGCGAGAAAAGCTTTCAAACTTTGAAGGATTGTCTGACGACTGCTCCTATTCTCGCATTACCTACGGAAAGAGGAGGATTTGAAGTATATGCTGATGCATCTGGAATTGGCCTAGGTTGCGTATTAATGCAACATGGCAAGGTCATAGCTTATTCCTCACGGCAATTGAAGAAGCACGAGGAAAATTATCCCGTACATGACCTAGAACTTGCAGCTGTGGTCTTTGCTTTGAAGATCTGGCGACATTACCTCTATGGCGAAGCCGTTACGGTGTATTCTGGTCACAAGAGTCTCAAATATTTATTCTCTCAAAAGGAGCTCAATATGAGACAAAGACGGTGGTTAGAATATTTAAATGATTTTGATTTCTCTATATAATATCATCCCGGAAAAGGCAATGCCGTAGCTGATGCACTTAGCAGGAAGCCGATGGCTTTATTATCGAGCATGATGGTTAAAGAATGGCATCTACTTGAGCAAATGGCCAACTTAAACCACAATATGGAGGAGAAGGAAGATGGAGTCTTTATTGCTAATATTCGACTCCAACCCGAGTTACTCTCGGAAGTTAAGGAACGGCAAGGTGACGATCCGATGATCGTTGAAATTAAAGAGAAACTAGATCAACGACCAGATTTCCTTCTGGCTGATGATGAAAGGTTATTATTCAAAGGAAGAACTTGTATACCCTATTGTTCTACTATCAAGGGAAAAATCTTAGAGGAAGCACATCGGTCAAGGTACACTATTCACCCCGGTGCTACAAAAATGTACCAAGACCTCAAGAGAACATTCTGGTTGCCGAACATGAAGAGAGAGGTAGCCGAGTTCATAAGTCGATGCTTGGTATGTCAACAAGTTAAAGCCGAGCACCTCAAACCGGCTGGTAAACTCAAGCCTCTCGAAATACCGGAATGGAAATGGGATAGTATCGGTATGGACTTCATAGTTGGATTACCGAAGACCCGAAGTGGTTTCAATGCTTTATGGGTAATTATGGACCGGCTAACCAAGTCTGCTCATTTCTTACCTATCAAGATTAAATGGACCGTGGATGTTCTAGTCGCCTTATATATCAAGGAGATCGTAAGGCTACACGGTATTCCAAGCTCTATTATTTCGGATGGAGATCCGCGATTCACCTCTCATTTTTGGAAGGTGATGGGGACATCACCTCCCATGCCCACGTTCACTGCTCGTCTCCTCGCCCCGGTTGCATCCGGAATGTTCTAGTCATTTAATTTTGAGTCCTACGTAATTTTTATTTGAGTCATTTGATGTATTTTCCCTTTTATTTGAGTCATGTTCCTAGGTCTTGTGTTCATTTCCCTAAGTTTGAGTGTCATCAGGTTGTCTAGTTAGCTATTGGGCCCAATTCATTGGGCTTGGCCCAAGGGCTCTCCCCTACCCCCTCGGTTATTTGTCATTGAGTCAATTGTCAGGGACTTTTGTAGAAATGTGGGTTTCCTATATATAGGACCCCATTCCCCCCATTCCAACTTAATGAATCAATCAATAAAAAATTGCCATTTTGTGAGCTCTATCTTTATTTTTATGGTGGAGTGAATCCATTTGTGAGGTGAGAAGCCTTAGGGAGAGAATCCCACCCATCCCTCTCTTAATCTCTCTTTTTCACTCCACTTTCTCTCTCCTCCACACCCAAATTCGAATTTTCTTCTCTCTCCTCCCTTCCTAACCACCTCCACTCCCCACCTACCCCATTTAAGCCTCTTCCCATTCCCCACAACCCTCATCAATACTCCTCCCCTTCCCAAGACCCCCTCCACCAATCCTCTCCTCACCATCCAACCCCCAACTACCCCTCCCACTTTCCCAAGCACCCTTCCCACTACCCCAAGCACCTATTACCTTCCCCACACACCTCTTCCCATCCCCCAAGACCAAAAATTAACCCCACCCTTAAACCTATTTTCAAATATCCTTTCCCTCTCTCCATTCCAACCAAATTCGCAGCCCCCACTCCCACCATCTGTTGGACCCCCTTCCAGACCTTATTCTCCCCCTCCCACACCTTAGAACACCCCCTCCAAGACCCCCTTACAACCAGAGGTCACTCCCACACTCAACCACCCCCATTTCCCCTCCCACATACCCCATTTTCCCCCACCATCTTCAACCTTCAGTTTTCAGTTCGCTGGCAGCAGAAGAGTAACAGCTTGCTGAGGCGACCCCGACCACATCCCAGAGAATCTGAAGGCCCAAGAGGCATCCACGGAAGCGTCTGCCTATCCTCTTCGCAACGGTCATGGTTTCGTCTCCATCGGAGATCGGTGCTGCTTTGGAGGTCCATTCTTCCCCAACTGCGCAGAGGTGTCCCTGCAGAGGTCCTGAGTCGGAGAGGAAGCTTCACCACGCCAAACCTTGGAGGAATCAGGCCAAGGATTCTTCTACAAAGTTATACCTCTCCCTGTCTACTTTCAGAATCAAAAAGTAGAACCCCGTTTGGCATCTTGTAGCCGGAGTTACCAATTTTCTCCCTCAGCTTTGCAGTCCTGCTACCCACAGTCTGCTCCGACCAGTCAACAGTGTTCAGAATTCCCTGGTTTTCTCCGGCATCGTCTGGCCTCTCTGTTAGTTTTTCTACGAAGAGGATTCGTCCACGATTCCAACGACTCTGACGGTGCTCGATTCCAAGTTCGGGAGCTTCCGGTACATCCTCTGCAACCTGCTGTTACTGCGCCGATCTGCCCCCTGTAGAGGTTCTGAGCCAGAGAAAAATCTTCACCACGATGAACCCAGGAGGAACCAGGCCACGAGCTCTTCTACAAAGTTCTTCTCCTTCCTGTCTACTTTTGGAATCAAGAAGCGGAATGCCGTTCGGTATCCGTTAGCAGAAGTTATCAATTTTATTCCTCGGCAGTGCGACTCTACTTCCCCACAGTCTGCACCGACCTCCCCTCACTCTTCTGGATCTACTGTTCTTCTCCGGCATCTTTTGGCATCCTTGTTTGTTCTGCTGCAAAGAGGACCCGTCCACGGTTCCAACGGTTCTGGCGGTACCTCATTTGGAGTTCGGGAGCGGCCGGGGCAACCTCTTCTTCCTGCTGTTAGTAACCAGTTGCTATCAGTCCGGGAATCAGCGACCCTGTTCAAGCTCCTGCCCAGGCCAGCAGCGACCCCAGAAGAATTCGGAAAAATTCAGAGGCACTCCGGTTCCAGTAACGAAGATTTCCTCACTAGTCTCGCCCTCGGAAAAATTCCTGATCAAGTTCTGCAGCAACAGTACCGACTGTCTATCCACAATTGCCGAGAGAAGGCAGATTCGGCATCTTCACTTCATCATCGTTTTAGCCCTAGTTTTCCCCACCCCGCTTGGCCGGCTGAAGGCCCCTCCCTGCGTGGAGGTAGTTTGATTGTAATCCATTAACCCCCACCCCAAGGTCCCCCTCCTGCGAGAGGTGTAGTGTTGTAATTTGGTTTGATCAGGTCAAGCTACCCCGACGCGGCGTGTAGGGAACCCACGCTTCCCCGCTCGCCCTCGTCTCCGAGCGGGACTGGTTTCTTCAAACCGGTCGAGTAAGTGCTCTATAACCTTGCTCTAATTCATGCTTGTTCTTTTAATATTAGTTCATAGTTCCGCTGGCCGTGAGAGTGAGTGCTCGATCCTCAAGCCCCGTTGCTTTGAGTGATCACCGTGGGAAGAGAGAGTAACCCGGTGCCTTTGGCACTTTGTCGGCCCCATTGAATTGGGCATCTACAACCTTTGGGATTCAAATCTTGGCCTTGCTGGCCCTCTACCAGCAAGGGCCCAACCCCTCAACCTCACCTTGGCATTGCCAAGTTACCCCGGGTCTTGGTGAGCAACGGGTGAGTAGTCGTCGACATCGGTCCGTTTGATTGTGCTTGTTTGTTTAAGTCCAAGGTCGTGTCACATCAAATTGGTATCAGAGCAAGTCATTGACTTGTCTCTATCAAGTCAAGTCCTAGGGCATGCTTGCATTAGAGTCATATCCGACCCTTGCATTGATTTCCCCGATCATCATGGCCACCTACTTAGCCTACTCACCACCCATGGACTTCATCCTAGATGGGGATATTACCTTTGACGGATCACATTCTAGTGACTATCTTAGGTGGGAGGCTACCATAGAAAAGTACTTTGAAAAGACTTGGGTATATGGATCCGCGAGAGTACGAAAGGCCAAGGGACGACTTCGAGGTCAAGCCAAAAGTAAGTGGGAACATATAGAGGGATTAAGGAGGGTTAGGAGGCAAGAGCCGATTTCCTCATGGGATGATATGAAGGTTGAATTTAGGAAGATCTACATCCCAAAATATTCCCACCCCTTCTACTCAAACACCCCTAGCCCGAGGTGCACTACCACTCCTCCATCCCCACCCGATCAACTTGATACCACCTTTAGGCCTCCTCCCCCACCACTCCCAACAAATCACTTCTCCACCATCATAACTTCACTTCGCAACCAAGTCCTCTCCCTTAAGGCCCAAATAAACCAAACATCCACCTCTCCACCAAATCCCCTAAGGGTCCCCACACTCCAACCAAAACCCCCTTCCGCAAACCTCACTATCCAAACTCAATTGGCCCCCACTTTCCCCCCTCCACAACTGGCCGATCCCAAGGGGAAGAGACCCCTAACCAACCTAGTTTTCCCAATAAGGACTACCACTCACCCTATTCTCACCATTCAAACCCAAGTGGACCCCATTTCCATCCCTCCACCTAGAACCATGTCGGCCACCACCACCCAACCCAAATCCCATCACCCGACCCACCTTCCACTTCCAACCCCAATCCTATCCCAACCTAAGCCTCCAATACTTCCACTCCCAAACCCCACACTACCAATCCCAAACCAAGTTTCCCTTTACCCTCCACCCCGGGAGCACCACACACCAACCCTCATCACCCCAAAAGACCCTCTCACCTCCTTGGTAGAAGAACTCATACCCAATTCAATAGTTGAGGACACTCCAAACCCACTCCCCACCTTGGAGGAAACCCAAGTCCAAGTTAAGAAAGAAACATCACACGATGGTCCTCACCTTACATCACCCTCTCTAGTTGGGACCAAGCTCATCTTAGGAGAACCCATTGTTAGTTGGCTAAAAGAGAGCCCAATTATAGAGATCCGGGCCCATGTTTTCCCTCCCATAGAACAAGACCTTCCCTTAGTGCCCTTCTTCTCCTATCACACCACAATCCAAGCATCCTATCAAGTGGAGACCTTAGGGGACCTTCTCAAGGGCATAGCATGGCAATTAGAGATGACTAGCATGTTGACCCCTATGGTAGAACAACCTAGGAGCCTTAGCCTCCTACACCTATGCATAGGGTCTATCACCTCGGTTTGCACCATTGGTTGCTACACTAGCGACCTCCTTCTATTCCTCTCTACACCCGATGAGCCCAACCTTCTCCTCGATTTAGAGCTTCTTATCTCGGGTAGAAAGTCAAACCCTCCACTCATGGCTGACCCACTTGCCAAGAACATTGACCCAACTATCATGGAGAAGGATGACTTAGCACCTTTTGAGGAACTTGAGGACATGGAGTTCCTTCCCCTAGGTAACCCATTTTATGATCCATATGATCCATTCCAATGGGAGTCAAGAGACTCGTGTGACCCAAACACTTTATCCACCACCCACCTTTCCCTAAACCAACTCACAATGTTTGACCCAATTCACTCCATCTTAGACCCGGGTTACACATTGGGAGCCATAACCTTGGACCATATATCCCTAGGTAATAAGGTGGTGCCCCACACCATAATGACCACCTTCTTAGATCCATTCGATCCTTTCCAATGGGAGTTCAAAGGTTGTCCCACACCTATACACATGGAAGTCACTTTTGGAAAAAGTATGCATGTGTCTAGGCTTACCATACCCCTTGACATGAACACTATGTTGGGTCCATTCATTCATATCACCCACATGTCAAGTAGAAAGTATGAGTGGTCCATATTTGGATGTCATGGTCCACCTTCATTCATCATGGGTCTTAAGCATGTCAAAGGCATCTACGGATGTCCGGGTCCCCCAATATTTATCACCAAATTGCATGATAGGGCCACCTATGGGTGTCCCGGCCCACCTAGGCTAACCAAAGTCTACACTGCATCATTACACGATAGGTCTACTTTTGGTTGCCCAGGTCCACCCATCACCCCTAGAATGTCTGCATTCACAACATTGCATAAAGAGATCCACAAGCACATTAGTAAGAAGAATGTGACTTATAAAAGGCGAGCCGACTCTCATCGACGTCACCAAGAATTCCATGAGTGTGACTTTGTGATGGTAAGGATGGAGAGGCTCTCCCCGGGAGCCATCTCCAAATTGAGGCCACGTGGGGCTGGTCCCTTCTAGGTCCTGAGGCGTATTGGTGCAAATGCCTATGAGTTAGATCTCCCCGAGGAATATGGGGTAAGTCTCACATTCAGTGTCGCCGACCTAGTGCCATACAAGGGACCCACGGTGGTATCTAGTGAGGATATTGAGCCTATTCCCTCTGTTGAGAGAGCACCCACCTGTGAGGAGAGTCCACCAGCCAAGAGAGCCCAGCGTGAACACATTGAACGAATATTGGATGAACATGTCACTACCACCAGGAGCAAGATATATGAGCGCTATCTTAGCAGGTGGATAGATCGGTCTCGTTGGGAAGACTTGAGGGAAGTACCACTTCTACACCCTCCGAGGAGGGAAGGACACTTACTCGACGGAGTCGAGTTCTCCGCACCCCGAGAGTATGATGGGGACATCACCTCTCATGCCCACGTTCACTGCTCGTCTCCTAGCCCCGGTTGCATCCGGAATGTTCTAGTCATTTAATTTTGAGTCCTATGTAATTTTTATTTGAGTCATTTGATGTATTTTCCCTTTTATTTGAGTCATGTTCCTAGGTCTTGTGTTCATTTCCCTAAGTTTGAGTGTCATCAGGTTGTCTAGTTAGCTATTGGGCCCAATTCATTGGGCTTGGCCCAAGGGCTCTCCCCTACCCCCTCGGTTATTTGTCATTGAGTCAATTGTCAAGGAATTTTGTAGAAATGTGGGTTTCCTATATATAGGACCCCATTCCCCCCATTCCAACTTAATGAATCAATCAATAAAAAATTGCCATTTTGTGAGTTCTATCATTATTTTTATGGTGGAGTGAATCCATTAGTGTGGTGAGAAGTCTTAGGGAGAGAATCCCACCCATCCCTCTCTTAATCTCTCTTTTTCACTCCACTTTCTCTCTCCTCCACACACAAATTCAAATTTTCTTCTCTCTCCTCCCTTCCCAACCACCTCCACTCCCCACCTACCCCATTTAAGCCTCTTCCTATTCCCCACAACCCTCATCAATACTCCTCCCCTTCCCAAGACCCCCTCCACCAATCCTCTCCTCACCATCCAACCCCCAACTACCCCTCCCACTTTCCCAAGCACCCTTCCCACTACCCCAAGCACCTATTACCTTCCCCACACACCTCTTCCCATCCCCCAAGACCAAAAATTAACCCCACCCTTAAACCTATTTTCAAATATCCTTTCCCTCTCTCCATTCCAACCAAATTCGCAGCCCTCACTCCCACCATCTGTTGGACCCCCTTCCAGACCTTATTCTCCACCTCCCACACCTTAGAACACCCCCTCCAAGACCCCCTTACAACCAGAGGTCACTCCCACACTCAACCACCCCCATTTCCCCTCCCATATACCCCATTTTCCCCCACCATCTTCAACCTTCAGTTTTTAGTTCGCTGGCAGCAGAAGAGTAGCAGTTTGCAGAGGCGACCCCGACCACATCCCAGAGAATCTGAAGGCTCAAGAGGCATCCACGGAAGCGTCTGCTTGTCCTCTTCGCAACGGTCATGGTTTCATCCCCATCGGAGATCGGTGCTGCTTTGGAGGTCCATTCTTCCCCAACTGCGCAGAGGTGTCCCTGCAGAGGTCCTGAGTCGGAGAGGAAGCTTCACAACGCCAAACCTCAGAGGAATCATGCCAAGGGTTCTTCTAAAAAGTTCTACCTCTCCCTGTGTACTTTCAGAATCAAAAAGTAGAACCCCGTTTGGCATCCTGTAGCAGGAGTTACCAATTTTCTCCCTCAGCTTTGCAGTCCTGCTACCCACAGTCTGCTCCGACCAGTAAATAGTGTTCAGAGTTCCCTGGTCTTCTCCGGCATCTTCTGGCCTCTCTGTCAGTTTTGCTGCGAAGAGGATTCGTCCATGATTCCAACGACTCCGACGGTGCTCGATTCTGAGTTCGGGAGCTGCCGGCACATCCTCTGCAACCTGCTGTTACTACGCTGATCTGCCCCCTGCAGAGGTTCTGAGCCAAAGAAAAAGCTTCACCACGATGAACCCAGGAGGAACCAGGCCACGAGCTCTTCTACAAAGTTCTTCTCCTTCCTGTCTACTTTCGGAATCAAGAAGCGGAATGCCGTTCGGTATCCGTTAGCAGAAGTTATCAATTTTATTCCTCGGCAGTGCGACTCTACTTCCCCATAGTCTGCACCGACCTCCCCTCACTCTTCTGGATCCACTGTTCATCTCCGACAACTTTTGGCATCCCTGTTTGTTCTGCTGCAAAGAGAACCCGTCCACGGTTCCAACGGTTCTGGCGGAACCTCATTTGGAGTTCGGGAGCGACTGGGGCAACCTCTTCTTCCTGCTGTTAGTAACGAGTTGCTGTCAGTCCAGGAATCAACGACCCTGTTCGAGCTCCTGCCCAGGCCAGCAGCGACCCCAGAAGAATTCAGAAAAATTCAGAGGCACTCCAGTTCCAGTAACGAAGATTTCCTCACGGGTCTCGCCCTCGGAAAAATTCCTGATCAAGTTCTGCAACCACTGTACCGACTGTCTATCCACAATTGCCGAGAGAAGGTAGATTCGGCATCTTCACTTCATCATCATTTTAGCCCTAGTTTTCCCCACCCCGCTTGGCCGGATGAAGGCCCCTCCCTGCGTGGAGGTAGTTTGATTGTAATCCATTAACCCCCACCCCAAGATCCCCCTCCTGCGAGAGGTGTAGTGTTGTAATTTGGTTTGATCAGGTCAAGCTACCCCGGCGCGGCGTGTGGGGAACCCACGCTTCCCCGCTCGCCCTCGTCTCCGAGCGGGACCGGTTTCTTCAAACCGGTCGAGTAAGTGCTCTATAACCTTGCTCTAATTCATGCTTGTTCTTTCAATATTAGTTCATAGTTCCGCTGGCCGTGAGAGTGAGAGCTCGATCCTCAAGTCCCGTTGCTTTGAGTGATCACCGTGGGAAGAGAGAGTAACCCGGTGCCTTTGGCACTTTGTCGGCCCCATTGAATTGGGCATCCACAACCTTTAGGATTGAAATCTTGGCCTTGCTGGCCCTCTACCAGCAAGGGCCCAACCCCTCAACCTCACCTTGGCATTGCCAAGTTACCCCGGGTCTTGGTGAGCAACGGGTGAGCAGTCGTCGACATCGGTCCGTTTGATTGCGATTGTGCTTGTTTGTTTAAGTCCAAGGTCGTGTCACATCAGAAGGGTTTACAATCGTCTATGGGTACTAGACTAAGGTTTAATACGGCTTTTCACCCTCAGACGGATGGACAAACCGAGAGGATGAATCAAATTATTGAAGATATGTTGAGAGCCTGCATGATAGACTTCGGTGGGAGTTGGCATGAGCACTTACCGCTGACTGAGTTCGCTCACAATAATAGCTATCAGTCGAGTATTCAAATGGCACCATTCGAAGCATTATATGGCCGAAGTTGCAGATCGCCTCTATGTTGGAGCGAGGTTGGTGACAAAGGATTGATTGGTCCCGACATTGTACAAGACACAACTGATAAAATCCAGTTAATACAAGAAAGGCTAAAGGTCGCTCAATCACGGCAAAAGAGCTATGCCGAAAATCGGAGGAGAGACCTTGAATTCCAAGTGGGGGAGCATGTCTTCTTAAAGATCTCACCCACTCGTGGAATTAGAAGATTCAGTATCAAAGGAAAGCTAAGTCCGAGATTTATCGGCCCTTTCGAGATTCTGGAAAGAATCGGCGAAGTGGCGCACAAGTTGGCTTTACCTCCTCAACTGGCCGGCGTACACGACGTATTCCATGTATCCATGCTAAGAAAATACGTCTATGATCCTTCACATGTGATTCAATTTGAAGAGTTGAAACTCCAAAAGGACTTATCATATGAAGAAAGACCAATCAAGATATTGGATCAGAAACTACACCAACTAAGGAATCGGGCCATACCGATGGTGAAAGTCCAATGGAGTAAGCGTGGATTCGAGGAAGCAACCTGGGAATTAGAAGAATCCATCAAGAAGAAATACCCAGATTTAATCTCAGGTTAGAAATTCGACCTTTCTACTCGAATTTTTGAATTTTAGTTATATAATGTGAATTTGGAGGACCAAATTCTTTTAAGTGGGGGAGGATGTAGAAACCCGATAATTAAAAATGAGAAATAAAATTTTAATTTCATTATGTAATTAAAATTTTCATGAAATAATCAAATTACATTTTTACTATATGAAATAAGCTAGTTTATTAAATTTACTTGAATTTACTTAAGTAAATAGGAAATTAAATGCTTTAACCCTTTGATAAATCATAGTAAGCCCAATAAAAGTCCATATAATAGATTAAGATGATAATTGGCCCATTGCATAATCCATAATGGGTTGGATTAATGGATTAAAGGATTTAATAAAGGATAAATAACCGTAAATTCGTAACATGTGTTTAATATGACATTTAAGGGATTAAAATAACCTCATTTCTAGAATATTGACTCAAAAATCAACCCTTACCTAACAGCCCACCTTGGACTAGTTGTTTTCACATTATTTTCACACCAAAATGAGGCTAGATTAAGAGAAGAAATGTGAATTTTCTTCTAATTCGTAGCTAATGGTTAGGTGGAATTAGGTGAGAAATCTTGACAAAATTGGCAAAGTTTTGGCTATAAATAGAGCCCCATTCGACCCTCAACTCATCCCTGGAGGCTAAGGTTATGCTGTTGCAAGAATTAGTGGAGATTTGAAGGAGGATTTGGAAGATCAATGAGTTTCTTTATATTTCGGGATATTTCTTTAGTTCCGTCTAAAGATAGGTGTCTCTCAGGCTAAACTCTAATTAAAGCATGCTATCTTGTGTATTTTTCAATGCTCTTTCCATTGATACCTGTTTTCCCAAATTTCATTGAAGTTAATAGCATTTTATTGAAGGGTATTCACATTTTTTCTTAAGAAAACCGTGGCTATTAAAACTCAGTCCGCGTTAATGAACACGTCTCCCCGATAAGATGCGTTCTTAACAGCTTTTACATTGACCAGAATTCAAAAGTAAAAATATATAATAATATTTAAGGAGGCGTCCAGCCACCTGGACGCGTCCATAGAGCACGTCCATTAGCTAAGACGCGCTCAGACAGGCTCTCCCTCCGTCCTAAATTTTGAAAAAAAAAAATTAAAATAATTTCATGAAGGCGTCCACTTTCCTGGACGCCTCCATAAAACTTATTAAAATAATTTCAAGAAGGTGTCCACTTGCCTGGACGCCTCCATAAAAATTATTAAAATAACTTCAAGAAGGTGTCCACTTGCCTGGACGCCTTTAGAAAATTTTTTAAATTGTATTAAAATGATTTTTAAGAAGGCGTCCAGTTGCCTGGACGCCTCTTTAAAAAAATCAATATTAAATGACAATTTTTAGTGTGAAAAATCTAATTTTTACCAAATAATTGATAAAATAAAGAATGAAAATTATTCCCAGCATCTAAAAATCTGTTATCAAAAGTTGATATATTGAAATTATTTTTCAGCATGTTAAAAATTTATTTTGTGGAATAAAAATTTTTTTACCATGAAAAAACATATTTTTACCATATTATTAGTAAATTGATGCATGAAAAATACTTACAGCATGTTAAAAAAATACTTCCAGCATGATAAATTTAATTCAAGTAGGTTAGAATTATGTTAGCTTGTTAAGACTATTTTTCAGCATATTAAAGTTATTTTAAACTATTTTTCAGCATGTAACAATCTATTTTTATCATGTTATTAGTAAAGTAATGTATAAAAATTAGTTTCAGCATGTTAAAAATTATTTCTAGTATGATAAATTTACCTCCTGTATATTGAGATAGGGAATTATTTTTCAGCATGATAAATTTATTTAAAACTAATTTTTGCATATTTTTCTAGCAAGAAATTAGTAGATAAATGTATAAAAATTAATTTCAGCGTGCTAAAAATTACTTTCAATAAGATAAAATCATTTACAGTATGTCATGATGATTTTAGCATGTTACAATTAATTTCATCATGCTAAAGCTTTTTAAAAATTATTTTCTGCATGATAAACTTATTTTCTCAATAAAAAATTAACAAATAAATGTATAAAAAATATTTTCAGCATAAAAAATTTATTTTTGTTATCAGAAAATTTAGGAAAATAGCATGGTAAACTCATGTTTGTCACCTCATTAGTATGTTAGTGTACGAGGATTATTAGCATGTTAAGTATTCATATTAATATATTAAATAATAATTTTCAGTATGATAAAAACTTAATTACAATATGAAAAGTCTATCTTATTATCTCAGCAGTAAAGTGACATATGAAAATTATTTTCAGCATGTAAAACTTATTTTTAGTACATAAGCTCTATTTTTCTTATCAAATAACTAGTACATTGATGAATAAATATTAAATAAATAGAAAATATCAAAAATCAGGATTTTAAATTCTGAAAAATTTACTTCTTACCTAAAACACTTAATTATAAAAAAAAATACACATCAGATTAGACTATGAAATTTATAATAATTCTAATTACTTGAATTTTCTTCCTAGTTACCGTTCGTTCTTGAATTCCACGACTTAATGTCGTTAAACATTATCCCTCAAAACTTTTGTCCACATTTCTTGAAACTTCTGGAATTTTTGCTAGATCTGTACTTATTTACAATAGCTTATTCCTTGAAATTCATTGGCCATATACATTAAAGTGGATGTCTAGACGTACTTGGGATCTTTTGATCCATATGACTCAATGCTTGGCATTAATGGGGCCCGGTCTGGTCCTGGGGGGAGCGCCCGAAAGTACTTGTGCCCATGGGAGTTGATTGACCAACGGTGTGGCATTGCACCGAAGTGCATGATAGATTTACTTGATACGGCATTCCACATTTCGTTATTGATATTTGATTACTTGTTTACATGATTATTTGATAAATACTCGATTTACTTGACTTGCATGAAGTGGCCAATTACGGGAAATTATTTACTTGTTCAAATTCATTACTTGAAAATTTCTCTTGATATCTTGTTATTCCAATTACTTGGAAATTCCATTCATGTTCATACACTTCTCGATACAACTTCAAAAATTGCTTAAAGTGTTAATACTTAAAGATTACCTAGTTCATAGAGATATAAAATCCTACTGAGCTTTTAGCTCACCCTACGTTTTGGTTAATTGTTGCAGGAAATGAAAATGAACAAGGGAATGGACAAGAGTGAGAGAGTGATTTTTCTTTTTACCTAGGTTTATGTAGATCATTAGTGTTTTTACAAGAATGATGTACTTTGGGATTGGAAGTTTGTAATTTGCCTTTATGGCTTATGAATTAGTGATGTAAACTTCATTTTGATGGAATAAAAGTATTATTTTCCCGTTCATTTCTGACTTTAGAAATAAAATTGTACATGCTCTGATCGACACGCGTGTTTACGACTCGTCGCGCCCTCGATATTCCGCGTCTGGACGTGACATCTAGCTAGTTTTCTCCCCCAGCAGGACGCTACTACAAGGCAAGGGAGCCCATGGAAACTAGCCTACAATCCATATCTCGGGAACTGCCCCACCACCTACTCCCAGGTGGTCCGACACTCGAGGTTGTCAGGCTACGACTAGTGGAGGCTCACTAGACACAGAGACTCTGAAACACGAGTGCTGAAGTATGGACAGGCTAAGGAAGCACTGCCACATGTACTGCGAAGCACAAAGACAGTACACCAACTACCAACAGACTCATGACATGGTAACTTGACCTACCAACACAACGATCCTTGAGTCCCATGAGTCGGAGTCAAGATCGTTGCACAACGACGGTGACAAGCCACCAATCAGCCTAATCCTAAGCCGAGGAAAACGACACTAGATCATCAGATCGACACAACCATATAAAACGACCCACGGAGACCTGAGGGAGCATCATGACCCTCAAAGCACCTGGACACGCAAACCAAGGTAAGATAACACCACTTAAAACATTGATGAAAGTCAACTTAACATACGCGGATGACCCGGCGCCGCGCAAACCACAGGGCGGACGGTCGCATGGCCGCTTGGCCAGCGAACCGACATAGCCAAAACAACGCAAAGAATAAGCGGTCGCTAATGGGCCGCTTACCCAACATAAACGGTCTATCGCCCGACCGCTCTACCTTGAAAACGGTCTCTGTAAGACCGCGAAGACGATACGGTAGGAAAAATAGGGGATCGGCAGAATCCGGCCGTTCCACGCCCTAATCGCGTCTAAACGACGGGGAAACAACCCTAAGACCCATACAAACTTTCCACAGATCGGAAGGGATCCAAATGACCCCAAAATCACAAGAAACGGGCGATTCTAATGAATCGACCCAAATGGAGTCACATGGGGTCCCGGGCTTCTACTGGCCCCAAATGACCACCAATCGCGATAAAACTTGCGGGAATGGAATGCTAACATACTGGGGGATTCCAATGGAACCAAACTGATCTGAAAATCGTCGCTGTTTTCTGGCGAACCCGACGAACACCTCAAAGGCATGCTTTTCCCGAAACTGAATAAAACCCACTCGTTCTCGCACCGTTTGGCATGAAACTGCGAGGAAACGTAGAACAGGAGTAGGGCTTCCATCTCCCTACCTCCACCGAGGATTCCATGCGCCGAAGCAAGTAAACCGCGCCGAAACAATCACGACGATCAAACCACGCCGACTTTGAATCCACCGAGGGATCGCGCCCACGTACGCTCCATCCGCCACTCCATCGCATTCCACGATCACTCCATCGCGTTCTCGCCTCACCCAACTCGCCAACGGTGCTCGCCCCGCGTTGAGAGGACCAGAGAGGAGAGAGAACGAGAGAGAGAATGTGAGGTGAGAAATGAGAGGGAGGAGAGAGGAAAGGAAAATAAAAAGGAAAGAAATTAAGAATTTACCTAATTTACAAAATTCCAATTTTTTTGCCATAAATTCACTAATTCAAAAAATTATGAAAAAATAGCCGAAACGATCCTCTCAAAGAGTACATCGCAACTGTAGCGTCCTCGAGTCGATGAACTGAGAAATAAACTCTCCACTGGGTTCCGTAACTTGTACGAGAGAAAAACCCACGCGGATCGTAAAACTCAACTTAGGACCCACAAAAGTGATCTGAAAGCACTCCGATAAGGATCCGAAAGATCCGATAAGAATCTAGGGTATTACAGCCTCCCCTCCTTCAAGAAATTTCATCCTCAAAATTTAAGGAGCTAGCAAAAAGAAGCAGGGAAGAACAAACCCAACACACTAACATGAAACAACACAAATGTCGAAAAACACAATTCAGAGGGACACTATCAAACCATTATCACAAGCACACGCTCTGGATCTCAAGGCAAATCGATCCATAGAACGAGTATGGCACACAAGTGAACACAAGTCTGACACCTCCGAAATAAGGCAACGTCGCTTCCGTCTCACAGGAAAGGAGACACGACTCATGCCACGACAACAGCAACCGATAACACAAAATGACAGACACAACAAGCATCAGCGTAAACAAGGAAACATAGTCCTCTCAGCTGACACTCCACAACATCAACGGCTCTAGTGCCATAAGCAACCACGAAAGCCTGGCACACAGGACGACAACGACAGCACTGGACCACAAGCACAATCAAGTCAGTCCTCACTTAGACATTATATCTGATCGAGTCCCATGCTAACTCTACCAGGAAAGAAGAGTACAACACAACCAACTGACAAGACTTCGGTCCACATAGTGCCAAGACAAATTCACATGGAAACAATGACAAAACGAGAACAACAATAACAACAGCACTTGCAGGATCCCGGCTCCGTACAGAACACAGAACCATCACTACAAGAAAAAGTGGCTATAGCGACCGAATTAGCGACCGATTTAATCGGTCGCTAGTCGGTCCCAAATAGAGACCAATTCGGAGACCGAAATAATCGGTCGCATTACCGAGACCGTTTCAGCGACCGCATGTATATCGGTCGCTAATCGGTCGCTATTATTGCGACCGAATTAACTTCGGTCTCCAGTCGGTCGCTGATGCCGTTATACTTCCTACTACGACCCCCGCCCGCCCGAGCCCTCCCGCCCGAGCCCCCCCCCTCCCGCCCGAGCCCCCCCTCCCGAGCCCCCTTCCCCTGCGGCCCCCTCTCCGCCCTAGCCCCCCTCCCCGCTCCCGCCCGAGCCCCCTCCGCCGGAGCCCCCCCTCCGCCCGAGCCCTCCCGCCCGAGCCCCCCTCCTCCGCCGGAGCCCCCCTCCCCGTGCTGCCTCCCGCCCGAGCCCCCCTCCGCCGGAGCCCGTCGCCGCGCCGCTCGCGTCGAGTCGCCGTCGCCGCTCGCCCTGCCGTCGTCGCCCTCCGCAGGTACCTCTCTCTCTCTCTCTCTCTCTCTCTCTCTCTCTCTCCCTTCCCCCCCTCCGTCACCGGCCTGCTCCCCTCCCCCGCCGGCCTACTCCCCTCCCCCCTGCGGCCCCGTCGCCGGCTTGCTCCCCTCCCCTCCCCCCTGCGGCCTGCGCCCCCGTCCCCCTCAGATCTCCTTCCCATCCCCATGCCCCTCCCCCTCCGGCCTGACCCCTCTGATCCCCCTCCCCTTCCCGTCCCACTCCGCCTCCCCCGGCCCTCTGCCTCCGACGGTCTCCTCCCTTCCTCCCCTTCCCGTGTCCCCCTCTGCCTCCCCCTCCCCTTCCCGTCCCCCTCCACCTCTGGAAACCCCCCACCAACTCCCCTTTGTGCTGCACCACCGGAATCGTCTCACCCTCCCAATGCCATCGGAAGCCCCCTCCCCATCCCCCCAGTACGGGGGGCTGGACGCCATTGAGACCTACGTGTTCTGGGACGGCCACGAGCCGTCGCCTGGCAATGTACCTTGTCACCACCGCATGTGTTGCTTTGCTCTCTCTTTCTTCTACTCCATCTCCTCTCAAAACCGTTATTTGTTTCTTCTTCTTCTTCCCGATGCCTTGTTGCAGTACAACTTCGACGGGAGGTATGATCTAGTGAGGTTCGTGAAGACGGTGAAGGACGCGGGGCTCTATGTCGTTCTCCGGATCGGGCCTTACGTCTGTGCAGAGTGGAACTTTGGGTACCTCTATCCCTCTGCTTTTTCTTTCTTTGTTTTTCCATCTCTGGGGCTGTGTCTGAGTAGCCAAGAACCGTTCTTTCTTCTTCTTCTGTTTCGCTTCAGTTTACTGGATTTAGACAGCAGAAATGGGTAAATTTGGTGGAGGATCGTCTCTGAAACTTTTTTTGTTCCGAGGATTTTGCACCAACATTTTGTTGGGCTATTTTGCTTTGCAGGGGGCTTCCTGTGTGGCTGAAGTATGTGCCAGGCATCAGCTTCAGGACGGACAACGAGCCTTTCAAGGTCCCTTCTCCCTTCTCCTCCCAGTTTTCTGCACACTCATGTGGTTCTTAGTTCTTGAACGATGGTAGAAACCAAAGTACATCTCCATGCAACCACCTGCTTAGATGTTCTATGTTGCAGACGGCAATGCAAGGCTTTGTCCAGAAGATTGTCCAGATGATGAAGGCTGAGTCGCTGTTTGAATCCCAAGGCGGTCCTATTATCCTCTCCCAGGCATGCTCTTTTTTTTTTCTGGGCATGTTCAGCTGTTCTCTATGCTTTTCATTCATGAAACACACACTTCTGTGAGATGTTTCTGTTTGCTGCCCTTGTCTTTGCCCTCTTTTGGGTATGCGTAAACAGTTTCTACTGCTTGTGCTTGCAAGCAGGAAGATTTAGAATGTTGAAACAGTTGTGAGAGCATAATTAGTCTGAATTACTGACTTGGAAGTGTTCAATTGGCAGATTGAAAATGAGTATGGACCAGAGAGTAGGTCACTTGGGCCCGCTGGTCATTCATATATGACTTGGGCTGCGGAGATGGCTGTCGGACTAAAAACGGGTGTTCCGTGGGTGATGTGCAAGGAGGACGATGCCCCAGATCCAGTGGTGAGAGACTTGTGTTACTTGATCTGCATGTCTACTATATTTCTGCTCTGGTTCTGCTCTGGAGGAAGCAAGGCGGTTGGACCCCTCGCTCAGCTTAATTCACATTGACCAGCTCATGTTGATGGCTTCTTTGTTTTGGACTAAGGCTAAGGAAAAGCTGGTTGATGGTCATTCTTATTGTTCATTCATGATGCTTGTGTTCTCTCCCGTAGGCTTTAATTTATGCCACAGAAGTTCTGAGCACATTTTTTCCTTTTTTTTCTAAAATTTATGGAACAGATAAACACCTGCAATGGCTTCTACTGTGACAATTTCAATCCCAACAGACCTTACAAACCTAAGATGTGGACTGAAGCCTGGAGTGGCTGGTAAGTTCCTAGCTCTTAATGGATTTGTTATTCCTTGAAGCTTCTTTTGGTGTGTGTGGGTGTTGGTGGTAGAGGTGGGAATTCGTAGCTCATAACCTCTTCTACCTTTATCCTCTCTGTGAAGGTTCACAGAGTTTGGAGGCACAATTCACAAGCGACCAGTTGAAGATTTGGCATTTGCCGTGGCTCGATTCATACAGAATGGGGGTGCATTCATCAATTATTACATGGTTGGAGCATGTCTTTAATTCTTGGCATTCCATTCTTTTTGAGCAACTGGACTTTCAAATTGTTTTGCTGTCTTGCTGAAGCTAATGTACTTTTTTCTCTTCTGCATGAACAAACAGTACCATGGTGGAACTAATTTTGGACGCACAGCTGGAGGCCCGTTTATCACAACAAGCTATGATTATGATGCTCCAATTGACGAATATGGTGAGATGTATGACTAATCTTTTTTGTCCTAGATGAAGAACCTGAAACCTTGGCTGAAAATTTTGCTCTAGATATTTTGTATTACCGAGTGAAACATTTCAATTTCATTTTCATTTTTTGTTATCTGGTAACAGCCAATTGGCACGGTATTTTTGTCAGTGAAAAACCAAAGTTTGTGAAGCTGGTTAAGTTTGTATAACCCTTGAAAGTTTCTATTACTCATAGTTGTATGTCCCAAAATACTCCTGTTTCATAAAACTTCATTTTTTGCTCACTAACATTTTCCTATTACTGCTACTTGTGGCAAATTTGCAGGCCTCATCAGGGAACCAAAGTATGGACATCTGAAAGAGCTGCATAGGGCCATTAAATTGTGTGAAAAAGCTTTGGTTTCTGCGAATCCAACTGTTACATCTCTAGGGAGCTATCAACAGGTTATGAGCCTTCTTTTCCGATTATTGATGCAGCACTCTGAATGCCTGGAAATATACTCATCAATTTTTAAATTCTTATGATATGTTGTTGGCAGGCTCATGTTTTCTCTTCGCAAACTGGAGACTGTGCTGCTTTCCTCTCTAACTATGATCCTAATTCCATCGTGAGAGTTATGTTTAACAACATGCATTACACCTTGCCACCCTGGTCAAGCAGCATCCTTCCTGACTGCAGAAATGTAGTATTTAATACTGCAAAGGTATGTGATACAAACCACTGGAGAAGAATGTTTTTTCTCATTATTAATCGTGTCTTGTAAATCATCTGCATAAAATTTTCTTTACGTCCCCATTTTGGATTTCTTGGTGGCTTCATGTGTACCCCATAGTGTAAATAGAATAAACAGCACTATCAATTCCTGTGTCTAGTTTAGATCATATGTGCATGGCGAAGCTATGTTCAGCATGCTTTGCTGTTCCTAAACATTTTACCAAATAGTTATATATTTTTTTGTATATTGCTTAAGCTAACTCTCCTTTCACCATATAGGTCGGAGTTCAAACGTCACAAATGCAAATGATGGCAACTAATGAATTATCACTGTCATGGGAAAGGTACGATGAGGAGATCATTTCCATGGGAGATAATTCTTTATTCACCACAGTTGGACTATTAGAGCAGATAAATGTGACAAGGGATATGACAGACTATTTGTGGTACATTACCAGGTGAGCATCAGGACCAGCATAAATATCCTGCTAAAATGGGTATATTTGGAGAATTCGTAACCTTAGTTTCTATATTCCTTTTTCCTCCACTTGTCGCCTTTGCATTTCATCACTCTTTAACATGATTTATGCTTCCTGGATGATGAAAGTACCGAATGCTCTAATGTCAGAATGCTACGGATCTCTGCACTGCCTAGTCTTGATTTGGATACACCAGCCATATTCACCTTGGCAAGGATTTTTCGGTGACCTCCTATTTAAAATTCTTTGATTCCAGCGTCGACATTAGTGCATCAGAAGCTTTTCTCAATGGAGGCCAACTTCCAAATATCATCGTGCAGTCCGCTGGCCATGCTTTGCATGTTTTCGTCAATGGGGAACTCTCAGGTGGATTTACTAATTTCCCATTCTGGCCAAATTATTAAGTGTTACAAGTAAATTTTATAAAAACAAGGACATTCAAGTTCTGATTTTGTGATTCCAACAGGATCCACTTATGGGAACAGGGAGAATAGGAGGATTACCTATAATGGTAATGTGAAGCTGCGTGCTGGATCAAATAGAATCGCTCTGCTGAGCGTGGCTGTTGGACTGCCAGTCAGTAACTCCTACCTATGTTTGTTGTTTTACTCAGAAGCTAGACTTTAAGGAAACTTACACACTGGGGAAGAAACTTACATTAATCTGTCTTTCCCCTTTTTTAATGAAGAATGTTGGAACACACTATGAGAATTGGAATACTGGAGTTCTAGGTCCAGTCGTTCTTCATGGTCTGAGTGAAGGAAGAAGAGACTTAACATGGCAGAACTGGTCCTATCAGGTCCTTTTTATTTTTCTTTGAACAGTTATGCATTCATAAATTGGAAGTCGTATGAGCTCATTGCGTTTTTTTTCTTTCTTTCTTTTAACATAGGTTGGTCTCAAAGGGGAAGCTATGAATATCAACTCTCTAGAGGGAACTTCATCAGTGGAATGGATGCAAGGGGCATTTGCAGCTCAACATCAGCAACCATTAACATGGTACAAGGTAACATATGGGCATCAACTCGCTCTTACTGAATTACAACTGTTTTGGCAACTAGAGTTTATGTCTTAAGTTTTTTCAGGCTTCCTTCAATGCACCTGGAGGAGACGAGCCATTGGCCCTGGACATGGGTAGCATGGGAAAGGGCCAAATATGGATAAATGGACAAAGCATAGGAAGATATTGGAACGCATATGCACCAAATGGCAATTGTAACGGGTGTACTTATGCCGGAACATATCGGCCTCCAAAGTGTCAGACTGGTTGTGGTCAGCCTACACAGCGGTGGTAAGGGAGCATTAACTAAATTGTATTGCTTTTTTGTGTTGAACTTAATTTCTTTAGCACTTTTATGTTCCTTTTTCTTAATGGATGATCCTCTGAAGATTCTTCCCTCTTTTGTGTGGGACTACCTAATGCACATCCCTGTCCTTCGTCATTCAAAATGGTGCTTACCATCCAAATCAATTTCGAGGTTTCCATGCAGCAAGTTTACAATTTGCACTAGTTGTAACGTGTTATGCTTTCCCAGGTATCACGTGCCGCGATCCTGGTTACAGCCAACCAGAAACCTTCTAGTAGTTTTCGAGGAGCTCGGAGGCGATTTTTCTGCTGATTCTGACACCCCTTGCTTTTATTTTATCAAGCAGGCACTACCTGCGCTTGTCCCTATGCTGTTGGAGACACTCCTTAAGCAAGAAGACGACCAAGATCAGGATGAAGGAGTTTGGAATCTTGCAATGGCTGGAGGAACATGCTTGGGTTTGGTTGCACGGACCGTGGGAGATGACATTGTGCCTCTTGTTATGCCATTCATAGAAGAAAACATTAACAAACCTGAATGGAGGCAGCGAGAAGCAGCAACTTATGCATTTGGTTCTAAAATCTGAAATACCGGTCGGATGGCCGTGCCGGTCATTCCAATACGACCGGGGAGATGAAAGTGACTTGTCAGAACTGACGGAATCCAAATCGGATGCCCGGTTTGAGCTCGGCGCTCAAACTTCATTTTTAAAATACACTTATTTCAAATGAACTGTTAGGACGGGTCCGGGGGTCTAAAATCTGAAATACCGGTCGGATGGCCGTGCCGGTCATTCCAATACGACCGGGGAGATGAAAGTGACTTGTCAGAACTGACGGAATCTAAATCGGATGCCCGGTTTGAGCTCGGCGCTCAAACTTCATTTTTAAAATACACTTAGTTCAAATGAACTGTTAGGACGGGGCATTTGGTTCTAAAATCTGAAATACCGGTCGGATGGCCGTGCCGATCATTCCAATACGACCGGGGAGATGAAAGTGACTTGTCAGAACTGACGGAATCCAAATCGGATGCCCGGTTTGAGCTCGGCGCTCAAACTTCATTTTTAAAATACACTTAGTTCAAATGAACTGTTAGGACGGGTCCGGGGGTCTAAAATTCGAAATACCGGTCGGATGGCCGTGCCGATCATTCCAATACGACCGGGGAGATGAAAGTGACTTGTCAGAACTGACGGAATCCAAATCGGATGCCCGGTTTGAGCTCGGCGCTCAAACTTCATTTTTAAAATACAAGATGAAATTTGAACTTATATTGTGTGTGTGTATTTATATATATGAAAATGAGCTGGCTTAAACTATTGGCATACTCTTGTTAATGCTTGATTTCTTTATTAAGTCTTGTTAATGCTTGATTTCTTTATTAAGGATTTGATTATAATTTTTTTAAATGATATACAGGATCATCCGTCGCGAGATGTTGGACGAGACGACGACCAGGATGATGTTGACGAGACGACGACCAGGATGAGACATATGTGGAGGATTTGTGATTTTATTTTAGTTGTGTATGTTGTCATTTTATTATTATGGATGTATGATTAATTTGTGATTTTATTTTAATTGTGTGTAATTTGAGGTTCGTGGAGATTGTGATCCGTGTAGTTGATTTATTATTGTTTTATGAAATTGTTATTTATCAGGTGTTTGTATGTGATGAATTTGAGATTTGTCGATATTGTTGTCTGTGTAGTTGATTTTATATTTATGTTATGAATTTGTTATTTATCAGGTAATTTATTTATCAGTTTAAATAAATTTTTAAAAAAAAATAATGCAAAATTAGCGACCGCATGGAGACTGAATTGCGACCGAATAGCGACTATACGTTATATTTCTTTTATACTTTGCGACCGACTAGCGACCGAATTGAGACCGAATAAATCCGATAGGTTAATTTTATTTTTAAAAATACAACATAATTCGAGACCGAATAGCGACCGAATTGAGACCGAATTAATTAGCGACCGGTCAGGCGACCGATTATAATCGGTCTCTGGTAACGACTGATATTGCGACCGAATTATGTCGGTCGCTATATAGCGACTATTATATAGCGACCGACATATTCGGTCGCTAGATAGTATCTGTTCGGTCGCAATGGAGATTTGCGACCGATCTACGACTGAATAGCGACCGCTAGGTCGGTCGCTATCCGCGATTTTTCTTGTAGTGCATGGAACACAACTGCAAGCTGGGTCGCATCAAGGCACGATAACAGCTGAACACATGACTACAAAGGACTAGCCATGCGTCAAACAGCATAGCAAGAAAAGACCCACGACAACAAGAAGGACAACGATCTCGGGAAAATGCATCTCAAGGACCACGATCACGTCCTGAGAACACAACACCCAAGAAAAAGATACACAGGAGCAGAGGGTTATCAGCCCACACGCATCTGCTACACCCTCATACAACGCACACAAGCATCGAAAATACCTCGACATCCGTGTCTCAGCACACACTCGACGCCATCGCAATTCATGGAACTACAATATAACACGCCACTAGTACTGATCCTGTGAGCAACCAATCACAAGTCGCCTAAGTGCAAACGAAGGAGAGTACCAGTTTTAGCACAAAGCACAAAGAAAACTGCTAATCTCAGCTTACCCTTACGTCCTGAGACAATTACTGAACCTTCACAACATGTTAGCCGCCAGACACGGCACGACGAACACGGTATACAACGGCTCTTAACACAAAGCTTAGGTCCAAAGCCAAGCAACCGTCGAGCAAAGAGCAGATCAGGCTCAGAATAATTAGAGTCCACACTTAAGTAGACACAAGACAAAGGTCTCACTAAGACAGCAATTCTGAAGCTTACCTCGAAAAAGACTCCACCAAACAGGATGAAAAGCATCAAGCTCACTAACAGTAGCTCACTAGGAAGGAAAATCCTAGGTTCACTTGAGCATCTTCTCAATCGAGGCAATAAAGCAACCACTTCAACAGAAGTGAAACACCTCAGGAGCTGAACAGACTTAAGCTGGGACGACCAAAACAACATAAGAACGTGTACTGCCATCACACCAACCAGAAAAGTCACCAGCCACCTGAACAAGCCACGGAGAAATCTCGAACAATGTACTGCAGATTCAAGCCTACCGGCGAACTCTGCCAAGTACAGCATGATCGAGACAAACACCACGATGAAAAGGAACATCCCATCGCATCCTAACGAGAGCAAAACCATCTCACACAGTGCCAACACAGCACGCACAAGACCACTTACGGAAAATAAAGCAACAAGGAATCGTGAAACCTAAGCCAGCGAAAGACTATACTGGACTTTCAGGATTTTGGATACTGTAATATCTCAGATTCCCATGTACTTCACACAACAACGCTCTGATACCAACTGTGATGACCCGGACTCCGGATACCGGATATACCCGATAGGACTATCGAGTAGACCCGATACCACTTGGAACCCATGAAGCCTCCCAAGAGCTGTAAAGCTCTGAAGGGATAAAAGAATTGTTGTGTAGTACATTGAAGTCACAGATATAACAGTAAGCAATTAAATTTCATTAACCAGGTTTGCTAAAGTAGCAGAAATAAAATTACTTTTTAATTAAAAGTTAAAATTAACAATTATACTAGAGTCCAGTCCAAAGGAAAGACAACTACAATCTGACAGAAAGAAAAACGTACACTGAGGTCGGGGAAAGACCGACGTAGGTACTGTTGGTAACTACGAGCACGCCACACCAGGAACCGTGAAGGAAGCAAAGACGACCACCCCTGAAAAGCAGGGGTGAGCCTCATGTCACTGGCTCAGTAGGGGTCACGCGGATCCCCGCTGAAAAAGAACGCAGTAACACGGAACAACAACTAAAATAGCAGTAGTAGTAAAGCAGGAAAGAAAGCAGGAAAAAATACTACTAGAAAGCTGTAAATGAAAGCTGGGAGAGCAGGAGTAGAACAGCTAAAAGAAAAGGGAAAAGCAAAGCCGTAAGGAACGAGAACACGGATACCGAGTAAAGCACGGCTACCTAAGCTACTCCAAATAGCGACAGAAGGGCGAACCCTGATCTCACAAAGTCAGGAGTTACCGATCCTCAGCCAACCATTAGCCCAAAGGCTAAATCCCATGAAACTAGGCAAAAGCCCTAGAAAAGACCTAGACAGACAACAGACACTGATGCACGCGACTAGAGCATCGTGTACGCGACACAGAGCTATCCTCGGCAAAGTTGAGAACAGACCAACTCGGAAGGGGAAGCTGAACTTGGACGAAGCCAAGAAAGACTAACTTGGAAGGGGAACACAGACTCTGAGAAACACGAGAGTCATGCGCCAAGTGACGGAAGCACCTCCTCACTAGAAGAATAGCCAGATGCGTCCACTGACGTCTTACACTGCGTCACAAGTATCTCGCTACGGACACCAAGAATGACGGAGACTGAGATACTCACCAAACTGAACCAGGAACTATAGTAACGAGTGACTAGTCAGGGTCACGCCCATCGACGTTCGTCCAAAACACCCCTGACCACGTGTGCACACACAAGCTTAATGCCTCAATCAAGCCCCTCTGCGGCTTTTCCGCACGTGTTTTCCGATTATCGGTGTGTGTTTCGGTAATTCCTTCGGAACCTCGCTGCAGGTGAACCGGGTCGTTCACCTGGGCACGAGTGGTACCGTTGCGATCGGTGTGCTCCGAGGATCCTGGAAACATAATTTTCTATTTTTTGGTATTTTCCAGAATTTCCAGATTTTCCTATAAATACCCCCCCTATTTTCTCTCTCTCCCCACCCTCTTCTTCTTCTTCTTCCTTTCTTCCCTCACCGTGAGCACCGCCCCCTCCTCCTCTCTCTCTCTCCTGTTCGACCGTGGCGACGTCCCCTCCGGCTGCAGATGGCGTGGGGGCGACGGTGTGACGACGTGGGTGACGGCGAGGTGATCATGGCGGCATAAAGCTTGTGGGGAACCGTGAAGGGACGAGGGTTTTCAAAGCGTTCTTTGCGATCTTGGCATCAATTCGGTGGAGCATTTGCTCCATTGAGGTAGGGTGACGTTCCCTAGCTCCTTGCCGTTGTTTTCCGTGGTTTATAGGCCGTGGGGAGGCCGAGAGGGGCTTGATTGAGCGGGTTTGGGGTTTTCCATGATTTGGGGAGAGCTCGCCCGATCTATGATTTTAGCCCGCTATTTCACGTTTTGATGGCCTAGTATCATGCTAGGGGTCCCCAGGGGTCTTCCCCTTTGATTTTCCCCTCTCCGGTGGAGGCATGGGGGCGTGGTTTATTTTTTTGGGCTTTCCCGCCGTTTAGCCGTCGGGCGGGTGTGACGGTCCTTCCAGGGACCGTCACACTGCGTGACGTGCCTGGGAGGGTGCGTCACGACCCTTGTTAGCCAGCTGGGGGTCAGGGGCTGTGACGGTCCCGCGATAGACTGCCACAGGCGTGTGACGCGCCTGGGTTGGGCATTTAGAGGCATCCAACCGCTGGCATGTGACCGTTGTTTTGACCGTTGGTGGTCAAGGTATGTGATGCACCAGTCCTGGCGCGTCACATCCTTGTGACGGCCCAGGGTGGGCGCGTCAGGGCGCTTTTGAGCGTTTGAACCCCCAGGCGGTGTGACGCTCCTGGTGTGGACTGTCACACCCCGTGACGTGCCTGCGTGGGGGCGTCACAGCCTGTAACGCGCTGGGCCAGGCGCGTTACACTTTGCTTTGCGTTGGGAACGTGACGGCCGGCGTCGGACCGTCAGGTGCCTGTGACGGTCTAGCCTAGGTCTGTCAGGCCACTGTGACGGTCCCGCCTAGACCGTCAGAGGCCTGTGACCCGTCTAGGGTAGACCGTCAGACTTGGACTGCCCCGAGCAGTTCGCAGTCCTATTTTCTTGTCCGACCGTGGTCGCTGTACGACGGTGCCAGTACTTGGGGTGGTCCCCGTACGTTGTCGGATACGGACGTGATTTTTCGTTGACTTGAGAGTCTACTCCTTCAGTGACCCTCCACTAGTCGTAGCATGCTTACACGCGTGTGGTCGCACCAGGGAGTGGTGGAGAGGCTACCCTTAGAGACAGTTTATGGACCGGTCTCCGTCGGGCCCCACGTCTTGCAGCCAGAGTCCGGCTGAGGGGAAAACCGGTCAGAGGGCCAGACCTAGGACGCATGGTCTGTGTGTGCACACGTGGTTGGGGGCGGTTGGACCTACGCTAACGAGCGTGACCCCAACTAGTCACTCGTTGTGGTTCTTATTCGGTGTCCGTGCCTTTGGTAGGCGCTACCACGTCAGGCAGTTCACCTGCGGTGTGGTGTAAGACGTCAGGGGACGCTACCGGCTGTGCTTCTAGTGGGAGGTACTCCTGTCGAGTCGGGGAGTGGCAGACTCTCAGTCATCGTGACTTTGACCTTCGAGTTTTGTCATGTTAGCCAGGTGTTCCGATTCTCTCATCGTGACTCGTGTATCGGTTTTCGTGTCGTGAGGCAGGTGATTTGTAGATGGCAGGGATTCCTTTCTCGAGATACTCGCGTACTGCTAGCATAGCGGTTTCCCCGTTTGCGAGGTAGGGTTCGAGTAATCCCTACTGAGTCTTGTTCCGAGACTCATTCCCTGCGTGTTTTCACCGTGTTTCAGGCGAGGAGCGGCTTCAGGGGAGCGCGTCGAGGCTCAGCGTAGTTCGGGTGCCCAGCGTTAGTGCCAGAGGTCAGAGCCGGGGTATGTCCCGTGTAGCTGTACTTTCTTTTCTCGTCTCTGTACTAGTTGTAGACTACTGTTGTTATCTTGTGGACCATGTATTAATTAAATTATTGTTTAATCTTCCTACTTAATTATATAAACTGTTTAATTTCTACAATTATTTGTGATACTTGTGTAGTCTCCACACCATCCTTCTAACCCTTCTGAGTCTTCAGACTCGTGGGTGGCGGTACGAGTCTCGGGTTATCGGGCCTTCCCGGTAATCGGATTCTCGGGTTGTTACAGCTGGTATCAGAGCGCGGTTGTGGAGCTATACGAGAATCATAGGTAATTGTAGTGGTCCACTAGTCCACGGTGATGATGTACGGTTGACATGGGCATCGGACATCACGCGTTTTTCTTGACCTTGTTGTTTCCGTGTTTTCTATCTTCTGCTTCTGGTGCGAGTATGGCGGAGTACTCGCTCTCAGCAGGGGCAGTCGGCAGAAGAGTTATGCTGACCGGAGGAGGCAGCCTCTCGCGTTCGCCATGGGCGATCGTGTGTTTTTTAGAGTTTCTCCAATGAAGGGGGTGATGCGCTTTGGACGGCGTGGGAAGCTGAGTCCCCGCTACGTTGGTCCTTTCCTTATTGTGGAGCGCATCGGTGAGGTAGCCTATCGGCTGCAGTTACCTCTTGAGTTGGCATCGGTGCATGATGTGTTCCATGTCTTGATGTTGCGGAAGTATATGCCCGATGACTCTCATGTTCTCGAGGATTCTGTTTGGCCCGAGGTGACTCCAGATCTTTCTCTCCCAGAATTTTTCATCCGCATTGAGGACAGGCGAGAGCAGTGCCTGCGGAGCAAGGTCATGTTGACACCTAACAGAGAATGGAAATGAGACATAATGGAAGATTGAGTGAGAGATGAAGATCCCGGAGATTCCTACAAAACCAGGATTACGGAAGATACGTCATTAAAGCTACCACCCGGCTGAGGTCCTCCCCAGCCAAGCTGATGTCCGGTGTTGTCATCCCCCAGATGGCAATACTGATAAGAATCGTAGTCTACCGACTGATGAAAACTCCAGAGGTATTCTGATAAGATTATGTCAACCCATCAACTAAAAAGACCCTCACCCGTTCTGGCGGATTCGAAGGACTGACAAATGAAAAGACAGATTAGGCGTCCCTGAAGCCTACTGATAAAAAGAAGTAGAGCAATAAGAAAAGGAGTCGGGGGCCTAAATGGGCCATGGCGCCGAAAGCCCTTCACCACGGCCCAAGACTGGCGCTGAGAAGCCTTTGCACCGGGAGCCTTCGCAAGATGCGCGCCGGGAACCTGATATGTGCACACCGAGAGACCCATACGGAGGGAGGAGAGCACTCTGCTTATAAAACCCCCTTCCTCTCGAGATAAAAAAAAGGAAGAAACCTCATCCAGAAAATAGATAGAAGGAAAAGAGAAAGAAAAGGGAGCGAGTGAAGAAGCTGCTGCGAAGCTCGAGAGAAGGAGAAGGTGGGGTGCTCGGGGAGGGAGAGGAGTCAATGCTCCGCCCTCCCCCATCCTCCTGCTATTCCGAACGGGTTTTCTTTTCTTCTCTCATGTATTCTTTCTACCCTTGTATGTGGGATTTCTTCTACTCGAAGGATGTTCAAAGTCCCCTTTCGACTATCGTTCGAGTTATCTCGCTGTAGCCAATGAAGTATGAATAATAAAGATGGTGGAATGAGTAGAAGCTCGAGTTTCTTTCTCTCACCCCTCTCTGATGATCGTGGTAGCTATCATTTCGGTTGCGGATTTTGATCGATGAGTCCATGATTTCAGGTGTCTGTCGGTAGTCCTGGCGGCTGATAGGTACTCCCTGCTACTTGCCTCTCTCGCAGCCCCGGGGGAGTTGGTACAGAGCCCCGATCCTCATCTCTATGGATCCCTGGGCTTTGTCCTCTCTATCTCTCTCTCTCTCAGGGTATCTGTCGTCCCCTGCATACATTGATTGCTCGAATGCTTAGGACTCTGATAATCCCTTATGTTTATACGCATGCCTGTTTAAGATGGGACGGAGCCAACAAAGCCCCAATCATCACTGTGGATTTTTGGGCCTTGTTTCCCCCCTCTCTCCCTCAATGTCATCGATGATTTAAACGTCGCGGAGTCCGTGATTTTCTTCTCAAATTTCTCAAGCCACTAGGGCCATTGCAGGGATCAGAGGTTGTCGTCTCTCGATCTCCTGGATGGTCGACAATACTGATGGCGTGAAGCCTGTTCCTGAGAGCTTGAAGGCCCGGTGACTCTGATCCCTCGAACCCCTTTCATCTGTGGCCCCCTGCTGTCAACCTGGTAGGCCCCTGGCTCTTTCCTCACTTGCCTCCTAAATCCATTCCCCAGCCACTGTCTGAATCCTGAGAAAAATCCCTAGAACAGAGCACCGTAAAACCTCATAAGTCCTCACGGCGCTCAAGCCCAGCACCTTCTCGGCGCCAAACTCTCCCGGCGCCGTGAATAGTTCCCGGCGCGGCCCTCAGCGCGCCGGGAACTCTCGCGCCGAGATCCTCATCTTCCCCCCTTCAGCACATGCCGAGAGCCCCCTTCGTGGTGCACCGGGAACTCCCTTCAGCCCGCGCCGAGAAGCCATGCCATATCTCTGAACCCTCACGCCGAGAACCTCTTTCTTCTTGGTCTGAACCTTGATCCCCATGTTGTACCCACCCGAGGAATATACAGAGAGCATTTGGCATCCCTCAGGAAATAAATCAATGGGGAGGACCTCCCCTACATTGTTCTGTTCCGATACGGATTTCTTTATAACCTTATGGACCTAAAGGGCTATGTCACTACATGTGCTCCGACGGGTTCTGAAGGAACATCAATCGATGCTATGGATGTGGGCGATGGCCCCGGGCCTGGTGCCCCCTTCTTTTTCGGCTTTCATCCCGGCATCCCGTGGATGATGGCTTATCTCCTCTTGGCATAATCCAAGATAAAGGGGATATGCTGCCAAAATTCATTCACATCACCTTGAGTAATCATGGTATTCTCTCCTAACCCCGCTGGCCCACGGAGTTCTGCCCTTGCATGTTCTCCGATGGTCTTTCGAAGGGGGATATCAATAAGACATCACGCCTGCACAGGGTGTGTCATGTCGCACCGGTCCTTATCTGGATTCCGGGTTAGATATACCCGATCTTTTACGGATCCCATCCTGCCGCTGCATGGGTGGTTTCCTACCCCCATCTGGCATAGTCCAAGGTCATGGGGACACGCCGCCGGATTTGCTCCGCATTTGATGTATCCTTGCTTCACTCAGGCCATTTAACACCCTGCTGATGAACCAACCCTCTCTCTCGTTTGAGTCTTATTTTTGCCGCTACCTTCCTCCTATTTTTGGTGTTTAATCAAGGGTTATCCTTCTTAGGAAGGGCGTAATTAACGTCATAGCCTTTATGGTATGACGGACTTCGGGTCCCGACTCGGACTTCACAATCGACTGATTAAAAGTCAGATCGAGCGCATAATAAAATTGTCACCCCGGTGACTGGCACGCCAATAAATCAATAAATAACAAATCCAAATAAATAAATAAAAAACTAAAACTAAAAGCGCGTTCCACAAGTCTAGCACGCCCGGTGGGACAGAGTCTCCCTTCATTTCTACGCCATAAATAGGAGGCCCAGCGGGCCCCCCTCAAATTTTTGATTCTGTGCGCTTTCCTTATTTTCAGGAAGCTACAATGACTACTGGAATCATGTCCGTATGCTTTGACCAACAACCGATCGATGTGCATGTCCGAGAGGGTTACCTGGCGGTACCGCTGTCATTCAGGTCGATGCCCCCTGCTGTCGGGCTGCCCAACTGCCTGGGCCTCGTCTTCACCGACCTTCTGCAGGTCGACAACAATGAGCAAGGCACTGCTACAAGTGCCCCGATGAAGACTGCTGATAACAAGGGTAGCTTACCAGAGAGGACGACCTCGACAGCCGTCGCCTACTATGTTCATCATGTTCAAAGGAGGGACACGGTCCCCGCTGCTGCCCAAATGAAGAAAAGAACTAACTGGAGGAGCCGGTATGCTGCTGCCGACCGTCGTCTTTCAAATTCTGGGAAGACGATGATGATGGGTGACGTTAGGGTGAACCTCAACGGTCGACCGAGAGAAGTCCGGCCAGACAGGATTGTCCCGACCGTCCAGATCGACAACAAGTTCCAAGTTCTGGCCACCAGGAGGGCCAACTGGGAAACTGATGAGAGGAAGCCGCTGGCGCCCAAGCCAGCAAGATATAAACAGGTCTGGCGACCAAAGAAGATTCAGAGCTGGGCCCCAACTCGAGATGAGGGGAAAGCTACCGAGGATGCTGTTGCCCGCTCCAGGGCAGGAAGCAGAAGAAGAGAAGGAAAAGACATAAGAGATGATGCTGCTGTTTACCCCAGGGCTTGGGGTAAGAAAGATGAGAAAGAAAATGAAGAAAGAAATCTGACCACTGTTCGCCCCAGGATGGGGGGCAGAAAATATGAGCAGAAGCAAGACCTCTCGGTCCCCCATCCCAGGGCTGGGGGCAGAAGATGGCAAAGGAAGAACTATGATGCTGCTGCCAAGATGGCGACAGAAGATTTGAGAAAGAAGAAAGAATGAGAACAAGCGAACCAGTCGCTGCTGCCATTCCAAGAAGACCAAGAGCCTGTGCCAGACAGGCTGATATATTTAGATATTCCAAAGCCGAGCATCTAAATGCTCAGGTGGCAAGACTGGCTCATCAGCAAAAAGGCCAGGAAAGACTGATGCTCCAACCAGAGCCACAAAGGCACAACCCAGAGGAGATGAAACAAGTAGTCCAAGACTACTTCCACTACCTAGGGAACTCTGCCCTCGGTCAGCAAAGATTATCCCGTGCCCTGGGCACCGTGGATGGAGAAGAGGAAGAAACCCTTCAAGAAGTGATGCTCGGAGTCTCCTCCTCCGATTCCAATGATTATGGGGAAGGCCGTAGGGCCGGATATGGGAAAGAAGACCTGTGTGGGGAAGAACCTGAAGAAAGAATATCGGTCTTTGACCGACTCAAATACCCCGACCAGGCAAAAAGAAAAGTCTACAGGCAGAAGGGAAAGATGCAGATCTTCACCTATAACATGGCTGGACTTGTCAGGGGGCAAGACATGCTACCAACTCAACCGGACGAGCTACTCAGGCTGGCAACCAGACCCGGGCCTGTCACAAGAAAAGGCCAAGCGGCGAAAGATAAGATGAAAACTGATGATGAAACCCGCAAGATCACCACCATGACAGTTAATGTGGTGACAGCGGAAGAGGAAGATAATCCCTTCATTGATGATGCTGAAGGGACTTCAGAAGATGTACAGATCCCGTCCAACCTAGATCCCATGATCCAGATGATGTTCAAAGGATACCAGCAAGAGATCAATGCTCTCAGAAGACAGCTCAATGAGAGACATGAAGCTACACCGGTCTCCAAGCAAGCCGAGCCTGTGGGGCATACTTCCAGCTCAACAGAGACGGCTATTCCAGCTAATCCTCTCCTGGCTGATAAGGGCAAAGCACCGAGCCAACCTGTTCCACAGCAAACAGTAGCTCAGCCCTCTGCGTCTCAGACATAGCCTACCGCGCCCACCTTGCGCGCCACTGTGATGACAACTCCTCATAGTCAGCAACAAGCTCACTTCTTCCCAGAAGACATAGATCCAGCCGTAGCCCACAAGCTGATGATTGAAAGAATTGTGGAGATGAAGCTGTCTGAGAAGACTGGCGATGATGTTAGTACCTATGATGTGTACAAGGTGCCATATCCTCCCCAATATGCTGCTAAGAGACTACCTCCAGGCGTCAGTAAGCCGCCGAAGTTCGAAAAATTTAATGGCCAGGGATCCCCCAGAGAGCACATAGCTTACTACACCATAATCATGGGCGACCTGGCAGTCGACGAAGCTTATCTACTTAAGTTCTTTGGCTCATCCCTTACTGGGTTAGCCTTTGAATGGTATTCAAGCCTGCCAGCTGGATCGGTGGTTGATTGGCCTGATATGCAGAGAAAATTCCGCGACAGATTTCATGTCACTGAAAGAGAAATCACAATAGCAGAGCTATATGCAACCAGGCAGAAGCAAGATGAAACTGCACTGGACTACATCAAAAGATGGAGGAACTTAGCCATGAGATGCAGAAGACCCCCTCATCAAGAAGATGTAGTGAAGATATGTAAACAGAGCCTCAGGAGAGAGGTGCTAGAAAAGATGATCGGTGCAGATGTCAGAACATTTGACCGATTAAACAATATAGTGGCGGAGGTTGAGACGTTCTTGTCCAAACGTCCAACCGCCAATGTTCCCAATGTGCTGAAAGGTAAATCTAATGATCGACGACCATCACATTCTGAGGCTAACACCGTCGATTTCAGAACCTTCGAGCAGCAGAAGGGGAAGAAGGGGGCAGATGAAGCTCCCCCGCCTGAGGGTGCAGCAGAAAGAAAAGACAAGGTCTCTCTAAGAGACAAGATGAAAAAGGCTTACTCTTTTCCCAAGGATAAGATGGCAGCACTATTTAACTGGGCATATAAGTTCAACAAGGTAACATTGCCTGAACCGAAGAGACCCGAGGATGCGGCAAAGAAAGATGATCCACTGTTCTGTCCATTTCACTGTGCGCTGGGGCACGCAATTGAGGACTGTTATGTCTTCAAAGATATCATGGAAGGAATGGTTAAAAAGGGTGAGCTGCAGCTGGGAGATTATCAGGTAAAGCCGCCTCATCCACATGAGCCTCCGCCCTGGAGAATGGCCGCCAATATGATCTCAGTTTACCAGCAGCTGCCTAAGGAAGCCGTTGAGGAATGTACCAGGCATACCTATGAAGCTTGTTTCCTCACCCCACTGAAGGATCAGGAGGGATGGCAGACGAAACCCATAAAGAATAGAAGGAAAACTCCCGCAGCCAGTACCAGCGGGGTGATTATTTGAGGTGTCACACCAAGGCCTGAACCGCCTCCAGTAAAGCCAGTATGGCGCACAGCTGAGACCGGGCCAGTCATCCGGATCCCTACTCACAACCGGAGGAGACAAACTCCCCTATCCGCACATAAAGAAGTAAGTCCTGCAGCCAGGCGTCTACAACAGTATATCAATGAGCTCGATGAATATGAGCAGAAAAAGCCCAAACACCTGCTGGTAAAAGACTGTATACTCTGGGAGCAGCTCGAAGAATTGAAAATTAAAGAGCAGTCAGAGGCAGAACATGAAAAAGCTGAGACTGAACCCTTCTGGGGGTAGGGGCCAATGAAACCAAATTCCCAGAAAAAGAAGAGACGGCCCAAGTCCAAGAAGGGAAAGAGGGTCGTGACAGTACAATGCAACACCCTGTCAGCACTCTTTACCTCGCCCGGGGAGGGTGATGAGGATGAAACATCAAGTGCCCCACTAGAAGCTAACCATGCGGAGGCCTCAACCTCAGCACATGCAACACGCTCCGGAAGAAGGTGGGGGCGCCCACCACCAGCTAATCATAACATTATGTTCAGAGGGGAACAACCCTACCAGATTTCTAAATCAGAGATACGAGGTGTCCAGGTTCCTCCCCCTGCCAGCTTGTACCAAGAGAAAGAAGAAGCTCCTTCATTCCTGGAATTCTTGTCCAGTTTGGAGAATGAGCAATTGGCTCACACTGCTCCAGCCAAAAGCAATAAATGCCAGCAGACTGCAGTTAGGAAGCAGAAGCAGCATGAAGAAAATGAAGGAAGTGACCCTCTAGCAAAGCCAGGGGCTGTTGCTACAGAAGAAGCCTCCCGGGAAACAGAGGAAGAGAATGAAACTGTGACTGGGCAACAAAGGCCACAGGCACCACATGAACCTCCAAGACCCCGATGGGGAGAAGAAATGAGACTGTATAGTGTCCGGGTAGGCAGTCGAATCATGAAGATGCTGAAGAAGCTCCCTACCAGGTTCTCCATCTGGGAAATCCTCTCTTTGAGTGAAGAAGCCCGCCAAGCAATTGTGGATGCCTTGCAGTCGCCGGCACAATATGAAGCACTCTTAGCAGAAGTGAATTCTGGGCCATCGATCACATTCACAGAGGATGACATGCTGATCCCGAATTCCTGCCATAACAGACCGATGTATATGAGGGGCTCCCTGAACTGTCAGCCACTGAGCAGGATACTAATAGATCCCGGGGCCGCCGTGAACATTCTCCCATACCGCATCTACCAAAAATACTACTTTGATCTGCAGCTTACCAAGGTCAGAGACATGAAAATTGCGGGATTCAACCAAAAATGTGAGACGCCCCTTGGGGTGGCTGATTTTAACCTCACATTGGGGGATCTCACTACCGTGGTACGATTCTATGTAATCGACTCCAACACCACATATAAGGCCCTGCTGAGGAGACTGTGGCTGCATGAATATCAGATAGTGCCATCTATGCTACATCAATGCATTAAATACTGCCATGAAGGAAAAGAAGAGAGGGTGTTTGCGGATCTGCATCCCTTCGAAGTATTCGAGTGCCATATGCTCGATGCATCCTACTACACGGAGGTGTTGCAGAAGGGTGAAGAGAAAGAGGCTGTGGTCAGCCAGAAAAAGCCGGCGACGAAGGCAAGAAATTGGTCTCCACCGCCACCAAAGGGCTATATTAAAAAGCATGAGGTATCTCACATCCCTTATGCCGGTGACTTTGCTTGGATCACCCCTCCTAGCATTCACCCGAATGATATCAATGAAGAAATGAAAGAAAAGTACACACAAGTGGAGGTGCCGCAGGGTTTATTTAAACCCATCGTCAGCCTCGAGTACCAGACGGTGCTACCACTGAAGACTATGGAAGTCCCTCGCTTCTGCGAGCCTCCTACCATATTCTACACCGGGGAGCCAGTCGAAGAAGATGATCAAGACTGCATGGTCCCTGAAGAGGCTGCAAACCAGATGGTGCCAATTACAGGCTTGGATTATACTACCCGACAGGTTTCGCAGATGTTCTCTAAAATGCAAATGCCATCATTGCAGCCTGCTGCCCAGAAGAAAGCGTTCAAGGAGTTATGGGATCCGCCTCGGGATAATAAAGAACTGAGGAAGATCACTCAGCACCCAGGATTGGGTTATACCCTCCAAGAATACTATGAAGCTGAGGTAGACGTCATATCTGTCTCCTACCAGCATGAAGACCCTCCCGAGGTAGGATATGACAAATACCCCTCGGAAGATGAAGAAATCATTTATCAATCCATAATGAGCAATGAAGCCCCAGACAGTCAGCCGGAGACGGGACGTCTGATGAAGCAAAGAAAGATTGGTGGTGGGAAGACCTACCTTGCAAAGAAGATCTGTTCCATGCTGAAGCAAAGTTTGACACGGGAATCCTGGATGAAGACCAAGCAGCCAAAGAGGTGAGGGAATGCTTGGAGTTTGAGCGCATCCTGGAAGAAGTCTGGGCTCTACAGAATGATGATCTCTCAAGGGAGTCTGCATCAGAAGAACCTCTAAGGGCGGAAGACTCCGTCTTTGAGTTTCCTGCTGATCTAGTTACGTCCTCGGGGCATACTGAACAGAATGCAACAATATTGGCCGTATATGATGAGCCAGCACCAGCTGATGACCAGTATGATGAAACAGAAAACCATGAAACTGAAGAAGATTATATCCCAGGAGACTTCATTGACTTACAAGAAGCCCCGCCCGAGGTCGAAGACGGAGGTCAGGCCACCGTCGATGAGCTTGTGGAAATAAATCTGGGGACCGCAGATGAGCCAAGGCCGACATTCCTCAGTGCACTGCTGGAGCCAGCTACCAGGGAACAATATATACAGTTTTTGAAGGAATTCTGAGACTACTTTGCATGGACATATGATGAAATGCCGGGACTGAGTTCTGATGTGGCACAGCACCGATTGGCAATAAACCCAGAGGCTAGCCCTGTAAAGCAGCCTTCCAGGAGAATGCGCCCTGAATTGATAAATCAGATTAACAAAGAGGTTGACAAACTAATTGATGTAGGCTTTGTTGAAGAAATTCAATACACTACATGGCTAGCCAATATAGTGCCCGTAAAGAAGAAGAATGGGCAGATCAGAATATGTGTTGATTTCTGGGACCTTAATAAGACTTGCCCGAAAGATGATTTCCCAGTGCCAATCACTGAAGTGATGATCGATGTGACTACTGGTCATGAAGCCCTATCATTTATGGATGGGTCATCCGGATACAACCAAATCTGGATTACTGAGGAAGACAGAGTGCACACTGCATTCCGTACCCCGAAGGGGATATTCCACTACAAAAGGATGTCGTTTGGTCTCAAGAATGCCGGCGCTACCTACCAAAGAGCTATGACCAAGATCTTTGATGATTTTCTCTTCAAGAAAGTAGAGTGCTACATTGATGATTTGGTAGTAAAAACTAAAAGAAGAGAAGACCATTTGCAAGACCTGAGGGTAGTATTCCAGAGGCTGAGCAAATATGAACTCAAGATGAATCCCATGAAATGCGCCTTCGGCGTGTCCAGTGGAAAATTCCTCGGGTTTATTGTCCGTCACAGGGGCATTGAAATTGACCCCTCCAAGATTAAGGCTATCCAGGAGCTCCCTCCACCAAGGAATCTGTCCGAGCTGAGATCTCTGCAAGGGTGTCTGGCCTATATCCGACGATTTATATCAAATCTGTCGGGAAGATGCCACCCCTTTCACAAGCTCATGATGAAAGATGTGCCGTTCCTCTGGGACGATGGCTGTCAGGAAGCCTTTGAGAAGCTGAAAGAATATCTCAAGACCCCTCCGGTGCTGGGGGCACCAATTAAGGGCAGGCCCTTGATACTGTATATCGCAGCCACATACTGTTCCCTGGGGGCAATGCTGGCACAGATAAATGAAGAAGGTAAAGAACAAGCCTTATACTATCTGAGTAGGAGGCTGATTAGAACTGAAGAAAGTTACAGCTACATTGAAAAGACCTGCTTGGCACTGGTCTTTGCTGTCAAAAAGCTCCGACACTATATGTTGTCACATGAAGTCAGATTGATATCTGCAGTAGATCCACTCAAATATATATTGACTCAGCCAGTACTGAAGGGCCGGTTGGGCAAATGGGCAGTGATCCTGATGGAATTCAATATTACCTATACACCCTAAAGGGCAATAAAAGGACAGGCCGTGGCTGGTTTCTTCGTAGAGCATCCTGTGCCGGAAAATGATATGCTAGGGACTGAGTTACCCGATGATGAAACACTCGAGGCCTGCCAGGCCTAGTCAGTTATGTGGCAACTATTCTTTGATGGAGCATCGAGAACAGAAACAGACTCCGATGGAAAGACCAGAATACGGGCCGGAGCCGATATTGTGCTGAAATCACCGGAAGGGGAGGTCGTGCATACTTCCTGTTCTATAAACAAGCCCTACACCAATAATGAGGCCGAGTATGAAGCTCTGATAATCGGGCTATATGTCAGCCTCAACATGGGTATCCAAATGCTTCAAGTATTCGGGGATTCAATGCTGATAATAAAACAGATCCAAGGGGAGTTCGAAGTGCGGAAGCCAGAACTGAGTCCCTACCATCAAAGAGCTGTGCGCCTCATGGCGAAATTCTACCATATTGAGCTCAAGCATGTGGGCCGTGGACACAATGCCCAGGCTGATGCACTGGCGAAGTTGGCCAGCTCACTGGCAGTCCCACCAAATAAGACACTGAGCATTGTCGTTATGAACCGGCGGCAAGTCCCCAATATGCTAGAAGAGTGCTCCGAAGAAGATGAAGTTGCCACCATCAGCACAGAACAAGCGTCTGATTAGAGACAGCACCTACTGCAGTGGTTTCTACACCAACAACTGCCGCAGATAAGAGAAGAAAAGATGAAACTCCTAAGAATCAAAGATTCTTATGAACTCAGGAACGGAATTTTATTCCGAATAATGGCAGATGCACGCAAGAAGATTCTACTCCGCTGTCTGTCCACTGAGGAAGCCTGGCAAGCGATGAAAGAAACACATGTTGGGACAACAGGCGCCTACCAGGCTGGTCCCAAGATGAAGATAGAAATCAAGAAGCTGGGCTACTATTGGCCCACCATGTTTGAAGACTGCTGTAAATTTGAAAAATCATGCCAGAAATGCCAGGAGCATGCTACTGTGCCTAGAAGGCCTCCTACAACTCTGCACCCTACAATTCCCAGCTGGCCCTTTGCACAATGGGGAACTGATGTAGTCAGGCCACTGCCGACTTCCTCGGCCGGACATAAGTACATACTGGCCATAACAGATTACTTCTCCAGATGGGCGGAGGCTATAGCATTAAGAGAAGTGACTGGTGAACTGGTCGCCAGATTCATCAAGCAAAACATTATCTTCCGGTTCGGGATCCCCAGCCGAATAATGTCTGACAATGGAAGTCATTTCAGAAATCAGAAGGTCTATCGGCTTGCTGAGAAGTATAAGATCGAATGGAGGACCTCCACCCCTTACAATCCACAGGCAAACGGATTGGCAGAAGCTTTTAACAAGACTCTTTGCACCTTGCTGGCCAAGGTCGTCAGTTCTAATAAAAAGGACTAGGAAGAGAAAATGTATGAAGCTCTGTGGGCATACCGCACCGTCTTCAAGACACCTACAGGGTGCTCACCATACTCGCTGGTATACGGCTCAGAGGCAGTGGTCCCGCTAGAGCTGGAAGTCCCGTCACTCAGAGTGGCAGTCCAATGTGGCCTGGCCCGTGGCGAGCAGACCAATGCAGAAAGAAGACTAGAAGAACTGGCTGAATTGGAAGGGAAACGCCTCCGAGCCCAGAAGAGTATCTAGATGTATCAGGCCCGCATGGCCACTGCATTCAACAAACTCGTAAGAGGACGAGAATTCAAGAAAGGTGACCTTGTCATGGTCAAGAAAAAGGAAGTCATGGCATCCAACCCAAAAGGAAAGCTGAATGCTAATTGGGAAGGTCCTTATGTGATACAGAGGGTCTACGAAGGAGGGGCCTACGTGGTCTTTAACCATCGAGGGGAAATCCAATTCTCGCCACTCAACGGAAGACATCTGAAGCTGTATCATACAGCACAACCAACATTCCCCAAATAATCTGGCAAAAGCTACCCTTTCCTTGGTCTAGCGGCACTCCGCCCTAGCCGAGCTACCTTCCTTGGTCTAGCGGCACTCCGCCCTAGCCAAGCTACACCATTTTCTTGGTCTAGCGGCACTCCGCCCTAGCCGAGCTACCCATTCCTTGGTCTAGCGGCACTCCGCCCTGACCGAGCTACCCATTTCTTGGTCTAGCGGCACTCCGCCCTAGCCAAGCTACACCATCTTCTTGGTCTAGCGGCACTCCGCCCTAGCCGAGCTACCTTCCTTGGTCTAGCGGCACTCCACCCTAGCCGAGCTACCCATTTCTTGGTCTAGCAGCACTCCGCCCTAGCCGAGCTACCATTTTCTTGGTCTAGCGGCACTCCGCCCTAGCCAAGCTACCCTTTCTTGGTCTAGCGGCACTCCGCCCTAGCCAAGCTACACCCTTTCCTTGGTCTAGCGGCACTCCGCCCTAGCCAAGCTACCCATTCCTTGGTCTAGCGGCACTCCGCCCTAGCCAAGCTACCCTCTCTTCGTCTAGCGGCACTCCGCCCTAGCCGAGCTACCCATTCTCCGGTCTAGTGGCACTCCGCCCTAGCCAAGCTACCCTCATCTTAAGCTGGTGGCATTCCCACCTGTCACCCTCTAAAAAGGGAGGGAAAGAAAAAGAAAGTAAAAAAAAAATGAGGTTAAAAATAGAGATACCCCGCCAGACTTGCTCCTATATCAGGGACAGGTGCAAAAATGGCCCAAAACCCAGCTGTGGTGAAAACCCGAAAGGGCACTGCAGGCAAAATCGGGTACCCCGCCACGTGAAATCCCGAAAGGGCGCGTGGGCAAAAGCAAGAGGGGGCTGGCTCCGGTGAAAACCCGAAAGGGCGCTTGGGTCGGTAATGTGGTGATTCCAAGGAGAGCCTCACCTCCCACCATAAAACTCCTCGTCGATCGACCGGCGCCTTGCCCGATCAACGATTAAACCCAGCCGGAATGGACCTTACGTCTATTCTGTTGAAGCCATCATGCATTGCTCGAGAAAAATTCCCTCGATAATAAGCCCACCTCGGGATAGACCTTCCGTCTGTTCTGATAAAACACTTCCACTTATTTTTGTCTAAGACCCACAACAATGAAACCCTATCTGGTTTAGACCTTACGTCTATCCCGATGAAACCTATAAAATCCTTGCATTGGTATAAACCTAGTACTGAAATCTGATACTGATCGACCGACACATTGCCCGATCAGCAATAAAACCTTGTTCGGTTTAGACCTTGCGTCTATCCCGACCAGATCTACAGTCTCTTTACGTCCCACCGTGATGAAACCTGTTGTTGATCGATTGGCACACTGCCCGATCAATGATAAAACCCTATCCAGTTTAGACCTTCCGTCTATCCTGATGAAATCCATGAAATCCTTGCATTGGTATAAATCCAATACCGATGATGAAACCTGCTGTTGATCGATTGGCACACTGCCCGTTCAATGATGAAACCCTGTCTGGTTTAGACCTTACATCTATCCTGATGAAATCCATGAAATCCTTGCATTGGTATAAACCCAATACCAATGATGAAACCTGCTGTTAATCGATTGGCACACTGCCCGATCAATGATGAAACCCTGTCTGGGTTAGACCTTACGTCTATCCTGATGAAATCCATGAAATCCTTGCATTGGTATAAACCCAATACCGATGATGAAACCTGCTGTTGATCGATTGGCACACTGCCCGATCTATGATGAAACCTATCCAGTTTAGACCTTCCGTCTATCCTGATGAAATCCATGAACTCCTTGCATTGGTATGAGCCAATACCAATGATGAAACCTGCTATCGATCGGTTGGCACGCTGCCTGATCGACGCTAAAATCCATCCAGGGTGGACCTTCCGTCCACTCTGACATAGCACAACACTACTCTTTGAATCTATTCAGACCCTCCGTCTGGATAGGTCATGACACTATATTCCTTTGCGTTAATGTTAAACCCCACATTAACGATGAAACTCATATTCTCAGCAAACGGCCTCGTGCCCGAGCTGCTACTTATATCCTCTAAATCGATTCGGACCTTTCGTCTGGATAGATCATGAAACCCTACTTCCCTTTGCATTGATGTTGGCACCCACATCAATGATCGTGTGTCCACAATAAACATATGGCGCCATGGTCAATAGGATGAAAGTTCTGGTCCCAGAAAGACAATGAAAAAGGAAAAGAGAAAGAAAACGACAAAAAAAAGTATATATATAAAAATGGGGTTGAAAATAGAGATACCCCGCCAGACTTGTTCAGGCATTCTGGACAAGTGCAAAAATGGCCCAAAACCCAGCTGTGGTGAAAACCCGAAAGGGCACTGCAGGCAAAATCGGGTACCCCGCCACGTGAAAATCCGCAAGGACGCGTGGGCAAAAGCAAGAGGGGGCTGGCTCCGGCGAAAACCCGAAAGGGCGCTTGGGTCAGTAATGTGGTAATTCAGAAGTTCCATGCCAACCGGCACGTTGCCTTCACCTACCCTTCACTGACGAGGCCTTCCGTCGGTCATCTGGCTCCACGCCCCACCGATGATAAAGCCTTTCCGCGGTAGATCCTACGTCTACCCTGATGAAATCTACATACCCTCTTTCCACATATCCCGCCAATAGTAAAATCGGTCATCATTCCGATAAAGCCTGGCCAGTTCAGACCTTACGTCTGTCCTGATCAAACTCCTAAACCTTCCCTTGATCGGTCGGCCCCTTTGCCCGATCAACGATGAAACCCTACCAGGATAAACCCTACGCTTATCCTGATGAAACCTATGTATTTCTTGGCCAAGCCCCACCCGCGATAGAACCTGCTGGAATAGACCCTACGTCTATCCTGACAAGACCTACACCTCTACCTACGTCCCAGCTATTGGCCGACCGGCACCTCGCCCGACCAATGATGAAACCCTACCCAGTTTAGACCTTTCGTCTATTCTGATGAAAATGGAGCTCTTCTTTGCATTGATATAAACCCAATATCGATGATGAAACCAGCTACTGGTCGACCGACACCTTGCCTGACCAATGATAGGACCCTACCCAGTTTAGACCTTTCATCTATTCTGATGAAACTTCAACTTTTCTTTGCATCGATATCAACCCAATATCGATGATGAAACCAGCTATTGATCGACCGGCACCTCGCCCGATCAATGATGAAATCCTGCCAGTTTAGACCTTTCGTCTATTCTAATGAAACCTATGAAGCTCCCTTGCATCGATATGAGCCCAATATCGATGATGGAACTAGCTATTGATCGACCGGCACCTCGCTCGATCAATGATGAAATCTTATCCAGTTCAGACCCTACGTCTGTCCTGATGAAAACTATACACCCTTTAATGTCCCGCCTGCTATAACCTCTACCCAGTCTAGACCTTACGTCTACTATGATGGAACCTCTTTATTCATATTCCTGCAAGTTGTCTCCCCCGCGGCACATATGGCCAAGAAGGACGTTTGCTGCTACGAATAGAATTTGGTTTAAGCACCTCCTCGGATGCCGTCACACGGTGGAGCGAGTCCCCCATCCTTTCTATGAAGGGGTGGACGCTCTCCTGCCTAGTACGAGTCATTCACATGAAGGACTGCTAAAACCACTACCCCACTTCCCACAGTGATAAAACCACATGCAAAAGAGAAAAAAAAAGATGGATACATATAGAGCCAAAGAGTCCTTTTCATTAAAAAGGGGAGTACATAGAGGGTCCCCGAGGAGACATTGTATCACAATAGAAGACAAAAGAAAAAAGAAAAGAAATGATTCATGGCCGCCGGAAGATGTCTTCGAAGGCCAGAAGACCCACATAGGGGGCGGCCCCTAGTTCATGAAGTCGAGCCTCCTCCTCCTGCAGTCGAACAGACTCGTCCCGAAAGGATGCCACCTGCCCCTCCAATAGAGCTGCTTCTTCCTCGAGCTGCGGCCGGGAAGTTGTTATCTGCGACAGCTCAGCTCGGAGACCAGACAGTTCAGCCTCCAGAATGGCTATTCGGCCGCGCACGAACTGCTCCCGCTGCGCCAGAGACTGCAGTTGGCACTGTCGCTCCTGAAGATTAAAGTTCATTTTTTCTAGCTCAGATTTGCACTCCATCCTTTGCAACTTCAAAGCCGCCAGTCTGTCAGACATAATGTGTGCCAAGAAATCCCGGCGATGTACAAATTTTAACAACAACAGAACCCGCTGGGTCCATATTCCTAAAGGACAACCCATTGCCTGTAAACCGGCGGTGAAACGCTCGGCTATCTCCTTCAACTGAGGATAAGTTAGTCCGGGCTGGGATTCCACTAGCTGGCGCAACATGTCCAGATGTTGCCAGACAAAACTCTCAGGTGAAGCAAAGCCAGGCAAGGGAAGTGGAGCCACTTCAAAGGTTACTTCACTGTCAATGTCTGCCCATAGGGTGATATCTGGCTGAGAAGAAGAAGACGGGAGGTCTGCCGAAGGCGCCAACTGAGCTCTCTCCACAACCTCTGATGAAGCCGAGGGACCTTCCGCCTCCATCTCCTCGAGGGTCACCGTTTGAATGCTCGCGGGGGTAACTCCAGTAAGTGCCAGAATAGTTGCTTCCTGGGTCTCTAATGCAATACCCGCACCTTCAACATCCTCTTCGCAGGGTACCTCCCCCTCAGATTCTGAAAGTATGGAGATAGATTCCGGGGCAGTTATAGACAATACTCCAATTTCTGTAACGGCTACCTCTCCTTCTTCCACCCCCGCTGCAACAGCCAGTTCCTTCATTGTCAAGGCTGCAGGGGTCACAGCCCGGAGAGGCAAGGGTCCACTCTCCATGATTGATGTTATGGGAATTGCCGATTCTGGCGCAATGGTCAGCACTGCGGCCGGTATAAAGGCGGAACCCCTAATTGGGTCCATCTCAGCTCTGAAATCCAGGACCTTGATGAGAGCCGGGCTTTCCCCCGAAGTCCTCAAGTCCAACAATGCTAAGTCCGTAGAGGACTGCACCCTCACCGGCACAGGGCGGATTATCTCAGGAACGCCTGCCCAGGCTACTGTCGAAGCAGGAACAATGGCCATGGCGTCAGACAGAGTGGCTTCAAAGGCTGCAGTCATCACCGGGCTAGCAACAGGGGATTCCTGTGAACAGATCAATACAGCATCAAGCAGCTGATAAAAAGGGGAAATAATGAGGAGAAGAAAAGAGACTCACTTCTAATGTAATGTTAATGTCCTCAAAGGAGTGCAGAGGAGAAGAAAGTCCCGCTGCTGAAGCAACAAAAGGAGGAGTTATATCTGCCTCGGTATCCAAGCCGGCGAACTCTTCTTGTAATTCCTCCTCAGGAGATAGCACCAGCAACTTGGAGGGGGTGAATAATGGAACAATGGCGGTGCATGCGGATGGGGCCTCTGATTTGGAAACACCCTCTGTCTCGCTCTCGCTGAAACCTGCTTCTTCTCCATCTGCCTCAGAAGCGGTCGCGGAGCTACTAGAAGAGATTTCTACACTATCCACGGGCGGGGCCACCATTTCTAACGTCTGCCTGGAAGAAGACCGGGTAACTATGTGCCTCACAGGGACAAGGCCCCATTTCATCTGGGTCTTATCGCCCTCTTGTGACTGAGTTATGCCGCCAGCTGCTCCCATAACTGCAGCCCCCTCGCCGGCCGTCACTGCAGGGAAAAGCTTGTGAGCAGGACAATGAAGAACAATTGAAATGTGCAAAAAAAAAAGATGAGAAAGCACACTTACCCTCCGCCTCGCTAGCCGGCGTAGGAGAAGGCAATCAGGTCTCCACCAAAGAAGGTGTCACCACTGGTTCTTGGGCTGTGCAAAAAGGGGGGGTCAGATTCAAGGATTTCTTTGAAATTCAGCAAAAAAACGATGAAAGATACAACTACAGGCTATTGATGTTACCCTGAACCGAAGTCTAAGCAGCCTCCCTTTGAGATTCGAACTCATCAAATGAGGGAATATCAGGGAGAGGGGTCCCAGTGTCCATCGCTACCGAAGCCGACCACTGAGCATGAGCCTTCTTGGCCTTCCTGGCCTTCCCGACTGCAGCCTTGACTGCAGAAACCTTTCTCTTCTTGCCAGGAGGCAGGGGAGTGGTAGTCGGTGCTGCTGCAGGGACGTCAAAATAAGTAGGCTTCTCAGCCTGCGCAATGATCTTTCTGTATAGCCCCTGTCGCTTTATATCCGGCCTGTCTGTTGAAGACGGCAGAGAAGCAATGAGGTCAGTGAATGCATAGTTTAAATATTTAGCAGAAAGCACTACAGTCAGAAAAGAAAAGATCATACCTGCTGGGCCATCATAAAAGATAGAGAGCGGCCAGTACAGATAAGCTACCTCCTTGGAGCGGGAAGCAGCCTCCTTGATAAGCCAACAGACATCACCAAATGTCTGGCATTTCTCCACTAAAGCTGCTAGATCACTATGACCACGCGAGTCAAGGCATCGAAATAAGTCGAGGTGGTCCATGCCCCAACCGTCGACATAATGAAAGGAGATGAACATTGGCTTATTCAAGATGCCGGCTAGCTGGCTTTCCGCAGACAACCCATGTAAGTTCAGCAGAATGAACAGCCAAGACGTTTGCTTGTAGTACGTCTGAGTCCTGTCCTCCCTACGCACAAACGTCCTATATGGATGAAATCTATCTGTCGGACCCCTCCAAGGGACTACTGCCGGGAGCGGCTCTTCGACAGGAAATGGGTATTGTTGCGCCTCCAAATGAGCACCCCCTACACGGCACAGATGTTTCAAGCTCTGCATGAAAGTGTCCTCGTTGATAGCAGCAAAGACAGGAGCAGGCGGGTCGGAATTTTTTTCCTTCAAAGCTCGACGCTGGGCCAGATAGTTCTCCGCCTCCCTCTGGTGCTGTGAATAAAGCCTTTTCAGGTGGGCCTCGGGGATGTCAAACACTGGCCCGGGCTGTTGTTTCAAAAAGGAACGCTCGGCCACGTCCCAGAATGCACCTCTACTATCCCTGTAAAAGCTGATTTGAATGTTCCACCATTTGATGTATTCTGATGTTACCCGGGGGACACGGTGGGAAACAATGGAAACTCTGAAAACTGCGCCATCCTGGCGATGATAGAAATCCCACCACAACCGGCCATCGCCGACAATGGTCGACCCATGCTTAGCCCGGCTATCCAGGGGAAATTGAGCAACTGATGTAGGGATATGCTGGTCGTAACCAAAGTTCCACCCAAAGCGGAATGGATAGTATGGTTCCATAAGAAGCAGGCCACCCTTTCTGAAAACTAAGACACTAGGCCGAATGGCCATGGCCCATCTGACCAGCTTCGGCTCCAGGATAGACCGAGCAGTATTAACCCCTGAGACAGGATGGACATAGGTCTCTACCTCTTCCAGCTTGCACTCTCTCTAAGAATGAATCAAAGGAGCTGAACCTGCAGCCAAGCTCCAGAAATGAATGCTGCCAGGGGCATCCACCGGCACCTTTATCAGTCGGCCCCTTATTTTGAACAGCTGATCATAGAAAGGACCAGGTTCAGCACTGGCAAACTCAATCATTCTGGGCAATACTGTATCTGCCTGCAAAGTTCTGGGAGCCAATTCAGGAAATAGACTGTAGACCCAGGCATTGAAGAAATGAAATGGACCCATAGTCCTCAAAGAACGGGGAGTCCGATGCTTGTACAAATCTCCCAAAGATTTTTAGATTAAACACAAGGCCGCTGGGCAAAGCGACAGCCTCATTCCCCAGGCCATCTGACAGGCCGGGTATATAGCTTCTGGCCAGATGATTGTCTCGTCCCCTTGAGGGAGAGCGAAAGTGCACAACCAGAATATGAAGTAAGCCGCACAATGTGTGATGGGGTCTACACCTGCTGGGTTGGGACCACCTCTGCCTGCACGGCGCAATGAAGATGGCAGCGCTGACTTATAGCGAGGAGCCCTTATCTGCTTGCTAGCAGCCGGTCCCAGGGAAGGAAAGTCTGCATGTCTTAAGGGACCGTCAAAGAAATATTGAATCCACTGCCCTATCCGGACCCTCAGCTTGCTGCCTTTCTCTCGGGGATGATAGCCTTTGGAGGACCCTCTACTGTACGCCAGACAGATGGAGCGATATGCCTTCATTAGATACCGGTATGAGAAGCCAAGGGAATACTTGCCTTCACCATCGGAACTATCCTTCTCAGAATCTGCCAAGCAGACTTCTTCATACGGCTCGCCATCAATAGGCAGTCCGGAAAGCTGTGATAGACTCCAGAGGTCAAGAGATGTCTCACCCTCTGCTGTATAAAATATGTTGAATAAAGGGCAGAATACTTCAAACATTCCACAGCATAACCCTCGGGATATGGGATATCGAAACCTGGAAGCAAAGACACTGTGATATACCCCGGCTCTGATCAGCAGAGGGGCATATTCCTTCAGAACAAACTCAGTAAACTCCACTGCTCCTACTCGAAATAGGTGGGCGTCAGTGATCTTGGTATCTCCAAACCAACCAGCGGCCAAATGATACTTGAACTGAACGGCCGAACAATTCAGCACAAAAGGCTCTTCGCGGTACCCCCACTTTACTGGTGCCAGGAAGAGACCATAGCCGGGCTTCTCCCTATGAACTCGGCCACTGGCATTATCCCACCGAGCAGGTGTGAACTCCGGGGCCCGGGTCAGCATTTTCTTTTCCGGCTCCAGCTCCGATATGCCAAGGACTGCATCCCAGTCACGCTTCTCCCCGAGAAGATATATAGCCTTCCCACGATACATTGAATCTTTTAGGCTGTCTCTCTCGACCAGAATTGCGGCTTCAACTGCATGAGCTATTCGATAGTCCCGCATTCCACCCACGGTGAAAGTCCGGATAAACGGCATCAAGTGCTTATCCTTCGGGAAATCCGGACGATAATCAGTGCCCCGTCTGAAGCATGTTTCCATGACACTGGAGTATACCCGGGATGTTGACACCGTGTCGGTTTCAGAATCAGACGATTCATCAACGAAAGCGATTTTGTCATATCCGAAGTCTAGACTGTGCACATTCAGCCAGTTTACTATGGCCTGTGATATATCTGGCTGGGCTGACGAACTGGCCCCAACAGCTCCAGAGGATGCAACAGCAGAGCCGGAAGCCATTGCAATATCTGCAGTCAGGAAAAAGAAATGTGAAGTAAAAGACCTAAGATAAGAGGCAGTCTCGTAAGGATTGTAATATGAAGCCCTTGAAAATTTCAGCAGCATCTCCCCTTATTCGGGGTCTGCCCAAGGAGAATAGGGAGTCACCAACCAAGAGTGGGTGATCCCGGAAGCAAAAGGGGATTAAATCCCCAAAGAACGTCCTACCCAGGCAAAATCTAATGAGACGGGAAGAAAGCTGGACGGCCGGAGGGGAGGAACTCGCCGCCACCGCCGAGAAGGAAAATAAACTGAAGAGAGAGAAGAGACGGTAGAAAATGAGAAGGAAGGAGGCTTTCGGCGCCTTAAATAGAAGCCCTAGGGGAAGAGGTTCTCGGCGCAGTCAAATGCGCACCGTGAACCCCCAGGCCGAGAGCTCCCTTCGGCCAAAATGCGCGTCGAGAAAATGCCGCCGAGAACCCTAGGCCGAGAGCCCACTTCGGCCAAAAGGCGCGCCGAGAAGTGCCGCCGAGAACCCCTATCGGTGGTTGCGCCGAGAAGCTACAAGCCGAGAGATCCGTGCCGAGAGCATCCAGACCGAAGGGACTGAATGAAATTGAAAGAGATTGCAGAATTTGCTAGTGAAAGGAAGATTCCAAGCCAGAAATGAAAGATGCCAGATAATAGCAAACTGAGAAAGGGTTCAGATGCTAAATAATATATACACCTGCAAGTACCGTGTCATTTATTCTGCACTCCCGCTACCTGCAAGTGGGGGGCATTTTTTGACACCTAAAATATAACATAGAATGGAAATGAGACATAATGGAAGATTGAGTGAGAGATGAAGATCCCGGAGATTCCTACAAAACCAGGATTACGGAAGATACGTCATTAAAGCTACCACCCGACTGAGGTCCTCCCCGGCCAAGCTGATGTCCAGTGTTGTCATCCCCCAGATGGCAATACTGATAAGAATCGCAGTCTATCGACTGATGAAAACTCCAGAGGTATTATGATAAGATTATGTCAACCCATCAACTAAAAAGACCCTCACCCGTTCTGGCGGATTCGAAGGACTGACAAATGAAAAGACAGATTAGGCGTCCCTGAAGCCTACTGATAAAAAGAAGTAGAGCAATAAGAAAAGGAGTCGGGGGCATAAATGGGCCATGGCACCAAAAGCCCTTCACCACGGCCCAAGACTGGCGCCGAGAAGCCTTTGCGCCGGGAGCCTTCGCAAGATGCGCGCCGGGAGCCTTCGCAAGATGCGCGCCGAGAACCTGATATGTGCACACCGAGAGACCCATACAGAGGGAGGAGAGCACTCTGCTTATAAAAACCCCCCTTCCTCTCGAGATAAAAAAAAGGAAGAAACCTCATCCAGAAAATAGATAGAAGGAAAAGAGAAAGAAAAGGGAGCGAGTGAAGAAGCTGCTGCGAAGCTCGAGAGAAGGAGAAGGTGGGGTGCTCGGGGAGGGAGAGGAGTCAATGCTCTGCCCTCCCCCATCCTCCTGCTATTCCGAACGGGTTTTCTTTTCTTCTCTCATGTATTCTTTCTACCCTTGTATGTGGGATTTCTTCTACTCGAAGGATGTTCAAAGTCCCCTTTCGACTATCGTCCGAGTTATCTCGCTGTAGCCAATGAAGTATGAATAATAAAGATGGTGGAATGAGTAGAAGCTCGAGTTTCTTTCTCTCACCCCTCTCTGATGATCGTGGTAGCTATCATTTCGGTTGCGGATTTTGATCGATGAGTCCATGATTTCAGGTGTCTGTCGGTAGTCCTGGTGGCTGATAGGTACTCCCTGCTGCTTGCCTCTCTCGCAGCCCCGGGGGAGTTGGTACAGAGCCCCGATCCTCATCTCTATGGATCCCTGGGCTTTGTCCTCTCTATCTCTCTCTCTCAGGGTATCTGTCGTCCCCTGCATACATTGATTGCTCGAATGCTTAGGACTCTGATAATCCCTTGTGTTTATACGCATGCCTGTTTAAGATGGGACGGAGCCAACAAAGCCCCAATCCTCACTGTGGATTTTTGGGCCTTGTTTCCACCCTCTCTCCCTCAATGTCATCAATGATTTAAACATCGCGGAGTCCGTGATTTTCTTCTCAAATTTCTCAAGCCACTAGGGCCATTGCAGGGATCAGAGGTTGTCGTCTCTCGATCTCCTGGATGGTCGGCAATACTGATGGCGTGAAGCCTGTTCCTGAGAGCTCGAAGGCCCGGTGACTCTGATCCCTCGAACCCCTTTCATCTGTGGCCCCCTGCTGTCAACCTGGTAGGCCCCTGGCTCTTTCCTCACTTGCCTCCTGAATCCATTCCCCAGCCACTGTCTGAATCCTGAGAAAAATCCCTAGAACAGAGCATCGTAAAACCTCATAAGTCCCCACGGCGCTCAAGCCCAGCACCTTCATGGTGCCAAACTCTCCCGGCGCTGTGAATAGTTCCCGGCGCGGCCCTCAGCGCGCCGGGAACTCTCGCGCCGATATCCTCATCTTCCCCCCTTCAGCACATGCCGAGAGCCCCCTTCGTGGCGCGCCGGGAACTCCCTTCAGCCCGCGCCGAGAAGCCATGCCATATCTCTGAACCCTCACGCCGAGAACCTCTTTCTTCTTGGTCTGAACCTTGATCCCCATGTTGTACCCACCCGAGGAATATACAGAGAGCATTTGGCATCCCTCAGGAAATAAATCAATGGGGAGGACCTCCCCTACATTGTTCTGTTCCGATACGGATTTCTTTATAACCTTATGGACCTAAAGGGCTATGTCACTACATGTGCTCCGACGGGTTCTGAAGGAACATCAATCGATGCTATGGATGTGGGTGATGGCCCCGGGCCTGGTGCCCCCTTCTTTTTCGGCTTTCATCCCGGCATCCCGTGGATGATGGCTTATCTCCTCTTGGCATAATCCAGGATAAAGGGGATATGCTGCCAAAATTCATTCACATCACCTTGAGTAATCATGGTATTCTCTCCTAACCACACTGGCCCACGGAGTTCTGCCCTTGCATGTTCTCCGATGGTCTTCTGAAGTGGGATATCAATAAGACATCGCGCCTGCACAGGGTGTGTCATGTCGCACCGGTCCTTATCCAGATTCCGGGTTAGATATAACCGATATTTTACGGATCCCATCCTGCCGCTGCATGGGTGGTTTCCTATCCCCATCTGGCATAGTCCAAGGTCATGGGGACACGCCGCCGGATTTGCTCCGCATTTGATGTATCCTTGCTTCACTCAGGCCTTTTAACGCCCTGCTGATGAACCAACCATCTCTCTCGTTTGAGTCTTATTTTTGCCGCTACCTTCCTCCTATTTTTGGCGTTTAATCAAGGGTTGTCCTTCTTAGGAAGGGCGTAATTAACGTCATAGCCTTTATGGTATGACGGACTTCGGGTCCCGACTCAGACTTCACAATCGACTGATTAAAAGTCAGATCGAGCGCATAATAAAATTGTCACCCCGGTGACTGGCATGCCAATAAATCAATAAATAACAAATCCAAATAAAAAAAAAAACTAAAAGCGCGTTCCAAAGGTCATCCCCTTGGTAAAGGTGGTGTGGCAGCGGCACTCTGGTGGTGACGCTTCTTGGGAACATGAGGACGCGATGCGTCTGCAGTTCCCTTATCTGTTTGAGTGAGTCTTCCTCTTCTTTCCCCTTAGGTTGTTCTTAATTTTGAGGATGAAATTCCTTAAGGGGGGAGGGCTGTAATATCCCGGACCTTTCAGATTCTTCTTCGTGGGTCCCGGATCTGGTTTCTCGGAGTGTCCGGCTCCGTCGTGTTTGAAATTTCGTTTCGGACATCTTTCATGTTCGGATCGGCGCGATCCGAAGTTGTTTCGGAGGCCCAAAGCGTTCTGCGGCTTTTCCGTGCGTGTTTTTCGATTACCGGTGTGTGTTTCGGTAATTCCTTCAGAACCTCGCTGCGGGTGAACCGGGTCGTTCACCTGGGCACGAGTGGTACCGTTGTGATCGGTGCGCTCTGAGGATCCTGGAAACGTAATTTTCTATTTTTCGGTATTTTCTGGAATTTCCAGATTTTCCTATAAATACCCCCCCTATTTTCTCTCTCTCCCCACCCTCTTCTTCTTCTTCTTCTTCTTCTTCCTTCCTTCCCCCACCGTGAGCATCGCCCCCTCCTCCTCTCTCTCTCCCGTTCGACCGCGGTGGCGCCCCCTCCGGCTGCAGATGGCGTGGGGGCGACGGCATGACGACGTGGGCGACGGCGAGGCGATCGTGGCGGCGTAAAGCTTGTGGGGAACCGTGAAGGGACGAGGGTTTTCAAAGTGTTCTTTACGATCTCGGCATCGATTCGGCGGAGCATTTGCTCCATTGAGGTAGGGTGACGTTCCCTAGCTCCTTGCCATTCTTTTCCGTGGTTTATAGGCCGTGGGGAGGCCGAGAGGGACTTGATTGAGCGGGTTTGGGGTTTTCCATGATTTGGGGAGAGCTCACCCGATCTATGATTTTAGCCCTCTATTTCACGTTTTGATGGCCTAGTATCATGCTAGGGGTCCCCAGGGGTCTTCCCCTTTGATTTCCCCCTCTCCGGTGGAGGCATAGGGGCGTGGTTGGTTTTTTTGGGCTTTCCCTCCGTTTCACCGTCTGGCGGGTGTGATGGTCCTTCCAGGGACCTTCACACCGCGTGACGCGCCTGGGAGGGTGCGTCACGGCCCTTGTTAGCCAGCTGGGGGTCAGGGGCTGTGACGGTCCCATGATAGACCACCACAGGCGTGTGACGCGCCTAGGTTGGGCCGTTAGAGGCATCCAACCGTTGGCATGTGACCGTTGTTTTGACCGTTGGGGGTCAAGGTATGTGACGCACCAGGCCTGGCCCGTCACATCCTTGTGACGGCCCAGGGTGGGCGCGTCAGGGCGCTTTTGAGCGTTTGAACCCCCAGGCGGGGTGACGCTCCTGGTGTGGACCGTCACACCCCGTGACGCGCCTGCGTGGGGGCGTCATAGCCTGTAACGCGCCGGGGCAGGCGCGTTACACTTTGCTTTGCGCTGGAAGCGTGACGACCGGCGTCGGACCGTCAGGTGCCTATGACGGTCCAGCCTAGGACCGTCAAGCCACTGTGACGGTCCCGCCTAGACCGTCAGAGGCCTGTGATGCGTCTAGGGTAGACCGTCACTCTTGGACTGCCCCGAGCGGTTCACAGTCCTATTTTCTTGTTCGACCGTGGTCGCCGTACGACGGTTCCAATACTTGGGGTGGTCCCCGTACGTTGTCGGATACGGACGTGGTTTTCCGTTGACTTGAGAGTCTACTCCTTCAGTGACCCTCCACTAGTCGTAGCCTGCTTACACGCGTGTGGTCCCACCAGGGAGTGGTGGAGAGGCTACCCTTAGAGACAGTTTGTGGACCAGTCTCCGTCGGGCCCCGCGTCTTGCAGCCAGAGTCCGGTTGAGGGGAAAACCAGTTAGAGGGCCAGACCAAGGATGCATGGTCTGTGTGTGCACACGTGGTTGGGGGCGGCTGGACCTACGCTAACGAGCGTGACCCCAACTAGTCACTCATTGTGGTTCTTGTTCGGTGTCCGTGCCTTTGGTAGGCGCTACCACGTCAGGCAGTTCACCTGCGGTGCTGTGTAAGACGTCAGGGGATGCTACCGGCTGTGCTTCTAGCGGGAGGTACTCCTGTCGAGTGGGGGAGTGGTAGACTGTCAGTCGTCGCGACTTTGACCTTCGAGTTTTGTCGGGTTAGCCGGGTGTTCCGGTTCTCTCACCGTGACTCGTGTCTCGGTTTTTGTGTCGTGAGGCAGGTGATTTGTAGATGGCTGGGCTTCCTTTCTCGAGATACTCGCGTACTGCTAGCGTAGCGGTTTCCCCGTTTGCGAGGTAGGGTTCGAGTGTTCCCTACTGAGTCTTGTTCCGAGACTCATTCCCTGTGTGTTTTCACCATGTTTCAGGCGAGGCGCGGCTTCATGGGAGCGCGTCCGAGGCTCAGCGTGGTTCGGGTGCCCAGCGTTAGGGCCAGAGATCAAAGCCGGGGTATGCCCCGTGTAGCTGTACTTTCTTTTCTCGTCTCTGTACTAGTTGTAGACTACTATTGTTATCTTGTGGACCATGTATTAATTAAGTTGTTGTTTATTCTTCCAGTTTAATTATATAAACTGTTTAATTTCTACAATTATTTGTGATACTTGTGTAGTCTCCGCACCATCCTTCTAACCCTTCCGAGTCTTCGGACTCGTGGGTGGCGGTACGAGTCTCGGGTTATCGGGCCTTCCCGGTAATCATATTCTCGGGTCGTTACAAACGGTCTATCACCCGACCGCTCTACCTTGAAAACGGTCTTTGTAAGACCGCGAAGACGATACGGTAGGAAAAATAGGGGATCGGCGGAATCCGGCCGTTGCACGCCCCAATCGCGTCTAAACGACGGGGAAACAACCCTAAGACCCATACAAACCTTTCACAGACCAGAAGGGATCCAAAAGACCCCAAAATCATAAGAAACGGGCGATTCTAATGAATCGACCCAAATGGAGTCACATGGGTTCCCGGGCTTCTACCGGCCCCAAATGACAACCGATCATGATAAAACTTGCGGGAATGGAATGCTAACATGCTGGGGGATTCCAATGGAACCAACTGATCTGAAAACCATCGCCATTTTCTGGCGAACCCGACGAACACCCCAAAGGCATGCTTTTACCGAAACTGAATAAAACCCACTCGTTCTCGCACCGTTTGGCATGAAACTGCGAGGAAGCGTAGAACATGAGTAGGGCTTCCATCTCCCGACCTCCACCGAATATTCCATACGTCAAAGCAACTAAACTACGCCGAAACAATCACAACGATCAAACCGCGCTAACTTTGAATCCACCGAGGGATCGCGCTAACGTACGCTCCATCCGCCACTCCATCGCGTTCCACGATCACTCCATCACGTTCCCGCCTCGCCCAGCTCGCCAACGGTGCGCGCCCCGCGTCGAGAGGACCAGAGAGGAGAGAGAATGTGAGGTGAGAAATGAGAGGGAGGAGAGAGGAAAGGAAAATAAAAAAGAAAGAAATTAGGAATTTTCTGAATTTTCAAAATTCTGATTTTTATACCGAAAATCCAATAATTCAAAAAATTATAAAAAAATAGCCGAAACTATCATCTCAAAGAGTACATCGCAACTGTAGCGTCCTCGAGTCGATGAACTGATAAATAAACTCTCCACTGGGTTTCGTAACTTGTACGAGAGAAGAACCCATGTGGATCGTAAAACTCAACTCTAGACCCACAAAAGCGATCCGAAAGCACTCCGATAAGGATCTGAAAGATCCGATAAGAATCCAGGGTATTACCCTAGCTGTCGCTCGATAGACTGCAAGGGTGAAGACTCAGTTACATCCGAGCGGGACTCTCCGGGAGAGTCCCAACCCGTGGATAGGAGTACCCAAACTGCACTAAGACCCATCCTAAATCAAATTGAAGCTTCCTAGCCTTAATTCTAATGCACTAGGACTAAAACCAAAGCCCTATAACTAGGAATATACCCAAAACTCACAGTTCAAATAAAATTCCTCCTGTAAGCCTTGAAAACTCCATTAAAACCACCCAAATCATCATGAAGAGAACCTTTGAAGCTAGCACCATGGGTGAGGTTGTCTACCACAGGCCAAAACCGGCTAGGAAGGAGCATGGGGAGCTGCAACGACTAACCTCCATCCCCAAGCATCTGAGCACAAGCCCTTCAAGAGAGGTAAGCTAAATCAAAAGTTCATTAATTTCATTAAATTCCTCATGTCATTCCTCTCTTCTTCCTTCTTTTCCTATCTTTTCTTCTTCCTTTTCTTTAGCTCCTTCCTGACCCACGATGCTACTCTAGCCTGAAGTGGGTGGCTCCCATGATAAAGGAACACCCTTTAGAAGTTATCTCAATCTTGAGGGCATGGCACCTCCACCCTTTACTAGTCTTAGCCAAAAAGTTTTAGAAAATCTCCCTAGATTGGTCTAGCATTTCAGCTTTAGTGGAGTTATGGCATCCTCAAACACATACTTTTGTGTTCCCAACCATTGAATCCATTATCCTTATAGAGGAGGTTGAGAGTTACCTAGCCCTTCCTCGGACTAAAGTGGGAGATGAAAAACTAGTATGTCACACGGTTGACCCTATAGACCCTTCACTCATCTTGGGAGATTTCATGCACAACCCCATGGATGTAAAAACCATGATCAGCTCCTACCACATTCACTTGATACCCATGGCCCAATGGATCACCGCCCATTGCAAAAATAAGTGGGGGAGTTATGAAGCTATAGCCAAAGCTACCTCCATTTGCTTATGTGGGGTTTTGCTCTTTCCCACCACCGACCATCTCTTAGACATTCCAAACCTCAGCGTCATCAACGGGTTGTGGCGGGGTTTATCCATCTCCCAAGCCATCCTTTTCTACCTTTATGAAGGTCTTAATTCAGCTTCTCTTGGGGGTCCCCTCTTTGGGTCTATGATTGTCCTAGAGTGTTGGATGGGGGTTAGATTGAAATTTCTACCCAAGGAGGACGTGCCATCAGCTAGCCGCATATTTGGGAGCCATCCACTCTTCTTTGTTGGAGGTGCATTTGGGTTTTCTCAACAGGTTGAATGCCGGACTGCGGATAAGAAGACAAGAGACGATTGACACCTCTTCCTCAACACCTTGCCACTTGACAAATTTGAGATGCAACCATGGGCTCTTCAAGGCACTGCCCTTAAACTACCCCGACGACTAGGCCTGGACCTCCAGCTAGTGGGAAACACCACCCTGGCGCTCTACAACTCCCACCGGTGCTACTTACAAGTTGGACTTCCTCGCACTATGGTTCCGGCACTATCTCACTTCCCTCCCCTTCAATCTAGGAAGATTAGGATCGAGGAGGATGAGCAGGCGGTTCGGAGCACTCTGACCATGTGGGAGATCAGCCGAGTCCGTATCTTGTAGGCAGACGTGATAGAGGATGACGAGGATTATCGAGCTTATGTGAAAGCATTACGCAAGATTCGGCCCCACGCGGATGTGAAATTGAATGTGGCTTGAGTTCCATGATCATGTATCGAATTTTATTAAGAGAATGATGTACTATGAACGTTGAGTGAATGAAATAGAAGGATTAATTGAAAAATGTGTCGTGGAATTGTTCCTTGTGGCATGAATGATCAGATGGAGTAGAGTTCTCTGTTTGGAAAATGGTCCAGCAAAGGACCGCCAAGCTCACCTAACGGTTTGGCGACAGACCGCAAGAGGAAAAGGGCACAAGAAAACTATGTGTTTTTGATCCTCGGGTGTGGCATGCGGTCATCATTGGACCGCTAGAAGGAGCTTAACAGTCTAACAAAAGACCGCAAGGGGGAAGAAAAAGAGAAACCAGAGAGTTTTAGTTCTTGGGTGTGGGTAACGGTCACCACTTGACCGCTAAGGAAGCTTAGCGGTCTAACGAAAGACCACAAGGCAAAGAGAACTGAGAAACTTACGAGTTCTTGGGTGTCGTGCATTGCAACATGTTCATGTGCACACTAAAACAATAGAACAAGTTAGATCCGTTCTTAGGCTTAACCCCTTGCCTACAGCAAGTTAGAGAAGGCCAATCCTTGGTATTTGATCAAGGGGTGGAGCCTTATTAAATAGGTGAAGACACAATAAGAATACGAAATGCGATGCATGCTACGAAATGAAATGCAAGAATGATAAGGATTTTTGATTTTCAAAGTATTTAGTTTCTTTGGAATTTTGGATTTTTTTTTTTTGGAGTTTTCAAAATATGTGATTTTTTGGGATTTTAGAAATATTATTTTTTTTGAATATGTGATTTTTTTGGATTTTGAAGATATCTGATTTTTTTAGATTTTGAAGATATCTGATTTTTTTGGATTTTAAAAATATCTGATTTTTTTTGTTTTTGAAAATATTTGATTTTTTTGTTTCTGAAAATATTTGATTTTTGTTTTATGATGGATACAAAGCCCCGCCGCAACAGACCGAATCTCCGACCGGGTCATCATGGGAGGAATCCGAGCCCTAAAACTTGTATCCTTATGCTTGGCTTACCTCCAACTACTCTTCTCTCTCTCCCTCAAAGGACCAGAGCATACCCGGGGTATGGTCTTAGGAGAGGCACCATCATATGGGTGAAACAGGCTCGGCCAGGGAATTGTCACTCTTAATGCACGCCAACCTCGGGGGGATTCTTACTGTACTGCCACTCTTGCCATGCCTACTTTGATATTTCATTTTTCTAGGAGCAATTTTGATGTTGCACTTTATGCTTTTGATAGACGTGTTGGCTTTTGCCTTGATTCATGCTCCTTTCCTGTGATTGAATTTTCTTTTCTTTCTTCTTGTGGAATCAGGTCATAATGGACTGCCCCTATTTGAGACCTCCTCTCGTTAGGGTGTCTAGGTTGGTCATCTCCCCCTTATTCACCCCTTGCCCCTACACTTGGCCGAAGAGAGAAAAGCAAGGACTTTCAGTTCCCCTAGGCATGGCCAAAGGAGAGACGGTGTCACATAGTAGAGGGAACCCTGACCAGAGCTGTCGTGTAGTGTGTGATTGCCGTGCTCGGGGCCCTCTTTTATGATCAAGGAAGAGACGCGTCGCTACTGGGTTGGCGCTAGCTTGACTCTAAGGGTAAAAGCGCTTAAGATACAACCCATTCCAAGCGTGAGATAGCTCCTCACCTTCCACGTTAACTGGATGATATACGTTCCCTAGATAAGCCTCTTTAACGACGAACGAGCCTTCCCAGTTAGGCTATAATTTAGACCTCGGACCTCCAGACCTAATGAATTTGCATTTCAAAACCATATCACCTTTTTGGAATTTGCGTTCAATTACCTTCTTTTGAAAATAACGTGAGACTCTCTTTTGATAAACAGACACGTGATCGGCCGCATTTAGCCTCTTTTCATCCAAGAGTTCCAACTGGACGAGCAACGCCTCTCGACGTTCATCGAGATTAAGTTCCTTATCGAGCTGTACCCTTAGGGAAGGTATCAAGATCTCATATGGGAGCACCGCCTCCATCTCGTAAGTGAGAGCATAGGGGGTTTACCTCGTAGGAGTATGTACGGAGGTGCGATAAGCCCACAGAGCTTCTACTAATCACTCAGGCCAATTAGCAAATTTATGAGATTCACATATTTTCTTTATGATTTTAAAAAGGGTTTTATTAGTGGGTTCGACTTGATTGTTGCCTTGAGGATAATATGGAGATGAATGATGCAATGCAATATTGAACTTCTTACAGAGGTCCTGGAGCTCCTATGAGACGAACTGAGGCTCATTATCAGTGATGATGCTGCTTGGCACTCCAAACCGTGAGATGATGTTCTTCAGGATGAAGCGGCACACCGTGGTTGCTTTGATCTCCGCATATGCTTCCGCCTTGGCCCATTTGGTGAAGTATTCAGTGGCGGTAAGAATGAAGGATTTTTGCTTGATTTGAGAATTGGGATCACCTAGCGGGCCTACAATGTCAAAAGCTCACGTAGAGAATGGCCAAGGAGCAGAGAGAGGATGTAGAGATGAAGCAGGAGCATGGATTTTATCAGCATGGAGTTGGCATTTAAGACACCTCCGGACATAGAGGGAGTAATCTTCCTCTAGAGTGGGCCAATAATAGCCATGCTTAAGGATATTCTTCGCTAGAGACTGGCCATTGACATGACCTCCACACTCGCCTGAATGAGCTGCTTCAGCCACCTTCCAAGCCTCATCATCATCTAGACACCTCATGAGCATTCCATTGAGAGCACGCCTGTACAATTCTCCAGCTATGATAGTGTACCTTGAGGCGGCTCTTCTAATAGCCTTACGTTGTTCAGCACTTGCCCCCTCTTGGGAACAATCCGTCCTTACAATACAGCTCAATTTCATGATACCATGGCAATTCTTCTTCTTCCAAGATCTCTTCTAATTCTGTCAAAGAAACTTCCTTCAAATCCTTCTTCTCAGTCTTCACCTCTACAACTTTCCTAAGGTTGTCAAACCAAGGATCCTGAAGAGAAGGGGCGTCCAATCTCTAGACGATGATGGTCTCAGTACTCCGACTGAGAGGAAAAGACAGGAAGGAAGCAAGCGATGCTTGAGCATTAGCGAGGATGTTCTGAGATCGAGGAGTGTGGATGTAGATCAATTTGCGGAATTACCTAGCCAAGAGAGTGACCAAATCTTGATATGGCTTGAGTTTCGGGTCACGAGTGCGGTAAGTGGAAATAACTTGGCGTAGAACAAGCTGAGAGTCTCCTATGAGGTTCAAGTAATGCGCGCCCAAGAGATAGGCGTGCTTCAATCCGATTAGGAGAGCTTCGTACTCAGCAATGTTGTTGGTAGTAGGAAAGCGGAGCTGATATGCAAGAGGAATCGTCACCCCTTCTGGAGTGAGGAGAACGGCACCTATCCCTTGGCCTTGAGAGTTAAGCGCACCATCAAAGTGTAGGGACCAGAAGGGATGATGGGTCAGAACAACGAGATGCTCATCAGGGAACTTATCCTGAATAGAGTCAGTCTGAGGGATAGGAAGATGGGCAAGATACTTAGCGATGACATATCCTTTGATTGCCTTCTGAATGACAAATGTGATATCAAACTGAGAGAGGAAGCTCTACCAGCGAGCTAACCTGCTAGAAAGGACGGGTGTTTCTAGGAGATAACAGATCGGATCCATTCTAGAGATCAGCCTAACCTGGTGGCCTAAGAAATAGTGCTTCAGCTTCTGAGCTACCCAAACTAATGCAGCACAAGTCTTCTCCATGGCAGTGTACTTGGCCTCTACCGGGTTAAACAACCTAGAGAGGTAATAAGCTGCCCACTCTTTGCCTTCATCATCCACTTGTGCTAGGGAGTCCTCAATGACAGCGATGTATAGGATCAGGGGTTTCCCAGGGACAGAAGGTTGCAAAACTGGGGGATTGGACAAACAAACCTTCAAATCCTCATAGACCTTTTGACAATCTTCATTCCACTCCAATTTGACCCCCTCCTTTCGCAGTTCATAAAATGGGCGGCACATATGAGAATATTGGGATATAAATCTTCTAATGAACTGTAGGCGTCCGATTAATCCTCGAAGTTCTTTGATGTTCTTAGCTGGGGGCATGTCCATAATGGCCTTAGCTTTGTTAGGATCAATTTGAATCCCCGTTTGCTAACTATGAAACCCAGTAGCTTCCCTGAAGACACTCTAAATACGCACTTCTTAGGATTCATTTTCAACTTATACTCCCTAGCTCTCTGAAGCACCTGAGCCAAGATGGCGGGGTGTTCCTCTTTGGTACTTGACTTCACCAAAATATCATCCACATAAGCTTCCATGTACACATGCATCATATCATGGAATATAGCCATCATCGCCATTTGATAGGTGGCGCCAGTATTCTTCAATCCGAACAGCATTACAACATAGCAATAAGTACCCTAGGGCATGGTGAATGAAGTTTTCTCTTGATCTTCTGGAGCGAGACGGATCTGGTTATAGCCTGAATAGCCATCCATGAACAATAAAGCTTCATACCTGGCTGTGTTATCCACCAGCACATCTATGTGAGGCAGCGAGAAATCATCCTTGGGACATGCCTTGTTTAGATCCCTGAAATTAATGCAAATTTGTATCTTTCCATCCTTCTTGATAATAGGGACTATATTTGCCACACATTGAGGATATAGAACAACTCGAATGAATCAGGCCTTATGCAATTTATCAACTTCTTCTTTCATTCTTAAGGCCATGTGGGGGTGAAATCTCCTTAACTTTTATTTTACGGGTGTTGCCCCTGGCTTAAGTACAAGCCGGTGTTCCACCAAAGAGGGGTCAAGACCCGGCATGTCCTTGTATGACCAGGCAAAGGAATCACTATACTCTCTCAAAACCTTAATCAACTCATCTTCAACCTTAGGAGGGAGATTAGCAGCAATAATGATAGGCCTAGGATCCTCATCAGTTGCTAAATTAATTTCCTTTATAGGTTCATCCACTGCCGACGATGGCTCATCAAACCTCTTCAAACCTTGTGCATACAAGTCGACGGTGTCATCTACATCGTTGTCCTCAAGATCGACCGGGTCTTTTTCATCCACGATCTCATAAACACCTAATCCATCGTCGCTCCATACCATGTCTTGCTCCTCATCTTCTTCTAGCACAATTGTCGTGGCTACGAACTCTGGGCATTTGACAAGAGCATGACATCGCTAAGCTAGATCCTACAGAAACCTTTCAGCAATGGATTTGGAATGAGGCACCGACGGGTGTGGCTCAAGTGCGGAGGAAGGGTTGGACACACTAGAACAAGACCCTACTTCTCTAGACCTAATAGACTCTACTTCCCTAGACTCGACGGACCCTAAATCTAACCTAGGAGAGAGAAACTCTAATGGAAGGGAAGCAAGGGCCTCATACCCCTGGGAGGAGGACGGACGGAACACAGCGTAATCTTCCATTGAACTCTCTGTTTCAAAATTGACATTTTTTTTGGAGATCAGTGGAGAGCACACAACAAGATGGAGATGATGGGGGAGGAGGAAGGGCGAGAGGGTAAATGGACGGGCAGAAGATATCGAAGAAAGGATCAGAGGAGGAGAACCACATACTTGAAAGATCAATTGGTGGGTAGCACCCACACGGACAAGTTACAATTAGAAATTTAGTTGGCATTTCCAACAGCAAGGGATCAATCACGACATGAGGTGAACGGGGTATGAAATCTAGCCCTTGGAAAAGAGACATCAAACGGGAAGGAGACCAAGTGAAAACAATGGGTGAGCTCCCCTCTTCCCGCGTACGGTAAGCTGGCTTTCCTTGCGTGTACTGCACAAGCCACACCTCTAGGTTTCTTGGACTGTTCTCTTCATAAAACATTCTGGCAAAGGTTCCACTGAAATCTTCCATGTCATCCATGGGCCCCCTAGGCAACAATGGCGGGCCAAAAACTGTACAAGCAATATCTTCTTTTTTGGTCTGACTTGGCGGGGTATTCAAAGTACCTTGCTTAAACGGGGCCCTGACAAAGTGCTAGCGATAATCCCAAGTCAATGGCAGTGCATCACTCAGGATAGATAATGGGGATTTTCGATAACCGAGGCCCCTTTTACTCATTTTTCTACCCCTGGGGACCGGCTTGGTCTGCCCCTATAACTGAGAGTCGAGACCTCTTCCCGGCTGATAGCCTAGCTTCAATATGATCTTCCAGCCCTTAGAATCTCTTATCTTGGGCTTCATCCTGACATTTACCTGCGCGATAGCTGGCTTGCAAGGTGCACATGCCCACGGAAAATTAAGGTCCAACACCAAAATAACAGGCTGATTATTGGCCCAAAGTGTCGGTAAGATCTTCTTTGAAAAGGCTTCGATTGACTGAACCATGAAGATGCTTTTGACCTTTACCACCCTCCCTTGAAAAGGTAATTTAAGGCATTGATGGGCAGTGGATGGCACGACATTAAGATTGTCAATCCACGGTCGACCCAGAATAGCTTTGAATATGGGGTCGATGTCGAGCACATAAAATTCAATGGGCATTGTCAGTGGCCCAAGTTCACCCTGAATAGTGACCACCACGTGGCACGACCTTCTTGAGTTATCATATGCTACAATGGTGGTCGGGGTAGGCCTTAGTAGATCTTTTGAAATGTTGCATGCCCTTAGAGTGCTGAGGGGACAGACGTTGATAGAGTCCCCAGTGTGTACCAATGCCGCATCTATGCTTACTTTGTTCAAAATGATAGAAATGCATAGCGGCATTTGATGAGCCTCAGGTGGTGCTAGCTCAGTCTCTGAGAATGTAATGGTCGGCCCCTTGGAGATTGTGGCCAAGGCGGTTGCTAAGTTTTCCACTGCCATGTCTTCATTGACTATAACCTTCTGTAAAAAATCTCGCAGCGCATCTTGGTGAAGCTTAGACCGCTTAATCAATTCTAGCACTGAAATTTTGGTGGGAATATGGTCTAGATGATGTAACAGATCATGCTGAGTACCTGGCAGTGGATCTGCCTCCCCCTGATCAGCAGCCTGTTGCGAGGACTGGGGATTGGGTGCAGATGCACCAATGGTAGGGTAGTTCCGATGGAACAAACGCCCGCTCCGCAGGGCAAGATTATGGGCCAGCATGGCATCAGATGGGCTCATGGTGGGTGTTTTGATGGGCCCGATGGGGTGAATAAGAGGTGTAGGGGTAGGCGTAGTGGAGACGATAGGGGTAATGGGAGTAGTGGTAGTGGTGATGGGTCGTGCTGGTAGGATGACTGGTAAAGGGTTGGATGGTGGCGTGGTAATGCCAGGCAATGTGGCCACTTGCGGGGGAGCAAGGACGGGTGGAATGTGAGCTTGCGGGGGAGTTAAGGCGGGAAGAACAATGGGGGAAGCAGGTGGTAGGATAAGGGGTTTAAAAGGAACAACGGGTGGTGTAATGGTGGTGGCTTGATGGTTTAGTGGGAGAATGACGGGAGTAGAAGGTGGAGGAGGGTTGCGATAGGTATGGTGGAGAGCCATGAGCTGTTGGACAGAAGACTCATCATCATAAGACCACTCGACGTTGGGAGCCGGGCATTGAACAATGTTCACTTGAGCTAGTGTCGGTGGTTGAGGTTGCGGAGCGGGTGGATGATTCAGCATGGGGTTTTGATGGATCCCCAGATCTTGCACAGGCTGATGCTACTGTGGCTGTGGCTGCGGTGCTTCCTACTGCACTTGCTGCCTCGGTGCTTGCCTTCTCTTTTCTTTGATTTCAGTGATGACCTTGTGCATTTCATCCAAATCTATACGCTGCCCTTCATGTAGATCATAGACAAAATCTCAGATTTGGAAGCAAGTCTCTATCGTGTGCCCGGGCTGTCAATGGAACCTACAATATCTGGACTGGTCGATGACCGGGTTCCAATTAGGCTGTTCCGGAGGAAGTTGGAGTCCACCGATGGACATGAGAGTTGAAAATATGTCCGGAAGGGACTCGGGCAACGGAGGATACTTCGACCTTTTCGGAGCCGGGCGTTTGGGTGTGTAGCCGTTAGGTAGAGGGACATTATGGTATTGTAGGGGTTGTTGCGGTTGTTGGGGAGTGGGGAAGACATTTTGTGGAGCGGGGAAGGCTAGCTGGGCGTTTTGCGGAGCGGAGAAAACATGTTGGGCATTTTGTGGAGTGGAGAACTTAGGGTTACGTAGGGGTTGTAGAAAGCGGAGTGGAGCGAATTGGTTGGGGAAAGGGAAGGCAATGGCATGCACTTGCTCGTTGGTTTGGACTCCTTCAGTGACGGGCCCCTGAGGCTTTCTATTGTATTTGGGCTTTTGGGGCTCAAAGAGAGAGTGAATAGGAGAGTCCTTAAATTGGGTCTGGATAAACCTCGCCCGGGTATATAATTGGTGCATGTTGGCAATATCATTCATGGCCAAGATGTTGCGGAAGGTAGGCGTAGCATTAGAGATGAGTAACATGACCTTTTCCTCCTCCGGAATATGACCGGGCACACGGGCAGCCATCTGCCTCCATCTGTCAGCATAGGTAGCGAAGTCCTCATCAGCCTTCCTTTTCTCGACAACCAGATCTGTGAAAGAATACTTCGGGTTGACCCGGTCATGGAACCTCTGAATAAATTTCTCTTTGACAACTTTGAAGCTCTCGACATCTTCCCGTGGTAAAGCATAGAACCACTCCAATGCTACACCATCCAGCGATCGACGGAACAAATACGCCATGAGGCGAGCATCATATTAGAATTGTGCCGATTCATACATGAAATCCCTTACATGAATATACGGGTTGCCATTTTCGTCATACTTGCGGTATGTGGGGAGCTCGGATTGAGGGGGGAATCGAATGTTGTGAAAGCTAGGAACAGGAACATCTGCCAAGGATTGTGGGCCGACCCGCTTTTGAAGAAAGTCGAGTTGTTGCTGCATGGCAGCCCACTTATCGAGGAGTTCTTGCTCTCGAGATGGAGTAGGTGGAGTGAAAGATGCGGGCTCAAGGCGAGGAGTCGAAGGATGGATGGAAGGAAGGGGAGGCCCATAAGAAGGATATTGGGCGGAAGGATGACCCAAATTGGAATAAAGCGGGGCCGCCCCTTGCTGAGGTTGAACAAAATCGGTTGGGCCCACAAGCACTTGTGGCACCAAGAGAACGGACCTATAGGGATCAATCTGGGTAGATGAGGGAAGAGTGGTCTTCCCTTTGTCAAGAGCCTGAGGGACCGAACCAGAGGACTGGCCCGCCTCCAGATCGGAGAAGCGAAGAACCCTGGGTTGGATCGGGGTAAGATCAATAGGAGCAGGTGGAACCCCGGGCCCATCAACCCTAGATTGGGAGATGGAAGTAGCAAATGGACCTTGTGAAGTAGTGAAGGAAGGGGCGACTGACCCTTGCAAGGTCTGATCAAGGGCCTGAATTTGGGCCGGATCCAACTGGGGCATCATTTGAAGAAGGTGACTCGTAAGATTATTGGTGGAAGAATTTGAAAGAGAGGGCTGACCGCCCCCTATAGCAGCAGAAGATGGAGGAGGGTTAGACCCTTCTCCAGACCGAAGTGGCAGGACCCTAGACGGGTTCTCTAGGAGCCCTTGAGGAAGAGAGTCCTCATGGGAATGGAAATCGTAGGAAGACATGGTGGAATCAAATAAAGAATTAAGATAGGCGATGAAGGAGGAATTGCCCCTAGGAGATGATCCTATGGACTTGAAGCAACTCCACATGCAATGTGGCACCTACCAAATGAAGACAACACAAAAAACTGCTAATAAACAACCAAACGCAATGACCCAACAAGGGGGAATATACAAATACGAAGGGGATGTGATGGGGGCATCCCTTGCCCCTCCACATTTTTCGAGGCTCAAATTGTTTGTCGGCATGCGCCATTGTATTCGTCATGTGTTTCTGAGTCTAGTCATGTAATTTTTATATTTTTGTTTGAGTTAGAAACTGTGTAATTTTTCCTTTATTTGAGTTTGGTACCTAGGTTAGTGAGTCATTTACCTAAGTTAGTTGTCATATGGTTGGCTTGATAGGTTATTGGGTCCCATTCAATGGGCTAGGCCCAGGGGCGCCCCTCCTTGGACTGTGTGGTCAATCTGTCAATTTTCTAGGGGCAATTTGGTCCTAGGAAAAGTATGGAGTCTATAAATAGCCCCCTCTCCTCTCTCATTTGTAACCTTTGATGATCAATGAAATTTAAAATTCCCTGGGAATTTTATCTCCCCTCCCTCTCTTTATATATTTCTCTCTCTCATATCTCTCTCTCTAAGGGGGTGGCCCCCGTCTCTCTCTCTTCCCTCACCCCCAAATTCAAAATTTCTTCTCTCTCCTCCCCTCATTCAAGAGCAACCACAACTTCTCACAACACCTCATTACTCCCCCCTAGTCCCAAGATAGAATCCACCACTCTCCAAGCCACCCTCCAACCACCAACCACCCACTCCCCTTCCCCAAGTACCTCTCTCATTCCCCAAGGGATAATAACCCACTCCCCAAGCACCCCTTCCCTTCCCCAACACAACCCTTCCCATCCCCAAGACCCCCCATTAACAACCCCCATCAAGCCACATTCCAACCTTGAGAGAGATCTCTCCTCCCCTCTCTCCTTCCCAACCAAAATTCGTAGCTCTCCCTCCCTCCACCTGCTAGACCCCCTTCCAGCCCCCATTCCCCCCCTCCCTCACCTTGGTTTGCCCCCTCCCAAACCCCCTCACAGATAGGGGTTGCCCTCACACTCATCCACCCCATTTCCCATCCCATCTACCCCATTTCCCATCACCTATCACCACCCTGTTCATCCTAGTTCGCAGGCAACAGTCAAGGGTCGAGTTACAGAGGTTGCCACATCTTCACCGCACATCTTCAGGTGGTTTACTTCATACTTCTAGAAATCTTGGCAAGGCTGCTTCGCAGGAGAGGTGGTCTCATCATCGTTCGACTTTGGAGCTGCTCGAAGGAGTCATCTTCGTCAGACTGCGCATTTCCTCCTAGGCAGAGAGCCAACAGAGACTTTCAGAGGCTCCTACGACCAGCACCCTAGGCTTCTTGAGGAGCCATTTGGCTGAGGGCTTTTCCTGCAAGTCCCCTGCCATCTCCAAGAAGCAGAACAATTTTTGGAGCTCGGAGTCAAGAATTCCAGTTTTTCTCCCCGAGGTGCGCAAGGTCAGCTCCCCAGAACCTGGTCCGACCACCTTCCACTGATCCAGTCATCGCAGTCAGCTCTGACCTTCAACGATGGTCTTGTTGGTCTCGGTTCGAAGAAGACTCAACCATGATCGGAGAGGTTCTGGTCCCGCATCAATCATACCCCGAGAGTGCTCGTGGTGCCTTCGTCTTCCAGCAGCAGCAATCTGACAGCAACCAGAGCCCGAGCGGTCCAGCCCTGTTCCAGAACCTGCCGCAGCCAGCGACATCGTCAGAAAATTCCATGAAAATTTAGACGTCATCCTGGGTCAAGTCAGAAAGATTCGGCACCAGTTTTGACCTTTTTTGTGCTTAGCAGAGACCATGGCGGCACCATCTTCGACTGTCTATCTGGCTGTTCCAGAAGTTGGCAGCACCGACAGAGCTCGGCACATCAGCTTCTAGCTTCACTCCCCCTCCCCACCTGGCCGGCTTACAGCCCCTCCCTGTGTAGAGGTAGTGTTTGGTTGTAATTCACTTAACCCCCACCCTGAGAACCCCTTCCTGTGTGAGGCGTAGTGGTGTATTCATTTCAATTTTCAGATCAAAGCAACACCGACGCAGCGTGCGGGTGCGTACCCACGCCTCCCCGCTCGCCCTCATCTCCGGCCAGGATCGGTGTATCCACGCCGATCAGGTGAGCTTCTGGTCACTTCTCTTTGCTGGAATTCCTTACTTAATTAGTATTGCTTCTTAGCTCTGTCGGCGGTGAGGTAGTGCCCGCTCCCACTTTCCATACATCGAGTGACCACCGCGGAGCGAGGCGAGAGCAACCCCTTACATCCCACGCCCTTGGCGTGCTGGCCGCCCGTGGAATTGGGCATCCCAGGCCCTTAGGGATCCATCCTAAGCTAGCCTTACCCCGGAACGTCAAGGTCCCACCTCGGACCCTTCCCACCATCGCCGGTTTGCCTATGAGCAACCGTGATCGCTAAGCGAGTCGGTCCTCTAGAGTGAGTCCGCCGCTCAAGGTTGATTGCTTGTAAGTCTAGGTCCAAGGTGCATCGGTCTAGTGGCTATCACCCCCAAGGTGGTGTCACATCAGGATGAGAAGCAACCAAAATCAACCAATGATGCAGAAATTTTTATTTGTTTCTCCTTTAGATACTTAGTGATTTCAATAAAATGTTCTCTCCAACAATAGGCTCTTAATGGGAAATGATAGTGGGGACTTGGTTGACTCTAGGTGTAAACTCTCCTTTACGCATGCAACCTAGACACGGAGTGGTAAAGGTACAACTGGCCCTGCGTCCGTGTGGTAATCCATGGCTCGCAGGGACTTATAGAGGTCCAGGATGTGATCACCTAGTCGACCCCAAGGAATATGGAGGCGAGAGGATCACACACCAAGGTAGGAATGCAACTAAAATATGAAAAATGAATGATCCTATGTGCACCGGAGTGCATGCAATTTCTAGCCTAAAAACTAACAAATAATATGAAATCAATGATATAATTATGCACAGCAACAAAGGAGGAGACCAGATAGCACCCAGGAACAATAAGAATCAGCAAAAAGTGCAGCAATAACATCAATCCTTGAGATGCGTACCTGTACTGGAGAAACGGTCATCTGGGGACTGCTAGAGAGATAAGACGGTCTATCGCTAGACCACTTTTAAGTCGAAAACGGCCTGGAGGAGACCGCCAGGGAACTAGAGAGTAGAAACAACAGGGAATGAAATGAGAAAATTGAGGAAAACACATGGCAAACTGGGAAAAAGAACTAAGAGTAGGTCTAACAATCACTCAACATGATTGGCACTAGATGTCCCACCGTGATCGCCAAAAAATAGAGGTTGTAGATATTTGTGAAGTGGTGTGATGAGGTGTGTGAGATGGAGGTATGATGTGTGATATGTGCTAACTCAAGCAAGCAATAACATCAAGTATGAAGCATGTGGGCATGTCATCTCAGCAGTGCAAAGAAAAGCAATAGAAGGAACTAAACACACGCCGTGGGCGTGGAGCAAAGAAAGGAATAAAGCAAACACACACCGTGGGTGTGGAGCAACTAAAAGAACTAAGGAAATAAGAGGAGATGGAAGAATATGATGACAAATACCTAAAGAAGAAAGATGTGATCGCCACCAAAGCAAGTAATGCAGCAAAACTACGCCACATACCTTGGAAAGAAGCCGAGTGAAGCACACTCGCCCGCAGGAGAGAAAACCCAACTGTAGACGCGAAAACGGTCCTGATGCGGCCGCAAGGTGAAAAAAAATGGTCGATCGATAGACCGCAAGGGAAGGCAAATGGTTTGGCGACGGCCGCTAAGCGCACCCAGAAAAGTGTGATGCGGAACTCAAATCTCCACCCCTCTTGGCCGGCCAGAAGAGTTGGGCCTTGTGTGGAAGGTACTGTAGACCTGCAAAAGAGTGTAGATAGAAGAAGAAAACAACCCAATCAGCCCTAAGGAAGTGTAGTATCTATGAAGTAATGAGACTAGTATGCATGAAAATGAATGGTGAATACCTAGGGGTTGGTGGTTTTTTAACCCCTGTGGGGCGTGAAAACAATAGGAGGATGTTTAAAAATGTGCTGTGAGTGCAAAAGAAAGTGGAGGAAGAAGGAGAATTGATGCTATGATGATGCTAAGAAGACAAATGCTAAGAGAAAAAGATACAAAAACTCAAAAGGAACATGCTACTCCCTAGACCAGATGACCCTAGGATGCAGACACAAGCTCTCCCTGGTCGGTACTCGCTGCAGGATGCAGTAGCACTTCATCGCAAGCTCCAGAAATCTCTTCCTCAAGCCATGAAGTCAAGGGTTCTATTTAAAGACACCCAAAACCTTAGGTCGAGTTGGAGAGATAATAGCATGAAAATAGGGCTGGACTTAGATAAATCTTGAAGATAATACTCTCAAGAGTCCATAGAAACAAACAGAAGCTTCTGAGGGTCGATACTCAGAGAGAAAACACCGAACTAAGGACTCTAGTTCGACCATAGTCGGAGAGAGGAAGATCAGACAGATCAGGACTCTCTGTCTCCCCTAACAGTCTTGCAATAGACCACAAGGCCCAGTCAATTTTAAAGAGATAAGACCCATGAAAGCTAACAGGACTCTCTGTTTTCCTAGCGGTCAAGCAAAGGACTGCCAACGTCCATTAACGGTCGTGTGATAGACCGCTAGGCTAATAGACATGGCAAAAGAGATAAAGGCAGATAAATCTCCGAGTTAATCCATAAAATAATCCTCATTAGCCCTAATCTAGGCCCAATAAGCTCAAATGCCGAAAAAATAGAAGGAACTAGGCCCAACCAGGGAGAAAAACCCATAAAATAAGCCCAAAAATGACCAAAAGTGGCTCAATAACTGGTGAATAACCTGGGACATCACAAAATAAGATAAGGAGATGACCCAACTCATTGGTTATAAAATAGGTGTCAACACTCTTGAGGGTCGCTATCTATCCAGGGTACAGAAAATGCCGATAAGATAGGTCCTTTTTAATCCATTGGGGTTTTAGGGTACAACCAGCTCGGCATCCTAGTGGGAATCCCAAGCTATCGGAGACTTATAGAGGTCTTGAAATATGATCACCTAGTATGGCAGAAGGAATATCTGATGAAGAGGATCACAAGTCCAAGAAAGTGTTCCTATCAAGTGCAAAGTGCAACTAATGACATCGTACCAGAATACATGCCATGTAATTAAAAAAAGACTCAAAGATGAGGGTGAAATCGTGTAGAAACAACGATCAATCATCGATGTATCAAGTCATAAACCAAATGAAAGTAAATACAAACTATGGTTTTTGGCATGAAATTAACATAAGTTTAAAATAAGTTTATAAGACATGTAGGCCATGAAATCTATCATGATGGATTCACCATAGAACCATTAACAAGAGTGTAATGATGCAACTAGGAAAAAGACCCACATAATTAGGCTTAATATAAAAAATAGGGGCTATTTTGCATCTATTTAGAGTTAACATAGTGGAGAACACTGAAACATGATAGCGGTCTTTCTAGAACCGTGGCTATACAATAGCAATCATCCTAGAACCGCTACTAGATGTTAGCAGTTTCTGTGGAACCGCCTTCTTACGGTGATAGTCAGAAAACATATCATGCGTGCAAGGCCTATCTTTGGGCTATAAATGCATGATAAGAATTAGAATCAAGGGAATAACAAGCAAAAGCATATTTACAATGAATAGGGTTCATAAAAGACATGAATTATATCAAAAAGTTCTCATCTTTAGTTAAGGGTGCAGAGTTACGCATTCAGAAATAACCTAGATGCGCAGTCGTGATGAAACATGAAATACGACGTGTATAATCAATGAAAATAGGAGGGAACAGAGGACTCTTGTTCCTAACATGATATTTGAGCCGTTCATGAGATAACCTACCCTTAATTTGGTCCCTAGACAAAGAATTTCTTGTTGGAAGATGGTGCTTGTTCCTGTGCGTCCTGCGTAGAAACCGCAACTTCCTAGCCTTCCATCTCCTTAATCCCTTGACCTAAATTCATGAAATTTGGAGGGTAGGTATAAGGTATGACAGAGAATAATTTATTCTAAAGGATGGTCACGAGATTATCTCGATTAGGGCTTCTAATCTTCAGATCTTCCTTGGACCGACACACTATTTTCTGTGCAGACTACAGCGAAACAGCAACTTTGAGGGCTTCTAGCTCTCCAACAGATTGACCTCCTAGCACGAGATTTGGAGAGGTGTTATAAAAAACTAAGGAGAACACATTATTCTAAAGGACTAACCTGAGAAAATATCTCCTTACCTTCGAAATACGTGAGCCAAATCAAAGGTTCGCACAAGTCGAATCTGGGCTCTATTTATAAGGTTTGGCTAGGGTTTGGGGATTTAGATCCAACTAGGAGTCCTAATATGGGGTAGGTGTTGGGACGGATGGACACTAAGATCAAGAGGGGGGTGAATAGATCTACCCCTTAGAAATCTATAGCAGTTAAAATCAATGCAGAATAAAAACAAACTATTGTAGCGCAATCTAGAAATGGAAATATCAGCAAAATTAACGAGGATCAGATTACAGAATTTAGCATATGGCTAAACATCCAGGTACAGTACGATGGCGGAGAGTTATCCTCACGCAAGAAGTGGAATTCCAGACAAGCTTTGCTTATCCTTTCAACCATACCTTTTGATATACCTACTGGATGAAAAGCGTTAACAACAATCTCAGATAGATATTATAGCGAGTGAAGACATGTATTACTTAAGCATTCATTTAAGTACCAAATAGACAAGAGCAATAAAAACGCAGAAGCACAATCCAATCACAAGGAACACAAGCGATTTTTGGTGGTTCGATTTTCACCTACATCCACCCCACACTTAACCAAGTGTGGCTTACTACTGATTCACAGCTTCAATCCATTGATCCACAGCTTCGGGGATTAGATCCCTATACACCACAGATCCACAGCTTCGGGGAAATGATCCCAGACCACTGAGCCTCATAGCTTGCTACTGCTGAGCTTTACAGCTTCGTTGTCCGAGGTCCCAACCTCCCCTACTAACTCACAGCTTGATAGAGTTCAAAAAACTTAAAAAAAAAGAAAAGAAACAAGATAACAATGTAGCTCTTCTAGAAACAGATTGACTCTGGATTTGATCCACAAGTCAATTACAATTCACCAAAACTCTCAAGCTCTCTCAAACTCAGAATTACGATACTCTGATCTCCTTCAGATTTCTCCTCTCCGCTTCAGGCTCTCTTCAGCTTCACAATCTTCTCTGTCTCTCTACGCTTGCTCTGCCAATCTTCAGCTCTCGCTCACTCGCTCTGTCTGTCTTTTTCTCTTCAATTTTTGATATCTTTAGATCTGAGGGATCATGTCCCTTTTATAGCCTCTGCGAGGAGAGGGCGCGTGGAAACCACGCTTCCCGCCCAGAGAATCTCGATGTGAGCGCTTCACTGGAGGTCCACGTGTAAGAATCTAAAGTCTCACAGTTCCACATGACTGAATCTCCTTTAGAGCCTTGCCTTGGATCACGTACTAATAACCTGGTACTTTAACTTCCTCGTAAGTCAAGTTCGCATGTTGTCAGCTCACCCATCAAGTGTTCGACCATATAGCTGACCTGGCAAGCAAACGACAATATTAGCTTTTAAGTCAATGGAATGCTGCTTGTATCAACTCTATATATGCAGCCCAGTGATGTGCACTGATGTTATATGCAGAATAACTAAGTGTGCACCGACCCTTAGCAGCATACCATATAAGTATGCATCGACCTTCTATGAAGGAGTAGAAATATGTTTGGACCAATGTGCTGGCCGATCAAAATATGCATGGACCTGCTATGCATAGAAAGACACCGATGAACTGACGTTGTCTATCTCAGAAGAAAGATGCACCGACCTCTAGGTATGTAAGACAAACACTGCACTTACTTCTTACCTGCGTAAAATAATGCATGCACCAACTGTGGCTATGCACGACACAAATATTCACTGACATGAGTCCATGCATATATCAATATCCATCAACTTTATTCTACCTTATAAAGAATGTGCACTGACCTTACTGAAACTTGCACCGACTTATATGCATGATGCAAACCTGCACCGACTATATGCAAACCTGCATAGACTATATGCTTAATGCCAAACATGCACCGACCCTATGTGCCAATGCAAAACATGCACCGACTATATGCCAAATGCAAAACATGCACCGACCCTATAAAAGACTTAGGCCGATATGCACTGACCTTTTGCGTTCTTCTATGAAAACATGCACCGATCTTGTATGGAGTTATACAAGACATGCACCGACCTTAGATGCAGAGGGAGCAAACATGCACCGACCCTATCAAAGACTTAGGCCAATATGCACTGACCTTTTGCGTTCTTCTATGAAAACATGCACTGATCTTGTATGGAGTTATACAAGACGTGCACCGACCTTTGATGCAGAGGGCGCAAACATGCACCGACCTGATTATGTAATGCAAGTTCATGAAGTTATAAACTGCTAAACAATGTTATTAAAATAAATTATAATGTATAGTTGCAAAATGAAATGTATAGATGCCAATCATCAAAACAAAATAAGAGATTAACTTCAGTGAATTAAGACAGAGGAGACATGACATGAAATTTATTGAACCACACAAACTCCCACAACATTCTCCCCCTTTTTGATGATGGCAACACATTTACATTTATTTACATTTTGATGTCAACACCGGTTTTATTAAGAATCAAGACTTATGCAAATGCAATGCACAACCAATGCAATGCAAAACTACCCCCTTTAAACTATTAAACTCTCTCCAAACAACATCATACTCTCTCCCCCTCAAACTCTTCAACATCAAACTCTCTCCCCCTTTGCCATTAGCAGAAAGGATAAACATGAAGATATGATGAGGAGTATCATAGTTAAGAGAAGATCTGATGTGACAAACTATATAAATATTTCAATAATCAAGCAAGTAGAGCACATATTCTTCTATTATAGGAGAGCATATAGTTTATTTTTGAACTTATGTGGTTTAAAGTGTATGGAAGTGAGAGACTAGCCACACCACTCTGTGAAGACTAGTCTGTACAAGTTCTTAATAGTAATGAACCAAGAGCACATGGAACATGATAGTTTTTGTTGTTGGGTTTGGTGCGCTCCCCCTCTTTGTCGTTGATAATGGTTTTGGTGATAATAATATATTGTGTGTGAGTATTGTGGAAAATACTCATTGATCATTTTGGTGATATGGAGCTCAATGTTGATATCTATGTCTTGTAGGTATGAAATTCTTGGGTTGACAGGCCTTTACAGTTCTCCATGTATATACTTGCATTTGGATGGCCAGTTTTATTGCTTTAACAAAGTGCCGACACTGGGTTGCTGGCCAGGTTTATTGCTTTAACAAAGTGCCGACACTGGGTTGCTGAGTGTCGACACTTCCTATGTTTCTCATGCACTTTGTTAATTGGGTTTGCATGTATCTCATGCATGCTCTTCTTAATTGTCATGAAGTTATCTTGTGGAGAAATTGCTTTGAAGTCAGTTTTTTAAATACCTTGGTTAATATTGACATGCTTCTGAATTTTCAGACTGTACAGGTTTATATTGCCCACATTATGAAGGATCCAAGGTGAGAGTTTATTTTGGATCTATGGTGATATTCTTCTCGTCTCGAGTTGGGAAATATTGGTGCCTTCATGCATATCCTAAATGGGGTTAATGGGGTTTTCAATGAACTGGCATAAATGCTTGATATTTTGCTGTCCATGGTTGTGAAGGTTAAGTTTGCTATGGACTGCATTAACAATTCATGTGTGTATTGGCATGACATTAAGGATAGGTGGTTTAATCTTGGTCTTTCAACTAAGTTTCAATGACTCAAATGTGCTTCATTGGAGTGTATTGGGTTAATTTGTTTTTGGACAGAACTTGACACTTCTGAACTGAACTTTGAATTCAAGCTGGTTTGATTGGATCAACTAATTTGATATGTGAACTAATGATGGCTTTGGTTTGAGGTTTTCACATGGGTTTTTACAGTCCAAATACATGAACATGCATGACTGAACAAGCCTTGTGTATTGAGTGTTTTATATATGTAGAGTGCAGGCTCAAATGTGTCTCAATCCATGGTAAGAAATCGTGCTTAAATGTATTTCAATTTATCTTGATTGGGGTTTGATGTTCTTGGACTTTAATTCATTGCCAATTTGTGCAGCGACGTTCTGTGCTATTATGCACAGACCTTGTGCCATGCACAGGCCTTGTTCTGTGTTGTTTTCAAAATATGCTCTGACTTGCTCATATCTTCTTCTTGTTATGCACCGACCCATCTTTTGTGCTTGATAGAGAGTGCACCGACCTTGTCCAAGGTTTTTACACTAGGTGCATGACCTGTTCATATAACTGCACCGACCTATCTATGGCTTCAACGTCAAGTGCACCGACCTTGCAGGTCTTTGCACCGACGTTCTTTTGTGTTTTTCTCACATTGCACCGATGCTTTTCTCAGATTGCATAGACCGCATCTGGTTTCTGCACCGAGGCTTAACATAGACTGCACCGACCTTGTTTTGTGCTTTACACAATGTGCACAATGTGCATCGACACAATGTGCACCAACCCATCATAGATGTGCACTGACCTTTCTCCTAATGCACCGATGCTTCTTCTGTTGTTGTTCGAAAGTGCTCTGACCTTCAAAAGCTTGCACCGATACAAAGTTTGCACCGACCTTGGCATAGTTCATGGCAACTTTGCACCGACCTGGAATATGCGCTGACCTTTGATCATGTGCACCATACTTGCACCAAGGTTCAAATGTGCTGGTCTTTGCATACTTGCACTGACCAATGTTTCATTGAATTTGTTGGTTTGCACCGACCTATACCCTTGCTTTGTAAAACTTGCACCGAGTTTCAAAGGTTGCACTGACCTTCCTTGGCAGTTGCACAGACCTTGTCCTCCTATGCATCGACCCTGTCAAGGCTACTCAATTCGTGCATCGACCCTTTGATATGTGCGTTCAGGTCTTTTTTTATATGCACCGACTGTGTTTTTCTTTGCATAGACCTTCATGCACCGACCTTATCTATAGGTCCCTCACTATATGTACCAACCGTCCTTGTCTATTTTGTGAAACTTGCACTGACTTGCTCCAATGCATCGACCGCTTTTTTGGCATTTGCACCGACTTTCCCAGGTAGTTTTTAAAGCATGCACCGAGGCTAAGCATTCTTCAATTCTTGCACCGACCCAGGTCTAGTTATATATGCACCGACCCTACCCTTTCACTTGTATCGACCATGGATTAATACTTAGCCTGTGTATTGGTTTTTCTGTGTGTTGGCAGGCTTCTGGGTTGTTCGGATCGTGTTTTCCTATTTGGTTTCATAAGACCCATTTTGTGATCCGATTGGACTGACTCTTTACCATATTACCCTTAGGGTTTCACCCATCTATTCACCCATCTATTAGGTGTGTATTTGAAGGGTTTTTACAAGGGCTTTGTGGTCTTTATTCTAGCCCTATTTATACCCTGCGATCTCCATCGTAGGAGAAGTAATCCTTGCACTAATATTATTCTATCTGTTGAAGGGAGAAGAAAGGAGTGCGGCCACAAGGTGGAGAGAAGAGGGCTTTGATAGACTCATTTGTTCACAATGTTTGTAGGAGCAATTGGAGCTTGGATTTGAAGGAACACATCTTGGATCTTCAAGAAGAAGGACAGGCTGCTCCAACATCCTGCGGATTCAACTCCTCCAACCTGAACTTCAAGAAAGATCTTCTAACGACCAGTGGAAAAATGAAGGGGAAACTTTCTACATCTTTTATTCATTTCATGATGATAGTCTTCTCTATTTACATACTGTTGGGAGCTATATTGTATATCTTCTTACTTTTTTGAACATCGAAGAACATCTGTGTGTGGTGAACGGAGCTGAGTCTCCGTGTGGTTTTTGTGTCCGGGGCGAGTTCCCCGACTGTGTATGTGTGTGTTGCGGTGGCAGCGTCTTGGGGCCAGGCCCCGTGTGTATGTCTTGCTACAGAGGCAACGTGTGTGGTGTGGGGTTTGTCCCTGTGGTTGCTACTTTGGTAGCGTGATAGTGAAGCCTCACCGGGTTCGGTGAGGGGTGGACGTCGGGAGCCCGTCGTGGTCCCGAATCACCTAAAAATCTCCGTGTTATCTGTGGCATGCCTGTGTGATTGTCCATTTCTACTATCTCCTTTCACAGGTCAACCTTTAGATTTTTATTCACTGCTTATCTACATATTGCTACTCTGCCATTCGTGTTTGTATTGGGCTTAGATTTAATCATTCTTTGCATTAATATTCCGTGTGAGATCGGGAAGATCGAGAGAACACTTTTATCTCACTCAAGTTTAAGCAATTAACATAGTTAATTTTAATTCCGCTATAATTAGTTAAGAAAGTTTTTAAAATCCGCCATCTCGGCAAGGGGACAATTCAACCCCCCTTCTTGTCCGCCATCTAGTCTGGGCCAACAATTGGTATCCGAGCCCAGTCTCTAATTTTTTATTAGCGGACCTTGCGGTCTAGGAGAAAAGATCGTTTCATGATGGTTAGTATAAATGTGATTCCTATCTTTGATGGTTTTGATTATGCTCTATGGCTTGGAAAACTTTGTGTGTGGATTACAGATACTAATCCGAAGTTGATGAATCTAATCACTCATGGTCCTTACAGTCTTCCAAAAAATGAATCAAGATGGACCGATGAGGATAAGAGAAAGAATTCTGATAATTTGTTTGCTTTGAATACTCTTAAGGCTGCAGTGAACACTGACGTATATCCTTTTGTTTTATGTTGCAGGACAGTCAAAGAGATTTGGGATGGGCTAAGCGAAGCCCAGAAAGAAAGCTACAATGATGATGAGTGCCTCGTGGCAAATAAAGAAATTGAACGTCAAAGTGAGGTGAGCTCAAAGGTAAATTCTGACTCTGACGAAGAGGATGAGATTAGCTATGAGGAACTTGTGATTGCTTATGATGAACTGTTTGAAAAATACAAAATTATAAAATCTGATAACATAAAATTGAAAAAGAAACATGACTATTCTTCATGTAGAAAATGCACCGAGCTCGAAAGACTAGTTGAGTCTCACATGCTTGATGATGAAGAACACAAAGCGATAATTGTAAATCTTAGATTTGAAAATAAATCTTTATTGGATAAAATTTCAGAACTTCAACAAATAAAAGAAGATAATGAGAAGCTTAAAATGTTGAATATCGCCATATCTGAAAAACTGCTCCTTCTAGAAAAAGGGAAAGCTACACTGAATGTCGACAAGTTTGAAAAGCTGAAGGAACTAAGAAAGGAAATAGAAAGTTTTAGAAATCTGAATGATAAATTTGAATGCAATGAAACCATGAATAGAATGGTAGATGAAAAAGTGAGTTTCCAAATGAAAGAACCTGAACATACTTCCTTGAACAAAAGTTTATTTGACAAACTCCAAAATGAAAACAATGCCTTATTGATTCAAATTTCATTGCGTGAAAGTAAGTTGAAAAGTCTTGAAACGGTTGAGAAAGGAAAATATGTGATCATTGATGATTGTGACAATTTGTATATTCTTGAAAAAGAAATTGAAAGTGACAAAATCGTTAATTCCTTGTTAAATAAGAAAATTGCATCTTGTGAAGAAGCATTGGCTAGCTCTGGACTGCATATCTTGTCCTTAGAAAATCAAGTAAAAAGTTTGAATAAACTCATGTCCACATCTGTAAAAGAAATTGAAAAATAGAAAAATATTGTTGATTGCTCTTGTGTGCATGCAAAACCCCCTGTTGTCAAACATAATCATGCAACAAGTAATAGAAGGAATGTTTCATGTTATTACTGCAGGAAATTTGGTCATGACATATATGATTGTTCCTTGATGAAATTTGATGATAATGAGGCATTGAAGTCAAAATTAAAAATTGTTGATGAATCTAAAAATCATGAAAAACTTATGAAGAAAATCTTCAATGTTCATTGCTACTACTGTGGGCTACATGGTCATGTGTTTGAAGATTATTTTATAAAGAAAAATGATGATGATTAATTTGTTAAAAAGAAATTTGCATGTCATTATTGTGGCAATTTTGGACATGTAATGAATAATTACTTTTCAATAAAAATGATGAAAATGGTTTTTGAAAAGAAAATCTTCCTATTGCTATTACTGTAGTGAGAATGGCCATTCTATGGATGATTGTTCCACAATGAAATATGATGATGATTGGTGTTCTAGGAGATATAAGAATACATCTCCTCATGCTAGAACTAACCCCTCGGGACCCAAGATGGCTTGGGTACCCAAATGTCCAAAATGAGAACTTATTTTGTAGGGGCCTTGAGGCCAAGTTAATAAATAAAGGGCTCTCAAGGTGAGAAAGAAAAATGGTTTGGATTTGAAGCTCATTTTGCTTAGGTTCATTTTGAAAAATATGAAAAGATAAAATTTGAGTTTGGAGAAAAAATTTGCAATTGAAATGGTTGCATTTCTGTTTCATTGATTTTAGCAAGTTCTGACATGTTAAGAATTTCTGAGTTTCATGATTAGATGACTTGAACACTTCTCTTTGCACATCTTGTGATTAATCTTAGTTTTTATATGCTTTACACTACACATAAAGTCTTTCACTCTTAACTCATATTGTGCAAATAACAATTCAGCTCTTGAATGCGCCAGTTTGAACATAAAAATTTTCACACTTTCAATCACCTTTTTGTAAATAACAGTTCACATGTGCATATATAGTTCACATACGTATTTTCATGCTCATATCATGCATGCCCATGCATATCTGTAGATAGAAATTATTTTCAATCATCCTTCAATTTACATGCATACACTTGCATATACGTTACACATTTGTGTGCTTGAATGTCAAGATTTTTGTTATATAAAATGGCGTTTGTGGAAGAGTGGATTACGTCCACTTGGAAGCACTCCTTACGCGTGAGCAGGGTCTTCGGACCTCCACCTCTACCACGTACCAGAAATCACTTTGCTTGAACATATTGCAATATCCTTGATTGATTGCATATATATATTCTTCTAGAAAACCTTTTCTTGAAGATTCATCTATAACCTTTTTCACCTTGCTAAATGAATTTGCATTAATTTAGATATGTTTGTTACATGGCATATATTAAGGGGGAGATTTTCTTTTTTATAACTGTGCATACATTTAGGGGGAGACATAACTGTGATGTGACTAATTCATGTTTTACATTCAATACAACCACCCACACACTTTGCACCTTTTTGAGATAAATGATTTAATCGAATAAGGATTTCAGTTATTCCTCTCAACACTTTAGAGGACTCTTGAATCTCTACATGGAAATCACATGTCTCGTGAGAAAAAAGCTGTTTGTCCAATCAAAAAGTTGTATAAGTGGAACGTGAATCCGAGTAATAGGGAATCCCCCCTGAAATAAAGGAGGAAACTCATGTAGAAAGGAGAAACAAACCCACATTAAAAATAAGTGTGATCCGCCACCGAGTAGCTGGGAAGTGTCCCTTAGACAAAGGATACAACTAGCGTTGAAAAGTGATAAAATCCACAATTTTGATAAGTGACGAAACTGAGTAATCGGGAAATGCCCATGAGACAAAGGGTATGACTCGTGTCAAAAGGTTAGTCACCTTTTTGTGTTTAATCAAAATTATGGGGTCATACGTAGCTACCAATATTTGAGCATTGTGTATGAAAGTGTATGGATGATAAGTTCTTTTTAGTGTTCTTTAAAAAATCTGATTATCCATATTACCTTGGAGTTCATTGCTCAATCTTTCACATATACACCTTGGGTTTGATTGTGTGAATGTACCTTATGAATATGTCAACTTTCATGGTTTATGTAATACCTTATTTATGTAAGCACGACCTTCTTAGTATTGTACATGCACATCATGTTCTACAATCGATTGCATAATCCTTACACCCGTCCCGAAGGGACTTGCATGAGTCTATATTTATTTATGCATGCTTGAGTGCTTGATTGCTTCATCCTTTTGTTCATACCATACATCATTTCATATTGATGCATCATTTGATCATATTGTCCATAACAGGTTAAATAAACTTATTGTCAGTTGGTTTTTGTTCTTGACAATTGGGAGAGAATAATGTGCTTTTTAGCGTAACATTTAGATATAGTTTTATTTTGTTATACTCCTTGTGTATAATTAGTAATACATTTAGCAAAAATTACAAAAATCGAGCATTTGCACTCATTTCACACATCTACTTTTTGCACTACAAATTCTAAATTCTTGCTTGGAGTTCATGGTTCATACACCTTCCCTTCATGGGAGGTTAATTGATGGGTTCGCGCACCATTGGCTTTACATGTCCGTCTACTTCTTTTTGCACTCTCTCATTTGTTCACCTCATCCCCCACTTTTTGATAATGTCAAAGGGGGAGAGAATCTTGGTGGCCACAATATATTGTCATCATCAAGAAGGGGGAGATTGTTGGGTTCGGTGCGCTCCCCCTCTTTGTCCTTGATAATGATTTTGATGATAACAATATATTGTGTGTGAGTATTGTGGAAAATACTCATTGATCATTTTGGTGATATGGAGCTCAATGTTGATATCTATTTCTTGTAGGTATGAAATTCTTGGGTTGACAGGTCTTTATAGTTCTCCATGTATATACTTGCATTTGGATGGCCAGGTTTATTACTTTAACAAAGTGCCGACACTGGGTTGCCGAGTGTCGACACTTCCTATGTTTCTCATGCACTTTGTTAATTGGGTTTGCATGTATCTCATGCATGCTCTTATTAATTGCCATGAAGTTGTCTTGTGAAGAAATTACTTTGAAGTCAGTTTTTCAAATACCTTGGTTAATATTGACATGCTTCTAAATTTTTAGACTGTGCAGGTTTATATTGCCCACATTATGAAGGATCCAAGGTGAGAGTTTATTTTGGATCTATGGTGATATTCTTCTCGTCTCGAGTTGGGAAATATTGGTGCCTTCATGCATATCCTAAATGGGGTTAATTGGGTTTTCAATGAACTGACATAAATGCTTGATATTTTGCTGTCCATGGTTGTGAAGGTTCAGTTTGCTCTGGACTGCATTAATAATTCATGTGTGTATTGGCATGACATTCAGGACAGGTGGTTTAATCTTGGTCTTTCAACTAAGTTTCAATGACTCAAATGTGCTTCATTGGAGTGTATTGGGTTAATTTGTTTTTGGACAGAACTTGACACTTCTGAACTGAACTTTGAATTCATGCTGGTTTGATTGGATCAACTAATTTGATATGTGAACTAATGATGGCTTTGGTTTGAGTTTTTCACATGGGTTTTTACAGTCCAAATACATGAACATGCATGACTGAACAAGCCTTGTGTATAGAGTGTTTTATATATGTAGAGTGTGGGCTCAAATGTGTCTCAATGCATGGTAAGAAATCGTGCTTAAATGTATTTCAACTTATCTTGATTGGGGTTTGATGTTCTTGGAGTTTAATTCATTGCCAATTTGTGTAGCTATGTTCTGTGCTATTATGCATAGACCCTATGCCATGTACAGACCTTGTTCTATGTTGTTTAAAAATATGCTCTGACTTGCTCATATCTTCTTCTTGTAATGCACCGACCCATCTTTTGTGCTTGATAGAGAGTGCACCGACCTTGTCCAAGGGTTTTACACTAGGTGCATGACCTATTCATGTAACTGCACCGGCCTATCTATGGCTTCAACGTCAAGTGCACCAACCTTGCAGGTCTTTGCACCGACGTTCTTTTGTGTTTTTCTAACATTGCACCGATGCTTTTCTCAGATTGCACCGACCGCATCTGGTTTCTGCACAGAGGGTTAACATAGACTGCACCGACCTTGTTTTTGTGCTTTACACAATGTGCACAATGTGCATCGACACAATGTGCACCGACCCATCATAGATGTGCACTGACCTTTCTCCTAGTGCACCGATGCTTCTTCTGTTGTTGTTCGAAAGTGCTCTGACCTTCAAAAGCTTGCACCGATACAAAGTTTGCATGACCTTGGCATAGTTTATGGCAACTTTGCACCGACCTGGAATATGCGCTGACCTTTGATCATGTGCACCATACTTGCATCGAGGTTCAAATGTGCTAGTCTTTGCATACTTGCACCGACCAGTGTTTCATTGAATTTGTTGGTTTGCACCGACCTATACCCTTGCTTTGTAAAACTTGCACCGAGTTTCAAATCTTGCACCGACCTTCCTTGGCAGTTGCACAGACCTTGTCCTCCTATGCATCGACCTTTTCAAGGATACTCAATTCATGCAGCGACCTGACTTTGCACCGACCCTTTGATATGTTCGTTCATGTCTTTTTTTTATGCACCGACTGTGTTTTTCTTTGCATAGACCTTCACGCACCGACCTTATCTGTAGGTCCCTCACTCTATGCACCGACCGTCCTTGTCTTTTTTATGAAACTTGCACTGACTTGCTCCAATGCACCTCCAATGCACCAACCACTTTTCTGGCATTTGCACCGACTTTCCCTGGCAGTTTTTAAATCATGCACCGAGGCTAAGCATTCTTCAATTCTTGCACCGACCCAGGTCTAGTTGTATATGCAACGACCCTGCCCTTTCACTTGTATCGACCATGGATTAATACTTAGCCTGTGTATTGGTTTTTCTGTGTGTTGGCAGGCTTCTGGGTTGTTCGGATCGTGTTTTCCTATTTGGTTTCATAAGACCCATTTTGTGATCTGATTGGACTGACTCTTTACCATATTACCCTTAGGGTTTCACCAATCTATTCACCCATCTATTGAGTGTGTATTTGAAGGGTTTTTACAAGGGCTTTGTGGTCTTTTGTTCTTTATTCTAGCCCTATTTATACCCTGCGATCTCCATCGTAGGAGAAGTAATCCTTGCACTAATATTGTTCTATCTGTTACAGGGAGAAGAAAGGAGTGCGGCCACAAGGTGGAGAGGAGAGGGCTTTGATAGACTCATTTGTTCACGGTGTTTGTCGGAGCGATTGGAGCTTGGATTTGAAGGAACACATCTGGGATCTTCAAGAAGAAGGACCGGCTGCTCCAACATCCTGCGGATTCAACTCCTCCAACCTGAACTTCAAGAAAGATCTTCTAATGGCCCGTGGAAAATGAAGGGGAAACTTTCTACATCTTTTATCCATTTCCTGATGATAGTCTTCTCTATTTACATACTGCTGAGAGCTATATTGTATATCTTCTTACTTTTCTGAACATCGAAGAACATCTGTGTGTGGTGAACAGAGCTGAGTCTCCATGTGGTTTTTGCGTCCGGGGTGAGTTCCCCGACTGCGTGTGTGTGTGGTGTGGTGGCAGCGTCTTAGGGCTAGGCCCTGTGTGTGTGTCTTGCTGCAGAGGCAGCGTGTGTGGTGTTGTTCCCGTGGTTGCTACTTTGGTAGCGTGATAGTGAAGCCTCACCGGGTTCGGTGAGGGGTGGACGTAGGGATCCCATCGTGGTCCCAAATCACCTAAAAATCTCTGTGTTATCTGTGGCATACCTGTGTGATTGTCCATTTCTACTATCTCCCTTCATAGGTCAACCTTTAGATTTTTATTCATTGCTCATCTACACATTGCTACTATGCCATTCGTGTTTGGATTGGGCTTAGATTTAATCGTTCTTTGCATTAATATTCCGTGTGAGATCGGGAAGATCGAGAGATCACTTTTATCTCACTCAAGTTTAAGCAATTAACGTAGTTAATTTTAATTCCACTATAATTAGTTAATAAGTTTTTAAAATCCGCCATCTCGACAAGGGGACAATTCAACCCCCCTTCTTGTCCGCCATCTAGTCTGGGCCAACATTTGTCTTACATTATCTTGTTTATCTTAGCCTCAAGGCATCATCAGGATTGACCGGAACTTGTATTGAGATTAAACAACCTTCACAGTCCTAAATTAATCTTCAGAGGAGAAGATATGGTTTCATATATTTCTTTTCTTTACTTTCTTAGAACAATTAAGTATGATCTAGTCTTTTCACATAAGAGTACACGTTTATCAGATGCCAGTACCCCTAGTTACTCGACAAGATCCACTATTCTATCTCAGGTATAGTTTCCACCTTTTTGCGTAAGGGTACATGTTTATCAGATGCCAGTACCCCTAGTTACTCAGTGGAGCTGACCTTTTATTTTATGAACAGAGATAAATTGAGGCACTTCATGACATGGGTTTTTCTCTATTTCATTGATGAAGTACCCAGTTTCTCAATGCATTCAATCAGTGCTCTGCCTTTAGAGTATATGATTTATCATTTTGATACATCTGTTCATTTTATTATCAGAAAGTGTTGTTTAAGAACAATATAGATTTTCAGGTTCTCTCAACCAATTTAGCCTGAGTCTAGATAAATTCATATTTTGCAAGACTCATTTAGACATGACATGCACAAAATAGTTAGGAACTATTAGAGAGTATTCCACAGACTTTCTTCATAGAGTTTGGTTTTTAGTCTCCAAAGATTATAAAGTTTAAACCAACACTTCATTCAGGGTTCATTACTGTTTCTTATAATAGAAGATTTCTGATTTCAGCAGCTTAGATTAATGAACATGTCTATCAGTTTGTCATATGATCAGATTCAAGGAGGATTCCAAGAGGTGTTCAGACACTAAGACCAAGAGTGACGATAGTTCATGACTTACTCAAGAAAGATAGAGTGAGTTTTCAAGAGAGTCAGTACTGAAAGTCGATATTTCAGAGCAGTGATCAGGAGTATTAATTGAAAGTCGACATTATTGAGCAATAGACTGTTCAATCACTAAAGAATTATTCAGAATTCCCCCATCAACATGAATGAGATGAAATCAAGATGCATGAATGAAATTATAGGGATGATATGACAATGCACAAACTCCCCCTGACTGTGTACATGATGCTTCAGATGAGTATGAGAGAGACACTAACCTATTCTAGACAAAAGAGAATTGACCCATGGTATTAGCCGAAGGACTTGCCTCTACACATAGAGTGGGTTTTCAGACAGAAGAAATGTGTCCTTCCCCCATCTTCCATTTTATATACCTATGGGCCAACCAAGAAATGCAGTAAACAGGCATTCAGTGACTCATATTCTATCAGAAGCAATCAGGAGATACAATAAATCTAAATGAACATTTATGCAGAGAGTTTACAAAGACCAAGTTCTCTTCTTAAAAACTTAAATCTTTCATTTCCCAGTGGTTTTGTGAAAATGTCTGCAATTTGTCTTTCAGATTCAATGAATTCAAGCTCAATCTCCTTTTTACTAACTTCATCTCTAAGAAAGTGATGTTTGATTTCAATGTGTTTTGTCCTAGAGTGGTGAACATGATTTTTAGTTAAGAAAATGGCACTAGTGTTATCACAAAAGATTGTAATGCAGCCAAGATTGATGATATAGTCAATTAATTGGTGTTTAATCTAAAGGACTTAGGCAGCACAGTTACCTGCAGCCACATACTCTGCCTCAGCAGTGAATAGGGTGACAGTGTGCTGTTTCTTAGATGCCAAAGACACTAGACATCCACCTAGAAATTGACAGTATCCACTAGTACTTTTCCTATCTATCCTACACCCCGCATAGTCTACACCTGTGTGAGCTATCAGATCTAGCTCACACTTAGCAAGATACCATAAGCCTAAGTCTAGGGTGCCAGATAGATACCTAAAAATCCATTTCACAGCTATCAAGTGTGATTCCTTAGGACATGCTTGAAATCTAGCACACAAACATACTGAGAATTGAATATTAGGTCGAGAAGCAGTAAGGTATAGTAAGGATCCAATCATACCTCTATATAATTTGGGTTCTACCGTTTTACCTTCAGGATCTGAATCAAGACTGGTAGATGCTCCCATTGGTGCGGTTATTGCCTTGAGGTTCACCATCTTGAATTTCTTCAGAAGATCCTTGATGTATTTCTCTTGAGTTATAAATGTTCCTTCTTTGGTCTAACATACCTGCAACTCAAGAAAAAATTCAGCTCTCCCATTGAGCTCATCTCAAATTCACTGGTCATTAAAGCTAAAAATTCCTCACACATGGATAAATTGGTTGATCCAAATACTATATCATCTACATAAATTTGAATGATCAAGATTTCCTTTTCACATACCTTTGTGAATAGTGTTTGGTCCACCTTACCTCTGGAGAATCCCTTTTTCGTGAGAAACTTGCTCAGCCTGTCATACCAAGCTCGGGGAGCTCGCTTCAAACCATAAAGTGCCTTATCAAGCTTGTACACATGGTCAGGAAATTCAAGACACTCAAAACCTGGGGGTTGCTTAACATATACATCCTCTTTTATTTCACCATTTAGAAAAGTAAATTTGACATCCATCTGCTGTAGGGTTATTCCTAGACTGCATGCAGTTGCCAAAAGAATTCTAATGGCTTCTAGCCTAGCTACAGGGGCAAATGACTCTTCGAAGTCAATAACAAACTCTTAGTTGTACCCCTGAGCAACCAACCTAGCCTTATTTCTAACAATTTTACCCTACTCATCAGATTTATTACGAAAGACCCATTTAGTGCCTATTATGTTGCCTTGAGAGGGTTTGGGAACTAGGTGCCAGACCTTGTTCCTATCAAATTGATTAAGTTCTTCGTGCATGGCATTAATCTAGTGCTCATCCTGAAGGGCACTATCTATATTTTTAAGTTCTACCTGAGAGACTAAAGCAAATGAGTTCAATTCATTTTCAACTCTTAAGTGTGCTCTAGTTCTCGGTGGGTCATTTAAACTACCAATTATGTTCTCGAGGGGATGGTCTTTAAGAAATTTAAGGTTTGTGACCTTATTACTTGAACTCTCACTTACCTCTCCATGAGTTTCAGATTCCTTAGCTTCTTCACCAGATTCTTTATTTTGGTCTTCTTTGGTTTTCAGAATTGCTCCATCAATCTTGTCCCTGCATAAATTAGTTTCAATTCTAATTTCAGACTCATCAAAGACAACATTAGGAGACTCTTCTACAGTTTTAGAATTGAGATTGAAAATTCTGTAGGCTCTAGACTTATCAGAATAACCTAGAAATATTTCAGGTTCACTTTGAGGTTCGAACTTATCAAGGTCTCTTTTGGAATTTATGTGAACAAAACATTTACATCCGAAAACCTTGAAATGAGTTAGAGAGGGTTTCTTACCTTTCAGAATTTTATAAGGAGTCATTTGAGTTGTGGGTCTTACCAGAGCTCTATTAATAATGTAGCACGAAGTGTTAATAACCTCTTCCCAAAACTTCCTAGGTAGGTTTCCCTCTACCAACATAGTCCTTGCCATTTCTACCAATGTTCGGTTTCTCCTTTCCACCACTCCATTCTGCTCTGGAGTTCTTGGTGAGGAGAACCTGTGAGTTATTCCATTCTCCCTGCAAAAATCATCGAAATGTGAGTTGACAAACTCACCACCATGATCAAACAAGATATTCAAAATAGCATGCTCATTAGTCTATTTTATTTTATAAAAAAACTTCTGAAATTCTTCAAAAGCTTCATTTTTGTGAGACAAGAAAAAGACCCAAGTAAATCTAGAAAAATCATCAACAAGTACAAAATCATATCTCTTTCCAGATAAGCTAACTGACCTGGTGGGTCCAAATAAGTTCATGTGGATTAGCTCATATGGTTTAGAGGATAGGTTTTCAGCTCTAGATTTAAATGATTTTCTGGTTTGTTTACATTGAGTGCATGCCTCACAGATTTTATTTTCATTTTTGAAAGAAATTTCAGTAAGCCCTTTTACCATGCTGTGTTTATTCAGTTTGTGTAGCACACTATATCTAGCATGACCTAATCTACGATGTCATAGATAAGCTAGGTCATCCTTATTAGCATTAAGACAAAGGTTAGAATGTGCTACATCATCTAAGTCTACCATGTAGATGCTATTGATTCTCTTACCAGAAAATTTGACAGATTCAGAATTAGGTTCAAAAATTATGCATGCAAGAGAGTCAAAAACAACTTTATGACCTTTATCACATAGCTGGCTAATGTTAAGCAAGTTATAGGCAAGGCCTTCTACCAACAACACTTCATAAATGCAACAAGAAGAACACTTACCTACTTTACTTGATCCAACTATTTTCCCTTTGGTATTACCTCTGAAGGTAACATGACCTGCATCCTTCTTCACCAATATGTAAAATTTGCCTTTATCCCTGATCATGTGCCTGGAGCAGCCACTGTCAAGATACCATCGGTTTTGATTGGCTGCCAGGCGTACCTACAAGGGAATCAAGTGGAATGATTTGGAACCCAAAGCTTCTTGGGTCCCATAAAAGCATTTATCTCATGTAGACTAGAAACAAGATGTTTTGGTATCCACATTTGATTTGGTTTCTTTATAGCAGTTGTGGATTTCTCATCATTCAGTTTTGTCTGCCTCTTCTTGCCACTTTTATTCTTTGTGACTTGTTTCTTAGGTGTGGCATGTTTCCTGCTTTTGAAGTCATTTTTAAAGTTCCTTTGCCAGTGATCAGTCCAATAGGCATTGGGAGCAATAGGTGCCTTATATCTCCTGAACTTACTTGGCTTGGAGTTGATAAAACTATAAGAGTTCTGACTTCTGAAATTGTTAACCCCAGTCATATAGGTAACCAAGGATAATCCTGATGCCTTTGAGTAGAGTATGAGTTCTGAAAGTGATTCTGCATAGGCCTCATGTAGAAGCTACCTAGACCTCCCTTTCCAAAGTTATGATAGTAAGTGCTATGAAATGTAGGGTAGATAGGAACATTATTGTGGTAGCCTTGACCTGAGGTTCTTCTACTCGGCCCTTGATTCCTAGGGGACTTATACCAAGATGAAGTTGAGATAGATTGAAATTGATAGGTGCCTTGACCATTCTGTGGAAGTTTGTTTGTTTTCATCTTGGGACTTCCTTGTACTCTAGCTCTAGAAGTCTGACCCCTATCCTATCCTTTGGTCTGAGGCATGGGAGTGTATGAGCATGATTCCCTAGACACCTTCCCTTTGCCCTTGTCCTTGGCACTGGGTTTAGTTTTTTCAACATATTTCATCTTGTTCTTTTTATGACTTTCTCCAGAAGTCATTTTTACCAGGGGTTGGAATGTCCCCTTTTCTGCCACAAAAGAGATGGTTCTCATGTCAAACCTCTCCTTATTAGTTGGGTTGAAACCCAAACCTTCCTTTCTAAAATTTCCATTTGTTCCCAAGATGGCATTCAGATTTTCTACACCTTGTGTCATGCCTTCAAGGGAGTTTTGTTTGCCTTTGTTTTCCTTTTCAAGATTTTCAATGACCTTTTTAAGCTCAACATTTACACTATTGATGGCTTCATATTTTTCAGTTGTTGTTCTGGTTTCATCCATAAATTCATGTATTCTCCTTTTAAGTTCATCAATGGAGTTCTGCAAGTTCTCATTTTCCTCTTTCAGATTATCTAACATGCTTTTGTAACATTCAGCTTCATTCAGGAAGTTTTTCAATTCTGAATTTCTAGTTTGCAGACATGTAATTTTGTCAGACAGGGAGGCATCATTAGCTAATGAATTCATTTTTCTTTTTAAATGTTTATTCTCCCTACGCATGTCTTCATATTTCTCTAAACTTTCAGTATAAGCATCCTCCCATTCATTCTGAGTAAAATTGTCAAAGGGAGAAATTACCACATCATCACTTTTTGCCATCAGGCAAATCCTGTCTTCTGTCTCACTGTCAGAGGAGCTGCTCTGACTTCCTTCTTCTTCATCGCTCCAGGTGCTAACCATAGCTTTTCCCCTTTTGTTCTTCCACCTGGGCTACTTGTCCTTGAGCTCTGGGTAGTCCAATTGGAGATGTCTTGCTTTCATGCAGTTATAGCAAACAATGGCATCAATTTTCTTGGCAGGTTTAGGTTTGTGTTTGGACTGTCTTTTTCCTGAGAAGTACTTTTTCCTTAGCCCTTTCCCTTCTTTCCTCAGGAATTTCTTGAACTTCCTGGTAATCATACCAAACACATCTTGATCTTCCTCAGAACTAGTACAGCTGCACTCACTGGATGACCCTTTGCTATAGTTAACCTTAATAGCTAAAGGTTTCCTTCTCTTCTTAGTCTCATCAATTTTCTTGAGGTTCAACTCATATGTCATGAGAGAACCGATAAGCTCATCTACAGTGGTCGTAGCAAGGTTCCTAGACTCCTCCACTATAGTGGCCTTGGTATGCCAGATGGGTGTCAGGGACCTTAGAATTTTTCTAACAATTTCATACTCACTGTAGGTCTTTCCTAGACTTCTCAAACTGTTAGTGATCACATTCAAGCGAGCATACATCTCAGATATGGACTCTTCAGGCATCATTTTGAAAGCCTCGTACTCAGAGACTGACATATTGGCTTTAGTTTCCCTAACCTGAGACGTCCCTTCGTAAATAACCTCTAACTTATCCCACATCTCCTTAGCAGTGGTACAGGAGGAAACTTTGGAGAATTCAGTGGGATGGAGAGCACATTGTATAGCGTTGATAGCTCCCCAATTCAGAGTGGACTTTCGGATATGCTCTTTAGTCCATAATTCCTCATCTGGAGGTAAATCAAATGGACCTTTACTTACCACCTTCCAGATTTCATAATCCTTAGCACGGAGAAAAATCTGCATCCTATTATTCCAGTAAGCATAATTGCTACCATTAAAGAATGGTGGCTTGCTAGTTGAGTGACCCTCAGCGACTACACCTTTAGCATCCATATCTAATCTCTCCGCGATGTGAAGTCCTACGGGAGAGTTAGGCTCCGATACCACCTGTTGGGACGGATGGACACTAAGATCTAGAGAGGGGGTGAATAGATCTACCCCTTAGAAATCTACAACAGTTAAAATCAATGCGGAATAAAAACAAACTATTGTAGCTCAATCTAGAAATGGAAATATAAGCAAAATTAACGAGGATCAGATGACAGAATTTAGCATATGGCTAACCATCCAGGTACAGTACGATGGCGGAGAGTTATCCTCACGCAAGAAGTGGAATTCCAGATAAGCCTTGCTTATCCTTTCAACCACACCTTTTGATATATCTACTGGATGAAAAACTTTAATGACAATCTCAAATAGATATTATAGCGAGTGAAGACATGTATTACTTAAGCATTCATTCAAGTACCAAAAAGACAAGAGCAATAAAATGCAGAAGCACAATCCAATCACACAGAACACAAGCGATTTTAGGTGGTTCAATTTTCATCTACATCCACCCCACACTTAACGAAGTGTGGCTTACTGCTGATTCATAGCTTCAATCCGCTGATCCACAGCTTCGGGGATTAGATCCCTACACACCGCTGATCCACAGCTTCGGGAAAATGATCCCAGACCGCTGAGCCTCAAAGCTTGCTACTGTTGAGCTTTATAGCTTCGCTGTCCGAGGTCTCAACCTTGCTCGCTGACTCACAGCTTGATAGAGTTCAAAAAACTTAAAACAAAATAAAGGAAACAAGATAACAATGTAGCTCTTCTAGAAACAGATTGACTCTGGATTTGATCTACAAGTCAATTACAATTCACCAAAACTCTCAAGCTCTCTCAAACTCAGACTTACGATACTCTGATCTCCTTCAGATTTCTCCTCTCTGCTTCAGGCTCTCTTCAGCTTTGTAATCTTCTCCGTCTCTCTGTGCTTGCCCTGCCAATCTTCAGCTCTCGCTCCCTCGCTCTGTCTGCCTTTTTCTCTTCAATTTTTGATATCTTTAGATCTGAGGGATCATTTCCCTTTTATAGCCTCTACGAGGAGAGGGTGCGTGGAATCCACGTTTCCCGCCCAGAGAATCTCTATGCGAGCGTTTCACTGGAGGTCCACGTGTATGGATCTGAAGGCTCACAATTCCACGTGGCTGAATCTCCTTTAGAGCCTTGCCTTGGATCACATGCCAATAACTTGGTACTTTAACTTCCTCGTAAGTCAAGTTCACAGGTTGTCAGCTCACCCATCAAGTGTTCAACCATATAGCTGACCTGACAAGTAAACGATAATATTAGCTTTTAAGTCAACAGAATGCTGCTTGTATCGACTCTCTATATGCAGCCCAGTGATGTGCACTGACGTTACATGCAGAATAACTAAGTGTGCACCGACCCTTAGCAGCATACCATATAAGTATGCATCGACCTTCTATGAAGGAGTAGAAATATGTTTGGACCAATGTGCTGGCCGATCAAAATATGCATGGACCTGCTATGCATAGAAAGACACCGATGAATTGACGTTGTCTATCTTAGTAGAAAGATGCACCGACCTCTAGGTATGTAAGACAAACACTGCACTTACTTCTTACCTGCGTAAAATAATGCATGCACCGACTGTGGCTATGCACGACACAAATGTGCACTGACCTGAGTCCATGCATATATCAATATGCATCGACTTTATTCTGCTTATAAAAAATGTGCACTGACCTTACTAAAACTTGCACCGACTTATATGCACGATGCAAAACTGCACCGATTATATGTAGAATGCAAACCTGCACCGACTATATGCAAACCTGCATCGACTATATGCTTAATGCAAAACATGCGTCGACCCTATGTGCCAATGCAAAACATGCACCGACTATATGCCAAATGCAAAACATGCACCAACCCTATGAAAGACTTAGGCCGATATGCACTGACCTTTTACGTTCTTCTATGAAAACATGCACCGATCTTGTATGGAGTTATACAAGACGTGCCCCGACCTTAGATGCAGAGGGCAGAAACATGCACCAACCCTATCAAAGACTTAGGACGATATGCACTGACCTTTTGCGTTCTTCTATGAAAACATGCACCGATCTTGTATGGAGTTATACAATATGTGCACCGACCTTAGATGCAGAGGGTGCAAACTTGCACCGACCTGATTATGCAATGCAAGTTCATGAAGCTATAAACTGCTAATCAGTGTTATTAAAATAAAATATAATGTATAGTTGCAAAATGAAATGTATAGATGCCAATCATCAAAACAAAATAAGAGATTAACTTCAGTGAATTAAGACAGAGGAGACATGACATGAAATTTATTGAACCACACAAACTCCCACAACAGTAGGATCGATCCTCAAGAGTCCTAGTCTAAGTTCATATGCCAGGTAGCTTCGAATCATAGGGATTGGGATGTGAAAAATCACATTTTTCCATGCATCTTAAACCTCTCTTCACAGAACATGGTAGTGGTCTCCTTGGAACCGCTATCATGAGAACACGGTCGCGCGATAGACTGCGTTCTGGCAGTCAAATCCGAAAATTTCGAATTATCTAATTATCTGTCATTTATCCCATTAATTGGTCTATTTATCTAATTTAAATCCAAAAATTATGCTAATTATGTCTCTTTAATTGGGCTTGGGCTAAAAAGACTTAGAATTGGGTCCTCTGGACCTATTTAAGTGGGCTTAAACTTAATATCAACACTTGGGTCTTTAAGTACTTATTAATTAGCCCATTTCTCATTAAATAGCCTATTAAGTCCATTTATGGTCTTAAATAATTATATTTAAATCTAAAAAATTTCTAGAAAATTCTCGGGCGTTACACCATCCCCCACTTAAAAGAATTTGATCCCCAAATTCATTGCATGAGTTTTGTGGAGAGTATACTTACAATCGAGTAGTTCTGGGAATCTCTTGCGCATAGCTTCTTTGGTCTCCCATGTGGCTTCTTGGTCCGTGCACTTGTTCCATCGAACTTTGACCATGGGAATAGTCTTATTCCGAAGTTGATGCACCTCTCGATCAATAATTTTGATCGGCTTTTGCTCGTATGTCATATCCTTTTGGATCATCAAATCGTCATGACTTATGATATGGAATGGGTCATAGACGTACCTTAAGCATCGATACATGAAATACATCATGGACACTAGATAGTTATGGAGGCAACACTAGCCCATAAGCAACCTCGCCAACCCTTTCAAGAATTTCAAAATGGCAGATGAATCTTTGAGTGAGCTTACCTTTGATGCCGAACCTTTGAATTCCACGACCTGAGGAAACCTTGAGAAATACATGATCTCCCACTTGAAATTTCAGGTCTCGTCGCCTGATATCAGCATAAGAATTTTGTTTATCCTAAGCCATCTGGAGTCTCTCTCTAATCAGCTTCACCTTTTTGGTTGTATCCCAAACAAGATCAGGCCCTAGAAGTTGTCTTTCTTCAACCTCATCCCAACATATAGGTGAACGGCAACTTCTACCATACATTGCCTCAAACGGTGCCATTTGAATGCTAGATTGATAGCTATTATTGTAGGCAAACTCCACTAGAGGTAAGTGGTCATGCCAGCTTCCACCAAAATCAATTGCACATGCCCTAAGCATATCTTCCACCACCTGATTTGTTCTTTCAGTTTGACCATCGATTTGTGGATGGAATGCAGTGCTGAAGTTTAACCGGGCCCCCAATGAATGTTGTAGCCCCTTCCAGAATTGAGATGTGAATCGAGAGTCTCGATCTGAAATGATGGTAGTAGGAATACCGTGCAATTTCACAATTTCCTTTATGTACAAGGTAGCCAAGACGTCTACAGACCATCGGCTTTTAATAGGTAGAAAGTGGGCTGATTTAGTCAAGCGGTCAATGATCACCCATATACCATCATGTCCACCTCTTGACTTAGGTAGGCCCATGATGAAATCCATCCCTATACTCTCCCATTTCCACTCAGGAATTTACAAGGGATGTAATTTTTCAGCGGGCTTTTGATGTTTCACCTTAACTTGCTGACAAGTGAGGCAGCGTGATACGTAGTCTGCCACTTCTCTCTTCCTATTGGGCCACCAAAAATTTCTTTTAAGATCTTGATACATCTTGGTAGCATCAGGGTGAATGGCATCCCATGATTTATGAGCTTCTTCCATGATCACCTTCTTAGTATCGGCAGGATCTGGTACACAGATCCGAGCTTTGAATAGCAATCTTCCGTCAGTCGCGGTAGAGAAATCTGGCCGTTGATCAATATTAGCCTTGATTTCCATCAGTGTGGGGTCATTCTCTTGCAACTTGACCATGTCTTCTATTAACGTAGGTTGTGACTGGATATTGGCAATGAAATACTCTTGTTTCTCCGTATTAATATCTAGTTTTAGCTGAGAAAACTTAACCATAAGATTAGTCATACCTTTCATTAGGTTTGATAACATTCCCATTGGTTTCCTACTGAGCGCGTCGGCTACAACATTTGCCTTGCCTGGGTGGTATTGAATGGCGAAATTGAAGTCCTTGAGATATTCTAGCCATCTCCTTTGTCTCATATTTAACTCCTTTTGTGAGAAAATATATTTTAGACTTTTGTGGTCCGGATATACCATGAACTTTTCCCCATAAAGATAATGACGCCAGATCTTCAAAGCGAATATAACAGCAGCTAGCTCTAGATCATGAACTGGATAATTTTCCTCATGCCGCTTTAGTTGCCTCGAGGCATGGCAAATCACCTTGCCATTTTGCATAAGAACACACTCTAGGCCAATGTCTGCTACATCTGTGCATACTTCATATCCACCACCTTCGACAGGCAGTGCCAGAATGGGTGCAGTGGTGAGATGTTCCTTGAGAGTCAAGAAACTTTCCTCGCACTCCTTTGTCTATACAAAAGGATTTTTCTTTCTAGTACGCCTTGTTAGAGGGACGGTGATCTTGGAAAAATCCGTGATGAACCGCCAATAATAATCGGCCAGGCCAAGGAAACTTCTAATTTCAGATATAGTCGTTGGTTAGCTCCAGTTCTTGACAGCTTCTACCTTAGAAGGATCTACAACGATACCTTCTTTAGAAATAATATGGCCAAGGAATAAAACCTCCTTTAGCCAGAATTCACATTTATTTAGCTTTACATAGAGTTGCTGTTCTCTCAATATTTGCAAGGCAATTTTTAGGTGTTCTTCATGTTCTTCCTTTCTCTTGGAATATATAAAGATGTCATCAATGAATACGATCATGAATCAGTCAAGATACGGCCTGAAAACATCGTTCATGAGTTGCATAAATGTTGCAGGGGCGTTGGTTAACCCGAACGGCATAACTATGAACTCATAATGTCTGTATCTGCTACGGAAAGCCATCTTGTGAATATCTTCCTCTTTAATCCTCAATTGATGGTAGCCAGACCAGGGTACTTGTTTTTGATGGTGAGTTGATTTAACTGCCGGTAATCAATGCACAGCCTGAAGGATCCATCCTTCTTCCTGACAAATAGGACCGGCCCACCCCAAGTGGATGTGCTTGGTCGAATGAAGCCTTTTTCAAACATCTCCTAAAGTTGTTCCTTCAATTCCTTGAGTTCCGTGGGGGACATCCTGTAAGGAGCTTTTGACACAGGTGTTGCTCTAGGTGTGAGTTCAATAGAGAAATTGAGTTCCCTTTCGGGTGGTAGACCTGGTAAATCAGAAGAAAAGACATCATGGAATTCCTTTACGATAGGGATTTCTTCTATAAGGATTTCGTTGGACTCGATAACAACTACGGAAGCAAGAAACGCTTCACAGCCTTGCGTGATGAGTTTATAGGCGTGAAGAGAAGAAATAAGGGTAGGATGCTTCCTATACTTAATGGCAAGGAAAGAAAACTTTTGGGAATCAGGTTTGTGGAAAGAAATCCTCCTACTTTGACAATTTATGTTGGCATAATGGTCGCTAACCCAATCTACTCCTAATATAGCATCGTAGCCTTCCATGTCAAGGCATACGAGGTTTACAGGGAGATTGTGGCCTTCTATGGTAACCTTACTATCGGGGTAGTATGTATTAAGTTCCGTTCTAGAACCTAAAAGTGTAACTATAGTTAAATCCAAAGGTAAAGGAACATGTGGAATTGCTAAGGTTTTAGCAAAAGTGTTAGAAATAAAGGAATGAGAAGCACCAATATCAAATAACACGAAAGCAGGATGTGAATAAATTTGGATGGTACCTTCAATTAGCTCTCCTTATTTTGTAGTTTCTTCCTCTATTATGGCATTCAAACGAGCCTACTGCCTACGTCCATTGTCATTCCTTGAGAATTGTTCTTTCATTAGGGGGCAATCAGGCATGCGATGCTCTTGGCTTCCACATCTCAAGCAAGAACCAAGACAGTTCCGGCATTCTTCAACCGAATGGCCGAACTTCTCACAGAACGTGCAAATAGTTGTGACAACTTTTTCTTCCTCCTTTATTTTCTTGCCTTTGCCAGTGCTACCCCCATTGCCATTACGCGATCTCTTCTTGTTGTCACGGGACTGGTAAGTCCCCGTGATGCTAAACTTTTCCTCCTTTCTTTCGCATTTGTCGAATTTGCAGCTTGACTCTTCACTTTTCCCCTTGAATTTCTCGACCTTTTCCAAGGTCCTTTCACATAAATTTGCCCGTTGGACCATTTCCGTATAAGTACGAATATTTTGAGGTCCAAGTTGAGAAATAAAAATTGGCCTTAGGCCGTCCATGAACCGGTTAGCTTTTAATAAGTCGGTGCTAACCAAGTGAGGAGCATAAGGGGCTAGATAAGAGAATTGAAGTTCATACACTGCCATAGACATCATTCCTTGCCTTAAGGAGGCAAACTCCGCAGCCTTTCTCTCTTTAACATGTTCGGAGAAATACTTTACTCGGTAGAGTATAATAAATGCATCCCATGTAAGCTGGGCATTTTTAGGTTGTGCTGAGGTGGCCTTCCACCACATACGTGCATCCTTGTTCTGTTGAAATGTGGCGAGATGGACCTTCTCTTGGTCAGTACATTACATAACTGCGAAGATCTGGGTCATCTCGTCAATCTAATTTTCTGTTTCATCGGGGTTGGAGGATCTAGAGAATCGTGGAGGATTCAAACTCTAGAAGTTCCTGTGTAAATTTTCTGCGCCAGCCCTCGTCCCAGGTTGGGCCACTGTCTGAAGGGCCTAGGTAAGACCCGCAACGATCTGCTGCATTTGATCCCAGTTTACACGGTGAGCCATATAATACCTGAAAAATAAACACTTAGTTATTTCCTATGGAGGTTTAGAAAGATTTACCTAAAGATACTGTCTAAATAATCTATCTCATCCCGAGCTCTACCCGATTCTCACATAGGTTGAAAATTTCTTTCTAGTTTATAGGTGTGGGTCCTTAAACCTTGCACTTAACTTATGACATGACTTTTTCCGAGGACTTACTTATGCCTATGCTCTGATACCACTTTAACTGTCACGCCCTGAGATATGTGTACATCGGAAGTAATATCGGGGACATGAACAGCCGACAAGATAAGCCTCAAGCAAGCAATATAATTAGGGCGCTAAACATTCACACATAAAGAGGAATGCACAATAATTGATAAAAACTAACTTTTATTTATGATAATCAAATGTTTACATAAAATTGACTCCTTGACATAACAGTTCACTAGACTCAAATAAAGGGAAAATTACATAACCATGACTAGACTCTTTGACAACTCTAAGTCTTCTCTTGATCCATCATTCGCTCTCAGACCCATCACTAGCATAGTCCGAATCCGACTCACTTGAATTTCCTGAAACGATTGGAAAAGTAGGGAATGAGCACAGTTACCCAGTAGGTATCTTCGTATCAACATGAAGGTAACATTTAAGTAATTAACATTTTTGCTCTAAATGATAAGGTAAAAGACATGCGACTAAAACATGCGATATAAAACCATAGTACAACTATCATTGAGATGAGTGTAAAGATTCATGAGGATATAATCTAGCAAGAATATAAAGTGGCCTTTCAAGTAACAAGAATGTAACGAGAATGTTCTTTTCATAACCATAAAGGCTATGCACTAGAAAGTCATGTAACGAGAATGTACTAGCAAGCATGTAATAAGATAGCCTCGTAGATTTCTCCCGTTTATAAAAAATTACTCTTGGCGCAATGCGACGCCAGTGTTCATCATATCCCATGGCTTTCAATATGTTTCCGACCATCTACCGAGGGGGCTAGTGTCGTGCCCTTGGACACTGTCCGTGCCCGCTCTTACATCTTCAAGTTATAAATCAAGCTACTTCCACGAACATAAATTAGGCCAATAATGTACAATTTCAAACAATGGTTTCATGATAATGTAGTCAAGATAAAGAACGCACCAATTTACGAACATGCGAGTTCAAGGATGAATTAATGACAAGGTTAAGCTACGGAAGGAATCCGACAGCATAACGGTACATTTCTTAACTTCTATAATTTATTAATAACTTTTGGAACAAGTAGTTAAGCTCTAGATAATCAATAGACCATCTAGGAAGAAAGGAACACCAACGCTTGGGTCAAACGCCGTGTTAAATAGCACTGGGACAAAAAATGGTCAAGGCTGGGCCGTTTCTTGAAGTAACGGTCACATCCTGGCCGCAACCTGAAGGTGACGGACCTGGGTTGGCTGCAATCATGATGGAGTTGACACTAGAAGGAAAAGAGTCAACGTAGTGTGCTGGAGCAAGACGGTGGTCAGGGAATGGTTGCTACCAGAAGGTGGCGGTCTCCTGAGGGCCGCTATCTATCCAGGGTACATAAAACGCAGGTAAGATAGGTGCTTTCTAAAATATTGGGCTTTTAGGGTACAACCAACTCGGCGTCCTAGTGAGAATCCCAGGCTTGCGGAGACTTACGGAGCCTTGAAACATGATCATCTAATCCGGTAGAAAGAATATCCGACGGAGAGGATCACTAGTCCAAGAAAGTGTTCCTATCATGTGTAAAGTGTAACTAATGACATCATATTGGAATACGTGCCATGTACTTAAGAAAAGACTCAAAGATGAGAGTGAAATAGTGTAGAAATAATGATCGATCATCGATGTATCAAGTCATAAACCAAATGAAAGTAAATACAAACTATATGATTTTCGGCATGAAATTAGCATAAGTTTAAAATAAGTTTATAAGACATGTAGGCCATGAAATCTATCATAATGGATTCACCATAGAACCATTAATAGGAGTGTAATGATGCAACTAGGAATAAGACCTACATAATTAGGCTTAATATAAAAAATAGGGGCTGTTTTGCATTATGTTTAGAATTAACAGAGTGCAGAACACTAAAACATGATAGCAGTCTTTCCAGAACTATGGCTATACAATAGCGGTCATCCTGGAACCGCTGCTAGATGTTAGCGGTTTCTGTGGAACCACCTTCTTACGGTGATAGTCAGAAAATATATCATGGGTGCAAGGCCTATCTTAGGGCTATAAATGCATGAGAAGTATAAGAATCAAGGGAATAACATGCAGAAGCATGTTTACAAAAAATAGGGTTCATAAAAGACATGAATTATATCAAAAAGTTCTCATCTTTATTTTAGGGTGATGGGTTATACATGCAGATTTAACCTACATGTGCAGTCCTGATGAAACATGAAATACGACGTGTATAATCAATGAAAATAGGAGGGGACAGAGGGCTTTTGTTCCTAACATGATATTTGAGACATTCATGAGATAACCTACCTTTAATTTGGTCCCTAGACAGAGAATTTCTTGCTGGAAGACGGTGCTGGTTCCTATGCATCCTACGTACAAACCGCAACTTCCTGGCCTTCTATCTCCTTAATCCCTTGACCTAAATTCATGAAATTTGGAGGGTAGGTAGATGGTATGATGGAAAATAATTTATTCTAAAGGATGGTCATGATATTACCTCGATTAGGGCTTCTAATCTTCAGATCTTTCTTGGACGGACACACTATTTTCTGTGCAGACTACAACAAAATAGCAACTTCAAGGGCTTCTAGCTCTCCAACGGCTTGACCTCCTAGCACGAGATTTGGAGAGGTACTAGACAAAATTAAGGAGAACAAATTATTCTAAAGGACTAACCTGAGAAAATATCTCCTTACCTTCGAAATACCGAGCCAAATCAAGGGTTCGCGCGGGTCAAATATGGGCTCTATTTATAGGGTTTCACTAGGGTTTGAAGATTTAGATCCAACTAGGAGTCTTAATATGGGGTAGGATCCATCCTCAAGAGTCCTAGTCTAAGTTCATATGCCAGGTAGCTTCGAATCATAGGGATTGAGATGGGAAAAATCACATTTTTTCACGCTTCTTAAACCTCCATTCACGGAACATGGTAGCGGTCTCCTTGGAACCGCTATCATGAGAACGTGGTCATGCGATAGACCGCGTTCTGGCGGTCAAATCCAAAAAATTCAAAATTTCTATTTATCCCATTAATTGGTCTATTTATTTATTTTTTATCTAAAAATTACCCTAATTATGTCTCTGATGGGGGCATCAAAGACTAATGGATTGTATTAGTGTATATGGGTTTGTATTAGTGTGTTTGTTTGGGTTTTTTGATTTTGGCTCCTTTGTAAGGCTTTTAACAAGCCAATGGGCCACATTCCATGTAGAATACATCAATGGGTTGCATTTAGAAGAGTCCATTAAAGGGTTGTGTCATATTGGGTCATTAGGCTTCATAATGGGTCATTAAATCACTTAAGGCCCAAGTGGGCTTTTCCCTCTCATGGGCCATCTAGGTGGGAGAGTCCATAGGCTAAGCATGGTTGAATGGGCTTGATTGGATGGCCTTGGACCAGCTTGGCCCAAGAGAAGCCCATGAAGGGGGCGCCCCCTTCCTTGTCTTATTAGGCTTGGTAGGTGAAGTTTGAATAGAATTTGTATAAATTTGATTAGAATTTATTTAATGTGTTTTGACCACACGGGAGAAATATTTTCTTCTATCCCCTTAGTGCCCCTTACAACCCTAGATCTGAGGTCATTTTGAGTCTTTTTACATTTTGTATAAATGCTTGTATTTCCACATTTTCTTAGAATTAATGAGAAGAAAAAAATTGTGTGCAACATTGGAGCTTGGTGCGCCCCTCCTCTCTCTCCTCTGGTTCCTTCTCCTTCCTTCAGTATTTCAGGGTGTAAACCCCTTCTATCATAGCCCCTCTATCTCTGATTTCTATCTCTGCCGCCGTTCGTGCCGCCATCGAGCCCGCTTCCGAAGTGATGTCCAAGGTTCTATTCTACTGGACAGAGGTTCACTACAAGAATTTTAACTCCCAATTCCGACATCATCTGGAGTTGATATTTTCAGGGTTGGTTCCCCATGTCATCCCTAACCTCCAGTAAAATTATCCCATCATTTCCCTTTTTTTTATATTTTTCCATTTTCGTGTCTTTCTGTCTTCCAGATCTGTCCCTTTTCAGATCTATGTAGCAGAAGCTTAGTTCTTCCCCCTTTCGACCACCTTTTTGATTTGTTTTGGAATCCAAAAATTTATTGGAAGTTCTTTCCACCATCCCCATCCTCCAAAAATTTTCTTTGAATTTTAAAAGCCCTCTACCTATTTTTAGAAATTGTGTCTTTTCCCCAAACTCTGTTATGTCTCTACTGTTCAGATCTGACCACCCGGTACTAGAAAATACTTTTACCAAGGCAAATCTCCACCAAACCTTTCAAAAAATATATCCCCATTTCCCTCTCTTCGACCTCTACAACTTTCATGCAGGGTTTAAAAGCTGAATCGAAGGTCTACATCGCAGTCAATGACAACTCTCAGGAAAACTCAAATCTGCCTAGAGTTTTCAGATCCTGTGAACCAGCAACTTGAATATTCGATAAAGGCCATCAAAGAGAAATTCAAATTTCTTCTTCCATCCATAGATCGAAGAATTTCAAGTCAGCTTTCCATCGGTACCTCTTGTACGTCGATCTGACGTTGGGAGTGACCCCAGCAGCAGATTTCGTCGGGACGCGCAAGTCTGAAACAACAGTTCAGATCTGTGGGCAGCAACTCCAACGAGTGAAGATCGGAGCCGCCCGGCCTCCGACCGGTGAACCAGAGTACCGCCGTCCCAGGGAGCGCCCCTCCAGGCGTCCCCACCACAGTGGTGCCACCCCGGTCCCATACGGCCCCTCGGACCAGCACGTGGGCCCCACGGTCGTGAATACGTGTGCCGCCGAAGCAACACACGAAGCCGCCCGTCATCCCGAAACCGCTACTCCCGAGTCCCATTGTGTCACCCTTTACCTCCCTGCGTGGAGTGGGCAGTAAATCATTGCTGTAATTTAATTAATTATTGTTCCGAGAGTACGAGATCGGCCGGGATCGTCTTTCCCACGCCAAGCGTGTGGAGGTATCGTGTTCGCTCCATTACTCGGCCTTTGCTATTCTTGTATATGCTTTTATATGCCGCTGCTAGAGAGCATGTGTTAGGGCCATTAGCTCGATACTTTTTATATCACCACTGCTGCGAGAGAGAGCGAGACCGTCCCGTGACCCGATCCGGGCACGAATTTGTGAGTTGACCACCCTAGCTCTTTGTCGGTTTCTCAATCGCGCATGTCCGACGCTTCCCTCATTAGGGACGATTGCGAGCTTGTTTAGAGTCTGAGGATTGTATTTCCAATTGGAGCCGAGTCTGTGGTCCGTCCCGCATCAGTCTCTTTAATTGGGCTTGGGCTAAAAAGACTTAGAATTGGGTCCTCTGGACCTATTTAAGTGGGTTTAAACTTAATATCAACACTTGGGTCTTTAAGTACTTATTAATTAGCCCATTTCTTATTAAATAGCATATTAAGTCCATTTATGGTCTTAAATAATTATATTTAAATCAAAAAAATTCCTAGAAAATTCTCGGGTGTTACATACGCAGACTTGCTCGGGGGGGTGGGGGGGCGAGCAAGTCTGCTTAAAGGGGGGGTTTATGCGAATTTGACTGGGCATTTTTGAACGCGATCGCCTTGGGGACCGCATTCTCATGAACGTGGTCGCCTTGGGGACCCCATCCTGATGAACACGGTCGCCTAGGCAACCGCGTTCAGCCCTGACACATGGGCCAAGGGTTTATGCTGGTTTGACCGGGTGTTTTTTCCCTCCAGAACGTAGTCTCCTTGGCAACCGCGCACCTGTGAACGCGGTCATGAAGGCGACCGCATTCAAGAATGGGTGGGCAGGTCAGCGTAAAGGGGGTTTACGTGGGCTAAGGTGGTTGAGGGCTTCCTAGTCTAAGTAAACCTCTCCCCCTAGGGGGTTCGGATGGACCGGAATGACTGGGTTTGACTTGGAAGAGAGGGAAAGGTCATGTAGGTCCTACTGGGGTTTAAGATGGGCTGGAGCAAAAGGGTATAGACGGGCCATGGTTGCATGAGCCCGAGATTTAGGTTGGTTGGAATGACTGGTTGGGTTCAGGGGTGTGGGTTAGCTAGGTGAGTTGAGGTTTACAAGGGTCAGGTGGACTGGGTGAAGAGATAACTTACTTGAATCTGAACCGAGAATGGCCGAACTCGGTGTTCGTCTGAGCTCCATCTTGAACGCGGTGGACCCAGGTGTGATGTAACTGTTGGAGTCGACGGTGTCAAGCTGCTTGCAGAAGTCGTGTAGGGAGTTGTTTCCTACCTTTTTGTTATGCACCATGCGGCATGATGGGTTGTTGGGAGCCTCGGGTTCTCCCAGCAACTAGGGTGTCGGCATGATGATGCCGTTCATCTGGTAGTCGGGGTGATCTCCGCTTCTTGGCAAAGAGCCGTATGGGACAACAGGTTGTTCTAAGTCCCGAGTTAACCTGATTGTTGAGGTACTGGTGGTGTGATACCGTATGCAGGGTATCCGGTGGTTATCCACGAATCTTTTCATAGTGTCGTTAGGTACGACAGGTTGTCTCGAACCTTGGATCCGACTCGGTTGTCAAAAAACTGGTTGGTGTAGTGCCCTTTGCTCGTGGACGATCCCCGCTTGTTATACTGTACCATTTGACCCAACAAAATATCTTGATTTTGAGCTCAACTCGGCTGGTAGAGCACCTTTGGTGTTATGCCATTTTGCTCTATTTAATGAATATTTCCTTATGCTTAATCCTCGATTAATTCGAGAAAATAAGCAGGTGTCAATAGTGATATAGAGTACAACTTATATATATTTGAGGGTGTTACAGAGGCATTACCTATCGTTTAGACTAAAGTAGGTGGAGGGCTCTCATTGCCCATTATTCACAAGATATCGTCTGCCTTAATTAATAGGTTCAAAGCACTGGCTGATTAAATAGACACAAAGTGATCGACTGATAACATGGACATGCCACATCGACTTAGGGTGATAGAGCAACCTTGATGAGGGCATCTCACGACACTCCCTCTAGCTTTGGTCGTCTACACACTCTTGATATGGATTGATCATGGTCTCCACTTGTTATCTTCATTTTCCCAAGTTCATTTTATGTATTTTCCTTTTATTGAGTCCTATCTTATGTATTTTCCTTTATTGAGTCATGTGGTTCTAGTCCATTTCCCTTATTTTGTTTAATTGGGCCTTATTTCCTTAGTTATGGGCCCATAGGATTGAGTCTAGGTTATGCTTGGTCTTTTGTCCTATTGTCAGGGACATTTTGGTCATGTAAAGAGTGGTTGCCTATATATAGGCCCCATCTCTCCACTTGTACTAACTTTTGATGAATATTGAAGAAAACCCTTTCAAACTCTCTCAATATCTCTCTCTCTCTCATTATCTCTCCATTCTCTCTCCTCCTCTCTCTAAATTTCGAAATTCACTCTCTCTCCTCCCCCTCTCAACCACTTCCAACCCCCACCTACCTCCATTAACTCCCCACAACTTCCCACAACCCCTCTTTAATCCTCACCTAGTCCCAAGGAAGTTCCACCACTCAAAACCCCACCCTCCAACCACCACCTACCCCTTTCACTTCCCTAAGCATATCTCCACCTTCCCAAGGCTGAATTAACTCATTCCAAAGCCCAAATTCGAACCTCCCCTTCCCTCCTTGCTCCCTAGGTCGCACCCCTCCTCTCCCCTCAAGCCAAGTTCACCCCCTCCTCTCTTCTCCACTCCAGCTTTGTGTGCAGGCCGACCTGCAGTTTAGCACTCTGTTGCAGCGACGTCCATGACTGCATCATGGTTCTGCTGGTGGCGTGGCCTAACTTTCTGGAAAGGCCTCCCTGTGCTCTTCGCAGGCCAGGTGGAATCACTCCATTCCGAGTTCGTGGCCGTCCGTGAAGGCTGTTCTTCCCCGACTGCGCAGAACCTCTCAGACCAGGAGCCAGAGCGGCAGAGAAGACTCTCCCACGACGAGCCTTGAAGGAACCAGTCTTCAGGGTCTTCAACAAAGTTATTCCTCCCCCTGTCAGCATCCAGGAACAGAAGGCGGAATCCCGTTTGGCATCGGACAACCAGAGATACCAATTTTCTACCACAACCACGCCGGTCTGCCTCCTCACAGTCTGCCCCGACCACCATCCACTTCTCTGGACACCCAGCTCATCTCCAACATCAGAAGACTTCCCCATTTGTTTTGCTGCAAAGTAGACTCGTATACGATTCCAACGAGTCTAGCGGTGCCAGATTTGGAGCTCAGGAGCGACTGTGCCCGCTTCTGTAACCTGCCGTTTCAGACTGAGCTCGGCCAGAGACCAGAGCTGCATCCATCTTCAAGTCGCCGGAGCAGTCAGCCCCCAGATCAGAACGTCGTCCAAAAATTCAATCCGCACCCCTCTCCGGTTAGCAATCTTTTGGCGCAAGTCTCATGAGATTCTGAGCTTGGTGGATTTATTGGTTGCATCAACATCGACTCCCTATCCAGAATTACAGAAGCTAGACAGAATCGGCGAAGCTCGAAAACTCGGTTTCCTTTGCATCTCTCCCCACCCCGCTTGGCCGGCTGAAGGCCCCTCCCTGCGTGGAGGTAGTTTTGAATGTATTAAGCATAACCCCCACCCCAAGATCACCCCTCCTGCGTGAGGAGTAGTGCTGTACCGTTTGCAATTTCAGGTCAAGCTACATCGCCGCGGCGATCGGGTGCATACCCTCGCCTCCCGGCGCGCCCTCGTCTCCGATCGGGATCGGTGTCTTCACACCGATCAGGTGAGCTTCTGATACTATCCTTAGTAGCCTTATTCCTGCTAGTTTAGTATTGCTTTGATTGCTCGTCGGCGGTGAGAAGAGGGCTCGAACTTGCATGCTAGTTTGTTAGTGTCCACCGCGGACCGTGAGTGAGTGCCACCAAGCCCCCCGCCTTGCGGGCCAGCCGCCCACAAAGTTGGGTATCCTAGACTCATTTGGGGTCAGCCCTAGCATTGTAAGTCCATTAGAACAATTGGGTCCCGCCCCGGACCTTCATCATTATCTCTCGGACCCACCGAGTGAACGTGTGAATCGGGTGAGCAAAAATCGTCATTGTGAGAATCATTGAGCGCTTGTATGCTTGCGGGTCTAAGTCCTAGGGTTATCTCATCATATTTAGTGGTCTTTGGGCTGTGCCACATCAAGTGGTATCAGAGCGGTCATAGGCTTGTCCTTACAAGTCTAGTCTTGGGTCTCACTAAGTCTTTCTTAGGTGCATTCGCACACCCTTGCATAGCCCACCCAACCTTGCATGACCACCCGTAGTGGAACTCATTATCAAGGCAATCCATCTTCTTCCAATAACACCATGAATCCCAATCCCCAAGGAAATCCCCCTCACAATGAGCATGAGCTTCCCGACCAAATGAGGTTTCTTGTGGACTACATGGCCGAAATTATGGGAAGGCTTGACGGTATTACGGCCCGGCTTGAACAACTTGAGGAAAATAGACCTATTCCAAGGGGAGGAGATAGGAGAGATCCCCCTCCACATGTGGAGCCAGCCATAGGAGGACTCAACCTTGACCCCCCTCCCGAACCGGAAAGGGACCCACCCCCTAGAAGGAATGAGAGGCCTCCCCGGGACAACCCGGATGACCAACTAATGAGACTTGTGAAAGTCGATGCTCCCACTTTTGATGGATCTCATCATCCGAGCATCTACTTAGATTGGGAGGCAGCCATGGATCAATATTTTGATTGGTACCCAATGACCGAGGATAGGAAAGTCCGACTTGCAAAGATGCAATTAACCAAACTTGCCAAGACTCATTGGATGAATGTTGAAGCCTTAAGGATAGTTAGGAGGGAAGTTCCAATCACCACATGGGGGGCCATGAAAGACCAACTCAAACTCAAATATGTCCCACCCTCCTACCATCAAAACCTCCTAGATGAATGGCAAGCCTTGACTCAAGAAGGAAAGACCGTTATGGAATACATTGAAAAGTTTGACTACTACCTCCTCAAATGTGGAGTCCAAGAGGACCCCTCCGTCACACTCTCCCGCTTTAGGAATGGGCTTCAATTCCATATCAAAAAGGAACTATTCATGCGTCAAGTAACAACTTTAGAGCAAGCCTACCAAGTAGCTCGAGATGCCGAGAAATTCTCTCGGTACACGCGAATGGTTCCCCCTCGGGGAATGGACCCTAGAGCCATGGCACCTCGGGCCAACCCTCCACCACCCCAAAGAGGTCTCCTTCCTACACCCATGGGAACTCCTCCCACACGGGTCACCCCTCCTAATGCCAATCCACCATTCCGCCCCGTAATTGGGCCCCTAAACACAACTCCCAATAGGCCCAATTCGACACCCACTCTCCCTCACACTAAGGTGACCCCAAACCATCAAAGTGGGCAGTAATGCTTTAGGTGTTATGGGTATGGACACTTTGCCAATCAATGCCCCACCAAGGGAGCATCAAACTTACTCATAGAGGAGACCAACCCCCAACCCCAAGCTGAATTTGAAGGAGAGATTGAGGTATATGAACCCTCTCTTGAATGGGAGGAGGAGTATGAGAACCACTACATGGAGAGCAACCAAGAACAACCTCCTCCACCCACCGACTCCCACCTAGGAGTGGTTAGATGCACCCTCACCCAAAACCAAGAGCATGATTGGAGAAGAAACACCATATTCCATACCTACATAAGGATGGGGAGCCATGTTAGGAAGGTCATCTTGGATAATGGAAGTAGTGTGAATGTGGTGTCACCCGACACCGTCAAACTTTTGGGCCTTACCACCTCCCCACATCCCCACCCATATAGGGTAGCATGGATTGATACCACCTCCATACCCGTTAGTGCCCGTTGCCTTGTCCCAATTACATTCCAATCCTATCAAGGCCAAGTGTGGTGTGATATCCTTCCAATGGAAGTTGGGAGTATCCTTTTAGGACGGCCTTGGATCTACGATGTAGATGCCACCTTCTTAGGAAGAACCAACGCTTGCATCTTCATTCATGAGGGGAAGAAGATCCAACTCAACCCATCTCCACCCCGCACTCTACCTAAGAGGGCCTCTCCCTCCCTTGAGGGACCCACTACCCTTCCCCCCATCCCAACACCAACAAACCCCACCCCATCAAGTCCTAGTCCTAGTAACATCAAAGAGCCTCCTAGGAGCCTACACCTTGTCACTAGGAAAGAGTTTGAGGAAGAAGTCAACCAAGGGGATCAAGTATGTGCCATTGTCATTTGTCTAGGGGAATCCACCCCAACCGATCCACACCCCCTAGAAATTCATCAACTCCTTAAGGACTTCCATGATGTATTTCCCGAGGAGCTTCCGGACAAACTACCACCTATGAGAGATGTGCAACATGCCATCGACCTCGTGCCCGGGGCTACCTTGCCCAACCTCCCACACTACCGACTCAACCCCACCGAGCATGCCGAGCTTCGGAGGCAGATTGAAGAACTCATCAAGAAGGGCTTCCTCCGAATTAGCAAAAGCCCTTGTGCCGTCCCGGCTCTTCTTACACCCAAAAAGGATGGGACTTGGCGCATGTGTGTAGATAGCCGAGCCGTCAACAAGATAACGGTCAAATATAGGTTCCCCATCCCTCGGCTTGATGACATGCTAGACATGCTAGCGGGAGCCACCATCTTCTCCAAAATTGATCTCAAAAGTGGCTACCACCAAGTCCGCATTAGGCCCGGGGATGAGTGGAAAACCGCCTTTAAAACTAAGGACGGTCTCTATGAATGGCTTGTTATGCCTTTCGGCCTTTCTAATGCACCAAGTACCTTCATGCGTCTCATGACCGAGGTCCTCCGGCCCTTCATTGGCATCTTTCTAGTTGTCTACTTTGATGACATCCTCATATATAGCCAATCCAAGGAAGCCCACCTCGATCACCTCAAACAAGTGTGCACCATCCTTAGGAAAGAGAGTCTCTTTGCCAATCCCGGGAAGTGTCATTTCTTGACCAATCAACTAGCCTTCCTAGGATTTATTGTCTCATCCCAAGGAGTATCCATGGACCCCGAAAAGGTCCAAGCTATTCTTGAGTGGCCCGAGCCCAAAACCATTCATGACGCCCGAGGCTTCCATGGGCTAGCCACCTTCTATAGGAGATTCATCCGGGGGTTTAGCACTATCACCACTCCTATCACGGATTGCCTCAAGAAATGCACATTTGTTTGGACTAGGGCAGCCTCCAAAGCCTTCCTAGAGCTTAAAGAGAAAATGACCCAAGCCCCAGTCCTTTGCCTACCCGACTTTTCAAAGGTCTTTGAGGTCACATGTGATGCTTCCGGGGTAGGGATTGGAGGTATCCTTAGCCAAGAGGGTCACCCGGTAGCCTACTTTAGTGAAAAACTTTGTGAGGCTAGGACGAGATACTCCACATATGACAAAGAGCTTTATGCCGTGGTTCAATCCCTCCGGCATTGGAGGCACTATCTCCTACCCAAAGAATTTGTGATCTTCTCGGACCATGAGGCTTTGAAATATCTCAACACTCAACAAAAGCTCAATGCCCGCCATGCCCGATGGGTAGAATACATTCAAGCCTACACCTTTATCCTCAAGTATAAGATGGGTAGTGAGAACCGCGCCGCCGATGCACTAAGTAGGCGGGTAGCCTTACTCTCCACCGTCCAAGTGGAGGTAACCGGATTTGAGAGAATCAAAGGGGAATACCCACATTGCCCCGACTTTGGGACTCACTACAACACCCTTTCCACCCAGCCACTCAAGGAGTATAAGGGGTTCATACTTCAAGATGGATATCTGTTCAAAGGGGATAGGCTTTGCATACCTAGGACTTCACTTAGGGACTTCCTAGTTTGGGAGTTACATAGTGGTGGCCTAGCTGGTCACTTTGGGGTCCACAAAACCATAGAGTTGGTTGAGAGGCAATTCCACTGGCCCAGTCTCAAGAAGGATGCGGCCCACATTGTGGGACAATGCCGCATATGTGCATCCGCCAAGCAAGTAAGACAAAACACCGGGCTTTACACACCTCTACCCATACCCGACCAACCGTGGGAGGATTTGAGCATGGATTTCATTCTTGGCCTACCAAAGACCTTGCGCAAACATGATTCCATCTTTGTAGTGGTTGACAGGTTCTCAAAGATGGCCCACTTTATCCCCTGCTCCAAGACCTCTGATGCCTCTAGGATCGCCCGGTTATTCTTTGATGAGGTAGTCCGACTCCATGGGTTACCTAAGACTATTGTGTCCGATAGAGATGTGAAGTTCACTAGTTATTTTTGGAAGACTCTATGGCACTTGATGGGGACCCTCCTCAAATTCTCCACTGCTTATCATCCTCAAACCGATGGCCAAACTGAGGTCGTCAACCGAAGCCTTGGGAACTTGCTCCGATGCCTTGTAGGGGATCACCCTGGGAATTGGGATCTCCTCTTATCTCAAGCTGAGTTTGCCTACAATGATTCTGTCAATAGGTCCATAGGCAAGAGTCCATTTGAGGTAGTACATGGTTTTAGGCCTAGAAAGCCCTCGGATCTCATTCCCCTTCCCCCACATGCTAGAGTGTCAGTCTCAGCTGAGTCCTTTGCACAGCATATCAAAGAGTTGCATGATGACATCCGCAAGCATATAGGTAAAAGCAATGAGGCTTACAAAAGACGGGCCGATGCTCACCGGCGCCACTGTGAATTCCAAGTGGGGGACCCGGTGATGGTGAGGACGGAGCGGCTCCTTCCCGGGCCTGCCTCCAAGTTGAGGGCACGAGGGTCGGGACCCTTTCGAGTTCTACGACGACTTGGCAGCAATGCTTATGAGCTTGACCTACCAGAGAGCTATGGGGTACACCCTACCTTCAACGTGGCGGACCTGGTACCCTACAAAGGCCCCGCGGTGGAACCCAGTGAGGAGCTTGAGCCTTTACCCCCCCTTACGAGAGACACCCCCGGAGGGACTCCACTTTCTAGCTTAAGGGACCGACAAGAGCAGGTAGAGGCAATACTGGATGAGCAGAGTATCATTACAAGGCACAAGGTGTATCAGCGCTATCTGGTTAGGTGGAAGAACCGTCCCCCGATCGAGGATGCATGGGTGAGTCGAGAGGATTTGATGCGCCTGGACCCCGACATGATGGAGCAGTACGACAGTCGGGCAGACCCATACTCGACAGGGTCGAGTTCTCCCCACCCCGGGGGATTTGATGAGGGCATCTCACGACACTCCCTCTAGCTTTGGTCGTCTACACACTCTTGATATGGATTGATCATGGTCTCCACTTGTTATCTTCATTTTCCCAAGTTCATTTTATGTATTTTCCTTTTATTGAGTCCTATCTTATGTATTTTCCTTTATTGAGTCATGTGGTTCTAGTCCATTTCCCTTATTTTGTTTAATTGGGCCTTATTTCCTTAGTTATGGGCCCATAGGATTGAGTCTAGGTTATGCTTGGTCTTTTGTCCTATTGTCAGGGACATTTTGGTCATGTAAAGAGTGGTTGCCTATATATAGGCCCCATCTCTCCACTTGTACTAACTTTTGATGAATATTGAAGAAAACCCTTTCAAACTCTCTCAATATCTCTCTCTCTCTCATTATCTCTCCATTCTCTCTCCTCCTCTCTCTAAATTTTGAAATTCACTCTCTCTCCTCCCCCTCTCAACCACTTCCAACCCCCACCTACCTCCATTAACTCCCCACAACTTCCCACAACCCCTCTTTAATCCTCACCTAGTCCCAAGGAAGTTCCACCACTCAAAACCCCACCCTCCAACCACCACCTACCCCTTTCACTTCCCTAAGCATATCTCCACCTTCCCAAGGCTGAATTAACTCATTCCAAAGCCCAAATTCGAACCTCCCCTTCCCTCCTTGCTCCCTAGGTCGCACCCCTCCTCTCCCCTCAAGCCAAGTTCACCCCCTCCTCTCTTCTCCACTCCAGCTTTGTGTGCAGGCCGACCTGCAGTTTAGCACTCTGTTGCAGCGACGTCCACGACTGCATCCTGGTTCTGCTGGTGGCGTGGCCTAACTTTCTGGAAAGGCCTCCCTGTGCTCTTCGCAGGCCAGGTGGAATCACTCCATTCCGAGTTTGTGGCCATCCGTGAAGGCTGTTCTTCCCCGACTGCGCAGAACCTCTCAGACCAGGAGCCAGAGCGGCAGAGAAGACTCTCCCACGATGAGCCTTGAAGGAACCAGTCTTCAGGGTCTTCAACAAAGTTCTTCCTCCCCCTGTCAGCATCCAGGAACAGAAGGCAGAATCCCGTTCGGCATCCGAAAACCAGAGATACCAATTTTCTACCACAACCACGCAGGTCTGCCTCCTCACAGTCTGCCCCGACCACCATCCACTTCTCTGGACACCCAGCTCATCTCCGACATCAGAAGACTTCCCCATTTGTTTTTCTGCAAAGTAGACTCGTATACGATTCCAACGAGTCCAGCGGTGCCAGGTTTGGAGCTCAGGAGCGACCGTGCCCGCTTCTGCAACCTGCCATTTCAGACTGAGCTCGGCCAGAGACCAGAGCTGCATCCATCTTCAAGTCGCCGGAGCAGTCAGCCCCCAGATCAGAACGTCGTCCAAAAATTCAATCCGCACCCCTCTCCAGTTAGAAATCTTTTGGCGCAAGTCTCATGAGATTCTGAGCTCGGTGGATTTATTGGCTGCATCAACATCGACTCCCTATCCAGAATTACAGAAGCTAGATAGAATCGACGAAGCTCGAAAACTCAGTTTCCTTTGCATCTCTCCCCACCCCGCTTGGCCGGCTGAAGGCCCCTCCCTGCGTGGAGGTAGTTTTGAATGTATTAAGCATAACCCCCACCCCAAGATCACCCCTCCTGCGTGAGGAGTAGTGCTGTACCGTTTGCAATTTCAGGTCAAGCTACATCGCCGCGGCGATCGGGTGCATACCCTCGCCTCCCGGCACACCCTCGTCTCCGATCGGGATCGGTGTCTTCACATCGATCAGGTGAGCTTCTGATACTATCCTTAGTAGCCTTATTCCTGCTAGTTTAGTATTGCTTTGATTGCTCGTCGGCGGTGAGAAGAGGGCTCGAACTTGCATGCTAGTTTGTTAGTGTCCACCGCGGACCGTGAGTGAGTGCCACCAAGCCCCCCGCCTTGCGGGCCAGCCGCCCACAAAGTTGGGTATCCTAGACTCATTTGGGGTCAGCCCTAGCATTGTAAGTCCATTAGAACAATTGGGTCCCGCCCCGGACCTTCATCATTATCTCTCGGATCCACCGAGTGAACGTGTGAATCGGGTGAGCAAAAATCGTCATTGTGAGAATCATTGAGCACTTGTATGCTTGCGGGTCTAAGTCCTAGGGTTATCTCATCATATTTAGTGGTCTTTGGGCTGTGCCACATCAAACCTATATTAAAAAAATTATAAATAAATAAATATAAACTCTTGAATAAAATAAAGATAATTTCAATATAGTTATTATAAGCGAAATAAAATTTCAATAATTGAAATAGTAAATTGGGCTGATATTAAAAGTCTAATTGGGCTTAAAAGATAGAATAAATTCCTAAATTTTGTAATGCCCAAAATCCCTAATTCTAATTGAGCTAAATGGGCTAAAACTATAGTAAATGGTCCTAAAATCATAATTAAACCCTAGTCCACTTAGATAGGGTCATTCCCTTGTGAAACCTTAGACTAATTAGGGTTAGACTGTACTAGGTGTCCCTAGATTTTGATAGAGTTTGAGATTTTCAGAGTAAAATCTATCCCTTGGGCAATAGGTCGAAGTAGGACTCTTGGGTCCTTACAATCTATAAATAGAACTTTAAATTCCTTCTAGCCAACCCTAATAGTTTTTCGAAGAGACTAGAGATCGTGCTAGGGCGTGCTAAGGTGAGCATCGAGGAGGAGGATTAAAGGTTTAGGTGTTCTATGTTCTTTTTCCCTCTTCTTCCCTAAACTGATTCTAAGGTAGGTGTTCTCTCAAGCTAAACTCAAATTAATTATGCAATCATGTGTAGTTGCTTGTCTAACTCATTTTTATACCTTTCCCCTATTTTTTATTAACTTATATGCATGTATTTTGAGTTCCCTGAATGAGATATCATCGTTTTTGAATTTTCCTGTCAGAACAGACTTTCTATTTGAGATCGCATTCGTCACTTGGAGCACTTTCTGAACACATCCCTGTGATAGACCACGACCTGATGATCGCAACGCCTTTGATGACCGCGTTCTGTTTGAGATGCGGTGCCTCGAGCAATCGCATTCTCTCCCAGGTTTACCTAAAACCCTAGATTTTCTAGCATGTGAAATATGTAACTTTTGTGTCAAAATCATGATTTTATATTAAGCATGTCATCTGGATAATTAATTGATTAGGTAATTCATACTAAATTATGATTAAATTCCTTAAAAGTCCTTTCTTTTGATCTTATGAACTCCTCGTACGATTTTATGAACTCCTCGTACGATTAATACTACCTTCATGCAATCTATCATCTTCATGTTTTGTACTTTCCCAAAATTTAATTTTTTCATGTCGAAGAGACTTAGATAATAACATGTGAATTAAAGTTAATCCATGATAGCCTCTGATTCTATTTAATTATCTATCATCGATGTTTTAATAAATGATTTGATTACTATTTTATCTTGAAGATCATGTCACTCTAGTGGCATGTATCCACTACAAGGAAAATAGGTTATTCCGACATCCATTTGCCTTCGCAAATACGTCAAAAATACATCGCAAAGTGAATTTGTGACGTATTTCTGACATATTTACGACGGAATATGGACGTCAAAAAGCTTACGTCGCAAATTTTTGACGTAATACAATAGCGTCGCCAATTCGTCCGAAATTACCGACGAAACTGCATCGTCGAAGTTATCATGGCTATTTATGTCGGTAATTAATAATACAAAAATTAATTAATCATTGCGACGGAACATAATTTAGTTGAAAATACGTCTAAAATTTTTGACGTATTTCTGACTAAAACTTATTCTATCGTAAAACAATGGGCCATAATATTTTCGACGAGCCAGAAATTACTGACGTATTTGCGACAGAAACATTATGTCATCGCAAACCTTTGGGTTAAATTAGTTCCGACAAAAGTTAATTTGGTCAGAAATACGTCGTTAATTTTCGACGTATTTCAATCGGATAAGTAATACGTTGGAAACCTATGGGTCAAATTAGTTCTGACGAACTGTTAATGTGTCAAAAATACGTAGTTAAATTTAGACGTATTTGAGACGGAGAATTAATACGTCGGAACTAATGTGGATCAAATTAGTTCCGACGAACCTACCTTGGGTCGAAAATATGTCGTTAATGTTCGACGTATTTGAGATGGATAATTAATACGTCGGAACTCATGTGGCTCAAATTAGATCTGACGAATTTTTAGTTGGTCAAAAATACGTCTGAACTTTTCAACCTATTTGCGCTGGAAAATAAATACATCAGGAAATAAGTGCGTGAAATTGGTTCCGACGAATTGTTAGTTGGTCGAAATTTCGTCGAAAATTTTCTCCACATTTTTTTATATATTTTGAAATTTTAAAAAGTTATTTAAAGTTACAACTATACACTATAATCGACACAACTCAACATAAAACATGCAATAAACAACATATACAACACATAATAGGATAAAATCCTATTGTAAATTACAATAAAGAATATCCACAACACATAAATCTTTGAATAAAAAAAGTTACAGTTACACTAATTGAAATGTATCATTTTTTCACAATATGATTAAAAAAATCAAGAGATATCCGCTGCATCATCCTCATTCGTCATTCGTAGCATCTCCACCATCACCGACTGCAGGAGGATCTTACATCATAAAAAATTAATAATAAATAGATTTAAATGAATATAATTATTAATAAATCTAGTTAAATATCTTTTTAATTTTCTAAATTCGAAAGTAGATAACATGAAGATGATTTCTTTCACTCTCAAAGCTGAATTCTTTGAACTAAGTAGTAATGTTATTATTGTGCCATGTGATTTTGATGATGCCTAACACTATGAACCATATTATGATCACGGTTTTTTATATCATGAATTTGATTTGTGCTGGATAATGTCCATATGTTTTCTAATGCCTTGAACAACATTTTCATATGATGGCTTGAAGGGTTGTAATGTCAATGCTATGAATGCTTGAACTGTTATGTCTGTATGCTTGAAGAATGTCTGTTTGAAGAACTATAATATCTGAAGATTTCAGGTAAGCATAAGCATGGCAGTGTCACAGCAACCCTAGAAGCAACTCTACTGAAGAAGCCTCCAATCGCTGAAGAAACAAGCTGATATATCACCTTAAGATAGACTTTGTACCCGCTGAAAAATAAGGGTGAAAAATATCCCTTAAGGCTCACAAATGTGCATTACGAGTGATAGATACTACCTTAAGGGTAACAAATAGATGGACTAGGTGAGCAATAGGTAATAGTGGTGACAAATAGCAGTGCAAAGGTGAATTATAGGCAGCGTGTGTGAAACAGCTGAAAACCAAGAACCTCAAGCCGACTCGAAAGGGCTTACAAGTCGACTTCTGATAGAAGAATTCACAAAATGAAAGAAGACTTTTTAGCTATGGATTAGGGGTGAAAATGGGTGGAGAAAGCAGACAAATGGCTGTATAGCAGTGTCAAATGGCTGTTCAGTGGTGTAAAGTGGCTCATAGCTATGACATTTGAAGAATGATCAAATTGGTTGAAGAGAATGATTGTCCATGAGGTTCCCAGCTTCCCCTTGATGATTCTGGAGAATCATTGAGCATCAAACGACCCTGATGATCCTTGTTTAAAGTCAAGAAACTGACTTGGACTTCAGTTCTCCTGGCCTTCAACGTTAAAATCATTGAACATGGCACCGTGTTCTTGTTGGGTTTAGTTGAAGCTGCACTCCAGCCATACAGCATTCTGCTATGGCTGTTTGGATGACTTATGGAGCCATGCTTGCATACAGATCTATGACCACTGTGTCGATTGTGCTTGACATTTTACCTTTTGTTTTGTTCTTTCTCGTTTTAGTTCGGTTTGTGTTTGTTGCCTTGTAGTGCCCGGCGCACTCAAGGTGTTTGCTCACAGGTACTATCAGTGTGTTGCTCTGGGTAACCAGAGTGTGTGGAGGTGTTTCCTCCATCGTCCCCTATGTGGTATCAGAGGAAGGAGGAAGGGAGATCTTGATCTCCAGGTTGTGGGTAACTTGGTGTTGCTCGCGGGGTTCCCTCTGTGCTTCAGAAAAAAAGAGGACTCGTCCTCTGGTTGTGGGTAACTGAGTGTTACTCACGATTCCTTCTAATTTGATCAAAAGGAGAGAGGAGAGTGGTCTTCTAGGTCAAGCTGTAAGTCAATGTTTGTTTGCAGACTGAGTCTGCGGTTATTGCTGTTGCAAGGGGAAGCCACACTCAGGTTTGAGTGTGGGATAGACGTAGATCTGCGTGGCAGATCGAATCACCTAAAAATTTTGTGTGCCGTGATTTGCATTGGTGTGATTGGCCCTTATCATCTTCCTCCATTCATAGGTTTGTGTATGAACAGATCTTCCCTATACGCTAAGTGGTTGTATTGCAGTCTGTTAGATCTGTCTGATCTGAGTGGATTCTGTGAGATAGCATTCTCTTAGTTAGTGCCTTCTTGTCATTTTCATTTATATTGTTCTCACAGATATCATCTCAGCTCGTGGTTTGATAGTTGAGTGTTAAATTATCTTAGGCTTAAAAATTGAGGTTAAAATTTATATAGGATCTATTCACCCCCCTCTAGATCCTGATGCGCACACGTATTCATATACTTGCTTCCGGCTTTGCCTATAGAGCACACAACATTGGTATCACAGATACTCCCCTATTATAACTCTAAAGTCTACGAAATTAAAAATTAAATTAAATACTCACATGAGAGGGCTGTGGTGTGTTTGAGGGTGCTCCCTGAGTCAAAATCTCCACATGGGCCAGGAGGGTAGCAACCACCCGAGTAAAGCGTGCCTCCATGCGTTCCTCGATGTGGTCTACCGCATGTTCGACGATGGATGTAATCTGGCTCGTAGAAGTGCTGATGGAGGGAGTAGAGAAGGAACTTCTACCGGGATATGACGAAGCTGAGCCCGGACATGATGCTAGAATCGGGCTGGTGTCCAAGCTCTGCCCAAAACCATATACTCGTCCTTTCTTCGGTGGGCCGACTGTTGCTACCTATGCCTCAGGATCTAGTTGCGGCCGCTGCGTCTCCTCGTCCCCATACTTTTCAGTCATATGCCTGTCATATGACTCCTGCAAATTGATTAAAAAATATTGTAAAAGTCATATTAATTAATCATATTTAAAAATAGAAATAGAAAAGAAATGTGTATGTATATAATCTTACCACTACCAAGCGAGCTCTCTCGCTCACATACTGATCCGTCCCCTTCTTTTGGTGAACTGTAGCAAATAAATCGCGGTACGAGACCGTACCACCCCTCTTCTTTTCCTATTATACATGTTATAGAGAATAAATAGGGACATACAAGAAATAAAATATAATAAAATTAAGATGATTACTTACCAATCTCTCCTTTTGGGTCGCGAAGGAAACGGATCCAGAAGTATGGAGATGCACGTCTGGATGTAACGCTCGTGCGGCTTTGGCTTTTGCGGATTTGGCCATCCAATTAGGCTTGCCCCATCTATCACAGAGGTCCTCCCAGTGCTCCCTCCTCATCCATGCGGGGCCGTGTGCCTTCCAAAGGCCACGATCCTCACTCCCCCCAGCTAGAGCCTTGGCACGGTCCCGATAGCTATGTAATTAATGCTTAAAATTTACAGTTCATGTGGCCTCCCATGCACGTCGAGCTCGTCTGGCGTCAACTCACCACACAAACTGATATCCTTGCTGTCAAGAATTCAAATTGTATACGTTAGTCGATTGAAATTACGGAGTTGGGAAATATGTAATTTAAAAGATTAAATCGTATACCAGGAACTCGTCATACAATCGATCGCGGATATCCTGAGGAAACTTTCAAAATGACTTATATGGGCCGGTCACATGTCGCTCAATAATGTTGGTAATAAAACGAGAAGCGTCACTAGGCTCTACTTTATCCCTGTAATTACAAATGTTAAAATGATAGCCAACAATTATATATATAGTTGATGGATAGATAACGAACATAATTCATGAGTTTAAATATTTATCCAGAGACCCAACATGGCTTGCGTCCCTCTTGCAACACCACCTGCTCGCCCTCGTGATGGCTAACATCGTGTGCATGTTGTGTGCCCGGGTGGGCGGATGAGTCAACTATCGTAGGTGGTGTGCCCGACGTACCTGTTGCAAGTAAAATAGAAGTAGTTAATAAAAATTTAGCTCATTATTAAAAAAAATTTTCAACATGTAAACATATAGAATTCTTATCATTTAACTAAGAACTTAAATAAACATAGCAGTAGAATGTGATGGAAGCAGTGTACTCTGTAGACCTGATGTAGAGGCACTCAAACCTATAAACATAAAATATCATGAGCAAAACAAAGTGCATATTCACTACTTATTTATCTAAGAATTTAAATAAACATACCCGCAATTGTTGGTGTGGGCGGTGCACTCTGTGTACCTGGTGTAGAGACATAAAATATCGTGAGCAAAACAAAGTGCATATTCACTACTCATTTATCTAAGAATTTAAATAAACATACCCGTAGTTGTTGGCGTGGGCGGTGCACTCTATGTACCTGGTGTGGAGACATAAATTATCGTGAGAAAAATAAAGTACATATTCACTACTCATTTATCTAAGTGATGTGTGGAAGGATAAGATATAGAGGGGTGGTGAAGATATCCCCTGATTAAAAACTATGCCCAAATTAAAATAAAAAATCTGGCGCTACCCAATTTTAAAATAGAATGAACAATATGTTAACAAGAGTTTACATAGAACATACATCGAACACTAAAGCACTTAAGCTAATGTCTCCGTTGATACCTATTTTTCACCCTTAAGAGGGTATATGTCACCCATAGCAGTCTATTTGTCAGCCTTATGTGTGCATTTGTCGTCCTTAGCTTCTTCTGCTGGTGGGTAAATGCAAGTGGACTTCCCCTTCATGCAGCTTCAACACTTCATACATATTTAGTGCTACAACCTATTCTTCACCCGTAGAGAGCTTTTTGTCAGCCTTACCTCCCTATTTGTCACCACTAATGAGTCATTTGTCTGCCTTATCTTCCTGCTTTCCCTTGTATGAATCTTAATAAATTTGTTCATCATTTCTAAAGAATTAAGACTTTAACTGCACATACTTGGGTTGACCAATATCTTAGCTCCTTTGACTATGCGTTGACTACATTACCACGTTGACTTTTCTTCGTTTCTTGAGAAAATAACTGGTTTTCAGTCTGTTCTATGTGCAACTATCAACCTGTTCTTTGTGCAATTTAGAAGTAAACTACACACAAAAAATCATTATAGCTCCATGGATGATTCTACATCAACAAAACACATTGACTATCCACATGAAGAGTATACATGACTCTAAATTTTGACAGTATCAAAACATGGAGCCGAAACACTAAGGATTTAAATAAACATACCCGCAGCAGTTGGTGGGGGCGGTGCACTCTGTGTACCTAGTGCAGAGACATAAAATATCGTGAGCAAAATAAAGTGCTAAGTCACTACTCATTCATGAACGATCTTAAATAAACATACCCACAGGACGTGGTGGGGTCGGTGTACTCTGTGTACCTGGTGCAGAGACATAAACTATTATTACCAAAATGAAGTGCATATTCACTACTCATTTATCTAAGAATTTAAATAAACATACCAGTAGCAGGTGGTGGGGGCGGTGTAATCTGTGTACCTGGTGCAGAGACATAAACTATCATTACCAAAACAAAGTGCATATTCACTACTCATTTATCTAAGAATTTAAATAAACAGACCCGCAGCAGGTGGTGGGGGCGGTGTAATCTGTGTACCTGGTGCAGAGACATAAACTATCATTACCAAAACAAAGTGCATATTCACTACTCATTTATCTAAGAATTTAAATAAATAGACCCGAGCACATGGTGGGGGCGGTGTACTCTGTGTACCTGGTGTAGAGACGAAAAATATCATTACCAAAATAAAGTGCATATATTCACTACTCATTTATCTAAGAATTTAAGTAAACATACCAGTAGAACCCCTCCCGGAACCACCTCTCCTCGAAGATCCGGTATGACATCGAACCATTTAATTATTGACAATAATTAAAGTAGTGCATATTAGTCCACAACTAATTACGAGGAGAGGTGATAAGTAATAATGATAAGAAGTGTATATATGTTAAATTTCTTACAAAATATCCAATCGGTATATATTTCATCTTCAGACGCTGAAGATATATCAAACTCATTGTCACATTCGTCATCTTCCGCATTCTCACTAGATTCATACACTTCCTCCTCAGAGGACTCCTCCTGCCCAACAATTGCTTCATTTAGCTTAGTTGAATCGACTTCTTCCACTTCGTCGTCTATAGACAACCGAAGTGGATCGTCAGATTCAATCATATGAAGATTAGAAGCAACCAACTCTACGATGTCACCCTCGTATGATTGAAAAAATTCGGCACTAGAATCTTCTGAGATAGCTTCAATCAGATCTAACTCATCATTAGGCACAAGCCTTGGTTTTACCCTACAAACTGCCCACCAATCTTTATTCTTGGACGATGAATAACTTGAATAATACACTTGCTGGGCTTGTGCGGCCAAAATGAACGGCTCATATGTATTCAATTTTGATCTATGTTTGACATTGACAATCCCATATATTGCGTCGTTTCGAGCTGAATGAGGATCAAACCAATGACACTTAAAAAGGAATATATGCTTGTCTTGTCTGAGATACTATAATTCTATGACCTCCTCAAGAATACCATAGTAATCAAGATCATTTTCATTGTATGTACTACCTTTCACGCATACGCCGCTATTAATCGTAGACTTATTTCGTCCATAATCTCTGGTGTGAAATCTATAACCATTCACAAAAAATCCTGGATAGGCATGCGCGACCTTCGAAGGTCCATAACTTATCACCTAGACTCTTTCATCAGTAACATAACCGTCTTCAACCTATGAATATAAACCATGTTACTTTAAATTGAACTTGCATACACCTTAAGCTTTGTGGAATTGGTAGATTGACACTTACTTGACCTTTAAGCCATCTGGCAAAAGATCTCTCTCGTTCATTTTGAACCTCCATGTCATTGAGGTGTGGACATTGAGTAATTAATTCTGAATCAAATTGCCTACAATGATGAATGCAACATCACTGTAAATGGTAGGAAGAACGTCAAGATCCTTATAAATTTTCGGGAGCTGCGGAGTTGACGACTCACTCAACATAAGGTTCAATCTCAGCACAGTTCAGGAGAACATATATCTCTACGGCCAACAACTCTCTGTCCTCTAAATGAGATTCGAACAACGTCCGAATGTACGTCCTGGATACTTAAATATGGACAACCGGTCGGACGGACACACCTCTCCTCCATCATCATTTCGTGGAGGTCGATTGCGGCGAGTTTGAATTTCAGTTTCGAAGTACATCGAATAGAAGTTTAAAATTTCTTCAATAATATATGCCCCGGTAATCGAACCCTCTACTTTAGCCTTGTTGCGAACCTTCATTTTTAGGTCATGCATACACCTATGACAACAATTCATATGACAATGACATACAGTGACAATGATAGACACATGTAACTACTGTCAAATAATCAGTAAATATATATTGATTACCTCTCAAATGGATACATCCATTGAAATTGTACCGGTCCTCCAACTTTGGCCTCGTATGGCAAATGGATAATCAGGTGCTCCATAGAATCGAAGAACGCAGGGGGAAATATGTTCTCCAACTTGCATACCGTCATGACCACATTCTGTTCCATAGTTTGCACGTCCCCAAGTTTGAGTTCTAATGCACATAGAATCCTGAAAAATTGACTCAACTCAGTCAATGCCCCCCATATAGGCTTTGACAATATGTCACGGAATGCAATGGGCAGAATTCTCTCCATGAACACATGGCAGTCATGACTTTTCAATCCATATATTTTTCCCTCATTGACATTCACACAATGGGCTTTGTTAGACACATATCCATCAGGGAATCTTAATTGCTTCAGCCACTAGCACTGTTCATTGATCTATGTGTCTTTCAACACGTAAGCTGCTTTAGGTTGCACAATTTTGCCTCGTACCGGTCGCAATTCTAACTCTGGTCGTTTGTAAAGTATCTTCAAGTCCGCTCGCGCCTTGGCATTGTCCTTTGTTTTGGTTTTCACGTTCATGATGGTGTTGAACACATTATCAAAGACATTCTTCTCAACATGCATGATGTTCAGGTTGTGCCATATCAAAAGGGCTGACCAGTAAGGCAATTCCTAGAAGATACTTTTCTTCACCCAATTGTGATCCTCTCCAAATCTACGAAGATGTCATGTACTACCTGACAATTGCACTATATATGGTAAGTTTTGCACCTGTGCCGCCATTTGTCGACCAGACATCCGTTTCAAGTCCGCTTCATCCATTTCAACTGTGTTCTTAATGAATGAGTCATTTGGCCTTCGGAAAGGATGTTCAATTGGTAGAAATCATCGATGACAATCGAACCAGCATGATTTCTTACCATATTTCAAGATAAATGATTTGGTATCAGCCATACAGTAAGGACATGCCAACCTCTCGTGTGTGCTCCAGCCAGATAGCATTCCATATGCAGAGAAGTCACTTATTATCGACATCAAAGCAGCCTTCATAGTGAAATTTTATTTTCTATACACATGATAAGTAACAACTCCAAAATTCCATAATCTTTTCAACTCATCAATCAGTGGCCTAAGATATATGTCCAAATTTGTTTCTGGATTTTTTGGACCTGGAATCAACAAAGTTAAGAAAAGGTTCTCTCGCTTCATGCACATGCCCGGCGGAAGGTTGTACGGCGTCATGAACACTGGCCAATATGAGTAAGACGCCATTGAACCTCCAAATGGGTTGAAGCCTTCTGTGCATAAACCTAACCTAACATTACGCGGCTCATGAGCAAAAGCAGTATAGGTACGATTGAAATGAGCCCAGGCTTCACCGTTTGTGGGATGACTGATTATATCATCTACACGACCTACTCTTTCCGTGTGCCATATCATATGCCGAGCTGTCTTTGACTACATATACATCCGCTGCAATCTGGGCGTGAGAGGGAAGTATCATAGTGACTTGCAAGGCACATCCTTCTGCTTTGAATTGTCCCCTCTCTTAGGTTTAAATCTATCATGTTGACAAATATCACATGATCTTTTACCTACATTATCTTCAAAATATAGCATACAGTGATTAGGGCATATATGCATCTATTTTTTGGTATCCAAGCCCTAACTCATTGACCATCTTCTTTGCACGGTAAAAATTTTCAGGCAGCTTCTCATCTCGAGGCAGCATACTCTTGATAAGGAGGAGCATACGGTCAAAACAACTCTCACTAAGGTGAAATTCAGATTTCAAATTCAACAACTGTGAGACAGCAGCCAACCGAGTGTGATTTTCACAACCATCCCACAGCGGCTCATCAGCATCCCGAAGTGACTGATAAAATTTTTCAACCGACTTGTTTGGTGGTTCTTCGTTGTACACGTGTTCCCCTTGTATATTAAAGTTAGGGCCAGTAGTATCGATTACCATGTCTGCATAGGTACTTGTGCTTGCAACATTGCCGCGCTCATACGACCATAAGTCCTCACCATGACACTCCCAATTCATATAACCTTTCGTGGACCCTTTGCTATATAAATGAACTTGCACATCCCATAGCGAATGAAATCTCTTATTTTTACAACGTAAACAAGGACATCGGATGTTACCACACTGGTCCACTACTGTTGGATGCCCCAATACAAATTGAATAAAACTATCAACTCCATCCTTAAACTCCTCTGACACCACTCCGTCAACTACTCTGCGATTCATCCATGAACGATCAATTCTAGCCATATTTACTTAACAAATTAAAAAATTCATATCAATATGTCTTATCACTACCTCTAAGAAAATGACGTGTACATCTCCCCTAAATATTGACTATTTTTCACACTTTTACATCCTATTTGGTCACATATACATCCATATCCACATCCACTTTCACTTCCATATTCACACACCGTGGTTGACATCGACATCATCTTCTGGAAAAAATCATTAACATACTCACATTCACATACACATACACATTTTCTTACATATCGGCATCCACACCTGTCTACCAATTTAATTCACATCCAAGCATACTAATCACATATATCATAACAAAAGTCTTGAACGGGCAAAAATGAAAAAAAGGGTCATATCCATATTTACACACACACATTTATACCCGGATCCCTCTTCCCACCCTCCCAATAAAAATAGGGGCTTGGAATTTCATCTGATGTTGTAAGAGTACACCAGGTGACAAGGAGAAGAGGTTCGTCTTATAGATCAGGCATGATGGTTAAAATTCTCAAAGGAGCAGCTGGTTTTCTTAAAAGTAATCTTTATGCAACTCTTGAGTACATATTACTTGGGGGGTAATATGTACTCAAGAGGGGGGCCAACGGGAGGGGGAGAGAGGGGAATACCTGCTGTGGGGGGGTGTCCGCTGAAAAGAATTTGACCGTCGTCGATACCGGACCTCACCTCTGCCCGCACTCGCCACTCCGTCGCTCGCCGGTGAGAGATTAAGAGGGGGGTGCCATCGTGAGAGAGGAAAGGGATGCAGTGATTGAAGGAGGAGGAAGGGGGAAGGACTATGGAGGACAGGAGAGGGGTCGTCTGCCTGTTATTGTCTCTTTTTATTTGGCGCCATATTTTCATTTGGCGTCATGTTTTCATTCATTCATTCATGATTTTTTGTCATTCATTCATTTCTTCTAATAGGATAAAATCTCCCTCAGTAAAAAATATCATTACATCTAAAAAAATTATTATTTATTATTTTGAGATCTGTAATTTAGAAATTTTTAACTTTTTTATGGCCGATAAGTCGATTCATATAAAAAGAAGAGAGAGCGTGTTGAAAAGTTTAGCTACCTTGAAAGCAAGATTTGTCGTCTCGACCGACCCGCCCGTCTAGGTCACGGCCCGGGACGGGTCGGGTCGGTGCATATTCGCTCCGTGTCGGTCCATCTCGTAAAATGTTAAAATAAAAAAAGAATATATATATAATAATACAACAAAATAAAAAAAGACTCTTTCTATATAATATATATATAATAAAATAATAAAATAATGAAGCGTCCCGGTCACGAGCCATGACCGGGGCGTCCCGCCCACCACTTGGGTCGGGTCGGGACGTGCGGGTCGAGGCATCCTGGAGCGGGACGCCAAACCCTGCTTGACCGATAAGTCGATTCCTATAAAAGGAAGAGGCAACGTGTTGAAAATCCTAGACACCTTGAAATGCCCACATCGGGGTGCAAAAAGGTACTTAGAGGCATATCGGTCACATGTTGACCATTTCCTTATTGTTCCGTGCCCCCGCCAAACTCATGTGTTTTGAATTTACCGTCACGTCTATAATGAATTTTCGGGAGCTAGGGCTCCTCGCGGGGAATGCCACATGGAAGCACTCAGGATAATAATCAAATATCATTGTATCGTTTATCGGTTTTACTCACGATAGGGCGTGCCAATCACGTGTGTGACAATGTGTTCAAGTTCCAAGACTGGGATGGTCTGGACTAATCGAAGGTGTGCTCCTTCTGATCACTAAGTAGATGATGGTGGGCATCGGGTCGGGACTGGCGACCCGCCGTGCCATAAAGGTCAATCACGACGATAAGAGGGGAAAACGTTTGATTAATCACCAAGCAATGGGGCTGCATGGCCGATAAGTCGATTCCTATAAAAAGAAGAGACAACATGTTGAAAAGCCTAGCTACCTTGAAAGGCCCACATCGGGGTGCAAAAAGGTACTCAGAGACGTATCGGTCACATGTTGACCATTTCCTTATTGTTTTGTGCCCCCGTCAAACTCATGTGTTTTTAATTTACCGTCACGTCTATAATGAATTTTTGGGAGCTAGGGCTCCTCGCGAGGAATGCCACGTGGAAGCACTCAGGATAATAATCAAATATCATTGTATCTTTTATTAGTTTTACTCACGATAGGGTGTACCAATCACGTGTGTGACAATGTGTTCAGGTTCCAAGACTGGGATGGTCTGGAATAACCGAAGGTGCGCTCCTTCTGATCACTAAGTCGATGACGGTGGGCATCGGGTTGGGACTGGCGACCCGCCGTGCTATAAAGGTCGATCACGGCGATAAGAGGGGAAAACATTTCATTAATCGCCAAGCAATGGGGCTGCATGGCCGATAAGTCGATTCCTATAAAAAGAAAAGACAGCGTGTTGAAAAGCCTAGCTACCTTGAAAGGCCCACATCAGGGTGCGAAAAGGTACTCAGATGCGTATCGGTCACATGTTGACCATGTCCTTATTATTCCGTGCCCCCGTCAAACTCATGTGTTTTAAATTTACCGTCATGTCTATAATAAATTTTCGGGAGCTAGGGTTCCTCGCGGGGAATGCCACGTGGAAGCACTCGGATCTTGTGCTAACGTCACCCTTGAGTCACGTGCACATCATTCGGGGCAGGTATGGCCGTCCCTACGGAACCAGTCATCCTAGGAACGGCTCGAGATGGGATTGGACATTGCGTACCGATACGGAAAACTATAATATATATATATATATATATATATATATATATATATATATATATATATATATATATAATGGAATAAACAAATTGAAATGACATGTTGTATCATTTGGTTTATTGTTCTACCATTTGAACGGGTTTCTCCGAGTTCGAATCTTAGCTTCAGCTTAAGGTTTCCTTAAGTTTTTTTAATATAACTTATTTAAAAATGTAAATGAAAACACGACAGAACTTTGTTTCAACCCGGCACCAAACGATTAACAGCAATACTCTTAAGGATGTTATTTGTTACTCCAGTTGAGCATTTGTCACCCACACTCACCTAATTGTCACCACTAAAGTCCACAAGGTGTCGCCCTTACTCTTACACTGCATTGGAAGCAGCGCGTCAGCCTTGTCTCTATTGAGCCCTATTTGTCACCGTTATCAGGGTATTTTTCACCCTTGCTAACCCATTTGTCACCCGTGTAGACACATTTGTCACCCTTAAGCTCCAATTGGTCCACGTGGAAAACGGGACACGTCGGCCACGCCTGGGTGTTGTTCACGTATTGCCGCCGATCCAACGCCGCAGGCCACATCAACAGAAATGATGACACCGAACTAGATCCTCGAAATTAAAAATCCCCAATTACTTATTTACCCTTCCCTCCATGTCTTGGCTCTTAGGCAACCTACCAGAAGCCAGTTCGTCTCTCCATCGTGCTCAGTGTCTCTTATTCCTCGCGGTGCCATTTGCGACCTCTCCGTCATTTTCTATTCAAGCACTCCTGAATTGTGAGCTCTCTTTCATCACTGACAGCCATGGAGCCAAAGGAGACACCCATGCAACGCTCCATCCGCCGTAAACTGGATGTCCCACCTGCATCTCAGGAAATTGTACCGGTTCCTACGGCCGAAGAAGAAATGTTTCACATACCTATGGTTTCTAAGGCCTCCACTTCAGGACGACAAGTTAAAGGTAGTGTGGTTCCTTATCTCCCTTACATAGTTATTTGCCCCCCTTATCAACCTATTTATTTGTCACGCTTATATCTACCTATTTGTGTCAGATTTAGACCTACCTGTCTCCGAATTTCATACATTTTTCACTCTTACGCACCAATTTACCACACCTAAACTCCCTTGTGTATATATTTGTCACCCTTGTCTTACTCTTAATATTTTTTGTATTTCTTGATCAGTCCATTAACTGAATTTATTGTTTACACATTTTTTTTAATCTAGTGAACACAAAGGTCATCTCCGCCCGGTGTTCTATGCACATTTACATGAAAGACAGGGATCAGATGGCATTTCAGGAATGCCATAAGTCATTGATGAGGACCACACCCTTTGGTCCATATGTTGACAATGCTTCTCCCGTCACCTTCACCTTGACACTATTGGAGGAGATTATTTACGCCCATAGTGGGGGAAATTACTTCCGTATGGGTAGTAAGGAGGTCACATTCAGTGTGGAAGATGTGGGCATAATTTTAGGATTACCTTGCTCTGGTCAGTCGGTTCAACACTATGGATCCGCGAAACAGAAGTCGAAGTTGCAGCATCGATTTGGATTTGTAGCAACATTTGACCGGAAGAAAGTGTCCTCTCTCATTCAGCAAATTGTTGGGTCCGATGAAGAGCAGGATGTGGCCGACATTGTCCGGCTGTAGATTGTACTCTTACTGTCCACTTTCCTTTGCCCACAGTCGACACATTCTTATCCACAACAGATGTTGTCATGCTTAGATGACATTGACGGAGTTTCAGATTACAATTGGGCAGCCGCCGTGCAACAGGTAACGATGCACACGTTTGAGCAATTAGTGATGGCGGTCCAGAAATGACGGTCAGGTACAATTGACCGTGCTAAGAGAAGAGTCGGGGATGCATCCCAGGCCCATACATTTATATTTGGTTGTTCTGCTGCACTTGCTGTAAGTTTTTTTATTTTTGTTGTGTAATAATTAATGTGTCAATCATTAATTCTATTGCATTGTAAAATAACTTGATATATTTCATATTACATGTCTGGTTTTTTGAGCACACGCGGGTGCGGCAGCCACTAAGGCAGGTGGCATTCCCCTGACTATTTAGGTGGGGGCCATTTCTAGATAGGACATTAAAATTCTCTATTGGATCCCTGCGAGGCCAACATGTATTATGAGTACTAAAAACTTCTTCTTTATTATTCAACATTAATGAATAACTGAAGTGATGTGGTTTGAAATGCAGGTGATCGAAGGGCTCCTTGTTCAGCCACGTGAAAGGGACACAGTGTACGGTGGTCAGATCATGACCCGACCCAGTGCTCATGAGACATCCTCATCAGCTCCATGCATGCCTGTGCTATAGGATATTGCCGCTACATTGAAGATCCAGCAGCGGCTACTTGAGGAAATTAGGGCCTTCTTTCTGACTAGGGTGCAAGGGGCTCACATTGCTGCTGATGCATCACGTCCTAGGCTCGTCGAACAGGTGATGGATGATGTCATGCCACCTCCGGCAACCCCTGTCAAGGAAGTGCAATGGGATGAAAATGTTGAGCAAAGTATATGTCAAACCTCTGAAATAGACATTGCCGCCGATGTCCCACCTCCAAGGCCCCTTCAACAAAGTACGGATGATACTGTGCCATCTAAGGCAGCCCCTGAAGAGGATGTGCAAGGTGATATCCAAGCTCAGATGGAGGTGACCAATGGGCATGGTGACCGTAGTCAAGGTGTCTTTTCTCAGTCCCTTCATCAACGGGACGAGAAGCCCGTGAGGAAATGGCGGGCACCTGCAAAGAAAACTGCAGGACGGGGGAAGAAGAAGGTGAGTCTGTGTTGTTCCTACTTCTTACAGTATAGAATCTAAGATTGGTATATTAGCATAAATGTAGAAGGGTGATGAAGTCGACCCTTACAGAAAGCTCATACAGAGTACTGAATGGATCTACAAAGGCCGGCTGAAGCCGACAGATAACACGATTGTGAATGAATTCATTGATGCTTGTGTCTCGGGGGATATTGAGTAAGTTGTCCTCTTATAGTTTCTGTAATTATCCTGATTCACCTTACTCTGACTACCATGAAAATTTTTGTCCAATATAGTGGCCCCATATTTCAATTACAGAACGGGATTGTTTTGAAACGTCGTCATGTCATTGATCTATTATACAGCCAGATGATAGACGAAACAATACTTTCTTTTATTAATTATGAGATTTTACGCCTCGCCCTACCCTGAACTTGTGTTTCTACTGCTAATAGAATCGTGATTGTTAATTTGCAGGTGATCGAGGCCATGATGTACCTCCTCCACTCACGATGCAATGAATCTGACACCTTTTATCAGTGGGTTTATTTTCCCACCATTTTAGTTAATCACATAAACGGTAGGATAGCGGCCAACTACGAAAAATCCAACGAATTGTTGGAGTGCACCTACGAGAATGTTAAATTATCAGAACTGCAGAAGAACAAATATTTATTCTTCGTGTTACACTCTGGAGGTCACTGGCATCTACTTGCTGTTGACATGGAGAATCACCGCTTTGTCTCATACAATTCCATGAGAGGCATGGCCATCCATGATGCCACTATAAGAAATTGGGTACTTTTTCTTATCCATGTACCCTAAATCAAAGATGTTTATAATATCTTTTAAATATTCCTTAATAATTTTAAATATTTCATTTGCAGACTGCAGTTATACGGGGGTCTCTGAAGCTCTATGGGACATTCGAGGGAGTTGAGAAATGGGATCTTGGATTCGACAACGAATGTTCCCAACAGGTAGATGGAAGCCTCAACTGTGCCATTTATGTACTGAAATATGTTGAAGAATTGTCAAGGAAGAGGGAGACATGATGGACATTTAATGAGGGTGATTGTAATATGTTTAGAGCCCGGTTTGGGGCCGACCTCATTACCTTTGGAAATACAAGATCTTAAATATTTCACGTCTCAAACCTCAAAATGTGGCATACTTGTCTTCATTGATACTTTCTTTTGTCATATATTTTAATCTTCAAAGTTTTATATGTTTTAATGCTGTTAATGTGTGTGCTTGATAATGTTAATTCATGAATATCAATGAGTTTTTTGAAGACAGATTCAAGTTTGGTTAAGGAACTAGGCTGAAGTGTGAAAAGATGAAGGCTTTACTTGCACAAGTGTCGACTAGAGTCGACCGTGGAGCCGACTCCAGTTCAGACTGCTGAAGAGAAAAACCTAAGTCACCCGCTGGATGAAAAGGGCTTTGGCTATACTTTAAGGGTGACAAATAGGTGGCCAATGGTGAAAAATAGGCCTTACTGGTGTAAAAGAGGCGACAAAGGGTGAATAATAGATGATCATGTTGAAATATGGAAATATCCTTGTCCCATGAGAGAGAATATACCTCTGACAGGGCAGCCTTGGATCACGTGTAAACCCTGGGCCCCTGACCTTCGAGTTGAGCATGTGCCAGACACACCGAGCCTGTGATTCACCCTTTCAGCCCATTTGTCAGCCTTACTTGCTAATTTACACGCTTATCGTCCATTTGTCAGTCATACGGGCTATTTGCCACCCTTACTGCATATTTATCACTCTTATCTTACCACATGACCAACCGTTGCCGTCTTTTGTCTCCATTAGCTGCTTGTCTTTGACATGGATCACTGTAGCTGACTAATCTATTCATTAACCTTTGACTTTTACTGAGACCTCATGACTGTAGTCAAGAAAAAGTTGAGCTTTCTAGAGTCCTCTCATGCTAGTGTGTATGTGTTTCTCACTAAGGTCGGTGCATGTTCATACATGATGCATTTGAAGGTTGGTGCATGTTTATACATGTTGCATATGAAGGTCGGTGCATATTCATAGTGCTGCATATGAAGGTCGGTGCATGCTCATAGTATTGCATATGCAGGTCGGTGCATATTCATGCATGCGGCATATGGAGGTCAGTGCATGTCTGCATGTAAGCACATAAGGTCGGTGCACATGTTCAGTGTTGCATTTCAGGTCAGTGCACATGAACAAAATGCTGCATGCAAAGGTCAGTGCACATTATCACTGTTGCACACTAAGGTCTGAGCATATGTGCATGAGCGCACACTAAGGTCTGAGCATATGTGCAATTTTAGGTCTGAACATATGAAAGGCAGGTCGAGTTAGAAAGACAGGTCGAGTTTAATCAGTGTCGTTTGATGATTAGGAAAGCTTTAGATTCGTGTTGGTAGAGTTTGGATCGCTTCTGTAGCGACCCGGATTCCGGATACCCGGCATATCCAGTAGGACTACCGGATACGCGTGATACCGCATGGAACCCGCGAGGCCTCCCAGGAGCGGGAAAGCTCCGAAGGGAAAAAGGCACGTGTAGAGTACATTGAAGCCACAGAGATAGTACAGTAAGCAATTAAATTTCATTAGATAGGTTTGCTAAAGTAGCAGAAATAAAATTACTTTTTAATTAACAATTATATCCCAGAGTCAGTCCAAAGCTAAAGATAACAAGTCTAGCACAGTACAGTCGACAGAAAAGAAAGACGTAACAAAAGGTCGGGAGAAGCCCGACGCAGGTACCAGCTGGCAGCAACGGCACGCAACGAGCACGCACACTCCAGGAACCACGCGGAAGCAGAACGAACAACGCCACCCCACCTGAAAAGCAGGGGTGAGCCACGTGTCACTGGCTCAGTAGGGGTCACACGGATCCCCACTGAAAAACACGCAGTAACACGGAACAACAACAACAAAAACAGCAAGTGTAGTAAAGCAGGAAAAGCTACAATACAAAGCAGTAAAACTACGCTACAGGCAGTAGTAAATAGACGAGAAGTAGGAGTAGGGAACAAGTAAGAAAGGGGGAAGAATCCACGCTAGACAAGCGGCGGCCGAACTAACCTCGGCACCCCAAACTACTCCAAGCAACGATAGAAAGGCGACTCTGATATGGCAAAGTCAGAAGTTACCGATCTGTCGACCCAACACCAGGTCTAAGACGAAGACCTGCAAGAACAGACAAGAAGGTCTAGAAAAGACCATACAGACGACCGACAGACTCGATCACACACACACGACTGGAACGTCGTGCACACTGTCCCACGCACGACCAGATCATCATGCATGTGACAGAAACACTGACCTCGGGCACATCCACGGAAAGGCCAACCCAGACAGGTCACGACGCATAAGAAACGCCGAGAGTCACCGGTCAAGTGATAGGAGTACCCTCACACTAGAAGAACAGCCAGTTGCGTCCACTGACGTCTTACACTGCGCCACAAGTGTCACGTCTACCCGACCGTGTACAGCACGGGGGAGACTAGACACACCAAGAACCAGGTCCAAGGAACAACAGTCCCAAGGAAGAACGGCAACTACGGACACAGGACTGCAGTACCACAACTGCAAGTGACTAGTCAGGGGCACGCCCGTCGGCGCAAGTCCCCAGTCCCTGACCATGTGTGCACACACTGACTATAGCCTAAGCCAGGCCTCTAGCTAGTATTCCCCTCGGTAGGACGCTACCGTTGGCTGGGGCCCACGGAACTAGCTTAAAAACCGTGTAACGGGAAACTGCCCGTCCACCATTCCCGGTGGGTGACGTACTAAAAAGCCTACGTCACAGGCTATGACTAGTGGAGGTTCACAAGGCACGGACTCCAAAACACAAGTGCTAGAGTACAGATAGTCTACAGAAGCCCTGTCACACGTACTACGAAGCACCACTGGCAGTACAACAATTGCCAACCGACTCAGGACCAGGTAACTAGACCTACCACGTAACGATCCCGAGTCGAACGACTCAAAGGCAAGATCGTCACAAACAGCGGAACAACCCGCCAATCGGTCTAATCCTAAGGCACAAGAAATGACACTCCGTAGAAAAACAACTCACGGAGACCTGAGGGAACACCAAAGACCCTCAGACACGCCTGGATACGCAAACCAAGGTAAGATGATACCTCGAGACATCCAGAACCAGTGTCTCGGGCTGGACAAAATCGCCAAGACACCCACACACAAGGTCGCCTGTCAACCCCTGGGTCACCCCGGGTTGACCGGAACCCAACCAAAGACACACACAATAGTAGGATAAAGAATCCTACCACAAGCAAGAAGACTCCTGGCTACCTTACAACGTAGTCTAAGCCCTCATAGGATGTCAAAAGACCTCCACGGGACATCAGGCAGACCACGAGGCCAAGCCAAGACAAGCCGAAACTGAAGGAACGGAAATCGGAGCACAGGGGATGTAACGCGCCACCCCTAGACCGCTACAAGCATATGATGGTCTAGACCTGGGCCGTTACACTCCAAGCGACGGTCGGGGGAACAGCCATCACACACACCGCCCTATCAACTCTAAAACACAGAAAACAGCATGTAACGGCCAGCACGGGGCGCGTTACACGCACCTGACGCGCCAGACCAGGTGCATCAGGGCCAACAACCCTCAAACACAAAACACATGAAGCATGTAACGCGCTAGACGAGGCGCGTTACAACGAACTAACGCATGGGAGCGAGCGCGTTATAGCCACCTGACGTACAAGAGCAGGCGCGTCAGGGCCAACACACCCACAACGAAAGCTAGCTGAGAGGCATGTAACGGCCAGCACAGGGCGCGTTACAAACGCCTGACGCACATAGGCCCCACCGTTATATCCAACGGCGCAGCAACTCAACTCAGCCAACACAGCATGTAACGGCCTGGGGCAGGCGCGTTACAAACACCTAACGCACGGGGGAAACACCGCCTCAAATGGTCAACGTCGGTCAAACGGAATGTAGCGACCAGAACAGGGCGCGTTACATCCATGTAACACGCTGGGTCAAGCGCGTTAGAGGAACCGACTTAACCCAAGCAACAAACGACAAAAGAGATATAACGCGCCACACGGGACGCGTCAGAGAAATGTGACGCGCCAGCCCTGGGCCGTCACTCTCTCAAAACCCCGAAGAACTCAAATCAACTCAGACAATGTAACGGTTAGTCGTGGGGCCGTCAGAGCAAATGACGGTCCCTGGAACGACCGCCACATCAGCTACGGTGGGAAAACAGAGGAATGGCAAAATCGGCCCGTTCCACGCCCCATTCACGCCGAAGCGCAGGGGAAACCAACCCAATCGACGAAAAACAACATAAGGAGGCTGAAAAGCCCACATGCAACCACAAAAACACAAGATCCGGGCGATTCCAACGAATCAACCCTAAATGGGTCAACGAGGTTCCCGGGCTCCTACCGGCCTCGAATGACCACCGATCAACACAAAACAAGCATGGATGGGATCCTAACATCCCAACGGTCAGTTCAACACTAACCGAGCTACAAATGATTGTCATTTTTCGGCGAACCCTAAAAACTCTGAAAATCACGGTTTAGACTAAACAAGCCCAAACTCGGCCGTTTCCTTACCGAACGACGTGCAATGGCAGGGAAAACGGAGAGGAAGAAGTGAGGATCAGTCACCCTACCTCCACCGAAGAAACCGAGCCTCGAAAGGACTAAACCACGCCGAAATCCACTCACAAACCGATCCACCGGCTTAGAATCCACCGAACGGGATCGCGCCAGAATCGATCCGATCCTCGCCTCATCGCGCACCTAGCCAGCTCCACCACGTCCCCATCACACGCCCCAAGGTACCCCGTCTGCAGTCGGAGTCGAGAGAGCAAAACGGGAGAGAAAACGGGAGAGAGAGATGAACGTGCGAATGAGAAGGAGGAGAGAGGAAAAGGAAAGAAAAAGAAAAGAAATTAGGAAATTTTCCTAATTTCCAAAAATTCCGAAAATGCGCCGAAAATGCAAAAATTCAAAAAAATACGCAAAAATAGTCGAAACGACCGCTCGAAGAGTACATCGTCACTGTAGCATCCACGAGTTCAAGAACTAACAAATAAACTCACCGTAGGGTTCCGTAACTAGTACGAGAGAAAAACCCACACGGCTCGAAAAGCTCAACTCGGAAGCCACCAAAGCGAACCGAAACTCACCGAAACCAATCCAAAAGATCCAATGAAGATCCAGCAAGACCTACCAAGGATCCAGGGCATTACATCCTCCCCTCCTTTAAGAAATTTCACCCTCGAAATTAAGGACTAACAAAGGAGAAGTAGGGAAGAACTACCCAACAACACAACAACAAAAATAACACAAATCTCGAGAAACACAACTCAGAGGAACATTGTCAGATCACAATTACAGACACACGCTCAGGATCTCAAGGCAAAAATCCACAAAAGAGCACGGTACCCAAGTGAGCACAATTCTGACACCTCTGAAACAAGGCAACGTCGCTTACGTCTCACAGGACAGGAGACACGACTGCCACAACAACAAACAATCGAGAAACACAACGACAGGCACGGCGAGTATCAGCTTAACCAAGGGAACACAATCTCCACAGCTGACAGCTCGACGACATCATCGGCTCCAGTGCCAAAGGCAATAGGGAACACCTGGCACACAGGACGCCGACGACAACAGCACCGGACCAAAAAGCACAATCAAGTCAGCCCTCATTCATATATTACACCTGATCGAGTCGCAAGCTAACTCTAGGAAAAGAGCACATCAAGGCTAACCGACAAGACTTGGTCCAAAACAGAGACACAAAATCATTGAGAAACAGCACTGCGGCAACACCTGCAGGATTACGGTTCCACTCTGAACACAGAACCAAGGAACACATCTGCAAGCAGGGTCACATCAAGGCACAGGAACAGCTGAGCTCACGACCACAAGAGATGGGTCACGCATCAAACTGCCCACCAAGAAAAAGACCCACAAAAAACGAGAAACCACAATCTTAGGGAACGCACCTCAAGGACCACCAACACGCCTCGAGAGCACAACACCAAAGAAAGAAATGCAGAGCGAAGGGTACTCAATTAGCAGGAATGCCGACAAATTCCCCAATACTCACAAAATGCCGATGCCAACACCAAACAAACACCAACCACAGCATGGCAACAGACAAAGTCAAGGCACAGGAAGCCAAGACGAAGTCACATCGAGAAAGAACAAACCTCTCGAACAGTGGGTAGCCAACCCACACAATTCCGCTGCGCTCTCAACAACGTGCACAGGCAACAGAACAACCTCGGTAGTTGCACCTCAGCACACACCAGCACCTTCGCAATCAACAAGGATCGCAAATCACACGCCACGAGTACCTATCCTGCGAACAACCGATCACAAGGAGCCTAAGTGCAACAGGAGAAGAGCAGCAGCTTTAGCACAAAGCACAAGGAAAGCATCAATCTCAGCTTACCTTCACGTCCCGAAAACGATAAATGAGCCCTCACCATACATCGGCCACTGGACACGGCACGATAATACGGTACACAACAGCTCTTAACACCATCATGGAGTCCAAAGCCAAGCAACCGTAAAGCAGAGAGCAGATCAGGCTCAAAACAAAGCTGTCCACGCTTAAGCAGACACATGACAAAGGCATCACTAAGATAGCAATTCCAAGGTGAACCTCGAAAAGATTCCACCAGAAGGGACGAGAAGCAATTAGATCAACCACAAAAGCTCACCAGGAAGGGAAAATCCTAGCTCGCCTAAGCAGCTTCTCAAACACGGAATCTAATCGAGCACTTCAACAAAAGCGAGACACCTCAGGAGCTGAACAGACTCAAGCCGGGATGACAAAGACAACGTAAGGACGTGTACGGTCATCAAACCAAGGCTAAAGGTCAACAGCAACCTGAGCAACTTACAAGAAAACCTCGAACAATGTACTGCAGATTCAAGCCTTCCGGCGAACACTGCCAAGTACAACATGATTGAGACAAACACAACGATGAAAAGAAACACCTCGTCATATCCTGACGAGAGCAAAACCATCTCGTACTGTGCCAGAACAGCACGCATAAGACAACATACGAAGAAAACAACGCGATAAACCATCGCAACACCAAAGCCAGCTGAAGACTGTACTGGACTTTCACGACTCTGGAAACTGTATATCTCATATTCCCATGTACTTCACACGACAATGCTCTGATAGCTCAGAAAAGAACTCCGAACATCTCAGAACACGGCTCTGATACCATGCTGTAGCGACCCGGATTCCGGATACCCGGCATACCCGGTAGGACTACCGGATACGCGTGATACCGCATGGAACACGCGAGGCCTCCCAAGAGCGGGAAAGCTCCGAAGGGAAAAAGGCACGTGTAGAGTACATTGAAGCCACAGAGATAGTACAGTAAGCAATTAAATTTCATTAGATAGGTTTGCTAAAGTAGAAGAAATAAAATTACTTTTTAATTAACAATTATATCCCAGAGTCAGTCCAAAGCTAAAGACAACAAGTCTAGCATAGTACAGTCGATAGAAAAGAAAGACGTACCAAAAGGTCGGGAGAAGCCCGACGCAGGTACCAGCTAGCAGCAACGGCACGCAACGAGCACGCACACTCCAGGAACCACGCGGAAGCAGAACGAACAACGCCACCCCACCTGAAAAGCAGGGGTGAGCCACGTGTCACTGGCTCAGTAGGGGTCACGCGGATCCCCACTGAAAAACACACAGTAACACGGAACAACAACGATAAAAATAGCAGGTGTAGCAAAGCAGGAAAAGCTACACTACAAAGTTGTAAAACTACGCTACAGGCAGTAGTAAACAGACGGGAAGTAGGAGTAGGGAACAAGTAAGAAAGGGGGAAGAATCCACGCTAGACAAGCGGCGGCCGAACTAACCTCGGCACCCCAAACTACTCCAAGCAACGACAGAAAGGTGACTCTGATCTGGCAAAGTCAGAAGTTACCGATCTGTCGACCCAACACCAGGTCTAAGATGAAGACCTGCAAGAACAGACAAGAAGGTCTAGAAAAGACCATACAGACGACCGACAGACTCGATCACACACACACGACTGGAACGTCGTGCACACTGTCCCACGCACGACCAGAGCATCATGCATGTGACAGAAACACTGACCTCGGGCACAGCCACGGAAAGGCCAACCCAGACAGGTCACGACGCACAAGAAATGCTGAGAGTCACCGGTCAAGTGATAGGAGTACCCTCACACTAGAAGAACAGCCAGTTGAGTCCACTGACGTCTTACACTGTGCCACAAGTGTCACGTCTACCCGACCGTGTGCAGCACGGGGGAGACTAGACACACCAAGAACCCGGTCCAAGGAACAATAGTCCCAAGGAAGAACGGCAACAACGGACACAGGACCCCAGTACCACAACTGCAAGTGACTAGTCAGGGCCACGCCCATCGGCGCAAGTCCCCAGTCCCTGACCACGTGTGCACACACTGACTATAGCCTAAGCCAGGCCTCTAGCTAGTATTCCCCTCGGTAGGACGCTACCGTTGGCTGGGGCCCACGGAACTAGCTTAAAAACTGTGTAACGGGAAACTGCCCGTCCACCACTCCCGGTGGGTGACGTACTAAAAAGCCTACGTCACAGGCTACGACTAGTGGAGGTTCACAAGGCACGGACTCCAAAACACAAGTGCTAGAGTACAGACAGTCTACGGAAGCCCTGTCACACGTACTACGAAGCACCACTGGCAGTACAACCACTGCCAACCGACTCAGGACCAGGCAACTAGACCTACCACATAACGATCCTGAGTCGAACGACTCAAAGGCAAGATCGTTACAAACAGCGGAACAAGCCGCCAGTCGGTCTAATCCTAAGCCACAAGAAACGACACTCCGTAGAAAAACAACTCACGGAAACCTGAGGGAACATCAAAGACCCTCAGACACACCTGGATACGCAAACCAAGGTAAGACGATACCTCGAGGCATCTAGAACCAGTGTCTCGGGCTGGACAAAACCGCCAGGACACCCACACACAAGGTCGCATGTCAACCCCTGGGTCACCCCGGGTTGATCAGAACCCAACCAAAGACACACACAAGAGTAGGATAAAGAATCCTACCACAAGCAAGAAGACTCCTGGCTACCTTACAACATAGTCTAAGCCCTCATAGGATGTCAAAAGACCTCCACGGGACAGCGGGCAGACCACGAGGCCAAGCCAAGACAAGCCGAAACCGAAGGAACAGAAATCAGAGCACAGGGGATGTAACGCGCCACCCCTAGACCGCTACAAGCATATGACGGTCTAGACCTGGGCCGTTACACTCCAAGCGACGGTCGGGGGAACAGCTGTCACACACACCACCCTATCAACTCTAAAACACAGAAAACTGCATGTAACGGCCAATACGGGGCGCGTTACACACACCTGACGCGCCAGACCAGGTGCGTCAGGGCCAACAACCCTCAAACACAAAACACACGAAGCATGTAACGCGTTAGACGAGGCATGTTACAACGAACTAACGCATGGGAGCGAGCGCGTTATAGCCACCTGACGCACAATACCAGGCGCGTCAGGGCCAACACACCCACAACCAAAGCTAGCTGAGAGGCATGTAACGGCCAGCACAGGGCACGTTACAAACGCCGGACGCACAGAGGCCCCACCGTTATATCCAACAGCGCAACAACTCAACTCTGCCAACACAGCATGTAAATGCCTGGGGCAGGCGCGTTACAAACACCTAACGCACGGGGGAAACACCGCCAGTGGCACCGCCTCAAATGGTCAACGTCGGTCAAACGGAATGTAACCGCCAGAACAGGGCGCGTTACATCCATGTAACGCGCTGGGTCAAGCGCGTTAGAGGAACCGACTTAACCCAAGCAACAAACGACAAAAGAGATATAACGCGCCACACGGGACGCGTCAGAGAAATGTGATGCGCCAGCCCTGGGCCGTCACTCTCTCAAAACCCCGAAGAACTCAAATCAACCCAGACAATGTAACGGTCAGTCGTGGGGCCGTCAGAGTAAATGACGATCCCTAAAATGACCGCCACATCAGCTACGGCGGGAAAACAGAGGAATGGTAAAATCGGCCCGTTCCACACCCCATTCACGCCGAAGCGCAGGGGAAACCAACCCAATCGACGAAAAACAACATAAGGAGGCTGAAAAGCCCACATGCAACCACAAAAACACAAGATCCGGGCGATTCTAACGAATCAACCCTAAATGGGTCAACGAGGTTCCCGGGCTCCTACCGGCCTCGAATGACCACCGATCAACACAAAACAAGCATGGATGGGATCCTAACATCCCAACGGTCAGTTCAACACTAACCGAGCTACAAATGGTTGCCATTTTTTGGAGAACCCTACAAACTCCGAAAATCACGGTTTAGACTAAACAAGCCCAAACTCGACCGTTTCCTTGCCGAACGACGTGCAATGGCAGGGAAAATGGAGAGGAAGAAGTGAGGATCAGTCACCCTACCTCCACCGAAGAAATCGAGCCTCGAAAGGACTAAACCACGACGAAATCCACTCGCTAACCGATCCACCGGCTTAGAATCCACCGAACGGGATCGCGCCAGAATCGATCCGATCCTCGCCTCATCGCGCACCTAGCCAGCTCCACCACGTCCCCAGCACACACCCCATGGTACCCCATCTACAGCCGGAGCCAAGAGAGCGAAACGGGAGAGAAAACGGGAGAGAGAGATGAACGTGCGAATGAGAAGGAGGAGAGAGGAAAAGGAAAGAAAAAGAAAAGAAATTAGGAAATTTTCCTAATTTCCAAAAATTCCGAAAATGCGCCGAAAATGCAAAAATTCAAAAAAATACGCAAAAATAGTCGAAACGACCGGCTCAAAGAGTACATCGTCGTTGTAGCATCCACGAGTTCAAGAACTAACAAATAAACTCACCGTAGGGTTCCGTAACTAGTACGAGAGAAAAACCCACACGGCTCGTAAAGCTCAACTCGGAAGCCACCAAAGCGAACCGAAACTCACCGAAACCAATCCAAAAGATCCAATGAAGATCCAGCAAGACCTACCAAGGATCCAGGGCATTACACATGGTTAAATACTTCAAACGAACTCGAGTTTCTTCAAGTTTTACTACCAGGAGCTATTTATCACCGTTACAGAGCTATTTGTCACTTCTAATGGCTATTTGTCACCTATAACGAGCTATTTGTCACCCTTATTACTCGCTAGACATCACCTTTATTTCGCTTCATTACATATTATGACTTATGTTATTGATTTATCACTCTTACGAGACATATGTCAGCCTTGAAGCCTATTTGTCACCACTGATGACTATTTGTCACCACTATGCGGTGTTAGCCATTGCAATATCTCTCTCCGACCTCTCGTCTACTATGCGGCTGATGTATCCGGACGAAAGGAACCTCGGTCCAAGCGATCTCATGACCGACAAAAAGGAAGGACCGAGAGTCAGAAAAGTTGGGGGAGATGGAAAGATCTTCGCGGTCCCGTCGCTTCGATTTTCATAAAGTTGGGGAGGCACAGAGACTCTTTTGCCCTCTGGGGGTTTCATCTCCTTCCTATAAATAGAGACTCTATGGCGGTCAATGACACTCTCGTGAAGATGTCATCGTCTGAGAAGTCAGATTCTTCGTCAGAGTAGGTTCCCGCCAAACGGCTGTGCTTCCGAAAGGAAGCCCTGCCGGTGCCGGACCAGCCATTAGGGGAAAGCAGCTGCGGCGACTTTTCGAAGGAATACAAGCATGGGTACCTGCAAGGGTGGCAGGATCCCTTGGAGAAGGTGGACCGCCTATTTTGTAACAAGGGGGTGTTGAGCCTCCAACCTGACAGGTTCCGTCCCAAAGAGGATGAGTAACCGCTTGTACCCTCTTCCCCTATCAATATAATTTCTTTTTCTGTAACCTTTCTTTGCATGATGGATGCTTGATCTTTGTGTGATGTGGTTGCCGTCAAATGAAGGATACCATCTATCGCAGGTAGGGGTTACCTTTACGAAGGGGTGTTCTTCCCCTATAAGTAGTAGGGTTTGTCGATGGTTCTAATATTAGTAGGGCTTATCTTCATGCTCATAGTTCATCGTTAGGATCCATTTGTCACCCTTCATGCACATTTGTCCCCCTGTTGATCTATTTGCTACCACTAATAGGCATTTTCACTCTTAGCATGCAGGAGCCGTCGCCTTTACCCCTGGGAGCCGTCGCCATTGTGCATTTTTCACCGTTAAGAGCCTTTTGTCACCCCTCATGGATATTTGTCGCCCTTGTCAACCTATTTGTCACCACTAATGTGCATTTGTTGCCTCTGTCAACTTATTTGTCACCAATAATATGCATTCATCACCCTTATCATTCATTTTACTCTGCTGCTCTCACATACGGAAGGTGAACCCAAAAGAGAAAATAAATATAATAAAAATAAAAATCCATAAAAATGATAATCAATAAATAAAATAATTTGTCACATAGGCAAGAAAATAACAAACAAACCATAAAAGTCGAATCATTCCGACGTATTTCCGACGAAAACTTTTTAGTCGGATAATACCGTCGATATTTCCCATTTTCTAAGCTATTTGTCACCGTTACAGAGTTATTTGTCACTACTAACGGCTATTTGTCATCGCTCGCCAACCGTCACCTTTGTTTCGCTTCAAAACATATCTTTTACTTTTGTTATCCATTTATCACCCTTAGGAGACATTTGTCAGCCCTGAAGTCTATTTCTCACCACTGATGACTATTTGTCATGACTATGCGGTGTTAGCCATCGTGCTTGATTTCGGCTTATCTGACTTACTGGCTCCAAAACTTTAAAACTTGTTCTTCTTTCTGTCTAACAGTGATAAATAATAAATATAATATTATAATTATAATAAAATAAATAAAAATATCAAAAAACCTTATAAATTAAAAATTTATAAATATAACATGATAATAATAATAAAATAATTATGAAAAAGATAAAAAACATATAAAATGATAATTAATAAATGTAACATCATAATAATAGTTAAATAAGTATGAAAATGACAAAAACCAAAAAAATTGAAAATGATAATTAATAAATGTAACGGTAAAATAATAATGAAATAACTGAAAATGATAAAAAAAATAAAAATGATAATTAATAAATGTAACAATATAATAATAGTAATTTAATTGTGAAAATGATAAAAACCATAAAAATGATAATTAATAAATGTACCAATATAATAATAAAATAATTATAAAATTGATAAAAAATATAAAATTGATAATTAATAAATGTAACACTATAACAATAATATAAAACCACCTAATTGTGAAAAATGATAGAAAAATAATATAAACGTTTCGCGTCATTTAATCAGTGTCGTTTGATGACTAGGAAAGCTTCAGATCCATGTTTTTAGAGTTAGGAAACCCAAACACGGTTAAACCCTTCAAACAAACTTGAGTTGATTTAAGTTTCACTACCATGAGATATTTGTCACCATTATAGAGTTATTTGTCACTGCTAACGACTATTTGTCACTTACAACATCTATTTGTCATCCTTATCGCTCACCAACCGTCACCTTTATTTCGCTTCAAAACATATCTTTTACTTATGTTATCCATTTATCACCCTTTAAAGCTACAATTATACACACAACCTACACAACTCAACATAAAACACACATCCCCCGATAAAATCCACACAACATATAACTCAATGAATAAAAGAAATTACAATCACATTAATTCAAATGTGTCATTTTTTACAATTATAATTACAAATCAACAGATATCCGGTGGATCATCCTCCACCATCACCAGTTGTAGAAGAATCCCCTCTCTCAGACGACTCCTCCTGCCCAATAATTGCTTCATTTAGCTCAATTGGATCAACTTCTTCCACTTCTTCCTCTACACACAACCGAAGTGGCTGGGCAGATTCGATCAGACGAAGATTAGAAGCAACCAACTCTACAGTGTCACCCTCATCTGATTGAAAAGTTTTGGCACTAGAATCCTCTGAGACACCAATTTTTTAGAATACTCGCTCTATTCAAACCACAATTTTGGAAGAAGCTCTTTTCTGAAGTCGGTATCATGATCTCTCACTTCTGGAGAATCAACATTGACCAGCCTATATGTGTAAATCTTCCTGGTCTGTCCTGGTCTAAAAGCACGAACAATAGCTTTGGTATCTCACCAAGCCATTGGTCCTGCTTTTAGACCAGGACAGACCAAGAAGGTTTACACATACAGGCTGGTCGCTGTTGATTCTCCGGAAGAGAGAGATCATGATACCTGCTTCAGAAAAGAGCTTATTTCAAAATTATGGTTTGAATGGAGAGACTATTCTAAAAACTTTCGATAGCATCTCCCTTAAAAATTAACTATTTTCCACTTTTGTACATCCTGAAAAATTATATTAAATAAAATAAAAACACATCCAACATGTGAACTGAGAGATAAAATTAGGAATCATGACATGAGGGATTAAACCATGGCAGTCACACCTTGGATGTGATGTTATAGAGGCCCTGTGTGGGCGGCGATGGTGGAATGGCGATGGGCGGCCAAGGACGATGGCTGCGATGGGCGGGTCCAGTTGGAATCGCGGCTGGCTGCCATGGCACGACACCGGAGGGGTAGCAGTTGTGACGACCCGAGAATTCGATTACCGGGAAGGCCCGATAACCCGAGACTCGCACCGCCGCCCATGAGCCGGGAGGGCTCGGAAGGGCTAAAAGGAGTGTGGAGGCACAAAGAAATAGGAAATAAAGTAGGACAATTCAATAATTAATAGAAATAAATAAACAACTACAACAGAGTCCAATCCAACAGAAAGTACAGTCTAAAGCAGTAAAACGTACCACATGCCAAGTGAACACTCGGCCCGGCAAGCTGGCAACTGAGAACCTCCGCTCCGCACCCTCGAACCTCGAGGAAGAACCGCCACACCTGAAAAGCAGGGAATGAGTCTCCAAAACGGAGACTCAGCAGGGATCCCGCGGAACCCCAACCGGAAACAACGGCGGTAGCGGAAAGGAGAGCTACAACTACAGCAGGAACAGCAAACCGGTGGCAGGTCAAAAACTTGGCACTACAGCTACTCCTACTGTACCAGAAAACACCACCTACTCTCCCGTCGGGGGACAACCAAGCCACGCGCCTGACCACCTGATTCCACGATCGGGGACCACCAAACACGAGCCGCCCTAGCCACGCCACTAGGAAAACGTCACGATACCCCCAAAGCAGAGGCCTGCCCTCACGAAAAGGGCCCAAGCCAAAACCACACGGTCAAGGAACACGGTCACGACCTCACCGCCGTAAACACAACGCTGTCTGGGGAAAGGCCCTCGGTGAAGCTCACCGGAAACCCCAAATCTCGACTCCGGGAACACTCCCGAAACCACTCACAAAGTCCCGTCTCGCGGACGGACACAGAACCCGGTACACAACAACTCACGTCACGTGACAGGAGCACCACCCACTAGAAGAACGACCGGATGCGTCCCCTGACGTCTTACACCGCGTCACAAGTGTCTAGCTACGACGCCCCGGGCGTGAGACTCAGACACGCAACAAGTACCATAACAAGGACTAGCTGGGGTCACGCTCGTCAGCGCGTTTCCTAAGCCCCCAACTACGTGTGCACACACAGACCATCTGCTCTAGGTCGGGTCCTCTAGCTGGTTTTCCCCCCCACTAGACTCTGGTGGCAAAGGCAAGGGGCCCTACGGAAACCAGCCTAAAAACCGCGTCACACTGGGTCTCGCTCTCCACCACTCCAAGGTGGGTCCACACACGCGTGCGCAGGAAGCTATGACTAGTGGACGTGTCACAGAACGTGGACATAGAAAATCACACCTGCACCCATTGCGAGTATCGCGAAGTAACAGGTGGCGCGACGCCACCATACTCTAGATGGTCCACTAGACCTACTGAACTCAACGGTCTTTGAGTCACACGGCTCAGAGTTGAGACCGTTGCACATGACAACACTAAGCCGTAAATCTGGCCTAATCCCTAGGTCTAAAACCACGGTAGCATGAATACCGAGACAACTCACGAGCCGCCAAGACCACTCCCTCGGGAAGGGAATGCAAAGGACTTAAGGCCACCCACATGGGCCACACGGAAAACACGGAAGCACGATTCCCAGGGCAGCACACAAGCCACCACGACGATTTCCCATCTTGTAGCAAGCGGGAAACCTCCAGCCCCAGGCCGGATAACTGGACTCGCAGTCCAAGGCCAAACACGTGGTCCACATGGGAATCGCCTTCCAAAGAAACCCACAACATGCGGGGGAGACTCCACCGCACACACACCGATACACGGTGACTCGATCATGCGTAACATGAAAACCCGGAACACGTGGGGTCACCCGGACCCACCACACCTATGGGCACGCTAATCGAGGCAACACGGTGCCTCCCGACACCCCAAAAACACAGACACAGAACCCATGGGGTGTCCAGGATACTCACAAGGCCGGAGGTCGACCACTGGGTCACAACCGAGTCGACCGGAGACCAATACAACACAATCGGGACGCTAAAAGGTCACCCAGACCCTTAAGCTCACGACACACAAAACGAGGTAAGTGGGACCTCCTCTGGACACCCAAAGACACGGTCACAGAACTCCAAGGGGTGTCTGAGACACTCACGAGACCTAAAGTCAACCACTGGGTCACAACCGGGTTGACCGGAGGTCAAAATAGCGCAAACAGGAACCAGAACGTGGTAGTGGTCACCCGGTGACCGCGACCAGATAGTGGTCGACCGGGGACCGCGACAAGATGGTAGCGATCGACCGAAGACCGCGACTATGCTGTCACGGTCACCTCACGACCGCGACCAGCCACTCGCAAGCCTGATGGTAGCGGTCGCCCAAGGACCGCGACCAGATAGTAGCGGTCATCCCATGACCGCGACTAGACCAAAGCGGTCTATCGCACGACCGCGAGGCTCGAAGGCCTCCTCGACCAAAACACACAGGATGAACGTGGTTCTCCCAAGACCACGACCAATGAACGCGGTTTCTGGTGGACCGCAACCATTTCGGAAAACTGAGAACGGCGGGAAAATCGTAAAAAATCCACGTCACGCCCCCAAACATCCACGGATGAGGAGGAAAACATAGGGGAAGCCCCCAAATAACCCCTAGCTTGCATCTACGGCCTCGGATCGGCCAGAAACGCAATGAATCGCTAGATCGGGCGATCACTCCCCAAATCATGATTTTCCCCAAAATGCCCCAAATGACCCGCTCGGCTCACCACGGCCTACGAAACTTGCGGGAAAGGAAGTGCACGAGCTGGGGGTCCATCACCCTACCTCCACCGAAGATTTCGCGCACCGTGGATGCCGATCCACGAAGAAAACGCCGTTGAAGCCTCGCCGCTCCACGAACTCACGGTCGAGATTCACCGCGCCCTCGAGCCTCGATCCTCGACCCATCCTCGCCGTCCTCCTCGCCCGCATCGCCCTGCCTCGGTCCGTCGGCCACCGGAGAGGAGAGAGTGAGAGGAGAGAGTGGGAGAAGAGAGAGAGGGTGAGAGTGAGAAATGAAAGGAAGAGAGAGGGTGGGGGGGTATATATAGAAAAATCCGAAAAATTGAAAAAATCCCGAAAAATAGAAAATCACACCCTCGCGATCCTCGGAACACACCGATCGCAACGATACCACACTCGCCTAGGTGAACGGCCAGGTTCACCCGCAACGAGGTTCCGAAGGGAAAGCCGAAACCCACGCCGGGAATCAGAAAACACACGCGGAAAAAGCCGCGGAACGCCTCCGGGCCTCCGAAACGACTCCGGATCGCGCCGATCCGAGCACCAAAGATGTCTGAAACGGAATTTTGGACACAACGGAGTTGGACACTTCATGAATTCAGATCCGAGACCCGAGAAGAAGGATTCGAAAAATCCGGGGCATTACAGCCCTCCCCCCTTAAAGAAATTTCATCCTCGAAATTCAGGACAAGCACAGGAACGGGGGAAGAACGCCGTAACCCACTGACAACGCCGTCAGAACCCTAGCATAGAAAAACCTTGATTCTCGCAAAAGCGCCAATCATGAGGGATACGGCCAGACCATAATCACGAACAATGCCACGCTCCGCACACCGCGCACATACACCGGCCACCAGAGCAGGCATAACACAAGGGCACAAGTCTGGTATCACCTCAGACACAAAGGAAACCACTCATGGCAACGCTGCCACCCTCTCGCTCACCGAGGGAACGCAATCCTCGCCCCAAGAACCAAACAACCGGTCAACGCCCATGCTCGGCGGACCAACCACCCGCCAGCTTCACAACCCGCTGATCTATCTCACACCCTGCACCAGGGGTGACCAATCGCTGAGCTTCCACCAATTCACACCTCAGAAACGGCCACTAACGGCCTCATATGCACACGGCTCTCGCCGTTAGCATCTTCTGTCTGTGAAAGACCATCCACTGGTCACCAAACATTCTCCAACGGGAAACCGCCACCGGCCCAGCAGGCACGATCCAACACACGACAGACCTTCCGCTGACACTCGCACAGACCACCACCACCTCCAATCTCGAACCTCACGCCAACCCTACCCTCTCAAGGGAGCACGTCGAAACCACATGACTCCATCTCCACACGGTCCTCACGTCACTCGACTCAGACTTATGGGGAATCCTCCCTTGCTGGCCACAGACTGAGGTTCAATATCCCACGCCAACGTCTCATCAGAGACCTCCACACACAGGCATCAACCACCGTCCTGTCTCATCGAATCCTATCTCATCAAAACCTCCATCGCAAGAATATGGTACTCATGCGGCAACCTCGCCAGCACATTTCCCCAACTCTCCACCTTCCAGTGCCATGAACGACAAGATCTCAAGCAACGGCACGGCAACAACACATCTCACACAACTAGAGACAGAGCACATCGATGAACCAATCCTCCGCTACTCTGCACTTCCTCAGAAATCCACCCGCAACAACCAACGCTACGATCTGCGCACTCTGATCCAAACGCACAGTCACCACAATGCCAACTCGGGATCCACCAACTCGACAACCATCTTCAACCCCGCAGACTCCGATCCTCCGCACATCAGAAACCACAACACCAACCGCAATTCTCGCGAACACCTCCCAGCCGACACCCGTCCCTCCAGAATAGCGCCAACCCCCTTACACATCAGGGAATGGGCAACACTTCTCACAGGCAACCACCTTGCCAAAACACGGAACACGTCTCGCACGGATTTCACGGCGCACAAAGGCCAACCAATCCGGACGCACAGTGCAAGACGACGAACCTTGGCCAAATGTAATCTCTCCAACCAGAGGAGAGACCAATCGCACCTCCGACCAACGGAAGGAAAACTCCACACTCGACCTGACCTCGAGCCTCACGCATGCTGGGAATAGCACCTTCCAGCACCAAGAAAACCATCACTTCCGTCAGGTCAGCTCCTCCAACAACACTTACCAAGTGTCCCGTCGGACCATGATCACAACATCTCTCGATACCAGCTGTGACGACCCGAGAATCCGATTACCGGGAAGGCCCGATAACCCGAGACTCGCACCGCCGCCCACGAGCCGAGAGGGCTCGGAAGGGCTAAAAGGAGTGTGGAGGCACAAAGAAATAGAAAATAAAGCAGGACAATTCAATAATTAACAGAAATAAATAAACAACTACAACAGAGTCCAGTCCAACAGAAAGTACAGTCTAAAGCAGTAAAACATACCACATGCCAAGTGAACACTCGGCCCGGCAAGCTGGCAACTGAGAACCTCCGCTCCGCACCCTCGAACCTCGAGGAAGAACCGCCACACCTGAAAAGCAGGGAATGAGTCTCCAAAACAGAGACTCAGTAGGGATCCCGTAGAACCCCAACCAGAAACAACGTCGGTAGCGGAAAGGAGAGCTACAACTACAGCAGGAACAGCAAACCGGTGGCCGGTCAAAAACTCGGCACTACAGCTACTCCTACTGTACCAGAAAACACCACCTAGTCTCCCTTCGGGGGACAACCAAGCCACGCGCCCGACCACCCGATTCCACGATCGGGGACCACCAAACACGAGCCGCCCTAGCCACGCCACTAGGAAAACGTCACGATACCTCCAAAGCGGAGGCCTGCCCTCACGAAAAGGGCCCAAGCCAAAACCACACGGTCAAGGAACACGGTCACGACCTCACCGTCGTAAACACAACGCTGTCTGGGGAAAGGCCCTCGATGAAGCTCATCGGAAACCCAAAATCTCGACTCTGGGAACACTCCCGAAACCACTCACGAAGTCCCGTCTCGCGGACGGACACAGAACCCGGTACACAACAACTCACGTCACGTGACAGGAGCACCACCCACTAGAAGAACGACCGGATGCGTCCCCTGACGTCTTACACCGCGTCACAAGTGTCTAGCTACAACGCCCCGGGCGTGAGACTTAGACACGCAACAAGTACCACAACAAGGACTAGCTGGGGTCACGCTCGTCAGCGCGTGTCCTAAGCCCCCAACTACGTGTGCACACACAGACCATCTGCTCTAGGTCGGGTCCTCTAGCTGGTTTTCCCCCCCACTGGACTCTGGTGGCAAAGGCAAGGGGCCCTACGGAAACCAGCCTAAAAACCGCGTCACACTGGGTCTCGCTCTCCACCACTCCCAGGTGGGTCCACACACGCGTGCGCAGGAAGCTATGACTAGTGGACGTGTCACAGAACATGGACATAGAAAACCACACCCGCACCCATTGCGAGTATCGCGAAGTAACAGGTGGCGCGATGCCACCATACTCTAGATGGTCCACTAGACCTACTGAACTGAACGGTCTTTGAGTCTCACGACTCAGAGTCGAGACTGTTGCACATGACAGCACTAAGCCGTCAATCTGGCCTAATCCCTAGGTCTAAAACCACGGTAGCATGAATACCGAGACAACTCACGAGCCGCCAAGACCACTCTCTCGGGAAGGGAATGCAAAGGACTTAAGGCCACCCACATGGGCCACACGGAAAACACGGAAGCACGATTCCCAGGGCAGCACACAAGCCACCACGACGATTTCCCATCTTGTAGCAAGCGGGAAACCTCCAGCCCCAGGCCGGATAACTGGACTCGCAGTCCAAGGCCAAACACGTGGCCCACATGGGAATCGCCTTCCAAAGAAACCCACGACATGCGGGGGAGACTCCACCGCACACACACCGATACACGGTGACTCGATCATGCGTAACACGAAAACCCGGAACACGTGGGGTCATCCGGACCCACCACACCTACGGGCATGCTAATCGAGGCAACACGGTCCCTCCCGACACCCCAAAAACATAGACACAGAACCCATGGGGTGTCCAGGATACTCACAAGGCCGGAGGTCGACCACTGGGTCACAACCGAGTCGACCGGAGACCAACACAACACAATCAGGACGCTAAAAGGTCACCCGGACCCTTAAGCTCATGACACACAAAACGAGGTAAGTGGGACGTCCTCTGGACACCCAAAGACACGGTCACGAAACTCCACGGGGTGTCCGAGACACTCACAAGACCTAAAGTCAACCATTGGGTCACAACTGGGTTGACCGGAGGTCAAAATAGCGCAAACAGGAACCAGAACGTGGTAGTGGTCACCTGGTGACCGCGACCAGATAGTGGTCGACCGGGGACCGCGACCAGATGGTAGCGGTCGACCGGAGACCGCGACCATGCTGTCACGGTCACCTCACAACCGCAACCAGCCACGCGCAAGCCTGATGGTAGCTATCGCCCAAGGACCGCGACCAGATAGTAGCGGTCATCCCATGACCGCGACTAGACCAAAGCGGTCTATCGCACGACCACGACGCTCGAAGGCCTCCTCGACCAAAACACAAAGGATGAACGCAGTTCTCCCAAGACCGCGACCAATGAACGCGGTTTCTGGTGGACCGCGACCATTTCGGAAAACCGAGAACAGCGGGAAAACCCCAAAAAATCCACGCCACGCCCCCAAACATCCATGGATGAGGGGGAAAACATAGGGGAAGCCCCCAAATAACCCCTAGCATGCATCTACGGCCTCGGATTGGCCAGAAACGCAATGAATCGCTAGATCGGGCGATCACTCCCCAAATCATGGTTTTCCCAAAATGCCCCAAACGACCCGCTCGGCTCACCACGGCCTACGAAACTTGTGAGAAAGGAAGTGCATGAGCTGGGGGTCCATCACCCTACCTCCACCGAAAATTTCGCGCACCGTGGATGCCGATCCACGAAGAAAACGCCGTTGAAGCCTCGCCGCTCCACGAACTCACGGCCGAGCTTCACTGCGCCCTCGAGCCTCGATCCTCGACCCATCCTCGCCGTCCTCCTCGCCCGCATCACCCCGCCTCGGTCCGTCGGCCTCCGGAGAGGAGAGAGTGAGAGGAGAGAGTGGGAGAAGAGAGAGAGGGTGAGAGTGAGAAATGAAAGGAAGAGAGAGGGTGGGGGGTATATATAGGAAAATCCGGAAAATTGAAAAAATCCCAAAAAATAGAAAATCACACCCTCGCGATCCTCGGAACGCACCGATCGCAACGATACCACACTCGCCTAGGTGAACGGCCCGGTTCACCCGCAACGAGGTTCCGAAGGGAAAGCCGAAACCCACGCCGGGAATCGGAAAACACACGCGGAAAAAGCCGCGGAACGCCTCCGGGCCTCCAAAACGACTCCGGATCGCACCGATCCGAACACGAAAGATGTTCGAAACGGAATTTCGGACACAACGGAGTTGGACACTTCGAGAAACCAGATCCGAGAGCTGAGAACAAGGATCCAAAAAATCCGGTGCATTACAGCAGTGCTCTGCCGGAGTGGCTGCAAGAGGGAGCGCGATGGTGGTCTGGCCGACACTCACGGCGGTGCTGGTTCGCAGAGGAGAGGGAGGATGCGCAGGGCACCTGTGGGCACACGGGGACAAGGTGGCGATGGTCTGCAACGAGCGAGGAAAAGCAAGGGATGGGGGAAAAACAAATGGCTTTTAAGGGTAAGAAATACGTCGTAAGGGTGACAAATAGGTCGTAAGGGTGACAAATGCTTCTAAGGGTAACAAATAGGTCATAAGGGTGACAAATAGCTTCTAAGGGTAAAAAATGAGTGTCTAAACATGAAAAATAGCTTGTAGTGGTGACAAATGAAAGAGAGAGAGATAGATAGAGAGAGAGAGAGGGGGGGCATTAACAAACAGAAAAAATGGTGGCTCCTGGCACACGTCTCTCCCTCCTGCAGTCCTGCAGTCCTGCTGCTGCTAAAGTATTCGTATTTCTTTACTAAAGTCGGAGGAAGACCTAAAGTCGGTGGAAGACGAAGGGTCTCTCCCAACTTATGCCAACTACTCATGAGTTGAGGTTTTTAAAGACGAAGGGTCTCACTACGGCTGGTTTTAATTTTAGAAGTCAAATAGTTAAAATGGGGTAGTTATTATAGTTTCGGAAAGCGTAACAATCTTCCATCTTATCATATTTTTTATATTTTATATTTTATAATATATTATTTACATATATATATATATTATATGATATATAATATTACGAAGGGATATTTTATGAAACGAATATTATAATATCTGTATCCGCTCCGATTCAAATTCGAATATTATCCGTATCCAAAAAAATAAATATGATTTAAAATATTATCTGCTAATTAATAAGGATTCGAATTCGAATATTATCCAGCTAAACTATTGATATACTTATATTTATTTTTATTATTTATTACATATACGTATTACGGTTAAACATAAGCTATTCTAGGTGTTTCCGACGGAATCTTATTCAGTCGGAAATAAGTCAGAATTTACACACATATTTCTGTTCATTTCTGTTAATTAATACATAAAAATATGTAAATATTAGTGACAGAAATTTTATTGTCGAAAATCAGTGGGTAATTACCAACGTAATTCCGATGAAATTTAAATTGTCTAAAAGTTGTCTCTTTTTAGAGACAGATTTCCACCCGAAATAATAGGTCAGAAATCAGTCCGTATTTACCAACGGATTTGCGATAGAATATTTTCCATTGGAAAGTTATAATAGTTCCGACGTCTTTTTGACGGATATATTTCCGTCAGAAAATTACGTCGTTATTTCCCATTTTTTTTGTAGTGATCTACTGTTACTGTGGTTTATGGTTCTTTTGGCATAGCCTAATTCTTGGTGAAGTTAGAACCCTCCGTTGAATATTCCTTCTGTCGGACGAAAACTTCTTCACTAAGACCTCCGTAAGTCTCCGTGAGCTAAAGATTCTCACATGGACATCGAGCTGGTTATATCCTAAAAATCTCGAAAACCCTCTGAATCTCATCTTATTGGCCTAAGATGTGATTCGACTGCGCCTTTGGAATCATGGAACAAGGTCTTATTTAGTTTTGTTCTGTTCGTTCTAAATGCGGCGTACCTAGAGACCACGTTTTAGCCTCTGTTCCCTGAAGGTGATATACCTAGAGACTGCATTAATGTCAAAACACGTGCGTAGGCTAGACCGCGTTCTGGTGATCGCGACCGTGACCCCAACCGCGTTCAACCATAATTTTTCATCAATCATCATCGTACGATTGATCACATTTTATCATGTTTTGTAAGTCCGAGGGTGACTATTTTGATGTGTTTTGACATGATTACCATCCTTATAAGTCAGTACGCTCTTGATTCTCTATAGAAATCACGGATTTCTTATTCTTCATGAACATACCCTAAAGTTCTATACTTAATCTCCATTTAATTAGTACTTCTCTTTATATGATCCATGCACTTTAATTGTGCTATTTGAAATTTCTGGAACATAACTCTTTGATTTCACTTGGCTATGTCTGTTATCTGGAAATTATCTATTGACTATTAAGGGTTTTGGGTCCGCTTGACAATCAATGCTTGTTCAAACAGAATGTCTAATTTTTGGTGTGACATTGCACCAAATCTGATATGGGAAATTTTAATCTAGACAATTCACTTATACGTGACATGAGTGAATATTATTCTTATTATATGATTTACATGATATCTGACTTGCTTGGCCCAAGAAGGGGCATTATTATTGGAACTCGAATACTTATTTGCCAATTCTATAGTTATGTTTACTTGTACATATTCATTCATTGACATACAATGATCTCTTATTAGTGGTTCATTATTGGGATCTATTCCCTTTACTTTGATCTTCCTTGTTGTGTCCCTGTGGTTCTGAAATTTTGATGATGACAAATATTATGACTCTTTTTTTTTTAATAAGCACAGTCATCTAATAGATCGAAGGGAGAGTGCACCCCCATTCCAAAGGAAGGGAATGTTCTCACTCCACCTCCTAACCATTAGATGCTTAATTTATTGATTTACCAAAAAAATGGATGTACACAATGTGTCCAGGCTCAAAATTACAGAGATTGTAATGAAGACAAATATTATGACTCATTATATAACTTTGATGGATTTATTACAAATCTCATCATCTTCATATATCAGTATGAACATATGTAGAACAGGTCTTAAAATGACTCAAAGCAATGACTGTTCAAAAAAGTGATAAATTGTCAACGCTGGTGACAAGAAGGTCAACACCAGGTAGCCAGTGCATAAATCATCTATCAAGAACAGGTAAGGTCAATGGACATTTCAGTCTAAAACATACAGGTTAGTGCATACACTTTTTATCGTTAAAGTTTGCATGTTAAGGTCAATGCATATGTGAGGTCTTGCATTAAGGCGTCGATGCATGTACTATAGCTTGGGTACAAAGGTCAAAGCACATGTGACTTCCAAGGTCGGTGCATGTTTTGGCATCAAAACTACAAGTCTGTGCACGTTTGATTTCAATGCTTCAAGGTCGGTGCACATTCTGATTAGCTACATATTAGGTCGGTGCACTTTTCTATCAGCCAGCATCAAGGTCGATGCACATCTTGCATCGTACACACACAGGTCGGTGCGTATTGTGCTTCATGCACATTAAGGTTGATGCACCTTATGTACAGCACACTGAAGTCAAGTCTATGCACATTGGACCTAGTTTTCAGGTCGATGCACATCTGGTACCTTGAGCTATAAGGTCGGTGCATCTTTTACAAGGTCAACGTAAGCAACCTAGCGGTTGAAGGTTAGGTCGAGGCTAGTGACCAAGCAATTGAACATGAGGTCCATGCATGTGTTCACTAGGTCAGTGCAGGTCTTCACTAGATCAATGCTAAATGTTAACCCTTGCTACACTAAGTCTGTGCATGTTAGTGCATCATGATCTAGGTCGATGTACATCATGCATTCTCCACTGAAACAGGTCGAAGCACATTCTTGAAGGTCTACTAGTGGTGGTTCAAGACTTAGGATTTAATCAAATTAATTGCATGAATGACTCTATTGTGGCATCTCATTCAAAGCATATTTGATTATCTTTTAATCATGTTTCTCTCTGACACTAATCTGACTAGAAAGTGTTTGATGAAATGCTTCGTTTCTTATTAGCAGGAACTTCATCAAACATATGAAGGGCATAACTCATTAAATCTCAGGCGAGCACGTGAGCTCGAACTAAAGCTGAGGTACGTGATCCCAAGTCACCCAATGATGGGCACATGTCTCTAGAACAGCAGATTATTGGCGCATGATCCAAGGCAGATGCGTCCAGAGGATTCTGTCACGTGGATCAGCTCACTTATCTGGACCTGACGCGTGCCATCTCCAATTAGGCGGGAACGAGCCCTCCACACACCCACTGCGTGAGCTCGTGGGTCCCTAGGCCTGAAGACATATAAAAAGCCCTTCTACGATCGGAGCAAAAATTATGAGAAGAAGAAGTCCAAAGAAAATAGGCAGAATCTGGAAGAGCGGAAGATCGGAAGAGCCAAGAGCGCGCGAGAGAGAAAAACTCTGAGAGAAAAGAGAAAGGCGAGCACATAGAGAAGAAGAAGAGCAGAGAGTGAGAGAGCAACTGAGAAGAAGATAGTGTTCAAGAAATTGCGAGAGAGTGAAAATCTGAGAAAAATAGAGTGCTGTAATTCAGAAGAAATCTGAGAGAAAGAAGAGTGTGAGTCAGAGAGAGAAGAGCGATCGTGAGATAGTGAAGAAGAGGGATCTCGAGAGAAGAGATTGTGAAGCAATTGAAGTAGTTCTTGAAGATTTGTCTCTACTGGCCTTTGGATCAGATCCAAGCCATATTGGCTCCTGCATGAGCTATATTGTTTGCATTCCATTTATAGCTTTCCAGTGCTGTTTGTTCATCGTTGACTTCTTTCATTTTCTTATTGAACTTCAAGCTGCGTGTCAGCATTTGCAGAGGATTTGTTCCTCTGGACAGCAAGCTGTGACGCTCAACGGTAGCCAAGCTGTAATGCTCAGCGGAAGCCAAGCTGTAATGCTCAGCGGATGTAAGTAAGCTGTGATGCGCAGCGGATCAAGCTGTTAGGCAGCAGTAAGCCTCACTCTGGTTAGAGTTGGGGGATAGATGTAGGTCTGCGGGCAGCAGGCTGAACCATCTAAACTTCCTTATGCAGTGGTTTGATTCCTTGTTTCATAATTCACGGCAGATGTATGCTTAGGCTCGCATACACTAGTGAGGTGTTTGTTTGCATACCGTGGCTTAACTGAATTCTAGAGTTTAATTCTGCAATATTTTCTAATTCAGTTTTATTTCGGCAAAATTTTTTAAATGGGTTTCATTCACCCCCCCCCTCTGAATCCGATCTGCACCATCTTTTAGATTCAACAATTGGTATCAGAGCGGGTCTCTGAGTTTCCAGATCCAACGATCTGCAGAGGATACTGCTATCTAGCTTTTGGTGCACTCAGTATATTGATTTGATTTGGATTTAAATCGTTTCATGTTGATTGCCTTAATGGCTCTTCCTTTGGTTTTCGATGGTTCTAACTTAAGTAAGTGGCTAGCAGGCCTGTGCACTTACATGAACTCCATTGATTCCAGTCTATGGAGTCTTGTATCTAAAGGCCCACATGAACTACCTCATGATCAGACCAAGTGGTCTAATGAGGACAGGCTGAAGAACCGTGATAATATCAAAGTTCGTAATATTCTGAAAGCTACAGTAAACACTGATTTATTTCCATTTTCTTTCATGTGCACATTTGGAAAAGAAATTCTGGACAAGGTGATTGTCAGTCACAAAACGGAGGAAGAACGATGTCTAATGACAAGAAGAAGTGATCGCAATAGTGATCAACAGGAGGAGACATCATCACAAGTAAGCTCCGGATCTAAAGATATTTTGTTTGATGAATTAGTAAGCATGTATGAAGAACTATCTGACAGACATAAGAAACATAAATCTGAACATAAAAAAGTGAAAGAAAATTTATCAGATTATTTCTAATGTTTCTTGTGAAAATTGTCCGAAATTGAAACAATCCTTTGATGAGTGCTTGTCTAATGTTCATGCATACAAGAAACAATTATGTTCATTAAAAGATGAAAACTAAGAACTTCATCTGAAAATTTCTGAACTGGAAGAAAAATTGAGTTCAAGCAATGATGATCATGTGTTAATCAATGAAATAGTTCAGAATGAAGAATTAATAAAAGAAAATGAAGAACTGAAGCAGTTGAACACTGCTATATCTGAAAGACTCTTGATATTGGAAAAGGGAAAATGCTCATCTGATGAGACTGAGAGAGTGAGTGCATTGATGTAGAAAATTGATAGTTATAAAACCAGCAATGCTATATTGAATGATAAAGTAACAAGTTTAGAATTGCTTATATCCTCTCTCCAAATTGAAGTTCAATAATTGAATACATCATTATCTAGATTTGTTATGAACAAACAAAAGCTGAAAGAAGTCTCTAGAGATGAAGCTTCTAAAATTGAGAAAGGTAGAAATTCTCAAATTAAGCAGGCTATAAGGAACAAATTGTACACAACATTTGTGAGTAGCTCAAATATGGCTAGCACTTTTGCATTTTCTGCAAAACAGTCTGTTGATAAGAAAATTCAAAAACAGAATAAAAATGTGAAAATGAAAACGCTAAAAAAGAATAACAAATTGCATGCAAACAAGTCTAAGGCTAAGAAATTCCTAGCTATTCAAAGAAAGAATATTGAATGCTTTTATTGTGGGAATTCTGGCCATGTGATGAATGACTGTTTGATAATGAAGAAGGATGATTTGAATGCTGGTAGAATTCATGCTAGGAATTCTCATGTTAAGAAATCCTCTTCTGTTCAGAACAAAAGGATTCATTGTTTTTATTGTCATAAAATTGGTCATCTTATACATGAATGTAGACTGATGAAAAAGGATGATCTAAATGCCAACACAATGCATGATATAAACTTTTCTGCTCAGGAGAGAACTATTGCTCAGAAGAGAAACATGAAGTGTTTTCAATGTAGTAAATTTGGCCACATTGCTGCTCATTATTGGCATGCTCAGGGAAAGAAAGTTGATTCTGAATTTGTTAATTTCACTGTTAATAAAAATATTTTTGGAAGAAATAAATCTGTTGTTAAAGGAAAATTCATTGCATGTTTTAATTGTGGAAGGCCTGGTCACAAAGCCTCTTACTGTTGCTGGCCAATGGTAAGAAAAATGCTAGAGTAGACAACAAGAAATTCCATGTTCTAGCTCATAGCAAAAATGTGAAATCTGCTGTGCATTACCATCATTGTGGCAAGGTTGGACATGTCATGAAAGAATGTTGGCATGTTAACGAAAATAAGAATTTCATTGTCAATAAACAGAAGATGAAAATTCCCATGGATAAGAAAAATCTTCAGTCTTCCATCTCATGTCATTATTATGGTCAGTTTGGGCATTCTCTGAAGTATTGTCACTTGATGAAGTCTGATGACCTTTTAGCCCAGAAAATGTTGAGAGCACCATTCAGAGGTGCCAATGTCATTTCAGGACCCAAAAATTCTTGGGTACCTAAAGTTGCAAAATAAGAAGTTGTCTTGCAGGTTTGCCTTGGAGTAGAGAAATAAAAGGGGTAAATAAACTAAGGCACCTGAATATGGTAAATCCCATTTCTGCTGTTTACAGGTTTGTTCAAATTGAACTTCTCAGTAATCTCTTTCTCAGATAGCTGTATTTCATGCTTAATATGTTAACTAAAATTTCATGCATACATGTTCTTAGCTGTTTTGACATTTGCACTGCACATGCGTATCCAATTGAATTGTTTTGCATGTTCTGAAACTTTTATTCATCTTCATGCATGATTTCATGGTATATCAAATGGTTTAGCTCTAAAGGATAGATTAAGTCTGTCTGGAAGTTCTAACTATGTGTGAGATGATCTCTAGACCAAGTTCTCCACCTAGTACCATGGGTCGAATGTGCACATAGATAAGTTTAGAAACTCATGAGCAGAGTCTACATATTTGTGCATAGGTGAGAATGAAAAAGAATTGGATATCTTTCATTAAAAATCAGAATTGTCTAAATTTGATGCATACATTTGTCAATTGTATTTGTTTGATATTTGTCATAATGCAAAGACACTGAAAATAAAATGCTCCCCTCAAAAATCTAAATTGCCTTCATCCATGGTTGTTTGATGACTTGCTGCATATAAGGCTCATATACACATACTTATGCTCAGCAAAATTGTCATGCATACAAGACTGCATTTAAATCTAATCTTTCCATGCATGACCGAGTGGTATATTAAATGATACTGGGAGAAGGGTAGATGCCTTCTGTCTGGAAACCCACATCATGTATGAGGTGGTCCTTTAGACCAAGTCCTCTGTTTGGTACCATGGGTCATATTGCATAGAGGGCAGTCTGAATGATCATGAGCATGAATCATAAAATCATATGCTTAGCCTTCATTGCATATATTGCATTAAGTCAGGGGGAGTCTATCAAACACATTTGTGCAATTCAAGTATGATGGATTAATGCATTCTGTGAAAAATAGTCAATGCATATGCATACATAATTCATTGCATATCATCATTATTGAAAATTCCAAAAAGATTGTTTGAGTGCATGCATTTAGTTAGGGGGAGTCAATGCATATGTATACATGTAGTTCACATAGAAAATACCAAAAAGATAGAGTGATTGCTCAATTCCAAGAGAACATTTTTATTGCATCTCTGTCCAGTTCGGTCGACCAACATTTCCCACTCTGGTCAATCGAAGCTCAGAATTTTCATCTGAATTACTACTATCTTAAACATAAGCATACGTTTGGTTAATTACATAAATCAAACATTGAACTACATGGCTCTCATCTGTTCGATCATTAACTAATTCAGTCCACCTATGTTTATTGTCTAGCCATATCATTGCTTATTCTACAATCTCTACTCTTCCTGCAACATACATCAACAATTGGCTTCAGCTTGTATCTGGTCTGAATTCACTTGAACTGATACTAGTCTTGAGTTTATAACTCTCATATTCACTGCACATCCATTGCTGAACTTCCTAATAGTCCTGATTAGAAGTATCGACACCATGAGTCGACATTATTTTGGAAGTATTCTGTATTATGGAGTTTTTGAGTAGATGTCGACACAAAGAGTTGACACCTTCATTGATGCAGTTCTCTTCACTATCTCATAACTTTATTTTTGTGACTATCTCTCTGAAATTGTCTGCTCTTGCTTTCTTGACTCTCATTGTCATAACTCTGAGGTTGTAAGTTTCTAATCAATGATGGTCATTTGCTTGGAATTCTTGTCATATTCTTAAACTTGTCTGAAAACACTACTTATATGCTAAATCTTGAATGTTTGCAAGATCCTATCTTATGTTTGAACTCCAAGTCTCTTGCATTTGGTGCATATTCTTGCTACTGCTTCTATTGATAAATTGATTGTTTCTATAAACATTCTTTCATATCTCTGAATTTTAGGAAGATTTCAATCTATGTACCTTGCTCATAAATCTGAAAAACTAATTCAATAAAGAATCTTCTATTATACAGATTTATGAATGTCTGAAAGATCATATTGGTTTAAGTTTAATGTATTCATTAAGGTTGGTTATAAATGCCTTGAAAATATCTGAATCAACTTTAATAAACCTTAACTAACTGCTTCATGTTAAATCTTGTCAAATCTGCTGAAATCTAAAAATGTTGAAATCATGACTTTATTTGGTTGAAAAACATGAAATCTGTATTATTTTTAAACATCTGACTTTTCTGAAAATGTCTAAGGGTCAAATCTTGTAAGAGCAATGACTTTGGTCACTGAGAAACACATGTCCAAAGGGCTGTGTCATGAGGTGCCTTAGTTAACTTTACTTAAAAATGATTGAAAAATAGGCAGAGCAATGGCTGGCACACTGAGAAACATATCTCACTCATCAAACAAATGAGATGAGATATGTCATGAGGTGAAAAGTAACTCTGTTTATTTTAAAGCATGACTGTTAGTCACACTAAGTACTTAGGGATATTTGCGTCTAAATAACGTATATCCTTTAGTTACAAGGTGTGTATTGAACCAGATTGCTCGTAAGATTTGATAGCAAAAAAATTATCTGCTTAATTAAATGAAAAATATGAAAAAGAATGAAAAGGATAAATTGCTATAACCCTGGAAAAAATCAAATGGTTTCATGACTGTTTAACCTCTATACTTATGATTGTAATTCCTAAAGAAGTCATTGAAATTCATTGAGAAAGATGAAGGGAGGTTAATTAAGATGTTAATATGAGGATTTGGTTCATTTTCATTAAATCTTGATTTCAGATATGAGTACCTAACTTTTTTGTCAAACCATGTATACATCATCTTTAAACCATGCAGTTCAATAAAGTTCATTCATAAACCCTTATAATGGGAGATTCTGAAAAATTCCTACATTTGGATTTATGAAATTGGTATATTCTTTGAAAATCTTGTTGAATTTCTCATGTGCTTGAAGCTTATTTGATCATCATGTGCTCAGTTTACATTTATTGATTGATATTCAAAACTCAAATTATGCACACTGTTCTTCATACATTCTTTATGACCTGAGCTTACTCTTGACTGCACATGTGACCTATTTCAATCTGAATGGCTGACTATCTGCTTCAATTTGAATGTCCCTATGGTTCACTGATCATTTATTTCATTCCACTCTGTCTGCTCTGTAGAGAGTATTTGTTGATGAAGCATCTGTTCAAGGGGAGTTCAGTTGTCAATGAATCATATTGCATATTGTACATAAAGGGGGAGATCTTATCAGCATCCTAATTGTTTCTTCCTTTTTGATGTTATCAAAGGGAGAGAATTTTTATGAATTTTTGTGAGTCATTAGTTGGTTATGTTGGCTATTCTGTCTGTTGACTGTTGGTTATCAGAATGCTGCTGGCTGTTGGTTGTTCTGTCTGTTGACTGGTTGGTTATCAGTTTGTTGCTGCATTCTGACAGAATTATTCATTGTTCATTGTTTATACTGACTTGATCATCATGTTGAATTATTGCAATGACTCATAATATTGCCATCATCAAAAAGGGGGAGATTGTTGTGTCCTTGTGGTTCTGAAATTTTGATGATGACAAATATTATGACTCATTATATATCTTTGATGGATTAATCTCATCATCTTCATATATCAGTATGAAAATCTGTCAGAACAGGTCTAAAAATGACTCAAAGTAATGACTGTTCAAAAAGGTGATAAATTGTCAACGTTGGTGACAAGAAGGTCAACACCAGGTAGCCAGTGCATAAATCATCTGTCAAGGACAGGTAAGGTCAATGGACATTTCAGTCTGAAGCATACAGGTCAGTGCATACACTTTTTATCATTAAAGTTTGCATGTCAAGGTCAATGCATATGTGAGGTCTTGCATTAAGAGGTCGATGCATGTACTGTAGCTGGGGTACAGAGGTCAATGCATATCCCTGTTCATAGTTATGAAGGTCTGTGCATATCATTGCTAAGTCATAAAAGGTCAATGCATAGTTTGTACACATCTACTGTAGCATATCTAAGGTCGATACATGTTGCATTTCTAAACATAGGCAGGCCGGTGCACATCTATTGTAGCACATCTAAGGTGGATACATGTTGCATTTCCAGGCAGAGGTAGGTCGATGCACTTTACTGTTTACTAATAAAGGTCGATGCCAGTAAAGCATTTAACTATCTAAGGTCGATGCACTTTACTATAAAGGTCGATGCCAGTTAAGCCTTTAACCATCTAAGGTCGATGCGCATGCTCTCTCATAAGTATGAAGGTCTGTTTATGTTACTGTTTCAAGTCGATGCATTTTTTTCATCTTGCATAAAAGGTCGATGCACATCCTATTTTAACTATCATCAGGTCAGAGCATCTTTTGCATCATGCATAGTGTGGTCGAAGCAACTTTTGTTTCATGCACATTAAGGTCTATGCACTTTGTGCCTCACATTCTTCTTGGGCATATAGAAGGTCGATGCACATTCTCCTTGGGCATATAGAAGGTCGGTGCAGGTTTTGATTCAACGCACAAGGTCTGAGCACATGTGACTTCCAAGGTCGGTGCATGTTTTGGTGTCAACACTACAAGTCTATGCACGTTTGATTTCAATGCTTCAAGGTTGGTGCACATTCTGATTAGCTGCATATTAGGTCGGTGCACTTTTCTATCAGCCAGCATCAAGGTCGATGCACATCTTGCATCGTGCACACACAGGTCGGTGCGTATTATGCTTCATGCACATTAAGGTTGATGCACCTTATGTACAGCACACTAAAGTCAAGTCTATGCACATTGGACCTAGTTTTTAGGTCGATGCACATCTGGTACCTTGAGCTTTAAGGTCGGTGCATCTTTTACAAGGTCAACGTAAGCAACCTAGTGGTTGAAGGTTAGGTCGAGGCTAGTGACCAAGCAATTGAACCTGAGGTCAATGCTTGTGTTCACTAGGTCAGTGCAGGTCTTCACTAGATCAATGCCACATGTTAACCCTGCACCATGATCAAGGTTGATGCACATCATGCATTCTCCACTGAAACAGGTTGAAGCATATTCTTGAAGGTCTACTAGCGGTGGTTCAAGACTTAGAATTTAATCAGATTAATTGCATGAATGACTCTATCATGGCATCTCATTCAAAGCATATTTGATTATCTGTTAATCATGTTTCTCTCTGACACTAATCTAACTAGAAAGTGTTTGATGAAATGCTTCGTTTCTTATTGGCAAGAACTTCATCAAACATATGAAGGGCAGAACACATTACATCTCAGGCGAGCGCGTGAGCTCAAACTAAAGCTGAGGCACGTGATCCCAAGTCACCTAATGATGGGCACATGTCTCCAGAATAGCAGATTATTGGCACATGATCCAAGGCAGATGCGTCCAGAGGATTCTGCCACGTTGATCAGCTCACTTATCTGCACCTGACGCGTGCCATCTCCAATTAGGCAGGAACGAGCCCTCCACACGCCCAATGCGTGAGCTCGTGGGTCCCCAGGCCTGAAGACATATAAAAAGCCTTCTGCATTCGGAGCAAAAATTATGAGAAGAAGAAGTCCAGAGAAAATAGCAAGAATCTGGAAGAGCGGAAGAGCAGAAGAGCCAAGAGCGTGTGAGAGAGAAAAACTCTGAGAGAAAAGAAAAAGGCGAGCACATGGAGAAGAAGAGGAGCAAAGAGTGAGAGAGCAGCTGAGAAGAAGATAGTGCTCGAGAAATTGAGAGAGAAAGAAAATCTGAGAAAAATAGAGTGTCGTAATTCAGAAGAAATCTGAGAGAAAGAAGAGTGTGAGTCAAAGAGAGAAGAGCGGTCGTGAGATAGTGAAGAAAAGGGATCTCGAGAGAAGAGATTGTGAAGCAATTGAAGTAGTTCTTGAAGATTTGTCTCTACTGGCCTTTATATCAGATCCAAGCCATATTGGCTCCTGCGTGAGCTATATTGTTTGCATTTCATTTACATCTTTCCGGTGCTATTTGTTCATTGTTGACTTCTTTCATTTTCTTATTGAACTTCATGATGTCTGTCAGCGTTTGCAGAGGATTTGTTCCTCTAGACAGCAAGCTGTGACGCTCATCGGTAGCCAAGCTGTAATGCTCAGCGAAAGCCAAGCTGTAATGCTTAGCGGATGTAAGCAAGTTGTGATGCTCAGCGGATCAAGCTGTTAGGCAGCAGTAAGCCTCACTCTGGTTAGAGTTGGGGGATGGACGTAGGTCTGCGGGCAACAGGCTGAACCATCTAAAATTCCTTGTGCACTGGTTTGATTCCTTGTTTCATAATTCACGGTAGATGTATGCTTAGGCTCGCATACACTAGTGAGGTGTTTGTTTGCATACAGTGGCTTAACTGAATTCTAGAGTTTAATTCTGCAATATTTTGTAATTCAGTTTTATTTGGGCAAAATTGTTTAAATGGGATTCATTCACCCCCGCTCTGAATCCGATCTACACCATCTTCTAGATTCAACATTCCTGCCTTTCCTTGAAATAGAAATCCATAATTGTCCTGTAGTCATCTACTTGATTCTCTATTCTTATTGATCATGCCATCTGATCTTGATTATTATCTCTCGAATTATTTTATGGATTTGCATACATGTGGCACTTTTACACATTTGTTAAAATATTAATTACTTATATTTTGTCTGATCAAAGATATGTAATTTCTACTGATTTTTTCGCTCATTCAGTGTTTATTTAGTATTTTTTTAGATAATAATGAAGATGAAATTCATTCTGATAGGGAAGGACAAGAGTGATCGAGTGCTCCTAGTGTATTAGAAGATCCTAAGTCTTTTTTATTTTCTTGAGTCTAGATTAGAAGATGAGAGTCTGTTGGCGTCTAAAATTTTGCACCACCATGTAACAAAATTGTAGGAGGTGAAGGTGCTCTTGAAAATGTACTACCGCGGACTCGACTACGAGAACCCGACAACGAAGAAACAAAAGAGGAGACAAGAATAGGCCAAACGTCAACAAATGTGGTGGCGATGCCACATCTCATGCGTGATGCCGCACCACCATAAATTTGTGTCCTAGCGGACAAATTAAATCCAAAATTACAGGAGGCTAAGGTGCTCCTAAACACAGACTGTTGTGGACTTAACCATGAGGACTCGACTGCAAAAAATATAAGGATATGCCCAAGATAGGCGAACTATAGAAAAGACCAACCAAGGTAGTGTAACATTCAAGTGGTGCTGACACACCATGAATTGGCATCCTGAGGGACGAATTAGACCCAGAACAGTAGGAAGTCGGCGCGCTCCTGAAGACACACCAGTGGGAACTTAACTGTCAAAGTCTCGACAGCGCGTGAAGTCAAAAGGAAGAACTTTGGGGAAAAGGGGTTCACAAAACCTCCAAACCCTGCAAATAGTGTATCGGCAGCCCCTTGCAAAGGTTGTATCGATAGCCCCTTTCAACCCTTGTATCGGCAACCATCCTTTCAACCCTTAGTCGACAGCAGCCCTCTTGAAACTTTGAACTGATAGCCTTGTTAAGCTTTTGAAGCCCCTTGCAAACTTTCATCTGGAAGCCCCTCATGAAGGTTGTATTGGCAGCTACCTACCTCATCCAACAGCTTCATATGAAGCCCCATACGGCAAGCCCCCTGGAGCACCTAGATCGGCGGTCGCAAGTGCTGCCGGTCTAGTGAGCAACTCCCATCATGCCGGTGATGCCGGTTCACGTACCTAGCTACCGATCCGCCCACCTACACCCCTATATACGAGGCCATGCTAGGAAAGAAGAGGCATCCCCGGGCTAAAGAAAAGAAACAAGAGCCAAAAAAAAGGAGGAGAAGAAGAGGCAAAACGAGAAACAGAGAGAGCGAACAGAGGGGGACAAGAAAAGAGAGAGGAAGAGAGAAGAGTGAGGTGAGGAAGGGGGATGGTGCTTTAATTTTCTACCAATCTGCCCACCTTCACCCCTTGCATCCCTATCCTTCAAGTTTCTTTTTAAAGTCATGATGCATTACTAATTTTCTTTACTACTCAGAGAGGATGATGCTTTATGGTCATGCTATTATTGAATGTAGCTTATTTCTGTGTCCTACTTCTAATTAATCCTCTTTGTTCTTAGGGAAATTTATTCTGCCGTATACCTTGTTACACTAGTACCATCATCTTCTAGATTAGTTTTGTTTGAAATGAAAATATTGTTTGAAAAGACTTATCAAATTTAGTATTTATCCCTCATATTAACTGAGATAAAGTCCCTTGAAATAGGGATAGAAGCACCATGAATAATATCTGTTTCTATTTAACCCATCATACAAATGATTGACACATGTTTACAAAAGTGATATGAACCCTTTCATTGCATTGTAGCAACCCCATCATAAAAATTTCATGTGACCTATGTTAGCTAGCATGTTAAGAGAGAGTGGAGAGGGAGTGGATGGTCCTCTTTGCCTTGGCTAATGAAAGGTGACAAGATAAGACAGGATGTTAAACTTCCTTGAGATGTTACATTTCACAATGGGTAGAAAAATGTCAATAATGTCATATGCCATTAAGAATTCGATAGTCTTAGTTTGTGTTTTCATGTTGATGGCTCTTTTTTATATAAGATGTTGGCTTTAATACCTTTCTATTTAATTCTATAAAAATCACTATGCATAGATGCCTTTTATCTTCATGTCTTCTGTCAATAATACTAGATCAATCTATCTTCATGTATGGTTTATAAGCTTGATGGATGCAATCTTGCAGTTCTCATTTGATTATTTTGTTTTTACCCTCCCCAACAATGAGATGCTACATCAGCTCTAAGAGGAAGAAGAGATTAAGGATGTTTTCCTCTAGTAAAGGCACTAATTAACCCAAATATGCCTTCATTTCATTGAGTTCCACTACTATCATCATTGTAAAATTTTCATTTACCTTTTTTGCATCACTGCGTATGAAAAAAAATGTAACTCACTAAATTACTCCATTATGAACTTACTAATGTAAGGCTCACAACAAACTCTCTCAAGTAATGGTAGGGTTAAGGCCTGTGCGCTCAACTGGCATACCAATCAAGACAAGGTTCTCCTTGACCTCTTGATTGAGCAATATGATTTGAATAACTACATCTCTAGTCCATTCAAGCCTTAATGTTGAAATGAGATGGTTCTTATCATGCAAGGCGGAAATATCAAGGCATGAACAGTTAAACGAGCGGGTTGATCAAGAGACTCAGATGATGAGTATGAACAACAAATGGATAGAATCACAGCTTTATTTCATAATCTGACATTTCCAACAAATATACTTCAAGAACTTTTGATACTATTCAAATCTAGTACATTCATTTCTAAGTAGATAGACTGGGAAAAAAATCTACTAAAAACTATCAGCACTCTCGTCACTCTAGCCCAATCCCGTCATCTTCGAGATTTCTTGAAAACTGACAATAATACACAGGGTGAGCTAGAATGCTCAGTATGACTTATATCTCTTTACCAGACCACTTTAAGTAATTAGCATTTTGGATCATCTATATGCTCTTGAAATAAAACAGGTAATAAAATAAATGATAAGTGTAGTAGAGAACAAGATCAGGAAGTCAAGAATTCAAGAATAGATATTATAGAACTCAAGTGTAAGCATGAAGATCAATAACAAGTATAGAATTCTAAATTTAGCCATGTAATAGAAATATTAACACACCCGGTCAAAAATGTTATGTATAGAAAGTCAAACATGTAACAAGTCAAGCATGTAACAAGTGAATTGTCTAGTTCAATCTTGGATGTCAATTGGTGCAATGCCACACCTGATCATTTAACTCCTTCGGGCACAAGTTCTTTCAGGCTTTGCTCACCTAGGACCAGATCAGGGCCCCCATGTTTGCCAGGCATTGAGTGTTAGGTGGACCAAGAGTCCCATATAATATTTAGAATAATTCATTTATAAATATGGCCAATCCGAGTTTCAAGAAAAGCTTATGAAGCGTAGTATAGTGCACAACTAGACATTTACTTATAGAGGACTCTAGAGGTGGCCCCTATAGGTTCAAGAGGTGACTCCCATCATGTAGTACTTTGTGTCATTCTGGCCTCAAGAGGTGGCTCTTATAACGTAGCATTTTGTCCTGCATGACATTTAGCTCCTACACTCCAAAATGGTAGTTTATGGCTAAAGTATAGATCTAGCAAAATTTTCATTTCCAAGGATATGTAATATGAAGAATAAATGAAGTTTATAAGAGAAGTTCAAGGATGATTTAAGACATCATGTTGAATGACATTAAGACAATAAAGAGAATGTATTGCCGACCAAGGCACGATCAGCTCTCGTAAAAAATCTTATAAAATAGGTTTAGATCAAGTCGGGTGCTTAGATGAAAACTAAAGAGATCACGACTAGGTAAGAGGTGGGACAGTGGGAGGTTCTCCTCGTATTTGTAAGGTCCTAATTAAATATCCACTTATCCACCTAAAGTGTTTGTCCGTGGACCTCTAGTCTTAGACACCGGTCCTTCTTGCTAAACTTGTTAGCTACATGATTTGTCGGAAACACAAAAATACGTAAATTGAATGGAAATCATTCTTGTGTATTCTAACATGTTCATTTGTGAAAGAATTTCAATGAAGAAAAGAAATTGAAAAAAGATGTCAAACTTTCAATTGCATAATATGTTCATGTATGAAGAAAATTCGAAAGAAGATGTCAAGCTTTCAAATTGAGCTTAGATCAAATAGACAGGGTCAATCATGTATAAGAATTTTATGAAAATTAGAGCATAGTTGTTTGAACAATTAATGCTAACTTTACGAGTTCATTTACCTAGTCATTTCTTTCTCGATAGCATTTTTAAGACAAGATCATGATTTTGAAATCAATATTAAAGTTTTGAAATAACACACAGAAAATGAGGCAAATCGAACACATCGGTCTTAATGTGGTTACCGCGTTCAAGTCACGGTCCATATGTGATCCGCATTCTTAGATAGAAAACTAGAACATGTTATTACAGTGAAAACTCTATTTTTTGACTTTAAATCTCAAAATAAGTCACAAATACATGATCATGAAAATTTGTATAGAATCAAAATACTCATGCAAAGAAACATATATGAAGATCTAATTAAGTTTTACCTGAGAGAAAACCTACCTAGTCGAAGATCAAAGAGGAAGAAGAACATGATCGAAAAACACTTCGAACACTACTACAAACTTCAAACTTTCCTCCTCTCTACGATCAGCAATTCCCCAATAGATTTGTGCTTTGAGTAGGGAAGATCTCAGCCCTATTTATAGGCCGAATCCCCCCATTATTCTATTACCCATTTAATTCTAAGTCAATATCAACCTAATTTTCCTATTTCACCAACCCATGTTACTATTACAACCACTTATTTTGAAAATAAATCCCCCCTCCATGACGTAACCAATGACCTCATCTATTCAATGATGTAAGCAATGGCCTCATCCACTAATTAGGATTAAATTAGAGCTAATAATTCTCTCTTCATTCGGATGCTACAGTACTGTTACAATACTGCTACAGTACCGATGTCTTCACCTTCTCAGAATCGTGTCGCGAATCTCGTCGTTCATTTTAACATGTGGGATAGGGTTTGCGTTTATGTTTTCTATACTTTAAAGACATAAAGGAAAAATATTCATAATTTATTTTATTTTCATTTTTTATTATTTCTTTTTGCATATAATTATATATATATAATTCTGAGTTGCTACATCCTCCCCCACTTAAAAAGAATTTGGTCCTCCAAATTCACATGACTCATTACAAAATAACAATACTATCCTGGAAATAATTTCAGATACTTCTTCTTAATCGCATCCTCTAATTCTCAAGTGGCTTCTTCCTGACCATGATGGCTCCATTGGATTTTAACCATTGGTATTGCTCTATTCCTTAGTTGATGCAATTTTTAGTCTAGTATCTTGATGGGTTTCTCTTCATAAGATAAATCTTTTTACAGTACTAGATCATCATGTTGGATCACATGCGAAGGATCATAGACATACCTCCTCAGCATTGATACATGGAAAACATCATACACTCCTACCAACTTTGGGGGTAAAGCTAGCCTATATGCTACTTCTCCAACTCTATCAAGTATCTCAAAAGGACCAATAAATCTCGGACTTAACTTTCCTTTGACTCCAAATCTTTGGATTCCTCGGGTAGGTGATACTTTCAAGAAGACATAGTCACCAATTTGAAATTCATGATCGCTTCTTCTATTGTTAGCATAACTCTTTTGTCATGATTGAGTAATTTTTAGTTGGTCCATAATCATCTGGATATTTCGAGTGGTATCTTGAATCATATCAGGACCTACTAACTGCTTCTCCCCAATCTCATCCCAGCATATGGGTGATCTACAACTTCTACCGTACAAAGTTTCAAAAGGTGCCATTTGAATACTTGATTGGTAGCTATTATTGTAGGAGAACTCAATCAATGGAAAATTTTCATCCCAAGTACCACCAAAATCTATCATGCACGCTCTGAGCATATCCTCTATGATTTGATTAGTTCTTTCTATCTGACCATCTGTTTGAGAGTGAAAACCTGTACTAAAATTTAATCTCGTTCCCAAAGAAGATTACAACCCCTTCCAAAAGTGAAAAGTAAATCTAGGATCTCTATCAGAAATTATAGATGAAGGAATGCCATGTAATCTTATCACTTCCTTGATGTATAGAGCTGCCAGTATATCCACCGTCCACTTACTTTTGATGGGTAAGAAGTGAGCAGACTTGGTTAAAGGGTCTACTATTACCCAGATTTCATGAAGTCCTCCTCTAGTTTTGGGCAATCCCATAATGAAATCTATATCAATACTTTCCCTCTTCCATTTCGGTATCTCCAGAGGTTTCAATTTACCAGCAGGTCTGAGATGTTCTGCCTTTACCTGTTGACACACAAACTCAGCCACTTCTCTTTTCATATTCAGCCACCATTTTTTTTTTTCAAATCTTGATACATTTTAATGGCTCCTAAATGAATAGTATATCTGGATTGGTGCGCTTCTTCCATTATCTTCTTCTTGATTTTGTCACTATCAGGCACACAAGTTCTTCCTCGAAATAATAATCTCCCATCATTAGCCAGTCGAAAATCAGGCCTTTGGCTCAAATTTTTCGTAATTTCAACCAATAAAGGATCATTACCTTATTGCTCTTTTATTTCAGAGAACATATCTGTTTGTACCCTTATACTAGCAATCAAGACTCGTTTTTCCTTTGGTTCCACATTTAAATTTGATCTTGTAATTGCTTCAGCAATCGCCATTCATTAAGTATCAAACTTGATAATAGAGCCCTCGACTTTCTACTAAGAGCATCAGCTACAACATTTCCTTTTCCAGGATGATATTGAATAGAAAAGTCAAAATCTTTCAAATATTCTAACCATCTTCTTTGTCTCATATTGAGCTCCTTCTGAGAAAATAGATATTTTAAACTTTTATGGTCAGAATAGATAATGAACTGCTCACCATATAAATAATCCCTCCATATCTTGAGAGCAAAGACTACTGCTGCCAATTCTAGATCATGCACAGAATAATTAACTTCGTGGGTCTTCAGTTGCCTCGATGCATAGGCTATCACCTTACCTTATTGCATTAATACACAACGTAGGCCAATTCCCGAAGCATCAGCATATACGTCGAATCCTCCTCCTACAATAGGCAGTGTAAGAATAGGGGCAGTTGTCAAGCGCTCCTTCTTCAGCCCATACATAAGAATTTTCCTTCCTTGTTAATTTAGTCAATGGCATGGCAATTTTAGAGAAGTCTTTGATGAATCTCCTATAGTAATCGGCCAATCCTAGAAAACTTTAAATTTCTGTCACATTTGTAGGTCTTTCCCAATTATTGACAGCTTCCACTTTTAAAGGATGAACAAAAATAGTTGACTAATGCTAAGCAAACTGTGATTTAAACCATTCACAAGCAAGATATCTTCAATGGATTGGTTCGAATCCTTACCTATTCGTCCAATTCCCACAATTTTACCTTTGTCGTTCCCGTCAAAGGTGACCAATCCATCATCCTTTTCCTTCAGGTCTGAAAAGAGTTCCTTATTTCCCGTCATGTGTCTGAAGCTTCCACTGTTCAGGTACCATTTGTTCCACTTGGCTCCTAAACAGACTGTACAATCAAATCAAGTCTCAGATTGATTTAGGTACCCAAGCAAGCTTGAGTCCTGAAGTGTTAGTTCTACCTTGAGCAAAATACATTTTATTTCACTTTTCAAAATAATCATCATCGGTCCTCATTAGATCACACACATACATCGAGTGGCCGAACATTCCACAATAAAAGCAAGTAACATTTGGCTTTCTAAACCGACTCCTATGCAATATATGATCTATCAGCATAAAAGTCCATGCATGAGTCAACATGAGTATAGCCATATGAATCACATGATTTTTGAATTTTGTTTTTCACAAATGAGTTTTTCTTTGTGGGTGAATGTCTCACATCAATTCTCTCATTCCTAGCCTTTCCATTGCTAGTCTCACCATGTTCAACCATTTTCTCTTTTCCTTTTAGTTCCTTTTCAACAAGATCTTTCAATCTTTTTAATTCATCATGCATGGTTTCGAAGTTGATTTCTAATTCTCTCTTTGATTTTTCATACTCATTCAGACTCAATTTGAATTCATCCAACTCCTTAACCAATTTTTCATTTTCGATTTTCAAGTTCTTCACATTTTCATAAGCATTCTATTTTTCAACTTCTAAACATCCCAATTCATCTTCATACAAAGTTATTTTGGATTGAAAATCTTCCTTTTCTTTTTTGAATTTTTGAACTTGCAGTTCATAAAAACTACACCTAGCACAAGGATTTGTAGAACTAATCAAGTCATGGAATTTCTTTTTCAAATTCTTGACATCAGATTTAGACATCTTATACTTCTGATATAACTCAGCATAAGCTAGATGCCATTGTTCAGCAGTAAGGTTTTCGGAATCAGAATTTACCTCAGAGTGTTCCTCATCTGCCATCAAATAGAAATTCTGGACCAGCTCGTCCAGTTCATCCTTGTTGCCTTCGAATTTTGAGCTATCCGAATCCTCATCGCTCCATGTAGCTCTCATCGCTTTTCCTTTCTTCGGCTTGTTGTTTTTCAGCTTCTTCTGGAGCTCGGGGCATTGACCCCTCATATGGCCGGGCTTCTTACACTCATAACAAATTATTTCCTCTTTCTTGCTCGGCTCTTCTTTCTTGATGGCGTTTCTTCTCAAGAATATCCTGAAAAAATTTCCTTCTCTTCTTGCCCTGCTAAAGTACTTTTTGGCTCTCCTTGTGACTAGAGCCATCAACTCTTCTTCTTCACTGTCGATGCTCGATCTTCCATCACTTTCTTCTGACGATGCTGGATATGCTTTCAACGCGATCGTCTTCTTCTTCTTGATTTCCTCCTCAGCTGGCTTCATAATGTTGATTTCGTATGTCATAAGCGATCTAATGAGTTGATCCACCATGAGTGTGGTGAGATCCTTTGAATCTTCAATGACGGTCACCTTTGTGTGCCACGGAGGTGTGAGGGACCGCAACACCTTTCTAACCAAGTCCTAATTTGAGTATTCTTTTCCCAAGGCTTTCAAGTTGTTCTTAGCCTTGCATACATTTCCGTTATATTCTCCTCGGGCTTCATTGCAAATAGCTCATACTCCCGAACCAACAGGTTTGATTTTGTCTCTCGTACTTCCGAAGTACCTTCATAAATGACCTTGAGCTTGTTCCACATTTCCTACGCAGATGAACACATAGATATGTGTGAGTACTCGTTAGGATGTATCGTGCACTGAATAATGTTCATAGCTTTAAAGTTTGCACATGACTTCTGAATGTGCTCATCTTCCCATTCATCTTCATTCGGAGGTAAAACATAAGGACCTTTATTTATAACTTTCCACATGTCATAATCTTGTGCTCGCATGAACACAGTCATTACGTTCTTCCAATAGGGATAGTTAGTCCCATCAAAGAAGGGTGGTCGATGTATCGAATGTCCCCCGGGGATCATTCCCTTGTTGGCCATAGCAAAGGATCCTTGCTCTACAACTGTGAGGTTGTGCTACAAATCAGAGACCCGCTCTGATACCAGATTGTTGTCCCCTAGATGCACGGTTGGACAAGAAGGGGGGTTGAATTGTCCCCTCAAATCAAAAAGATAGTTTTTAAAATTTTTCACAGCGGAATAAAATTAACAACCAACACAAGAAATGAATGGATGAAATTATCAAACTAGTTCTCTCAACCTCTCCGTCCTCATACGATCAAGACGAGAATAATAATCATGCAAACCACAAACACACAGATGCGAGACAGATTTTTAGGTGGTTCGGGATCACGACGGGCTCCCTACGTCCACCCCTTACCAAACCAGTGACGATCCACTCGCTTCAAATGAAGCGCACGGAGCTTCCGCTCCAGAAACACGAAGGCGTCGTCTCCTACATGATCCACGAGGGATCAAGATGCACACATACACAAACCGCAACACCTGCGGCACAATATCAGCACAACCGTTCGTAGACGGTCGACACATTGACAGAGTCCAAGTTCGAAAAATAAGGATATGATCAATACAAGCTCCTAGACCAGAAGTAAATGACTGAAATAGATGTAAACAAGGTGTAGAAATAAATCCTCATGAGTAGAAAGGGCTGTAGATGATCTTCTCTAATCCTCGGGTCGGAGGGTAGCCGGATGCTGACGATGAGAACGTCCACGCGTTCCTCTTCTCGATCCGCTCCTTTGTTTCTTCAATCAAGATCTCTAGAAATGTATGGAAGTAGATGAAATCTTCAATCCTTCTTCAGCTCCTCTCCTTCTTCCCTTTCTTCTCCTACAAGAAAAATAGAACATTAACACTTAGAGAATTTCTCCCAAATTCGTAGCTTATTTATACACCCATGAGAGAATAAGTAAAAGGCCATATAACCCATGCTAAAACCCCTTCAAAATGAGTCTAACATATGTGTGAATGCCTTAAGGGTATAAGAGTCAAGTTTGACCCCAAATGGATCTCATTTAGATGGGTTTCAGACACAACAAAACGGGTTCACCCGCCATATTCGGTCGACCGGTCGAAGGGATTGGTCGACCAAACTTCTGTAGGGAAAATCTCAGGGAATGCTGGGAATTTCGGCCGACCTAATTCAGGGGTTCGGTCGACCAAAGTTTCACAGGTCTAGATTCCATCAACACTGGAAATTTCGGTCGACCTAAGTTACTGGGTCGGTCGACCGAAATTCAGTAAGTCCCAAATTTTTGTATAAAACTCAAGGCTACACTCCCTTACATGAAATGTAAACTTGAAGGCCCAATTGACAAGGAGTGTATGACCATATAGAAAAACATTCAACCCTTCATTTTTGCCAACAAAAATAAGGATCAAACAATCTAGTGCTTAACTTGCATGAAAGCTCGATGAGATGCTAATATGCAACCAATGTTTGTTTCAAAACCTTGAACATGTTTTCATCTTTTCAAAACCCCTTCGAGAATATAAAAGAGTGCCCCTAGAAAGCTTAGTTGACACACTTAGCATGAATAACATATGACCATAACTATGAACAAGGTGTGAAAACTAAAATGGCCAATTTCTACCAATCTTCACAAAAAATGATTAATCAACATGCAAGCTCAAAAGTCTCATGAAGAATATGCATGAAATAACCTTTGAAATGACAAATGTTATAACTAAGCATCAAAATTGTATGGCTATTCATTTATGCGCAAGAGTGAGCAACATGAACCCCAACTCAACTAGTTTGTGCATTTGAGAGTTATAGGGCCTCACCATATCCTCTTAAAGAGTATGAGCATTGTTTACCACTTGATTTGAATCCAAGACTGAAAGTTACTCATTCACTCATGCATTTGAGTTCCAAGAGTCCACTAAGGATATTTTTCCTGCATAGCCAGATGAACGCAATATTACCACCTTGGTTATCATGCATTTTTCAATTGACCACACAAAGGCACATACACACAAGATTTATCATCATTGAAACTTAACTACCCAAAATCAACTAGGGGATCCAACAATGATTTTTTTTTATTTTTGTTTATTTTTTTATTTTTTTGTGTATTTTTTTTGACACTAACTAGGACGAAGAGAAAAGAGGGGGATTTTTTTTGTTTGTTTATTTTTTGTTATGCAAACACATACAAGTTAACACCCAAATTACCTAATGACCTAGATGTGACCTAGACCTACAAATGGGGTGTCACAAAATAATTAAAGTGTAACTTAAGTTCACCCTCAATATTTCCACCGGCCAGATAAAGGGTGGGGTAGTGGGGGCTCCCCCTACTTTCATAGGGAACTAATTAAAGAACCACTAGCCCACTTAAGATGTTTGTCGTCCGACTGTCTTGTCTTAGACACCGGTTTCCACAAAAGGGTAAACCTAAATAGCACAAGAATCATAGTGTGAACCTAGGGCCAATGTCTACTAAATTTTATTTAATACTCATGCAAAGATGTAAGGAAAATGTGATTTGTGGGCCAAGGAAGGGTGATGAAATCTCCGCCTTATCTTGCTTATGGGTGTTTCTCTTTGAATATTTTAGAAATGATATGCAACAAACCAAGTTCAAACAAGTGATTCTATGCAAGTATGCATGAGCATGTGATTAAGAAAAAGTTTAGAAAAACTCACCTTATCCCACAATCTGTAAAATGCAATTAACATAAATTAAACAACAAGGAAAAATTCTATGATAAATGATGCATGACTTAGAATAAAGATGGTGTGGTTTCTACTCTTGGAATGAAGACTTTTATTGAGTTCAAGTGATGAGTTTTTTTTTGTGGATTCTATCTAACCATAAAAACTGACTTGATGCGCAAACCCTCGTTCTTTTTTTTAATGACTCAATTCAAAGATTAAGGAAAGGAAGGAGAACCTCTGAATGTTTCTGATATTTTTTACCCTTTTTTGATTTTTTTGATTTTCTTGTCAGACCTTCTGCGACACTTCTCAGGCTTTTTCCGATAGATATTTTCTCTAGAATTTCTGAATTCTATCCTCTATACCTACATTTTAGGTTTCTGCGATAGATTTTTTTGACAGTTTTTTTTAGATTATCTGGTTTTGTTTTTTTCCTTCATTATTTTATTTTCAATTCCTGCAAAATAGTAAAAGACAAGAAAATAGATTAGCACAAATATATATCAAAGAAAAACAAAATTTCCAACTCAAAAATCACAAGTCTCCACGGCAACGGCGCCAAAAAATTAATCGAATGCGAAGCTTATCGTTAAAAACTCGCGCACTCAATTTAAAAAATTCCGTACTCACATAATAAAATTTAAATTTTGAATATAATGATGAATACGGGTCGATCCCAAGAGGAGGCTAGATTTTTATTAAGGTTGAAAATTTTATTTATCTTTTATTTTGAAGAAAACCTAAAGAAGTTGTTGGAATGATTTTTTTTATATGGGAAACAGTTAAAATAGCACACGATTAAAGACTTTCTAAAGAAGCTTAGAGAGGTAAAGGAGAGAAATAGGGAGAGAAAGAGAGAGAGAGAGAGAGAGAGAGAGAGATAATACCAAACTAATTTTATTGCTCAAACATTAAACGTTTACAAGATGACAAGAAAATAGAAAATTACAACCACAACTAAACTCTAACTAAACTAAACATAAAGAAATAAGGGGAAGAAATGGTCGTCGAGGAACGCCGTCGCCCACGCCCTTGGACCTTGGAGAGCCGCCCAACCTTAGCGAAGACGTCGTCGTGAGGTGCTAGAGGGATGGAAGAAGAGAGAGAATATAGAGAGAGATGTAGAGAGAGAGAGATAATAATGGAGGAGGTGTGATAAAACAAAATAAGAAAATAAAAAGAAATTAAATTACGGTGCGATGTGTGCGTGTGTATGTGTTAGAAGAGAGAGGCAGAGAGAGGAGATGAGAGACGGAGGGAGAGAGAGGAGAGAGTAGGAGGGTTAGAGAGAGAAAGGAAGAGAACGAAAGGGGGGAGACCGGCTTTGGGTGTGCGTGTGTGTAGAGAGAAATAGGAAGAGGGAGTGGGTGAGAAGAGAGGAGGGAGTGAGAGTCGACACAGCGGAGAGAGTGGGGTCGACGTGATGTACGTGAAGTGTGTGTGGGCGTGCGTGAGAGTATGTGTGTGCGGCGGGTGTTTGAGGGTGTGTGTGATGGGAAGGGAAAGTGAGAGGAGAAGTGAGATGGTGAGAGGGGGGACTATATGTGTGTGAGAAGGTGTGTGTGTGTGTTGTAGAAAAGAGGGAGATGGGACATCGGACGGGGGAGAAAGGATGAGAGGGAGGGGGGTGAGTGTGAGGTGAGAAGGTGAGAAGAGAGACACAGAGAGAGAGAGGAATGCGGTGGGGAAAAGAGAGAGAGAGAGGGCAGAGAAAAGAGGGAGGGAGAGAGAGAGAGAGTTAGAGGGAGAGAGTAGAAGGGGCTGGCGGTTAAGAAGAGAGGGAAAGGGAGAGGTCGGAGGCCACTGGCGCTGGTGCGAAGGTGAGTGTGTGCGTGCACAGAAGAGAGGAAGAGAGGGGAAGGGGGGAGTTGCGCAGAGAAGAGGGAGGGGAGAAGAGTGGGAGGCCTATAGAGGAGGGGGTTTGTTGCCGGCAGTGCAGAGAAGAGAAAGGAAGAGAGTAAGAGGGAGAGAGGAGAATGAGGTACGGAGTGGGAGTTTGCTGGCCGACGCCCCTGTTCAAAACATGGGCTCCGCAGCCAGCATGACTGGGAAGTGGGAAGAGGAGAAAGAAGGAGAAGGAGTGGAAGGGGAAGAGGAGAAAGAAGGAGAAGAGGAAGGGGAGTACGCAGGAAAATAAGGGAGGAGAGGGGGGAGAAGAAGCTCGCTCGGAGGGAGGAGATACTGGTTTTTTGTAAGTGCCATGGTGCCTACGCTAGAGGGAACCATGTCTGCCTGCACACCTATGAATGCCTGTACACCTATGCTCGATCTTGCATGCCAGTGTGCTGCTGCCGCCTACTACCTGCATTACTGTCGGCGTTCATGGTTCTTTCCAGCTTCCCATGCACCTGCTGTTTGCTGTGAGCGTCTACTGTCGCATGCACCATCCACTACGCTACCCTACCGCTTGCCTGCACATGCCGCATGCCTACCAGAGAACCTCGCCTGTGAGCATGGCTGCTGATCTGCCAGAGGATCTTGCCCTTCTCACGCTGCTTGCTTGACTGCCTGGGGACTAGCACGCCTGCTGCTCCAAGATCTTGCTGGTTCCCATGTAATCCTGCTGGTGCTTGTTACTTTCTATGAGATCCTTGTAGTTCCCCATGCGATCCTTCTGGTGCTCATGCTGTTGCTTGGATCTTGCCAGCTCACCGTCGACGTTGCTCCTGCTCATGCATGCCACTGCTACTTGTCCACGCCTACCCAGCTTCATTACCATGTGAATGGTGTGAACCTTCCTGTTGGAGGCCCATGCGAATCCTATTCACATGGTTCTGAGACAAATGAAAAAATTATACACAAGCCCTTCACAAAATAGTTTTAGTCAATGCATTTATAAATAATTCATCATTTGCCACTTTATTTTGTTTATAATGAGTCTTAAAGAAACCAAATTTAGATAATTTGCTTATGACTTCAGCAAAGCATAATTATGCAATTCTCTTAAAAAATGTCTCAAGTCCCCCCTAATTATAGCAAATTATTCATTTTGAGTGATATCGAGATTATCATATAAAATTGCATAATTAACTTCATTAAAACTTAAAAACAATGAGTGTGATATGAATAAGAATAGATAAATGAACACTTATCACACCTCCCCTGGACCCGGGATTCTACGGGGTATGAAAAAGAGACGCCCCCATGGACAAGTCCGAGACGGCCTCAAAAGTAATGGGTAAACTGAGAGCAGCTACCATCAAACCCGGGTTGGGCACGAAACCCCGAGGACTAGCCTACGAGGGGCTCCAGCGGCCCATGGGCAGTTGTATTCGAAATTTGGGGCATTGACTTATTGTGTTGGCCATCATGTGGCCGTTTTTGTTCATCTCCTAGATAGGATTTTCCCGGGGATCATTCTATGGAGTGGCAAGTCCCTGGGGCTCAGAGTGACCATCAAAAGAAAGCAAATAAAGCAGCTTGGCATGCGAAGGAGAAATCTAAACTTTAACGAGTTTGGGAGAGGTGACAGAACCCTCACAACTCATGGGTGTGAGTGAGAGGGGGCTGATCATCTCCTTAGATGCGTGTATCCTATATTTATCAAGCACAGTAGCATATGCTCATAAGAATGGAGAAAGGCTACCTAATCTAGGAGGAAGAAACGGAGATCAAGCCCATAGCATCTAGAGCAAATATGATTCTTTTAATTCCTTGTGGAAATGACAAAGTGCAGGGGAATGAATTCATCATGGCAAAGCAAGAACAGGAAGAAGAAAATGAAGAAATACAAAGGCAGGGGGGAGAATGGAGCACTGGCTCCTCTCCTCCTAAACCCTCATCCTTCCTTCTCTCTCTTGTCCCTCACCTTCCTTTTTTTTTGCTCTGGAGACACAGACGTGTAGACGGGCACTCTCTTCTCCCTTCTCTTTTTCTTCTTCTCTATTGCAGCCAACTTCTTCTTCTCTTTAGCCAAATCTAGAGAGCCAGCCAACCAGAGAGAGAGAGCCCTTCAATAGAGCTTGCTTCCTTTTATACGAGTAGAGGTAGGGCGTTCAAACCCCTAAGCTCCCACCTCTTTTAATTCCTTTTCTTTTCTTTCCCGCTCGGAGCGCTTCAAGGCCTGCAGGTAGGGGCGTAGAAGGTAGCTGTCGTGTCTTCACGAGAGTGGGCGAGGGAGACGTCGAGGGCTTGCCACAGCTGCGTTGTCAACTTGAGTGCAAGCCAGACGCACGAGCATTCAATGTTTCGTGCTTGAGGCGACTGGGAGCTTTGTGCACGGTTTTGCAAAAGGGGAGCATCCAACGGACATAGGCAAGACTCTTTCTAGGCAAGGGGGATTCTTGAAGATCCATTTGGTAGAGGGCACACCCATCATCAGGGGCTTCCAGGTGGGGCCTCAAGCCCCTCCTTTTCCTTCTTCTTCCCTTGATCTACGGGGTGTGAGCCGGTGTGAAACAAGGGCACGTGTTGGCGATGGGATGTTTGCCACACCATATCAAGAGGAGAGAACTGTGCCGTATCAAGTGTCCAAGGGAGGAGGGCACGCCTTATCAAGACTTCATTACGTGCCGATTCAAGAGGGCCAAGGGGCCTCTTGCGTGCCGGATCAAGGGCAAGAGAGGCTGACCGCGCCGGTTCATCATGGCATCTTGGCGCCGATTCAATGCATATGGTGGAGCCTTCTTGCGTCGTATCACTGGGTTGGAAAGGCATGGCCGTGCCGTATCATGTGGCTATAGGGTAGTCCCTTTTGCACACCAGTTGAATGGCCAAGAACGCTTGCGCCAGTTCAAGGCCCATGGGGAGGCCCTACGCCGATTCATGTTGGATGGGCTTGTGCGCCGTATCATGTAGCAAGGAGAAGGCTTTGTGCGGTATCACTTGGCAAAAGGGAGTGTGTCGGTTCACTTGGCCAAGGGGGTTTACTTTTTGTGCCGTACCACTTGGCCCATGGGGGGATTTTGTGTGCCGTATCACTTGGCAATAGGGAGTATTTTTGTGTGATGTATCACTTTGAAAAAGGGAGTGTGCCGGTTCACTTGGCCAAGGGGTATTTTGGTAAACTCCCTATTTTTCCTTGCTTTGTTGACTTTGAACTGGCTCGGGAGAGTGCTTGACATCCGGTACTACCTTAGTTTTAATGAACCGCTCCCTGCGTATTTATTTCGAAGCTCCTGGGCTTCAGTTTGCAATTCTGAGTGGTTTCCGACATCGGCCGAACCCATGTCAGATTACTTGGGTTTCATCCTGATTCGGCCTTCGACACTATGAGTTGTGTTCTTAAGTCTGCTCCATGCCTGTGGATGGTGTCTTCATCGAGTGGGCAATCACTCAAAGTATTTTCGCTCTCATTGGGTAGCTCTTCGACCTCCTGTGGACCTTTCCGGCATAATGTGTGCCCCGATCGGGTCACTTGGGTTTTATGCTGATATTGCCTTCGGCACCCTGTTTTGAGGGACCAGTTATATTTCTACAGCTTTGGAAGCTTGCTTATCAGGTGGCGCACCACCAGGTGTATTTTCCTCATGATCGGATGAGATATAGAGTTTGTTCAGCTTCACGAGACCCGAAGTTCTTGCCAATGAATTTTTTGAGTGTCCACAACCCTATGGTTGACTGGAAAAGTCTTCCGTTGACTTTGAATGTTGGAGGGAGGCATCTTGCGGATAAACCCCAGCTTCATTGCTGGGTGCCACGTGCCGTGGCTTGTAATCAGGGCGCCCCCAGGTTGGCTCGGGTGGCTTAGTTAAGGGGGGGCAAAATCGCAAGCTGGGTGATCGGGGGTGGCCCCAATCAATTGTTGATGTCACCATGAGTCATGGCTAACTAGTTAGGACCCTTGGTTTGGCCTGATATGTCATAGAAGGGGCTAGGTAGATGAGGCTTTGAAGGTGTTCGGGAAAATTCATGAACCTTTGTTTCTTGTTATTTTAACTGGGAAAATGTCTGGGTACAACAAATGCCCCCCACGGGGGCGGACGGCCCGTGAGCTCCTCATTTGTAATGTTGTAGTCATGTTTGGAGCTTCATATGTGCTTTATGTACACATACTTTCTTTATGTGCTAGTTTTTTACATATTGCCAACACTATGTACTCAGCCCTTCTTGTGTAACTGTTTTGTAGCTATGACGAGATTTCGCAGAGACGACCGGGCTCAGAGGCGTGCTGCCCGTGAGGAGGATGACTTGGTGAGGAGGACTAGGGGCCCTTGCCTCCTATGGGATAGCCTGTCATCACCGCGGCCACTATTGGCTGATAGACACAGAGAGTATGATCTAGAAGGGGGGATGAATAGATCACTCACAAATCGCGTTAAACCAAAAGCAGTTCTCTCAGAGAGTTCAGATTGGCTAAATTGAATATGAGATAAACTTCAATACTCAATAAGGAAATTAAATAGATAGGATAGTTGCATATACAACTCAGAGAAATGGAACAGATAGGTGATCAAACAAGTGACGAGCAATAAAACAGAAAGATGAATATCCTCGTTTAACAACGTCAGCAAGCACGATGAATGTGAAATCCACAGAGAAATTCATGAAACAGCTAATGTGATACTAGGCAGAGGTTGGGCTAGGAATCCTCCTCACACAAGGACAACTTTCTAGATAGATCTGGTCTATCCATCCGATTGGGCCTTTCGATATACCACTTGCTGCAGGGAAATCACTCAAGCAAAAATCTAACAAAGCAAACCACACAATACGACAAAGTGATTTTTAGGTGGTTCAATTGCACAATGCAATCTATGTTGTGTAGTGGACAGCGGATCTAGAGGGGAGGGGTGAATAGATCTGCCCCTCTTTTCGCAATGCAGCCCTCTATATAGCTAGATGGAACAAATTGCAGCGGAATATAACTAGCTAAACGAAGGACACGACGATTTGCTTAGCAAGATGATTACTAATATATCGATTCGAACCTAAGCATGCATCTATAACGAAACAAACACACAAACAAACCACAACACACGAGATTTTAAGGTGGTTCGGACTGAATCCCCAGTCCTACGTCCACCCCTCACCAAATCCGGTGAGGTTTCACTAGTGCCACGCACTGAACCGCAAATCGGAAAGACCACCGATTGCCTTCCTACTAACCGCCGATAGGGACGTCAACATCGCAGATCGGACAGCTTCCGATTGCCTTCCAACTAACCACAGGTAGGGACGATCTTCAGTTCCAAATGTTTGAATGAAATGGAAAAGAACAAGATATGAAAATACTCAAACAAGATATGAAATATGTTCAAAGAGAAAAGATCTTGTCTGAGTTTGCTGGAGCTTGAATCTGATGATTCACTTGGCTTGGAGTTGATCTCCTCTTGAAGTAGCTTGAATCACTTGGAGATATGATGAAGAACTTCTTCCCGGAGTACTGTTCACAGCTATAGTACTTCGAACTCCTTTCCCTTAAACACACCCTTGCAGCTTCTATGTATCACCTTGAGATGAGGAAGAGGAAGATGATTGCAGCTTTTTGTTCACTTGGCTTGAAGTTGATTTCCTCTTGAAGTAGCTTCAATCACTTGAAGATTTGATGAAGAACTTCTTCCCGGAGTAGCTTGATTTCCTTCTTGAAACACCCTCCTTGTGGCTTCCTTTGATCACCCTTCTTATCCTTGAGTGCTTCTAGCTTTGGTGGAGGTTGTTTGCTTCAGATCTCACCTTGAAACACCTTGGATGGATGAAGAACTCCAGCCCGAAGTACTGTTCATGAAGGTGCTACAGTACCTCGAAAATGGCCTCCCTTGATCTCTCTTGAAGCCTTGAAGCACTGGGGTTTCCAACCCTCTTGTATTGGTTTTATAGACCTTGAATGGTCTATAGACAAGCCTCAGACCAGATCCACAATTTGTGGGTGTTTAGGTGACTTTTGGATTAAAAAAATCCATGTTGAATGGCCCTTTTCGAAGTTGGAAACAAAGTCAACATTGAAGGCTCGGGGCTGGCGGTCGACCTACAGCTCCTGGCGGTCGACCGCTACTGTAAAACTTGCATTCGGGTGATCCCTGGGAATTTCGGTCGACCGCCACTGGCTGGCGGTCGACCGCCAGCTGAAAGACTGCAGACTGGCGGATGCTGGCTGGGGCGGTCGACCGCCCCTGTGCTGGCGGTCGACCGCCAGCTGGGCAGAACCCGAATTTTCCCGGGTTGGTCCGTTATCTATCTTAGCTCCGCCGCTTAAGTCCTTTAGCAACCCGTGCATGTTTGTGGCATCGCCCTTGACAATCTTGAAGATTTTATTATTGAGTCTTCAATCAAATTTTTGTTCCGGCGGCTCCGCCCCCGGAAACCCCCGCAAGGGGCGCTGCCCCCTTGACCGCCGCGACCTGACCGCACAGGTCGATCCCCGCGACCTGACCGCGCAGGTCGATCCGCGTGCGATGGCGCAACATTGAGCTTTCACTTGTCCATTCATTGGCATATCTGTCATGAACACAGCAACACATATGTCAGTCATATAAGAGTGAAAAATAACAATGACTAATAGTGTTTAGCCATTATCAAAACCAAGAATACCACAGAATGCATATGACCATAGAATGATGTCGAATGACCCAAGTGACCACATAATGTCTCAAATGACTTCAGGGACACAACAATCTATGTCCACTCCTCGCTCACACTGAGTGAGGATTCCTTGCACAAAGCAATACCGTCAAGCAGACTCAGTCTACAACAGTATGCTAGCTCACAGCTTGAAACCGGAGGGAGACAAATCCCTCAACCCAAGTTCTGCTACCCACAAAACTTGGCACCTGGGCTTGCTACCCACAAGTCCAGAATCGAAGGACCTTCCTTCCTTCCTCAAAGACAGAGGGAACCCACGAGTGACCCCAAGTCACTCGCAACGAGAGACAATGTCTCCCTTCCTCCACGAACACTCGGGGGGAATAAAACGATGAACCAAAGCAAGAAAGAAATGAAAAACAAAACTGAAAAATTGAAAATAGAAACAAAATGTAGCTTCGTAGAAGCACTTTGAATTAGAAAGGCTGGTTGCTCTCAAACTTCCTTTCCTCACTCTCTTCTTTTACACAACTTTCACTCTTTCTCTTTTCTTTCTGGCGCTTCTCTCTTTTTCATATGGGATCTTCTTCAAAAGGAGCTCTCGCAGCTTTTTGGCAGTCGCAGCACCGTCTTCGAAGGATGAGGCAGTCTTTAAATAGAACATAGGCTCTGTCTAGATGAGGCAGAAAAACCTAGTGAAATTCTATTGGTACACCTGTCATTAGAATATTCTTCCTATGGAAACCTCTGAAAAAGTGTGCCACCTTTTCTTGGATCACGTGCCATTGTATCGCTGGAGTTGGTTTTCAATCGATTTTGAATTTAAGATCCGAAACAAGGATTCAGATCTTCCGACCTGTTATCCCATGAAGATCTGCATCGACTTGTTTTAACAAGTACACCGACCTTGTTGTTAAGACATGTTGATGTGCACCGACCTTAGTAGATAGTAATGAATCTCTGCATCGACTTGATAGTTACTGACAACAATAGTTGCATCGACCTTTCTTTTCTGAATGGCTTAAGATGCACTGACCTTGTTGCCATGAATTGTTCAGCCACATCGACCTGTCTCCTAAACTGACTGAGGTGCATCAACCTTAGGTTGCTATCCTGATTTACAAGCATCGACCACCTATGATATGCATAGACCTTAACATATGCAGTGAACAAGATGCACTGACCTGAAAGATAGCACCCAATATATGTGCATCAACCTCAAGTGCATAACAGAGACATGTGCATCGACCTTATAGCTCATACAATGAAAACGTGCATCGACCTACATGTAAATGTGCATCGACCTTAAGTGCATAATAATGTCATGTGCATCGACCTTATAGCACATGCAATGAAAACTTGCATCGACCTACATGCAAATGTGCATCAACCTACTAATGCAAAATGTGTTTGTGCATCGACCTGCATTTAAGTGTGCATCGACCTTTCATTTTCTTCAATGGTTTCACTGCTTCTTGGATTGAGCGAGTGTTGACTTTTCTGCTTGAGATCATTATTGCTTTTGACTTGAATCTGAGTGCGTTGATGTACTTCTCTATCAATCCTGTAATTTGATTAGATAGTCTTTTGATCAATTTGAACCACACCATTTTGGCACATATAATTAGAGTTTATAGATTTAATGAAATAACCATATTGTTGTAACATCATCAAAACACAGAATACAACATTCTCCCCCTTTTTTGATGATGGCAACAATATGATTCTTTAAGATTGATGGTCAAAGAAAATTCATCTTTCTTGAAGTAAGTTTTAGAATCGTGACTACAGGTACCAATCAAACACTCAGAGCACCAATCAAACCAATCAGAATAATCAAGGAAGATTGTCAAGTCAGACAGACAGACAAGTCAGACAGATAGACAGACTCAAACACACTTCAGACAGACAGACAGACTCAGACACACTCACTCATTAATCTCTCCCCCTTTGACATCATCAAAAAAAATAGAGTGAATAAGAGGTAGAGGCAAGAGAAAGTAGATATAGTAAAGTCACAGATTTAGAAAATATCATTCTCATCTCTTAATGGATTAAGTGAGATAATTGAAGTTTATTGAGATGTTTAAGACTGATAAGCCAGACAGACAAGAAACATAAGTGAGAAAATTATCTTCATACAGAAATAAGGAGAGTGAGCAAAGTTTTATATGAAAGCCTTGAAGGTGCTATCTAAAAGCTGTATTAGTTAAACACAAAGACTTATCATGCAAAAAATTTCCAGCAGTATTGAAAATAAACATTCCATCATAATTTTGCATTTGGGGCTCATACTATGTATAGAATCTTCCATAGGAACCTTCTTTTTCATTTTGAGCAATGTGGTTGAATCTACATCTTTTTGCATGAGAAAACACATTGGTTAGATGCAAGGATCCCCAGCTACTCAGTGTGATAACCTTATTGCCTCTTCAAAGAGAACAGAGTTAGCAATAGATATATCTTTTAACAACAGGCATAACACGTCTCAGGTGAAGTGACCCAGTTACTCAACAATCTATACCATTGCTCGGCCATGATTTCATTTACACTTCACAGAGTTAATCTGGCCCTTCATGACACAACTGACTTCACTTCATGGTGAAGAGACAGCAGGTTTCTCAGGAAACCAAATCATTGCTCTAAAAATTTTAGCCCCCCTTATTTTTTTTATTTATTTCAATTAATTGAAAAGTTTGAAGACAATACTGAGTGTACAGATTTTCAGTTAGAGTTGTCTTCATATGTTCAATGTTCAAGCTTTTAGAAGATTTCAGGGCTTTATATGACAACATTGTTCTTTACTCATGAGATATGTAAGAAGATATTTTTCAGAACCTTAATCTCAGTCTATAAGCAGGATTATAAGACTTAAACTTCTTGATAAAAACTTCAATTAACCAAACTTGAAAACTTTTAAGAGAAATTCTGAGATTTAAGATTTATGAGAGCACTGTATGAGATTTTCAAAAAGGCTCAAGGGATTCAGACAGACTTGGCAGATAGACACATTTCCATTGAGCTAAACTTTCTTGGACAAATCAGAGAATTATGGGAGACTGAAAAAAAATCTCCCCCTTAATATTTGCATTACTGCCCTTTGGTATTTGGCGGAGACTTAATCTCTACGCATAGTGTGGGTTTCAGACAGAAGAGATATGTCCTTCTCCCAGCATAGCAACCAAAAGGAGATAGTCAAGACAAGAAGAGACAATGACATTTAATTGAGAGACTAACTCAACTCCCCCTGACTTTATGACAGAATATAACATTGAAGCAAACAGCAGACTTCACAATAACATGCAGAGTTAAAAGGAAATTCATAACTAAGCAAGGGAATTAAGAAGATATTCAAAAAGATTTGAAAATGCCCAACTCTCTCCTTAAGGTGGAAAATTTTTCATTGTCCAAAGGCTTAGTGAAAATATCTGCAATTTGTTGTGCTGTGCCTACATGGATTAATTCAAAAGTTCCTTTTGAAACCTCATCTCTTATGAAATGATGTCTTATTTCAATGTGCTTGGTGCGTGAATGCAACACATGATTTTTTGAAAGATTAATGGCACTTGTGTTGTCACAATATATGGGTGTACAACCCAGATCTACTTGGTAGTCCTGAAGCTGGTGTTGGATCCAAATGACCTATGTACCACAGCTCCCTGCTGCTACATAATCAGCCTCTACAGTGGAGAGGGCCACAGAATGTTGTTTCTTGGAGGCCCAAGAAACCAGACACCCACCTAAGAATTGATAGTGCCCACTAGTGCTTTTCATATCTAGTTTACAACCAGCATAATCTGCATCAGTGTAAGAGACTAAATCTAGTGTGAGTGATGCAGGAAACTATAGTCCTAAATTGTGTGTGGCAGAAACATATCTAAAGATTCTCTTAACAGCTGCAAGATGTAATTCGGTAGGTCTAGATTGAAATCTAGCACACATACCTACACTTAATTGAATATCAGGTCTCGAGACAGTTAAATATAACAGAGATCCAATCATACCTGGGTACAGCTTTCCATCAACTTCTTTACCTGATTCATCTGCATCTAAAGATGTATTGGTACCCATTGGAGTTGAGATATGCTTCAGCTTGTCCATGCCAAACCTTTTAAGATTTTCCAGTGTGTACTTGGTCTGACTAATGAAGCACCCATCATCCAACTGCTGCACCTGCAATCCAAGAAAATATTTCAGATCACCTACTAAGCTCATTTCAAATTCATTAGACATCAACTCAGCAAATTCATTGCATAGTTCAGTACAAGTTGAACCAAAAATGATATTATCTGCGTATACCTGAACTATGATGAGGTCTTTATTCAAAACTTTTGTGAATAATGTCTGATCCACCTGACCTCTTTTGTAACCCTTGCTGACGAGAAATTCTGTCAGCCTTTCATACCAGGCCCGTGGAGCCTGCTTTAGTCCATAGAGGGCTTTGTTCAACCTGAAAACATGGTTAGGGTGTGCAGACAACTAAAATCTACGGGTTGTTCTACAAAAACCTCTTCCTTAATGTATCCATTCAAGAAAGCACTCTTGACATCCATTTGTTGGAGTTTTATGTTTTTGGAGCATGCAAAAGCTAGCAAAATTCTTATGGCTTCTAATCTAGCAACATGAGCATAAGATTCATCAAAATCTACTCCAAAGTCCTGGCAATAGCCTTTAGCTACTAACCTAGCTTTATTTCTAGAAATTATTCCTTCTTCATTCATTTTATTTTTAAAAACCCATTTTGTTCCAATGACAAATGCATTTTTTGGTCTAGGAACTAGTTTCCAAACATTGTTTCTTTCAAACTGTCCTAGTTCCTCATTCATAGCGTTAACCCAAGATTCATGATTCAATGCCTCTTCTACACTTTTGGGTTCTGTCATGCCCCAAGCACGGAAGATTACCCGGAGGCGTGACATGTCTATATAGATCGTGTCAATCATGTAAATATCAGAGTGCGCAAATAACTAAGATTTAACTCGAAAATAATACAAATAGTATGAGCTGACAATTGTCACAACTAATCAAAGGACAAATACATATGTTCCCAGAGTCCAACGACTAGGCTTCAAATCTTAAGCAGTTATAATCAAGTTGACTAATACAAATGACATAGATGAATTGATACAACTGACATAAGTGAACTAATACAATAACACAAAGGACATGATAATTTGATAACTTCACTCTAACACTCATCACTCAGTCTCATTCCCTTCCGAGTGTTGGTTGTCATCCAAATTACCCGAAAATATTAGAAAACAACTAGACGAGCGAATCGCTCAGTAGGAATTACATCTCAAGATTTTACATGCTTTAAGTGGTTTACAAGTTCAATTAATGTCAGTAAAGCTATGCATGTAGATGAGTAGATATCAAGGATTGTAAAAATCGACAAGAGCATTGAAGGAATAACAATGAGAGAGTATAAGGATTCCAACTTCAATGCAGCAATAGCAAGAGATTCAAGCAAGTAATAACTGGAATTAACAAAATCTTTCCAAGAGAGTAAGAACTCATGTCAAGGTGTAGCAACCCTGATAAAATATTAATAACAATAAAGATTTTAAAATAAATCAAATAAATAGATAAAATATAAAATAACGCCTCGGATAAAGGCGCTATTCAAGTTATAAACGCCTCTAGATAAGGCGTTATTCAATAAGTGACGCCCTGACCACACGGCGTCAAATTCCAACGTCAAAAATGGTAAGGCCAAGAAATGCCCCTAGCTTGGGCGTGTTTTAAAATAAAGAACGCCTTCATATCAGGCGCTTCTAAAGAAATGACCTGAACCAGGTCGTCAATTAAGGAATCGACGCCCTGACCTAGGTCGTTAATTCCATTCGAGTTCCGTTCGACACGGGAGCTTATCCAGGGTAATGGATAAGTATTAGAAAGAGTTAAAAGGTGGTAAGGACTCTATATTGGAAGTATTACTTCCACACAATCACTAACCCTAATAGGATTTCCCAAAATCCTATAAAGACTCTTGACAGCCGAACCCTAAACCTATTTGACCAATCGAACTTCACAGGTACGTGAATAACATCAAGTTCTTCTATTTTTCTTCTTCTGTTTCTTTCATTACGAACGTAGTATGTGAAGAACTAATGTTCTTCATCTATATCTCTTCTACAGGTTAAGGAGCCCTGTCTTCCTAGGAGAACCAGTAAGTTATTCTCCTCCTTTATCTTCTGTTAAGTTATTACGAAGCATAATACCTTCGTATTCTATCCTCTGTAGGTCGTCCATCTTCATCTAGGTTGCTGTGACTTTGTTGCTACAGAAGCTTCAGAAAATTTAACAGAGCAGCATCTTCTTCTAGTTAAAATCCCTCACGTTCATCTTCAATCGACTATCTTAAGGTAGGATTTTCTCAAGTATGTAGCCCAAAGTATATAAGAATCATAGTGAAATCATATGAGCATACACCTGCATATAGTTTTCCTAAGTTTTAAACGTTTCTGTTGAATTTTTGAAAGGAACGTCTTTACCAAGGGCGTGATTTTGAAATACGCGACCCAAACAAGGGCGCTACTTGTAAAGAAACGACCTTTATCAGGTCGTCAATTTTAGATTTGACGCCCTGTACACAGGCGTTAATTTCATTTAATCATTAATCACCCATGTTAAGAATTGATTATCTATGAAATCATGATTCTACAATAATGCATGATCATATGTCTTCAAACCTGTTAATTTTATTGTCATGACCATACATTCGTTCTCCATGAATTCTATTATCCTGAAATTATTACTGCCCATGAAAATCCATGGTATTTCTTGAATTCACGACCGTGGCTAGGTCGTCTTTTACTGGACTAACGCCCGATACTAGGGCGTGAATTGAAAACTAACGCCCCTTTATAGGGCGCGTTTCTATTAAAATCCCGAACAATATATTCTGTAAAAATAAGAATTTAATGATTAACGCCCCTGCCAAGGGCGCGTTTTTGATAATTTCTGAAAATAAATATGTTCTGTAAAATATTGTAAATAAAAAGACGCCTGCTTCTGTAGTCGTCTCATTGCAAAGAAACGCCCCTGTCCAGGGCGCGTTTTAGATAAATTAATGAAATATTAAAATTCTGAAAAATGGAAACATGTGTAAACGCCCTTCTGTTAGGCGTTAATTACTTGATAAACGACTCTGCTTAAGTCGTTACTTTACTGTAAAACTGATTTTTCCACTGTTTCTGTTAACCGATGGTTTCATATGTTATATAATATATATATATATCGGCACTATTCTCCACTCCGTGAGTATAGTCCCACGTTTCACGATTGTTTTATCGATCACACTCAATTCTCATTGACATACAAGCTCTCCATTGGACATTCCGTTCCTTTGGACTAGCGAGTTAGTCATAGAGACCTCCGTAAGACTCCTCGTAGCCTTGGATTCCCTCAAGGCCGACTGAGCTAGTTGTACCCTAAAAACCCATTACACCATTGGTGCCATGTCACTCTAAAGAAACATGGGATACCGGCCCTTATGTTATACAAAGAGTATATCATAAGAAATTCTTAATGGGATGATGATATCATGCCATATCATGTCATTCTTGTAAACCTCAATTCTATGATAAGAATGAGGGTATCTTACCTTTGATATACTGTTCATGTGGACTTCAATTCTATATAAAGAATGTCCATATTGATTTGTCATGGTACCCAAGTTAAGGGAACCATATTCTACCTAGTTTTATCGATATCGTGATTGTACCGTTATTATCGCCATTCTATGTCCTTTGTCATATTTTTGGACTCCATTCTGTCAAAGTTGTCATACATGTCTACAAGCTTGATTATTGAAATTCAAAAATTGGCTATATATATAAGAGTGGATGTCAAAACACATGATAAATACCTGCGCATATAGGGCCCGATCTGGTCCTAGGAGGAGCACCCGAAAGTACTTGTGCCCATGGGAGTTAAAATGATAAGGTATCTGGCATTATACCGAGTACTTTACTTTCTAGATTGGACATTCCACATAAATCTTGTGCTTGAAATCGTACTTGACTTGACATGAAATGCGTGGCCCGAAAAAGGGTAATTTACTTGCTTGATACATGATAGCCAAAGTTCTTGACATGACTTGTTAAATGTACTTGCTTGAATATCTCAAATGTCTTGTTATCTTATTGAAAGTTCACGATTTGTCCATCTTAATTCCTTGATATTACATTTTCTCTATCTTGTCGTTTTATGTGAGCATGCATAGCTTCATTGCATTCATGAAAGATGTAATTACTTAAACCCCTTGCTAGTACTTGAGAGATAATTTCCTACTGAGCGTTCGCTCATTCCGTTTGTCCCTTTTTACTTTTCAGGTAAGTCCGACGACGATGGAAGTCAATCGGATGGGAATGGTCAAGAGTGAAAGTGATAGAGCTACTCAAGTGTCGTCTAGTTGTTTCTATAGTTTTCTTGAGTCGACTATGTACTTTTCTTTTTATTAAATAGAGTATTGGATTTGTAATAGTCTATTATGAAATAAAGGATTGGGTTATCTTGCTATTTTGTGCATCTCTGTCTTTGTGTCGAATACACGACCACTCTGATTGACATGATTGATATAAACTCGTCACGCGTCTCCGGGTATCTTCTGCGCTCGGGGCGTGACAAAGCCAGTAATAGAAAGTAATATAAATTCAAGCATGAAAAACTGGAATTGACTATTTATCAATTTCATTCAAGCAAAAACTTTACCCTTCTGTGGGTCTCAAGTCAAATCAATCGAGTAATATGACGAGAATAAATGGAATGTCTAAAGCCTAGCAAGCAAGTACTCAGGTGCAATGCCAAATACCGTGGTCAATAAACTCCCATGGGCACAAGTACCTTCGGGTGCTCCTCCCAGGACCAGGCCGGGCCCTATGTGCACAACATTAATCATGTTTGTTGACATCCACTCTCATTTATAGCCAATATGGAATTTCAAGGTTTGACCAGTATGATATATAAGGTGGAATTATGGAATGGCATCCAAGGGCGCATTGATGTGTAGGGATGAACTAGGAGTGGAAACCAGTAACATTTGATACATGGAAAAAAACTAGATAAGAGAGGTGCCTTATGGGCCACCTGACAAGTTTAGAAACGACACCCTCACTGTGGGATGCCCTTCCTGGGAACTATACAGGGTTTAGAGGACCCTATTAGGAGTTAAATGGCACCTCTTAGGCTGCCATCTATCAGTGGAGATGGCAAAAGTGAAAGCTTAATGATCACGTTAACGTAATGAGCTAGCTGTGTCGACTTAATAGTTCATCACGTCAACGCGGTGAACAGGCTGGGTCGACTCTGCAGTTCATCGCGTCAACGCGGTGAACATGCTGGGTCGACCCTGTGAACAGGCAGGGTCAACTCTGCAGTTCATCGCGTCAACGCGGTGGACAGGCTGGGTCGACCCTGTGAACAGGCAGGGTCGACTCTGTAGTTCATCGCGTCAACGCGGTGAACTGGCTGGGTCGACTCTACAGCTCATATCTGCTCAAAATGGCTTAAGGTATTAATCTTTGATTAAGCTAGGGTTAACTGGATGATTAGTTTAACATTATGCAGTTAGAAGGTGCCCATGGGGCTGCCATCTCTTAGAAGAAGGCGCCCTTGGGTCTGCCACCTTCTATTAAATTTTAATAGGTTAGTTAAATGATAAAACTTGCGTTATACGGATATATCGTATGGATATGAAGCTAATTCATACCAATTACCCTAGATTGAAGCTAATACATGCTAATCGTCTTGGGTATAAGACTAATACATGAGAAACATGACGTATATACTTTATATCTATTTGCTAAACATGCAATTGAGAGGGGTCTTGGGTTTGTATGTTTATGTTGTTATTCATGTAAGTTCTGTGATTTTAGTCTTTCTTAGTCCTTTTCATATTTTTCGGATCTTCCTTTCAATTTCATGTCTTCTGCAAACTTGTTCATCCTTAAGTGCTTTACATTTTCTTCTTGAACCTCTTTCTCTAATTCTTCTCCGTTTTCAAGTTATTGCATGTTTTTCCACTTGCTGTCCTGGCACATTACTGTTCATCCGAGTTAATACTTTCTTTTGTTCCCCAGTTTTCATGCCCTTCCAATCCTCTTTTATCTCTGAGTTCTTCACAAAAGTTCTTCTTCTCTTGTAGATATATATTTTCTTCTTCTACTACTTCCTCCAATTCTTCTTAGTTTTTAAGTTATAATTAATTTTCTACGGTTCTATTTTCTACTCAGTCACTGTTCACCTGCGCCTATAGATCTCGATTTTTCACATTTTTCATCTTCTTCCTCTCATTTTCTCTCTTTGCACTCTTCATAAAACTTCTTCCTAACCCTCCAATCTACAACTTTCTCTTCTTTCACATATTCTCATTCTCTCTAGATTTTACGTTATTCTCCTTCTTAGAACCCCCTATTTTTAATATAATTTCATTGTGCTTTCAACTTGGACTTTTTCAACTTGGTCTTTTTCAACTTGGTCTTTTTCCACGTTTTTCATCCTCTTGGCTATAATTTCTTCCTTCACTATTTTCAGGTTTTAGTTTCTCTAATATAACATTTTTAACATGGTGGTTTCAGTTTCATAGAAATTGACATAATGACAAGCCCTTTACTAAAACATGAACTATATCAAATCTGCGGTGATCATTCAACGTAAGACGTGTTGGTAAAACAAGTAACATGGAGATTTAGCCTAACATATTATTAGGTTGGGTAGGCTAACAGATTAATTTAACTCTAATATAACATTTTTAACATGGTGATTTCAGTTTCACAGAAATTAACATAATGACAGGCCCTTTACTAAAGCATGAACTATATCAAATATAGATATTAGCTAATACATGCTAATCGTCCTAGATTTAAGCTAACACATGCTAATTATTCTAGGTATGAGACTAATACTTACTAATTATTCTGGATATAAGGCTAATACATGCTAATTATCTTAGGTATGAAGCTAATACATGCTAATCGTCCTAGATTTAAGCTAACACATGCTAATTATTCTAGGTATGAGACTAATACTTACTAATACTTGCTAATTATTCTGGGTATAAGGCTAATACATGCTAATTATCTTAGGTATGAAGCTAATACATGCTAATCATCCTTGATTTAAGCTAACACATGCTTTATAAACACTAAATATCGCATGGAAATGATCTTAAGACTAAATACCTAGACTAATCATCCTAGATTAGCTACTAGTTTAGTTAAAAGTTGAGAACACCTATCTTATTGGAAGATCTCTAGCAGTAGCAGAACCCTTCTAGGTGACTGTGTAATCCCTGCAGAGCTTTGCCCCAACCTTAGCTAACCTAGAATGGGGGTAGCAAAGGGTATGTTATAGGGTCTGGTATGACCGGATAGGGGGGCAAGATCTGGAATAATGGGGCTTTACAGCTTGTACATGCTGGAGAGATAAGGGATAATGTTTGGACAGCCAATCCATGGCCCATATCATAAAGTCTGTCTCCCACATTCATACACGATCCCTCTTCAATGTGCACACTTTCAAAGTCTGTACATCCTAAAAGTCTATACATTGGCTTCCTCAAAGTCTGTACATCCTCAAAGTCTATACATTGGCCTCCTCAAAGTCTATACATTGCCTTCACAAAGTCTGTACGTCCTCTCCCTCTCAAAGTCTATATGTACATCCTCTCCCTCTCAAAGTCTATACATTGACTTCCATCACAAAGTCTGTGCATCCTCTCCCTCTTCACAAGTCTGTACATCACAAAACAAGTCTGTACACCCTCTCCCTCTTAAAGTCTATACATTGGCTTCCATCACAAAGTCTGTATATCATCACAAAGTCTGTACCCTCTCAAAGTCTATACATTGGCTTACATCACAAAGTCTGTACATCCTCTCAAAGTCTATATATTGCAGCTCAAGTCTATACATTGGCCATTTGTGCAAAGTCTATACATTGCTGCAACTCCAAGTCTATACATTCAAGTCTATACATTGGCCATTTGTGCAAAGTCTATACATTGCCACAACTCCATTGCTACAACTCCAAGTCTATACATTCAAGTCTATACATTGGCCATTTCAAGTCTATACATTGGCCATTTGTGCAAAGTCTATACATTGCTGCAACTCCAAGTCTATACATTGCAGCTCAAGTCTATACATTAGCCATTTGTGCAATTCAAAGTCCATACATTGCTGCAGCTCAAGTCTATACATTGATGCGGTTACTACGGTGGCTCAAAGTCTATACGTTGCTGCAGCCCGCAACAAAGTCTCTACATTGCTATTGCTAGCCTATTTACCAACTCTGTACGTTGCTAGCCTATAATGTATAATTAATTGGCACAACAGGTAAATGGTGGATGCTAGGATTTGAACCGTGGTCATTGGGTTGAAAGGCAAGTTACTTAACCAACTACACTAGGAAGCCACATGTTAAGTGAATAATCTTTACATATGATAACTTCGTGTTCTAACTTCTTACTTAAGCTTCCTCTAGAGTTTATCTAATATATTTTTTTATATTTGGGAAATATTATATATATATATATATATATATATATATATATATGTTTTTTTTTACGGGGTGCTACACCCTCCCCCACTTAAAAGAATTTGGTCCCCAAATTCAATTACATTATACAGAAATAGGGAAGGTGTGAAGTTCTTACAATTAGAATAACTCGGGAAACCTTCTTTTCATAAATTCTTCAGCTTCCCAGGTAGCTTCTTGTTCTGAACATTGATTCCATTGGATTTTCACCATAGGGATCGTCTTGTTTCTTAGAACTCGGACTTCTCGGTCAAGGATCTTCAGTGGCTTCTGCTCGTAGGTAAGGTCCTTATGTACCGCTATAACACTATGGTTAATGACATGGGAGGGATCGTGCACGTATTTCTTCAGCATAGAAGCATAAAATACGTTGTGCACTTCAGACTGTTGTGGAGGTAGGGCGATGCGATAAGCCACTTCGCCTACCCTTTCCAGTACTTCGAATGGACCGATAAACCTTGGTGTTAGTTTACCTTTAACACCGAATCTTTAATGCCTCGGCCGGGAGATACCTTGAGGAAAACATGATCTTTGACTTGAAATTCCAGGTCTCGCCTTCTGTTATCGGCATAAGATTTCTGCCTTGACTGTGCTATCATTAACCTTTTTCTAATGAGTTGTATCTTCTCAGTAGAATCTCGTACCATGTCTGGGCCTAGAATTTATTTTTCACCGACTTCATCCCAGCATATGGGAGATCGGTAACTCCTGCCATATAATGCCTCGAAAGGTGCCATTCGTATACTGGCTTGATAGCTATTGTTATATGCAAATTCGGCTAGTGGTAAGTGGTCATGCCAGCTTCCGCCGAAATCTATAATACATGCTCTTAACATATCTTCAACAACCTGATTTGTCCTTTCCGTCTGACCATCTGTCTGGGGATGGAAAGCAGTGCTGAAATTAAGTTTCATCCCCAGAGAGTGTTGTAGACCCTTCCAAAAATGAAAGGTGAAGCGTGGGTCTCGGTCAGATACGATCGAGACGGGAACTCCATGCAATCTAACCATCTCCTTAATATACAGGGCAGCAAGTACGTCGACTGACCATCGACTTTTGATGGGTAAGAAATGGGCCGATTTAGTTAACCGGTCGATAATTACCAAAATTCCATCATATCCGCCCCTAGACTTGGGCAAACCCATGATAAAGTCCATGCCAATGTCTTCCCACTTCCACTTGGGAATATCCAGCGGATGTAGCTTTCCGGCGGATTTTTGATGTTCCGCCTTCACTTGTTGGCATGTGAGGCAACGAGACACAAAGTCTGCTACCTCCCATTTCATGTTAGGCCACCAGAAAGTTCTTTTCAAATCTTGGTACATCTTAGTGGCTCTAGGGTGGATTGTGTACCTCGATCTATGAGCTTCTTCAAAAAATTTCTTCTTCAATTTGGGACAGTCGGGCACACATGTCCATTCATGAAATAGTAATCTGCCATCAAGTGCCAGCTTGAAATCCAGTCTCTTGTCCAGCTTGCTCTTTATCTCCACTAGCGAGGGATCCTCTTCTTGTAACTTCTTGATTTCAGGTAGCAAATCTGGATGTAGGCTCATATGAGATAGAATAATACACATGTTCTTCTCATCTGTGCTGATATCAAGCTCAGAGAATTTCTCCAGCAGTTTCCATTCTTGTATCATGCAGTTGGCCAATATTGTTCTCGGCTTTCGACAAAGGGCATCAGCTACGGAATTACCCTTACAAGGATGGTACTGTATAGTGAAGTCGAAATCCTTGAGATACTCGAGCCAACGCCTTTGCCGCATGTTCAGCTCCTTTTGGGAGAATAAGTACTTGAGGCTTTTATGATCGGAGTACACAGTGAATTGTTCTCCGTAGAGATAGTGCCTCCAGATCTTTAAAGCGAATACTACTGCGGCCAGTTCTAAGTCGTGAACTGGGTAGTTCTCTTCATGTTTCTTCAATTGTCGGGAAGAGTATGCAATGACTCTCCCATTCTGCATCAATACACATCCGAGGTCAATACCAGAAGCATCGGTATATACCTCGTATTTTTCTCCTTCCATTGGTAATGATAAGAATGGAGCAGTGGTCAAAAGATCTTTCAAAGTTTGGAAACTCTTTTCACAGTCTTCCTTCCACTCATAAGGCACTTCCTTGCGGGTTAACCTGGTCAAGGGAACATCAATTTTGGAGAAGTCCTTTATAAAACGCCGATAGTAACCAGCTAGACCCAAGAAGCTCCGAATCTCAGTTACATTTGTGGGTCGTTCCCAGTTCTTCACGGCTTCGACCTTTGATGGATCAACAGCAATAAGATACTTCCTCGAGCCAAAACTCGCATTTGCTGAATTTGACATATAGCTTGTTTCCCCTTAATATCTGCAATGCCTTCTTGAGGTGTTCTTCAAGATTCTCTTCGGTCTTTGAATAGATCATAATATCATCAATAAAGACCATAATAAATTGGTCTAAATAGGGCCTGAATATGCTGTTCATTAACTGCATAAAAGCTGCGGGGGTATTTGTTAGTCTGAAAGACATAACAGTAAATTCGTAATGCCCATACCTGCTTCGGAATGCAGTTTTATGAATGTCTTCTTCTTTGATCTTCAATTGGTGGTAACCAGAACGAAGATCAATCTTGGAGAAATATAAAGCTCCAGATAGTTGATCGAACAGCTCATCAATCCTTGACAGTGGATACTTGTTCTTGTTTGTAAGGTGATTTAGCTGCCGATAATCTATGCATAATCTCATCGATCCCTCCTTCTTTTTGACGAATAGCACGGGTGCTCCCCATGGGGAAGTACTCGGCCTAATGAAACCCTTGTTCAATAACTCCATTAGCTGCTCTTTTAGTTCCTTTAGCTCAGCAGGGGACATTCTGTATGGTGCCCTGGAAATAGGACCAGCACCAGGGACAAGGTCGATTGTGAACGACACTTCCCTTTTCGGGGGTAAGCCGGTTAAATCTTCTGAAAAAATATCAGGAAAATCCCGAATTACACGGATGTCTTCAAGTTTAACCTTCTCCACTTCCGTGGCAGTCACGAATGCTATGAAAGCCATGCATCCCTTATTCATAAGTTTACTAGCTCGGAGTGCTGATATAAGAAGTGATTTACTCCGAGGGCTATTGTAAACTAGCTCTGGGAAATCTACGAAAGTTACCTTGCCATGCCGGCAATCTACAGTTGCTTGGTATGTGGATAGCCAGTCGGCACCTAGTATGACATCATAACCCTTTATATCTAGGCATATCAGGTCAGCAGGTAAATTATTTCCCTTAATCATCACTTTACAGTTTGGAGAGTGATAAGTGATATCAGACTCATTCCCAAGAGGTGTAGATATGACCAAATCTAACAGTTCATGTTTCTTAGAAAATGAAGCAGTAAAGTTCTTGGAAACGAATGAATGAGTTGCTCCGGTATCGAATAAAACTTGAGCAGTTTTTAAACAAATAGTGAGAGTACCTTCCACAATTCCACCTTTAGTGGGTTCCGTCTCTTGGAGAGCTTGCAGACGGCCTTGTTTCTTTACCGGACGCTTCTCATCTTTGGTGTCTTGTTCCTTCATCAGTGGGCAGTCTGGGATTCGATGCTCTCGGCTCCCACATCGAAGACAAGCTCCTAACTTTCTCCAGCATTCCTCGGTCTTATGACCAACTTTATCACAATACTTGCAAATCTCCTTTGATGGTGTGGTGGTGGAGAATGGCCTGTCATTCTTCTAGAATTTCTTCCCCTTAGAGGGATCCCCTCCCATGAAGAATCGCTTCTTGTTGAAGGATTGTTTGAATTTTCTCGGGCTTGTGACAGGTTCCTTCTTGTCTCTTCCTCGGATTCTCTCAGATAATTCGGTGGCGTCTTCCAGTAGTTGAGCATGCCGAACCATCTCCGAATAGACTTGGATTTCCATCGGGGTGTGATATAATGGGGCCGAAGCCCGTTGAGGAATCTTCTCGCCTTCATCTTTTCCGTACACACCAAGTGGGGTGCATACCTAGATAATCTGGAGAATTGGGCCTCATACTCGGCCACTTTCAAGCCCCGTTATTTTAGAACGGTGAATTCCACGGCTTTCTTTTCTTGGATATGATCGGAGAAGTACTTGTTGTTGAAATGCTCCGTGAATTCATCACATGTGACATGGTATTGTGGTAGTGTTGCTTCTATGGATTCCCACCAGCATCGAGCGTCCCGCTCCAGTTGGAATACGGCAAGTAAAACCTTCTCTTCATCCGCGCATTGCATCACACGGAAGATTCGTTCCATCTCCTTTAGCCAATTCTCGGCATCCTCGGGGTCGGACGAACCCGTGAACCTCGGTGGGTTCATGTTACGGAAACTTCGGTGGAGATCTCTCGCTCTACGATTTGCTCCGCCTTGGGTCACTTGCTGTAGTGCCTGTGTGAGGCCTTGCACGCTGCGCTGCATCTCGCGCCATTGTGCTCTTTCTGCAGCCATGATCCTACAAAAGAGTTAAGTATGATAAAGATCGGATTTACTTGTAAGGTCGAAAGTCATTGTAGCACTTAACCCATGGCTCTATCCATCTCACCGGGTAAGGTATATCTATCCTTGAACTTGGGTTTTACCTATCCTTGGACTCAAGTTTTTACTTAGATTTCAATTTCTAACCGTTTATTTTTTCTAGTTCCTTAGGTTTGAAAACCTAGGCTCTGATACCATGAAGACTGTCACGCCCCAAGCGCGGAAGATTACCCAGAGGCGTGACACGTCTATATAGATCGTATCAATCATGTAAATATCAGAGTGCACAAATAACTAAGATTTAACTCGAAATTAATACAAATAGTACGGGCTGACAATTGTCACAACTAATCAAAGGACAAATACATATGTTCCCAGAGTCCAACGACTAGGCTTCAAATCTTAAGCAGTTATAATCAAGTTGACTAATACAAATGACATAGATGAATTGATACAACTGACATAAGTGAACTAATACAATAACACAAAGGACATGACAATTTGATAACTTCACTTTAACACTCATCACTCAATCTCATTCCCTTCCGAGTGTTGGTTGACATCCAAATTACCCAAAAATATTAGAAAATAAATAGATGAGCGAATCGCTCAGTAGGAATTACATCTCAAGATTTAACATGCTTTAAGTGATTTACAAGTTCAATTAATGTCAGTAAAGCTATGCATGTAGATGAGTAGATATCAAGCATTGTCAAAATCGACAAGAGTAGTGAAGGAATAACAATGAGAGAGTATAAGGATCCCAACTTCAATGCAGCAATAGCAAGAGATTCAAGCAAGTAATAATTGGAATTAACAAAATCTTTCCAAGAGAGTAAGAACTCATGTCAAGCAAGTAATAGAAAGTAATATAAATTCAAGCATGAAAAACTGGAATTGGCTATTTATCAATTTCATTCAAGCAAAAACTTTACCCTTCCGCGGGTCTCAAGTCAAATCAATCGAGTAATATCATGAGAATGAGTGGAATGTCTAAAGCCTAGCAAGCAAGTACTCAGGTGCAATGCCAAACACCATGGTCAATAAACTCCCATGGGCACAAGTACCTTCGGGTGCTCCTCCCAGGACCAGACCAGGCCCTATATGCACAACATTAATCATGTTTGTTGACATCCACTCTCATTTATAGCCAATATGGAATTTCAAGGTTTGACCAGTATGATATATAAGGTGGAATTATGGAATGGAATCCAAGGGCGCATTGATGTGTAGGGATGAACTAGGAGTGGAAACCAGTAATATTTGATACACGGAAAAAAACTAGATAAGAGAGGTGCCTTATGGACCACCTGACAAGTTTAGAAACGACACCCTCACTGTGAGATGCCCTTCCTGGGAACTATACAGGGTGTAGAGGACCCTATTAGGAGTTAAATGGCACCTCTTAGGCTGCCATCTATCAGTGGAGATGGCAAAAGTGAAAGCCTAATGATCACGTTAACGTAATGAGCTAGCTGTGTCGACTCAATAGTTCATCGCGTCAACGCAGTGAACAGGCTGGGTCGACTCTGCAGTTCATCGCGTCAACGCGGTGAACAGGCTGGGTCGACCCTGTGAACAGGCAGGGTCGACTCTGCAGTTCATCGCGTCAATGCGGTGAACTGGCTGGGTCGACTCTGCAGCTCATATCTGCTCAAAATGGCTTAAGGTATTAATCTTTGATTAAGCTAGGGTTAACTGGACGATAAGTTTAACATTATACAGTTAGAAGGTGCCCATGGGGCTGCCATCTCTTAGAAGAAGGCGCCCTTGGGTCTGCCACCTTCTATTAAATTTTAATAGGTTAGTTAAATGATAAAACTTGCGTTATACGGATATATCGTATGGATATGAAGCTAATTCATACCAATTACCCTAGATTGAAGTTAATACCTGCTAATCGTCTTGGGTATAAGATTAATACATGAGAAACATGCCGTATATACTTTATATCTATTTGCTAAACATGCAATTGAGAGGGGTCTTGGGTTTGTATGTTTATGTTGTTATTCATGTAAGTTCTTGAGATTTTAGTCTTTCTTAGTCCTTTTCATATTTTTCGGATCTTCCTTTCAATTTCATGTCTTCTGCAAACTTGTTCATCCTTAAGTGCTTTACATTTTCTTTTTCAACATCTTTCTCTAATTCTTCTCCGTTTTCAAATTATTGCATGTTTTTCCACTTGCTGTCCTGGCACATTATTGTTCATCCGAGTTGATACTTTCTTTTGTTCCCCAGTTTTCATGCCCTTCCAATCCTCTTTTCTCTCTGAGTTCTTCACAAAAGTTCTTCTTCTCTTGTAGATAAAGATTTTCGTCTTCTACCACTTCCTCCAATTCTTCTTATTTTTTAAGTTATAATTAATTTTATACGGTTCTGTTTTCTACTCAGTCACTGTTCACCAGCGCCTATAGATCTCGATTTTTCACATTTTTCACCTTCTTCCTCTCATTTTCTCTCTCTGCACTCTTCATAAAACTTCTTCCTAACCCTCCAATCTACAACTTTCTCTTCTTTCACATATTCTCATTCTCTCTAGATTTTACGTTATTCTCCTTCTTAGAACCCCATATTTTTAATATAATTTCAATGTGCATTCAACTTGGACTTTTTCAACTTGGTCTTTTTTAACTTGGTCTTTTTCCACGTTTTTCATCCTCTTGGCTACAATTTCTTCCTTCACTATTTTCAGATTTTAGTTTCTCTAATATAACATTTTTAACATGGTGGTTTCAGTTTCACAGAAATTGACATAATGACAAGCCCTTTACTAAAGCATGAACTATATCAAATCTGAGGTGATCATTCAACGTAAGACGTGTTAGTAAAACAAGTAACATGGAGATTTAGCCTAATATATTATTAGGTTAGGTAGGCTAACAGATTAATTTAACTCTAATATAACATTTTTAACATGGTGATTTCAATTTCACAGAAATTGACATAATGACAGGACCTTTACTAAAGCATGAACTATATCAAATATAGATATTAGCTAATACATGATAATCGTCCTAGATTTAAGCTAACACATGCTAATTATTCTAGGTATGAGACTAATACCTGCTAATACTTGCTAATTATTCTAGATATAAGACTAATACATGCTAATTATCTTAGGTATGAAGCTAATACATGCTAATCGTCCTAGATTTAAGCTAACACATGCTAATTATTCTAGGTATGAGATTAATAGTTGCTAATACTTGCTAATTATTCTGGGTATAAGGCTAATACATGCTAATTATCTTAGGTATAAAGCTAATACATGCTAATCATCTTAGATTTAAGCTAACACATGCTTTATAAACACTAAATATCATATGGAAATGAGCCTAAGACTAAATGCCTAGACTAATCATCCTAGATTAAAAGTTGAGAACACCTACCTTGTTGGAAGATCTCTAGCAGTAGCAGAACCCTTCTAGGTAACTGTGTAATCCCTGCAGAGCTTTGCCCCAACTTAGCTAACCTAGAATGGGGGTAGCAAAGGGTATGTTATAGGGTCTGGTATGACTGGATAGGGGGGCAAGATCTGGAAAAATGGGGCTTTACAGCTTGTACAGGCTGGAGAGATAAGGGATAATATTTGGACAGCTAATCCATGGCCCATATCGTAAAGTCTGTCTCCCACATTCATACACGATCCCTCTTCAATGTGCACACTTTCAAAGTCTGTACATCCTAAAAGTCTATACATTGGCTTCCTCAAAGTCTGTACATCCTCAAAGTCTATACATTGGCCTCCTCAAAGTCTATACATTGCCTTCACAAAGTCTGTACGTCCTCTCCCTCTCAAAGTCTATCTGTACATCCTCTCCCTCTCAAAGTCTATACATTGGCTTCCCTCACAAAGTCTGTGCATCCTCTCCTATTGAAGTTAGATGGAAGGCTCTATCACCACAGGATGTGGATCTAGAGGGAGGGTGAATAGATCAACTGGCTATTTAAAAATTTGGCCAAGAATCAAATGCGGAATTAGAAGAACACTAGACGAACACAGCCAATGCACCGAATGAAACACACAAGATCTGCTGAACAAACAATCAAACACACGAGAGGCACAAGACTTTTAGGTGGTTCGGTCAATCCGACCTACGTCCACCCCACATTCAACTCGAATGTGGATTACTGCTGATACACAGCTTCAAACTGCTGGGCTCTACAGCTTGCCAACAACGGCTGGGGCTTACAGCTTATCCCGACCAGAGGAACATCCTCTGCAATAGCTGAGCATCACAGCTTGCTCTGCTGGGCACTACAGCTTAGCCGACCAGAGGAACACCTCTGCAACCCGCTGCCTCACAGCTTGATCCCGCTGACTAACAGCTTGATAGAACAAGAGTTTTCAAAGGAAAATAACAAAGACTGAAAACAAACGAAACACACAATCGAATGGAAGAAAACCAAAATGACTATAGCTCAAGGTTGAGCAATATCAGCTCTGGTAACTGGACCAAGAGACTGATTCACAAGCTCTCACAATAACTCTCTCTCAACTCATCTCTCTTTTTCTTCTTCTCTCTTTTTCTTCTTCTCTGCCTTTCTTCTTTATTCTCACAGTGGATCTCGGTGGCTGCTGCTTCAAGCAGGATGTACAGACTTTTTCTTTTCTCGATCAGCCTATATAGAAGATGAAGACTAATATATATAACAGTAGCAGGTGGATAAGGGCGCGTGGCTTCCATGCTTTCCCGCCCAATGGAATCCACCAGCTTCGAGACAATTCCATCCACGTGTCAGCATTTGGTTCACGAGCCATGCACCTTGGATCACGTGCCCTACAATTCAAAGACGTTTGATCAGCAAAACTCAAGACTGCTGTGTTGACTCCATCAGCCCATGGCGTTGACGCATCGATGATCTAGTGATCATGTCTTCAGCAGATGGGCGTGCTGCGTCGACGCCGCTTCACTGCTGCGTTGACGCATCGGTGTGTACTAGCAGCTAAAAGGTGTCGTTCCATCAACCTGCTGCGTCGACCCAACGAGCTACAACGTCGACGCTGCCAGGGTACTCCAGAGGTTGCAAGGAGTTACTTGAACTGCTGCGTCCACGCTGCCAGTGGGTGGCGTTGACGCATCTGAGTAACCCAGTAACCCATTGGTTCTCTTTTTGTAACTGCTGCGTCGACGCTACTTGCTCAATGCGTTGACGCACCAGAATAATCCAGGAGCTTCTTTCTTGATTTGCTGTGTCCACGTGTCAGCCTCTCAGCCAGCTTCAGCACACGTGTCACAAGCCTGTCTGCCCTTCCAACCTCGAATCACGTGCCCTCCATAAGCTTCACGATTAGAACACCTGTCAGACAGAGTATCGGATAAGTCATCAGTTTAAGTGAAGAACTCTGTATAGACTTGAAAAGACGATCATGCTGTATAGACTGAGTGTGTACAGTGTGAGGGAGTGTATAGAGTTGGTTAGAAGGAGCCCGATGTACAGACTTGCCTATGCGAAAGCCACTGTACATACATTGAAAACGTGAAGCCAAAATGTAGACTTCACGCTGTACAGACTTGAGGCTTTGATGAACGAAGGTTCAGTGTATAGAGTTGGAATGTAAGGCCCAATGTATAGACTTCAAAGTCCACTGTGGATGTATAGACTTTATCAACTGAAGAAACTAAACTGAAGCGTCGACGCATCAGCTCAAGGAGTTGACGCACTACTGTATGGACAACGTTCAGATTTGCTGAAAGACCGATGTACAGACTTTCAAACCTGAAGGCCAATGTGTGGACTTTGCGTGAGACGCTCAATGTACAGACTTCACCTTAGACTCTAAATGAGACGGACAGTGTATGGACTTGGCCACTGCACTGTGGATGTATGGACTTTGACGCCTGCATGCTATGCAATGTACACACTTGGTGCCTGATGCTCATATGCAGACATTGATGCCCAACAGCGATGTATAGACATTGAGACTGTGAGTGTGTGTTCAGTGTTAAGATAGGATTAAATGTATATAACACACAGACAATCTGATAAAGTGATTTCATCAAAACATAAACAGTGTTGCCAATTCATCAAAACAATGTGTTGCCATATGAAGTAAAGTTACATGTCAACACCATCAACACATAGGAGTCACAACAATCTCCCCCTTTTTGATGATGGCAACCCCCTATCATGTAGAGTGGCAACATCCTGTCATACAGATGCATTTTTGATGAAAGACATGATTTGTTATTCAGATTGTTATGCAGGTGCACGTATATGCTATGATGACATGTTGCAAGCTGCAAAATTTAAGCAACTCCCTGCCATACCTCCCCTGAATAAGAATTCTCCCCCTAAACTGAAGAAATGAATTCAGACAATATTCTCCCCCTTTGCCTTCAACAAATAGGAGGGAAAGTGAATGGAAGCGAAGAGAAAGAAAGTTCAGCTGACTGACATTCTTAGTAAGTAGTTCAGTAATTAAGTAACCAAAGCACAAAACCTTCTGTCATATGAACCTAGAAATGGCTTAGAAATTGAATTTCTGGTTTAAAGGTTATAAAAAAGAAAGTTCATGCACTACATTCATTGGATAAGGTAGATGTTCATGATAAAACAATAATCCAGAGTCATATTTACATGAGAGATTCAGTTTCAGAATATCTTACTTTAATAGACTCAGTAATATATGTTAAGAGAAATCAGGTCATGTATTGAAATTAAACAATTGACATCCATGAAATTTCTTCTAAGGAATAGCATTTTCAATATTGTTTCATTTAGGGCATTCAGGTACCAAAAGTCTTTTTGCGTAAGGGTATACGTTTATCAGACGCTAATACCCCTAGATACTCAACATGATGGACCATCTTGCCTATGATCAAATTCAATAGAATTGATTGACACCTCTTTGTGTGAGGGTACACGTTTATTAGACGCCAGTTACCCCCAGGTACTCAGTGAAAACAACCTACTGTTTTGATCATTTTATACAGAGATAGCTGATACAACTCATGACATGAGTGGTGTCCACTTCTTTGATGGATCACTCAGTTTCTCAGTGATTTACCAGTCATTGCTCTGTCAATGCTATTACTCAAATGATTTTCAATATTTTTCAATATCTTTATTAGCTGCCCTTTATTTGTTTCAGAATGACTTGTTCAAGGACAATACACATACTTAGCTTCTCTAACATGATTTCATATGAGTTTTCAGATTTCAGATATAATTAGCTTTGTCTGACATGAAATAAGATAAGGGTTGAGAGCTTTATCAATTTTCAGCATCCTTATTTACTGATTGTAGTCTTTCAACTCTAAAGATTATAAATTTTAAACCATTAAGTCAGTCTTTAAGCAATTAACGTTCTTATGAAAGAAGAAATCTGTTTTCTATTGCTTAATATTAGAACTGACTAAAAGATTGCCATATTGTCAGACTAAATCATTCAGAATCAAGGATTGAATAGACAGCGTCAACACTGGAGTTCAAGGCGTCTACGCATCAGATGAAGAGACAAACAGTATAAGATACTGAGATAGTGACAGTGCGTTGACTCCATGCTATTGCAGCGTCAACTCATCAGAATAGTGAAATAGAAATATTTCCAGATCTAGTTCATTGCGTCAACGCCACATTGTAGCAGCGTCGACGCAGCAGTTCACCTTGACAAGTGACAAGACTCCCCCTGTCTATATGCATGATGATCATGAGTGCAATAAAAATATATGAGAGTCATGCATTATCATACGTCTGTTGCACAATGTTTATTCAATCTATCAACAGTAAATCCAAATCTGAAGTTTATTCAAAGCAGCTCAAATGTTTTATTCAAGTTAACAAAGAGTTTATTCATTATGCTAAAATTTACACAAGCCAAGTTCTCTTCTAAAGAATTTAAAATTTTCATTTCCAAGTGGCTTAGTAAAAATATCAGCAACTTGTTTGTCTGTTTCAATGAAATCCAGTTCAATTTCCTTTTTGTTCACAGCATCTCTTAGAAAATGATGTTTTATTTCTATGTGCTTAGTCCTAGAATGATGAACAGGATTTTTAGCAAGGCATATGTCACTAGTATTATCACATAGAATTGGAATACATTCCAATTTTATCTGATAATCATCTAGTTGGTGCTTAATCCAAAGTACTTGGGCAGCACAATTACCTGCTGCAACATATTCAGCCTCAGCTGTAGACAAGGCTACAGTGTGTTGCTTCTTAGATGCCCAAGATACTAGACAGCCACCAAGGAATTGACAGTAGCACTAGTACTTTTTCTATCTACTCGACACCCAGCATAATCAGCATTAGTGTAAGCTAGAAGCTCTAACTCACACCTAGCAGGATACCATAATCCTAGCTCTTGGGTGCCTAGCAAATATCTAAAAATCTTTTTCACTGCTTTAAAATGATTTTCTTTAGGACTGGCCTGAAACCTAGCACATAATCCTACATCGAATTGAATATCAGGCCTAGATGCTGTTAAGTAGAGAAGGGATCCGATCATACCTCTGTATAATTTCTGGTCAAATGGGTTACCTTTAGTGTCTTCATCCAAGCTTGTAGAAGTACCCATTGGAGAAGCTATCTCTTTAAGGTTATTCATCTTGTATTTCTTGAGTAGATCCCTTGTGTACTTGGACTGAGTGATAAACATTCCATCCTTTGTTTGTGTAACCTGCAGTCCAAGAAACAATTTGAGCTCACCCATTGAGCTCATTTCAAACTCATTAGTCATTTTTTCAGAAAATTCCTCACACAATTTGGGGTTAGTTGACCCAAAAATGATATCATCCACATAAATCTATACAATAAGAATTTCAGAATGACTCACCTTTGTAAACAAGGTCTGATCAACTACTCCTCTAGTGAAATTTTGATCAGTGAGGAACTTGCTCAACTTGTCGTACCAAGCTCTGGGAGCTTGCTTAAGACCATAGAGAGCTTTATTTAATTTGTAAACATGATTAGGGAAATCTAGACATTCAAATCCAGGGGGCTGTCTAACATAGACATCCTCATTAATTTCCCCATTCAAGAATGCAGATTTTACATCCATCTGCTGGAGGATTATACCTAGGGAACATGCATAAGCTAATAAAATTCTAACAGCTTCTAATCTGGCTACAGGGGCAAATGACTCTTCAAAGTCAATACCAAACTCCTGGTTGTACCCCTGAGCAACAAGTCTGGCTTTATTTTTAACAATATTCCCTAATTCATCAGATTTATTCCTGAAGACCCACCTAGTCCCTATGACTGTTCCATGATCAGGAGGTGGAACCAAGTGCCACACATTGTTCCTGTCGAACTGATTAAGTTCCTCATGCATGGCATTAATCCAATGCATATCCTTGAGGGCACAGTCAATGGACTTGGGTTCAATTTGAGAGACAAGAGCATATGCATTTAATTCATGTTGAATTCTCAGGAGACCTCTAGTCCTAGGGGGGTCATGCAGATTTCCAATTATATTATCTACAGGATGATCTTTAAGATATCTAATGTTAACAATTGAATTGTCATGTGTTTGATTTACCTCCCCCTGAACTGTAGACTCCTCTTCTTTAAGTTCTGTATGTCCTTCTTCATCCTCTGAATTGTCTTCAGGATCTCCTTCCTTCAAGATTTCACCATTGTCTTCATTCCTGCATTGACCAACGTTAGAATTTACCAAGGATTCATCAAAAATTATGTGTGGAGATTCTTCAACAGTTTTAGAGTTCAGATTGTACACTCTATATGCTCGTGTGTTTTCAGAATAACCAAGAAAGATTCTTGGTTCACCTTTAGGTTCAAATTTATCAAGGTCTCTTTTATCATTTATATGAATAAAACATTTGCAACCAAAAACCTTGAAATGAGCAATAGAAGGTTTCTTACCCTTTAAGATCTCATATGGTGTTTGCTGGGTAGAAGGTCTTACCATGACTCTGTTAATTACATAATAGGTAGTGTTCACTGCTTCAGCCCAAAATTTCCTTGGTAGACCACCTTCAGTAAGAAGTGTACGACCCATCTCCACTAGGGTTCTGTTCCTTCTCTCCACAACCCCATTCTGCTCAGGTGTCCTTGGTGAGGAGTACCTATGGTTGATTCCATTTGACCTGCAGAGTTCATCAAACTGTGAGTTCCAACTCACCTCCATGATCAGTCAAAATATTTTCAATTTTCTGATTTATTTTAACATAGAACTCCTAAAATTCTGAGAAAGCATCACTCTTATTAGATAAGAAATAAACCCAAGTATACCTAGAAAAGTCATCTACCATGACAAACCCATACCTCCTTCCTGATAAGCTGACAGATCTGGTTGGCCCAAAGAGATCCATGTGTATCAGCTCATAGGGTTTGGAAGACAGATTTTCAGTTCTAGACTTAAATGACTTTCTAGTTATCTTTGATTGAGTGCATGCATCACAGATTTTATTTTCTTTCTTGAAGAAAACTTCAGGAAGTCCTCTAACCATGCTATGCTTGTTCAGTTTATGCAAAATGGTATAACTAGCATGGCCTAACCTACGATGCCATAAAAATGCTAAATCTTCTCTATTGACAGTAAGACATAGGTTAGAATGCTGAATATCATCTAGATCTATCATGTATGTGTTATTTATTCTTTTTCCAGAGAATTTTATAATTTCTGAATCAAGTTCAAAAACCTTGCAGCATTGAGAATCAAATAAAACCTTATGACCCTTATCACACAACTGGCTGATACTAAGTAAATTGTAAGCTAACCCTTCAACCAGCATAACATCATCAATGCAGCAGGTAGAGCACTTACCTACCTTACCTGATCCAATGATCCTACCCTTTGTGTTGCTTCCAAAGGTGACAAGGCCTCCTAGCTTTTCAGTTAGCATACAAAACTTGGCCTTATCTCCTGTCATATGCCTGGAGCAGCCACTGTCCAAGTACCACAAGTTGCTCTTGGCTGCCAGGCATACCTGCACACACAATTAGGGCAAAGAGTTTGGAACCCAAGTCTGATTGGGCTCCAATGCAGATGAAGTGCAAGTAAAGAAAGAAAGCATGGTTTTGGGAATCCACATTTGTTTGAAGCAGTTCTGTTCAGTGGATTTTCCAAATTTCCTTTTGTTTTGCTTTTTCTTGTTGACTTTCTTCTTATATGCACCAACAAAGTTATTCACAGAATTTTTGTTATTGTGCCAATGCTTTGGCCAGGTTGCATTCACAAAGTTTTGGCCATGGTAGTTCCTAGACTGGCTGTGGAAATATTGGTAATTCCTAGGCATCCGACTACCACACCCATTTTCCCAATTTCTGACATAGGGTCTGTAAAAGTGTGTAGGTTGATGAACATACCCTGTATACATCCCTTGAGTTCTAGTCCACCCATACCCATTAGGATAGATTGGCTGTTTGGGGTAGTAGGGCTGAACTCTAGGTGAATTGAATTTGTTGGGCTGACTTCTGAAAATATTTTGTCTTCCCTGCACCCTTGACCCTGCTGACCTATTCATAGGTTTTGGTTGGGTCCTTTTCAGTGATGATGGTGGTGAAGACTTTTTGGCATTGATATGAGGTTTGTTTATCTGAACAGACTGACCCCTGACCTTGGGTTGAGCACTAGAGCTAGGTTTGGAAGTGCCAATTCTACTAGGCTCACCTACTTTTTGTTTGCCCTTCTCCTCTGCATTCAGCCTTTTAAGATTCAAATTTATCTTCATAGCATTATTAGAATTCATGTTGATCAGAGGTCCTTTCTCCTTTTGTGCAACAAAGGAAATAGTTTTCATTCCAAAGCTTTTGGTTGCACTAGAGTTGAATCCTAGGCCCTCTCTTCTGAAATTTACTTTTGACCCCAATAATGCATCTAAAATTTCAGATCCTTGGGTCATTTTCTCAATTGTTTTTAGCTTATCCTCATTATCTTTCTGAACTTCATCAATAGATTTTTTTAACTCATTATTCACATTGAGGACAGCTTCATATTTTTCAGAAACAATCTTTATCTCATTTTCATAATTCTGAATTTTCAGTTTCCATGCATCAATTTCATTATCTAATCTCACATTTTCTTCCTTAGACATTTTCAGTTCTTTATTGATTTCTTCAAATTCAGAACATGTGAGTTTTAGCTTACTGTTTTCATTTTCTAAGCAGGCAATTTTATCAGACAATGAAGTATCATTTTGCATGATTTTAATTTTTCTTCGAAGATGCCTGTTTTCTTTTCTGACCTCATCTACTCTGTCAGTAAGTTCATCATAGGCAACCATCCAATCAGTAATAGTAAAATTTTCATAGCGAGAGGATACCTCATCAGATTCTTCCTCTCTATCTTCTGAGCTGGTTGCCATGAGACAGATTGGCTTCTCAGCTTCAACTTCACTGTCCGAAGTGACGCTCAAAGATCCCTCGTCCTCATCACTCCAGGTACTCACCATAGCTTTCCCTTTTGTGTTCTTCTTCTTGGACTTGTCCTTGAGATTCTGATTTGTCGGACATTCAGCTTTAAAGTGACCCGCCTTCCTGCATTGATAGCAAACATTAGTTTCAGCTTTCTTTGCAGGGTTTGATTTATACCTTGTGTCTCGGCGGCCACTGTTGGGATTTTTTCGGCTGAATCTTCTTCCTTCCTTCTTAAGAAATCTCCGGAATTCCCTAGTAATCATGGCAATATCAGCATTTGCCACTTCTTCTTCAGACAAGCTCTCTTCAGTTGATGATCCGTTGGGGCTGGATCGACTGGATCTGCTAGCACCAGCCTTTAGAGCTATAGGCTTCCTCTTTCTGTCAGCCTCCTCTATCTTTGGCATATTCATCTCATAAGCCATTAGAGATCCGATCAGCTCATCTGCCTTAGTATTATGCAGATCTCTTGACTCTTCCATAACTGTGGCCTTGGTGTGCCACATTGGAGTTAAGGATCGCAAGATCTTCCTGACTACATCGTACTCAGAATATTTTTTCCCGAAGCCTCTGAGACCATTTGTGATAATGGTCAGCCGAGCATACATTTCCTTGATCGTCTCATTAGGCTTCATCTTGAAGGCTTTGTATTCTGAGACTAGTAGATTAGTCTTAGTCTCTCTGACTTGTGAAGTTCCCTCATAGATGACTTCAAGTGCATCCCACATTTCCTTCGCTGAGGAGCAGGCAGATATTCGTGAGAACTCGGTGGGATGCAGAGAACACTGGATTGCATTGATTGCACTCCAGTTGAGCGTGGACCTTCTGATTTCTTCCTTAGTCCATATATCTTCATTTGGAGACAGCTCGAAAGGTCCCTTGCTAACCACCTTCCAAATTTCATAATCTTTAGCCCTCAAGAATACCTGCATACGGTGCTTCCACTATGCGTAGTTGGTTCCATCGAAGTATGGGGGCTTGGATGTGGAGTGTCCTTCAGCTATCATCCCTCTTCCGTCCATCTGTGCTTATCCTCTTCGGGTGGTAAGTCCCTGTAGAAGAGTCTAGCTCTGATACCAAGTGTTGAAGTTAGATGGAAGGCTCTATCACCACAGGATGTGGATCTAGAGGGGGGGTGAATAGATCAACTGGCTATTTAAAAATTTGGCCAAGAATCAAATGCGGAATTAGAAGAACACTAGACGAACACAGCCAATGCACCGAATGAAACACACAAGATCTGCTGAACAAGCAATCAAACACACGAGAGGCACAAGACTTTTAGGTGGTTCGGTCAATCCGACCTACGTCCACCCCACATTCAACTCGAATGTGGATTACTGCTGATACACAGCTTCAAACTGCTGGGCTCTATAGCTTGCCAACAATGGCTGGGGCTTACAGCTTATCCCGACCAGCGGAACATCCTCTGCAACAGCTGAGCATCACAGCTTGCTCTGCTGGGCACTACAGCTTAGCCGACCAGAGGAACACCTCTGCAACCCGCTGCCTCACAGCTTGATCCCGCTGACTAACAGCTTGATAGAACAAGAGTTTTCAAAGGAAAATAACAAAGACTGAAAACAAACGAAACACACAATCGAATGGAAGAAAACCAAAACGACTATAGCTCAAGGTTGAGCAATATCAGCTCTGGTAACTGGACCAAGAGACTGATTCACAAGCTCTCACAATAACTCTCTCTCAACTCATCTCTCTTTTTCTTCTTCTCTCTTTTTCTTCTTCTCTGCCTTTCTTCTTTATTCTCACAGTGGATCTCGGTGGCTGCTGCTTCAAGCAGGATGTATATACTTTTTCTTTTCTCGATCAGCCTATACAGAAGATGAAGACTAATATATATAACAGCAGCAGGTGGATAAGGGCGCGTGGCTTCCATGCTTTCCCGCCCAATGGAATCCGCCAGCTTCGAGACAATTCCATCCACGTGTCAGCATTTGGTTCACGAGAGAGGCACCTTGGATCACGTGCCCTACAATTCAAAGACGTTTGATCAGCAAAACTTAAGACTACTGTGTTGACTCCATCAGCCCATGGCGTTGACGCATCGATGATCCAGTGATCATGTCTTCAGCAGATGGCCGTGCTGCGTCGACGCCGCTTCACTGCTGCGTTGACGTATCGGTGTGTACTAGCAGCTAAAAGGTGTCGTTCCATCAACCTGCTGCGTCGACCCAACGAGCTACAACGTCGACGCTACCAGGGTACTCCAGAGGTTGCAAGGAGTTACTTGAACTGCTGCGTCCACCCTGCCAGTGGGTGGCGTTGACGCATCTGAGTAACCCAGTAACCCATTGGTTCTCTTTTTGTAACTGCTGCGTCGACGCTACTTGCTCAATGCGTTGACGCACCAGAATAATCCAGGAGCTTCTTTCTTGATTTACTGTGTCCATGTGTCAGCCTCTCAGCCAGCTTCAGCACACGTGTCACAAGCCTGTCTGCCCTTCCAGCCTCGAATCACGTGCCCTCCATAAGCTTCACGATCAGAACACCTGTCAGACAGAGTATCGGATAAGTCATCAGTTTAAGTGAAGAACTCTGTATAGACTTGAAAAGATGATCATGCTGTATAGACTGAGTGTGTACAGTGTGAGGGAGTGTATAGAGTTGGTTAGAAGGAGCCCGATGTACAGACTTGCCTATGCGAAAGCCACTGTACATACATTGAAAACGTGAAGCCAAAATGTAGACTTCACGCTGTACAGACTTGAGGCTTTGATGAACGGAGGGTCAGTGTATAGTGTTGGAATGTAAGGCCCAATGTATAGACTTCAAAGTCCACTGTAGATGTATAGACTTTATCAACTAAAGAAACTGAACTGAAGCGTCGACGCATCAGCTCAAGGAGTTGACGCACTACTGTATGGACAACGTTCAGACTTGTTGAAAGACCGATGTACAGACTTTCAAACCTGAAGGCCAATGTGTGGACTTTGCGTGAGACGCTCAATGTATAGACTTCACCTTAGACTCTAAATGAGACGGACAGTGTATAGACTTGGCCACTGCACTGTGGATGTATGGACTTTGACGCCTGCATGCTATGCAATGTACACACTTGGTGCCTGATGCTCATATGCAGACATTGATGCCCAACAGCGATGTATAGACATTGAGACTATGAGTGTGTGTTCAGTGTTAAGATAGGATTAAATGCATATAACACACAGACAATCTGATAAAGTGATTTCATCAAAACATAAACAGTGTTGCCAATTCATCAAAACAATGTGTTGCCATATGAAGTAAAGTTACATGTCAACACCATCAACACATAGGAGTCACAACATCTCCCTCTTCACAAGTCTGTACATCACAAAACAAGTCTGTACATCCTCTCCCTCTCAAAGTCTTTACATTGGCTTCCATCACAAAGTCTGTACATCATCACAAAGTATGTACCCTCTCAAAGTCTATACATTGGCTTACATCACAAAGTCTGTACATCCTCTCAAAGTCTATACATTGCAGCTCAAGTCTATACATTGGCCATTTGTGCAAAGTCTATACATTGCTGCAACTCCAAGTCTATACATTCAAGTCTATACATTGGCCATTTGTGCAAAGTCTATACATTGCTACAGCTCCAAGTCTATACATTGAAGTCTATACATTGGCCATTTCAAGTCTATACATTGGCCATTTGTGCAAAGTCTATACATTGCTGCAACTCCAAGTCTATACATTGCAGCTCAGGTCTATTCATTGGCCATTTGTGCAATTCAAAGTCCATACATTGCTACAGCTCAAGTCTATACATTGCTGCGGTTACTCAAAGTCTATATGTTGCTGCAGCCCGCAACAAAGTCTCTACATTGTTATTGCTAGCCTATTTACCAAGTATGTACGTTGCTAGCCTATAATGTATAATTAATTGGCACAAAAGGTAAATGGTGGATGCTAGGATTTGAACCCTGGTCATTGGGTTGAAAGGGAAGTTACTTAACCAACTACACTAGGAAGCCACATATTAAGTGAATAATCTTTACCTATGATAACTTCGTGTTCCAACTTCTTACTTAAGCTTCCTCTAGAGTTTATCTAATATATATTTTTTTATATTTGGGAAATATTATTAATATATATATATATTTATACGGGGTGCTACAGGTTCTATTTATGACATTAATGCAACTAAGTCTTGATTATTCACATCTCTATGAAAAGATCTAGTCCTGGGGGGATCATGCAAATTGCCTATAATGTTCTGTACTAGTTGATCTTTCAAAAATTTTAAGTTTATTGAGGACTCACCTGGTTCAGCTGACTCACCCTGATCAGGATTATGTGATGCGGCAGGTTCTTGACTTTCCTCGTTCAGCTTGTCCTCCAAAAATTCTCCATCATGCTTTGTGTAACGACCCGAGAATCCGATTACCGGGAAGGCCCGATAACCCGAGACTCGCACCGCCACCCATGAGCCCGAAGACTCGGAAGGGTTAAAAAGGATGGTGTGGAGACTACACAAGTATCACAAATAATTGCAGAAATTAAATAGTTATAACATTAAGCAGGAAATAAATTAACATTTTACATGGTCCACAATAGAAATTAACAACAATAACAATAGTCCACGACTAGTACAGTGACAAGAAGGAAAAGTACAGCTACACGGGGCATACCCCGGCTCTGACCTCTGGAACTACCTCTGGGCACCCGCACCACGCTACACCCCAGACGCGCTCCCCCGGGGCGGCGCCTCACCTGAAACACGGTGAAAACACGCAGGGAATGAGTCTCGAAACAAGACTCAGTAGGGATCACTCAAACCCTACCTCGTAAAATGAGAAACCACTACACTAGCGGTAGGAGAGTACCTCGGGAACAGAAGCCCCGTACTCTATAGAACAAAGGTCCCATGGCACGCAACCCGACACACGTGCCACGGTAAGAAGACCGAAACTCAACGGTCAACCCGACAAAACCCGAAGGTCGAAGACACCTGACTGACAGACTGCCACTCCGTACTCGACAGGAGTACCACCCACTAGAAGCACAGCCGGTAGCGTCCCCTGACATCTTACGCCGCGCCGCAGGTGAACGGCCTGGCGTGGTAGCTCCTACCAGAGGCGCGAACACCGTACAAGTAACCACAACAAGTGACTAGCTGGGGTCACGCCCGTCGACGTGCATCCACTGTCCCCAACCACGTGTGCACACACAGACCACGCGTCCTAGGTCTGGCCCTCTGACTGGTTTTCCCCTAGCACTGGACTCTGATGTGACGAGGGGCCCGACGGTAACCAGTCTAACACCGTCCTCAGGGTAAGCCCGTACACCACTCCCTGGTGCGATCAGCACACGCGTACTGATAGGCTACGACTAGTGGAGGGTCACAAAGGAGTAGACTCTCGAGTCAATGGAAAACAACGTCCGAATCCGACAATGTGTGGGAATCACCCCACGCACCAGCCCCGTCGCACGGTGGCCACAGTCGGAGTAAAAACGGGGTTGCCACCCTCATGGGGGCAACCAGGCATGTGACGGTCCACCCTAGGGCCGTCACAGGCAAGTAACGGTCTAGGCGAGACCGTTACATGCGCCTAATGGTTCAAAACGTACCGTCACATGGTCAGAGGGCAAAGGGATGTAACGGCCTGGTCCAGGTGCATTACAAGAATGTAACGCGCTTGGCCCCATGCGTTACACCCCCCCCACGCTCCCAAAGCCAAAAGGGATGTAACGGCCCAGCCCAACGCGTCACACGCATGTAACGCGCCTGGCCCAGCGCGTTACATGGCCCTCACACTTGGGGTGAAAACAGGAAGTAACGTGCCTGCCTCAGCACGTTGCACGCATGTAACGCGCCTAGCCCGGTGCGTTACATGGCCTGACCCCCAACGGTCACAAACCAACGGTCGAAAGCCCCTGATGGCCCTACCCAAGCGCGTCATAGGCAAATGGCGGTCTATCGTGAGGCCGTTACAGCCCCCGACCCCCAAAAACACTACTCAGGAATGTAACGCACCCCTCTAGGGGCGTCACAAGCATGTGACGGTGACTGGAGTGACCGTTACACACTCCCGAGCACGCTACGGCGGGAAAACCCCAAAAACTTCGCCCACACCCCCGTGCCTCCACCGGAGAGGGGGAAAACAAAGGGGAAGACCACTGGGGACCCCTAGCATGCATCTAAGCCATCCAAACGCGAAATCGCGGGCTAAAACCATAGTGTTAGGTTTCGATCAGAGGAGCAGCGGAAACAACGAAACCCTAAGAGTCGTATTGTTGCTGGCGATCAAAATCAAAAAAAACTATTCATCGTAGAACCCGCCAAGGAAGAACAGTTCTGTACCTTTGCGGGATTAATCAATTCCCAGATGCCCAAAGACGATCGAGTAGAGGCTCGTCGGGCTGCTAGCCATCCAAGTGTCCGGCCTCTAGATGTATCCACACTAGCAGCGGGAACGGACGGAGTCTCCTTCTCGATCTCCACACGTCGGCCACTCCTCAGCACCACCATCCACCGCCGTAAGAGGAGGGAGAGAGAGAGGGGTGCGCCCAGGTCAGGGAGGAGAGAGAGAGAGAGAGGGGGGCGGCCAGGGGAGAAACCCTAGTGCTTGGCCAGGGTTTCTCTCCTCAGCGTGTATTTATAGACTCTGGCATTTTTCACAAAAACCCAGAAACGGTCTATAATTACCGTCCTTCTCCATCTGATCCACTACTATATTGTGTGTGACCCTCTAGGCCCAATAGTCTGTTTGGTTTTCAGGCCCATTAAGCTAAGAACTCTTCTTAACTTAATTAGTTATAATCCAATAACTCTTCATGGATTTAACAGGCTTTCCGACCACGAACGGCACCAAGCAACACCTCGTGATCCCAAATGACTTTGGGAGGGATGCAACCCATATTGAACCTTTCCGTCATCAGATTCCACACAGTTATAGATCCTCATTCATACAATGCTCCAATCAGAATTAGGGTACGGTCAAACTGTCAAACCCTAAAGCATCCTGATCTTATGGACCCTTGTACTCTTAAGTACAGTTCACTAGAAAACTCCTTTTCTAAGTGAACCCCCATACCCTGGCCAGGGATTTCTAAGTACATGTCCATAGAGCATTCTCTCTCTTAATCCATGCAGAGAGTGAATGATCCCTTGTTGTCCACCAAAGTGTTTTCACATGAATCCCACTGAGTCCGAATAGCTAACTATTAAGAACCACAAGATTGAAGTTCATGAGTCAGCAATCAAACGCTCAGTGGAGTCCATGCAAAACCTCTTTTGTGACTCAGGTCAAAGATCCAACTATGCTACTGTGGCACTAGAATCTCCTGATTGACAGTCGGCATGATTACCATTCAGGAATTTTAGATCGGGTCAGTTCAGTGAACTCATTCCACCAACGAGCACATGCACGTGTACCTTGATGTCACCACACCGGTGATTATGAGATCGACCACCCTCATCACATGAGTGAGTACCACGTGCACCAGTCTATCCGGATCTTCAATGTCCCTTCTTGAAGATCCTACGACCAGGAACATTTAGAATATAAACATCTAGATGGCTGTTCTCATTATCACAATCTCATCATGATCCAGTCATCATAGCTCATATTCAAGGACTTCATCATATTACAACAAACATACTATAACGTGCTAAGAATATAATGAAGAAAATGCCATTAGTATATTGAATGAAATTGTACAAGAAATGTCACCATCACAACACTTGTGATTGGCTTGAAGGGCATACATCTCTAACACATAGATCGGGCGAGCTCTCCCCAAATCATGGAAAACCCCAAACCCGCTCAATCAAGCCCCTCTCGGCCTCCCCGCGGCCTACAAACAACGGAAATGAACGGCAAGAGGCTAAGGGACGTCACCCTACCTCAATGGAGCGAATGCTCCGCCGGATCGCCCACAAACCACGAAGAATGCCTTTGGAAGCCCTGCCTCCTCACGCTTCCCACGCTCGCCGCACGCCCCCATGATCGCCTCACCGCCGTCCACGTCGCCGCGTCGTCGCCCCGCCGCTGTCAGCAGCCGGAGAGGAGCTAGCCGCGCTCGAACGGGAGGAAGAGAGGGAGAGAGGGAGGGTTACGGTGGAGGAGGAAGGAGGAAGAAGAAGAAGAAGAAGAAGAAGGTGGGGGAGAGAGAGAAAATAGGGGGTTTTATAGAAAATCTGGAAATTCTGGAAAATTCTAAAAAATAGAAAATTACACCACCGCGATCCTCGGAACGCACCGATCGCAACGGTACCACTCGTGCCCAGGTGAACGGCCCGGTTCACCCGCAGCGAGCTCCCGAAGTAAAAGCCGAAACACACACCGGAAATTGGAAAACACACACGGAAAAGCCACGGAACACCTCCGGGCCTCCGAAACAACTCCGGATCACGCCGATCCGAACACGAAAGATGTCCGAAACGAAATTTCAGACACAACAGAGTCGGACACTCCGAAAACCAGATCCGGGACCCACGAAGAAAGGATTCGAAAGGTCCGGGATATTACACTTTGTATCCCTGTCATCATCATCAAGATTAGTTACATTGTTTGTTTCATCGAAAATAACATGTGGAGACTCTTCAACTATTTGTCCAGAAATGTTGAAAACTCTATAAGCTCTAGACACTTCAGAGTAACCTAAGAAGATTCCAGGGTTACTTTTGGCTTCAAACTTATCTAGATCCTGCTTGTCATTGTTATGAATAAAGCACTTAGAGCCAAAAAATCTGAGGTGTACCAGGTTTGGTTTCTTACCATTCAGGAGCTCATGAGGGGTTTTCTTATAAACTGGTCTTACCATTGCCCTGTTGATTGTATAGCATGCTATGTCAGCCGCTTCTGCCTAGAACTTCCTTGGTAATTGACTCTCAATCAGCATGGTTCGGGCCATTTCCACAATGGTTCGGTTTCTCCTTTCCACAATTCCATTTTGCTCGAGTGTCCTGAGAGAAGAGAATCTGTGAGTTAATCCCTCATTGTCACAAAATTCAAAAAACATGGAGTTTTCAAACTCTCCTCCATGGTCAGATTGGACGGTGCAAATTCCGTGATTTCCTTCTTTTTGGATTTTATTGAAAAATAATTTAAACTTCTGAAATGCATCATTTTTATTTGATAAGAAAAATATCCAAGAAAATCTAGTATGATCATCTACAATCACAAACCCAAACCTTTTACCATTCAGACTCTGAGTTCTGGTTGGACCGAATAGATCCATATGCAAAAACTCCATTGACCTAGAGGACAGTGGCTCAGATCTGAGCTTGAAAGACTTCCGGGTTTGTTTACGCAGAGCACAAGCATCACAAATTTTTGAATTTGTGTTGAATTTTATTTTTGGTAACCCTCTAACCAGGTCATGGTTGGACCGAATAGATCCATATGCAAAAACTCCATTGGCCTGGAGGACAATGGCTCAGATCTGAGCTTGAAAGACTTCAGGGTTTGTTTACCCAGAGCACAAGCATCACAAATTTTTGAATTTGTGTTGAATTTTATTTTTGGTAACCCTCTAACCATGTCATGTTTCACTAATTTATTTAATGTACTGAAACTAGCATGACCTAACTGTCTATGCCAATTAAAAGCATTGTTATCAAGATCAGCAGATAGACAAAGGTTTGATTCTGAATTTTCATTAAGGTCTACAATGTAGACATTATTCACTCTATGTCCTATGAACATGATTTTGTCAGAATTAACTTCAAAGATTTTGCATGCTTTATGATAAAAAACTACTATGTGACCCTTGTCACATAACTGACTGATGCTAAGCAGGTTATGCTGAAGACTTTCTACAAGGAAAACTTTTTCAATGACGTTTGAAAGAAACTTACCAATTGTGCATGTTCCTATGATCTTACCTTTATTTTTTCCTCCAAATTTGACCAGACCTCCTACCTTCATTTCCAATTCACTAAATTTAGTCCGATCACCTGTCATGTGCCTGGAGCAGCCACTATCCAGGTACCATCTGTTATGCTCGGCTCCAGACCAACCTGTAATCAATTCAGACGAAGAAAATTTGGAACCTAGGAAAGGTTGGGTCCAAACAAGTTACTCTTCCCTTCTAGCATAGTTTTGGGAATCCAGATATGTCTGGTTCTTTTCTTGTGAACTAAGTTTTTATTTTTAGCATGAATAATCTCATTTGTGCCATTCATTGGATTTTGTTGAGTTTGATTCTTATTGTAGAATGATTTGTTCCAATTGTAAGAATTTCTTTGTGGATTTTTCCAGAACCTTCTCTGATAGAGGTGCTTCTGTGATAGAGGTGCTTCTGTGATAGAGGTGCTTCCTGTTTTGGTTGGGCCATCTGTGTTGAGTCCATTGTGTAGACCTGTCAAGATTGTTGCCTCTATGCATCTGTCTTTGATGAACAGGGTTGGTTTTATGTGCATAAGCATGACTCGACGCAGCGGTCCTGCTGCGTTGATGCAGACTAGTCTTAGCATGAAGTTTTTGATTGTTGAGTTTAGGTGCAGAGAAATTCATTTTCACAGGTTTTTGAGAGTTGTTGTCGCTGTTTGAGCTGGATGGGATGTCCAGCTTTTCCTTACCCTTTTCCTGACAAAAAGTGGTCGTCTTGAAGTCAAAGGATTTTTTATTAGTTGGGTCATAGCCAAAACCTTCCTTGTTGAAATTTACTCTAACACCTAGCATGTGTCCAAATTTGTCTTGCCCTGCACAACCCTTTCCAAAGAAGTTTGTTTATCTTCAAGCTCCTTTTGAATTTTCTCACAATGTTTATGAGTTTCCAGATTGACCACTTTTATAGCTTCATACTTCTCTAGAATGAGAGCATTTTCTTTTTAAAGTTCTTGAAAATTTATCTTGAACTGATCAAAATTTCTTTTAGCATCTTAAAATTGATCTTGGAGATTTTTATTCTCAACTTCCAGAGAGCTTAATTTTTCAAGTTGTTTCTTTGGATCATCATTTTCCTTTTTCATATTTGTTTGTTCTTCAACAACATTGCTCGTTTTCTTTTCACCAGTTTATAGTCTTTGGTTTGACAATTTAACTTATCTAACAGGTCAGCATAAGCATCCTCCCAATCATCTATTGTATAATTTTTAAAAGGAATACTTACCTCATTGTCTGTGTCAGCCATGAGACACAGTCCTTGCTCCTGCTCTTCAGACGAATCATCTTCAATATCCTCTTCCTCATCACTCCAAGTGCAGACCATAGCTTGAGGCTTCTTTTTCTGCACCTTTGGATTCTTCTTCACGAGTTCTGGGCATTCACTCTTCATATGGCCTGGCTTCTTACAATGAAAACAAGTAATCTTGTCAGCATTTTTGTTTTTATCAAATTTATAATTAGCACTTTTGCAAGCCTGTTGAGGTCTCCTTCTCCTGAAATTTTTACCCTTGTACCTTAGAAAATTTTGAAACTGTCGAGTGAGCATAGCTTGCTGCTCATCATCTAGGTCTGATAAGTTCTTAAATTCCTCACTGCTTTCTCCACTACTTCTAGACACCTTAAGAGCTATAGTTTTTCCCTTTTTGTTTTCTTCATTGCTCCTCTTAAGATTGATTTCGTAGGCCATCAGAGAGCCTATTAACTCTGTGACTGTCATGGTGGATAGGTCCCTAGACTCTTCTAGAATAGTGGCCTTGGTGTGCCACACGGGGGTTAAGGACCTTAGGATTTTCCTAACAAGTTCACTCTCCTAAATCTGGTTGCGCGGAGACTTCAGGCTGCTAGTTATCTGTGAGAGTCCAACATACATTTCTGATATGGACTCTTCTGATTTCATTTTAAACAGTTCATAATCAGAAGTAAGCATGTTTACCTTCGTGGCTCGCACTTGTGATGTACCTTCATAGATCAATTAGAGCTCATCCCACATTTTTTTTGCTATCTTGCATGCAGAGATTCTGGAATCCTCCTCGGGATGTACATCGCACTACATGATGCTCATTGCCGTCCAATTTACAGTTGATACACGGATCTGCTCCCTGGACCAAGTATCTTCATCTTCAGGAAGCTCGAATGGTCCGATGGTGATGACCCTCCACAGTTCATGGCTCTGAGCCCTTATGAACACTTCCATTCTATTTTTCCAATAGAGATAGTTAGTACCATTAAAGAATGGTGGATGATTAATGGAATGTCCCTTAGCGATGAAGCTACGAGGGCCGCTAGATCCAGGTGTTCCCTAGTCGTTGGAACACATGATGGGAAACCTGCTCTGATACCAATTGATAGACATAGAGAGTGTGCTCTAGAAGGGGGGATGAATAGATCACTCATAAATTGCGTTAAACCAAAAGTAGTTCTCTCAGAGAGTTCAGATTGGCTAAATTGAATATGATATAAACTCCAATACTCAATAAGGCAATTAAACAGATAGGATAGTTACGTATACAACTCAGAGAAATGGAACAGATAGGTGATCAAACAAGTGATGAGCAATAAAATAGAAAGATGAATATCCTCGTTCAACAACGTCAGCAAGCAGGATGAATGTGAAATCCACAGAGAAATTCACGAAACAGCTAATGTGATACTAGGAGGAGGTTGGGCTAGGAAGCTGGTGGTACGAGATTTGCTTGATTTTTTTTAAGAGTTTTATATTTTTATTTTTTTATCAGTTCATTTGTGTAGGCGTGCCAATAACCGAGGTGATAAATTTATTGTGCGCTTGATCAGACTCAGTCATTGTGAGGTCCGTGTTAGGACCGACAGTCCGTCATACCATAAAGGCTACGGCGTTAATTACATCCCCCAAAAGGAGGAAAACCCTTGATTAATTGCCAAGATAATGAGCCACCGGGGGGCTAGATAAACGTATATGCCTAAATGAACCAGCGAGAATGATGACTTGTAATGCTGGAACAAAAAGAGTAAACACGAATATGCAGTTCAATATCATTCACGATCCGAGAGCGCTCGGTACGTGGTGAAGAACGAAGGTCCGAAGACCACCATCGCGCATAGTGAGAGCTTCTGGTCAGAGCTCGTCTAACCTTCGACAGATCACCATTTGATATAACGATGCCCAAGGTGATAACAAATATTCAACAAGCATGCATGCGAACAGGTAAGCGAGGCAGCAAAGATAAGTGCATTCAAACACAATTTGCACATTCAAATAAACAAGTAAAAGGAAAGAGCCGGCTCAGTCGATTGATTTATATTTATCGTTATGTATTCTCCAATCAATTAATAACAACCTTTTTATGATGATTTATTATTTATTATTTTTTTGATGGTTTATTAGTTTCTTCATGATGATTTATTAATTTTTGTTAAAGATGATTTATCAATTTTTATGATGATTTATTAATTTTTAAAGATGATTTATTGCTTTTTATGATGCTTTATTAATATTTATGATGACTTATTAATTTTTATGATGATTTATTAATTTTTATGATGATTTATTAATTTTTTAAGATGATTTATTGATTTTTATGATGCTTTATTAATTTTTATGATGGTTTATTAATTTTTATGACGATTTATTAATTTTTATACGTTATTTCTCTCACAATGATTTATTGTTACATTTTTTTATTTTATTTCCCCCTTTTATTTCCCTTTTTTTGATGACTTATTGATGTTGAACTCATTAATCACTTGTTGGCAGGTGTTATCGGGCTTTGACAAAGACCAGCGGTTGGCCGGGGAAGAGGTCAAAGGAAGTTGACTCATAGACCGAGGTAGGTGCACATTTGGGTTGAGGTCCGAGCAGCAACAGATGAGGTCTGTGCATGTTTGGATGAAATCGATGCAGGCTGAGGGCTAAAGGCTATGCGGCGATGGCAAGGTCTGTGCAGGTTTGGGCGACGCCAGTGCAACAAGGGGCTAGAAGTCGATGCATGCTAAGCCAGGGTCGGTGCAGGTTGAGCTGGGGGTCGGTGTAGCTAAGGATCGAAGTCTGAGCACATTCGTGCGAGGCCTGTGCAGCTGAAGGCGAAGGTCGGTGCACACAGGGGTAAGGTCGGTGCACGTCAAGTGGAGTCGGTGCACACGGGGGGGGGGGGGGGGGGGTAAGGTCGGTGCATGTTGGTTGAAGTCGGTGCAGCTGGGGTTGAAGGTCGATGCATGTTGGGTCTTCTAAAATGGCGCATTGCACCTTTGAGGAGTTAAACGGCGCGCCAGGGGCGCGCCAGATTAGAGCCAAAGGGGATCGAAGGAATTTTTAGTGTTGATCTAAAACGGTGCGGGGGGGGGGGAGGTAGGCGCCATTTTGGCACGCGCCAGCTTTGAGGGTGGAGTTTGATTTTCTGAACTGTTAAGCTTCAATGCAAATTTGTTCAGTCCTTTTGATGCTGATTAAAGGTTTATTCATTAAGTGAGTTCAGATTTAATTGTCTAGCAGAATGATTAAGGTTGATCAATGAGTGAATTCACATTTTTAATTTCTCCGCAGACGAGGCAAATCAAGACTCGTGCGAGGTTCCTACTCAAGCACAATCCTCAGCAAACATGCAGTCCCCAGAACTGAGGTTCCATCACAAATCCAGACTAGGTGCTCAATCAAAAATTTGGCAGCACTACCCCATACCTAGAGGGTTGCAGGGGGAAAGCAGAGACAATCCCACATAAATTGTGTACGCTCCTTAAAGCGGGAGTTCCAAACAGTGACCGGCAGACCCAGATGGACGGAAACCCCGAGGACTAGCCTACGAGGGGCACCAATACTCCATAGGCCAGAGATATTGATGAACAGGGACGGCTAAAATGGGGGAAAACTTCAAGGACTAGCCTACAAGACGTCTCTTACCCACAGCCACCACCATTCCCTGGGGAATGTGGATTTGATGTTGGGTCAACGAACCCATTGCTATTCACCTTAGATAGCTTGCAGGAGTCTACGCCACAGATGGATGGGACCCTGTATACCGATGATGATTCAGAAAGAAACAACATGAACACTCGATGGGGATGTTCCCCCTCCCCGGTCAGTAAGTCTTGACGATCGAGACAGAGTAAACCTTCACATTAAACCTCCAATTTCACCCGTGAACTGAGATGGGGAACATATCGTACTAACTGAACCTTCCCCCACCCCGCTTGGGGCAAAGAAGTCACAGTACGATACCATTCATCCACGACACTGCCAACGGTAGGCTGGTCATGGAAGAAAGTTAATATGAGACAGGGAGCCACAGAGGATATGAGACACAAACGCTCGAACGACAAGCGGGTGCCGTATGGGAGAATGGTCACAACCATAGGTCTCGCACCCAGACTGTAGGGATGAACCTGTTCTCTCCAGTTCATGACTGTGAGCGGAGAGATGATAGGGAAGCCACTCCCAGGGGAAAAATGGAGATGCACACACATGTATGTCTTCTGCGGTGAAACCAACGATGAGCACATGGTGCATTCAACATAGCTGCCACACTGGAAGAGAACCTCGGGGAGGGGGATAATCATTAATGTAGCCCTGGGTTTCCCCAGGGCATGCTCGGTATCAATAAAAGAAACCAAATATTAGACACGAAAATGAACGTAGCAAAGCCAGAGAGGTATTCAAATACAGATTAAGACCTATTCAAAAAAAGGAAAAAATATATATTGCATTCGGCCCGGCGTTGCCGCACAAGACTGTCTCATTACATTCTTTTACATCGGAAGATGAAGGGGAAAGAAAATAGCCAAAGGCTTAAACTAATAGGAAATAAAAGGAGATGCGGGCTCATATCATCACCCGTTTTATTACAAGGCGTAGGAGAAATACTGATAGAGGGGTGGGGTTAAAAGATGAATGGAGATGGCATTTCACACACCCACCTCTAATCTATTTCATAGAAACAGAGTATCGGAATATCGCTCCCTTCTCTCGCTCTGAGGTTCTTCTCTCTGGTAACGGTGGATCACCCCGTAGGAAGTCCCTCTCAACTCCTTTCTTCTTTCCCAAGCCTCCCCTCTCTCTATTTCTTTCACGCCTTTTGCATGCGCCTCTCTTCTATGCTTTTCATTCGACTTCTTTTTTTTTGTTTGAATGGCTCTCTCTTATAGGCCAAGTAGCCGAGTCATCTTAATCCGGCGCGGGGGATCAAAGAGCATGCCAGTTTAGGATATGAACATGTGCGTGTCGGTTTTAAGGGGAAGGATATATGCTCGTCGGTTTATCCTCTTAATGTGTTTGTTGGGCCGGGCCTCGGCTTGTGGACCTCGGACTGGCTCCGAGAGTCTACTTGGGCTTTCATCTCATCGTGGACTTGTGAGACCAACATGAGAAGTGTAGAGGGAGCATTTAGGCCGATGATTGGCCAATTCCGATGTTGTCCGTGCCTTTAGTTTGGACTCTAGGGTTTCCCGCTGATACAACACTCGGCACTGTGATCCATGCTACGGGGCCGACTTCATCTATATTTGCAACATTCCCGGGTAGTGGATCACCACCCGGAGTACTTTCGCCCCGGTCGGGCAGCTATTCGGTCACTAATGGACCCATCTGGTAAGAAGACGTACCCGTACAGAGTAACCAGGGTCGTCCGCTGATATGGTCTTCGGCATCTCATTCTTAGGGCCAAGGGCAATTCTCCACCTCAGGAGGGTTTCTTGTTAGGTGGCGAACCACCAGGTACATTCTCACCCTAATTAGATGACAGACGGGGTTTGTTCGGCACGACTAAGTTGATACCGGTTCGTTGGGCAGGCCAAACGGCACTACCTGTTTGTTGTGGATTTCTTCTGACCATCCTGAGGTGGAGTCTCTGACACTCTTGTCAGATGACCTAAGGCTTCAGCAGTCTGAGAGGACACCTTTGTATGGATTTTCTTCAGCTTTTGAACTTCGGTGGACTGTATCCTTTTGTCGTTCAGGCGTGATTGTGATTGATAATATTTCGGGTGTCAACAGAAGCCCCCTCACGGAAGGACAACTTTCTAGATAGATCTGGCCTATCCTTCCGACTGGGCCTTTTGATATACCACTTGCTGCAAGGAAATCACTCAAGCAAAAATCGAACAAAGCAAACCACATAATCCGACAAAGCGATTTTTAGGTGGTTCAATTGCACAATGCAATCTTAGTCCACCCCTCACTCACACTGAGTGAGGATTCCTTGCACAAAGCAATACCGTCAAGCAGACTCAGTCTGCAACAATATGCTAGCTCACAGCTTGAAACCAGAGAGAGACAAATCCCTCAACCCAAGTTCTGCTACCCACAAAACTTGGCACCTGGGCTTGCTACCCACAAGTCCAGAATCGAAGGACCTTCCTTCCTTCCTCAAAGACAGAGGGAACCCACGAGTGACCCCAAGTCACTCGCAACTAGAGACAATGTCTCCCTTCCTCTAAGAACACTCGGGGGGAATAAAACGATGAACCAAAGCAAGAAAGAAATGAAAAACAAAACTAAAAAATTGAAAGTAGAAACAAAATGTAGCTTCGTAGAAGCACTTTGAATTAGAAAGGCTGGTTGCTCTCAAACTTCCTTTCCTCACTCTCTTCCTTTACACAACTTTCACTCTTTCTCTTTTCTTTCTGGCGCTTCTCTCTTTTTCATATGGGATCTTCTTCAACAGGAGCTCTCGCAGCTTTTTGGCAGTCGCAGCACCGTCTTCGAAGGATGAGGCAGTCTTTAAATAGAACATAGGCTCCGTCTAGATGAGGCAGAAAAACCTAGTGAAATTCTATTGGTACACATGTCATTAGAATATTCTTCCTATGGAAACCTCTGAAAAAGTGTGCCACCTTTTCTTGGATCACGTGCCATTGTATCGCTAGAGTTGGTTTTCAATCGATTTTGAATTTAAGATCCGAAACAAGGATTCAGATCTTCCGACCTGTTAACCCATGAAGATCTGCATCGACTTGTTTTAACAAGTACACCGACCTTGTTGTTAAGACATGTTGATGTGCACCGACCTTAGTAGATAGTAATGAATCTCTACATCGACTTGATAGTTACTGACAACAATAGTTGCATCGACCTTTCTTTTCTGAATGGCTTAAGATGCACCGACCTTGCTTCCATGAATTATTTAGCCACATCGACCTGTCTCCTGAACTAACTGAGGTGCATCGACATTAGCTATCCTGATTTACAAGCATCGACCACCTATGATATGCATAGACCGTAACATATGTAGGGAACAAGATGCACCGACCTGAAAAATAGCACCCAACATATGTGCATCGACCTCAAGTGCATAACAGAGACATGTGCATCGACCTTATAGCACATACAATGAAAACGTGCATTGACCTACATGCAAATGTGCATCGACCTTAAGTGCATAATAGTGTGATGTGCATCGACCTTATAGCACATACAATGAAAACGTGCATCGACCTACATGCAAATGTGCATCAACCTACTAATGCAAAATGTGTTTGTGCACCGACCTACATTGAAGTATGCATCGACCTTTCATTTTCTTCAATGGCTTCACTGCTTCTTAGATTGAGCGAGTGTTGACTTTACTGCTTGAGATCATTATTGCATTTGACTTGAATCTAAGTGTGTTGATGTACTTCTCTATCAATCCTGCAATTTGATTAGACAATCTTTTGATCAATTTGAACCACACCATTTTGACAAAAATACTTCTAGTTTATTGATTTAACGAAATAACCATATTGTTCTGACATCATCAAAACATAGAATACAACATTGGCCAGTTGGACCTGGGGCGATCCTTGGTGGCCGAGGGTCCTGTTGGAGAAGGGACGAGTGCATCCAGGGCCGTGGAGTTGACTAGGATCTCTGAGACTGGCGACATTTACACGTACGATCATTCTCCTGAGGGAGTTTCCCTTGGATCAGCACTTGTTCAAGTTTATGAAGAGCTTCATCCCCGCTGGTATAGAGTAACGGGACTCTTCTATAGCTGGAGAGCGCTGTCAGCTGGAGGACTCTATTTTGCTAGGCAGGGACAGCCTACACGGAGTTGCGGTCTATAGCTTTTCGAGTTTTTCGACAGATTTCTGGAGACAGAGACAGTTCCCTAGCGTAGATTACCTGAGGTTCTTCAGTAGGACGGACCAGTTCGGGGTCCGGGTTGGAGCACTGGGTCCAACTTCTTGGGACCCACATGGCCACCACCGAGTTGAGACCGAGGGGGTGACAGGATTGGTACTAGAGCTATCAGGGCTACAATTTGCTGGAGAAGGATATGATGATCACAGCCGCTTGGACTGGATACTTTGGCAGACCGTCGTCAACTGGTATGGTCGCTAGTCCGTGATTTCCTCTTACATATACCACCAGGGTGCGACAGAATGGTTGATGGGGATCGTCCACCACTACAGAATGCTTTTGGACCGAATGAGGATCCGGTATGCGATGACTGCAGCGCTATATGGGTACCCTTGCTATACGGGACTTATCCAGGCACTCGCGGAGCGCTTCAACCGCTGGTGGAACACAGTGGCGACAGTAGAGGGGGTGACCTCATTGGACTTGTGGTATGTATTCCAGATATCAAGACTATCGATCAGCGGTGAGGGCTACGAGGAGGTGGTGTTGGATGACCTCCACCGTAGTCATACTGACGGGCTAGGGCAGCTGTAACACAACTACCGGCATTTGATGAAGACTTGGAGGGATTTAGCCCTTGTGGGGAGAGAGAAGGTTGCACATACTCTGAGGATGCCTCTGAAGGCATGGGTCCGTCACTTCTACAACGGGACCTTTTGCTTCTATCACGAGTTTGCACGAGACCAGACTCCTTGGGAGGAGTACACAGAGGTGGAGCTGTAATTCCAGACTTACTCATGATAGATTTATGCACAGAGAGAGGGGTGGAATCCCCATGGGCTGCTGGATGTCACTTATTTGGCCGCATATTTAGCATACTGGCTAGCGACCTTTGTGGTCCCCTATAGAGAGGACAGTGTTCTACAGGCAGAGCTGTTGTGGCACACGTGCTTGCTAGAGGAGGGACAGAGGTTGGCGTTGGCTCCCGTGGCCTTGGCTAACATCTACCACGGGCTGGGGGCATTGTTAGTACACCCAGCGCTGCAGGAGAGGATTTTGCTTCTATCGACCCACTACCTCAGTGTGTGGGCTGGTCTACTTTTCCCCGGGCTAGTGACGAGGGTTACAGTAGTGAACCCGGCGGCCCCCTTACTCTTCAGCTTCACTGGCCAGCCAGACGGGGACGCAACAGAGCAGCTGGAGAGGGACAGGAGGGCTTTGTCATACTTGCTAGACAGAGGCAAGGATGGGCTCCCATTTTACTGTGGGTCAAGAGGCTTTTGACCATTTCTGGTATTGGCGAGCGATTGGGCGGCCTACGCCCTACCGCACCAGCGCGAGGCAGACGCGCCTGTCTACACTGAGTGGGTGATCAACACCTGCCCGATGGTGTTAGCGCTGCACAGGTCCAACGCTAGTGTCCTGAAGCCCTACTACCCACATCGGTTTGCTAGGAACTTTGGGTACGATCAGGCAATCCCGAAGATCCAGGAGTTCTCGTTAGCATGCCTGGTGTATAAGGGCAAGGAAAGTCACTTGCTGGCAAAAGCCTGGTGGGACTTCAGTTGCCATGGGGAGTTGGAGAAGCTGTCGACGCTGGGGCCAGATCATCGAGTGAGATTCGACGTCAACTACACCCAGTGGTGGTTTGAGCACAGCCATTTATATCACCGGAAGGCTTCGGTGATTCTAAAGGCTGAGGAGGGCCGAGTTCTGCGGGAGGATCAACCTCCCATTTCATTGGACGCGGAGTACCTGAGGACCCACTTTTCCCGGATCCACCGGGACGTGGAGCGATGTGGACGCATAAAAGTTGGCGCTTGGAGATCAAGCGAGGTCAGCTGAATAAAAGAAGAAGAAGCATAGACAAAAGGCTACATCCAAACAGCTCACTGCCCGCGTCGACGCCACTGAAGGCAGCAAGTAAGACAACAGCCCCTGGCAGAGGGACGCGTCGACGTCGCTCCCAGCCTGCGTCGACATGTCTGAAGATGGAGCAAGGCTGAAGCCCCTGGCAACTGAAGGCTACGTCGACGTAGCCTACAAGCTATGTCGATGCACCCTGAGGATGCAGACAAGGCCGTACCAACATGTGCATTCGACCACGGCGCGTGCTCTCCCAAAAGTTTGATCACAGCACCTTCTAGAAGGCCGTACGAGCGTACAGGACGCGTGGGGAGGGATCTCCAATGATTGGAGGACATTCTTGCCCTCCTTGCCTTGGAGAAGAAGAAAAGACCCCTTTTCTGCTATAAAAAGGAGGCCAACGCCTAGAAGAAGCTCACCTACTTTCCCCCCGACAGCTCTGCCTCTTCCCCCACTGGTGCTGTTCGAAAACTCCATCAGAGCGATCCCAGAGCTCTTTGCTGCTCCTGTGCATGAGAAGAATATAGGAAGAGAGAAAGAGAGAAGGTGTGCTGCCTGGGGAGGGAGAGGCGTCAATGCTCCGCCCTCCCCCTTCTTTCTGCTTTCTTCTACTATGAAGTTACGTAGTTTTTTTTCATTTGATCACTTCCCAGACCCATTGGCCTTGGGATGATGTATTTCCTTCGTTCGAAATGAATAGAAATGATCTGTTGGTGCTTGAGTATGACTATTTTCATTCCTACGAATCCCATTCTAATCCCCATCCCCACAACGCCGCTATGATGTTATTCTCAACGTTCTTTTGCTTCATCGAGCGAGGGAAAATCCTATGCCGTGAGTGAGCTCAGAGCCAACCCATCCAGCTACGATGGACTGGGTGTTGGGTTCTGTCGCCCTCTGGTTCATCAAATGAATATCTACATTTTATTTTGGTTCTGCCGCTCAGTCAGAAGCTAGCCTTGATGTGCTGTTCTTAGCTTTATAGTGGATCAGCGTTCTTCACGGGCAATATTGACCGCACAAGGTTTCTTCTCCCATACCCTAGGCGGGTCCAGGCTATTTTTGATGTGACACAACCTAGGACTCAACAAGCAAGCACAATTAAGCATTCAAAAACGGACCGATAATAGCAACCGCTCACCCGATGCTCACTAAGACCCGGGGTAACTTGGCAATGCCAAGGGGAGGTTGTGTGGGCTAGGCCCTTGCTGGTAGAGGGCCAGCAAGGCCAAGGTTTGATTCCCCAAGGGTACGGCTGCCCAAATCAAGGGTCCGACGAAGTGCCAAAGGGCACGGGTTCCACTCTCTCCCACGGTGATCACTCAAGACAACGGGGCTTGAGGATCGAGCTCTCACTCGCATAACCAGCGGAACTAGAACGAATATTGAAAGACAAGCACTAAATGGAGTGAAAGATTGAGCACTTACTCGACCGATTTGAAGAAACCGGTCCCGGTCGGAGACGAGGGCGAGCGGGGAGGCGAGTGGATCCCCACACACCGCGTCGGGGTAGCTTGACCTGCCCAAACAAGTTACACCACTACACCTCTCGCATGAGGGGGATCTTGTGGTGGGGGTTATTGAGATTACAAACAATACTACCTCCACGCAGGGAGGGGCCTTCAGCCGGCCAAGCGGGGCGGGGAAATTAGACTAAAGAGGGATGACTAAGTAACGGCACCGAATCTGCTTGCTGTCTGTGAACAGGGATAGATAGTTGGTGTTGCTACTGTAGAACCCGCTCAGAAATTTTTATGGTGGCGAGACTGGTGGGAAAATCTTCATAGCTGAGAAGGGAATGCCTCAGAATTTCTTCAATTTCTTTTGGAGTCGCTACTATCCGGGATGGAGGTTTGAACAGAGCCTCAGATTCTTAGACCGGCGGCTACAGACTTCTAACAGCAGATTGCAGAGAATGCCCCGGCAGCTCCTGACCTCGGAATCAACCTCCGTCAGAGTCATTGGAATTGTGGACGAGTCCTCTTCACATCAAAACTAAAGGGGAAGCCAACCGATGTCGGAGAAGACTAGGGGATGCAGAACAATGGCAACTGGTCGGTGTAGACTGTGGGTAGCAGATCTGCATAGCTGAGGGAGAAAAATGAGAACTCTGGATAACAAATGCCGAATGAAGTTCTGTTTCTTGATTCTGGAAGTAGACTGGGCGATAAAGAATTTTGAAGAAGAACTCGTGGGCTGATTCTTCCGGGGTTCGTCGTGGCAGAGCTTCTCATCTGGCTCAGGTTCTCAGCCGAGGCAGAACTGCGCAGTTGTGGGAGAATGGACCTCCTGGACGGCTCAAAGATCGGAAGAAGATGAAACCACTTCTGCTGCGAAGGAGACTGGTAGACGCTTCCGACGATGGCTCTTGGGTCTTCAAACTCGTCCGGAGGAAGTCGCGGTGGCCGCTGCAAGTTGTTGGTTCATCTGCAACCTCTGGACAGCAAACTGTAACTTCGAAGTAGCTTCCAATGACCAAGAAAGAAGAAGGGGAAGGGGGTAGATGAGTGTGGGAGTGACCCCTGGTTGTAAGGGGGTCTTGGAGGGGGTGTTCTAAGGTGTGGGAGGTGGAGAATAAGGTCTGGAAGAGGGTCCAACAGATGGTGGTAGTGGGGGCTGCGAATTTGGGAAGGTGGGTGAGAGGGAAAGGGTATTTGAAAATGGGTTTAAGGGTGGGGTTAATTTGTTTGTCTTGGGAATGGGGGGGGGTTGTGTTGGGGAAGGGAATGGGTGCTTGGGAAAGTGGGAAGGGTGCTTGGGAAAGTGGGAGGGGTAGTTGGGGGTTGGATGGTGAGGAGAGGATTGGTGGAGGGTGTCTTGGGAAGGGATGGAGTATTGATGAGGGTTGTGGGGAATGGGAAGAGGCTTAAATGGGGTAGGTGGGGAGTGGAGGTGGTTGGGAAGGGAGGAGAGAGAAGAAAATTCGAATTTGGGTGTTGAGGAGAGAGAAAGTGGAGTGAAAAAGAGAGATTAAGAGAGGGAAGGGTGGGGAATCTCTCCCCTAGGGTTTCTCACCCAAAAAATGGAATCTCTCCAGTAGATAAGAAGTGTAAACTCTCAAAATGGCATGTTTTTCATTCATTGATTCATTAAGTTGAAATGGGGGGGAATGGGGTCCTATATATAGGAAACCCACATTTCTACAAAAGTCCCTGACAATTGACTCAATGACAAATAACCGAGGGGGTAGGGGAGAGCCCTTGGGCCAAGCCCAATGAATTGGGCCCAATAGCTAACTAGACAACCTAATGACACTCAAACTTAGGGAAATGAACACAAGACCTAGGAACATGACTCAAATAAAAGGGAAAATACATCAAATGACTCAAATAAAAATTACATAGGACTCAAAATTAAATGACTAGGCCATGCCGGATGCAACCGGGGCGAGGAGATGGGCTGTGAACGTGGGCATGGGAGGTGATGTCCCCATCATACTCCCGGGGTGTGTGGAACTCGACTCCGTCGAGTAAGTGTCCTTCCCTCCTTGGAGGGTGTAGAAGTGGTATTGCCCTCAAGTCTTCCGAACGAGACCGATCCATCCACCTGCCGAGATAGCGCTCGTATACCTTGCTCCTGGTGGTAGTGACATGTTCATCCAATATTCGTTCAATGCGCTCACGCTGGGCTCTCTTGGTTGGTGGACTCTCGTCACGGGTGGGTGCTCTCTCAACAGAGGGAATAGGCTCAATATCCTCACTAGGTACCACCGTGGGTCCCTTGTATGGCACTAGGTCGGCGACACTGAATGTGGGACTTACCCCATATTCCTCGGGGAGATCTAACTCATAGGCATTTGCACCAATGCGCCTCAGGACCTGGAAGGGACCAGCCCCACGTGGCCTCAATTTGGAGATGGCTCCCGGGGAGAGCCTCTCCGTCCTTACCATCACAAAGTCACCCTCATGGAATTCTTGGTGACGTCGATGAGAGTCGGCTTGCCTTTTATAAGTCACATTCTTCTTGCTAATGTGCTTGCGGATCTCTTTATGCAATGTTGTGAATGCAGACATTCTAGGGGTGATGGGTGGACCTGGGCAACCAAAGGTAGACCTATCGTGTAATGATGCAGTGTAGACTTTGGTTAGCATAGGTGGGCCGGGGCACCCGTAGGTGGCCCTATCATGCAAATTAGTGATACATATTGGGGGACCCGGACATCCGTAGATGCCTTTGACATGCTTAAGACCCATGATGAATGAAGGTGGACCATGACATCTGAATATGGACCACTCATACTTTCTACTTGACATGTGGGTGATATGAATGAATGGACCCAACATAGTGTTCATGCCAAGGGGTATGGTAAGCCTAGACACATGCATGCTTTTCCCAAAGGTGACTTCCATGTGTATAGGTGTGGGACAACCTTTGAACTCCTATTGGAAAGGATCGAATGGATCTAAGAAGGTGGTCATCATGGGGTGGGGCACAACCTTATTACCTAGGGATATGTGGCCCAAGGTCATGGCTCCCAAGGTGTAACCCGGGTCTAGGATGGGGTGGATTGGATCAAACATGGTGGGTTGGGATAGGGAAAGGTGGGTGGTGGATAAGGTGGTTGGGTCCCATGGGTTCTTTGACCCCCATTGGAAGGGATCAAGGGGATCATAAAAAGGGTTATCGAGAGGGAGGGGCCCTATGTCCTTATGATCCTCAAGTGGTGGTGGGTCATCCTCCTCTAATGAGACAATTGGGTCGAAGTTCTTTATGAGTGGGTCGACCATGAGGGAAGGGCTTGACTTTCCACCCGATATAAGAAGCTCCAAATTGAGGAGAAGGTCAGGCTCCTCGGGTGTGGGGAGGAATAGAAGGAGGTCACTAGTGTAGCATCCAATGGTGCAAACCGAGGTGATAGACCCGACACAAAGGTGTAGGACGTCAAGGCTCCTAGATTGGTGGGCCATGGGGGTCAACAAGCCGGTCAACTCATATTGCCAAGCTAAGCCCTTGAGAAGGTCCTCTAAGGTTTCCACTTGGTAGGATGTTTGGATTATGGTGTGATAGGAGGAGATGTGCACTATGGGAAGGTTTTCCTTTATGGGAAGGCAATCGTGGGCCGTGATCTCTCTTATTGGGCTCTTCTTTAGCCAACTAATAAGGGTTTCCTCTAAGATGAGTTTGGCCCTAACTAGAGAGGGTGGTGTAACGTGAAGGTCACCATGTGATGCTTCTTCTTCTTCTTGGTCATGGGTTTCCTCCAAGGTAGGGAGTGGGTTTGGGGTGTTCACCACTATTAGATCGGGTATGGGTTCTTCTTCCAAGGAGGTGAGAGGGGCTTTTGAGGGTGTGGTGATGATTGGGGCATGGTGTATCCGGGGTGGTAGGTAGTGGGAAACTTGGGTTAGGATAGGTAAGGGTAGTAGTGGAGGCTTTGGTGGGAGTTGGATTGGGGTAGGGAGAGGAAGATGGGTGGGTTGAAGGGGTTTGGGTTGAAGGGGTTTGGGTTGATTGATTTTGGTAGGAGTGTCCCCTTTTGGGGGTGATGGAGAGGTAGTGGTGAGGGTTACCATGGGCCTAGGTGGAGAGTTGGTCATGGGGCCCAATTGGGTATGGGGACCTATGGTTGTGGTGTGGACTTGGAGGTGGGGTGTAAATGTAGTGGTTGGGGTAGGAGAGATGGGAAGTGGTGGGGAATGGGTGATTGGGGTCTTGGATTGACTGGGTGGGGATGATGGAGTTGAAGTGCTCCTTGGACTTTGGTGATTTGAGTAGGAGGGAGAGGGTTGGAGAGTGTAAGTTTTTCTAAGCTCGGTCTTCATCTCATCCCAAGTGCTAATTGGAGCCTCCCTACGGATCTTTCTCAAACCTTCCACAACTAACCAATGAGTTTTAGCTTGTTTGGAGAGGTGTGCCTTGGCTAGCCTCATTCTCCTTCCTTCGTTCAAGGGGCAACCTTTAAAGAATTGGTCTAGGGAAATCTCCCAATCTAGGTAAAGGCTTGGGCTATTGGATCCATCAAAGGCGGGGGTTTTGATTTTCAAGTGTTCTAAAAATATGGTTTCTAGATTTTCCCAAAGGTCACTCTCATTCACTCTTGGTACACGGCTATTTCCTTCAAGTCGGTCGAGTCGAGACATGATATCTTCAAGCCGATTAAGGACATTACGTAGGGCTTCTATGATAGAGGTGTTGCTACCCACTTTGTTGGCAATGGAGCTTCCATGAGGATTTGGGCTTATTGAGAAAGTTGATGGGGATGGATATGACGGGTATGAAGTGGTCATTCTAGTGGACATGGGAGATGTAACCGAGGACTCTAAATGCATAAACATGCCCTAGGACCAACTTGTGGAGAGACAAGTTGTGAACTTGCTCTGATTCCAATTTGATGTGACACAACCTAGGACTCAACAAGCAAGCACAATTAAGCATTCAAAAACGGACCGATAATAGCAACCGCTCACCCGATGCTCACTAAGACCCGGGGTAACTTGGCAATGCCAAGGAATGGTTGTGTGGGCTAGGCCCTTGCTGGTAGAGGGCCAGCAAGGCCAAGGTTTGATTCCCCAAGGGTACGGCTGCCCAAATCAAGGGTCCGACGAAGTGCCAAAGGGCACGGGTTCCACTCTCTTCCCACGGTGATCACTCAAGACAACGGGCTTGAGGATCGAGCTCTCACTCGCATAACCAACGGAACTAGCACGAATATTGAAAGACAAGCACTTAATGGAGTGAAGGATTGAGCACTTACTCGACCGGTTTGAAGAAACCGGTCCCAGTCGGAGACGAGGGCGAGCGGGGAGGCGAGTGGATCCCCACACGCCGCGTCGGGGTAGCTTGACCTGCCCAAACAAGTTACACCACTACACCTCTCGCAGGAGGGGGATCTTGGGGTGGGGGTTATTGAGATTACAAACAATACTACCTCCACGCAGGGAGGGGCCTTCAGCCGGCCAAGCGGGGCGGGGAAATTAGACTAAAGAGGGATGACTAAGTAACGGCACCGAATCTGCTTGCTGTCTGTGAACAGGGATAGATAGTTGGTGTTGCTGCTGTAGAACCCGCTCAGGAATTTTTCTGGTGGCGAGACCGGTGGGAAAATCTTCATAGCTGAGAAGGGAATGCCTCAGAATTTCTTTAATTTCTTCTGGAGTTGCTACTGTCCGGGATGGAGGTTTGAACAGAGCCTCAGATTCTCGGACCGGCAGCTACAGACTTCTAACAGCAGATTGCAGAGAATGCCCCGGCAGCTCCTGACCTCGGAATAAAGCTCCGTCAGAGTCGTTGGAATCGTGGACGATCCTCTTCGCACCAAAACTAACGGGGAAGCCAACCGATGTCGGAGAAGTCTAGGGGATGCAGAACAATGGCAACTGGTCGGTGCAGACTGTGGGTAGCAGATCTGCGTAGCTGAGGGAGAAAAATGAGAACTCTAGATAACAAACGCCGAATGAAGTTCTATTTCTTGATTCTGGAAGTAGACTGGGCGATGAAGAATTTTGAAGAAGAACTCGTGGGCTGATTCTTCCGGGGTTTGTCGTGGCAGAGCTTCTCATCTGGCTCAGGTTCTCAGCCGAGGCAGAACTACGCAGTTGTGGGAGAATAGACCTCCTGGACGGCTCAAAGATCGGAAGAAGATGAAACCACTTCTGCTGCGAAGGAGACTGGTAGACGCTTCCGACGATGGCTCTTGGGTCTTCAAACTCGTCCGGAGGAAGTCGCGATGGCCGCTGCAAGTTGTTGGTTCATCTGCAACCTCTAGACAGCAAACTGTAACTTCGAAGTAGCTTCCAATGACCAAGAAAGAAGAAGGGGAAGGGGGTAGATGAGTGTGGGAGTGACCCCTGGTTGTAAGGGGGTCGTGGAGGGGGTGTTCTAAGGTGTGGGAGGTGGAGAATAAGGTCTGGAAGAGGGTCCAATAGATGGTGGTAGTGGGGGCTGCGAATTTGGGAAGGTGGGTGAGAGGGAAAGGGTATTTGAAAATGGGTTTAAGGGTGGGGTTAATTTGTTTGTCTTGGGAATGGGGGGGGGTTGTGTTGGGGAAGGGAATGGGTGCTTGGGAAAGTGGGAAGGGTGCTTGGGAAAGTGGGAGGGGTAGTTGGGGGTTGGATGGTGAGGAGAGGATTGGTGGAGGGGGTCTTGGGAAGGGATGGAGTATTGATGAGGGTTGTGGGGAATGGGAAGAGGCTTAAATGGGGTAGGTGGGGAGTGGAGGTGGTTGGGAAGGGAGGAGAGAGAAGAAAATTCGAATTTGGGTGTTGAGGAGAGAGAAAGTGGAGTGAAAAAGAGAGATTAAGAGAGGGAAGGGTGGGGAATCTCTCCCCTAGGGTTTCTCACCCAAAAAATGGAATCTCTCCACTAGATAAGAAGTGTAAACTCTCAAAATGGCAAGTTTTTCATTCATTGATTCATTAAGTTGAAATGGGGGGGAATGGGGTCCTATATATAGGAAACCCACATTTCTACAAAAGTCCCTGACAATTGACTCAATGACAAATAACCGAGGGGGTAGGGGAGAGCCCTTGGGCCAAGCCCAATGAATTGGGCCCAATAGCTAACTAGACAACCTAATGACACTCAAACTTAGGGAAATGAACACAAGACCTAGGAACATGACTCAAATAAAAGGGAAAATACATCAAATGACTCAAATAAAAATTACATAGGACTCAAAATTAAATGACTAGACCATGCCGGATGTAACCGGGGCGAGGAGACGAGCTGTGAACGTGGGCATGGGAGGTGATGTCCCCATCAGTTTTCCCCCATATGTCTTATGTGCATACGTCTTAGAATTTTTTTTAGGGGGTATGCTCTTTTCTGCTTGCTGTAATGCTTCTGGAAGGACAGCCATATGTCTTCTTACCCGCGCTATGGGTTGTTGAGGCTTTGGCTTAATCCTGAAATCGTTGGGGATTTCCAGTTCTCTTGCTATCTCCCTCTATTCAATCTCCGCTCATTAAGAAGCTGTTGTTTAACACAAAAAGGTCATCTTGGCTCCCATGCTAGTCACACACACAGGTGTTCTACCATCTGCACAATGCCCGCTGAAGCTTGCGTCTTCAGATTTTATGTTTTCATCCATCGTTGAGCACTGTTCGCCACAGTCTCCAACCCCCATTTGGGATATAGGCTTACTAGTCTTACAGCATGGCCTGTGGTCTCATGCACTGGGGTAACAAGCTATTCCCGCTGGTTTGTTACCGATTTTGATAACGGACCTGCAATGGGGAAGAGATACATTATAATTTTACCCCAATTAGAATTTCCTCCAACCACCCTCAATCCCCAGCGATTTGTTGCCTTACAACATGATCTCTGGCAGATGTTTCATCGGAGGGTTGGACATTAATGGCCTTAAAGCCAGCAATAGTTAACTGCACAAAATGCATGATGCGGCTGGAAACGGAATTATCCCTGGGTCAGTAGAGATCCCTTTGTAGGCTAGTCCTCGGGGCATTATCTCTACCCAACTCTGGGATATAGAGTAGCCGGTCTTGGCTTACTCTACTTTTAGGGGCCATCTCAGGATTTCCTGTGGATGAGCTTCCGACTTACCTCCCCCCAAAGCTACGGTCTAGGGGAGGTGCTGCCCAATTTTCCTCAAAATTGTGGACTTAACAAAAAAATTGAACTAATGCTAAGACATGAGCTGAATAATGGACACAATGCTAAACATCTAGCTAAAGGGCAAGGAGAAACGCTAAACCAAGAAAAAGGCTGAAGGTAGCACACTCATATTGAATAAGTGATCAAACAAGTGATGAACACACTTCGACTTAAGCAATATGATTGGGCTGGTGGAGAACAAATCTGAACAGAACAATGCTAAAATGAAAAGGGTGATCAAATAAATAAAAATAAAAAATAAAAAAAATGTCGCGATGGAAGCAATGAAAGAATGTGATGCATTTAAATAAATGGCTAAACAGATAAAAGACTCATTTTCATGTGCATCGATTTATGCATCCATGCATTCATATGCATTCTGGGTTTAGAACGACCTGAGGTGCGCTGCATCAGGGGTCGACCCCTTCTTCAATCCGCCTGCTGCTCAACAGCCAGCCCTATCATGAGATAAATCAAACACCTTGTATGCATTCCGCAATCCACATTAACACCCATCACATCTTGATGATTGTGGTTGAGCTCACACCCTCATGCATTCCCCCAACATAGAGTAATCCACTCACATGCATAGTGAATCATGCATGCATTTGCTTGCGAGTTGAACCCTCTACACGGGCTAATCTCAAATCTCGGTCGACCAATGCATAATTTCGGTCGGCCGAACCTTGATGCATCGACGCATGCAACAGATCAGGTCGACACACCTCTTCACTGACCTGCTGAATTGTGTTTGGGCAGCCCTTCTTTGGTCAATCCTTCTCTAGGTCTGGCTGTAGCTTAAGAACCAGCCCTGCTAAGATGAGCTGCATGCCTCAGGTGCATCATGCATTCCTGCTAGCATTCACTCAATCTTCATGAGCATAACTAAACCATTTCTCCATGCACCTTCTAGCATTGGGCAACACATCAATGTCCATCATGCATGTCTCACGTTTGTGAAATAAACCCCATCCATCTGCATATGCATGCTTGAATGCCAGGGCTTGTGGTATATTAAATGGTGGGTTGACGATGATTGGGTTATGCCCAATTGGACGCTCCCACTATGCGCGAGTATATAACTCCGCCTTGTACCAAAGTCCTACTATGTAAACGCATTGCTTCAACCATGCATGCTGACATATAGGTATTTCCATAAGCATCCCTTGCATCCTTTACATGGACAAATCATGCATTGACACATGCTATATACAATGAAGAAATAAAAGAAACAAAAGTTAAAGAATGAAATAAGGAAATTAGGGTTCAATACTTTTTAACAGCTCCAAGATTAATCTACTGCATGAACAAGTGAATAAACAAATAAAGAAGAAGGCCATTCTGCTCACTAGCGTGGGCTGTTTCGATGCAGCTTGGTCCTACATCGACGCAGCTATTCACGTAGCAAAGGCACTAAGCCCTGTTGAAGCCTCCTACGCCGACGCACTTCTGCCTCGCGTCGACACAGCTATTCGCGCTAGCCCTCACGGAGTCCCCGCGAGTCGACGCAGTTCCCTTCTTGCGTCGACGTGGTGCTGTTTGGCCCCTTTATGCATTAAAAGGAATAAAAGAAAGAAAAGAAATGATAAAAAAACACACAAATAAATGCATCTGCCTAATAAACGATGGGCAACACAATAAAATAGTAATAGCAATGGCATAAAACCAGATAAAAATAATAATAATATAGATATATCATAATGCATGGATTATATATATATATATATATATATAACTAATAAACATATAACAAAATAAAAGAAGAAATGCTAAAGCTCTCACCTCCCTTGGACCCTATGCATGGGGATATTAACAAGGCCTTTGCCGGTCATGCTTTAACCTTGGGATCATCCCATCATGGTCATAGCTTGACCCCGGTTTAGGCCAATTGCCCGTTGTGTTTAAATGAATTTCCACTGGGATCTAATCCCGAGCATCATACTTGCCATATCTCTGGCAGACATGTGTTTACAATCTAGGACTCTTGTCTAGATATGAATTGGTCAATTAAAGACCGGCTCTTTTCAGCTGTTTACCCCTTAGTGGGGGCTGCTTTATTGAAGTCTGGAATTCTCATTCCTTTCTTTAATTAATATGAATTTAAGGCCCAAGGGCCCCTTCTCCGAGCATTTAATCAAAGGTTTTCTCCTCTTTGAGGAGATGTGATATGACACCACCATGGGGGTGATCGCCACCAGGCCAATGCACCTTGGACCTATACTCGCAAACAAGCAATAGATCGGCGAACCCACTCTAGCGGACTCACCCGTGAAGCGCACACTCGGATCCATAGAAGGATTGACGATGGTGGAGAGGGTCCGAAGTGGGACCTCACCTTTCCGGGGATTTGGGTAGCTTGGGCTGAACCCCTAAGGGCCTAGGATGCCCAATTCTGCGGGCGGCCAGCACGCCAAGGGCGTGGGTTATAGGGTCTCTCTCTCAACTCACTCCGCGGTAGTCACACAAATGTTAGCAATTCGGGATCGGGTGCTCAACTCACTGTCCGACAACACTAGCGGCGATACTAAACCAGCAAAGGAAAGAACAACATGGGGGTAAATGAGGCTCACCTGATCGGTGTGAAGACATCGATCCCGGTCGGAGACGAGGGCGAGCGAGGAAGCGTGGGCTTACCCACACGCCCCGCCGGAGAAGTTTCAACCTGAAAAATTAATTAACAACTACTACTCCTCACGCAAGAGGGATGGACTAGGGGTGGGGGGGTGTGGGATTACATGAAAATACTACCTCCCGCAGGGAGGGGCTTTAAGCCGGCCAGGCGGGGTGGGGGGAGCTAAGTTAGGAGCCGAATTGCCAAACTCCACTGGTTCTGTCAGCTTTTGAAACATCCTGATAGATAGTCGATGACGGCACTGCCACGGGCTCTGCCGAGCTCAGATGAGGCCGAAATCAGTGTCGAAACTTCCTGGGTTGGCCCAAGAGGACGTCTGAATTTTTTGGGAATTTCCTGACGTCGGCGGTGGCTGGGGCAGGGTCTGGAACATGACCAAACTGCTCTGGCTCTGACTGTTCCCAGAGTGTTGTTGCAAGAAGACAAGGGCACCATGAGCACTCCCAAGGTCTGATTGATGCGGGACCAGAACGGCTGTGATCGTGGTCGAGTCTTCTTCGAACGAAGACCAATGGGGCCATCGTCAGAGCTCGGAGCTGACCGCAAAGATAGGAACAGTGAAAGAGTGTCGGACCAGGCTCTAGAGGAACTGACCTTGAGCACCTTGGGGAGAAAATCTAGAACTCTTGACTCTGGGGTCCAACAATTGTTCTGCTTCTTGGAGATAATAGGGGACTTTGAGAAGAACACCTCAGCCAAGTTTCATGCCCATATCTGCTCAGGAACGGCCATTGTCGTGCTGAAACTTGGGCTCTGGTTCTCTGTCGGAGTAGTCCTACGCAGCATGGGGAGAACGGCTCTCCCGGGCAGCTCAGAGCTCGGATGGATGCGAGACCACCTCGCCTGGGAAGCTCTCTGAACGGCCTTTCTATAAATATAGAGCTTGTCAGCAAACTCCTAGAGATGGTGTCGTGGCCGAGCCTTCAACTAGTACCTCTACTGCTGCTTGCGAGCTGGGAACAGGCTGGTGGTGTAGGGTTGTGTGTATGAGGGTGGGATGGCCAAGGGAAGCAAGGGGAAATGGGGAGGGCGACCAAGGGAGGAAGGGGGTGTTGGGTAGGGGTGAGGGGCAGCCAGCAAGGGAGGAAGATTCAAATTTGGCCTAGGGTTTGAGCCCCTTCGGCCTTGGAGAGATGGAGGGGTGCTTGGGGAAGGGGAGTGGGTGGTTGGAGGGTGGCTTGGAGATTGGTGGATTCCACCTTGGGGGTTGAGGGGAATTGAATGAGTGTATGGGGAAGGGGGGATATTAATGAAGAGTGAATGGGGGAGAGAGGAGGGGATAATTTGAATTTTGGGAGGGGAGGAAAGAGAATGGGGGCGACCCCCTTAGAGAGAGAGAGATGAGAGATATATATATATATCAAGAGAAGGAGGGGAGATAAAATTCCAAGGGAATTTCAAATTTCATTGATCATCCAAGGTTACAAATGAGAGAGGGGAGGGGGCTATTTATAGACTCCATACTTTCCCTAGGACCAAATTGCCCCTGGATAATTGACAGAATGACCACACAGTCCAAGGAGGGGCGCCCCTGGGCCTAGCCCATTGAATTGGACCCAATAACTTATCAAACCAACTATATGACAACTAACTTAGGTAAATGACTCACTAACCTAGGTACCAGACTCAAATAAAGGAAAAATTACATAGTTTATGACTCAAATAAAACATAAAAATTACATGACTAGACTGAGAAAAACATGACGAACACAATGGCGCATGTCGACGAACAATCCGAGCCTCGAAAAAATGTGGAGGGGCAAGGGATGCCCCCATCATACCCCCGGGGTGGGGAGAACTCAACCCCGTCGAGTATGGGTCCACCGGGGAAGTGGTACAGTCAAGTAGCTCCGGGGGAACCATGATCTCCTGACTCGACCCCCGTGTCCATAGCCGGGGGATGGCTCTTCAGCATCACAAGGTGGCTCGGGCACACCCTCTTGCCGACGATGATACCTTGCTTGCCCAATATTGCTGCCGTGTGCTCACGTCGGACTCACAAGCTTATATGTGGTGGCTCTCCAGGGTGTCTCTCTCAAGGAAGGTAGAGGCTTGAGGAACTCACTTGGATCCACCGCGGTGTCCGTATAGGGTGTCGGGTCCACCACATGGGAAGTGGGGTGCATCCCAAGACCCATCGGTAAGTCCAACCCGTAAGTCGGGTTGCCAAAGCCACTCAGAACTCGGGAAGGTCCAAGTCCTCGTGCCCTCGATTTGGAGGTGACCCTAGGGTAGAGCCACTCTAATGTCACCATCACCAAGTTGCCTACTTGGAATCCCACGTGGCGCTTACAAGCTGTTGCCCGATCTTTGTGATCCTCACCGCTCGTTGCTAGATGCTTGCGTGAATGCGTATGCCATGCACTATGATGCGGTGTGGGTGTGAAAAGTATGGTGTGCAAAGGTGGACCTGGGCAACCATATATAGACCTATCATGGATGGATGCGATGAAGACTTTCATGGACTCAGGGGGGCCGGGGCATCCATAGGTGGATCTATCATGCATGGCGGTGGCAAATGCCGGGGGACCCGGACATCCATGAATGCTCCTAACATGTGTAAGACCATTGATGAATGGGGGAGGGCCGTTACACCCAAATATAGACTAATCATGCTTCTGACCTGACATGTCGGTGACATGAATGAAAGGACCCGACGTACTAATCATGCCAAGTGGTGTGAGATGCCAAGACATATGCATTCCTATCCCAGAGATGACTTCCATGTGCGGGGTTTTGGGATGGCCTTTGAGCTTCCACTCAAAACGGTCGAAGGGGTCTAGGAAGGTGGAGTGGCGTACTTCCTCAATCCCTAGGCGTATGTTGCCCAAGGTCATGGCTCCCATGATATAACCTGCGTTTAGGAAGGGGTGGTCCTGTTCCACTATGGTAGGTGAGGGTAGGGAGTAGTGGGTGGTGAGTAAGGCAGGTGGGTCACATGGGCAACTAGGCTCCCATAGGAAGGGGTCAAAGGGATCAATGACAAGTTCATCCCCAAAAGGTTCCCACATCATAATTCTCTCACCGGGTAATGGGTCTTCTTTAAGAGTGACGGGAGATGGGGTGTTGGCTTTGAGGGGAAGGTTTGGCTGTCTACCTGAGATAAGGGACTCCAATTCAAAGATCAAGTTGGGCTCATCGGGTGTAGGGAGGAATAGAAGAAGGTCACCAGTGCATCAACCAATGGTGTAAATTGAGGTGATAGACCCAACACATAGGTGTAGGAGGTCAAGGCTCATAGGTCGGTCGGCCACTGTGGTCAACATGTTGGTCAACTCCATTTGCCATGCTAGGCCCTTAAGAAGATCCTTCAAAGTCACCACTTGGTAGTATGATTGGATGGTGGTGCAATAGGAAATGAAGGGAACTATGGGGAGGTGTCGCTCCATGGGAGGGTAGACATGGGATGTGAGAGGGTGAACTGGTCTCTCCTTTAGCCATCCAACCAAGAACCCACTTATGATGATCTCGCTCCCAATTAGAGGGGATAGCGTAGAGTGAAGTTCAAACTGCAAGGCTTCTTCCTCAACTTGGGCATGAGTTTCTTCCAAGGTGGGGAGTGGTTCTTGGTTGGCATCTATCCCCATGGGATTGGGCATATGGGTCGTGGTCTCCTCTACCAAGGGGGTGGGAAGGTCTTTTGGTGGTGGAGTGGTGATACCTGATACATGGTGCACCCGTGGTGGTGGGCTAGGGTAGGATTGGATTGGGGTAGGGAGTGGAAGTAGTGGGGGTTTATGTTGGGGTCGGGTTGGGGTAGGAAGTGGGAGGTGGGTTGGGTGAGGGGGTTTAGGTTGGGGTGGTGTTTTCTTCATGGGGGTAGATGGAGGGGCGGAGGGTGGGACCATTAGGGATTGAGTGTTGAGGGTTAGGTGGTGGGGTGTGGGGGAGGTGGTAGGGGTAGGATTGGTATGAAGCGGTGGGGTTTGGGCCATTGGGATGACCTTAGGCGGGCCGGGTGGAAGTGGAGGAGTGGTAGTGCTCCTCGGGCTATGACTACCTGTGGACGCGGATTTTATTTTTATTTTATTATGTTATTTATTTATATTTTATTTAGATTTTTGATTTATTAGGCGTGCCAGTCACCGGGGTGACAATTTTATTATGCGCTCGACTCGACTTGGTCAGCCGATTGTGAGGTCCGAGTCGGGACCAGAAGTCCGTCATACCATAAAGGCTATGATGTTAATTACATCCTTCCAAGGAAGGACAACCCTTGATTAAATGCCAAAATAGGAGGCCTCATAAGGCAAACAGATATTCATGTACATAACTTTGACCTTCATACCAGGCCCAGAAGGCAGGTAAGAGAATAACATCGACCACAGAAACGAACAATATCGCTGAATCGGCGGTTCAAAAATAATCAGACTCAGGGGAAAGGTGAAACAGAGGATATCAATCACGGACAGGATGAGCCACGATCATGACGGAGGTTTAAAGCATCGATTAACATTTCGGCAGCATCTCCCCATAGTCTGGATCATGCCCAGAGGGAAATAGGCTATCACCCACGGAGTGCCGGGATGAAAGCCGAAAGGAAGAGAGAGGTCGGACCTCTCCACGTTACACATGTATGCCCTAGGGCAATGTTTGACTCTTTCCTCACAGGAGCTGGTGGCACTCATGCATTGGCATAGCTCACCGGAGCTAAGAGGGAGGTGCGTCGTTGTGACTTCGACACGAATCGATGGAACATAAGGGAGTCTACCTCCCTTTAACTTTATCCTCAGGACATATCTGGTGATCCACGAATATCTCTGTGTGGGTTAGCTCTGGGCATTTGGGCTCACAGGGTAGCAACTTAGGCTCTCGGCATGACCACAGATGGAAGGCTAAGGCTCCCAGCGTGAGTGGCAAGAAGGTGGAGGTTCCCGGCGTGGCCGAAGGGAAAAGTCCAAGAAGCTCCCGGCACCGACTTCCCAGCGCGACGGAGACTCTCCAAGGGGGTTCTCGACGTAGGCTGAAGGGAGGAGGAGGAGTTCTGATGGCGCCGAGAGTTCGGTGCCGAGAAGGTATTGGTGTTTGGGCGCCGTGAGGAGTTTAGGATTTTACGGTACCCTGTTTTTGGGGTTTTAAGAGTTTTCTAGGAATTTATATCAAAGTGGATTGGCTCTGGGGACTCAGAGATGGGGTTCAACTAGTTTTAGTTGTATATGTTTCAAAGGAGGCCGAGAGCTGAGAGGGATTGGAGGAGAAGAGTCCAACGCAGAGAACTTTTTCACCATTACTATGCGAAGTCCCGAGGACAGCTTCAGTGTTATCTTTCATCGGCCTGGGAGGATTTCAGCAGCACCTCCACCGTACATAGCGTCTGCCAGGGAGTGATAGACGATCACCCACGGAATGCTGGGATGAAAGCCAGAAAAAGGGGGGTATGGGACCCCTAGCCCGTGTATGCGATTACAGCACCAACTTAATATCCCTTTAAGGCCATTGAAACTTATGCAGTGGCAGAGTTTCCTTGGCTTGTAAGGTTATGTAGGGGGGGGGGGGTTATCCCCAATAATCTTTATCCCTTAGGTATATATGGTGATCTGGGGCGTCCTTCGACCGAATTCAAGGTCACACTGAACTAACTGTAGGGGCTATCGGTGTGGTTTCTCCATTGGTGACAGGAAAGTTTATCAGGGGTTCGAGGGGTATATCTGTGTGGTTTACAGTTCGAAAGGGTGGAAGGCACATGGGGTGGTCCCCGACGTGGGGGACTTCTCGGCGTGCCCGTCACCGCGCCGAGAACCTGGTGCCGGGAAGCCCGGGCCTGGAAGGCTATATTGAAGGGCTTTATTGACTTGCTGAAGGGGCTAAGGAAAGGGGCCTCTCGGCGGCGTAGCTCTCGGCGAGGAAATGACCACGCCGGGAAGGGGCTAAAGGGTTTATGGCTTGATTGCGATACTCTGCTCAGGAGACTTCTGGGATTTCTGGCTCAGATTGAGGCAAGATCTGGAGTGTAGGAGGGGATTACATGGAGGTTAGTATCAGTCAAAGGGCAGATCATCCATTATCGAATCCTCGTGGGACGTATGGCGTTTTCTCTACTCACCTGCTGCTCAGACGGTCAAGAGATTGATGTCTCTGACCCTGAACGAGATGGGAGCTCAGCAGAAATCTATGATATTCGAGAAAACCATGATCCGAGGGGAGGGAAGGAGGGGGGACAGAGCCCAATAACCCACTGAACAAGGGTTGAGGCTCCATCTTCGTCCTTCACCAGAGAACAGGCTAGGGAAGGGGTCGAAACACGAGTCGGAAAGTTGGAGCATTTAGGCAAACCAATATTCCGAAGAACAACCGATGCAAGAAGGGGAGAAGGACAGGAGATATCTCAATCAATCGAATGCCCAAATGGGCCATGTTGATACTTCATTTCATTACATCATCCCAAACTTACACAGATCGTAGAAGGGAAATGAAAGACAGAGAGGTGGAAATCGAGACCGGAATCCTCCGGCTACATTGATAAATCGAGAAAGACTCGCCAGATTACATCAGAAAAGAAAAAAAAGAGGAAGCATGGGGGAGGGCGGAGCATTGACTCCTCTCCCTCCCCGGTTACCCACCTGAGTCTTCCTTTCTTCTTCTTCTCCCAGCTTCTTCTTTTTTCCCTCTCGGTCTCTCTTCTGTCTTTTTCTATCTCTCCCTATCTCTACCTTCTGTCTCTCTTTTTTTCTGGTCGTCCTCTCTTTCTTTTCGAAGGGAAGGGGGTTTTATAACCGTCCCTCTTTGCCTTCTCGGCCGGCATCTCACGGCGCGCCTCAGCTGAGGGCTTCCCGGCGCGCAGGACTCCAGCCTTTCGGTGCAGCCATTGGGCTTCGACAAGGGGCTCCCGGAGCCACTATTACAGGCCCACTTAGGTCTCTTAGACCAGGCCCTTTATCGACCCCTCAAGTACATCAACACCCAAAAGGGTCCTCCGTTGGTGATATAGTTTGTATTAAGATCATTAGTAGGGTTTTCATCAGTCCGCAGACAGGGGTTTCATCAGTATTGCCATCTGAATGATGATAAAATCGGGCATCATTTTATCGATATCGTCACCTGAATGGTGACTAGATCGGACATCAGCTTTAGTCTGGGAAGACTTCAGTCGGGTGTATAATCTGTGGAGACGATTCTTCTTGTGTTCTGACTTTGCAAAAGCCTTTACAATCTTCATCTGCCGGTATCGGCTTCATCTTTATCTCACATCACATCTGTCAATAACCCGACATCTGACTTACCCTGACATGTCATCTGTGGATTCTTGGATGGGGCAGTAACACAGCTCTTATTAAAGTGTGCTAGGAGGTCTCATTAGTCAAGCGATTACTACTTTATCAGTGCTGCCGTCTGAGTGACATCGGCACCAGACATCAGCTTGGCCGACAAAGGCTTCAGCTGGGTAAATGGTCGACGAGCTTCATCATTGGTCCTTCACTGTGGGTATGATCTGCTTCCAGCCTTGTTCATTTTCAAGGTGTCAACAAATGCCCCCCACCTGCGGGCGGCGTAAGCGCAGAATGAGCGGCACGGGGCCTGCGGGTGACTTTCATTATTCGAGGGTATCTTCCTCAATTTCTCTTCAATCCGGTCCTTAGACCTGATCATTTCGTTGCAACAACATTCTGCACACGTATCTTTTCTATCTTCATATTTTCTAACTTTATTTTCAGCACTTTGGAGCTTCTCGGCACGAGGCCATAGGCTTCTCGGTGCGCGAAGACCTCTCAGCGTGGAGACGGGGGGTCTCGGCATGCCTAGCTTCCCGGCGCGGAGGACTTCTCGGCGCGCCTAGCTTCCCCGCGTGGAGGACTTCTCGGCGCGCCTTTTGGCCGAAGGGGGCTCTCGGCCTGGGGGTTCTCGGCGCGCGTTTTACCGCGCCGAGAACCTTTCACTTCGGGCTTCTATTTGAGGCGCCAAAAGCCTCTTTCCTTCTCATTATTCATAGCTCGTTCTCTCTCTTCATTTTCTTTTCTCTCTCGGCGGTGGCGGCGAGTTCCTCCCCTCCGACCGTCCGGCTTTCTCCCCGTCTTTATTAGATTTCGCCCGGGTATGACGCTCTTTGGGGATTCAATCCCTTTTGTTTCCGGGATCACCCCCTCTTGGTTGGTGACTCCCTATTCTTCTTAGGCAGACCCCAAATAAGGGGAGATGCTGCCGAAATTTTCATAGGGTCTCATGTTACAATCTTTATAAGACTGCCCATTGTTTCAGGACTTTTAATTTACTTTTCTTCTTTGACTGCAGACACTGCAATGGCTTCAGGCTCTGCTGCTACATCCTCTGGAGTCATCAGAACAAGCTCGTCAGCCCAACCAGATATATCACGGGCCACAGTAAACTGGCTGAACGTGCACAGCTTGGACTTTGGATACGACAGGATTGCTTCAGTTGATGAATCGTCTGATTCTGAAACTGACACAGTGTCAACAGCCCGGGTATACTCCACGGCGACCGAGACATGCTTCAGACGGGATGATAGCTACCAGCCAGACCTCCCGAAGGACCGTCACTTGATGCCGTTCATCTGAACTTTCACAGTGGGTGGCATGCGAGACTACCGGATAGCCCGCGTGGTTGAAGCTGCCATCCTTGCCGAGCGAGATAGCCTGAAGGAGTCAGTGTATCGCGGCAAGGCTATCTATCTTCCTGGGGAGAAGCGTGACTGGGATGCAGTCCTTGGCATATCGGAGCTAGAGCCGGAGAAGAAAATGCTGACCCGGGCCCCGGAATTCACACCCGCTCGGTGGGATAATGCTAGCGGCCGAGTTCATAGGGAAAAGCCCGGCTATGGTTCATTCCTGGCACCGATAAAGTGGGGATACTGTGAAGAACCCTTTGTGTTGAATTGTTCGGCCGTTCAGTTCAAGTATCATTTGGCCGCTGGTTGGTTTGGAGATACCAAGATCACTGACGCCCACCTATTCCGGGTAGGAGCAGTGGAGTTTACTGAGTTTGTTTTGAAAGAATATGCCCCTCTGCTGATCAGAGTCGGGGTATATCATAGTGTCTTTGCTTCGAGATTTCGCTACCCCATATCCAAAGGGTTATGCTGCGGAATGTTCGAAGTATTCTGCCCTTTGTACAACATATTCTATACAGTAGAGGGTGAGACGTCTCTTGATCTCTGGAGTTTATCACAGCTCTCTGGTCTGCCTATTGATGGCAAACCGTATGAAGAAGTCTGCTTGGTAGATTCTGAGAAGGATAGCTCTGATGGCGAAGGTAGATATTCCGTTGGCTTCTCATACCGGTACCTGATGAAGGCATATCGCTCCATCTGTCTGGCGTACAGTAGAGGGTCCTCCAAAGGTTATCATCCCCGAGAGAAAGGCAGCAAGCTGAGGATCCGGGTAGGGCAGTGGATTCAGTACTTCTTTGACGGTCCCCTAAAATATGCAGACTTCCCTTCCGTGGGTCCGACTGCTAGCAAGCAGATAAGGGCTCCTCGTTATAAGTCGGCGCTGCCATCTTCATTGCGCCGTGCGGGCGAAGGCGGTCCCAACCCAGCAGGGGTAGATCCCATCACACATTGTGCGGCTTATTTTACATTCTAGTTGTGCACTTTCGCTTTCCCTCAAGGGGATGAGACAGTCATTCGGCCAGAAGCTATATACCCATCCTGTCAGATGGCCTGGGGGATGAGGTTATCGCTTTGCCCAGTGGCCCTGTGTTTGATATACAAGTCTTTGGGGGATCTGTACAAGCACCGGACTCCCCGTTCTTTGAGGACCGTGGGTCCTTTTCATTTCTTCAATGCCTGGGTTTGCAGTCTATTTCCTGAGTTGGCTCCCAGAACCCTGCAGGCAGACACATTATTGCCCAGAATGGTTGAATTTGCCAGTGCTGAACCTGGTTCTTTCTCTGATCAGCTATTCAAAATAAGGGGTCGACTGATAAAGGTGCCGGTGGATGCCCCTGGCAGCATTCATTTCTGGAGCATGGCGACAAGTTCAACTCCTTTGATTCACTCTTAGAGAGAGTGCAAGCTAGAAGAGATAGAGACCTATATCCATCATGTCTCAGGGGTTAACACTGCTCGGCCAATCCTGGAGCCGGAGCTGGTCAGATGGGCCATGGCCATTCGGCCCAGTGTTTTAGTCTTCAGGAAGGGTGGCCTGCTTCTTCTGGAACCATACTATCCATTCCGCTTTGGGAGGAACTTTGGCTATGACCAGCACATCCCTACATCAGCTACTCAGTTTCCCCTGGACAGCCGGGCCAAGCATGGGTCCACCATTGTTGGTGATGGCCGGTTATGGTGGGATTTCTATCATCGCCAGGATGGCGCAGTTTTCAGAGTTCCCACCGTTTCCAACCGTGTTCCCCGGGTTACATCAGAATATATCAAATGGTGGAACACTCGAACCAGCTTTTACAGGGGTGGTAGGGGTGCTTTCTGGGATGTGGCCGAGTGCTCTTTTCTGAAACAACAGCCCGGGCCAGTATTTGACATCCCCGAGGCCCACCTAAAGAGGCTTTATTCACAGCATCAGAGGGAGGCGGAGAACTATCTGGCCCAGCGTCGGGCTTTGAAGGAAAAGAATTCTGACCCGCCTGCTCCTGTCTTCGCTGCTATTAACGAGGACACTTTCATGCAGAGCTTGAAACATCTGAGCCGTGTAGGGGGCACTCGTTTGGAGGCGCAGCAATACCCATTCCCTGTCGAAGAGCCGCTCCCGGCAGTAGTCCCTTGGAGGGGTCCGACAGATAGATTTCATCCATATAGGACGTTTGTGCGTAGGGAGGACAGGACTCAGACGTACTACAAGCAAACGTCTTGGCTGTTCATTCTGCTGAATTTACATGGGTTGCCTGCGGAAAGCCCGCTAGCCGGCATCTTGAATAAGCAACTATTCATCTCCTTTCATTATGTCGACGGTTGGGGTATGGACCACCTCGATTTATTTCGATGCCTTGACTCACGTGGTCATAGTGATCTAGCAGCTTTAGTGGAGAAATGCCAGACATTTGGTGATGTCTGTTGGCTTATCAAGGAGGCTGCTTCCCGCTCCAAGGAGGTAGCTTATCTGTACTGGCCGCTTTCTGTCTTTTACGACGGCCTAGCAGGTATGATCTCTTCTTTTCTGACTGTAATGCTTTCTGCTCAGTATTCACACTCTGCATCCACTGATCACATTACCTCTCTGACATCTTCAACAGACAGGCCTGATATAAAGCGACAGGGGCTTTACAGAAAAATCATTGCGCAGGCTGAGAAGCCTACTTATTTTGAAATCCCTGCAGTAGCACCGACTACTACTCCCCTGCCTCCTGGCAAGAAGAGAAAGGCTTCCGTAGTTAAGGCTGTAGTTGGGAAGGCCAGGAAGGCCAAGAAGGCTCATGCTGAGCAGTCGGCTTCGGTAGCGATGGACACTGGGACCAGTCTCCCCGATATTCCCTCATTTGACGAGTTTGAGTCTCAAAGGGAGGCTGCTCAGACATCGTTTTAGGGTAACATCAGAAGCTTGCATTTGCGTTCTTCATCATCTTTTGCAGGATCTCAAAGGAGTCCTTGAATCTGACCCCTCCCTTTTGCACAGCTCAAGAGCCAGTTGTGGCACCTTCTGTGGTGGAGACCAGGTTGCCTTCTCCCACGTCGGCTAGTGAGGCGGAGGGTAAGTGTATTTTCTCATCTGTTTCATACTTGCATTGTTTTCTTTGCTATATTCCTCAGAGGTCCCTTTTTGTAGCAGTGGCAGGCGAAGAGCAGACTGAGGCCATGATGACAGAAGAATTGCTTCAACCACAGGAGGGTCACAAGACTCAGTCGAAGCAGAGTACTGTTCCGGCCAGGCGCATAATTACCCGGTCTACATCCCGACATGCTTTAGAGGTGGCCCCACAGCATATAGCTAGCGTGGAAATATCCTCAGGCAGTTCTAAGACCGTCTCTGATGAGGAGGAAGTGACTTTCAGCGACAGTGAGGGGGATGCTCCTGAATCAGAGGCCCCGCCTATATTTGCAAAAGGTGTTCTGCCTTTTCAGCCTGCTAAGCTACTGGTGCTATCTTCTGAGGAGGAGTTGCAAGAGGAGTTTGCCGGGCTCGACACCGAGATCGACATAACTCCACCGTTTGTTACTCCGACTACGGAGCTTCCTCCTCTTTCACCCCACTTCGAGGGTGTGGACCCTGCTTCAAAGGTGGGTTCCTTTTCATGTTTGCTGCTTCATCTGTTTCTTTTATCTAGTGCTGAAAGTTACTTTGCTTTGGTCTCAGGGCATTGTCACTGCTAGCTCAGACACAACCGCAACTTTCACGGACATTTCTTCTACAAACTGGGCTATTGTCCCTTTTCTGCCTTTAACTTGCATGGGAGTTCCTGAGGTCATTCGCCCTGTGCCAGTGCGGATACAGTCTTCGACGGATTTAGCATCATTGGACTTGGGGGCCTCAGGAGAAAGTTGCATTCCTATCAGGGCTTCAGATTTCAGAGCCGAAGCCGATCCATCTAGAAGCTCCGCTTTTATACCGGCTGCAGTAATGTCAATTGTGCCCGAGTCAGCAGTCCCTGCCATAGTGGCTATAGAGACTGGACTTCTGCCTCCTCCGACTATGGCAGCTCCCTCCCTGTCACCAGAAAGAGCAGCTGAAGATGAAGCCCTTATTCAAGAGACTCATGAAGAGGCAGCTCCCTCCTTCATCGATTCTCCCCCTGTGGGTGTTCAAGCTATAGCTTCCGATACAGCGATAGGGGAGGAATCTTCAGCTCAGCAGGAGAGCACAGAGAGGGACTGGCTAGCCCCTACAGCAGATTTACCGTCTTCGTCCTCTCAGCCGGACGTTGCATTGTGGGAAGATATCGATGGCGAGGTGACCTTTGAAGTCGTCCCCTCTGCCTCCTTTGGCTTCGCTTCCTCTGACAACTTTGTCTGGCAACATTTGGACATGCTACGTCAGCTGGTAGAATCCCAGCCTGGCTTGACGTATCTGCAACTGAAGGAAATCGCCAATCGCTTCACCGCTGGCCTGCAAGCCATGGGCTGCCCTTTGAACATATGGGCTCAGCGGGTGCTGCTTCTACTGAAATTCGTGCATCGGAGAGACTTCCTAGCACAGACTATGGTTGATAAGCTAACGGCGTTGAAGTTGCAGAGGTCAGAATATAAGTCTGAGCTGGGGAAGCTGACGCTTATGCTTGATGGACGCCGAGCCGAGCTACAAGGTGCTATTCAGCGGGAGGAAGCTGTGCGGGACCGGATAGCTATCCTAGAGACGGAGCTCTCTGGACTTCGAGCCGAGCTGCAGCAATTATCCTTTATCCGGCCGCAGTCCGTAGAAGAGGTGGCCTCGCTGGAGGGACGAGTGATGTCTCTTCAGGACATGTCCATTGGGCTTCAGGAGGAGGAGGCGTGCCTTCATGAGTTAGGAGCCGCTCCTTATGTGGGTCGTCTTGCCTTCGAAGATATATTCCGGCGACCGTGAATTGTCTGTCCCTTCTTTTTCTTTTTGTTCTCTTTTGTGATATGATGTCCCCTCGGGGCCCTTTATGTACTCCCTTTTTAATGGAAAGGAATCTCTTGGCTTCATGCGTATCCATCTTATTCTGCATGTGGTTTTATCACTTTGGGAGGTGGGGTAGCGGTTTTAATAATCCCTCATGCGAATGGCTCGTACCTTGGCAGGAGAGCGTCCACCCCTTCAGAGAAAGGATGGGAAACTCGCTCCACCGCGTGACGGCATCCGAGGAGGTGCTTGAACCGAATTTTGTTGGTGGCAGCAAACGTCCTATTGGCCATGTGTGCCGTAAGGGAGACGATTTGCCGGAATGCAAATGAGGAGGTCTCATCAGAGTAGACGTATGGTCTAGGCTGGGTAGAGACTATTGCAGGTGGGACATCGAAAAGGATATGTGGTTCTCATCAGAACGGACATAAAGTACGAACTGGATAGATTTTATCATTGGCCGGGCGATGTACCGATCGGCCAACGGTTGGCTTCATCATCGATATTGAGTTTATATCGATGCAAGGGGGATTTTAGAATAGACGTAAGGTCTAAACTGGATAGGGTTTCATCATTGATCGGGCAAGGTACTGGTCGATCAACAGCGGGTTTCATCATCGATATTGGGTTTATATCGACGCAAAGGGATTTCATGAGTTCCATCAGAATAGACGTAAGGTCTAAACTGGATAGGGTTTCATCATTGATCGGGCAAGGTGCCGGTCGATCAATAGCAAGTTACAAGTAGAGGTGTAGGTCTCATCAGGATGGACGTTAGGTCTATTCCAGTAGGTTTAATCGCAGGTGGGACTTTGCCAAGAAATATGTATGTTTCATCATGATAGGCTTAGGGTCTCTCCTGGTAGGGTTTTATCGTTGATCGGGGAAGGAGCCGATCGATCAAGGGAAGGTTTAAGAGTTTCATCAGGATAGACGTAAGGTCTGAGCTGGTGAGGCTTTATCAGAATGGCGATGGGTTTCATTGTCGGTGGGACGTTTGAAAGAGGGTATGTAGATTTCATCAGGGTAAACGTAAGGTCTACCCCGGAAGGGTTTTACCATCGGTGGGGGATGGAGCCAGCTGACCGACGGAAGGTTTCATCTGAAGGGGAGGTAAAGGCAGCGTGCCGGTTGGCATGGAACTTTGAATTACCACATTACTGACCCAAGCGCCCTTTCGAGTTTTCACCGGAGCCAGCCCCCTCTTGCTTTTGCCCACGCGCCCTTTCGGGTTTTCACGTGGCGGGGTACCCAATTTTACCTGCAGTGCCCTTTCGGGTTTTCACCACAGCTGGGTTTTAGCCATTTTTGCCCTTGTTCAAAATGTCCGAACAAGTCTGGCGGGGTATCTCTATTTTTAACCCCATCTTTTTATTTATTTATATGTATATATATATATATATATATTTTGAATTGGGACTTTAGCACGGATCAGGCGATGTGCTGCTTCATTAGTGGCTGCTCTTATCATCGGTATTGGGTATATACCGCTGCAAGGATTTCATAGGTTTTATCAGGATAAACGTAAGGTCTAAACTGGGTGGGTCTCATCATTGATCGGGCAGTGTGCCAATCGATCAACAGCAGGTTTCATCATCGGTATTGGGTCTATACCAATGTAAGGATTTCATAGGTTTCATCGGGATAGACGTAGGGTCTAGCCCAGACAGGTTTCATCGCTGATCGGGCAGTGTGCCAGTCGATCGGCAGCGAGTTTCATCATCGGTATTGGGTTTATACCAATGCAAGGATTTCATAGGTTTCATCGGGATAGACGTAGGGTTTAGCCCGGACATGTTTCATCGCTGATCGGGCAGTGTGCCAGTCGATCGGTAGCGAGTTTCATCATCGGTATTGGGTTTATACCAATGCAAGGATTTCATATGTTTCATCGGGATAGACGTAAGGTCTAAACCGGACAGGTTTTATCATTGATCGGGCGAGGTGCCGATTGACCAATGGTAGGTTTCATCACGGCGGGACGCAAAGAGACATGCAAATTTAATCGGACGGGTTTCTTTGTCGATCGGGCAGGGTGCCCATCGACCAAAGGTGGGTTTCATCATCGGTATTGGGTTTATACCAATGCAAGGATCTCATGAATTTCATCAGAATAGACGTAAGGTCTACACTGGACTAGTTTTATCGTTGATCGGACAGGGTGCCAATCGACCAACAGCGGGTTTCATCATCGGTATTGGGTTTATACCAATGCAAGGATTTCATAAGTTTCATTAGGATAGACGTAAGGTCTAAACTGGAATGGGTTTCATCATTGATCGGGCAGGATGCCGGTCAATCAACGGTGAACTTCACCATGGTGGGACTTTGGACAAGGTATGAGGGTTTTATCAGGACAGACGTAGGGTCTATACTGGGTGGGTTGGATCGTTGATCGGGCAAGGTGCCGGTCGATCGACGAGAAGTTTATGGCGGGAGGCGAGGCTTCTTTAGGATCACCACATTATTGACTCAAGCGCCCTTTCGGGTTTTCGCCGGAGCCAGCCCCCTCTTACTTTTGGCCACGTGCCCTTTCGGGTTTTCACGTGGCGGGGTACCCGATTTTACCTGCAGTACCCTTTCGGGTTTTCACCACAGCTGGGTTTTAGCCATTTTTGCCCTTGCTCAGAAAGCCTGAACAAGACCGGCGAGGTATCTCTATTTTTAACCCCATCCTTTTTATTATTTATTATTTTTTATTCTTTTATTCTCTCTTCCCCTCTTTTTTGGGAGGGTGACAAGTCGGAATGTCATTAGATCATGATAAGGGATGGCTTGGTTAGGGCGGAGTGCCGCTATACCAAGAAAGGGTGTAGCTCGGCTAGGGCGGGATGCCGCTAGACCAAGGAAGGGGTAGCTCGATCAGGGCGGAATGCCACTAGACCAAGGAAAGGGTAGCTCGGCTAGGGCGGAGTGCCACTAGACCAAGGAAAGGTAGTTTGATTAAGGCGGAGAGCCACTAAACCAAGGAAAGGTATCTTGATCAGGGCGGAGTGCCACTAGACCAAGGAAAGGGTAGCTCGGCTAGGGCGGAGTGCCACTAGACCAAGGAAAGGTAGCTTGATCAGGGCGGAGTGCCACTAGACCAAGGAAAGGGTAGCTCGATCAGGGTGGAATGCCACTAGACCAAGGAAGGGTAGCTCGGTTAGGGTGGAGTGCCACTAGACCAAGGGAGAGGTAGCTCAGTTAGGGCGGAGTGCCACTAGACCAAGGGAAAGGTAGCTCGGTTAGGGCGGAGTGCCACTAGACCAAGGGAGAGGTAGCTCGGTTAGGGCGGAGTGCCACTAGACCAAGGGAAAGGTAGCTCGGTTAGGGCGGAGTGCCACTAGACCAAGGAAAGGTAGCTTGATCAGGGCGGAGTGCCATTAGACCAAGGAAAGGTAGCCTAGTTAGGGCGGAGTGCCACTAGACCAAGGAAGAGGGTAGCTCGGTTAGGGCGGAGTGCCACTAGACCAAGGAAGAGGGTAGCTCGGTTAGGGCGGAGTGCCACTGGACCAAGGAAAGGTAGCTTTTGCCCGATTACTCGGGGAATATTGGTTGTGCAGCATGATACAGCTTGAGGTGTTTACCGTTGAGTGGCGAGAATTGAATTTCCCCTCGATTGTTAACAACTACGTAGGCCCCTCCTTCGTAGACCCTTTGTATCACATAAGGACCTTCCCAATTAGCATTCAACTTTCCTTTTGGGTTGGACGCCATGACTTCTTTTTTCTTGACCATGACGAGGTCACCTTTCTTGAATTCTCATCCTCTTACGAGTTTATTGAATGCAGTGGCCATGCGGGCCTGATACATTTGGATATTCTTCTGAGCTTGGGGCGCTTCCCCTCCAATTCAGTCAGTTCTTCTAATCTTCTTTCTGTATTGGTCTGTTCGCCACGGGCATGGTCATATTGGACTGCCACTCGGAGTGACGGGACTTCCAACTCCAGCGGAACCACTGCCTCTGAGCCGTATACCAATGAGTATGGTGAGCACCCTGTAGGTGTCTTGAAGATGGTGCGGTATGCCCACATAGCTTCATACATTTTCTCTTCCCAGTCCTTTTTATTAGAACCAACGACCTTGGCCAGAAAAGTGCAGAGAGTCTTGTTAAAAGCTTCTGCCAATCCGTTTGCCTGCGGATTGTAAGGAGTGGAAGTCCTCCATTCGATCTTATACTTTTCGGCAAGCCGATAGACTTTCTGATTTCTGAAATGACTTCCATTGTCAGATATTATTCGGCTGGGGATCCCGAACCGGAAGATGATGTTCTGCTTGATGAATCTGGCGACTAGTTCACCAGTCACTTCTCTTAATGCTATAGCCTCCACCCATCTGGAGAAGTAATCTGTTATGGCTAGTATGTACTTATGTCCGGCCGAGGAAGTCGGCAGTGGCCCGACTACATCAGTTCCCCATTGTGCAAACGGCCAGCTAGGGACTATGGGGTGCAGAGTTGTAGGTGGCCTTCTAGGCACAGAAGCATGCTCCTGATACTTCTGGCATGACTTTGCAAATTTACAGCAGTCTTCGAACATGGTGGGCCAATAGTAGCCCAGCTTCTTGATTTCTATCTTCATCTTAGGACCAGGCTGGTGGGCACCTACTGTCCCAGCATGTATTTCTTTCATCGCTTGCCAAGCTTCCTCAGTGGACAGGCAGCGGAGTAGAATCTTCTTGCGCGCATCCGCCATTATTCGGAATAGAGTCCCATTTCTGAATTCATAAGAATCTTTGATTCTCCAGAGTTTCATCTTCTCTTCTCTTTTCTGCGGTAGCTGTTGGTGCAGGAACCACTGTAGCAAGTGCTGTCTCCAGTCAGACGCCTGTACTGCGCTGATAGTGGCAACTTCTTCTTCCTCGGGGCACCCTTCTAGCATACTGGGGACTTGCCACCGGTTCATAACAACAATGTTCAGTGTTTCATTTGGCGGGACTGCTAGTGAGCTGGCCAGCTTTGCCAGTGCATCAGCCCGGGCATTATGTCCACGGCCCACATGTTTGAGTTCAATATGATAGAACTTTGCCATGAGGCGTACAACTTTCTGGTGATAGGGATTTAGTTCTGGCTTCCGCACTTCGAACTCCCCTTGGACTTGTTTTATTATCAACATCGAATCCCCAAATACCTGAAGCATTTGGATACCCATGTTGAGACTGATACGTAGTCCGATTATCAGAGCTTCATATTCGGCTTTATTATTGGTGCAGGGCTTGTTTATAGAACAGGAAGTATGCACAACCTCCCGCTCTGGTGATTTCAGCACAATACCGGCCCCAGCCCGTATCCTGGTCTTTCCATCAGAATCTGTCTCCGTTCTGGATGCTCCATCAAAGAATAGTTGCCACATAACTGGCTGAGCTTGACAGGCCTCGAGTGTCTCATCATCGGGTAATTCAGTCCCCAACATATCATTCTCCGGCACAGGATGCTCCGCGAAGAAATCAGCCACGGCCTGTCCTTTTATTGCCCTCTGGGGTATATATGTAATATGGAATTCCATCAGAATTACTGTCCATTTGCCCAACCGTCCTTTCAGTACTGGCTGAGTCAATATGTATTTGAGTGGATCTGCTGCAGATATCAATCTGATTTCATGTGACAGCATATAGTGCCGGAGCTTTTTGACAGCAAAGACTATTGCCAAGCATGTCTTTTCTATATAGATGTAGCTTTCTTCGGTTCTAATCAGCCTCCGACTTAGGTAGTACAGGGCCTGCTCTTTGCCTTCTTCATTTATCTGTGCCAGCATTGCCCCCAGGGAACAGTGTGTGGATGAGATATACAATATCAAGGGTCTGCCCTTAACCGGTGCCCCCAGTACTAGAGGGGTTTTAAGATATTCTTTCAGCTTTTCAAAGGCCTCCTGACATCCATCGTCTCAGAGGAACGGTACATCTTTCATCATGAGCTTGTGAAAGGGATGGCATCTTCCCGACAGATTTGATATAAATCGTCGGACGTAAGCCAGGCGCCCTTGCAGAGATCTCAGCTCGTGCAGATTCCTTGGCGGAGGGAGCTCCTGGATAGCTTTAATCTTGGATGGATCAATTTCAATACCCCTATGCCGGACAATAAACCCGAGGAATTTTCCACTGGACACGCCAAAGGCGCATTTCATAGGATTCATCTTGAGTTCATATTTGCGCAACCTCTGGAATACTATCTTTAGGTCTTGCAAATGGTCTTCTCTTTTGCTGGTTTTTACCACCAGATCATCAATGTAGCACTCTACTTTTTTGAAGAGCAGGTCATCAAAGATCTTTGTCATGGCTCTTTGATAGGTAGCGCCGGCATTCTTGAGGCCGAACGGCATCCTTTTGTAGTGCAATATCCCCTTCGGGGTGCGGAATGCAGTGTGCACTCTGTCTTCTTCAGCAATCCAGATCTGGTTGTATCCGGATGACCCATCCATAAATGATAGGGCCTCATGGCCAATAGTTGCATCGATCATCACCTCAGTGATTGGCACCGGGAAATCATCTTTCGGGCAAGCCTTATTAAGGTCCCGGAAATCAACACATATTCTGATCTGCCCATTCTTCTTCTTTACGGGCACTATATTGGCCAGCCATGTAGTATACTGGTTTTCTTCGACAAAGCCTACATCAATCAGCTTGTCAACCTCTTTGTTAATCTGATTTATCAGTTCAGGACGCATTCTCCTGGAAGGCTGCTTTACAAGATTAACCTCTGGGTTTATTACCAATCGGTGTTGTGCCACATCAGAGCTCAGTCCCGGCATTTCATCATATGTCCATGCAAAATAGTCTCGGAATTCTTTCAAGAACTGTATATATTGTTCCCTGACATCTGGCTCCAACAGTGCGCTGAGGAATGTCGGCCTTGGCTCATCTGCGGATCCCAAATTTATTTCTATCAGCTCATCGACGGTGGCTTGGCCTCCGTCTTCGACTTCGGGCGGGGCTTCTTGCAAATCAATAAAGCCTCCCGGGATATAATCTTCTTCAGTTTCATGCTCTTCTGTTTCATCATACTGGTCATCAGCGGATGCTGGCGCATCATATAGGGCCAATATTATCGGATTCTGTTCAGTCTGCCCCGAGGACGAGACTGGTTCAGCAGGAAATTCAGAAGTGGACTCTTCCGCCCTTAGAGGCTCTTCTGATGTGGGCTCCCTTGAAAGGTCATCATTCTGTAGAGCCCAGAATTCTTCTAGAATGCGCCCGAACTCCAAACACTCCTCCAGCTCTCTGGCTATTTGATCCTCATCCGGGGTTCCCGTATCAAATTTTGCTTCAGCCTGGAACAGATCCTCTTTGGAAGATAGGTCCTCCCAGTACCAAGCTTTCTTTGTCTCATCAGATGTCTCTGTTTCTGGCAGGTTGTCTGGGGCTTCATTGTCTGTTATGGATTCATAGATAATTTCTTAATCTTCCAAAGGGTACTGGTCATATCCAACCCCATGGGAATTTTCATGCTGGTAGAGAGTAGAGATGACATCCACTTCGGCTTCATAGTATTCTTGAAGGGTATAGCCCAGTCCCGGGTGTTGTGTGACCTTCCTGAGTTCTTTACTATCTCGAGGCGGATCCCACATCTCCTTGAATGCCTTCTTCTGAGCAGCAGGCTGCATTGATGGCATTTGCATCTTGGAGAACATTTGTGAAACCCGTTGGGTAGTATAATCCAAGCCTGTAATCGGTACCATCCGGTTTGTAGCTTCTTCAGGGGCCATACAGTCTTGATCATCCTCTTCGAGTGGCTCCCCGGTGTAGAATACAATAGGAGGCTCGCAGAAGCGAGGGATTTCCATAGTCTTCAGTGGTAGCACCGTTTGGTACTCTAGGCTGGCGATGGGCTTGACTAAACCCTGCGGAACCTCCACCTGAGTGTACTTTTGTTTCATTTCTTCATCGGCATCATCTGGGTGGATGCTAGGAGGGGTAATCCGGGCAAAGTCACCGGCATAGGAGATGTGAGATACTTCATGCCTTTTGATGTAGCCCTCGGGTGGCGGTGGAGACCAATTTCTTGCCTTGACCGCCGCTTTCCTATGACTGACCACAGCCTCTTTCCCTTCACACTTTTGCGACACCTCGGTGTAGTAGGATGCATCGAGCATATGGCACTCGAACACTTCAAAGGGATGCAGATCCGCAAACACCCTTTCTTCTTTTCCTTCATGGCAGTATTTGATGCACTGATGTAGCGTGGATGGCACTATTTGATATTCGTGCAGCCACGGTCTCCCCAGTAGGGCTTTATACGTGGTATTGGAGTCGATCACATAGAATTGTACCACTGTAGTGAGGTCTCCCAATGTGAGGTTGAAATCAGCTACCCCAAGAGGTGTCTCACACTTTTGGTTGAATCCTGCAATCTTCATGTCTCTGACCTTGGTAAGCTGCAGATCAAAGTAATATTTCTGATAGATGCGATAAGGGAGAATGTTCACAGCAGCCCCGGGATCTATCAGTATCCTGCTTATCGGCTGATAGTTCAGGGAACCCCTCATATACAGCGGTCTATTATGGCCGGAATTTGGGATTAGCATATCATCCTCTGTGAATGTGACTGATGGACCAGAATTCACTTCTGTCAAGAGTGCTTCATATTGTGCCGGCGACTGCAAGGCATCAATAATGGCTTGGCGAGCCTCTTCACTCAGAGAGAGGATTTCCCAGATGGAGAACCTGGTAGGGAGCTTCTTCAGCATTTTCATGATCCGGCTGCCCACCCGGACATTAGACAGTCTCATCTCCTCCACCCAACGGGGTCTTGGAGGTTCATGTGGTGCCTGTGGCCTTTGCTGCCCAGTGCCGGTTTCATCCTCTTGATCGGCTTCTTGGGAGGCTTCTTCTGTAGTAACGACCCATGTTTCTGCTAGAGGGTTACTTCCTTTATTTTCTTCATGCTGCTTCTGCTTCCTAACTGCAGCCTGCTGGCGTTTATTGCTTTTAACTGGAGCAGTGCGAGCCAGTTGCTCATTTTTCAAACTGGACAAGAATTCCAGGAATGAAGGAGCCTCTTCTTTTTCTTGGTACAAGCTGGCAGGGGGAGGAACCTGGACACCTCGTACCTCCGGTTCTGGGATTTGGTATGGCTGTTCTCCTCTGAACATAATATTGTGATTAGCTGGTGGCGGGCGCCCCCATCTTTTCCCAGAACGTGTTGCATGGGCTGAGGTAGAGGCTTCAGCATGGTTGGCTTCTAGCGGGGCATTTGATGCTTCATCCTCATCATTCTCCCCGGGCAAGGAAAATAGTACCGACAGAGTGTTGCATTGTACTGTCGTGACTTTCTTTCCCCTTTTGGACTTGGGCCGTCTCTTCTTCTCCTGGGAATTTGGCTTTGCTGGCTCCTGCCCCCAGAAGGGCTCATTTTCAGCTTTTTCTTGTTCTGCCTCTGGTTGCTCTTTAATTTTCAATTCTTCGAGCTGCTCCCAGAGTATACAGTCTTTTATCAGCAGGTGTTTGGCTTTTTCTGCTCATATTCATCGAGCTCATTGATATACTGCTGTAGACGCCTGGCTGCAGGACTTACTTATTTATGTGAAGGTAGGGGAGTTTGTCTCCTCCAGTTACGAGTAGGGATCCAGATGACTGGTCCGGTCTCAGCTGTATGCCATACTAGCTTTACTGGAGGTGGCTCAGGCCTTGGGGTGACACCCCGGATAGTTGCCCCACTGGTGCTGGCTGTGAGAGTCTTTTTTCTGTTCTTTATGGGCTTCGTCTGCCATCCTTCCTGATCTTTCAGTGGGGTGAGGAGGCAAGCTTCATAAGTATGCCTGGTACATTCTTCAACGGCTTCCTCAGGCAGCTGCTGATAGACTGAAATCATATTGGCGGCCATCTTCCAAGGCGGAGGCTCATGCGGATGAGGTGGCTTCACCTGGTAATCACCCAACTGTAGCTCACCCTTTTTGACCATTCCTTCCATGATATCCTTGAAGACATAACAATCTTCAATTGCGTGCCCCAGCGCATGGTGAAATGGACAGAACAGCGGATCATCTTTCTTTGTTGCATCCGTAGGTCTCTTCGGTTCAGGCAATGTTACCTTGTTGAACTTGTATGCCCAGTTAAATAGTGCTGATGTCTTATCTTTGGGAAAAGAGTAAGCCTTTCTCATTTTGTCTCTCAGAGAGACCTTATCTTTTCTTTCTGTTGCACCCTCAGGCGGGGGAGCTTCATCTGCCTCTTTTTTCCCTTTCTGTTGCTCGAAGGTTCTAAAATCGACGGCGTTAGCCTCAGTATGTGATGGCCGTTGATCATTGGTTTTACCCTTCGGCATAGTGGGAGCATTGGCGGTCGGACGCTTGGACAAGAACGTCTCGACTTCCGCCACTATATTGTTCAGCCGGTCAAATGTTCTGACATCTGCACCGATCATCTTTTCTAGCACCTCTCTCTTGAGGCTCTGTTTACATATCTGCACTGCATCTTCCTGATGAGGAGGTCTTCGGCATCTCATGGCTAAGTTTCTCCACCTTTTGATGTAGTCCAGTGCTGTTTCCTCTTGCCTTTGCTTGGTTGCATATAGCTCCGCTATTGTAATTTCTCTTTCCGTGACATGAAATTTGTCGCGGAACTTTCTTTGCATATCAGGCCAATCAACCACTAATCCAGCGAGCAGGCTTGAATACCATTCAAAGGCTATCCCAGTGAGGGACAAGCCAAAGAACTTAAGCAGATAGGCTTCATCAGCTGCCAGGTCGCCCATAATTGTGGTATAGTAAGCAATGTGCTCCCTGGGAGAGCCCTGGCCGTTGAATTTCTCAAATTTCGGCGGCTTACTGACGCCTGGGGGTAGTCTTTTAGCAGCATACTGGGGAGGATACGGTACTTTGTACACATCATAGGTTCTTACACCATCACCGGTCTTCTCAGACAGCTTCATCTTCACAATTCTTTCAATCATCAGCTTGTGGGCTAGGGCTGGATCTATCTCTTCTGGGAAGAAGTGAGCTTGTTGCTGGCTGTAGGGAGTCGTCATCACAGTCGCGCGCAAGGTGGGTGCGGCGGGCTGCGTCTGAGATGCAGAGGGCTGAGCTGCTACTTGCTGCAGAACAGGCTGGCTTGGAGCTTTGCCCTTATCAGCTGGAAGAGGATTAGTTGGGACAGCCATTTCTGCTAAGCTGGAAGTTTGCCCCACATGTTCGGCTTGCTTGGAGATCGGTGTGGCTTCATGCCTCTCATTTAGCTGTCTTCTGAGAGCACTGATCTCCTGTTGATATCTTCTAAACATCATCTGGATCATGGGATCCAGAGTCGATGTGATCTGTAAATCTTCTGAAGTCCCTTCAGCATCATCAACGAAGGGATTGTCTTCTTCTTCTGCTATCACCACATTGACTGTCATGGTGGTGATCTTGCGGGTTTCATCATCATTCTTCATCTTATCTTTTGCAGCCTGACCTCTTCTTGTGACGGGGCCTGGTCTGGTAGCCAGCCTGAGTAGTTCATCTGGCTGAGTTGGCAGCGTATCCTGCCCCCTGGCGATTCCAGCCATGTTACAGGCGAAGATTTGCATTCTTCCCTTCTGCCTGCAAACTTTTCTTTTTGCCTGGTCAGGGTATTTGAGTCGGTCGAAGACCGATACTCTTTCTTCAGCTTCTTCCCTACACATGTCTTCTTTATCATATCCGGCCTTGCGGCCTTCTTCATAATCATTTGAATCGGAGGAGGAGACTCCGAGCATCACTTCTTGAAGGGCTTCTCCTTCTTCTTCATCCACGGTGCCCAGAGCACGGGATAATCTTTGCTGACCGAGGGCAGAGTTCCCCAAGTAGTGGAAGTAGTCTTGGACCATTTGTTTCATCTCCTCTGGATTGTGCCTTCGCGGCTCTAGTCGGAGTATCAATCTTTGCTGGCTTTTCTGCTGATGAGCCAGTCTTGTCATCTGAGCATTCAAATGCTCGGCTTTGGAATATCTGAATATGTCAGCCTATCTGGCACAGGCTCTTGGTCTTCTTGGAATGGCAACCGTGACTGGTTCGCTCATTCCCATATCGCCATCTTGGCAGCAGTTGGCAGTGTCAGCATAGTCCCTCTCTTCCCATCTTTTGCCTTTGGCCCTGGGATGGGTGACAGTAAGGTCTTCCTTCTTCTCATATCTTCTGCCCCTCATCATGGGGCGAGTAGTAATCAGATTCCTTCCTTCATCATTTTTTTCATCTCTCCTCCCCCGAGCCTTGGGGTAAGCAGCAACAGCATCTCTTCTGTTGTTTCTTTCTTCTCTTCTGCTTCCTGCCCTGAAGCGGGCAATAGCATCCTCTGTAGCTTTCTCCTCATATCAAGCTGGGGCCCAGCTCTGAATCTTCTTTGGTCGCTAGACCTGTTTATATCTTGCTGGCTTGGGCGCCAGCGGCTTCCTCTCATCAGCTTCCCAGTTGGCCCTCCTAGTGGCCAGAACGCGGAACCTGTTGTCGGTCTGGACAGTCGGGACAATCCTGTCCGGCCGGACTTCTCTGGGGCGACCGTTGAGGTTCACCCTAACATCACCCATCATCATTGCCTTCCCAGAATTGGAAAGACGACGCTCAACAGCAGCATACCGGCTTCTCCGGTTATTTCTCTTTCCCCTCTGGGCAGCAGCGGGGACCGTGTCCCTCCTTTGAACTTGGTGAACATAGCAGGCGACGGCCGTCGAGGTCGTCTTCTCTGGTAAGCCAGCCTTCTCACCAGCAGTCTTCATCGGGGCACTTGCAGCAGTGCCTTGCTCGTTGTTGTTGACCTGTAGAAGGTCGGTGAAGATGAGGCCCAGACAGTTGGGCAGCCCGACAGCAGGGGGCATTGATCCGAACGAAAGAGGTACCGCCTGGTAGCCCTCTCGCACATGCATATTGATCGGTTGCTGGTCGAAACATACAGACATGATCCCGGCCGTCATTGTAGCTTCCTGAGAATAGAGAAAGCGCACAGGATCAGAAATTTGAGGGGGGCCCGCTGGGCCTCCTATTTTGGCGTAGAGATGAAGGGAGACTCGGTCCCACCAGACGTGCCAGACTTGTGGACGCGGATTTTATTTTTATTTTATTATGTTATTTATTTATATTTTATTTGGATTTTTGATTTATTAGGCGTGCCAGTCACCGGGGTGACAATTTTATTATGCGCTCGACTTGACTTGGTCAGCCGATTGTGAGGTCCGAGTCGGGACCAGAAGTCCGTCATACCATAAAGGCTATGACGTTAATTACGTCCTTCCAAGGAAGGACAACCCTTGATTAAACGTCAAAATAGGAGGCCTCATAAGGCAAACAGATATTCATGTACATAACTTTGAACTTCATACCAGGCCCGGATGGCAGGTAAGAGAATAACATCGACCACAGAAATGAACAATATCGCTGAATTGGCAGTTCAAAAATAATCAGACTCAGGGGAAAGGTGAAACAGAGGATATCAATCGCGGACAGGATGAGCCACGATCATGATGGAGGTTTAAAGCATCGATTAACATTTCGACAGCATCTCCCCATAGTCTGGATCATGCCCAGAGGGAAATAGGCTATCACCCACGGAGTGCCGGGATGAAAGCCGAAAGGAAGAGAGAGGTCGGACCTCTCCACGTTACACATGTATGCCCTAGGGCAATGTTTGACTCTTCCCTGACAGGAGCTGGTGGCACTCATGCATTGGCATAGCTCACCGGAGCTAAGAGGGAGGCGCGTCGTTGTGACTTCGACACGAATCGATGGAACATAAGGGAGTCTACCTCCCTTTAACTTTATCCTCGGGACATATTTGGTGATCCACGAATATCTCTGTGTGGGTTAGCTCTAGGCATTTGGGCTCATAGGATAGCAACTTAGGCTCTCGGCATGACCACAGATGGAAGGCTAAGGCTCTCAGCGTGAGTGGCAAGAAGGTGGAGGTTCCCGGCGTGGCCGAAGGGAAAAGTCCAAGAAGCTCCCGGCGCCGACTTCCCGGCGCGATGGAGACTCTCCAAGGGGGTTCTCGACGTAGGCTGAAGGGAGGAGGAGGAGTTCTCAGCGTGAGGGTTCCCGACGCGCTGAAAGCTACGCCGGGAGCTGATGGCGCCGAGAGTTCGGTGCCGAGAAGGTATTGGTGTTTGGGCGCCGTGAGGAGTTTAGGATTTTACGGTACCCTGTTTTTGGGGTTTTAAGAGTTTTATGGGAATTTATATCAAAGTGGATTGGCTCTGGGGACTCAGAGATGGGGTTCAACTGGTTTTAGTTGTATATGTTTCAAAGGAGGCCTAGAGTTGAGAGGGATTGGAGGAGAAGAGTCCAACGTAGAGAACTTTTTCACCATTACTATGTGAAGTCCCGAGGACAGCTTCAGTGTTATCTTTCATCGGCCTGGGAGGATTTCAGCAGCACCTCCCCCGTACCTAGCGTCTGCCAGGGAGTGATAGACGATCACCGAGGAATGCCGGGATGAAAGCCAGAAAAAGGGGGGTATGGGACCCCTAGCCCGTGTATGCGATTACAGCACCAACTTAATATCCCTTTGAGGCCATTGAAACTTATGCAGTGGCAGAGTTTCCTTGGCTCGTAAGGTTATGTAGGGGGGGGTTATCCCCAATAATGTTTATCCCTTAGGTATATATGGTGATCTGGGGCGTCCTTCGACCGAATTCAAGGTCACACTGAACGGACTGTAGGGGCTATCGGTGTGGTTTCTCCATTGGTGGCAGGAAAGTTTATCAGGGGTTCGAGGGGTATATCTGTGTGGTTTACAGTTCGAAGGGGTGGAAGGCATAAGGGGTGGTCCCCGGCGTGGGGGACTTCTCGACGCGCCCGTCACCGCACCGAGAACCTGGCGCCGGGAAGCCCGGGCCGGGAAGGCTATATTGAAGGGCTTTATTGACTTGCTGAAGGGGCTAAGGAAAGGGGCCTCTCGGCGGCGTAGCTCTCGGCGGGGAAATGACCACGCCGGGAAGGGGCTAAAGGGTTTATGGCTTGATTGCGATACTCTGCTCAGGAGACTTCTGGGATTTCTGGCTCAGATTGAGGCAAGATCTGGAGTGTAGGAGGGGATTACATGGAGGTTAGTATCAGTCGAAGGGCAGATCATCCATTATCGAATCCTCGTGGGACGTATGGCGTTTTCTCTACTCACCTGCTGCTCAGACGGTCAAGAGATTGATGTCTCTGACCCTGAACGAGATGGGAGCTCAGCATAAATCTATGATATTCGAGAAAACCATGATCCGAGGGGAGGGAAGGAGGGGGGACAGAGCCCAATAACCCACTGAACGAGGGTTGAGGCTCCATCTTCGTCCTTCACCAGAGAACGGGCTAGGGAAGGGGTCGAAACACGAGTCGGAAAGCTGGAGCATCTAGGCAAACCAATATTCCGAAGAACAACCGATGCAAGAAGGGGAGAAGGACAACAGATATCTTAATCAATCGAATGCCCAAACGGGCCATGTTGATACTTCATTTCATTACATCATCCCAAACTTACACAGATCGTAGAAGGTAAATGAAAGACAGAGAGGTGGAAATCGAGACCGGAATCCTCCGGCTACATTGATAAATCGAGAAAGACTCGCCAGATTACATCAGAAAAGAAAAAAAAGAGGAAGCATGGGGGAGGGCGGAGCATTGACTCCTCTCCCTCCCCGGTTACCCACCTGAGTCTTCCTTTCTTCTTCTTCTCCCAGCTTCTTCTTTTTTCCCTCTCGGTCTCTCTTCTGTCTTTTTCTATCTCTCCCTATCTCTATCTTCTGTCTCTCTTTTTTTCTGGTCGTCCTCTCTTTCTTTTTGAAGGGAAGGGGGTTTTATAACCGTCCCTCTTTGCCTTCTCGGCCGGCATCTCACGGCGCGCCTCAGCTGAGGGCTTCCCGGCGCGCAGGACTCCAGCCTTTCGGTGCAGCCATTGGGCTTCGACAAGGGGCTCCCGGAGCCACTATTACAGGCCCACTTAGGTCTCTTAGACCAGGCCCTTTATCGGCCCCTCAAGTACATCAGCACCCAAAAGGGTCCTCCGTTGGTGATATAGTTTGTATTAAGATCATTAGTAGGGTTTTCATCAGTCCGCAGACAGGGGTTTCATCAGTATTGCCATCTGAATGATGACAAAACTGGGCATCGTTTTATCGATATCGTCACCTGAATGGTGACTAGATCGGACATCAGCTTTAGTCTGGGAAGAGTTCAGCCGGGTGTATAATCTGTGGAGACGATTCTTCTTGTGTTCTGACTTTGCAAAAGCCTTTACAATCTTCATCTGCCGGTACCGGCTTCATCTTTATCTCACATCACATCTGTCAATAAGCCGACATCTGACTTACCCTGACATGTCATCTGTGGATTCTTGAATGGGGCAGTAACACAGCTCTTATTAAAGTGTGCTAGGAGGTCTCATTAGTCAAGCGATTACTGCTTTATCAGTGCTGCCGTCTGAGTGACATCGGCACCGGACATCAGCTTGGCTGACAAAGGCTTCAGCCGGGTAAATGGTCGACGAGCTTCATCATTGGTCCTTCACTGTGGGTATGATCTGCTTCCACCCTTGTTCATTTTCAAGGTGTCAACACTACCCGGGTAGGAGGTGGAGGGTCGGGGTGCGTAGACCTTTCTAAGCTCGACTTTCATTTCTTTCTAAGTGTTAATTAGGGCTTGCCCACGGATCCTCCTTAAACCCTCAACCATTAGCCAATGAGTTTTGGCTTGCTTGGAGAGGTGCATTTTGGCTAGTCTCACTTTCCTCTCTTCGGCCAAGGGGTAACAATCAAAGTATTGGCCCATAGAATCCTCCCAATCTAGATAGAGGCTTGGGTTGTAGTATCCCTCAAAGGCGGGGGTTTTGACTTTCAAAAGTGCCAAGAAGTGGTCATCTGGATTTTTCCGGGGGTAACTCTCATCCTCCCTTGGTGCGGGCCTACTTCCCTCAAGTTTATCGACTTGGGCAGTGATATTATCAAGCCACCCAAAAATGTTGGACATGGCCTCCATGAGGGAGTGGATGCAGTCAACCTTGTTGGTAGCGGGGTTTCCAAGGGGTTTAGGATCCATTGGGAGAGGCGCAGGAGACTGGTGTGATTGGTAAGAGGTAGCCATGTTAGTGGACAAGGGTGATGCACCGGGTGACTCTAAATGCATTTGCACCCTAGGACCAATTTGTAGAGACAAGTTGAGAACTTGCCCTGATACCACTTGATGTGACACCACCTTGGGGGTCATCGCCACAAGGCCAATGCACCTTGGACCTATACTCGCAAACAAGCAACGAATCGGCAAACACACTCTAGCGGACTCACCTGTGAAGCGCACACTCGGATCCATAGACGGACCGGCGATGGTGGAGAGGGTCCAAAGTGGGACCTCACCTTTCCAGGGATTTGGCTAGCTTGGGCTGAACTCCTAAGGGCCTAGGATGCCCAATTCTGCGGGCGGCCAGCACGCCAAGGGCGTGGGTTATAGGGTTGCTCTCTCAACTCACTCCGCGGTAGACACACAAATGTTAGCAATTCTGGATCGGGCGCTCAACTCACCGTCCGACGGCACTAGTGGTGATACTAAACCAGCAAAGGAAAAATAGCAAGGGGGTAATCGAGGCTCACCTGATCGGTGTGAAGACACCGATCCCGGTTAGAGACGAGGGCGAGCGAGGAAGCGTGGGCTTACCCGCACGCCGCATCGGAGAAGCTTCAACCTGAAAAATTAATTAACAACCACTACTCCTCATGTAGGAGGGATGAACTAGGGGTGGGGGACTGTGGGATTACATGAAAATACTACCTCCCACAAGAAGGGGCTTTAAGCCGGCCAGGTGGGGTCGGGGGAGCTAAGTTAGGAGCCGAATTGCCGAACTCTGTCGGTTCTGCCAGCTTCTGAAATAGCCTGATAGACAGTCGAAGATGGCACCGCCACGGGCTCCGCCGAGCTTAGATGAGGCCGAAACAGGTGCCGAAACTTCCTGGGTTCACCCAGGAGCACGTCTGAATTTTTGGAGAATTTCCTAACGTCGGCGGTGGCTGGGGCAGGGTCTGGAATAGGACCGAACTGCTCTGGCTCTGACTATTCCCAGAGTCCTATTGCAGGAAGATGAGGGCGCCACGAGCACTCCCAAGGTCCGATTGATGCGGGACCAGAACAGATGTGATCGTGGTCGAGTCTTCTTCGAACGGAGACCAACGGGCTCATCGTCGGAGGTTAGAGCTGACCGAGAAGATAGGAATAGTGGAAGGGTGTCGAACCAGGCTCTGGAGGAACTGACTTGCGCACCTTGGGGAGAAAATCTGGAACTCTTGACTCTAGAGTCCAAAAATTGTTCTACTTCTTGGAGATGGTAGGGGACTTGGAGAAGAACACCTCAGCCAAGTTTCACGCCCATATCTGCTTAGGAACGGCTGTGCTCGCACTGGAACTTGGGCTCTAGTTCTCTGTCGGAGTAGTCCTGCGCAGCATTGGGAGAACGGCTCTCCAAGGCAGCTCAGAGCTCGAATAGACGCGAAACCACCTCGCCTGGGAAGCTCTCTGAACGGCCTTTCCAGAAATATAGAGCTTGTCAGCAAACTCTTGGAGATGGTGTTGTGGTCGAGCCTTCAACTGGTACCTCTGCTGCTTCCTGCGAGCTGGGAACAGGCTGGTGGTGTGGGGTTGTGTCTATGAGGGTGGGATGGCCAAGGGAAGCAAGGGGAAATGAAGAGGGCGACCAGGGGAGGAAGGGGATGTTGGGTAGGGGTGAGGGGAAGCCAGCAAGGGAGGGAGATTCAAATTTGACCTAGGGTTTGAGCCCCTTCGGTCTTGGAGAGATGGAGGGGTGCTTGGGGAAGGGGAGTGGGTGGTTGGAGGGTGGCTTGGAGATTGGTGGATTCCACCTTGGGGGTTGAGGGGAATTGAATGAGTGTATGGGGAAGGGGGGATATTAATGAAGAGTGAATGGGGGAGAGAGGAGGGGGAAATTTAAATTTTGGGAGGGGAGGAGAGAGAATGGGGGCGACCCCCTTAGAGAGAGAGAGATGAGAGAGATATATATATATCAAGAGAAGGAGGGGAGATAAAATTCCAAGGGAATTTCAAATTTCATTGATCATCCAAGGTTAAAAATGAGAGAGGGGAGGGGGCTATTTATAGACTCCATACTTTTCCTAGGACCAAATTGCCCCTGGATAATTGAAAGAATGACCACACAGTCCAAGGAGGGGCGCCCCTGGGCCTAGCCCATTGAATTGGGCCCAATAACCTATCAAACCAACCATATGACAACTGACTTAAGTAAATGACTCACTAACCTAGGTACCAGACTCTAATAAAGGGAAAATTACATAGTTTATGGCTCACATAAAACATAAAAATTACATGACTAGACTCAAAAACACATGACGAACACAATGGTGCATGCTGACGAACAATCCGAGCGTCGAAAAAATGTGGAGGGGCAAGGGATGCCCCCATCAAGATGTAATTAACATTGTGACCTTCATGGCATGGCGGGTTCTTAGTCCCGACCCGATACCCTTAATCGTCTGGTTAATTAGACAGAGCGCACCCGTGGTTAAAGACCCTCCCAGTCTTGAAACCCAAATAAATTGTCCTAAAGTGACTGGCATGCCCATGCACTTAATAAAACACTAAAAGATAAAAAAAATGCTATAAACAAGATCAAAGGAATGAAAAGACCTCAATCTAGTGCGTTCCACAGGTTGGCACGCCCAGTGGGACTAAGCCTCCTTTCATCTTCTCGCCAGGATTAGGGCCCCGACGGCCTCTTCCTTAAATACTAACTCGCTCAAAATCTAAAATTACAGGTTGCATCTTGATCAACTCAATAGCTATCTCATTCAGACTATTGGTAGTTGCTGATCATGCCAGGTGCGGCTACCTGGCCGTGCTGATGAAGTTTGGTCATTTCCCGCCAGTGGTAGGCTTCCCCAACTTCTTGGGGGTAGCCTTCGTTGAGCTCCTGGACGTCCAGCAGATGAAGCTGGTCACTATTGCAAAGGCGACCACAACTAATGCTGCTGTGGTGGGCTGCATCGTCCACCATGTTCACTCCCATGCTGCCAACAACAAAAGGTGCTCACCGGCTGCCAGGAGGGTGGCCAAAAAGAATACCGGCATACTGCAGGGCTAGCTTTCAACATCGGGCAAATCCATCCTAATCGGAAGAATCTGCATCTTTCTGAATGGCCGGTAGGCAAGGATTTCACCCGACTGGGTGGTTGCAAATGTACCAGTGCGGAACTCATTCTAGGGGCTGGCTCAAGACAAGCCAGACCGTGTCAAGTTCGGATCGAGGAGAGGTCTGGCCCCGAAGCCGACCGAGCTGAAACAAGTATGGGTACCCAAGCAAAGGCGGGCCCCGGCTGCTATTCAACGAGAACCTATTCAGGTTGATAGGTTTGATGAAAAAGAAGAGGAAGAAGAAAGGATAATAGAGGTGCCAGCTTCAACACCTCACAGACCAGCCTTCCAAGGCTATGGCCGGCAGGCGAATGTCTATGCCTCTGACTGAAGATGCAAAAAGATTGTTGGATGACGACAATTTGCTTACCAGCTACCAGCTCAACACAAGATGTCACCACCTATACTTTTCCCTACCGATGGGCATGATGATATTACTCAAGCTGTTCGGGGATATTTCTAGGGCCTCGGGAACACCCCTCAGGGTACGCAGTAGCTCTTAGAAGCTATGAACGCTGCAGAAGATGAAGATTGGGGAGCGCAAGTCAACCCGAAGGAAATTACTGATGAAGGGTCCAGTTGCCCTGGACCATCCTTCATTGTAGAGATGACATTGAGGGTCTCGGTGTTCGACAGGCTGACCTTACCTGGGCAGCCAGCCAAGAGGGTAATACGGAAGAATAAGCACCTCCAGATATTCAGCTGCAACATGGCCGGAGTGGTTGGCCGATATGGTTCTTTACCTGAAGAATATGAAGAGGTGATTAAGCTCGCCGAGAGGCCCGGTCCTGTCACAAGAAGGAAAAAGGCTGCAGCTGATGCAGTGCATGCCCTTGTTGGGGAAACAAGTACATATATAGTCACCATGGCTGCAAATGAGATTACCACTGAAGACGAGGGTGAGAGGCCAGCCCTTGCTTCAGATGCTCCGTTGGAGGGAGGAGGCCAGGCACCTAGCCCTTGCACTCCCAATTCAACAATGATGATTGTACTTCTGAAGTACCAACATGAGATTGAGATGCTGAAGAAAGAATTGAGCGAGCTGAGCATGCAAGCGTCAGCCTCGAAGCAAGTGGAAGCTCCTCCTGAAACATCACGGCATGGCGCCGATGAGCTTGAAGGTTCACCTCAGATGACGGCTTTTCAGCGACTACATAACTCTATTGGGAGCATGGCCCCGATACCACCATCGGCTCCTCAGCCTCAGGGGAGTGCCACTACTATGCCTCAAGCCACGGTGTTGGCAACACCTCAGATGCAGCAAGCACATTTCTATCCAGATCCGGTGGATTCGACGATGGTGAGCAAGCTGATGATTGAACAAATAATAGATAGGAAGCTAGCAGATCGAGGTGGTGATGATTATGCCTCGTTCAATGTATACAAGGTGCCATATCTGGTCCACCATGCTACTAAAAGACTTCTTCCTGGCATCAATAAGACGCCAATGTTTGACAAGTTCAATGGGCAAGGATCGTCGAAAGAGCATGTAGCCTATTACATGAACGTGATGGGTGATCTGGCAGCGGACGAGTCCTACATGTTGAAATTCCTTGGGTCTTCTATTACGGGACTCGCTTTCGAGTGGTACTCGAACCTGCCGGCCGGGTCTATTAGCTATTGATATTTTTAATGTGTGTGTGATGGTAGTGTGATGTGTGAGATATAGATATGATGCAAGTGGGTGATGTGCTAACTCAAGCAATCAATAACATCAAGCATAGAGCTTGTGGGCATGTCATCTTGATAGTGCAAAGATAAAGCAAGGGGAAAACTAAACACACGCCGAGGCGTGAAGCAAAGGAATAAAAAGGAAACACACACCATGGGTGTGAAGCAACTAAAGCAAAGGAAGAAATAGATGGGATGATGACAAATACCCAAGTAAGGAAAGATGTCATTGCCACCAAAGTAAATAATGCAGTGAAACTACACTACGTACCTTGGAAAGAGCCGAGTGAAGCACACCCGCCCGCGGGAGAGAACAACCAGGTGCTGCGGAGACAAACGGTCCTCAGACGACCGCTAGGCGAACAAAAATGGTCCAACGATAGACCGCCAAATATCCCCAAATGGTCTGCCAAACGGCCGCTAGACGCACCCAGAACAATGATGTGGAACTTGGATCTCCACCCCTCCTGGCCGGCCATAAGAGTTGGGCCTCGTGTAGTGAGCTCTTTAAACCTGCAAAAGAGTGTAGACACATAGAAAAAGTAACCCAATTAGCCCATGGACAAGTGTAGTATCTATAGTGCAATTAAGCTAAGATGCATAAAAGGAAGGGTGAATACCTGGGAGGTGGTGGTTTTTAACCCCTGTGGGGCATGGAAAAAGGTAGGAGGATGTTTGAAAACGTGATGTGAGTGCAGAAGAACGTGGAAGAAGAAGAGGGGAAAATGCTATGGTGATGGAAAGGAAGACTAAGATTAAGAGAGGAAAAAACACAAAGAACACTAATGGAGCTTGATACTCCCTGGACCAGACGAATTAAGGACGCAGAAACGACTTCTCCCTGGTTAGTACTCACTCCAGAATAAAGCAACACTTCGTTGCAAGCTCCAAAAATCTCCTCCTCAAGCCATGAAGTCAAGGGTTCTATTTATCGACCCCCAAAATCTCTGGTCGAGTTGGAGAGATAATGACATGAAAATAGGCTTAAACTTAGATAAATCTCAAAGATAATACTCCCAAGAGTCCGTAGCAACAAACAAAAGCTTATGAGGATCACTATTCAGAGAGAAAACATCAAATCATGGACTCTAGTTTGACCACGGCCGAAGTGTGGAAGAACAGATAGAGTAGGACTCTCTGTCTTGCCTAACGGTCTTGCGATAGACCGCAAGGGACAAAAAACGGTCGACCGATAGACCGCAAGGCGGAGCCGATCATAAAGAGATAAGACCAAAGAAACCCAATAGGACTCTCAACTGTCTAGCGGTCTAGCAAAGGACCGCCAACGCCCCCTTAACGGTCGTGCGATAGACCGTAAGGCTATGAGACGTGGCAAAAGAGATAGAGGCCAATAAATCTTTGAATAAATCCACAATAAAATCCTCATCAGCACTTATCCAGGCCCAATAAGCTCAAATGACAAGAATAAAAGGAATTAGGCCCAACCAGGGAGAGAGACCCATAAAATAAGCCCAAAATCAACCAAAAGATGGCCCAATAATCGGTGAACAACTCAGGACATCATAAAAATAAATAAGGAGATGACCCAACTTATTGGTCATAAAACGGGTGTCAACAGATGCCCCTCCTTAACGTCCTCTTTGCAGGGGAGCAAGCGGAGGTGAAGCGAAAGCGAAATGGGACATGGAGATAAAGCAAAAATGCAGCGAAGTGGACTGAAAAGCGGGCGTTAAGATAAACCGACACCCGTCTTCGACCAACGAGCGATAGAAATCTTTCGAAAAACTTCATACCAATCACAAGGAATGGCTAAACCGAATGACACATGCCTGGAGAAACTAACAACTAAGGAAGAATAAAAACACGACCAACCTCCTCACTGGAACACACAGCTGATAGACGATCGGAGCAGCGAAAAGTAAAAGACGAGCAATTAAACTCTAGACAATAATCTTCAGCTAACCAAACCGAGCAAATAGACCGAAGGAAACCTTTCAAGTCAGAGTGGAATGACTCTCCTTACCCAAGGTCATAGATACTGATGTGACACAATATGCGGCAGTAGAAATGTGATCCCTAGGACTTGATTCGCAATCACAACCACAAGATTGGGAGCAACTTGAGAGTCACCGTCACACCGCGCGCACACGTTTCCCGGGGTGACTCGGTGATGCCGAGTCGAGATTGTGGAGAAAGCCCCTGGCTGGCTAGAGGACCAGCACCGCTAAGGTTGTCCCTCCCGAGGATATGAAGCCCACAAACAAGGGCGACCGGGTGTCTTGGGGGCACTAGGTCACTCGCTCACTATCATGCACGGTGACCACACAAGGGTTGGTGGCTCCGGGATCGGGCACTCTCTCACCGACCAGCAGATAAGTTTCGCAGATATGAAATGAACAGGAGTAAATGAGCAAGGGTAGAGGCTCACCTGGCTGGTTTGAGGAAACCAACCCCGGTCGGAGACGAGGGCGAGCGGGGAAGTGTGGGTCCCCGCACACTGCGCCGATGAAGCTTCAACCTGTTCAACTTAATACAACCACTACACCTCGCGCAGGAGGGGACCTCGGGGAAGGGATGATCAAATACAATCAAACACTACCTCCACGCAGGGAGGGGCGGTAAGCCGGCCAGGCGGGGACGGGAGAATCTTCAGAGAACGGAAGAGGGAAGCCGAGGCTGTTTCCACGTGCAGACTGTGATGGCTGACTGCCAGACGGTCCCGGAGCTGTAGATCACGTTCCAGAATTCTCCGGAGGCGAGACCAGCATGGGGATCTTCGTATCTGGTACGCGGATGACCCAGAGTTTTCACGATTTCTTCTGATGCAGCTGCTGGTCCGGGTCGAGCTTCGAACAGGGTGGCAGATTCTGGCCGCAGGAATTATCTGTTACGAACAGCGACTTGCAGAAGCTACCCCGGTCGCTCCCGAGCTCAGAATCATGAGCCGCTAGAGTTTCTGGAACCGTGGTCGAGCCCTCTTTGCAGCGAATCTGACGGGGAAGCCGGATGAGGTCGGAGGAGACCGGGGAACCCGAGAAGGTGCGGACAGGTCGTAGTAGACTTGGGGGAAGCAGTGTGGAGCAGTCGAGGGAGAAAATTTATAACTCCATCCCATAAAACCCGAACACAGTTCCACTTTCTGATCCTGGAAGAGGACAGGACGTGGAAGAACTTTGATGAAGAGACCTCGGCTTGGTTCTGCAAGGGTCCGCCGTGGCACAGCTTCCTTTCAGGTTCAGGTACTCGATGACGGTAACTTTGCGCAGTCGTGGGAGATCGACTCCCTCGTGTAGCTCCGTTCTCAGATGGAGACGAAACCACCTCGCCTACGAAGCTGACTTGGAGATCTTTCCGACGATGTAGGCCACGCCCCCAGAAGCACCAGGATGGGGTCGTGGGAGGTGCTGCAACTTGATGCTGATTTGCAGGTCTTCCCTGCACACGAGCTGAAGAGAGAGTGGTAGGGAAGATGGCTTTCTTGGTGGAGGGTGGGGTATAGGGGTGCCTTGGTGGTGATGGGGGCTATTGTGGGGTGGGAAGGATGGTGATGAGGGGGAGGAAGGGGTGGAGCTGGCAGGGAGAAGGGGTGAGAGAGGGTGGCCGCAGCTGGTTGTGGTAGGGTGAGGGGTGGTTGGCCAAGGCAATGGTAGGAGGGGGGGGGGAGGGGGTGAAGGGTTCAAACTTGACTGGATGGGAAGAGGCAAGGGCGGTCTTGGGAGGTGTAGGAGTTGTCTAGGGGAGGGGAAGGGGCTCTTGGGAGATGGGAGATTGCTTGGGGAAGGGAGAGGGGCGCCTTGGAAGGTGGAGGGGTGCCTAGGGAAGATGAAGAGTTGCTTGGGGAGTGGGGGGAATTGAATGGGTATTAAGTGGCCTAGGGGCGGTGAAGGGGTGGAGGGTGAGGTGGCAGCTGAGGTGGCAGGGGGAGGGGAAGGTGAAGGGGCTAGTTCGCCTAAGGGAGGGGGAGAGAGAGAGAGTGGGGTTCGCCCCCTAGAGAGAGAGGAAGAGAGAGAGCTAGTGAGAGAGAGAGAAGAGCACTTAAGTGGCAATTTTCCAACAATACTTCATTCACCTTCAAAGGAGGGATTGGGGTCCTATTTATAGGAAACCCACTTTTACATATAAGACCCTGACTTTTAACATACTAACAGATAACCAAGGAAGGGGGGGTGCGCCCATGGGCCTAGCCCAAAGAAATAGGCCCAATAGCAAGCACCATAGCCTAATGAGACTCGAACTTAGGGAAATGACTGGATAACCTAGGCAAAAGACTCAAATAAAAGGCAAATTACATGATTATGACTCAAGTAAAAAGGAGAAAACAACAAGATGACCCAATGGTAAGCACTAAGATCCAATCCAGAAGAAGGGCTGCTCCCTAGCTGCCTCCGGGAGGGAGAGAGGTGCCAAGCCAGAGGGAATCGTGAGTGATGCCCTCATCAATTCTCCCGGGCTGCGAAGAGCTCGACCCTGTCGAGTAAAGGCCCTCCCTACTACGGTACTGCTCTAGAAGATCGGGGTCCAGCTGCTGGAGATCCTCTCGGCTCACCCAGGCATCGTCCGAGGATGGTCGTCCCTTCCACCTGACCAGGTATCGCTCATTCGCCTTGCTCCTTGTGTTGGTAACCTGTTCATCTAATATCCGCTCCACTTTATCATGCTGGTTTCTCAAGTTGGGTGGAGCTCTCTGAAGTGTGGGGGCGCTCTCAAGGGGTAGAATAGGCTGGATCTCCTCACTGGGTGTCACCGTGGGGCCCTTGTAGGGTACCAGGTTAGCCACATTGAATGTGGGACTTACTCCGTATTCTTCAGGGAGGTCCAACACATAAGCATTGGTTCCAAGTCATCTCAGCACCTGGAAGGGGCCAGCTCCACGAGACCTCAACTTAGAGGTATTCCCAGGGAATAGCCTCTCAGTTCTCACCATTACAAAATCACCAACTTGGAATTCTTGGTGGCGGCGGTGGGAATCAGCTGACTTCTTGTAAATCTCATTGCTCTTGTGGATGTTTTTGCGAATATCTTCATCCAACTCTCTAAGGTGTTATGCAAAAGACTCAGCAGTGATGGATACCCTAGCATGAGGGGGTAGGGGAATGAGATCTGTTGGCTTCCTGCGTTTGTAACCATGCACAGCTTCGAAAGGACTCATGCCTATGGACCTATTGGTGGAATTATTGTATGCAAACTCGGCTTGAGGTAGAATGAGATCCCAATTTCCAGGGCGGTCCTCAACAAGGCACCGCAGGAGATTCCCTAGGCTTCGATTGATGACTTCGGTCCGGCCATCGGTTTGAGGGTGATAGGCCGTGGAAAATTTAAGCAGGGTCCCCATTAGATGCCAGAGGGTCTTCCAATAGTAGCTGGTGAATTTGACATCCCTATCTGAAATGATGGTCTTGGGCAAGCCATGGAGGCGGACTACCTCATCAAAGAACAGACGGGCCACATGGGAGGCGTCAGAGGTTTTAGAACAGGGGATGAAGTGGGCCATTTTTGAGAATCTGTCCACTACAACAAAGATGGAGTCATGTTTCCTCTGGGTCCGAGGTAGTCCTAACACGAAGTCCATGCTCAGGTCCTGCCATGGCCGATCCAGGATGGGAAGAGGGGTGTATAGGCCCGTGTTCTGTTTAACTTGCTTAGCAGTCGCACATGTACGACATTGCCCCACAATTTTGGCCACATCCCTTTTGAGGCTGGGCCAATGGAACTGTCCTTCAACCAAGGCAATGGTTTTGTGAACCCCAAAGTGCCCAGCCAGGCCTCCTGCATGTAATTCCCAGACTAATAAATCCCGTAGTGAAGTTCTAGGTATGCAGAGTCTATGCCCTTTGAAGATGAATCCGTCCTCTAGGATAAAACCCTGGTGTTCCTGGGGCAAATGGGTGATTAGGATGGCATGGATATGTCCAAAATCGGGACAGTTTGGGTATTCTTCCTTAACCCGATCGAACCCTATTACTTCTACCTGAATGGCAGCTAGCAGGGAGATCCTCCTACTGAGTGCATCAGCAGCACGGTTTTCACTTCCGGCCTTATGTTTGATCACAAATGTGTAGGCCTGGATGTACTCGACCCATCGGGCATGCCGGGCATTCAGTTTCTACTGGGAGTTGAGGTATTTTAGGGCCTCATGGTCGGAGAATATGACAAATTCCTTGGGCAAGAGGTAGTGTCTCCAATGGCGGAGGGATTGCACCACCGCATAGAATTCCTTGTCATAGGTAGAGTATTTCAACCTGGCGTCACACAGCTTCTCACTAAAGTACGCTACTGGGTGTCCTTCTTGGCTGAGGATTCCGCCGATTCCTACCCCAGAAGCATCACAAGTTACCTCAAAGACTTTGGAGAAGTCAGGGAGGCATAATACTGGGGCTTGGGTCATCCTCTCTTTGAGCTCCTGGAAGGCCCTAGAAGCCGACTTGGTCCACACAAAGGTCCCCTTTTTAAGGCAGTCGGTGATAGGGGCTGTGACTGTGCTGAACCCACGGATGAATCTTCGGTAAAAGGTGGCCAAACCATTGAAACTCCTAACCTCATGGAGGGTGCGGGGTTCCGGCCAGTCAAGGATAGCTCGGACCTTCTCGGGGTCCATGGACACTCCCTTAGTGGAAACCATATACCCAAGGAAAGTAATGGACTCAGTCAGGAAGTGGCATTTTCCTAGATTGGCATAGAGACTCTCTTTCCTAAGGACAGTGCAGACTTGCCTAAGGTGGTTGAAGTGGGCTTCTCTGGTCTTGCTGTAGATAAGGATATCGTCGAAATAGACCACTAGGAAGTCTCCTATGTAAGGTCTAAGGACCTCCGTCATGAGACGCATGAAGGTACTCGGGGCATTTGAAAGCCCGAAAGGCATTACTAGCCATTCATAGAGCCCATCTTTGGTTTTAAAGGCAGTTTTCCATTCATCCCCTGGCCTTATCCTAACCTGATGGTAGCCACTTTTGAGATCTATTTTGGAAAAAATGGTGGCTCCGGCTAGCATGTCAAACATATCATCAAGTCTAGGTATGGGAAACCTATATTTGACTGTGATCTTGTTGATGGCCCTGCTGTCGACACACATTCGCCATGTCCCATCTTTCTTTGGTGTGAGGAGGGCTGGGACAGCACAAGGACTTTTGCTAAGACGGAGGAAGCCTTTTCTAATGAGTTTCTCCGCTTGTCTCCTCAATTCAGCATGCTCAGTGGGGTTGAGGCGATACTGGGAAAGGTTTGGGAGGGTGGCCCCTGGGACAAGGTCAACAGCATGTTGGACATCCCTCATGGGTGGCCGTTGATCGGGGAGCTCTTCGGGGAACACATCCTTGAATTCTTCTAGGAGAGGGTGGATTTACACGGGATGAGGGTTGGAGGGGGTGGGTTCCCCGAGGCATATGACTATAGCGTATACGGGTGTTCCGAGAGCTACCTCCTCCTCGAGTTCTTGTCTAGTGATGAGGTGTAGGCCCTTGGTGGGGCGCTCATGGGTGGACAGTTGACTTGTTGGTTGGGTTGGGGGTGATGAGACCCCTGGGCTTTGGGGTGGTGTAGGGAGAATTCCCTTGGAGGGTGGTTCCTTTCGGGGTGGGGAAGGGTTGAGGCGAATGGTCTTCCCCTCGTGTTCAAAGGTGCATGTGTTCGTTTTCCCATAGATGGTAGCATTAACATCATATATCCAAGGTCTCCCTAGTAGGATGCTTCCTACAGCCATAGGGATGATGTCACACCATATTTGTCCTTGGTAGGATGAAAAGGTGATGGGGATAAGACAACATGTGTTGACGGGTAGTGAATGGTTGTTTATCCATGATACACGATATGGTTTGGGGTGGGGTGTTGGGGTAAGCCCTAGGAGCTTGACGGTGTTCGGGGACACGGCGTTGACACAACTTCCGTTGTCTAGGATGACCTTCCTAACATGGTCCCCGATTTTGATGAAGGTGTGAAAAATGGAAGTCCTCCGCCAGTCGTCCTCTTGAGGTTGGGTAAGAGTGCACCTTATCACCCCTAGGTGGGTGGAGTGGGGGTCATCTTCTACACCTTCCTCAAAGAATTGCTCCTCGTATTCCTCTTCCCACCCTAAAGCAGCCTCGTACTCCTCAACTGTATCCTCATGGGTTTCCTGGGATGTGGTAGGCCCGCCCACAATAACAAGGTTCGGCAACCCCTTGGAAGGGCATTGGGAGGCTATGTGGCCATAACCATGGCACTGAAAACATTTAATCGTACTACTCCCTGGGGTCTTCCCTTTGGAGGCTTCCTCCCTTCGGGGAGGAGGGTTGGGTGGAGTGGCCTTTGTGGGGGTAGGATTGGTTGGCTGGGGGTAGGGCCGAGTGGGGGTTCCCCCACTGGGAGGAGGTGTTATCAACAGAGGAGGCAGGTTGGGACGGGGTCCCGGGCCCTTGGGGGGGGCAAACCTTGGGTTCCTAGAAAACCTTTCTATATCACGGGCTATTTGATAGGCAACCTCAAGGCTATGAGCTTCCCTCATGAAAAGCTCCCGTTTGATGTGGGGAAGGAGACCATTCCTAAACCGGGATAAAGTGACGGCTGGTTCTTCGACGACACCACACCTTAAGAGATATGAGTCAAATTTCTCAACATACTCTTCCACGGTCTTTCCCTCTTGGGTAAGGCTTTGCCATTCATCAAGGAGAAGTTGGCTATAGGAGTTGGGAAGATATTTACTCCTAAGCTGGACTTTCATGTCCATCCAAGTGTCAATGGGTTCCTCACGCCTGATTCTCCTTTGGCTTTCCACCTTTAGCCAATAGGTCTTGGCTAGCTTAAGAAGGTGCATCTTGGCCAACCTAACCTTTCTCTCCTCGGACATGGGGTACCAATCAAAGTATTGGTCCATGCCATGCTCCCATTCTTTATAGGCACTAGGGTTATGAGACCCGTCAAAATTCGGGGCTTCCACTTTAATCATCCTTAAGAGGAAGTCATCTGGATCCTCTCGTGGTCGCCTCTCATGGTACCGAGGTTGTGGAGCTCTCTCTTGCTCACGATACCACTCATTCTCTAGGTCTTCCCTCTCATGTTCAACCCGCGGAGGAGGAGCCCTTGGGACATGATTCCTAGGTGGGGCCCTAGTTTCTTCTAATCTCTCTAATCGAGTGGAAAAACCATTCATTTGCTCCGTGAGGGCTTGAATGGCAGCCTCAAGTCGATCCATAGGAGCTTGGGGAGCTTCCCCAGGGATGTTTTGGGTGCCTTGGAAATTGGAATCCATAGGTGGATTGGAAGTAGAAGGATCGGTCCGGTATATGGTACCCCTACGGGTGGACATGCACAATGACAAGGTGACCGACACGGGATGGTAATGCAATTGCCCTAGGACCTAGGCTTGTAGAGACAAGTCTAAAACTTACTCTGATACCACTTGATGTGACACAATATGCAGCAGTAGAAATGTGATCCCTAGGACTTGATTCGTAATCACAACCACAAGATTGGGAGCAACTTGAGAGTCACCGTCACACCGCGCGCACACGTTTCCCGGGGTGACTCGGTGATGCCGAGTCGAGATTGTGGAGAAAGCCCCTGGCTGGCTAGAGGACCAGCACCGCTAAGGTTGTCCCTCCCGAGGATATGAAGCCCACAAACAAGGGCGACCGGGTGCCTTGGGGGCACTAGGTCACTCGCTCACTATCATCCACGGTGACCACACAAGGGTTGGTGGCTCCGGGATCAGGCACTCTCTCACCGACCAGCAGATAAGTTTCACAGATATGAAATGAACAGGAGTAAATGAGCAAGGGTAGAGACTCACCTGGCTGGTTTGAGAAAACCAACCCCAGTCGGAGACGAGGGCGAGCGGGGAAGTCTAGGTCCCCGCACACTGCGCCGATGAAGCTTCAACCTGTTCAACTTAATACAACCACTACACCTCGCGCAGGAGGGTGACCTCAGGGAAGGGATGATCAAATACAATCAAACACTACCTCCACGCAGGGAGGGGGGGTAAGACGGCCAGGTGGAGACGGGAGAATCGTCAGAGAACGGAAGAGGGAAGCCGAGGCTGTTTCCATGTGCAGGCTGTGATGGCTGACTGCCAGATGGTCCCGGGGCTGTAGATCGCGTTCCAAAATTCTTCCGGAGGTGAGACCAGCGTGGGGATCTTTATATCTGGTACGCGGATGACCCAGAATTTTCACGATTTCTTCTGCTGTAGCTGCTGGTCCGGGTCGAGCTTTGAACAGGGTGGCAGATTCTGGCCGCAGGAACTATCTGTTATGAACAGCGACTTGCAGAAGCTACCCCAGTCGCTCCCAAGCTCAGAATCACGAGCCGCTGGAGTTTCTGGAACCGTGGTCGAGCCCTCTTCGCAGAGAATTTAACGGGGAAGCCGGATGAGGTCGGAGGAGACCGGGGAACCCAAGAAGGTGCGGATAGGTCGTAGCAGACTTGGGGGAAGCAGTGTGGAGCAGTCGAGGGAGAAAATTTATAACTCCGTCCCACAAAACCCGAACGCAGTTCTGCTTCCTGATCCTGGAAGAGGACAGGACGTGGAAGAACTTTGATGAAGGGACCTCGGCTTGGTTCTGCTAGGGTCCGCCGTGGTACAGCTTCCTTTCAGGTTCAGGTACTCGGTGACGGTAACTTTGCGCAGTCGTGGGAGATCGGCTCCCCCGGGTAGCTCCGTTCTCAGATTGAGACGAAACCACCTCGCCTACGAAGCTGACTTGGAGATCTTTCCGACGATGTAGGCCACGCCCCTAGAAGCACCAGGATGGGGTCGTGGGCGGTGCTGCAACTCGATGCTGATCTGCAGGTCTTCCCTGCACACGAGCTGAAGAGAGAGTGGTGGGGAAGATGGCTTTCTTGGTGGAGGGTGGGGTATAGGGGTGCCTTGGTGGTGATGGGGGCTATTGTGGGGTGGGAAGGATGGTGATGAGGGGGAGGAAGGGGTGGAGCTGGCAGGGAGAAGGGGTGAGAGAGGGTGGCCACGGCTGGTTGTGGTAGGGTGAGGGGTGGTCGGCCAAGGCAATGGTAGGAGGGGGGGGAGGGGGTGAAGGGTTCGAACTTGGCTGGATGGGAAGGGGCAAGGGCGGTCTTGGGAGGTGGAGGGGTTGTCTAGGGGAGGGGAAGGGGCTCTTGGGAGATGGGAGATTTCTTGGGGAAGGGAGAGGGGCGCCCTGGAAGGTGGAGGGGTGCCTAGGGAAGATGAAGAGTTGCTTGGGGAGTGGGGGGAATTGAATGGGTATTAAGTGGCCTAGGGGAGGTGAAGGGGTGGAGGGTGAGGTGGCAGCTGAGGTGGCAGGGGGAGGGGAAGTTGAAGGGGCTAGTTCGCCCAAGGGGGCGGGGAGAGAGAGAGAGTGGGGTTCGCCCCCTAGAGAGAGAGGAAGAGAGAGAGCTAGTGAGAGAGAGAGAAGAGCACTTAAGTGGCAATTTTTCAACAATACTTCATTCACCTTCAAAAGAGGGATTGGGGTCCTATTTGATGTGACACAATGACGGGAATGCAGCAAGTGACAATGATCCCTTGGACTTAATTCGTAATCACAACCACAAGATTTGGGAGCAACTTGAGAGTCGCCATTACACCGCACACACCCGTTTCCCGCGGTGACTCGATGATGCCGAGCCGAGGTAGTGGAGAAAGCCCCTGGCTGGCTAGAGGACCAGCACCACTAAGGTTATCCCTCCCGAAGATAGGAAGCCCACAAACAAGGGCAGCCGGGTGCCTTGGGGGCACTAGGACACTCCTCTCACTAAGGCCACGGTGACCACACAAGGGTGGTGGTTCCGGGATCGGGCACTCTCTCACCAACCAGCGAATAAGTTTTGCAGATATTAAATGAACAAGAGTAAAGAGCAAGGGTAGAGCTCACCTGGTTGGCTTGAAGAAACCAACCCCGATCGGAGACGAGGGTGAGCGGGGAAGTGTGGTTCCCCGCACACTGCGCCGGTGAAGCTTCAATCCGGTTTTAAATGGTTACAATCACTACTCCTCGCGCAGAAGGTGAACTTGGGGTGGGGACAATTAAATACACTCAAACACTACCTCCACGCAGGGAGGGGCGGTAAGCCGGCTAGTCGGGGGAGGGAGGTTCGCCGGAAGATGCGCCGGTGTAGCCGAAAAGGAAACTCCCTGCTTGCTATGTTGACTGACAGCCAGTCGCTGTGGGGGCCGTAGATCACGTTCTAGAATTTCGCTGAAGTCGAGACCAGCTGGGAAATCTTCGTATCTGGAACCAGGATGCTTCAGAATTTTCTCGATTTCTTTGGCTGCAGTGGCTGGTCCAGGTCGAGCTTTGAACAAGGTGGCAGCTTCTGGCCGCAACAGCTACCTGACACAAACAGTGACTTGCAGAAGTTGTCCCGGCCTCTCCCGGACACCAAATCTTGAACCGTCAAAGTTGTTGGAACTGTGGATGAACCCTCTTTGTGGGAAAATTGGTGGGGAAGCCGTCTGATGTCGGGGTGGACTGAGGGACGCCGATGAGTGGCAGTAGGTCGCTGCAGGTTGTGGGAGGCAGACCGGTCCAGTTGAGGAAGAAAAACGAAAGCTCTGACCTCCGGATGCCGAACGCGATTCCGCTACCTGATCCTGGAAGAGGATAGGACGTGGAAGAACTTTGATGAAGAACTCTCGGCCTGAATCCTCCGCCGTTTGTCGTGGTACAGCTTCAAATCAGGTTTAGGAACTTGGCAGGGGAAGTGCGGCGCAGTCGGGGAAGAACGGCTCTCCCAGGCATCCCCGAACTCGGAATGGGATGAGATCACCTCGCCTGCGAATTCGACTCGATGCCCTTTCCAGCAATGTATGATTCGCCTTCATACGTCGCCATATGAACTCGTGGTGGCTTTTGCAAGTCGGACCTTCTTCTGCCACCTGCAGACTTAGGCCAAATGAAGGGGAAAGTGGTGGAGCTAGGTTAAGGGAGTGGAGGTTAGCAATGGTGGGGGGGGGGGGTGGTGGTGGTGATGGTAGATGGGGGAGGGGTGTTTAGGAATGGTGAGAGGGGTGGAGCAGGGAGTGTGGAGGTCCCAAGGGGGTGGAAGGGTGAGAGGGCCGCAGCTAGGAGAGGGGAGGGATGGGTCGGCCAAGGCAAGGGTGGAGGCTAGGTGGAGGGGTTGGTGCGCAAGTTGTGGTGGGAGAGGGGTTTGAATGCCCAAGGGGTGTGAATGAGGGTGTGGGGAAGTGGGAAGGTTGCTTGGGGGAGAGGGAAGGGTGCCTTGGAGGTGGGAATGGTGTATGGGGAAGTGAAGGGTTGCTTGGGAAGTGGAGGGAATTGACGGGGTATTAAGTGGCCTAGGGAAGGTGAAGGGGTGGAGGATGAGGTGGCAGGGGGAGGGGGAGGTGAAGGGGCTAGTTTGCCCAGGGGAGGAGGAAGAGAGAGAGTGGGGTTCGCCCCCTGGAGAGAGAAGAAGAGAGAGAGCTAGTGGGAGAGAGAGAGGAGCACTCAATTGGCAAATTTTCTTCAATATTTCATTAACCTTCAAAAGAGGGATTGGGGCCCTATTTATAGGAAACCCACTTTTACACATAAGACACTGACTTTTAACAAACTAACAGATAACCAAGGCAGGGGGGGTGCGCCCATGGGCCTAGCCCAAAGAAATAGGCCCAATAGAGAGCACCATAGCCTAATGAGACTCAAACTTAGGGAAATAACTTAATAACCTAGGTACAAGACTCAAATAAAAGGCAAATTACATGATAAAGACTCAAGTAACAAGGAGAAAACAACAAGATGACCCAATGGTAAGCACTAAGGTCCAATCCAGACGAAGGGCTGCTCCCTAGCTACCTCTGGGAGGGAAAGAGGTGCCAAGCCAGAGGGAATCGTGAGTGATGCCCTCATCAATTCTCCCGGGCTGTGGAAAGCTCGACTCTGTCGAGTAAAGGCCCTCCCTGCTGCGGTACTGCTCTAGAAGATCGGGGTCCAGCTGCTGGAGATCCTCCCGGCTCACCCAAGCATCGTCCGAGGGTGGTCGTCCCTTCCACCTGACCAGGTATCGCTCATACGCCTTGCTCCTCGTGTTGGTGACCTGTTCATCTAATATCCGCTCCACTTTGTCACGCTGGTTTCTCAAGTTGGGTGGATCACTCTGGGGTGTGGGGGCGCTCTCAAGGGGTGGAGTAGGCTGGATGTCCTCACTGGGTGTCACCGTGGGGCCCTTGTAGGGTACCAGGTCAGCCACCTTGAATGTGGGACTTACTCCGTATTCTTCAGGGAGGTCTAACACATAAGCATTGGTGCCAAGTCGTCTCAGCACCTGGAAGGGGCCAGCTCCACGAGACCTCAACTTTGATGTATTCCCAGGGAATAGCCTCTCAGTTCACACCATCACAAAATCACCTATTTGGAATTCTTGGTGGCGGTGGTGGGAGTCAGCTGACTTCTTGTAAATCTCATTGCTCTTGTTGATGTTTTTGCGAATATCCTCATGCAACTCTCTAAGGTGTTGTGCAAAAGACTCAGCAGTGATGGACACCCTAGCATGCGGGGGTAGGGGAATGAGATCTGTTGGCTTCCTAGGCTTTTAGCCATGCACAGCTTCGAAGGGACTCATGCCTATGGACCTATTGGTGGAATTATTGTATGCAAACTTGGCTTGTGGTAGGATGAGATCCCAATTTCCAGGGCGGTCCTCAACAAGGCACCGCAAGAGATTCCCTAGACTCCGATTGATGACTTCGGTCTGGCCATCGGTTTGAGGGTGATAGGCCGTGGAAAATTTAAGCAGGGTCCCCATTAGATGCCAGAGGGTCTTCCAAAAGTAACTGGTGAATTTGAAGTCCCTATCTGAAATGATGGTCTTGGGCAGGCCATGGAGGCGGACCACCTCATCAAAGAACAGGCGGGCCACGTGGGAGGCATCTGAAGTTTTTGAACAAGGGATAAAATGAGCCATTTTTAAGAACCTATCCACCATGACATAGATGGAATCATGCTTCCTCTGGGTCCTAGGCAGGCCTAAGACGAAGTCCATACTCAAGTCCTGCCATGGTCGGTCAGGGACAGGGAGAGGGGTGTATAAGCCAGTATTCTGCTTTACTTGTTTGGCTGTAGCACACGTACGACATTGTCCCACAATTTTGGCTACATCCCTTTTGATACTAGGCCAGTAGAACTGTCCCTCAACCAAGGCAATGGTTTTATAGACCCCAAAGTGTCCAACCAGGCCTCCTGCATGTAACTCCCAGACTAACAAATCCCGTAGTGAGGTTCGAGGTATGCACAGCTTATGGCCTTTGAAAATGAACCCATCCTCTAGGATAAAACTTTGGTGCTCCTGGAGTGGTTGGGTGGTCAAGATGGTATGGACAGGCCCAAAGTCAGGGCAATTCGGGTATTCTTCCTTGATCCTTTCAAACCCTATGACCTCCACCTGAATGGTAGCTAGCAAGGAGATTCTCCTACTGAGTGCGTCCGCGGCACGATTCTCGCTTCCAGCCTTATGTTTGATCACAAAGGTGTAGGACTGGATATACTCGACCCACCGGACATGCCGGGCATTCAGTTTCTGCTGGGAGTTGAGGTATTTTAAAGCCTCATGGTCAGAAAATATGACAAATTCTTTAGGTAAGAGATAGTGTCTCCAATGCCGGAGGGATTGTACCACGGCATAAAATTCCTTGTCGTAGGTGGAGTATTTCATCCTGGCATCACACAACTTCTCACTAAAGTAGGCCACTGGGTGTCCTTCCTGGCTGAGGATCCCGCCAATTCCTACCCTAGAGGCATCACAAGTCACTTCAAAGACTTTGGAAAAATTAGGGAGGCATAAGACAGGGGCTTGGGTCATTCTTTCTTTGAGCTCCTGGAAGGCCCTACATGCCGACTTGGTCCACACAAAGGTCCCCTTTTTAAGGCAGTCGGTGATAGGGGCTGTGACTGTGCTGAATCCACGGATGAATCTTCAGTAAAAGGTGGCCAAACCATGGAAGCTCCTGACCTCATGGAGGGTGCGGGGCTCCGGCCAGTCAAGGATAGCTCGGACCTTCTCGGGGTCCATGGACACTCCCTTAATGGAAACCACATACCCAAGGAAGGTAATGGACTCAGTCAGGAAGTGGCACTTTCCTGGGTTGGCATAGAGACTCTCTTCCCTAAGGATGGTGCAAACTTGCCTAAGGTGGTGGTAGTGGGCTTCCTTGGACTGGCTGTAGATGAGGATGTCATCAAAATAGACTACCAGGAAGACTCCAATGTAGGGCCTAAGGACCTCGGTCATAAGGCGCATAAAGGTGCTTGGGGCGTTAGGGAGCCCAAAAGGCATCACCAGCCATTCATAGAGTCCATCCTTGGTTTTAAAGGCAGTTTTCCATTCATCCCCGGGCCTTATTATAACTTGGTGGTAGCCACTCTTAAGGTCTATTTTTGAAAAAATGGTGGCTCCAGCTAGCATGTCTAGCATATCGTCAAGTCTAGGTATGGGGAACCTATATTTGACGGTAATCTTGTTGACGACCCTACTATCGACACACATTCGCCATGTCCCATCTTTCTTCGGTGTGAGGAGGGCTGGGACAGCACAAGGACTTTTGCTAAGACGGAGGAAGCCTTTTCTAATGATTTCCTCCACTTGCCTCCTCAATTCAGCATGCTCAGTGGGATTGAGGCGATAGTGGGGAAGGTTTGGCAGGGTGGCCCCTGGGACAAGGTCAATAGCATGCTGGACATCCCTCATGGGTGGCAGTCGATCGGGGAGCTCCTCGGGGAACACATCCTTGAATTCTTCTAGGAGAGGGTGTATCTCCACAGGATGAGGGTTGGAGGGGGTGGGTTCCCCTAGGCATATGACTACAGCGTATATGGGTGTCGGTGGCGGCGTAAGCGCAGAATAAGTGGCACGGGGCCTGCGTGTGACTTTCATCATTCGAGGGTATTTTCCTCAATTTGTCCTTCAGCTTAATCATGTCGCTGTAGTAACCTTCTGCATATCCATCTTTCACTTTGATGTTTTCATCTTTGTATTTTCTTTATTTTCAGCATTTCGGAGCTTCTCGGCATGAACCTCTCGGCGCGACGGATATCGGCGCGAGTGGGCGCATGGGCTTCTTGGCGCGGACAGGCGCATGGGCTTCGTCCTTGGGTTCTCGGCACGCTTTACGGCCGACAGGGGCTATCGGCCTGGGAGCTGTCGGCGCGCCTTTTGGCCGACGGAGGTTCTCGGCTGGGGAGTTCTCGGCGCGCCCTTTTGCCGACGGGAGCTCTCGATCGGGGAGTTCTCGGCGCGCCCTTTTGCCGACGGGAGCTCTCGGCCGGGGAGTTCTCGGCGCGCATTTTGGCCGCGCCGAGAGCCCCTCGGCTTCGGGCCCTACTTAAGGCGCCGAAAGCCCTGCTCTTCCTCATTCTCTCCTCTTCTTTCTCTTTCTTCACTTCGGCGGTGGCAGTGAGCTGTGAGCTTCCCCCCCCCCCCCCGGGAGCGTCATTTCCCCCCCCCCCCTTTTGCCGATTTTTCGGGGTAGGTCCGCTATATATATGGGATTGAGTCCTATTTTATGCTCGGGATCACTCCCTCTTGGTGGGTGACTCCCTATTCTTCTTGGCCATACCTCGGACAAGAGGAGATGCTGCCGAAATTTGTTGAGAATTTGTTTATCTTATTGTTTCGTGCACATTCATCTTTCTGATGTTTCCTTTCTTGTCTTTCTCTGACTGCAGGTGCTGACATGGCTTCCAGTTCTGCTGTTGCATCTTCCGGAGCTGTTGGAACAAGTTCATCGGCTCAGCCGGACATATCTCGGGCCAAAGTCAACTGGTTGAACGTATACAGCCTGAGCTTTGGCTATGACCAGATTGCTAGTGTCGACGAATCTTCCGATTCTAAAACTAACACTGTATCGACCGCTGAAGTTTATTCTTCCCTGGAAGGTGCTGAATTCAGGAGAGCTGCTAACTACCGCCCGGACTTGCCGAAGGATCGTCATTTGCTGTCGTTTGTTTGGACTTTCACCATACGCGGAATGTGGGATGTTCTTATTGCCCGTTCCGTGGAAGCGGCAATACTTGCCGATAGAGACAGCATGAAGGGCTCTGTCTATCGAGCCCGAGCCATATATCTCCCAGGTGAACAGAGGGACTGGGATGCTGTGCTGGGCATCTCCGATTTAGAACCCGAGAAGAAGATGCTGACCCGGGCCCCAGAGTTCACCCCTGCAAGGTGGGTTGTTCTTCATGTATGCTGCTTCATTTGTTTCTTTTATTTAGTGCTGAAGGTCGCTTTGCTTTGGTCTCAGAGTATTGTCGCTGCTACCTTGGCCACCTCCACATCCTTCATGGACATTTCTCTTGTAGATTGGGCTATTGTTCCTTTTCTGCCTTTAACTTGCACGGGGGCTCCTGAGATCATTCGCCCTGTGCCAGTGCAGATACAGTCCTCGACAGACTTGGCATCATTAGACTTGGGGGCTGCAGAAGAAAGTGTCATCCCTGCCAGGGCTTCAGATCTTAGAGCCGAAGCAGATCCGGCCAGGAGCTCCGCTTTCATACCGACCGCAGTAATGTCAATTGCGCCCGAGTTAGCAATTCCTGCCATAGTGGCTACAGAGTCCGAATTATTGCCTGCACAGTCTAAGGCACCTCTGTCCCCATCACCAGAAAGAGCAGCTAAAGGTGCAGCCTCCATTGCAGAGATAACCCCATTATTCATTGATTCTCCTCCCGCGGATGTTCAAGGTACAGCTCCCGAGGCAGCAGCAGAGGAGGAGTCTTCAGCCCAGCAGGGGAGTACAGAGAAATGCCGGCTAGCTCTTTCGGCAGATTTGCCTTCTTCATCCTCCCAAGCGGGCATTGGACTATGGGCAGATATTGACGGAGAGGTGACCTTTGAAGTCGTCGCATCTGCTTCCTTTGGCTTTACTTCTCCTGACAGCTTCGTCTGGCAGCATCTCGACATGTTACGCCAGCTAGTAGAGTCTCAGCCTGGCTTGACATGTCTACAGCTGAAGGAAATCGCCAATCGCCTCACCGCTGGCCTGCAAGCCATGGGCTGCCCTTTGACACATGGGCTCAGCGGGTCTTACTTTTGTTGAAATTCGTGCATCGGAGAGACTTCCTAGCACGGACCATGGTTGACAGGCTGACGGCGTTGAAGTTGCAGAGGTCAGAATGTAAATCCGAGGTGGAAAAGCTGACGCTGACACTTTATGAACGCCAGGCCGAGCTACAGAGCATTATTCAGCGGGAGGAGGCTATCCAGAAATGGGTAGCCGTTTTGGAGGCGGAACTCACTGAACTTCGAGCCGAGCTGCAGCAATTATCTTCTATTTGGCCACAGTCCACCGAGGAGGTGGCTTTACTGGAGGGTCGGGTGATGTCTTTCCAGGACCTGTCCATGAGGCTTCAGGAGGAAGAAGCGCGCCTTCATGAGTTAGGAGCCGCCCCCTATGTTGGTCTTCTGGCCTTTGAAGATATCTTTCGGCGGCCATGAATTATCTTCACTTTCTTTTCTTTTCTTTCTTCTCTTCCCATCTCTTTCTCTCCCCTTTTTTTGTGACACAGCGTCCCCTCGGGGCCCCTTATGTACTCACTTCGTAATGAAAAGAAATCTTTTGGCTTCATGTGTATCCATCTTGTTTACCATGTGATTTCATTACTTCGGGTAAGTGGGGTAGTGGTTTTAGCAACCCCTCATGTGAATGGCTCGTATCTAGCAGGAGAGCGTCCACCCCTTCAGATAAAGGATGGGGAACTCGCTCCACCGCGTGACGGGCATCCGAGGAGGTGCTTAAACCGGATTGTGTTGGTATCAGCAAACGTCCCTCTTGGCAATATGTGCTATGAGGGAGACAATTTGCAGGAATGTGAAAGAAGGGGTTTCATCAGAATAGACGGAAAGTCTAGACTGGGTAGAGGTTATGGCAGGTGGGACATTTGAAGGATATGTGGTTTTCATCAAGACAGACGTAGGGTCTGAACTGGATAGGGTTTCATCCTTGATCGGGCGAAATGCCAGTCGATCAATAGTTGGTTTCATCATCGATATTGGGTTTATATCGATGCAAAGGGTTTTATAAGTTTCATCAGAATAAACGAAAGGTCTAAACTGGGTAGGGTTTCATCATTGATCGGGTGAGGTGCCGGTCGACCAACAATTGATTTCATCATCGATATTGGGTTTATATCGATGCAAGAGATTTCATAATTTTCATCAGAATAGATGAAAGGTCTAAACTGCATGGTTTCATCATTGATCGGGCAGGGTGCCCGTCGATCAACAGCTGGTTTCATCATCGGTATTGGGTCTATACCAATGCAAAGATTTTATAAGTTTCATCAGAATAGACGAAAGGTCTAGACTGGATAGGGTTTCATCATTGATCGGGCGAGGTGCCAATCGACCAACGGTGGGAAGTGTGTGAAGGTGTAGGTCTCATCAGGACAGACGTAAGGTCTATTCCAATAGGTTTTATCGCAGGTGGGGCTTTGTCAAGAAATGTGTAGGTTTTATCAGGACAGACGTAAGGTCTGAACTGGATAGGCTTTAGTAAAATGGTGATGGGTTTCATCGTCGGTGGGACGTTTGAAAGAGGGTGCGTAGATTTCATCAGGACAGACGTAAGGTCTATCCTGGAAAGGTTTTATCATCGGTGGGGCGTGGAACCAGTTGACCGACGGAAGGCTTCATCAATAGAAGGGAGGTAAAGGTAGCGTGCCGATTGGCATGGAACTTTTAAATTACCACATTACTGACCCAAGTGCCCTTTCGGGTTTTCACCGGAGCCAGCCCCCTCTTGCTTTTGCCCACGCGCCCTTTCGGGTTTTCACGTGGCGGGGTACCCGATTTTGCCTGCGGTGCCCTTTCGGGTTTTCACCACAGCTGGGTTTTTGGCCATTTTTGCCCTTATCCGGGATGTCCGAACAAATCTGGCGGGGTATCTCTATTTTTAACCCCATTTTTTTTTATATATACATATGTTTCCTGAATCGGGACTTCAGCATGGATCAGGCGATGTGCTGCTTCATTAGTGCATGCTCTTATCATCGGTATTGGGTATATACTGACGCAAGGATTTTATAGGCTTCATCAGGGTAGACGTAAGGTCTACACTGGGCTGGTTTTATCATTGATCGGGCAGGGTGCCGATCGACCAATGGTAGGTTTCATCACGGCGGGACGTAAAGGGATATGCAAATTTGATAGGACGGGTTTCTTTGTTGATCGGGCAGGGTGCCCGTTGATCAAAGGTGGGTTTCATCATCGGTATTGAGTTTATACCAATGCAAGGATCTTATGAATCTTCATCAGAATAGACGTAAGGTCTACCCTGGGCTGGTTTTATTACTGATCGGGCAGGGTGCCAATCGACCAACAACAGGTTTCATCATCGGTATTGGGTTTATACCAATGCAAAGATTTCATAGGTTTCATCGGGATAGACGTAAGGTCTAAGCCGGATAGGTTTCATCATTGATCGGGTAGTGCGCCAATCAATCAGCAACGGGTTTCATCATCGGTATTGGGTTTATACCAATGCAAGGATTTTCATAGGTTTCATCAGGATAGACGAAAGGTCTGGCCTGGATAGGTTTCATCATTGATCGGGCAGTGTACCAATCGATCAACAGCAGGTTTCATCATCGATATTGGGTTTATATCGGTGCTAAGGATTTCATAGGTTTCATCGGCATAGACGTAAGGTCTAAGCCGGACAGGTTTCATCATTGATCGGGTGAGTGTGCCCATTGATCAGCAGCAGGTTTCATCATGGTGGGACCTGGGACAAGGTATGAGGGCTTTTATCAGGACAGACGTAGGGTCCGTACTGGGTGGATTTGATCGTTGATCGGACAAGGTGCCGGCCGATCGATGAGAAGTTTATGACGGGAGGTAAGGTTTCTTTAGGATCACCATATTACTGGCCCAAGCGCCCTTTCGGGTTTTCACCGGAGCCAGCCCCCTCTTGCTTTTGCCCACGCGCACTTCCGGGTTTTCACGTGGCGGGGCACCTGATTTTGCCTGCAGTGCCCTTTCGGGTTTTCACCACAGCTGGGTTTTAGCCATTTTTGCCCTTGCTCAGAAAACCTGAACAAGACCGGCAGGGTATCTCTATTTTTTAACCCCATTTTTATTTATTTTCATTCTTTTATTCTCTCTTCCCCTCTTTTTGGGAGGGTAACAAGTCGGACTGTCATTAGATCATGATAAGGGATGGCTCGGCTAGGGCGGAGTGCCGCTAGACCAAGGAAGAAGGGTAGCTTGGTTAGGGCGGAGTGCCGCTAGGCCAAGGAAGAAGGGTAGCTTTGTTAGGGCGGAGCGCCGCTAGACCAAGAAAAAGGGTAGCTCGGTTAGGGCGAAGTGCCGCTAGACCAAGAAGAAGGGTAGCTCGGTCAGGGCGGAGTGCCGCTAGACCAAGGGAAAGCGTAGCTTGGTTAGGGCGGAGTGCCACTAGACCAAGGGAGCAGGGTAGCTCGGTCAGGGCGGAGCGCCACTAGACCAAGGGAGCAGGGTAGCTTGGTTAGGGCGGAGTGCCGCTAGACCAAGGAAAAGGGTAGCTTGGTTAGGGTGGAGTGCCACTAGACCAAGAAAAAGGGTAGCTCAGTTAGGACAGAGTGTCGCTAGACCAAGGAAATGGGTGACTTTTAGCCTGATTACTCGGGGAATATTGGTTGGGCAGCATGATACAGCTTTAGGTGTCTACCGTTGAGTGGTGAGAATTGGATTTCCTCTCGATGGTTAACAACCATGTAGGCCCCTCCTTCATAGACCCTATATATCACATAAGGACCTTCCCAATTAGGATTCAGCTTTCCTTTTGGGTTGGACGCCATAACTTCTCTTTTCTTGACCATGACGAGGTCACCTTTCTTAAATTCTCGTCCTTTTACGAGTTTGTTGAATGCAGTGGCCATGCGGGCCTGGTACATCTGGATATTCTTCTGAGCTTGGAGGCGCTTCCCTTCCAATTCAGCCAATTCTTGTAATCTTCTTTCTGCATTGGTTTGTTCGCCACGGGCCTGGTCATATTGGACTGCCACCCTGAGTGACGGGACTTCCAGCTCTAGTGGAACTACTGCCTCTGAGCCGTATACTAGTGAATATGGCGAGCACCCTGTAGGTGTCTTGAAGACAGTGCGGTATGCCCATAGAACTTCATACATCTTTTCTTCCCAGTCCTTCTTATTAGAACTGACGACTTTAGCCAACAAGGTGCATAACGTTTTGTTGAAGGCTTCTGCCAATCCATTTGCCTGTGGATTGTAAGGAGTGGAAGTCCTCCACTCGATCTTATAGTTCTCGGCAAGCCGATAGATCTTTTGATTTTTGAAATGACTTCCATTATCAGATATTATTCGGCTGGGGATCCCAAACCGGAAGATAATGTTCTGTTTGATGAATCTGGCAACCAGCTCACCAGTCACTTCTCGTAATGCTATAGCTTCCGCCCATCAAGAGAAGTAATCTGTTATTGCCAGTATGTACTTATGTCCAGCTGAGGAGGTCGGTAGTGGGCCGACTACATCGGTTCCCCATTGTGCAAATGGCCAGCTAGGGATTGTAGGGTGCAGAACGGCAGGTGGCCTTCTAGGCACAACAGCATGCTCCTGACATTTCTGACATGACTTCGCAAACTTGTAGCAATCTTCAAACATAGTGGGCCAATAGTAGCCCAGCTTCTTGATTTCTATCTTCATCTTAGGGCCAGCTTGGTGAGCACCTGTCGTCCCAGCATGTATTTCTTTCATTGCTTGCCAAGCTTCCTCAGTGGACAGGCAGCGGAGCAAAATCTTCTTGCGTGCATCTGCCATTATTCGGAACAGAGTTCCATTTCTGAATTCATAAGAATCTTTGATCCTTAGAAGTTTCATCTTTTCTTCTCTTTTCTGTGGCAGCTGTTGGTGTAAAAACCATTGTAGCAGGTGCTGTCTCCAATCAGATGCCTGTTCTGTACGGATCGTGGCGACTTCATTTTCTTCGGGGCAGCCTTCTAGCATGCTGGGGACTTGCCGCCGATTTATAACAACAATGTTCAGTGTCTCATCCGGTGGGACTGCTATTGAGCTGGCTAGCTTTGCCAATACATCAGCCTGGGCATTATGTGCACGGCCCACATGCTTGAGCTCAATATGATAGAATTTCGCCATGAGGCGCACAGCTTTTTGGTGGTAGGGGTTCAACTCCGGCTTTCGCACTTCGAACTCACCTTGGATTTGCTTTATTATCAACATTGAATCCCCGAATACCTGAAGCATCTGGATGCCCATGTTGAGGCTGATGTGCAACCCGATTATCAGAGCTTCATACTCGGCTTCATTATTAGTGTAGGGCTTGTTTATAGAACAGGAAGTATGCACAACCTCCCCCTCTGGCGATCTTAGCACAATACCGGCTCCGGCCCATATTCTGGTCTTTCCATCGGAGTCCGTCTCTGTTCTAGATGCTCCATCAAAGAATAGCTGCCACATAGTTGACTGAGCCTGGCAGGCTTCTAATGTCTCATCATCGGGTAACTCAGTCCCCAACATATCATTCTCTGGCACAGGGTGCTCTGCGAAGAAATCGGCCACGGCCTGTCCTTTTATTGCCCTCTGGGGTATATATGTGATATCGAATTCCATCAGAATTACTGCCCATCTGCCCAACCGGCCTTTCAGTACTGGCTGAGTCAATATGTATTTGAGCGGATCTGCTGCAGATATCAATCTGATTTCGTGTGACAGCATATAGTGCCGGAGCTTTTTAACGGCAAAGACTAGTGCCAAGCATGTCTTTTCTATATAGGTGTAGCTTTCTTCAGTTCTAATCAGCCTCCGATTCAGGTAGTATAGAGCCTGCTCTTTGTCTTCTTCATTTATCTGTGCTAGCATTGCCCCCAGGGAACAATGTGTGGCTGCAATGTATAGTATCAGGGGCTTGCCCTTAATAGGTGCCCCCAGTACTGGAGGGGTCTTGAGATATTCTTTCAGCTTCTCAAAAGCTTCCTGACAGCCATCGTCCCAGAGGAACGGTACATCTTTCATCATGAGCTTGTGAAAAGGGTGGCATCTCCCCGACAGATATTATATGAATCGTCGGATGTAGGCCAAACGCCCTTGTAGAGATCTCAGCTCGTGGAGATTCCTTGGTGGCGGGAGCTCCTGGATAGCTTTAATCTTGGATGGGTCGATCTCAATGCCCCTATGACGGACGATGAACCCAAGGAATTTTCCACTGGACACGCCGAAGGCACATTTCATAGGGTTCATTTTGAGCTCATATTTGCGCAGCCTTTGGAACACTACTCTCAGATCCTGCAAATGGTCTTCTTTTCTGCTGGTTTTCACCACCAGGTCATCAATGTAGCACTCTACCTTCTTGAAGAGCAAATCATCAAAGATCTTTGTCATAGCTCTTTGGTAAGTAGCGCCGGCATTCTTGAGGCCGAACGGCATCCTTTTGTAGTGAAATATCCCCTTCGGGGTGCGGAATGCAGTGTGCACTCTGTCTTCTTCAGCAATCCAGATCTGGTTATATCCGGATGACCCATCCATGAACGACAGGGCTTCATGGCCAGTGGTTGCATCGATCATTACTTCAGTGATTGGCACTGGGAAATCATCTTTCGGGCAAGCCTAATTCAGGTCCCTGAAATCCACACATATTCTGATCTGCCCATTTTTCTTCTTCACGGGCACTATATTGGCCAGCCATGTAGTATATTGGTTCTCTTCAACAAAGCCCACATCGATCAGCTTGTCGACTTCTTTGTTGATCTGATTTATCAGTTCGGGACGCATTCTCCTGGCAGGCTGCTTCACAGGGCTTGCCTCTGGGTTTATCGCCAATCAGTGCTGTGCCACATCGGAACTCAGTCCTGGCATTTCATCATATGTCCATGTGAAGCAGTCTCGGAATTCTTTCAGAAACTGAATATACCGTTCTTTGACAGCTGGCTCCAGCAGTGCACTGAGGAATGTAGGCCTTGGCTCATCTGCTGACCCCATATTCACTTCTATCAGCTCATCGACGGTGGCTTGGCCTCCGTCTTCAACTTCGGGTGGGGCTTCTTGCAAATCAATAAAGCCTCCCGGGATATAATCTTCTTCACTCTCATGATTTTCTATTTAATCAGATTGGTCATCCGCAGATGCTGGTGCATCGTGTAAGGCCAATACGGCCGGATTCTGTTCAGTCTGCCCCGAGGACGTGACTGGCTCAGTGGAAAACTTCGAAGTGGAATCTTCCATGCTTAGAGGCTCTCCTAATGTGGGCTCCCCTGAGAGGTTATCATTATGTAGAGCTCGGAACTCTTCTAGAATGCGCCCAAACTCCAGGCACTCTTGCAGCTCTCTGGCTACTTGGTCTTCATCCGGGGTTCCCGTGTCAAATTGTGCTTCGGCCTGGAACAGATCCTCTTTGCAAGATGGATTCTCCCAGCACCAACCCTTCTTGGTCTCATCAGACATCCTTGCCTCCGGCTGGTTGTCTTGGGCTTCATTGTCTGTTATGGATTGATACATAATCTCTTCATCTTCAAAGGGGTATTGATCATACCCTACTTCTGGGGAATCTTCATCCGGGTAGAAGGCTGAGATGACATCCACCTCGGCTTCATAGTATTCTTGCAGGGTATAACCCAGTCCCGGGTGCTATGTGATCTTCCTCAGCTCCTTGCTATCTCGAGGCGGATCCCATAACTCCTTGAATGCTTTCTTCTGAGTAGCAGGCTGTATCGATGGCATTTGCATCTTGGAGAACATTTGTGAAACCCGTTGGGTAGTATAATCCAGGCCCGTAATTGGTACCATCAGGTTTGCAGCTTCTTCAGGGGCCATGCAATCTTGATCATCTTCTTCGACTGCCTCCCCGGTGTAGAATATGATAGGGGGTTCACCGAAGCGAGGGATTTCCATAGTCTTTAGGGGCAGCACTGTCTGGTATTCTGTGCTGGCTATGGGCTTGACTAGACCCTGAGGAACTTCCACCTGTGTGTATTTTTCTTTCATCTTTTCTTCAGTATCATCTGGGTGTATGCCAGGAGGAGTGATCCGAGCAAAATCGCCAGCATAAGAGATGTGAGACACCCCATGCTTTTTAATGTAGCCCTTTGGCGACGGCGGAGACCAATTTCTTACTTTCGTCGTCGGTTTTTCTTGGCTGACCACAGTTTCTTTTCCTTTATCCCTTTGTGACACCTCAGTGTAATAGGATGCATCGAGCATATGGCACTCGAACACTTCGAAGGGATGTAGGTCTGCAAACACCCTTTCTTCTTTTCCTTCATGGCAGTATTTTATGCATTGGTGTAGCGTGGATGGCACTATCTGATATTCGTGCAGCCACGGTCTTCCCAGCAGGGCCTTATACGTGGTGTTGGAGTCGATTACATAGAATCGTACCACGGTAGTGAGGTCGCCCTGTGTGAGGTTGAAATCAGCTACCCCGAGAGGTGTTTCACATTTTTGGTTGAATCCTGCAATCTTCATATCTCTGACCTTGGTGAGCTACAGATCAAAGTAATATTTCTGATAGATGCGGTATGGGAGAATATTCACAGCAGCCCCTGGATCTATTAGTATTCTGCTTATCGGCTGACAGTTCAGGGAACCCCTCATATACAGCGGTCTATTATGGCCGGAATTTGGGATTAGCATATCATCCTCCGTGAACGTGACTGATGGCCCAGCATTCACTTCTGCTAGGAGTGCTTTACATTGTGCCGGGGACTGCAGGGCATCCACGATTGCTTTGCGAGCTTCTTCGCTCAGAGAGAGAATTTCCCAGATGGAGAATCTGGTAGGGAGCTTCTTCAGCATTTTCATGACTCGACTGCCCACCCGGACATTAGATAGTCTCATCTCCTCTGCCTATCGGGGTCTTGGAGGTTCATGTGGTGCCTGTGGCCTTTGCCACCCAGTCCCAATTTTATCTTCTTCATCGGTCTCCCGGAATGCTTCTTCTGTATCGACTGCCCCTGGTTTTCTAGAGGGTTACTTCCTTCATTTTCTTCATGCTGTTTCTGCTTTCCAGCTGCTGTCTGCTGGCATTTATCGCTTTTAGCTGGAGCAGTATGAGACGGTTGCTCGTCTTCTAAGCTGGACAGGAACTCCAGGAATGAAGGTGCGTCATCTACTTTCTTTTTATCTTGATACAGACTGGCAGGGGGAGGAACCTGGACACCTCGTATTTCTGGTTCAGGGATTTGATAGGGTTGCTCCCCTCTGAACATGATATTATGGTTGGCTGGTGGTGGGCATCCCCATCTTCTCCCAGAACGTGTTGCATGGGCCGAGGTAGAGGCTTCGGCATGGTTAGCTTCTAGCAGAGCGTTGGATGCTTCTGGCTCATCATCCTCCCCGGGCAAGGAAAAGAGTACTGACAGAGTGTTACATTGTACTGTCGTGACCTTCTTTCCTTTCTTGGATTTGGGCCGTTTCTTCTTCTTTTGGGAATTTGGTTTTGCTGACCCTTGCCCCCAGAAGGGCTCATTTTCAGCTTTTTCTTGTTCTGCCTCTGGCTGCTCTTTGATTTTCAATTCTTCAAGCTGTTCCCAGAGCATACAGTCCTTCATTAGCAGATGCTTGGGCTTCTTCTGCTCGTACTCATGAAGCTCATTAATATATTGCTGCAGACGCCTGGCTGCAGGGCTTACTTCTTTATGTGTAGGGAGGGGAGTTTGTCTCCTCCGGTTGTGAGTAGGGATCCGGATGACTGGTCCAGTCTCAGTTGTATGCCATATTGGCTTTATCGGAGGCGGCTCAGGCCTTGGTGTAACACCCCGAATAACTGCTCCACTGGTACTGGCTGCAGGAGTCTTCTTTCTGCTTTTTATGGGTATCATCTGCCATCCTTCCTGATCTTTCTGCGGGGTGAGGAAGCAAGCTTCATAGGTATGCTTGGTGCATTCTTCAACGGCCTCCTTGGGCAGCTGTTGGTAGACTGAGATCATATTGGCAGCCATTCTCCAGGGTGGAGGCTCATGTGGATGGGGCGGCTTTACCTGGTAATCTCCCAGCTGCAGCTCACCTTTCTTGACCATTCCTTCCATGATATCTTTGAAGACATAACAATCTTCAATTGCGTGCCCCAGCGCACGGTGAAATGGACAGAACAGCGGATCATCTTTCTTTGCTGCATCTGCTGGCCTTTTGGGTTCAGGCAATATTACCTTATTGAACTTATATGCCCAGTTGAATAGTGCGGCCGTCTTATCTTTCGGGAAGGAATATGCTTTTCTCATCTTGTCTCTCAGAGAGACTTTATCCTTCCTTTCTGCTGTATCTGCCAGCGGGGGAGCTTCATCTGCCCCTTTCTTCCCCTTCTGCTGCTCGAAGGTTCTGAAATCGACGGTGTTGGCCTCGGAGTGTGATGGCCGTCGCTCATTGGATTTTCCCTTCAGCATAGTGGGAGCATTGGCGGTCGGACGCTTGGACAAGAACGTCTCGACCTTGGCCACTATATTGTTCAATCGGTCAAATGTTCTGACATCTGCACCGATCATCTTTTCTAGCACCTCCCTTCTGAGGCTCTGCTTGCATATCTGCACCGCATCTTCCTGATGAGGAGGCCTTCGGCATCTCATGGCTAAGTTCCTCCACCTTTTGATGTAGTCCAGTGCAGTCTCATCTTGTTTCTGCCTGGTTGCATATAGTTCTGCTATCGTGATTTCCCTTTTCGTGACATGAAATCTGTCGCGGAATTTTCTCTGCATATCAGGCCAATCAGCCACTGACCCAGCTGGCATGCTTGAGTACCATTCAAAGGCCAACCCAGTGAGGGATGAGCCAAAGAACTTGAGCAGATAAGCTTCATCGACTGCTAGGTCGCCCATAATTGTAGTGTAGTAGGCTATATGCTCCCTGGGGGAGCCTTGGCCATTGAATTTCTAAACTTTGGCGGCTTACTGATGCCTGGAGGCAGTCTTTTGGCAGCGTACTGGGGAGGATATGGTACCCTGTACACATCATAGGCACTAGTATCATCTCCAATCTTTTCTGAAAGCTTCATTTCCACAATTCTTTCAATCATCTGCTTGTGGGCTATAGCTGGATCTATATCTTCTGGAAAGAAGTGGGCTTGTTGCTGGCTATGAGGAGTTGTCATCACAGTGGTGCGCAAGATGGGCGCGGTAGGCTGTGTCTGGGACACGGAGGGCTGAGTCACTGTCTGCTGTGGAATAGGTTGGCTTGGTGCTTTGCCCTTATCAGCTAGGAGGGGGTTAGCTGGAATAGCCGTCTCTGCTGAGCTGGATGTCTGCCCCACAGGTTCAGCTTGCTTTGAGACTGATGTAGCTTCCTGTCTCTCATTGAGCTGTCTTCGGAGAGTATTGATCTCCTGTTGGTATCTTCTGAACATCATCTGGATCATGGGATCCATGGTTGATGGGATTTGTATATCTTCAGAAGTCCCTTCAGCATCATCAACGAAGGGGTTATCTCCATCTTCTGTTGTTACCACATTAACTATCATAGTGGTAATCCTGCGGGCTTCATCATCAATTTTCATTTTATCCTTTGCGGCCTGGCCTCTTCTTGTGACAGGACCAGGTCTAGTTGCCAGCCTGAGCAATTCATCTGGCTGAGTTGGTAGTATATCTTGCCCCCTGGCCAGTCCAGCCATGTTGCAGGCGAAGATTTACATCTTTCCTTTTCGCCCGTAGACCTTTCTTTTTATTTGGCTAGGATATCTGAGCCGGTCAAAGACCGATATTCTTTCTTTGTCTTCTTCCCTGTGCAGGTCTTCTTCATTATATCTGGCCCTTAGGCCTTCTTCATAGTCATTCGAATCGGAGGAGGAGGCTCCAATCATCATTTCTTGGAAGGCTCCTTCTTCTTCATCATCCCTGGTGCCCAAGGCACGGGATAGTCTTTGCTGACCTAGGGCAGAGCTCCCTAGGTAGTGGAAGTAGTCTTGGACTACTTGCTTTGTCTCCTCTGGGTCGCGCCTTTGCGGCTCAGGTTGGAGCATCAGTCTGTCCTGGCCCTTTTGTTGCCAGGCCAGTCTCGTCACCCGAGCATTCAGATGCTCGGCCCTGGGATATTTGAAGATATCAGCCTGTCTGGCACAGGCTCCTGATCTTCTTGCAGTAATCATAGTGACTGGTTCACTTCTTCTCACATTGCCAACTTGACAGCGGTTGGCAACAGCATTGTGGATCTTCTCTTCCCATCTCTTGCCCCTGGCCATGGGATGGGTGGTAGTGAAGTTTTCTTTTGTTTCATATCTTCTGCCCCTCAACAAGGGGCGAACAGCGGTCATATTTCTTTCTTGACCCTCAATCTCATCTCTCCTTCCCCGGGTCCTGGGGTAGACAGCAGTAGCATTTCCTTCATCTCTCTTCATTTCCCTTCTGCCCCCTGCTCTGAGGCGGGCGATAGTGACATCAGTAAGGTTCTTTCTGTCTTCAGCTGGGGCCCAGCCTTGGATCTTCTTCGGTCGCCAGACCTGTTTGCATTTTGCTGGCTTGGGCGCCAGCGGCTTCTTTTCAGCAGCCTCCCAGTTGGCCCTCCTAGTGGCCAAAACCTAGAATTGGTTGTTAGTTGGGATGGTTGGGACAATTCTGTCTGGCCGGACTCCCCTGGGACGACCGTCAAGGTTCGCCCTAATAGCACCCATCATTATCGTCTTTCCGGAATTGGAAAGGCGACGATCAACAGCAATAGACCGGCTCCTCTGGTTGGTTTTCTTCCCCTTCTGGGCAGCAGTGGGGACCATGTCTCTTTTTTGGACATGATGGACGTAGCAGGCGACGGCCGTGGGGGCCGTTTTCTTCGGTAAGCCATCCTTGCAGTCAGCGGTCTTCACCGGGGCGCTTGCAGCAGCGCCTTGCTCATCGTTATCGACCTGTAGAAGGTCGGTGTAGACAACGCCCAAGCAATTAGGCAGCCCGATAGCTGGAGGAAACGAACCGAATGCTAGTGGTACCGCCAGGTACCCCTCCTGGACATGCATGTCCACCGGTTGCTTGTCGAAGCATACAGACGTGATTTGTGTTGTCATCATAGTTTCCTGGAAGTAAGGAAGTACACGGAATCAGAATTTTGAGGGGGGGGGGCCCGTGGGGCCTCCTATTTTGGCGTAAAGATGAAGGGAGACTATGTCCCACCGGGCGTGCCAGACTTGTGGATGCTGATTTTTTATTTATATTTATTTATTTTTATTTTATTGGATTGATTTATCATTTATTGATTTATTTATTTATTGGTTCATTGGCGTGCCAGTCACCGAAGTGACAATTTTATTATGCGCTCGATCTGACATGGTCAGTCGATTGTGAGTGATCGTGTCTGGACTAGAAGTCCGTCATACCATGAACGTTATGACGTTAATTACATCCTTCTAAGGAAGGACAACCCTTGATTAAACGCTAAAAGTAGGAGGCCTCGTAAGGCGAACAGATGTTCACATGCTTAATTTTAAACTTCCTACCAGGGCCAGGGAGGCGGGTAAGATAATAACATCAACCACAGAAACAGACTAGATCGTGGGATTAGCGGTTCAAAACAGTTATACTTGGTGGGAACAAGGAGATAGAAGATGTCCACCATGGAAAGGCAGAGCCATGACCATGATATAGGTTTAAAGCTTCGATCGGTATTTCGACAGCCTTTCCTCTTAATCTGGGTTACGCCCAGAGGGAAATAGGCTATCACCCACGGAGTGCCGAGGTGAAAGCCGAGAGAAAGAGAGAGATCAAGCCTCTCGACCCCTATATACAGACTATAGGGTAATGTATGATCTTCCCTTCGGAAAGCTAGCGGGACTCATGCAGTGACAGAATCCACACGAGTAAGAGGGGTTGTTCATAAATCCGATGGCGGAGGATAAGGGAATCCAGTTTCCTTTTAAATTTATCCCCGGGCCAGATATGATGACTCATAGGCATCCCTGGATGGGCCGAGTTAAAGTAATGGGGGGGGGAGGGTTCAATTATATGGAGGAGTAGGCTCCTGGGGCAGATTGGGTGTGCATATAGGTTCCTGGCGCCAGAAGAATGCCAGTGGGTTAGGTTCTCAGCGCATGAGGATGCAAAGGGGGTTAGGTTCTCAGCGCATGAGGATGCAGAGAGGGCTCCCGGCGCGCAGGGAAGAAGGCCAAGGCATAGGGGCTCCCGGCGTGCAGGAGAGGAGATATTCCTGGTGGTTCTCGGTGCCTGAAGAAGTGGCGCCGGGAGCTGTTCACTCGATTCACTATAGGCTGGGCCGAGAGGTGTGAGGGCATCGGGACAAGAAACAGAGCTTACGGTACTCTGTTTTGGGTTTCATATTGGTTAGGGTTGAGGCAAATGGGCCCTAGGGCATTAAATGGCTCAATTCACTGGACTTCGACCTGTTTTGGTATAGGTTCCCAAGGAAGGCCGGGAACATAAAAAGATTGGGAGGGGAACAATAGGGTATAAGGAGCCTCTGTCACCACTGATAGATAAGGTCCCGGGGATGGGTTTCATGTCATCTCTAGCATCCTGGGAGAATTTTGACAGCATCTCCCCTGGACATAACATTTGCCAGGGAATGATAGACGATCACCCACTGAATGTCGGGGTGAAAGCCAAAAATAGATGGGTATGGAACCCCTGGCGCCTGTGTATGCTTGGAGCAATATCTTGATATCCCTTTTGAGACCGTAGATGTAGCAACTCTGATAAAATATTAATAACAATAAAGATTTTAAAATAAATCAAATAAATAGATAAATAAAATAATATAAAATAACGCCTCGGATAAAGGCGCTATTTAAATTATAAACGCCTCTAGCAAAGGCGTGATTCAAGAAGGGACGCCCTGACAACACGGCATCAAATTCTAAACGCCAAAAATGGTAAGGCCAAGAAACGCCCCTATCTTGGGCGTGTTTTAAAACAAAGAACGCCTTCATATCAGGCGCTTCTTAAGAAACGACCTGAACCAGGTCGTCAATTCAAGAATCGACGCCCTGACCAAAGTCGTTAATTCCATTCGAGTTCTGTTCGACCCAGAAACTTATCCAAGGTAATGGATAAGTATTGGAAAGAGTTAAAAGGTGGTAATGACTCTATCATGGAAGTATTACTTCCACACAATCACTAACCCTAATAGGATTTCCCAAAATCCTATAAAGACTCTTGACAGCCGAACCCTAAACCTATTTGGACGATCGAACTGCACAGGTACGTGAAGAACATATGTTCTTCTTCTTCTGTTTCTTTTTCTTATGAACGTAGTTCATGAAGAACTAATAGGTTCTTCCTCTTCTTTCCTCTAATACAGGTTAAGGGATCCAGTGCGTACGTAAGGAACAAGGTGATGTTCTTCATCGTTTTCCTAACTTCGGTTATATCTGTGAAGATTAGTAGTATCTTCATCTTCCTTCCTTTCTTTCCCTCTACAGGTTGACGGAAGAGTGAAGATTTCTGAAGAACGATTGTTCTTCTTCTTGCTGTTGCTGCTACTGTTCTTGAGTTGCAGTTGAAGCTTCAGAGTTTTAGGCTTCTCCTCGATCAAACTATCAAGGTAGGATTTTCTCAAGTATGTAGCCCAAAGTATATAAGAATCGTAGTGAAATCATATGAGCATACACCTGCATATAGTTTTCCTAAGTTTTAAACGTTTCTGTTGAATTTTTGAAAGGAACGTCCTTACCAAGGGCGTGATTTTGAAATAAGCGACCCAAACAAGGGCGCTACTTATAAAGAAACGACCTTGATCAGGTCGTCAATTTTAGATTTGACGCCCTGTACACAGGCGTTAATTTCATTTAATCATTAATCACCCATGTTAAGAATTGATTATCCAAGAAATCATGATTCTACAATAATGCATGTTCATATGTCTTCAAACCTGTTAATTTTATTGTCATAACCATACATTCGTTCTCCATGAATTCTATTATCCTGAAATTATTACTGCCCATGAAAATTCATGGTATTTCTTAAATTCACGACCGTGGCTAGGTCGTCTTTCACTGGACTAACGCCCGATACTAGGGCGTGAATTGAAAAGTAACGCCCCTTCATAGGGCGCTTTTCTGTTAAAATCCCGAACAATATATTCTGTAAAAATAAGAATTTAATGATTAACGCCCCTGCCAAGGGCGCATTTTTGATAATTTCTGAAGATAAATATGTTCTGTAAAATATTGTAAATAAAAAGACGCCTGCTACTGTAGTCGTCTCATTGCAAAGAAACGCCCCTGTCCAGGGCGCGTTTTAGATAAATTAATGAAATATTAAAATTCTGAAAAATGGAAACATGTGTAAACGCCCTTCTGTTAGGCGTTAATTACTTGATAAACGACTCTGATTAAGTCGTTATTCTACTGTAAAACTGATTTTCCACTGTTTCTGTTAACCGATGGTTTCATATGTTATATAATATATATATATCGGCACTATTCTCCACTCCGTGAGTATAGTCCCACTTTTCACGTTGTTTTATCGATCACACTCAACTCTCATTGACATACAAGCTCTCCATTGGACATTCCGTTCCTTTGGACTAGCGAGTTAGTCATAGAGACCTCCGTAAGACTCCTCGTAGCCTTGGATTCCCTCAAGGCCGACTGAGCTGATTGTACCCTAAAAACCCATTACACCATTGATGCCATGTCACTCTAAAGAAACATGGTATACCGGCCCTTATGATCATACAAAGAGTATATCATAAGAAATTCTTAATGGGATGATGATATCATGCCATATCATGTCATTCTTGTAAACCTCAATTCTATGATAAGAATAAGGGTATCTTGCTTGATATAATGTTCATGTGGACCTCAATTCTATATAAAGAATGTCCATATTGATTTGTCATGGTACCCAAGTTAAGGGAACTATATTCTACCTAGATTTTTATCGATATCGTTATTATACCATTATTATCGCCATTCTATGTCCTTTGTCATATTTTGGACTCTATTCTATCAAAGTTGTCATACGTGTCTACAAGCTTGATTATGGAAATTCTATGTTGGCTATAAACAAGAGTGGATGTCAAAACACATGATAAATGCCTACGCATATAGGGCCCGATCTGGTCCTGGGAGGAGCACCCGAAAGTACTTGTGCCCATGGGAGTTAAAATGATAAGGTATCTGACATTATACCGAGTACTTGACTTGCTTGATTGGACATTCCACACACATCTTCTATTTGAATCGTACTTGACATGACATGAAATGCGTGGGCCGAAAAAGGGTAATTTACTTGCTTGATACATGATAGCCAAAGTTCTTGACATGACTTGTTAAACGTACTTGCTGGAATATCTTGAATAAACTTGTTATGTTGTTGAAAGTTCATGATTAGTCCATCTTATTTCCTTCATATTACATTCTCTCTATCTTGTCATTTTATGCGAGCATGCACAGCCTTATTGCATTCATGAAAATGTAATTACTTAAACCCCTTGCTAGTACTTGAGATATAATTTCCTACTGAGCGTTCGCTCATCCCGTTTGTCCCTTTTTACTTTTCAGGTAAGTCCTACGACGATGGAAGTCAATCGGATGGGAATGGTCAAGAGTGAAAGTGATAGAGCTGCTCAAGTGTCATCTAGTCTTTTCTATAGTTTCTTGAGCCAACTATGTACTTTACTTTTTATTAAACAGAGTATTGGATTTGTAATAGTCTATTATAAAGGAATAAAGGATTGGGTTATCTTGTTATTTTGCGCATCTCTGTCTTTATGTCGAATACACGACCACTCTGATTGACATGATTGATATAGACACGTTGCGCACCTCCGGGTATCTTCCGCGCTCGGGGCGTGACAGTCTTTGTGGTATCAGAGCCTAAGGTATTCAATTCCTAGGAAAAACCCAAGTCCAAGGATAAGTTTGAACCTTTAACCAAGTGAGATTGGGTAGAGCCAATGGTTAAGAGTCAATGAGTCTTTTAATAAGATCACAGTGATATAATACTGATGTAGCTATTGTAATTGTAGGATAATGGCTGCCGAACGTGCTCAATGGCGTAACATGCAGCGTACCCTCCAAGGGATGACTCAAGTGCTACAACAGGTAGCACAAGGTGGTGCTCCACGAGCTGGGAGCTTACACCAAGCCTTTAAGAACATGAATCCCCCGAAGTTTATGGGATCGACCGATCCAGACGATGCCGAGCATTGGGTTCGGGAAACCGAACGCATATTCCGTGTCATGCAATGCACGGACCAGGACAAAGTTTTATTAGCTACATTTCAATTAGAGAAAGATGCTAGATGCTGGTGGGAGTCTATTGAAGCAACCATCGATTCTACTCAAGTAACATGGGAAGAATTTGTGGAATACTTCAGTGCTAAATATTTCTCGGACCGAGTCCAAGAAAAGAAGGCTGCAGAATTCGCTGCATTAAAGCAACGATCTTTATCATTAGCAGATTATGAAGCTCAGTTCTCCAGGTTGTCTAGATATGCTAAGCATCTTATTAGCACGGAGAAGATGAAAGCCCGTAGATTTCTTAATGGGCTTAGGCCCCACTATATTACTCAACTGGCGCCTATGGACATCCAAGTTTATTCTGAAATAGTGCGCCGAGCTCAATTACTTGAAGATGCCACAGAACTATTTGATAGGATCCGTGGAAAAGACAAGAAGGAGCAAGTCACAGGTTCGGGTTCTTTTAAACCCAACTTTAAGAAGAGGCCCAATAATGGAGGTTCATCCTCTCAAGATTCCAAGTTCAAGAAATCCAAGCCCTTCTCTATCACCACTACCCCTTCAAATGTAGTGTGTAAGCATTGTGACAAGGCTGGTCACAAGACAGAAGAATGCTGGAGGAAGTTAGGAGCATGTCTCCGTTGTGGAAGCCGTGAGCATCGGATTCCCGACTGTCCGTTACTTAATGACCAAGCCGGAGACGGTAAGCGCCCGGTGACAAAGAACGCTCGACTTCATGCAATAAAGGAGACCGAGCAAGAAGAAGGTGGACTGGTAGAAGGTACATTAACAGTTTGTTCCAAAAGTGCTTATGTCTTATTTGATACGGGTTCATCGCATTCCATTATTTCTAAGAAGTTTGCCGACCCGTTACCGTTAGAACTAGAATGGATAAAAATAGTTCTAACTACTCCTCTTGGAAGTGAAAATGATATTACTCATCACTACCAAAACTGTGAGGTAATGGTTCAAGGTAGGAATCTACCTATAGATCTCATATGCCTCGATCTAAAGGAGTATGATGTTATACTGGGAGCGGACTGGTTATCCAAATACCAGGCAACGGTTGATTGCCGCAATAGCCAAATTGCTTTCAAAGATTTTCCAGAATTAGTCTTTACTCGCCCCAAGAGTCGGAGCATTTCTTGCCAATAAAAAGCCGATGGTCAATTGATGTGCTAGCTGCACTATACATCAAGGAAATAGTCAGGATACATGGAATTCTTGTCTCAATCGTGTCTGACAGAGATCCCCGTTTCACTTCTCATTTTTGGAAGGGATTACAACATTCGTTGGGAACAATGCTCAACTTTAGTACTGCTTTTCACCCACAAACGGATGGTCAGACCGAGAGAGCTAATCAAGTTGTTGAGGATATGCTAAGAGCTTGCATCATTGACTTTGGTGGAAGCTGGCATGAACATTGCCACTAGTGGAATTTGCATATAATAATAGCTACCAAGCTAGTATCCAAATGGCACCTTTCGAAGCCTTATACGGAAGGAGTTGCCGATCACCCATATGCTGGAACGAAGTTGGAGAGAAACAACTGTTAGGTCCAGACATGGTAAGGGATACAACTGAGAAGATACAAGTAATCAAAGAAAGATTGCAAGTTGCTCAGACCAGGCAAAAGGCTTATGCAGATACAAGAAGGAGAGATCTTGAAATCCAAATCGGAGATCATGTATTTCTCAAGATATCACCTGGACGTGGCATACGAAGATTTGGTGTTAAGGGCAAGCTTATGCCAAGATTCATCGGACCATTTGAGATACTCGAAAGAGTTGGCGAGGTTGCTTATCGCATCACATTGCCTCCTCAATTGTCCGAGGTACATAATGTATTTCATATATCTATGTTGAAGAAGTATGTGCACGATCCATATCATATTATTGAACATGGAGATCTGGTGATCCAGAAAGATCTCACCTATGAACAGAAGCCTATGAAGATCGTAGACCGTGAAATACGTGCTCTAAGGAATAAGGTTATTCCCATGCTTAAGGTACAATGGAATAAGAATACTGAACACGAAGGAACATGGGAGACCGAGGAATCTATGAAGAAACGATTTCCCGAGTTATTCTAAGAGGTATATACTCTACACTCTCCGCGTGTATACATAATATGCAATTGAATTTGGGGACCAAATTCTTTTTAAGTGGGGGAGGGTGTAGCAACCCTGATAAAATATTAATAACAATAAAGATTTTAAAATAAATCAAATAAATAGATAAATAAAATAATATAAAATAACGCCTCGGATAAAGGCGCTATTTAAATTATAAACGCCTCTAGCAAAGGCGTGATTCAAGAAGGGACGCCCTGACAACACGGCGTCAAATTCTAAACGCCAAAAACTGTAAGGCCAAGAAACGCCCCTATCTTGGGCGTGTTTTAAAACAAAGAACGCCTTCATATCAGGCGCTTCTTAAGAAACGACCTGAACCAGGTCGTCAATTCAAGAATCGACGCCTTGACCAAAGTCGTTAATTCCATTCGAGTTCCGTTCGACCCAGAAACTTATCCAAGGTAATGGATAAGTATTGGAAAGAGTTAAAAGGTGGTAATGACTCTATCATGGAAGTATTACTTCCACACAATCACTAACCCTAATAGGATTTCCCAAAATCCTATAAAGACTCTTGACAGCCGAACCCTAAACCTATTTGGACGATCGAACTGCACAGGTACGTGAAGAACATATGTTCTTCTTCTTCTATTTCTTTTTCTTATGAACGTAGTTCATGAAGAACTAATAGGTTCTTCCTCTTCTTTCCTCTAATACAGGTTAAGGGATCCAGTGCGTACGTAAAGAACAAGGTGATGTTCTTCATCATTTTCCTAACTTCGGTTATATCTGTGAAGATTAGTAGTATCTTCATCTTCCTTCCTTTCTTTCCCTCTACAGGTTGACGGAAGAGTGAAGATTTCTGAAGAACGATTGTTCTTCTTCTTGCTGTTGCTGCTACTGTTCTTGAGTTGCAGTTGAAGCTTCAGAGTTTTAGGCTTCTCCTCGATCAAACTATCAAGGTAGGATTTTCTCAAGTATGTAGCCCAAAGTATATAAGAATCGTAGTGAAATCATATGAGCATACACCTGCATATAGTTTTCCTAAGTTTTAAACGTTTCTGTTGAATTTTTGAAAGGAACGTCCTTACCAAGGGCGTGATTTTGAAATAAGCGACCCAAACAAGGGCGCTACTTATAAAGAAACGACCTTGATCAGGTCGTCAATTTTAGATTTGACGCCCTGTACACAGGCGTTAATTTCATTTAATCATTAATCACCCATGTTAAGAATTGATTATCTATGAAATCATGATTCTACAATAATGCATGTTCATATGTCTTCAAACCTGTTAATTTTATTGTCATGACTATACATTCGTTCTCCATGAATTCTATTATCCTGAAATTATTACTGCCCATGAAAATTCATGGTATTTCTTAAATTCACGACCGTGGCTAGGTCGTCTTTCACTGGACTAACGCCCGATACTAGGGCGTGAATTGAAAAGTAACGCCCCTTCATAGGGTGCTTTTCTGTTAAAATCCCGAACAATATATTCTGTAAAAATAAGAATTTAATGATTAACGCCCCTGCCAAGGGCGCGTTTTTGATAATTTTTGAAGACAAATATGTTCTGTAAAATATTGTAAATAAAAAGACGCCTGCTACTGTAGTCGTCTCATTGCAAAGAAACGCCCCTGTCCAGGGTGCGTTTTAGATAAATTAATGAAATATTGAAATTCTGAAAAATGGAAACATGTGTAAACGCCCTTCTGTTAGGCGTTAATTACTTGATAAACGACTCTGATTAAGTCGTTATTTTACTGTAAAACTGATTTTTCACTGTTTCTGTTAACCGATGGTTTCATATGTTATATAATATATATATATCGGCACTATTCTCCACTCCGTGAGTATAGTCCCACTTTTCACGTTGTTTTATCGATCACACTCAACTCTCATTGACATACAAGCTCTCCATTGGACATTCCGTTCCTTTGGACTAGCGAGTTAGTCATAGAGACCTCCGTAAGACTCCTCGTAGCCTTGGATTCCCTCAAGGCCGACTGAGCTGGTTGTACCCTAAAAACCCATTACACCATTGATGCCATGTCACTCTAAAGAAACATGATATACCGGCCCTTATGATCATACAAAGAGTATATCATAAGAAATTCTTAATGGGATGATGATATCATGCCATATCATGTCATTCTTGTAAACCTCAATTCTATGATAAGAATAAGGGTATCTTGCTTGATATAATGTTCATGTGGACCTCAATTCTATATAAAGAATGTCCATATTGATTTGTCATGGTACCCAAGTTAAGGGAACCATATTCTACCTAGATTTTTATCGATATCGTGATTATATCGTTATTATCGCCATTCTATGTCCTTTGTCATATTTTGGACTCTATTCTATCAAAGTTGTCATACGTGTCTACAAGCTTGATTATGGAAATTCTATGTTGGCTATAAACAAGAGTGGATGTCAAAACACATGATAAATGCCTGCGCATATAGGGCCTGATCTGGTCCTGGGAGGAGCACCCGAAAGTACTTGTGCCCATGGGAGTTAAAATGATAAGGTATCTGGCATTATACCGAGTACTTGACTTGCTTGATTGGACATTCCACACACATCTTGTATTTGAATCGTACTTGACTTGACATGAAATGCGTGGCCCGAAAAAGGGTAATTTACTTGCTTGATACATGATAGCCAAAGTTCTTGACATGACTTGTTAAACGTACTTGCTGGAATATCTTCAATAAACTTGTTATGTTGTTGAAAGTTCATGATTAGTCCATCTTATTTCCTTCATATTACATTCTCTCTATCTTGTCGTTTTATGCGAGCATGCACAGCCTTATTGCATTCATGAAAATGTAATTACTTAAACCCCTTGCTAGTACTTGAGATATAATTTCCTACTGAGCGTTCGCTCATCCCGTTTATCCCTTTTTACTTTTCAGGTAAGTCCGACGACGATGGAAGTCAATCGGATGGGAATGGTCAAGAGTGAAAGTGATAGAGCTGCTCAAGTGTCATCTAGTCTTTTCTATAGTTTCTTGAGTCAACTATGTACTTTACTTTTTATTAAACAGAGTATTAGATTTGTAATAGTCTATTATAAAGGAATAAAGGATTGGGTTATCTTGCTATTTTGCGCATCTCTGTCTTTGTGTCGAATACACGACCACTCTGATTGACATGATTGATATAGACACGTCGCGCACCTCCGGGTATCTTCCGCTCTCGGGGCATGACAGTAGAAGCTTATGCAGTGGCAGAGCTTCCTTGGTCTGAGGGTTTATAAAAGCCGATCGAGTTCGAGAAACCGCGTAGAAAAAGGGGAGTTGCTCCCACTAGTTGTCGTCCCCGAGGTGCGTGTGATGGCCCGAGGCATCCCTTGACAGAGGGTAGGGTTCTGTTGAGCAGCTCACAAGGGTATTTTTTAGGGTTTTTTAGTAGCAGCAAGGGTTTTAAGACTTGAAGGAGGTTTTTGGCTTGAAAAGGGGGGTTCTCGGCGCCAAAACCTTCGCGCCGGGAAGAGTCCTTCAGAAGTCATTATTGGGCGCACCGGGGAGCAAATGGCAAGAGCTCTCGGCGCAGGAAGCTTCGCGCCGGGAGGAATCCTCCCAGGTTACTGTTCAGCTCGCCGGGAAGCAAATGCAAAGGGGATTATAGCCGTGCCGGGAAGGCTGCTTCGTGGGGTTTGGGCTCTGGTGACTGGCCAGAGGGAAGCCCTCGGCGCGGATAGAATGGGGTAATCGGCGCGGAAAGACCCGCGCCGAGGGCTGTTCACCTATTTCACTGTTCTAGGCCGAAACGGTGAGGGCGCCGAGATAGGTTTAGGGTTTTACGGTGCTCTGTTTTTGGGTTTAATGGTGGTTCGGGCCGAAGCTGACGGATTCTATGGGCTCTGAACTGCTCAAGGCATCCACTCTGAGCTGGATTGGGTCTGGATTTCACAGGAGTCTCAGGGTTCAAGAAGCATCTGAGAGGCCGAAGTCTGAATGCCCCTGTCCATCGCCATTATCACGCAGAGCTTGGGGACAAACTTGATATGGTCATTCGTCACCCTGGGAGCCAAGAGATGGCTGTCTCTGGCCCCAAAGGCGACTTCGATGACATCAACGGATAAAGCACGCGCGCTTAGAACCCCGGAGTTTCTCAAACTTCGATCATTGCATAGCACGGCTTCATCCCAGCAGCCAAGGGATAGTCCGTTCCGGGCTCTGGGATGAGCACTGATGGTGCTACGAAGCAGAGAAAAGAAAAAGGCAAATTGGATCATCATGCTACTGGTTTACAGATAACACGGGGAAGGGCAATAGGGCTTCAGAAGAAGCAAAAATCAGGCTCAAACTATAACCCATCATACATATATATCCATTCGTTTGGCGATGCCCATCACGGAAGATACATGGTGAGAAAACCCATATGAAACACCATTCCAATACTCAAACCGATTACAGGGAGAGAGTGAGGGAAAGGGGAACAGACAGATGCCGAGATATCTCGGCTACATTGCATGAATCAAGATAAAACTTGGAACAATCACATGAAGCAGAAGAAAAGAGAAAACAAACATGGGGGAGGGCGGAGCATTGACTCCTCTCCCTCCCCCGATGCCCACCTGGAGCTTCTTCCCTTGGGATCGGTCTCTTCTCTCTTTCTTTTTTTTAGCGGAGGTGCTCTCTCTCTCTCTGGTCTCTTCTCTTTTCTTTCTTTTCGATCGATGGCCTGGCTTCCGATCTCCTCCCCATTTCAAAGAGGGTTTGCTTTTATAGCTTTCATCCCTCTGTCCTCTCAGTGGAGGGTAGTCGGTGCGGCTTGTTCCATTCGAGACATCTCTCGGCGTGATAAGTCACCCCATGTTGAGGCTCCCGGCGACATTAACAGGAGCCCAAATGGCCGGCCCATCTAGTGCCTTCAGGCCTCATACGTGCCTTAGGCTTCTCTTTATGCTTTCTTTTGAATTAATCTTCATCAGAACCGAATAAGGCCCACCTTTAGTAGAGACATGACTTTGTTGAGATCGTCTTGAGGCTTGATCAGTGAACTCACTGAGGTTTAATCAGTATTGCCGTCTGAATGATGACAAAACTAGGTATGTTTTATCGGCATTGTCATCTGAGCGGTGACAAGACCGCGCATCAGCTTCAGTCTGACAGACTTCGGCCGGGTGTATAATCTGTGGAGAGGATTGCTCTTCTGTTCTGACTTTGTAGGAGCCCTGACAATCTTTATCTGCTGGTGCCGGCTTCATCTTTATCTCATATTACATCCATCAGTAAGCTGACATCTGGCTTACCCTGACATATCATCCGTGGATTCTTGGATGAAGCAGTAGTACAGCTCTTCTTAAAGGGCTGGGAGGTCTCATCAGTCGAGTGACTGCGGCTTTATCGGCGCTGCCGTCTGAATGACATCGGCACCGGGCATCAGCTTTGGCCGACAAGGGCTTTAGCCGGGTGAATGGTTGACGAGCTTCATCATTGGTCTTTCACTGTTGGTCAGACCCTCTTTTCAATTGTGCTTCCACCCTTGTTCATTTTCCAGGTGTCAACATGTCCCGAGGGCTACCTCTTCCTCGAGTTCTTGTCTAGTGATGAGGTGTAGGCCCTTGATGGTGCTCTTAGGGGTGGACTGTTGAGTTGTTGGTTGGGTTGGGGGTAATGGGACCCCTTGGTTTTGAGGTGGTGTAGGGAGAATTCCCTTGGGGGGTAGTTCCTTTCGGGGTGGGGAAGGGTTGAGGCGAATGGTCTTCCCCTCGTGTTCAAATGTGCATGTGTTTGTTTTCCCCTGGATGGTAGCATTGACATCATATATCCAAGGTCTCCCTAGTAGGATGCTTCCTACAGCCATAGGTATGATGTCACACCATATTTGCCCTTGGTAGGATGAGAAGGTGAAGGGGATAAGACAACATGTGTTGACGGGTAGGGAGTGGTTGTTTATCCATGACACACGGTATGGTTTGGGGTGGGGTGTTGGGGTAAGCCCTAGGAGCTTGACGGTGTCCGGGGACACGGCGTTGACACAACTCCCGTTGTCTAGGATGACCTTCCTAACATGGTCCCCGATTTTGATGAAGGTGTGGAAAATGGAAGTCCTCCGCCAGTCGTCCTCTTTAGGTTGGGTAAGGGTTCACCTGATCACCCCTAGGTGGGTGGAGTGGGGGTCATCTTCTATACCTTCCTCAAAGACTTGCTCCTCGTATTCCTCTTCCCACCCTAAAGCAGCCTCGTATTCCTCAACAGTATCCTCATGGGTTTCCTGGGGTGTGGTAGGTCCGCCTTCAATAACAAGGCTCGACATCCCCTTGGAAGGGCATTGGCTGGCTATGTGGCCATAACCATGGCACTGAAAACACTTAACTCTACTACTTCCTGGGGTCTTCCCTTTGGAGGCTTCCTCCCTTCGGGGAGGAGGGTTGGGTGGAGTGGCCTTTGTGGGGGTAGGATTGGTTGGCTGGGGGTAGGGCCGAGTGGGGGTTCCCCCACTCGGAGGAGGTGTTCTCAATAGGGAAGGGAGGTTGGGACTGGGCCCCGGGCCCTTGGGGGGGGCAAACCTTGGGTTCCTAGAAAACCTCTCTACATCACGGGCTATTTGATAGGCTACCTCAAGGCTATGAGCTTCCCTCATGAAAAGCTCCCGTTTGATGTGGGGAAGGAGACCATTCCTAAACCGGGATAAAGTGACGGCTGGTTCTTCAACGACACCACACCTTAAGAGGTATGAGTCAAACTTCTCTATATACTCTTCCATGGTCTTTCCCTCTTGGGTAAGGCTTTGCCATTCATCTAGGAGGAGTTGGCTATAGGAGTGGGGAAGATATTTATTCCTAAGCTGGGCTTTCATGTCCAGCCAAGTGTCAATGGGTTCCTCCCGCCTAATTCTCCTTTGACTTTCTACCTTGAACCAATATGTCTTGGCTAGTTTGAGAAGGTGCATCTTGGCCAACCTAACCTTTCTCTCCTCGGACATGAGGTACCAATCAAAGTATTGGTCCATACCATGCTCCCATTCTTCATAGGTGCTTGGATTATGGGACCCATCAAAATTCGGAGCATCTACCTTGATCATTCTTAAGAGGAAGTCATCCGGATCCTCTCGTGGTCTCCTCTCATGGTACCGAGGTTGTGGGGCTCTCTCTTGCTCACAATACCACTCATTCTCTAGGTCTTCCCTCTCATGTTCAACCCGCGGAGGAGGAGCCCTTTGGACATGATTCCTAGGTGGGGCCCTAGCTTCTTCTAATCTCTCTAACCGAGTGGAAATCCCATTCATTTGTTCTGTGAGGACTAGAATGGCAGCTTCAAGTCGATCCATAGGAGCTTGGGGAACTTCCCTAGGGATGTTTTGGTTGCCTTGGTGATTGGGATCCATAGGTGGATCGGAAGTAGAAGGATCGGTCCGGTATATGGTACCCCTACGGGTGGACATGCACAAAGACAAGGTGACCGGTACGGGATGGTAATGCAATTGCCCTAGGACCTAGGCTTGTAGAGACAAGTCTAAAACTTGCTCTGATACCAAGTTGATGTGACACAATGACGGGAATGCAGCAAGTGACAATGATCCCTTGGACTTAATTCGCAATCACAACCACAAGATTTAGGAGCAACTTGAGAGTCGCCATTACACCGCACACACCCGTTTCCCGCGGTGACTCGATGATGCCGAGCCGAGGTGGTGGAGAAAGCCCCTAGCTGGCTAGAGGACCAGCACCACTAAGGTTATCCCTCCCAAAGATAGGAAGCCCACAAACAAGGGCATCCGGGTGCCTTGGGGGCACTAGGACACTCCTCTCACTAAGGCCACGGTGACCACACAAGGGTGGTGGTTCCGGGATCGGGCACTCTCTCACCAACCACCGAATAAGTTTTGCAGATATTAAATGAACAAGAGTAAAGAGCAAGGGTAGAGCTCACCTGGTTGGTTTGAAGAAACCAACCCCGATCGGAGACGAGGGCGAGCGGGGAAGTGTGGTTCCCCACACACTGCGCCGGTGAAGCTTCAATCCGGTTTTAAATGGTTATAATCACTACTCCTCGCGCAGGAGGGTGAACTTGGGGTGGGGACAATTAAATACACTCAAACACTACCTCCACGCAGGGAGGGGCGGTAAGCCGGCCAGGCGGGGGAGGGAGGTTCGCCGGAAGATGCGCCGGTGTAGCCGAAAAGGAAGCTCCCTGCTTGCTGTGTTGACTGACAGCCAGTCGTTGTGGGGGCCGTAGATCACGCTCTAGAATTTTGCTGAAGTCGAGAACAGCTGGGAAATCTTCGTATCTAGAACCAAGATGCTTCAGAATTTTCTCGATTTCTTCGGCTGCAGTGGCTGGTCCGGGTCGAGCTTTGAACAAGGTGGCAGCTTCTGGCCGCAATAGCTACCTGACACAAACAGTGACTTGCAGAAGTTGTCCCGACCTCTCCCGAACACCAAATCTTGAACCGTCGAAGTTGTTGGAACCGTGGACGAACCCTCTTTGTGGGAAAACTGGTGGGGAAGCCGTCTGATGTCGGGGTGGACTGGGGGATGCCGATGAGTGGCAGTAGGTCGCTGCAGGTTGTGGGAGGCAGACCCGTCCAGTTGAGGAAGAAAAACGCAAGCTCTGACCTCCAGATGCCGAACACAATTCTGCTTCCTGATCCTGGAAGAGGATAGGACGTGGAAGAACTTTGATGAAGAACTCTCGGCCTGAATCCTCCGCCGTTTGTCGTGGTACAGCTTCAAATCAGGTTCTAGGAACTTGGCAGGGGAAGTTCAGCACAGTCGGGGAAGAACGGCTCTCCCAGGAAGCCCCGAACTCGGAATGGGATGAGATCACCTCACCTGCGAAGTCAACTCGACGCCCTTTCCAGCAATGTATGATTCACCTTCAGACGTCGCCGTATGAACTCGTGGTGGCTTCTGCAAGTCGGACCTTCTTCTGCCACCTGCAGACTTAGGCCAAATGAAGGGGAAAGTGGTGGAGCTAGGTTAAGGGAGTGGAGGTTAGCAATGGTGGGGGTGGTGGTGGTGGTGATGGTAGATGGGGGAGGGGTGTTTAGGAATGGTGAGAGGGGTGGAGCAGGGAGTGTGGAGGTCCCAAGGGGGTGGAAGGGTGAGAGGGCCGCAGCTAGGAGAGGGGAGGGATGGGTCGGCCAAGGCAAGGGTGGAGGCTAGGTGGAGGGGTTGGTGCGCAAGTTGTGGTGGGAGAGGGGTTTGAATGCCCAAGGGGTATGAATGAGGGTGTGGGGAAGTGGGAAGGTTGCTTGGGGGAGAGGGAAGGGTGCCTTGGAGGTGGGAATGGTGTATGGGGAAGTGAAGGGTTGCTTGGGAAGTGGAGGGAATTGATGGGGTATTAAGTGGCCTAGGGAAGGTGAAGGGGTGGAGGATGAGGTGGCAGCTGAGGTGGCAGGGGGAGGGGGAGGTGAAGGGGCTAGTTCGCCCAGGGGAGGAGGAAGAGAGAGAGTGGGGTTCGCCCCCTAGAGAGAGAAGAAGAGAGAGAGCTAGTGGGAGAGAGAGAGGAGCACTCAATTGGCAAATTTTCTTCAATATTTCATTAACCTTCAAAAGAGGGATTGGGGCCCTATTTATAGGAAACCCACTTTTACACATAAGACCCTGACTTTTAACAAACTAACAGATAACCAAGGCAGGGGGGGTGCGCCCATGGGCCTAGCCCAAAGAAATAGGCCCAATAGAGAGCACCATAGCCTAATGAGACTCAAACTTAGGGAAATAACTTAATAACCAAGGTACAATACTCAAATAAAAGGCAAATTACATGATAAAGACTCAAGTAACAAGGAGAAAACAACAAGATGACCCAATGGTAAGCACTAAGGTCCAATCCAGACGAAGGGCTGCTCCCTAGCTGCCTCTGGGAGGGAAAGAGGTGCCAAGCCAGAGGGAATCGTGAGTGATGCCCTCATCACTATTTATAGGAAACCCACTTTTACATATAAGACCCTGACTTTTAACATACTAACATATAACCAAGGAAGGGGGGTGCGCCCATGGGCCTAGCCCAAAGAAATAATCTCAATAGCAAGCACCATAGCCTAATGAGACTCGAACTTAGGGAAATGACTGGATAACCTAGGCACAAGACTCAAATAAAAGGCAAATTACATGATTATGACTCAAGTAAAAAGGAGAAAACAACAAGATGACCCAATGGTAAGCACTAAGATCCAATCCAGAAGAAGGGCTGCTCCCTAGCTGCCTCCGGGAGGGAGAGAGGTGCCAAGCCAGAGGGAATCGCGAGTGATGCCCTCATCAGATACACAACTATCCACCATTACTGAGACACTTTAGACAGATTAGGGCTCATGAATGCTTAAAAGATGCGCATGATGTATGTTGGGCTAAAATAAAGAAATCATCAAAACGAATGCAAATAAAGGATAAAATAGAAAGATACTCGAGAATAGTATTGCTAGACTAGACAAATCAGGGTCAGGACATTATCTGCAACCACGTCGTGCAAGACAGAACCATCGTCCCCCAACTCTTCCAACGTAACGGCCTATCCAACAATTAAACATGTGTACTTAGATCATCATCATTTTTGTTAATGGGGAACATCAGATCCCAGAACACACGAATGACCAGCCGGTTCTTGAGGTAATATATCATAGATATTATATAGTAATGCATTAAGGGACAAAGGAATCGAGATACTTACCTGACTTACCTGCCTGGCGAGAAAGCAACGCGATGTGATGCCGTTCATGATTATGACATTTTAACAGGGTTAGCCAACAACAATTAAATCCAAAGAATAAGCATGAAGCATAACTAAGATGAAGACCACACAAGAATGAAACAAAGAATGGAGCAAATAAATTATCTCAAATCATCATAGCAGTCAAACGCCAAACGGTCATGCAAAGACTGCAAGCAAGGCCTAACAGTCTACCGGAAGACTGCCAAGCTAGGGCGTTTCACATCCCCCGATGGGCGTGACCCTGAGGACAAACGGTCTACGAAGGACCGCTAAGGACACTCTAACGGTCTATCGAATGACCGTAAGGCCCTGGGCGAATTCAAAAGCAGAACGGGCATTCCCTCTCCCATTCTCACCCACTCAAATGCTCAAAACACCCTACCACCGGCGACGAGCGCCTCCACCGGTGATCTTTTCATTTCATTGCAAACCCCACACACTCCCTCACACCCCAAGATGGTGAAGAAGAGGGCGATACGGTGATTCCAACGCCATATAGCTAGGGAGACTACGACCTCGGCTCCGGCGGATCAACTGGAGGAGAGACCTCCACCGCTGGCTCAACTGGAGATCGGAGAACCTTCTACGGCAGATACGGTGCCTGAGGGAGGCGTCAGAGATGAGGAGGGAGAACACACGGCTGAGGAAGTGCTAGAGGCGGCGGTCGGACGCCGGTCATCTGAGGTAGGTCGAGACCCATAAAAATGCATTTTTTTATTTTTTTAGACCATGCATGGGGGTAAATAGGAAGGAAATGGGTTAGGGGAACCCATGAAATGACTGTACAGGCCTTTAGGGCCTTTCCAAAAGCATGGGAGAATGGGGAGAAAATTGCTATCATGGCGGGAGCCTAGCGGTCCTTCCAGCGACCGCTATGGAGGCAAACAGTCTAGACCAGACTGCCAAGGTTGGACAAACGGTCTAGAGGAAACTGTTTAGGGTTCTGAGAAAGAAAAAATATTTTCTTATTTTTTTTGTTTTGTTTGTTTTTGTTTTGAATGCAATGCATGATTACAAACTGTATGGATGACTGACTTTTGACTGTTAAATGTATGTAGGGAAAGAGACGGACCAGGATATCATGGCTACAGGTCCGAGTAGTGTACTTGGCGCTGCCGGACTTCTAGAGAGAGAGGCTGGCTGCGATGGGGTTCGTTGAGCTCCTCGGGATAGAGGTGATGAGGCTGGACACCGCCCTCCTGTACGCGCTACACGACCGGTGGGATCCAGTCAGCAGGGCATTCCTGTTCCCGTGGGGACATATGATCCCCACGCTAGAGGACGTGGCGAGGATCACTGGATTGAGAGTGCATGGAGCACCAGTGACGGGGATGACGTACGCCGACTACCAGAGTTGGCACAAGAGCTGCTCATGTTGGAGCTGATGAGGTCGGGACATCACTCGTCCATGCTGGCACGAGCGACCCTCCAGGAGAGCCTGGGGTTGAGAGGAGCGGCGATAGCCATGGGAGAGCTACCTGAGGAGCACCTAGGGCGGCTGACGGATCGAGCCAGACAGAGGGTGGCGGCGGGACCAGGCCCAGAGGGAGACGTAGTCCTCCGCCATTTCTTGATGCTGATGTTTGGGAAGCTGCTCTTTACGACGAGGGTGGATGGAGTGAGTTGCAAGCTCCTCCCACTACTGAGAGACTTAGATGGAGTCGGGGACTACGCTTGGGGGGTCACAGCATTAGCATTTTTGTTCGACTCCCACAGCACCACCGATCGACAGACGATGTTGGGCGGCTTCTCACCTCTGCTTCAGGTAAAATGCTTTACTTAAAATGCTTATGCTATTGTGATTATGCTTATGACTGCTATATGCTGACACTTGACAAATGCAGGTATGGAGCTACATGTACCTCCCCAGCCTAGGGAGAGGGAAGGAGGTACATTCGGACCGTGTGCCCATCGCGAGGCGATGAATGGCGGTACGGGACACGGGGTCGCTTCGACGCTTAGTGCGAGCAATCCAAGATGACATTGACACACTCCCTTATGCATCGGTAAGATCCTACACTGAAAACTTCTAAATGCTTCTAAAATGCTATGATGCCTGACTTAATGCTTGCCTTTTCAGGTGCGCTAGACACCGTATCGTGACGAGGGTCACGAGGGACAGCGCTGGGTGGAGGCGGCCCAGGCCTACGTGTGATGAGATGTGTGGTTTCATTGCATGAACATCATCGAGCCATTGCACCACCACCTGATCATGAGGAATAGGGGCGTCCACCAGCCAGAGGTGGAGTTCCCAGCGAGAGACGAGGAGCGTGTGGGACGATCCTCGAAGGGATTGAGCGGCGAGATCGATTGGGTTACCCAAGCGACAGACCAGATCCGAGACTGGACGTGAAAAGGTCGGGTGGTACGAGCCCGAGCTGTCAGTGATAAGGCCTACTTGAAGGCCTACGCCCGAAGATATAGAGACCAGGTCTTCCGCGGTGCTCGACGACCGATACGACTCTCTAAACTTAAACCTCTAAGTGACTTATAATGCACTGACACCTTGACTTTCTATATGCAGCTAGACCACCAGGGATGGATAGCAGAACTCCAGGGTCTCCTCCACTCCACTGTTAAGTAGAGGGATGAGTTCTAGCACGCGCTGGAGCTTCTAGTGAGCTTTTCTTAACCTTAGACTTAATATGCAACGCTTACGAACATGACTGACTGACCGACTTCTTAAATGTAGCGAGCCGAGGGAGCACAGCGGCAGAGACCGAACGCTCCATCTTCCTCCTCCCAGCCACCGACAAACAGGGCCAAGCGGGATGTTGACTTCGCACGGGTGATTGCTCTGGCCGAGGAGGCCGGGGCCACACTCGCAGAGAAGGTAAGCAAACCAATTGAACTTTCTTTTAAATGCTTATGCTATGGAAATGACTAACCATGATGAACGCTTATGCTAACTAGGTAGCTGACCGCGGCGCTGAGCGAGGTAGAGCGATCCCGGGCAGAGGCTAAGCGATCTCGAGTGGAGGCAGAGCAGTTTCGACCGGAGGCGGAGTGACTTCGTATAGGAGCAGTGGACTTGGAGCGCTACCGTACCGAGGCGAGGGAGGCTCGGTGCCAGGCCTATGATTTGAGGATCGAGCTACCGACCGTAGAGTGGACCGTCCGGATGATGGGCCGAGGACCTGAGCGGAGTATGTCACAGAGTGGTGCGTAGAGCAGCGCTTTCCCGGAGTTCCTTACCGGCTCCTCCGGCCATCGAAGGAACAAGGAGGTACAGAGGCGACGAGAGGAGGGCAGCACTGCCATAGGCCCCCCAGAGAAGCGGCACGAGGGGATGGATGACAGTGGGGGTCCAGGAGAGGGACCTACTTGAGAGTTACCTTGTACTTATGTCACGCCCCGAGCGCGGAAGATACCCGGAGATGCGCGACGTGTCTATATCAATCATGTCAATCAGAGTGGTCGTGTATTCGACACAAAGACAGAGATGCGCAAAATAGCAAGATAACCCAATCCTTTATTTCATAATGGATAGACTATTACAAATCCAATACTCTGTTTAACAAAAAGGAAAAGAATACATATTTGACTCAAGAAACTATGGAAAAGACTAGACGACAATTGTAGAAGCTCTATCACTTTCACTCTTGACCATTCCCATCCGATTGACTTCCATCGTCGTCGGACTTACCTGAAAAGTAAAAAGGGACAAACGGAATGAGCGAACGCTCAGTAGGAAATTATATCTCAAGTACTAGCAAGTGGTTTAAGTAATTACATTTTCATGGATGCAATAAAGCTATGCATGCTCGCATGAAACGACAAGATAGAGAGAATGTAATATCAAAGAAATAAGATGAACTTTCATGAACAAGATACAAGTTATTCAAGATATTCAAGCAAGTACCATTATCGAGTCATGTCAAGAACTTTGGCTATCATGTATCAAGCAAGTAAATTACCCTCTTTCGGGCCACGCATTTCATTTCATGTCAAGTACGAGTCAAGTACAAGATGTGTGTGGAATGTCCAATCAAGCAAGTCAAGTACTCGGTATAATGCCAGATACCTTATCATTTTAACTCCCATGGGCACAAGTACTTTCGGGTGCTCCTCCCAGGACCAGATCGGGCCCTATATGCGCAGGCATTTATCATGTGTTTTGACATCCACTCTTGTTTGTATAGCCAATATAGAATTTCAATAATCAAGCTTGTAGATACGTATGACAACTTTGATAGAATAGAGTTCAAAATATGACAAAGGACATAGAATGGCGATAATAACGGTATAATCACGATGTCGATAAAACTAGGTAGATTATGGTTCCCTTAACTTAGGTACCATGACAAATCACTATGGACATTCTTTATATAGAATTGAGGTCCACATGAACATTAGATCAAGCAAGATACCCTCATTCTTATCATAGAATTGGGGTTTACAAGAATGACACGATATGGCATGATATCATCATCCCATCAAGAATTTCTTATGATATACTCTTTGTATAATCATAAGGGCCGGTATACCATGTTTCTTTAGATTGACATGGCAAGGATCGTGTAATGGGTTTTTAGGGTACAACCAGCTCAGTCGGCCTTGAGGGAATCCAAGGCTACGAGGAGTCTTACGGAGGTCTCTATGACTAACTCGCTAGTCCAAAGGAACGGAATGTCCAATGGAGAGCTTGTATGTCAATGAGAGTTGAGTGTGATCGGTAAATCAACATGAAAACATGGGACTATACTCACGGAGTGGAGAATAGTGCCGATATATATATATTATGATATATATAAAACCATCGGTTAGCAAATCAGATGAAAATCAGTTTATAGTAAAATAACGACTTAGGTCAAGTCGTTTCTCAAGTAATTAACGCCTATCATAGGGGCGTTAACATATTTCTATTTTACAGAATTTTCAATAATCTCATTAATTTATGAAAAACACGCCCTTGTCCGGGACGTTTTTCAAGTAACTAACGCCTAGTATCAGGGCGTTTATATATGTTCCGTTTCGCAGAATTTCATTATTTCAATACTCTATCTAAAAAGCGCCCTGGACAGGGTCGTTTATTCATATTTGACGACTGCTGGTGCAGGCGTCTCATGAATTACGGATTTGACGGAATATAAATAAGTTGCAGGACTTATATAAGACACGCCCTGAGAAGGGGCGTTACTGGCTTAACTCTATGTTTCAGAACATACCAGGACTCTGGATAATACGCGCCTAAGCAAGGGGCGTTACTTTTAAAGTCACGCCCTCTGATGAGGCGTTAATACGTGGAAAACGACCTTGTACAGGCCGTGAATTCAAGAAATTGCAGGACATTAGATTTGGAGACAGGATCATGCATTAATAATCAAGGTTTCATATATAATCCGTTCTTAACATGCTTAAGTCATGATCTCGTAAAATTAACGCCTGTGTACAGGACGTTTCTTAATAAATTGACGACCGCTGTTATGGTCGTTTATTTTAAAATAGCGCCCTTTTCCAGGGCGTTTCTTTCAAACAATTCAGAAAACGCATGAAAACTATAATAATCATATGCATGACATGCTTATATATATATATATATCTTGCATTAATTTCATTTGGGCTACAGTAACTTGAGAAAATCCTACCTTAAAAATAGATTTGGAGATGACCGGTGAATAACTTGAGAAGAACACCTTGGACAGGAAGAAGGAAGATTTGATGAATATGACGGAGATGATAGCCTTCAATCAACCTGTAGGAAAAGAGAGGAAGGAATATGAAGATATGAAATCAATCTTCACAGGTATATGGTGAAGAACATACCTTGTTCTTTCACGTACGCCACCTTACAGACCTATAACAGAATCAGATGAAGAACATTAGTTCTTCATGTAATAGAAGCAGAAAAATAAAAGAATAGAGGAACCGTTTTTTCTTCACGTACCTAGCAGCAGACGTTCGATCAAATGGGTTTTAGGGTTCGATCGAACATGTTATTTATAGGATTTTGGAAGTCCTAACAAGAGTAGTGTTTGATTGAGGGTAATATATCCTTAATAGAGTCCTTACTTTAATAGACACTTACTAGATTAGGTTAATCTTTCCTTGGATAAGCTCTGGGTTCGAACGGTTCACGAACTGAATTAACGCCTTAGGTCAGGGCGTGTATTCTTGAATTAACGCCTTGCATAAGGGCGTTTCTTAAAAAGCGCCTTGAAAAAGGGCGTTTCTTGTTTTAAAACACGCCCAAGATAGAGGCGTTTCTTTTACTTACTCATTTGGTCGCGTGAGAACTGACGACCGTAGGTGTGGGCGTCCTTTCCTTATTCACGCCATGGGTAGAGGCGTTTCTTTATAAATTAACGCCTTAATTAGAGGCGTTATTTTTAATTTGTTTTATTTCGTCCAATTAACCCTATTCCTTTTATATATATTACTTCTGTAATATATGTTTTAATTTATTTCAATTATTCATTTATTAGGGTTGCTACACCCTCCCCCACTTAAAAAAGAATTTGGTCCCCAAATTCAATATATATATAATTATACACGCGGAGAGTGTAGGACATATACCTCTTAGAATAACTCGGGAAATCGTTTCTTCATAGATTCCTCGGTCTCCCATGTCGCTTCGCGTTCAGGATTCTTATTCCATTGCACCTTGATCATGGGAATAACCTTATTCCTTAGAGCTCGTATTTCTCGATCTAATATCTTCAAAGGCCTTTGTTCATATGTGAGATCTTTCTGGATCACCAGATCTCCATGCTCAATAATATGTGACGGATCGTGCACATACTTCTTCAACATAGATATGTGAAATACATTGTGTACCTCGGACAACTGAGGAGGCAACGCGATGCGATAAGCAACCTCGCCAACTCTTTCGAGTACCTCAAATGGTCCGATGAATCTTGGCGTAAGCTTGCCCTTAACACCAAATCTTCGTATGCCACGTCCAGGCGATATCTTGAGAAATACATGATCTCCAACCTGGAATTCAAGATCTCTTCTCCTGGTATCAGCATAAGCCTTTTGCCTTGTCTGAGCAACTTGTAATCTTTCTCTGATTACTTGTATCTTCTCGGTTGTATCCCTTACCATGTCTGGACCTAATAGTTGTTTTTCTCCAACTTCGTTCCAACATATGGGAGATCGGCAACTCCTTCCGTATAAGGCTTCGAAAGGTGCCATTTGGATACTAGCTTGGTAGCTATTATTATATGCAAATTCAACTAAAGGTAAGTGGTCATGCCAGCTTCCTCCAAAGTCAATAATGCATGCTCTCAGCATATCTTCAACAACTTGATTAGTTCGCTCGGTCTGACCATCCGTTTGTGGGTGAAAAGCAGTACTAAAGTTGAGCCTTGTCCCCAACGAATGTTGTAATCCCTTCCAAAAATGAGAAGCAAAACGGGGATCTCTATCCGACACGATTGAGACAGGAATTCCATGTATCCTGACTATTTCTTTGATGTATAGTGCAGCTAGCACATCAATTGACCATCGGCTTTTGATTGGCAAGAAATGTGCCGATTTAGTCAATCGGTCAATGATAACCCAGATTCCATCATGTCCTCCTTTAGATTTAGACAAACCCATGATGAAGTCCATACCAATATCCTCCCATTTCCACTTAGGAATATCTAGAGGATGTAGTTTTCCCGCAGGCTTTTGATGTTCCGCCTTGACCTGTTGGCATGTGAGACAGCGTGATACATAGTCCGCTATTTCTCTTTTCATATTGGGCCACCAAAAGTTCCTCTTTACATCTTGGTACATTTTAGTTGATCCAGGATGAATAGTGTATCTTGATCGGTGAGCTTCATCTAAGATCTTCTTCTTTAATTCCGGACAATCGGGTATACAAGTTCTATCTTTGAACGATAATCTGCCATCAGAAGTTAGTTGAAAATCAGATTGTCCTTCTAATCTGCCTTTGATTTCTACTAACATAGGATCATCATCCTGAAGTGTTTGTATCTCAGATAACAAATCTGACTGTATGCTTACATGAGATAGTGTGACAAATTTGGATTCCGTGTCCAAGCTTATATTGAGCTCGGAGAATTGTTCAAGTAACCTCCATTCTTGTATCATACAATTTGCTATCATTGCTCTCGGCTTTCGACTAAGGGCGTCAGCAACATAATTACCCTTTCCGGGATGGTATTGTATACTGAAGTCGAAGTCCTTGAGATATTCTAGCCAACGTCTTTGTCTCATGTTCAGCTCCTTTTGTGAAAATAGATATTTGAGACTTTTGTGATCGGAGTATACAGTAAACTGTACCCCATAGAGATAGTGTCTCCATATCTTTAGGGCAAATACTACCGCGGCCAATTCCAAGTCATGGACGGGGTAATTCTCCTCATGCTTCTTCAGTTGACGAGAAGAATATGCTATGACCTTCCCATGTTGCATTAGAACGCATCCGAGGCCAATGCCAGAAGCATCAGTGTAGACCTCGAATTTCTCTCCTTCAATTGGTAGGGCTAAGACTGGAGCTGTGGTGAGATGATCCTTGAGAGTTTGGAAACTGCTTTCACATTCCTCACTCCATTCATATCGGATCTCCTTACGAGTTAATCTTGTAAGTGGTACGGCGATCTTGAGAAATCTTTGATAAATCGCCGATAATAGCCTGCAAGACCTAAGAAACTTCTGATCTCGCTTGCATTAGTGGGTCTCTCCCAGTTTCTCACAGCTTCAACTTTTGACGGATCCACAGATAAACCGTCCTTGGATATGACATGTCCGAGAAAAGCCACTTCTTCAAGCCAGAACTCGCATTTGCTGAGTTTAGCATATAATTGATTTGTCCTCAAGACTTGCAATGCAATCCTCAAATGCTCTTCATGTTCTTCCTTAGTCTTAGAATATATCAATATATCATCGATGAAGACTACTATGAATTGATCCAAGTAAGGCCTGAATATGCTATTCATTAACTGCATAAAGGCAGCAGGGGCATTTGTTAGTCCAAAAGGCATAACAACAAATTCGTAATGGCCATACCTGCTTCTGAATGCGGTCTTGTGAATGTCATCATCCTTGATCCTTAATTGATGATATCCCGACCGGAGATCAATCTTGGAGAAATATTTGGATCCTGAAATCTGATCAAACAATTCATCGATTCTCGGCAGTGGATACTTGTTCTTGATAGTGAGATAATTCAACTGTCGATAGTCGATACACAATCTCATGGATCCATCCTTCTTCTTTACAAATAAGACTGGTGCTCCCCACGGGGGAGTACTTGGTCTAATAAACCCTTTTCGGATTAGTTCCATCAACTGCTCCTTCAACTCCTTGAGTTCAGCAGGGGACATTCTATATGGTGCCTTTGAAACCGGACCAGCACCAGGGACTAAGTCGATGGTAAAGGCCACATCTCTTTGCGGGGGTAATCCCGGCAATTCTTCCGGAAATACGTCTGGGAATTCTCGCACTACCTGAATGTCCTCTATCTCGGTTTCTTTAGCTTCTTTAATAGTGACAAAAGCAAGGAAGGATACACACCCTTTCCTGACGAGCTTGCTCGCTCGAAGAGCCGAAATAAGAGGGGATTTGCTTCGACTCTTAGGACTAGTATAAGTCAGTTCCGGAAATTCCTTGGAAACAATCTTGCTATTACGGCAATCAACCGTTGCCTGGTACTTAGATAACCAATCTGCTCCTAGTATAACATCATATTCTTTTAGATCTAAGCAGATAAGATCAATAGGAAAATTCTTTCCTCGAACCAACACCTCACAGTTTTGGTAATGATGCGTGATATCCGTCTCGTTTCCGAGAGGAGTAGACAACACTATTTTCATCCATTCTGGTTCTAGAGGTAATGGGTCAGCAAACTTCTTGGAAATAATGGAATGCGATGCACCCGTATCAAATAAGACATGTGCATATTTGGAACAAATTTTTAATGTACCTTCCACCAATCCGCCTTCTTCTTCTGGTTCGGTCTCTTGGATTGCATGAAGACGCGTGTTCCTTGTCACTGGGCGTTTACCCTCACCATCTTGGTCATTCATTAATGGACAATCGGGAATCCGATGTTCACGACTCCCACAACGGAGACATGCTCCTAATTTCCTCCAGCATTCTTCTGTTTTGTGACCAGCCTTGTCACAATGCTTGCATACTACGTTTGAAGGGGTAGTGGTGATAGAGAAAGGCTTGGATTTCTTGTACTTCTGATCTTGAGAGGAAGAACCTCCATTATTGGGCCTCTTCTTAAAGTTGGGTTTAAAAGAACCCGAACTTGTGACTTGCTCCTTTTTGTCTTTCCCACGGATCCTATCAGATAGTTCCGTGGCATCTTCAAGCAACTGAGCTCGGCGCACTATTTCAGTATAAACTTGAATATCCATAGGCGCCAGTTGAGTAATGTAGTGGGGCCTAAGCCCATTAAGAAATCTACGGGCTTTCATCTTTTCCGTGCTAATTAAATGCTTAGCATATCTAGACAGTCTAGAGAACTGTGCTTCATAATCAGCCACCGATAAAGATCTTTGCTTTAATGCGGCAAATTCGGCGGCCTTCTTTTCCTGGACCCTATCAGAGAAATATTTGGCGTTGAAATATTCAACGAATTCTCCCCATGTAACTTGAGTTGGGTCAATAGTAGCTTCAATCGACTCCCACCAGCATCTAGCATCCTTTTCTAACTGGAAAGTAGCTAATAAGACTTTGTCCTGATCCGTGCATTGCATGACACGGAATATACGTTCAATCTCCCGAACCCAATGCTCGGCATCGTCTGGATCGGTCGATCCCATGAACTTCGGGGGATTCATATTCTTGAATGCTTGGTGTAAGCTTCCAGCTCGTGGAGCACCACCTTGTGCTACCTGTTGTAGCACTTGGGTCATCCCTTGAAGGGTACGCTGCATGTTGCGCCATTGAGCACGTTCAGCAGCCATTATCCTACAATTACAATAGCTATGTTAGTATTATATCACTATGATCTTATAAAGGACTCATTGATCATTTAACCCTTGGTTCTACCCACTCTCACTTGGTTAAAGGTTTTGAAACCTATCCTTGGACTTGGGTTTCCTAGGAATTGAATAACCTTAGGCTCTGATACCACAAAGACTGTCACGCCCCGAGCGCGGAAGATACCCGGAGATGCGCGACGTGTCTATATCAATCATGTCAATCAGAGTGGTCGTGTATTCGACACAAAGACAGAGATGCGCAAAATAGCAAGATAACCCAATCCTTTATTTCATAATGGATAGACTATTACAAATCCAATACTCTGTTTAACAAAAAGGAAAAGAATACATATTTGACTCAAGAAACTATGGAAAAGACTAGACGACAATTGTAGAAGCTCTATCACTTTCACTCTTGACCATTCCCATCCGATTGACTTCCATCGTCGTCGGACTTACCTGAAAAGTAAAAAGGGACAAACGGAATGAGCGAACGCTCAGTAGGAAATTATATCTCAAGTACTAGCAAGTGGTTTAAGTAATTACATTTTCATGGATGCAATAAAGCTATGCATGCTCGCATGAAACGACAAGATAGAGAGAATGTAATATCAAAGAAATAAGATGAACTTTCATGAACAAGATACAAGTTATTCAAGATATTCAAGCAAGTACCATTATCGAGTCATGTCAAGAACTTTGACTATCATGTATCAAGCAAGTAAATTACCCTCTTTCGGGCCACGCATTTCATTTCATGTCAAGTACGAGTCAAGTACAAGATGTGTGTGGAATGTCCAATCAAGCAAGTCAAGTACTCGGTATAATGCCAGATACCTTATCATTTTAACTCCCATGGGCACAAGTACTTTCGGGTGCTCCTCCCAGGACCAGATCGGGCCCTATATGCGCAGGCATTTATCATGTGTTTTGACATCCACTCTTGTTTGTATAGCCAATATAGAATTTCAATAATCAAGCTTGTAGATACGTATGACAACTTTGATAGAATAGAGTTCAAAATATGACAAAGGACATAGAATGGCGATAATAACGGTATAATCACGATGTCGATAAAACTAGGTAGATTATGGTTCCCTTAACTTAGGTACCATGACAAATCACTATGGACATTCTTTATATAGAATTGAGGTCCACATGAACATTAGATCAAGCAAGATACCCTCATTCTTATCATAGAATTGGGGTTTACAAGAATGACACGATATGGCATGATATCATCATCCCATCAAGAATTTCTTATGATATACTCTTTGTATAATCATAAGGGCCGGTATACCATGTTTCTTTAGATTGACATGGCAAGGATCGTGTAATGGGTTTTTAGGGTACAACCAGCTCAGTCGGCCTTGAGGGAATCCAAGGCTACGAGGAGTCTTACGGAGGTCTCTATGACTAACTCGCTAGTCCAAAGGAACGGAATGTCCAATGGAGAGCTTGTATGTCAATGAGAGTTGAGTGTGATCGGTAAATCAACATGAAAACATGGGACTATACTCACGGAGTGGAGAATAGTGCCGATATATATATATTATGATATATATAAAACCATCGGTTAGCAAATCAGATGAAAATCAGTTTATAGTAAAATAACGACTTAGGTCAAGTCGTTTCTCAAGTAATTAACGCCTATCATAGGGGCGTTAACATATTTCTATTTTACAGAATTTTCAATAATCTCATTAATTTATGAAAAACACGCCCTTGTCCGGGACGTTTTTCAAGTAACTAACGCCTAGTATCAGGGCGTTTATATATGTTCCGTTTCGCAGAATTTCATTATTTCAATACTCTATCTAAAAAGCGCCCTGGACAGGGTCGTTTATTCATATTTGACGACTGCTGGTGCAGGCGTCTCATGAATTACGGATTTGACGGAATATAAATAAGTTGCAGGACTTATATAAGACACGCCCTGAGAAGGGGCGTTACTGGCTTAACTCTATGTTTCAGAACATACCAGGACTCTGGATAATACGCGCCTAAGCAAGGGGCGTTACTTTTAAAGTCACGCCCTCTGATGAGGCGTTAATACGTGAAAACGACCTTGTACAGGCCGTGAATTCAAGAAATTGCAGGACATTAGATTTGGAGACAGGATCATGCATTAATAATCAAGGTTTCATATATAATCCGTTCTTAACATGCTTAAGTCATGATCTCGTAAAATTAACGCCTGTGTACAGGACGTTTCTTAATAAATTGACGACCGCTGTTATGGTCGTTTATTTTAAAATAGCGCCCTTTTCCAGGGCGTTTCTTTCAAACAATTCAGAAAACGCATGAAAACTATAATAATCATATGCATGACATGCTTATATATATATATATATCTTGCATTAATTTCATTTGGGCTACAGTAACTTGAGAAAATCCTACCTTAAAAATAGATTTGGAGATGACCGGTGAATAACTTGAGAAGAACACCTTGGACAGGAAGAAGGAAGATTTGATGAATATGACGGAGATGATAGCCTTCAATCAACCTGTAGGAAAAGAGAGGAAGGAATATGAAGATATGAAATCAATCTTCACAGGTATATGGTGAAGAACATACCTTGTTCTTTCACGTACGCCACCTTACAGACCTATAACAGAATCAGATGAAGAACATTAGTTCTTCATGTAATAGAAGCAGAAAAATAAAAGAATAGAGGAACCGTTTTTTCTTCACGTACCTAGCAGCAGACGTTCGATCAAATGGGTTTTAGGGTTCGATCGAACATGTTATTTATAGGATTTTGGAAGTCCTAACAAGAGTAGTGTTTGATTGAGGGTAATATATCCTTAATAGAGTCCTTACTTTAATAGACACTTACTAGATTAGGTTAATCTTTCCTTGGATAAGCTCTGGGTTCGAACGGTTCACGAACTGAATTAACGCCTTAGGTCAGGGCGTGTATTCTTGAATTAACGCCTTGCATAAGGGCGTTTCTTAAAAAGCGCCTTGAAAAAGGGCATTTCTTGTTTTAAAACACGCCCAAGATAGAGGCGTTTCTTTTACTTACTCATTTGGTCGCGTGAGAACTGACGACCGTAGGTGTGGGCGTCCTTTCCTTATTCACGCCATGGGTAGAGGCGTTTCTTTATAAATTAACGCCTTAATTAGAGGCGTTATTTTTAATTTGTTTTATTTCGTCCAATTAACCCTATTCCTTTTATATATATTACTTCTGTAATATATGTTTTAATTTATTTCAATTATTCATTTATTAGGGTTGCTACAACTTATGGACATATGCATGCATGAAAATATGATTTCTTTTTTGTCTTTTTCTTTTGTTAAAATGCAAATATGTGGATGCAGATTCTTCTAATCACGATGACCTAGATTGACAAAGAAAGCGAGAGAGAGGATGAAAGAGAGCGGATCGGGGAGAGAGATAGAACACGAGAGAGAGCCGATGATTAGGTGACAAAAAATGGTCTAAGCAGGGCCGTTAACCATGGGGTGGTGGTCCAGCGAAAAGCCGTTAGGGGTGGACGGTGAAGAACGAGCATAAAGCTGAAAAATGGTCTACTGAAGACCGCAAGGGATAATAAACTGTCGCGACAGGACCGTTAGGCAAGCGAGAGAGAAGGCAGCAAAGGAAAGGGAAGAAACGGTCGTCGGACACCCTGAAGGGAGCCTAGCGGTCTTGCGATAGACCGCAAGGGCGAAGAAAGTTAAAATCCGAACGGGACTCTCCGAGAGAGTCCTAATCCGTGGATAGAGGTACCTAAACTGCAATAAGATTTATCCTAACTTAAATTGAGGCCAACTAGCCTCAATCCTAATGCATTAAGACTAGAATTAGAGCCTTATAACTAGGAATAGACCTAGAATTCGTAGCTCACAGAAAACTTCTGCTTTGAGCCCTAACAACTCCATTAAAACGACCCAAATCATCATGAGGAGGAGCTTTGAAGCTAGCACCATGGAGGAGATTGCCTACACCGGGCCAAAGTCGGCTAGGAAGGAACATGGGGAGCTGCAGCGGCTGACCTCCATCCCCAAGCACCTGAGTACCAGCCCTTCAAGAGAGGTAAGCTAGATCAAAAAGTTCATGAACTTCCTTAAATTTTCTTATGACACTCCCCTTCTTCTTCTTTTTTCTCTTCTTCTTCCTTTAGCTCCTTCCTGGGCCAAGATGCTACTCTAGCTTGAAGTGGGTGGCTCCTATGATAAAGGAACTTCCTTTAGAGGTCCTCTCAATCCTAAGGGCATGGCACCTTCACCCCTTAGTAGTTCTAGCCAAGAATTTCTAGAAAATTTCCTTAGATTGTCCTAGCATTTCAGCTCTAGTGGAGTTGTGGCATCCTCGAACACACACTTTCATGTTCCCAACCTTTGAAGCTACTGTTCTTATAGATAAAGTTGAGACTTACCTATCCCTTCCTAATACTAAGGTGGGGGATGAAGATTTGGTGTGTCACACGGTTGACCCTATAGACACATCACTTATCTTGGGGGATTTCATACACAACCCAAAGGATGTGAAAACCATGATTAGCTCCCGCCATATCCATTGCAAAAATAAGTGGGGGAGGTATGAAGCCATAGCCAAAGCTACTTCCATTTGTTTGTGCGGGGTCTTGCTCTTTTCCACCACCGACCACCTCTTAGACATCCAAAACCTCAGCATTATTAGTGGGTTGTGGCGGGGTTTATCCATCTCTCAAGCTGTTCTTTCTTATCTTTATGAAGGTCTTAGCTCGGCTTCTCTTGGGGGTCCCCACTTTGGGTCTATGACTGTCTTAGAATGTTGGATGGGTGTTAGGCTGAAATTTCTTCCCAAGGAAGATGTACCATCAGCTAGCCGCATATTTGGGAGCCACCCACTCTACTTCATTGGAGGAGCATCCGGGTTTTCTAAACAGGTTGAATGCCGGACCGCGGATAAGAAGACAGGGGACGATTGGCGCCTCTTCCTCAACACCTTGCCAATTGACAAATTCATGATGCGACCACGGGATCTTCAAGGAATTACTCTCAGATTGCCCCGGCAACTGGGCTTGGACCTCCAGCTTGTGGGAAACACCACCTTGGCGCTATACAACCCCCACCGGTGTTATATACAAGTTGGACTACCTCACACTATGGTTCCAGCACTATCTCATTTCCCTCCCCTTCAAGCTAGGAAAATTGGAACCGAGGAGGATGAGCATACGGTCCGGAGTGCCCTGACCATGTGGGAGATCAGTCGAATCCGTACCCTGTAGGTGGAAGTGACAGAGAAAGAGGAGGAGTACCAAGCTTACGTAATGGCATTGCACAAGATCTGGCCCCACGCGGATGTGAAATTAAATGTAGCTTGATTTCCATGATTATGTTCTTGATTTTATTGAAAGAATGATGTATTATGAACCTTGAATAAATGAAATGAAAGATTGGATTTGAATGATTTACAGTGAGATTGTTCCTTTAGCTTGATGGTTCAGATAGGACAAGGTTCTCTGTTTTGAAAACGGTCCAGAAAAGGACCACCAGGCCTTCTTAACGGTCTAGCGATAGATTGCAAGGAGAAGGACCCAAAAAACTGTGTGTTTTTTGACCATCAGGTGAGGCATGCGGTCGCCACTTGACCGCTAGGAATAAACTTAACGGTCTATCAAAAGACCGCAAGGAAGCAGGAACAGAGAAGCCTGAGCGTTCAGGTTCTCGGGTGAGGAAAACGGTCTCCGCGTGACCGCTAGGAAGGATTAACGGTCTACCAAAAGATCGCAAGGTATAAGAGATAGAGAAACCTGTGAGGCTTGAATCTTGGGCAATGGAACCTGTGTCTGCACACACTAAAACAAGAAAACAAGTCAGATCCGTTCTTAGGCTCAACCCCTTGCCTGCAGCAAGTTAGAAGATGACCAATCCTTGACATTTGGTCAAGGGGTGGAGCCTTGTTAAATAGGTGAGAATGCAGCGAAAATATGAAATGCACAGCATGCTATGCAAGAATGATGATATTTTTGGATTTTGAGAAAATATCTGATTTTTTTAGATTTTGAGAATATCTGATATTTTTAGATTTTAAGAATATCTGATTTTTTTCCTTCTTTTTTTTCTTTTCTTTCTTTTTGAACCAGTTCCACTCAAGCAACAAGGGTCATCCCTATTCCATTAAGAGCCTCCCTCGAGGTTAGCATGCAATGAGGGTGACAAACCATGGCCGAGTCTATCTCACCCATATAACGGTGCCTCTCCAAGGGCCATACCCTGGGTATGTTTTAGTCCCTTAAGGAAGAGAGAGAAGAATTGTTGGGGGTAGGCCTAGCATAGGGATAGAAGTTTTTAGGGCTCGAATTCCTCCCATGACGACCCGTTTGGAGATTTGGTCTGTTGCGCTGGGACTTTGTGTCCGCCATCGAACCTTCATCCATTGTAGGCACGCATACGACCCGGCTCATGATGTCCCGCGGGGAAACTGTATTGCCACTATTGCTATGCCTAGTTTGATTTTGTTTTCATGGAGCAATTTGACGTTGTGGTTTGTGCTTTTGATAGAAGTGGTGGGTTTTGCCTTGATTCATGCTCTTTTCTTTTTGACTGGCTTTTTTTCATTTTCCTTCCTTTGTGGAATTAGGTCATAGCGGACTGCCCCTATTTGAGACCTCCTCTCGTTACGGTGTCTAGGTTGGTCATCTCCCCCTTATTCAGCCCTTGCACCTACGCGTGGCCGAAGAGAGAAAAGTAGGGACCTTTACTTCCCCCTAGGCATGGCCGAAGGAGAGATGATGTTACTTAGTAGAGGGAAAACTGGACCAAAGTCACCGTGTAGTGTGTGATTGCCGTGCTCGGGGTCCTCTTTTGTGGTAAAGGGGAGAGACGCCTCGCTACCAAGTTGTCACTAGTTTTGACTCTAAGGGTAAAAGCGTTTAAGATACTACCAATTCCAAGCGTGAGATAGCTCCTCACCTTCTGCATTGATTAGACAATATGTGTTCCCTGGATAAGCCTCTTTAATGACGAACAGCCCTTCCCAGTTAGGTTGTAATTTAGACCTAGGACCTCCAGATCTAATGAATTTGCATTTCAGAACCCTATCACCTACTTGAAATTTACGTTCAATTACCCTCTTTTGATAATAACGTGAAACTCTCTTTTGATAAACAGACATGTGATCGGCCGCATTTAGCCTCTTCTCATCCAAGAGTTCAAGCTGGACCAGCAACACCTCTCGACGCTCGTCGTGATTAAGTTCCTTATCAAGCTAACCCTCAGGGAAGGGATCAAGATCTCATATGAGAGTACCACCTCTATCCCATAAGTAAGAGCATAAGGGGTTTGCCCCGTAGGAGTACAGACGGAGGTACTGTAAGCCCATAGAGCTTCCACTAATCGCTCAGGACAATCAGTAAATTTATGAGATTCGCATGTCTTCTTTATGATTTTAAGAAGGGTCTTGTTAGTGGCCTCGACTTGACCGTTGCCTTGAGGATAATATGGAGATGAATGATGCAATGCAATTTTGAACTTCTTACAAAGGTCCTGAAGCTCTTGTGAGACGAACTGGGGTCCATTGTCGATGACGATGCTGCTTGGCACTCTGAACTGCGAGATGATGTTCTTTAGGATGAAGCGACACACCGTGGTTGCTTTGATCTCTGCGTACGCTTCCGCTTCGGCCCATTTGGTGAAGTACTCATTGGCGGTGAGAATGAAAGATTTTTGCTTGGTCTGAGAGTTGGGATCACCCAACGGGCCTACAATGTCGAAAGCCCACATAGAGAATGGCCAAAGAGTAGAGAGAGGATGGAGAGATAAAGCAGGCGCATGAATTTTATCAGCATGGAGTTGACATTTAAGACACCTCCGAACATAGAGGGAGCAATCTTCCTCTAGAGTGGGCCAATAATAACCCTGCCTAAGGATCTTCTTCACTAGAGCCTGGCCATTGACATGACCTCCACACTCCCCTGAATGGGCTGCTTCAGCCACCTTCCAAGTTTCATCGTCATCTAGACACCTCATGAGCATTCCATTGAGAGTGCGCCTGTACAATTCCCTAGCTATGATAGTATACCTTGAAGCAGCTCTTCTAATAGCCTTATGCTGTTCGGCACTTGCACCTTCTGCGAATGACCCATCCCTGCAACACAGCTGGATTTCATGGTACCATGGCAACTCTTCTTCTTCCAAGATTTCTTCTAACTATGTTAAAGAAACTTTCTTCAAATCTTCCTTCTCAGCCCTCGCCTCTACAGTTTTCCTAAGGTTGTCGTACCAAGGATCTTGAAGAGAGGGGGCGTCCAGTCTCTGGACGATAATGGTCTCAGTGCTCTGACTGAGAGGGAAAGATAAGGAAGAAGCGAGTGACGCTAGTGCATCGGCGAGGATGTTCTGAGATCGGGAGTGTGGATGCAGATTAATTTGTGCAATTGCCTAGCCAAGAGAGTGACCAAATCTTGATATGGCTTGAGCTTCGGGTCACGAGTGCGATAAGTGAACAGAGCTTGGCGCAGAACGAGCTGAGTGTCTCCCACAATGTTCAAATAGCGCGTACCCAAGAGATAGGCGTGCTTCAATCCGACTAGGAGAGCTTCGTACTCAATAATGCTGTTGGTAGCAGGAAAGAGGAGCTGATATGCAAAGGGAACCGTCACCCCCTCTGGAGTGAGGGGAACGGCACCTATCCCTCGGCCTTGAGAGTTGAGTGCACCATCAAAGTGTAGAGACCAGAAGGGATGATGAGTAAGAACATCAAGATGCTCATCAGGGAAGTCATCCTGAATAGAGTCAGTGTAGGGAATAGGAAGATGGGCTAGATGCTTAGCGATGGCTTATCCTTTGATGGCCTTCTGAACGACAAATGTGATATCAAACTGAGAGAGGAAGCTCTGCCAGCGAGCTAACATGCTAGAAAGGACAGGTTTTTCTAGGAGATAGTGGATCGGATCCATTCTAGAGATCAGCCTAACTTGGTGGGCTAGGAAATAGTGCTTCAGCTTCTGAGCTACCCAAACTAATGCGGCACAAGTCTTCTCCACAGCAGTATACTAGGCCTCTGCCAGGTTAAACAACCTAGAGAGGTAATAAGCTACCCGCTCTTTGCCTTCATCATCTACTTGTGCCAGGACAGCTCCTAGGGAGTCCTCAATGACAAAAATGTATAGGATTAGGGGTTTCCCAGGGACAGGAGGCTGCAAAACTGGGGGATTGGACAAATAAGCTTTCAAATCTTCGTAGGCCTTTTGACAATCTCCATTCCACTCAAATTTGACCCCCGCCTTTAGTAGTTCATAGAATGGGCGGCACCTCTGAGAATGTTGGGATATAAATCTTCTAATAAACTGGAAGCGTCCAATCAATCCACGGAGTTGTGTGATGTTCTTTGGCGGTGGCATATCTATGATGGCCTTAGCTTTATTAGGATCAATTTGAATCCCCCGTTTGCTAACTATGAAACCTAGCAGCTTCCCTGAAGATACTCCAAATACACATTTCTTGGGATTCATCTTCAACTTATACTCCCTAGCTCTCTGAAGCACCTTAGCCAGAATAGCGGGGTGTTCCTCTTTCGACCTTAATTTCACCAAAATATCATCCACGTAAGCTTCCATATAGACATGCATCATATCGTGGAATATTTCCATCATCGCCCGTTGATACATGACACCCGCATTCTTCAGACCAAATGGCATGACTATGTAGCAGTAAGTGCCCCAGGGCGTGGTGAATGAGGTTTTCTCTTAATCTTCCGGAGCTAGACGGATTTGGTTATAACCAAAATAACCATCTATGAATGAGAGAGCTTCGTACCCAGCTGTGTTATCCACCAACACATCTATATGAGGCAGCGAAAAATCATCTTTGGGACATGCCTTATTCAAATACCTGAAATTAATATAAATTCGCACCTTTCCATCCTTCTTGATAACATGGACTATGTTTGCCACCCATTGAGGATATAAGACAACTCTAATGAACCTAGCCTTATGTAATTTATCGGCCTCTTCTTTCATCCTCAAGGCCATGTTGGGGGTGAAATCTTCTTAGTTTTTGCTTTACGGGTGTTGCCCCTGGCTTAAGCACAAGTCGATGTTATACCAAAGAGGGGTCAAGTCCCGGCATGTCCTCATATGACCAGACAAAAGAATCGCTGAACTCCCTCAAAACCTTGATCAACTCCTCTTCAACCTTAGAGGGAGATTAGCAGAAATAAAGATAGGCCTGGGATCCTCGTCAGTTTCCAAATTAACTTCCTTTGTAGGTTCATCCACTGCCGATGATGGCTCGTCGAACCTCTTCAAACCTTGTGCATACAAGTCGGCAGTGTCATCTACATTACTGTCCTTAAGTTCGACCGTGTCTTTCTCATCCACGACTTCATAGACACCCAATCCGTCATTGTCCCGCACTCCGTCTTGTTCCTCATCTTCTTCTAACACAATCATCGTAGCTATGAACTTCGGGCACTTGAGAAGAGCATGACATCTCTGAGCTAGATCCTGCAAGAACCTATCAGGAATGGATTTGGAATGAGGCGTTGGCGGGTGCGGCTCAGATGCGGAGGAAGGGTTGGATGCACTAGAACAAGACCCTACTTCTCTAGACTTAACAGACCCTACTTCCCTAGACTCGACAGACCCTTAACCTAACTTAGGAGAAAGGAAGCCTAATGAAAGGGAAGCAGGGGCCTCTTGGCCCTGGGAGGAGGATGGACGGAACACAGCGTAATCTTCCACTGAAATCTCCATTTCAAAATGGGCATTTTTTTCCTTCTTGGTGATTAGTGGAGAGCACGCAACACGAGGAAGGAGGAGGAGGAAGCGCGAGAGGGTAGATGGATGGACAGAAGATGTCGAAGAAGGGATCAGAAGAGGAAAACCACCTACTCGAGAGATCAATTGGTGGGTAGCGCCCACATGGACAAGTCACAATCAAAAATTCAATCGGCATTTCTATCCGCAAAGGATCAATCATGATGGGAGGTGATCGAGGTAAAAACTCTAGTTTTTGGAAAAGAGACATCAACTGGGAAGGAGACCAAGTGAAAATGATGGGTGAGCTCCCCCTTTCCTGCGGACGGTAAATTGACTTTGTGGATGTGTACTGCACAAGCCGAACCTCAAGGTTTCTTGGACGGTCCTCTTCATAGAACATTCTAGCAAAGGTTTCACTGAAATCTTCCATGTCATCTACGGGCCCCCTAAGTGATAATGTTGGGCCAGCATGCAAAGCCCCAGAATTTTTATAAATTATTTCTGGTATATTTAAGTATTTTCTGGAAATTTTAAAGACCCAAAATGGATTAATAAATAAATATTGGGTTAAATAAATCATTATTAAGGCCCAATTTTGGTAAACAATTAACCTAGCCTATTTAAATGAGGTCCAAAAGGTTTAAGGACCAAGCCCATTAAGTGTGTCCCATATTCTAGAAGGTCATTTAGCCTATTCACGGATTTTAAGGATAAATACCATTTTTATGGATAATTATGTGGGTAAACAAATAAAAGAGTTTGAATTAGGTTGAATTCTACACACAGTGGATGTAGCGGTCTATCGTGCGACCGCCACAGTCAGGTAACACGCCTACCTTCGACCGTTACGCTCTGTTAGTTCCGTGAAGTGAAGAAAGAGCAAAACGATTAGATTTTTGTTAGTCTATCTCTCAGGGATCGAGATGGGAAGACTAGTATAGGTGTTAAGGACTCTTAGAAGTCGATCTAAGCTGTAACAAGGACTCTAGAATCGATCTAATCCTCAAACCCTAGTCAAAACCCTAAAAATAGACCCTAGTTTTGACTTGCGCGACCCATACTTTGGCTCGCGTGGAATCAAGGTAAGGAATCATAATTTCGGGTAAGTTCTTTAGAACTTTTTTTATATAATACTTTAGACTAATAGCTCTCAAAATTTCATGCTAGGAGATCAACTACACAAGAAGTTAGAAGCTTCTAAAGTTGCTGGTACGACCTTAACAACCCAGGAATCTGAGCAAAGGTCCACTGAAGATCAGAGAATTAGATCATCAAAATGAGGTATTTAGGGTTTGATTCTTTATAACTTTTTGTTCCCCTTAGTTTCATCTTCTTACCCTCAAAATTTCACGTCCTTAGGTCAAGAGGTTGAGCAGTTAGAGCGACGAGAAGTTGCTGAGAAATCACAGGAAGAGAAGAACTAGGGCGTGTCTTGCGGTCCCAAATTCGAAGTTTAAAGCCCAGAAAAGAGGTAGGTCATCTCATGAATGGCAAGAACATCATGTTAGAGATAAAAGCTTTCTGATTTTGATTGATTTCATGCATTCTAGACCATGAATTCATGTTTTAGTTTGAGCTATGCATACATGCATGTCTTGAGCCTTAATCAAAGATAAAAGATATTATCTTTTTCAATTCACTACAACCTATGCATCTAGATAGCATCTATATTTCGTTTCTCATGACTGAAATATTCTAAGTATTTTGATTTCCAGACATGACACATTTTTAGTCTTTTACCTTCTATATCCTATCAGCAGAAGCTCTGACGGATTAAGGTAAGACCGTCACATGATTGTAACGGCCTTACGATCAGCCGTCACACCCTCTGTTATGTTTAAATTTCTCTGTTGTCTCTGACGGACCAAAGTCAGTGCATCACAATACTGTAACGATCCCACGATAAACCGTCACAGATGTATAATGCATCTGTCTTAGACCGTCAGAGTGTTGTTTTCTGTCAACCCAAGACAGGACTAAGGACAGTCAAACTTACTTATAAATAAGCCTAGTTACCTAAGTTTTGACCTATTTTCATGACCCTGAGTTTACTAATTGATTCTTGATAGGAAATTGCATGTTTAAAGCATCTTGAGTTATTTCAAGTTATGCTAATTTCATTGCCTAAACTCTATAGTTTTGAATTTAAACTATGATTTTCAGTATTGTATTGACGAAGCTTTATCATGGTTCCACATCGTTACACATTCTTTTCTTTTTTATAGAGTCATTTCTTTAAGTACATGACATATATTCCGATATATGACCATTAGTTCACACTTTGCACTATAGGAACATATTCTTGAACTTGAGGACCTCTCTATTGGATATTCCTTCCAATGGACTAGGAAATCTGGTTTCAAGGCCTCCGTAATTCTCCGCGAGCCTGGGATTCCCACTAGGACGCCGAGTTGGTTGTACCATGAAAGCCCAATTGTTAGAAAGCACTATCGAAGTTTCTGGTTCTAGATATGTAATGGATCCATATTAGACTGTCATGCTCATATAACGGCCTAATATATGACCGTCACATTTACTGAGTCCGTTTTATTTATTTCTGGATTCAGCCATTCTAACGGATCAATGATAGACCGTCACGATAATGTAACTGCCCATTGATTGTCTGTCACAGTTCTTGAGTGTTTTAACCCGAGGTTTGACCCAAGGGTTGATATTCCAAAGTTCCTAGATGGATTATTGATGGTCTAGAACTTGTCATATTATTCAAGATACGTAATTTAATTTATAGAAAAATAAAGAATGTACCGTTATGCTGTTGAATTATTTCCATGAGCATAACCTTGTTTTAAGTCATTCTTGACCTCGCATTTCTTCATTGAAGCGTTCATTTCATTGAACTATTGTTATCTAGCTCTGACCTAGCTTTCCTGGTGGCGTGTCGTCTTCTCCGATGGTTGACCCCGGGGGGCCACCCGTGCCCCCCTTGGTGCCTGGTCCCCCCTGGCCTCCCATCTCCAGGGTCCATCGACTCTCCAAGCAGGTTTCGGCTTTCCTTCGTCTACCGGCGCTAGAACTTTTGCAGAAGTCATCACCTCTACTATGGCCCTACCGGTGGTACCGGGTTCCGTTCATGCTCCGGCGAAGACTGATAACGGGGAACCTGCAGTGTTTTTCTCTCAGGAGGAGATTTCAGCATCACTTTGCCCATTTTCATTTTCCTTGGTAGCTCGTACCCCCCTGGGCAGGCCTCCTTTCTCTGATATCAGAGCTTACTTGTCAAGCAGATGCAGATTCACGGACGACTACATGATCAGCGCTCTCGACAACAGACATCTCCTTCTAAGGTTCCGAAACTATGAAGACTATCTCTCCCTTCTGCTTAAAGAGACTCTCTTTGTTCATGGTCGGCTCTTCCGTTTCTTCAAATGGACTATGGATTTTTTGCCATCAGCCGATTCTCCAAATCTTCCGGTATGGATTTCTTTTTCTGGTCTCCCGGTTAACTTCTACATTGAGCATTTGATTCGGTCCATCGCTGGTAATGTTGGTCGGGTATTGAAAGTAGATCATTCCACTTTGAATCTATCCCAAACGAATGCTGCTCGTGTTTGTATTGAGCTTGACATTTCTAAACCTCGCCCTTCGAGAGTTTGGATTGGCTTCCCGGGAGGTGGTACCTGGCAGGATGTTATGTACCCGGATCTTCCTTTTTATTGTACTACTTGCTCTCGCATTGGTCATAATGTGGCAAACTGTAAAGGTCCAAGGAACTTGGTTATAAATGTGAAGCCCAAGCAGATTGCTTTTTCCCAGGCTTTAAATGGCTTAGAGATCAAAGGCAAGGCTATTTGGCAACCTTTAATCAATCAGAAGGATAAAACAGAAGACAACTTGATTAACGCCACCCGGGCTACTGATGTTTGCATTCCTCCCAATAGTTCTGCTTTGCTTAGTACAAGGAGTACTCTCCTGGGTGAATGCTCTAATCAGTCTTCAGACTTGAATGGGACTTTTTTAGTGAATTCTTCTAATCATCCTTTACCAGATGCAGGGGATCCTGCTAAATCCCCTATTCATAGCCAGCGAGGGGATAATCCTCTGATGCCTTTACCTACTATCATTGTGGGACAACCTATTGGATGCGAGCCAGACTTACCTCCCCCGGAACCCCCTGCTTTGGCTCATATTTCCTCCGTGCATAGACACTAGGAAATTTATCTGGCTGCTCACTCCGAAGCTTTGGTCCGCCCCCCTTTGGAACTCCCTTCAAACCAAATTAATGTCCAGGACGACACAATTGCGCTTGCTCCTGAACTTGCAGTTGTTAATGCCTTGCAAGATCATGAAGCTCCACCGACCGATGAGGCCATTGCTAGAAGACTGGATATTGCCAATCTTGTAGACTCTCAGAATGTCCTGGTACTACATAATGAGCGTTCAGGGGTTACTACCAGATCAATGTTGAGGACAGGATCCACGGGTAATATTCCTGATATCAAACATTCATTATGAATTTCATTATTTGGAATATCAGAGGTATAGGGAATGATGTCTCTATTGGTAGAGTGAAATTTCTAATAAAGACTCATAGTATTGATTGCATTGTGCTTTTGGAACCAAAAATAAACAATAGTAGATTGGACAGTATCTGCAGAAGATTGGGAATGGACAATGCTGCTGCTAACACTGATGGGCTGGCTCACATCTGGGTTCTTTGGAAAGACCCTCTGAAATTTTCTGTTATTTGCAGGGATGATCAGCAGATCACACTTCTTCAATCTAATGTTGTTCTACCAGATTTTCAAACATCTTTTGTCTATGCCAAATGCAATGCCATTGAGAGGCAAAACCTGTGGGCTTCTTTATTTAATATCCACTCTCAGTATAATGGGCCTTGAATTGTAGCAGGTGATTTCAATTGCATTCTAAATGTGGATGAGAAGCTTGGTGGTAACTCCCCCAACCTTTCTGCTATGACAGATTTCAATAACTGTATCTCCGACTGTGCTTTAGTTGATGGTGGCTACACTGGTTCTATATATACTTGGCATAATAATCAGACTGGAGGCAAAGGGATTTGGGCTCGGTTGGATAGGGTTCTCCTTAATGCAGCCTAGCTAAATCTTCTACCAGTCTCTATTGAGCATCTGTCCATGGAGGCATCTGACCATGCCCCTCTTCTTGTTAAATTGCTTTCTCAGGATCGAAGAATTAGCAGATTCTGCTTTCAGAAAATGTGGACATTACATGAGCAATTTTTTGAGGATGTCCAGGCATGCTGGCAATCTAGCCCTATTGCTTCTTCTCCCATGACTTGCATATATCTTAAGCTTCAATCATTGAGAAGGATGCTACGGATTTGGAATAAACAAACCTTTGGCAATGTTCACTTAAATTTGACTGCTGCTGAGGATGCTGTTCTTCAAGCTGAGCATTACTATGATCTGCAACCTACCGATGCCAATCTAGCTTCCTTAGAAGAAGCTAAGAATAATCAATCTGACAGACTTCTACAGCAAGAATGTTTTTGGAGACAAAAATCTGGGATTAGGTGGCTTCTTGAGGGGGACAGAAACATAATTTTTTTTCACATGTCGACATTAGCCAACAGACGCAAGCACAAAATTATTCAGTTGAGGACTCCTGCTGGCAGTCTGTCATCAGATCATGAGGATATGAAAAGAATAGCTATCTCCCATTTCCAGAAGGCCTTCTCCACTCAAGACCATCATATTGAGAATAATCTCTTGAACTGCATTCCTAGCTTAGTAAACCAGGATGAAAATGATTGTCTTTGTGCTATTCCTACTGATATTGAAATTCATGATGCAGTCTTTAGTTTGTCAGCTGATAGTGCCCCTGGGCCTGATGGCTTTTCTGGAGTTTTCTTCCAAAAGGTATGGAACATCATTGCTCCTCTGGTTGTCAGTGCTGTGCAAGAAGCTTTTTCGTCCAGGAATCCTCTGCCAAGAAGTGTTACGTCCACTCTAATTGCTCTTATACCAAAAAAATCTAATGCAGTGGATACTACAGAGTATAGGCCGATAAGCCTTTGCAATTTATTTTACAAGATCATCTCCTCTATCCTCAATAAAAGACTGGCTCCAATTCTTCCCAAGATCATTTCTCTTGAGCAGTCTGCCTTTGTGAAGGGGAGACAGATTATTGAGAATATTGCACTTGCTCAGGAGCTCTCTCTTGAATTGGGTAGAAAAACCAGAGGTTCGAATGTTATGCTTAAACTTGATATGGATAAAGCCTATGATAGATTAGAATGGGACTTTCTCTACATAGTTATGTTCAGATTTGGGTTCAGCAATAATTTCATTAATCTCATTGATAGATTGATTAACAATTGCTGGTTCTCTATTTTGTTGAATGGGGACACTGCTGGTTTTTTTAAATCTACAAGAGGTATCCGTCAAGGTGATCCGATTGCTCCATCTTTATTTGTTATTGCTGAGGAAGCTTTGAGCAGGTCGCTAAGAGAAGCTTTCAGCAGTGGCCGGGTAGAATGGTTCACTTGTTTTCAGAGATGTCCAAATATATCTCATCTATTATTTGCAGATGATACTCTGATCTTCAGTAAAGCCACCTCAACTTCAATCAGAAATTTACTCAAACTTCTTCATACGTATGAACATGCTTCAGGTCAACTTATTAATGTCAGCAAGAGTGGATTTTTAATCCACCCTAAGATGCCTTGCTCTGTTGCATAGCGAATTCAGAATCTCACTGGATTTTCCAGATTGTCTTTTCCTCATAAATATCTTGGCATCCCTTTGGTGATTGGCAGGACTAAAAAGATATATTTTGCAGGGGTTATCAACTCTATACAAAAGCGTATTGCTGGGTGGAAAGCTAACCTACTGTCTCAAGGTGCCAGACTGGTTCTCATAAGGCATGTTCTGTCTTCCTTGCCAATTTATTCCCTGTCTTCCACCCCATGGCATATTGGCATTCACCATCTGATTGAGCAGGCCTTTGCAAATTTCTTTTGGGGGTCTTCTCCTCTTGGCAAAAAGAGACATTGGAAGTCCTGGCAGGCATTGTGTAGGCCTATATCCAAGGGTGGCCTTGGCATCATGTCCCTTAGGCTAATGGATAATGCTCTTCGAGTTAAAATGCTGTGGCAGGCAATCCACACCAATTCTCTATGGGCATCTTATTTTAGAGCCAAGTATATGCATCAATGCCACATTCGAGATGTTCATTTTAAAAACATGAAGGGATTTGCAAGAAGAAGCTGGCTAAAGGCTAAAGACAATATTCTCCAATATAAGAAGGTTATTATTGGGGATGGCTTCAATACCAACTTTTGGCATGATAACTGGCTGGGCCACCATTGTTTAAATACTTATGTTTCTGATGTCCTCATTCCAAATCCTAAAGCATATGTCAGAGATGTTCTTCTGCACCCATCTTCTGAAGAATCAGCCCTGCTAGAAGCATTGCTTCCCAATAGTATCCAACAAGCCATCAGAACAGTGAAATTGAATCAGGAAATGGACTTGGGAGTATGGAGTCTTTCTCCATCTGGTTGGTGTTCAGTAGCCTCGACCTATAAATCTTTGGCAAATAATCAACTCCAGATTGATATTCCTTGGACTCGACTATGGTCTAATTGGATTCCAATCAAAATCTCAGTCCATTTATGGAAGATTATGAATAACTGTCTACCGAGTGATGATAATATTCAGAGAGTGGGCATTGTTCTCTGCTCTAAATGTTCTTGCTGCATGGTGCCTCATGTGGAAGACCTAAACCATCTATTCCTTAGTAGTGAGATTACAGTTTCTATTTGGACTGCTCTTAAAGCTACAAGTCTACATTTTGAAGGCCACACTGTTAGGGAATTCATTCTGAATTCTATCACCCATACTCAGCAACCAGGTTCGGCTTTTGCTCTCTTCAATCTTGCATCTGTTGGGTTTGGAATGTGGGAAATTTGGAGAGCTAGAAATTCTGTCAAATATGATGATAAATCAATCTCAAAACCCAACATCATTCACCATATTACTTCCCAAGTGAAGATGGTTTGCTCGATTGCTACTCTTAAGGAACCAAAGAACAATAATAGGAAAACTTTGGAACAATTGGGAATCAAATCTCAATCCTCTTGCAGACAATAGCTGAAGATTGTGAAATGGCTCTGTCCTCCTTGGCCCTTTCTAAAATTAAACACTGATGGTGCTTTCAAACTATCTAGAGATTATGGAGGAGGCGGCATTATCAGGGATTCTAGAGGCAAGGTCATCCTTGCCTTCTCTCATTTTTATGGACAATCTAATAGCTTAATTGCTTAAGCCCGTGCCCTTCTTGATGGCATTAAATATTTGCATACTGTTGATTCCAAGCCAGCATTTATTGAATGTGACTCCCTCACCCTTGTCCGGATTATCAAAAAGGAAATTCACTGCCCTTGGTCCATTCTCAGCTATGTCAGAGAAATCTGGAGCATCATATCTCAGCATGACTCTATCTCTCATATCTACAGAGAAGGCAATACAGTAGCAGATTTACTTGCTTCATTAGCTTGCACCACAGAATGTAATTCTTTTTATTCTTACATTGAGCTCCCTTCTATTATAAAAGGTGCTGCTCGGCTGGACTCACTAGGCATGCCTAGTATCAGATTGATGTAATTTTTTATTCTTTATCAATGGGAATATAATTTGCCTCCTAGTGGTTTGATGGTGGAGTGGCTTTCTCCTTACCTCTGGTAAGGGGTGCACTCTCCCATTGACCCCTAGGTCAAGTTTCTCTATTAAAAAAAAAACTTATTTGAACTTGCTATATTATTGGCCATACTTTATTGCTTGAAACGTGGAAGTAGCTTGATTTATACTTGAAGATGCGATCGAGCACTGATTGTGTTCAAGGGCTCTATGCTACTCCCCTCGGCTGATTGTCGGAAACATACTATTATAAACCATGGGATATGATGCTACTGTTGTCGCATTGCGCTAGGAGTACTTTCTCTTTAAATAAGTGAAGATCCACGGGCATCATGAAAATACTTGTACATGACTTTCTTGCTTGTTACATGATATTCCACAGAAATTCATCAAATACTTGCTCATAAGCAAAAGATGTTTGGGTGATGACTACGTGGTATTGCTAGTACATTCTCGTTACATCCTTGTTCATGAAGGGCCATATCATGTTCTTATTATATTCTTGATAGTTCATACTTGCTCATTCTATCTTACATGATCATCGTGTTACTTTAGTTTAATCGCATGATTGATCGCATTCGCATGATTTTACCTTATTTCTTTAGAGCTAAAATGCTAATTACTTAGATATTGCTAATCATGTTGATGCGAAGATACCTACTGGGCAAGTATGCTCATTACCTATTTCCAATCTTTTCAGGAGATGGAAGTGAGTCAGGATCGGATTCGGAACGTCCAAATAGCGGGTCCGAAAGTGAATGAAGAATGAGTGAAGACTTAGGAAGTCTACATTGTTTAGGTTGAGTCTATGTAATTTTCTTATTTCTTGAGTCTAGTATGATGAAGAAAGTTCAAATAGTGATTGTATTTGAATATTTGACTTGATTATTAATGAAATAAGTTGAAATTGAGTAAATATTTTACAATTACATTTATGTGTGTGATTGTCTTGCGCTCTGATCGTTCTTTCTTGCAAGAGGCTTACCATGCCGACTGTTCACGTTCCTCGAGCTAGTCTTCCGCTGTAATAAAGGCTCGGGGCGTGACACGGTAACTATACAAGCTGTATCTTCTTCGGGTTGTTTTAGCGGCATCTTCAAAGTACCAGGCTGGAGAGGGCCCTTGACAAAGAGCTGGCGGTAATCCCAAGTTAATGGCCCCGAGTCTCCCATAACTGAAAATGAGGACTCTCAATAACCAAGGCCCCTTCTGCTCATTTTTCTGCCCCTGGGAACCGGCTTGGTCTTTCCCTGTAGCTGGGCATTGAGACCTCTGCCCGGCTGATAGCCTAGCCTTAATATGATCTTCCAGCCTTTAGAGTCCCTTATCTGGGGCTTTATTCTGACATCCACCTATGCGACGGCTGGCTTGTGTGGCGTATAGGCCCGAGGAAAGTTGAGGTCCAGTACTGAGATAACGAGCCGATTACTGGGCCAGAGTGTTGGCAGCATTTTTCTGAAATAGCCTCAACTGACTGGACTGTGGAAATGCTTTTGACCTTGACCACCCTCCCTTGGAAAGGGAATTTGAGGCATTGATGAGTAGTGAAAGGTACGACATTGAGGATATTAATCCACGGTCGACCCAAAATAGCTTTGAACATGGGGTCGATGTCGAGCACATAAAATTCAACAGCCATTGTAAGTGGCCCAAGTTTAGCTTGAATGGTGACCACGCCGTGACACGGCCTTCTTGAATTGTCATATGCTACAATAGTAGTCGGGGTATGTGTTAATAACTCTTCTGAAATATTACAAGCTCTCAAAGTGCAGAGAGAACAGACATTGATAGAAGCCCTGGTGTCTACCAATGCCGCGTCTATGCTTACTTGGTTCAAAATGATAGATATGCATAGCGGCATCTGACGAGGCTCAGGTGGTGCCAGCTCGGCCTCTGAAAATGTGACAGCCGGCCCCTTGGAGATTGTAGCCAGAGCGGTTGATAAATTGTCCACTGCCATATCTTCACTGACCATGGCCTTCGGGAAAAAATCCCACAGCGCATCTTGGTGGAGCTTAGATCGCTTAATCAATTCCAGAACTAAAATTTTGGCGGGCAACCTGTCTAGATGATGTAAGAGATCGTACTGAGTACTCGGCAGCGGGTATGTCTCCTCCTGATCAGCAGCCTATTGCGAGGATTGGGGATTGGGTGCGGATGCACTAGTGGTAGGATAGTTCTGATGGAATAAACGCCTGCTCTGTAGGGCAAGGTTTTTGGCTGGCACGGAATTAGATGGTGATGGGGGAATCACTTGCCCTTCACCATTTTGGGAGCCCGGAATGTTTGTTGGCATGAGCCATTGTGTTCGTCTTAAATTTTTGAGTCAGGTCATGTAATTTTCATATTTTGTGAAGTCATGGTTATGTAATTTTTTGTTTTTATTTGAGTCAAGTACCTAGGTTAATGAGTCATCTACCTAAGTTAAGTGTCATGGGCTTGGTTAGTTTGGTTATTGGGCCAAATTAAGAGGGCTAGGCCCAGGGGCATCCCCTTCCCCTTGGTTTCTTATCATTAGTCCAAAAGTCAGGGACTTTTTGTAAAATGTGGGTTTCCTATAAATAGGACCCCATTCTCCCATTTGGGAACTAATGAATGAATGAGATTTTAAATTTGAGTTTCCAAAAAACTATGTGATTTCTTCTCCTAGGGTGAGATACCCTCCCTCTCTCCCCTCTCCTTCTCTCTCTAGGGGGCGACCCCCTTTCTCTCTCCTCCCCCTCTCTCTAGTGTGCACCACCCTCTCTCTCCTACCCCTTGCCACCTCAGCTCCACCTCAACCAATCCGCACTAGCCACATCACCACAACCCTTCACCTCCCAAGGAGCATTAACTCCTCCCATCAATTCCCTCCCCCTTCCTAGGTGACCCTTGACACTCCCCATACACCCTTTCCCTCTCCCTAGGGAGAATCCCATCTCCCAAGCACCCCTTCACATCCCCAAGGCAACCCTTCCCATCCCCAAGACCACAATTAACCCCTCCATTAACCCCATTTCAAAACCAAGGGAGGGAACCCTCCACCCCCTCCAAGCCATTTGCGCCCCCACTCCCTCTCCAGCAAGACCTCCTGCGCATCCCACCTCACACCCCCACACCCTGCTCCACCCCTCCCTGGCCCTCCACCAGCCACCATCGACCCCCACTCCCTCCATTCCCCTTCCACAACCTCCATTAGCCACCCCTTGCAAGCTTCTTCCCCTTTCCCACCCCCAAATACACTCTATTCCCTCATTCAGTTTTTAGGTTGCTAGGAGCTAAAGACACGCTGGTTTCAGAGTCTGCTCCATCGCCACCTCCAAGTTCTAGGAGGCACACCATATATTGCTGGAAATCTCTTCAAGTCAGCTTCGTAGGCGAGGTGATCCCACCTCAATCCGAGTTCGGAGCTGTCCAGAAGGATCGTTCTCGTCATACCGCGCGTCTGGCATCCGGGTGGACATCAGATCCGTAGTGCAGAAGCTACTATGGTCACCTCCCTATTCCTCTTGGTACGCCATTTGGCTGGAGCAAAGTACTACCAGGGCTCTATCCAACGCAGCAACCGGAGCATCGTTCGGAGTTTGGAGCTCCCCGTTCCATTTAATCTCCCCCGGGTGCGCAAGTCAGTCCAATTAGGGCCGGATAGACACCCTTCCACTCTATGGGCCCTATCTCTCTGCTCCAACCTCCTCTGGTGGCCTTCCTGGTTGCTGCTAGAAGAGGACCCTCCCACGGTTATATCGATATAAGCTGCGTTGGCTTTGGAGCTCAGAGTTACCCGGAGCGAGGTCATCTTCTAGCGCCTTCGACTCTGGAACAAACAGAAGCTGAACCAAGGAGTCCAGTTCCAGATCCTTCTTCGGCCTCCAACGACCACGATAAATTCCACAAAAATTTAGGAGCCATCCTGGGTCAGTCAGCAAAGATTTTCGGCGACTTCCAAGTCTGACAGAGCCCGTGGCGGTATCAACAGCGATTACCTGTCAAGCAGTTCTAGAAGTGGGCAGAACTGGCAGAGTAGTCAATCGGCTTCCTCTTTAGCGATCGTCCCTACCCCACCTGGCTGGGTTAGTGCCCCTCCCTACGTGGAGGTAGTGTTTGATTGTAATCTTAATCTCCTCACCACTAGTCCATCCCTCCTGCATGAAGAGTAGTTCATGTAATCTTTTAAACAGGGAGAAGCTTCACCGACGCAGTGTGCGGGGAACCCACACTTCCCCGCTCGCCCACGTCACCGACCAAGGTCGGTTTCCTCAAACCGGCCAGGTAAGCACTCAACCCTTGCTCATATTTTAGTGCTTGTTCATTTAATATCCGTCAAACGCTTGATTAGTGTGTATTTTTATCATTTAATTCATGAGTATATGCATTTTTATGAGCTTAATTGATATTAAATATACACTTCTCACACTTATTATTGATTTTGTATCAAATGTTTAATTTTCGGAAATTAAATAAATTTTTATGATAATTTTTATGTATTTATGCAGGCACGCAGTTCAAGGAAAGCTCCAAGAAAAAGAAAAAAAAGAATAAAAATATATATGTTCAACTGGGCCAAAAGCCCAGAAACTTGTTTAAAAAGATAAGAAAAAAATTAGAAAAAAAAATAAATTTATTGGCTATTTTTTAGCATTTTATACAAATATATATAAGATATATATAGATATATATATATATATATTTATATATACTATATTTATATTAAAAAAAATGAAAAAAAAGTTTAAAAAAAAACCTCCCCCCCCCCCGCCTTCCCGCCTTCGTCGCCCGGGCACGGGCGACGAGGCGCGAAGGGCGAAGCGGGCGGGGGTGCGTGGCCGCACCAGGACGAAGGGGGCTCGGCCGGGCGGGGGTGCGTGGCCGCACCAGGACGAAGCGGGCTCGACAGCGGACGCGGCACGCGGAGGCGGTTCGGCGCGCGTGAGCCACGAGGCGACGCGTGGCGAGGCAGGACGCGGCGGGCGCAGGTGGGTCCACCGAGCCGGCCGCCTAACTCGGTCGGCGGTCGGCGCAACGTGCCGGCAGAGAGGAAATGGGAGAATAAGAGAGAAAGAGAGAAGAAAAGGGGTTATAAAAATTCCAAAAAAATCCGAAAAAAATCAGGAAAAATGACAAAAGGTTCAGCACATTCCAGTCTACCAAGTTAGGTCAAAAATTAGGTGCACTTGAATGTTTTATATGAGCAAGAAGAGATTGTAAACCCTATATAAAGGGGGTATCACTTGTAATGAAAAGAGGTTGGTTGTTAGAGTTAGAACTAGATGGCAAGGTTGCAAGGGAGAGAGAGCTAGCTTTAAGCATTTGTAATGTAAGTTCCTTCCATTTCTGAAGTTTTTGATTGTTGAAGTTGTGTGTTTCCAAGCTTTTGAAGGCAAATTTGTAAGTTGAATTTATTGCAATACAAGTTTCATTTTAGAATTCAGTCTTTTCATAGCCTTATTTCTCATTATTGTGATCCTCATTTCAAATTCTTGTCTTCATAAAAGTTGTTCTTTTTTAAGTTTTCTTCAACTTCTATGTTCATCATTTCTTCCAATTCATCCAAATTCATAGAGTTAATACCCATTTTCTTAAGTGCTGTCCTGTGCATTCACTGTTCATCCGTGGTGATACCTTCTTCCATTCATTCATTTTGAAGTCTTTCTAGTCCTCAAATAACTCTGAGTTCTTCATAAGAGTTGTTCCTCTCTTGTATCTCTAAGTTTTATTCTTCTTGCACTTTGTCAAATTCTTCTTCTTTTGAGCTTTAGAATTAAGTTTTCAAGGTGCTGGTTTTCTATCAATTACTGTTCATCTGAACCAATAGGTCATAGTTTTTCAAGTTTTTCCTTATCTTCCTTTCATTTTCTGTTTCTGTGTTCTTCATAAAAGTTCTTCCTTTTCCAATTCTCTACAACTTTCATACTTTACACTTCTTCTAATTCTGTCTATATTTAAAGTTATGCGTTTTCTTCCAACCCCTATTTTCACTTGAATTCTTTTATGTTTTCCAACTTAAGTTTTCATAATCGCACTCCAAAATCCAAAAATTGGTTTTCCAAACATAAAGATATGTCCAACTTGAACTAAAATCACATATTCTCTCCCCGTGGGATCGACCCGTACTTACCATTATACTCATGTTTTCAAATCCATAAGTGAGTGAGTGCGGTTATAAATATTTGAAATTTGTGTGGCACGGCAATTTTAACAACGACTGTCGAACAACATCAACGCTCTGCTGGAGTGTAAGTGAGCGCTCGACCCCAGAGCTCCCTGCTTACGAGTGGTCACCGTGGAAGGGTGGGAGAGTGACCTAGTGCCCCTTTGGCACCGAGCCAACCCCATTGAGTGTGGGCACCGTACCCTTGGGAGGGCAACCCTAGACCTCTACCGACAAGGGTCTTGATCCACTACCTCTACTCGGCATCGCCGACTCACCTCGGGAATTGAGTGTGCGACGGTGGTTTGGCAATTTACGGGATTCTCCGCTCTTGTGCGTTGTGTTTGCGTGGTAGGTCCAAGGATCCTCAATCTAGTTGCTGCATTCTCTTAAGTGGTGTCACATCAGTTGGTATCAGAGCCAAGTTTTTGACTTGTCTCTACAAGTCAAGTCCTAGGGCACGCTTGCATTGGAGTCATCATCGGTCTAGCCCGTGCATTGTCCACCCACCATTGTCATCGTTGAGTCTTGGGTCAAATGTCCCCTCTCCCAATCATATCCCTTGCATACCTACCCAATGGAGAGCCCACGGTAATTGATTTCATTGACTTGGAGTCTGATAATTGGGTATCCCCCGATATCGTTGCCTCTCTTTCTAGGACCGGACAAATTATGCTTAACGTAGACCAAGTCTTCGTTGAATTCCATAAATGGTTCGGGTAGACCAAATACTTTGATGGAGCTTGGTGTCAAATTGGTACTTTGGCGGGCCCTTGCATAATCCTAGAGAAACCATAGCTCAATGAACGGAATGCCACCCTCGACCCAATGCGTCGATCTTTCCTTATACATCTGCCACACATTTCAGGAGCCTTTAAATTCAACAACCTTGTACGCTCCCATCTGCCGGAGTCCCATCCTTGTTCACCACCCCGGGTGCACCACACACCGACTATCATCACCCCACCCTCAAAAGACCTTCCCACCCCATTGGCTTTAGAAGAGGTAGCCCACCCACTTAGCCACATGGAGACAAATGTCCCTCCGGACCCTATCCCCTCTATGGAGGGCACCCATGTCCAAATTGAAGGGGAAGCCTCGCACGAGGATCTTTACCTTACACCACCCTCTCTAGTTGAGGCCGAGCTCATCTTAGAAGAACCCCTTGTTAGATGGCTAAGGGAGAGCTCGATTAGAGACATCATGGCCTATACCTACCTACCGATGGAGCGAGACCTCCCTCTAGTGCCCATCCACACCACTTACACCATGATCCAATCCTACTATGAGGTAGAGGGTTTGGATGAACTCCTCAAAGGCCTAGAATGGCAATTAGAGTTGACTTGCTTGGCCCACCCAACAAGCCTTAGTCTCATCCACCCATGTGATGGGTCCATCACCTCAGTCTACACTATGGGTTGCAACACTAGTGACCTCCTTTTACTTCTCTTTACGCTCGAGGAACTCGACCTTATTCACAAATTAGAACTTGTTATCTCGGGTAAGAAGCCGACCCATCCCACTAAGGTCTATGTCTCACCAACCTTTACACATAGAGAGGATCTAACACACATTGGGGATCTTATGACTAGGTCAGTCCAATCTGAGGATTTAGGTGAGATACACATTCCCAAAGTCCCAAGGTTCCATGATCCTTACCATGACCCATTTGACCCCTTCTTATACCCGTGTGACCCACCCATCTTACTCACCACCCACGTTCCCCTACCCCCACCCACCATGTTGGACCTAACCCACCCCTTCCAAGATTTAGCCCACACTATGGGAGCCATGACCAAGGGTGACATCCACCTAGGAAATGACAAAGTGTCCCATCCCAAGATGTCCACATTCTTGGACCCCTTCGACCCCCATGAGTGGAAACCCCCAAATCAATCCACACCCAAAGAAGGGACCATCTTGATAGGAATGCATGTGTCACAACATTTTGCATAATGTGGTAAGGCTAGTAAGTCTAGTCATCCCATTTATGTCATTCACATGTTAGACCCAATGCATGACTGGTTTACATTTGGATGTGTTGATCCTTCTCCGTCCATCGACACCAAAAAAGGTCATACGCATGATAGGAGCAATAATGGATGTCAAGGTCCTCCGACGCTCACCATACACATGCATGAAAGAACCATTTATGGATGCCCCGGCCCCCCTAGGTCCATCAAAGTCAATGTAACATTCGATAGGATTAAGTTTGGTTGTCCGGGTCCTCCCATAACCACTAGATGGGAAACATTCACAACATTGCACAGCAACCTTCGCAAGCACATCAACAAGAGCAACGAGGTGTACAAAAAATTAGCCAACTCCCACCGTCGCCACCAAGAAGTCCGTGTAGGTGATTTTGTGATGGTGAGGACTAAGAGACTATTCCCTAGAAATGTCTCAAAATTGAGGTCTCGTGGAATAGGACCCTTCTATGTTCTGAGGCGCATTGGCACTAATGCTTATGTGTTAGATCTCCCTGAAGAATACAGAGTAAGCCCCACTTTCAACGTGGCTGACCTGGTGCCATATAGGGGTCCCACGGTGGCACCCAGTTAGGAAATTGAGCTCATCCCCTCCCTTGAAAGGGCACCTACCCTTGAGAGAAATCCACCAGCCCGGAGAGACCAGCATGAGCAAGTTGAGCGGATAATAGATGAATAGGTTACTACCTCTGAGAGCACGGTGTGTGGGTGCTACCTCGCTGGGTGGAAGGATCGGCTACCACTGGCAGACTTGTGGGCGACCCCGCCATGGCTCCCTCCGCACATGGTGGATCTTACTCGCCGGAGTCGAGTACTTTGCACCTCGGGGGTATGATGGGGGCATCACTTGCCCTTCACCATTTTGGGAGCCCAGAATGTTTGTTGGCATGAGCCATTGTGTTCATCTTAAATTTTTGAGTCTAGTCATGTAATTTTCATATTTTCTGAAGTCATGGTTATGTAATTTTTCCTTTTATTTGAGTCAAGTACCTAGGTTAATGAGTCATCTACCTAAGTTAAGTGTCATAGGCTTGGTTAGTTTGGTTATTGGGCCCAATTAAGAGGGCTAGGCCCAGCGGTGTCCCCTTCCCCTTGGTTTCTTATCATTAGTCCAAAAGTCAGGGACTTTTTGTAAAATGTGGATTTCCTATAAATAGGACCCCATTCTCCCATTTGGCAACTAATGAATGAATGAGATTTTGAATTTGAGTTTCCACAAAACTGTGTGATTTCTTCTCCTAGGGTGAGATACCCTCCCTCTCTCCCCTCTCCTTCTCTCTCAAGGGGGCGACCCCCTTTCTCACTCCTCCCCCCTCTCTCTAGTGCACACCACCCTCTCTCTCCTACCCCTTGCCACCTCAGCTCCACCTCAACCAATCCCCACTAGCCACATCACCACAACCATTCACCTCCCAAGGAGCATTAACTCCTCCCATCAATTCCCCCCCCCTTCCTAGGTGACCCTTGACACTCCCCATACACCCTTTCCCTCTTCCTAGGGAGAATCCCATCTCCCAAGCACCCCTTCACATCCCCAAGGTAACCCTTCCAATCCCTAAGACCACAATTAACCCCTCCATTAACCCCATTTCAAAATCAAGGGAGGGAACCCTCCACCCCCTCCAAGCCATTTGCGCCCCCACTCCCTCTCCAGCAAGACCTCCTGCGCATCCCACCTCACACCCCCACACCCTACTCCACCCCTCCCTGGCTCTCCACCAGCCACCATCAACCCCCACTCCCTCCATTCCCCTTCCACAACGTCCATTAGCCACACCTTGCAAGCTTCTTCCCCTTTCACACCCCCACATACACTCTACTCCCTCATTCAGTTTGTAGGTTGCTGGGAGCTCAAGACCCGCTGGTTTCAGAGTCTGCTCCGTCGCCACCTCCAAGTTCCAGGAGGCCCACCATATATTTCTGGAAATCCCTTCAAGTCAGCTTCATAGGCGAGGTGATCCCGCCTCAATCTGAGTTCGGAGCTGTCCAGGTGGATCGTTCTCGTCATACCGCGCGTCTGGCATCCGGGTGGAGATTAGAGCCGTAGTGCAGAAGCTACTGCAGTCACCTCCCTGCTTCTCTGATGGGGACATCACCCAGCGTTCCCTCTGGCTAGACACCCCTCTCCCTTCTGGAGACGGGTAGGCTGCGACTGCACGACTTGATGGGTCCTCGACGACATTAGAGTTTATTACTATGGACATCTTGATGTATTTTCCCTTTTCTTGAGTCTTTTTGATGTATTTTGAGTCATGTCCTAGGTGCTCATATTAGTGGATCAACATATTGGGCTTGTTTGGCTTTGTGGCCCATCTAGAGGAGCTAGGCCCATGAGCACCCCCTTCTTGCACCTTGGTTATCTGTCTTTTGTTCTTTTCTCAGGGGCTTTTGTACAAAGTTGGGATCCCTATATATAGGACCCCAACTCCCACTTGAGAAGGTTAATGAATTATTGAGTATTTTGAGCATAAGTGCATCTCCCCCCTCTCTCTCTAGCTTTCTCTCTCTCTCTCTCTCTCTCTCTCTCTCTCTCTTCAGGGGGCGGACCCCTTCTCTCTCCTCCTCTCTCTCTCCCTAGGGCGCACCTACCCCTTCACCTTCCCCACTTGCCACATCAGCAGCCACCTCAGCCCCCACCCTTTCACATCCCCTAGGTCCATAACTCCCATTAACACTTCCACATTCCCAAGTGACTCTTCCAATCCCCCACACACCTTCCCCACCTCCAAGGCAACCATCCCTCTCCCCCAAGCAACCCCTCCACTTCCCCACATATCCTTTCATATCCCCAAGCAATCAACCCCCCCCCCCCCACTTCAAACTTGCGCACCTCTCTCCACCCACTCACCTCCCCACTTGCCTTGGCCGACCCCCTCATTCCCCTCTCACCTAGCCGCGGCCTCCTCTCCCCTCCCCCTCTTGGACCTCCATCTCCCCAGCTCCATTCCTCTCCACACCCCTACACTCCCTCTCCCATCGACCCTCCACCCCACCATCTCCAATATTGCCAATCCCCATCCCTAGCCCTAGTTCCACCACCATCCCTTCTCTTCATCTTGATCAGTCTGCAGGTGGCAGAAAAGGGTTGCGACTAGCAGAAGTGTCCCCGGAGTCATAAAGCTACATCCAGAGGTGTGGCCTACATCGACGGAAAGGTCTGCGAGTCCCCTTCGCAAGAGAGGTGGAATCATCCCATTCCGAGTTCGTGGCCAACCGGGATAGCTGTTCTACCATGACTGCGCCAGACATCCTCTGCAGAGAGCCTGAGCCCGATTGGAAGCAGCTTCACGACCAACAGCGAAAGAACCCGACATAAAGTTCTTCAACAAAGTTCTTCCTTCCCCTGTCCCCGATCAGTAGCAAGAAACGGGACCTCGTTCGGCATCCAGGAATCAGAGTTCCGAATTTTCTCCCTCAGTCGCACGGGTCTGCCTCCTGCTGTCTGCAGCGACCAGTGAATGATCGTCGGCATCCCCCAGTCCACCCCGACTTCAGAAAGAGTTGCTGTCAATTTTTCTGTGCAGAGGCTTCTTCCACGATTCCGGAAACTCTGACGGTTCGTAATTCGGCATCCGGGAGCATCTGTGGCAACCTCTGCATCCTACTGCCTCAGACCTGAAGCCATCAGCATCAGAATACCTCGTCCTGTTCGCCACCGCCGCGGCCAGCGACGACGCCAGAAGAATTTGCTAAAATTCAGAGGTGTCCCCGCCCCTGTTACGAAGAATTCCCCCTTGGTCTCGTCGCCGGAAAAATTCCTGACGACGAACTACGACTGCGGCAGTGGCGACCTGTTCCCTCTCACAGCAAGTGAACAGAACCTTCGACGGCTTCCACTCCTTCATCGTTGGCAAGTTTTCCCCTTCCGCCTGGCCGGCTTAGCGCCCCTCCCTGCATGGAGGTAGTGTTTGATGTAAGTTTGATTTCCCCACCCCTTATCCAACCCTCCTGCGTGAGGAGTAGTTCATGTACTAAGCAGCTCAAGCGACATCGGCGCAGTGTGCGGGATCCACACTTCCCCGCTCGCCCTCGTCTCCGAACGGGGTTGGTTTCTTCAAACCAACCAGGTGAGCTCTAAACTTTGCTCCATTATTCTTAGTGCCTGTTTGTTTAATATCCGTAGACATAGCCCCGTTGTGCATGCGAGCGAGTGTCCGATCCCGGTTCCACCTTCATAGTGTGGTCACCGTGGTTAAAGTAAGCGAGTGGGACCTAGTGCCCCAATTGGCAACGGCCAGCCCCATAAGCGTGGGCTACGTACCCTCGGGAGGGCAACCCTAGTCCTGCTGGCACTCTACCAGTAAGGGTCTTGATCCTTCACCTCCCCCTAGCATCCTATAGTCACCCCGGGCTCACGTGTGTGCGACGGTGTTTTGGTCCCGATTTATCAACTTAATTGTTATGTGATTGTGAATGCGGAATAGGTCCTAAGTTTACTTTTGGCTTGCTGCATATCCCGTAGTGGTGTCACATCAAATTAGTATCAGAGCAAGTTTTAGACTTGTCTCTACAAGCCTAGGTCCAAGGGCAACTGCATTTCTATCCCGTTTTGTCATCATTGTGCATGTCCACCCGTAGGGGTACCATATATCGGGCTCATCCTTCTAATTCCAACCCACCAATGGATCCCAATGCTCATGGTAACCAAAACATCCCAAGGGAAGTTCCCCAAACTCCTATGGATCGAATTGAGGCTGCCATCCGAGTCCTCACGGAGCAAATGAATGGAATTTCCACCCGATTAGAGAGACTAGAAGAAGCTAGGGCCCCACCTAGGAACCATGCCCAAAGAGTTCCTCCTCCGCGGGCTGAACATGAGAGGGAAGACCTAGATGATGAGTGGAATCGTGAGCAAGAGAGAGCCCCACAACCTCGATACCATGAGAGGCGACCACGTGAGGATCATGATGAATTCCTACTAAGAATGATCAAAGTGGAAGCTCCTAATTTTGAGGGGTCTCATAACCCTAGTGTCTATAAAGAATGGGAGCATGGCATGGACCAATACTTCGAATGGTACCCCATGTCCGAAGAGAGAAAGGTTAGGTTGGCTAAGATGCACCTTCTTAAACTAGCCAAGACCTATTGGCTAAAGGTAGAAAACCAAAGGAGGATCCGGCGTGAGGAACCCATTGACACTTGGATAGACATGAAGGATCAACTTAGGAACAAATATCTCCCCATCTCCTATAGTCAACTTCTTCTTGATGAATGGCAAAGCCTTACCCAAGAGGGAAAGACCGTAGAAGAGTATATTGAAAAGTTTGATTCATATCTCCTAAGGTGTGGTGTGCTTGAGGATCCAGCCGTTACTTTATCCCAGTTTAGGAATGGTCTCCTTCCCCACATCAAACGGGAGCTTTTTATGAGGGAAGTGCATAGCTTGGAGATTGCCTATCAAATAGCCCGGGATGTAGAGAGATTTTCTAGGAATCCTAGGTTTGCCCCCCCCAAGGGCCCGGGACCCCGTCCCAACCTACCTCCTCTGCTAAGAACACCTCCTCCTCCCAATGGGGGAACCCCCACTCGGCCCTACCACCAACCAACCACTCCCACCCCCACAAAGACCACTCCACTCAACCCTCCTTCTCAAAGGGAAGACAACTCCAAAGGGAAGACCCCAATGAGCAATACGGTCAAGTGTTTTCGATGCCATGGCTATGGCCACATAGCCACCCAATGTCCCTCCAAGGGGATGTCAAGCCTAGTTATTGAGAGTGAACCTTCTACTACCCAGGAAACACATGAGAGTACTATTGAGGAATACGAGGCTGCTTTAGGATGGGAAGAGGAATACAATGAGCAATTCTTTGAGGAAGGGATAGAAGAGGACCCCCACTCTAGCCACCTAGGGGTGATAAGATGCACCCTCACCCAACCACAAGAGGATGACTGGCGGAGGACTTCCATTTTTCACACATTTGTCAAGATCGGGGATCATGTTAGGAAGGTCATCCTAGACAACGGGAGTTGTATCAACGCTGTGTCTCCGGACACCGTCAAACTCCTAGGGCTTACCCCTACACCCCACCCCAAACCCTATCGTGTGTCCTGGATAAACAACCACTCCCTACCCGTCGACACATGTTGTCTTATCCCCATCACCTTCTCATCCTACCAAGGGCAAATATGGTGTGATATCATACCGATGGATGTAGGAAGCATCCTATTGGGTAGACCTTGGATATATGATGTCAATGCTACCATCCATGAGAAAACAAACACATGCACCTTTGACCACGAGGGGAAGAGTATCCGCCTCAACCCCTCCCCTCCCCAAAAAGAACCACCCACCAAGGGAATCCTTCCTACACCACCAAAACCCAGGGCCTCGTCTACACCAAGCCAACCAAAAACCCAAAACCCCACCCCTGAAAAACCCACCGGGCCAGTCAAAGGCCTCCACCTCATCACTAGGAAAGAGCTCGAGAAAGAATTAACCCGAGGGACACCCCTTTGTGCTATTGTCATATGTCTTGGAGAGGCAACCCCCTCCAATCCTCACCCCGTGGAAATCCACCCTCTCCTGGAAGAATTTAAGGACGTATTCCCCGAGGAGCTCCCCGACCAACTGCCACCCATGAGGGATGTCCAACATGCCATTGATCTTGTCCCCGGGGCCACCCTCCCAAACCTTCCCCACTACCGCCTCAACCCCACTGAGCATGCTGAACTAAGGAGGCAAGTGGAGGAACTCATAAGAAAAGGCTTCCTCCATTTTAGCAAGAGTCCTTGTGCTGTCCCAGCCCTCCTCACACCTAAGAAAGATGGGACATGGCAGATGTGTGTCGACAGTAGGGCCATCAACAAGATCACGGTCAAGTACAGGTTTCTCATACCTAGGCTTGACGACATGCTTGACATGCTAGCCGGGGCCACCATTTTCTCCAAAATAGACCTCAAAAGTGGCTACCATCAGGTTAGGATAAGGCTAGGAGATGAATGGAAAACAGCCTTTAAAACCAAGGATGGGCTCTATGAATGGCTGGTGATGCCTTTTGGGCTCTCTACTGCCCCAAGCACCTTTATGCGCCTTATGACCGAGGTCCTTAGGCCCTACATTGGAGTCTTCCTGGTAGTCTACTTTGATGACATCCTCATCTACAGCCAGTCCAAAGAAGCCCATCTCAGTCACCTTAGGCAAGTCTGCACCACTCTTAGAAAGGAGAGCCTCTTTGCCAATTTTGGAAAATGTCAATTCATGACAAAGTCCATTACCTTCCTTGGGTATGTTGTCTCCACCGAAGGAGTATCCATGGACCCTGAAAAGGTCCAAGCCATCCTCGATTGGCCGGAACCCCGCACTCTCCATGAAGTCCGGAGCTTTCATGGGCTAGCCACCTTTTACCGACGGTTCATCCGTGGGTTTAGCACGGTCACAGCCCCTATCACCGACTGCCTCAAAAAGGAGACCTTTGTGTGGACCAAGTCCGCAACTAGAGCCTTCCAAGAACTCAAGAAGAGGATGACCCAAGCCCCTGTACTATGCCTCCCTGACTTCTCCAAAGTCTTTTAGGTGACTTGTGATGCCTCCGGGGTAGGAATTGGCGGGATCCTTAGCCAGGATGGACATCTAGTGGCCTATTTTAGTGAGAAGTTGTGTGATGCCAGGATGAGATACTCCACCTATGACAAGGAATTTTATGCCGTGGTTCAATCCCTCCGGCACTGGAGACACTATCTCTTGCCGAAAGAATTTGTCATATTCTCTGACCATGAGGCCCTAAAATACCTCAATTCCCAGCAGAAACTGAATGCTCGGCATGCCCGATGGGTCGAATACATCCAGGCCTACACATTTATGATCAAACATAAGGCCGGAAGTGAAAACCGTGCTGTCGATGCCCTCAGTAGGAGAATTTCCTTACTAGCTACTATTCGGGTGGAAGTCATAGGATTTGAAAGACTCAAGGAAGAGTACTCTGATTGCCCGGACTTTGGTCAAATCCATACCACTCTGTCCACCCTCTCACCTAGGGAACATCAAGGATTCATCTTAGAGGACGGGTTCATTTTCAAAGGCCATAGACTTTGCATACCTAGAACCTCTCTATGGGACTTCCTGATCTGGGAGTTACATGCAGGAGGCCTTGCTGGGCATTTTGGGGTGCATAAGACCATTGCTTTGGTTGAGGGTCAGTTCTACTAGCCAAGTCTCAAAAGGGACGTAGCCAAAATTGTAGGACAGTGCCGGATATGTGCCTCAGCCAAACAAACAAGGCAGAACATTGGCCTCTACACACCACTCCCTGTCCCTGACCGTCCTTGGCAAGACTTAAGCATGGACTTCGTCTTAGGCCTACCTAGGACTCAAAAAAGGCATGATTCAATCTTTGTAGTAGTGGATAGGTTTTCTAAGATGGCCCATTTCATCCCCTGCTCCAAAACCACTGACGCCTCTCATGTAGCCCGCCTATTCTTCGATGAGGTAGTTCGCCTCCATGGTCTACCCAAGACCATCATTTCTGATAGGGATGTCAAATTCACCAGCTATTTCTGGAAGACTCTCTGGCACCTAATGGGGACCCTTCTCAAATTTTCCACGGCCTATCACCCTCAAACTGACGGCCAGACCGAAGTCATTAATAGGAGCCTTGAGAATCTACTCTGGTGTCTTGTTGAGGATCGCCCCGGGAATTGGGATCTCATATTACCCCAGGCAGAGTTTGCATACAACAATTCAGTGAATAGGTCGATAGGGATGAGCCCATTTGAAGCTGTGCATGGGTACAAACCTAGAAAGCCTACAGATCTCATTCCTTTGCCACCACATGCTAGAGTGTCTATTAGTGCTGAGTCGTTTGCCCAACACATGAAAGAATTGCATGAAGAAATCCGCAAACACATTAACAAAAGCAATGAGGTGTATAAAAAGTCGGCCGATTCTCACCGTCGCCACCAGGAGTTTCACGTAGGTGATTATGTGATGGTAAGAACTGAGAGGCTTTCCCCTGGGAATGTCTCCAAACTGAGGTCGCGTGGATCAGGCCCCTTCCAGGTTTTAAAGAGGATTGGCACAAACGCTTACGTGTTGGACCTCCCCGAGGAGTACGCAGTAAGTCCCACATTCAATGTGGCTGACTTGGTGCCATATAGGGGACCCACGGTGACACCCAGTGAGGAAATTGAGCTTGTTCCACCTTCTGAGAGAGCCACCACTCATGAGAGAGTTCCACCAATCCAGAGAGGTCAACGGGAGCAAATAGAGCGGATATTAGATGAACAGGTCACTGTCACCCGGAGCAAAGCGTACGAGCGATACTTGGTCAGGTGGAAGGGCCGGCCCCCTTCAGATGATTCATGGGTGAGGAGGGAGGATCTTCAGCAGCTGGACCCCGACCTCCTGGAGCATTACCGCAGCCGAGAGGACCCTTTCTCGACAGAGTCGAGTTCTTCACAGCCCGGGGGAGTTGATGGGGACATCACCCAGCGTTCCCTCTGGCTAGACACCCCTCTCCCTTCTGGAGACAGGTAGGCTGCGACTGCACGACTTGATGGGTCCTCGACGACATTAGAGTTTATTACTATGGACATCTTGATGTATTTTCCCTTTTCTTGAGTCTTTTTGATGTATTTTGAGTCATGTCCTAGGTGCTCATATTAGTGGATCAACATATTGGGCTTGTTTGGCTTTATGGCCCATCTAGAGGAGCTAGGCCCATGAGCACCCCCTTCTTGCACCTTGGTTATCTGTCTTTTGTTCTTTTCTCAGGGGCTTTTGTACAAAGTTGGGATCCCTATATATAGGACCCCAACTCCCACTTGAGAAGGTTAATGAATTATTGAGTATTTTGAGCATAAGTGCATCTCCCCCCTCTCTCTCTAGCTTTCTCACTCACTCTCTCTCTCTCTCTCTTCAGGGGGCGGACCCCTTCTCTCTCCTCCTCTCTCTCTCCCTAGGGCGCATCTGCCCCTTCACCTTCCCCACTTGCCACATCAGCAGCCACCTCAGCCCCCACCCTTTCACATCCCCTAGGTCCATAACTCCCATTAACACTTCCACATTCCCAAGTGACTCTTCCAATCCCCCACACACCTTCCCCACCTCCAAGGCAACCATCCCTCTCCCCCAAGCAACCCCTCCACTTCCCCACATATCCTTTCATATCCCCAAGCAATCAAACCCCCCCCCACTTCAAACTTGCGCACCTCTCTCCACCCACTCACCTCCCCACTTGCCTTGGCCGACCCCCTCATTCCCCTCTCAACTAGCCGCGGCCTCCTCTCCCCTCCCCCTCTTGGACCTCCATCTCCCCAGCTCCATTCCTCTCCACAACCCTACACTCCCTCTCCCATCGACCCTCCACCCCACCATCTCCAATATTGCCAATCCCCATCCCTACCCCTAGTTCCACCACCATCCCTTCTCTTCATCTTGATCAGTCTGCAGGTGGCAGAAAAGGGTTGCGACTAGCAGAAGTGTCCCCGGAGTCATAAAGCTACATCCAGAGGCGTGTCCTACATCGACGGAAAGGTCTGCGAGTCCCCTTCGCAAGCGAGGTGGAATCATCTCGTTCCGAGTTCGTGGCCAACCGGGAGAGCTGTTCTACCACGACTGCCCCAGACATCCTCTGCAGAGAGCCTGAGCCCGATTGGAAGCTGCTTCTAGACCAACAGCGAAGGAACCCGACAGAAAGTTCTTCAAAAAAGTTCTTCCTTCCCCTGTCCCAGATCAGGAGCAAGAAATGGGACCTCGTTCGGCATCCAGGAATCAGAGTTCCGAATTTTCTCCCTCAGTCGCGCGGGTCTGCCTCCTGCTGTCTGCAGCGACCAGTGACTGATCGTCGGCATCCCCCAGTCCACCCCGACTTCAGAAAGTGTTGCCGTCAGTTTTTATGTGCAGAGGCTTCTTCCACGATTCCGGAAACTCTGACGGTTCATAATTCGGCATCCGGGAGCGTCTGTGGCAACCTCTGCATCCTACTGCCTCAGACCTGAAGCCGTCAGCATCAGAATCCCTCATCCTGTTCGAGCCACCACCGCGGCCAGCGACGACGCCAGAAGAATTCGCTAAAATTCAGAGGTGTCCCCGTCCCTGTTACGAAGAATTCCCCCTTGGTCTCGTCACCGGAAAAATTCCTGAGGATGAACTACGACTGCGGCAGTGGCGACCTGTTCCCTCCCACATCAAGTGAACAGAACCTTCGACGGCTTCCACTCCTTCATCGTTGGCAAGTTTTCCCCTTCCGCCTGGCCGGCTTAGCGCCCCTCCCTGCGTGGAGGTAGTGTTTGATGTAATTTTGATTTCCCCACCCCTAATCCAACCCTCCTGCGTGAGGAGTAGTTCATGTACTAAGCAGCTCAAGCGACATCGACGCAGTGTGCGGGATCCACACTTCCCCGCTCGCCCTCGTCTCCAAACGGGGTTGGTTTCTTCAAACCAACCAGGTGAGCTCTAAACTTTGCTCCATCATTCTTAGTGCCTGTTTGTTTAATATCCGTAGACATAGCCCCGTTGTGCATGCGAGCGAGTGTCCGATCCCGATTCCACCTTCATAGTGTGGTCACCGTGGTTAAAGTAAGCGAGTGGGACCTAGTGCCCCAATTGGCACCGGCCAGCCCCATAAGCGTGGGCTACGTACCCTCGGGAGGGCAACCCTAGTCCTGCTGGCACTCTACCAGCAAGGGTCTTGATCCTTCACCTCCCCCTAGCATCCTATAGTCACCCCGGGCTCACGTGTGTGCGACGGTGTTTTGGTCCCGATTTATCAACTTAATTGTTATGTGATTGTGAATGCGGAATAGGTCCTAAGTTTACTTTTGGCTTGCTGCATACCCCGTAGTGGTGTCACATCATTCTCTTGGTGCGCCATTTGTCTGCAGCAAAGTAATACCAATCCTCTATCCAACGCAGCAAGCGAAGCATCGTTCGAAGTTCGAAGCTCCCCGTTCCATTTAATCTCCCCCGGGTGCGCAGGCTAGTCCAGTTAGAGCCTGACAGACACCCCTCCACTCTACGGGCCCTATCTCTCTGCTCCGACCTCCTCTGGTAGCCTTCCTGGTTGCTACTCGAAGAGGACCCTCCCGCGGTCATATCGATATAATCTGCGTCACCTTCAGAGCTCAGAGTTACCTGGAGCGAGGTCATCTTCCAACGCCTTCGACTCTGGAACAGACAGAAGCTGAACCAAGGAGTCCAGTTCCAGATCCTTCTTCGGCCTCTGACGACCACGATAAATTCCACAAAAATTCAGGAGCCCTCCCGGGTCTGTCAGCGAACATTTGGCACTAGTTTTTGTGACTTCCAAGTCTGGCAGAGCCTGTGGCAGTATCAGCAGCGATTACCTGTCAAGTAGTTCCAGAAGTGGGCAGAACTGGTGGAGTAGTCAATTGGCTTCCTCTTTAGCTATCCTCCCTACCCCGCCTGGCCAGCTTAGCGCCCCTCCCTGTGTGGAGGTAGTGTTTGATTGTAATCTTAATCTCCCCACCCCTAGTTCCTCCCTCTTGCGTGAGGAGTAGTTCATGTAATCTTTTAAACAGGGAGAAGCTTCACCGACGCAGTGTGCGGGGAACCCACACTTCCCCACTCTCCCACGTCTCCGACCAGGGTCGGTTTCCTCAAACCGACCAGGTAAGCACTCAGCCCTTGCTCATATTTTAGTGCTTGTTCATTTACTATCTATCAAACGGACCGCTGGAGTGTAAGTGAGCGCTCTACCCCAGAGCTCCCTGCTTACGAGTGGTCACCGTGGAAGAGTGAGAGAGTGACCCAGCACCCCTTTGGCACCGAGCCAACCCCATTGAGTGTGGGCACTGTACCCTTGGGAGGGCAACCCTAGCCCTGCTGGCCTTCTACCAACAAGGGTCTTGATCCACTACCTCTACTCGGCATCGTCGAGTCACCCCGGGAATCGAGTGCGCGACGATGGTTTGGCAATTTAAGAGATTCTCGGCTCTTGTGCGTTGTGTTTGCGTGGAAGGTCCAAGGATCCTCGGTCTAGTTTCTGCATTCTCTTAAGTGGTGTTACATCAGATGGGCTCATGGTGGATGGCTTAACGGGCCCAAGGGGGTGGATAAGCGGTGTAGGGGTAGGCATAGTGGAAATAACAGGGGAAATAGGAGTAGTGGTGGTGGTGATGGGTCCTGGGGTGAGGATGACTGGTGAGGGATTGGAAGGTGGGGCAACGATGATAGGAGGTGTAGGCAGTTGCGGAGAAACACGGATAGGCGGAATGTGAGCCTACGGGGGAATGAAGACATGCGGAACAATGGGGGAAGCGTGCGAAAGGATGAGGGGTTTGTGGAGAACAGCAGGCGTGGGTGGTGTAGAGGTGGTGTTTTGAAGGTTCGGTGGGAGGAGAATAGGTGTAGGAGGATTGTGGTAGGTATGGTGGAGAGCCATGAGCCGTTGAACAGAAGGTTCATCATCATAAGACCACCCGGCATGGGGAGCCGGGCGCTGAACAAGGTTGACTTGAGCCGGTGCTGGTGACTGAGGCTGTGGAGCGGGTGGATGATTCAGCATGGGGTTTTGATGGATCCCCAAATCCTACGCGGGCTGCTGCTGTTGTGGCTGCGGCTGCGGTGCTTGCTGCTGCACTTGCTGCCTCGGCGCTTGCCTTCTCTTTTATTTTATCTCGGTGATAACTTTGTGCATTTCTTACCAGTCTATCCGCTGCCCTTCATGTAGATCATAGGCAAAGTCCCTGAATTGGTAACAAGTTTCGATCGTGTGTCCGGGCTGCCGATGGTACATACAATATCTGGATTGATCGACAGCCGAGTTCCAACTAGGCCGTTTCAGAGGGAATGGAAGTGCACCAATGGACATGACAGTCGAGAAAATGTCCGGGAGGGACTCGGGCAAAGGAGGGTACTGCACCCTCTTTGGAGCCGGGCGTTTGGGTGTGTAGTCGTTAGGTGGAGGGACATTGTGGTATTGTGGGGGTTGTTGTGGCTGTTGAGGAGTGGGGACGGTGTTTTGTGGAGTGGGGAAGGCAGGCTGGGTGTTTTGTGGAGCGGAAAAAATAGGTTGGGCATTTTGTGGAGAAGTGAATTGGGGGTTACGTGGGGATTGTGAAAAGCGGTGTGGAGCGGATTGGTTGGGGAAAGGGAATGCAATAGCTTGCACTTGCTCATTGGTTTGGACTCCTTTGGTGACAGGCTCCTGAGGTTTCCTATTGTATTTGGGCTTTTGGGCCTCAAAGAGAGAGTGTATGGGGGAGTCCTTAAATTGGGTTTGGATAAACCTCGCCCGACTGTATAATTGGTGCATATTAGAAATATCATTCATGGCCAGAATATTTCGGAAGGTAGGTGTAGCATTATAGATGAGTAAATTGACCTTTTCTTTCTCTGGAATATGACCGGGCACACGAGCAACCATCTGTCTCCATCTGTTAGCATAAGTAGCAAAGTCCTCGTCAGCTTTCATTTTCTCGGCTACCAGATCTATGAAAGAATATTCCGGACCGACCCGGTGTTGGAACCTCTGAATAAATTTCTCCTTGAAAACTTTGAAGCTCTCAGCATCATCCAGTGGCAAAGCATAAAACCACTCCAATGCGACTGCATCCAATGATCGATAGAATAGATACGCCATGAGGTGATCATCATGTTGGAATTACGCTGACTCATACATGAAATCCCTCACATGAATGTATGGATTGTTGTTCCCGTCATACTTGCGCTATGTGGGGAGCTCGGATTGAGGAGGGAATCGAATGCTATGGAGGCTAGGAACGGGAACATCTGCCAAAGACTGTGGGCCAACCCGCTTTTGAAAGAAGTCGAGTTGTTGCTGCATGGCGGCCCACTTATCAAAGAGCTCCTGCTCTCGAGATGTAGTAGGCGGAGTGAAAAGAGTGAGCTCAAGGCGAGGAGCCGAATGGTAAACGGAAGGAGGGGGAGGCCCATAAGAAGGATATTGTGCCGAAGGATGACCCAAACTGGAATAAGCATGGGCCGCCCCTTGCTGAGGGCGAGCAAAATCGGCTGGGCCAACAAGGACTTGTGGCACCGATGGAACGGACCCGTAAGGATTAATCTGGGTAGATGAGAGAAGAGTAGTCTTCCCTTTATCAAGAATTTGAGGGACTGAGCCAGAGGACTGACCCGCCTCCAGACTAGAGAACCGAAGAATTTTGGGCTGGACTGGGGTAAGATCAATAGGAATGGGTGGAATCCCGGGCCCATCAACCCTAGACTGGGATATGGAAGAGGTGGAAAGACCCTGTGCAATGGTGGGAGATGGGGCACTTGACCCCTGCAAGGTCTGGTAAAGGGCCTGAAGTTGGGCTGGATCCAACAGGGCCATCATTTACAAAATGTGACTGGTGGGATTGTTCGTGGAAAGGGAGGGTTGACCACCCTCCATGGAAGCAGAGGATGGAGGAGGGATGGGCCCTTCTCCAGACTGAAGTGGGGTGACCCCGGGTGCGTCCTCTAGGAGTCCCTGAGGGAGAGATTCCTCATGGGAACGGGGAAAATCATTAGACGACATGGCGGGGTCGAACAAAGGAGTAAAATAAGAAATGAACGAGGAATTGCCCCTAGGAGATGAACCTATGGATCAGAAGCAACTCCACATGCAATGTGGGACCTATCAAATGCAGACAACACAAACAAGCACCAATAAGAAACCAAACAAGAATGACCCAACAAGGGGAAATATGCAAAAATGAAGGGGAATAAGACAACCAAAGTCAACCAAGTTATAATGATGCACAAAATTTTATTTGTTTCTCCTTTAGAACCTTAGTGATTTGAATAAGATGTTCTTTCCAACAATAGGTTCTTAATGGGAAAGGATGGTGGGAACTTGGTTGACTCTAGGTGTAACCTCTCCCTCACTTATGCAACCTAGACACGAGATGGCAAAGGTCCAACCGGCCTGGCGTCCGTGTGGGAATCCACGGCTCGCGGGGACTTATGGAAGTCCCGGATGTGTTCACCTAGTCGAGCCCAAAGAATATGGAGGCGAGAGGATCACACACCAAGGTAGGAATGCAACTATGATATGAGAGATGAATGATCCTATGTGAACCAGAGTGCATGGAATTTCTAGCCTAGAAACTAACAAACAATATGCAAACAATGATATAAATATATGCCACAACAAAGGAGGAGGCCAGATAACAGCCAAGGATAATAAGATTCAGTAAAAAATGCAAAAATATCAACACCCTCGGGATGCGTACCTGTAACTGGAGAAACGGTCCTCTGAGGACCGCTAAGGAGATAAGACGGTATATCGCTAGACCGCTTTTAGGCCAGAAACGGCCGGGAGGAGACCGCCAGGGACCAGAGAGCAGAAAACAACAAGAAAAGAAATGGGAAAATCGAGGAAAACACAAGGACAAATGGGAACAGCAAAGAATAGTAGGTCGAACAGCAACTCAATATGATTGGCACTAGATGTCCCACCGTGATCACCAAAAAATAGAGGTTGTTGATATTTTTAATGTGTGTGTGATGGTAGTGTGATGTGTGAGATATAGATATGATGCAAGTGGGTAATGTGCTAACTCAAGCAATCAATAACATCAAGCATAGAGCATGTGGGCATGTCATCTTGACAGTGCAAAGATAAAGCAAGGGGAAAACTAAACACACTCCGGGGCGTGGAGTAAAAGAAAAGGAAACACACACCGTAAGTGTGGAGCTACTAAAGCAAAGGAACAAATAGATGGGATGATGATAAATACCCAAGTAAGGAAATATGTGATCGCCACCAAAGTAAATAATGTAGTGAAACTACACTACATAACTTAGAAAGAGCCGAGTGAAGCACACCCACCTGCGGGAGAGAACAACCAGGTGCTGCGGAGACAAACGGTCCTCAAACGACCGCTAGGTGAACAGAAACGGTCCAACGATAGACCGCCAAAGATCCCTAAACGGTCTGCCAAACAGCCGCTAGACGTACCCAGAACAATGATGTGGAACTTGGATCTCCACCCCTCCTGGCCGGCCAAAAGAGTTGGGCCTCATGTAGTGAGCTCTGTAAACCTCCAAAATAGTGTAGACACACAGAAAAATCAACCCAATTAGCCCTTGGACAAGTGTAGTATCTATAGTGCAATTGAGCTAAGATGCATAAAAGGAAGGGTGAATACCTATGGGTTGGTGGTTTTTAACCCCTATGGGGCGTGGAAAAAGGTAGGAGGATGTTTGAAAACGTGATGTGAGTGCAGAAGAACGTGGAAGAAGAAGAGAGGAAAATGCTATGGTGATGCAACGGAAGACTAAGATTAAGAGAGGAAAAGACACAAAGAACACTAATGGAACTTGATAATCCCTAGACCAGACGAATTAAGGACGCAGAAATGACTTCTCTCTGGTTGGTACTCGCTCCAGAATGCAGTAGCACTTCGTTGCAAGCTCCAGAAATCTCCTCCTCAAGCCATGAAGTCAAGGGTTCTATTTATAGACCCCAAATTGGTAGTATGATTGGATGGTGGTGCAATAGGAAATGAAGGGAACTATGGGGAGGTGTCGCTCCATGGGAGGGTAGACATGGGATGTTAGAGGGTGAACTGGTCTCACCTTTAGCCATCCAACCAAGGACCCACTTATGATGATCTCACTCCCAATTAGAGGGGATAGCGTAGAGTGAAGTTCAAAGTGCGAGGCTTCTTCCTCAACTTGGGCATGAGTTTCCTCCAAGGTGGGGAGTGGTTCTGGGTTGGCATCTATCCCCATGGGATTGGGCATATGGGTCGTGGTCTCCTCTACCAAGGGGGTGGGAAGGTCTTTTGGTGGTGGAGTGGTGATACCTGACACATGGTGCACCCGTGGTGGTGGGCTAGGGTAGAATTGGATTGGGGTAGGGAGTGGAAGTAGTGGAGGTTTATGTTGGGGTCGGGTTGGGGTAGGAAGTGGGAGGTGGGTTGGGTGAGGGGATTTAGGTTGGGGTGGTGTTTTCTTCATGGGGGTAGATGGAGGGGCGGAGGGTGGGACCATTGGGGATTGAGTGTTGAGGGTTAGGTGGTGGGGTGTGGGGGAGGTGGCCGGGGTAGGATTGGTATGGAGCGGTGGGGTTTGGGCCATTGGGGTGACCTTAGGCGGGCCGGGTGGAAGTGGAGGAGTGGTAGTGCTCCTCGGGCTATGACTACCCGGGTAGGAGGTGGAGGGTCGGGGTGCGTAGACCTTTCTAAGCTCGGCTTTCATTTCTTCCTAAGTGTTAATCAGGGCTTGCCCGCGGATCCTCCTTAAACCCTCAACCATTAGCCAATGAGTTTTGGCTTGCTTGGAGAGGTGCATTTTGGCTAGTCTCACTTTCCTCTCTTCGGCCAAGGGGTAACAATCAAAGTATTGGCCCATAGAATCCTCCCAATCTAGATAGAGGCTTGGGTTGTAGTATCCCTCAAAAGTGGGGGTTTTGACTTTCAAAAGTGCCAAGAGGTGGTCATCTAGATTTTTTCGGGGGTAACTCTCATCCTCCCTTGGTGCGGGCCTACTTCCCTCAAGTTTATCGAGTTGGGCAGTGATATCATGAAGCCACCCAAAAATGTTGGGCATGGCCTCCATGAGGGAGTGGATGCAGTCAACCTTGTTGGTAGCGGGGTTTCCAAGGGGTTTGGGATCCATTGGGAGAGGCGCAGGAGACGGGTGTGATTGGTAAGAGGTAGCCATGTTAGTGGACATGAGTGATGCACCGGGTGACTCTAAATGCATTTGCACCCTAGGGCCAATTTGTAGAGACAAGTTTAGAACTTACCCTGATACCACTTGATGTGACACCACCTTGGGGGTCATCGCCACAAGGCCAATGCACCTTGGACCTGTACTCGTAAACAAGCAATGAATCGGCAAACCCACTCTAGCGGACTCACCCGTGAAGCGCACACTCAGATTCGTAGACGGACCGGCGATGGTGGAGAGGGTCCAAAGTGGGAACTCGCCTTTCCGGGGATTTGGCTAGCTAGGGCTGAACCCCTAAGGGCCTAGGATGCCTAATTCTACAGGCGGCCAGCACGCCAAGGGTGTGGGTTATAGGGTCGCTCTCTCAACTCACTCCGTGGTAGTCACACAAATGTTAGCAATTCGGGATCGGGTGCTCAACTCACCTCCGATGGCACTAGCGGTGATACTAAACCAGAAAAGGAAAGAACAACAAGGGGGTAACCGAGGCTCCCCTGATCGGTGTGAAGACACCGATCCCGGTTAGAGATGAGGGCGAGCGAGGAAGCGTGGGCTTACCCGCACGCCGCGCCGGAGAAGCTTCAACCGGAAAAATTAATTAACAACCACTACTCCTCACGCAGAAGGGATGGACTAGAGGTGGGGGACTGTGGGATTACATGAAAATACTATGTCACGCCCCGAGCGCGGAAGATACCCAAAGATGCGTGACGAGTTTTTATCATTCATGTCAATCAGAGGATTATTGTATTCGACACCAAAAATCAGAGATGCACAAAAGTAAAGATAACCCAATCCTTTATTTCCTTTATAAAAATATGTCTATTAGAAACCCTTGCAAATACTAGGCTTAATAAAAGAAAAGTACAACATTGACTTGAGAAAATATAGAAAAGACAGGACTAATTGACGCTTGAGTAGCTCTAACTCTTTCACTCTTGACCTTCCCCTTCAGACTGAGTTCCCTCATCGTCGGACTTACCTGAAAGGTATGGAAATACTAAGTGAGTGAACGCTCAGTAGGAAATTATATCTCAAGAACTAGCAATGGGTTTAAGTAATTACATTTGTCACATGTAAATGCACTATGGCTATGCATGCTTGCGTAAAATGACAAGATAGAGAGTATAACAAGAGATAATGAAGTGAACTATTCATGAACTTTCAAGAACTTGTATCAAATATATGTCAAGATATTTATCATGTCATGTGGGAATTGGCTACTTCACGCAAGTACTTTGCCCGTGTCGGGCCACGCTAGTAAAGTCACGCAAGTCAAGTCACGCACGCGAGAAAGAGAGAGTGTGGAATGCCGAAGATCAAGAGAAAGAGTACTTCGGTGCAATGCTAGACACCGGTATCATTACAACTCCCATGGGCACTAGTACTTTTGGGTGCTCCTCCCAGGACCAGATCGGGCCCTTGTATGCACAGCATTAAAGATAGATCTAGACATCCACGATAGTTTATAGCCAATAAGGAGTTTCAAGAAAAAACTTTAATAAGATGATAAGATAAGATTTTTTTATGGAATTCAAGGGCAAGGCCCTTGAGTAAGGACATACTGGCGATAAAATTTACGCAAAGCATATAAACCATGACATGTCAATAAACTGGGTGGAATTGGTTCCCTAACTTAGGTACCATGACAAGTAAGTGCCCACAAGTAGATGGTCACTCTTTTAATATAGAATTGAGATCCACAAGAACATCATAATAATGTTTGATATAGAATTGGGGTCCACAAGAACATCACATTAATGGCATGCTTTCCCTGTTTATTAAGATAATTCTCATATCATATACATAGCATAACATGAGGGCCGGTATACCATGTTTCTATAGAGTGATATGGTAAAGTAGTGTGATTGGTTTTCATGGTACAACCCGCTCAATCGGCCTTGAGGGAATCCAAGGCTCGAGGAGTCTTATGGAGGTCTCTATGACTAACTTGTTAGTCCAAAGGAACAGAATGTCCAATGGAGAGCTTGTATGTCACTGAGAATTGAGGGTAATGCGATAAACCACCGTGAAACATGGGACTATATTACCGGAATGGAAATATAGTGCCAGATAATATAATTATATATATATATATCAAAACCCTCGGTTAACAGAAAATAATTCAAAATAGTAACACAGGAAAATAGCGACTTAATCTAAGTCAGTACTTATCAAATTAACGCCTTCTATAGGGGCGTTTATTTATGATTTGACGACTTTTGCAGCGGTCGTCCATTATACATTTCTATTTTGCAAAATCTCTAAATTCTGGAATTTTTGTAAAAAGTGCCTTTAACAGGGGCGTTACTTTCAAATTCGCGCCCTGGCTCAGGGCGTTAGTTCTGTAAGACACGACCTTCATCAGGTCGTTAATTCAAGATGTTCCAGAATTAATAGGAATAGGGGTAATTTCAAGGATAATAAAATTTCAGAAAGAGGAATCACACTGTCAGGAAGAGAAAAATAGCAGGATTCAATAACTATGATCATGCATTAAATTAGAATCATGTTTTGATAGACATAAAAGTTTTAAACGTGGGTAATTTAATAACTAGATAAAATTGACGACTTAGTGCAGGACGTCAAAACTGGAATTGGCGACCTGGGCATGGTCGTTTCTTTTAAATTAGCGCCCTTGATAGGGTCGCTTCCACAGAAAACCCTTTTAAAAACTATAATAAAACTATATTCATGCATGTCATGATGGTATTATTATGGAATTAAACTAGTTTGGGCTACGTTCTTGAGAAAACCTACCTGATGAATGTTCTGGTGAAGGAACGTGAAGAAGAATGATACTCTGTTCTAAACAGAGTTCTGCCGAAGCTTATGGAAACAACTTCCTTCTTGGAGGAAGAGATCGTCTTGATGAAGAACCTCCCGTCCTTCAATTAGGCAGAAGAGTTTCTACTTACGGCAGACTTCCTGCAGCAAAGACGATGAAGAACATCAATATTCTTCATGATTATGACCGAAGGCAAGGGAAGAAGAACAATACATGTTCTTCACGCACGGCAGCAGCAGAGCTTTCCTTCGACCAAATAGCTTATTAGGGTTCGACATGAAGGGTTATTTATAGGGTTTTTACGATCTTAACGGAGTTAGTATCGTATTGGAAGTAATATTTCCCTAATAGAGTTCTTACCCTATTCAATCTTCCACGTAGTTATCCAGAAACTTGCTCTGGATAGTCTCCTGGGTCGAACGAAACTCGAACGGAATTAACGCCTTGCCATAGGGCGTTAGTTTAAATTGACGCCTTTGTTAAAGTCCTTTCTTATGTAAAACGCGTCCATGTGGAGGGCGTCACGTTTACTTGCCCTTTTTTATTATTTTGGCCGTTTAAGAATTGACGACATCTGCTGTTGTCGTCCTTTCTGGAATTCGCGCCTTGTATAAGGACGTTTCTTTTTGAATTAGCGCCTTGAGTCAAGGCGTTATTTACATTTTGGTTTATTATTTACTTCTTTAGGCTCTTATCATTTATTAATTAAATCTTTTGGTCTTGTTTTGATCAATTGGGGTTTTTATTTCCTTTTATTTTTACCAGGGTTGCTACACCCTCCCCCACTTAAAAGAATTTGGTCCCCAAATTCAATAGTACATATATATATATATATATATATATATATATATATATATGTGGAGAGTGTAGAGTATATACCTTTTTAAAATAAGTCCGGGAATCATTTTCTCATAGACTCCTCGGTCTTCCATGTGGCTTCGTGTTCTGAGCATTTACTCCATTGCACCTTAACCATGGGAATAATTTTGTTCCTTAATGTTCGTACCTCGCGATCGAGGAGTTTCATGGGCTTTTGTTCATAAGTAAGGTCCTTTTGAATCACCAGGTCTCCATGATCAATGATATGTGACGGATCGTGCACATACTTCTTTAACATGGATATATGGAATACATTGTGAACATTGGACAATTGAGGAGGTAAAGCGACGCGGTAAGCAACTTCGCCAACTCTTTCTAGTATTTCAAAAGGTCCGATAAACCTTGGTGTAAGTTTTCCCTTAGCATCAAATCTCCTTATTCCACGTCCAGGTGATATCTTGAGAAAGACGTGATCTCCGACTTGGAATTCGAGATCTCTTCTTCTTATATCAGTATACGCATTTTGTCTAGACTGAGCTACTTGCAGTCTTTCTCTAATCAACTGTATCTTCTCGGTGGTATCCCTTTCCATATCCGGACCTAATAGTTGTTTCTCTCCAACTTCGTCCCAGCATAAGGGTGATCGGCAACTCCTTCCGTATAAGGCTTCGAAAGGTGCCATTTGTATACTTGTCTGGTAGCTATTATTGTATGCAAATTCAACCAGAGGCAAGTGGTCATGCCAGCTTCCACCAAAATCAATGATGCAAGCCGTGAGCATATCTTCAACCACCTGATTAGTTCTCTCGGTCTGACTATCCGTTTGAGGATGAAAAGCTGTACTAAAGTTAAGTCTCGTTCCCAACGAATGTTGTAGTCCTTGTCAAAAATGTGAAGTAAAACGGGGATCTCTGTCAGACACAATCGAGACAGGAATACCATGTAATCTGACTATCTCCTTGCTGTATAATGCAGCCAGAACATCAACTGACCATTGACTCTTGATTGGCAAGAAGTGCACTGATTTGGTCAATCGATCAATGATAACCCATATTCCATCATATCCTTCTTTTGATTTAGTTAGACCCATGATGAAATCCATACCAATATTCTCCCATTTCCATTTGGGAATATCCAGAGGATGTAGCTTTCCGGCAGGCTTCTGGTGTTCAGCCTTAACTTGTTGGCAGGTGAGACAGCGAGACACAAAGTCCGCGACTTCTCTCTTCATATTAGGCCACCAGAAGGTCCTTTTTAAATCTTGGTACATCTTAGTAGATCCTGGATGAATTGTGTACCTTGATCTGTGAGCTTCGTCTAAGATCTTCTTTTTTAATTCTGGACAATCCGGTATACAAGTTCTATTTTGGAATAACAACCTTCCATCTGAAGCTAGTTGGAACACAGATTGTCCTTCTAGTTTGCCCTTGATTTCCACTAATACCGGGTCACTACCTTGAAGTCCTTGTATTTCGGATAGCAAGTCTGGCTGTATGCTCATATGGGATAAGGTGACACACCTACTGTCCTTGTCCATGCTTATATTAAGTCTAGTGAATTGTTCTAGCAACTCCACTCCTGAATCACACAATTGGCTAGTAATGCTCTCGGCTTTCGACTGAGGGCATCGGCTACAGGATTACTCTTTCCAGGATGATATTGTATAGTGAAGTCGAAGTCCTTAAGATATTCTAGCCAACGTCTTTGCCTCATATTCAATTCCTTCTGAGAGAAGAGATACTTAAGACTTTTATGGTCAGAGTATACAAGAAACTGCACTCCATACAGATAATGTCTCCATATCTTCAGTGCAAATACTACCGCAGCCAATTCCAAATCATGAACTGAGTAGTTCTCCTCGTGCTTCTTCAATTGGCGAGAAGAGTAGGCTATAACCTTTCCTCGTTGCATTAAAACACATCTGAGGCCAATGCCAGATGCATCGGTGTATACCTCGAACTTTTCTCCTTCAATTGGTAGAGCTAAGACTAGGGCAGTAGTTAAGTGATCCTTGAGAGCTTGGAAGCTTCGTTCACAATCCTCGCTCCATTCATAGCGTATATCCTTGCGAGTTAGCCTAGTGAGTGGTACGGCTATCTTGGAGAAATCCTTGATGAATCGCCGATAGTAGCCCGCAAGACCCAAGAAACTACGGACCTCGCTAGCATTGGTCGGTCTTTCCCAATTCCTTACAGCTTCAACCTTTGATGGATCTCCGGATAAACCATCTTTTGATATAACATGCCCCAAGAAAGCTACTTCTCCTAACCAAAATTCACATTTGCTGAGCTTTGTATATAGCTGATTTGTCCTCAATATCTATAATGCAATCCTTAAATGTTCCTCATGCTCTCCCTTGGTATTGGAGTAAATCAATATATCATCAATGAAAATCACCACGAATTGATCTAGATAAGGTCTGAATATACTATTCATCAACTGCATAAAAGCAGCAGGTGCATTTGTTAGTCCAAAAGGCATAACAACAAACTCATAATGGCCATACCTGCTTCTGAATGCGGTCTTATGAATGTCATCATCCTTGATCCTTAGTTGGTGATAACCTGACCTGAGATCAATCTTTGAAAAATACTTGGATCCAGATATTTGATCAAATAACTCATCGATTCTCGGCAGTGGATACTTGTTCTTGATAGTGAGATGATTCAACTGTCGATAGTCGATGCATAACCTCATGGATCCATCTTTCTTCTTTACAAATAGCACAGGTGCTCCCCACGGGGAAGTACTGGGTCTACTAAATCCCTTCTTGAGAAGTTCCATCAATTGCTCCTTCAGCTTCTTGAGTTCGGCAGGGGACATCCTATATGGTGCCTTAGAAACTGGTCCAGCACCAGGGACCAAATCGATGGTAAAGGCCACTTCTATTTGTGGGGGTAATCCAGGCAAGACCTCCGGAAACACATCCGAAAATTCTTACACAACTGGGATGTCTTCTAGCTTAGTCTCCTTAGTCTCCTTAATGGTGACAAATGCAAGGAAAGATACACATCCTTTCCTTATTAGCTTGCTAGCTCGGAGAGCCGAAATAAGAGGTGACTTGCTCCGACTCTTAGGGCTAGAATAGACTAGTTCTGGAAAGTCCTTGAAAGTAACTTTGCTGTTACGGCAATCCACAGTTGCCTGATACCTAGATAACCAATCTGCTCCCAATATGACATCATATTCCTTTAAGTCTAAACATATGAGGTTGATAGGAAGATTTCTTCCTTTTACTAAGACTTCACAGTTTTGATAATGGTGCGTAATATCGGTTTCGTTTCCGAGAGGAGTAGATAAAAATATTTTCATCCATTCCGGTTCCATAGGCAGTGGGTCAGCAAACTTCTTGGAAATAAAAGAATGTGATGCACCCGTATCAAATAAGACATGTGCAGACTTGGAACAAACTTTCAGTGTACCTTCTACTAGTCCGCCTTCGTCTTCTTCGGTCTCCTTAATTGCATGGAGATGAGCATTCTTTGTTACCGGGCGCTTTCCATCACCGGCTTGATCATTGAGTAGGGGACAGTCGAAAATCCGATGATCACGGCTCCCACAACGGAGACACGCTCCAAGTTTCCTCCAACATTCTTCGGCCTTGTGCCCGACTTTATCACAGTGCTTACATACCACCTTAGCAGGTGTAGTGGTGATGGAGAAAGGTTTGGTTTTCTTGAACTTTTGCTCCTGGGAGGGAATGCCCCCATTACTTGGCCTCTTCTTGAAATTAGGTTTGAAGGTGCCAGAGCTAGTAACATTCTTCTTCTTGTCTTTCCCACGGATCCTATCAGATAGTTCTGTGGCATCTTCTAGTAATTGGGCTCGTCGAACCATCTCCGAATAGACTTGTATGTCCATCGGTGCCAGTTGTGTGATATATTGGGGCCTGAGCCCATTAAGGAATCTTCGAGCTTTCATCTTCTCAGTACTAACTAAGTGTTTAGCGTACCGAGACAGCCTAGAGAACTGCGCTTCATATTCAGCCACCGACAAAGATCGTTGCTTAAGTGCGGCGAATTCAGCGGCCTTCTTCTCTTGAACTCGATCTGAGAAATATTTATTGTTGAAGTGTTCAACAAACTCCTCCCAAGTAACTGGTCCTTGATCTAATGTGGCTTCTACCGACTCCCACCAGCATCGGGCGTCTCTTTCCAATTGAAATGTGGCTAACAGGACCTTCTCTTGGTCCGTACATTGCATGACTCTAAAAACACGATCCGTCTCTCGGATCCAGTGTTCAGCATCATCTGGATCAGTGGATTCCATGAACTTAGGAGGGTTCATGTTCTTGAAGCTTTGGTGGAGATTTTCTACTCCACGATGTGCACCTCCTTGTGCCACTTGTTGAAGTGCCTGGGTCATGCCTTGAAGTGTGCGTTGCATGTTGCGCCATTGAGCACGTTCGGCAGCCATTGTCCTACAATTACAATAGCTATTTTAGTATGTGATTACGTTAAAAAGGCTTTTAATTCTATGTTGACTTTAACCCTTGGTTCTACCCAATCTCACTGGTTAGAGGTTCAGACTTATCCTTGGACATGGGTTTCCTAGGAATTGAATACCCTAGGCTCTGATGCCACAAAAACTGTCACACCCCGAGCGCGGAAGATACCCAGAGATACGTGACGAGTTTATATCATTCATGTCAATCAGAGGATTAGTGTATTCGACACCAAAAATCAGAGATGCGCAAAAGTAAAGATAACCCAATCCTTTATTTCCTTTATAAAAATATGTATATTACAAACCCTTGCAAATACTAGGCTTAATAAAAGAAAAGTACAACATTGACTCGAGAAAATATAGAAAAGACAGGACTAATTGACGCTTGAGTAGCTCTAACTCTTTCACTCTTGACCTTCCCCTTCAGACTAAGTTCCCTCATCGTCGGACTTACCTGAAAGGTATGGAAACACTGAGTGAGCGAACGCTCAGTAGGAAATCATATCTCAAGAACTAGCAATGGGTTTAAGTAATTACATTTGTCACATGTAAATGCACTATGGCTATGCATGCTTGCGTAAAACGACAAGATAGAGTATAACAAGAGATAATGAAGTGAACTATTCATGAACTTTCAAGAACTTGTATCAAATATATGTCAAGATAGTTGTCATGCCATGTGGGAATTGGCTACTTCACGAAAGTACTTTGCCCGTGTCGGGCCACGCTAGTAAAGTCACGCAAGTCAAGTCACGCACGCGAGAAAGAGAGAGTGTGGAATGCCGAAGATCAAGAGAAAGAGTACTTCGGTGCAATGCTAGACACCGGTATCATTACAACTCCCATGGGCACTAGTACTTTTGGGTGCTCCTCCCAGGACCAGATCGGGCCCTTGTATGCACATCATTAAAGATAGATCTAGACATCCACGATAGTTTATAGCCAATAAGGAGTTTCATGAACAAACTTTAATAAGATGATAAGATAAGATTTTTTATGGAATTCAAGGGCAAGGCCCTTGAGTAAGGACATACTGGCGATAAAATTTACGCAAAGCATATAAACCATGACATGTCAATAAATTGGGTGGAATTGGTTCCCTAACTTGGGTACCATGATAAGTAAGTGCCCACAAGTAGATGGTCACTCTTTTAATATAGAATTGAGGTCCACAAGAACATCATAATAATGTTTGATATAGAATTGGGGTCCACAAAAACATCACAATAATGGCATGCTTTCCCCGATATTAAGATAATTCTCATATCAAACACATAGCATAACATGAGGGCCGGTATACCAGGTTTCTATAGACTGACATGGCAAAGTAGTGTGATAGGTTTTCATAGTACAACTCGCTCAATCGGCCTTGAGGGAATCCAAGGCTCGAGGAGTCTTATGGAGGTCTCTATGACTAACTTGCTAATCCAAAGGAACGGAATGTCCAATGGAGAGCTTGTATGTCACTGAGAATTGAGAGTAATGCGATAAACCACCGTGAAACATGGGACTATATTCACGGAATGGAAATATAGTGCCAGATAATATATATATATATATATATATATATATATATATATATATATATATATATCAAAACCCTCGGTTAACAGAAAATAATTCAAAATAGTAACACAGGAAAATATCGACTTAATCTAAGTCATTACTTATCAAATTAACGCCTTCTATAGGGGCGTTTATTTATGATTTGACGACTTTTGCAGCGGTCGTCCATTATACATTTCTATTTTGCAAAATCTCTAAATTCTGGAATTTTTGTAAAAAGCGCCATTAACAGGGGCGTTACTTTCCAATTCGCTTTCTGGCTCAGGGCGTTAGTTCTGTAAGACACGACCTTCATCAGGTCGTTAATTTAAGATGTTCCAGAATTAATAGGAGCAGGGGTAATTTCAAGGATAATAAAATTTCAGAAAGAGGAATCACACTGTCAGGAAGAGAAAAATAGCAGGATTCAATAACTATGATCATGCATTAAATTAGAATCATGTTTTGATAGACATAAAAGTTTTAAACGTGGGTAATTTAATAACTAGATGAAATTGACGACTTAATGCAGGACGTCAAAACTGGAATTGGCGACCTGGGCATGGTCGTTTCTTTTAAATTAGCGCCCTTGATAGGGTCGCTTCCACAGAAAACCCTTTTAAAAACTATAATAAAACTATATTCATGCATGTCATGATGGTATTATTATGGAATTAAACTAGTTTGGGCTACGTTCTTGAGAAAACCTACCTGATGAATGTTCTGGTGAAGGAACGTGAAGAAGAATGATACTCTGTTCTAAACAAAGTTCTGCCGAAGCTTATGGAAACAACTTCCTTCTTGGAGGAAGAGATCGTCTTGATGAAGAACCTCCCGTCCTTCAATTAGGCAGAAGAGTTTCTACTTACGGCAGACTTCCTGCAGCAAAGACGATGAAGAACATCAATATTCTTCATGATTATGACCGAAGGCAAGGGAAGAAGAACAATACCTGTTCTTCACGCACGGAAGCAGCAGAGCTTTCCTTCGACCAAATAGCTTATTAGGGTTCGACATGAAGGGTTATTTATAGGGTTTTTACGATCCTAACGGAGTTAGTATCGTATTGGAAGTAATATTTCCCTAATAGAGTTCTTACCCTATTCAATCTTCCACGTAGTTATCCAGAAACTTGCTCTGGATAGTCTCCTGGGTCGAACGAAACTCGAACGGAATTAACGCCTTGCCATAGGGCGTTAGTTTAAATTGACGCCTTTGTTAAAGTCCTTTCTTATGTAAAACGCGTCCATGTGGAGGGTGTCACGTTTACTTGCCCTTTTTTATTATTTTGGCCATTTAAGAATTGATGACATCTGCTGTTGTCGTCCTTTCTGGAATTCGCGCCTTGTATAAGGGCGTTTCTTTTTGAATTAGCGCCTTGAGTCAAGGCGTTATTTACATTTTGGTTTATTATTTACTTCTTTAGGCTCTTATCATTTATTCATTAAATCTTTTAATCTTATTTTGATCAATTGGGGTTTTTATTTTCTTTTATTGTTACCAGGGTTGCTACATACTACCTCCCGTAGGGAGGGGCTTTTAGCCTGCCATGCGGGGTGGGGGGAGCTAAGTTAGGGGCCGAATTGCCGAACTCCGCCGGTTCTGCCAGCTTCTGAAACAGCCTGATAGACAGTCGATGACGGCACCGCCACGGGCTCCGCCGAGCTTAGATGATGCCGAAACCGGTGCTGAAACTTCCTGGGTTGGCCCAGGAGCACGTCTGAGATTTGGGGGAATTTCCTGACGTCGACGGTGGCTGGGGCAGGGTCTGGAACAGGACAAAACTGCTCTGGCTCTGACTGTTCCCACAGTCCTGTTGCAGGAAGATGAGGGCGCCATGAGCACTCCCAAGGTTCGATTGATGCGGGACCAGAACGGCTACGATCGTGGTCGAGTCTTCTTCGAACGGAGACCAACGGGCCCGTCGTCGGAGGTCGGAGCTGACTGAGAAGATAGGAATAGTGGAAGTGTGTCGGACGAGGCTCTAGAGGAATTGACTTGCACACCTTGGGGAGAAAATCTGGAACTCTTGACTCTGGAGTCCAAAAATTGTTCTGCTTCTTGGAGATGGTAGGGGACTTTGTGAAGAACACCTCAGCCAAGTTTCACGCCGATATCTGCTTAGGAACAACTATGGTCTTACTGGAACTTGGGCTCTGGTTCTCTATCGGAGTAGTCCTACGCAGCATGGGGAGAACGGCTCTCCAGGGCAGCTCAGAGCTCGGATGGACGCGAGACCACCTCGCCTGGGAAGCTCTCTGGACGGCCTTTCCAGAAATATAGAGCTTGTTAGCAAACTCTTGGAGATGGTGTCGTGGCCGAGCCTTCAACTGGTACCTCTGCTGCTGCCTGCGAGCTGGGAACAGGCTGGTGGTGTAGGGTTGTGTCTATGAGGGTGGGATGGCCAAGGGAAGCAAGGGGAAATGGGGAGGGCGACCAGGGGAGGAATGGGGTGTTGGGGAGGGGTGAGGGGCAGCCAGCAAGAAAGGGAGATTCAAATTTGGCCTAGGGTTTGAGCCCCTTCGGCCTTGGGGAGATGGAGGGGTGCTTGGGGAAGGGGAGTGGGTGGTTGGTGGTTTCCACCTTGGGGGTTGGGGGGAATTGAATGAGTGTATGGGCAAGGGGGGATATTAATGAAGAGTGAATGGGGGAGAGAGGAGGGGGAAATTTGAATTTTGGGAGGGGAGGAAAGAGAATGGGGGTGACCCCCTTAGAGAGAGAGAGAGAGGAGAGAGATATATATATATCAAGAGAAGGAGGGGAGATAAAATTCCAAGGGAATTTCAAATTTCATTGATCATCGAAGGTTACAAATGAGAGAGGGGAGGGGGCTATTTATAGACTCCATACTTTTCCTAGGACCAAATTGCCCGTGGATAATTGAAAGAATGACCACACAGTCCAAGGAGGGGTGCCCCTGGGCCTAGCCCATTGAACTGGGCCCAATAACCTATCAAACCAACCATATGACAACTAACTTAGGTAAATGACTCACTAACCTAGGTACCAGACTCAAATAAAGGAAAAATTACACAATTTATGGCTCAAATAAAATATAAAAATTACATAACTTGGCTTAGAAACACATGACGAACACAATGGTGCATGCTGACGAACAATCCGAGCGTCGAAAAAATGTGGAGGGGCAAGGGATGCCCCCATCAAGATGTAATTAATGTTATGACCTTCATGGCTCAGCGGGTTCTTAGTCCCGACCTGATACCCATAATCGTCTGGTTAGTTAGACAGAGCACACCCGTGGTTAAAGACCCTCCCAGTCTTGAAACTCGAATAAATTGTCACTACGGTGACTGGCACGCCCATGCACTTAATAAAACACTAAAAGATAAAACAAATGCTATAAATGAGATCAAAGGAATGAAAAGACCTCAATCTAGTGCGTTCCACAGGTTGGCACGCCCAGTGGGACTAAGCCTCCTTTCATCTTCTCGCCAGGATTAGGGCCCCGACGGCCTCCTCCTTAAATACTAACTCGCTCTAAATCTAAAATTATAGGTTGCATCTTGATCAACTCAATGGTTGTCTCATTCAGACTGTTGGTAGCTGTTGATCATGCCAGGTGCGGCTACCTGGCCGTGCTGATGAAGTTTGGTCATTTCCTGCCAGTGGTAGGCTTCCCCAACTTCTTGGGGGTAGCCTTCATTGAGCTCCTGGACGTCCAGCAGATGAAGCTGGTCGCTGTTGCAAAGGTGACCACAACTAATGCTGCTACGGTGGGCTGCATCATCCACCATGTTCACTCCCATGCTGCCAACAACAAAAGGTGCTCACCGGCTGCCAGGAGGGTGGCCAAAAAGAATACCGGCATACTGCAGGGCTGGCTTTCAACATCGGGCAAATCCATCCTAATCGAAAAAATCTGCATCTTTCTGAATGGCCGGTAGGCTAGGATTTCACCCGACTGGGTGGTTGCAAATGTACCAGTGCGGAACTCATTCCAGGGGCTGGCTCAAGACAAGCCAGACCGTGTAAAGTTTGGATCGAGGAGAGGTCTGGCCCCGAAGCCGACCGAGCTGAAACAAGTATGGGTACCCAAGCAAAGGCAGGCCCCGGCTGCTATTCAACGAGAATCGGTTCACGTTGATAGGTTCGATGAAAAAGAAGAGGAAGAAGAAAGGATAATAGAGGTGCCAGCTTCAACACCTCGCAGACCAGCTTTCTAAGGCTATGGCCGGCAGGCGAATGTCTATGCCTCTGACTGTAGATGCAAAAAGATTGTTGGATGACGACAATTTGCTTACCAGCTACCAACTCAACACAAGATGTCACCACCTATACTTTTCCCTACATATGGGCATGATGATATTACCCAAGCCGTTCGGGGATATTTCTGGGGCCTCGGGAACACCCCTCAGGGTACGCAACAGCTCTTAGAAGCTATGAACGCTGCAGAAGATGAAGACTGGGGAGCGCAAGTCAACCCAGAGGAAATTACTAATGAAGGGTCCTGTTGCTATGGACCATCCTTCATTGTAGAGATGACATCGAGGGTCTCGGTGTTCGACAGGCTGACCTTCCCTGGGTAGCCAGCCAAGAGGGTAATACGGAGGAATAGGCACCTCCAGATATTCAGCTGCAACATGGCCGGAGTGGCTGGCCGATATGGTTCTTTACCCGAAGAATCTGAAGAGGTGATTAGGCTCGCCGAGAGGCCCGGTCCTATCACAAGAAGGAAGAAGGCTGCAGCTGATGTAGTGCATGCCCTTGTTGGGGAAACAATACATATACAGTCACCATGGCTACAAATATGATTACCACTGAAGACGAGGGTGAGAGGCCAGCCCTTGCTTCAGATGCTCCGTTGGAGGGAGGAGGCCAGGCACCTAGCCCTTGCACTCCCAATTCAATAATGATGATTGTACTCCTGAAGTTCCAACAGGAGATTGAGATGCTGAAGAAAGAATTGAGCGAGCTGAGCATGCAAGCGTCAGCCTCGAAGCAAGTGGAAGTCCCTCCTGAAACATCACGGCGTGGCACCGTGAGCTTGAAGGTTCACCTCAGATGACGGCTTTTCAGACACTACATAACTCTACTGGGAGCATGGCCCCGATACCACCATCGGCTCCTCAGCCTCAGGGGAGTGCCGCTACTATGCCTCCAGCCATGGTGTTGGCAACACCTCAGATGCAGCAAGCACATTTCTATCCAGATCCGGTGGATTCAACGATGGTGAGCAAGCTGATGGTTGAACAAATAATAGATAGGAAGCTAGCAGATCGAGGTGGTGATGATTATGCCTCGTTCAATGTATACAAGGTGCCATATCTGGTCCACCATGCTGCTAAAAGACTTCTTCCTGGCATCAATAAGATGCCAATGTTTGACAAGTTCAACGGGCAAGGATCGTCGAAAGAGCATGTAGCCTATTACATGAACGTGATGGGTGATCCGGCAGCGGACGAGTCCTACCTGTTGAAATTCTTTGGGTCTTCTATTACGGGACTCGCTTTCGAGTGGTACTCGAACCTGCCGGCCGGGTCTGTTAGCTATTGATATTTTTAATGGGTGTGTGATGGTAGTGTGATGTGTGAGATATAGATATGATGCAAGTGGGTGATGTGCTAACTCAAGCAATCAATAACATCAAGCATAGAGCTTGTGGGCATGTCATCTTGATAGTGCAAAGATAAAGCAAGGGGAAAACTAAACACACGCCGAGGCGTAGAGCAAAGGAATAAAAAGGAAACACACACCGTGGGTGTGGAGCAACTAAAGCAAAGGAAAAAATAGATGGGATGATGACAAATACCCAAGTAAGGAAAGATGTCATCGCCACCAAAGTAAATAATGCAGTGAAACTACTCTACGTACCTTGGAAAGAGCCGAGTGAAGCACACCCGCCCGCGGGAGAGAACAACCAGGTGCTACGGAGAGAAACGGTCCTCAGACGACCGCTAGGCGAACAAAAATGGTCCAACGATAGACCACCAAATATCCCCAAATGGTCTGCCAAACGGCCGCTAGATGCACCCAGAATAATGATATGGAACTTGGATCTCCACCCCTCCTGGTCGGCCATGAGAGTTGGGCCTCATGTAGTGAGCTCTTTAAACCTGCAAAAGAGTGTAGACATACAGAAAAAGTAACCCAATTAGCCCTTGGACAAGTGTAGTATCTATAGTCCAATTAAGCTAAGATGCATAAAAGGAAGGGTGAATACTTGGGGGTTGGTGGTTTTTAACCCCTGCGGGGCGTGGAAAAAGGTAGGAGGATGTTTGAAAACGTGATGTGAGTGCAGAAGAACGTGGAAGAAGAAGAGAGGAAAATGCTATGGTGATGCAAAGGAAGACTAAGATTAAGAGAGGAAAAGACACAAAGAACACTAATGGAACTTGATACTCCCTGGACCAGACGAATTAAGGACGCAGAATTGACTTCTCCCTGGTTGGTACTCGCTCCAAAATGCAGCAACACTTCGTTGCAAGCTCCATAAATCACCTCCTCAAGCCATGAAGTCAAGGGTTCTATTTATAAACCCCAAACTCTCTGGTCGAGTTGGAGAGATAATGACACGAAAATAGGCCTGAACTTAGATAAATCTCAAAGATAATACTGCCAAGAGTCCATAGCAACAAATAGAATCTTCTGAGGATCACTATTCAGAGAGAAAACATCAAATCATGGACTCTAGTTAGACCACAGCCGAAGAGAGGAAGAACAGACAGAGTAGGACTCTCTATCTTGCCTAACGGTCTTGTGATAGACCGCAAGGGACAAAAAACGGTCGGCCGATAGACCGCAAGGTGGAGCCGATCACAAAGAGATAAGACCAAAGAAACCCAACAGGACTCTCAGCTGCCTAGCGGTCTAGCAAAGGACCGCCAACGCCCCCTTAACGGTTGTGCGATAGATTGCAAGGCTATGAGACGTGGCAAAAGAGATAAAGGCCAATAAATCTTCGAATAAATTCACAATAAAATCCTCATTAGCCCTTATCCATGCCCAATAAGCTCAAATGACGAGAATAAAAGGAATTAGGCCCAACCAGGGAGAGAGACCCATAAAAAAAGCCCAAAATCAACCAAAAGAAGGCCCAATAACCGGTGAATAACCCGGGACATCATAAAAATAAATAAGGAGATGGCCCAACTTATTGGTCATAAAACGGGTGTCAACATTAGCGATTGGCCAGATATGCAGCGGAAGTTTCGGGAGTGCTTCCATGTTGCTGAAAGGGAGGTCACTATGGCCGAATTGTACGCTTCCAGACAGAAAAATGATGAAACAACCCTTGAATACATCAAAAGGTGGCGGAATCTTAGTATGAGATGCAAGCGTCCGCCACATCTAGAAGATGGTGTGCAGATTTGTAAACAAAATCTGAAGAGAGAAGTCCTCGAAAGGATGATAGGAATGGAAATCAGGCCTTTTGGCCCATTAAACAATGTAGTGGCTAAAATCGAGGCTTTCCTCTCAAGATATTCTTCTACCCCTGATGTCTCCAGTCAGAAAGCCAAAGCGACTGATAAGCGTCTCGAGCCCAGGGAAGTTCACACTGTAGACTTCAAGGCGTTTGAGCAACACAAAGATAAAGATAAAGATAAAGGAGTTGTCGATCCACCTCCTGCCAAACCAGCTGAACGCTAGGAGGGCCCCTCCCTGCGGAACAAAATGAAGAAGCTGTACTCCTTTCCCAAGGAGAAGACCCTTGTCTTGTTCGAATGGGCTACCCGCTATAACAAGATTACACTACCTGACCCGAAGAGGCTAGGTGATGCTAAGAGGAAGGATGATCCTTGCTTCTACCCGTACCATCAAATGCTCGGGCACCCCATTGAAGATTGCTATGTCTTCAAGGATGTGATTCAAAGTATGATTAAAAAGGAGGAACTACAGGGGCGAACACGAGGTGGATCCTCCGCGCTCACACGAAATGCCCGATCTGGGGGCAACAATTAATATGATATCACTATATCAACAATTTCCCGAGGAGGTGGCAAAAGCTTGCACAAAGCATAATTATGAAGGTTTTGTGCTGACCCCAGCAAAAGATCAGGAGAACTGGCAGATGGTACCTGCAAAAGCAAAAATAAGACCGACATCCTGCCCTACTCTAGGAGTCCGAATTCATGGCATTACACCCTAGCTAGCTCCACCAACTATGACCCCGGTTTGGCATGATACAGCCCCTCGAATGGTCATCAGGGTGCCGACCAATAATAAGAAAAAGCAAGTCCCCTTGCGGGTACATCAAGAAGTTAGCCTGACTGTCAAGCGGCTGTAGAAGTTCATAAATGGGTTAGATGAATATGAACAACCCAAGCTTCAGCCAGTACAGCTGAAAGAATATGTCCCTTGGGAACATTTAGAGTCCCACAGGATAGAACAAGAAGCTGAAGATGAATTTTGGGGAGGGACTACCCACAAGAAGCTCCACCCGAGCAAATGCCTACAGAGAAAAGAAAGAAAGAGGAAGAAATCAAAGAATAAAAAGAAAGGTAGCATTGTCTCTTGTAATACTTTGTCAGCTTTGTTCAACTTAGCCCAAAGCTCTGAAGAAGGTGATGAAGAAATCTGCTTCACACTTGCTGAAGCAAACCTGGCTGAAACTTCTACCTCCCAACATGCCACTAGGTCTGGGAGGAAGTGGGGACGTTTTCCCCCAGCTAACCACAATTTTATGTTCTGGGGTGAACAACCGTACCAAATCCCCGAACCTGAGATAAAGGGCACGAGAGTCCTGCCTCCACCGGGCCTTTACCACAAAGATGCAAGTGGCCAGGCAGTTCCCTCGTTCGCTGAATTTTTGATGGCCAAGAAGGGCAAGCAACCCAGCAAGCAATCTGAATCAAAGGATAAGAACTCATCTACCCAGGCCTAGGGTATGCCGTTTCTGGCAGATGAAAGTGGTGAAGGCATTGCCCTTGTTACCAAACCTGTCCAAATAAGAGAACCAGCTGATCAGATGAGTTGGGGGCAGACAATTCCCGAAGAATAAGATGGATCACCTGCTGAGCCAACTGCTTCGAGGCGAGGCTGCAGCAAGTACAACGGGGCTGAAGAAGCAAGAGTGTTTAATGTAAGATCTGGTGCTCAAATATTGAAACAATTAAAAAGAATTCTAGCAAGATTCAACATTTTGGAGATACTCTCCCTAGATGAAGCAACTCGGCAGGCCGTCAGTGCAGCCTTGCAAACCCCGGCATATTTTGAGAGTTGCCTTTTCGAGATGTGTTCGGAGGCGGCTGTCACCTTTGCCGATGAAGATATGCTCCTGCCAACGGCCAACCACAATAGACCCGTATACATGAAGGGGCAATTAAATGGTCAGCCCATCAACATAATTCTAATTGATCCAGGGGCAGCAGTGAATATACTCCACTACCGGGTCTCTCAAAAGCATTACTTCAATGTGCACCTGATCGAGGTCAGGGATATGAAGATTGCTGGTTTCAACCAGAAATTCAAAGTCCCCATTGGTGTGGCGGAGTTCAAGCTTTCATTGGGGGATTTCACCACTAAGGTGCAATTCCATGTCATCAACGCCGACACCTCGTACAAGGCACTGCTTGGCCGGCGGTGGCTGCATCAGAATCGGGTGGTGCCATCTACTTTGCACCAATGCATTAAGTACCCCCGGGATGGAAAGGAAGAAATAATCTTAACTAATTTACACCCCTTCGAGGTGTTTGAGTGGCATCTACTTGATGCCTTGCTTTACTTGGAGAAGCCAAAGCAAGCCTCTCGGCCAGCTCAAGATAAAGAAAAGGCTTAGCCAGCCCAGAATAACGAAAAGAAGACAACAGGAACTGACGACTGGTTCCATCCACCTCCGCCCGGTTACGTGGCTCAACCCGAGGTGTCACACAATACTGAAGTCGATGTGTTAGCGCAGCGAAGAGTGATATAGAAGGTGGGGGAAGAATAGATCACTCCTGATTTGGAAAACTTCAGCGGAAAATCACTACTTTGAAATACAACCCTTCAGATATAGCTAAACATTATAGCTAACGCAGTGAGAAACTAAGACAGAATAATAAGGTGCGATTGGAAGAGGCCGTCCACACACAAACATAATGCCAAGCAGAAGGAGAGCACAAACGATAATAGCAAACCACAGAGGAGACAAGAAATTTTAAGGTGGTTCGATTATAGTCCACAATCTACATCCACCCCTCACTCCAACTAGAGTGAGGATTCCACTAGCCACTGCTAGAAAATTGCAGACTCAGTCTGCGAACAATATGCTACCACACATCTTGAACAACTAAGGGAAACAAATCCCTCAACCAAACTCTGCTACCCACAGAGCTTGACACTTGGACCTGCTACCAGCAAGACCAGAACCGGAGATGGCTCTCCCTTCCTCCAACCCGGAAGGAACCTGCTAATGACAACCCGTCACTGGCAAAACCAGAGATCATAGATCTCTCTTCCTCTGCAGCCCAGAGGGGAACCAGAGTAACTCTCCCTTCCTCCAAACACTGGAGGGTAACAACTCGAAATCAGAGATATGAAGAAATGAAAAGAAAACAGAAATGTAAACAAGACCAACGACGAACAACAATCGTTTCAGAAAACCAAAATCAAATGTAGCTTCCGAAGAAGCAAATTAGACTCTTCTCTCTCACTCAGACTTTTCTCTCATAGCAATACTCTCAAATCTTTTCTCTCTATCTTCTTTCTGGAACGTGGAGGCTCTCTCTTTTCTTCTTCTGCTCAGGGATTCTTCACTTCAGCTTTTTTCTCCAGTTTTTTTCCATCTAATATCAGAAGACACCTTTTATATGGCATTTGACCTGACTTTCAGGCCTTCACATGAGTGGGTCTCGTTCCCTCCTTTTCCAGAGCATCCTTGGATCACGTGCTAGGCATCGTCCTCAATTCTCGTGCCCAATCATTAACCTGAATCATCTGCAGGCAGAGACAAGGAAATGTGATTAGTTAGTTTAGTCATATATCAACGAATGTATATACTTTAGAACAGTAAATGAGTAAGTATGTACATTGAGAGAGTGTATAGAGTTGAAGTTCATCATGCGAGCTCAGTGTATGGACTTGCAGTAAAGTGCATTAACATAACAAGGGGGAATGTGAGACTTCTGTGAAGTGTATGACGGAATAGAGTATATAGACTTGCAAACAAGGGACTGTACAGACTTGATTAATGAGTGCATGTGAAAGGCAGTGTACAGACTTGAGATGAACAAAGCATGAACGAGTCTATCCAATGTATAGACTAGAAACATTTGAACACATGGATAATGTATACACTTGGCCTTTGAGGAATGATGTATTGACTCTGAACGTGAAGGCAGTCTGTATAGACATGGAGAATATTGAAGCACTGTATAGACTTGGTAAACCTGAACCAATGTACATACTTGGAATGCCTGAGAACCAGTGTACAGACTTTGAATCAATGAATGCGTTGGCTGTACAGACTTGCATGAGCGATGAATACACTTTGCCAATGTGTAGACTTAGGGTGTAGCTAAAGCAGCGAACGTAGGAATAGGTTGGAACGTATAGACTTACGTTCGATCAGCAATGTATAGAATTCAACTAGGGAAGCTACAGTGCTATGTCTAGACTTAATGATGCAAGCCTTGTATAGACATTGGAACGCTTGAAGCGATGTATAGACTTGGTGAGAGCCAAGCAATGTACAGACTTTGATGAACGCCGCTCGCTGTACAGACTTCGAATCAAGGCATGAATAGTGAATCAATGTCTAGACTTGGATGCCCAAGCCAATGTATAGACTTGTGCAGTGCAGCCAGTGTATGGACTTGTATAGTGCTGCGCAGTGTACAGACTTTGAAGTGCGACCTAGCAGGATGTGTAGACATTGAACGCAACCAGAATGTCTAGACTTGTTATGAAGCAATGCACAGGCTGTACATACTTGAGGTAATGCTTGCAGAAGGCGATGTATGGACTTGGTTTGTGACTAGAGGCTGTACAGACTTTATGACATGATGTGTGAGATGAAGGACAATGTATTGACTTTGAAATGCCAGACGATGTATAGACTTGGGGTTCAACTGAGGATGTATAGACTTGGGGTTCAACTGAGGGTGTATAGACTTGGAAGATGTGAGGCGATGTGTAGACTTTGAGGTTCAACTGGACGTATAGACTTGTAAGATGTGAGGCGATGTGTAGACTTGGAAATGAAGGGGAGAATGTATAGACTTGGCCCCTTGAAGGATGTATAGACTTCAGATGTGCAAGCTACAGTGCCGTTGTATGGACTTGATCTCAAGGAAGGGCTGTACAGGCTTTGAATATGAAGACCAAGGTATAGACTTGGAAAGCAAAGGCCAATGTATTGACTTGCGAAACTGGGGGGTCGACCCATCAGAAGGGGGGGTCGACCCACAATTGTCCATACTATGCAGACATAGTGTAGACATGATCAAGTAGTGCATATCTATCTGACAACCATATGAACTGCACTGTCCTACATGATGAAGTGATGGGAATCGACACCGAGAATGTACATTTTATTTTGTATTTATGTCCTTTAGTTTATTTGTATATCCACGGGAAATTATATACACAATTGTACGGCTTTATAAGCCAATGCGTCATTCCCACGGATTGTTTGTGTTTCTTTGTAATTTGTCAGTAGGACCAGCAAGGGGGCCCTCAACCCTTTCCCATTGGTCCATGTCACTCATGTGGGGCTGGTCAACCATCCTAGGTGGCCATCTAGAAGGGTTTAATGTCAAATGCCACATGGGTAGACAAGTGGTTAAATTGGTCCAAGGTAGGTCACCTACCTTCACCTACCATACCCCTTGGTCAATGGGGCGCCCCTCTCCCCTTATTATTGTATTAATTTTTGTGTGTGTTTCACACTTAATCCCAGCCCTTCAATCCCCACCCCTAGATCCAAGGGTTCACATTGCATTTGATGTGAATCATATAAAAGATTGTATTTTCATATGAATATTAATGAAAAATCAAAAATTTTGTTGAATGCCTTGAAGCCCCTTGCGCCCCCAGCTCCTCTCCCCCTGGTTTTCTCTCCTCAACCTCCAGTTCTAGAGTGTATTCCTCTTCTATCATCCCCTGTCAACCTCTGATCTTCACCGGTGCCGCCGCCGCCGCCGTTCGTGCCGCCTTCGAGCCGCCGCGAAGCCATCTTTGGTATTCTGTCCTACTGGATAGAGGTGTCTTCTCGAAAATTCTGCTACCAGCCACTACATCTTCGTGGTTTGAAATTTTTATGGTGTGTTCCTATCTTCCACCCCATCATCCACAAAAAGATTCAGGTCTAAATTCCCTCGTTTAGTATTTTTCCATTTTCGTGCATCTTTCATTTCCAGATCTATTTTGTCTCTATCTACAGTGACAACAGCCCTGCGTTTCTCACCTTCGACCCTTTTTTTGATTTTTCCAAACCCTCCCCATTTTACTGGGAGTTCTTTCCATTATCCCCTAGATCCACCATTTTTCTTGATTTTTGATCCACCCTCTATCCATTTTTTAAAATTCGTGTTCTATCTCTGCTACAATATTTTCAGCCAAGTTCCAGATCCGACCACCCTCCACATCAAAAATCAGAACAAATCACCACCACCTCCAAACCCTTCATAACAAATATTCCCAATTTTCTATCTTGATGTCCTACAACTTTTCTGAAGACCATAACTTCAGATTCGGACGTTCACATATCGGTCAAAGGTAGTTCTCAGACAAGTTCTCTACAGATCTGAGAGTCCTATCACTATACAATAGCAACTCAACAATTCATTAAAGCCCAGATCTGTGCAGATCTAGACTAGATATTCAATCCTAGATTGAAGTATTTGAAGTTAGCTTTCCAACGGCGCCAGTCTTGTGTCGATCTGACATCGGGGCTGCTCACAGCGCCCGTTCTCGCCGGGACGCGCGCTGAAAACCAGAAGTTGCAGATCCGTGGCCGGTTATTCCGATCGGTGCCGATCGGAGCCGCCTGGCCTCCGGCCGACGAACCAGCGCACCTTCACTCTAGGGAGCGCTCATCCAGGCATCCACCACCACAGCGGTGCCATCGGGTCTCACACGGCCCCTCCGGACAGCACGTGGGCCCCACCGTCACTAGTTCGGGTGTTGCCGAATCAACGCGAGAAGCCGCCCGTCAACCCGAATTCGGTCCTCCCGGACCCCATTGTGTAGCTCTTTACCTCCTTGCGTGGAGTGGGCAGCGAGTTGTATTGCTGTAATCTTGTGTATTATTGTTCCGGGAGTACGAGTTTCGGCCGGGTCCGTCTTCCCCACGCCGAGCGCGTGGAGGTACCGTTCTCGCTCCCTACACTCGGCATTTGCTTATTTTCATATATACTTGTTTATGCCACTGCTGGAGAGCATGTTCTAGGATCGTAGCTCGCTTTATTTTCAAATCACCGCTGCTGCGAGAGAGAGCGTGATCGTCCCGTGACCCAATCTGGGCACGAAAGTGTGAATTGACCACCCTAGCTCTAGCCAGTTTCTCAACCGTGCACGTCCGACGCTTCCCTCGTGAAGGGACGATCGCGAGCTTGTCGTGTCCGTGTCTCGTCCCGCATCAATTTGGTATCAGAGCGAGGTTGAGTCTAGGGTGTCAAAAAAAAGTGTCATTCATTAGTCAATTACGTCTAAGTCATGTTTAGGGTCATCATTGTTTTAAAACAAACAAAAAAGTGTCTTTTGCATTGCATCCCAATAACCCGGTATATGAAAAGGTGTTGTCCGAAAGTTAGGCTACGCCTATCGGGAAGGCCGCACACTTGCGCGAGTGATCTTCGGATCGATTAACCCCGCCACGTGCCGGGTTTTGGTTACGTCTAGGTGCATCATCTTGTAGTGTGCATTTGCCTTAGTCGGTGTCTCCTACTCCGTCTCTTGCATGCCCACTCGTCGAGGTACTCAATACTCACTCCCACCACCACCTATGGCGGAATCCCGAGTCTATAGTTCCGATGAAGTGGCCACATTGTTCCGAACTCTTATGGGGAAAATGGATGGGTTGAGTGAGCGCATGGATGTGTTAAGTACTCGAGTAGATAGGATGGAAGGGTTGAGTACTCAGGTGAATGGCCTAGGCACCCGCCTAGCAGAGAGGATGAAGGCCGTAGAGGATAGGGCCGCCGGGTCGAACCAGTCCGTTCAGGGATTGGTCGGGAGAGTTGCCGCACTAGAGAAAGGACCAGCCCAGGCACCCATCCCACCTACCCAAGGTCAACCGGAGTCGGATCACCAACCTATGACTCCAAGGGTTCAAGGGGTAGCTGTTAGGAGGCACGAAGTCCCCGAGGTGCATGACTATGAGTCCGATAATGAGCAACGGGGACATGGTCGTGACCACCGCCCTACGCGGCGTACCCACGACCAAGATATGTATGAACGGGCCATTCGGACCGTTCGGGCCGACCCTCCCACCTTTAATGGGTCCTTAGACCCAAAGGTCTATCTTGATTGGGAGGTTGGTATGGACCGATATTTTGAGTGGTTCGAGATGTCGGACAAACGAAAAGTCAAGTACGCCAGGATGAAACTTTTAGGCCAAGCCTAAACCTATTAGAGAAACATGGAGAACCTATTGTTTCATCATCAAGAACCCCCGATCGATACATGGACTGATATGAGGAAGAAACTTAGGAAGAAGTACCTCCCTACCTCCTACCGCCAGCGTCTTATAGAGAGGTGGCAAAGTCTCACCCAAGGAGACCGGTCCGTCTCTGATTACATCGCCGAATTTGATGAATACTACTTGCGATGTGATGCCACGGAGGAGGATTCCCTTACCGTCTCTCGGTTTCGGCGTGGTCTACATCCGCACCTACGGTATGAGCTTCTCCGCCGCAAGGTGGACAAGTTGGAGGATGCATATCAAGTTGCTCTCGAGATGGAGCAATTCGAGGGAGAGTTCGAGTCTATTCCTCGGTGGAGTCCCGCTCCTCCCCGTAGTGATTCCCGTGGCTCCTTAGGTTCATACCCGAGGGGACCCATGGCTGGTCCTCAGGAGCCCGTCCGTCAGGAGCACTTTGCTCCTCGACCTCGCCCTCCTCCACCCCGGGATCTATTTCCACCCCAACCACCGGCACCCGTTGCCCGTCCCTCGGCTCCTATAGCCCGTCCTCTAGCACAGGCACCCCCTCCACTATTGTCCAAGGCACCTACACCTCCCCCATTGCTGCCTACACCCCCTACCCGACGGGATGACAAGGGTAAGTCCCCTTTTATAGGAGAGAGTAGTCGGTCGAGAGTGCAGTGTTTCCACTGTCACGGGTTTGGCCACATTGCCAGCGAGTGTCCCGCTCTCACCACCCTAGCCCTAGGTGTTGGGGAATCCGTACCTCCCGAGCTTGAGTGTGTCGATTACGTTGCTGATGAGGCACTAGCCGAGGAGTACTATGCTTTGGGGGGAGAACTAGGGGACTCTCCCGCAATGCAGGATGCGGCCACCTAGTGGGATTGATGCTACCACCTTAGTCTAGAGTCGTGCATCAGTCAGTGTGTTTTCCTTGTGTGGTTTGTTTGCATGGTTTGCGTGTCGTTTGTCTGCATGCGTCTTGTGCAAGCTCGTTGTCGTTCTCTTATGAGTAAGAGGCAAGTGGACTCATTCGATGAGTATGGAATCGGTTCCACATCTATACCCGGATCAGTCACCTATAGGGACTCAACGGTGATTCCTAGTGAGTCTTCGAGCCTGCTCCCTTCCCTTTTGAGAGTGCCCCACCCGGAGTGTCCACTTCTAGCCCATAGCAGTTTGCGCATATCGAGTATATATGGAATGAGCAGGTAACGATCACTTGGAGTGGAGCGTACCCGCGTTACTTGGCATGGTGACGGTTCCGTCGGAATACTCGAGCATCCCTACCCGTACTCGACGGGGTCGAGTTCCTCCCACCCGGGAAGAGTTGATGGGAATCGACACCGAGCATGTACATTTTATTTTGCATTTATGTCCTTTAGTTTATTTGTATATCCACGGGAAAGTATATGCGTAATTGTACGGCTTTATAAGCCAATGCGTCATTCCCACGGATTGTTTGGGTTTCTTTGTAATTTGTCAGTAGGACCAGCAAGGGGGCCCTCAGCCCATTCCCATTGGTCCATGTCACTCATGTGGGGCTGGTCAGCCATCCTAGGTGGCCATCTAGATGGGTTGAATGTCAAATGCCACATGGGTAGACAAGTGGTTAAATTGGTCCAAGGTAGGTCACCTACCTTCACCTACCATACCCCTTGGTCAAGGGGGCGCCCCTCTCCCCTTATTATTGTATTAATTTTTGTGTGTTTCACACTTAATCCCAGCCCTTCAATCCCCACCCCTAGATCCAAGGGTTCACATTGCATTTGATGTGAATCATATAAAAGATTGTATTTTCATATGAATATTAATGAAAAATCAGAAATTTTGTTGAATGCCATGAATATCCTTGCGCCCCCAGCTCCTCTCCCTCTGGTTTTCTCTCCTCAACCTCCAGTTCTAGAGTGTATTCCTCTTCTATCATCCCCTCTCAACCTCTGATCTTCACCGGTGCCGCCGCCGCCGCCGTTCGTGCCGCCTTCGAGCCGCCGCGAAGCCGTCTCCGGTATTCTGTCCTGCTGGACCGGCCTCTTCGTGGAGTGCAATTTTTATGGTGTGTTTATATCTTCCACCCCATCATCCACAAAAAGATTCAGGTCCAAATTTCCTCGTTTAGTATTTTTCCATTTTCGTGCATCTTTCATTCCCAGATCTGTTTTGTCTCTGTCTACAGTGACACTAGCCTTGTGTTTCTCACCTCCGACCCTCTTTTTAATTTTTTCAAACCCGCCCAATTTTACTGGGAGTTTTGTCCATTATCCCCTACATCCACCATTTTTCTTGATTTTTTATCCGCCCTCTATCCATTTTTCAAAATTCATGTTCTATCTCTGCTACAGTGTTTTCAGCCAAGTTCCAGATCCGACCACCCTCCACTTCAAAAATCCGAAACAATCACCACCACCTCCAAACCCTTCATAAAAACTATTCCTAGTTTTCTATCTTGATTTCCTACAACTTTTCTGAAGACTATAACTTCAGATTCTGACGTTCACATATCGGTCGAAGGTAGTTCTCAGACAAGTTCTCTACAGATCTGAGAGTCCTGTCACTGTATAACAGCAACTCAACAATTCATTAAAGCCCAGATCCGTGAAGATCCAGGCATGATCTTCAATCCTAGATTGAAGTATTTGAAGTTAGCTTTCCAACGGCGCCAGTTTCGTGTCGATGCGACATCGGGGCTGATCGCAGCGCCCGTTCTTGCCGAGACGCGCGCTGAAAACCAGAAGTTGCAGATCCGTGGCCGATTATTCCGACCGGTGCCGATCGGAGCCGCCCGGCCTCCGGCCGGTGAACCAGCGCACCTCCACTCCAGGGAGCGCTCATCCAGGCATCCACCACCACAGCGGTGCCACCGGGTCCCACACGGCCCCTCCGGACAGCACGTGGGCCCCACCGTCACTAGTTCGAGTGTTGCCGAATCAACGCGAGAAGCCGCCCGTCAACCCCAATTCAGTCCTCCCGGACCCCATTGTGTAGCCCTTTACCTCCCTGCGTGGAGTGGGCAGCGAGTTGTATTGCTGTAATCTTGTATATTATTGTTCCAGGAGTACGAGTTTCGTCCGGGTCCGTCTTCCCCACGCCGAGCGCGTGGAGGTACCGTTCTCGCTCCCTACACTCGGCATTTGCTTATTTTCATATATACTTGTTTATGCCACTGCTAGAGAGCATGTTCTAGGATCATAGATCACTTTATTTTCATATCACCGCTGCTGCGAGAGAGAGCGTGACCGTCCTGTGACCCGATCCGGGCACGAAAGTGTGAATTGACCACCCTAGCTCTAGCCGGTTTCTTAACTGTGCACGTCCGACGCTTCCCTCGTCAAGGGACGATCGCGAGCTTGTCGTGTCCGTGTCTCGTCCCGTATCATGAAGCATGAATTAATCTAGAGATAGAAGATTGATTTATAGTGTGAGACATCATCAAAACCGTAGGGATGCAACAATCTCCCCCTTTTTGATGATGGCAACACTATGAATCAAGCAATATCAAAGCTTAACAAGAAATTAACTGCAGTTTCAACAATCAAAGCAAATTCAAAGCAAGTGCAAGCACAGCCAAATTAAACACTACTGCAGAAGCACTTCTTTCTCCAAAACCACTCCCCCACAACTCACTCTCAGCTCCCCTACAACCCATTCTCAAATAAAGCCATCACATGACAAGGTAATCTCCCCCTTAGCTCATGAATACAACTCCCCCAAAACTCATGACAATACCTGATCTACTGATATTGCAAAACCTCTCTCCCCCTTTGACATCAGCAAAAGGAAATGCAGAATATATGAAAGTGCTGGAGACATGAAGAAGAAGTATAGTAACTTCTTAGTGCAGAAAGGCACAAGCAAGTCTTAAGAAAATAAGTGAGGTGCTAAACTCAAGTGAAGATTCTTGAACTCCAGTACACACTAGAGAAATAGAATGATAGAAAAGTTTATTAGCATACATAGAGTATGATTTAGAGCAGGAGTTAACAAGTATGGCCAGATATAGCTGAACTATCAACAATCTAAAAAGACAACAATAGACAAAGTCAGAGAGGTGTTCTCAAGGTATTGAGGACAAGCAATCCATTAGTTGCATAACAACAAGGAATTTTTGAGATGCTTTTAAAGAAGATCAATGAGTAAGTTGGTAATTCAATCTTTTGACATTAGGGAGACACCTTGATTAGAGGCCTGAATCCCCAGTTACTCAGAGTGAGTACCTCATTACTTTCTCTTTTTTTATTAAAGGAACAGAGTTAGTAACTACGGCTTTTGACATGAGGAAACACCTTGATTAGAGGCCAGAGTCCCCAGTTACTCACCAGCAAGCCATCATTGCTCTGTCATGTCTTTTTCATTCATTTTAAGCATTTGACACCTCATGACATAGGAGAAATATTCATTTCATTAATGAAGCTCCCAGTTTCTCAGTGAACAAAACAAGACATGTTTGTTTAGTTAAGCCCTTGTGTTGAAGAGATGGAATGATTGAAAACAATACCAGAAGGACTATTACTTGAAGTGAATCTTGAAGTCTAGATTTCAAGCTGATTGGGTCAGATATCAAGACATAAAGGTTTTAGCCTGATCCTGAATCATTGACAATGTAGGAAGATATACTTTTTACAATTAATCCAGATCTCTGAAGGAATATCAAAGGAAAGATTCTAACTGGACTTTAGTATCACTGACTTATAGACTTAAGAATTAAGTGACATTCTACTATCTGAGAGAACCACACTAGATCTGTCATGAAAACCAGCAAAGACACACATCTGGTCAATTTTTTTGAATCTATCAAAGAACACCTCCTCTCACAGCTCAACCAGCTCCCCCTCACTCACAGCATTCCTGAAAGCTAACCAACAGTCATACATAACTCCCCCTCACAAAAAGAACAGACTACACAATTAAGACAATTTGTATAAGCCTAATTCTCTTCTCAGTGTTGTGATTTTTTCATTATCCAGAGGTTTAGTGAAGATGTCAGCAATCTGATTATCTGTGGCTACATGAATCAGTTCAAAATTACTTTTAGAAACCTCATCTCTTATGAAATGATGCCTTATCTCTATGTGTTTGGTGCGTGAGTGCAAAACATGATTTTTGGCAAGATTAATGGCACCGGTATTATCACAATAGATAGGTGTGCACCCCAGGTCTACTTGGTAGTCCTGAAGCTGGTGTTTAATCCAAATGACTTGTGTTCCACAACTCCCTGCAGCCACATATTCAGCTTCTGCAGTGGAGAGGGCCATAGAATGTTGTTTCTTGGAACCCCAAGACACTAAACACCCACCCAAAAATTCACAATGACCACTAGTGCTTTTCCTGTCTAGTTTACATCCTGCATAATCAGCATCTGTGTATGCAACTAAGTTAAATGTGTGTGATGCAGGAAACCATAAACCAAGAGAATGAGTAGCTGACAAATATCTGAAAATTCTTTTCACTGCAGCTAAACGTAATTCAGTAGGTCTAGACTGATACCTTGCACACATTCCTACACTAAATTGTATATCAGGTCTGGAAGCTGTTAAGTAAAGAAGAGATCCAATCATACCTCGATAGAGCTTGGCATTTACTTCTTTACCTGTCTCATCTGCATCCAGTGAGGTATTGGTACCCATGGGTGTTGTAATGTACTTCAGGTTTTCCATACCAAACCTCTTGAACAATTCCATTGTGTATTTGGTCTGGTTGATGAAGCACCCATCCTCTAGCTGTTGTACCTGCAAGCCAAGAAAGTACTTTAGTTCACCAACCAAACTCATCTCAAATTCAGCAGACATCATTTTAGAGAATTCAACACATAGTTCATGCTTAGTTGATCCAAACACAATGTCATCTACATATACCTGAACTATGAGGATATCTTTATTTGTACCATTGGTAAATAAAGTTTGATCTAGTTTACCTCTTTTGTAGCCCTTGCTGATCAGAAATTCAGTCAATCTTTCATACCATGCTCTTGGAGCTTGCTTTAGACCATACAAGGCTTTGTTTAACCTGAAAACTTGGTTAGGTTGAGAAAATTGAAATCCAGGGGGTTGTTCAAGAAAAACCTCTTCTTTAATGACTCCATTTAAAAAGGCACTTTTAACATCCATTTGTTAGAGTTTTATGTTCTTTGAACATGCAAACACAAGCAACATTCTTATAGCTTCCATCCTAGCAACTGGTGCATAGGATTCATCAAAATCTACACCAAATTCCTGACAATAGCCCTTGGCTACTAATCTGGCCTTATTCCTAGAAATGATTCCATCTTCATTCATTTTATTTTTGAACACCCACTTAGTTCCTATGATATTAACATTATCTGGTCTTGGAATAAGTTCTCAGACATTATTTCTTTCGAACTAGCCCAATTCCTCACACATAGCATTGACCCAAGCTTGATCAGCCAAGGCCTCTTCTATTGATTTGGGTTCAATTTGTGAGACTAAAGCAATTAAGTTTTCATTATTCACATTCCTAAAATGAGACCTAGTCCGAAGAGGATCTTCAGGATTGCCTATGACATTATCTATCGGATGATCTTTAAGAAATCTAACATTTATTGAAGACTCACCTGCTTCTCTTGGCTCTTCCTGGTTGGGAGGATTTGCTGTTCCACTTGGCCGAGTCTTCTCTTCTTCTTGGTCTTCTAGGAATTCCCCATCATGATTGGAATCCCTGTCAAAATTTTCAATGTTAGAAACACCTTTCTTTTCACTAAAAATAATGTGTGGAGACTCTTCAACCTTTTTATCTGTTATGTTAAAGACCCTATATGCCCTAGACACTTCTGAATATCCCAAAAATATTCCAGGGGAGCTTTTAGCTTCAAACTTATCTAAATCTTTCTTGTCATTGTTTTGAATAAAACATTTTGCTCCAAAAATTCTGAAATGAAACAAGTTTGGTTTCTTACCTTTTAGAAGCTCATAAGGTGTTTTCTTGTGAATGGTTCTTACCATGGCCCTGTTGATTATGTAAGTTGCTGTATTGGCCGCCTCTGCCCAAAACCTCCTTGGTAATTGACTTTCAATTAGCATGGTTCGGGCCATCTCCACCACAGTTCTATTTCCTCTCTCCACAATTCCATTCTGTTCAGGTGTCCTGGGAGAAAAAAATTTGTGTGTTAGTCCCTCTCTCTCACAAAGATCAGCAAACATGGAGTTTTTAAACTCACCTCCATGATCAGATTGAATAGAACAGATCTTATGTTTTCCTTCTTGTTTGACCTTATTGAAAAACAGATTAAACTTTTGAAATGCATCACTTTTATTTGCTAAGAAAAAGATCCATGAAAATCTAGAGAAGTCATCAATGATGACATAGCCAAACCTTTTCCCATTAAGACTCTGAGTTCTAGTGGGACCGAAGAGGTCCATATGGAGGAGTATCATTGGTCTAGAGGACAATGGCTCAGATCTTAATTTGAAAGAATTCCTGGTCTATTTGCCTAGAGCACATGCATCACAAGATTTTGAAATGGAATTGAATTTAATTCTAGGCATGCCTCTCACTAAATCATACTTGACCAATTTATTTAAAGTAGTAAAGATAGCATGGCCTAGACGTCTATGCCATTCAAAAGCATCATTTTCAGAATTGGCAGATAAACAAATATTAGTTTCAGATTCCTCATCTAGGTCTACCATGTAGACATTATTAATCCTGTTGGCTACAAATTTAACCACATCAGAATTTATTTTAAAGATTTTGCATGAATTATCATCAAACACAACCCTGTGACCCTTGTCACAAAACTGACTAATGCTAATCAGGTTGTGTTGAAGACCTTCCACAAGTAGAACTTTTTCAATTGAGTTTGTGGAAGACTTACCTACTGTACCAACTCCAATTATCTTACCTTTGTTTTTTCCTCCAAACTTGACCAGACCCCCTACCTTCATCTCTATCTTGCTGAACTTGGATCGGTCTCCTGTCATGTGACTGGAGCAGCCACTATCGAGGTACCACTTGTTGTCTTCAGTTGCCAGGCCGACCTACACAAACAAAATCAAGCAAAGTGATTTGGAACCCAAGATGGGTTGGGTCCAAAGACATTGTTCAAATCTCTGATCAAATGTTTAGGTATCCAGATTTGCTTCAACATGGTTTTCTCTGGCACCTTTACTTCTGGTTTATTGAAATTAAGTCCAGCTGGTCTGGGGAAGTAAGTTCTATTCCATTCATTAGGCTTCCCATTCCTAGGAAATCTCCTGTAAGCTTGTTGATTAACAGATTTTTTAAGATTATAATTATTTCTCTAGTAGGTCCTGTTTGGACCCATCTGATTGTAGTAATTCCAGCTTTTCTTCTGATCCACTTGCTTGGTCCATTTACCATTTATGTTCTGATTGGTAGGCTTAGTGAAATTCTTCACAAAATTCATTCCCATTTTAAATGGTTGACCAGCACTATTTTTAGAACTTTCCTTCTGACCTTGAGTTCCCTTACTACTGTTTGAGCTGGATGGTGTGTCCAGCTTTTCTTTTCCCTTCTCTAGGCAGAAGGTAATGGTTTTGAATTGTAAGGGTCTTTTGTTAGTTGGGTCATAGCCTAGACCCTCCTTATTGAAGTTAACCCTAGCCCCCAGTATAGCATCCAGACTAGATTTTCCTTGGAAAATTTTTTCCAAAACTTTCTGTTTGTCTTCCAGCTCCTTTTGAAGGGACTCAGAATTTTTTAGAAGTTCACCATTGGCTTTCTTAACAGCTTCATATTTTTCTGAGTTCACTCTACTTTCATTCAAGCTTTCTTCAATTCTTATTTTGAGTTCATTGAGCTGATTTTGACTTTCTTGGTTTTCTCCCTTGAGCTTATCATTTTCTTTTCTTAGTGAGGTCATTTCTTCTAGTTGCTCTTTTAGTTTCTGATTTTCCTCACAGACATGGGTTTGTTCTTCAACATTAGTATTAAATTTTCTTTTCAGAACCCTATGCTCTTTACTAAGTGAATTAAACTTATCTAACAATTCACCATAAGCATCTTCCCAGTCATCAATAGAGAAATTTTTAAAAACATTTATTACCACCTCTTCGCTATTTGCCATAAGGCAAATTCCTTCTTCATACTCCTCTGAGGAAGTGTCTTCGGGATCTTCTTCTTCCTCGCTCCATGTGCAGACCATCGCCTGTGGTTTTTTCTTTTTCTGCACCTTTGAGGTCTTCTTCTGAAAGTAGGGACCCTTCTTCTGGAGATCTGGGCATTCGCCTTTCATGTGTCCCTGTTTGTTACAATGATAACAATTCAGTCTCTTAGAATTTCTATCCCTATAATTGGTAGATTCAACATTCTTGCTAAAAGAGTATGGCTTCTTTCTCCTAAAGGTCTTCCCCTTTCTCCTTAAAAATTTACTGAACTGTCGAGTGAGCATTGCCTGCTCCTTCTGGTCGAGATCGGAGAAGCCATCAGACTCACCGCTATTGCTGCTGCTGCTGCTGCTACTGCTACTCTTGTTGCGGGATGGCTTGAGAGCTACATTCTTACCCTTCCTGTCACTTCCTTCACCACCTCCTTTGAAGTTCATCTCATAGGTCATGAGGGATCCTATGAGTTCATTCACTGTCAAGGTCATCAAATCTTTTGACTCCTCTATCACTATGGCCTTAGTGTGCCATGCTGGGGATAAAGATCTAAGAATTTTCCTGACTATATCTGCCTCAGCTAGATCCTTCCCTAGCCCCTTAAGAGTGTTTGTGATCAAGGACAACCTGGCATACATTTCAGTAATGTTCTCTTCTGAATTCATCCTAAACAGTTCATACTTAGAGGTGTAGAGGTTTACCTTCGAGGCTTTCACTTGAGCTGTACCTTCGTAGATTAATTGCAGCTCATCCCACATTCGCTTGGCAGTCTTGTAGGCTGATATACGGGCATATTCCTCTGGGTGAACAGCACACTGGATGATGTTCAGCGTCGTCCAGTTGAGTGAAGATAGCTTGACATGGTCATCTGTCCACGCGTCCTCGTTCGGTGGCAGATCATACGGCCCAACAGTTATTACCCTCCACAGCTTGTGGCTCTGTGCCCTGATAAACACTTCCATCCTGTTCTTCCAAAAGAGATAGTTATTACCATCAAAAAATGGAAGACGACTAATGGATTGACCTTCAGCCATGAAGCTTCTAGGACCATTAGCATTTGCCTGACCGTTCGTCCACATGATGCAAACCTGCTCTGATACCAAATGTTAGTGCAGCGAAGAGTGATATAGAAGGGGGGGGATGAATAGATCACTCCCGATTTGGAAAACTTCAGCGGAAAATCACTACTTCGAAATACAACCCTTTAGATATAGCTAAATAATATAGCTAACGCAGTGAGAAACTAAGACAGAATAATAAGGTGTGATTGGAAGAGGCTGTCCACACACAAACACAATGCCAAGCAGAAGGAGAGCACAAATGATAATAGCAAACCACAGAGGAGACAAGAGATTTTAAGGTGGTTCGATTGTAGTCCACAATCTACATCCACCCCTCACTCCAACTAGAGTGAGGATTCCACTAGCCACTGCAAGAAAACTGCAGACTCAGTCTACGTACAATATGCTGCCACACAGCTTGAACAACTAAGGGAAACAAATCCCTGAACCAAACTCTGCTACCCACAGAGCTTGACACCTGGACCTGCTACCATCAAGATCAGAACTGGAGATGGCTCTCCCTTCCTCCAACCCGGAGGGAACCTGCTAATGACAACCCGTCACTGGCAAAACCAGATATCACAGATCTCTCTTCCTCTGCAGCCTAGAGGGGAACCGGAGTAACTCTCCCTTCCTCCAAACACTGGAGGGTAACAACTCGAAATCAGAGATATGAAGAAATGAAAAGAAAACAAAAATGTAAATAAGACCAACGATGAACAACAACCGTTTCAGAAAACCAAAATCAAATGTAGCTTCCGAAGAAGCAAATTAGACTCTTCTCTCTCACTCAGACTTTTCTCTCACAGCAATACTCTCAAATCTTTTCTCTCTATCTTCTTTCTGGAATGTGGAGGCTCTCTCTTTTTTTCTTCTGCTCAGGGATTCTTCACTTCAGCTTTTTTCTCCAATTTTTTTTCATCTAATCGCAGAAGACACCTTTTATATGGCATTCGACCTGACTTTCAGGCCTTCACACGAGTGAGTCTCGTTCCCTCCTTTTCCAGAGCATCCTCAGATCACGTGCCAGGCATCATCCTCGGTTCACGTGCCCAATCATTAACCTGAATCATCTGCAGGCAGAGACAAGGAAATGTGATTAGTTAGTTCAGTCATATATCAACGAATGTATATACTTTAGAACAACAAATGAGCAAGTATGTACATTGAGAGAGTGTATAGAGTTGAAGTTCATCATGCGAGCTCAGTGTATGGACTTGCAGTAAAGTGCATTAACATAACAAGGGGGAATGTGAGACTTCTGTGAAGTGTATGAAGGAATAGAGTTTATAGACTTGCAAACAAGGGACTGTACAGACTTGATTAATGAGTGCATGTGAAAGGCAGTGTACAGACTTGAGATGAACAAAGCATGAACGAGTCTATCCAATGTATAGACTAGAAACATTTGAACACATGGACAATGTATACACTTGGCCTTTGAGGAATGATGTATTGACTCTGAACGTGAAGGCAGGCTGTATAGACTTGGAGAATATTGAAGCACTATATAGACTTGGTAAACCTGAACCAATGTACATACTTGGAACGCCGGAGGACTAGTGTACAGACTTTGAATCAATGAATGCGTTGGCTGTACAGACTTGCATGAGCGATGAATACACTTTGCCAATGTGTAGACTTAGGGTGTAGCTGAAGCAGCGAACGTAGGAATAGGTTGGAACGTATAGACTTACGTTCGATCAGCAATGTATAGACTTCAACTAGGGAAGCTACAGTGCTATGTCTAGACTTAATGATGCAAGCCTTGTATAGACATTGGAACGCTTGAAGCGATGTACAGACTTGGTGAGCGCCAAGCAATGTACAGACTTTGATGAACGCCGCTCGTTGTACAGACTTCGAATCAAGGCATGAATAGTGAATCAATGTCTAGACTTGGATGCCTAAGCCAATGTATAGACTTGTGCAGTGCAGCCAGTGTATGGACTTGTACAGTGCTGCGTAGTGTACAGACTTTGAAGTGCGACCTAGCAGGATGTGTAGACATTGAACACAACCAGAATGTCTAGACTTGTTATGAAGTAATGCACAGGCTGTACATACTTGAGGTAATGCTTGCAGAAGGCGATGTATGGACTTGGCTTGTGACTAGAGGCTGTACAGACTTTGGGACATGATGCGTGAGACGAAGGACAATGTATTGACTTTGAAATGGCAGACGATGTATAGACTTGGGGTTCAACTGAGGATGTATAGACTTGGGGTTCAACTAAGGATGTATAGACTTGGAAGATGTGGGGCGATGTGTAGACTTTGAGGTTCAACTGGATGTATAGACTTGGAAGATGTGAGGCGATGTGTAGACTTGGAAATGAAGGGGAGAATGTATAGACTTGGCCCCTTGAAGGATGTATAGACTTCAGATGTGCAAGCTACAGTGCCGTTGTATGGACTTGATCTCAAGGAATGGTTGTATAGGCTTTGAATATGAAGACCAATGTATGGACTTGGAAAGTAAAGGCCAATGTATTGACTTGCGAAACTGGGGGGTCGACCCATCAGAAGGGGGGGTAGACCCACAACTGTCCAGACTATGCAGATAGAGTGTAGACATGATCAAGTAGTGCATATCTATCAGACAACCATATGAACTGCATTGTCCTACATGATGAAGCATGAATTAATCTAGAGATAGAAGATTGATTTATAGTTTGAGACATCATCAAAACCGTAGGGATGCAACACGAGGGAGTGCTTAGGGTAATCCCATCTGATATCTACCCCGAGTCAGAAGCACCGGAGCTCGAAGATTTGCTAGGTTATGTGAAAGTCCCTTCCTGGAGTCACAAGACCGCTTACAGATATAGATTGTCCAACGGTCGAATTGCTGAAGACCCTCGAGGTTCATAATCCAGAGGGGCAGCCAACAATGTTTTACACGGCTAGTGAACAGCCAGTGAAAGGGGGTGATGATTGCAAACTCCCCGAAGAAATCCAAGACTCGATCGTCCCGATCATGGGGCTGCCCGATATAACCGGTAAGGTGATAAAAATGGCCATAAGGCAGCAAATTCCCTTCTACCAAGCTGAAAGGCAGAACCAAATGTTCAAGAACTTGTGGTATCCACCCAACTTAGACAAATGATTGCTGTAAATTACCCGGCACCCTGGCCTGGGCTTCTCCATAGGATAATTCTATGAAGCAGATATAATATCTATCTTTGCCCCAGCTGGCGATGACCCTCCATAAGTTCTAGCTATGCAAGAAGCGAAAAGCCAGGAGCAACACATGTCTCCAGATGATGAAGTACAAGATGAAGAAATACACCTTTGGAGGCCACCTCCACATAGGGATATGGGTACGTCCACTTCTGAAGGACCTGTCCCAGATGTTCATGGTGATAGGGTGCTGCTGCCCCTTCCCGATGTTACAACGGGGGACGATGGCCCGAGCCATGCCCCATATTTCTCCAAATATAACCCCGCCATGCTCGCATTACTATACGAGCAACAGCATGAGATTAAAAGATTGAAGAAGCAACTGGCCGAAGTGACTAGACACCTATCTGAATTAAGGAGGGGCATTCTTCTCCGGCAATGCAGTCCTACACTACTAAAGCATTCTCCTATAACCAAAGCGGAGCTGTTCATGAATAGGCAGGGAGGCGGTGAACCTATCCTGGATTATATCCAAAGATGGAGAGGCTCTTGTGCAAGGTGCGAACCTCCACTGAGCCATGAGGCTGCTATCCAGATCTGCAAATAAGGCCTGAAAAAAGAAATTCAGCAAAGCATAGTTGGCATCAAAATCCAAACCTTTGACCAGCTCAATACAATAGCAGTTGATGTTGAAGCCTTTTTGGTGAAGTATTGCCCCACCGCCCCTACAGCAAGGCGGGAGAATATATCTGGAAGCATTAACCTCCATGCTTTCGAGCGAATGAAGATGAAAACCCAGGAAGTAGCCGGGACTTCAATCAGGGAAACTGTAAAATAAAGTTCCTCACTGTGGGAGAAGATGAAGAAGCCCTACTCTTTTCCAAGGGAGAAGACACGAGTGATTTTTGAATGGGCTTGTCATTACGACAAGATTACTCTGCCAGAGCTTAAGAAGCCGGAGGATTCTAAAAGAAGTAACAACCCTCGATTTTGCACGTATCATCAAATGTTGGGGCATTCTATCAAGGACTGTTATGTTTTCAAAGATATTACCTAAAGTCTGATCCAGAAGGGTGAACTCCAAACGGGGGAATACACAGTAGACCCGCCATGCCCACATGAAACGAGCGCCTACAGAAGGGGAGTTCATGTGGTCTCCATCTACTACCGGACCCTTGAAGAGACATCAGAAGCTGAGCACGGCGAACCTTGCATCCAAAAAGAGCTGTCCGGGAGGCCAAGGTCACCCATGAAGGAAAAGAAGAACAGTCACCCCGGTCTCACGACTGGGGCATGTACCTTCACTTCTCCAACTGTGGGGGCAGCCAGTTCAGCTAATGAAGAATGCTGCAAAGCAGATGTGACCACCTTCTCCACTCTAGCGGATGAAGGGCTTTCCAAGGCAATATTTGACGACTACTTAGATGATGAAGAAGAAATCCTACAGCTCTCAAGGACGGGAGATATCCCGAAGAAACAAGCAATAACACAAGAAAGGCAAGAAGCTGATATCGCAGAGGTCATCACGACCCCTGATGAAGTCCCGCATGAACAAGAATTTAAGAAGCTCCTTACAACCCTCAAGGGTGATTTATTTACGGACCAGCATCCAAGCTCCCTGAAAGTTGCCTTGATAGCTTCGCCGTTGATTCCCCAACAATTTCAACGGCCATAGAAAGAAGCTCGTGATGTCCCACCACTATGTAAAATGAGGCAAGAAGGCGTCTATGATGTCCTCGAAGCTGAAGAAGATGATGAAGGCTTCATCGACTTGCAGTCGGCCCCGCTGGAGATAGAAGATGGTGGTCATGCCACCATTGATGAGCTGGTCGAAGTAAACCTTGACACGAAAGATGAGCCGAGGCCGACGTTCCTCAGCACCGTCCTTCTACCTGAAGAGAAAAAGCAGTACATACAGTTACTTCAATAGTTTTGGGACTACTTTGCCTGAAACTACAAGGAGATGCCAGGTCTCAGCCATGAAGTTACTCAACACATGCTGGCTATCGACCCAAAAGTTGAGCCAGTGAAGCAGCCACCCCGGCGGATGAGGCCAGAGCTGATAAATCACATCTGCCAAGAAGTCGACAAGCTCATAGATGTTGATTTTGTGGCAGGAAATCAATATACTACATGGCCAGCCAACATTGTGCCTGCCAAGAAGAAGAACGGCCAGATCCAGATATGCATGGACTTTCGGGACCTAAATAAAGCATGCCCGAAAGATGACTTCCTAGTGCCAATCACTGAATTCATGATTGATGCTACAACTGGCCAGGAGGTGCTGTCATTTATGGATGGATCGTTCGGATACAACCAGATATGGATCGCCGAGCATGAAAGAGTTCATATGGCAATCCGATCGCCTAAGGGAATATTTGATTACAAAAGAATGCCCTTCGGCCTCAAAAATACTGGCGCCACTTACCAAAGGGCGATGACAAAGATATTTGATGAGCTACTCTATAACAAAGTCGAATGCTATATTGATGATTTGTTCGTCAAGACCAAAAGAAGAGAAGACCACCTGAGTGACCTCAAGATCATAATCGAAAGGCTTTGAAAATTCGAGCTAAAGATGAACCCGATGAAATACGCCTTTGGCATTTCGAGTGAGAAATTCATCGGCTTTGTCGTCAGATATCGGGGAATTGAAATAGACCCCTCCAAGATAAAAGCTATCTAGGAGCTACCCCCTCCGAAGAATTTGACAGAACTGTGGTCCTTACAAGACTGATTAACCTACATCTGCAGATTTATTTCTAATCTATCCAGGTGATGCCAACAATTCCACAAGCTGATGATGAAAGATATACCATTCCACTGCAGTCAAGAGTGCCAAAGGGCCTTCGACTAGCTAAAGGAATATCTGAATACCCCACCAGTGCTAGGGGCACCTGTCAAAGGATGGTCATTAATTCTGTACATAGTCGCTACTGAATGTTTACTAGGGGCAATGCTGGCCCAGAACAATGATGAGGGAAAAGAGCAGGCAGTTTATTACCTCAGTCGAAGATTAGCGGGGGCAGAATCGAAATACACCCTGATTGAAAAGATTTGCCTCGCATTGATCTTTACGGTCAAGAAGATGAGGCACTACATGATATCCCATGAAGTGTAGCTGATATCAAAGGCTGATCCAATCAAATATATATTGTCCCAACCGGCTTTGAAAGGGCAAGTGGGCCGTCATACTCATGGAATTCGATATCACACGTAAAAAGCCATCAAAGGCCAGGCCATAACTGATTTCTTTGCAGCACATCCGGTGCCTGAAGACTCTCCGTTGAATACGGAGCTTCCAGATGATGATACACTTGAAGTGGGTCAAGTTCGTCAAGCTGTATGGCAACTTTATTTTGACGGAGCATCCAAAACAGAAACATCACAAATGAGGCAGATAAGGATAAGGGCCAGAGCAGGCATCATGCTCAAGTCTCCGGAAGGAGAAGTGTTGCATACATCATGCACAATTAACAAGCCTTGCACAAACAACAAGGCAGAATATGAAGCCATGATTGTCAGACTTCAGACTGCTCTTCATATGGAGATTCAGATGCTACAAGTATTCGGCGACTCAATGCTGATTGTCATGCAGATACAAGGACAAGTTGATGTCCGAAAGCCAGAATTACTTCCTTACTACACCAAAGCAAATAAGCTCATGCAGCGATTTTACTTTGTTGAAATAGGCCATGTCAGCCACAATCAAAATGCTCAAGCAGATGCACTAGCAAAGCTAGCAAGCTCGCTGGCAGTCCCGCCAGACGCATCTCTTAATATCACTGTGATAAACAGATGCTAGGTTCCCAGTATGATAGAGGAGCCAGGTGAAGAAGAGTGTGAAGCTGTAATAGCAGAAGTAGTCGGCTCTCTCGATTGGAGGGAACCTCTGATACAATGGTTTAAATGCCAGCAACTACCCAAGCAAAAGGAAGAGAAGATCAGATTGATCAGAACAAAAGATTCTTATGAATTCAGGAACGGAACCTTGTTCCGGATTATGGCGGATGACAAAAGAAAAGTAATATTCTAGTGTCTATCAATGGAGGAGGCTTGGACCGTCATGAAGGAAATTCATGCCGGATCAGCTGGTGCCCATCAAGCTGGGCCGAAGATGAAGATTGAAATCAAGAAATTAGGATACTACTGGCCAACTATGCTCAATGACTACTGCAAGTATGCCAAGTCATGTCATAAATGCCAGGAACATGCTATGGTCCCAAGAAGACCCCCGATACACCTACATCTGACAGCACCTAGCTACCCGTTTACTCAATGGGGCACTGATGTCGTGGGCCCACTACCCCCATCCTCATCAGGATGCAAATACATTCTAGCAGCAACAGATTACTTCTCCCGTTGGGCGAAGGCTATAGCACTTGAGGAAGTGACGGGTGAAATCGTGGTTAGATTTATCCGTCGGAACATTATATTTCAATTCGGTGTACATGATCGAATCATTTTCGACAACAGCCATTTCTGAAATCAGAAGGTCTAAAAGTTGGCCGATAAATTCAAGATAGATTGGAGGACATCCACTCCGTACAACCCAAAAGCAAACGGGTTGGTTGAAGCTTTCAACAAAACTCTCTGCACACTCCTTGCCAAGATGATCAGCTCTAGCAAGAAGGATTGGGAGGATAGAATGTACAAGGAACTGTGGGCGTACCGCACTGTGTACAAGACCCCGACGGGTTGCTCACCGTTCTCACTGGTGTACGGCTCAGAAGCAGTTGTCCCAATAGAGCTAGAGATACCATCATTGCGATTCGCAATCCAGCATGAACTGGTTAAAGATGGCAAGGAAAATGTCGAAAGAAGACTGGAGGAACTCTCTGATTTAGAAGGGCAGCGGCTCAATGCCTAGTAGAACATACAGGTTTACCAAGCCTGTATGGTGCGTGCCTTTGACAAGCTTGTCAAAGAATGTGAATTCAAGAAAGGAGACCATGTTATTGTCAAAAGAAAAAAAGTGATGGCCGCTGTTTCGCCGCCATTCGTCGTGGCGGGTGAAAGTGAGTCAATGACTGCGGTGAGAGGGGGAATAAAGCGAGAAAGGAAAATAAGGGAGTTGATGTTATCTCGGAGATATTCTCCTTTGTAGCTATATGCCTCTCATGGTAGTACTGTACACTCGTCTTTTACGGAAAGTCAAGAAGGGTCAACTCGCACGAGAAGTTTCCGGGAGGATCGAGGGACCGAATAGGGTGCAAGCGTGCCCGTCGATTTCTCGACAATCATTTATGGAACCAAATTTTGGCTAGGAAAGCGTCGCCAAGATGTGGCACGTGGGCTTGGGGAAGTGGGTGACACGTGGAGAGAAGGGAGGTTCCACGAGTGCGAGTGTATAGGAGATTGTGGGGATCCGTGTACAAGATGTCTTTCTCCGCCGACCGTAAGCAATCGGTGTTTATTTACATCGGATTAAATCCAAACACCTTTGTTCTGTGCTGAAGAAGAGCTTGGATATTTCTGAAGCCAAGGACAGCGGACCGGGTGTATCCTGCAGTTGTGGGATTGGTAAACAGAGACTCAAAAAATGGCTTGCACACTGGCTAGTGCGAGCAGGAAATTGGATCTCGAGGTATAGGTATGCATATTCAACTGGTTTCATGGTTTCTGGGTGCCACGTAGGCTTTACAAAGATTCCGAATGGGCAAGAATACAACTGGTGCAAGCCGCAGGACAATTCTGACTCATGGGTCAATCCACGGGTCATTGCAGGATAAAGCAGACTATCCGCGTGTTTTATAGGGGCCCTCCTCAAGGAGCTTGGGACGTGCCCGAATCGTCGAGGGAGGGATAAACTGGATGGCAAGGGCTGATGCTTGCTGGGGCCTGAGGGAGGCCAGATGTGGCTCGGGATGAGCAGTCGGGCCCTGGCCCAGCAGGCGAGTGTCTTCATGTCGGGGAGTTAGGGCCAGTCTCAGGAATGTTACTTTCGGGCCATGGTCCGGATAACTCGAGACGATTGGTGGCAGGCTGGAGGTGAGCGGCGGGCACGTAGTCCCATGGGTGGGGCAATTTTGGCATTATGGCATACGCTTCGTTGCCATGTCGCACCTTACGCGGGCGGACCCGATGTGCGGGTGTGTTCGTCGTTAACATAACACCTTGCGTGCGGGGGGATGGACTTGAATGAGACGGCTAGATGCCATGTGAGGGAAGTGCATTCGACATACCCTTAGCGTATACGAGCAGGTCAACGAGCCACCCAACATGTGTTTAGCTCCTAGCGTCTTTACCGGAAGCCTTGGGGCTTAGGTCCTCGCGCTTGAAGGTCCGGTGCTAGCCATTCATCCCCTGCGTGCTTGCATGCATGCCCCTTGAGTTTCTAAGGGGGATTTCATAGGGAAGTTGAAGGGTCACGGGGGGTTTACGCGGACTGGATTGGAGGGGGAGATCTGGTCTACGTAAACCCCCTAAAAAATATATATTTTTATTTTTGGAGTGGGGGAGGCAGGTTTACGCGGACTAGATCGGGGGGCCGGTCTGGTCCGCGTAAACCCCCCCCCCCAGGGTGGGTTAATGCGAACCGGGTTGGGGCTTCTTTTTTCATTAAAAAACCCCTTTTTTTCCTAGAGGGGTTTACGCGAACCAGACTGGGGGGGGCAGTCTGGTCCGCATAAACCCCCCCGGGGGGGTTTACACGGGCTGGAAACGGGGTCTTTTCCCATGTAAAAAATCTTTTTTTTTCTGGGGGGGTTTGGCGGTCTGGTCCACGTAAACCCCCCCCCCTCTAGGGGGTTTACAGGGGGTGGAAAGGGGTTTTTTTTCCCATTGGCCTATAAAACCCATTTTTTATCTATTTTGGGCCCACGTTGACTCTATGTGACTGCAAGAGGACAAAGAATACAGGCTTGGACAAGTTGGCCGGTCGCTTGTGCGCGTGTACCGGGGAGTTGACCTTTGTGATCTAGAGACTGCATCTTGCGAGTTTCTCCATACTGGTATGTCGATCGACCTTTGCACGGAGCTGAGGCGGGGTGGCAATAGGACCCACGAAGCTGGGAGGAGGGCGCGACCCCTAAGGGGAGGTCGCCCCCTGGGGCGCGGTCGCGTCCGGGGCGAACTACCCCCGGGCGGGATGGCCATCACGCGAGGTTGGCCCGGGTGACCTCTCGTGGTTGTTTGGCAGTGTCCTTTGAAGGACTAGGGCAGAAAAAGTGCTGGGGTTGACCCGTGGAGGTTCGTTGTTGCAGTGTTGTGGGCACCGCTCGCAAGGTGTTCGAAGAAATTCTTGACACACCTCGGGTCATCAAGCGGCTTGGGTAGTGGGCTGGCGGGCCTCGTATTTGGCCCGAAGATGGGTAGTATAGCTCGTAGGAGCCATAGGGAGGCACTTCGGGTGTGTGGGCCAAGCCTCTGTGGTATATCCCATGTTGTAAGGCAGGTTGACCTGCGGAATCGGGTTGGCCTGGGAGCTAAAAGTAAACGGGTTGTCACCACATGTCTGAGGGTCGGGGGACGGCTCAACTTGCTGGAGGGTTGCCGTGGGACATGGATAGGGTGTTCGAGCCGTCGGTTTGCCCCCGGATTGCTGTAGAAAGGCTAGAATATGTGCTCCCGCAAGGTGTTCGGGGAAATTCCCAGCACATGTGCATTGGCCGCATGAGCGTGTTATGGTCCTCCAAAGCCCATGGTTGATAGGGATGAGTCTTCATTTGACTCTAGAGGGCTGAAGGGAAGCATCTTGGGGATAGACCCCGGTCTCATTGCTGGGTGCCATTGTTAGGTCCCTTGGGTGCAGCAGGATCTAGAAGGGGAGGTTGAATAGATCCGGTGACAAGATATACCCAACTAAAATCTTAGGTAACTAAAAATACAAACACCAACTATGATGCAAATAAAACACTTAACCATACAGCACATCGGATTTAGCATGAGTGGTTCAAAGGATGGAGCAACATACCGAAGCAGTATAGTTCGATGCTCTAGTGAGAGGCTGCGTCGACACAACAGATTGGTGGGGTCGACGCATGATAAGTGTCCATTTCTTATGACAATTCATTGCATGTACACCATTTTATGTGCATATAATTAGGCAATTATGCATATTTCATAGCTAACCTCAACTCCGCATTTAAATTAGAGCTTTCACGTAAATTGATTAATTCGATTATCTTGTTTAATAATACATTAAAGTTGAGGGCCATGAGCATTAATTCTCCATTACATAATCATGAGCATTTGGGATTTATGTGCACATTGTGGTAATTTTTATGGACTAAAGTACAATTATGTGTGTGTAGGACGCCGAAGGTAATTACAAAAGAAGCCGGGGGCAAAACTGTCACCACTACTTTGACCAAGTCAAAAGCACATATTCTGATTAGAGGAAAAAGAAATTTTAAAAATTTGAAATTGAGGAAAAGAAACACATATTTCGGTTGGAGGGAAAATTGAATTCAAAGTTTGAAATAAAAGAGAGACATGATGAGCCTTGGGAAAGGGGGTGCCCAAAGTCCAAGAAAGGGGGTGCCCACCTACTTTTTCTCTTCCCCATGCATCATATTCCTCTTAAATCTCAGCCATCCATCTCCTTTTGATACAATCTTCACCCTTCATCTACCCAACTTTCTTTATAAATAGCCTATGACAAGGAGGAGAAAGGGAGTTCTTCTTTTGACAATTTTTCACTCTTTCTCTCCCTCTCATATCTTTTAGTTCGCCAAGTTTTCCCTTTTCCGTCCCTCTTCTCCTCTTACTGTCTTCATAAAAGTTCTTTATTTTTACGTTCTCTACAACTTCTTCTTCTGCATCATCTTCTAATTCCTTCTGATTTTCAAGGTATTATATATTTTTCACTGTGCTGTCCTGTTCATCTACGAACCAGTGTTTCTCTCTGTTCCTTCCCTTATTGCTCCCCCTTCTATTCATTTTCGTCTCTTACTATCTTCATGAAAGTTCTTTGGTTTTACGTTTTCTACAACTTCTTCTTCTACATGATTTTCTAATTCTTTCTGGTTTGAACGTTATCTCCCGTTTTTCAACTTATTGTCCTGTGATTTCACTGTTCATCAGAGGTTCTAGCTTCTATTATTCCTCCGTTTTCAAACACTTACCCTCTTCATGTCTCTCTGAGTTCTTCATTAAAGTTATTTCTCTCTTGTAGATCTAGATTTTCTTGTTCTATCACTTCCTCCAATTCTTCTTAGTTTATGAGTTATATTTATTTTCCCACTGTTTCACTCTCTCATCTTCTTCCTTCTTCATCTTCACACAAACCCTTCCACATTCCTCTCTATATTTCTCGTTAAAGTTTATTCTCCATAACTCTCCTTTCATGGCGGTGTGCATATCAAGACGGGTGACGTTCCAAGGCTCGTGACGTGGACGACGACGGCTTCTTCATCCATCACTTTCCACGGTGATCTCTTTCAAGGCGGAGCGATCCTCTCCAAGGCTCGGCGAGGAGGAGACGATGGCATCATCACCATTGCTACTACTATCTTCACATCTCATGCCCCTCTTTTTGTTATTACTTTTGTGTTATGATACTTCATTGTAATCTTGTCACCTTTTTATTATAAGCTTATCTTGCACTTCATGTACTCTTTCTTTTAAGTTAATGAAGAGAGTTGTTCTTTTGATCTAGTTCTTGATCTTCTTCCATGTCTACCCCCTTCTTCTATCTCTTATTTTCACTTCATGCAATTAATTTCTATAGCATAGACGCATAATCCTAGGTGTTTTTAATTAAGTGTTTGGTTTGTTCTTTATTTCACTATTTTCTTTAAGCAAAGCAAAATCAGTGTTTTTCTAAAAGGTTACAAGATTTTTAACTTTAAAAATCTCTTCTTCTCTGTGGATTCGACCCTTCTCGCCACCATATTACCTCTCTCTTTCATCTAGTGCGAGTTGGAATTTTTAAGATTGATACGCGTGTTTTAAACGACCAACTTTTACGTGATCAATTTTTGGCGCCGTTGCCGGGGAATAATGATGATTTTTGATTTAAGAACTTTATTTTCCTTGTGTATATAGTATACCAATAAAGCTCTCTTTTCTTTTTTTTACAGGATAAAAAAAATCAAAAAGAATCAGAGGTAAGTTTGCATTTCTTTCTTTCATCTTTTGATTTTGTCATTCATTTCAAAAAAAAAAGAGAACGAGGGATTGTGCTTCAAGTAAGTGTCCTAACTCCTCTCATTTTGTGTTATTTCCTTAATGTTTTTACATATTGTGGTTAGATAGGTGCACTAAAGAAAAAAAAAACTCTTCACTTGAACCCAATAAAAAATCTTCATTCCAAGAGTAGAAATCACACTTTCATGCTCTATGTCATGCATCATTTAGGATAGAAGTTTTTTTCCCTTGTTGTTTAACTTTGGTCATTACATTTTTGAGATTGCGAGGGGCAAGGTGAGTTCTTTTCTAAATCACATGCTCATGCATACTTGCATAGAACCCCTTGTTTGAACTTGATTTGTTGCATATCATTCTAAAATATTCTAAGGGCAACACCTATAAGCAAGATAAGGTGGGGATTTCATCACCCTTCCTTAATCCACAAATCACAATTTCCTTCATCTTTGCATCACCTAGACCCTAAATAAAATTCAATAGATGTTGGCCCTATGTTCACACTATGGTTCTTGTGTTATTTGGGTTTACCCTCTTGTGAAAACCGGTGCCTAAGACAAGACGGTCGGACGGCAAACACCTTAAGCGGGCAAGTGTAATTAGGTCCCTACGAAAGTAGGGGGAGCCTCCCACTACCCCACCCCTTACCTGACCGGTGGAAATATTGAGGGTGAACTCAAGTTGCACTTTAGCCATTTTTTGAAACCCAATTTGTAGGTCTAAGTCATATCTAGGTCATTAGGTAATTTGTGTGACAACTTGTTTGTGTTTGCATAAAAAAATAGAAAAAAATAAAAATAAAAATAAAAATATAAAAATCCTCATCTTCTCTCTCTTCGTCCTAGTTTGTGTCAAAACCAAAAAAAATATATATATATCATCATAAAAAAAAATCTCTCTCATCTCTCTTCGTCCTAGTTTATGCAAGGAAGAAGATCACAACATCCAAATCTACTAGGACCTATTCAGGAAATAGAGAGAGTCTTGTATCTAAGATACGATCTCCAAGAAGATCTTATGGCCGAAAATCAAGGACCTCACCACCAAAATCTCATGGCCGGAAATCCCAATCCTTTAAAGTAAATGAAGGATTATTTCTTTCCCAACCAATATCAACCGCCATCTTACATTTACATTCCTCAAAATCAAGCCATCCATTATGAGATCAAGTCAAGCATAATTCAAATGCTCCCCTCATTTTATGGAAATACCAATGAGGACCCCTACAAGCACATTGATGAATTTTTAGAAATTTGTTCCACGGTAAAAATCTAAAATTTCTCGGATGATGCCCTTAGATTGACCCTCTTTCCATTCTCGCTTAAGGATAAGGCTAAATATTGGTTAGGCACTATAGGGAAGCCAATGAGAACTTGGGCCGAGATGCAACAAGAATTTTTGAAGAAGTTCTACCCTATAGGCCGCACCAATATCATGAGAAGGGTAATCACGGGTTTTACCCAAACTCCAAGGGAACAAATGCATGAGTCATGGGAAAGACTCAAGGAATTACTTAGGAAGTGTCCTCACCATGGGTTGTCCAAATGGTAAATAGTCCAAGCTTTTTATGAGGGTCTGTCCGATCAATTTAGACAAATGGTAGATGCATCATGCGGAGGGGCATTCATGAGCAAAAGTGAGGATGCGGCGTATGATTTGTTCGAAATGCTTAGTGAGAATTCTATCAATCATGCTTCTTTATCATCCTATGAGAGATCCAATGGGCCCTCCAAGCTGGCCGGATTATATGAGGTCAAGGCCCGGGGTGATTTTGAACCAAGATTGGACATAAGTCTCATCACTCAAAAGTTGGATAAAGTAGAGAGTCTGACTCAAAAGTTAGACCAACTCTTGACTTTGAAAGACCCTTCTTGCTAACCATCATCCCATTCCTACTCGGGTCAATCTGTCACTCCACATGAGGCATGCACTCTATGTGTAAGCCCATCCCATCACATCACGGAGTGTCCAACTGCGGCTCAATTACCCCCTACCATCCAGGAGCAAGTCTTTGCAGCCCAAGGATTCTCTAAGCCCAATAATGACCCATTTTCAAACACATACAATCCGGGCTAGAGGAATCACCCGAACTTTTCTTGAAAATCCTAACAAGCTCTACCTCAAGCAACCAACCCCACTATTCATCAAGCCCAAAAGCAACCCATGCAAAGTCAATTTCAAATCCAACCCAACACCTTCAATCAATTTGGTAGAGGTCCACAAGCTCAATTTCTTCCTATAGGCTATTCACATTTTCAATCTAATCAAGGTCAACCCACTTACCAACCTCCGCCTCAATCCAACTTTGAAGATAAATTCAATCAACTCCAACAAATTATCTTGAATCAACAACAATCCATTTCCAAGTTGGAAAGTCAAATAGGACAATTGGCGGAAGCTACAATGAGAAGAGAAGTGGGTCAACTTCCAAGTCAACCTGTGGCCAACCCAAAAAACCAACCCCCGGGTTTTCCTCCACAACCGGGCCTCCTACCTCAACCCATCCCATAAGCCCAACCTAAAGGCCCACAATTTGAAAATGTCAAGGCTATTTCAACTTTGAGGAGTGGGAAGGTGTTAGATGACCCATACAAGGATGGTAAGGAGTTGCAAGATTCCATAGAAAAGAATCAAGATAATTAGAATGCAAGCAAGGAGGATTGCACTCAACATAAGTTGGGGGGAGATCCTAAAGGGAAAGGAAAGGCCCATGAAGATCTAAATTTCTATCAACCCAAGGTCCCCTTTCCTAATGCCCTAGAACCCATGCCCACTAAGACTAGGCCGGCCCAAAATGAGGAATTCATGGAGCTCTTTTCACAAGTTCACATCAATATTTCACTCCTAGATGCCATAAAACATGTTCCGACCTATGTCAAATTTCTCAAAGAGCTTTGCACTCCAAGAAGAGGGCCCAAGTCGACCCCTAAGAAAATTTGGCTCTCCGAGGATGTTAGTGCGATCTTGATGAACAATCTCCCAAGAAAGTTGAAGGATCCCAGTGCTCCCCTCATCTCATGTGATATAGGTGGTGTAACCTTTGACCGTGCCCTCCTCGACTTAGGAGCTAGTGTCAACCTTTTACCCACCTCTGTTTATGAGCAATTTGATATGGGGGAACTCAAGCCAACCCGCGTCATTCTCCAACTGGCCGATCGCTCAGTCAAGACCACTCGAGGTTTGATAGAGGATGTGATTGTGAAAGTCCATGATTGCTACTTCCCCGTTGATTTTCTCATTTTTGACATGGCCTCCTCCTCGGAGCTAAGTCACACCCCAATCATCCTAGGCTGCCCATTCCTTGCTACTACGAAAGCTAACATCAATTGTGCTACGGGGACGATGGACATCTCATTCGGAGGATAAAAAGTTTCTCTCAATATGTTTAAAGCCTCCCAATATTTGGACCTAGATGAAGAATGTCACTTTATAGACATCTACCATGAACTTATTGAGAATGATCTGGGCATGGGTCAAATAAGGGAGGTTAATGCTCTTCAAGATTCCCCTCATCATAGTAGCATTTGGCATAAGGTTGAACCACTTCCAACTTTACAAGATGAACCAGCCCTTCCATCACTTGAAAGTCCTCCTAAACTTGAGCTTAAGCCCCTTCCGGACTTCCTCAAATATGCATTCCTAGGCCCCAATCAAACCCTTCATGTTATCTTAGCTTCCAATCTTACCCCTACCCAAGAAACACTTCTCCTAGAAGTCCTTAGGACTCACAAGGGTGCCATAGGTTGGACAGTGGTCGATCTTAAGGGGATAAGTCCGTCTATTTGCATACATCACATTTACATAGAGGACAACGCCAAACCTAGTCGAGAAATGCAAAGGAGGTTGAACCCAAACATGAAGGAGGTGGTGAAGAAGGAGGTTGTCAAATGGCTCGATGCGGGAATTATTTATCCCATATCGGATAGCCAATGGGTGAGTCCCACTCAAGTGGTTCCTAAGAAATCGGGACTCACCGTGGTCCAAAATGAACAAGGAGAAGATGTGCCCACTAGGCCCACCACGGGATGGAGAGTGTGCATCGATTATAGGAAACTCAATGCCATGACCAAAAAGGACCATTTTTCACTCCCCTTTATTGACCAAATTCTAGAGAAATTGGCGGGCCAAAGATATTTTTGTTTTCTAGATAGATATTCTGGGTACAATCAAGTGGCCATTTATCCGGAAGACCAAGAGAAGACCACATTCACTTGCCCATATGGAACAATTACCTTTCGGAGAATGCCATTCGGTCTTTGCAACGCACCGGCCACTTTTCAAAGGTGCATGATGGCCATTTTCTCTGATATGGTAGGAGAATTCTTGGAGATATTTATGGATGATTTTTCTGTGTTTGGGGAGTCATTTGAAAACTGCTTGGAAAATTTGAAGAAAGTGATTGCGAGATGTATTGAAACCAACCTTGTTCTTAGTTGGGAAAAGAGTCACTTCATGGTTCGAGAGGGCATAGTTTTGGGCCATCATGTGTCCGAACAGAATATAGAGGTGGATAAAGCCAAGATCGACATTATTTCTAATCTCCCTCCTCCGACCTCGGAGGCAAATTCGTTCATTCCTCGGCCATGCCACTTTTTACCGCTGGTTCATAAGTAACTTTTCTAAGATTGCCCGCTTGTTAACTCTTCTCTTGGCCAAAGACACTCCATTCCATTTAGATACTGCCTACCTTGAGGCTTTCAATACCCTTAATGAGGCTTTGACCAAGGCACCCATTCTCCAATCTCTTGATTGGTCTTTGCCTTTTGAAATCATGTGTGATGCCTCCGACTATGCTATCGGGGCAGTTCTAGGCCAAAGAATTGACAAGTGTCCGGTGGTGATATATTACGCGAGTCGCACCATCGCCGATGCTCAGCTTAACTACACCACCACAGAAAAGGAGCTGTTAGCTGTTGTCTTTGCCCTTGAAAAGTTTCGATCATATCTCTTAGGGGTAAAAGTCATTGTGTACTCTGATCACTCAGCTCTCAAATATTTGTTCTCCAAGAAGGATGCCAAACCTAGACTCATTAGGTGGATCCTCCTACTCCAAGAATTTGATCTTGAGATCCGAGACAAAAAAGGTTCTGAGAATAAAGTTGCCGATCATCTTTCTCGGATTCTCAAAACTGATAATGCTCATTTGCAAGATTCATTTTCAGATGAACATCTCTTGTCCATCACCCATAGTCAACTCCCATGGTTCGCAGACATTGTCAACTACTTAGCTGTGGGGCATATTCCTAATGGATGGTCTAAACATGAAAAAGAACATTTCTTTGCCAAAATCAAACATTATTTCTGGGAAGATCCTGAATTGTTCCACGTAGGTCCAGATCAAATAATTAGGAGATGTGTCCCCGAGGAAGAACAACAAAACGTCATGAATTTTTATCATACTCTAGCTTGTGGGGGACACTTCGTGGGAAAGAAAACAGCCGCCAAAGTGTTGTAAAGTGGATTCTTTTGGCCCACTCTCTTGAAAGACGCCTATGAATTTAGCAAGACTTGTCTTAGGTGTCAAGCCATTGGAAACATGAGCAAACGCGATATGATGCCACTCAACACCATTCTAGTGGTCGAAATCTTTGATGTTTGGAGAATTGATTTTATGGGGCCATTTCCGCCATCATTCGGACATGAGTACATTCTCGTGGCAGTCGACTATGTGTCTAAATGGATTGAAGCCATTGCCACCCGGACTAATGATCACAAAGTTGTCATGAAGTTTGTCCGAAAGAATATATTTTCAAGGTTCGGGTGTCCGAGGGCGATCATTAGTGATGGAGGTTCTCATTTCACTCATGCCTAATTCCGAGCTCTTCTCGGGAAATATGGGATCACTTATAAGATTGCCACCCCCTATCACCCCCAGACAAGTGGCCAAGTGGAGACATCCAATAGGGAGATCAAAAATATCCTGTAGAAATCTATTAGGCCTGATAGGAAGGATTGGTCCGAAAGATTGGATGCCGCTCTTTGGGCCTATCGGACATCATACAAAACCCCTATTGGAATGTCTCCATATAGGTTAATATTTGGAAAAGCTTGTCACTTACCCGTTGAGCTTGAGCATAGGGCCTATTGGGCTATTAAATAGTTCAATTTTGACTTGGCCCAAGCCGGATCTCATAGCCCTACAACTAAATGAGTTGGAGGAGTTGAGGAATGAAGCCAATGAAAATGTCAAGATTTACAAAGCCAAGACCAAATATTTCCATGATAAACACATTGTGAGAAAATCATTTCAACCTGATCAAAAAGTTTGGCTCTTTAATTCAAGGTTACGCTTATTCCCCGAAAAATTAAAGTCTAGATGGGATGGACCATTTGTTGTGCTCAAAGCCTTTGATCATGGTGCTGTTAAAATTCTAGATTCTAAAAATGGTCAAATTTTCACTGTCAATGGTCAGCGTCTCAAACTTTACTTGGAAAACACACAACTTCCATCAAAGGAATCAATCCCACTGAGTGACCCATGATAAATACAAGAATGTCGTCTGGCTGAAGATGTTAAACTTAGCGCTTGTTGGGAGGCAACCCAACCATTTCTCTTCAAAAATCTAGTGAGTCATTTTCATGTGTGTTTGTAGGAGCTGGAAGATGTCGTTCGTAAAACTACCTGCCAAAATAGCCACGTCTGCGCATCCCAGGTTGTACCTTTCCTTCCCAAACATTCATGTATGCATATCCTGTTCATATATTCTACATGCCATTGAGGACAATGTCATTCAAGTTAGGGGGGGAGAAAAATTTTCATGATGCATATAGTACAACCTGATAGGAGTTCTGTCTTGCATGTCATCGTAGAAAGATGTAAACCCCATTTTGAGTTTCATGACTAATGCTTAAATTAAAAGTAATTCTGCAATAGAAAAGACTAGGGAGCATGATGATGGGAAATTTAGTCAATCTAGCAATGAAAAACTGATATAATAATCCCTTTAAAGTTCATATGCACTTTAGAAGAAAAAAAATTTCATATTGCACACTAATGAAACAAGCAAGACAAGCCCCATGTCGTTTTAAGTATGATGTCTGATATTCTGCACTTCTTAAGAAAAAAGATCTTTTTACAAAGCTTTCTGCCAAATTATCCATCAAATAAGTGCAATGGCATTATGAAAAAAAAAGATAGAAAAAGAAAAAAATACCATGAAAATGCCCCTAATCTTAGTAACCGGGCCTATTTCACCTAAGACGTGTTGAGGTTCGCGTAAAACAAAAAAGGGAACCTGGATCTGCAAAACTGGGCCTGCTTCTCCTAAGGCAAGAGTCGAGGTTCACGTTGAGTAGTGAAGGGTAGTGCAGCATCATGTGTGGTATAAAAGATCCCAAAGGGACAAAACAATAAGGTAGATAAAAAGCTAATATACTTAATGTTCTGATCTAAGAGGTGCAGGGTTGAAAGGCATTTGCTTAGAATAGCAAATGGGGGATGGAATTGTCTAAGCTGTGAATTTGATAGTTACACATGCAAAAGTACTATTGAGGTTTAATTTGAATTCTTAATCATGTACTATTAAGTTCCTACATAAGGCTAGTGTGCATTAATGATTCCAGATTCCTAATCTTTGGTTGATTCTATGAAGGGATAACTGGATATGAGAGCATAAATTTTGTAAACTCTTGTTAGTCCTAAAATTTAAATTATTGGCATTGCTAAGGGACTAGCAATGAGTAAGTTGGGGGGTGTGATAAGTGTCCATTTCTTATGACAATTCATTGCATGTACACCATTTTATGTGCATATAATTAGGCAATTACGCATATTTCATAGTTAACCTCAACTCTGCATTTAAATTAGAGCTTTCTCGTAAATTGATTAATTTGATTATCTTATTTAATAATAAAATAAGGTTGAAGGCCATGAGCATTAATTCTCCATTGCATAATCATGATCATTTGAGATTTATGTGCACATTGTGGTAATTTTTATGGACTAAAGTGCAATTATGTGTGTGTAGGACACCGAAGGCAATTACAAAAGAAGCCGGGGGCAAAACTGTCACCACTACTTTGACCAAGTCAAAAGCACATGTTTTGATTGGAGGGAAAAGAAATTTTAAAAGTTTAAAATTGAGGAAAAGAAACACATATTTCGGTTGGAGGAAAAATTGAATTCAAAGTTTGCAATAAAAGAGAGACATGATGAGCCTTGGGAAAGGGGGTTCCCAAAGTCTAAGAAAGGGGGTGCCCACCTACTTTTCCTCTTCCCCATGCATCATATTCCACTTAAATATCAACCATCCATCTCCTTTTGATACAATCTCCACCCTTCATCTACCCAACTTTCCCTATAAATAGCCCATGATAAGAAGGAGAACGGGAGTTCTTCTTTTGACAATTTTCACTCTTTCTCTCCCTCTCATATCTTTTAGTTCGCCGAGTTCGCCCTTTTACATCCCTCTTCTCCTCTTACTATCTTCATGAAAGTTCTTTGTTTTTACGTTCTCTACAACTTCTTTGTCTGCATCATCTTCTAATTCCTTCTGATTTTTCAGGTATTTTATATTTTTCATTGTGCTGTCCTGTTCATCTGCGAACTAGTATTTCTCTCTATTCTTCCCCTTCTTTCTCCCCCTTCTGGTCATTTTCGTCTCTTACTATCTTCATTAAAGTTCTTTGGTTTTAAGTTTTCTACAATTTCTTGTTCTACATCATCTTCTAATTCTTTCTGATTTGAAAGTTATCTCTCGTTTTTCAACTTGTTGTCCTATGATTTTACTGTTCATCCGAGGATCTAACTTCTGTTATTTCTCAGTTTTGAATCCCTTACCTTCTTTATTTCTCTCTGAGTTCTTCATTAAAGTTCTTTATCTCTTGTAGATATAGATTTTCTTCTTCTATCACTTCCTCTAATTCTTCTTAGTTTATGAGTTATATTTTTTTTCCACTGTTTCACTCTCTCATCTTCTTCCTCCTTCATCTCCACACAAATCCTTCCACATTCCTCTCTATATTTCTCTTTAAAGTTTATCCTCCACAACTCTCCTTTCATGGCGGTGTGCACATCAAGACGGGTGACATTCCAAGGCTCGTGACATGGACGACGACGGCTTCTTCATCCATCACTTTCCACGGCGATCTCTTTCAAGGCGGAGCGATCCTCTCCAAGGCTCGGCGAGGAGGAGACGGCGGCATCATCACCATTGCTACTACTATCTTCACATCTCATGCCCCTCTTTTTGTTATTACTTTTGTGTTATGATACTTCATTGTAATCTTGTCACCTTTTTATTGTAAGCTTATCTTGCACTTCATGTACTCTTTCTTTTAAGTTAATGAAGAGAGTTGTTCTTTTGATCTAGTTCTTAATCTTCTTCCATCTCTACCCCCTTCTTCTATCTCTTCTTTTCACTTCATTCAATTAATTTATATAGCATAGGCGCATAATCATAGGTGTTTTTAATTAAGTGTTTGGTTTGTTCTTCATTTCACTATTTTCTTTAAGCAAAGTAAAATCACAAGTATTTTTCTAAAAGGTTATAGGGTTTTTAACTTTAAAAATCTCTTCTTCCCTGTGGATTCGACCCTTCTCGCCACCATATTACGTCTCTCTTTCATCTAGTGCGAGTTGGAATTTTTAAGATTGATACACGTTTTTTAAACGACGAGCTTTCGCGTGATCAACGCACCCACACAACCCTTTCTGTACTTCAAGTACAATGGCTACTCAATTGATTTCTAGTGTGTGTGTGGACAATAAACTAATTGAAAAGCAACTAAGATAGCATGCGTTTAAGCTAACACAAGAACCTTTGAATGGAGATAGAGATGATGAATCACACACAAAGCACAACCCATTGCACAAGGATTTTTAGGGTGATTCAGTTGCAACCCACAACCTATGTCCACCCCTCACCAAATCCAGTGAGGCTTTCTACTGACAAGCAACTTGAACCGCTGATCCACAGCTTCGGGGAACAAATCCCTACAACTGATGAGCAACACTGCTTACTACTGCTGAGCCTCACAGCTTGCTACGGAACATAATAAATGAAAGAAAAACAAAGAAAGATGCAAACAAAAACTTTAGCTCTGAATAGAGCATGAAGACTTTGGATTTGATCCACAAGTCTTGTCTGAACAGATTGGAAATGAGACTTCTTTGGCTGCTGATGCTTTCTTTCTTCATACTCAGGCTGACTGCAAGGATGCTTGCCTCTCCATCTCTTTACAACACCAGATTGGGTGAATCCATGTGCTAGGCTGCTCTCTCTTCTTCTCCTCTTTTTCTTCCTCTCAGATAATCAGCTAAGGCACGAGCTCTCTCTCTTTTCTTCTTCCAAGCCTTCTTCTTTGTCTTGAGGCAGCAACAGCTCCTTCAATAGAAGCTTCAAGTATATATAGAAGAGCTAGTGGAAAATTTCCCTCCAAGAAAACTGCAATATGAGCGATTCAAATTAAAGTATTTTCTTTGACCTCTGACCTTCTTCCAGCAGTGCTTGACTTGATCCAGCGAGAATAAGGAAGCAGATGGGAAGACAAATTTTTCCTTCCAAAATCTTTTCTTGGCTTTGAAGTAGACATCCTGCAGAATGTTCACTTGAGCTTGCATGGCTTTTCAAACTAGTCCTAGGATAGGACGGTGGCAGGCAGAAAGTAGACTATATTTGAAAGCTTGTGGCAGAGGGAATGGCTTTGTCCAGTGTGCACTTGAGGATAGACCACCTGAACAGTTTCTTCTAAGACAGTCTTCTGACAGAGAAGATTGTTTCTTATTTGGTAGCTGACAGGATCTTATCCAAAAAGATATTCTAAGCCCTCATTATGAAATGTCAGAATCTATGACCTAGGATCCTCTTCCAGACCTCAAAAGAGGTATTTTTGGAGGTTTACGGTTCATATTTTTAGTCACTGGATTGGTTCTCGCATGTGCAGGTTGAGCAGAGAAGCATGGCTTGAAGTTGCTTCAAGTGAGGCAACGCACTGGGCATCCTGCGTCAGCACATCCTTCATGAGATCCAGCTTGCACGTGTTCTGGAAGAGGCCCTGCGTCGAAGCTCTATGGAGTGTGCATTGACGCACCCTTGAGGGATTAACCCATGTAACGGGTTCTGTTTGGAACTAGTGCGTTGACGCGCTGTGACCACTGCATTGGCGCATCCAACTATTCTTTGCTGCTTCACTATTGCTGGAGCTTTGAGGGCATAGACGCGTTGTGCAGGTGGCGTCGACGCAGCTAAGGCCGCTTGCTGGCCATATCAGCCATTTGTCTCCCTTGTAATCTATTTGTCGCCCTTAGCCGCATGAGCCATCGCCATTGATGTTTTCTTCATTGCCTTGAGCCGTCGCCTTTGTTCATTTGTCAGCCGTGTGACCTATTTGTCTCCCTTATGTATCTATTTGTCAGCTCTAATAGGTATTTGTCACCTGTGTATGGCTATTTGTCACCCTTAACTCAACTATTTGTCTGCCTTGATTTTTCACTTGTTTGAGCAAGGGGGCGGGCTCCACTTTTATTTCTCTTTTTAATTTCTTTCTTTTTGCATCATCTACCTTGGTTTCTGTGTAACCAACAATATGTTAGCTTTTCATCACCTGCCTTGATTTCTATGCGACCAATTGCCTCGATTTCTGTACAACTGGCAATCTTAGCTTATAGGAGCATGTTTCATGGTACTTGTTCTGCCAAGGTGCTTACATAACTCTCACTTTGCCTTTCTTGATTTCTTTCAATCTTTGCTGGCACATATTGTGAGTCTTAGATTCATTTGAGCCTTTTGCTTGACTTACTTGAAGGCTGGTTCGCTGCATTGACGTAGTGAGGCTTGTGCGTCGACGCAGTTAGTTGGGTCTGCTGAAGGCTTGTTTGGCTGCGTTGACGCGAGGTGCAAGTTGCATTGACACCACATGCCAAATCCACTGAAGACACACTGTGAGAGGCTTCGTTGCATCGACGCCAAGGTGCTATTGTGTCAATGCCATGAGTGTTGCAAACGCCAGACAAAACCTTGATACAAAGGTGTCGACACTCTTCCTCTGGATTACAGAAGTCTGCTGAGCTTGGGAAACTTGATGATCTACGTTCAAGGGATTTTTCTAGATTTTCTAAACTTCACACCAGTCATCAGATTGCTTGACAAAGAATTGAATTGATGTATCTTAGGCATGTTCATTGGACTTCATCTCTTGCAATTTTTGATTTATCTGCTATGAGAATTTGAATGTAGAGATGTAGCATTGATATCATCAACAATCAAGAGATGAGAATGTCAATAACTCATGGTAAGACATCATCAAAATCGGGGTCACAACAATTCTCCCCTTTTTGATGTTGGCAACTATGAGTGATAAATGAGTATAAAGTAGTCAACAAAAATAGTTCAGTCATGGCAATAAGATAATGACTCATCAAAACATCTCCCCCTTTCCCATCAGCAAAGAGGATGACATGAAATTAGAAAGACATCTCCCCCTTTCAGCACAGTCAATTAGCATGGAAAATTTAGAGGATGATCAATTTGGCAGAGAAGCCAATGAGGAAGTCGAGTTGCAATCATGAGAGTTAGGTCCCTTTGCAAAGATGGGTATGTGAATGCAGTGTTAGGTCCCTAACTGTTATGTTCCCATACTTGTTAGGTCCCTAACCAAGTGAGTGTTGGGTCCTTCTTGAATGCTAGTAAAGTTGGGATTATGCAGAGAGAAGGCTGTGCAGACAAGGAGTTGATACCACTTGTTAGGACTGATGCAAAGTGTTTAGAGAGCAAGTGATACCAATTGTTAATGAGCGAACATGATACAAAGGTGGGTCCCTACTGACATAGATAGTGCACAGATTTTACAGAAAGCAAGCCACTCAGAAAATGACATGGGAATGCAGTCGAGGTTTGATACCAATAGTTAGTGAATAAATAGGCTTGAGTAGACAATCATTGAAGGACTGATATCACTTGTGAGGATTGAGAATTTTTCACATACCAAGTGGTAATAAACAAGCAAACAAGAGAGCCACAGATATGATGGAAAGTGCTCAGGTGACAACAAGGTAGTTGCAAATTTTAATGATGATGATTTATAGTCTGGAGCATTATTCAAAAATAGAGTTGTAGATTTTTTAGAATTGTCAATTATAAAATTTCAATGGTGAGGCATTTTTCTTGTGATTGGTTTAATTATGATGAATTCTGAGTTTTTCAATGTGAATTTTGAGAAAATTTCTGCATTCAAAATTAATAGAGGTAAACCAATGTTACATATAAGGTACCACGTTACCCTCCTCTCATCCTACTCATTCACCTTCTATTAGCCCTTTTTGGAAGAAACTACAGCTAGTATTAATATTAAACACCTAGTGAGGTTTCTGATTTTATCCATGGGGAGCTATCACAAACAGATTTTTCTTTTGAAGCCAATTGTTATAGTTTTTCATTTTTCAAGAGCATTCAGGTGGAGCATGCACCTTTTGATGTGAGGATGCACGTTGATCAGGCGCCAGCATCCCCAGTTACTCAGTGTTGTTGGTTTTAATGTGTCCCTTCTTTTGCAAGATGGGCTATGATGCCAACTATGAGCAAATAATGAGCCAAGTAATGAAATCAATCAACCTATGAACATGCGAATCATGAACCTAGGCAACCAACACAAGCTCTAGCATGGGCATGCTATCTCAATCATGACTAAGCTGTGCAAATAAAGAAAAACACAGGCCGGGGCGTGGAATAAGGAATAAAGGAAAACACACCGTATAGGTGGAACAAGCAAAGTAAAGAAGAGATATGAAGAAATAAAGCTAATGCCCGAACTAAGGAAAGGTGTGATCGCCACCAAGGTAGAAACAAGTCAAAGACCTGATAAATACCTTGGAATAGGAGGATGATGCACCCGCCCACGGGAGAGAGAACAACCAGGAAACTGCAGCTCCCTCAGATGTAACGGTCCAAGGAAGGTGCGCCACAGCAAGTTTGACGGTCTTACGATAGACCGCTACAAGACTCTAACGCGCCTATGCCAGACCGTCAGAGCTTCAGCAGAATAAGAAGTTGGGGACCTTTTGATCTGCAAGCTTTCCAGCCGGCTAGAGAGCTTGGGCCTAATGATATGGACCCTATAAACTGAATTAAACCCTTGGAAATGATACTCTCTGAACTTTGGAAGTAGATGGACATGGGAAGAAGCTCTCCTTGGTTGGTTCTAGCTCCAGGATGCGGCAGCACTTCGACGCGAACTCCAGATGTCTCCTCTTCAAGCCATGAAGTCAAGGGTTCTATTTATAGACCCTCAAAGTCTAGGTTCGAGTAGAGGATAATCCAGCTAGAAAGTAGGACGTTTCTTGGCAAACTCTTGAAGATGATACTCCCAAGAGTCCACAAAATCAAACGGAAGCTCCTTAGGATGAGTATCGAGAGAGAAACCAAAGAATCAAACTCTTAGTTCGATCACGGAATAGCAGAGCAAAGGCCAGGCTTGGCAGGACTCTATGTTGGATGTAACGGTCGCACGATAGACCGCCACACTGATGTAACGCTCCAGGGAGGAACCGTCACACAACCCTATCCTTTATAAGATAAGATCAATGGGAGAAGTTTGCAAACGTAGGACTCTAGATGAATGTAACGGTCTAGGGTAGATGCGTCACAACCAATGTAACGGCTGCACGATAAACCATCACACTCAACAGATAGACAAAAGATAAGCTTGAAAGGAAGCCCCAAGCTTAAGGACTCTGGAAGGATGTAACGCACCAGGGTAGATGCGTTAGAGGACTGTAACGCCCCTATGATGGACCGTTAGAGATAATAAAGTTCAAAAAATGAGAGCTTGCCAAGATTCGTCTAGCGGAAAGGGATAAGGAACCAAACCCAACCAAGGAGATACGACTCACGAAATAGACCTCAAATTGACCAAGAAGGCTCAATAAAGGTGAAGAACTCGGAGCATCATATAGAATGAACAAGGAGATGACCCGACTTATCGGTCATAAAATGGGTGTCAACATATGTCCCTCCTTAACGTCCTCTTTGCAGGGGAGCGAGCGGAGGTGAAGGGAAAGCGAAGATGGAACATGGAGATGAAGCGGAGACAAAGCGGAGTGGACTAAAAAGCGGGCGTTAAGGCAAACGACACCCGTTTTCAACCAACAAGTGATAGGAATTTTCCAGAAAGCTTCGAACTAATCACAAGGAAAGGTAACCAAAGGACACATGTCTGGAAGAACTAACAACTAAGGAAAGGAAAACACGGCCAGCGGCCGGAGCAACGGAAAGGAAAGAGACGATTAACTAAACTCCAGATCTTCAGCTAACCAGATCAAGCGAGTAGATCGAAGGAAAACTTCCAATTCAGAGAGGAATGACTCTCCTTATTCGAGATCATTAAACACATAGTTATTCACCATTACCGAGACACCTGGATAAATGAAGATTCATGAATGCCCAAAAGATGCGTATGATGCATGCTGGGCTAAAGGAAAAGAAATCATCAAAACGAATGCAAAGAAAAATAGAATAACAAGATACTCGAGAATAGTATTGCTAGACCGGAGAAACTAGGGTCAGGACACCATCTGCAACCACGGCGTGCAAGATAGAACCATCGTCCCCAAGCTTTTCCAACCTAACGGCCTACCCAATGATTAAACATGTGCACTTAGATCATCATCATTTTTGTTTAAGGGGAACATCAGATCCCAGAACACATGAATGACCAGCCGGTTCTCGAGATAGTATATCATACATAACATATAGTAATGCATAAAGGGACAAAGGATCGGGATACAATACCTGACTTACCTTCCTGGCGAGCGGATGACAAATATGATGACTTAAACTTTGCAACAAAAAAGGGTTAGCCATTAACAATATAAATCATAGAACCAGGCATAACCATCAATAAGCATGAATTGCATAGACAAGATAATCATATAAACATGAATTTCTGATAAACAAAGCATTATCATCCATCAAACACTCTGAAGCATGTAACGGTCCAGAAAGGGTGCGTTAGATGTACCTGACGGATCCACCTTGGACCGTCATAGTCTGGCGGTTCACATCCTTCAAGACATCGTTTCAAATGACCCGACGGTCTACAAAGGGCGTGTCAGAGCAGTGTGACGGTCTCACGATAGACCGTTACATTTCCTGAGCGTTCAAAAAAACAAAACCGAACGGTTGTTTCCTTCATTCGTTCACAAACGCTAAACGAACCAAAAAAACCTCAACACCCCAAAACCCCACCGTCGACCACCTCATCCACCGGAGCAATGGCCGGTGACGAGCCGTCTCTGCCAATGAAGAGAAGAGAAAAGGGGAAGAAAAAGATGGTCATCTGTCGGTTTAGGGCTCGGGTGGACCGAGAAGGAACCCCACCGACGGCGAGCCCTCCGACGAACAAACCAACGGAGGAAGTTCCTCCAATGACTATGGAATAAGCTAAAGAAGCCATGGGAGGAGCCATTGGAGAGAAGGCAACCACGTCAAAGGAGAAGAAGAAGAAGGACCGTGACCCCGAGGTAGGCCGATTTTCTCAAAAACTTCAATTTTTAATTTTTGTTGTATGCATGTGCGTTTGGAGGGTAGAAATGGGTCTGAGGACCCCTTAGGAATGATTGTAGGCCTCCTATGGCCATTTTTGGGAGCCAAAAAAGTGAAGGGGACAACGCCCTGTATCAGAGAGCGTGACGGTCATTGCAGTGACTGTCACAGGCCTGACGCACCACCCCAGGTGTGTTAGAGAACTGTGACGCATCACCTCAGGGCCGTCAGAGCAACCAGAGACAGAAACAATTTTTGGGATTTTCCAGTTTTGTAGTTTTTATTGTTTTCATTTTTATTTTTACAATGTAATGAAACTATGATTAAATGACTGACTTAATGCTTCTAATTATGCAGGGGAAAAGGAGAACCATGATTTCTTGGCTCCAGATACGGGCAGTATACCAGGGATTGCCCGAGTACCAGCGGGAGAGATTGGCCGAGATGGGATTTGCCGAGGTGCTTAGCATCGAGGTGACGAGGACAGATACCCCGCTCTTGTACGCACTACACGAGAGGTGGGACCCCGTGAGCCGGGCTTTCATCTTCCCATGGGGCCACATGATCCCCACATTAGAAGACATGGCGAGGATCACCGGATTGCGAGTCCACAGAGCAGCAGTGACCGGGTGGACATTCGGAGATTACCAGAAGATGGCCCAAGAGCTACTGGGCTTAGATCTGATCAGGCCGGGGCACACATCATTCCAGCTTTCGAGGTCGAGACTACAGGACAGCTTGGGACTGAGAGGAGCGGCTATAGCAGTCGGTGAGCTCCCCGAGCAGCATATAGACCGAGTGATAGAGCAGGTACGCCCACGAGTGGCGGCAGAGGCAGGACAGGAGGGAGACCGAGTCCTGAGACGATTCCTGATGCTGTTGTTCGGAAAGCTACTTTTTCTGACCTGAACCGACGTGATCAGCTGCAGGCTACTGCCACTGCTAAAGGATTTGGGCAGAGTGGGAAAATATGCATGGGGAGCGGCAGCGCTTGCCTTCCTCTTCGAGTCGCTCAGCACCACAGACTGACAGATAATGCTGGGCGGCTTCTCACCTTTTCTACAGGTAAATGCTGAACTCTAGATGCTTTCTATATGATTATGATTATGCAAAATTGCAAATGATGCGATTTACTGATACATCGACTTTAAATGCAGATCTGGAGCTTCGTGTACCTCCCGGGGATTGGGCGAGGTAGTCAGCTACATCCCGAGCGGATCCCCATTGCGAGGCGGTGGGTTGTCGCGAGGGATAGTGGATCGATCAACAGGCTGACCCGGGCCATCCAGGATGATCTCGACTCATTCCCGCACACAGCGGTAAGCTCTGGACTTAAACCTTCTAAATGCATCTAAGATGGGTTTTGATTGCATGTGAATGCTTCTAAACGCCTATGAATGATTTTTGAATGGATTAATATGACCTTTTCAGGTGAAATGGACCCCATACTGGGATGAGGGCTACGAGGGGCAGCCTTGGGTGAAGGCATCCCTAGCCTACAGTGGGCGAGACATATGGCTTCACTGCATTAACGTGATCGAGCCCCTGCACTACCGGTTGATACTGAGGACTCGGGGACTTCATCAGCCAGAGGTGACCTTCCCCCGCTGTGACGATGAATGCCCGGGCAAGTCTTCGAAGGGCATTAGTGGTGATGTCGACTGGTGCGCCCGAAAGGCCAAATATGTGCATGATTGGAAGAAAAGAGGCCGAGTGGTGAAAGACTGGGCAGACAACGACGAGACATACCTCAAGGCTTACTCCCACCGGTATGGTGACCAGGTGTTCAGAGGCACTCGACAGCCGGTATGAACTTCTAAACCCAAAAACTCCGTCTATTTAAATTAATGCTTCTATATGCACTGACATATGCATTCTAAATGCAGCTAGACCCACAGGAAAGAATAGCCGAGCTCGAGGGACTCCTACATGCCACCATCCAGCAGCGGGACGAGTCTCGGGCTGCCTTAGAGCTTTTGGTAAGTTTCTACACTTAAGACTTAAATGCTTATGATGCAAACGACTAACTTTGACTTCTAAATGCAGCGGGCCAAGGGAGCCCAGAGGACCGGACCAGACGCACCGTCCTCCTCTTCACAGCCTGCTGAGGGACGGGCTGAGCGAGATGCAGAGTTTACTCGAGAGGTAGCTCGGGCCGAGGAGGCGGAGGCCACCCTCGCAGAGTGGGTAAGAATCTAAACCCTTATGCTTCTTCTAGACTTAAATGCTTAATGGACTGACAAAAATGCAAAATGCAGGCGAGAGAACTGACCACGGCCTTGGCCGAGACAGAGCGAGCTCGAATAGAGACCGAGCGGACCCGAGCAGAACTGGACCGTTCCCAAGCTGAAGCAGGGCGTCTTCAGGCAGAGGTGGCCCGGCTGAGCGGAGAATTGGAGCGGGCAGCCACCCAGACTGTAGACCTTGATAGATATCGGACCGAGGCTCGGGCTGCGCGACTCCAGGTGCATGACTTAAAGATAGAACTCCGGGCTGTGGAGCGGACAGTCCGGACGATCAGCCGGGGGCCTGTGCTGAGTGCATCCCGGAGCGCTGCAGCGGGAGGCACACGAAGTGGAGTACCGAGCGGATCGGTAGGAAGCTACCTGGCTAGTTCTTCCGATCGGCGGAGGAATGAGGAGGCGGATCGAAGACGATCACGAGAGGAGCATAGTGCCATGGAGTCACCAGCCAAGCGGCAGGAGGGTGCTGGTGATAGTGACGGCCCGGGCGATAGACCGGCCGAGTGACATATTTTTTCTTCTTTTGACACCCACACTTGTACATGACTTATGTGAATGAAATGGAATGAAAATCTTTTTGTGTTATTATTATTATTTTATGTGTATGAATGGATGGATGAATGCGAGTATGAATGTGTGAATGAATGGGTGAAAATAAATGCGTGGATGGGAATGTAAATGAATGGGGATAAAGTGTAAGACCGGCAGGTCAGACCAAAGGGAGAAGGGAAAGAACAGAAACCTACAGCAGAAGGTGTGACGGTCCCGTGCAGGAGCGTCAGACCCATGTAATGCACCAAGATCATGCCGTTAGAGACGAAAGAGGGTGGACTGAAAATCGTATAGCAGGAAATGTGACGGTCCACTGATGGAGCGTCAGAATCAGGTGACGGTCATAGACTAGACCGTCAGACATGACAAAATGATATTGGGCTAAAATTGTGCAGCTAGAAATGTGACGGTCTAGGCATGGAGCGTCAGGGATCTGTGGCGGTCTAATATTAGACCGTCAGACATGAAAGAATGAGGTTGAGCTAAAAATTCATAGTAGGAAATGTGATGGTCCAGAGATGGAGCGTCATGATGATGTGACGGTGTTACGATAGACCGTCAGAGAACAAACTGTACTCTGAGACGGATTCTGCCGTGAGAGCCCAACCTCGAGACAAGAAGACCTTAATTCATACTAGAACCCTCCTAGGCTTAGGATAAGGCTTTCTAACTCCAATCTTATCATTCTAGCACCATAATCAAGCCTTTATAAACTAGGAACAAGACCAAAAATCGCAGCTTTCACTAATTCTCTACTACAAGGGTTGAAAATTACATCAAAAGATAAGGAACATCATGAAGAGAAGCTTCGGAGCGATGGGCATAGAGGAGAAAGTCTACACCGGCCCTAAAGCAGCCAAGAAGGAGCATGGGGAACTGCAAATATTGACATCCATCCCCAAGCATCTGAGTTCAAGTGCCCAAAGCGGTAAGTTCTAATTGATTTCAAGAGTTCATCAATTTCTGCACTTTACTACACCACTCATGATTCTCCTTTCTCCTTCTTCTTCTTCTTTAGCTTCTTCCTGGTCCAAGGTGTTACTCCAACTTAAAGTGGGTGGCTCCCATGGTTAAAGAACTCCCTTTAGAAGTCTTATCCATCCTTAGAGCATGGCACCTCCAACCTTTGTTAGTTTTGGCCAAGAACTTCCAGAAATTATCTTTAGATTGGGCAAGTATTTCAGCCCTGATAGAGTTATGGCATCCACAAACATACACCTTCCTCTTCCCATCCTTTGAAGCTACAGTCCTATTGGAGGAGGTAGAGACATACCTAGCCCTTCCTAAGACAAAAATAGGGGACGAAGATCTAGTGTGTCATACGGTCGAGCCTATTGACCCATCCTTGATCTTAAGTGATTTCATACACAACTCGAAGGATGTAAGGACCATGATCAGCCCAAACCATATTCACTTGATACCCCTGGCTCAATGGATAGTCTCTCATTGTAAGAACAAGTGGGAGAGATATGAAGCCATAGCCAAAGCAGTGTCGGTTTGCTTATGCGGAGTCTTCCTTTTTACTACCACCGACCACCTCTTAGATATCCAAAACCTTAGCATCATCAGCGGATTGTGGCGGGGTTTGTGTATTTCTCAAGTGGCCCTTTCATTTCTTTATGAAGGACTATATTCAGCTTGCTTAGGAGGAGTTCTTTTCGGCTCTATGATACTCATTGAGTGTTGGATGGGCGTGAGAATCAAATTCCAACCCAAGGAAGACATACCTTCAGCCAGTCAGATCTTGGGGAGCCACCCCTTGTTCTTTATTGGAGGTGACTTCAGTTTCTCTTCACAGGTTGAGTGCAAGACGGCGGACAAGAAAACACTAGATGAATGGCGCCTCTTCCTCAACACTTTGCCAATAGAAAAGTTCATTATGCGTCCAAGAGTTTTGTGGAGCACCTTGTTTAGAGTACCACGGTGACCAGGCCTTGATCTACAGTTAGTAGGGAATACTACCTTGGCGATCTACAACCTACAGCGGTGCTATCTTCAAATTAGGCTACCTCGAACCGAAGTTCCTGCATTATCATACAACTCTCCCCTTCTTGCTAGGAAGATGGGGACCGAGGAAGATGAGAGAGTGATCCGGAGCGCACTAACCATGTGGGACATCAGCAAAGTGCGCCCGTGGCAAGAAGAAGTGGAAGAGGATGACGTGGGACGCCGCAGCTACGTGAAAGAATTACGCAAGATCCGCCCTCTCGTGGACAGAAAATTGAATGTAGCTTGAGATTTCTTATGATGTTTTTGAACTTGAAGTTTTATCAATCAATTTTATGTATTATTGAACTTAATGGAATGATATAGAAGTGCCTTATTTGATGGAATCATGAGTTTGTTGCTTGACTTGGGCTAAAAGCAGAGTTTCTGGAGTCTGTAACGGTCTTACATAGGGCCGTCACATCCGTCTGACGGTCTTACGATGAGCCGTCAGAGGGAGTGAACTCAGAAAACCGAGTTTCTGATCTCCGTGGAATGTAACGGTCATAGACAGGCCGTTAGAGGGAAGTAACGGTCGATCGCGGATGCGTCAGAGTGTTTGTTGAGGATCAATGGGTTTCAAAGTTCAGAAGTCTGTGAAGATCGAAGGGTGACTGTTACAAGGCTGTGACGGTCCGACGCTGATGCGTTACAGACCTAAACCTGGAATTTTGCAATCTTGGGTTTGAACCTGCGTTCAGCACACACTTAGACAAGAAACAAGTTAGATCTGTTCTTAGACTCAACGCCTTGCCTAAAGGAAGTTACAATTTGACCATTTCTTGATATTTGGTCAAGGGGTGGAGCCTTATTAAATCGGTGAAGAATATAAGAAACAATGCCATGCATGTAATGCATATGATGGTACTTTTTTAGAAATTTTTGCAATCATTCGGATTTTTGTGAGTTTTTGAAAATATCTGATGTTTTTGGATTTCAAAATATATGATTTTTTTTGGATTTTTGAAATATATGATTTTTGTTTGGATTTTTGAAATATATGATTTTTTTTGATTTTGAGCTATATGATTTTTTTGGATTTTGAAATATATGATTTTTTGGATTTTGAAATATATGATTTTTTTTTAATTTTTGAAATACCAGTGCCTCCCTCGGAATGAGGGTCCTCCCAATTCCGTTCAGGGCTTCCGAGGTTGCCGTGTAATGGGGGTGACAACCCCTGGTTAGGGCCTAACTCGCGTGACGGTATCTCTGCCAAGGCTATACCTAGGGTACTTGTCTTAGTCCTGAAAAGGAAAAAAAGAACACGGGGATAAGCTTAGGCCAGATATAGAAGTTTTTAGGACTTGAGTTCCTCTCCAGTCAACCTATTCAGAGACTTGGTCTGTTGTGCCAGGGCTTTTGTGTCCGTCATCGAACCTTTGTCCACTCTAGGCACGCATACGACCGGGCTCATAACGTCCCGCGGGGAAACTGTACTGCCACTCTAGCCATGCCTAGCTTATATCATTTCCCTTTTGGAGCTTTGGAATTGATAATCAATGGACTTTCGAGATAGACTTTTGCTTTTGTCAAGAAGATTGCTCATTTTCTTTACTTTTTCCTTTTCCTTGTGGCGTCAGGTCATAACGGACTGCCCCTATTTGAGACCTCCTCTTGTCAAGGTGCCTGGATTGGTTGTCGCCTCCTTATTCACCTCTTGCCCCTGGATTCTGTTGGATTTTTGTGACTTCCCTAGTGTTTTGATGATGAGCATCACTATGTTAAATATTGTCATTTTAATCAGATATCTTGTGTAATGTTATGCATTTTAAATTTCCATGATTAATAGGAAAACTGCTATGAGGTAGTACCTTGTATGTCCGTACTGTTCCTTTCATACTTCATGTTGTTTGTGTTTACTATACTTCGTATTGTCCTTTTGTACGTCGTGTTGTTCCAACTATGTTTGTTGATTGTCTTCGTGCTGTTTACTGAAGTAGCTCGATTTGTTCTGATGAACTTCGAGTCGTTTTCCTGTGAACCTCTTGTCGTTTCTTCAGTATTTAGTTGCTCATCTCGAGTCATCCTTTTTATTTTTTGCTCTTGTGTTTTCGTGTCATTTACTATAGTTACTCGAGTCGTTGTCCTGCTTTCAATGTTTTATCACGTGTCGTTGTAGCCATTCCTGTCTTCTGTCTTCGTGTTGTTTTTCCTAGACCCCGTGTCCTTTTTGCTTTGTGACCACTTCGTGTAGGGTTCTGTTTTCATCTTCGAGTTGGTTTCAGTCCGTGTCGTCCTCGTCTTCGAGTCGTTCGTAAGTTCGAGCAATTTTGTATTCGAGTCGTTTTTTGAATGTCTTTGTGTTGTTTCTGTGTTTGTGTCTTTGTGTTGTTGTTTTTGTGTCTTCACGTTGTTTTTGTATTTGTGTCTTCGTGTTGCTTCTTTTCCTCTGATTGTGTGTTTCTATCGTTTCACTCCGTCTTATTTCCTTCTCAGCTCGTGCTGTTCTCATCTAACCTCGTGTCATTCTCTCTTTATTTCGTGGTGTAGTCATCTTGTGTATCTCGTGTCGTTCTCAGTATAGTGCATCTCGTATTGCTATCACTTACCTCATGCAATTTTAGTTTTTGTGGCCCTGAGTTTTAATGGTTTTAATTTCTTTGCAGGAGAAGAAGAAAAACATAAAGAAGAAGGTGGTCCGAGGAAGAATATTCCCCACTGTCTGGGCTACACGTGATCCAATACTAAAGGAACCAATGCTATAAGGGCACGTGGCAAGAAGGTTCTGGATCGAGCGCGGGAAGCACACGCCTTGCATGAACCCTCCTGATCGCTTATAAAAGCACTGCCTCACCCTCTACGAAAAAGGAGGAGCTCCGAGGTTACAGAAAAGAATTTTGAGTGAGAGCAGACGAGAAAGAGCCTCCCTGAGAAACTAGAGTGATCCAGTTGAGAGAGAAGAGAGAGCAGAAGAGTGATCAGAAGATGGGTATTGACTTACGGATCAAATCCGAAGTCTGCTGCTCAGTTTGAGCTACATTGTTTCCAATTTTTGAAATTTGGCTTCCTTCTTTCTTGTTTTCGTTTTTATCTGCTTTTTCCTTCTTCATTGAAAGTTCTCTGTGTTACCTCCTGGTGTTCAGGGGAAGAGAGAGACGTGTTCTCTCTGGTTCACTTGCAACAGAGGTTGCAGTATTGTTCCTCTCGTAGAAGAGGTGTTCCCTCTGGGCTTCAGAGGAAGATAGACCTTGGTCTCTGGTTCTAGTGACTGCAGATCACTAGTGTTCCCTCCGGTTGGAGGAAGAGGAACTTGTTTCCTGGTTTCTAGGGACTTGGCATCCTTAGGGTTCCCTCCGGGTGTGGAGGAAGAGGGGAGGGTGTTCCCCTGGTGAAGCTGTGAATCAGCCGTTGTCGCAGACTGAGTCTGCTTTGCTAGCAGGTGCTAGTGGAAGCCTCACTTCAATTTGAAGTGAGGGGTGGACGTAGACAGACTGGAGGTCTGACCGAACCACCATAAAAACCTCTGGGTACTCGTGTGATTGTCTGTGGTGATTTTGTGGTGTGCCTTCTATTCACTCGAGCTATTGTCCGCACTGCGTTTTTGTGGGTTCAACTCCGAGATCGCTTGTTTTAAGTGAATCATTCTTCAGTAATTTTTAATCGGTTGAAAACAGTGATCTATTCATCCCCTCCCCTTCTAGATCACTTTATATTTCTTGTATCACTTGGTATCAGAGCGGGTATTTCCCAATATGTGGTCCAACGGCCAGGGTAACGGATCCGCTGGTTCTCGCAGCTACATTGCTGAAGGGCAGTCAATCACCCGTCCCCCTTTCTTCGATGGTAATAACTATTTCTTTTGGAAGAACATGATGGAAGTCTTTATCAGGGCCCAAAGCCATAAGCTCTGGAGAGTAATTACAGATGGTCCGTACCAACTTCCACCGAACGAAGACATGTGGACAGAGGAACAGGTTAAACTCTCCGCACTGAATTGGACAGCTCTTAACATCATACAGTGCGCCGTCCACCCGGAAGAGTACTTGAGGATTTCAGCGTGCAAGACTGCAAAGAAAATGTGGGATGAATTGCAGTTAATTTATGAGGGCACATCTCAAGTGAGAGATATCAAGATCAATATGCTTACAACTCAGTATGAGTTGTTTAAGATGAAGCCAGAGGAGTCGATCATAGAAATGTATGCTAGATTGTCTGTGATCATCAATAGTCTGAGAGGATTTGGAAAGGAGATTCAGCAAGAAGACATTGTCAGGAAGATCCTTAGGTCCCTAACTCCCATCTGGGATACTAAGGTAACCGTCATAGAGGAATCTAGAGATTTATCCACCATGTCAGTAACCCAGCTGATTGGGTCTCTCATGACCCACGAAATGAACTTCAAACAAGGGAATGATGGACATGACAGAAAGGGAAAGAATGTTGCTCTGAAAGTCTCACGACATACTAAGAAGAGCAGCAGCAGCAGCAGCAGCAGTGGTGGTAGCAGCGAAGACTCTGACGGATTCTCAGACCTAGACAAGGGCGAGCAGGCCATGCTCACCAGGCAATTCAGAAAGTTCTTGAGGACTAAAGGGAAATTCTACAGGAGAAAGAAATTTAATGCTGCAAGGAAGTCTCCTGAACGAGAACTTGAGAAGAATCGGTTTGTTAAGAAGGTTACATGCTACCATTGTCAGAAACCTGGTCACATGAAAAGTGAATGTCCAGAGCTGCAAGCTAAGGCTCCCGGATACCAGAAGAAGATGGTGCACAAGAAAAAGAAAGCCATGCTGTGCACATGGAGCGACGAGGAGGAGGATCCAGAAGTCACCTCGTCCAGCGAAGGTGAAGAGAAGACTTGCCTCATGGCCAACCATGAGGAAGAGGTAACGAACTTATTTGAGAATTTTACTTTGGACGATTGGGAGGACGCCTATGGCGACCTGTTAGCTAAATATAATTTTCTAACCAAGGAGCACAGAATGCTTAAACGAAAGTTTCACTCTGTTTCTGAGGAACACTCTATTGCTGTTACAGGTAACATGAAAACCAAGGAGATGGCCATTGAGCTAGATCAGGCTAGAAGTGAGATCGAGAAGTTTAGAATGGAAAGAGAAGAAAATCTAGCTAGGATGAATGAACTGAAGAGTAAAACTGAAGAGAGTAAAAAAGAGTTTAGACTGATTGTAGAAAAATATGAGGCGGTTAGAAAAGTTAATCAGGAACTCCAGGACCAATGTAATGAACTTCAGAAGGAGATTGAGGACAAAGGAAAAATGCTAGAAAAATTTACAGAGGGGAGAAACAATCTGAATGCCCTTCTGGGGTCGAGGGTAAACTTCAATAGGGAGGGATTAGGATACTATCCCACAAGTAAAAAACCATTTGAACTTAAAACTGTCACGTTCTGCCCCGCCAAGGGCAAAGAAAAACTGGAAACACCATCCAGTTCCAAATCTGTCTCTACATTGAAGGTTTCGACCAGCAAATCCATTCAATCCACTGGTCAGCAAGCTAAGTCAGGAAATCCTGAGACTAGAACTGCTCCTGTGCAACAGTTGTGGAACAAAAGTTTTCACACAACCATTCCTATTGATGTCACTAGAAAGGTGAACAGTTTCGCTAAGAAAGTTCAGCATGCTAGTTATCAAGGAAAGCATGCAAACATGCATCACTTTCAGCACAATTTTCATTTGAATAAAAATGGTTACATGAATTATGCTCAGCACACATGTGTTTCCTCTAAGAGGCCAAACAACAATTTTTCTGTTCGGAAACAACATAATTTTAATAGGAATAGGCTCATTCAACACCCACTGAGAAATGCCAAGAAGGAAGAATCAATCCACATGAAATCACTGAAAAGAACAGTAAAACAAATGTGGGTTCCTAAGTGTAATTTGCATAAATTGAAAACTGTCTTTGGACCCAATTTGCATTGGGTCCCACATTACTTTGTCTGAACTCTGGCAGGTTAGCCTGGCAGCCGAGCATAATAAGTGGTATCTTGACAGCGGCTGTAGCAGGCACATGATAGGAGACCGGTCCAAATTTAGCAAACTGAAAATGAAGTTTGGGGGCTTGGTCAAATTCGGTGGAAATAACAGAGGAAGAATAATTGGAATTGGTACAGTTGGTAAGTCCTCTACTAACTCCATTGAAGATGTGTATCTTGTAGAAGGACTTCAGCACAACTTGGTAAGTATAAGTCAACTCTGCGACAAAGGACACAAGGTACTCTTTGACCACAATTCCTGCACTGTTTTTTAGCTGAATTCTGATAACGTCATGTTCAAAGGTCATAGAGTAAACAATGTATACATCATAGACCTGGATGATAATCCTGAAACTAACTTGTGTATGTCTGCTAACTCTGAATAGGTTGCTTTTGACTGGCATAGGCGTCTAGGCCATGCTAGTTTGTCTACAATGAATAAACTGTCTAAGCATAACCTAGTTAGAGGTTTGCCCAGAATAAGATTTCAGTTAGGGTCCAAGCTATGTGATGCTTGTGCACAAGGTAAACAGACTCGTGCAGTTTTTAAGTTGAGAACTGAGAGTCTTTCATCTAAACCGCTGCGGCACTTGCACATGGATCTCTTTGGTCCTACTCGCATACAAAGTTTGTCAGGTAAGAGATATGGATTAGTCATAGTTGATGACTTCACTAGATTTTCTTGGGTGTTTTGTTTAGCAAATAAAAATGATGCTTTTGTTCACTTTGAAGAACTTTTCAATAAAATCAAACTGCAAGGTGAACATAATATCATTACAATTCAGTCTGACCATGGAAGAGAGTTTGAGAACTCTTCATTTTCTGAATTTTGCTCAAGAGAGGGAGTGACTCACAAATTCTCTTCTCCCAGGACACCGGAGCAGAACGGAATTGTTGAGAGAAGAAACAGGTCAATAATTGAAATGGCCAGGACTATGCTGATTGAGAGTGGACTTCCAAGGAGATTTTGGGCTGAAGCTGTGAATACTGCATGCTACATTCTAAACCGAGCCTTGGTAAGACCTACTCATAGGAAAACTCCTTATGAACTTCTCAAGGGTAAGCAGCCAAACATTTCTTACTTTAAAGTTTTTGGCTCCAAATGTTTTATTCACAATAATGGTAAGAATGGTTTGGACAAATTTGAAGCTAGAAGCTCTCCTGGAATTTTTCTCGGATATTCAGAAACCTCAAGGGCTTACAGAGTTTTCAATAAAGATGATCAAACTGTTGAAGAAACACCGCATGTAGTGTTTGATGAAAATGATTTCTCTAACAAAGTGATGAATGATGACAGGGAGCCATCTAATGAGGGAGATTTCTTGGAGAAAATTGAAGAAGAAGAGATGCAGCCAGCTGCTCAACCAGAAAACTCACAGCAAGAAGGAGCAGTTGAGGAACATTCGGCTGCAGCAGATGGATGTCAAAAGCGCATTCTTAAATGGGTTATTGAAGGAAGAGGTATATGTTGAACAACCTCCAGGTTTTAATTTCTCTGTTCAGCCTAACATGGTTTTTAGGTTGAATAAAGCCCTCTATGGTTTGAAGCAGGCTCCCTGAGCCTGGTATGAGAGACTTTCTGAATTCCTCTTGAGCAAGGGCTACACTCGAGGTAAGGTTGACCAAACCCTCTTCACCAAAAATCTCGGAAAGGATTTAATAGTGGTCCAGGTCAAACAGATGGAGGATGGTTGTTTCATAAATCAAACCAAGTATACTCTGGAGATGCTGAAAAGGTTTGGAATGACCAACCTCAAGACTATCTCAACACCCATGGGCACCAACTCCTCACTGGATTCAGACGAAAAAGGTAAAGAGGTGGATGCTAAATTATATAGAGGTATGATCGGTTCACTCCTCTACTTAACAGCATCCAGGCCTGACATTAAATTTAGTGTAGGGATGTGTGCCAGATACCAGTCTAGGCCTACTGAATTGCATTTGGCAGCTGTAAAAAGAATCTTTAGATACTTATCTGCTACCCATGATCTAGGTCTTTGGTATCCTGCATCATGTAGTTTAGATCTCATTGTATATACAGATGCAGATTATGCAGGATGTAAATTGGACAGGAAAAGTACTAGTGGTCACTGTGAATTTTTAGGAGGGTGCCTAGTCTCTTGGGGATCCAAGAAGCAACACTCTGTGGCTCTTTCTACTACTGAAGCTGAGTATGTGGCAGCAGGGAGCTGTGGCACACATGTTATATGGATAAAACACCAGCTTCTGGATTACTCAATTGAGCTAGGTTGCACTTCCATCTTTTGTGACAATACTAGTGCAATAAACATTGCAAACAATCCTGTACTTCATTCTCGAACTAAACACATCGAAATCAGGCATCATTTTATTCGAGATGAAGTAGCTAGGAAGACTTTTGAGTTGATCCATGTTGGCACTAACTCACAAATTGTAGATATTTTCACTAAGCCACTGGATACTGAAAAATTTAGCACATTGCGCAGAGAATTAGGTATCTACAGAATTTCATGATTGAGTAATTGATCTCTGAATAATCTGTCATGTGCTCTTGTGCTTATCTATACTCATTGTCTGTTGCTGAAAATAACCTCATTATGAGTGTTTGCTGATTCACTCGTATTGATTGATATCACTTTATTTTCCTTGAGGTGTTTTGAGGTATGTCTTGGTTAAGTCTGAGTTGGAGTCAAGGTCTCAGGGGGAGCTAGATTAATAATAGGTGTCATGCTCTTTTGGCCAAATCTGAACATACTTTGAACAGATTTTTGCTGACCTTATAAGAGAATCAGTTTGAGTAGGTGTATAAAAGAATTTTTTGGATGTTTTATCCGTTAAGACTGTTCATCTAATTTCTTGTTGGAATTTCAGCTGTTAGTCCCACTGAGATCAAAATCTGAATTCAAGACTATCTTCCTACACTGTAACTGACTTCTGATCTAGCCAGTACAGCATACCTACTTAGTCTAGTTAAGTCCAAAATGAGGTATATAGTGTTTTAGTTTGAAAAACTCTGGAGCTGGTGTATTGTTCTCAAACTGAATCAAGACTAATTTACAAGGTTTCAAGTGCAGTTTAATGAAAAAATTCATGAAAGAAGGTTTAACAACCTTGTTAACTGTTCATTGAGAAACTGGGACTTTCATCCATGAAGTGAAAGCATCCCATGTCATGAGATGGCAGTATAAATCAGGTTTAATTAGCTATCTTGATCATACAGAGCTATGGTACATATCTGGTTAGTAACTGGGGTGTCTGGCCTCTGGTAAAGGTGTCACCTTAATGTCAACACCAGTTAGAATACTATCTCTGTCCTCTTGTTAGAAGGGGTAATGTGGTCTTGCCACTAAGTAACTGGGGATTCCTGCCTCTAAACAAGGTGTCTCCCTAATGTCAAAGGTGTACTTGACAGATTTACCTTTGATCTTGACCATCTTTGAAAAAAAAATTTTTTCTCCCTCTTGGTATCAAGATCCTGTTCACTTGGCATATAGTTCTTGGTTTGTTTGTTTTCAATACCACAGGTCTTTATTTTCCTGACTTCCTTGCTTTATACTCTCTGAGTAAAGACTTACTCTGACCATACTGGTATCTTGTACCTTACTAGCTTAGAATCTGGTTCTGTGTATGGAGCGGATCTTCATTCACCATTTTGCACACAGTCTGACTAACTGATCTTCAAAATCCTCACATTAAATTAATGGCTTTCTTAATTGCCTAAACATCTCAATAACTTTCCTTTATCAGCCATACTCTCTCTTGTTTTCTCTCCACTGTCAGCAATTCTCTTTTCGTGATATATTCAGACCTGCCCCTAGTTTTGATGATGTCAAAGGGGGAGAGTGTCTTGCTTGTGTTTTGCTGAGGGGGAGCGAAAATAAGTGCCCTGAGTTATCTAGTCAGAGGAAAGCAGTTGTTGTGTTCAGGGGGAGCTCTAGGGAGTCGTCAGAGGAGGCGAGTGTGTTGTGTGTCTGCATTGCTTATCTTCACATAATCTCATTGCACTTCATCTCTGTTATTTAATATAGTGTTGCCATCATCAAAAAGGGGGAGATTGTTGGATTTTTGTGACTTCCCTAGTGTTTTGATGATGAGCATCACTATGTTAAATATTGTCATTTTAATCAGATATCTTGCGTAATGTTATGCATTTGAAATTTCCATGATTAACAGGAAAACTGCTACGAGGTAGTTCCTTGTATGTCCGTACTGTTCCTTTCATACTTCGTGTTGTTTGTGTTTACTACACTTCGTATTGTCCTTTTGTACATCGTGTTGTTCCAACTATGTTTGTTGATTGTCTTCGATTTGTTTACTGAAGCAGCTCGATTTGTTCTGATGAACTTCGAGTCGTTTTCCTGTGAACCTCGTGTCGTTTCTTCAGTATTTGGTTGCTCATCTCGAGTCATCCTTTTTATTTTTTGCTCATGTGTTTTCGTGTCATTTACTGTAGTTACTCGAGTCGTTTTCCTGCTTTCACTGTTTTATCATGTGTCGTTGTAGCCGTTCCTGTCTTCTGTCTTCGTGTTGTTTTTCCTAGACCCCGTGTCCTTTTTGCTTTGTGACCACTTCGTGTAGGGTTCTGTTTTCATCTTCGAGTTGGTTTCAGTCCGTGTCGTCCTCGTCTTCAAGTCGTTCATAAGTTCGAGCAATTTTGTATTCAAGACATTTTTTTAATGTCTTTGTGTTGTTTCTGTGTTTGTGTCTTCGTGTTGTTGTTTTTGTGTCTTCATGTTGTTTTTGTATTTGTGTCTTCGTGTTACTTCTTTCTATCTTCGTCCAAGGTTCCTCTGATCGTGTGTTTCTATCGTTTCACTCCGTGTTATTTCCTTCTCACCTCGTGCTGTTCTCATCTGATCTCGTGTCATTCTCTCTTTATTTCGTGGTGTAGTCATCTTGTGTATCTCGTGTCGTTCTCAGTATAGTGCATCTCGTATTGCTATCACTTACCTCATGCAGTTTTAGTTTTTGTGGCCCTGAGTTTTAATGGTTTTAATTTCTTTGCAGGAGAAGAAGAAAAACAAAAAGAAGAAGGTGGTCTGAGGAAGAATATTCCCCAGTGTCTGGGCTGCACGTGATCCAATACTAAAGCAACCAATGCTATAAGGGCATGTGGCAAGAACGTTCTGGATCGAGCGCGGGAAGCACACGCCTTGCATGAACCCTCCTGATCATTTATAAAAGCACTGCCTCACCATCTACGAAAAAGGAGGAGCTCCGAGGTTACAGAAAAGAAATTTGAGTGAGAGCAGACGAGAAAGAGCCTCCCTGAGAAACTAGAGTGATCCAGTTGAGAGAGAAGAGAGAGCAGAAGAGTGATCAGAAGATGGGTATTGACTTACGGATCAAATCCGAAGTCTGCTGCTCAGTTTGAGCTACATTGTTTCCAGTTTTTGAAATTTGGCTTCCTTCTTTCTTGTTTTCGTTTTTATCTGCTTTTTCCTTCTTCATTGAAAGTTCTCTGTGTTACCTCCTGGTGTTCAGGGAAAGAGAGAGATGTGTTCTCTCTGGTTCACTAGCAACAGAGGTTGCAGTATTGTTCCCTCTCGTAGAAGAGGTGTTCCCTCTGGGCTTCAGAGGAAGAGAGACGTTGGTCTCTGGTTATAGTGACTGCAGATCACTAGTGTTCCCTCCGGTTGGAGGAAGAGGAACTTGTTTCTTAGTTTCTAGGGACTTGGCGTCCTTAGGGTTCCCTCCGGGTGTGGAGGAAGAGGGAAGGGTGTTCCCCAGGTGAAGCTGTGAATCAGCCGTTGTCGCAGACTGAGTCTGCTTTGCTAGCATGTGCTAGTGGAAGCCTCACTTCGATTTGAAGTGAGGGGTGGACGTAGGTAGACTGGAGGTCTGGCCGAACCACCTTAAAAACCTCTGGGTACTCGTGTGATTGTCTGTGGTGATTTTGTGGTGTGCCTTCTATTCACTCGAGCTATTGTCCGCACTGCGTTTTTGTGGGTTCAACTCCGAGATTGCTTGTTTTAAGTGAATCATTCTTTAGTAATTTTTAATCGGTTGAAAACAGTGATCTATTCATCCCCTCCCCTTCTAGATCACTTTATATTTCTTGTATCATATTCAGCCGAAGAAACAGACGGACATGGACTTTTGACTTTCCCCCCCAAAGCATGGCCAAGGAGAAACGGTGTCTACAAAGTGGGAAACCTGACCAGGGACGTCGTGTAGTGTGTGATTGCCGTGCTCGGGGTCCTCTTTCTCGCAAGGATGGGAACGGACACCTCGCTACCGGGGTGGCACTGGTTTAGATTCTAAGGAAAAAAATACTTAAGGTACAACCCATTCCAAGCGTGAGAGAGCTCCTCACCTTCTGCGTTTACTAAGCGGTAAGCATTCCCTGGATAAGCCTCTTTCACAACGAACGGTCCCTCCCAGTTAGGTTACAATTTAGACCTAGGACCTACAGACCGAATGAATTTACGTTTCAAAACCATATCACCTTTTTGAAATTTGCGCTCGATTACCTTCTTTTGAAAATAACGCGAAACTATCTTTTGATAAAGAGATACGTGATCGGCCGCATTCATCCTCTTCTCATCTAAGAGTTCCAGCTGGATGAGCAACGCCTCTCGACGTTCATCGAGATTAAGTTCCTTATCGAGCTGTACCCTTAGGGAAGGGATCAGAATCTCATGTTGGAGTACCGCCTCCATCCCGTAAGTGAGAGTATAGGGAGTTTGCCCCGTAGGAGTACGAACGGAGGTGCGGTAAGCCCATAGAGCTTCCACTAATCTTTCTGGCCAATCAGAAAACTTATGAGATTCGCATGTTTTCTTTATGATCTTGAGAAGAGTTTTGTTAGTGGCTTCGGCATGGCCATTGCCTTGTGGGTAATATGGAGATGAGTGATGCGATGTGATATTGAACTTCTTACATAGGTCCTTGAGCTCTTGAGAGACGAACTGGGGTCCGTTGTCGGTGACGATGTTGCTTGGCACTCCGAACCGCGAGATAATGTTCTTCATGATGAAGCGGCACACCGTGGTAGCTTTAATCTCTGCATACGCTTTGGCTTCAGCCCACTTGGTGAAGTACTCAGTGGCGGTAAGGATGAAGGATTTCTGCTTGATCTGAGAATTGGGATCACCGAGCGGGCCGACAATGTCGAAAGCCCACATAGAGAACGGCCAAGGAGCAGATAGAGGATGAAGAGATGAAGCTGGAGCGTGAATTTTATCAGCATGGAGTTGGCATTTAAGACACCACCGGACATAGAGGGAGCAATCCTCCTCTAAAGTGGGCCAATAATAGCCCTGCCTAAGGATCTTCTTCGCTAGAGCCTGGCCATTAACATGACCTCCACACTCACTAGAATGGGCTGCTTCGGCCACCTTCCAAGCTTCATTATCGTCCAAACATCTCATGAGCATTCCGTTAGTAGCGCGCCTGTATAGTTCTCCAGCAATGATAGTGTACCTTGAGGCGGCTCTTCTTATTGACTTGCGCTGCTCGACATTTGCCTCTTCCGAGAACGATCCATCTTTGCAAAATAACTTAATTTCATGATACCAGGGCAACTCTTCCTCTTCCAGGATCTCCTCTAACTCTGTCAAAGATACTTCCGTTAACTCTTCCTTCTCAACCCTCACCTCTATAGTTTTCCTAAGGTTGACATACCAAGGATGTTGAAGAGAGGGTGCATCCAATCTCTGAACGACGATAGTCTCAGTACTCCGACTGAGAGGGAAAGATAGAGAGGAAGCGAGGGATGCTAAAGCATCGGCTAGAATGTTCTGAGACCGAGGAGTATGGATGTAGATCAACTTGTGGAATTGCCTAGCAAGGAGCGTGACCAAATCTTGATATGGTTTAAGCTTAGGGTCATGGGTGCGGTAAGTGGACAGAACTTGCCGCAGGACGAGCTGTGAATCCCCTATGATATTCAAGTAACGCGCGCCTAGAAGGTAGGCGTGCTTCAATCCAGCTAGGAGAGCCTCATACTTGGCGATATTATTGGTAGTAGGAAATTGAAGTTGATAAGTAAAAGGAATCGTCACTCCTTCCGGAGTGAGCAGAATAGCGCCTATCCCTCGGCCCTGAGAATTGAGTGCACCGTCGAAGTGTAGCGACCAGAAGGGATGATGAGTTAGGACATAAAGATGCTCATCAGGAAAGTCATCCTGAATAGAATCTGTGCAGGGAATCGAGAGATGGGCAAGATGCTCAGTGATGGCGTATCCTTTGACCGCCTTCTGAACGACGAACGTGATATTGAACTGAGATAGGAAGTTCTGCCAACGAGCTAACCTACTAGAGAGGACATGCTTTTCTAAGAGATAGCGGATCGGGTCCATTCTAGAGATCAGCCTAACAGCATGGGCAAGGAAGTATTGTTTGAGCTTCTGAGCTACCCACACTAAGGTGGCACAAGTCTTCTCCATAGCGGTGTATTTAGCCTCGGCCGGGTTGAACAACCTGGAGAGGTAATAAGTTGCCCGCTCTTTTCCTTCATCGTCTACTTGTGCTAAGACCGCCCCTAAGGAGTCCTCAATAACCGAGATGTATAGGATTAGGGGTTTCTCAGGGATAGGAGGTTGCAAACTGGGGGATTGGATAGATATTCTTTTAGGTCCTCATAGGCCTTTTGACAATCTTGATTCCATTCAAATTTGACTCACGCCTTTAGCAATTCATAAAATGGGCGGCACCTCTGAGAATGTTGGGATATGAATCTTCTGATGAATTGCAATCTACCAATCAGTCCTTAAAGTTTCGTAATATTCTTTGGCGGAGGAATGTCCATGACGGCCTTTGCTTTATTAGGATCAATCTGGATCCCCCGGTTGCTAACTATAAAGCCTAGCAACTTCCCTGAAGAGACTCTAAAAATACACTTCTTCGGATTCATTTTCAGCTTGTACTCCCTAGCTCTCTGCAGCACCTTAGCCAGAATAGAGGGATGTTCTTCTTTGGTTCTTGACTTCACCAAGATGTCATCCACGTAGGCTTCCATGTAAATGTGCATCATGTCGTGGAAAATGGTCATCATTGCCCTCTGATAGGTGGCACCTGCGTTCTTTAGACCGAACGGCATAACCACGTAACAGTACGTACCCCAGGGCGTGGTGAAGGAAGTTTTCTCTTGATCCTTTGGAGCGAGACAAATCTGATTATAACCTGAGTAACCGTCCATGAATGACAAAGCTTCGTACCCGACGGTGTTATCGACTAGGACGTCTATGTGAGGTAGTGGAAAATCATCTTTGGGACATGCTTTATTAAGATCCCTGAAATCGATGCAAATACGCACCTTTCCATCCTTCTTGATAACAGGGACTATGTTCGCCACCCACTGGGGATATAGAACAACTCTAATGAACCTGGCCTTGTATAATTTGTCAACTTCTTCTTTGATCCTTAAGGCCATGTGGGGGTGAAATCTTCTCGACTTCTATTTTATGGGTGTTGCCCCTGGTTTAAGTACGAGTCGGTGTTCCACTAAAGAGGGGTCAAGACTCGGCATGTCCTCATAAGACCAGGTGAAAGAATCACTATACTCCCTTAGAACCTTGACTAGATCTTCTTCCACTTACAGAGGGAGGTTAGCGGCAATAATGATGGGCCTTGGGTCTTCTTCTGTTCCCAAATTTATTTCCTTCGTAGGTTCATCCACTGTCGACGATGGCTCGTGGAATCTCTTTAATCCTTGCGCATACATATCGGCAGTGTCATCTACGTTGCTGTCCTCATCATCAATCGGGTCTTTCTCATCCAAGACTTCATGGACACCGAGTCCGTCATCGCTCCACACCCCTTCTACTTCCTCTTCATCTTCTATCATGATTGTCATGGCGACAAACTATGGACACTTCAAAAGAGCATGACATCACTGAGCTAGATCGTGCAAGAACCTATCAGGAATGGATTTGGAAGGACGCGCAAGCGGGCGCGGCTCAAGCTCGGAAGGATTGGACGACCTAGAAGAGGACCCTACTTCTCTAGTTCTAATCGAGCCTACTTCCCTAGACTCGACGGACCCTACGCCTAACCTAGGAGAAAGGAATTCTAGGGGACTCGTGCCCCTGGGGGGAGGATGGTGACAAGATAGCGTAATCTTCCACCGAAATCTCTGTTTCAAATTTGACATTTTTTTTTGGAGATCAGCGGAGATCATACAGCAAGATGGAGGAGGAGGAAGTTGCATGTGGAATAAATCAAGGAAGATGCAATCGAAGAATGGATCAGAGGATCGAAACCACATCTCGTGGAGTTAGGCGGTGAGGAAAGGAGGTGATGGGGACATCAACGTCAGCCCGCTCACATTGTGTTGCATCTACGTCCTTTTATATGTGTATGTATACCCTTGTGATATATGGGTACACAATAGTAGGTCTTAGTGGGTTTATTTGTAAAAGGCCATGGGGTATTTTTGCAAAAGTGCATGTAGGCCCTGCAGGGGCCCCCTCCCTCCTCCTTATTGGTCCACTTGGACTCCCGGGCCCAAGGTGGCTGGTCCAGGGTCCAACCTTGGACTTGAACCTAGATTTAATTAAAGAAGACAATTCCAACTTGCCTTCTTAAAGGGGGGGGGGGCGAACCTTGTAGTTTATTGGGATTTATTGTGGTTGTTCAAACCACATCCCAGCCCTTCACTCATCAACCCTTGATCCAAGGGTCTAGAATTAGTTAGAGACCTAGACTATATAATGTTGTATTTTCATGAGAAATTCAATGAAAAAATCAGAAAATTGTTGAGTTGTTTGAAGCTTGGTGCGCCCCTCTCTCCTCCCTTGCTGTTCTTCCATCCCCAACCCCAGATCTAGAGTGTATCTATCTCCCTTCATCCCCTCTCAACCTCCGGTGATCGTCTGTGCCGCCGCCGCCGTTCGTGCCGCCTTCGAGCCGCCGTGGAATCGTCATCAAGTTTCTGTCCTGCTGGACAGAGGTGTGGTTCGAGAATTCCTGAAGCCAGCCACGAGTTCTGATCAATTTGAAATTTTGAGGGTTGGTTCCTATCTTCTAGCCCCTTCTCCACAAAAAAAGTGAGGTTCAAAATCCACCATTTCATATCTTTACCATTTCGTTCAACTCTCAATCTCAGATCTGTTCTGTCACTGTCTACAGTGATAGTAGCCCGGAGTTTCATGTCTTAGGTCCACTTTTTGATTTATTTTAGTTCGCCCAATTTTATTGGAGATTACACCCATCCACCCCTTCATCCACAATTTTTCTCAATTTTTGGTTCATCCATTTCGTATTTTCTAAAAATCATTCTCAGTCCCCACTACAGTTCTGTCCCCCTGATCCCAGATCCGACCTTCGTCCACTAAACAAATCACAAAAAATCATAGACACATACAAACGGATCCAAACCACTTTTTCTGTCGTCCCAGCTCAATTTCCCACAACTTTTCAGAAGAACACAACCCCAGATTCGAACGTCTACCTCGCGGTCAAAGGCAATCCACAGTCAAGTTCTCTGCAGGCCTGAGTCTTCAGTTACTGTACAACAGGAGATTGAAAATTCCATAAGTTAAGATCCGAGCAGATCCAGGCCAGATCTTTGGGCTTAGGTTGAAGAGCTTCAAGCTAGCTTTCCAACGGCGCCAGTCTCGTGTCGATCCGACATCGGGGCTGATCGCAGCGCCCATTCTCGCCGGAGCGCGCGCTGAAGTACAGAACCGGCAGATTTCTGATCGGGTTTTCCGACCGGTGCCGAACGGAGCCGCCGGGCCTCTGGCCGGCGAACCAGCGTGCCGAAATCCGAAGGAGAGACCCTCCGGGCATCCACCACTACAGCGGTGCCACCGGGTCCCACACGGCCCCTCCGGACAGCACGTGGGCCCCACCGTCACGTGTTCGGGTGTTGCCGAATCAACGCGAGAAGCCGCCCGTCAACCCGAATTCGATCCTCCCGGACCCTATTGTGTAGCCCTTTACCTCCCTGTGTGGAGTGGGCAGCGGCTTGTATTTCTGTAATATTGTGTAATATTGTTCTGGGAGTACGAGTTTCGGCCGGGTCCGTCGTCCCCACGCCGAGCGCATGGAGGTATCGTCTTCGCTCCTTACTTGGCATTTTGCTTGATTTCATATATGCTTGTTTATGCCACTGCTAGAGAGCATGATAGGGTAATTAGCTCGCTTTCTATTTATATCACCGCTGCTGCGAGAGAGAGCGTTACCGTCCTGTGACCCGATCCGGGCACGAAAGAGAGAGCCGGCCACCCTAGCTCTTGCCGGTTTCTCAACCGCGCACGTCCGACGCTTCCCTCGTTAAGGGACGATCGCGAGCTTGTCGTGTCCGTGGTCCCGTCCCGCATCAATTTGGTATCAGAGCGAGTTTGAGTCTAGGGTGTCCAAAAAAAAAGTGTCATTCATTAGTCATTTACGTCTAAGTCGTGTTTAGGGTCATCATTGTTTTAAAACAAACAAAAAAAAGTGTCTTTTTTGCATTGCATCCCTTTACTCGGTATATCAAAAGGTGTTGTCCGAACGTTAGACTACGCCTATCGGGAAGGCCGCACACTTGCGTGAGTGACCTTCGGGTCGATTACCTCCGCCGTGTACCGCGTTTTGGCTAAGTCTAGGCGTATCATTTAGCATTAGTGTGTTTTACTTTAGTCGGCGTCTTCTAGTCGGTGTGTTTGCATGCCCACTCGTCGGGGTACTCAGTACTCACCCCCACCACCACCTATGGCCAACCCACGGGATACCTCGGGAGACTTCCACTCCCTACAAGAGGCGATGATGGCCATTATGACTAGGTTGGACCAATCCGATGCTAACTTTCGGACTTTCTCCGATAATATGGATGGTCGCCTTAGAGCCATGGAGGGGCGCTTGGAGACCTCCGACAGGTCGGTCCAAGACCTCGTTGGGCGGTTGGATAGGATGTCACACGGGGACCCTCCAGGGGCAGCCCAAGGCCCACCCGCACCTCCTCCCGCGGTGGCCCAAGTCCAACCCGCTCCCATGGCCCAAGTCCAGGCCGCTCCCGCGGTCCAAAACCAGCCACCACAGGCTCCTCCACCCGCCCTTCCTCGGGTTCCCCAACTACCGCACCGTGACCTTAGTCTCGAGGACTATGGTTCCGACAATGCCTATGAGGGATATGGTCAACGCCGTCGTGGTTTTCAGCCACAACGAGATGAGGATGATGACCGGGTCCTTAAGACCGTGCGAGCGGACCCTCCCACTTTTTACGGGTCTTTGGATCCGAAAGTCTACCTAGATTGGGAGTTCCGCATGGATCGTTACTTTGAGTGGTATGATATGTCGGAGTGTCGAAGGGTCCGATTCGCCACCATGAAACTCATGGGGCAGGCACAAACCTATTGGAAGAATGTGGAGAGCCTGCTACTTCAGTGGCTAGAAGCCCCGATCGACACATGGGCCGAGATGAAGAATAAACTTCGAAAAAGTACCTTCCTCCCACATACCGCCAGCGACTCATCGATAGATGGCAAAGTCTTAGCCAGGGAGACCGGTCCGTCTCTGAATACATCGCGGAGTTTGATGAGTACTTTCTACGATGTGGTGTCACGGAGGAGAGTACCATGCCCGTGTCCCGCTTTCGACGTGGTTTGCGGTCACACTACCAGTATGAGCTTTTCCACCGCAATGCCAAGACGTTGGAAGAGGCATACCAGGTTGCTCTCGAGATGGAGCAATTTGAGGGAGAGTTCGAGTCTAGCCATCGGTTGGGCCCCACCCCTCTCCGTAGTGCCGATCCCCGTCACTCCATAGCCCCACATCAGCGGCCTCCCATGGCTCGACCTCAGGAGTCCACCCGTCAGGAGCACTTCGCTCCACGGCCTCGTCCTCCTCCACCCCGGGATCTATTTCCACCCCAACCATCGGCACCCGTTGCCCGTTCCCCGGCTCCTATAGCCCGTCCTCTAGCACCGGCACCCCCTCCACTATTGTCCAAAGCACCTACATCTCCCCCATTACTGCCTACACCCCCTACCCGACGGGATGACAAGGGTAAGGCCCCTTCTATTGGAGAGGGTAGTCGGTCGAGAGTGCAGTGTTTCCACTGTCATGGGTTTGGCCACATTGCCAGCGAGTGTCCCGCTCGCACAACCCTAGCCTTAGGTGTTGGAGGATCCGTACCTCCCGAGCCTGAGTGTGTTGATTACGAGGCCGATGAGGCACTAGCCGAGGAGTACTATGCCTTGGGAGGGGAAGAGCAGGACGGCTCTCCTGCCGCCCAGATTGCATCCACCTAGTGGGCTTGATGCTACCACCTTCGTCTAGAGTCATGCATAAGTCAGTGTGTTTTCCTTGTGTGGTTTGTTTTGAGTGGTGTGTTTTGAGTCGATTGTTTGTGTGGTTTGCATACGTGTGTTAGTGCATGGTGAGTCTGCATGTGTCGTGTGTAAGCTCGTTGTCATTCTCTTGTGAGTGTGAAGCGAGTCGACTCACTGATGAGTATGGGATCGGTTTTACTTCTATACCCGGATCAATCACCTATAGGGACTCAGCGGTGATTCCTAGTGAGTTTTTGAGCTGTTTCCTTCCTTTTGAGAGTGCCCCTTCGGAGTGACCACCTTTAGCCATAGCAGTTCGCATATCGAGTATATATGGAATGAGCAGGTGCTGATCACTTGGAGTGGAGCATATCTGCGCTACTTGGTTCGGTGACGGATCCGCCGGCGCTATTCGAGCAGCAGCACCCCTTACTCGACGGGGTCGAGTTCCTCCCGCCCGAGAAGAATTGATGGGGACATCAACGTCAGCCCGCTCACATTGTGTTGCATCTACGTCCTTTTATATGTGTATGTATACCCTTGTGATATATGGGTACACAATAGTAGGTCTTAGTGGGTTTATTTGCAAAAGGCCATGGGGTATTTTTGCAAAAGTGCATGTAGGCCCTACAGGGGCCCCCTCCCTCCTCCTTATTGGTCCACTTGGACTACCGGGCCCAAGGTGGCTGGTCCATGGTCCAACCTTGGACTTGGACCTAGATTTAATTAAAGAAGACAATTCCAACTTGCCTTCTTAAAGGGGGGGGGCGAACCTTGTAGTTTATTGGGATTTATTGTGGTTGTTCAAACCACATCCCAGCCCTTCACTCATCAACCCTTGATCCAAGGGTCTAGAATTAGTTAGAGACCTAGACTATATAATGTTGTATTTTCATGAGAAATTCAATGAAAAAATCAGAAAATTGTTGAGTTGTTTGAAGCTTGGTGCGCCCCTCTCTCCTCCCTTTCTGTTCTTCCATCCCCAACCCCAGATCTAGAGTGTATCTATCTCCCTTCATCCCCTCTCAACCTCCGGTGATCGTCTGTGCCGCCGCCGCCGCCGTTCGTGCCGCCTTCGAGCCGCCGTGGAATCGTCATCAAGTTTCTGTCCTGCTGGACAGAGGTGTGGTTCGAGAATTCCTGAAGCCAGCCACGAGTTCTGATCGATTTGAAATTTTGAGGGTTGGTTCCTATCTTCTAGCCCCTTCTCCAAAAAAAACATTGAGGTTCAAATTCCACCGTTTCATATCTTTACCATTTCGTTCAACTCTGAATCTCAGATCTGTTCTGTCACTGTCTATAGTGACAGTAGCCCGGAGTTTCATGTCTTAGGTCCACTTTTTTATTTATTTTAGTTCACCCAATTTTACTGGAGATTACACCCATCCACCCCTTCATCCAAAATTGTTATCAATTTTTGGTTCGTCCATTTCATATTTTCTAAAAATCGTTCTCACTCCCAGCTACAGTTTTGTCCCCCTAATCCCAGATCTGACCTTCATCCACTAAATAAATCACAGAAAATCATAGACACATCCAAACGTATCCAAACTACTTGTGCCGTCTTCCCAGCTCACTTTCCCACAACTTTTATGAAGAACACAACCCCATATTCGAACGTCTACCTTGCGGTCAAAGGCAATCCACAGTCAAGTTCTCTGCAGGCCTGAGTCTTCGGTTACTGTACAACAGGAGATTGAAAATTCCATAAGTCAAGATCCGAGCAGATCCAGGCCAGATCTTTGGGCCTAGGTTGAATAACTTCAAGCTATCGTTCCAACGGCGCCAGTCTCGTGTCGATCCGACATCGGGGCTGATCGCAGCGCCCATTCTCGCCGGAGCGCGCGCCGAAGTACAGAACCGGCAGATTTCCGATCGGGTTTTCCGACCGGTGCCGAACGGAGCCGCCGGGCCTCCGGCCGGCGAACCAGCATGCCGCCATCCCAAGGAGCGACCCTCCGGGCATCCACCACTACAGCGGTGCCACCGGGTCCCACACGGCCCCTCCGGACAGAACGTGGGCCCCACCGTCAAGTGTTCGGGTGTTGCCGAATCAACGCGAGAAGCCGCCCGTCAACCCGAATTCGGTCCTCCCGGACCCCATTGTGTAGCCCTTTACCTCCCTGCGTGGAGTGGGCAGCGGCTTGCATTTCTGTAATATTGTGTAATATTATTCCGGGAGTACGAGTTTCGGCCGGGTCCGTCGTCCCCACGCCGAGCACGTGGAGGTATCGTCTTCGCTCCTTACTTGGCATTTTGCTTGATTTCATATATGCTTGTTTATGCCACTGCTAGAGAGCATGATAGGGTAATTAGCTCGCTTTCTATTTATATCACCGCTGCTGCGAGAGAGAGCGTTACCGTCCTGTGACCCGATCTGGGCACGAAAGAGAGAGCCGACCACCCTAGCTCTTGCCGGTTTCTCAACCGCGCACGTCCGACGCTTCCCTCGTTAAGGGACGATCGTGAGCTTGTCATGTTCGTGGTCCAGTCCCGCATCAGGAGGAGTGAATAGAGTTAACAGATCAATGGGTGGACAGCGCCCACATGCACATGGAACAAACAGGATTTCGGGTGATCTTTCCGTAAGATACGGATCGACCATAATCGGGGGTGAACGGGGAATGAGTTATAATTGTTGAAATAGAGATGCGAGATGGGAGGGAGACCAAGAAATGATGATGGGCGAGCTCCCCTTCTTCTGTAGACGGCCAAGTGGCTTCGGCTTCCATTGAACGAGCCGCACTTCTTGACTCTTCTTCTGACCATAACTGTCTGGCTCGCTGAATATTCTGGCAAATGATTGACTGAAATCTGGCATATCATCAACAGGCCCTCTTGGTGGCAGAGGTGGACTAGCAACTGTGCAAGCTGTATCTTTCTTTTCTGATTGTACTGGTGGTGGGTTTAGTGTACCCGGCTGGAGGGGTCCTTTTATAAAGTGTTGGCGGTAATCCCATGTAAGTGGCCCTAAGTCTCCCATCATTGAGAGTGCGGACTATCGATAACCAAGACCTCTCCGGCTCATTTTTCTCCCTTTGGGCACTAGCTTAGTTCGCCCTTGTAACTGCGCACCGAGGCCTCTCCCCGGTTGATAACCTAGCTTCAATATGATGTCCCAACCCTTGGAATCTCGGATTTGGGGTTTCACTTTGATATTGACGGGTGTAGCGGCGGGCTTGCGTGGTGTATAGGCCCAAGGGAAATCCAGATCTAGTACCGAAATAACGGGCCGGCTGCTGGGCCATCATGTGGGTAGAATTTTCTCTGAAATAACTTTGACAGACTGGACCATGGATGAGCTTTTTACTTTAACCACCCTCCCTTGAAAAGGGAATTTGAGACATTGGTGCGCGGTGGAGGGTACGGCACTGAGAGTGTCGATCCACGGATGACCCAAGATAGCTTTGAGCATGGGGTCGATGTCCAGCACATAGAATTCAATGGGCATGGTGAGAGGCCCAAGCTCAGCTTGAATAGTAACAATCTCGTGACATGCCCTCCGAGAATTGTCATAAGCAGCTATAGTAGTGCGGGTCGGGCGTAGAAGTTCTTCTGACAGATTGCAGGCCTTGAGAGTGCTGAGTGGGCACACATTGATAGATGCCCCTGTATCAACTAACGCCGCATCAATGCTGATTTTATTCAAGATAACGATGATACAAAGCGGCATTTGCCGAGCTTCTGGTGGTTCTAGCTCGGTTTCAGAGAAGGTTATAGCTGGTCCCTTTGAAATAGTTGCCAATGCCGTAGGTAAACTGTCGGCTGCCACATCTTCACTAACCATCACCTTCTGAAGGAAGTTCCTAAGAGCATCTTGGTGAAGGGTAGATCTTTTCATAAGCTCCAGCATGGATATCTTAGCGGGAACCCGATCCAAGTGATGTAATAGATCGTATTGGGTTCCTAGTAACGGCTCGGCTTCTTCCTGCTCAGCAGCCGGTTGGGAAGACTGGGGATTGGAGGTGGAAGGATAATTGTGGTGAAACATGCGCCCACTCCGCAAGGCAAAGTTATAGGCAGCGGCGGCCTCGGATGGGCTCCAGATAAGTGACTTAGTAGGCCCGGTGGGGTAGATGAGTGGTGCGGAAGAGGGTGTGGTGGAAAGGATGATGGGTGAGGGGTTGGTGGTAGCGGGTGCGAGCGGAAGTGGGGATATAAAGGTAGGCGGAGGCGTAATAAGTGGAGGGTTAGATGGAGGTACGGTGATAGCGGGGGTGAGTAATGTGTGAGAGACGGGCGGTAGAGTAGGAATAGATGAAAGGTCAAACGGTGTAGCAGGCGGAGGAGGGTTTTGGTATGTAAGGATGGTAGGAGCGGAAGTAGTGCAGAAGTTGTGGTGAAGGGCCATAACTTGCAGCGTAGGGCTGTCATCATCAAAGGACCACCCGGCATCAGGGGCTGGGGGTTGAACTACATTGACCTGGGCCAGCGCCGGTGGCTGAGGATGTGGAGCGGGAAGATGGTTGGGCATTGGGTTCTGATGGATCCCCAAGTCTTGAACCGACTGCTGTTACTGTTGTGGCTGTTGCTGCGGCTACGGTGCCTATTGTTGCTGCACTTGCTGCCTCGGCAGCTGCCTCCTCTTCTCTTTAATTTCTGTAATGGCCCTGTGCATTTCGGCCCAATCAATCCTTTATCCTTCATGGAGGTTATAGACCAAATCCCTGAACTGAAAACACCCTTCAATAGTATGTTCTGGCTGCCTATGGAACATACAGTACTTTGTCTGATCAACGGTCGGGTTCCAGTTGGGCCGTTCCGGAGGGAGTTGTATAGCACTAACTGACATGAGAGCCGAGAAGATGTTGAGCTATGATTTTGATGATAACTAAATTTAGTGTGTATTGCTATGGTTTTGATGCTAACTAAATGGTTGATTGTTCATATCGATTGGTTGAATATGATTGAGTTGAACATGTGCATTGAATGCTTCCTATGCATACTTTTCATAGAGCTTGGTTACATGATACATTCATATTGGACAAATGCATATCTATTGATCTTGATCTTTAGTCAATCATGTTTTCAAAGTGTTCACTTGTATATGTGCATGGCTAAATTACTCTCATACTTTGCTCACTTGCATAGAAATAATTCTTCACCTTTAGCTTAAACCTTTTATGGTTCAAGTGTTTGTATGCACCTTGAACATGGGCCTTCATGTATGCATTTCATACATTTATCATATTGATTATTAAGCTAAAGTTCTAATAATTTTTATCATGGTTTTGTAGGTTAAATTCTTTGTATAATCCCTCCAAGATCAAAAAAGCTTGATGCCACAAAGTTTGGAAGGGTTGCAATGGAGTTTGGGGTGAAATCTTAAAGTCAGCAATTTCACTGTAGCTAGGTCGACACTGTAGCTAGGTCGACACTGTAGCTAGGTCGACACTGTAGCGCGGTCGACCGCCAGGCCAATCCTGGTCGACCAAAAATAACACAATGCAATGGTTCTGTTTCCTACAAAGTTCCGGTCGACCGCCAGCCAGTTCCGGTCGAACGCCAGCCCCGATAAGCCCAAAATGTTGACTTTTATCCATCTCGGAAGGAGCATTTCATCTTGCTATTGTTTAGTCCCAAAGCCACCAAACACTCCAGATTTAGTGGATCTGGTCTGGGGATTGTCCATAGACCTTCCAAGGGTTATAAAACCTCTCCTTGAGGTCATAAACCCTAAGAGACTCCAAGAGAAGAAATCAAAAGAGGAGAGATCAAGGTGGCTCAGGGAAGAGGAGAATCACTGTAGCCGTGAACAGTGATCCGTGGGCAAAGCTTCATCCATAGCTGAGGGTTCAAGATCCATTTCGAAGTCTTCATCCTCCCAAGAACTGAAGAAGCAAGAAATCAACAAGGAGAGATCGAGAGGAAAGCTATCAAATGAAGATTGCTGCAACGTTCATGAACAACATTCCTTTCAACAAGTTCATCATCCGATCGAAGCCGTTCTAGCATCAACTGAAGCCATTCAAGCATCTTCTCAAGCCAAGGAGTTGCAATCAAGCAATGGTCTCAAGAAAAGCTTAAGAGAAGGCTGTCCAAGTGAAAGAAGAAAGAAATATTGTAGCAGTGAACAGTACTCCGTGCAAGAAGATCTACATCAAATACAATGTCATTCAAGCTGAGTCTCAAGCCATTCAAGTAAAGAAGGAATCAACGCAAACATCCGGAGCATACACTCAGGGGAGCCTAAATCAGGAGCATTCTAAACTGTGCCTTATTGTGTTTCAAGTTCATATTCGTGTTTTGTATAAATTGCGAACTTGTGTGTCTGTGGATCATTGTTGGATCAGTGCTCGTGTGTGTGCATGTCGTTTTTGATTCGTGTGTGCGTAGGTCTTTTTAGATCTACGTGTTGTGAATCATGGATTTAGAACACCCCCAAAATTGATGAATTTGTAAGGAAGATGGTTTAACAGGATATAACGCTAAATCGATGATAAGAGAGGGGGAAACATGCATTAATAAGATCTGTGATCGCCACTGAGGCCAGAAACATGCCAAATAATAAAAATATTAAGATAGGGGCATGTTACATACCTCAGAAATTCATGAGGGCCAGCCGTAGGCCTGGAGATTAACGCGCTGTATTGTCCCAGCGCATTCTTCAGATCGCGCCAGGGACCTATAGCGCGATATCAGATAGGAAGCGGGGTTATTTGGATTCGTTCCTTCCTTGCTCCAAGGCCGGCCAAGGTGCAAGGGCTCCACGTATTAGTCTTCTAGTGCCTGCAAACAATCATAAACAACAAATAAAAGGCCCATTAGAACGAGATTTGAGTAGAATTTGCCCTTATTCTTGATCAAAAGCATGTAAAAGGAGGGCTCGATTACCTGGGGGTTTGGTGGTTTTTAAACCCCTATGGAAGGGCCAAAAATAGGTTTGGTGTGTGTGTGAATGTGTGTATTTTGTAAAAGAAGTGTTTTTGAGATTAACATGCAATGCTATGCAAAGATTGGGATAGACGAATTGGGGGAAAACAAAGGACTAGGAAGAACTAAGAAGAACACAATATGCCCCTAAATACTCCCTTGGATATGCGAAGAGCGAGGAGTTATTAATTTGGAACGATGCACAACCTCCTCCTCGTCAAGATCTCGAGTTGCATCCCCCTCAAATGACGGCCAAAGGGCGCAATTTATAGGAAAAAGATCGAGAAGTAACCCTAGGTCGGAGTTCAATTCAATCCAAAGGTTTGGCAGCTCAAATTGAGGTAATCCTGCCGATTAATGAGGGGGAATGGCTCCTGCTAGGTTTAGAAACCTTCCTGGATAAGAAACATAATCAGAAACTTACCAAATAAGGACTCTGAGATGAAAGAAGGGAGTTCGGTTTGGAAAAGGGCTCTGCCTGATAACGCGCCATATAACCATAGCGCGTTCATGAAGAACGCGCTATGACGATATAGCGCGATAATTAAAGGCCCATCAAATGATTTAGAAAAAGGAGAAAAATCCTTTGGGCAGTCACTTAATCAAATGTTGAGTGAGAATAACATCCAAAGTGGATGCTATAATGATCAGATGTCAAGAAAATAACAACTGTTCAAATGATAACTTCAATTAGATCCACAATGCGCTATGAACAAGAAAGCGATAAGAGCGGATAGCGCGGGAATGCCAAACTCGAGACGAGATCCAAGGTATGGAATTGAAATGTTGGGCCAAGAATAGAGAGACATCCCAGAAAATCAACCAACTAAGGATCAATTGGGGCATTAACTAGGAGAACAAAGACAATGCCCAATTTATCGGCCAAAATTGGGTGTCTACAGATGTCCCTCCTTGATATCTGCTTTGCAGGGGAGCGAGACGGAGGTAAAACGGAGGCAAAATGGAGATGACACAGAGTGGTAGTGACGGGGAGATGAAGTGGAAATGCAGTGGAGCGGACTGATAAGTGGATATCAAGGAAAAAGAGACACCCATCACAACCGATAAATGATAGGAATAATCCAAAAAACTCTGTGCTAACCACAAGATCGAGCTAGCATCAGCGACCTTCATCTAGACTGTTAGGCACGGAACAAAGAAAATGGAGCGGATCAACCTCTTGCACAAAAGAGGCATCCGCGGCGCATAGCAACTACGAATTTCACTCAATTAGTGGAATAGACGCGAGTCCGACGGATCCATCGACGCCATCGTGTGGTTCACAGCTAATGAGTGGATCAAAAGGAGGAGGATAAGTTGAATTGGGTTGAAAGGGGATAAGCAAATTCTAGGCAAGGGTCACATCGACCAGCGAGATCCAGTGTCCAACTAGGAGTAATCTTTCAAATTCGGAATGGAATTGAATTTCTTTGTTCAAGAACATAAGCATTATTGATCCTTAATTAGGAAGAAGAGTTGGGCATTTATGAATGTAAAAGGCATAATGCGTGCAGGGATAAAATAAAAGAAATCATTAAAACAAATGCCAAGAAAAAAATAAAATATAAGATACTCAAGGATAATATTATTAAATCAAATAGACTTGGGTCAAGAGTTATCTGCAACCACGACGTGCGAGATGAAGTCCATCGTCCCCAAATTTGTCTGACCTAATGGCCTATCCGACGATTAACTGCATGTTTCTAGATCATCACTATTTTTGGTAGAGGGGAACTCAAATCCCGAAACATACGGAGAACCCGCCGGTCCTTGAGATAATATAATAATGTAAGTATCATATAGTAATGCAATAAAAGGAATGGATAAAGAAATACTTACCTGATGGCGTATCATCATCTTTCTTTTGCTTTCCTGCGAATTCAATGCTAAGCAAATTCAAGCAAATTCAGGCACGCATAAGCAAAAGAACACAAGTTTCTCATTCACTCTCAACATATATTCTCATGGCACTTCCTTTTCTCTCCCTCCCCCCTTCTATTTTCACTTCTCTTTTTACTTTGGCTATCGCGCTATGTATACATAGCGCGTTAATGTCGCGCTATGAACATATAGCACGTTAATCACACGCAGGTTTTCAAAAACCGCCCCCCCCCCTTTTCTCTTATTCAAACCCATACTTCCCTCTCTCGACTCCCTCTCTCGCCCTCTCACCAACCCAAACCCTCATTGCCCTAATCCAATGGAAGGGGATCCTCCTCGATGCTCCAAACGGCATGCCACCCGTGGCCGTCAACGATCTTGTGTGGAGGAGCAACGAACGCCCCCTCCCGTGGAAGAGAATGCCGACTGGGAGGCGACCGTCTCGGCCCGGCTTGAAGGGGACGAAATGGAGATCCCCGCGGATGAGGCCGAAGAGGTTGAAGGCACCCCGACGGCCGAGGAAACAGCTGCGGAGCCCATTGGTGGCGTGGCGGCCCGAAAACGTCGATTGGTAAGAAAACTACCCTAATTTTTCTTTCTTTTGATTTTTCTTGTTTTTCTTTTCAAATGAGATGAAGACGGAAGGGGAGATGCCCCTTTAGACCGATGTGTAGGGCAGAAAGCCCATGGAAAAGATCTGGGGAATGAGGGGTCGCCCCCTACCTGCGGAAGATGAACGCGCTATATCTTCATAGCGCGTTCTTGAAGAACGCGCTATGACGATATAGCGTGATAAAGAACAGAATGCCAGTTTTTTTTATTTTCTGGTTTTTCTTTTGTTTGGTGATCACAAATTGATGTCTCTTACTTTTTTATGTTGTGCAGGGTGTGGAGGGTGTAGTTCGTGCCCGGATTTCATGGACATTGGTTCGTGCCGTCTACTCCGCACTACCGGAGTTTCAACGGGCCCGCCTCCGTCGAATGGGCTTCGGGGAGTTCCTGGAGATAGAGGTGCTGAGAGTTGACGTGGGGTTGATAAGAGCTCTGAAAGCCAGATGGGACGCAGGGTGCAAGGCCTTCCTCTTCCCCTGGGGTCATATGATCCCGACTCTAGAGGATGTCACCCGTATCACCGGGCTGCGGGTGCATGGATCAGCAGTGACGGGCTGCACTTACCCCGACTACCGGGAGATGGCGCGTAGACAGCTAGGCTTGGAGCTGGAGGGGACTGGCCGGACCTCGCTAGTGTCGAGGATTGCTTTGCAGGAGAGTCTCGGCTTGTTGCATACGCAGAGGGAGGTGGGAGAGACTTGACGGCTCATGAGAGGAGACTAGAGGCTGGAGCCAGAGAGAGTTTCGCGACTAAGGCTGGCGCACAGGCCGACATGGAGCTGAGGAGGTTTCTTATTCTACTGATTGGCAAGCTACTTCTAGCGACTCAGGGTGATGCAGTGAGCTGTCGATTTATACCCCTACTGGAGGATCTGGACAGAGTTGGACGGTATGCTTGGGGTGCAGCAGTCCTAGCCCATTTGTTTGACAGCTTCGGCATTTCTTCACTCCAGTCTTCACTCGGGGGGTTCTACCCTCTACTTCAGGTATCTCTCTAAACCTTAAACTCCAATGATTAAATTATGCACTTGCCTTTTATATTGATCATATGAGCTACATTTCAGGTTTGGAGTTATTTGTATCTTCCTACCCTCAGGCGTGCTTGGGAGGATCGAGGAGATCTACTGCCCCTGGCCAGACGATGGACCCCTACACGAGATAGCCGATCTCTGAAGGACCAGGTCACCCACATTCAGGAGACGTTAGATATGATGCCCCATATAGAGGTAAAAAAAATTTTTTTTTGAAATTGAATTATATTATTTGAATGAAACCCAGGGCAATGATGAATTGAACTATGCAGGTGGTCTGGACTCCCTATCAGAGGGATGCCGAGGTGATGCCCTGGGTGGAGGCGGCCATCCCCTACTTCGGGAGAGAGATCTGGTTGCACGCCCTCAATCTGGTCGAGCCACTATATCATAGGATGATCATGAGGACACTAGGACTCCATCAGGCGGTGGTAGAGTTCCTGACCCAGGCGACGGACCCACGACCTGGACGACATTTTTGAGGCCTCCAGGGGACAGATGACTGGCGGTAGCGCGCCCGGGAGCAGTACGCAGATTGGAAGAGGCGTGGCCGAGAAGTCCCTGCAGGAGCGGATTCAGATGATGCCTACCTCCAGGCATACTCTCAGGCATACGGCAGCCGAGTTTATCAGAGCGCTCGTGGACAGGTATGCCTTTAAATTCATTTGTTCTTTGATTATTCAATATGTGACCAATATGTGTTTATTGCAGTTCAACATAGAGGGGAGACTGGCCATGGTACAGGGACTTCTCGACTCCACGATCCGGCAGCGTGAGGACCTCCAGCATACCGTCGATGAGCTGGTAAGTACTTGTAATTAGAATGATTTGGATTTGAATTTCAATTAATGGTAATGCTTTCTCTTTTAGCGCGAGGAGCTGGAGGTAGTCTGATCCTCGCATGGTGCTTCATCTTCTACTCAGCCCATCTGCGACCACACCGATCTAGAGTGCCAGCTTGCTAGTGCAGTTGCTCGGGCGGAGGTAGCTGAGGCCTCCCTACAGGAGAGAGTAAGCAATCTGTTCTTTTAATCTTAGTCTTGAAAAATTTTATTATCAGTTATTGACCAAGATTTCGTGTGCAGGAGTAGGAGCTGCGGATAGCGGAAGCAGAGCTGAGGCGCCGCGATACGGAGGAGCTTCCTCGAGATGTGGCAGAGCTACGCCTCCTACTCGGGGTGGAGAGGAGTGAGCGGCGGAGAGAGAGGGAGGATCGAGACAGAGAGAGAGAGAGATGTGAGAGAGAGAGAGTGGAGCGGGAGCTAGAGAGGGTGGAGCTGCGTACCAGATTAGGAATCGCCGAGCAGCGGGCGAAGGATGCGGAGGATCGCTATCGGTGAGGGCTTGAGCGGGCTCAGCGTGAGGGATACTCCCGAGCCTATTCGAGTACTGATTATTTAGTTACCTCCTCTGAGTATCAGAGGAGGGAAGATGCTGAGAGGGGAGCTCGCGGTGACAGGGGTTCAGCTTCTCGAGGACAGATGGCTCCTCCTAGGTCTTCCCAAGGAGGACAGGAGGAGGCTGAGAGCTCGCGTAGAGGGGGAGACCAGGAGGGTCGAGGGGAGAGCTAGAGAGATCGTTGTATCCATCCTCATTTTGTACTCTTGTGACTTATATAGACTTCTTGTGATTGTTCTTTATTTTGCATGCCTCTACAAAAGGATGCTATCAGAAATATAATGCAATTTTTTTGGAATTTTCAAAAATATGTAAATTTTTATAAGTTTTTGAAAAGAATATTTGAATTTTTGTTGGAAATATATGAATTTTTTTTTTGGGAATTTTGACAATATTCAATTTTTTTGGAATTTTGTTTTTGGAATTTTTGGCAATATTCAAACCCTTTTTGGAATTTTGGCTTAGACATTGCTAATGCAGCATCAATGGATGTTTTAAACCACTGGCTAGGGGTCTTTGTTCCTTCCCCTTTTGCTTAAAACTGCCCAGAGCTGGGTGTGCATTGGAGGTGGCGCCCTATAACTGACTGCCCTTGATTAACGGTGCCCCTACCAAGGCCATACCCGAGAAACATTCGGTCTTAGAGGGAGAAGAGAAGAATAATTGGGATAAGCTTTATGCGAGATGGGAGATGTCGGGACTTGAATTCCTTCCAAGGTATTTCCCCTCAAAGAGGTAATCTGTTGCGCCGGGGCTTTGTGCCTTTGATTTTTAGACCCTTGACATGCATACGACCAGGGTTTTCCCTGCGGGGACTTTGCCTCTCTTGACATGTCATAATTCATAATTTTGCATTTATCGAAATTTTGACTTGATTTTTCATAATAGCCCTTTTTGGCTAGATGTATCATGAAATTTGATTTTAGTTTGGGTCAAGACTGCCCCTATTTGAGACTCCTCTCGTATTGGGGATTACCGAAGTTGGTCATCTTATCCGTCAACCTCTTGCCCCTGCATTCGGCCGAGTAAAGAAGAGAAAAGACTTTCGGATATACTCATGGCATGGCCAAAGTAGGGACGGTGTTTATCTAAGGAGCCGGCTAAGGATGCCGTGAAGTGTGTGCGGTGCCCAACCAAGGGTTGCTCTTAACAAGCGGGGAGAGAACATCATACTCCCAGCGCGGGGTTCTCATTAACCAAAGGTGCTGCAGAAGCAAGCCTAATTTGGAATAATTTAATTAGACAAAAGCCTAAGATAAAACACCACTTTTAATTTTGTTAAGAAGCACTTCATTTTGAAAATCATGCGTGAAGTAATGAGAAAATGATATCATAAAAATGCATACTTACGCCAATATGTTACCTTGCAACCTTTGTAGAAGCAGCTGTCAGAGGTGAGGTTGATCATCGTGAGATAGTCCTCTTTTAGCGAATAAAAGGATTGGAAGCAAAGGATTTGGAAGTGGCTTAACAAGAAGGAGTGGTGCTCAGACCAGACTCAGACGAATAAGGAGAAAAGGAAGAGAGGCGAGGGCTAGCACTCCCTCACTAAGGTGCAGAGACCCTGATCGCAAGGCACGGTTTATAGAAGAAGCGGAAAATTAAGAAGAGGAGTGAGGACTAAAGCCTCGAAGCAGTGGGAGAAAGGGCAGATGCCCAAGGCAGTGGATGCAGAAGAAGTTAGGTCGGACCCAAGATCAGGAGGAATTAGAAGAAGAAATTGATAGATGGAAAGAGACGGATCCGGAGGGTCCGGAGGCAGAGGAGGAGAATCATGATAGGAGGAAGAATCCGGAGGCTCTGGAGGGATAAGATATTGAGGGACGCAGCGCCCTTGGAAAAAATAGGGAAAAATAGGATGGAAAAGGAAGAAGAAAATGAAAGATGTGATGTCCCGGAGGAGCAGAAAGATGAATCGGAAGAAAGATGGAGGGTCCAGAGTTCCGGAGGAAGAAAATGCCGAGGGATACGGTGCCCCAGGAAGAGTGGATGAAAAGGGTCAGGAGGGTCCGGAGGGATAGTGAAAGAAGGGATGTGATGCCTTAGGAGGGGAGATAAGAAATCCAGAGGATCCGGAGGAGGAAGACACCATGGGGCATGATGCCCAAAGGATAAAGAGAGGGATGAAGGATCCGGAGGTTCCGGAGGAATGAGATGGGAAGGGACGCGATGCCTTAAGAAGAAGGATAGAGAATCCGGAGGTTCCGGAGGTTCCGGAGGAAGAAGGTAGAAAAGGGCGCGACGCCCAAGAAAAATCAGTGAGATGCCCGGAGGATTCGGACGTAATGGTGCAGAGGGGCATGATGCCCAATGAGCAAGATCCGGAGGTTCCAGAGGGGGAAGATACCATCGGATGCGATGCCCAAGGAGGATGGGAGAGAAATCCGGGGAGTGCGGGTGCAAGAGCTGGAAAGGGGCGCGATGCCCTGAGGGAAGATTGGAGGGGGCACAATGCCCGGTGAGCGTAAGGGGACCTGGAGATCCCGAAGATAGAGGTGGAAGACATAGGAAACGTGGGGGATCCGAAGGTTCCGGAAGGCGGGGAAGATACGGGTTTGGAAACCCGAGAAAGAAGAAGTGTAAATGTATGCGAATGCAATGCAATAGATGCGATGAATGCATGGATGCAACAGAATGCATGAGATGCAAAGAATACGAAGAACATCAAGGGTGAGAGGATGAGATCCCCCTCCTTACCCTTGGAGTGGCCCATGAAGAAAATGTGATAGACAAGAATGTGGATGACATTGAATAGAAGGTGGATGAAATAGTGGAAGGCCCCTTAGCACCAAGATAACCGCCCCTCCATGGCAATGAAAGTGTATAGCCAATTGGCCCAATGGATAAAGTAAGAGCCCATGACGAAGCTTCAATGGTAAATGACAACTCCCTTGAAGAGTGAAAAGTAATAGTGCGAGAGAGTTGGAAAGTCGGGATAAGAAGCATTGTGTTGCCCAGGGGTCGTGGCATATAAAGAATGTTGAATAGGATAGGCATTCTCCCCTTGTATGGAAAAAAAGGTTTGAGGTTTTAAAGTTGGAACAAGGGGTGCCCTGCTCGGCCCTTGGATGGCATCAACGCTTGGCATTCTCTCTTAGTGAGCAGTGGCAGGGACTTGGCCTCTTCAACCATGCTTGGCACAACAACCCGGATTGGCATTCGACAAATAAGCTCTTGCATCTTGAACATCATGGCCGTGGCCAAATCTTTCTTGCCCAGCTCTTGATCATCTTCGGTACAAGTACTTGCAGAAGCACTCCCATTCCGAGTAGTAAAGAGGTGTGAAGCGGAGGCGGAAGGCTCCATGGATGGTGGAGGTATAATGGAAGGTGTTGGAGAAAGGGTGAGTGGAAGCGAAGGTTTAAACACGTCGAGCTTCTCCCTTTGCTCGGAAGCAGTCGGGGTTGGCTCGAGTACAATAAGGGATGAATCCTGCTCAGGATTAGCCACGGGTAAGGGTGAAGGGTTAAGTAGTGGAGTAAGGGTTATAGGCATAGTGGACGGCTGAGGTGGCGAACAAAGAGGAGGGGTAATAGAAGGCTCGGCAGAGACCGGCGTAGTGGGGGGTGATGGAGGTTCGGCGGAGGCTGATGGAATGGAGGCTATTGGTGTGGTTACGGGAGGGGCGAACGGAGAAGGTTTAGTGCATTGAAAATGCCGGATGGGGCACGAGGTGTTAGGGATAGGATGAGATTCATGGTGTGGCGGTATGGGTGATTGAAATGTCGACCCGTCATCGTAACACCAAGACGTCTCATAAATGTGGGTTTGATCGGGGACTGTGGCATAGTCCTGAGCATAGGGGTCTTTTGGTAGTGTAGGGAGAGGGAAGCGAAGGAAACTCGGAAGGGATGCCTGTAGAGCTTCATCATCATGCGCCATCTTGAATTCTTCAATTGTCGGTTCTTCATTATCGGGTTCAAGTGGACACCGTAGTGAAGGCGTGTATGTGGGTGGTGGAATATAATGGTATTGTGTATGTGGAGGTGGAGGGCCATATGCGTGAATTGGGTGAATGGGTGGAGGATGGATGGCGTCCACTTGAACGCTGAAACCCGCCGGCTCTTGCTTGCTCGCACTATTGATGCCGTAGCCGTCTCTCCTATCCTTCCAATCTTTCTCCATCTTTGTAATGTTGTTTAGAGCGGCGTGGAGGGGATTGACTGGAGTAGAAGGAGCAGGCCGTGGGCTCGTAACCCTCTTTAATTGTTCCTCCAACAAAGTGACTTTGTCGAGAAGAGTTCGTTGAAGAGGTGTGACTTGAGCAACAGAGGGTTGGCATGGCCTTGACGGAGGGGCCGCATAAAAAGGCCGTGGTGGAGGATTAATGGGATGACCCATAGAAGAACCCGGATGGACCGGGTTGCAAGGAATAAATGGGCCTTGGGGCTGTGGTGGAGGAGGAATAGAAGGAGGCGGGTATTGGACCACCCGAGGAGAAGGGTGAATAGGAGGAGATGGGTGATGGGCTACCCGAGTAGGAATATGAATAGAAGAGGGAAGTGGGTGATGGGCCACCCGCATAGGATTGGAAGGAGGATGAGAGGAATGAGATGCACCCTCAACAACGACCTTAAGGGCTTGAATTTGTTGGGGGGTGAGATGATCTAATGCATGCAAGATCTGGGAGACCTTCTCATCATCGGGAAGAGACGGTCCCGTAGGAGTAGTGGCTCGCGATTGAATCGAGGGGCCATGAGATTGGTCATTGCCCATGGGCCGGGCAACACCATAAGAATGAGGATGTGGTCCCTTGAAAATATGGTGAGAATTATGACGAGCATGTTGAGATTGAGGAATATAAGATGTGCTAGGTTGTGCATTCATTAAGGTTAAACATGTTATTTTGTCTATCAAGGTAAGCCATTATGCAATCAAAGTTCAAGTAAAATAATTTGCAAAGAAGCACACAAGTTGGAATGGTTACTATTGATTTTTGTTTGTTTGAACCTTGGTGAATTAATGATTTTATGCAAATTGGTGTGATCACTCAAGGGATGATCCTAGTTTCGAATGTGGTTTTCTCCGGTGCCAACTAGGAACACTCTCTCACCATGCATAGGCCAACTAAACCCGGGACTTCAAAGGTACAACCTGCCCAGCGTCCGTGAGGGAATCCACGGGTGCGGGGACTTATGGAGGCTTGGTTTAGGAATTCCCGGTCCAATGAGACGGAGTGCTCAATGGAGGGTCCTTCCTTCACCAAGAGGGTGGTGTGACTCCTAAAAGTGTGGGGAGAGGAGGTCTCCCAAACCAAATGCAAAGACGAATGCTACGTTATGCAAGAAATCTAAACTAGAACTAGCAAATAAAATGGAAACATACAAGAGAAATGAATAGATAACAGGAAAGGTACAAGATGCAACCAGAGAAGATGACAACTAGAACCCTGACATAAAGTGTGGGTGAAATACCCTCTGATGATGAACGCGCTATATATCCCTAGCGCAATCTGACAGAACGCGCTATGGATGTATAGCGTGAACCATGACAGAGGGAGGGGCACCCCTAAAGACAAATAATCACACACACTTTGATAGATTGACAGGCAGGCAACCAAAAGAATGAACGTGGTGGCACAAAGGGTCCCACCGTGATCACCAATTTGTGAATCATGGATTTAGAACACCCCCAAAATTGATGAATTTGTAAGGAAGATGGTTTAACAGGATATAACGCTAAATCGATGATAAGAGAGGGGGAAACATGCATTAATAAGATCCGTGATCGCCACTGAGGCCAGAAACATGCCAAATAATAAAAATATTAAGATAGGGGCATGTTACATACCTCAGAAATTCATGAGGGCCAGCCGTAGGCCTGGAGATTAACGCGTTGTATCGTCCCAGCGCATTCTTCAGATCGCGCCAGGGACCTATAGCGCGATATCGGACAGGAAGCGGGGTTATTTGGATTCGTTCCTTCCTTGCTCCAAGGCCGTCCAAGGTGCAAGGGCTCCACGTATTAGTCTTCTAGTACCGGTAAACAATCATAAACAACAAATAAAAGGCCCATTAGAACGAGATTTAAGTAGAATCTGCCCTTATTCTTGATCAAAAGCATGTAAAAGGAGGGCTCGATTACCTGGGGGTTTGGTAGTTTTTAAACCCCTATGGAAGGGCCAAAAATAGGTTTGGTGTGTGTGTGAATGCGTGTATTTTGTAAAAGAAGTGTTTTTGAGATTAACATGCAATGCTATGCAAAGATTGGGATAGACGAATTGGGGGAAAAACAAAGGACTAGGAAGAACTAAGAAGAACACAATATGCCCCTAAATACTCCCTTGGATATGCGAAGAGCGAGGAGTTATTAATTTGGAACGATGCACAGCCTCCTCCTCGTCAAGATCTCGAGTTGCATCCCCCTCAAACGACGGCCAAAGGGCACAATTTATAGGAAAAAGATCGAGAAGCAACCCTAGGTTGGAGTTCAATTCAATCCAAAGGTTTGGCGGCTCAAATTGAGGTAATCCTGCCGATTAATGAGGGGGAAAGGCTCCTGCTAGGTTTAGAAACCTTCCTGGATAAGAAACACAATCAGAAACTTACCAAATAAGGACTCTGAGATGAAAGAAGGGAGTCCAGTTTGGAAAAGGGATCTGCCTGATAACGCGCCATATAACCATAGCGCGTTCATGAAGAACGCGCTATGACGATATAGCGCGATAATTAAAGGCCCATCAAATGATTTAGAAAAAGGAGAAAAATCCTTTGGGCAGTCACTTAATCAAATGTTGAGTGAGAATAACATCCAAAGTGAATGCTATAATGATCAGATGTCAAGAAAATAACAATTGTTCAAATGATAACTTCAATTAGATCCACAACGCGCTATGAACAAGAAAGCGATAAGAGCGGATAGCGCGGGAATGCCAAACTCGAGACGAGATCCAAGGTATGGAATTGAAATGTTGGGCCAAGAATAGAGAGACATCCCAAAAAATAAACCAACTAAGGATCAATTGGGGCATTAACTAGGAGAACAAAGAAAATACCCAATTTATCGGTCAAAATTGGGTGTCTACACGTGTGTGTGTGGTTTTATCCAGATCTTAGTGTTTGTGTGTGTGGAGTACTGCACTTGTCGCAACGTGTGTGTGTCTTGTTGATCCGCTTGTTGGATCGTGTTGGAGACATCGTCTCCGTGTGTGTGTGTGTGTTGGGGTGCGTACCCGTGTATGTGGGCAGGTGTCGTCCTGCGTTTCTGTTTAGAGCGTCATCTCCGTTTGGGGATTTATCCCCGAGTGAAGCCTCACCTAGTTTGGTGAGGGGTGGACGTAGGATTGCCGCCGTTGCATCCGAACCACCTTAAAATCGCTGTGCATTGTGGTTTGGGTTGTGCATATGTGTGGTTTGATTGTTTTATTTCGTTTCATGCTCGTGTGGGAACGGAGAGTTTGAGAGAATTTGTTTAACAACTTTCAACTTCCTAATTAGTGTTTATCACATATTTGAAAAAGTCAAAAGTTTCCATAAAATTTTTAAACACCCAATTCACCCCCCTCTTGGGTGTCATTGATCGCGGGACTTCAATTGGTATCCGAGCCAAGGCACTAATTGCATAGATCTAACGATCTAGAGTGATCCAGATCAATGACTACCATTATGTACACCTTGAATTCTCCGCTGGTGTTTGATGGTTACAATTTCGATTTGTGGTTAGGAAGAATGTTCAGTCTAGTCAATTCATACGACCCTAAGCTATGGAAGCTTGTCTCTTGTGGTCCCTATGAATTGCCTAAAGATAAAGCTATCTGGGCTGAAAATCATAAGCATAAACATGATCAAAATCGGTTGGTTTTAAAGCTGTTCACTACTGCAGTCAATTCTAATCAGTTTCCTTTTATCTCCTATTGCAGGTCTGCAAAGGATATCTTGGATGGCTTAACCAAAGTCCGGGAAGAGCTTGAAGACCAATGTCTTGTGGTAGGTACGAGCGATCAAGGGAGTGATCAGTAAATTGAATCAAGCTCAAAGGTAAATTCTGATTCTGATAATGAAGATGAAGTTAGTTATGAAGATTTGTTGATTGCCTATGATGATCTTGCTGAAAAATATAAGAAACTAAAATCTGAAAACAAAAAATTGAAAAAGGATGCCGGACAAAATAAGTGTAATTCCTCTTGTAAAAAATGCTTGCATCTAGAGGAAATGATTGAGACTTATGTGTTTGACATTGAATTTCACAAAGATCAAATATGTTCCTTAAGAAATGAAAACAAGGAGATGACTGCAAAACTGAATTCTATGGCCGATGATCAAACCTTGATAAATGAACGGATTCATGATGAAAAGCTTGTTAAAGAAAATGAGAAACTGAAGGAATTGAACAAGGCCATTTCGGAAAGATTGTTGACTCTTGAAAAAGGAAAATCTGTGATTGTTAGAGAATGTGAAAATGTGGATGAATTTAGGCAAGAAGTATAGTGTCTTAAGACTACCAATGCCATGTTGAATGTTAGTCTTTGCACTTGTGAAGAAGAACTTGCCAATTCTGAATTGTAAATTTCATCTCTTCAATCTAAAATTCTTGACTTGAATGATTCACTTTCTAGATTTGTAGATGGCAAAGAAAATCTGGACAAACTGCTGAGAATGAAAGTAAATTTTCAAAGGGAAGGGCTTGGCTTCAATCCTGTTAAAAAGAAGTCTTTTGTGAATAAGGTTTATACCTCGTTTGTTCAAAGTTCTAGTACAGCCAGTACCTCTACTTCACCCCCAAAGTAGTTTTCTGTCCAAGAGATTAAAAATGAAAATAAAAACCAGAAAATCAAGTTGCATCAAAAATCCAAAAATGCTGCTAGGACCATTATGCATGATAAACATGCCTCTGCCACACACACACATACATCTAGAAAGAAAATCTCATGCTTTTATTGTGGAAGACATGGACATGCCATGCATGATTGTTTTATTATGAAGAATGATGATTTGGAAGCATGCAGGAATAGAATGAACAATGAAAAAGACAAGGATAAGTCGATGCATCCCAAGGTGAAACAACACTACCAACCTATGTTGTCAACACATCCTGTGTTCTGGACCCATTATCCTCACCCAAATCTAAGGGAAGGTCGACCTAGGATCTCCAATGTGTTCAACACATCACCTACATATTGGAAACAATATCGGACCAAAAAGTCACATGCTTCAAATAATCATCATGCTTTCAAGTATTCAAAGTCATGTTGTCTTTACTGTGGCAAATCAGGGCATAACATGCATGATTGTTTTCTGAAGAAAATTGATGATTTGAATGTTGCCAGAAATTGGGAATCACATTCCCATGTTGCTCCTAACACCCAAGGACCCAAAAGGATTTGGGTATCTAAGAATGTCAAATAAGAAATCTATTTTGCAGGTGTGCCATGGAGTGTAAAGTATGAAATCTATTTTCAATCAAGAAGGTAAGGCACACGGGCCTAGTGGCATAAGTCAGGTTGGAAGAAAAATAAAAAACTAAATCTGAATACTCAGGTGATATCCCTCTCATTACTCTAGATAAAGTGATATGTCTTGATTTGTTTTGTGCTGAATCTTGTGATAATGCATATGAATGTACATGTATTCCATCCACAGTCGTCTGCATACCCCTGTGCATATCATCTTCATATAGCATCGTGTTGAAGTTGATTTTCTTTTAATTCATCAAATCAATTTCACTACATAACACTGACATTGCATATACCTTCACGTGATGTCTTACAAATATTGAACATTGTGTATTCATGTCATAATGCATTGCAATCCTCCTGCCTTCATCATCCATGATTACATAGTATATCAAATGGTGACATATGGAAGGGCAGGTGTCACCTATCTAAAAGCTATCACTACACGTGAGGTGATCTTCGGATCTAAGTTCTCCGCCTGGTACTATGAGTCAATCAGTCACATGCTACACATGGCATTGGATCCTTACTGAGCATATCACAGTCATGCATACATTGAGGGAGAGTCATCAGATTTATCATATGAACTTAATGTTTAGGTTCACATATGAGTCATGCATTGCATGTAGAGCTGTCTAGGGGATGTTGGCTGTTAAAATAATTTGTCATGCCATTGCTAATAAATCTGAATCATAATTGACAAATCAAACCTTTTTTATCTTTGGATGCAGATTACACTCCCCAAGCCCATGTGATGCTGGCCATCTATAGTCATGCTTGAATCAACTAAAGATATACCTTGCAAGGATGAAAAATGATGAGAACATTCTCAATTGCCACCAGGAGATGGGATACCAAAATTTGAACAACCTCCAGGATCGACTCAAACACAAGCTGGTGAAAGTCTTTGTACGTGCTAAAGCAAGTACCCAATGCATGGTATGAAAAGCCCGCATCTTTTGATTGAGAACATGTTAAATCGGTAAAGTTGATCAAACACCTCTCACAAGATAAATCTGGTAAAAGATATTTTAGTGGTTTGAGCATTTGTGGATGATATAACTCTTTAAACTACTAATAATGCCTTTTCTGAACAATTTGCAGGGATTTTTTTTTTTGCAAGGAGATTTTGGTATAAGCCTCGTGAATGAACTGAATTTCATTCATCTTTGAATTGTAGGTGGAAGGCTTGGATAAAAATAGATTCTCAAGGCAAAGGTATGAAAGTAAAATCTAAAATATCAACCTTCGTGAGGTTGGTGATTTTTATGATTGAAGGCTTCCAATCTTATCTTCTGAACTAAGGTAATTCACCCCTTTTTGCTATGGAAACACACAATCATGCAATGGCCTTTTGTCACTTGGTAACATCCTTAAGTGACATGTATTGATTCTAAAAACTTGAATTATCATTTACTAGCATGTTGTGATGAATTAGTTGAATCAAATTGAAAATCTTGAAGTGGTTGCATATTGAATATTCTTAATTTGAATTGCATGATCACACTTGAATTGAATTGCATATCTGATATATCAAATGGCGTCTGTGGAATAGTGGATCATGTCCACTTGGAAGCATTCCCTATGCGTTGAGCTGGGTCTTCAGACTACAATCTCCACCTCATACTAGATCTTGAAAATTGGGATTGGTTGATGTATGAATGATTTCTTGAGCTGAGCTATGTAAATTGAGAATATGTTTATGGTTAAATGATTCATATATTTGGCTTTTAGATGATTTCTCATTTCAACACTTGTGAATGACCTTTGAAGATCTGTTGTTGAACAATTATGTAAATTGGGTTGCATTGCTTAATTTTGATCATCTAAGCACCCTTATTCATAAAGGTCATGTCATGAAAAATGTGTGTTGATTCATGAATAGCATGAGGATGATTTCAATGAGAATTTTGTCACACTGGCTTGAAAATCAAAGCTCTTATCTTGCCAAAACCTCTTGCATTCCACTCTCACATAGTTATAAGTTGCATGCATCATAATTCAATGTATAATATGCTTTTAGATCATGTAAATGAAAATCAAGTCTGAATCACTTTGCACATTGCATCGCATTCTCATATGCTCATATGTTGTTTTACACTGGAACTCATGCGTTAGTCACACTTAACTCATTCAGTTGGCATCTATTCAATTGGTATCAAAATGACATCACATTGCTCGCATGCATGTCATAGTGCGTTTGCATAAACTCCCATTGCGTGCTTGTGTGATATTATATGCTATTCACCCCCATCTGTTGGCATTTCTATGGCCTTATATCTTCTTGATAAATAATGTTGCATTTGAGTCATTATTGGAGTGCTTCATGTCGTACACTCTGGGTGAATTCATATTTCATAAGTGCATCTATTTAGGAGGAGTTGCACTGTTACGTATTCATGATATTTTCGGTATACATGATGAATCAAATTCGCACACTTCATACACAAAATGTGAAAATGAGTGTTAATGATAAGGATATATGAATTTCTTTTCAACACTCTCGAGATGTTAAATTTGCTGCATATATGTTGACGAGACAGTTGAGGAAAAAGCTGCCTACCCATCCTTGTTGAAAAATCTAAAATGAAAATGAAAGATAGAGCAATGCTCAGTCTCACTGAGTAAACTGGGCACATGTCACCTAAGACGTGATGTGGTTCATATCTGAAAAGTGTTGACTAGTATCTCTGTTCAAAATGAGGTGAAATGGTTCAGTATTCTGAGTAACCGGGGATTCTGGCATGAGCTCCATGCGTCTACTCGTGTAAAAAGAATTATTTGAACCTGATCACTCTTGAAAAATTCTGACTACCATGTGATATTGATTGAGTTGAAAAATGATGGTGAAAACTCATAGTGGTAGAGTGAAGCCTCCAATACGCTGTTCTCAAAATTGAAGTGTAGTCTATAAAATGTCTCCTTGTGTTAATCTGAAAATCTGAATATCCATATTACAACTATCATTTTTCATGTTACTTACTTACACATCTGAAAATTTGATTTAATATGTGTTCAGAAAGTTGATTGACTGTATTAGTAATAGCATGAATCTCCTATATGATTGCACAATCTCCCATGTGTTATAAGTGAACATTTCAGTTGCTATGACCCTCATGCACCCTTCTTATACCCATTCCCTCTTAAATAAGTACGGGGGAGATATGTTACGTGTATATATATATATATATATATTTGTCTGTTTGTTTATTTATGCATCTCACATGTCATCACATGCATATGTTGCATCTCATGCATTTCAAACCACAAATCAAAAATTAAAATCTGAAAATAATGAAAACTCAAAAAATTGAATGGACCTCACATGCTGCACACTTGTTAAATAAGGTTTGGATTCTATTTGACCAAGGGGCGAAGCGTGAAATCAGCTCTACTCATCCTAGTACGTCCAAATAATTAATCAACAATTGGTATGCTATCATGCCAACCATTGGTATCTCCAAAACAAATAAAAATCTGCAACATGAAAATCAACAAAAACATGATTTGGTGCCTCCTAGACATTCCATGAACCCACTTGTTTATTATTTTCTCCTTCATCATGATTTGGTGCTTCATCAGACTTTCAATTGTGGGTCTTTGTTCCTTGCTCATTCATCATACTGCTATTTGAATCTTTGTGGTTTCCTCCCTTCATCTTGATAGTGTTCATGTAGGAGAATGTTTGGTATTACCTTGCATGTTGTTAATGACAATGGGGGAGCAAGTTATGTTGTTAAGGGAGACAGCTTTGCCTTATCCAGCTTTTTGATAATGTCAAAGGGGGAGAAAAAGATGATTCATGCTTGCCTTTGTGATGATTCTTGATTGCCCTTGTCAGAACAAAGATGATTCATACTTGCCTTTGTGATGATTCTTGATTGCCCTTGTCAGGAGAAAAAGATTCATGATTGCCATGTGTAAGGGGGAGAAGAACATGTTGTATCGTCATTTAGTTTATCATCATCACTAAGTTTTTCCTCATTCATCACTAAATTTGCCATCATCAAAAAGGGGGAGATTGTTGAGCTATGATTTTGATGATAACTAAATTTACTGTGTATTGCTATTGTTTTGATGCTAACTAAATGGTTGATTGCTTATATTGATTGGTTGAATATGATTGAGTTGAACATGTGAATTGAATGCTTCCTATGCATACTTTTCATGGAGCTTGGTTACATGGTACATCCATATTGGACAAATGCATATCTATTGATCTTGATCTTTAGTCAATCATGTTTTCAAAGTGTTCACTTGTATATGTGCATGGCTAAATTACTCTCATACTTTGCTCACTTGCATAGAAACAATTCTTCACCTTTAGCTTAAACCTTTTATGGCTCAAGTGTTTGTATGCACCTTGAACATGGGCTTTCATGTATGGATTTCATACATTTATCATATTGATTATTAAGCTAAAGTTCTAATCATTTTTATCATGGTTTTGTATGTTAAATTCTTTGTACAATCCCTCCAAGATCAAAGGAGCATGATGCCACAAAGTTTGGAAGGGTTGTAATGGAGTTTGGGGGTGAAATCTTAAAGTCAGGAATTTCACTGTAGCTAGGTCGACACTGTAGCGCGGTCGACCGCCAGGCCAATCCCGGTCGACCGAAAATAACATAATGCAACGGTTCTATTTTCTGCAGAGTTCCGGTCGACCGCCAGCCAGTTCCGGTCGACCGCCAGCCCCGATAAGCCCAAAATGTTGACTTTTGTCCATCTCGGAAGGAGCATTTCCTCTTGCTATTGTTTAATCCCAAAGCCACCAAACACTCCAGATTTAGTGGATCTGGTCTGGGGATTGTCCATAGACCTTCCAAGGGTTATAAAACCACTCCTTGAGGTCATAAACCCTAAGAGACTCCAAGAGAAGAAATCAAAAGAGGAGAGATCAAGGTGGCTCAAGGAAGAGGAGAATCACTGTAGCCATGAACAGTGATCCATGGGCAAAGCTTCATCCATATTTGAGGGTTCAAGATCCATTTCGAAGTCTTCATCCTCCCAAGAACTGAAGAAGCAAGAAATCAACAAGGAGAGATTGAGAGGAAAGCTATCAAATGAAGATTGTTGCAACGTTCATGAACAACATTCCTTTCAACAAGTTCATCATCCGATCGAAGCCGTTCTAGCATCAACTGAAGCCATTCAAGCATCTTCTCAAGCCAAGGAGTTCCAATCAAGCAATGGTCTCAAGAAAAGCTTAAGAGAAGGCTGTCCAAGTGAAAGAAGAAAGAAGTACTGTAGCAGTAAATAGTACTCTGTGCAAGAAGATCTACATCAAATACAAGGTCATTCAAGCTGAGTCTCAAGCCATTCAAGTAAAGAAGGAATCAACGCAAACATCAGGAGCATACACTCAGGGGAGCCTAAATCAGGAGCATTCTAAACTGTGCCTTATTGTGTTTCAAGTTCATATTCGTGTTTTGTATAAACTGTGAACTTGTGTGTGTGTGGATCATTGTTGGATCCGTGGTTGTGTGTGTGTGCATGTCATTTTTGATTCGTGTGTGCGTAGGTCTTTTTAGATCTACGTGTGTGTGTGATTTTATCCAGAGCTTAGTGTTTATGTGTGTGGAGTGCTGCACTTGTCGCAGCGTGTGTGTGTCTTGTTGATCCGCTTGATGGATCGTGTTGGAGACATCGTCTCCGTGTGTGTATGTGTGTTGGGGTGCATCCCTGTGTGTGTAGGCAGGTGTCGTCCTGCGTGTGTATTTGGAGCGTCGTCTCCGTTTGGGGATTTATCCCCGAGTGAAGACTCACCGAGTTTGGTGAGGGGTGGACGTAGGATTACCACCGTTGCTTCCGAACCACCTTAAAATCGTTGTGCATTGTGGTTTGGGTTGTGCATGTGTGTGGTTTGATTGTTTTATTTCGTTTCATGCTCGTGTGGGAACGGAGAGTTTGAGAGAATTTGTTTAACAACATTCTACTTCCTAATTAGTGTTTATCACATATATGAAGAAGCCAAAAGTTTCCATAAAATTTTTAAACACCCAATTCTCCCCCCTCTTGGGTGTCATTGATCGCGGGACTTCAGAAGATATCCGTGAGGGTTTCTGGCAAGGGTGGGTACTGCGCTCTTTTAGGAGCCGGGCGCTTGTTGTTGTTGTTGTAGCCGTTTGGTGGAGGGACATTATGGTATTGCGAAGGCTGTGGAGGTTGTTGTGGAGCGGTAAAGGTATTTTGTGGAGTGGCAAAGGTAGGCGAATGATTTTGTGGAATGGTTGGGAAGTTTTGTGGAGCGGGGTTTTGCGGAGTGCGGGGGTTTTACGGAAAGCGGAAAGGTACGGCTTGGAAAGGGAAAGTAACGGCTTGAACTTGCTCGTTGGTTTGAACCCCCTCGGTGACAGGCCCTTGAGGTTTCTTGTGATATTTTGGCTTCTAGTTCTCAAAGAGCGAGTGGATAGGGGAGTCTTTGAATTACGTTTTAATGAACCATGCCCGGCTCTAGAGTTGGTACATGTTTGCTATATCATTCATCGCCAAGATGTTTCGGAATGTCAAAGTAGCATTGGAAATAAGTAGCTTGACCTTCTCTTCCTCCGAAATATGACCTGGCACCCTGGCGGCCATCTGCCTCCATCTGTCAACGTAAGTTGCAAACTCCTCATCAGGCTTCATTTTCTCAGCCACCAAGTCTGTGAAAGAATATTCTGGACCGACCCTGTCTTGAAACCGTTGGATGAACTTGTCTTTCACTATTTTGAAGCTCTCGGCATCCTCTAGCAGTAGGGAATAGAACCATTCCAGTGCAATGCCATCCAGCGATCGGCGGAACAAATACGCCATGAGGCGATCATCATACTGAAATTGGGCCGATTCATATAAAAAGTCCCTCACATGAATAAAGAGATTACCATTCCCATCATACTTGTGGTTATTAGGGAGCTTGGATTACGAAGGGAATCGAATGTTTTGGAAGCTGGGGACTGGAACATCTGCCAAGGATTGTGGGCCAACCCGTTTTTGGAGGAAATCAATCTTTTGTTGCATAGCGGCCAACTTATCAAGTAGTTCCTGCTCCCTGGATGGAGTAGGGGTAGTGAGAGACGAAGGTTGAAATTGAGGAGCAGAAGGATGGACTGTTGTAGGAGGTGAAAGCCCATAAGAAGGAGCAGAAGGATAAATAGCCAAGGTAGGGAGCGCATAAGAAGGATATTGGGTCGAAGACGGACCCATATTAGGATGGACTTGGGCAACCCCTTGCTGAGGGCGCAAGAAATCCGAAGGGCCAACAAGGACTTGCGGCACCGATGGGCTAGACATGTGATGATCCACCTGGATAAAAGAAGGGAGAGTAGACTTTCCCTTATCAGAAAATTGCTGGGCCGAAGTGGAAGATTGGCCCGTTTCCACACCAGAAAAGGTGATGGTCCGAGGTTGGACCGGAGTAAGATCAACTGGAGTGGGCTGGATGGAGGGCCCACCAACTCTAGATTGGTCGATGGAAAGATTAGATTGGCCTTGCGCAATCGTGGGATGTGGGGTATTAGACCCCTACATGGCCTGATAGACAGCCTGGAGTTGGGCCGGATCCAACTGGGCCATCATTTGGAGAATGGAGCCAGCAGAAGGAGAAGAGAAGGAAGGAGTGGTTTGGCCGCCCTCCATAGGGACGCAGGACGGAAGAGGGATGGACCCCTCTCCAGACGAGAATGAGATAACCCTAGGGGGGTTTTCAAGAAGCCCTTGAGGAAGAGAATCCTCTTGGGAATGGGGAGGATTGAAATAAGCCATGATGGGTTCGAAGAGCGGATTGGAGTAGAATTTGGAGAAGGAATTGACCCTAGGAGGTGACTCTAATGGACGAAGACAATTCCACATGCAACGGAAAACCTTTAACAAAAGCAATCAACACACAACAAACACACAATGAGTGATCAAACTTTAGATAACTTTGACAAAGATGCAAGCGAAAACGAGATGGCAACACGCAAATTCAACCAAGTTACTTAGATGATGCAACAAGATTTTTATGACTTCTTCCTTTAGAACCTTAGTGATTTGATTAGGATGTGCTCTCTACCAGTAGGTTCCTAATAGGAAAGGATGTGTGGCTTGGTTGACTCTAAATGTAATCACTCCTTCACCTATGCAATCTTAGACACGAGGTAGGAAAGGTACAACCGGCCCGGTGTCCGTGTGAGAATCCACGGCTCACGGGGACTTATGGAGGTCCCTGATGCGTTTTCCTAGTCGGCCCCAAGGAATATGGAGACGAGAGATCCACGCACCGAGGTAGGTGAAATGCAATCTAATGTATGAAAATATGCATGAACCTATGTGCACCGGGGTGCATGCAAATTCTAGACTAGAATCTAACAACCAAATATGCACATAATGATATGAACATGTGAACCAGCCAAGGAGGAGACCAAATAGTACCCAAGCATGAAAATCACAATAAAAAATGTGGAAGTAAACTACACCTCGGGATGCGTACTTGTCTGGAGTATGTGACGGTCTAGGAGACCTGCGTCAGAAGAGTGTGGCGGTCGAATACCAGGCCGTCACAGTAATGTAACGCACTCATAGGAGACCGTCAGATGAGCTAGAGAACCAAAAACAGTAGAGATATAGAAGAAAAATCTGGGGAAAAACCAGAGCAACAAGGGCAAACAAAGGGAAGCAGGTTTAACAGAGATTCAAAGCACGATTGGCACTAGATGTCCCATCGTGATCGCCAAAAAACTATTGGTTTTAATGTGTCCCTTCTTTTGCAAGATGGGCTATGATGCCAACTATGAGCAAATAATGAGCCAAGTAATGAAATCAATCAACCTATGAACATGCGAATCATGAACCTAGGCAACCAACACAAGCTCTAGCATGGGCATGCTATCTCAATCAAGACTAAGCTGAGCAAATAAAGAAAAGTACACGCCGGGCCATGGAATAAGGAATAAAGGAAAACACACCGTATAGGTGGAACAAGCAAAGTAAAGAAGAGATATGATGAAAGAGAAAGCTAATGCCCAAACTAAGGAAAGGTGTGATCGCCACCAAGGTAGAAACAAGTCAAAGACCTGATAAATACCTTTGAATAGGAGGATGATGCACCCGCCCATGGGAGAGAGAACAACTAGGAAACTGTAGCTCCGTCAGATGTAACGGTCGAAGGAAGGTGCGCCACAGCAAGTGTGACGGTCTTACGATAGACCGCTACAAGACACTAATGCACCTGTGCCAGACCGTCAGAGCTTCTGCAGAATAAGAAGTTGGGGACCTTTTGATCTACAAGCTTTCCAGTCAGCTAGAGAGCTTGGGCCTCGTGATATGGACCCTATAAACTGAATTAAACCCTTGGAAATGATACTCCCTGAACTTTAGAAGTAGATGGACGTGGGAAGCAGCTCTCCTTGGTTGGTTCTAGCTCCAGGATGTGGCAGCACTTCGACACGAACTCCAGATGTCTCCTCTTCAAGCCATGAAGTCAATGGTTCTATTTATAGACCCTCAAAGTCTAGGTTCGAGTAGAGGATAATCCAGCTAGAAAGTAGGACGTTTCTTGGCAAACTCTTGAAGATGATACTCCCAAGAGTCCACAGAATCAAACGGAAGCTCCTTAGGATGAGTATCGAGAGAGAAACCAAAGAATCAAACTCTTAGTTCGATCACGGAATAGCAGAGCAAAGGCCAGGCTTGGCAGGACTCTCTGTTGGATGTAACGGTCGCACGATAGATCGCCACACTGATGTAACGCTCCAGGGAGGAACCGTCACACAACCCTATCCTTTATAAGATAAGATCAACAGGAGAAGTTTGCAAACGTAGAACTCTAGATGAATGTAACGGTCTAGGGTAGATGCGTCACAACCAATGTAACAGCTGCACGATAAACTGTCACACTCAACGGATAGACAAAAGATAAGCTTGAAAGGAAGCCCCAAGCTTAAGGACTCTGGAAGGATGTAACGCACCAGGGTAGATGCGTTAGAGGACTGTAATGCGCTTATGATGGACCGTTAGAGATAATAAAGTTCAAAAAATGAGAGCTTGCCAAGATTCATCTAGCGGAAAGGGAAAAGGAACCAAACCCAACCAAGGAGATACGACTCACGAAATAGACCTCAAATTGACCAAGAAGGCTCAATAAAGGTGAACAACTCAGAGCATCATATAGAATGAACATAGAGATGACCTGTATCGGTCATAAAATGGGTGTCAACAAGTGTCACTCACCATTCTGCTTCATTTTGAGCAGAGGTAGCAAGGCACTTCATGACTCTATCCGCTTCACTTCATTGATGAAGGGATTTTGTTTCTCAGTAAATCCATTCGCCATTGCCCTACCTTAGGCCAATGAATCTTTAGTGCACACCTTTTTACATGAGGATACACGTTTATCTGACGCCAGTATCCCCAGTTACTCAGTATGACTGAAGTTCATTGCATTAGTTTAGTGTACCCCTTTTTGAATTTTTAGATTTTCATGATGTTTAAAAATAATACTGAAATGAAGTTCCTCACCAAAGGATGCCTTTATACTAAAATAAACTTTTAGAATTAAGAAGGCATAGCAGGACATTTCATGAAAAATTGGTTTAGGTCCATTAAGATTGAATACAACCACTTTCATGAAAGTTCAGTTCAAAACTCATGAACCCATTAAACTTAAACCAACTATTTTGTCCAGGGCAATCATAGAACTCCATAAAAGAAGATTCCTCTTATAGATTTACTTTGATAAATGACCTCATCAACAGAAAGAAATTCATCCAAGGAGTTCAAGGCATTCAAGGGATTTTGAAAACAGGCAGCCAGGCATGAAGATGCAGATGACATGTTTTCAGGAATATCAAGGACATTCAGATTTCAAGATATTTCAGACCCAAGATGAAACACAACAAATGATAAATATGAAGTAAAGGCAGATGCAAACATAGGGTGCACTTGGGTAGATGACTGCAAATGGACACTGAACACTCCCCCTGAGGATGTGTAGTGACTACTATAAACACTAGCAAGCACATATCAATTCAAGGATGAGGACTGAGGGAGTTGAACGTGTCACGCCCCGAACCAATAGCAGCGGAACATGTTCGTTTACTCGGAACGTGGCAATTAAACAATCGAGAAAATCAGAGCATAACCACAAGACAAGATGTAATTGAACAAAATAGACTTTTCATTCCAAATATAAGTTTATTACAACTTGGACCCAAATAAAAAGAAAGACTCAATAAAGGAAAATTACAATGAGATACTTGACTACACTTAACATAAGACACAAGATAGCCAGACTAGATGGTTCGTCTAGATGTCAGAGTACTCATCACTCTTGCCCTTACCCATCATGTTTGGCCTCATCATCACTAGGGTCGTTACCTGAAAAGCATTGAAATGCACGAGGTGAGCGAATGCTTAGTAGGACTTAATATCTCCAACTCCAAGCTAGCTTTAAGTTAATTATAGGTTAACATGCTCATGCAGGTCATGCAAGATATAGAAATCGAGAACTATAATGGCACGAGCTAGAACATTAAATCAGAGATAACTCAAAACCATCAAGATGAGTAAGCAAGATGACAGATTCATTCATGGAGTGTAGAGACAAAAGATAAGCATGAGAGAACATTCATGACGAGATATCAAGTACTTTCATAGGGTAACTCAAGAGTGTTCATGAGGAAATAATAACAATCATCTCTTTATGACGAACATTATCACAAGAGCTTTTCATGTAACTAGCACAATCATGTCTCCATGACTAACACTATCACGAGAGCTTTTCATGTAACTAGCGTTATGAAGGATTGGCCACACTCTTAGGGGTTCTCACGAACTGTATGATTGCCCCTAATGGAAATTGTCATAGACCGTTTTAACTATATTTGGTGAATGCCAGCACCTGATCATTCATATTACCGGTACATGTTTGGACTTTGTCTCGCCCGTGGGATCAGATCAGGACCCCTTATTGTTATATACACTAGCATTAAAATGTGATTTATTTGGGACCCATAGCCCCTGACATTATCTAGACCAAATTCCATTTTTTTATGGCCAAGAGTTCCAAGGATCAAGTATGTACGAACATTAAGGTAGATTTCATCAAGTATAGTGTTCAAGGATAGAACTTGTAGTAAGGATGATATATCAATAAACCATATAAAAGTCACGACAATCTAAAAATCTAGGTGATTGGGTACAACCAGCTCGGCTGCCTTTAGAGAATCAAAGGCTAGTGTAGACTTACGGAGGCCTTAATGAAGAAAGTACCAGTCCGAAGGAAGGAATATCACGCGGAGGGTCCAATCATCATCAAGAGTTGAAGTGTGTAATGTGAAACATTCATGAGACAGGGACTCTATCCACGGACTGGGATATGAGTGCCAAGAGACCCGCGATATGGGCCAAAACTCGATGAAACCATAAGATGCAAAATTCACATACCTTAATTTGCGTCTCTTTTGATAGGTCCAGAGGGGGGTGAATGGACCTTTACCAGTAAAAACAATGAGGATTAAAAAATTAAGTTCTCAATTAGGAGTTTCCGAAAAAGATCTTAACGGTCAAATACTAACCGCGCAGAATGATCAGTTAGGAAGATAGAGATGGATCGGCCTAGATAAGCATCTACCGAATAGATCCAAGGCCAGAATAGAAACCAAACACACTGTGCCAGGGATTTTTAAGGTGGTTCGGTCAGACCTCCAGTCTGCCTAGGTCCACCCCTCACTTCAAACCGAAGTGAGGCTTCCACTAGCACCGGCTAGCCAAGCAGACTCAGTCTGCGACAATGGTTGATTCACAGCTTCACCAAGGGAACACCCTCCCCTCTTCCTCCACACCTGGAGGGAACCCTAAGGATGCCAAGTCCCTAGAAACTAGGAAACAAGTTCCTCTTCCTCCAACCGGAGGGAACACTAGTGATCTGCAGTCACTAGAACCATAGACCAAGGTCTCTCTTCCTCTGAAACCCAGAGGGAACCCACAAGCAGCACACGGCCACTTGCAACTAGAGACAGCGTCTCCCTTCTCCTGAACCAACAGAACAGGAGGACAACCGATCTCAACCTGAGAATCGGAGACAAAACTAGAACAGTAAAGAAAGATCAAAAATAAGAAACTAAAAAAGATACAGCAGACGGAATGCTGGAATGATAAACCACGGAATATAGCTCACAATAGAGCAAACTGGTTCGGATTTGATCCTGAAACTAGAATCCTTCTTCTTCTTCTTTCTGAACTCTCAGCTTCGAGCTCTCTCTCTCTCTCACTCTCTCTGCTATTCTCTCTTCTTCCTCTTCTTCAATTTCTGCCCTCTATTTTCTTCTCTTCTTTTGCTGGATCGAACTCTCTGCACTTCTGCTTTTTCTTTTTCCCTTTCGATCAACCTTCATCTATGGACGAAGGCTTCAATATATAGCAGCAGCAGGTGGATAAGGTATAGAATGCGTGTGCCTCCCATACTCGATCTAGAACCTTCTTTCCACGTGCCCTTATAGCATTGGTTCCTTTAGTATTGGATCACGTGCAGCCCAGACACTGAGGAATATTCTTCCTCGGACCACCTTCTTCTTTTTGTTTTTCTTCTTCTCCTGCAAAGAAATTAAAACCATTAAAACTCAAGGCCACAAAAAAACTAAAACTGCATGAGGTATGTGATAGCAATACGAGATGCACTATAATGAGAACGACACGAGATACACAAGATGACTACAGCACGAAATAAAGAAAGAATGACACGAGGTCAGATGACTACAGCAACACGGCTAACACTACAAAGAGAACGACACGAAATACACAAGATGACTACAGCACGAAATAAAGAAAGAATGACACGAGGTCAGATGACTACAGCAACACGGCTAACACAACAAAGAGAACGACACGAAGTCAGATGAGAACAGCACGAGGTAAGAAGGAAATAAGACGGAGTAAGACGGTAGTAAAATACGCGATCAGAAGAAACCTGGACGAAGATAGAAGGAGCAACACAAAGACATAAAAACAACAATAAGACACAAACACAAAAGTAACATGAAGACTGAAATGCAAAAATAACACGAAGACACAAGCACAAAAGATAACACAAAGACACAAGCACAAAAAGTAACACGAAGACACAAACACACAAGATAACACGAGGTATCAAATAGCAAAGGGAACGGCACGAAGTGAAACGACACTTTACACTAACATGACTTGAAGACACAGAAAAACGACTCGAAAACAAGGACGACACGGACTGAAAACAACTCAAAGATGAAAACAGAAACCGACACGAAGTATGGTCACAGAGCAAAAAGGACACGGGGTCTAGGAAAAAACAACACGAGGACAGAGGACGTAACCGGCTACAACGACACGTGACAAAACCATGAAAGCAGTGAGACGACTCGAGTAACTACAATAAATGACACGAAAACACAAGAGCAAAAATAAAAAGGATGACTCGAGATGAGCAACTAAATACTGAAGAAACAACACGAGGTTCACAGAAAGCAACACGAGGTGCTGCAGTGTTCAGCACACGATGGAACAAATAACGACACGAAGATAACCCTTGAAAATAACTGAAGTGACTCGAAAGATTATTTTTCACAGAGAAATATTTTTGTTCTCCACAAAGACTCATAGTGTTGTCATCCTCAAAACATGTAAAGACTCAACAATCTCCCCCTTTTTGATTGATGGCAACACTATGAGTCTTGAGTCTTTGCAGGAATAATTTTCAACCTGTTCAAAGCTAAACATCATCAGCACCATCATTAATCATCATTAAAGAATCATTAACATCAACAAAATCATTCTCAATCATAGTAGTAGCAAAGACAAAGACTTGAGTTCTCCCCCTTTGTCAACATCAAAAAGAAAGAAACAAAAGGAGGTAGACATGCAAATGATATGAGATTGAATTAACAAGTCCAAGAGTGTGAGAGAGTCTCAAAGAAAATAAAAAAAATACAGAACACTATTTTTTAAGGAGAGAAGAATCTGGCATGTCTGTTGGAAGTGCCGCGCGGCCTGTCTAGTGGTGGTCTATCCCTTGGAGAAACAGAAGGGAAATCTTGAGTTGGACCTCTGCTGGAGGATGCCTGACCAGGGGCTGAACCCAAGGCAGAGTGAAGATCCTTCAAGTCGTTGGACAATTCAGCTAGCCAATACACAACATAGCTTCTGACATGTGACACTTCTGAAATGATGTCTTCCTGGCGAATATTAACAGATTCATATCTGTCAGTCAGAGTTCTCACTTCTGTTAAGAAAGCGATCAATCTGTCATAGATCTTCTGAACATCTGGACCTAGGGCACTAGATGACCCCTTCAAAACTTCTAAGGATGTCCTGATCTCAAAACAATGATCTATAATGCTGGCAGATGACTTAACAGAGGAAATATGAGCATCTTGTAATTCACGAAGTGCTGTTGCGATCTTTGAACATACCACCTGCAGGATTTCCATCGAGGACCTGGTGGCATCATCTGAAGATTTCTTGTTTAGCAGGAACTTTTTCCATTCAATCAGGAGAGAAATTTCAAGCTTCAGTAGCCTGGAATGAACTTGATTAATATTTAGAGTGACATACTTGAGCAGATCATCTATTTTCTTATCCTGTCTCTGCATCTGCTGAGTCAAATTTATAAGGAGTTCTTCAATGTTGGGCGCTCGAGCAGATAGAAGACGAGGTTGACCTAGGGGTGTACCATAAGATTCACAGCCAGGTGCTGTTCTCTCATCTGCTTCTTCTTGTACAGGCGTTTGGCTGTCTCCTGCTGGAACCCGATCTTCATCTTCAGCTTGGATTTCTTTTTCAGGAAATACATTTTCAGGTACTTCTTCTTCACTTGATGATTCTGCTTCTTGTTCTATGTCAGTAACTTTCTCCTGACACTCATCCACTCTTTCTTCCATGAGATCATCATCTGCAGAGTTTTCAACAGGTGCATGTTCTATAATTTTAGCTGTAACCACGTTGTTAGCCTCTTCCAAGCTTTTCTCCACAGTCTCTCTAAGAATAACATTAACAAACTCAGCAAGGTCTTGCTCATTACTTACTTGCTCTTGAACAGGCTGTTCCACGGGCAACCTCACTTCTTCTGATGTCTTCCCAAAGGAATCAAACAAACCATCAATATTTGTATCTAGTTCAGTTTGAATGTTGTCTTCAGACATCCTAACTTCTTCAGATGCAATCTCAACAAGCCTTTGAAAAGATAGAGATGCTTCAGTAGGTGCAGCAGAAGTAGCAGACAGTGGTTGTTCAGATGGTGTCTCCTGTAAAGCAACCTCAGAAGCTAGTTCTAAAACTGTTTGGGCAGATTCTTGAGGGTGTTCCAGAAGCTCTCTCTGAGCTTGTGATTCTTTGACTTTCTGGGCCTTAACCTGCCCCATGAGAGAAGAACCCTCCAAGCCCAAAAATACTGAAAAAAAGTTCATGTTAAATATATTTCGACCCCTAACTTCAGACATGGCCTCTCCATCCAAGGAAATCTTTGAGTACTTGAAGATGTCTGTCAGATGGGCGGCGTAGGGCAGGTGTCTTTTGGACCCAATACACCCCTTCATGACAGAAAAAATAATTTCAGGCAGACAGATCTTTACACACTGAATCAGACAGAACAAAAGAAATCTCTGAGTGTCTGTGATTCTTCCTCTAGCTCCAGTCTGTGGGGTGACTATAGAGGCAATGATGTTATGAAGAAGCTTGTGAAGAGGGGGAAATGATAAGGTTTGGTAAGCTTTCAGCTTCAATTGCCCCTTGTCATGAATGTTACTGGGTTTACCAGTAATGACCGAAAAGGAATCATGCAGACTATATCTAAACCCTCTTTCCACCTCTCCCTTTTCTGGAATACTGAGAGCTTTATGGAGAGAGTCACACGTTACTGCTATCTCAATCCCCTTAACAGACGAGATCAGAGCAGACTTATCTCGGCTCAAAGACAAATTATTATAAAATTCCATTACCAGGCTAGGATAGTAGACACGGTGATTTTCTAGGAATTTCCTCCAATCCTGAAACTCAAAAATCTCCAAAAGTTCTGGAAACTTCAAAACCATGGATTCATCGCTGAAATCTATTATCCTTGGAGGAATAATTTTCCCACTCTCTAAAAACACGATAGACTGAGAGGTCCTGGTACCTTGTGCAGAAGAAAATTCCACGGCTATTTCTGGTTCTAGACATCTTTGCTGCTTGGACGAAGGCTCCTCAACTGTTTCTTTTCCCCTCCTCTTTCTTTCAACAGGAGCGACGACTTCTAGCTGATCCATTTGCCGTAACTCCCAGAGTATCAACTCTTTCTTGCTGGTTTCTGCTGGAGATGAAGCTAGAACCAAGAACGGAAGAGAACTCTGTGGGGGGATGAGATTTTCGTGAAGAAAAGTGAGCGGGAGATAAGGGTTTGAAGGAGCAGCGAGACATATCGGCACGAGGAGGAACAGGAAGTGGCAAGGGCACACGAGGGTTTTTGGATGTAACCTTGAGGAACAAGAAGGGTTTTTGGGGGTTCACTTTTCACTCTTATCGAACTTTTCAGGAAATACCCAGACTACCCTCATTCAATATGTAACATAGCCATACCCCGTTAAAGTTCGCTCTTCAATATATGGCTTTATTATATTCTTCCAAATACCTTGGTCAGTTATCTCAAGACATTAATTCAACAAGATCACAAAACTAGCTGTTAAAGGTACTTAGCCTACAGAAGGTCACGATTAAAATACTCCTTATGTTTGTCGGGCAAGAAATAACAAAAAGATAGTCAAGCAGGGTTCATTACTTCATTTAAAGGACAAGAGAGGGCAACCAGAGTCAACCAATTTGTTGAGCACTTAGGTAGAATTATCCCTTTTTACACAAGGAGACATGTTTATAAGACACTAGAATCCCTGGTTACTCAAGACAGGCTACCTTTATGCCAATGAAAACCAATGAATTTTTGTTGACTTTTCTTTCCTTTTTTTTTATTTTAACTTTTCTATAAGAAACAGAGATAGCTAATTGTATCATGACAGAAACTCTAGACTTCTTTGATCTAGAATATCTATTTCTCCATAATTGCCATTGCTCTGCCACAAAATATGGCGTATTCCCTGGTAACACCTCTCATGACCTTGGACTAAAGACAGAGCCCTTAACACAAATTTTTTTTTTCATAGCCCTCTTCACATAAGTTTCAGTTTAAACAAAATCCTCTGCAAGGTTTTTCCATTTAACATAAAGGTTTACAATATGTTGACCAACAATAGAGAGGATAACTTAGAAGGATTAAAGGACAAGATATAACCCCCATACATTAAAGTTCTTTATTAACAGGTGTAACTTGTTACAATAGATTTTGGGTGGTTTAAGGTATTCTGATCAAATCTGATAAGAGTAACAAAGCTATAAGAAGGAATTTTTCTTCAAGAATATTCCTGAACCAAAGGGGATAAGAAAAGGATAAAAAGGTGACAAACAGAATGGAGAGAGATGAGATGAGATGAGAAGCACTCCTTTCAGCAAAGCAGCAAGTGAGAGATTACTCTAGAAATTAAAGACCAAGGAGCTCACAAATGAAATCTTCCTGAGGAAATTCAATCTCGTAACCAGAGAATGCTCTTGGGCAAAAATCTGCAACCTCATGAGATGACTGAACTCAACACCAACTAACCACATCGGCAGATAAAGATTCTTCAGATTCCAGCTGACCTGACAAGCTCCTTTTCAGCCCACGCTAGGACATCTCACACACAACTCTTGGAAATATTAATTATTTATTGAATAACATACATGCTATCAGCTAAAATGCAATACGTTGAAGCAAACTTATGATTTTTCAAATAAATGGAATGTGATGCAATGAGCACGAATCAGTAAGTTGACACAATAATTGTATCTCCTCCTGACTATGAGCATGAATTACCGCGTGATACCAAGTATCCATCCAAGAGAGATTTTAGCAATGCAGTCAGAGGAGGACACTCATGATCATGGAATACTTAGATGCACACAGACTACATCACATAACCAAATTTAAATCACACCAAAACAGAATTAAAGCAGGTATTGGGAACTGACCTGAATATTAAGATCCTAGTTTTTTTTCCTTTTTTTTTTTCAAGTGCCTTGGCTTATTACTCCTCTTTATTCTTCAGCTTCCAAGGCACACCTGCAGGTTAGCAAACTATTTTGCACGAATAGGCACCCAAGAAGTCTTGGGTCCTGAGTTAGCAGTGACATTCTTAGCAGGTTTTCTAACCAATCTCCTAGCAGCATGGTCATCAGATTTCATCAGATAGCAATTATTCATTGAATGACCAATTGTACCACAATAATAGCAAGATGCAGCAGGTTTCAGATTGGATTTATGCACATTCTTATAAACACGATTTTTATGCACATATGTATGAAAATTTTTGTTAACAGAATTGAAAGTCTGTTTACCAAAACCAGCATTGCTTTGGTATTCTGCCAGCCAACAGGTTGCATCCCTGTGACCTGGCTTTCCACAATCAAAACAATGAGAAGAGTTCATTCTCTTAAAATTCTCTTTTCTACCCTGACCATGCCAGCATTCAATGGCCCTGTGGCCTGTCTTTCCACAGCTGACACATGCAGAGTATTTTCTATTTGCAGCAACTTTATTCCTATCAACATCATTATGGTTTGCAAGAAATTTAGCATGATGTGACGAATATATTTTCTTACCATTTGCAAACCAGCATTGTGCGATGTTGTGTCCTAGTTTGCCACAGTGCAGACATTCAATTTTCTTTTTCTGGAATGAAGAGTTTTTATCATGAGGTTTCTTAGCATTCATTATCCCGGCCCTCATATCATCTTTCTCCATCAATTTACACTCATGCATTAAATGTCCAAGTCTATGACAGTAGTGGCATGACATTTTCCTTTTAGATGAGTGTGTGTGCGGACTGTGATCAACATGCACAGATGAGCCCTTTTTATTCATTTTCTATTTTTTATCATGTTCTTCTGTTTTCTTAGCCTTATAGTGAGGTGGAGAGGAAGTAGAAGGTTTTTCCTGTTCAGATGATTTAACAAAAATAGTTTCCAAATTTGATCCATAGACCTTACTCATGACTGGACTGTAGCCCAGTCCCTTTTTCTTAAAAGTAGAGCTAGAAACAGAATATGTCTGAATTTTATTTTCAAAGGTCTTTTTATTCACAGGGTTATAACCTAACCCCTCCTTCTGAAAATTGACTTTTACTCCAAGCAGTTTGTTCAGATTTTCTTGCCCATCAACAAATTTAGACAAAGATTTCCTTAAGTCTTGGATTTCTTCTTGTAAAGAGGCAATGTGTAACTCATAGCTTGCAGTCTCTTATTCACTGCAATTGACAGCCTCATTCAAGACTTTGTTGACAATTATGTATTTCTCAACTTCCTTTCTCAACTCATCAATTTCTTCTGAATTATTGGACACCACATGTTTACCCTTTTCAAATGTCAGCAATCTCTCTGACATGATGGTGTTCAACTGTTTTAGTTTCTCAATTTCTTCCTTTAGTCTGTCATTCTGAATTAATTCGTTTATCAAAATCTGATCATCAGAGTCAGTTTCAGATTTTCTTCCATCCTTAAAAGTTTTCAAGTCTTTTTGTAGTTTCTCAATGTTTTTCTGTAATTCAAAGTTGACAGACTTAATGGCTTCAGATTTTTCAGCAAGTACTTTATTTTCAATCCTGAGCTTCTCTAAACTTTCCTTGCTTTCAGCTGAGAATTTTCTCAGGGAATCAATCTCACTCACATGATTCTTATTTCCATTTATTAGCACATCATTTTATTTTTTCAACATTTGTAGATTTGACACACAGGCATCATGAGAACTCTTCAATTCAGCACAATTTTTATAGTCAGACCTTGAATTATCTAATCCCTTATTCCTTTTCAATTTTTTATATCATTTTTGCAATTTTTCATATGACTCAGATAAATCGCTGTAAGCATTTTCCCAATCTTCTATAGAAAAGTTCTTGAAGAGGTTTACCTCTTCTTCATTCTCCTCCACCACTTGGCTAGTACTGTGGTCACTTCTGCTAACCATCATGCATGTGCTTTCATTTCTCCTGTGGGCTAGCTTCAGCTGGTCCATAATGTCCTTGGCGGATCTGCAATCATGGAAACAAGAATGCAAGGCTTTATCAGTCACTGTTAACATTAGGTTTAACGCCTTTTGATTCTCTCGGAACATCTGATTCTCACTGTCTGTCCACTTGGACCTTTTCTTGGGCAGTTCGTACGGGCCTTGTGAAATCAAATTCCACAAGTCCTTATCAGCTTGTTTAACAAACATGCGAAAAACACTGAACCAAATGTCAAAATCAGATCCCTTAAAAATCGGTGGATTAGCCATTGCCATCAGTTCAAACGAACAGATATCAAACACTAACTCACAAGTAAAACAATGCACACAGGAAACATGTAGAGGATCCTCTGAGAATCGTTGGATTCTGAACCAGAGACCGCTCTGATACCAATTGATAGGTCTAGAGGGGGGTGAATGGACCTTTACCAGTTAAAACAATGAGGATTAAAAAATTAAGTTCTCAATTAGGAGTTTCCGAAAAAGATCTTAACGGTCAAATACTAACCGCGCAGAATGATCAGTTAGGACGATAGAGATGGATCGGCCTAGACAAGCATCTACCAAATAGATCCAAGGCCAGAATAGAAACCAAACACACTGCGCCAGGGATTTTTAAGGTGGTTCGGTCAGACCTCCAGTCTGCCGACGTCCACCCCTCACTTCAAACCGAAGTGAGGCTTCCACTAGCACCGGCTAGCCAAGCAGACTCAGTCTGCGACAACGGCTGATTCACAGCTTCACCAAGGGAACACCCTCCCCTCTTCCTCCACACCTGGAGGGAACCCTAAGGACGCCAAGTCCCTAGAAACTAGGAAACAAGTTCCTCTTCCTCCAACCGGAGGGAACACTAGTGATCTGCAGTCACTAGAACCAGAGACCAAGGTCTCTCTTCCTCTGAAACCCATAGGGAACCCACAAGCAGCACACGGCCACTTGCAACTGGAGACAGCGTCTCCCTTCTCCTGAACCAACAGAACAGGAGGACAACCGATCTCAACCTGAGAATCGGAGACAAAACTAGAACAGTAAAGAAAGATCAAAAATAAGAAACTAAAAAAGATACAGCAGACTGAATGCTGGAACGATAAACCACGGAATATAGCTCACAATAGAGTAAACTGGTTCGGATTTGATCCTGAAACCAGAATCCTTCTTCTTCTTCTTTCTGAACTCTCAGCTTCGAGCTCTCTCTCTCTCTCACTCTCTCTGCTATTCTCTCTTCTTCCTCTTCTTCAATTTCTGCCCTCTATTTTCTTCACTTCTTTTACTGGATCGAACTCTCTGCACTTCTGCTTTTTCTTTTTCCCTTTCGATCAACCTTCATCTGTGGACGAAGGCTTCAATATATAGCAGCAGTAGGTGGATAAGGTATAGAATGCATGTGCCTCCCATACTCGATCCAGAACCTTCTTTCCACGTGCCCTTATAGCATTGGTTCCTTTAGTATTGGATCACGTGCAGCCCAGACACTGGGGAATATTCTTCCTCGGACCACCTTCTTCTTTTTGTTTTTCTTCTTCTCCTGCAAAGAAATTAAAACCATTAAAACTCAAGGCCACAAAAAAACTAAAACTGCATGAGGTATGTGATAGCAATACGAGATGCACTATACTGAGAACGACACGAGATACACAAGATGACTACAGCACGAAATAAAGAAAGAATGACACGAGGTCAGATGACTACAGCAACACGGCTAACACTATAAAGAGAATGACACGAAATACACAAGATGACTATAGCACGAAATAAAGAAAGAATGACACGAGGTCAGATGACTACAGCAACACGGCTAACACAACAAAGAGAACGACACGAAGTCAGATGAGAACAGCACGAGGTAAGAAGGAAATAACACGGAGTAAGACGGAGTAAGACGGTAGTAAAATACGCGATCAGAAGAAACCTGGACGAAGATAGAAGGAGCAACACGAAGACATAAAAATAACACTAAGACACAAACACAAAAGTAACTTGAAGACTCAAACGTAAAAATAACACGAAGACACAAGCACAAAAGATAACACGAAGACACAAGCACAAAAAATAACACGAAGACACAAACACACAAGATAACACGAGGTATCAAACAGCAAAGGGAACGGCACGAAGTGAAACGACACTTTACAGTAACATGACTTGAAGACACAGAAAAATGACTCGAAAATGAGGACGACACGGACTGAAAACAACTCAAAGACGAAAACAGAAACCGACACGAAGTATGGTCACAGAGCAAAAAGGACACGGGGTCTAGGAAAAAACAACACGAGGACAGAGGACGTAACCGGCTACAACGACACGTGACAAAACCGTGAAAGCAGTGAGACGACTCGAGTAACTACAATAAATGACACGAAAACACAAGAGCAAAAATAAAAAGGATGACTCGAGATGAGCAACTAAATACTGAAGAAATGACACGAGGTTCACAGAAAGTAACACGAGGTACTGCAGTGTTCAGCACACGATGGAACAAATAACGACACGAAGACAACCCCTGAAAATAACTGAAGTGACTCGAAAGATTATTTTTCACAGAGAAATATTTTTGTTCTCCACAAAGGCTCATAGTGTTGTCATCCTCAAAACATGTAAAGACTCAACATCTTTAAGGAGGTGTTAATTTATATTTCATTTCTATTTAATTTAATAATTCACAATAAATAGTGTCTCGCCAATTTATTATTTTATTAATAATTTAAAAAAATGACATCTCCTTAAAAAGATGTATTATATCGCACTCTATATTCATTTTGAAGGAATAAGGATATATAAATAAGGTTTTTAATACATACAGATAATACACACATGACATATAAGCAAATATGGGTTTTACGGGTTAGGAGAAAAATCTACAAGAATTAACGACGATGCTTTTGTCGTTATTTCTTTGACACGTTACAAGTGAATAGTGTTACTATTTATTTAAGAGAAATTTAATAAAATAAATTATATGAAAAATAAGAGAAAAATCTAAATATCTTAACCATGTAATATCATAATTTCATTTCATCTATTTTTAAAGATAAAAATCTTTGAAGTTCATGCGGAGTTTTAACCGAATAACGGAGTCACTTTTAAAATAATAATTTTTCATGGATCTAAATATATGAAAATTAGAAGAATAATATGGAGGTTCCAAACATATATATATTACAATTTTATGTTGCATGGTTTTATAGATATACATTTTTGATGATGAGTGTAAAAGGTATAACAAACATTACATTATAGCTATATATATATATATATATATATATATATATATATATATATATATATATATATATATATATATATATATATATGAAGAGGGGTTATCTCGCACTGCTCCTGGGCGGGGAAGAGGATGACCACGTACACTTGAAGTGTGAACTACAAGAAGGGAAACGAGTCAGAGGTGCCCAGGGATAGATCCCCGGGGAAGACCCTTCGATGCTTAAGTCAGCAAAGTAGTAGAGCTCTGATGCAAAGGGAAGAGCTAGGAGGAAGATGGGAACGCGAGATCCCTCTCCACCAAAAGGAGAAGTGGTTCCTGCTCAGGGTTTTTGCCTCTTGCCTAGCTTACCCCTTTGTAGTAGGGCTTATCCAGTTTAAATAGTGGCCCGTCGTGCGACTGATCCCTGTAAGCGGGGGGGTCTCAGGGGGGGTTGCGTCTATCGTGCGGACTCCTTATAGCACGCGGACTCTTGGTCTCCCCTATCCCCTTGAGCTTCCTGCCATTAAGGGACTCGCAACGGTCGTACTAATAAGCTTCCATCAATGAGCCTAAGCGATAGGCACTTTGCCCAGGAGTGGTCTCCCCAGCGATGAGTGCATGTTCGGGACAGGGAATAGGGGGCTCCAAGGGAGCTTTCCCGATCGAACTGATGCTCAGACTTCCCAACCCGAAGGCTGCATAGGAAGCGCTTGTACCGAGTGAATTTTTGGGCTTTATACTAAGTGGGCCCGGGGGCTACCACTTCAAGGAGTTGGGCCTCATTCGGTCTGGTTGGACCTCTTTTGGCCTCTCCGTGCGAGAGGCGGGATTTCCCCTCTCAACTTGTCCCCCTCCTACTCCCGGGCCAAAAATTTAGGCTCGGACGAGTAGCATTTGGGCTGAACTTTTTATGGCTCTGGTTGGGTAGAAATTTCTCTCTGGTAGGGGCCACATGATGTGTCTTGCCTTGAAAATATGCCTGTCATGATGAATAAGAGAAGGCCCCTCCTCGAGAGATCGGATCGCCGCGCCACCTCCGGTTTAAGCATTGCGCATTTTGCGTCGCTTTATCTCTGGGGTTTAGGGTTTTGCCTCTCTTTGAATTTATTTTTGAGGGGGGCTCCTGTGCCGTGAGAGCAGCTCGGAAGAGTGGAGAATCGGTGCGGCCATCGGAGCTAGGGGAGCATCCTAAGGCGGTGATTCGTCAGCTTCCTTCTCCTCTGGAGTCTTCAGATTCAGAGCTTCCCCCTTCTTCTGTCTATTACATGGCGGACCAAAATCCAGGGGCTGAGAGCCGAGAGGGAGAATGGGCCTTGAGGACTTTTTTGGTGCCATCGGAGCCTCTTCGCAGCGAGCTGGGTGAGGCGGACGTGAAGCGGCTAGAGAATCAGTATGGGCTGCCATGGCGATTCAAGTTCCTCGCACTTGAGCCTCATGAATCTAGTCTGGCTGCTCATTCTGGCCTCTTTCATTCTTTCCTCTTGGTCTGGAAGTGCGGCTTTCGACTGCCCCTCCATCCTTTTGTTGCTGAGTTACTTTGGTTCTACCGGCTGGCTCTTGTCCAGCTGGTCTCCAACTCTTACACCCTCATCTTCTCCTTCATCTTTCTCTGTGGCAAGAGGGGGGGTGCGCACCTAGCTGGGCCTCTTCCACTATTTTTTTGAGTTGAAGGATAATCCGTTTGCCGGGAAGGGCTTCTTATTCATCCAGGCGAGGCGGGGAAGGAGTTGTGTGTCTCTTTCTGTGAAGGATTCTTCTCATAAGGGGTGGAAGACCCAATATTTCTGGGTGGGCCCGTCGACGGTCGACGTGGTCTGGGATTTCCCGACGGCGCCCAACTTTCACCCAAACATCCCTCCGAAGCAAACTGAGGTCTCTCCGGAGGTGGAGAGGGATGCTGCTATCCTTCAGCAGGACCGCCTGGGGACTGCTGAGTTGGTGACTCCTTCTAACATTGAGGAGTATCTTTCTCGACTGTTGTTTCCGACGGGTAAGGTTCTCAGTGACTTGTCTTCCCTCAAGCAAGTGTTTTCCTCTTCTCAATTTGCTCGTCTTCACGCAGATCTGCGGCGAGCGGCCGAGGAGGAGGAGGAGGAGGAGGCACCGTCAGTCGATCAGGAGGTCATCAATGTGGATGATACGTCGGCTCCGAGCGATCTCCCAGCTTCGGAGGGCTCATCCCGCACCCGGGACAAGGGCAAGGGGGTCGCCCGGGATGATGCTTCTAAATGCCGGGGGGTCAAGCGGAAGGATCCCGTGATGAAGTTGTTGCGGTCTTCGATACAAGCTTAGTCTACTGAGAAGAAGCGGGTGAGGAAGGTGGAGACCGCCCTCCGGGTTGATGAGGTTCCCCTATTGCCTCCTCCCTCTGCGGTGCAAGAGGGGGAAAATGACGAAGGGATCGTGGCCGATGTTGGGGCGCCGAGCGAAGTAGAGGGGGTGCTAGACGGTGGAGCCCGGTCCGAGCCGGTCGATGTTGGAGGGTCATAGGATGTAGCTACTCGATCGCAGCCGACCGAGGCCGGGGAGGTGCACGGCGCGGCTGCTCATCCCGAGTCAACCAGTGGGGCCCCTGAGGTGGGATTGCTCGGGGAAGGTGCCACAATCCCGACTACTCTGGAGAGAGTTTCCCTTCCCTCAACCGTTTCCCTCAGCGTCCGGGCCTCCCTATTTCGGAAGTGCCATTCTATTGCTTCGAGGGTTATGCAAGAGAAGATCCAGAGGGGTCCCCCCTCCACGCTCTTCGAGCTACTTATGGAAGGCAGCCTGATCTTGGCCTAGCTCGGGGCTAAGGTAGTAGGTGCGTATGCTTGGGTGGAGTCGGAGCGGGAGGCACTCTCGTGGGCCCGTGGTGCGCTCGATCGGAAGGTTGAGCATCTGACCCTTGATCTTGGTGATCTTCGTCAGGAGTTGGCCCCGCTTCGGGCTCAGGTGTAGTCGAGCCAAGCGGAGGCTCGGTTGTTGGCGGATCAGCTGGCCCAGGCCTGTCATATGGTCGACCGGAAGAATGAGCACCTGGAGGTGGAGCGTATGATTCAGGTCGAGCGCGGTGAGCAGTGGAAGGCAGAGCGGGAGGTGCTCGAGGGTCGAGTCCGGGGGGGAGGGGATGCACTGACCGAGGTTGAGAGAAGGCTGTCCGAGTCAGAGCAGAGGATCGCTGAGCTTGAGAGGCAGGCGGAGTTGGCCAGGGTGGAGGCACTCGAGCGACATAAGTGCTCAGAGGCCTATCACGCGGCTCTTCTCCAGGCTGCCTTCCCTTATTATGAGTCGGGCTATCACCAGGGCCTTTGGAAGGGCTTTTCCCAGGGCTTTAATTGGGCCGTTATAGAAGCAGAAACCCAAGGGTCTAGACTCATTTTTCATTTTGGGCAACGCTATGACTCAGACTGGGGTTCGACCGACTCTTCCCATTATACATCGAGCAAACAGGAGGGTCGGGAGTCCTCGTCCTTGTCCGAGCGACCGCCAACTCCAACATCCTCGAGAGGGCGCACGACCGAGACAATTCCCACAGAGGTGGGGTCAGTGCCTGGGTCGGCCGTCGCCGAGAATACTGGGGGCAGATCGTCTGGTGCTGAAGAAGCCTTGCCTACCGAGCCTGAAGATGGTCCTGAGGCCTGATGTAATAGCTCTATCTTTTTTTTCCCCTTATGTAGCCGGGTAAGGCTTTTTTGGTAAATGTAATAGCGGCAGTATTAAATGCTGAATTGACTATTTCTTACCGCTTTTGGTGTGATTTGACTATCGGATCCGTAGTCGTTGGAGAAGGCATCGATTTTCTCTGCAGATATCGTGCGTACCGATCTGTCAAATAACTGACATGGCGCTGGCACCTTTCTATTTTTCCATACCACCTTTAATGACTTGCCGCTTCGCGCGTCCCGCTGGTGGGATGTTGGGAAATGAGGTAACCATCTCAGGGAAAGCCCTTTTAGCATGTTTTGTAAGGGGAGAGTCATTTAAGGCAATCAACTCCCCCTTCAGCCTATAAAAGGTGCGAGGGGCGTCTCCTTTTCCTTTTATCGCTTAAGGCCATCCCTGGCGGTTTCTCCTTCTTTCCCTTCCACGAGGCATTGTGCTGTCGGTCTTGGCGGGGCATGGAAAGCGCTTCAGAAGATGATGATGCAGATGGCAGTAGGAGGCAAGCTCCTGCTGTTTTAGTCTGGAAGAGGGTTCGTCAGTTGGGGGTCAGTTTAGGAGAGGGTTCGTCATGTCGGAGCATGTCGCCCTCCTGTTCCTGACTCGCCGATGTCATCCCAAGGGGAGGGGGGAGCTCATTAAGCTCCCTCCTTTCTTGGCCTCCCCCAGCCTCCTCGTCCATCTCTACTATTTTCTTTTTCTCCCTCCTTCTTCACTCTTCGGAGGGTGCCTGCTCTCTCTACCTTCTAAAGAGTTGGCAGAGAGGAGGCCTTCACTTGTATTCCTTCCTCTTCTTCCCTCTCTTTTTGTTGTTTCCCCTCTTTTCCTCTTTTCTCCGAGCTTTCCTCAAACCAACGAGGTATGCAGTCCTTTGTCCGAGCCAGTTTCCGCACGAGGCAGAGTCAGTGGCTGGACATAGGAGCGCTTACCAGGTTGGCCGAGCATTTTGCTCGCATAATAGTGCCAGGGGTGTAATTTTTGTACATGTATACTATATTGCCTACGGCCTACTTGATGTACATCAAAGTTTAATAAGAATAGAAGAATGGTGTTTATTCTATTTTTCTTACATGTGTATGCCAAATGATCAAAAGTAGAACTTACGAAGATTTGTCGCATTCCATGTCTGAGAGACGGGTGTTCCTTCCATGGTGGACAATCGGTATGCTCCTTTCTCGAGCGTCTCAACCACTCGGTAGGGGCCTTCCCAGGTGGGGGCCAGCTTCCCCGTCGCCTCTAGTGGTCGAGATGCCTCGGCTTTTCTCAGGATGAAGTCTCCCGGCTGGAAGTGTCTGTCTCGGACTCTGGAGTTGTAGTATCGAGTGATGCGCTATTGGTATTCCATTGCTAGGATCTTTACAATCTCTCAGATTTCGTTTGCTAGGTCGAGGTTCTCTCGTAGTTTTTGCTTGTTTACCTCAGGTTTGAAGTGGACGACTCAGAGAGAGGGATTGCCGACATCCAACGGAATTATGGCTTCCGTGCCATACACCAGCTGAAAAGGTGTTTCACCGGTGGCCATCCTCGGAGTAGTTCGGTGCAACCATAGTACGCTCGGTAATTCCTCGAGCCAGCTACCCTTGGCCTTGCCGAGCCTGGTTTTGATGCCTTTTAAGATAGTCTTATTGACATTTTCGACCAGTCCGTTAGCCTGTGGGTAGGCTACCAACGTGAAGTTGTTGCGAATGTTTAGGTCAGCACATCTGTCTCTGAAGTAATGAGAATCAGACTGCTAACCGTTATCGCTCACGATCACTTGGGGGACACCGTAGCGACAGCTGATCGACTTCCAAAAAAAACTCCATACGACTGACTCGGTGATCCTGGTGGTGGCTTCGGCCTCGATCCACTTGGTGAAATAGTCGATGGTGACGATGACGAACTTCTTCTTAGCTTGGGCCATGGGGAATGACCCGAGGATGTCGATCCCCCACTGAGCGAAAGGGCACAGCTCGGCAAGGGTGATGAGCTCCGCGGTGGGTTGATGGATCAGGTGCTCAAAGTGCTGACATCGATCACACTTCTGTACGTAGGTCATGCAGTCACGCTGGAGAGTGGGCCACTAGTAACCCTGCCGAAGCAAGATCTTGGCGAGCGATCTTCCTCCTTGGTGCGCTCCGCAGGTGCCTTCGTGTACTTCCTGAACTGCTCGGCTGGCTTCGTTGGCGCTGATGCACTTGAGGAGAGGACCGGAGAAAGATCTACAGTACAAAGCCTCATCTTGCATGACGAAACGCCGATCTTGGTACTTCAGCTTCTGAGCCTCCCGAGGGTCGGTGGGCTCTTGAGAATCCCGGAGCCAGGATATGTAGGGGGTCCACCAATCGCTCGGACTTGATGCTCGGTCACCCGAGCTCTTCAAGAAAGACCGATCGTGTACCTGAGGGGTCGAGCAAGGAGGCTAGTCGACAGAGGGTGTCCGCATGGGAGTTTTCCTCCCGAGATATCTGGACTACCTCAAAGCTCTCGAAGAGTTGGGCCATCCTCTTGATCGCCTGGAGGTACTTGACCAATTGTCCTTCTCGAGCTTCGTATTCATCGTTGACCTGGTTAGCGACCAATTGGGAGTCAGTGTGGATTCTGACCCGCTCCGCCCCTAGTTGTCGAGCCATCCTGGCCCATGAGATAAGGGCTTCGTACTCGGAGGCGTTGTTGGATGCCTGGAAGTTGAACTTTAGGGCGTACCGCAGCTCCGCTCCTTCGGGAGAGTTGAGGAGGACACCGGTGCCACATCCGACCGAGTTGGAGGACTCGTCGAAGAACAGATCCCAAGTGGGCCCGGGCGTTGGTAGAGGTACTTCTTCAATCGAGACCGTGCTTTCAGCGATGAAGTCTGCGGGAGCCTGTCCTTTGATGGCCGAGCGGGGGTGATACGGAATATCGTAGGCCTCGAGCATGATGGCCCATTTTACTAGGCATCCTGAGGCTTTAGGGTGAAAGGGAATCTTCTTCAGGGGTTCGCCGGTCAATACGACGATGGAGTGCCCTTGAAAGTAGGGTCAGAGGCGCTTGGCCGAGGTAACCAATGCTAGCACGAGTTTCTCGATTGCGGGATACCTTTTCTCAGTCTCATTAAGCACCTTGCTGGCATAGTAAACTGGTCTCTCGATCCATGCGTCATTCCTGGCCACGATCGAGCTCACTGTACAAGAGGTCACCGAGAGATAGAGGTATAGAGCTTCACCTTGGACTGGCTTGGATAGTATCGGGGGCGAGGCCAAGAATTCCTTGAGTTCGGCGAACGCCTTCTAACATTCCTCGTCCTAGGCGAACGTAGCAGATGCCATTTTGGGTCCCATCAACAATTTGAAGAAGGGTAAGCATCTTTCGGCTGCCTTGGACAGGAAACGGTTGAGCACAGCAATGCGTCCCATAAGGCGTTGGACGTCCTTGATGCAAGTGGGCGGCTGCATGTCCAGGATGGCCTGGACCTTGTCGGGGTTGGTCTCAATCCCACGCTGAGTTACCAGGAAGCCTAGGAACTTCCCTGATCTGACTCCGAAGGCACATTTGGCAGGGTTGAGCTTCATGCTGCACTTCAGGAGGGTGTCGAAGGTCTCGGCTAAGTCAGTGAGGTGGTCTTCGACCTTCGGCATTTTGACGAGCATGTCATCAATGTAGGCCTCGATGTTCCGACCAAGCTGTCCTTCGAAGATGTGGTTGATCAATCTCTGATATGTCGCTCTGGGGTTCTTTAGCCCTAATGGCATATGGGTGTAGCAGTGTACGCCAAAGTCAGTGATGAAGGCGGTCTTCTCGATGTCCTCTGGGTCCATCCTGATCTGATGGTAGCCGGATTAGGAGTCCAAGAAGCTGAGCAGCTCGTTGCCAGAGGTTGAGTCGACCAGTTGATCGATGCTCGACAGCGAGTAGCAATCCTTCGGGGTAGCCTGGTTGAGGTCCGTGAAGTCCACGCAGATTCGCCATTTCCCATAAGCCTTTGGTACAAGGACGACGTTGGTGAGCCACGTAGGGTACAGGACTGGACAAAAAAGGTCAATCTTCTATCCCTTGATGACTAGCTCTTTGATGACCGCTTGCTTCTCTGGGGCATGCTTTCTCCTGCATTGCTGGACTGGCTTCACCGTTGGGTCGAGGTTGAGCTTGTCCATCACCACGTCTCCCGGGATCCCGGGAAGGTGCTCATCAGACCATGCAAAGACTCGGATATATCGGGTAAGGAAATCCTTATATTTTTCTTGTTCCTTAAGTGGTAGATCAGCTCTGATCTTTACTCCTAGAGTCGGGTCACCGTTAAGGAAGACCGTTAGTAACTCGCCACCAGGCTCAGATGTTGCGGGTCCCTCTTCGGCTCCCTTTACTTCTTTTTTCCCTTCCGGCCTAGTGGCTTTGACCGAGATTATATAGCACCGTCTAGCCAATGCCTGGTTACCTCGGACTTCCCCCACGCCATGTTTGGTTGGGAACTTCATTGTTTGGTGAAAGGTAGAGGGCACCGCTTTCATTCGGCTGAGAATACTTCGGCTGAAGATGGCGTTATATGTCACTAGTAATCCCTTTAATCACGATGAAGTCTACCATAACCATAACGGTTTTAGGCGGGGTGCCGATAGTAACTGACAGGCTCAGGGCTCCCTCGGGATAAGTTGCCTGGCCGTTGAACTCACAGAGGGGGGTTCGGATCGGGTGGAGTTTAGATGGATTCTCTCTCATCTTAAAAAAATATTCATAGAATAATACATCAGGGGCACTACCATTGTCAACTAAAATCCTATCTACGTTACAATGGTTTATTGTAGCCGATACAACGAGAGCATCATCGTGCGGGGTGGTTAACCCATCTAGGACCTGGTCGGAGAATACCAGGGCCTGCGATTCGCTCGCCTACGGGGCCGTAGAGTGCTCAATTGAGGCTCGGCTTGCCTACTCGGTGTGACGCTTTCTTCCTCGGCTGCTATCTCCACCTGATGCCGTGCCACCTGCGATGACGTTGATGTGGACTCCGCGGGGGGCATTGTCGATCTCTTCAGGAGCACCTCGGTCTTCCCTTTACCTGGACACGTATCGGGATAGGTGTCCCTAGCAGACGAGGCGCTCGATCTCATCTTGAAGTTGATGGCAATCGCTGGTGTGATGCCCGTGATCACTGTGGAACAGGCAATGCTTGCGGCGATTGCGATGCTTGGCTTTCATAGGCTCGGGTTGGCTGAGGAGGCCCGAGCCTTTGATGTCTTCATAAATTTCGTAGACGGGAGCGGTAAGGGGGGTATACCACTCATACTTCCAAGATGGCTCTTTTCGGTCTCCGTCCTAGTTCCGCCTTTTTCCTTGGCCCATCCCTTGCTTGGACGGTCGCTTCTTGTCCCCCTCCCGACCCGAGCCTGTTGTGCCTTGGCAGGCGCTGAGGACTTCCTCGCACTCTGCATGGCGCAAGGCCAGGGTCACTAGCTCGATAAGGGAGGTGGGAGGATGAAGCACTAGCTCGCGCCGCACGTTCTCGTCACGGGTACCCCCGGTCAATGCGGTGATGGCAGAGGCCACATCCAGGCGGGGGATGCACAGAACTTCCGATGTTAATCGGTTGATATAAGCCCGCAACTTCTCCCCTTGTACCTACTTGAGGGCCAATAATCCCACCACTGACTGGGGTGGACCATTGCCAGCGAAGCTTTCCTTGAACACTCTCCCGAATTGCTTGAAGTTGTGGATGCTGCTGGGGGCGAGGGCCCTGAATCAAGCTTGAGCACCCTGGACCAGAGTGGTTACGAAAGCTCGACACTTGATTATGTCGGACGCCCCATGCAAGGCCATTAGGGTGTCGAAGTTGTCGCAGTGGTCGGCCGGGTCTCCCTAGCCTTCGTACGACTTGAAGGTCGGGAGTGAGATCCTGGGGGATATCCCTGCCTTCAAAATATAATCAGAGAACGGGGATCGCTCCTCGTCCTCCACGGGAGAGGTCTTCTGCAAGGCGCGGAGGGCGCGCTCTTGCTCTACGAAATGCCTCTCAAAGTCTCGCAGCCAGAGAGACAACTCCGGTTGTCACTGGCTAGAGGGGCTGGGGGGGCGCACTTGCATGTTTTCCCGACGCTCCTCAGGGGCCTCGGCTTCAGGAAATGATCGATGTGCTCTGGTCTTCTCCCTCCTAGGGGTTGAGGAGGCTTCCTGCTCCGGGGGAGGGGCATGCGACGGTCCTCCTGACAGGTTGCGAATGAGCCGCCGCCCCGGAGGGTAAAACGGCCTCCAACGGTTTGCTGGGAGGCATCTCCACGTGGGGGGCTCTTCCGGGGGAGCTGCGACTTCTCCCCCCTGGCCGCCTGGGCCCTCATGAGATCTACGAGGATATCCAGGTTTGCGTTGAGGGTTTGGAGGGCGTCGGTGCTCCCGCCGAGAAGCTATTCCCCTGCCACTAATAGAGGTATCTCATTGGCGTGGTTGCCTAACGGGGAATTTTCTGTGGGGAGAGAAGGTGCGCCTTCTTTCGTCACCAAGGCTTTCCCAGGGTCGCCAGCAGTCCTACTACCAGAATTTCTTTGAACCATGATGGCTCTTTGTTTGTTTCCCACAGACGGCGCCAGATGAAGAGGGGTTATCTCGCACTGCTCCTGAGCGGGGAAGAGGATGACCACGTACACTTGAAGTGTGAACTGCAAGAAGGGAAACGAGTCAGAGGTGCCCAGTGATAGATCCCCGAGGAAGACCCTCCGATGCTTAAGTCAACAAAGTAGTAGAGCTCTGATGTAAAGGGAACAGGTAGGAGGAAGATGGGAGCACGAGATCCCTCTCCACCAAAAGGTGAAGTGGTTCCTGCTCAGGATTTTTGGCTCTTGCCTGGCTTACCCGTTTGTAGTAGGGCTTATCCAGTTTAAATAGTGTCCCGTCGTGCGACTGATACCTATAAGCGGAGGGGTCTCAGGGGGGGGTTACGTCTATCATGCGGACTCCTTATAGCACGCGGACTCTTGGTCTTCCCTATCTCCTTGAGCTTCATGCCATTAAGGGACTCGCAACGGCCTTACTAATAAGCTTCCATCAGTGAGCCCGAGCGATAGGCACTTTGCCCAGGAGTTGTCTCCCGAGCGATGAGTGCATGGTCGGGACAGGTAATAGGGGGCTCCAAGGGAGCTTTCCCAATCGAACTGATGCTCGGACTTCCCAACCCGAAGGCTGCCTAGGAAGCGCTTGTACCGAGTGAGTTTTTCGGCTTTATACTAAGTGGGCCCGGGGGCTACCAATTCAAAGAGTTGGGCCTCGTTCTGTCTAGTTAGACCGCTTTTGGCCTCTCCGTGCGAGCGGCGGGATTTCCTCTCTCCAATATATATATATATATATATATATATATATATATATATATATATATATATATATATATAGAAGATGTTGTCGTTCATTCTTCAATTGAAGGCTTCCTGTTCATCCAACAGATGAACCATGTCACTTTTTATTCATTATTAACTTAGTAAAACTAATTATATGATAAATAAGAGAAAAATCCAATGATCATAACCATGAAATATCATAACTTTATTTTATCTAGTTTTAAAGATAAAAATCGGCGAACGTAATATAGGTGTTAACAAGATAAATATGGTCACTTTTATTCCGGTGGAATTTTTAAAGAAATAAATATATGAAAATTTAGAGAAAAATTCAAGGATATAAAAATATGCATTTTGTTATTTTTATCATCATGGTTCAATTGATATCAATTTTTAAAGATTGTAGTAATTATCAATTAAATAAGGAAATCCACTTTTTTACGTGCAATAAACAAGAAAAATAAGTAGCAGGAAGTTCATGGAGAATATCTACATGCACTATCATCTAGCATGCTAGTTAGTGGTGGTTTTTCTTGGGACATTACGTACCTTTGATCAAGGAGGAATACGTAGAAGATGAAGGAGGACGTGAGACGATGATGTTGAACAATAGCAGCCGCAACAGTTCTCACTGTAACTACAACAGCTGGAAGGAGGGAGAAGACCAAGAAATAAGCATTGCTTTTACACGGTTCAACGACAGCAGCAGCACCACCGCAGCCAACGTACGCTTTCATGGCTGCGGCCACACGACGCCCACGCGAGCAGGGGAAAGAGGAGGAAGCTGATGCACTTCAACGACCATAGCAGAACGCAACAGCATAGGTAATAACACAACTGCAGCACTGCATCTAGCAGCAGACCTTTTGCAGCAAAAATCCTTGCTTCTTTACGAACACGGAAGGAAGACACTTGAACAATAGCAACAGCAACACACTGTTCTTGCAGCAGGCAGACGAAGGGGAAGATGAGGACGTAGACGAACGGTGGCAGTGGCAATAGCCACTGCACGTTCGATGCATGGGTTGATTTATAGGAAAAGGGGGGTTCTAACGGGGTCGAGAGCTCAATCGAGGGCAAGCCTTTTACTCCTTGCCATACGTTGCTATGAGTTTCCAAAACGCCAGCCACTTGCAATTTTTTTGCTAAAACCCTAAAGCTATCACGTTCGCGTATGCAACATGGGTTAAGGCTTGATAAAAGAAAGCTTTTGCATGGGCACATGAGGTTGGCCCACTTTGGTTGGCCTTTAGTAAGCAGAAGTGAGGAAGGATGGGTTGGGTTTTTGTGCGGGTCGATCCTATACCTATATGGGTTTGGGGTTCTTATCTTCATGAGTCTAGGGCCCAGATTATACACATGGTTTCGTTGTGGCTAAGGCTTGTATGCTTAATTAAGGGAAATTAGTTAATGGGTTCCGGTATGTATCTTATGCTATGGGTGTGGTCTAAGTTGTGCACTTCTTGATTTGGCCTCCTTATATTATTTTATGGGTTTTGTTTATTAAGCCCATATATATATATATTATACTTGAATTGTATTTTTTTATTGAAGCCTCAAATAGATAAAAGGATATATTCAAATTTCCAATTCTTAATTATTTTTATCTTTTTTTAGATATATTTATCAAAATTCTTATTAACCACCATTATTTCATGGCTAATATTTATAGTTATTTTCATTTATTCCATATTTAAATTTTCAGAATGCTACACCCTCCCCCACTTAAAAGAATTTGGTCCCCAAATTCACATGATTTTCTTTCTATAATAGTGGGGTAAAATCACCATATCCAAAAGCTAGATCATTCTCATAGCATGCTGAGTACTAAGATCACCATATCCGATTCATGCAATTATGGATGAGATAGGTTTATAGAGTTACCTTCCAATGCCTGCGGTGCTTCTTCCTTTAGGAGTGGAGAATGAGCGATTTTATGATCTCTGCCTCCGTAACGGATGCATTTTTCGAGTTTATACCAACACTCATCCGGGTTGTGCCTTCCTTTATTGCAATGTTCGCATTTCTCCTTGACCAGAACAACTTGTTGATCATCATTCTGGGGTTTCTTATTCTTCCGGGAACCGTTACCTCCATTGAACCTCTTCTTGTCATTCACGGGTTCCGTATTCTTGGATCCATTCGCTTGCACCTTTTTGGCGATCTTTCCTTTGACTCGTTCCATCATATCCAGGGCATCCTCCAAGAGTTGTGCTTTTCTAACCATCTCCGTATATGTTTGGATTTCTAGTGGAGCTAATTGAGGAATGAGCTCCACCTTCAAGCCGTTCATGAACCTTCTCGCTCTCATTTTCTCGGTACATACCAAGTGTGGTGCGTACCGGGCTAATCTAGAGAACTTCGCTTCATACTCTGCTACAGATAAACTACGTTGTTTCAAGGCCGCAAACTCCATAGCCTTGTTTTCACGAATCCGTTCCGAGAAATACTTCTCATTGAAGTGTTCTAAGAACTTGTCCCAAGTTACTTGATCGTTGGCTAAAATTGCTTCTATGGATCCCCAGCATACTCGAGTATCCTTTTCTAGTTGATAAGTTTCTAGTAGTACCTTCTCTTCGTCGGTGCATTGCATCACCTTGAAGGTTCTCTCTATTTCCTGCACCCAATTTTCCGCTTCATCCGGGTCGGTAGACCCACTAAACTTAGGGGGATTCATCTTTTGAAACTTCCTATGCACATCCCCAGCTCCATGTTGTGCTCCTCCTTGTGCAACTTGTTGTAAGGCTTGTGTTAATCCTTGGACGGTACGTTGCATCTCTATCTATTGAGCTTGCTCAGCAGCCATTTCTAGCCTACAAAACAAGTTTTAAGGTGATGATTATTCATATCTCGGCATTAATCTAACGTAGATGTAGCATATTTTAATGTTTTAGCCCATGGCTCTACCCAAATCTCAAGGAATTCCTGTAGGATATGTGACAAGGAGAACTCAAACTATAACTTGGACTTCATGACCTAGGGATTTAGAAAGCCTAGGCTCTGATACCACCTTCTGTCATGCCCCGAACCGATAGTAGTGGAACGTGTTCATTTGCTCGGAACGTGGCAGTTAAACAGTCGAGTCAATCAGAGCATAACCATAAGACAAGATGTAATTGAACAAAATAGACTTTTCATTCCAAATATAAGTTTATTACAACTTGGACCCAAATAAAAAGAAAGACTCAATAAAGGAAAATTACAATGAGATACTTGACTAGACTTAACATAAGACACAAGATAGCCAGACTAGATGGTTCATCTAGATGTCGGAGTACTCATCACTGTTACCCTTGCCCATCATGTTCGGTCTTGTCATCACTAGGGTCGTTACCTGAAAAGCATTGAAATACACGAGGTGAGCAAACGCTCAGTATGACTTAATATCTCCAGCTCCAAGCTAGCTTTAAGTTAATTACATGTTAACAAGCTCATGCAGGTCATTCAAGATATAGAAATCGAGAACTATAATGGCACGAGCTAGAACTTTAAATTAGAGATAACTCAAAACCATCAAGACGAGTAAGCAAGATGACAAATTCATTCATGTAGTGTAGAGACAAAAGATAAACATGAGAGCACATTCATGACAAGATATCAAGTACTTTCATAAGGTAACTCAAGAGCGTTCATGAGGAAATAATAACAATCATCTCTCTATGATGAACACTATCACAATAGCTTTGCATGTAACTAGCACAATCATATCTCCATGACGAACACTATCACGAGAGCTTTTCATGTAACTAGCGCTACGAAGGATTGGCCACACTCTTAGGGGTTCTCACGAACTGTATGATTGCCCCTAATGGAAATTGTCATAGACCATTTTAACTATATTTGGTGAATGCCAGCACCCGATCATTCATGTTACCGGTACACATTTGGACTTTATGTCGCCCGTGGGATCAGATCAGGACCCCTTATTGTTAAATACACTAGCATTAAAATGTCATTTATTTGGGACCCATAGACCCTGACATTATCTAGACCAAATTCCATTCTTTTATGGCCACGAGTTCCAAGGATCAAGCATGTAGGAACATTAATGTAGATTTCATCAAGCACAGAGTTCAAGGATAGAACTTGTAGTAAGGATGATATATCAACAAACCATATAAAAACCATGACAATCTAAAAATCTAGGTGATTGGGTACAACTAGCTCGGCTGCCTTGAGGGAATCCAAGGATAGCGTAGACTTACGGAGGCCTTAATGAAGAAAGTACCAGTCCGAAGGAAGGAATATCCCGCGGAGGGTCCAATCATCATCAAGAGTTGAATTGTGTAATGTGAAACATTCATGAGACAGGGACTCTATCCACGGACTGGGATATGAGTGCGAAGAGACCCGCGATATGGGCCAAAACTCGATGAAACCATAAAATACAAAATTCATATACCTTAATTTACGTCTTTTTAAGGAGGCGTTAATTTATATTTCATTTCCATTTAATTTAATAATTCACAATAAATAGCATCTCGCCAATTTATTATTTTATTAATAATTTAAAAAAATGACGTCTCTTTAAAAAGATGCATTATATCACACTCTATATTCGTTTTGAGGGAATACGGATATATAAATAAGGTTTTTAATTGATACAGATAACACACACATGGCATATAAGCAAATATGGGTTTTGCAGGGTTAGGGGGAAAAATCTACGAGAATTAACGACAATGCTTTTGTCGTTATTTCTTTAACACGTTACAAGTGAATAGTGTCATTGTTTATTTAAGAGAAATTTAACAAAATAAATTATATGGAAAAGAAGAGAAAAATCTAAATATCTTAACCGTGTAATATCATAATTTTTTTCATTTATTTTTAAAGATAAAAATCTTTGAAGTTCATGCGGAGCTTTAACCAAATAATGGAGTCACTTTTAAATTAATAATTTTTTATGGATCTAAATATATGAAAATTAGGAGAATAATATGGAGGTTCCAAATATATATATATATATATATATATATATATATATATATATATATTACAATTTTATGTTGCATGATTTTATAGATATAAATTTTCGAAGATGAGTGTAAAAGGTATAATAAGCATTACGTTATAGCTATAGTTATAGTTATATATATATATATATATAGAAGAATTAGCGACAACGTATGTTGTCGTTCATTCTTCAATTGAAGGCTTCATGTAGTTTCACTTTTTATTCATTATTAATTTAGCAAAATTAATTATTTGATAAATAAGAGAAAAATCTAATGATCATAACCATGAAATATTATAACTTTATTTTATGTAATTTTAAAGATAAAAATTGACGAATGTAATACATGTGTTAACAAGATAAATAGGGTCACTTTTATTCCGGTGGAATTTTTAAAGAAACAAATATATGAAAATTTAGAGAACAATTCAAGGATCATAAAAATATGCATTTTGTTGTTTTTATCATCATGGTTCAATTGATATCAATTTTTAAAGATTGTAGTAATTATCAATTAAATAAAGGAATCCACGTTTTATATGCAATAAACAAGAAAAATAAGTAGTAGGAAGTTCATGGAGAATATCTACATGCACTATCATCTAGCATGCTTGTTAGTGGTGATTTTGCTTGAGAGATTGCCTACCTTTGATCGAGACAGAATACATAGAAGATGCAGAAGCAGGACGTGAGACGATGAAGCTGAACAATAGCAGTCGCAGCAGTTCTCACTGTAACTGCAACAGCCGGAAGGAAGGAGATGACTAGGAAATAAGCCTTGCTTTTACACGGTTCAACGACAGCAGAAGCAGCACCGCAGCCAACGTACGCTTGCACGGTAGCAGCCGCACGACGCCCACGCAAGCAGGGGAAAGAGGAGGAAGCTGCTGCACTTTAACGACCACAGTAGAATGCAGCAGCACGGTTAATAACACAACTGTATCAATGCTTCTAGCAACAGACCTTTCACAGGGAAAAAGCCTTGCTTCTTTACGAACGTGGAAGGAAGACACTTGAACAATAGCAATAACAGCACACTGTTCCTGCAGCAGGCGGACGAAGGGGAAGACGAGGACGCAGACGAACGGCGGCAGCTGCAATAGCCACTACACGTTCGATGCATGGGTTGATTTATAGGAAAAGGTGGGTTGTAACATGGTCAAGAGCTCAATCGAGGGCAAGCCTTTTACTCCTTGCCATACATTGCTATGAGTTTCCAAAACGCCAACCGCCTACAATTTTTTTGTTAAAACCCTAAAGCTATCACGTTTGCATATGCAACGTGGGTTATGGCTTGATAAATAAAGGCTTTTTCATGGGCACATGAGATTGGCCCACTTTGGTTGGCCTTTAGTGGGCAGAAGTGAGGAAGGATGGGTTGGGTTTTTGTGCAGGTCGATCCTATACGTATATGGGTTTGGGGTTCTTGTCTTCATGAGTCTAGGGCCCAGATTATACATGTGGTTTCGTTTTGGCTAAGGCTTGTATGCTTAATTAAGGAAAATTAGTTAATGGGTTCATGTATGTATCTTATGCCATGGGTGTGGTCTAAGTTGTGCACTTCCTCATTTAGCCTCCTTATATTATTTTATGGGTTTTGTTTATTAAGCCCCCCCCCCCCCCACACACATATATATATATATATTTATTATACTTGAATTGTATTTTTTTATTGAAGCCTCAAATGGATAAAAGGATATATTTAAATTTCCAATTCTCAATTATTTTCTTCTTTTTTTAGCTATATTTATCAAAATTCTTATTAACCACCATTATTTCATGACTAATATTTATAATTATTTTCATTTATTCCATATTTATATTTCTGAGATGCTACAGAACGAGAGCATTATGCGAACCGGTGCATCGACGCAGGTGCATCAGGGTGTCGACGCATAATACACATACAGAAGGCAAATTTCTGGAAAGGACAACTGCTGGGTCATCCTGGGCATGCATTTTTTTTAATTCATTAGTCATGAAGTACACAATAACAAGTATGAATAATTTTTCAAGACAAATCAAGCTCCCCCTGAAAATATGCAACTAAGCATGATAAATTTTGGAATGGACAATATGCAACCATACCAATAGGCATTTCATGATGACTCCCCCTCAACTTGTGCATGATCTTCAAAATGCATTAGTGAGACTCACAAAGGGGGTATGCAGCCTATGACCTATGTGATCTATTGACCCATGGTACTTGGCGGAGAACTTGTACCTATGATCCTCTCACGCATGGTGATAGTTTCCCATCGGACTTGATCCAACTTTCCACACGTCACCATTCTTTATACCAACGGATCATGGTAATGAGATGCATCATATTCTAGCATGCAAAGCAAGAAGCAAGTGTTGGATGGTAAGGTCCCTCAGTATGATATTCATTAGAGAGCATGAGACCACAAGATGATGCTCCAAGTTCACACACATATGCAAGCACAAAATATTTGTAATGCATTCTAAGCTGAAGTGCAAACCCTCAAACTTCCCCTTAGACCAATGCTCGTGGAGGTTAGGACAATCAAACAAAGGTTAAATGTCCACATGAGTGAGGAGTTGGATCATTTGTAGCCATGACAGAAATCATCAAAACAATGGTCAGTATAGATAGACAGGAGGCACATATGGCTGCTGACAATGGGAATACCTAGAAGCTAAACCACACATATGCATGAACAATTCAGAGGGGAGATTTCATGCTTGCAGAATTTATTGAAAGTAAGACATATTTCTACTGCAATAGCTACAAAGAAGATACAACATGCAAAATTAACCTAAGTTGAAAATTTTATTTGCAAACATGTGCCTTGAGCTTTCATTTACCTGATCATCTTTTGTTCACCTCCAAGGCACTCTTGCATCCAAAATTCTCATTTGGAGTTTTTAGGTACCCAAGTCTTCTTGGGTCCTTGATGGTTAGCATCACTTTCAACATGTGAGTTTCTTTTCTTTACTGCGTTCAAATCATCACTTCTCATCCAAGGGAAGTCATCAAGCATATATCCACATTCTCCACAATACAAATAGCACACAAATGACTTGACATTCTTTCTACGTGAATGAGCATTAAACCTTTGTGGGTGGGCATGGATTCCAGCATGTTGAGCATGAGAATGAGTCATACCTTTTAGATGCCAACAGTGCCAGACTGTGTGGCCACTTTTTCCACAATGGAAACAGCAAGGAGGGCGGTTTCTTCTGCCGGCCTTAGGGTGCATCGACCTGACCTGTTGAGTACGTCGACGCACTGGGTCAAACCTGGTCTTCTGAACATGAGCATGCTGGGCACACTTCACCCCAACGTCGACATGTCCCTTGCCTTCCACATTGTTCCTTCTATTTTTCCCTGCTCTTAATTCATCACTCTTCGAGGTGATACAGTTACGCACAATATGACCATGCATACCACAATAGAAATAATGAACATTCATTTTATAGGAAGCATGGTGTTTAGCATTGCCTTTCCTAGCATGCATATCAACAAAAGCAAGCTTGTTTTTCTGTTTTGGCTTTTGAGTTTTCCTTTTCGGATTTCTATCTTGTTTTTTATTTTTCTGGGCATTAGACTATTTTGGGGGGTTTTTAGAAGGATGTGCTTCAGGCGAGCTAGAGACGAAGGATGTGTATAGTTTATTCCCAAAACCCTTTTTGTTCATTGGATTGTATCTAAGTCCTTCTCTCCGGAAATTAATTTTTATCCCCAACAGTCTATCTAGATTTTCTTGGCCCTGAACAAACTTAGATAAAGAGTTATTTAGATCCTCGATTTCATTCTCGAATGAGGAGATGTGCAGTTCAGATTCAGCGAGGTCCTCCTCGCACGTAGCCAATTGCTCATTGAGCATGGAATTCCCACTTTTATAATTCTCAACTTCCAGTTGGAGTTCACTCAATTTTTTAGAGGAGTCATTGACAACAACTTGCCTTTTTCAAAAGTAGCCAATTTTTCAATCAGCATCTTATTTTGTTCCTTTAGCTCTTCATTTTTCTCAAACAGCCTCACATCATGGATTAACCCATCAAGTGTGGTTTGATCATTAGACATTGACTTAAGTTGGTTTTGAAGTTACCTTTCACACTCTTCCAACCTAGTAATTTCAGCTTGTAAGGTTCCATTTTCATCTCTCAAACAACCAATGTTTTGTTTATGCAAGTCTAAGTCAATCATAATAGTATCATTTAATTTTTCAAATGCAGAATAGTTATTGCATAAGGAGTTCTTATCATGATAGCTTTTCTTGAGTTCTTTTCTCAATTTTTTTTTCAGATTTGATCTTTTTGTATTGTTTAGCTAGCTCATCACAAGCATCCATAAGCTCTTCAAATGTAAAGTCTTCGGAGTAAGTGCTTACCCGAGATGATGGCGGATCACTTGGCTGATCTGGACTGTTGGCCATGAGGTAGTCAAGCCTTTTTCTTTCTTCATGGATCCTGGCCAGTCCGTTTAGGATCTCCTTTGCAGTGAGTGCTACAGCTTGAAACGAAAGGGAACTTGGTAGCATCAATTGCAGCTTTTATCAGTTTGAGGGCAGTAAAACTATCAACTTGTTCGGTCCTATGTTCAGCAGACCATTCAGATGTATCTGATGGCAACATGTGAGGACCGTGGTATATGAGATTCCATAATCGTAAGTCAATAGAGTTAAAAAAAGCATACAACTTCCCTAGCCATATGGAAAAATCAGAACCATCAAATATGGGCAGGGAAGTCATGGAAACTTAAACAACAGAGAAATCCATTAGATCAAATGCACCGGGATCTTCCTCTACAGGTCGTTGGATCTGAGTATGGCAGAGTGATGTACACTACACTCGTCGTTAAAATGCCATGCCATAATTTCAAAAATTACCGCACTCACTCACTAAAAAGATTTAAAATCCAAGTAGAGTGGTAAGAACGAGTCGATCCCACAGAGAGGAATATTTTCAATTAATCACAAGTTGGAAAATCCTTATGTTTGAGAGAGCCAAATTTGACTGAGTTTATGCTAAAGAAAAATAAAATTGCATGAACATGGGAATAAAATAAACCTATCTAAAGAATATGAGAGGGTTGTGAAGAGAACTTTGGAAGAAGATAGAGAGAGAAAGAAGAACACAATTACAAAAGATGATTTTTTATTGCTTAAGATGAAATATTACAACTCTATGGAAAAAAATAACATTACAACTTGCATAAAAATAAATAACAATGGAAGAAATAAAGCCAGGGATTTTAGAAGAATAGCACCGCCCACGCCGTGCCGAGCCTTTGAGATGAATCGCTCCGCCTTGGAGAGGAATGCTGCCTTTGGAGTACCGAAGAAGAGAATCTCCGCCAAAGGGATGTGTGAAGAAAATAGAGGAAGAGGGATAGAGGCAGATAGAAGTAGACTTTTAAAAGAAAATTAATTAAGAACATAGTGAACAAAGAAGAGATAGGAGGGAGATTGGGGGGTTACAGGTTGACAAAAGATAGTAAAATAATGAAAACATAGCCTAAGAAGAATGAAAATAACTTTAAAACGGAGAAGAATTAAGAGATGTGGAAGAAGAGAATGTTAAAGATCAAGAAGAGAAAAAGAAGTTTGTTGAAGAGTGTAGAGGGGGGAGAAGATCAGAAAGGGGTGAAAATTGAGGAAGAATAGACCTGTGAAAAACTACAGGTGAATAGTAAAAAATGAAAAGATAGAACCTTAAAAAACTTGAAATAACTTGAAAATGAGAGAGATTTTAGAAGAAGAGAAAAAAGAAGAAGATCTAGAGCACTTAAAAATGGAGAACTTTGATGAAGATAGTAAATTGAAAGGAAGAAAAAAAAAGTATGTAAAGGCTAAGAAAGGCTAAGATCTTTTCTCGGTTGCTCCCAGGTGAATATTTATAGAGTACATGGGCTTCCCACCGTCGTGGCTTTGAGATCAAGTCAAAATCTAAATTTTTAGCATCAAATCTTACTCGAACTAGGCTTCTTGCCATTAAAAGAGTCCTCCTTTCATCAAACTTGGAAAGATAACTTCAATTAGAACAGTCTGCTACGGTCCGAGCTTCGAATTGAAATGGCGACCACCACCGTGGTCGTTCATTCTTAAAATGGTGACTTCTTAAACAGCCACATATTATTTATTTCCATTTTTTGATATTTTCTCGCTTTTTCGTACACATGAACTGGCGCCTTCTCGAACAGTCTCTCATTCTTTTCCAAGGAATTGGTGCCTGAGTGAACGATCGTTCATTCCTCTTTCTTTTCTAGCTCTTTTTCTTTCTATTTTTAATCAAAGGAATGGGCGCCCATTTATAACTCTATGGAAAAAAATAACATTACAACTTGCATAAAATTAAATAACAATGGAAGAAATAAAGCCAGGGATTTTAGAAGAATAGCACCGCCCACACCGTGCCGAGCCTTTGAGATGAATCGCTCCGCCTTGGAGAGGAATGCTACCTTTAGAGTACCGAAGAAGAGAATCTCCGCCAAAGGGATGTGTGAAGAAAATAGAGGAAGAGGGATAGAGGCAGATAGAAGTAGACTTTTAAAAGAAAATTAATTAAGAACATAGTGAACAAAGAAGAGATAGGAGGGAGATTGGGGGGTTACATGTTGACAAAAGATAGTAAAATAATGAAAACATAGCCTAAGAAGAATGAAAATAACTTTAAAATGGAGAAGAATTAAGAGATGTGGAAGAAGAGAATGTTAAAGATCAGGAAGAGAAAAAGAAGTTTGTTGAAGAGTGTAGAGGGGGGAGAAGATCAGAAAGGGTTGAAAATTGATGAAGAATAGACCTGTGAAAAACTACAGGTGAATAGTAAAAAATGAAAAGATAGAACCTTAAAAAACTTGAAATAACTTGAAAATGAGAGAGATTTTAGAAGAAGAGAAAAAAGAACGCTCACCCGTTGCCCTCCCCATTGCCCTCCTCCATGCCCATGGCCGGGATAGTGGTTTCATCGTCTCCCCATTCCCCATTGCCCTCCTCCATGCCCAGCTTCGTCCAAGACAGCTCCTCTGCCGGCTGCTTCTCCGTGCACAGGCGCTCCCGCGGGTGTCCCTCCACCTGCCCGTGGAGTTGAGGTGGCCCCAGCCCCTGCCGCGGAGCTTCCTTTCTCTATGTGCCCCACTATTCAAGTGCTCTCGGTGCCAGGTTTGGAGGCCATTCCTACCTTTCCAGACTTGCCTGCAGCACATGCTAGATTTGTGGGCCTTGCCCCTCCTCCCGTCCACGGTGATCGTGGTGTTTTCCCTCCGCCGGCAGTGGGCTCCGTGTCCCCTCACCCGTCCGGGAAGGGCGATCCCCTTCCGTGCTCAGTTGTGCCTGCGGCTATTCCTCCTGCTGCCCGGGCGACCTCCTCTTTGGTCCTCGGCCTCCCGATGCCGGATGCCTCCCCCCTTGGCGGCCCTTCCTCTAGGCTTAATGCTGGTGCGGTTGCTTGGTCCCCTGGGGCGCAGCCCACTACCCAAGCGGCCAACGTTGCAGGGGCCTTGGTTTCGTCCTCTCCTCTGACGGCCGCACCTCGCCTCTCCTTCGCCCAAGCTTTGAAGAAGAAGATCAATCGGGCCCCTCCCGGGCCTACTGACTCCACCGCCCCCCCTCCTGCTCCGGTGCACTCCGTGGGTGTGGTGCCCCCCCGGATCTTGGCATACCCCTCCGGTTCCCTCATCTCGTCCAGGCTCTCCACGTCCCCGGGCTTGAGCCTGCTTCGGGGTTTCGTGACCTTACGATGGCCCATGTGGCTTTCGTGGGCACCTCTGGCTTGGACCGCTCTCGACCGCCCTCGAGGATGGAAGGTGGGGCTCCATGGCGTTCCGTCCGGCGTTCCGACTCCACCTCATCCTCGCGTGATCGGCAGTGCATGTTTGAGGACGCTGGCCTTCTTTCGCGTCGTTCTCTCCGACTCCAGTCGTCTTCGATGGGGCCCCCGCCGCCGGTCGACCCTTCCTTCTCGGAGGTGCTCGATCCCGACGGTTCGGAGGTTGATCCTCTTGACTGGCCTTACTCTCCGGGTTGTCAGCGTGGTGTCCGGTCTGTGTTCTCGTCTGATTCTGAAGGGGTCTTCGACGAAGATTCCTATTTGTAGGGGCTTGGTCTCCTCTGTGGGTCATCGGGCTTTTGTTTCTACCCTTGCTTGGGTTCTTTGGTCTCCTTTTTTGTTCTTTGGGCCTTGGGCCTTGTACACTTCTTGGCCCTCTTCGGCCGTCTCCCCTCCCCCCCCTCTCTCTGTACCACTTTCTCTTTTATGCTTTCATATATGAAAATCGCTTGCCTGGTGGCCGGGATAATGGTTTCATCGTCTTCCGCAATGAAGAGATGAACCCCCTCTCCCGTCTCCCCCCTTGCAAGTATCAACTTTAGTTAAAAAAAAATGGGCACCCATTTAAACGGTCGCATATTCTTCAATGGACGATAAAGCCTTAGTCGCTAATTCTTTAATGAACTCCCTTCCACTCAGCCACAAATTCTTATATTCATAAATTGCTTCAGAAATGGTGACTTTTCATATGGTCGTTTATCCTTGGTATGGGCGCCCCTTCAGACGAGTGCTGATTAAATGGCGTCTAGCATTTGGTCGCATATTCCTGAAATAGTAAAAAATCTTTGTAAATGCCAAAAATAGATTATGCAATTTGATCATTTATGCAAGTTCATATCTCACATAGTCATTGTGACTTCCAAACCAGGATAATTTCATGTAAACTCAATTTATTTGTGAGAATGAAGTTAATTATCTAAATTACATAACTTTATTCTTTTAATGCTCAAAGATGATGTATGTGATGCAAATTATGATATAAAATGTGACACTCATCACAGCCCCCAACTTACTCATTGGCAGTCCATTAGCAATGTAAATAAATTAAAATTTAGAACCAACAAGAATTTACGAAGTCCATACTTTTATATCCAGCTCTTCCTTCACAGAATTAACCAAGGATTTAGGAATCCGGAAGCATTAATGCACACTAGCCTGAGTTTGAAAATTCTGGTACATGATTAAGAATACAAACCAAAGTTCAATAGCACTTGTGCATGTGTAAACACCAAATCCACAGCATAGACAATTGCATCCCCCATTTGCTATTCCAAGCAAGTGCCTTTCAACCTTGCACCTCTTAATCAGAGCATTAAGCATACTAGCTTCTTGTCTAGCTTATTTCATCATTTTTTTCAATACACATATGATGCTACACATCCCTTCACTGTTTAATGCAAACCTTGACTCTTGCCTTAGGAGAAGCAGGCCCAGTTACTAAGATCAGGGGTCCCTTTTCCATTTGACGCGAACCTCAACACTTGGTAGGTGAAGCAGGCCTGGTTACTAAGATTCGGGGTATTTTTCATGGTGTCATTTCATCAATTTTCTTTATTTTTTATTGTGCTTTTGCACTTATTTGATAAATAAGTTGGCAGAAAGCTTATAAAAGATCTCTTCCTCAAGAAGTGCAGAGTATCTGACAACATATCCAAAATAGCAGAAGGCTTATCCTGCTTGTTTCATTAGCGTGCAAAGTGATTTCTTTTTATAAAGTGCACATGAACTTTAAAGAGATTTTTAAATCAGTTTTTCATGACTAGATCGAATAAAATTTTCATCATCCTTCTCCCTAGTTTTTCCTATTCCAGAATTACTTTCAATTCAAGCATGAATCAAGAAAACTTAGTTGGGAATTTTATCTTTTCACTTTGTATGCTATGCAGGATAGAAGGATATGCAGGATATTAAGCAAAAACTCATGTCAGGTTGTACTATATAGATCATGAAAATTGTCTCTCTCCCCCCCAACTTGAATGACATTGTTGTCAATGGCATATGCAACAGAAAGCAATAGAACAATGTAACAGAAAATTCAGTTGGGATGGAAGGATACAACCTGGTGTGTGGGGTGAATTGCTCCATCAATAATATGTGACAACTCCTTCTCTACTTGACCTGACAACTGAAAACAAACTGAAGCAAAACATCAAATAACAAAAACATTAGGTTGCCTCCAAGAAGCGCTAAGTTTTCTGTCTTCAGTCAAACGCATGAAAGCTTAAAAAGTATTCAATCCATATCACACAATGCAATGGATTCTTTTGATGACTATTGCTCATTTTCCACATAAGGTTTCAATCGTTGACCGTTAACGGTAAAAGTATGACCATTTTATGGATTCAAAATTTTAACGGCTCCATGGTCAAATGCTTTAATGACAATGAACGGTCCATCCCATCTGGATTTCAACTTGCTTGGGAACAAGCGCAATCTCGAATTAAAAAGCCAAACCTTTTGATTAACCTAAAAATTCTTCCTATGAATATGCTTATCATGAAATGCCTTGGTTTTAGCTTTGTAACTCTTGGAATTTTCATAGGCCTCGTTACGCAGTTCCACCAATTCATTAAGTTGTAGAGCTCTTTGGGACCCAACTTGAGTGAGGTCAAAATTTACTTATTTTATGGCCCAATATGCTCGATGTTCAAGTTCAATAGGTAAGTGGCAGGCTTTACCAAAAATGAGACGATACGGTGACATACCAATGGGAGTTTTATATGCAGTTCTATATGCTCATAATCCATCATCTAACCTATCAGACCAGTCTTTCTATCAGGGCGAACTGTTTTATGCAAAATGTTCTTAATCTCCCTATTATAAACCTCGACATGACCACTTGTTTAGGAATGATAGGGGGTAGCGAGCTTGTGAGTAATGCCATACTTGCGGAGTAAAGCTCGGAATTGAGAGTTTGTGATGTGAGAACCCCCATCACTTATGATAGCTCTAGGATATCCTAATATAGAGAAGATATTTTTCTTTACAAATTTCATTACAATCTTGTGATCATTTGTCCTAGTTGCTATAGCTTCGATCCACTTTGAAACATAATCGACCGCCACCAAAATATATTCATTGCCAAAGGATGGTGGAAACGGTCCCATGAAGTCTATACCCTAAACATCAAAAATCTCAACAACCAGAATGGGATTCAGCGGCATCATATCTTTCTTCGAATTACTGCTCACAGCTTGGCACCTCAAACATATTTTAGCAAATTCATATGCATCTTTAAACAATGTGGGCCAGTAAAATCCACTTTATAAAACCTTAGCCGCAGTCTTTTTACCTTAAAAGCGTCCCCCACATGCAAGATTATGATAGAAATTTAGCACAGATTGTTGTTCTTCTTCGGGGACACATCTTCTTATAATATGATCATGACCCATGTGAAACAGCTCCGGGTCTTCCCAAAAGTAATGCTTGACCTTAGCAAAGAAGTGATCCATTTCCTGTCTAGTCCACCCACCCGGGATTTGTCCTACTGCCAAGTAGTTGACTATGTGAGCGTACCCAGGGGTTGAAGTGTGAGAAACAACAAGGAGATGCTCATCAAGAAAGGAATCGTTCATTGGAGTGCTAGTAGGTATGACAATTCATGACAGATGGTCAACAACAATATTTTCTAACCCCTTCTTATCCTTAATTTCTAGATCAAATTCTTGCAACAAGAGAATCCATCGAATCAAGCAGGGTTTAGCATCCTTCTTCATGAGCAAATATTTCAAAGCAGCGTGATCTGAATAAACAACAACTTTCACCCCCAAAAGATAAGAACGGAATTTCTCCAGGGCAAAAATAACAACCAAAAGTTCTTTCTCCATGGTAGTGTAATTTATCTGAGCATCAGCAAGAGTGTGACTTGCATAATAGATCACCATGGGCTTCTTATCCATTCTTTGACCTAGGACAGCTCCCATTTCATAATCGGAGGCATCGCACATTATTTCGAAAGGCAACGACCAATAAAGAGATTAAAGAATTGGGACTTGAGTGAGGGCCGCTTTTAAAGAATGAAATGCCTCTAAACAAGAATCATCAAGATAGAAAGGAGTGTCCTTGGCCAAAAGCTGAGTAAGCGAACGAGCAATGGAAGATAAGTTTTTAATGAATCTTATATAAAACCCGGCATGGCTGAGAAAAGAACGGATTTGCTTAACTGAAGTCGGGGGATGAAGATTTGAAATCAGGTCAACCTTAGTTTGTCTACCGCTATCCCCCTCTCCGAGACAATATGGCCTAGCACGATACCTTCTCTCACCATAAAGTGACTTTTCTCCCAACTAAGCACTAAATTAGATTCTATGCACCTCTTTAGCACCTTAGTCAAATTATCTAAGCAGCCATCAAATGAGTCACCAAATACTAAGAAATCATCCATAAATATCTCCAAAAATTCTCCCACCATTTTAGAAAAGATCGCCATCATGCATCATTGAAAGGTGGCAGGGGCGTTACATAGCCCAAATGGCATCCTTCGAAATGCAAACGTGTCATAAGGACACGTGAACGTAGTTTTCTCTTGATCCTCTGGGTAAATAGCAACTTGGTTGTACCTGGAATAACCATCCTAAAAGCAGAAGTAGTTTTGTCCAGCCAACTTTTCCAAGATTTGATCCACAAACGGGAGAGGGAAATGATCTTTCTTAGTCATCGAATTTAATTTTATGTAATCAATGCATACTCTCCACCCCGTTTGCAATCTTGTGGGCACTTCTTCTCCTTTTTCATTCTTTACAACGGTCAGCCTTGATTTCTTAGGCACCACTTGTGTGGGGCAGACCCACTTGTTGTCTGAGATGGGATATATGATCCCGGCATCCAGCCACTTGACCACCTCTTTCATGTTCGGATTTAGCCTATGTTGCATCTCCCTACTTGGTTTGACATTGTCCTCTAAATAGATGTGGTGCATGTAAACAGCTGGACTAATTCCTTTCAAATCCGCCACCGACCAACCAATCGCCCCTTTATGCTCCTTAAGAACTTCTGGAAGTTGAGATTATTGAACTGCAGAAAGATTGGAGGCAATAATGACAGGAAGAGTATGGTTAGGGCCCATATAAGCATATTTTTATGAGTCTGGGAGAGGCTTCAACTCAAGAGCCGGAGGATGCTCTAAAGATGGAAGAGCGGGTTCAGATTGAAGTGCAGGAAGAGGTTCTAACTTAGAATAGGGTGCGGAAGAGAAAAGAGAATCATGCAGCATGCTATCCTCTTCTAGAATATCCTTAACTTCATCCGGATTTTCATCGATCAATTCCTATAAAATATCAATAGCATTACATTCCTTATCTTGTTCTGGATATTGGGATGCCTTAAAAATGTTCAATGACACCTTCTCACCTCCAAAGGAAATATCCATCATTCTTGTGGCATAATTTATGTTGGCCTTAGCAATAGCCAGAAAAGGACGTCCCAAAATAATTGGTGTATGTTTCAACTCCTGAGACGAGGCCATGTCTAAGATTAAGAAATTCACGGGAAAATAGCATTCATGAACTTTAACAATGACATCCTCCAACAAACCTCTCGGCATTTTTACTGAATGATCCGCCAATTGAAGGATTATTGAAGTAAGCTTTAACTCTCCTAGATCAAACTGCTCATACATGAAGGTTGGTAAGAGATTCACACTGGCTCCTAGATCTAGTAATGCTCTATCAAAAGTGACTCCACCTATATCGCATGAGATTAATGGAGCTCTAGGATCCTTCAATTTCTTAGGTAAATGATTCATCAATACTGCACTTACATCCTCAGATAAGCGGATCTTTTTAGTTAACATTTTTGGTTCCCTCTTTGGTGTACACAGCTCCTTTAAAAACCTTGCATAAGCGGGTACATGCTTAATTGCATCCAAGAGTGGAATATTGATATTCACTTGTTTGAATAATTCTAACAATTCTTCCTATTGAACCGGCTGCTTCTTGTGAGCTTTAGACTTCAGAGCATCAGGGAACGGGACCTTTGGCGTATACTCATGGGGTTTTTCTTCAATCTTATCTTTACCTTTATCAAGCTCCTTCCTTTCACCCTCAGGCTTCTTCTTTTTAACAATTATGGGCTCATCTTCCTCACTATCACTCTCTTCTTGAGCCACTTGGGTCGAGCTACTACCAACTTCTCTAGCTTTTTAAGGACCATCTAGAATTTTTCCACTCCTAAGAGTAGATATAGCCTTGGCATTCTCAAAGTGGGGACCTATAGGAGGGTGAGGTTGAGGTAAATTTGGTTGAGGAAGGAGAGGAGCTCTTTGAGGGAAGCCTGGAGGTTAGTTTTTAGGATTAGCTATAGGTTGGCTAGGAAGTTGACCTACTTCTCTGCTCATATTACTTGCAACCAATTGCCCTATTTGACCCTCTAACTTAGCCATGGATTGTTGCTAAGACTGAATGAGTTGTTGTTGAGCAAGAATGGATTGATTTTGAGAAAGCAGAAGTTGTTGGAGTTGGTCGATTTTATCCTCGAAGTTGGGCTGAGGAGGTTGAGAAGGCTGAGGTTGATACAAATTCTGAGCTTGATTGAATTTATTATAACGAAGGTATTGTTGATGTTGGCCCTGAGAAAATTGAGCTTGATGGTATGGGGCCTAAGAATGCTGAAATGAAGGTTGAGATTGTTGATGTTGTTGCTGAAAAGGAGATGAATAAGAGAAATTTTGGTAAGATTGAGTTGGAACTTGGAAGGATTGTTTTTGAATTGGATGGTTTGAGGGATTGGATTGCATGGGTGGTCCTTGCTGATTTTTCCAAGAAAAGATGGGATGATTTCTCTAGCCTGGATTATAGGTATTGGAATAGGGATCATAATGAGGCTGCGAGATGCCCCGAGCAGCAAAAATTTGTTCTTGGATGAACGGGGGAAGCTGGGCCGCAGTGGGGCAATCAGTAACAGCATGATTTGGGCTTGAACAAGAGCACAAAGTTCTTGATGGTTAGAATATGGGAATGGTTGAGATTGAGGGGCAGAAAAGAAATAAGGTTCATGTCTATTCATGGATAGCAATTGATCTAGCTTTTGATCTACCAAGTAAACCTTCTCCATCTTTTGCGCCAACATGTCTATTTTATTCAACTTTTGCGCAAGAGAATTAATGTCCATCCTATTCTCAGTTTCTCCTAGATTCTTAACTTCATAAAGCCCAGCCCTCTTAGATGGCCCAATCATTCTCTCATAAGATGATAGCGAGGCATGACTAGTAGAATTTTTACTTAACATCTCAAACAAGTCATATGCCTCATCCTCGCTCTTACTCATAAAATCTCCCCCACATGACGCATCCACCATTTTACGATAATTGTCAGCTAATCCCTTATAGAATGCATTAACTATTTGCCATCTTGATAATCCATGGTGTAGGTATTTTCTTAACAAATCTTTCAATCTATCCCAAGATTCATGGATTTGTTCCCCAAGATTTTGAGTGAATCCAGTTATGGCTCTCCTCATGATATTGGTCTGCCCTATGAGATAAATTTTCTTCAAAAATTCTTTTTGCATTTCAGCCCAAGGCTCCTAACCAATATTTAGCTTTGTCCTTGAGAGAGAATGGGAAGAGAGTCAGCCTAAGAGCATCATCAGAAAAGTTTTGGATCTTGACAGTGGAACAAATATGGAGGAACTCATCAAGATGTTTGTAGGGATCTTCATTGGTATTGCTATAGAAAGATGACAACATTTGAATGGTGCTTGATTTAATCTTATATTGAGCCGCTTGGTTTTGGGGTGCTTGAACATAGAAGGAAGGTTGGTATTGATTTGGCATGAAATATTCATTCATTTCTCTTGGGAGCTGTGGAAGCCGCATAATCCACTCAAGGGGAAGAAAACGAACTAAGCTACGGACTATCGAGCGACTAAAAATTAAGAAAGATTATGAAACATGCCAATATGAGGAAAGAGCATACGTAGGATGCTAAAGGGATGTGATCGCCAGAGGGGTTACATCAAAGAACGAAATGATCGTGTGTACCTTGTATTGAGTGCGGAGGTTGTGACTCCTCGAGAGCGGGAAATGGCAGGTTGCTTCTTCCTCCCCCTTTGGCCAGCCGACGGAGAGGACTTTCCTCAGGTACCCTTGTAAAACAACAACAAACAAGTAACGGGTGGAGCAGAAAGACGAAGGTGCAGTATTCAAATTCTAACGACGCAAGTAACGAAATGATGGCAAGACACACACCTGGTTGGTGTTGTCTTTTAAACCCCTCTCGGACACGAGTAGGAGGAAAATGCTTATGATGAATGGCAATTATTCCGACGTAGAAACGGAAAGAGACTCCCTCATGAAAAGGGGGGGGGGGGTAGAAGATATGATATGATGAATGCAAGATAACTAGGAAAGAAGAGGAGATAATGGCTTATTGGATGGTCGAAGGTGAGATTCGGCGGAGCTTCGGCAGCGTAGGGACGGCGAGGTAGCGCGACGGGCGAAGGCGGCCTCTCTCCTGCGAGCACGGGCACTTGAAGATCCGGCCGGACTTCCCCTACAAAACACCCACTGGTTAGGAATAGAATCCGGCAGCCTCTCAGCGCTCTTTTTCGACCCTTGAACTGAGGGGGGTAAGCCTCTATTTATGGAGGTCGGGAGGATGGAGGCGTCCAGGGGCCTGGACGCCTCCATAACTTGGATTTTATTCAAATGACAGGCTGAGCAACGGTCAGTCGATGGCCCGAGGTCGCCCGTGAGTCGGTTGATGGAGGCATCCAGGGGCCTGGACGCCTCCATAACTTGGATTTTATTCAAAGACAGGCTGAGCAACGGTCAGTCGATGGCCCAGGGTCACCCGTGAGTTGGTTGATGAAGGCGTCCAGGGGCCAGGACGCCTCCATAACTTGGATTTTATTCAAACGACAGGCTGAGCAACGGTCAGTCGATGGCCCGGGGTCGCCCGTGAGCTGGTTGGTGGAGGCGTCCAGGGGCCTGGATGCTTCCATAACTTGGATCTTATTCAAACGACAGGCTGAGCAACGGTCAGTCGATGGCTCGGGGTCGCCCGTGAGCTGGTTAATGGAGGCGTCCAGGGGCCTGGACGCTTCCATAACTTGGATTTTATTCAAACGACAGGCTGAACAATGGTCAGTCGATGGCCCGGGGTCGCCCGTGAGTCGGTTGATGGAGGTGTCTAGGGGCCTGGACGCCTCCATGAAATTAAATATATTTTTTGTTCAATCTTATATATATATATATATTTTGTCATTATTTTGTATTGATGGAGGCGTCCAGGAGCCTGGACGCCTCCATGATGACCCCCGGATTCCCCCGAAAAGTGCGTCGGCAGTCGTCCGTTAGGCATTTTCCTGGTCCCGGCAACTTGTGGTGCATGCGATTGATGTTGATGCCGTTCGAATGCCGCATGATTTCCACAACAAGGCGGTTTCCGGATGCTGAAGGAGCGTTACGCTACTCGCCCAGAAGACGAGAGAAGACTCAAAGATTGGAAACACTCAAGTGATTCAAAATGTGAAAGCCGCTGCGGGGCGTCGCGTGGTAATATGAGATTTTCTCAGGGGATGTCAGGAATAGCGTGTCTACAGCTGCCCCGCCTTGGCGTCTGCTTTGCAAGGGAGTGACACGTAATGGAATGGTATCGAAGTGGAGTGAAATGGAGTGGGAATGGACTGATAAGTTGATGCCAAGGTGTGATGAGACACGCTTTTGACATGACTATTTGGAATCTTTCCTGTAGTTTCAATGAGGCGACCTTGAATAAGGTCTTTCAAATTTGACGATTGTTTGGACGGAAATCAAATAAGGGAGGGTGAGATGTGCGCTCAGGCACGAAAATAAAGGAGACCAACTTCTCGGTGTGGAAGTACCTGGGTCATAAACCTGCAGGTTTCACCTTTGGGGAGCGGTTACCAGCCAATGTGGAAGTGCTGCGGCCAAGGTGGGTCAAACAAGGTAAAAAGCAAAGGAATACCTGAGGGTCTGTCCAAACAAGGGTCTCGTTTGGAAGGGCAGCGTAGGGCCGTTTCAAGGAAACTCAGTATTTCATTCAGAATGGAATATCTCATATTTGTAAGAATTGAAGCACAATGGCTTTCACAATCGAATCACTTGAATGATCTTCTGCAATAGACTCAAAGTCCTATAAGAATGCATGCTGGGTTTAAAGAAAAATTTAAAACAAACTAGAATAGAAAATAGCCAAGGATAATATTGTCAACTCGTTAAGAATGGGTCAGGATACCGATCTAGTGAGCTGATACTGAGCTGGGGCCCATTTATCCACGCACCGACTCACTGAATGGAACCGTCGTTCCCACGCTATCACCAGTTAACGGCCTATCCGTACAACCCAAATTCTTCTGGAATCATCACTATTTTTGTTGAAGGGGAACTCAAATCTCAGATTCGTTCGAGTCGCAAGGTCCTTGACGTGTTCTAATAGCGTAAATATCATATAGTATGATGCATGACACGGGGGACCAAATACTGAAGGATGGTATACAAGATAGGGCGAAAAACGTCCGTTGGTAAAACCTGCACAGACCATCATAGATTAAATAATCAGAAAGTAGCAGAAATATAACAGAATCGTGCCACAGTACAAGGATAAAACACTAACGACTTGACCACTCATGTGACACGTCCTGTCCCGTAGCACCTCTCCTTTCCTATAAGTACCTCCCTTAGGCTAGTTTATTCAAATGTACCAAGGGGAGTTTTGAAAGTTTAGGAGGAGGAGAAGAGGAGGGTCTAGGGATTTCAGGATGGAAGGAGAGTCTTCCCGCGTTATGAAGAGGGGAAGGCCTAGCAGTGAGGTCAGGCGACTTTCCGACCTCGAGGGTCATCTGAGTGGGACGATCTAGTCGCATATGGTAAGTTGATTTATTTCAAATTTACTGCATGGACTCTCTCCCCACTTTCCTTCCTTTCTCTTCTTCTTTCCAGCCGTATCCACTCTTTCCGGGCCTGAGGAAGTTTTCCAAACTGCCATGGCTTTCAGAGCTAACTTCCAACATCTCCATTGGCATGAGGGCTATACTCTCGAAGTGGCATCTTCAGGGGCTCCTTATTCACGCCAAACACTACGAGAGAATCCGTATGGACTGGGCGGCTATGGGTGCATTAGTGGAGATCTAGCATCCCCAGAAGCACACTTTCATCTTCCCGACGTTCGAGGCGACCATTCTCCTCGAGGAGGTGGAACTTCTGCTCGGATTGAAGAAATTCAAGAGTGACGGGAAGGTGAAGGCTATGCGGATGCTGACCCGGGAGACTTCCGAGAGCGTCCTTGGAAGCTTCATGCCGTCCGACGCAGTCAGAAAGGTCCGCACTCAAAAGGGAATTAACTTGCAAAGGCTCGCGGTATGGGTTATGGATGCCTTGAAAGGGTCACCAGATGATGAACATTTGGAAGGAATTATGAGAGGGTTCACCATCTGTCTGGCGGGTGCTCTCTTGTTCCCTTATACCGACAACATAGTGGAAGAAACCCAACTGAGTGCTATCTGCGGGATCTGGAGTGGAAAGAGGGTGGGACCCGCCGTCCTTGCCTACCTTTACAGCGGTCTTACCGCCTCGAGCATGGGTAGGCCTCCTTTTGGTTGCACACTTGTTCTGAGTTGCTGGGTCGATTTGCACTTCAAATTCGACCACCGTGAGGGGATGCCGACTGCTTCAAAGCTTTTCCAACAAAGCCCCCTTTATCACATAGCCGATGTGTTAGGCTTCGGTGGCACTGTGGCGAACCGTGTTCCGTGGCTGAAGAAACGGGAAGACTGGCGGTCTCACTTTCAGACCATGACACAAAGCTTCTTCACTTGCGCACCGGCATGTCTACTCTCACTCGAACTCCTCATGAGGTCTTCTCCCAAAGTTGAACTTCAACTGATCGGCGCAACTGAGTTTGTCCTTTACAACGCGCATCGGTGCTGCCTCCAGATCGGCATTCCACACCACTCGTTTCCACCACTGACTGGCATCGTCCCTTTAAAGAAGAGGGAGTCGGGTACGGAAGCAGATGCGCAGGTAGCGAAGGCCATTAAAGCACCCTGGAAGACAAGTGTTGCGGGAAAGGCCTTAGCGCACGTGGGGGAAGAATGTGAGCTGTGGATAGCTTATGTAACCGAACTGGGGAAGTTGAGGCCTAGAGTGCCTAAGCCCCCGATGTAGCCCGCTCTGTTTTCTGATGGAATAAAATCTGGCATTTGGCAATTTGGACCATTGTTCCCTGAATTTTTATTATTTTTATGATTTTTATTTTTCTTGTTGCTTTTTGTGTTTTCTCCTTTATGTTCTGGTTTATTCATATTATGGTCATATATATATATATATATATATATATATATATATATTGTATGCTTAAATGGGGGCGTCCAGGGGTCTGGACGCCCCTAATTTTTTTGAAAAAAATTTTGAAATTTTTTTGTTCTTTTTGTGGGGGCGTCCACGGGCATGGACGCCCCTATCTTTTATTTTTATTTTTTTTATTTTTTTTATTTTGTTTGATGTGGGGGCGTCCAGGGGTCTAGACGCCCCTATATTTTCTTTTTCAATTTTTTTATTTTTCAGTTGTGGGGGCGTCCAGGCGCTTGGACGCCCCTAAGTTTTTTGAATTTTTAATAAAACAAAAAAGTGGGGGCGTCCAAGCGCCTGGACGCCCCAAATCCTGGTGATTTTCTATATAAAGGGGGTCACCCCCTATTCTCTTCTACTATTCATTCTGAAGACCCATTTCCAGTTCCCAATGGAGCAAGAAGGCGCGAGCCAGGGTGGAGAGAGGCGGAAACGACGGGCTCGTCGTCCGAGGAGGTCGAGGGATCATGCCGAGGAGGCTGCCGTGGGAGAGGAGATTGTCGCAGAAGAGGAGATTGCCGAGGAACAGGAGGTGCCTCCTTTGGCCGTGGAGGGTCCTGCGGGTGCTGGCGACGCCGGAGAGGATGAGCATGACCCGGTAAGCCCCTCAGAACTCTAATTTGTTGGTTTATAGGCTAAACAGGCGGGCGAGAGATGGTGTGGAGAAGGTCAGTGAGTGGGGGAAGGAGGCGTCCAGGGGCCTGGACGCCTCCAACTTTTCTTTTTTTATTTTATTATTATTATTATTATTATTATTTTTGAGTTATTACGTAAATAAGAAAATAAAATTAAAAATAAGGAAGCGTCCAACGAGGTGGACGCCTTCATGATAATATATATTATTTTTATTTTATTTTTTATTTGTTTTTGTTTGTTAAAATAAAATAAAGGAAGAAAAAATGAAAGCGTCGAGGGGGGTGGACGCCTTTAAATATATATATATATATTTTAAAATAATAATAATAAAAAAACAAACAAATATTATGTACAGTGTTGTTGTTTATTGTTATCCATGATGCTGATGTGTTTCTTTTCTTTTCTTTTTTTTATTTGTTTTTTTTTTGTGGTGTGCAGGGCGTGATGAAGAGCCGGATCAGCTGGTCCCTGGTGGTGGCAGCATACCGTGGGATGTCGGATTTTCAGAGGGCGCGGGTGGACGCCATGGGTTTTGGAGCTTTTCTCAGGATCGAGCCCTTCCGGCTTGACCTTCCTCTCATCCAGGCGTTGAGGGAGCGGTGGCACCCACCGAGCCGGGCGTTTCTGATGCCCTGGGGGCACATGATGCCGACACTGGAGGACGTGGCTCGGATCACCGGGCTACGAGTTGACGGAGAGACAGTCAACGGGGTCACTTACCCCAATTACCGAGAGAGTGCCTTGGACCTGCTGTGGCTAGAGACGAGCGCGACTGACAGAGACAGCAGGGTAGCCGGCCGAGTGGAGATCATGGAGGCGCTCGGATTCGGTGACCCGCGCCAACGGGTTAGCGAGACTGGAGCGGAGTTTCTGGCACGACTGGAGGGAGACGCTCGTGCAGGTTTCACCCAGGACCCGAGCGAGCGGGAGCTGGTGGATCTAGACCTCCGGAGGTTCCTCTTCTTCTTCCTGGGCCGCCTCCTACTGGGGACGAAGGGTGACGGCATCCACTGTCGCTTCCTCGGGATCCTTGCGGATCTGGACAGCGTGGGGGACTATGCGTGGGGAGCGGCTTTGCTTGCCCATTTGATCGCCGATCTCTCCCAGACCTTAGAGAGGGAGACGACAGTCAGGGGCTTCGCACCTTTTCTCCAGGTAAATATTTTATTTATGGATTTTACTGTAGCTAAATATGTAATTAGTCGGGCTAATGATGTATGATGGACGCAGGTGTGGAGCTACTACTACTTCCCGGTGGGAAGAGCCAGACAGGGGAATAGGAGAGTCGTGCCTCTGGCGCGACAGTGGAGGCCAGTCATGGTCGCGGCACCCCACGGCTACCAGCTGGCGTCGCTTCGTCGGGAGCTGAGCGAGTACCCCGAGGCTATGGTATGATGCGTATGATTTTTTTTGTGTTTTTACGCATGTGACTTAATTGAGCGAAATAGCAACTAACATGATGCATGTATGGTGATGCAGGTGTTGTGGAGGCCCTACCTGTGCATGGGCGATGCCGGCCAGCCATGGGTTGTAGCGGGTCATCCTCGTTTTGGGCGGGACGTGTAGGTCCATTGCCTGAACGAGATCGAGCCGCTCCGGCTTAGGCTGGTTATGAGGACGTTGGGATTAGCCCAGGAGTGGGTTGACGTAGACGAGCCGGTCCTCGTCGGGCGGAAGACCAAGGGGAAGGTAAAGATCGTGGACTGGCGTACGCGCTTCCCTGCACAGTACTAGGACTGGCAGCAGGGTGGGGTCCCAGTGGTGTCCCATGTACCGGACAACACCGATTACATGAGACGGTACCGGGCTACGTACGGGGAGCGTCTCTTCCTTGGTGGCATGGCAGGGGTAAGTGTGAAATGGAAATGTCCTCCTTTCTATACGTATATGCATGTGACACTAACTTTCATGCGGTGTAGGATGCTCGTGACAACATGATTGCCGACCTGCGAGCCCAGCTGGCAGACGCCAGGCGGCAGTTGGTGGCCATCCGACAGGAGTTGGAGATCCTGGTGAGTCTATGCAATGCATTTTTTTTGTGACCTAGATTTTGATGCTTGCCTCTGACCGTCGTTTGCTTTGTGTTTCAGCGGGCCCACCAGGCAGCGACAGCCGGGATGGCTGGTGGAGCGGGTTCCAGTTCGTGGGGCCCTCCTCCGGAGGTTTCTGTCCTTCAGGAGCAGTTGGCGTACGCGGTGGCCCGGGTTGAAGAGGCTGAGCGTGATCGCACGGCTCGAGTGAGTCCTGCTTAACCCCGACTTCTTTCCAGTTGCCCTTCTTCTTTCACTACTCTCTTACGGTGCATGTGGGTTTTGGCAGGTGGCCGAGATTCGAGAGGCCCTGGCCCGTGCTGTTCGTGCCGAGCAGGAGCGCGACGCCTGGGCGATAGAGCGTGACACCTGGATTACGGAGCTGGAGGAGGAGCGGCGACGGGAGGCTGAGGAGCTCCCTGGCGACGTGCGGGATTTGTGTTTTTCCCTCGAGCTGTCTAGGAGAGAGGAGAGGGAGAGGGAGAGAGAGGAGAGGGAGAGGGAGAGAGAGGACAGAGAGAGAGAGAGAGAGGGAGGACAGGAGAGCGGAGCGACTACGAGAACGGGATGAGAGGAGGGCTCTGGAGGCCCAGCTGACGGAGCTCCGATTGAGTCTCGGCATGGCGGAGGGGAAGCTTCGGGAGAGCGAGGAGCGGTATCAGAGGGCGAAGGAGCGCGGGGTGCGACTTCGTCAGTCTAGTTCTTTCTCCATGGGCAGCTTTCTGGTTTCTTCGGCCGAGGAGTGTCGCCGAGCCTTCGAGGCTGGCGTGCCACCACAGGGCGAGGCGAGCACTGCCTCTCAGGGTTCGCGGAGGCCCCCTAGGGATCCCCGTCAGAGGAGGGAGGAGAGAGATGATCAAGAGGGTGGTAGCGAGAGTTAGAGAGTTGCTTGTACACTCCACCTTCCTCACTTTATGATGTATAACTGACTATTTGCTTATGTGCAATGAAACGGTTCCTTTTGTCGTATGTACTTCCCCTTTTCCACGCTTCTTCTCTTGCACCGAGTTGTTTCGAGGCACGCTTCAAGAGATCTTGCCCTGAAAAGTAGGGGACTACGCCTTGCACGGAGAGATCATCCTTCTCTTTATTTATTTATTTTTTTTTTGGCGCGTCCTGGCGCGAGGACGCGTCTTATCCGTCGAATTCAAATTTAAAGAGCCAGGCGGCCTTCCTTTCTTCGTGCCTTACCCGCAAAAGAGCCCGCCTCCTATCGAGATTTGCTCGCCCCTTTTCATCCTCTTCTTCTCTCGATCGATGGAGTTCGGTGGGCCAGATCGCGGTGAGGGGAGAGAGGGGCGAGGGACTCCTCGCCCGAGGAGGGATGCGCCCGAGCATGGAGAGGCATCGACGGAAGTGGAAGGGCCTTTTAGAGCACTCGTGGGACTCGAGGGGCCCGATGGCGCGGAAGGAGGCGAACGCGGCTGGGTGAGTGCTTCGATTCCCACCTCTATGACTTGTTTTGAGTCTGGAGCGAGTGGTGTGGGAGTGGAAGGGGTTTGGCGAGGGCGGCACTCACATGATGGAAGCGTCCTCGATAGGGGACGCGTTCTCATTAACTGACGGGGGACCTCCCTCTTTGATGTAGGGTACGGTGAGAAGCCTGGGTTTGGCTGACTAGTGGGCGAGCGCGGATGAGCCGAGCCGTGTCAGAAAGGAGAGTCGCGGCAAGGCGAAGCTCGAGGACTGGCGCGTACATTCCCCTGGACAACAAGGGAGCGCACCGGTGCAGGGCGGTGGCGGCCTCCTGCAGCAGTTGAGGGGGGACCGAGCGGGGGCTCCTCAGCTTGGGAGACGGACGGAGGTGACAATAGGGCCTCAAAATTTTTATTATTGTCATGAAATTCCAGAATTTAACCAACGGCCGTTGTCTATCTATTTTTTATGTGCTCAGCAGGAAACGGTGGTAGGGATGGCTGGCGGATCGTCCTCCAATCCTCAGGCTCTTTTTCTAGAGATCGCCTCCCTCCAGGAGCAACTTGCCAGTGCGGTGGCCCGCGCGGTTCGTGCTGAAGAGGAGTGTGATGCCTGGGCCGCAGCTGTGGCAGAGCTGCATCGTCGAGGTGAGGGGAGGCCCTCTCCAGACATTCTGGAGTTAAGGGTCCTTCTCCAGGTGACGAGGAGGGAGGCAGAGAGAGAGAGAGAGAGGAAAGAAGGGCCGAGCGACAGCGCGACCAGGCCGAGAAGAAGGCCTTGGGGGCCCAAGTGAGGGAGCTCCAGCTAGGCCTTCAGGTTATGGCGCAGAGGTTAGGACTCATGGAGACGCGCTACGAGAGAGCGCAAGAGTTAGGTGCGCTACTTCGCCGGTCCGTACGCTTTTCTGCTGGTGGCTTCCTCGCCACGCCAGAGGAGGAGCAGCAAGCCACTGTTGTGGAGCAGGCGCCGCGAGGCGAGGCGAGCGCTACACAGGGGTCTAGGAGGCTTCCGAGGGATCCTCACCTCGGGGGAGAGGAGAGGGACGCCTAGAGGGATGAGCATGAAGATGATGTCGAGAGTTGGCGAGTCAGTGGACCCGCCTCCTCTCTATGATTGTAATGTTTGTGATAGCTTATGTAGACTTATGAGTGATTTGATTTTCTATTGTTTGTTTGTTTTCTTGCGCATCCCTTCTTCAGTACGCTTCTTTGTACTATTCACACGTGATGTGTCTGCCGACATCCTGCCCTAGACGGAGGATGGCATCTTGCTACGACTATTCTTTCACGGGGATCTGTCGTCAAGGTCAATGATGACAGCTTGGGCCTCTTCTCCCGGATGATTTTTCAAACTTTGCGGATGGCCTCCACATTATGACAGGGCGCCACAGGGAGCAGGTCATCATATTACACCATCCGATCCATCACCTTGTGCGGGTGGTGAAGTGACTCATGGGACCGCAGGGGAGGCGCCCTATTGTGAGGGCTGTCGTTGGAGGCAATCTTGGCCCACCCTTCTCCCATTTCTATATATACCTTCCTCTTTTATTCTTCCAGGGGCATCGAGGGCTAACTTGAAAGGTGCTAGGAGGAACTCAGAATTCCTGATGGAGGGCGAATCTTCCCACTCCTCGAAGAGAAGCAGATCCAGCGGTAGCAATTCCAGGAAACTCTCAGACCTCGAAGGGCAGTTCAGCGAGAGGACCCAGTCGCAACTCGTAAGCTGAGCTTTCCCCCCCATTTCTCATTATTTCTTCCTTCATCTTGACAACACCCTTCTCTATTTCTTATGCACACACAGAGTGTGATGAAATCACATATTTCATGGGAGTTAGCAGTGGCCGCATATAGGGGTCTCCCAGATTTTCAGAAGGCCAGACTAGACGTGATGGGATTTGGTGCCTTTCTTCGGATCGAGCCGATCCAACTCGACCTGGCCCTTATCCAAGCCTTGTGCGAAAGATGGGACCCAGTAAGTCGGGCATTCCTGATGCCATGGGGGCATATGGTGCCCAGTCTAGAAGATGTGGTCTGAATCACGAGCCTCAAAGTGGATGGTGAGGCAGTGACCGGCGTCACCTATGCGGATTACCGAGAAGGCGCCCAGAAGCTACTGGGGTTGGACTTAGACAGTCGGAAGCACAGATCAGTAGCTAGAACGTCTATCATGGGGGCATTAGGGCACACTGATACTCATCGACAGGACGACGAGTCCTCGGAAGAATTCATGGAGAGGATGGAAAGGGGATGTCGTGCTATGTATTGCACAGATTTTGACAATTGGGTGAGATCTAATATGGATTTGAGGAGATTTCTCCTCTTTTTTCTGGGAAGATTGATACTGAGCTCGAAAGGAGATGGCATCCATTGTCGTTTCCTAGGGCTGCTATCTGACCTCGAAAGAGTAGGACAGTACGCCTGGGGAGCTGCCATGCTAGCGCACTTGTTTACGGGCCTGTTCCAAGAGGCGGATCATGAGATGACTGTGAGTGGGTTCACACCACTTATCCAGGTATTTTTTTTCATTTATTTTTATTATATATTTTCGTGTTTATTTGTAATAGTCCACTTGAGGCATTGACGGCATATGATGATGTAGCTGTGGAGCTATTATTACCTCCCGATGGGGAGAGCTCGGCATTGGCGACCAGCGATGGTGCCGTTAGCCAGGCGGTGGCAACCGATCATGGGTGCAGCGCCTGTAACCTACCAGCTGATGGTGCTAAGGCGCGAGCTACAGGAATTCCCTACAGCGATGGTGGGATTTTTTTATTTTATTTTTTTATTTTATTATTATTTTTTTTGTTATATATATATATATTTTTTTTCTAACCAGCTAAACGGGTATGTACAACCTCACCTAGGTAAACTGGAGACCCTATTCAGGCATGGTCGTTGACCATCAACCATGGGTTTTAACAAGTAGCGCCCGGTTCGGACGGGAATTGTGGATACACTGCCTAAATGAAATCGAGCCGCTTCGGCTACGATTGGTTATGAGGACCCTAGGGCTGGCCCAGGAATGGGTGGATACGACTGCGCCACCTCGCGTTGGAAGAAAGACACGGGGACCGGCAACTTGCGTTGATTGGCGTGTGCGGTTCCCCGAACAGTATGAAGACTGGCAACGAGGTGGCACAATCGTGGAATCACATGCACAGGATAGTTAAGACTATCTGCATCTGTATAAGACAATGTATGCAGAGCGGCTCCAATCCCGGGGACTTGTGAAGGTGGGTCTCCTTTTTCCTCTTTTCTTCTTTCTGTGGATGCTGACTCCTATGGTTGCAGGATGTTCGTGATACCATGATAGCAGACTTGCGATCACACCTGGCAGAAACGGAGCAACAATTGGGCGACACCCGTGGAGCCTTGAGCGCTTCGGTAGGTGTATGTACAATGCACACTCCTAATTAAAACTCTAGATCGATGGCGTTCGGCCGCTAATTTTCATCCCATGTGGTTATAGCGCGCTCAGATCGACGCGGCTACGTTAGCGATGGGAGGAGGCGGCGTCTCTTCCAGCTTATGGATCCCCGCCTCAGAACTTGATTTGCTTCACGAGCAACTTGCTCGGACTACGCAGTGTGCCGCGGAGGCAGAAGGAATGCTCTCTATACATGTAAGAGTTTCAGTGTTGAGTTCTCCTTTTTTTGCCTTGCCACATATCTGAGATAGTATATCTGGCAGGAAAAGGAGATGCAGGAGTCACTTGCCCATGCTGCACAGAGAGAGGCTAGAATAGCAGAGCTGGAGGAGGAATTGCGGCGTCGTCCGGATGATGATTCTTCCAGGGATGCCATGGAGCTGAGAGTCACCCTTCAATTGGAGAGGGAAGATCGTGAGAGAGAACGGTCAGAGAAAGAGAGGGATAGAGAAAGAGAGAGAGCCGACAGATTAGTTGAAAGGGAGGAGCGAAGGGTCATGGAGGTCCAGTTGTTCGAACTCTGAACCAGCCTTGGCCTCACTGAACAATGGCTGAGAGATGGTGAGGAGCGCTACCGAAGAGCACGAGAGCGTGGCTTTCGTGTCAGTAGCTCCTTTGCTGCTCCCACGGATCAGCGCCGGGGTGTGGGAATGGGAAGAGGTGTACAGAGCGGTAGAAGTACCACTTTTCGTACGTAGTTGGGTAGCACCCTTGAGGGCGTTTTGCCCGGAGAGTGGCGGGACAAGTAATGTAGAGAGAGAAGGTGGAACTTAATGTACAATTCCTTATTTTAAGAACGGAATAAGAGGTATGATTTTGTTTGATTTTCATCTCACTCTTGCTATCTTGAATCCCTGCACGCATCACTGAAACAAACATGTCAGTATCTCTGTTCTGACTTGGCCCCTTGCTCAATAAGTAGGTGTTCACTTCAACTGTCCTTGATAACGGGTCAAGGGGCCAAGCCTTTATTAACGAAGGCAAGGGAAAGATGCGATAATGATGAATGTGACAAACAAGCACACTAATGCAAGCAGAATTTAAAAGTGAAATGCTGCATACAAATGCAATCATGCGAAATGAATTTTTTTTATTTTTCTGGCATTTTTTTATTCTAATTTTTTTTTGTTTTCCAAATATCTACGTTTTCTCTTTTTTTTCTCTTTTTATCAATTTTTTGTCGCTAACGCCTGACGAGCACCCATATGGCACCTTACCTTCATGAGAACAGGGGTTTCTTACTAACCTCCCAGGTATCCTAAGTGCACATCTAGGTTGATTTGGGCCTCTAGACCCCTCGAATGATGATCCCGCCAGCTAAGACTTACCCTGATGACAATACCGCCATGCCATGCTTAGGCTCCCAGTTGCTTCCGACCACAGGGATTCGCCCAAAAGGTGTTCAAGGTAAATGATTTGCCCAACCCGGGTCTGTTTCATCACAACTCTAGATGGTAAATGATGGAACACCCTGGAACCCTAACGACCAACTGCGCGACGCTGACCCGGAATCGGACGCCGTCGCACCCAGAGGTGACGCGCTTGCATTGGCCTAAGCCCAAGGTTAAACAAGAAGACACCAAGGTGGTAAACAGGGGTCTTGACCGGCCAGAAACACAGAGACTCCTTCGCAGCGATAGCTTTTGCTTTTTAAAGTAGGCAACCATACGTGTGTATTAAAATAAGGTTGCAGACCTTGGCGGGTTTTACTCTTCAGAAACTCCATCTAGCTTTCATCTTCAAAGGAAGAAGGAAGAGTGTATGGGGTAAACCTCTTGAGAGGATCGGCAAAACCGTTAACCCGGCGAGCCAATAAGGGCCCATTTAACTCTTTCCTTTCGGACAACTTCGGACCAAATCTTGAGCATTTACATTCTATGGCCCCTTTGTGGATTCACACGTTTGCTTTGAGGGGTTTCATTTATCGCATCAGGCACGGTCACGACCAGGCTTTTCTCTTGATTTTGATTTTGTGTTTCTCTTTGCGAGGAGGATATAGTCGTTTGACATTTGTGAGCTCCCTTTCGTATGCCTGCGGGGACACTACCCTCTTCTCGTGCTCTGATCGATGCTCGAGGAAATGGATCCTACTCTTGCCCTTGGGGGTTTGAGTTTTGGTTTCTCATGCTCAGCGTTTTAAGGGCACCGACTGTCTCATTTGGTCGAGGAGAAAAGAATAAAGATTACATCTTCTGGAGATCTTCTGGGTGAAGCCCCACTGTCGGTGATGCTACCAACTTTTTTGGATAAAATACGTAAGTGAGTACATGTTGGCTTCCTTTGAGTGTGCATAGGCCGATGTGGCCGGACAGCGATCTCCACGGTTCTGGCAAACCAAGACCCGGTGCCTACCAAGCCTTGACGGGCCCTATCCTAACATGAAGGTTGGATGCAGGGACTTAACTACATTTTACGCGGCCCTCCAGGTTTGACAAAAATTCATTTTACGACTATCTCAGCGATTTTGAATTTTCTCTCAACGAGTTTCTTTTGGTGAAAGCGAGCGAGTCTATTTTGATACACACGCGCATGCTCGACAGCGGCCAGCCGCTTCTCATCCAAGAGTTCCAACTGGGCGATGAGTGAATTACGACGGTCGTCGAGGGGACATTCCTCGTCCAATTGTACCCTGAGAGAAGGGATCAGAGTTTTCTACGGGACTACCGCTTCCATACCATAAGTAAGGGCAAACGGAGTCTGCCCGGTGGGGGTACGGATTGAAGTGCGATAGGCCCATAGAGCTTCGATAAGCTTTTTGGCCAGTCTGAAAACTTACTGGACTCGCAGGTCTTCTTGATGATTTTGATCAATGTTTTATTGGTGGCCTCCGCTTGGCCATTACCTTGTGGGTAATAAGGCGATGAATGATGCAATGCAATTGCGTACCTTTTGCAGAGGTCCTGAAGGTCCTGAGAAATGAACTGTGGCCCATTGTCGGTGACGATAGTGCTTGGGATGCCGAACCTGACGAGGATGTTCTTCATGATGAACTTGCAGACTGTTGACGCCTTGATTTCCGCGTAAGCTTCGGCTTCGGCCCATTTGGTGAAGTATTCCGTCGCAGTAAGGATGAAAGATTTCTGTTTGATGAGGGAATTGGGATCACCTAGGGGACCGATGATGTCGAATGCCCACATGGAGAAAGGCCATGGGGAGGATATTGAATGGAGTGAGGAAGATGGTGAATGGATTTTATCGACGTGAAGTTGACACTTGACACACCTACGGACATAGACGGCACAATCCTCTTCCATAGTGGGCCAGTAAAAGCCTAGCCTAATGATCTTCTTGGCGAGCATCTGGCTATTCACGTGGCCACCGCACACACCCGAGTGTGCTTCTTCTACGCATTTCCAAACCTCATTGTCGTCAAGACACCTTAACAGAACGCCAGTAAGGCTCCTCCTATAGAGTAGACCTCCAACCAATGTGTATTTCTGAGCCACCCTTCTTATGGCTTTCTTATCTTCTGTGGTGGCTCCTTCAGGATAAGATTGATCTTTACAATATTTGACAATTTCATAGAACCATGGTTTCTCATCGTCAGCCAGCTCTTCTTCGACTTCTGCCAGCATGATCTCCCTCTTCTCAAGAATTTCTCCCTTCTGGATCTTCCGTAGGACTCGTTCCTTGATCTTTAAGAGGTAAGGGTCCTGAACGGCAGGGACAAGACGCTTGTAGAGAATGATGGATCTAAACCATGCACCTAAAAGAAATTTGAAGGATGACGCCAAGGAGGCGAGGACATCGGCCAGAATGTTCTGTTCGCGAGGAACATGGACAAAGATCAGCTTGGTGAACAATTTGGCATAGGCGGATACCAGTTCCTGATAGGGTTTGAGCTTGGGATCGAGGGTGTGATATTTGATATGCACCTGGCGGAGAACGAGTTGACTATCACCCACGACTCGCAACTCAGTGATATAGAAAGAACGGGCTAGTTCCAGGCCAGCTAGAAGAGCTTCGTATTCAGCGATGCTGTTGGTGACTGGGAACGCGAGCTGAAATGACTCTGGGATGGTAACGCCTTCAGGCGTTAGAAGGACAATGCCGATACCCTTCCCTTGGGAATTTAGAGCTCCATAAAAATATAATGTCCACATTGGCTTGTCGAATTGGACGATGGACATTAGTTCCTCATCTGGAAACTCTGATTGGACAGGGTCGAACTTGGGGAGAGGATGGTGGGCGAGATGCTCGGCTATGGCATAGCCTTTAATTGCCTTTTGCTGGATGTAGGTGATGTCGAATTGGGAAAGAAAACTTTTCCAGCGTGCTAGCCTATCAGTAAGGATGGATTTCTCCAGAAGAAACTTGATAGGGTTCATGCGAGCAATCAAGTGGACCTCATGGGCCAAGAAGTAGTGCTTCAGTTTCTGCACCACCCAAACGAGGGCAGCACAGGTTTTCTCCATGACTGTGTACTTCTGCTCACATGGATTGAGAAGTTTGGACAAGTAATAGGTTGCCCGTTCCTTGCCTTCTTCATCAACTTGTGCGAGGACAGCTCCCACGGAGTCGTCCAACACGGAGATGTAGAGGATCGGAGGTTTTTCTGGTTTGGGTGGAATGAGAACGGGTGGACTAGCCAGATATTCCTTTAACCCTTCAAAAGCTTTTTGGCATTTAGAATCCCAGTGGAATTCTACTCCTGGCTTGGTCAACTCATAGAAAGATCTACAACTTTGTGAGTGCTGAGACACAAATCGACGAATAAACTACAACCTCCCGATTAAACCTCGGACTTCCCTCAAATTCTTGGGAGGTGGCATATCCCTGGTGGCCTTAGGTTTGTCGGGATCTATCTCGATCCCTCTTTACTCACAATGAAGCCCAGTAATTTGCCCGATGATACACCAAACACACACTTCTTCGGGTTCATTTTCAATTGGAACTCCCTTGATCTCTGCAAGACCTTAGCCAAAACCCTTGGATGTTCCATCCTGGTCCTTGATTTAACCAATAGATCATCCACATACACCTCCAGATATATGTGCATCATGTCGTGAAATATGGCCATCATAGCTCTTTGGTAAGTAGCTCCAGCATTCTTTAACCCAAACGGCATGACCACGTAACAATACGTTCCCCAAGGTGTAGTGAATGATGTCTTCTCTTGATCCTCTTCTGCCAAACGAATTTGATTATATCCTGAAAATCCATCCATGAATGAGAGGGTCTCATACCCCGCTGTGTTGTCGATCAACACATCAATGTGAGGCAAGGGAAAATCATCCTTTGGACACGCGCGGTTAAGGTCCCGGAAGTCGATGCAAATCCTGACTTTCCCATCTTTCTTCATGACCGGGACAATGTTTGCCACCCATTGAGGATAAAGGACGACTCTAATAAACCTGACTTTATGGAGCTTGTCGACTTCTTCTTTCATTTTCAAAGTCATTTGAGGGTGGAAATGCCTTAACCTTTGTTTTACCGAGACGGACCCTGGTTTTAGGGTTAAACGGTGTTTGACCAGGGTTGAATCCAGACCTGGCATATCCTCGTAGCTCCATGCAAACGTGTCCTTATATTCCTTGAGAACTTCAATTAATGTCTCTTCTTCAGAGGGTGGTAGATTATCACTTATGAGGATGATCCTAGGGTCTTCCTCAATTCCCAAGTTGACTTCTTTGGTGGACTCTTCTACGGCGGTTGACGGCTCGTCGAATCTCCTTATTCCACTAGCATACGCGCCAGTCGCGTCCTCATATTCTTCACCCTCATCTTCAGTAGGGTATTCTTCATCTGTGATCTCGTAGACTCCATACCCCTCATTAATTGTGTAGTTGCCCTCACATTCTATTTCCGGTAGCTGGATGGGATTTTCTAGCAACTGAGGGACGGCAAGAAGGGCTTGACACCTGGCGGCTAAATCCAGAAGGAATCGACGAGGGATCTGCCTACCCTTGGATTTCTTCCTAGGTACTACCTTTGACTTATTATTCCTACATTGACTGACATTATTTACAGAAGAAGAAAAAGATGAAGAGGATGGTGAAGAATGTACAGGGGAAGACCCCTCAGAGGAGGGGTAGAAAAGGTCGCTCATCGGACCTTGGACGGGTGGTCTGCAGGGCGGGGCACACCCGTGGGAGATGTAGGAAGTTTCCTCAACGAAGATGTGTTGTTGAGGAGTTTGGAAATTGCCGTTTTTTTTGTCTTTATTTTTGATGACAAAATAGTGGAAAGAGATCGGGGGAGAGGAAAAAGTGGTTATGGCTAGAGGATTGGGAGGCTCGTAGAGCGGATCATGATTGAAGACCTGGCGCGGGTTGAGAAACCCGCGTAGGTATGTAAGTAGAGAGGGGGATCTGGGAAGATCATCAGACAACCGTCTGGCCCAGGAAGATGACAGCAACAAAGGTTGCGGCGAGTGGATGGAGAAGATGACGGCTAATGAGTCGTCAGTGGTGATGGAGATGGCGGATGAAGATCCGCTAGTGATAGGGTCCTTCTGGCGAGGACGAGGATAGTTTGGGACCTTGGCAACAGTAATGATATTTTCTAGCATTCCGGAGATCAATGGCGGTCCTTCAAGCTGGGGAGACGAGAACATCCTTTCCAGTGCAACGGAAACGTCCCGTATATCAAACCATTTGTCCCATTCGCATTCCGGGTCTTTGATCTTGCCTCTTTTGGTGACCCTCGGACATTTTTCGGCTGAATACACAACATGCGACCCCCCATGTGCTTCCTGCGGATAATCCCCCATCTGAATAACGGGCCCCTTGTTGAAGTGGTTTGATAGGGTCCATGTGAGGGGCTTCCAATCCGCCTTGAATGGTCCTTTGAAGCCTAGGCCAAACCTGCGGTTCGGCCTAATCTCCTTTGGTGGTTTTAACCTACCTTGTAGCTGTGCACCCAGACCTTTGCCCTGTTGATAGCTGATGTTTCTCATAATCTCCCAACCTTTGGAGTGAAAAGGGAGATATGGCGTTGTTCCCTTGATCGGCTTCTTTGGTGCTAGCAGAATGTGAGATGAATCGCACACGTCCAGCAATGACAATATGGGCCGATGAGACGGCCAAACAGAGGGCAGAGAGGTATTGATAGCATCCACCGTGTGAAGGACAGGTGTGTTGACTACTTTAATAATTCTTCCATTGTAAGGAAACTTCAAGCACTGATGGTTGGTGGAAGGCACAACATCTATGGCTTTAATGTAAGGGTGACCCAGTATGGCCTTGAATGTGGGGTCCATGTCAAGGACATAGAATTCCGTGGGGACTGACATAGGACCTAGCTCTACCCTTAGAATAATCATCCCTTGTGGCGGCCTTTTGCTATTGTCATAAGCCGTGACTGTGATTGAAGAAGGTCTTATCTGTTCCTATTCGACCCCACACAACTGAAGGGTGCTCATGGAGATCACATTTATGGACGCACTCGTGTCTACAAGGCATGTGTTTATGGATACCCCGTTAATTTTTATTGAAACACACAATGCATGTTTTTGAGCTTCCTTGGGAGCGAGCTCGTAGTTGTGGAACATGATGGCCGGTTGTGTGTCCGTTGGGGTCAGGACGGCAGAAATCTTTTCTACAGGGAGGTCCTCATTCACCATGACCTTTTGAAGATACTCCATTAAGGCTGCCTGATGGGATGTGGATCTCTGAAGCAGCTACAAGATGGAGATCCGAGCAGGCGTCTTGTCCAAGTGTTTCAACAAATCATACTGTGTTCCAAGGATAGATCTTTTCGGTTGTTCTCCATCGTCTCTCTATGGCTGAGACTGCTCGGGATTCTGACTGTTCTGGGGGAAAACCCTGTGGAAAACCCTTCCACTCCGGAGCACCATTGCCTGTGGCTTTTGTACCTCTATAGGGGTAGCAGTGGGTTTTAACAGAGGTCTGAGGGGTAGTGGCGGAGGGATGGTTGATGAAGCAGGGGTGATGATGGGAGCAGGGATTCTGATGAGGGGTTTATTAGGTGGAGGCATGGTGGAGGTAGAGGGGATATCGCACGGGTTATGAAGGATAAGGGGCCTGGAAGGTGGAGGTGGAGGCAAAGTGGAAGTGGGTAAGGTTTGGAGCGGGTAACGGTGTTGAGTTGGATGGTGGATAATGAGTGGTTTTGAGGACATTGGCGGTGGTATGGTGGAGACAGGCGGGGTTACGCACGGTGGATGGGTGATAAGGGGCTTAGAAGGCATAGGGGCAAATGCAGTAGAGGTGGACGGTAAAGTGGGGGAGTGAGAGAAAATGAGAGGGTGTGAGGGTGTAATGAAGAGTGTTGGCTGATAGGTCATTGGGGTGCGAATCAGAGTGCGTGATGGCAGTGGGAATGGTGAAGGCGGTATTAACGCGGGTTGATGAGAGAGAGGTGCTACCCGGGCAAGGTGAGGGGGTTGTATGATGATAGGGTTGGCGGTAGAAAGAATAGAGGTACTCTCTGGATGCCACACCTACTCTCTCCCGACTTCCGGGAAGGAGGAGATGGGGTTGACCTGATGATTGGGATGTTGGTGCTCCGGTAATGGATTCTGGATTATGCCCATGTTGGGCTGTTGTGGTTGAGCCTGCTGAGGCTGTTGTTGTTGTTGTTGTGGTTGTTGCTGTGGCTGCTGTTGTAACTGCTGCTGTTGTTGCTGGAATTGTGGCCTAGGAGGAGGTCTCCTAGCCTTGAGAGTGGCGACGTATCGCCTCATTTCATCCCAGTCAATCCCGCCTTCATCATTCGTATCGTGGATGTAATCTTTAAACTGAAAGCAGTTGTCCACTATGTGTCCTGGCTGCCTGTGATAGACGCATTATCTGGAGGTATCAACATTCGGGGGCCACACGGGCCTTTCCCTGGGTAGGATGAGTGTGTTTGAGGCCATGAGGGCGTTGAAAATATCCGCCAGAGTTTCTGGCAATGGTGGGTAATAGGCTCTATTGGGACCAATCGGCCTCCTTTGTTGCTGTGGGGGATCGTAATTTCCTAGGGGCGGAACTTGGTTGTACTGAAGTGGTGGTTGTTGTTGCTGGTGTCGAGGTTGTTGCTGGGGTTGAAGCAGCTGAGGCATGTTGTTCTGAGGTGGATCGTTTTGGGGTGGAGGACGAGAGGGGAAGGGACCTTGTTGGAGGGGAAGTCGGGGCATTTGTGGAAGCCTTGGGTTGGCTGCATAGTTGGCGTTGTTGATCACACTTACCTACACATTTGTTATGACCCCTTCTGTTGCTCCGCCTAGGACACCAGCGCCTGTCTTTCTGACCACCTTGGGCTTCGGCGGCTCAAACATGTTCATAATGGGGGAGTCTTTTAATTGGGTTTGGATGTACCGGGCTCTTTCATAGAGCTCTTCCATGGTGGTGAGCTTATTCATGGCCAAGACATGCCTGAACTGTGGGGTCGCATTGGATACGATCATCTTTACTTGTTCAGGTTCCGAGAGGGTATCTCTTATTCTTTTTGCCAGAGACCTCCATCTATCAGCATAGCGGATAAAATCCTCGTCGGACTTCATCTTTTCGGCCACTAGGTCGGTAATGGAGAGAGAGGGACCAACCCTATCCCGATACTTTTGCAAGAACCTTATCTGGACTGTTTCAAAATTCTCGGCCTCGCGGGGCTCCAAAGAATAGAACCATTCTAGCGCAGGACCATCCAATGACCTCCGAAAGAGGTATGCCAGGGATCTCTGGTCGTTTTGCCAATAGGATGACTCATGCATGAAATCCTTGAGGTGAATGAAGGGGTTGCCAGTGCCATTGTACCTGCGGTACGTGGGCATTTCGGAGGGAGGAAGATGGATGACTGGAAGGATTGGCAAAGAAACCTCCGGGGTGGATTTCACGTCCACCATTTTCTTCAAATTCTGAAACTGTTCGTCCATCCTATTGAACCTATTGAGGAGCGATTGGGCAAGCTCCTCGGGCGGTGAAGGTGGCACTTGCCACTGGGGGGGAAAATGTCTCCCAGAGACTTGAGGGGGAAACCCTGAATGAGAGGGAGCTGCCGGGCCACCGATAGTTGGCCCCGGCTGAAGCGGTATGTGGGGAACAACAGGGGTTTGAGATTGCGAAGGGAACTGGAACGAGGGTGGTTGTTGGCTCGCTTGCCCTTGAAGCGAGGGAGATTGGATGGCTTGTGCCAGCGAAGGAGATGGAATGGCCCGCACGAATTCTTGGAGAGGTGCAATGGCCGGAGTTGATTCCTGGGGAGCGGGGGAAACAGATTTCCCCTTCAGAATGGCCTGGAAGGCCCGGAGCTGATCAGAGGTAAGCTCCGTGTTGGCGAGGACACCTAGCAAAGAGGAGATGTCCTGTGGCGGGGATGTGTCCCCTGTGGTAACCTGCACCTCACGTGAGGGCTCATGGGAAGGACCCGCGTCCATAGCATGGGCTCGCGGCTCGACTGACTCACCACGACCAGGGTGGTTCTCCTCAAAAGACTCGTGAGCCATGCTCACAGTTTTCCCGGAACGCAAAAACATATACTAGCAAGCAAATAGCAGAGATTATCAAACAAGTGGATGCCTTTATGCCCCTTTTTTGTTTTGATTTTGATGATTTTTTTTGTGTTTTTAACCAGATCCGAAGTTCACACAAAATAGGGACCCTAGTTCGTTTTTGTTTTCACCACCGTGTCAGCTAGGGGCTCTCATCTCACCACGAATGGGTCAACTAACTCCGGGGAACTTCAATGGTATAACCGGCCCAGTGAACGAAGAGGAGATTCTTCGATGTCGGGGACTTACGGAGGTCCCAGTGGAGGAGATTCTAGTCCGTCGAGAGGAATTCCCGAATGGAGAGTCCTTCCTTCACCGAGAGATGGTGATCCTTAAAAAAGAAAAAAAAGAAAGAAAAGGGGATAAATGCATGAAATGTGGTGCTGGATAAAAGATATGTAACACACAGATGGAGTAGAAATAAGCACACAAATATAACAGATGTATAGTAGTGATATAACAAGAATATAACAACAATAAACGGATAGAGGAAGATATAGCTGCTCTACTTTCCAAGGCAACACAGACTTAAAAATGACAAAAGAGGGGACTAAGGCGTGAACGTGGTGCCCGAAGGGGATCACACAGCGCACGCGGGCGCAATAAGAAGGGGGACACACAAGGGTGCCAAGTGGAGGGAGCACACGTGGGTGCCGAGTGGAGGGGCACACGTGGGTGCCGAGATAACGTAGACCTCGAAGTAATCACAAAGGACCGGGGAAGTGCACGTGGTGCACGAGGGAAATGATGTAGCGCACGTGGGCGCAATAGGGAGGGGCACACACGGGTGCCGAAAGAAGGGAGGCACACATGGGTGCCGAGAGTTCAATGGTAACCCAAAAAATCAAAAAGAAGTCCCACCGTGATCGCCAATCTGTGGAAGCCGCGGAATCCACTCAAGGGGAAGAAAACGAACTAAGCTACGGACTATCGAGCGACTAAAAATTAAGAAAGATTATGAAACATGCCAATATGAGGAAAGAGCATACGTAGGATGCTAAAGGGATGTGATCGCCAGAGGGGTTACCTCAAAGAATGAAATGATCGCGTGTACCTTGTATTGAGCGCGGAGGTTGTGACTCCTCGAGAGCGGGAAATGGCAGGTTGCTTCTTCCTCCCCCTTCGGCCGGCCGACGGAGAGGGCTTTCCTCAGGTACCATTGCAAAACAACAACAAACAAGCAACGGGTGGAACAGAAAGACGAAGGTGCAGTATTCAAATTCTAACGACGCAAGTAACGAAATGATGGCAAGACACACACCTGGTTGGTGTTGTCTTTTAAACCCCTCTCGGACACGAGTAGGAGGAAAATGCTTATGATGAATGGCAATTATTTCGACGTAGAAACGGAAAGAGACTCCCTCATGAAAAGGGGGGGGGGGTAGAAGATATGATATGATGAATGCAAGATAACTAGGAAAGAAGAGGAGAGAATGGCTTATTGGATGGTCGAAGGCGAGATCCGGCGGAGCATCGGCAGCGTAAGGACGACGAGGTAGCGCGACGGGTGAAGGCGGCCTCTCTCCTGCGAGCACGGGCACCTGAAGATCCGGCCGGACTTCCCCTACAAAACACCCACGGGTTAGGAATAGAATCCGGCAGCCTCTCGGCGCTCTTTTTCGACCCTTGAACTGAGGGGGGTAAGCCTCTATTTATAGATGTCGGGAGGATGGAGGCGTCCAGGGGCCTGTACGCCTCCATAACTTGGATTTTATTCAAACGACAGGCTGAGCAACGATCAGTCGATGGCCCGGGGTCGCCCGTGAGTCGGTTGATGGAGGCGTCCAGGGGCCTGGACGCCTCCATAACTTGGATTTTATTCAAACGATAGGCTGAGCAACGGTCAGTCGATGGCCCGGGGTCGCCCGTGAGCTGGTTGATGGAGGCGTCCAGGGGCCAGGACGCCTCCATAACTTGGATTTTATTCAAACGACAGGCTGAGCAACGGTCAGTCGATGGCCCGGGGTCGCCCGTGAGCTGGTTGGTGGAGGCGTCCAGGGGCCTGGACGCTTCCATAACTTGGATCTTATTCAAACGACAGGCTGAGCAACGGTGAGTCGATGGCCCGGGGTCGCCCGTGAGCTGGTTGATGGAGGCGTCCAGGGGCCTGGACGCTTCCATAACTTGGATTTTATTCAAACGACAGGCTGAACAACGGTCAGTCGATGGCCCGGGGTCGCCCGTGAGTCGGTTGATGGAGGCGTCCAGGGGCCTGGACGCCTCCATGAAATTATATATATTTTTTGTTCAATCTTATATATATATTTTTTGTCATTATTTTGTATTGATGGAGGCGTCCAAGAGCCTGGACGCCTCCATGATGACCCCCGGATTCCCCCGAAAAGTGCGTCGGCAGTCGTCCGTTAGGCATTTTCCTGGTCTCGACAACTTCTGGTCCATGCGATTGATGTTGATGCCGTTCGAATGCCGCATGATTTCCACAACGAGGCGGTTTCCAGATGCCGAAGGAGCGTTACGCTACTCGCCCAGAAGACGAGAGAAGACTCAAAGATTGGAAACACTCAAGTGATTCAAAATGCGAAAGCCGCTGCGGGGCGTCGCGTGGTAATATGAGATTTTCTCAGGGGATGTCAGGAATAGCGTGTCTACAGGAGCCACTTGTTGTTGATTTTGGTTTCGCCATGAGGTTAGGTTGATGATGATTTCTAAGATGCACTAACCTCTCAATCTCACCTATGGGTCCTAGCAAAGGTGGATGTAGGGATCTCCTACCTTGCATGTAATGCAAAAAGGGCCCAAAGGGAGTGTTATTTTTTATTATTATTATTTTTAGTTTTATTTGTTTGTTTGTTTTTTTCTCAAAATGATGCAAAAGTAATAACAACTATATGTGTTATGTATGCAAAAATGATAGTTTTTTTGTAACTTTTAAGGGCAAGCTAACTTCAAGGTGCTTCTTGGTACAATTGGCCCAGCGTCTGTGATGGAATCCATAGGTGCGTGGACTTATAGAGGTCTTGAAAAAGGAGATTCTAATCTAAAGAGACGGAGTGCTCAATAGAGGGTCCTTCCAATTTCAAGAGGGGTGTGCCTAAATTACCCTTAAGAATGGAGAAAGAGAAGAAGAGAATGATGATTTTTTTTCCTTTGTCAAATGATGCAAGTGATAAACAAAGAACTAACTAAATGCAACAATGCATGTAAGAGATACAACTAGCATGAAAACATGATATCATGATGATGAAAATTTTTTCTATTTTCTGATTTTTTTCATAATTTTTTTTTGATTTTTTTTCAAAGAAAGATAAATATGAGATAACTAACAATTAAAACACCAATCAACATGTAAATATATTGGAAAATAAAGTCTAAAACCATGTTTTTTTGAAGTTTCTAGTTTTCTAATTTTTTTTAGATTTTTCATAAAGTTTTCTGATTTTTTTTGAGATTTTTCAAAAATTTTCAAAATAGGACCTGTACCTACGCTTACTGACCTTTGACGACGCTTAATTCTCGGAGTTTTCAGAATTCCTGATTTTCTGCTCCCTGTAGTGACATATACAAACTTCCAGTTATACTTTCTGGCTTTTTGCAACAGTTGATTTTCTATGAATTTCAAGTCTGAACTTTTTTATGATTTGATGATTTTTTTCTTTTTCCTATAAAATAAAAATAAAAAAATTAATATACAAATATACAAATCAAAAATAAGAATTTCTAACTATAAAAAATTATTTCCTCCCCGACAACGGCGCCAAAATCTGATGTGCACTACACTCGTCGTTAAAATGTCGTGCCACAGTTTCAAAAATTACCGCACTCACTCACTAAAAAGATTTAAAATCCAAGTAAAGTGGTAAGAACGAGTCGATCCCACGGAGAGGAATATTTTCAATTAATCATAAGTTGGAAAATCTTTATATTTGAGAGATCTGAATTTGAGTGAGTTTATGCTAAAGAAAAATAAAATTGCATGAACATGGGAATAAAATAAACCTATCTAGAGAATATGAGAGGGTTGAGAAGAGAACTTTGGATGAAGATAGAGAGAGAAAGAAGAACACAATTGCAAAAGATGAATTTTTATTGCTTAAGATGAAAGATTACAACTCTATGAAAAAAAATAACATTACAACTTGCATAAAAATAAAGAACAAGGGAAGAAATAAAGCCAGGGATTTTAGAAGAATAGCGCCGCCCACGCCGTGTCGAGCCTTTGAGATGAATCGCCCAGCCTTGGAGAGGAACGTCACCTTTAGAGCACCGAAGAAGAGAATCTCCGCCAAAGAGATCTGTGAAGAAAATAGAGGAAGAGGGATAGAGGCAGATAGAAGAAGACTTTTAAAAGAAAAATAATTAAGAACACAGTGAACAAAGAAGAGATGGGAGGGAGATTGGGGGGTTACGGGTTGAGAAAAGATAGTAAAATAATGAAAATAGAGCCTAAGAAGAATGAAAATAACTTTAAAATGGAGAAGAATTAGGATGTGTCGAAGAAGAGAAAGTTAAAGATCAGGAAGAGAGAAAGAAGTTTGATGAAGAGTGCAGAGGGAGTAGAAGATCATAAAGGGGTGAAATAGAGGAAGAACAGACCTGTGAAAAACCGCAGGTGAACAGTAAAAAAATGAAAAGATAGAATCTTGAAAAAATTGAAATAACTTGAAAACGAGAGAGATTTAGAAGAATAGAAAGAAGAAGAAAATCTAGAGAACTTAAAAATGGATAACTTTGCTGAAGATAGTAAATTGAAAGGAAGAACATAAAAGCATTTAAAGGCTAAGAAAGGCTAAGATCTTTTCTCGGTTGCTCTCAGGCAACTATTTATAGAGTACAGGGGCTTCCCACCGTCGCGGCTTTGAGATCAAGTTAAAATCTGACTTTTTAGCATCAAATCTTGCTCGAACTAGGCTTCTTGACATCAAAAGAGTCCTCCTTTCATCAAACATGGAAAGATAACTTCAATTATAACAGCCTACTTTCGTCCGGGCTTCGAACTAAAATGGCGACCATCGTCATAGTCGTTCATTCTTAAAATGGTGACTTCTTAAACAGCCACAGATTCTTTATTTCCATTTTTTGATATTTTCTCACTTTTTCGTACACATGAACTAGCGCCTTCTCGAACAGTCGCTCATTCTTTTCCAAGGAATTGGCGCCTGAGCGAACGGTCGTTCATTCCTCTTTCTTTTCCAGCTCTTTTTCTTTCTATTTTTAATCAAAGGAATGGGCGCCCATTTAAACGATCACATATTCTTTAATGGACGACAAAGCCTTAGTCGCTAATTCTTTAATGAACGCCTTTCCACTCAGCCACAGATTCTTCTATTCATAAATTACTTCAGAAATGATGATTGTTCATAAGGTCGTTCATCCTTGGTATGGGCGCCCCTTCAAACGGGCACTGATTAAATGGCGTCTGGCATTTGGTCACATATTCCTGAAATAGTAAAAAATATTTGTAAATGCCAAAAAATAGATTATGCAATTTGATCATTTATGCAAGTTCATATCTTACATAGTCATTATGGCTTCCAAACCAGGATAATTTCTTGTAAACTCAATTTATTTGTGAGAATGAAGTTAATTATCCAAATTACATAACTTTATACTTTTAATGCCCAAAGATGATGCATGTGATGCAAAATATGATATAAAATGTGACACTCATCACAGAGCTTAGCTCTGATACCCATTGTTAGGTCCCTTGGGTGCAGTAGGATCTAGAAGAGGGGTTGAATAGATCTGCTGACAAGTTATACCCAATTCAAATGTTAGGTAACTAAAAATACAAACACTTGCTATGTTGCAAATAAAACACTTAACCATACAGCACAACGGATTTAGCATGAGTGGTTCAAAGGCTGGAGCAATATACCGAAGCAGTACAGTTCAATGCTCCAGTGGGAGGCTACGTCGACATAGCAGATTGGTGGGTCAACCCTTTCTGTACTTCAAGTACAACGGCTGTTCAATAGATTTCTAGTGTGTGTGTGGATAGTAAACTAATTGAAAAGCAACTAAGATAGCATGCGTTTAAGCTAAAACAAGAACTTGTGAATGGGGATAGAGATGATGAATCACACGCACAAAGCACAAGCCATTGCACACAGATTTTTAAGGTGTTTCAGTTGCAACCCACAACCTACGTCCACCCCTCACCAAACCCGGTGAGGCTTTCTACTGACAACAGCTTGAACCGCTATCTACAGCTTCGGGGAACAAATCCCTACAACTACTGAGCCTCATAGCTTGCTGCTGCTGAGCCTCATAGCTTGCTATTGCTGAGCCTTACAGCTTGCTACGGAACACAATAGATGAAAAGAAAACAAAGAAAGATGCAAACAAAAACTTTAGCTCTGAATAGAGCATGAAGACTTTGGATTTGATCCACAAGTCTTGTCTGAACGGATTGGAAATGAGACTTCTTTGGCTGCCGATGTGTTCTTTCTTCATACTCAGGCTGACTACAAGGATGCTTGCCTCTCCATCTCTTTATAGCACCAGATTGGGTGAATCCATGTGCTGGGCTGCTCTCTCTTCTTCTCTTCTCTTTTTCTTCCTCTCAGATAATCAAGTAAGGCACGAGCTCTCTCTCTTTTCTTCTTCCAGGCCTTCTTCTTCCTCTTGAGGCAGCAACAGCTCCTTCAATAGAAGCTTCAAGTATATATAGAAGAGCCAGTAAAAAATTTCCCTCCAAGAAATCTGCAATATGAGCGATTCAAATTAAAGTATTTTCTTTGACCTCTGACCTTCTTGCAGTAGTGCTTGACTTGATCCAGCGGGAATAAGGAAGTAGATGGGAAATTAAATTTTCCCTCCAAAATCTTTTCTTGGCTTTGAAGTAGACATCCTGTAGAATGTTGACTTGAACTTGCATGGCTTTTCAAACCAGTCCTAGGATAGGATGGTGGCAGGCAGAAAGTAGACTATATTTGAAAGCTTGTGGCAGAGGGAATGGCTTTGTCCAGTGTGCACTTGAGGATAGACCACCTGAATAGTTTCTTCTAAGATAGTCTTCTGACAGAGAAAACTTTTTCTTATTTGGTAGCTGACAGGATCTTGTCCAAAAAGATGTTCTGAGCCCTCATTATAGAATGTCAGAAGCTCTGACCTGGGATCCACTTCCAAACCTCAAAAGAGGTATTTTTGGAGGTTTACGGTTCATATTTTTAGTCACTGGATTGGTTCTCGCACGTGCAGGTTGAGCAGAGGAGCATGGCTTGAAGTTGCTTCAAGTGAGTCGACGCACTGGGCATCCTACGTTGGTGCATCCTTCATGAGATCCAGCTTGCACGTGTTCTGGAAGAGGCCCTACGTGGACGCTCTGTGGAGTGTGCGTTGATGCACCCTTGAGGGATTAACCTGTGTAACTTGTTCTGTTTGGAACCAGTGCATTGACGCGCTGTGACCACTACGTTGGCGCATCCAACTGTTCTTCGTTGCTTTACTACTACTGGAGCTTTGATGGCGTCGACACATTATGCAGGTGGTGTCGACACAGCTAAGGCCGCTTGTTGGCCATATCAGCCATTTGTCTCCCTTGTAATATATTTGTCACCCTTAGCCGCATGAGCCGTCGCCATTGATGTTTTCTTCATTGCCTTGAGCTGTGGCCTTTGTTCATTTGTCAACCTTGTGACCTATTTGTCAACCTTATGTATCTATTTGTCAGCTCTAACAAGTATTTGTCACCTGTGTATGGCTATTTGTCACCGTTAACTCAACTATTTATCTACCTTGATTTTTCACTTGTTTGAGCAAGGGGGCGGGCTCCATTTTCTTTATCTTTTTAATTTATTTCTTTTTGCATCATCTACCTTGGTTTCTATGCAACCAACAATATGTTAGCTTTTCATCACTTGCCTCGATTTTTGTGCAACCAATTACCTCGATTTTTGTGTAAATGGCAATCTTAGCTTCTAGGAGCATGTTTCATGGTATTTATTCTGCCAAGGTCCTTACTTATCTCTCACTTTGCCTTTCTTGATTTCTTTCAATCTTTGCTGGCACATATTGTGAGTCTTAGATTCATTTAAGCCTTTTGCTTGATCTGCTTGAAGGTTGGCTCGCTGCATTGACGCGGGGAGGCTTGTGCGTCGACGCAGTTAGTTGGGTCTACTGAAGGCTTGTCTAGCTACGTTGACGCGAGGTGCAAGTTGCGTTGACGCCACATGCCAAATCCGCTTAAGACACACTGTGAGAGGCTTCGCTACGTCGACACCAAGGTGCCATTGCATCGACGCCATGAGTGTTGCAGATGCCAGACAGAACCTTGATACAAAGGTGTCGACACCTGGTGTCGACACTCTTCTTTTGGATTGCAGAAGTCCGCTAAGCTTTGGAAACTTGATGCTCTGCCTTCAAGGGATTTTTTCAGATTTTTTGAGCTTCACACCAGTCATCAGATTGCTTGACAATGAATTGAATTAATGTATCTTAGGCGTGTTCATTGGACTTCATCTCTTGCAATTTATGATTTATCTGCTATGAGAATTTCAATGTAGAGATGTAGCATTGACATCATCAACAATCAAGAGATGAGAATGTCAATGACTCATGGTAAGACATCATCAAAACCAGGGCTACAATAGCCACGTGTCGTGGCGTGTAGTCGGGGTACCCCCAGGTTGGCCCAAGTGGCTTGGTTGAAGGCGGGTAACTCCGCGAACTGGGTGATCGGGGGTGGCCCCAATCGATTGTTGATGATGCCGTTGGTCACGGCAAGATGGTTAGTGTAGTACCCCAGAATTTATATATATAATTTTTGAATTATAAAATAGTTTTCTAGAAATTATAAAGGCCTAAATAAATTAATGAAGGATTATTGGATTAATAAGTCATTATAAGGCTCAATTATGCTAATTAGTTAACCTAGCCTATCTAATTATAATCCAAAAGGTTAATGGACTAAGCCCATTAAGTTTGGCCCATATTCTAGAAGGGTAATTGGCTTATTCACATATTTTAAGGATAAATACTAATTATATAAGATAATTATATGGATAAATGAATAAAAGAGTTTTTATCAAATTGAAACTCTATATACGTCACATGTAACGGTCTATCGGGAGACCGCCACAGCCCTGTAACGCACCTAGACACGACCGTTACATCCTGCAGATTCCGTAAGGTGAGGAAATTACAAAAAGATTGGAACTTTGAAATCCTATCTACAAGAGATCGACTTAGGGAAGCTTATAACATTACTAAAGACACTTAGGGATTAGGTTCTTGCGGATTAAGGACTCTAGAATCGATCTAATTTTCAAACCCTAGCCAAAACCCTATAAATAGGACCTAATTCTGAATTGAGCGGCCCTTACTTTTGGCTCATGAAGAATCAAGGTAAGGAGTCATAAATTCGGGTAAGTTCTTTAGAAGATTTTATTTAGTATACTTTAGACTAATGGTTCTCCAAATTTCGTGCTAGGAGATCAAGCAACCAAGGAGATAGAAGCTTCCAAGGTTGCTGATTCAACCTTAGCAACCCAGGAATCTGAACGCAAGTCCCCTGAAGATCATGACATTAGGACGTCTAAACGAGGTAATTAGAACTCAATCATTTAGAACTTTTTGTTCCAAATAGTTTCATCTTTTTACCCTCAAAATTTCACATCCTTAGGTCAAGAGGCTGAGGAAATAGAGCAGATTGAAGTTGCTGAGTTATCACAAGAAGTACAAGAGACTAAGGGTAGCACCTAGCATCAAATTCGAAGTTTTAAGGTTCTAGAAGAGGTAGGTTATCTCATGATTGGCAAAAATAACTTGTTAGGAATAAAAGCCCTCTGATTGTGCTTGATTTCATGCATTATAGACTAAGAATTTTATGATTTCATAGTTTTATACTTTCATGCATCTCTTAGCCCTAAATGAAAATTAAAAGGTATTATCTTGTCTATTCACTAAACCATTGCATATAGTTGGCCTATGCATCGTTATCATGACTAGGACAGTGGTAATATGTTGATTTCCAGGCATGTTATGTTTTCATAAACCTTCACTTTGGTTTACTGCCAGCAGGTTCTCTGACGCACAACGTAAGACCGTCACATGAATGTAACGGCCTTACGATAGACCATCACAACCTGTTATGCTTTTATTTGTTCTATTGTCTCTAACGCACCCCAGCAAGAGCATTACACCACTGTAACGGCCCCTCGATAAACCGTCACACACTGTAATGCACCTATCCTAGACCGTCAGACACTTGTGTTTTGTCAGCCCAAGACAGAATAATAACTAGTTAAGTTTACTTATATATAAGCTTAGATAGCTATGTTTGGACCTATTATCAAGACTTTGAGTTTAGTTTCTGATTCATAATCAAATTGCATGATTAATGTGTCTTAGGTTATTCTAAGTTATACTAATTTCATTGGCTAAAACTCTATAGTTTTGTATTCTAAATCATGATTTTCCAAAGTTGTATTGACGGAGTTTTATCTTGGTTTCATAATGTTACACATTCTTTCCTATCTATAGAGTCATTTCTTTAAGTATATGGCACATATTTCGGTATGTGGTCTATTAGTTCACTTTACACTATAGGAACACTATTCTTGGACATGAGGACCTCTCTATTGGATATTCCTTCCAATGGACTAGGAAATCTTGTTTCAAGGCCTCCGTAATTCTCCGCGAGCCTGGGATTCCCACTAAGACGCCGAGTTGGTTGTACCATTAAAACCCATTGATTAGATTACACTATCGATGATTTTGGTTATCAGTAATGTAACGGCTCTATGTTGGACCATCAGGCACAAGTAACGGCCTAATATACGACCGTCACATTCCACTGAGTCTGATTTCTTGGTTCTGGATTCAGACTAATGTAACGGCCCAATACTGGAGCGTCACATCATGTAGCGGCCTAGTACACGACTGTCACACTACTTGAGTATTTTAACCCAAGGATTGACCAAGGGTTGATATTCCAAGGTTCTAGATAGACTCTTGATGATCTAGAACTTATCATATTGATCAAGAAACCTATTATAATGAATGGAAGATAAAGAACGTATCGTTATGCTGCCGATTTATTTCCATAAGCATAACCTTGCTTAAGTCATTCTTGATTTCTCATGATTCTTATTGAAGCATTCATTCATTGAATTATTGTTATCATGAGCTTATTGAACTTATTACATTCTTGGCCATACTTTATTGTTACATGCGTGGAAGTAACTTGATTCATACTTGAAGATGCGATTGAGCACTGATTGTGTTCAAGGGCTCTATGCTAGTCCCCTCGGCTGATTGTCGGAAACATACTATTTTATAAACCATGGGGTATGATGCTACTGGCGTCGTATTGTGCTGGGATTACTTTCTCTATAAATAAGTGAAAATCCACGGCACGACATGACATTCTTGTACATGACTTTCTTGCTTGATATTCCACAGAAATTCACGAAGTACTTGCTCATAAGTAAAAGATACTAGAGTGATGATTATGTGGCTTACTAGTACATTCTGGATACATTCTTGTTCATGAAAGGCCAATATCATGTTCTTATAACATTCTTGCTAGTTCGTACTTGCTCTCATTTCTAACTTACATGATCATCTTGTTACTTTAGTTTAATCGCATGATTGATCACATTCGCATGATTTTTACCTCATTCTTTAGAGCTAAATTGTTAATTACTTTAATAGTGCCTTCATGTTGATGCGATGATACCTACTAGGAAAGTGTGCTCATTACCTATTTCCAATCTTTTCAGGAGATGGAAGTGATTCGAATTCGGATTCAGGTTATACAAGTAGCAGGTCCGAGAGCGAATGAAAGTATTGTCAAGATGAGAGTGAAGACTTAGGAAGTCTAAATTATTTAGATTGAGTCTATGTAATTTTCCTATTTCTTGAGTCTAGTGCATAATGGAAATTGAATTAGTGGTTGTACTTGATTATTTTGAAATAAAGTTGGAGTTTGAGTAATATTGTACAATTGCATTTATGTGTGTGATTGTCTTGTGCTCTGATCGTTCTTGCACGCAAGAGGCTTACCATACCGGCTGTTCGCGCTCCCCGAGTTAGTCTTCTGCTGTAATAAAGGCTCGGGGCGTGACAGTTAAGTTGGTATCAGAGCCTAAGTCTCAGGACTTAGGAAGAAGAATCATGTCAAAGGATAAGTCCAAGGTTTAAGGACCCCTACCTATGAACTAAGGAAGAAATTCCATACCCATGTAAGAATTGGGTAGAGCCCGGGATAAGATAATTAATTAGCTTTAAGATTATTTCTCCCAATTTCATGAGAAATAACAAGTTGTTATTTTTCTCTCAGGTACCTCATTTTACAAATGGCTCATCGTGTAGATTGGGATGGTATGCAACAAACAGTAGCCGACCTTACTCAGGCATTGCAAACCATAGCGCAAGGTGGCGCAGGGGCAAGGGCTGGTGACCTACATCGTAATTTTCAGAGTTTATATCCTCCGCGATTCTATGGTTCATCTAATCCCGACGAGGTAGAAAATTGGATAGATGAAATGAATCATATATTTGATGTCATCCAATGCACCGATCAGGAAAAGGTGCGTCTCGCAACCTTTCAACTCAACAAGGATGCTCGCACATGGTGGAAGTCGGTTCCGGCATCTCCGACCAATGCACCTCATACATGGGATGGTTTTCTTACCCTGTTCCGTGCCAAGTACTTTTCTGAGCACGTAAAGGAATGAAAGGCTATGGAGTTCGCCGCTCTTCGGCAAGGAATGATGACGGTTGCCGAATATGAACTGCAATTCTCAAGGCTTGCACCTTACGCACCGCATTTGATCAGCACCGATCTACTCAAGGCAAATCAGTTTATGGACGGGTTACGACTCGATTTCATTCAGTAGCTCGGGACCCAAAACATCCGTACTTATGCGGAGATGGTTCAACGAGTGTACCTATGTGAAAGGACCTTAGAGAAGGTCGAAAAATTGAAAGGGAAAGGAGAAGAATCTAGCCGACGTTCTGATCGGCGTTATAAGAAAGAGAAATTCAACATCATGGAGCCTTACAAAGGCAGTGATAGTAAGAAGAGATCTAGGAATGGGAATGATGGAAGTTCCCATAAGCAAAAGAAAATCAAGGAGGAGAAGGAGTAGGTCGCTACGGCTTACACATTTTGTGAAAAAATCGGCGATTCGGCTGAGGAGTGTTGGAAGCATCTTGGCGCTTGTTTATGTTGTGGAAGCAGGGAGCATCGCATGCCGAAATGCCCCCTTATGAAGGACCAGTCATCTGGTGGAGGACGCAGGAGGCAGGCTCGCCTCAATGCTGTTCTAGAAGAAGAGGAAGCGCCCAGGGATGATGGACTTATGGATGGTACTCTTCAAATTTGTTCTCGTCCTGCATTTGTGCTATTTGATACGGGTGCCTCTCATTCTTTTATCTCCACTACTTTTGCTAAAATATTACCAATCGCATCAGTTCTCTTACCTTCAGATCTTGCTGTTTCCACACCCTTAGGTTCTGGAACAAAGCTTACCGACTATTATCCTGATAGCGAAGTGATAGTAGAAGGTCATAATCTCCCCGCAAACCTAGTATGCCTTGACCTGAAAGGTTATGATGCCATTTTAGGGGTAGATTGGCTTGTAGATCATGACGCTTATATCAATTTCCGAAATAGGATTATATCCTTTCGAATGTCCGATCTTCCAAGATTCTCTTTTCTTGGCATCAAGTACAAGAAACACCCCACTATCATATCCTCACTTCACGCTTGCAAACTTATATCGCGAGGATGTAAAGCTTTTCTTGCTTCTGTCATTATCACCGAATCCAAAGAAATTAACATAGCAGACATCCCTATTATAAATGAGTTCCCAGATGTGTTTCCATCAGAACTACCCAGTTTACCACCCGAGAGGGAAGTGAACTTCACCATTGAACTCATTCCAGGAGCAGCACCTGTTTCTATAGCCCTTACAGGATGTCCCCCACGGAGCTTAAGGAATTGAAGAAGCAGTTGCAGGAACTACTAGACAAGGGCTTCATCAGACCTAGCACATCCCCTTGGGGTGCTTCGGTTCTATTTGTCAAGAAGAAAGATGGTTCTCTCAGGCTATGCATCGATTACCGGCGACTGAATCAACTCACAATTAAAATTAAGTATCCATTACCGCGTATTCATGAGCTCTTCGATTAGCTTTCAGGAGTAGAATATTTCTCTAAGATTGACCTCAGATCAGGTTAACATTAGCTTAGAATTAAAGAAGATGACATTTATAAATCGGCTTTTCGAAGTCGTTATGGCCACTATGAATTCGTAGTGATGCCGTTTGGGTTAACTATGCCCCAGCAGCATTCATGCAACTTATGAACAACGTCTTCCAGCCATATCTGGACCAGTTCATCATCGTCTTCACTGATGACATCTTAATATATTCCAAGACGAAAGAGGAACATGAAAAACATTTGAAAATAGCTGTACAAACACTTAGAGAACACAAGCTTTATGCCAAACTTAATAAGTGTGAATTCTGGCTCGAGGAAGTCTCATTCCTAGGCCACATTATTTCAAAAGAAAGTATTGTTGTGGATCCTTCTAAGGTAGAAGCTGTCAAGAATTGGAGTCGGCCAACGACTGTATCTGAAGTAAGAAGCTTTCTGGGTCTAGCTGGTTATTATAGGAGATTCATCAAAGACTTCTCAAAAATTGCAGTTCCTTTAACTAGACTCACAAGAAAAGAAAATCCTTTTGTCTGGTCAGAGGAATGTGAGAAGAGTTTCCAAACTCTTAAGAATCATCTTACAACAGCTCCTATTTTATCACTACCAATGGAGGGTGGTGGATTCGAAGTGTATACGGATGCGTCTGGCATTGGCTTAGGATGCGTTCTCATGCAGAATGGAAAAGTAATCTGTTATTCTTCAAGACAATTGAAACGTCACGAGGAAAACTATCCCGTACATGATCTGGAATTAGCAGTGGTTATTTTCGCCTTGAAAATTTGGCGTCATTATCTTTATGGAGAAAAGTTCACGGTCTACTCGGACCATAAAAGCTTAAAATATTTATTCTCTCAAAAGGAGCTTAACATGAGGCAGAGGAGGTGGTTAGAATATCTCAAAGACTTTGATTTTGCTATTCAATATCATCCTGGCAAGGCTAATGCTGTAGCAGATGCACTCAGCAGAAAACCAATAGGTATGCTATCAAGTCTTATGATAAGTGTAACTAACCTTGTTCCTCAATTTGCCTAGTTGAACTTAGATATTGACATAAAGGAAGAATATTGTTTCATAGTTAATATCCGAGCTCAACCTACATTGATCGAAGATCTGGTCAAGCTACAAAATTATGATCCTATATTACTGGAAATTAAAGCCAATATGGAACAAAGGCCGAATTTTTCTATTTCTAGTGACGGAAGATTATTATTTAAGGGCCGAATATGTGTACCAGATCATGAGGCTACGAAGAAACTAATCCTAGATGAAGCGCATAATTCCAAATACACAATTCATCCAGGAGGAACAAAGATGTATCAAGATCTCAAAAGAAATTTCTTGTGACCCAATATGAAGAGAGAAATAGCTGATTTCGTATCTCGCTGTCTCACCTGCCAACAAGTAAAGGCAGAGCATTTTAGACTCGCAGGTAAATTACACCCCTTGAGTATTCCCGAATGGAAATGGGAGAGTATAGGGATGGACTTTATTATGGGTTTACCCAAGACCAGATGTGGACATGATGGAATATGGGTAATCATAGACCGATTAACTAAATCTGCACACTTCATACCAATAAAGAGTCGATGGTCTGTGGATATCCTGGCAGCATTGTACGTAAAGGAGATTGTCAAACTACATGGTGTCCCAGTCACTATTATATCCGATACAGATCCTCGATTCACATCACAATTCTGGAAGGGTCTACAACATTCACTAGGGACTAGATTGAATTTCAGCACAGCTTTTCATCCACAAACAGATGGTCAAACGGAAAGAACAAATCAGATAGTAGAAGATATACTCAGGGCTTGTGCTATCGACTTTGGAGGTAGTTGGCATGATCACTTGTCTCTAGTAGAGTTTGCATATAACAATAGCTATCAGGCTAGCATACGAATGACACCTTTTGAAGTTTTATATGGAAAAAGTTGTCGATCACCAATATGCTGGAATGAAATAGGGGAAAAGTAATTTCTAGGCCCCGACCTTATAAGGGATTCTACCAAGAAGATCAAGCTCATTCAAGAAAGAATGAAGATGGCACAAGCTAGGCAAAAGTCTTATGCTGACAATCGAAGACGTGACTTGGAGTTTCAAGTAGGAGATCATGTATATTTAAAGGTTTCTCCAGGTCGTGATATTCGAAGATTTGGCATTAAAGGAAAGCTAACTCCAAGATTCATTGGCCCATTTGAAATTCTTGAACGGATTGATGAAGTGGCTTACAAACTGGCTTTACCTCCATAATTTGCAGGAGTTCATGACGTATTTCACGTCTCTATGCTGAAGAAGTATGTATATGATCCTAACCATATTATCACTTATGACAATCTAGAGATTCAGAAGGATATGACGTTCGAGCAAACGCCAATAAAGATTCTGGAATGAGAAGTGCGTCAACTTCGAAATAAAGTTATTCCTATGGTCAAGATTCAATGGAAGAAAACATGGTCATATGAAGCAACTTGGGAAACCGAAGCAGCCATGCGGAAAAGATTTCCAGAATTATTTAACTATAAGTACACTATCCATATATTGAATTTGGGGATCAAATTCTTCTAAGTGAGGGAGGGTGTAGTACCCCAGAATTTATATATATAATTTTTGAATTATAAAATAGTTTTCTAGAAATTATAAAGGCCTAAATAAATTAATGAAGGATTAGTAGATTAATAAGTCATTATAAGGCTCAATTAGGCTAATTAGTTAACCTAGCCTATCTAATTATTATCCAAAAGGTTAATGGACTAAGCCCATTAAGTTTGGCCCATATTCTAGAAGGGTAATTGGCTTATTCACGTATTTTAAGGATAAATACTAATTATATAAGATAATTATATGGATAAACGAATAAAAGAGTTTTTATCAAAATGAAACTCTATATACGTCACATGTAACGGTCTATCGGGAGACCGCCACAGCCCTGTAACGCACCTAGACACGACCGTTACATCCTGCAGATTCCGTAAGGTGAGGAAATTATAAAAAGATTGGAACTTTGAAATCCTATCTACAAGATATCGACTTAGGGGAATCTTATAACATTACTAAGGACTCTAAGGGATTAGGTTCTGGCGGATTAAGGACTCTAGAATCGATCTAATCTCTAAACCCTAGCCAAAACCCTATAAATAGGACCTAGTTCTGAACTGAGCGGCCCTTACTTTTGGCTCGTGAAGAATCAAGGTAAGGAGTCATAAATTCGGGTAAGTTCTTTAGAAGCTTTTGTTTAGTATACTTTAGATTAATGGTTCTCCAAATTTCGTGCTAGGAGATCAAGCAACCAAGGAGATAGAAGCTTCCAAGGTTGCTGATTCAACCTTAGCAACCCAGGAATCTGAACGCAAGTCCCCTGAAGATCAGAACATTAGGACGTCTAAACGAGGTAATTAGAACTCAATCCTTTAGAACTTTTTATTCCCAATAGTTTCATCTTCTTACCCTCAAAATTTCACATCCTTAGGTCAAGAGGCTGAGGAAATAGAGCAGATTGAAGTTGCTGAGTTATCACAAAAAGTACAGGGACTAAGGGTAGAACCTAGCATCAAATTTGAAGTTTTAAGGTTCTAGAAGAGGTAGGTTATCTCATGATTGGCAAAAATAACTTGTTAGGAATAAAAGCCCTCTGATTGTGCTTGATTTCATGCATTATAGACTAAGAATTTCATGATTTCATAGTTTTATACTTTCATGCATCTCTTAGCCCTAAATTGAAATTAAAAGGCATTATCTTATCTATTCACTAAACCCTTGCATATAGTTGGCCTATGCATCGTTATCATGACTAGGACAGTGGTAATATGTTGATTTCTAGACAAGTTATGTTTTCATAAACCTTCACTTTGGTTTACTGCCAGCAGGTTCTCTGACGCACCAACGTAAGACCGTCACATGAATGTAACGGCCTTACGATAGACCGTCACAACCTGTTATGCTTTTATTTGTTCTATTGTCTCCGACGCACCCTAGCAGGAGCGTTACACCACTGTAACGGCCCCTCGATAAACCGTCACACATTGTAACGCACCTATCCTAGACCGTCAGACACCTGTGTTCTGTCAGCCTAAGACAGAATAATAACCAATTAAGTTTACTTATAAATAAGCTTAGATAGCTAAGTTTGGACCTATTATCATGACTTTGAGTTTAGTTTTTGATCCATAATCAAATTGTATGATTAATGTGTCTTAGGTTATTCTAAGTTATGATAATTTCATTGGCTAAAACTCTATAGTTTTGTATTCTAAATCATGATTTTTTAAAGTTGTAATGACGGAGTTTTATCTTGGTTTCATAATGTTACACATTCTTTCCTATCTATAGAGTCATTTCTTTAAGTATATGGCAAATATTTCGGTATGTGGTCCATTAGTTCACTTTACACTATAGGAACACTATTTTTGGACATGAGGACCTCTCAATTGGATATTCCTTCCAATGGACTAGGAAATCTTGTTTCAAGGCCTCCGTAATTCTCTGCGAGCCTGGGATCCCCACTAGGACGCCGAGTTGGTTGTACCATTAAAACCCATTGATTAGATTACACTATCGATGATTTTGGTTATCAATAATGTAACGGCTCTATATTGGACTGTCAGGCACAAGTAACGGCCCAATATACGACCGTCACATTCCACTGAGTCCAATTTATTGATTCTGGATTCAGACTAATGTAACGGCCCAATACTGGAGCGTCACATCATGTAACGGCCTAGTACACGACCGTCACACTACTTGAGTATTTTAACCCTAGGATTGACCAAGGGTTGATATTCCAAGGTTTTGGATATACTCTTGATGATCTAGAACTTATCATATTGATCAAGAAACCTAATATAATGAATGGAAGATAAAGAACGTATCGTTATGCTGCCGATTTATTTCCATAAGCATAACCTTGCTTAAGTCATTCTTGATTTCTCATGATTCTTATTGAAGCATTCATTCATTGAATTATTGTTATCATGAGCTTATTGAACTTATTACATTCTTGGCCATACTTTATTGTTACATGCGTGGAAGTAACTTGATTTATACTTGAAGATGCGATCGAGCACTGATTGTGTTCAAGGGGTCTATGCTAGTCCCCTCGACTGATTGTCGGAAACATACTATTTTATAAACCATGGGATATGATGCTACTGGCGTCGCATTGCGCTGGGAGTACTTTCTCTATAAATAAGTGTGGACACCAAAAAATGTCGATGAGGATCATACGGCATGCACGTCTCGACACTCGAGAGCAAGCCGAAAATGGAAATGCTGAACAAACCTCATGCCTCGCCCGAGCAGGACGAGAACTCACTTGGTGGTCCGCTACCCGCTAAGGAAGCCCCCTAAGCAAAAGATACAACTACAACGCTCCGACCAGCCGTGCCGAGAGCTGAATCAGAGAAAAGTCGGGAGCTCCGGCACAGTCTCGACACACACCGAGAGTCACACAAAGTCTGGGACCAAGTCCCGGAGGCTGCGAACAGAATATTACGGAGGCCATACATTGCAACCAGAACATGCCGGGGATGTCAACATTCATACAAACGGCCTCGACTTTGGAAAGAATCCATTCGGTACTTAAACCGGTGCGATATGCACTTAAAACGGCCCCACTAAGACAGGCGTGCCCCTTTCCTCTATTCCTTACATTTTGGGTTAAACCGGCATGGCCTTCATCTAAACCGGCGCGGCCTTCATCTTGGGCTAAACCGGCGCGCCCCGTTTTCCCCTTCATATGGGTTTAACCGGCGTGGCCTTCATATTGGGCTAAACTGGCACGCACCTCTTCCCCTTCATATGGGTTAAATCGGTGCGCACCCTTTCCTTGGCATCTCACGTTAATCCGGCGCGCAAACAAGCTGTCCCATCTACATTACGATGCTCTGTTTTGCATCATTATGGCGTGCAGAGGACATTCAATGCTGATAACTCTGCTTCTACCTTCGTTCGACAGCACACAAGCAGTAGCAGCAGGGCAAGCTCCGACAAATCTCTGAGCGTCCCATCCTCGGACGAGCAGCAGTGTACGAGATGAATCAACGGTGTCCAGCACAGCCAGTCAGCTCTGAGCTTCGTCGCGGACGAGGTGGATGTGGCAGGAACCTCCCCAGGCTGACCAATATATAAAATGGGGGCTACATTTCAAGAAAGGAGGAGGAAGAACAAGAAAAGAGAAGGTCAATAGAAGGGAACAAGAGAAGAAGAGGAGGTCAATAGAGGGGAACAGAAGAAAAGAGAAGAGGAAGCTTGAAGAAGGAGAGGGGAGAGGTCTTCTCGAGAGGTCTCCAGCATCCGAAGAGAAGAAGCTACATCCATCCGTTCAAGCCTGCAAGGTGAAGAAAAGAGAGGGACAGGGTGAGAGCAAGAGAGGGGAGAGAGGGGGAAGAGCTTGTGCTCTGTTCCTTCTTCTCCCCCGCCGATGTATCTTCTTCCCCCACCTCAACATTTAGCTTTTCTTTTATCTTCTCTGTTGTATTCTTCCTTCCCTCTCCCTTGAGGATGAATAAAAGAATGACCTTGTGAGCATGCGCAGTATTCTAGGGCTCTGATCCTTTCTCCCCTTCTTCTTCCGTTTTATTTCTCTGGTTCTCTGAATCACCTGGGGTCCTCGGGAGCTTGCCCTTCTGTGGCATGAACTCTGAGGGAACCCGTTCGAAGGGTGAACAGTCATGGCCACCTGCGGCCTACATCTGTCCCGTTCCACGAAGTCATCGCCCGTGAGTTGTGAGAGCTCTCGAAGGCTAGTCCTCGAGCTCTCCAGCACTCACATCTGGGTTATTGGACCGCCATGAGGTCTATATTCGAGGTGCACCCCGGAGTTATCCGTTTGGTGTTCCTTATTATTCTCTGGCAACCCCCAGTCCAGGGGAGGTGCTGCCCAAATCTCGCCAGGATGAGAACACTCAAGAACAGACGAACATGATGAGTTCTCTGAGCATAAGAGCAGCTGAACAAGCCAAGGCCTCTGGGAGTAAGAACAGCATATGTCTGAAGCCGTCTCTAAATCAAACTGAACAAGTTCCTGCATAATCCCTCTTAATAAGATATTCAATCCGCATGCTCGTTCATCTTAATAAATGATCAGAAAGCTTTAACCACCTTCTCTATCAACTTAATCCATCAACTAAGTGAATAAACCAACCAAAATATCAATCTGTGAGTTGAAGAAACAAGAATAGAGCAAAAAGAATCAAAACAGAACAAAAAAAACCTCGTAGAAGCTTAACCCGGCGCGCCCTAATCCGGCGTGGGCTAACCCGGCGCGGTACCCCCCCGCGCCGGTTTAGCCTTACACTCAAAACCCATTTCATTTCCTTTGCCACTAACCGGCGCGCTATACTGTTCATTGCCCTATTCCGGCGCGCCCGTGGAACCTTTTCCTTCTTGCCATTAACCGGCGCGCTCCCCTTGGCATCCATATTCCGGCGCGCCCCAACTTGCCACCTTAGCCGGCGCGCTCCCCCCTTGTGCTCCCTTATCCGGCGCCCTCCTTCGAAGCTCTTATCCGGCGTGCCTCCCCTCTTGCCCACTTCAAACTCGGCGTGCCTCCTTTAAATGAAAAAGGGGGGGGGGGAATAATAAAAAAATAAAAGGAGAGAAATGTTCAAATAAAAAAGAAGAATGCAAAGATCAATAACAAAAATGAAAGGAACTCTATTACCCGCGCTTCAATTAAAAATTTTGTTCCGGGGGCGCTGCCCCGCGACCTGACCGCGCAGGTCGATCCGCGTGTGAGGGCGCACGTTATTGAGCTCGGGCTATGCATTTAACAATTCACTCCCTCGGACTGGGTGCAAAGAGAAAATCAACGACGCCTTATGGTATCGGACGTGGTTTACGGAACTTCCGACATGGCCATAATCCGAAATCATCTCCGGCCAACAGTCTATCAACTTGACCCATCCCTACCGGGATCCAATCCCGCATTCTCATTAAACTTGCCTTGTTCATGGCAAACATTCGCGCTGTTTTGCTACCGTCTTTTATACTACAAACACGGACCTTCATCAGAACATGAAGTGGCCCATGAGTGGCCGACATAGTCTTAGCGTTCACGTCCCGATACGGGTTTCTAGCATAGTTCGTCTTTCACTATCCTCCTGCATTATTAATATTCTCTGTAGGCCGTAAGGCCCTTATTCCCGGCAATCAATCAAGGGTGTTCCCCCGTATGGGGGATGTAAATGACGTCGTGGCCTTTACAGCACGGTGGGTTTCGGTCCCGACACGAACTACACAATCGTCTGATTAGTCAGATCGAGCGCACCATGGGCTTCCATGAAGCCCGAATAAATCGTCACTTTGTGACTGGCACGCCCTCACACTAAATAGAAGAATTAACCCCAATCAACAAACGAGCGGATCCCCCCCTCCAAATTTTAGTGAGTCCACAATAAGTTAAAATCCACGGCACGATATGACATTCTTGTACATGACTTTCTTGCTTGATATTCCACAGAAATTCATGAAGTACTTGCTCATAAGCAAAAGATACTAGAGTGATGATTATGTGGCTTGCTAGTACATTCTCGATACATTCTTGTTCATGAAAGGCCAATATCATGTTCTTATAACATTCTTGCTAGTTCGTACTTGCTCCCATTTCTAACTTACATGATCATCTTGTTACTTTGGTTTAATCGCATGATTGATCGCATTCGCATGATTTTTACCTCATTCTTTAGAGCTAAATTGTTAATTACTTTAATAGTGCCTTCATGTTGATGCGAAGATACCTACTGGGCAAGTGTGCTCATTACCTATTTTCAATCTTTTCAGGAGATGGAAGTGATTCAAATTCGGATTCAGGTTAACAAGTAGCGGGTCCGAGAGTGAATGAAAGTATTGTCAAGATGAGAGTGAAGACTTAGGAAGTCTAAATTATTTAAATTGAGTCTATGTAATTTTCCTATTTCTTGAGTCTAGTGCATAATGGAAATTGAATTAGTGGTTGTACTTGATTATTTTGAAATAAAGTTAGAGTTTGAGTAATATTGTGCAATTGCATTTATGTGTGTGATTGTCTTGCGCTCAGATCGTTCTTGCTCGCAAGAGGCTTACCATGCCGGCTGTTCGCGCTCCCCGAGTTAGTCTTCCGCTATAATAAAGGCTCGGGGCGTGACAGTTAGGACCCTTGATTGGTCCTGGTGTGTCGTAGAAAGGGTTGGATAGGCATTGCCTTAAAGGTGTTCGGGGAAATTCTCGAGCCCTCATTTCTTGTCATTTTGATGGGAAAACGTCTGGGTACAACAAATGCCACCCAAGGGGCATGCATCGAAGGTGGAGACGAGAGCGGATGGCCCGTGCGCTCCCTGTTTCCTTTGTTGTAGTTGTATTTTGACACTTCATATGCATTTTTTTTGCTAGCTTTCTCATATATAATGCTCCCCGTGTGCTTACCACTTTTTTTCATGCAATTATTTTGTAGCTATGGCGAGATTCGGCAGAGATGACTGGGCTCAAAGGCGTGCGGCCCGTGAGGAGGACTGGGTGGCCCTTGCCTCCTCTGGGTTCGCCCATCATCACAGCGGCCAGCATTGGCCAACTTGACTTGGGGATTTTACTGGTGGCTGAGGGCCCATTTGATGAGGGGGCGAGTGGGGCAGGAGCTATGGAGCTAGCTAGGCTCTCTGAGATTGGTGGGATTTACACCTATGACCGTTCGGGAGACTACCTAAGAGAGTTCCCTATGGACTGGCATCTGTTTGAGTTCATGAGGAGCTTCATCCCAACTGGTGTAGAAGACGGAGATCCTTCTGTTGCCAGAGAGTGCCGTCGGCTAGAGCGGGCCATTTTGCTGGGCATGGACAACCTTCATGGGGTCGCCTTCTACAGCTTCCTGAACTTTTCTTTGGATTTCTGGAGGCAGTGACAGTTTCCCAATGTGGATTGCCTGGGCTTCTTCAGCAGAGCAGACTAGTTCAAGGTCCGTGTTGGAGCGCTAGGTCATACTTCTTGGGACCTGCATGGCCACCACCGGGTCGAGACTGAGGGGGCAATGGGATTGGTGTTGGAGCCATCAGGGCTGTAGTTTGATGGTGAGGGATATGACGATCATAGTCTGTTGGACGGGATCCTTCGATAGATAGTTGTGAGCTGGTATGACCGTTGGGAAGTGATCTCCTCACATCGATACCACCAGGGTGCGATTGAATGGCTGATGGGCATCGTGCACCACCACATGGCGCTTTTGGATCGCGCAGAAATCAAGTATGTAGTGATAGTGGTGCTGTATGGGTACCCCTACTACACGGGGCTGGTTCAGGCATTGGCGGAGCACTTCAACCGCCAGTGGAACACTGTGGTGACGGTAGAGGGGGAGACTTCACTAGACTTGTGGTCTCTCTTCTGTATTTCAGGTTTACTGATCAGAGGCAAGGGTTATGAGGAGGTGGTGCTGGATGACCTCCATCGCAATCACACTGATGGGCAGGGCCGGTATCGGGTGTCTCACAGCTACCGGTACATGTTGAAGACCTGGAGAGAGTTGGCCCTTGCAGGGAGAGAAAAGGCCGCACATACTCCGAGGGTGCCTCTGAAGGTGTGGGTCCATCATTTCTACAATGGGCCATTTTGCTTCTACCAGGAGTTTACTCAAGATCAGACTGCATGGGAGGAGTATATAAAGGTGGAGCTGCGGTTCTGGACCTACTCCCGATATATCTACACACCGCGAGAGGGGTGGAACCCCCACGGGCTGTAGGACATGACTTACTTGGCTGCGTATCTGACTTACTAGCTGGCGACCTTCGTGGTTCCCCATGGAGAGGACAGTCTACTGTAGGCCGAGCTACTGTGGCCCGCATGATTGCTGGCAGAGGGTCGAAGGCTGGCATTGGCTCCTGCGGCGCTGGCCAACATCTACCACGGGTTGGGGGAGCTGTCAATACACCCTGTGTAATACCCCGATTTTTCAAGAAATCAATTAGAAATTCCTTAATAAATAGAATAAGCTAAATTTTGACCATTTTATAAAAATCCAGAAAAATTATATTCTTGTAGAGGATAACATGTTTAACAAACTTGTCTTCTGTGACCAACCCAAATAAAATTTGTAAATAGGTCGAATTAGTGGATTAAGTCCAAAATAAACACTTAGTTAACCATACCTTGTAACGCTAAATTCGAGCCCAATACTCCATCAAATGAGCCCAAACTAGTGGCAAATTAAATGCTAGGATGAGAGGATCATTTTTCCTCTCTTATTTTCCCAAAACCCTAACCCTAGGAGATGCAATCGATGGAGATTGGATCGCGTCAACAATTACGGCTGCGTTCACATTAACTCAACTTGCGTGGATGAATACTCCGCGCATAGAAACCTCTAGAAAGCGTGCAACCTATAAAAATGAAGCTCTCTAACCCTAGAATCATTTAGAACCAGTGGCGGCTGTAGATGAGTTGGATCGAGGGAGATCTCTGGTGATTAGGGGCTGCGTGTACAAGCGTCTCAGGTTTTCTTTCTCCTTCTTCTTCATCTGATTCAGGTAGGTGATAGCAAGCTAGACCCTACAAATAATATATAGTTGGAAGCATCATCGTGTCTGCTTTTCATTAATGTAGAAAGCATTAAATTTTATCAAGTGTTCTGCGAGAATTTCTGGTTTTAGTAGAAGCATATCACATCTAGGGTTATAACTGTTCCCTTTCGATTAAGTAGTAATTTCAGGTTGTAAACATAAAATTGATTCATGCATCTTGTAGAGTTTTTCGTGCTCTTTCTGCTGGTAGTAAAAGTCCCAAATTCCATGATGTATATCATGCGAATTCCATGTTTTAGTCTAACCCTAAAAACCTCACCGGAGTCGGGCAAGGCAAAGGGGCAACGATCTGTCTGGACTTGTGCGGACACACGATAGACCGCACGTCCAAGATAGGCGGCTAGTGACAGACCGCACATCCCTCCCAGTGGCACCCTACCGACCGTCCATATCCTGCAGGTCTTCGAACCTGAGGGGGCATGAGCGGCCTATCCGTGACCGTATATGGAGATGTAAGGTCCAGGACCGACCGCACATCTATAACAGAACAGATTAATTGTCATTACAGCATGTTATGTTAGTGGGAAATGGCATGTTAGCAACACACCTAATAAACTGTAATTCTTGACAGTAAATAATTCTTGCTGATTTATTTAATTTGAACTTGATCTTGATTCATCTTTCCAATGAATGTCAATCTTAATTGTGAATCATTTATAATTGAAATGGCTATTAGGTTTATACTTGCTATAACCTTATACCTGAACCGTAAATCTTGAACAATTATTATCCCCTAGAATTGAACTTGGACTCAATCGAACCGCTGTGATATGAGTCATAGTCTGAATTGGACTAACAGAGACATGTGCGGCCGTTAGTGGACCGCATATCTCCCTGAACGGCCCTATGAAGACCGTTCATCCCTAGCTAATGCCAATTAGTTTTGGCCGATTATCCTTGATCCATCTTCGGCCGATTCCTGATTTGATCAGCCCAGTAGACCCTAGGCCGACCAGCAGACAGTGGGCTGGACTCTGGTGCAGTTCCACCCTACCTATGACAGCCCGGGAGCCCACTTGGGTGAATTTCTAGATTGTTGTTAGGCCCTGTGTTATGCGGATAGTAATGGACCGTACATCTTATCAGGTGGCCCTTAATGGACCATTCAATTAATGAGCGGCTCTGTCAGGACCGTATATCCTGTCTTCGATTTCCTAAACTTCTGGCCTTGTGCGGCCCAATGCTTACCGTTCATGCTGAAGAGCGGCCTTTAATCAACCGTTCGACCCAGCCCAGTTCCTGTTAAGTGCAGCCCTGACTCGACCACACAAGTGCTTGAGCGGTACATTAGTGACCGTATATCATCCAGAGACTAGTTTTCTCCGTGTTTCGCGGTTTTGAATCTAAGAACATGATGGTTCTTGATAACTTGAACTCCTGGATAGAAATTCTGGACATTATCTCTTCAACTTAGCCTTGGGATGTTCCGAGGTAAGTTTGTACTTGATTGTAATTGGCCATTTTAACTTGATTAAAGTCTAGACGGAACTTGAGATCTTGGATCCACTAAATCAATGCCAACGCATCATAGGGGCCCAGTCTGGTCCTAGGGAGAGCGCCCGAAAAGTACTTGTGTCCATGGGAGTTTGTAATGACATGGTGAGGCATTGCACCGAGTGCATGACTAGCGTGATGTCTATGACAACGATCTCTTAATCTCTTACTTGAATCGTGTTTGACTTGGTTATATTCTTGCTTGTTGGCCAATTTCTTAAAATTTCCTGTTATTTATATTGTTCACAAACTTGCAATTCTTGTAGTTATATCATCCTTCCATATTGTTATTCCATTTCGTTCTTTAGCCCTTTCTTTATGTTGTTTCATCCGATCGTCATTTCTTTTCTTTCCGTTTCATATAAACATGTAATTAATTGATTAATTACTTACACTCTCATGTTGTTACCTACTGAGCGTTTGCTCAGATAATTATTTCCCCCCTTTCCAAGCAACTCAGGTGAAGATTCACAGATGGATGAGAATGAGCTAGAGTGATGACTTGGAGTGTATCAGTTGATAGATGTTGAGATTGTTATAGTTGTTTTACATCTAGTTATGCCTTAGAGCTTGTGTTAGTTATTGTAACGGAGTCAAGTAGAGGTTGTACTTGATTATGTTTAAGTCAGTTTGATGGTTATTGTAATAAATTTGGAGTTATTTCTGTTCGTGACGTTATGTTAATTCTTAGCTTAGCATGTTATCATTACTAGCGTTTTCTACTGCCAGTCCCGATATGCCGCGTCGGGGCGTGACAGTTTGGTGGTATCAGAGCCTAGGTTTTCTAATATTCCTAGGTTCTCTAAGTTCTAGGATCCTAAGTGATATCATAGGACCTATAGCCTTGTTATAGGTCTAAGGACCCAACCTGGTGAGATTTGGGTAGAAGACTGGGGTTGAGTTAATAATCTAATTGCACAATTATCCATTCTTAATTGAACCTAACATAACTTATTCCACGTGTAGGCTTTTGCAATGGCAGAAGAACGCGCGGAATGGAGGAACTTGTAGCGTACGGTTCAAGGACTTATTGAGGCCTTACAACAAGTGGCCCAAGGAGGAGCTGCAAACCATGGCACTGGCGACCTCTATCGAAACATTCGTGGGATGAATCCCTCGCGATTTGGTGGCTCGACTGACCCTGATGAAGTCGAGCACTGGCTTGAAGAGATAGGGAGAATTTTTGAAGTGATGCAATGCAACAATCAAGAATGTGTCCTCTTGTCGACCTTTCAACTTAAACGTGATGCGAGGACATGGTGGGATGTAGTGAAGGCTACCCTTAGTGATAGACAAGTCACATGGGAAGAGTTTGAGGAATTCCTCAATGGTAAATATTTTTCTGATAGAGTGCAAGAGAAGAAGGCGGCAGAGTTTACTGCTTTGAAGCAACGAAATCTATCCGTAGCTGAATATGAAGCTCAGTTCTCTCGATTATCTCGTTATGCTACTCACTTGATATCTACCGAGAAGATGAAGGCTAAGCGCTTTCTTAATGGGCTGAAGCTGCAGTATATCAACCAGTTGGCACCGATGGAAATTCAAACTTATTTCGAGATGGTGAGAAAGGCTCAAGTATTGGAAGATACTTTAGAAATGACGGAGAGAATCCGTGGAAAGAATGTTAAGAAAGAACAACACCATACTGGTTTTGGGAGTATCAGGCCCGGTCATGGCGGGAAGAGGCCCATTAGCGGGTCTGGTTCATGGAAGGGCAAGATGCCGAAGATTGAAGACAAGAAGCCCGGCCCTATTGTTCCATTCAAAGGAGTATGCAAGTATTGTGACTGTCCAGGTCACAAGATGGAGGAGTGCTGGCGCAAGCTGGGCGCCTATTTACGTTGTGGCAGTAGGGACCACCGTATTCCCGAGTGTCCTCTTTTATCTGAGCAAGCTACCCCGGTGAAACTGTAAGGAATCAAGAAGCAGCAAGGCAAGCTCTAGGCTCTACAAGAAGACGAGGTAGGATCCGCCGAGGAGGGTGGACTCGTCGAAGGTACTCTTATTATACATGATAAATCAACTTTTGTTCTTTTTGATACTGGTGCCACTCATTCTTTTATTTTTCAAAGATTTGTGAAGTCTTGAGCTGTGAAGCCAATTTTGATGAATTCTCCGTTAGAGATTTCGACCCCTATTGGTTCTGGATCAGCAATTAAGTATTTCTATCCTTCCATTAAGATCATGATCAATGAACAAAACCTGCCAGCTGATTTAGTTTGTATGGATATGAAAGATTATGATATAATCCTAGGAGTAGATTGGTTGGCTAAGTATGAGGCCAATGTTCAATGCAGATCTAGTTTTGTGTCTTTCACTGGACACCCTGGACTTTCTTTTATAGGAATTAGACACCATAAGTATGTTCCACTTATTTCAGCTCTTCGAGCTGATAAGCTGATGAGGAGAGGATGTAAGGCTTTTCTAGCCTTTATTTTTGTGACCCCTGAGTAGAAGATTGAGATTGAGGACTTTTCTTTCGTCTGAGATTTTCCAGATGTCTTTCCTGAGGAACTGCCAGGACTTCCTCCTGAAAGGGAAGTTATCTTTTCTGTTGATCTAATTCCTAGTGCGACTCCTATTTCCAAAGCTCCTTATCGTATGTCTCCTGCGGAGCTAAGAGAACTAAAGCAACAGTTGATGGAATTGCTTGAGAAAGGGTTCATTCGTCCAAGTACTTCCCCGTGGGGAGCCCCTGTATTATTCGTCCAGAAGAAGGATGGTTCGATGAGGTTGTGCATCGATTATCGGCAATTGAACCAATTGACTATCAATAACAAATATCCATTGCCAAGGATTGATGAGTTATTTGATCAGATAGCAAGAGCTCAGTATTTCTCTAAGATCGACCTTCGATCTGGATATCATCAGTTACGAATTAATGAAGAGGATATCTATAAAATAGCCTTCTGCAGCAGGTATGGGCATTTCGAATTTGTAGTAATGCCTTTTGGGCTAACGAATGCACCTGCAGCTTTCATGCAGCTGATGAACGATGTGTTTCGGCCCTATCTTGATCAATGGGTCATGGTGTTCATTGATGACATCTTGATTTATTCTAAGAGTGAGAAAGAGCATGCTGAACATTTGAGGATGGCATTGCAACTATTGAGAGATCATCAGTTATATGCCAAGTTTAGTAAGTGTGATTTCTAGCTACAAGAGGTGTCCTTTCTACGGCATATAATCACAAAAGAAGGTGTTTCTGTTGATCTTTCGAAAGTAGAGGCAGTAAAGAATTGGTATAAGCCTACTAATGTGACTGAAGTGAGAAGTTTCCTAGGCCTAGTAGATTACTACCAGAGGTTTATTCAAGATTTCTCCAAGACTGCGGTACCTCTGACAAAATTAACCCACAAGGAGATCAAATTTGATTGGTGAGAAGATTACGAGCGTAGCTTTTAGACCTTGAAGGAATGTTTGACTACTGCACATGTTTTGGCTTTACCCTCTAGAGAAGGAGGTTTTGTTGTATACACTTATGCTTCAGGTATTGGTTTAGGGTGTGTACTCATGCAGCACGGGAAAGTGATAGCCTATTCTTCTAGGCAGTTGAGGAAGCATGAAGAGAATTATCCTGTTCATGATTTGGAGCTAGCAGCAGTGGTGTTCGCCTTGAAGATATGGAGGCACTACTTGTATGGAGAGGCATTTACGGTGTTTTCAGATCATAAAAGTTTGAAATACTTGTTTTCTCATAAGGAACTCAATATGAGGCAGTGAAGATGGCTGGAGTATTTGAAGGACTTCGATTTCTCCATTGAGTATCATCCTGGAAAAGGTAATGTTGTGGCAGATGCCTTAAGCCGCAAGCCTATAGCTAAGTTGTCAAGCCTCATGTTACAAGAATGGAAATTGCTGGAGCAGTTAGCTAGTTTAGATCTTAATGTTGACAAAGATCAGGTTATGATTGCTCAGATTCAACTTAAGCCCGAATTATTGATGGAAATCAAGTCTCTGCAAGATGATGACCCCGAGTTGGTAGAGATCAAGGAAAGCTTGAGTAACAGACCTGACTTCATGATGGCTGATGATGGAAGATTGTTATTTCAGGGAAGAACTTGTGTACCTGATGTAGCTGAGGTAAAGAGTAAGATCCTCGAGGAAGCTCATAGATCTAGATACACCATTCATCTTGGAGGTATTAAGATGTTTAAGGATTTGAAAAGATCTTTTTGGTGGCCGAATATGATAAGGGAAGTTGCGGACTTCGTAAGTAGATGTTTGGTTTGTCAGCAAGTCAAGGCCGAGCATTTCAGACTAGCAAGGAAATTGAAACCCCTTGATATACCCCAATGGAAGTGGGAGAGCATTGGCATGGATTTCATTATGGGTCTACCTAGGACTCGTAGTGGATTTGATGCAATATGGGTGATTGTCGACAGATTGAAAAAATCTACTCGTTTCTTATCTATTAAGTCTAAATGGACAGTTGATGTCTTGGTATCTTTGTATATTAAGGAAGTGGTAAGACTACATGGTATACCAATCAGCATTGTGTCTGATAGAGACCCTAGGTTCACTTCTCATTTTTGGAGAGGATTGCAAGAGTCCTTGGGAACTCGTCTGAATTTCAGTACTGCTTTCCATCCACAAACAGACGGACAGACTGAAAGGATCAATCAGATAGTGGAAGATATGCTTAGAGCCTACATGATTGACTTTGGAGGTAGTGGGAGTGATCACTTGGCATTGGTTGAATTCGCCTACAACAACAGTTACCAGGCCAGCATTCAGATGGCTCCATTTGAAGCTTTGTATGGTAGAAGCTGTCGACCCCGTTATGTTGGGACGAGGTAGGTGACAAGCAATGGCTTGGACCAGATCTCATTTCTGAATCATCGAAGAACATCCATATTATCAGAGATCAGTTGTAAGTAGCACAATCAAGACAGAAGAATTATGCTGACACCAGGAGGAGAGCTTTTGAATTTCAGGTTGGTGAGCATGTGTTTTTAAAGGTTTCTCCTATGAGAGGAATTCGAAGGTTTGGTATTCAGGGTAAACTAATTCCAAGATACATTGGTCCATTCGAGATTTTGGAAAGAGTGGGGGAGGTTGCTTACCGTTTGGCACTACCACCTCAGTTATCTGGAGTACACAATGTTTTTCATGTGTCTATGTTACGGAAATATGTGTATCATCCCACTCACATTATTCAGCATATGGACTTCGAATTGAAGGAAGATCTGACTTATGAAGAAAGACCGATCAAGATTTTAGATCGGAAGTAACAACAACTTAGGAATCGTTCCATACCGATGGTTGAAGTGTAGTGGAGTCGGCGTGGAACTGAAGAAGCTACTTGGGAGTCAGAAGATACTATGCGGAGGCAGTACCCTGACTTATTCTAGGTGAGCTGTCTCACTGCCTCATTTTATTATTAAGTGCATTAAATTTGGAGGACCAAATTCCTTAAGTGAGGGAGGGTGTAATACCCCTATTTTTCAAGAAATCAATTAGAAATTCCTTAATAAATAGAATAAGCTAAATTTCGACCATTTTCTAAAAATCTAGAAAAATTATATTCTTGTAGAGGATAACACATTTAACAAACTTGTCTTTTGTGACCAACCCAAATAAAATCTGTAAATAGGTCGAATTAGTGGATTAAGCCCAAAATAAACACTTAGTTAACAATACCTTGTAATGCTAAATTCGAGCCCAATACTCCATCAAATGAGCCCAAACCAGTGGCAAATGAAAGGTCAGGATGAGAGGATCATTTCCCCTCTCTTATTTTCCCGAAACCCTAACCCTAGGAGATGCAATCGGCAGAGATTGGACCGTGTCAACAATTGCAGCGGCGTTCACATTAACCCAACTTGCGTGGACGAATACTCCGAGCATAGAAACCTCTAGAAGGCGTGCGACCTATAAAAATGAAGCTCTCTAACCCTAGAATCATTTAGAACTAGTGGCGGCTACAGAGGAGTTGGATCGAGGGAGATCTCCGGCGACTAGGGGTTGCGTGTACAAGTGCATTGGGTTTTCTTTCTCCTTCTTTATTCATCCGATTCAGGTAGGTGATAGCAAGCCAAACCCTACAAATAATATATGGTTGAAAGCATCATCGTGTCAACTTTTCATTAATGTAGAAAGCCCTAAATTTTATCAAGTGTTATGCGAGAATTTCTGGTTTTAGTAGAAGCATGTCACATCTGGGGTTATAATTGTTCCCTTCGATTAAGTAGTAATTTCAGGCTGTAAACATAAAATTGATTCATGCATCTTGTAGAGTTTTTTGAGCTTTTTCTGCTGGTAGTAAAAGCCCCAAATTCTGTGCTTTATATCATGTGAATTCCATGTTTTAGTCTAACCCTAGAAACCTCGCTGGAGTCGGGCAAGGCAAAGGGGCAACGATCTATTTGGACTTGTGCAGACACATGATAGACCGCACGTCCAAGACATGCGGCTAGTGACAGACTACACATCCCTCCCAGCGGCACCCTACCGACCGTCCATATCTTGCAGGCCTTCGGACCTGAGGGGGCATGAGCGGCCTGTCCGTGACCGTATATGGAGATGTAAGGTCCAGGACCGACCGCACATCTATAACAAAACGGATTAATTGTCATTACAGCATGTTATGTTAGTGGTAAATGGCATGTTAACAACACACCTAATAAACTGTAATTCATGATAGTAAATAATTCTTGCTGATTTATTTTATTGAGCTTGATCTTGATTGATCTTTCTAATGAATGTCAATCTTAATTGTGAATCATTTATAATTGAAATGGCTATTAGGTTTATACTTGTTATAACCTTATACATGAACCATAAATCTTGAACCATTATTATCCCCTAGAATTGAACTTGGACTCAATCGAACCGCTGTGATATGAGTCATAGTCTGAATTGGACTAACAGAGACATGTGCGGCCGTTAGTGGACCGCATATCTCCCTGAACGGCCCTATGAAGACCGTTCATCCCTAGCTAATGCCAATTAGTTTTGGCCAATTATCCTTGATCCATCTTCGGCCGATTCCTGATTTGATCAGCCCAGTAGACCCTAGGCCAACCAACAGACAGTGGGCTGGACTCTGGTGCAGTTCCACCCTGCCTATGACAGCCCGGGAGCCAACTTGGGTGAATTTCTAGATTGTTGTTAGGCCCTGTGTTATGCGGATAGTAATGGACCGTACATCTTATCAGGTGGCCCTTAATGGACCATTCAATTAATGAGCGGCTCTGTCAGGACCGTATAGCCTGTCTTCGATTTCCTAAACTTCTGGCCTTGTGCGGCCCAATGCTTACCGTTCATGCTGAAGAGCGGCCTTTAATCAACCGTTCGACCCAGCCCAGTTCCTGTTAAGTGCGGCCCTGACTCGACCACACAAGTGCTTGAGCGGTCCATTAGTGACCGTATATCATCCAGATACTAGTTTTCTCCGTGTTTCACGGTTCTTGATAACTTGAACTCCTAGACAGAAATTCTAGACAGTATCTCTTCAACTTAGCCTTGGGATGCTCTGATGTAAGTTTGTACTTGATTATAATTTGCCATTTTATCTTGATTAAAGTTTAGACGGAACTTGGGATCTTGGATCCAATAAATCAATGCCAACGCATCATAGGGGCCCGATCTGGTCCTGGGGAGAGCGCCCGAAAAGTACTTGTGCCCATGAGAGTTTGTAATGACATGGTGAGGTATTGCACCGAGTGCATGACTAGCGTGATGTCTATGACAACGATCTCTTAATCTCTTACTTGAATCGTGTTCGACTTGGTTATATTCTTGCTTGTTGGCCAATTTCCTACAATTTCCTGTTATTTATATTGTTCACAAACTTGCAATTCTTGTAGTTATATCATCATGCCATATTGTTATTCCATTTCGTTCTTTAGCACTTTCATTATGTCGTTTCATCCTATCGTCATTTCTTTTCTTTATGTTTCATATAAACATGTAATTAATTGATTAATTACTTACACTTGCCTGTTGTTACCTACTGAGCGTTCGCTCATATAGTTGTTTCCCCCTTTCCAGGCAGCTGAGGTGAAGATTCACAGATGGATGGGAATGAGCCAGAGTGATGACTTGGAGTGTATCAGTTGATAGATGTTGAGATTGTTATATTTTTTTTACATCTAGTTATGCCTTAGAGCTTTTGTTAGTTATTGTAACGGAGTCAAGTAGAGGTTATGCTTGATTGTGTTTAAGTCGGTTTGATGGTTATTGTAATAAATTTGGAGTTATTTCTGTTCGTGACGTTATGTTAATTCTTAGCTTAGCATGTTATCATTACTAGCGTTTTCTACTGCCAGTCCCGATATTCCGCGTCGAGGCGTGACACCCTGCGCCACGTTAGCGGAGCTTGATTCTACCGACCCACTACCTTAGTATGTGGGCCGGTTTACTTTTCCATGGGCTGGTGACGAGGATGATGGTGATGAACCCGGTGGCCCCTTTATTGTTTAGCTTCACTGGTTAGTCGGACGGAGATGCCGCATTGCAGCTGGAGGGAGCCAGGAGGGCCCTGTCCTACTTGCCAGGCAGAGGCAAGGACGGGCTCCCGTTTGACTATGCGTCGAGAGGCTTTTGACTAGTTCTGGTGCCATCGAGCGATGGGGCAGCCAATGCCTTACCACATCAGTGGGAGCCAAACGCTTCAGCGTACACAGAGTGGGTGATCAGCAACCGACTGGCAGTGTTGGTGCTACACCGGTCTACTAAGAGTGTCATGGAGCCTTACTACCCGCACAGGTTTGCCTGGAACTTTAGGTACGACTTGGCGTTCCCGCAAAACCAGGAGTTCCCTTTAGAGAGTTGATTATATAAGAGCCGGGATAGCCACCTGGTTGCAGCTGCTTGGTGGGACTTCTATTGCCGCGGGGAGCCAGAGAAGTTGTCGACACCTGAGCTAGATCGTCGTGGGAGGTTCGACGTCCATTATGCCAGATGGTGGTTCGGGCACAGTCATCTATATCGCCAGAACGCTTCAGCGATTCGGAAGGCTGAGGAGGGTCGACTTCTGCGGGAGGATCGGCCTTCCATTTCACTGGAAAGTGAGTACCTGCGGTCCCACTTCTTCCAGATTTACTAGGATGTGGAGCGGCTTATGCAGCAGCGACCTCGAGACGGTCGAGCTTTCTCGCCATCAGGGCGAGGTTATATTGGGGCAATCATGCCCATGAGGCTGGTATAGGCGGGGCCTGTAGCTGTTGGTGTTGGGGCATCACGGTCGAGAACACCGAGGACTTGGTGGACCCAGTGCCGATACGATTGTGTCTTTGGGAGGAGTACCACCCTGGACGGAGTGCTCCCGGAGGGGAGCTTTGCAGAGTCTACCGTCAACGACTGGAGGCGCCACATCACTCACGCGATCGGGTTGGCTGGGCCGATGGAGTTCGTCTCTCACATCGAGCGCGCCTACACGCTGAGAGACATCAGGGAGGCAGTTGCGAAGGCTATCCGAGTGCTGGGGTTAAAGTTGGAGCAACTGGTTCCTCTATCGTTGACTCCCATCGGGGCTTCTGGTAAGACACTTTGTTTATTGCATTGCCTTTGTCTTACTTCTTTGTATATTTGGCTGAAGTATTATTTATTGGTGCGCCCCTTTGACAGGTTCCCTGCCAGGGGAAGACCATTCCTCAGCGGGGGCGTCTACTGGGAGTGGTGACGGGACCGTTTAGACTAGGCGGAAGAGCCCCTGCATAGATGCTGGAGCGGCAGAGGCTGGAGAGTCCTCTCGAGGACCACGGGCAGCCGAACATATTAAGGAGGAGCCGACTTTGAGTGAGTGCCATGCTCAACCCTCCATCTTCTACTGGTCTATTCGTTATGGTTGCTTAACTTTGTGTTGCTTGGCTGGTGTTATAACTCGATTGGAGGCCGGGGTAGAGGTGGCTTTCTCACGACCCTTGGAGACCAATTCCTTGCTGGATGACGAGATCGAGTGCAACATCGACGTCGATGAAGTGCTCCGAATGATGGATGAAACTGGCCCCAACACCAGAATGTTCCCCGACTTTGAGTCATGGAAGGCTCCCGAGGACATTCAGCCAGGTATGGTATGCTTGCTTCTGGAAATTGACATTGCCATGCATTCCCATGCAGAGACGGCATGGACATCGGGGGCCATTGCCCCTCCCGAGGCGAGAGGTGTGGTGCCCATTCCTGTTGAGGAGTGCGAGCCTACGGCAACCTGGGACGGCTTAGGTAAGTATGGAGTTGCCATAGGAAAGGTTCACTTCTCCACTCCCTAGGCTTATTATACTAGGATCATTGACTGTGCTTGTTGTCTTATTTGCTAGGAGATGACCCGGGTGCTACCCTAGAGATGGTTCAGAAGCTAGTTAGCACTGGATCGTCGGTGGAGCTTCTCTCCTTTGGGGCCCAGTCAGAAGTGGCGGGTGTCCTGGCTGCCCTCGTTGTTGGAGTTGTATCTAGGCCGCTACCACAGCCGCCGATTGGGCCACCCCTTCCTCCTTTGCCTGCCGTTGTCTCGGCTTGCACGGTGGGGATAGTTGGGTCTTCCACCATGGGACCCTCAGGTATGTGACTGGGAACTTAGCCACTTGTGGTTGGCATTTGTATCACCTGCCAGCACTAAGCTTTTCCTTGTATTGGTCACAGGTACTTCATCCCCTTTGGAGGAGGGCGAGCTTCCTCGTGACATGGCTGGAGCTATAGGTGTGGAGCCTACGGCTATAGCTTCGATTGAAGAGATTGAGGAGATCATCGATATCGAGAGGGTCTCTGAGGGAAGTGCCTCGACTGGTGAGCTTTGTTTAAAGCTCTCAGGCTGGCTGGTTTTCTTTATGTGAGGTCAGGTTGTGTGCTGACCCCATTATTTTATTGATCCGCAGGGGCTTCTAGTTCCACCACCTCCGGGGGTTCATCGGAGACTTCTTCAGGCTCCTCAGGCAACGATAGTTTTGTCATGGAGACAAAGAAGAGTTCAGGCTCCTCCTCCCCTGGGGCCCCATCTGTTGAGGGGGAGTGATGGGGGCATCTCTCGCCCCTTATATTTTCAAAACCTCGGTTGCCTGCCAGCATGGTTCCATTACATCCGTCACATTTTTCTGAGTCAATTCATGTAATTTTCATATTTTCGTTGAGTCATAATTATGTAATTTTCATTTTACTTGAGTCATGTCCCTAGGTCTTGTATTTATTTTCCTAAGTTTGAGTGTCATTAGGTTGTTTAGTTAGCTATTAGGCCCAATTCATTGGGCTTGGCCCAAGGGCATCCCCCTACCCATCGGTTATTTGTCATTGAGTCAATTGTCAGGGTCTTATTGTAAAATGTGGGTTGCCTATATATAGGGCCCCATTCCCTTCATTTTTAAGTAATGAATCAATGAATGAAAATTACCATTTGAGAGTTCAAATTTCCTATTGGAGAGATTCCATTAGTTGGGTGAGAAGCCCTTGAGAGTGATTCCCACCTATCCCCCCCTCTCTCTCTATATCTCTCTCTCTAATAAGTCATTTTCACTCTCCTCCACTTTCTCTCTCTAAAACCTGCGCCCCTTTCTCTCTCCTCCCCTCCCAACCACCTTTCTCTCTCTTCCCCCCTCCAATAACTCATCCCCAACTCCCCACCCACCCACCTTAACTCCACCCTAGCCCCAAGGGAGATTCCACCACTCCCCACTCCACCCTCCAACCACCAACCACCCACTCCCCTTCCCCAAGCACCCTCTCATCTCCCAAGGGAGAATTCCCACTCCCCAAGTCCCCTTTTACCTTCCCCACACACCTCTTCCCATCCCCCAAGACCAAAATTTATCCCACCCTTAAACCCATTTTCAAATACCCTTTCCCTCACACCCACCTTCCCAAATTTGTAGCTCCTCCTCCCACCACCTGTTACACCCCCTTCCAGACCCCATTCTTCCCTTCCCCCACCTTGGAACACCCCCTCCTAGACCCCCTCACAGCTCGGGCTTTCCCCACACTCATCCACCCCCATTTCCCCTCCCATATACCCCATTCCCCCCGTCATCTTCAACCTACAGCTCTCAACTGAAGATCTACAGAAGAGTAGCAGATTGCAGAGGCGACCACGGCTTCCTCCGAATGTTTCTGAAGGATAAAGAGCAATCGTTGGAAGTGTCTTCCAGTCCTCTTCGCAACGGCGGTGGTCCCATCCCGTTCTGAGTTCGTGATTGCCCAGGGGAGTCATTTTTCCCCAACTGCACAAAGCCTCCCCGGAAGGAGACCAGAGCCGGAGTGGAAGCCCGACTACAACGATCCTGATTGTAATCTGATCGAGAGTTCTTCTTCAAAAAGCTTCTACTACGAGTCTTCTTTCTTCTCCAAAAAGAAGAGCTCAATTTGGCATCTGGAACCAGGAGTTATGAATTTTCTCCCTCGGGTACGTGGTTCTGCTTCCCCATAGTCTGCACCGATCTCTCATCAGAGTTCAGAGCCCACTGGTCTTCTCCGACAACGTTTAGCTTCCTTGTCAGTTTTGCTTCGAAGAGGACCCATCAACGGTTCCAACGGCTCTGGCGGCACCTGATTCTGAGTTCGAGAGCGGTCGTGGCATCTTCTTCTTCTTGCTGATGGAAATCTGAAGCTGTCTGAACCGAGGGTCTGCCACCCTGTTCAAGCCCCTACCCTGACCAGCAGCGGTGCCCAAAGAAATCAAAAAAATTCAAGCATCATCCCGATCAATCTACGAAGAATCTCCAAGTGGTCTCGTCTTCGTAAAAATTATGGAGTGGTCACAGCATCGTGATAACCATCAGTCAGTCCTGAAGCATAGACAGCGGACAGAACCGACGTCGGCTTCCTTGTTGATCGCTAGTTCGGTGTCACCCCTCCCCGATTGGCCGGCTGAAGGCCCCTCCCTGTGTGGAGGTAGTTTTGGATGTAATATCAGTTAACCCCCACCCCTAGATCCCCCCCTTGCCTGGGGTGTAGTGTTGTAACAATTTGGGCAGGTCAAGCTACCCCGACGCGGCGTGTGGGGAACCCACGCTTCCCCGCTCGACCACGTCTCCGAGCGGGACCGGTTTCTTCAAACCGGTCGAGTAAGTGCTCCACTCCTAGATTCATTTAGTGCTTGTTCTTTCTAATATTAGTTCATAAACTCCGCTGGCCGTGAATGAGAGCCCGATCCTTAAGCTCCTTTGCTATAAGTGATCACCGTGGGAAAAGAGTGGAACCCGTGCCTTGGCACCTCGTCAGCTCCCTTGAATTGGGCTGCCATACCCTTGGGGAAACAAAGCTTGGCCTTGCTGGCCCTCTACCAGCAAGGGCCCAGCCCACACAACCTCCACTTGGTATTGCCAAGTTACCCCGGGTCTTGGGTGAATGACGGGTGAGCGGCCGCCGTTATCGGTCCGTCTTGATTGCCAAATGTGCTTGCTTGTTAAGTCCTCGGTGGTGTCACATCAATTGGTATTAGAGTAAGTCATTGACTTGTCTCTACAAGTCAAGTCCTAGGGCATGCTTGCATTCTTGTCTGAACCGTGCATTGTCAAACCCATCATTGTTAACGTTGAGTCTTGGGTCACATGGCCCCTCTCCCAATCATATCCCATGCATGCTTACCTAATGGGGAGCCCATAGAAATTGATTTCATTGACCTAGAATCTGAAAATTGGGTGTCCCCCGATATCATTACCTCTCTTTGTAGGACCGGACAAATTGTGCACAATGGAGACCAAGTCTTTATTGAATTCCATAAATGGTTCGGGAAGACTAAGTATTTGGATGGGGCTTGGTGTCAAAAGGGAACATTGGTGGGTCCTTGTATAATCCTAGGTAAGAAATGGTTAGATGAAAGGAATGCCGATATCGACCCAACACGTCAGACTTGCCTAGTGCATCCGCCCCACCTTTCAGGAACCTTTAAATTCAACAACCTTGTATTCTCCCACCCGTGGGAATCCCGCCCTTGTTCACCACCCTGGGTGCACCATACTCCGGCCATCATCACCCCACCATCAAAGAACCTTCCCACTCCATTAGCTTTGGAAGAAGTAGTCCACCCACTTTGCCACATGAAGACAAATACCTCTCGGGAACCTATCCCCTCCATGGAGAGCACCCATGTCCCAATTGAAGAGGAAGCCTCGCACGAGGATCTTCACCCTACACCACCCCCTCTAGATAAGGCCGAATTCATCTTAGAAGAGTCCCTTATTAGTTGGCTAAAGAAGATCCCAATAAGAGAGATCACGGCCCACGATTGCCTTCCCATAAAGGAAAACCTTCCCATAGTGCACATCTCCTCCTATCACACCATAATCCAAACATCCTACCAAGTGGAAACCTTAGAGGACCTTCTCAAGGTCTTAGCTTGGCAATATGAGTTGACCGGCTTATTGACCCCCATGGCTCACCAATCTAGGAGCCTTGACCTCCTACACGTTTGTGTCGGGTCTATCACCTCTGTTTGCACCATTGGTTGCTACACTAGCGACCTCCTTATATTCCTCCCCACACCCGATGAGCCCGACCTTCTCCTCAATTTGGAGTTTCTTATATCGGGTGGAAAGCCAAGCCCTCCCCTTATGGCCAACCCACTCACAAAGAACTTCGGCCCAATTGTCTCATTAGAGGAGGATGACCCACCACCACTTGAGGATCTTGAGGACATAGGGCCCCTCCCCCTCGATAACCCTTTTTATGATCCCTTCCAATGGGGGTCAAAGAACCCATGGGACCCAACCACCTTATCCACCACCCACCTTTCCCTATCCCAACCCACCATGTTTGACCCAAGCCACCCTATCCTAAACCCGGGTTACACCTTGGGAGCCATGACCTTGGGCCACTTATCCCTAGGTAATAAGGTTGTGCTCCACCCCATGATGGCCACCGTCTTAGATTGATGCGGGACGGACACGGGAGACGACACCATAAGGTGCCACCCTCGGACTCTAGATGAAGACGCCACCAGCAATACACACCAGGGAGACACTAAGCCCGACACTACGAGCTCCTAGTGGCAAAATGTCGCTAACAGAAGTAGAAGCTCACTCGTCGTCCCAAGCGAGGGAAAGCGCGGACCGTGCGCGGTTAAGAAACCGGCGGAGGTCAAGGGTAGTCCGACTCAACTTCCAGACTCGGATCGAGTCACGGGACGGGTCACTCTCACTCTCACAGCGGTGACATGGACACACGGGCTAGTACCTACGCTCTCGGTAGCGGCAAAAGACCGTATACTAGCTAAGCAAATGAACGCCAAGAGGTTCGGACCATTACCTCCACGCACCCGGCGTGGCGAAGACAACCCCGGCCGAATCACGGACTCCCGGTTAAATAATATCACAGCAATACAAAGATTTGACCCACTCCACGCAGGGAGGTAAAAGGTCACATGGGGAGCCCGGGAATCACGCAACTCGGGTTGACGGGCAGCATCTTGATGTCGCCCGGCGGTGCCGAACTCCGCGTTTTCGTGTTTTCTGAACGGCGGGTTCTGCGGGCCCGCGGGGTCCACGGATGGCGCTGTCCTCCGGATCTACGGGGGTGGGACCCACTGTGATGGGGACCCCTGGTGGCGCGCCTCCACGGATGGCGGTCGGCCGGGAACACCGATCGGGGGTCGATCGGTCCCGATTCCCAAGCTTTGAAGTTGCTGCCCACGGATTTTTAGTTGCTGTTTTCAGGCGCGCGCCCCGGCGAAAATGGCCTCTGCGATCAATCCCGACGTCGGATCGGGACGCATGAGATATCGTTGGAAAGCTCTCTTCAAATGCTTCGATCTAGACCCATAGAGATCTACTGGATCTGGTCGGATCAGAACTTTAATGAATTTACAAGCCCCTGTTGCACAGTAACCGAAACCTCAGATTTGCAGGGTACTTGTCTGAGAACCACCATTGACTGCCTAGTAAACCTCCGATTCAGCTCTTGAGCTCTTCGTAAACGTTGTAGGGTATCAAACCACGGAACTGGAAATATTTTTGGAATTTTATTTGGAGGTGGTGGTGATTTACTATGATTTGTGGGGTGACTGGTGGTCGGATCTGGGAATAGGGGGACAGAACTGTAGCTGGGACTGAGAACGATTTTTAGAAAATATGAGATGGACGAACCAAAAATTTACAAAAATTATGGATGAAGGGGTGGATGGGTGGAATCCCAAATAAAATTGGGTGAATCAAAGTAAATCAAAAAGTGGACCTAAGACTTGAAACTCAGGGCGGATGGGAACCTAGATAGAACTTTGGTAGAACCGAAGTGGAAGAGTGGACGAAAATCTAAAATTATGAAACGGGATCTGAATGACAAACCAAAATTTGTGAATAGTTTTTGACACCTCTGGAACATCCAGTAAAATTCCCAGGTCGATCTGAGCTCGTGGTTGATGGCTGAATTTCGTGGAAGCTGCTATGGTACTGCACGGGCAGAACTCCGTTGATGGCGGTGGCGGTGCGGTGGCGGCTCGTGGCGGCGACGGCGATCATCGGAACCGATACACGAGGCGTCACACCTCAGAATGGAAGCCTTCACAGCTTCAAGGGGGAGAGGGAGGAGAGAGGAGGGGGGCGCACCAGCCCTTGCTCTTGGAAATACTTTGATTCAAATGGCATTAAATCATGAAAATAGGAAAATACAAGCATATATAGGTCACCCTTCTAATCCATCCTCCACCGTTGGATCCAGGGGTTAGGGATGGATGGCTAGGATGAAGTTTGATCAAAACACAACAAAAATAATAAACAAATGGGGAGGGGGGTGCACCTTGACCAAGGGGGGGACATGGTAGGTGGGTTTGGTTGGAATTGTTGACCATTTTGGTCCCTTGTCCCCCATGTGGACAATTGACTAGTCAAGGCTTCTAGATGTCCACCTTGGATGTTGACCAACCCCACAAGGCTGATATAGACCAATGGGAGGGGGCCTGGGGGTCCCATGGGGCCCAGGGGTCCCATTTTACAAATAAGCCCCTCGTACACTCATAATTGCAATCCGTATAAAATGAAATAAACACACCTTACACACAAATAAAGTCTAATTAAATATGAAAAATGGGGAGGCTCAAGGCGGAGTCTGCAGGCTGTCTCCGAGCCAGATGGACGCTGAGGTGGCTCGAGTCGTGCTCCGTGTGCGGTACCGGTGGCTCGGCGTGTCGCGCCACTCAACTGCTCGGGTGTCCGCACCAATTCTCCCCGGGTGGGAGAAACTCGACCCTGTCGAGTAAGGGTCTGCATCTCTCCTGTATCGCTCCAAAAGGTCCGGATCGATCTGCTGCAACTCGCCATGTGTGGTCCATGTGTCCTCAGTAGCGGGCCGTCCTCTCCATCGCACTAGGTAGCGCGGGTAAGATCCACTCCTGGTAACTGTCACTTGCTCGTCCAGTATACGATCTATATGCTCACACTGCCGTGAAAAAGGGGCTGGAGGTGGAAGTGGACACTCAGGTGTAGGATCACTCTCAAGGGGAGGAGATGGCTCAAAAGGCTCACTAGGGATCACCGCTGGGTCCCTATATGCAACAAGATCCGATACATTGAAGGTAGAGCTTATACCATATTCCTCGGGCAAGTCCACAACATACGCATTGGATCCAACGCGTTTCAACACTCTAAAGGGACCGGGTCCGCGAGCTTGCAACTTCTTAACGGTTCCAGAGGGAAATCGTTCAGGTCTTACCCTGATCATGACATATTCGCCCTCTTGGAACTCTCGGTGGTGTCGATGGGCATCGGCTAGCTCTTTGTAACGTGCATTGCTGGCCTCACTCATGCAGACTCCTAACATGCCTAGCACTAGACTCGGCAAACTCACTATGCACTCCTAAAATGCTTAGCAAAATAAAAACACACGGATGCACACACAACCCTAAACAAACCTAATGTTAGTTCGACCCAATCATATGCAAGGTGGTCCAGGACATCCGAAGGTGTGCCATGCATACCCTAAGTGTGACTGAATGCCGGTACAACCATAAGACGGTCCTTTGGATTTGGGAGGTTTGGGTGGAACAGGAGGGTCGGGTGTCTCTCGCCCGTAAACGGACTCGGTGGGTGTCGATGGCCCAGTCCATGGGGGAGGGGTATAATGGTGACCTCCCCTAAAGAAGTGGAATGGAGATTATGGACCAAGGGGCCCACTAAGAAAGGGATCGAAGGGATCAAAGAATGTGTGACCCCTCGATATGGATTCCCTCATCTCAAGATCCCATGTGTGGAAGTCTAGAAGGTGTTGTTGATCTCCTTCATCCATGAAGGGAGATGAGACGGTGGGGGTATGATGGTGGACTCTCTCGAAAAGGTGGAGTAAATATGGTGGGTCACGGGGTCCACAAGAGAATGGGTCGAAGGGATCAAAGAAAGTATGACCCCTCGGACTAGGCTTCCACAAGTCACTGTCCCACATTTGGAAATCTTGGAGGTGTAAATGATCACCTTCATTCATTGTGAGAGATGGGACGACAGTCATAGCTAGAAAGTAAGATTCCTCCCTTGGGCAAAGGGGAATGAAGTCGGACTCGGCCGGCATAGGGAGGAGTAGAAGAACCTCCATGGTAACATGACCCATGGTGTACACGGAGGTGATGGACCCTAAAGCGGGATGAGTGAAACTACGACCTGTGGGTCGGTCGAAGCCTGGAGCCAACAAGTGCGTAAATGTCCACTGCCGGTCTAACCCTTTAAGAAGGTCATCCAATGTATCCACATAGTGACTAGATCGGAAAGTGGTATGAAATGAATTGATTGGCACCAGAGGTAGGATAGGGTCCATAGATGGGAAGGGAAGTGGGACCAAGCCCTTCTTGAGCCAGCTAAGAAGCGGCTCGTCTATGACAAGCATACCCGTTAGAAACACGGGTGGCTCGGGCTGAGGTGGCTTAGAATAAAGATCGGAGAGTGGGGCTTCTCCAATCCTTTTGTCCCTTATGGCTAGAGATGTCCGAGTGGGACATTGTCCGGCGTAGTGGCCGAACCCCTGGCAGCGATAACACTGCTGTCGTGACCCACTACGCTCCCTGATAAGTGGGTCCCTACCCTTATCCTCCTGACGGACAGGGGGTGTAGGCAATGGGGCTCTCGTGGGTGGGAGAAGAGGATCCACTATGATGGGGAGAGGGCTTGGGGACTCCATTGATGGGGCCGAGTTAAGACTACCGGCGATGACCTCCTTAGGCTCGGGTTGGAGTACATCACTAGGAGTACGTGTCCTATCCACCCCATCCAACCGGTCCAAAATCATTTGCATAAGTTCGGCAACGGAGTGGGTTGGAATAGGGACATCATGGTGGACTCGCCCGTAGTCAACCGTCCTAGGATTGGGTCTTGGCTCATCTACATGTGGGACTCTTTGCCTCCGACTAGAACCCACTTGGTTGGAAGTGATTGGGTGGGGCCAGTTGGAGGTGACCGGTTGGGGCACGTAGACCTTCCTAAGCTCTCTCTTCATGTCCCACCATGACTCGATGGGCCATTGCCCCCTAACCGCTCTCATTCTTTCGATGTAATCCCACTTTTCGGTAGCCTCATGAAGAAGCCGCTCTTTGGCGAAAGATAATTGCACTGCCTCGGACATAGTATAACACTCAAAGTAGGTGTCCATGGTGGCCTCCCACTTGAGGTAGATGCCCGGGTCATTGGAGCCAAAAAAATCTGAGGCTTCAGGCCTACAGAAGCGGAGAGGATGGTTGCCAAGCCCATGGGTGGGCCAACGGCCATATTGCCTGGGTGATGAGGAATCCATGGGAAATTGGAGACTATACGATGGACATGCCGACACAAAGGGACAAGACAAACCGACTAATGGAAACACACACTAGATGATGCACTTAGACCTAAACCAATATCCGGTACGGGGCGGAGTTAATCGATCCGAAGATCACTCCCGCAAGTGTGCGACCTCCCGATAGGCGTAGCCTAACGTTCGGATAACACCTTTTAAGATACCGAATAAAGGGTGCAAATACAATTTAAAATACACTTTTTTTTGTTGTTTTGAAAATAAGGATGATCCTAGACTCGACTTAGACCATGATGCATGACTTATGCAATGACTACCCTAGACTCGACACGCTCTGATACCAAACTGATGCGGGACGGACACGGGAGACGACACCATAAGGTGCCACCCTCGGACTCTAGATGAAGACGCGACCAGCAATACACACCAGGGAGACACTAAGCCCGACACTACGAGCTCCTAGTGGCAAAACGTCGCTAACAGAAGTAGAAGCTCACTCGTCGTCCCAAGCGAGGGAAAGCGCGGACCGTGCGCGGTTAAGAAATCGGCGGAGGTCAAGGGTAGTCCGACTCAACTTCCGGACTCGGATTGAGTCACGGGACGGGTCACTCTCACTCTCACAGCGGTGATATGGACACACGGGCTAGTACCTATGCTCTCGACAGCGGCAAAAGACCGTATACTAGCTAAGCAAATGAAAGCCAAGAGGTTCGGACCATTACCTCCACGCACCTGGCGTCGCGAAGACAACCCCGGCCGAATCACGGACTCCCGGTTAAACAATATCACAGCAATACAAAGATTTGACCCACTCCACGCAGGGAGGTAAAAGGTCACATGGGGAGCCCGGGAATCACGCAACTCGGGTTGACGGGCAGCATCTTGATGTCGCCCGGCGGTGCCGAACTCCGCGTTTTCATGTTTTCCGAACGGTGGGTTCTGCGGGCCCGCGGGGTCCACGGATGGCGCTGTCCTCCGGATCTGCGGGGGTGGGACCCACTGTGATGGGGACCCGTAGTGGTGCGCCTCCACGGACGGCGGTCGGCCGGGAACACCGATCGGGGGTCGATCGGTCCCGATTCCCAAGCTTTGAAGTTGCTGCCCACGGATTTTTAGTTGCTGTTTTTAGGCGCGCGCCCCGGCGAAAACGGCCTCTGCGATCAATCCCGACGTCGGATCGGGACGCATGAGCTATCGTTGGAAAGCTCTCTTCAAATGCTTCGATCTAGACCCAGAGAGATCTGCTGGATCTGGACGGATCAGAACTTTAATGAATTTACAAGCCCCTGTTGTACAGTAACCGAAACCTCAGATTTGTAGGGTACTTGTCTGAGAACCACCATTGACTGCCTAGTAAACCTCCGATTCAGCTTTTGAGATCTTCTTCAAAGTTGTAGAGTATCAAACCCCGGAATGGGGACTATTTTTGGAATTTGATTTGGAGGTGGTGGCGATTTACTATGATTTGTGGGGTGACTGGTGGTCGGATCTGGGAACAGGGGGACAGAACTGTAGCTGGGACTGAGAACGATTTTTAGAAAATACGAGATGGACGAACCAAAAATTTAGAAAAATTGTGGATGAAGGGGTGGATGGGTGGAATCCCAAAAACAATTGGGCGAACCAACATAAATCAAAAAGTGGACCTAAGACTTGAAACTCAGGGTGGATGGGAACCTGGACAGAACTTTGGCAGAACTGAAGTGGAAGAGTGAACGAAAATCTAAAATTATGAAACGGGATCTGAATGACAAACCAAAATTTGTGGATAGTTATTGACACCTTTAGAACATCCAGTAAAATTCTAAGGTCGATCTGAGCTCGTGGTTGATGGCTGAATTTCGTGGAAGCTGCTGTGGTACTGCGCGGGCAGAACTCCGTTGATGGCGGTGGCGGTGCGGTGGCAGCTCGTGGCGGCGGCGGTGATCGTCGGAACTGATACACGAGATGTCACACCTCAGAATGGAAGCCTTCACAGCTTCAAGGGGGAGAGGGAGGAGAGAGGAGGGGGGCGTACCAGCCCTTGCTCTTGGAAATACTTTGATTCAAAGGGCATTAAATCATGAAAATAGGAAAATACAAGCATATATAGGTCACCCTTCTAATCCATCCTCCACCGTTGGATCCAGGGGTTAGGGATGGATGGCTAGGATGAAGTTTGATCAAAACACAATAAAAATAATAAACAAATGGGGAGGGGGGCGCACCTTGACCAAGGGGGGGACATGGTAGGTGGGTTTGGTTGGAATTGTTGACCATTTTGGTCCCTTGTCCCCCATGTGGATAATTGACTAGTCAAGGCTTCTAGATGTCCACCTTGGATGTTGACCAACCCCACAAGGCTGATAAGGACCAATGGGTGGGGGCCTGGGGGTCCCATGGGGCCCAGGGGTCCCATTTTACAAATAAGCCCCTCGTACACTCATAATTGCAAACCGTATAAAATGAAATAAACACACCTTACACACAAATAAAGTCTAATTAAATATGAAAAATGGGGAGGCTCAAGGCGGAGTCTCCAGGCTGTCTCCGAGCCAGATGGACGCTGAGGTGGCTCGAGTCGTGCTCCGTGTGCGGTACCGGTGGCTCGGCGTGTCGTGCCACTCAACTGCTCGGGTGTCCGCACCATAGATCCATTCGATCCTCTCCAATGGGAGTTCAAAGGTTGTCCCACACCTATACACATAGAAGTCACCCTTAGGAAAAATATGCATGTGTCTAGGCTTACCACACCACTTGGCATGAACACTATGTTGGGTCCATTCATTCATATTACTCACATGTCAAGTGGAAAGTATGAGTGGTCCATATTCGGATGTAATGGTCCACCTTCATTCATCATGGGTCTTAAGCATGTCAAAGGCATCTACGGATGTCCGGGTCCCCCGATATTTATCACCACTTTGCATGATAGGGTCACCTACGGGTGCCCCGGCCCACCTAGGCTGACCAAAGTCTACACTACATCATTACATGATAGGTCTACTTTTGGTTGTCCAGGTCCACCCATCACCCCTAGAATGTCAACATTCACAAAATTGCATGAAAGCCTTTGCAAGCACATAAGCAAGGAAAATGAGATCTATAAGAGGCAGGCCGACTCCCTTCGGCGTCACCATGAATTCCACGTGGGTGACTTTGTGATGGTGAGGAAGGAGAGGCTCTCCCCGGGAGTCATCTCCAAATTGAGGCTACGTGGGGCTGGTCCCTTCCAGGTCTTGAGGTGCATTGGCGCTAATGCCTAGAGTTAGATCTCCCCGAGGAGTATGGAGTGAGTCCCACATTCAATGTAGCCGACCTAGTGCCATATAAGGGACCCATGGTGGTACCTAGTGAGGATATTGAGCGTATTCCCTCCGTTGAGAGAGCACCCACCCGTGAGGAGAGACCACCAGCCAAGAGAGCCCAGCGTGAGCGCATTGAACGAATATTGGATGAACAAGTCACTACCACCAGGAGCAAGGTGTATGAGCGCTATCTTATCAGGTGGACGGATCGGTCTCCTTCGGATGACTTATGGGCGATATCACTTCTACACCCTCCAAGGAGGGAAGGACTCTTACTCGACGGAGTCGAGTTCTTCGCACCCCGGGAATATGATGGGGGCATCTCTCGCCCCTTATATTTTCAAAACCCCGGTTGCCCGCCAGCATGGTTCCATTACGTTCGTCACATTTTTCTGAGTCAATTCATGTTATTTTCATATTTTTTTTTGAGTCATAATTATGTAATTTTCATTTTACTTGAGTCATGTCCCTAGGTCTTGTGTTTATTTCCCTAAGTTTGAGTGTCATTATGTTGTTTAGTTAGCTATTGGGCCCAATTCATTGGGCTTGGCCCAAGGGCATCCCCCCACCCATCGGTTATTTGCCATTGAGTCAATTGTTAGGGTCTTACTATAAAATGTGAGTTGCCTATATATAGGGCCCCATTCCCTTCATTTTTAAGTAATGAATCAATGAATGAAAATTGCCATTTGAGAGTTCAAATTTCCTATTGGGGAGATTCCATTAGTTGGGTGAGAAGTCCTTGGGAGTGATTCCCACCTATCCCCCCTCTCTCTCTCTACATCTCTCTCTCTAATAAGTCATTTTCTCTCTCCTCCACTTTCTCTCTCTAAAACCTGCACCCCTTTCTTTCTCCTCCCCTCCCAACCACCTTTCTCTCTCTTCCCCCCCTCCAATAACTCATCCCCAACTCCCCACCCACCCACCTTAACTCCACCCCAGCCCCAAGGGAGATTCCACCACTCCCCACTCCACCTTCCAACCACCAACCACCCACTCCCCTTCCCCAAGCACCCTCTCATCTCCCAAGGGAGAATTCCCACTCCCCAAGTCCCCTTTTACCTTCCCCACACACCTCTTCCCATCCCCCAAGACCAAAATTTAATCCCACCCTTAAACCCATTTTCAAATACCCTTTCCCTCTCACCCACCTTCCCAAATTCATAGCTCCTCCTCCCACCACCTGTTACACCCCCTTCCAGACCCCATTCTTCCCTTCCCCCACCTTGGAACAACCCCTCCTAGACCTCCTCACAGCCCGAGCTTTCCCCACACTCATCCACCCCCATTTCCCCTCCCATATACCCCATTCCCCCCATCATCTTCAACCTACAGCTCTCAACTGAAGATCTACAGAAGAGTAGCAGTTTGCAGAGGCGACCACGGCTTTCTCCGGACGTTTCAAAAGGATCAAGAGCCATCGTTGGAAGCGTCTCTCAGTCCTCTTCGCAACGGCGGTGGTCCCATCCCGTTCTGAGTTTGTGATTGCCCAGGGGAGTCATTCTTCCCCAACTGCGCAAAGCCTCCCTGGCAGGAGACCAGAGCCGGAGTGGAAGCCCAACTGTGACGATCCGAATTGGAATCTGATCGGGAGTTCTTCTTGAAAAATATTCTAATACGAGTCTTCTTTCTTCCCCAAAAAGCAGAGCTCAATTTGGCACCCGGAACTAGGGGTTATGAATTTTCTCCCCCGGGTGCGCGGTTCTGCTTCTCCACAGTCTGCACCGACCTCTCATCAGAGTTCAGAGCCCACTGGTCTTCTCCGACAACTTTTGGCTTCCCCGCCAGTTTTTTTTCTAAGAGGACCCATCAAAGGTTCCAACGGCTCTAGCAGCACCTGATTCTGAGTTCGGGAGTGGTCGTGGCATCTTCTTCTTCCTGCTGTTAGAAACCTAAAGCTGTCAGAACTGAGGGTCTGCCACCCTGTTCAAGCCCCTACCCCGACCAGCAGCGGTGCCCAAAGAAATCAAAAAAATTCAAGAATCATCCCGATCCATTTATGAAGAATCTCCAAGTGGCCTCGTCTTCGTAAAAATTCTGGAGTGGTCACAGCATCGTGATAACCATCAGTCAGTCCTAAAGCACAGACAACGGACAGAACCGATGTCGGCTTCCTTGTTGATCGCTAGTTCAGTGTCACCCCTCCCCGCTTGGCTGGCTGAAGGCCCCTCCCTGTGTGGAGGTAGTTTTGAATGTAATATCAGTTAACCCCCACCCCTAGATCCCCCCCTTGCATGGGGTGTAGTGTTGTAACAATTTGGGCAGGTCAAGCTACCCCGGGGCAGCGTGTGGGGAACCCACGCTTCCCCGCTCGCCCACGTCTCCGAGCGGGACTGGTTTCTTCAAAACGATCGAGTAAGTGCTCCACTCCTAGCTTCATTTAGTGCTTGTTCTTTCTAATATTAGTTCATAAACTCCACTGGCCGTGAATGAGAGCCTGATCCTTAAGCTCCTTTGCTATAAGTGATCATCGTGGGAAAAGAGTGGAACCCGTGCCTTGGCACCTCGTCGGCTCCCTTGAATTGGGCAGCCATACCCTTGGGGAAACAAACCTTGGCCTTGCTGGCCCTCTACCAGCAAGGGCCCAGCCCACACAACCTCCACTTGGTATTGCCAAGTTACCCCGGGTCTTGGGTGAATGACGGGTGAGCGGCCGCCATTATCGGTCCGTCTTGATTGCCAAATGTGCTTGCTTGTCCGCCGTTATCAGGCTCCTCCTCCCCTGGGGCCCCATCTGTTGAGGGGGAGGAAGCTGAGATTACTTCTGCAGGTATGTGGGGCTCTTTCCTCCCCCCTTTAGCACTTGTTTGTGTTTCCTGGCAGGATACTGATGCTTCTGTCTGGTGTGTAGCACTCGTGTCAGAGGAGGAGCGTGTGCTGGCCCCTGCTGTAGATGGCCGAGAGGAGGTTCCCGACCTTCCTGTAGCTTCTGGAAGGGACAGGGCTATGGCAGGGGGCTCCCAAGCCGTTGAGGAGTCTCTGCCTTCCCCGACCCCGGCGAGTGACATCGTAAGTGTGGAGGGGCTTGCTCTCGGTAGAGACTGAGAATTATTTTTCCAGGTTTTCCACCTTATTTCTTATAAAAAGTTTCACATGTATTTATCACTATCCATTTGTTCTTTCTGGTATTGTGTAGCCTCGACTGATGTGCTAATGGAGGCGAGCAACTCCTCTCTGAGCCTAGGGGTGGAATGGCCTTCCTCCACTCCACCAACGGAGCCGTTAGTGGACGGGAGTGTGGGTGCCTCCTTGTTCCAACCAGCGTGAGGGTACCTTCAGAGTGACCCCCTCTTTTCTCCGGAGGACTTGAGGCAACATCTGACAGACTGCACCCGGGGTTACCACATCCTCGGCTTCCCGCATGAGCCTTGGATGTCTGGGCTGGTTGGGATATGGGTAGAGTACCTGTGGCTTCTTTAAGCACAGGAGCAGAGGGCTCAGAGGCTGGTGGCCATCTTGGATAAGCGGGAGCGATTGGATCGGCTTATGATAGCCGTAGTAGAATAGAGGGGGCACGCCGAGGTGGCTCAGTCACTTTTCTGAGGCCGAGCTATTCAACTCTAGGAGGCTGAGAGCAGGACTGAGGAATTGAGGAAGGCTTTAGAGGAGCAACAGTCGGCCATAGAGTGCATCAGGGCTGAGTGGCGAGAGGCTAGGAGCAAGGTCCAGGCCAGTACTCAGCTCTTGTCCACTCTCGAGAGAGAGCTCGTTGCTGCTCGATCTCGCTTGTCGGCGTTGGAGAGGAGTAAGCCATGACTTGATTGTATCTCCCCTCTTTATGTTATGTTATATGCCATGGTTGTATATATTTTGTTATCCCAAGGGCATGTCTTGGGCTCCTTTTATAGAGTATAAATGACAAACTTCTAGATTTCTTATGTCATTTCTTGTGTCGTCCCACCTCTTTCCCTTGTGGAATAATGCTGGGTGCATGAGCAGGCGACCACGTACTGTTAGTCGTTGTTGATTCTTCTATTATATGCCGGTGCTGGTGACAGGGAATGGGGTACCCTAATTCGGGTACTAGAACTGGGGGCTGGGTATTAGATAGTGAAGGCTAGACACTGGGTGCACTGGAGGGCCTGAGCATAGGGTACTGGAGGCTGGGCACTGGGTACTGGATGCTAGGTACTGGGTACTAGAAGCTGAGTACCAGGGATTGGGGGCTAGGTACTGTGTACTGGGGGCTGGGCACTGGAAATTGAAGGTCGAGTAAAAGGGACTAGAGGCTGAGTGTTGGGTACTGGGGGCTGGGCACTAGAAACTGGAGGTTGAGTACCAGGGACTGGAGGCTGGGTGCTGGGTACTAGGGGGTGGGCACTGGAAACTAGAGGATGAGTACCAGGGACTGGAGGCTGGGTGCTGGGTCCTGGCGATTCACTTAATTTGGTATGTGGACTGGGGACTGGCTGGGAACTGGGAAATTGGGAGGTAGTGCATACAGGTCCAATAATTCTGGGGATAGGGGGCTGGGAATTGGTGGTTGGAGGCTAACCCCGAGGGGGGCATTGGCCTATGTCGCTGGGAGCTGAGGGTTGTGGGCCGACCCATCAGGGTGTGATGGCCTGTATTACTGGAGATTGGAAGCTGGAGGCCAGCCTGTGAGGGTGCTTCGGCCTGTATTACTGGAGACTGGAAGTTGGAGGCCAACCTACGAGGGTGCTTCGACCAGTATTATTGTAGACTAGAAGCTGGAGGCCAACCTATGAGGGTGCTTCGGCCTGTATTGCTGGAGTTGTTTGGTCTGGGGAGTTGGAGCTGGAGCCGGCCGACTAACTGCCCTGGTGACGTAGCCGAAGACTAGGGCTAGGACTGGAACTGGTGTTAGAATGGGGACTGGAACTGGCCGACTGACCATTTAAGGTGTTGTAGCCAGAAGCTGGGACCGGAACTGGAACTGGAACTAACCGGCTGACCGTTTATGGTGTTGTAGCTGGAGGCTGGGACTGGAGTTGGGACTAGTGCTGGCCGGCTGACTGTTTAAGGTGTTGTAGCTGGATGTTGGGACTGGGACTGCCTGGCTGACTGTTTAAGGTGTTGTGGCTGGAGACTGGGACTAGAATTGGCGATAACCAACCCTCGGGGGTGTAATGGCCACCATTGTTGTGTAGCGATGTTGAGCTTGCCATCGGCGAGACGTCGCGATCGACGGCTTTCATTAGTGAGGAGTAGAGAGGAAGAGGGTGTTTTTTTTTATTCTCTTTACCAGCTCCACCGCCCTTGCGGGTTTTCGCCAGAGCTGGCTCCCTTTTACTTTTTTCGATGTGCCCTTGCGGGTTTTCGCATCGAGGGGTTACCTGATTTTGCCTGAGGCGCCCTTGTGGGTTTTCACCTCAACTAGGATGATGGCAATTTTTGCCCCCAGTAAGCCCGTGGAGGGATTTGACTAAAGCATCCAGGGTATATCCATTTTTAACCCCATATTTTATCATTTGTTGTTTGTTTGTTTATTTTTTCGAATCTAGGGATTATCGTCCATGGCATGTTGCTGTCAGGGGACGTAACCTGAAACTTGTGTTGTCGATGACTTGACATCGTTATGATCCCGGTTAGGACTCTTACAGGTTGCTAAGTCATGGCCCTAAGGGTCATTATATCTTGGTAGAGTATGACTGGGGTTATAACCGGTAGGTTAGGGGGTCAATAAACATTAAAGTTATGACCCGAATCACGATGGTCGAACCATGACGGACAGGGAACTGGGGGTTCTGGATTGAGGTGTGATTGAGGTATAAGGACGTAGAATAAAGGGGGTCTGGGGATTAGCTGAGACTGAGGTTTGCTGGAACAGGCGACTGGGATAATGTGTGAGTGCTGGGGTATACGGGCCTGCTATGACGGAGCAAAGGCCAGAGGTAAGATGAGCCAACCAGGGTAATGTAAAACCAACTGGGGAGTGTAGGGTTAATGAATCAGAAATATGCATTGGTCAAGGATAGGTATGGTTTAACTGGAGAGGCCTATGATTTGTTGAGAGGTGGATGGGTAGTTACTGATGCGGGACTGGACGCAAACTTGGGACTCTAGCTCGCAGATGTCCCTGGCGAGGGAAACGTGGGATCTTGCACGGTTGAGGAACTGACAATGAGTCTCGGGTATCGGCTTTTCCGCGTGTACTCGGATTGAGTCACGGGACAGGTCACTCTCACTCTCTCGCAGCGGTTATAAAAATAAATGTTGAGCTATGTTGGCACTCAAAATATGCTTAACGATGATCAAGCCTCAAAGATGAATGATACGGCCTACTGAAGCACAGAAGTCGAAGGATATCAATACACTGAAGCCTTCTCAAGCTGCCAGAGCCTCAGGTCACCCTGTATGAACACCGGGGACTTCACCTTGGGAGAATCGAGATGAATTCACAACCAACCGATAGTGCGACCAAGCCTGCCCAATGAATCGGCATCGACTTCTATCGTGCCGCAAAAACCATAGCCATTGTCTGACCAAGGACAATGGTATACCTGGTGGCCCACCACCTTATTGAAAGATCCTCCCGAGGTGAAAGAATGCCCTTGGCCCTTCAAAATAGGGGACCGAAGGCTCTACAAGTAGAAGATCCCGATTACCCGGCATGGGTACGGCTTCTCAGTAGATTGGGTCCATTAGTTGCCAAATGATCACCCAGTCAAGGCGGAAGTATCCGGGGTGGCATTAAATCCCGCAAGAAAGCTTTGAGCATGAGTCAGGCCAAGCCAGCAGCATGAGCCATAGTGCCGAAGGCCGTGTCAGCGAAAAACTCGCGTGTTCAAGGAAAAGATACGTGAAGTGCTGAGGAAGGCCGTACGTCGTCCCGAGAGCTTCGCCAAAGCTTCCCGTCAAGGTTTTACAGGACTGCGACGAGACGAATGGTCACGGTGACTCCCGAAACCATCCCCGGCACCCACCGTCTAACCCACGCCAAGCAAATGAAGTTAGAACGGCGTGCTCGGTCACCGGCGTGCCCCCTTTATCCGGAGCCCTCCTATTCCGACACGCAAAAAGTACGAAGAGCCCCTTTCCCCGACGCGCCATTCTTCACGTCGGATTAGGCTTTTCCTATATAATGTCACTTGGTTCGACCAAGTGAAAAGAGAGACGGAAGAGGAGGCGGTTGAAGAGAAAAAAATTAAGAGGGATCAATCCGAGGAGCCCGACCACCAATCAAACTCGAGAGAGAGAGAGTGCTTCCTTAGAGAATAAGAAGGGTTTCCCAAGAGCCTCCTGGCTGCCGCCGTCTTCCTCCACTCTGCCGAAGCTTTTCGGAGCTGGAGAAGGGGAATATGATACTCTATTTTCTGGGAGGAGATTTAGGTGGGTTTTGTGGTTTTCCACCAGACGTCTTCCCTTGATTTCTCCCTTTCATTGTAATGCAAGTGGAAGGGGGGGCGATGATATGAGCCCATCTCCCACCCCCCCTCGCATCATCTCCTTGTTTCGTTTTCTTTTCCTTGTAAATTTCTCTGCAACTAGTGAACGGTGGCCATGCGACAACGCCGGTGTCAGATGTCCGTAATTTGTATGTTGGCTCCAAGTTCACGGGATGAATGGTATGAACATATGTCTTGACAGATTGAATGTTTGACGATGTGTCCCTCTCCCACTCTTCTCTCAATCTGTATGTATAATTGCTCCCCCGTGTACTTGGTTCTCGAATCCGGGTTCCTCGACGTCGGATGTGCCCTGGAGCTCCATGGGCTATATAAATGTTTTCCCCCTCCTCGAGGCCTCTATGTTAACGTGCTAACTATGCCTTGCATTATCTATCCTATGGGTTTGTGACCAGAGGCATACTTATGTATGCCCCTCTGGCCGTCCCAAATCGAGGTTGATTCCTCAATGCCTCTCTGCATTATCCCGTTGCCCAAGGGTAAGGGTGTCAAGCCCCGACGCGGAATATCGGGACCGGCAGTAGAAAGAGTTAACAATAATATGTTGATTTCCAGACATGCTATAAATTGAGGTAGAGAATTAACATAACGCCATGAAAAGAAATAATTCCACCAATCTAAATAATTACTAATTTATAAAAAATCCGAGCTTACATCAATCCCAATCAAAAGAACTTAAGAAAACTTCCAAAACAACATTAGACTTAACATAGTTACAACCACCGACTTTAAAACAGCACTATTGACATCAATTCTAGACTCAAGACATCTATGCATGACTCCACATAGTCTTCTAACTGGTTCGCTCTAGGGCTTCACTCTTGCCCATCCCCGTCAATTTGCGAATCCTCACCTGAGCTACCTGAAAAGGGGGAACAACTGGGTGAGCGAAAGCTCAGTAGGTAATAACATGCAAGTTTAAGTAATTAACCGATTTGCATTTATGTTGTACGAGAAAGGAAAGAAAAGGCGATATAAATAATAAAATAAGGATAGTAAGAGAACATGAACAAGTATAACTGGAAATGGACAATCAAGCATGAAATAACCAAGTCATGTAAACATGTGAAGGAACCATATAAAGGAATATGACATAGACACCACGGTAGTCATGCACTCAGTGCAATGCTTCACCATGTCATTACAACTCCCCGGGGCACTAGTACTTTTTGGGCGCTCTTCCAAGGACCAGACTGGGCCCTTATGATGCGTTGGCATTGATTTAATGGATCCAATATCTCAAGTTGTCTAGATATTAATCAAGGTAATGACCAAATAATTTCAAGGTATCAAACTTACCAAGGGTAAGTTGAAGTAGACATTTTGTCCAGAAAGTTCAAGTTTATCAAGAACCAATAGGTCCTTGAACTCCACCACCAAGAATCACGGAAAACATTTCTGGAAGATACACGGTCCATACTGGGCCGCTCAGAGAATGAACGGTCTCTAACTGGACCGCGCAAGAAGGATTGGGGTGAAGAACAACCTAATAGAAACCAGGGACGAACGGTCCACTATAGGCCGCTCTAATTTACAGAACGGTCAAAAATGGGCCTTTTAACATATCTGGACGGTCCACTTTGGGCCGTTCGGTACAAGAAAGATTTGAAGCCCACGACGAAAGTAAGCGGGCCGGATTGGGCCGCTCAGGAAATGAACGGTGCAAGGGTATCTGTTCAACAACCTGGACGGGCCTGTCCAGTCCGTTCAATAATGGGCCTAACTAGTTAAGGAAAAGTCCACTCAAACGGGCTCCTGGGTTGCCATAGGCGGGGTGGAACTGAACCAGGCTCCAGCCCACTATCCGTTGGTCAGCCTAGAGGCTTTTGGGTCTACTATAACATAACCAGGTCGAAGATAGAACACGGGGAATTGACCAATTAAGATAGGGCATTCAGTCTAAATTGCACGGTTCATATTGGACGTCCCGAGTGTTACACGGTCCATTTCTGGCTGCGCAAGAACTCGGACAGTCCAATGTGACCTGTGACTTAAACCAAGGTCTTTCATGTGGTTCAATCAATTCAAACTGGTGTAGGAGTTGTGGTACAACCTGTCCGACATCCTAGTGGGAATCCCAGGCTCGCAGGGGCTTACGGAGGTCTCATAATGGCGGTCCTAGTCCGACGGAAGGAGTATCCGGCGGAGAGTCCCAACCATTACAAGAATGAGGGCTAGAAAACATCGGAACACAAGTGTACAGCGGTCAGTCAATCCTACCGGAGTCGAATGATAGTCAAAACAACCCTAGTATCATTAGTTCATTCTCCATTATAACAACTGCTGGTTTTCTGTATTGATGAATGGAGACACTGCTGGCTTTTTCAAATCCTCTAGAGGCATCCGCCAAGGAGATCCAATTGCTCCATCTCTTTTTGTGATAGCAGAAGAAGCTTTGAGCAGGTCCCTTAGAGAAATTTTTAGTAATGGCCGGGTCGAATGGTTCACAGGATATCAGAGATGTCCAAGAATATCCCACCTACTATTTGCAGATGACACCCTTATCTTCAGTAAAGCCTCTGCAGCCTCTATTAGGAATTTGCTCAAGCTTCTCCACAAGTATGAACAGGCCTCAGGTCAATTGATCAATATTAGCAAAAGTGGATATTTAATCCACCCAAAGAAACCTAACTCTGTTGCTCAGCGCATCCAGAGTCTCACTGGTTTCTCTAAATTGTCCTTTCCTCACAAGTATCTTGGACTTCCCTTGGTGATCGGCAGAACTAAAAAGATCCATTTTGCAGGGATTATTAATTCAATTCAAAAGAGGATAGCAGGGTGGAAAGCTAACCTTTTATCCCAAGGGGCAAGACTGGTTCTTATCAAGCATGTGCTTACCTCCTTGCCTATTTACTCTCTATCCTCCACTCCTCTGCACATTGGTACTCACAATCTGATTGAGCAGGTTTTTGCAAACTTCTTTTGGGGTTCCTCAACCCATGGAAATAGAAGACATTGGTTATCTTGGAAGGCTTTATGTAAGCCTCAATCTCAAGGGGGCCCTGGCATCATATCTCTTAGGAATATGGAAACTGCCCTACGTGTCAAAATGCTGTGGACTGCTATGCACAGTGATTCTTTATGGGCTTCCTACTTTAGAGCCAAGCACCTGTACCAAAGTCATCTCCGGGAAGCCAATTTCAGAAACATGCATGGTTTTGCTAGAAGGAGCTGGTTGAAGGCCAAGGGCTATATTCTTCACTTCAAGAAGGTCATCATTGGAAATGGTTTTAATACCAACTTTTGGTTTGACAATTGGCTGGGCCAACATTGCTTAAGCACATTTGTTCCTGAGGATCAAATCCCTAACCCGAAAGCTACTGTTAGAGAAGTGATCCAAAACCAAGCCTCGGAAGAAACTGCAATTATTAATGCCTTGCTCCCCAATAATATTCAGCTAGCTGTTTGTTCTGTTAATCTGAATCAGGAACCGGATGTGGGTGTTTGAAGTCTCTCCCCCTCTGGTCAGTGCTCAGTAGCATCGACCAACAAATTTTTGGATACCAATCAGTTTCCTGCAGATATACCCTAGAGTAGACTGTGGTCTTGTTGGGTTCCTAAAAAAATCTCTGTTCACCTTTGGAAGATTATGAATAACAGTATACCGACTGATGTTAATATTCAAAGAGTGGGCATTGCTCTCTGCTCCAAATGCTATTGCTGCAGATCTCCACAGGTGGAAGACCTCACCCATTTATTTCTGACCAGTGAAATTGCAGTTTCTGTCTGGACTGCCTTAAAAGCAGCAGGGTTAACATTCGAAGGGCGCTCCATAAAGGAATTTATTCTTAATTCCATCTGTAATGCTCAAACAGGTACGGCCTTTGCTATTTTCACTCTTGCATCCATTGGATTCGGTATGTGGGAAATCTAGAAAGCCAGGAACAATGTCAAGTATGAGGGCAAACCTTTCTCCAAAACCAGCAGCATGCATCAAATATTTTTCCAAATCAAGAGGGCTTGTTCGGCTGCCTCTCTTAAGGAATCTAAGTCCTCTCACCAGAGAATCTTAGATCTGTTGGGTATTACATATCAAGCACCCGGCAGACAACAAATGAAGATAGTGAGATGGCTTGCCCCTCCATGGCCGTTTCTAAAACTAAATTCTGATGGTGCTTGCAAGGAAACCAAAGATACAGGAGGAGGTGGAATAATCAGGGATTCTAAAGGCAAGGTTATCCTTGCCTTCTCACACTTTTATGGTCAATCTAATAGCTTAATAGCAGAGGCCCGAGCCCTCATGGATGGCATTAAATATTTGAAGACAATGGACTCCAAACCTACGCTTATAGAGTGTGACTCACTTACTCTTGTTCGAATTATCAAAAAGGAAATTCATTGCCCCTGGTCAATTCTCAGCTATGTCAGGGATATCTGGAGCTCCATCTCCCAATGTGACTTGATCTTTCATATCTACAGAGAAGCAAACATTGTAGCTGATTTACTTGCTTCTATAGCTTGCACCACTAAATGTAATTCTTTCTACTCTTACAGTGAGCTCCCTTCCATTATAAAAGGTGCTGCTCGGCTGGACTCACTAGGCTTGCCTAGTATCAGATTGATGTAATTCATTATTCTTATATTGTGAAATATAGCAACCTCCTAGCGGACTGATGGTGGAGTGGCTTTCTCCTTACCTCTGGTAAGGGGTGCACTCTCCCATTGAGCCCTAGGTTAGGTTTTTCTATTAAAAAAAAATAAAGTCTTATCTTTCATACGTTCCAATTAATATGTAGGTTGCTAAATTATCATCAACATTAGTTGACTAAGATGAATCATGATAAATCAAGAATAAAGCATTCGGTGGACATAACGGTTTTCCCAGAACCGCTCAGAGTGCCTTAGCGGTCGATCGATAGTCCGTTCAATCCCTAAAGGCAAGCGGGCCAGATAGGGTTTGAGTTGTTTATCGAGAGGCCGCGGGGGTCTCTGCACGGTCTAGATATGGCCGCTCTGCTCATGGAGGATTCAAAACACAAGGATAATAAGCGGTTAACTTCTGGCCATCAATATCTACCACACGGTCTATCGAGGGGCCGTTCAGAACAGGGCGGTTCCTGTAGGACCGCTCTAAGGTCGCCCTGCCCAATTCCGGCGAGCCCGGCTAGGGTTAGTAAAAACCATAAAATACATCTTATGGAAAGCATGAAAATTGGGCAAACACCCATCAACAGAAAGAGAACAAGATAATATATAGGATTGTATGATCAATTTAACGTTAAAGCTTGCTAATCCCTACATTAATCGAGGTTAAACAAGAGAAACCCTAAATATACATGCTTCTACTAACTTGTTTAATATGCGTAGGATACCTAACCAAAATTAGGGCTTTTTAGATCATTGGAAAGAGGACAGGGAGTCGATTCTAACAGTATATTATTTGTTGGATTTGGTCTGCTATAACCTACCTTACTCGAAGGAAGAAGAGGGATGAAGGTCGTCGGTCGTGCACGAGACACCTCTCCGATGATCACCGAAATCCACCCTCGTCTGCACTCCTTGTCAGCCGCCACAGCATCTAAACTCTTCTAGGGCGAGTAAGGGTTGATTTTATAGGGTTAATTGCTCTCTAGAGGCTTCTATTCGGGGAGATAGAGTCCCCCGAATCGTGGGGTGTGCGAATCGCGTGAGACCAAGTTGCCGTCGCCGTTCTCTCCCAAATACTCTCACTATGGTTAGGGTTTTGCTGGGGATCGAGAGGGGAAAAGATCAACTAATCAAGGCCGTTCATTTGGGTCCAATTTGGGCTTAAATGATCGAGAATTAGGCTCTAATTTCGCATTTTAAGGTCCGGTTAGATTAAGTGTTGATTTGGGCCTTAAACTTCTAATTCGGCTTGCTTAGGATTTTATTTTGGGCTGACAGCAGAAGACAAACTTGCTAAGTTATTTGTCCTTTTCATGAATATCATTTTTTGGGATTTTCTAAATTGGTTGAAATTTGACCTATTGTATTTTTCAAGAATTTTCTTTATAAGTTCCTTTTATTTTATTTAATAATACACCGGGGTGCTACACCCTCCCCCACTTTAAGGAATTTGGTCCTCCAAATTCACTGCATGTATCGGAATGGGGAGTAGAATAACTAACCTTGGAATAAATCAGGGTATTGCTTCCGAATAACGTCCTCAGATTCCTAAGTAGCTTCTTCCGTTCCTCGTCGACTCCATTGAACCTTGACCATAGGTTTAGATCGATTTCTGAGTTGCTGCTGCTTACAGTCCAAAATCTTGACAGGTCTTTCTTCATAAGTCAAATCTTCCTTCAATTCCAAATCCACATGCTGAATGATATGAGTGGGGTCATAAACATATTTTCGCAACATCGATACATGAAAGACATTATGAACTCCAGATAACTGGGGTGGTAAAACTAAACGGTATGCAACTTCTCCAATTCTTTCCAGAACTTCGAATGGGCCAACATATCTTGGACTTAACTTGCCACGAATACCGAACCTTTGGATTCCTCTTGTTGGTGAAACTTTCAAGAACACATGTTCGCCAGCTTGAAATTCTAAGGCTCTCCTCCTATTATCAGCATAACTCTTCTGTCTTGATTGAGCCACTTGTAGATGATCTCTGATAATACGGATGTTCTTAGATGATTCTGAAATGAGATCTGGTCCCAACCATTATTTCTCACCTATCTGATCCCAACATAATGGGGATCTACAGCTTCTTCCATATAGAGCTTCAAATGGAGCCATCTAGATACTGGACTGATAACTGTTGTTGTAGGCGAACTCAATCAAAGTCAAATGTTCATGCCAACAGCCTACAAAATCAATCATACAAGCTCTTAGAATATCTTCCACAATCTGATTGGTTCTCTCAGTCTGTCCGTCTGTTTGTGGATGAAAGGCCATACTGAAATTTAAACGAGTACCCATAGATTTTTGTAATCCTTTCCAGAAGTGTGAAGTGAACCTGGGGTCTTTATCAGACACGATATTGACTGGTATTCCATGAAGTCGTACAATTTCCTTCATATATAAAGCAGCCAAAACATCAACTGTCCATTTGGACTTTATGGACAAGAAATGGGCAGACTTAGTCAATCTATCGATAATAACCCATATTGCATCAAATCCACTGCGAGTCCTAGGTAGACCCATGATAAAGTCCATACCAATGCTCTCTCACTTCCATTGAGGTATATCAAGTGGTTTTAATTTCCCTGTAGGTATGAAATGCTCCGCCTTGACTTGTTGACACACTAAACATCTACTTACAAATTCTGTAACTTCCTTCTTCATATTCGGCCACCAAAAGGATCTTTTCAAGTCTTGATACATCTTAGTGTCTCTAGGATGAATGGTATACCTGGACCTATGAGCTTCTTCTAAGATCTTACGCTTTACCTCAACTATGTTAGGCACACATGTCCTGCCTTGAAATAATAACCTGTCGTCATCAATTAACATGAAATCATGTCTATTGCTCAAACTTTCCTTGATCTCTACCAATACCGGATCGTTGTCTTGTGACGACTGAATTTCCATTAATAACTCTGGATGAAGCTGAATCTATGCAATCATAACCCTATCCTTGCCAATATTGAGATATAAGCTAGCCAACTGTTCTAACAATCTCCAGTCTTGCAACATGAGACTTGATAATTTTACTATCAGCTTGTGGCTTAAAGCATCAGCCACCACATTACCTTTTCTAGGATGGTACTCGATAGAAAAATCAAAGTCCTTCAAATACTCAAGCCATCTCCTTTGCCTCATATTAAGCTTCTTTTGAGAGAACAAATACTTTAAACTCTTATGATCTAAAAACACCGTGAATGTTTCTCCGTATAAGTAGTGCCTCCAGATTTTCAAGGAAAAAACTATTGCTGCAAGTTCCAAATCATGAACGGGATAATTCTCTTCATTCTTCCTTAACTGCCTAGAAGAATAGGCTATCACGTTCCCGTGTTCAATAAGCACACAACCTAGGCCAATACCTGAAGCATCTCTGTACACTACAAATCCTCCTTCTCTAGAAGGTAAAGCTAAAATAGGGGCAGTAGTTAAACACTCCTTCAGAGTCTGAAAACTCCGCTCGTAAACTTCTGACCAATCAAATTGGTTCTCCTTGCGGGTTAATCTTGTTAAAGGTACCGCAATTTTGGAGAAATCTTTAATAAACCTTCGGTAATAACCTGCCAGGTCTAGAAAACTTCTTACTTCGGTTACATTAGTAGGCCTAACCCAATTCTTTACTGCCTCAACTTTCGAAGGATCAACAGATATACCTTCCTTAGTGATAATATGACCCAGAAAAGATACTTATTGTAACCAAAATTCACACTTACTAAACTTGGCATATAATTGATGGTCTCTTAGTAACTGCAACGCCATCCTTAAGTGTTCAGCATGCTCCTTCTCACTCTTGGAGTATATTAAAATCTCATCAATAAACACCACGACCCATTGATCAAGATAGGGCCGGAACATGCTATTCATCAACTGCATGAAAGCTGCAGGTGCATTTGTTAGTCCAAAAGGTATTACTACAAATTCAAAATTCCCATACCTGCTACGGAAGGCCGTTTTATAAATAACATCATCCTTGATCTGCAACTGATGGTATCCAGATTGGAGATCGATATTAGAAAAATATTGAACTCCCGCTATCTGATCAAACAGCTCGTCAATCCTCGGCAATGGGTACTTATTCTTGATAGTAAGCTGGTTCAATTGTCGATAATCAATACACAATGTCATCGAGCCATCCTTCTTCCGGACAAACAATACTGGAGCTCCCCACGGGGATACACTTGGATGAATGAACCCCTTCTCAAGCAATTCCATCAATTATCACTTCAATTCCCTCAGCTCCGCAGGAGACATACGATATGGAGCCTTTGAAACAGGAGACGCGCCAGGAGTTAAATCAATAGAGAAGAATACCTCCCTCTCAGGCGGAAGTCCTGGCAATTCCTCAGGAAAAGACATCTTGAAAGTCTCGAACAATAGGAATATCCTTTATCTCAATCTTCCTCTCAGGGGTCACAAAAACAAAGGCTAGCAAAGCCTGACATCCTTTCCTCAATAACATCTCAGCTTGAAGAGCTGAAATAAGCAGCACAGACCTAGAGTGCCTAACCCCTACAAAAGAAAGCGTGGGGTGTCCAGAAAAAGACACCGATCTAGTGCTGTAATAAACATTGACCTCATACTTAGCCAACCAATCAGCTCCTAGGATTACATCATAATCCTTCATATCCATACAAACTAAATCTGCTGGCATATTTTGCTCATCAATCATAACCTTACTAAAAGGGTAGAAAGTTTTAATAGCAGATCCAGAGCCAATAGGGGTTGAAATTTCTAATGGAGAATTCATCAACACAGGCTTTACAGCTAAAGATTTAGCAAATTTCTGAGAAATGAAAGAATGTGTCGCTCCGGTATCAAATAGAACAAATGCCGATTTATCATGTATAATAAGTGTACATTCAACAAGTCCACCCTCCTCGGTGGTTCCCGCATCATCTTCCTGTAGGGCTTGAAGCTTGCCCTGCTGCTTCCGATTTCCTTGTGGCTTGGTCGGTGTATCTTGATCTGACAGGAGGGGACACTCTGAAATATGATGGTCCATACTTCCACAGCGCAAACAGGCACCCAACTTGCGCCATCATTCCTCCATTTTATGACCTGGATGATCACAATACTTGCACATGCCTTTGAATGGTACAATTGGGCCAGGTTTCGTATCTTCATTCTTCGGCACCTTGCCCTTCCACGAACTAGACCCACCATTGGGCCTTTTCTTGCCATTGCCGGGTTTAGAGTTCCCGGAACCAGTAGTTTGTTCCTTCTTAGGATTCTTTCCACGAATTCTCTCAGTCATTTCTAAAGTGTCCTCCAAGACTTGGGCTTTCCTCACCATCTCGGCGTAAGTCTGGATCTCCATTGGGGCCAACTGGTTGATATATTTCAGCTTCAATCTATTAAGAAAGCGCTTGGCCTTGATCTTCTCGATGGACACCAAATGGGTTGCATAATGGGACAACCTGGAAAACTGAGCTTCATACTCAGCGACGGAAAGGTTCCACTGCTTCAAAGCAGCAAACTCAGCCGCCTTCTTCTCTTGGACTCTATCAGAAAAGTACTTGTTGTTGAAGAGTTCCTCGAACTCCTTCCATGTGACTTGCTTGTCTCCAAGAGTAGCTTTAACCGCATCCCACCAAGTTCTTACATCTCGTTCAAGTTGGAAGGTCGTCAGAAGGACACGTTCTTGATCACTACACTGCATCACTTGAAAGATTTTCTCCATCTCTTTTAGCCAATGCTCGTGATGGAGACATCTCCCGCCACTTCATCTTTTCCAGGCCCCGATGATCGTCGATGGCATATGGTATTGATTCCCCTCTTTATTTTGAGTCATATGATGTATTTTTTCCCCTTATGTGAGTCTTGTCATGTAATTTCCCTTTGTATTTGAGTTTTGTGCCTAGGTTAGCAAGTCATTTGCCTATGTTTAGAGTCAAATGGGCCTCTAATCCATCAATTGGGCCCATTGAGCCACCCTTGGACATGCTTGGTCTTTCTTGTAAATGTTAAGGGTATTATGGTCATGTAGAATGTTGGGCTCCTATAAATAATACCCCAACCCCATTGTGAAAACTAATGAATAATTGAATGATATTTTGAATTTGAGTTCCACAAAAATTGTGTAACTTCTCCTCCTCCTTGGGTGAGATACCATTTCCCTCTCTCTCTCTCTCTCTCTCTCTCTCTCTCTCTCTCTCTCTCTCTCTCTCTCTCTCTCTCTCTCTCTCTCTCTCTCTCTCTAAAGGGGGCAACCCCATTCTCTCTCCTCCCCACAGCAAATTTCAAATTTCCTCTTTCTCTCCCCCATTCAATCCTCATTAACTCCCTCTCCCTTCCCCACAAATCCCCTTCAATTCTCCTCCAACCCCAAGGGAGAATCCCCTTCTCCTAGACACCTCCCCATTCTCCCAAGCAACCCGTCCCTTTCCCCAAGCAACCCTTCATATCCCAAAGCACCCCTCCCTCTTCCCCAAGCCCAGCCGTAATTCCACCACCTCTTGGAGAACTTCCCAGCCCCCTCTCCCACCCCCTGGTCACACACCCCACCTCCCACTCATCCTCCTTGCCACTCATCCCCACCACTACACCCATCTTCATCCACAAACTGATCCCAGTTCGCAGGCAGTAGGTGTTGTATCTAGTTGCAACATCACCACCGACCGCTACCTGAGTCTTCTTGCAGCATATCCTATACCGGAGGAAAGCTCTTCAAGTCAGATGTGTAGGCGAGGTAATCCTGCCTCAATCCGAGTTCGGGGCTGTCCTGGAGCATCGTTCTCGTCAGATCGCGCATCAAGCATCCAAGTGGAGATCAGAACCACAGTGCAGAAGCTACTTCAACTACATCCTGGATCCCCTTGGTGCGCTGTTTCACCAGGAAGAACCTCTACCAGTCCTCTATCCAACGCAGCAAGCGGAGCGTCGTTCGGAGTTCGGAGCTCTCCGTTCCATTTAATCTTCCCCGGGTGCGCAGGTCAGTCTAGTCAGAGCCAACAGAGACACCCCTCTACTCTACGGGCTCTTGCTCTCTACTCCAACCTTCCCTGGTGACCTTCCTGGTTACTGCTCGAAGAGGACATGGCCACGTTTGCATCTGCTTTGGTCCCGCGTCGTTTGGACTTCGGGAGTGTTCGTGGAGACTTCATCTTCTTGCTGTAGTGCTCTAGAACCAGTCAGAGCCAGAACTAAGCGGTCCAGTTCCATAATTTGCCCCAGCCTTCGACGACATCTGGAAATTCCAAAATATTTCATGAGCCCTCCTGGATCAATCAGTGAATATTTGGCACTGGTATCGGCGACTTCCAAGTCCGGTAGAGCCCGTGGCGGTGTCAACAGCGACTACCTATCAAGCAGTCACAGAAACGGGCAGAACTGGCGAAGGGGTCAATCGGCTTCCTCTTTAGCTACCCTCCCTACCCCGCCTGGCCGGCTTAGCGCCCCTGCCTACGTGGAGGTAGTGTTTGATTGTAACCTTAATCTCCCCACCCCTAGTTCCCCCTCCTGTGTGAGGAGTAGCTCATGTAATCTGTTAAACAAGGAGAAGCTTCATAGACGCAGTGTGCGGGGAACCCACACTTCCCCGCTCGCCCAGTCTCCGGACGGGATCGGCATCTTCACGCCGATCAGGTGAGCTCCTGACCACACTTCTCTGCTAGATTAATTTTGCTTGCTTAGTATTGAATCTTAGTGCCGTCGGTCAGTGAGTGAGTGCTCGAACTATATTGCGAATCACATGAGTAACCTCCGCGGGTGAGTTGCGAGAGAAACCTTATATCCCACGCCCTTGGCATGCCGGCCACCCGTGATTTGGGCATCCCTGGCCCATTGGGGTCCTCCCCTTGCTAGCCACACCACTAGAACCCCAGGGACCAACCCCAGACCCTCATCCCCATCGCCGGCCCACCTACGGACTCGGGTGCACGCTACGACGGTGAGTCCGCTTGAGTGAAATCACCGGGTCGTTCTTACTTGCTAATTTGGGTCCAAGGGGTTGTGTCACATCAATTTGGTATCAGAGCAAGTTTTAGACTTGTCTCTACTAAGTCTAGTCTTAGGGCCATTGCATTTTCACCCGGTGCATCACCTTTGTCCACTAGAATGGCCACCTCATACACGTCACATCCTTCTTCTTCGTCTTTCCCCAGGGATCCCAAACCCCATGGGATTCCCGCTTCCAACAACGTTGACCGCATCAACTCCCTCATCAAGGCCATGCCCAACATTTTTGGGTGGATTAATGATATCACCGCTCGACTCGATAAACTTGAGGAAAGTAGGCCCGCACCAAGAGTGAATGAGAGTGCCCCTCTAGAACACATGGATAGTCCACTTTTGAAGCTCTTAAAACTCAAAACCCCCGCCTTTAACGGATGCCACGGTCTAAACCATTATCTAGAGTGGGAAGCTTTGGTGGGCCAATTCTTTCAATGGTACACCATGACCGAGGAGGAGAAAGTGAACCTAGCCAAAAATCATCTAACCGAGCCATCCAGTGATCATTGGTTAACTATTGAATGTGTGAGGAGGCTCCGCGGGCAAGCCCCAATAGCCACTTGGGAAGAAATGAAGACCAAACTTAGGGAAGCCTACGCTCCCCAACACTCCCCTTCCCACCCGGCTAGCCAAAGCCCGAGGAGCACTACCACTCCTCCTTTCTCTCCCAGCCAACCCAAGACCTCCCTTAGGGCCCAAATTCCACCACTCCCAATAATTCCAACCCCGATCACCACCACCAACTCTCCCCAAATTCAAGGACGACCCACTTCCATACCTCCACAACTAGCTGATCCCAAGGGCAAGAGACCCTTAACAGACCCGGCTCCCCCCATGATAACCACCACTCCCCAACCAAAAGTCACTCACCCAACCCTCGCCATTCAAACCCAAGTGGACCATGTGTCCACCCCTCCACCTAGGCCCATGACGGCCACCACCCCCCAATCCACAATCCATCTCCAAACCCATACCCCACAAGCCTCCTTGGTCCCCACCACTGCCCCTCCATCATCCCCAAAAAGGGATGCACCCCCCGAATTCAATCAACCCAAACCTCCTCACCCAACCCACCTTCCTCTTCCAACCCCAATCCTACCCCAACCTAGGCCTCCACTACTTCCCCTACCAATCCCAAATTAAGTTTTCCTTTACCCTCCACCTCGGGTGCACCATACACCAACCTTCATCACTCCACCCCTAAAAGACCCTCTCAACCCGCTTGAAAGAATAAACAAGGCCATGAGTGAACATGAGGAGACCGCAGCCCACAAGACCGAATCCCCAGGAATGAACACCAACCCAAAGCCTTCCCCACCCTTTAAGGAAATCCATACTCATATCAATAAAGAGGAAGGACATCAACTCATCTCCGTCCAAATTAACCCATACCTCCCCAAGCCAATCAATTTCACCCAAAAGGTGGTGACCATAGGAGAACTCATCATCAAATGGCTCAAGCAAAATCCCATCCCTCATGCCTTGAACTTACAAACCCAAACCTTGGAGCACCCTTTCCACTTAGTACCCATTAACTCCTCCCACACCACATTCCAATCCTCCTATGAGGTGAAGACTTTGGATTATCTTATCAAAGGTCTAGAATGGCAACTTGAGCTGACTAGCATGTTGGCTTTGGGAATCGACTAACCTAAGGGGCTCGACCTCACTCACCTATGTGTTAGGTCTATCACCTCAATGTGCACCATTGGTTGCTACACTAGTCACCTTCTATTATTCCTCCCCCTACCCGATGAGCCCGACCTTCTCCTCAAATTGGAGCTTCTTATCTCGGGTAGAAAGTCAAGCCCTCCCCTCATGGCCAACCCACCTCTCAAGAACTTTGGCCCAATTGTTTCATTAGAGGAGGATGACCCACCACCATTTGAGGACCTTGAGAACATAGAAAACCTCTCCCTTGGCAACCCATTATATGACCCCTTTGATCCCTCCCAATGGAAGCCAAGGAACCCATGGGACCTAATCGCCTTACCCACCACCCACCTTTCCCTACCCCAACCCACCATGTTAGACCCAATCCACCCCTTCCTAGACTCGGGTTACACCATGGGAGCTGTGACTCTAGGCAAAACACACATAGGGATTAAGGAGGAGCCTCTCTCCAAGATGTCCACCTTCCTAGATCCCTACGACCCTTTTGAGTGGAAGCTCAAAGGCCACCCCACCACCCCACACAAGGAAGTCATCTATGGGAAGGGAATTCCTATGTCTTGGCACATCACACCACTTAGCATGAATGGTAAGTCGGGTCCTTTCATTCATGACACCCACATGTCAATTCGGATGCACGATTGGTCTATATATGGGTGAACGGTCCTCCCCCATTCATCATTGGTCACACACATGATAGGTCCTCATTTGGATGCCTCGGCCCCCCAATTTTCAAAACCCTTGATAAGGAGTCTAGACATGCTCAGTCTACTTTTGGTTGCCCAAGTCCACCCATCACCCCTAGGAGGTCAGCATTCACAAAATTGCATGAAAACCTTCACAAGCACATCAGCAAAAACAATGAGACTTACAAAAGACATGTCGACTCTCACCGACGCCACCAAGAATTCCGTGTGGGTGATTTCGTGATGGTGAGGATTGAGAGGCTCTCCCCGGGAGCTATCTCAAAACTGAGGCCTCGTGGGGCTGGTCTCTTCCAGGTTCTGAGACGTATTGGCATGAATGCTTATGAATTAGACCTCCCCGAGGATTACGGAGTAAGTCTCACATTTAATGTGGCTGACCTGGTGCCATACAGGGGCCCCATGGTGGTACCCAGTGAGGATGTTGAGCCCATTCCCTCCTTTGAGAGAGCACCCACCCTTGAGAGAAAGCCACCAACCAAGAGAGACGAGCGCGAGCAGGTTGAGCAGATATTGGATGAATAGGTCACTACCACCAAGAGCAAGGTGTCTAAGCGCTACCTTGTTAGGTGGAAGGGCCGGCCTCCATCGGTAGATTTGTGGGAGGCCCTACTACAGCACTCTCAGAGTAGGGAGGACTCTTACTCGACAGAGTCGAGTTCTCCGCACCCCGGGAGTATGATGGGGACATCTCCCGCCACTTCATCTTTTCAAGGCCCCGATGATCGTCGATGGCGTATGGTCTTGATTCGCCTCTTTATTTCGAGTCATATGATGTATTTTTTTTCCCTTATGTGAGTCTTGTCATGTAATTTCCCTTTGTATTTGAGTCGTGTGCCTAGGTTAGCAAGTCATTTACCTATGTTTAGAGTCAAATGGGCCTTAAATCCATCAATTGGGCCCACTGAGCAACCCTTCGACATGCTTGGTCTTTGGTGTAAATGTCAAGGGTATTATGGTCATGTAGAATGTTGGGCTCCTATAAATAGGACCCCAACCCCATTGTGAAAACTAATGAATAATTGAATGCTATTTTGAATTTGAGTTTCCATAAAAATTGTGTAACTTCTCCTCCTCCTTGGGTGAGATACCCTTTCCCTCTCTCTCTCTCTAAAGGGGGCGACCCCATTGTCTCTCCTCCCCACCCCAAATTTTAAATCCCCTCTCTCTCTCCCCCATTCAATCCTCATTAACTCCCTCTCCCTTTCCCACAAATCCCCTTCAATTCTCCTCCAACCCCAAGGGAGAATCCCCTTCTCCTAGACACCTCCCCATTCTCCAAAGCAACCCTTCCCTTTCCCCAAGCAACCCTTCATATCCCAAAGCACCCCTCCTCTTCCCCAAGCCCAGCCATAATTCCACCACCTCTTGGAGACCTTCCCAGCCCCCTCTCCCACCCCCTGGTCGCACACCCCACCTCCCACTCATCCTCCTTGCTGCTCATCTCCACCACTACACCCATCTTCATCCACAAACTGATCCCAGTTCACAGGCAGCAAGTGTTGTATCTGGTTGTAGCATGGCCAACGACCGCTCCTTGAGTCTTCTTGCAGCATATTCTATACCGGTGAAAATCTCATTAAGTCAGCTGCGTAGGCGAGGTGATCCCGCCTCAATCCGAGTTTGGGGCTGTCCTGGAGGATCGTTCTCATCAGATCGCGCAAAAGGCGTCCGAGTGTAGATCAGAACCACAGTGCAGAAGCTACTACGACCACATCCCGGCTCCCCTTGGTGCACCGTTTCACCAGGACAAACCTCTACCAGTCCTCTGTCCAACGCAACAAGCGGAGCGTCGTTCGGAGTTCGGAGCTACCCGTTCCATTTAATCTTCCCCAGGTGCACAGGTCAGTCCAGTCAGAGCCAACAGAGACACCCCTCCACTCTACGAAATCTTTCTCTCTGCTCCGACCTCCCCTAGTGACCTTCCTGGTTGCTACTTGAAGAGGACTCAGCCACGTTCGCATCCACTTTGGTCCCACATCGTTCGGACTTCGGGAGTGTTCGTGGAGACTTCATCTTCTTGCTGTAGTGCTCTGGAACCAGTCCGAGCCAGAACGAAGCGGTCCAGTTCCAAAATATGCCCCAGCCTTCGACGACATCTGGAAATTCTAAAAAATTTCATGAGCCCTCCTGGATCAATCAGTGATGATTTGGCACTGGTTTCGGAGACTTCCAAGTCCGGTAGAGCCCGTGGCGGTGTCAACAACGACTACCTATCAAGTAGTCATAGAAGCGGGCAGAACCGACGAAGGGGTCAATCAACTTCCTCTTTAGCTACCCTCCCTACCCCACCTAGCCGGCTTAGCACCCCTCCTTGCGTGGAGGTAGTGCTTGATTGTAACCTTAATCTCCTCATCCCTAGTTCCCCCTCCTGTGTGAGGAGTAGTTCATGTAATCTATTAAACAGAGAGAAGCTTCATCGACGCAGTGTGCGGGGAACCCACACTTCCCCGCTCGCCCCGTCTCCGACCGGGATCGGCGTCTTCACGCCGATCAGGTGAGCTCCTGACCACACTTCTCTAAATCAATATCGGGACCGACACTAGAAAGAGTTAACAATAATATGTTGATTTCCAGACATGCTATAAATTGAGCTAGAGAATTAACATAACGTCATGAACAGAAATAATTCCACCAATCTAAATAATTACTAATTTATCAAAAATCAGAGCTTACATTAATCCCAATCAAAAGAACTTAAGAAAACTTCAAAAATAACATTTGACTTAACATAGTTATAACCAGCGACTTTAAAACAGCACTATTGACATCAATTCTAGACTCAAGACATCTATGCATGACTCCACATAGTCTTCTAACTGGTTCGCTCCAGGGCTTCACTCTTGCCCATCCCCGTCAGTTTGCGAATCCTCACCTGAGCTACCTGAAAAGGGGGAACAATTGGGTGAGCGAACGCTCAATAGGTAATAACAGGCATGTTTAAGTAATTAACCGATTTGCATTTATGTTGTATGAGAAAGGAAAGAAAAGATGATATAAATAACAAAATAAGGACAATAAGAGAACATGAATAAGTATAACTAGAAATCGCCAATCAAGCATGAAATAACCAAGTCATGTAAACAGGTGAAGGAATCATATAAAGGAATATGTCATAGACACCACGCTAGTCATGCACTCGGTGCAATGCCTCACCATGTCATTACAACTCCCCGGGGCACTAGTACTTTTCGGGCGCTCTTCCCAGGACCAGACCGGGCCCTTATGATGCGTTGGAATTGATTTAATGGATCCAAGATCCCAAGTTGTCTAGATATTAATCAAGGTAATGGCCAAATAATTTCAAGGTATAGAGCTTACCATGGGTAAGTTGAAGTAGACATTTTGTCCAGAAAGTTCAAGTTTATCAAGAACCAACAGGTCCTTGAACTCCAACACCAAGAATCACGGAAAACATTTCTAGAAGATACACGGTCCATACTGGGCCGCTCAGAGAATGAACGGTTTCTAACTAGACCACGCATGAAGGATTGGGCTGAAGAACAGCCAAATAGAAACAAGGGATGAACGGTCCATTATAGGCCGCTCAAATTTACAGAACGGTCAAAAACGGGCCTTTTAACATATCTGGACGGTCCACTTTGGGCCGTTCGCTGCAGGAAAGATTTGAAGCCCACGATGAAAGTAAGCGGGTCGGATTGGGCCGCTCAGGAAATGAACGGTCCAAGGGTATCCGTTCAACAACCTGGACGGGCCTGTCTAGTTCGTTCAATAATGGGCCTAACTAGTTAAGGAAAAGTCCACTCAAATGGGCTCCTGGGTTGCCATAGGCGGGGTGGAACTGAACCAGGGTCCAGCCCACTATCCGCTGGTCAGCCCAGAGGGTTTTGGGTCGACTATAACATAACCAGGTCAAAGATAGAACAAGGGCAATCGACCAATTAAGATAGGGCATTTGGCCTGGATTGCACGGTTCATATTGGGCCATCCCGAGTGTTACACGGTCCATTTCTGGACGCGCAATAACTCGGACAGTCCAATGTGACCTGTGACTTAAACCAGGGTCTTTCATGTAGTTCAATCGATTCAAACTGGTGCAGGACTTGTAGTACAACTTGTCCGGCATACTAGTGGGAATCCCAGGCTCGCGGGGGCTTACGGAGGTCTCATAATGGAGGTCCTAGTCCGACGGAAGGAGTATCCGGCGGAGAGTCCCAACCATTACAAGAATGAGGGCTAGAAAACATCGGAACACAAGTGTACAGTGGTCAGTCAATCCTACCGGAGTAGAATGACAATCAAAACAACCCTAGTATCATTAGTTAATTCTCCATTATAACATGTTTGAGATTAACTTCTTTGAAAAATGATGAACAAGGTCATGAGAGAGTAATTAAGCAAAAGAATTATAAATTCTTAACTTTCATACGTTCCAATTAATATGTAGGTTGCTAAATTATCATCAACATTAGTTGACTAAGATGAATCATGCTAAATCAAGAATAAAGCATTCGGTGGACAGAACGGTTTTCCCAGAACCGCTCAGAGGGCCTTAGCGGTCGGTCGATAGTCCGTTCAATCCCTAAAGGCGAGCGGGCCAGACGGGGTTTGAGCGGTCTATCGAGAGGCCGCGAGGGTCTCTGCACGGTCTGGATATGGCCGCTCTGCTCATGGAGGATTCAAAACACAAGGACAATAAGCGGTTAACTTCTGGCCATCGATATCTACCACACAGTCTATCGAGGGGCCGTTCAGAACAGGGCGGTTCCTGTAGGACCGCTCTAAGGTCGCCCTGCCCGACTCCGGCGACCCCGGCTAGGGTTAGTAAAAATGATCAAATACATCATATGTAAAGCATGAAAATTGGGCAAACACCCATCAACAGAACAAGAACAAGATAATATACATGATTGTATGATCAATTTAATGTTAAAGCCTGCTAATCCCTACATTAATCGAGGTTAAACAAGAGAAACCCTAAATAGACATGCTTCTACTAACTTGTTTAATATGCGCAGGATACCTAACCAAAATTAAGGCTTTTTAGATCATTGGAAAGAGGACAGGGAGGCGATTCTAACAGTATATTATTTGTTGGATTTGGTCTGCTATAACCTACCTTAATCGAAGGAAGAAGAGCGATGAAGGTCGTCGGTCGCGCACGAGACACCTCTCCGATGATCGTCGGAATCCACCCTCGTCCGCGCTCCTCATCGGCCACCACAGCATCTAAACTCTTCTAGGGTGACTAAGGGTTGATTTTATAGGGTTAATTACTCTCTAGAGGGTTCTATTCGGGGAGATAGAGTCCTCCGAATCGTGGGGTGCGCGAATCACGCGAGACCAAGTCACCGCCGCCGTTCTGTCCCAAATACTCTCACTATGGTTAGGGTTTCGATGGGGATCGAGAGGGTAAAAGATCAACTAATCAAGGCCGTTCATTTGGGTCCGATTTGGGCGTAAATGATCGAGAATTGGGCTCTAATTTCACGTTTTAAGGTCCGGTTAGATTAAGTGTTGATTTGGGCCATAAACTTCTAATTCGGCTTACTTAGGATTTTATTTTGGGCTGATAGCAGAAGACAAACTTGCTAAGTTATTAGTCCTTTTCATGAATATCATTTTTTGGGATTTTTATAAATTGGTTGAAATTTGACCTATTGTATTTTTCAAGAATTTTCATTATAAGTTCCTTTTATTTTATTTAATAATACACTGGGGTGCTACAAAGTGGAATTGCCTCCGCAGCCAGAATGGTCATGCTATGATAATGGTTCTAAGGGCCTTTCTCTTAGGTTTCATTATCCTAGCTCGGGCTGCCTATATTAACTTTCTATGAGTGCCAACCTACTCATCCCTTAACCCCGTGAGCATTAACATACTAACCCCGTGAATGACAATCCATCAATTAATTGAATGCTTCTCATGCTGAGTATCACCTTTCATCCTACTTGTGATTTGCAGTCATTAGATTGTGCTAGTCCCGTTGGTTTTGTCCCAATAGTCCGGGGAGGGGGACATTCGCCACTGCTTCACAGAATCACCGTTTGGTCAAATGGGCTCCATCGCGCATGTTAGACCGTCAGACCACTGTGTTCTGTCAAACCGAGACAGAATGGAAACCAGTTTGATTTACTTATAAATAAGCCTAGTTAGCTAAGTTTTAACCTATTTTCATGACCTTGAGATTATAAATTGACTTATGATAGAAATTACATGTTTAAAAGCATCTCTAGTTATTTCAAGCATATGTTAATTTCATTAAGCTAAACTCTATAGTTTTGTATTTACACTATGATTTTTAAATGATGTAATGACGGAGTTTTTATCATGGTTTCACATCGTTACACATTCTTTTCTATAGAGTCAATTTCTTTAAGTATATGACATATATTCCGGTATATGGCCATTAGTTCACACTTTGCACTATAGGAACATATTCTTGAACATGAGGAACTCTCTATTGGATATTCCTTCCAATGGACTAGGAAATCTGGTTTCAAGGCCTCTGTAATTCTCTGCAAACCTGGGATTCCCACTAGAACCTCGAGTTGGTTGTACCATGAAAGCCCAATTGTTAGAAAAGCACTATCGAAGTTTCGGGTTCTAGATATGTAACGGATCCATATTAGACCGCCATGCTCATATAAAGGCCTAATATATGACCGTCACATTTACTAAGTCTGTTTTATTATTTCTGGATTCAGTCGTTCTAACGGATCAATGATAGACCGTCACGATCATGTAACGGCCCATTGATTGACCATCAGAGTTCTTGAGTGTTTTAACCCGAGGTTTGACCTAAGGGTTGATATTCTAAAATTCCTAGATGGACTATTGATGGTCTAGGACTTGTCATATTGTTCAAAGATACTTAATCTTAAATTATGAAAGTTGAGAAATGAACTGTTATGTTGCCGATTTATTTCCATGAGCATAACCTTGTTTTAAGTCATTCTTGACCTCACATTTCTTCATTGAAGTGTTCATTTCATTGAACTATTGTTATCATGAACTTATTTGAACTTGCTATATTATTGGCCATACTTTATTACTTGAAACGTGAAAATAGCTTGATTTATACTTGAAGATGCGATCGAGCACTGATTGTGTTCAAGGGCTCTATGCTAGTCCCCTCGGCTGATTGTCAGAAACATACTGTAAACCATGGGGTATAATGCTACTGGCGTCGCATTACATTGGGAGTACTTTCTCTATAAATAAGTGAAATCCATGATACACGTACATGACTTTCTTGCTTGTTACATGATATTCCACAGAAATTCACCAAATACTTGTTCATAAGCAAAAGATGTTTGGGTGATGAGTATGTGAACTTGCTAGTACATTCTTGTTCATGAAAGGCCATTCTTGTTATATTCTTGTTACATTCTTGCTAGTTCATACTTGCTATCTTACATGATCATCTTGTTACTTTGGTTACTTGTGATTTTTCGCATTCGCATGATTTTACCTTATTCCTCTAGAGCAAAAATGTTAATTAATTTAATAGTGCCTTCATGTTGATGCGAGGATACCTACTGGGTAAGTGTGCTCATTACCTATTTCCAATCTTTTCAGAAGATAGAAGTGAGTCAGGATCAGATTCGGAATATTCAAATAGCGAGTCCGAGAGTGAATGAAGAATGAGTGAAGACTTAGGAAGTCTACATGTTTTGATTGAGTCTATGTAATTTTCTTATTTCTTGAGTCTAGTATGATGAAGAAAGTTGAAACAGTGATTGTATTTGAATATTGGATTTGATTATTAATGAAATAAGTTGGAGTTTGATTAAATTACTGTGCGATTGCATTCTTATGTGTGATTGTCTTGCGCTCTGATCGTTCTTGCTTGCAAGAGGCTTACCATGCCGGCTATTCACATTCCTCGAGCTAGTCTTCCGCTGTAATTAAAGGCTCGGGACGTGACCGTTAAGTTGGTATCAGAGCCTAAGTCTCAAGACTTAGGGAAAGGAGTCATGGCATAGGATAAGTCCAAGGTTTTAGGACCCATACCTAGGAACTAAGGAGGAAATTTCCCACCTATGTGAGAATTGAGTAGAACCCGGGATGAGGTAGTTATATAGAAATTATCTTAGGGTAAATCTACCCGACTCTAAATAACTAAAATGTCCATGATTCTCAGGTATCTTGATTCTCAATGGCTCATCATGTGAACTGGGACGAGATGCAGCAAACTGTTGCGGGACTTAACCAAGCCCTACAGACAGTAGCCTAAGCTGGTGGAAGGGCTGGCGCGGGGAACTTACACGGCAATATCTGAAATTTAAATCCCCCATGATTCTCTAGATCTTCTAACCCAGATGAAGCGGAAAATTGGATCAACGAGATGAATCGAATATTCGATGTCATGCAATGCACCGACCAGGAGAAAGTTTGACTTGCCACGTTCCAACTCAACAAGGATGCTCGTACATGGTGGAAATCCATTCCGGCGCCACCTGCAGATGCACCTCATACATGGGAGGGTTTTCTTACACTTTTTCGAGCCATGTACTTCTCTGAGCATGTAAAGGATAAGAAGGCTATGGAATTTACCTCCTTAAAATAAGACACGATGTCCATGGCAGAATATAAATTACAGTTCTCTCGACTAGCACCTTATGCTCCTCACTTGATAAGCACGGATTTATTGAAAGCCAACTGATTTATGGATGGTTTAAGACCCGAATTTATCCAACAACTAGGAACTCAGAATATCCGCACCTATACCGAGATGGTTCGAAGAGCGCATCTATGTGAAAGTGTTGTGCCCCTTAGGCACAATCATATGCTATTTTATTTTGATGATAGCAACATAGTGAGAGTATCACAGTGAGCCAGTCATTGTGGTTAGCATACATTGCATTCATCATAGTCAGTGCACTCGCCATCATGTATTCAAAGTCTATACACTCCATTGCATTGCAGCATGCACACACACAAGTCTATACATTGCCTTGCTGCATTGCACGCCATATAGTCTATACATTCTTTGCTGCAACGTTTGCACATCATGCACTAGCAAGTCTGCACATTGTCACAAGTCTACACATTACAGTCTGTTCGTGTGCATCGTCTCACTTAGCGTCTCATGCTAAGTCTATACATCCGTTTTCCTTACTTCATGCAAAGTCTATACATCGCTGCATTACACACGTTCGAAGTCCATACATTGCCTTGCTTCATGCACTAAGTCTGTACAGCCCTTGCTTAGCTCAAGTCTGTACATCGTCCAGTTGCTCACGACGTCTTGGCTAAGTCTATACATTGCACGGTCTCACTTAGCGTCTAAGGTCATGTGAACACTGCATCGGCTAAGTCTATACATTGCATCGTCTCACTTAGCGTCTCTGTGCAAGTCGGTGCAAAGTCAAGTCAGTGCATTCGGCAAGTCTGTACATTCTGCACATAAAGTCTATACATTGATTGCCTGCTCATGCATCACTCCTTTGGCAAGTCCATACATCGTGTAAGTATATACATTCCTATCTTTACCCACGTTCACCGTTTTAGCACACACACGAAGTCAGTACAGCCTGTGTGTTGCACGAACAGAAGTCTGTACATCGGCTTGTTCAACACACAAGTATGTACATCGGCTTGTTCATGCATTCATCTCGAGTCTGTACATCCACCAGCTGAACTGAGCAAAGTCTATACATCTGATAGCTCAGCTCGTGGCTAAGTCTGTACAGCCAGTGCATCCCTTGATTTAAAGTCTGTACATCGTGTGCTATTCATGCATGTGCATAGTCCATGCATTCATCTCTAGTCTGTACATCGCCCTATGTCATGCACTCAAAGTCCACACATGCACACACTTAGTTTGTGCATTGTGCTCTCATGCTTTAACACTAGGCATTACAAAGTCTGTACATGGTTCTACGTCTTATATACAAAGTCTGTACATGCTTTGTTCAGAACACAACTTACTCAGTGCATCTTCGTCTGACCGGACAGGACTTATACCCGAGGACCATAATGGTTTGGCATGTGATCCGAGGCTAGAAAGGCTGATAGGATGATGACACGTGGCCAAAACATTTGGGCGGGAAATGTAGAAGAGACACGCCCAGTGCTGCTCCTGCTGGAACTGCTATATAAGGAAGACTTCTCCATCTGAAGAAATCTGATCGAACATATAGAAGACTTGAAGGAAAAGCAGAAGAGCAGAGAGCCTGTTCGATCCAGAAGAGAAAGAAAGAAATAGGAGAGTGAGAGAGGAAGAGAAGAAGACTAGAGTGACTGGAAGGTGTTCGAGAGAGAGTGTTTAAGAGAGATTGTTTCTTAGATCTATGGTTCAAAACCAGATCTGAGTTTGCTCAACTGTTTGAGCTTCATTCCCTGCAGGGATACATTTTTCTTTTCGTTTGTTTCTATTTTGTTTTTCGAAATCATGTCTTCAAGCTGTGTGTCAGCTGTTTTCAGTGGAGGATTCCACTGGACGGGTAAGCTGTAATCCCCAGCGGTTGCAGTGGAGGATTCCACTGGATGGGCAAGCTGTAATCCCCAGCGTTACAGAGAACGTGGTTCTCTGGACAGCAAGCTGTGTTGCTCAGCGGGCGAGGTTGATACCTCGAACAGCAAGCTGTGAGGCTCAGCGGTTGTAGGCAAGCTGTGAGGCCCAGCAGTTCAAGCTGTGAGTCAGCGGAATCCACACTCGGGTTTGAGTGTGGGGTGGAAGTAGGTCTAGAGGATCGAACCACCTAAAAACTCCTATCTACTGTGTGTTTGCTTTATGGTTTGCATTGCCTCTTTATCTTGTTCTTTATGCAGTAGATGATTGTTTAGGATGGCTCTTCATCTATTCTAGTTGGTCTTTGCTTTGTGCGCTCTATCTGTTTAGCAGAAGTTCTCATTCCGCACCTGAATCTGCTGTAGTTGTTTTTATCGGGTGACTGATCTATTCACCCCCCTCTAGATCACCTTTAGCGTCCCAACAATTGGTATCAGTGCCTAACTCTTTGTGCAGGACTAACATCCTAAAGAGGAACGGCCATGGATGCTAGAGGGTTAATAGCAGAGGAACAATCCACTACAAAGCCACCATTCTTCGACGGATCCAACTACCCATATTGGAAGAACCGGATGCAGGTCTTCCTTAGAGCCAAAGATTATGAGATCTGGAAGATTATAAGCAAAGGTCCCTATGAGCTACATGAGAATGAAGAAGTGTGGACTAAAGAAGAAATTCAGAAATCTTCTCTGAATTGGAGCGCCATCAACGCCATTCAGTGTGCACTCTATCCCACTGAATTTGATAGAGTGTCATCCTGCAAGACGGCAAAGGAGATGTGGTATACCCTTGAAGTCATTTATGAGGGAACGTCTCAAGTGAGAGAGACGCAGGAAAATATGCTAGTGTCAAAGTATGAAGCATTTCGGATGAAGCCCGGTGAGACAGTGACCGAAATGTATGCTCGTCTGACCATTATAACAAATGGTCTAAGAAATCTGGGAAAACGTTATACTGATCATGAAGTTGTGAGGAAGATCCTTCGATCGCTGACTCCGATGTGGCATACCAAAGCGACTATGATTGAGGAGTCAAGAGATTTACAAAAGATGAAACCTAATGAGCTGATAGGCTCCTTGATGGCGTACGCGATGAATCTTCTACAAGCTGAAGAGCTCGAATACATGAAGCCTATTGCTCTGAAGGCCAAGGATAGTTGTTCAAAACAGTCCAGCTGCACTAGATCATCCAGTGATCAGAGTCTATCTGGATCAGACCTTGAAAAGGATGAAATAGCTATGATCACAAAAGAGTTCAGAAGATTTCTTAGAAGAGAAGGGAAGAATGTCTACAGAAGACACCACAGCAGGAAGTAAAACAGGTATAAATTTAACACTGCTGAAAAATCTGATGCTAATGCTTGTAATCATTGCAGGAAGACTGGCCATATGAAGGTCGATTGTCCAGAGCTCCAGAAAAAGAAAGCGCCAAAGGGAAAGGCCATGGTCAGTACATGGAGCGATGAGGAAGAAGGCACGTTGAGCACTTCCTCAGAAAAGGACATCTGCTTGATGGCCAGGAATGGAGAAGAAGAAGAAGAGTTTGATGAGGTATCATCCCCTTTCGAACATTTTACTATTTCTGATTGGGAAGATGCTTATGGAGAACTGTTAGATAAAGTGAATGATATTAGGAAGGAAAACAGACACTTGAAGAAGAAAATAAATTCTCTGGTTAATGATAAAACACTTTCTGATAAAGTTGCATGTTTACAATCAGAGAATGATAGATTGAAAAGTGCATGTTCTGATTTTGATGAATTAAAGCATGTTTTGATTGATTGTAGAAAAGAAAATGAATTGCTGAAAAATGTCATTGATGAGTTGAAATTGTCAATTCAGAAATTTGAAAATGAAATAAAGATTTCAACTAAAAACTATGAAGCCATCTTGTCAGTGAATGCTGAATTGAAGAAAACTATTGAAAATCTGGAAAATGAAAATTCTGACAAAAGAAAAATCATTGAAAGCATGACCCAAGGAATAGAAAATCTTAATGCCTTGCTAGGGTCAAAAGTCAAATTCAGAAAGGAGGGTCTCGGTTTTAATCCCTCAGCTAAAAAGAGTTTTGAACTGAAAACCATTTCATTCGTGGGAGAAAAGAATAAAGGACCACTCATAAAAATGGTCAGGGAAAAATCTGCTTCCAAAAATGTAAGATCAAAAGTGTCCAGTGCTAAGGACAAGGGAAAGCAGAAAGTTGTAGAGCCTAGAGCTGCATGCTCTTCTTCCAAGGGTAAGTCCAAGGTTAGGGATCAGCCAGCTAGCACATCAAAATCCCAGTCCAAGGCTGCTAAGTCTCCACCACCATCAACTGCTCAGAAAAAGACCCAATATAAGTCAGTGCAGAAACCTAGAGGGTCAAAGGTGGCAGGGAGACCAAGTGTCGCTAGGAACCAGTTTGCTCATCCCTATTTCCCTCGAGCCCAAGTCTATCATCACATTCACTCACAACCAGTTAATAGGTTTGGGTGGAATCCTGTGTACATGAGGTCTAGGTATCAGAATTTCCCCACTCAGCCCTATAGATCTCAGCCAGCTAGGAGATGTGATGGTCACTTTAGGACATAGAGTCCTAGTCAACAGGTGTTCTATGGTCAGCCTAGGACCAATTTGGGCCACAACTTCCAATACACTCATTGGCCAAGGCACTGGCAGAAAAACAACAATGTTTCTAATAAAATGAATGCCAGGACTACACAAAAACCATCACAGCACCAGAAAAAGAAAGCTAAACCTGTTGGTGCTGAGAAAAAGAAAAATAACAAAAAGAATTCTCAAGCTGTAGAATCCACCAAACCATCCACTTTCACACAAATGTGGATCCCTAAATAGCTTTTGTCATGTTTTCACTCTCACATGTCTGTTTCTGTCTTGGGGCCCAAACTATCTTGGGTTCCAAAATCTGCTCCCTAAGTGTGTTTGCAGGTATGCATGGTAGCCGGAACAAAATGATGAAACAGGAATAGCTACGCCAGGCATATGACAAGAGGCAGGGCCAAAAATTGTAAAAGCTGAAGGAGATTGGAGGCCTTGTCAACATTCTGATGCAACACCAAGGGTAAAAAATAAATCAGTCAGGTAAAGCAGGTAAGTGAATCACCTTTAGAATTGAGAAAGTCATGCTGACTTAGGGCATTAAGTTGTAGTTGATTCTCAATTCTCTAGATTATATACACCTGACTTTCATGAAATAAACTCTCTGAAAAAGGATAAAATGTTCATGACTTAGGTGCATAAACTTGACATGATTGCATACTTACTTTATGTATCATTGTTGCATAGTCTGCATTTAGTTAGTTGAAAGCATTGCATAGCATATTGTTGCATATTGATGTCAGGGGGAGCTGAGAGTTAAGTTCAGTACATTGAATCTTTTTCACTCCTCTTAGTCCCCACTCAATTCATTCATATTCTTTGACATCAGTTGCTCTTGGATCTTAATGCCTATTGCTATCATTTCCCTATCACTTTCACTGAACAACAGTATTGCTTCTAGTTTAGTACATTGAGCTATGGTTATTGTAATTGTTCATTTATAAGAATCACACTTGCAAATTGAAAGGAACTAAAGGTTTAACTTTTATAAATTGAAGAGTTAAGTGTCTGCACTTCAGAACTTGAGATAAAAGAAAACCTTTATAGCTCTTAATCTCTGTCTCATGGTTAGAATAGACAAAGTTTTTTTTAATGCCTGAATGTGTTAAACTGGAAATGTCTAGAAAAGGTGAATAAGAGTGTGTACTGTTTTTAAACAATCACTCTAAAAGAAATCAGGGCAACAGTAAATAAGATCATCAATGTAATGAGCTGAACACAGTGACAGAGCAATGGCTGAATTGCACTGAGAAACTGTGATCTCCTCCAAAGAAGTAGGAGAATTCATAAGTCATGAAGTGCTTTAGACTACCTCTGTTCATAGGGTCAAATCTATAGGGGGAGTCTTCACCAAGTAACTGGGGGTACTGGCCTCTGATCAAGGTGTACCCTTAATGTCAAAGGTGAAAATTATTCCTTGTAGGTCTTGATCTAAAATAGATCTAGTAGTTTATGCATAGTAACTAGGGGTACCTGTCTCTGATCAAGGTGTACACCTAATGTCAACAGCATAAATGCCACTGGTCTATTCACTTAGCTCAGTTTCTAAAAAATTAAAAAGTGAAAAATAAACTGCTGTAACCCTTTGAAATCAAAAGTCATTGAGTGAAAATTATTTTTTCTCAATACATATTCAAGTTACCTTTCTTGAACATCCATGTTTAATCACAAAGGGTATTGTTTGTGACTTATCTATTAAAACCATGTGCTCTAGATTCATTACTATAAATGGAGTCTATAACTCTTTTTCAGTGGTCAGCTGCTTTACTCTATCTTTATCACTGTTAAACCTAAATTTTTTCAAGACTGTATATTGCTGATTCTTATGCTTTAACAGTTGTTTATAATCATGCTCACCTTCTGAACCAATGCTTCAGCTGTTGTGTAGTGACCCCTTACCTTATTCATGTTCCTTCCCTCCTACCTTCTCTACCTTTTGATTATCTGGTTCATCCATTCATATTCCTTCTCAAAGGGGAAGAAATAATTCATGGGGAGTTATACATTCAGGGGGAGAATGAGTTGCTCTAAGGGAAATCTGCATGTATGCTGCCTTTTTGCACTCATGTTCTTCTTTCTTTTTGATTATGTCAAAGGGGGAGAAATTTTGGTTGGTGACTCACTGTCACTTTGTTGCCATCATCAAAAAGGGGGAGAATGTTGTGCCCCTTAGGCACAAGCATATGCTATTTTGTTTTGATGATAGCAACACAGTGAGAGTATCACAGTGAGCCAGTCATTGTGGTTAGCATACATTGCATTTATCATAGTCAGTGCACTCGCCATCATGTATTCAAATTCTATACACTCCATTGCATTGCAGCATGCACACACACAAGTCTATACATTTCTTTGCTGCATTGCACGCCATATAGTCTATACATTCTTTGCTACAACGTTTGCACATCATGCACTAGCAAGTCTGCACATTGTCACAAGTCTACACATTGTAGTCTGTTCGTGTGCATCGTCTCACTTAGCGTCTCATGCTAAGTCTATACATCCGTTTGCCTTGCTTCATGCAAAGTCTATACATCGCTGCATTACACACGTTCGAAGTCCATACATTGCCTTGCTTCATGCACTAAGTTTGTACAGCCCTTGCTTAGCTCAAGTATGTACATCGTCCAGTTGCTCACGACGTCTTGACTAAGTCTATACATTGCACCGTCTCACTTAGCGTCTAAGGTCATGTGAACACTGCATCGGCTAAGTCTATACATTACATCGTCTCACTTAGCATCTCTGTGCAAGTCAGTGCAAAGTCAAGTCAGTGCATTCGGCAAGTCTGTACATTCTGCACATAAAGTCTATACATTGATTGCCTGCTCATGCATCACTCCTTTGGCAAGTCCATACATCGTGTAAGTCTATACATTTCTATCTTTACCCACATTCACCATTTTAGCACACACACGAAGTCAGTACAGCCTGTGTGTTGCACGAACACAAGTCTGTACATCGGCTTGTTCAACACACAAGTCTGTACATCGGCTTGTTCATGCATTCATCTCAAGTCTGTACATCCACCAGCTGAACTGAGCAAACTCTATACATCCGATAGCTTAGCTCGTGGCTAAGTCTGTACAGCCAGTGCATCCCTTGATTTAAAGTTTGTACATCGTGTGATATTCATGCATGTGCATAGTCCATGCATTCATCTCTAGTCTGTACATCGCCCTGTGTCATGCACTCAAAGTCCACACATGCACACACTTAGTTTGTGCATTGTGCTCTCATGCTTTAACACTAGGCATTGCAAAGTCTGTACATGGTTCTGCGTCTTATATACAAAGTCTGTACATGCTTTGTTCAGAACGCAACTTACTCAGTGCATCTTCGTCTGACCTGACAGGACTTATACCCGAGGAGCTTAATGGTTGGGCATGTGATCCGAGGCTGGAAAGGCTGACAGGATGATGACACGTGGCCAAAACATTTGGGCAGGAAATGTGGAAGACACACGCCCAGTGTTGCTCCTGCTGGAACTGCTATATAAGGAAGACTTCTCCATCTGAAGAAATCTGATCAAACAGATAGAAGACTTGAAGGAAAAGTAGAAGAGCAGAGAGCCCGTTCGATCCAGAAGAGAAAGAAAGAATCAGGAGAGTGAGAGAGGAAGAGAAGAAGACTAGAGTGACTGGAAGGTGTTCGAGAGAGAGTGTTTAAGAGAGATTGTTTCTCATATCTATGGTTCAAAACCAGATCTGAGTTTGCTCAACAGTTTGAGCTTCATTCCCTGTAGGGATACATTTTGCTTTTCGTTTGTTTCTGTTTTATTTTTCGAAATCATGTCTTCAAACTGTGTATCAGCTGTTTGCAGAGGAGGATTCCACTGGACGGGTAAGCTGTAATCCCCAACGGTTGTAGTGGAGGATTCCACTGGACGGGCAAGCTGTAATCCCCAGCGTTGCAGAGAACGTGGTTCTCTGGACAGCAAGCTGTGTTGCTCAGCGGGCAAGGTGGATACCTCGGACAGCAAGCTATGAGTCTCAACGGTTGTAGGCAAGCTGTGAGGCCCAGCAGTTCAAGCTGTGAGTCAGCGGAATCCACACTCGGGTTTGAGTGTGGGGTGGAAGTAGGTCTGGAGGACCGAACCACCTAAAAACTCATGTCTACTGTGTGTTTGCTTTATGGTTTGCATTGCCTCTTTATCTTGTTCTTTGCGTAGTAGATGATTATTTAGGACGGCTCTTCATCTATTCTTGTTGGTCTTTGCTTTGTGCGCTCTATCTGTTTAGCAGAAGTTCTCATTCCGCACCTGAATCTCCTGTAGTTGTTTTTATCGGGTGACTGATCTATTCACCCCCCTCTAGATCACCTTTAGCGTCCCAACAGAATGAACCATGGAGAAGGTGGAAAGGCTCCGAGGAGAAAGGTCAAGCCGAAAACAGGATAGGTAAGAAGAGAAAGAAGTGGATGAGGATGAAAATCGTCACATTAAGAGGTCCCGTAATGGAAATGGTAACGGAAAAAGAAATGGAAATGGAAACGGAAAGAATAAGAAAGTTAAAGAAGAAGAGAGAATGCAAGTCTCCACGGCTTGCTCATTTTGGGAAAAATTTGGGCACTCGGTAGAAGAATGTTGGAAACGTCTCGACGCTTGTCTCAAATGTGGAAGTCGGGAACAACGCTTGCACATGTGTCCTCTCATAAATGAATAATCTTCAAGGGATAACAATGGACGCGAGAAACGAGGTCGATTAAATGCCATTCTAGACGAGAAAGCTGAAATGATTAAAGGTACCCTCTTAACCCATTCGCCTTACATTAATGTTTTTTAAATACATTAAAATACATACATCCCCCGTAAAAATCCATGTATTGAATTCGGGGACCAAATTCTTCTAAGTGGGGGAGGGTGTAGTGCCCCAAAATTTATATAAATAAAATTCTAGATTATTGTAAGATTTTCCAAAATTTATTAGGAATTTATAAAGGCCTAAATGAATTAATAAATAGATATTGGGTTAAATAAATCATTATAAGGCCCAATTATGTTAAACAATGAATCCAGCCTTAATAAATAAAGCCCAATAGGTTCAAGGACCAAGCCCATTAAGTTTGACCCATATTCTAGAAGGTTATTTAGTCTATTCACGAATTATAAGGATAAATACCCCTTATATAGATAAATATGTGAATAATTAACAAAAAGAGTTTGAATAAAATTGAGTTCTGTGCATAGTGGATGTAGCGGTCTATCGTGCGACCGCCACAGTAATGTAACGCGCCCAGTTTGGACCGTTACACTCTGTCAGTTCTGTGAGAGGAAGAACTTGTAAAAAGATTGGATCTTTGGGATCCTATCTACAAGAAACCTAATTAGAAGAATATGTAAGGTTACTACGGACTCTTAGAGATCAGGTTCTGGGTAACTAAGGACTCTAAAATCGATCTAATCCTCAAACCCTAGCCAAAACCCTATAAATAGAGCCCAGTTCTGAACTGAGCGACCCTCACTTTTGGCTCGTGAAGAAACAAGGTAAGGAGATAGAATCTCGGGTAAGTCCTTTAGAACTTTTTGTTTCTAATACTAAGTTCTGACAACTCTCAAAATTTCATGTTAGGAGGTCGAGTATCCAAGGAGTTAGGATCTTCCAAAGTTGCTTGTTTCATCACGCCAACCCAGGAAACTGTGCAACAGGGTGCTGAAGATCAGAAAATTAGAGAAGCTAAATGAGGTAATTAGAGGTAGATGCTTTAGAACTTTTTGTTCCTCTTAGTTTCATCTTCCTAACCTCCAAATTTCACGTCCTTAGGGTAAGAGACTCAGGAGTTAGAGCAACGTGAAGTTGCTGAAAAATCACAGGAAGAAAAAAACTAGGGCGACCGTTGAAGACTCAAATTAGAATTTTTAAAGCCAGTAAAGAGGTAGGTTATCTCATGAACGGTAAAAACACATTGTTAGGGATAAAAGCCCTGTAGTTTATTTGGATTTCATGCGTTATACTTCATGAATTTCAGGTTTTAGGATTAGTCTATATATTCATACATGCCTTCAACCCTAATTAAAGATAAAAGTTATCTCTTGTTATTTCATTACTACAGATGCATCTAGCTTGCCTTTACTTCGTTATCATGGCTAGAATAGTTAGTTATTTTGATTCTTCTTGCATGGACATAGTTCCTTATCTTTATTGTCAGCAAATGCTCTGACGGATTAAAATAGGACCGTCACATAATTGTAACGACCTTACGATAAGCCGTCACACCCTCTGTTATGTTTAAAAATTCTCTGTTGTCTCTGACGCACCATAACTGGAGCGTTACAACATTGTAACGGCCCCATGATAAACCGTCACAAAAAGGTAACGCCCCCATGTTAGACCGTCAGAACACTGTGTTCTGTCAACCCGAGACAGAATGGAAACCAGTCAGATTTACTTATAAATAAGCCTAGTTAGCTAAGTTTTAACCTATTTTCATGACCTTGAGATTATAAATTGACTTATGATAGAAATTGCATGTTTAAAAGCATCTCTAGTTATTTCAAGCATATGTTAATTTCATTAAGCTAAACTCTATAGTTTTGTATTTACACTATGATTTTTAAATGGAGTTTTTATCATGGTTTCACATCGTTACACATTCTTTTCTATAGAGTCAATTTCTTTAAGTATATGGCATATATTCCGGTATATGGCCATTAGTTCACACTTTGCACTATAGTAACATATTTTTGAACATGAGGACCTCTCTATTGGATATTCCTTCCAATGGACTAGGAAATCTGGTTTCAAGGCCTCCGTAATTCTCTGCGAGCCTAGGATAACCACTAGGACGCCGAGTTGGTTGTACCATGAAAGCCCAATTGTTAGAAAAGCACTATCAAAGTTTCTGGTTCTAGATATGTAACGGATCCATATTAGACCGTCATGCTCATATAACGGCCTAATATATGACCGTCACATTTACTGAGTCCGTTTTATTGTTTTTGGATTCAGTCGTTCTAACGGATCAATGATAGACTATAACGATCATGTAACGGCCCATTGATTGACCGTCACAGTTCTTGAGTATTTTAACCCAAGGTTTGACCTAAATGTTGATATTCTAAAGTTCCTAGATGGACTATTGATGGTCTAGGACTTGTCATATTGTTCAAAGATACTTAATCTTAAATTATGAAAGTTAAGAAATGAACCGTTATGCTGTCGATTTATTTCCATGAGCATAACCTTGTTTTAAGTCATTCTTGACCTCGCATTTCTTCATTGAAGCGTTCATTTCATTGAACTATTGTTATCATGAACTTATTTGAACTTGCTATATTATTGGCCATACTTTATTGCTTGAAACATGGAAATAGCTTGATTTATACTTGAAGATGCAATCGAGCACTGATTGTGTTCAAGGGCCTTATGCTAGTCCCCCGGCAGATTGTCAGAAACATACTGTAAACCATGGGGTATGATACTACTGGCGTCGCATTATGCTGGGAGTACTTTCTCTATAAATAAGTGAAATCCACGATACACGTATATGACTTTCTTGCTTGTTACATGATATTCTACAGAAATTCACCAAATACTTGCTCATAAGCAAAAGATGTTTGGGTGATGAGTATGTGAACTTGCTAGTACATTCTTGTTCATGAAAGGCCATTCTTATTACATTCTTGATAGTTCATACTTGTTCATTCTATCTGACATGATCATCTTATTATTTTGGTTACTTGTGATTTATCGCATTCGCATGATTTTACCTTATTCCTCTAGAGAAAAAATGTTAATTACTTTAATAGTGCCTTCATTTTGATGCGAGGATACCTACTGGGCAAGTGTGCTCATTACCTATTTCTAATCTTTTCAGGAGATGGAAGTGAGTCAGGATCGGATTCAGAATATTCAAATAGCGGGTCCGAGAGTGAATGAAGAATGAGTGAAAACTTAGGAACTCTACATGTTTAGATTGAGTCTATGTAATTTTCTTATTTCTTGAGTCTAGTATGATGAAGAAAGTTGAAACAGTGATTGTATTTGAATATTGGATTTGATTATTAATGAAATAAGTTGGAGTTTGATTAAATTATTGTGCGATTGTATTCTTATGTGTGATTACCTTGCGCTCTGATCGTTCTTGCTTGCAAGAGGCTTATCATGCCGGTTGTTCATGTTCCTCGAGCACGTCTTCCGCTATAATTAAAGGCTCGGGACATGACATTAGGCAACCCCTCGCTGGGCCAACAACGGCTACTACAAGCAGTCGTGGCCGAAGAAGACTACTGCCCACCAATGGCAGTTGAAGAAGAAGAAGAAGAAAGAAGGATGACGTCGTCGGTTGACGACAATGGTTATGAAGATGGCTTTGATGCTGAAGCCGATGAAACCGCTCCTCGGCGGGAATAAAGAGAAAGAATCTCAATGTTTGAGAGGTTAACCTTCCCGGAGCATGCGAAGAGGAAGGTTCATAGACAGAAAGAAAGAATGCAGATCTTTACCTACAACATGGCTGGCATATCTGGCCAATATGGAGGGCTCCCAGGGGATTCTCATGAGCTGGCTCGACTGGTCGGAAGGCCGGGGCCGAACACTCGAAGGGCAGCAACCGCAAGAGAACTGTTGACAGAAGCTAAAGGAAGACAAGCCCTAGCCCACCGCCAACGATGTGATGAAGCCAATGTTCTAACCGCCAATGTGGTGACGGCAGAAGAAGAAGAAGATGTCTTGCTCGACATCCCACCTGAGGGTGCATCTGGGGAGACGATAGAAGCCATCCTCAGCACTGCAACTATGGATCCGCCAGTACTAATGATACTACAAAAGTACCGCCAAGAGATAGAGCTGCTGAAGAAGTAACTGATGGAGAAGACAGAGCAGTCTTCAACCTCCAAGCAACTCGAGATGCCTGGCGAATCGTCACGGGGAGCCGTCAACCGGAATGACCCCTCGCCAGATTATGCCATGCCCCAGCCGGCAGAACCAAGTTTAGCGACAACTCAACAACGCCCACCACAGCCACTGATGCCGCCGATGCTACCACAGATGCACCAGACACCTCCATTACTGTGTCCTCCTCCGCAGGTGACCACCCTGGTCACCCCTTACCTACAGCTGGCACATTTCTACCCAGAACCAGTTGATCTAGCCGTTATGATAAAATGATGGTGGAGAGAATGATCGAGCTGAAGCTTGCTGAAAGAAGTGAAGGCGACTACGTCACATTTGATGCATACAGGGTTCCATACCCACCGCATCATGCTGTCAAGTGGCTCCCTCCTGGGATTAGCAAGCCGCCAAAATTTGACAAGTTCAACGGGAAGGGATTCCCAAAAGAACATGTCACTTACTACATGACCGTCATGGGTGATCTGGCCACTGACGAGTCATATTTGCTGAAGTTCTTCGGTTCCTCGCTGACGGGGCTCGCTTTTGAATGGTACTCCAGCCTCCCGACCGGGTCGGTCAGTGACTGGTCAGACATGCAGAGGAAGTTTAGAGAAAGATTTCATGTTACAGAGAGGGAGGTCACAGTGGCCGAACTCTACTCAACAAGGCAGAGGGCAGATGAGACAGCCCTTGATTATATCACGAGGTGGAGGAACCTCAGAATGAGATGCAAGCGGCCCCCGCATCAGGAGGATGCTGTACAGATATGTAAATAGAACCTCAGGAGAGAGGTCCTAGAGAAAATGATAGGGATGGAAATCTGGTCATTCGACCGACTGAACAACATTGTGGCCAAGGTGGAAGCCTTCCTGGCCAGATCCGCCCCTACATCAACTACTGCTACTACACAAAAAGGCAAAGTAGGAGAACGGCGCTAGGCGCCTAAAGAAGCAAATGCCCTTGATATTAGGGCATTTGAACAGCAGAAGGATAAAGGCAAGAAGGCGGATGCCCCATAGCCTGCTAAAGCTGGAAATGGCAAAGAGGGTCCCTCACTGCGGGATAAAATGAAGAAGACATACTCTTTTCCAAAAGAGAAGACCAGAATTCTGTTCAATTGGGTAACCAAATATGACAAGGTCACCCTGCCTGATCCAAAGAGGCCGGAGGACCTGAAAAGGAAAGACAGTCCAAGGTTCTGCCCCTATCACCAGATGCTGGGGCACCCGATTGAAGACGGCTATGTCTTCAAAGATATTATTGAAGGCATGGTGAAGAAGCATGAGATTGATTTGTGAGAGTACATGGTCGACTCTTTGCAGCCTCATGAAGCTCTTCTGAGGAGGGCTGCTGCCGATATGGTTTCTGCATACCAGGCCTTGCCTGAGGAGATCTCTGAAGCAAGCACTCGGCGCACTTATGAACTTTGTTTCCTGGCGCCCATAGAAGAACAACATGGATGGCAGCAAGTCCCTACAAAGAACTAGAAAAAGATGGCACCTTGCCCGAAGGTGGGGGTACATGTTCGTGGCATCACACCACGACCTACCTCTCTGGTGGCAGCACTTGTGTGGACAAACCCACCTGCAGTCATCAGAATACCTACACATAATCGGACAAGACAGACTCCACTGCCGATGGTCAAGGAGATAAGTCCAGAAACTCGGCGGCTACAAAACTACATAGATGGGCTAGATGAATATGTACAGCCCGAATTGAAGCCTCTGCTAGTACAAGACCACGTCCCGTGGCAAGAGCTAGAGCAGCTTTCACTCAAGCAGGAGGGAGAAGCTGACGTGGCATCCAACAAGGATGGCAGCCTATTCTAGGGGCAGGCGCCACCCGAAGAAAAGAAGAAAAAGAAACAAAAGAAGAGAAGAAGGGCCACCAAGGTCAACAAAGAACAGATGGTGTCCTGCAATACTCTCTCAGCTCTCTTCAACTTGCCCGGTGAAGAGGATGAGGAAGAAATATGCTTTGCACCCGCTGCCGGGACAAGCCAGGCTGAAGCAGCTACTGCAGCACATGCAACCCGATCAGGCCAGAAATGGGGGCGCCAGCCGCCTGCTAACCATAATATCATATTCAGGGGAGAGCAACCCTACAAGATACCTTCCCCAGAGGTCAAAGGAGTCCAAATCCCTCCTCCGTCAGGCCTTTATAACCAGAATGGGGTAGCACTACTACCCCTTCCTTCCTGGAATTTCTGAAGATGTCCAAGGGAAAGCAACCGTGTCAGGATGCCGACCCTACAATTGGGAGTACTTACCCGCAGCCCCAGCCTTCTTCCGAGGCTTCGGATGCAGATAAAGCTTGCCCGGTAGCAGCCAATGAAGGGAAACAAGAACATGGCACCAAGCAAAAGGATGCAGAATCTGAGCCCGATGAAGCAAGCCCATCAGGGGCCGCAATTCAAGACTCTCCCAAGCCCAGGTGGGCGGAAGAAATGAAACTATCCAATGTTCGAGTAGGAAGCCGGGTAGTCAAGCTGTTGAAAAAGCTCCCGGTGAGATTGACTGTTTGGGAAATTCTCTCTCTGAGTGAAGAAACCCGACAGGAGATCATCACTGCTTTGCAGACGCTTGCCCAATACGAAGCATGTTTGGCTGAAGCACTGCTAGAAGCCAATGTAACCTTCACTTAGGAGGACATGCTGCTCCCCACTACCAGCCACAACCGGCCACTGTACATGAGGGGACAGCTGAATGATCGGGAGCTGAGCAGAATCCTGATACATCCCAGAGCGGCTGTCAATATTTTGCCCTACAGAATATATCAGAGGTACCACTTCAACGTACGTCTCGATAAAGTTGGAGATATGCGTATCGCCGACTTCAACCAGAAGTGTGAAGTATCGCTGGGGATAGCAGAATTCACACTCACTCTGGAGGACTTTAATACGAGGCTGCAGTTTCATGTCATCGACTCTCGCACCTCGTACAAGGCGCTGCTTGGTCGCCCCTGGCTGCATGAAAATATGGTGGTGCCATCCACGCTCCACCAATGCATCAAATACAGTCTCGAAGGGAGGGAAGAGAGGATATTTGTTGATCCCCATCCATTCGAAGTGTCCGAGTGTCACCTGGCAGACGCTCATCTATATGCAGAGCGGTCTCAAAAGACCTCTGAAACCAAGACCCCTGCAGGGGCACCAAAAAGCACATCCAACGATGACTCTGCACAGATATATCAAGCCCAAGGCGGTCTCTCATATCACCATCACCGGAGACGTGGGTAGGATAGCACCTCCCGCTATATACCCCAAAGCCAATAAAGCCAAGGTCGATCCGCGACACGACCACATAAGGGTCCCGGAAGGCCTTACCAAGCCAATCCATGGCCTCGATATTGCCACTGTCAAGCCTTTCAAAGCTTGGGAAGTAGCACAGATAGATGGGCCTAGCAGTTTGTTTTATACTGCTGAGGAGCACCCTACCCGGGAAGACATTGATTGTCATCTGCCCGAAGATATAGAGAATCTGCTAGCTCCCGTCCAGGGTTTGGCATTCATGACAAGTCGGATGGCCAGGATGTTCCAGAAGTAGCACATCCCCTCTGACCAGTCGCGTAAGGACAAAGAAGCATTCCAGAAGATGTGGTATCCCGCAAGTCTGGACAAAGAAGTGAGACGTGTTTCTCAGCATCCAGGGTTGGGCTTCACCCTTGAAGAATATTATTACAGTGGGCGATGTGAGGTGGACACCATCTCCGCCTTCTATCCTGTTGAAATCAATCAGCTGGGGGGCAACTTTTGATGAATACCCAGCAGAAGTGGAATATACCGAACGAGCTCGATCAAGAGACTCGAAAACGGAGACATGACTCCTTGCGAATGTTGGGAGCAAGTCTATCCTAAAGAAGCGGCCCTTCAAGCCAGATTTGACACGGCCAGTAGTAGCGAAGCCAAAGATGCTGAAGAAACGGGGATGTCTCCCTCTGGCGGGACTCCGCTAATAATGATCTCAGCACCCCTCGGGCCAATCGGGGAAGCTTTTGTCGGAACCGATCAAGAGGTGTATGCTGCTGAAAAGGAAAAGGCTACCCCCACCAGGGACATGGCAATCCAAGAGGGCAAGACCTTCTCACCTTCTGTTACAAAGCTGCGACGCTACCCCAGCCCGGTAGTAAATAGCCACCGGTCTTCCATGACCATAAACCCATCTCTAGGGGATGAAGCTGTCAACTCACCCCTCGAAGCTACAACGTCGATGGATTCGCTGATGGAACGATTCGCACAGCCGCTACTGACTGGCGCAGAAATCCCTGCGGAAGTTCGGATAGAGCCAAATGAAGAGATCGAGGTTTTTGACCTTGAAGATGATATTCTAGACTTTGCCGACCTTCAGTGTGACGGCCCGAGAATCCGATTATCGGGAAGACCCGATAACCTGAGACTCGCACCGCTGCCCACGAGCCGGAAGGGCTCGGAAGGGCTAAAAAGGAGTGTGGAGGCACAAAGGAATAGGGAATAAAGCAGGACAATTCAATAATTAACAGAAATAAATAAACAACTACAACAGAGTCCAGTCCAACAGAAAGTACAGTCCAAAGTAGTAAAATGTACCACATGCCAAGTGAACGCTCGGCCAGGCAACCTGGCAACTAAGAACCTCCGCACAGCACCCCCGAACCCCGAGGCAGAACCGCCGCACCTGAAACGCAGGGGTGAGCCTCCCGTCACTGGCCCAGTAGGGATCCCGCGGAACCCCAACTGAGAAACAACAGCAGAAGGAAAGCTATGCTAGCAAGACGGCAACAGAAAGAAGTAACCACGAAGGCAGGAAAGTAACTACGGTGGCCGACAAAATCTCGGCTCTACAGCTACTCCTACTGTACCAGAAAACACCACCTAGTCTCCCGTCGGGGGACAACCAAGTCACGCGCCCGACCACCTGATCCCACGATCGGGGACCACCAGACACGAACCGCCCTAGCCATGCTACTAGGAAAACGCCACGCTACCTCTGTAGCGGAGGCCTGCCCTCCGAAAAAGGGCCTGAGACAAAACCACACGGTAAGGAAACACTGTCACGACCTCACCGTCGGGAACACAACACTGTCTGGGGAAAGGCCCTCGGTGACGCTCACTGGAAACCCCAGACCTCGACTCCGGGAACACTCCCGAAACCACTCACGAAGTCCCGTCCCGCGGACAGAAATAAAACCCGGTGCACGATAACTCACGTCACGTGACAGGAGCACCACCCACTAAAAGAACGACCGGCTGCGTCCCCTGACGTCTTACACCGTGTCACAAGTGTCTAGCTACGACTCCCCAAGCGTGAGACTCAGACACACTCAGTAACCAGTACCACAGAACAAGGACTAGTTGGGGTGGCTCCTGTCGCCGCTGTCCGACGTCCCCAACCTCGTGTGCACACTCAGACCATACGCCCTAGGCCTGTCCTCTAGCTGGTATTTCCCCCTAAACCCGGACTCGGAAGTACGCGGGGGCCCTGCGGTAACCAGCCTACTCACCGCCTCTCTCGGGTACGCTGCTCAGCCACTCCCAGGCGAGCCAGCACACGCGTGCTGTGGGAAAGCTATGACAAGTGGTAGGGTCACAGAACATGGACACTGAAACCACGCACGCACTTATTATGAGTAACATGGAGTAACAGGTGGCACGACGCTACCAGACTCTGGACAGCCCACTAAACCTACAAACCCAACGGCCTTTGAGTCACAAGACTCGACGTTAAGACCGTTGCACATGACAGCACTGAGCCCTCAATCCGGCCTAATCCCTAGGTCCAAAACCACAATACGATAACTCACGAGGTCAAAGGTCGGCCACTGGGTAACAACTGGGTCGACCGGAGACCAACACAACACAGTCGGAACGCTAGAAGGTCACTCAGACCCATAACCCGATGGGCACGTTAATCGAGGTAACACAGAACCTCCGAACACATAAAGACACGGTCACGGAACTCCATGAGATACCCGGGACACACACGGCCCAAGGGGAGCACGATCAGCCGCAAACCGCCTACCCCGGGCAGCTCGGCTGGTCACCTCAAAGAACGCACTATAGGTGCATAGCGCGTTCAGGCAGAACGCGCTATACACCCTTAGCGCGTTCAACAAGAACGCGCTACAGGTCCATAGCGCGACCAGACCAGGTCACGCTATGATCCTATAGCGCGACAACAAGAACGCGCTGGGGGTGTAAGGTGCGACCCGAACCGCCTTACTGTTCATCTTCTCTGATGAACGCGCCCCGTCGGGGCAGCTCGACCATCAAGAACGCGCTACCTGAGGGTAGCGCGTTCTCAGTTCGCGCCCGAAACACGGTGAGAACCACGAAGAAATCCATTCCACGCCCCGATCACCCCCGGGTGATAGGGAAATAAAGGGGGAAACATTCCCCAACCTCCCTAGCACTGAGGGGACCCATTTAAACCCCAAAAACATGATCAAAACACAAGATTCGGCTCACTCCCCAAAAACATGCATTTTTCCCAAATCACCCCATTTAGCCCGCTCGGCTCACCACGGCCTACAAAACTCGCGGGAAATGAGGTACGCGGGTTGAGGGTCCATATCCCTACCTCCACCAAAGATTCGACGCGCCGAGGACGCCGATCCACGAAGAAAACGCCGTTGAAGCCTCGCCGTTCCACGAACCCACGGCCGAGCTTCACCGTGCCTCCACCACCTCGAACCTCATCCCTCCTCGCCCGTGCCTCACCCGCGCCGTCCCCGCCTCGCCCACGCTCCACCCCGTCGGCCGCCGGAGAGAGAGGGAGAGAGGAGAGAGCGTGAGAAGAGAGAGGGAGAGAAGAGAGAAATGAGATGGGGACAGAGAGAAAAGGTTATATATAGAAAATCCAGAAATTCTCAAAAATACCAAAAAATAGAAAATCACGCTTCCGCGATCCTCAAAACACACCGATCGCAACGGTACCACTCGTGCCCTGGTGAACAGCCCGGTTCACCCGTAACGAGGTTCTGAAGGAATTACCGAAACACACACCGGGAATCAGAAAACACACGCGAAAAAGCCGCGGAATGCTTCCGGGCCTCCGAAACAACTCCGGATCGCGCCGATCCAAACACGAAAGATGTCCGAAATGAAATTTCAGACACAACGGAGTTGGACACTCCGAGAAATCAGATCCGAGATCCATGAACAAGGATCCAAAAAATCCAGGGCATTACATTCAGCCAGCACCCCCGAAAATAGAAGATGGAGGTCAAGCCACAGTCGATGAACTGATAGAAGTTAATCTAGGAGATGAGGACGACCATAGGCCGACCTTCCTCAGTGCCCAACTACCTGCTGAAGAACAGAAGTTGTACATCCAGCTACTGCAAGAATACCGGGATTGCTTTGCCTGGACCTACAAGGAAATGCCAGGACTGAGCCCCGCAGTCTCACAACATGAGCTAGCAATAAGCCCTGAAGCCGAACCAGTGAAGCAACTGCCACGGCGCATGAGACCGGAGCTCATCACTCAAATATGCAAAGAAGTTGACAAGCTCATTGATGTGGGTTTCGTCGAAGAAAATCAATATACCACATGGCTAGCCAATATTGTGCCTGTAAAGAAGAAGAATGGGCAGATCCGGATATGTGTTGACTTCCGAGATCCAAATAAAGCCTACCCCAAAGATGACTTTACGGTGCTAATAACAGAGGTCATGATAGATGCAACAACCGGCCATGAGACCCTATTGGAGAGGGGGATTTCCGTAGCCCAATTAAGAGCAGCCAAACTAGGCCCATCAGGACCGAACGAGGCTCAGCTCATCCGAGTGACAGCCCTCTAGGGCCCACTTCAGCAGAAAAGCCCAATAAAGATTACTCGGGATCCCATCCTTCCTCGGCGGCCCTTAGGCTCGGAAGGCCCGAACGACAGAACGGAGGAAGACCCATGCCCGAACCATCTCCCCACCGAGATAAGGGCAGGCGCTCTGCGCCCACTCCGATCTGACTACATCCGAGCTACGCCCATCGCCCGGACAGGGCCGACACTTCTCATGCTTGGATAAACTGACGAATGCTTACCCATGCATCCATTGACAGTCCATTATGAGCAGGAGTTCAGCTGGATAAGGGTGCCACGACCTCCTAAGGTCATGAAGAGCCCACGATGAGGACGTAACGATCCCATGATGAGGACGTAACTCCTGCCTAAAACTCCTCAGCTTATGGGACTCTTTGGGGAAGCTCGCTATATAAATCAAGGACTCCCTCCGGTAGTAGGTAAGGCAGATACAGGCCTAACACTCCCTGAGTAGGAGCCACTTCACCATCTTGGTGTTGGGGAATCTCGCGCATCTCTTTCAACCTCCCTCAATACCTTCCACCATTGCTCTACTGACTTAAGCATCGGAGGGTTTTCCCCAAGGAACCATCCCTGGGCCCCCTAATTCGTTTCCCTTTCTCTACACTTCACTATCCGGTGATCATCCTCCCAGCTCAGGACCAGCGCGAGATCACGCCCCTTCACCTATCATTCATGGATGGGCCGTCCGACTATAACCAAATATGGATCGCGGAACATGACCGGGTCCACACTGCCTTCCAAACTCCCAAAGGCATTTATCACTACAAGAGGATGCCGTTCGGATTAAAGAACGCCAGCGCAACTTATCAACGGGCGATGACTAGAATATTTGATGAGCTGCTCTACCATAAGGTCGAGTGCTACATAGATGACCTAGTAGTCAAGACCAGAAAGAAAGAAGACCATCTGCAGGACCTCTGAGTCATCTTTCAGAAGCTGAGGCAGTATGAATTGAAGATGAACCATATGAAGTGTGTGTTCGGAGTATCGAGCGAAAAGTTCTTGGGTTTCATTGTCAGATATCGGGGGATTGAAATAGACCCCACAAAAATCAAAGCAATTAAAGAGTTACCCTCACCGAGCAACCTCTCTGAACTGAGATCTCTGCAAGGCCGCCTGGCATACATCCGGCAGTTCATATCAAACCTGTCAGGGCGATGCCAGCCCTTTCACAAGCTAATGATGAAAGATGTTCCCTTTTACTGGGACGAAGATTGCCAGATAGCCTTCGATAAGCTCAAAGACTATCTGAAGACTCCTCCGGTGTTGGGCGCACCGGTGAAAGGATGGCCGCTGGTTTTGTACATAGCAGCCAGATATAACTCCCTGGAGGCAATGCTAGCCCATAATAATGAAGAAGGGAAAGAACAAGCCCTCTACTACCTCAGTCAAAGAATGGTCAGAACAAAGGAGAGGTACACCTATATCGAGAAGATCTGTCTGGCACTGGTCTTCACGGTCAAGAAGCTTCGACACTATATGATGTCGCATGAAGTTAAACTAATTTCCAAGGAAGATCCGCTTAAATATATCATGTCTCAACCAGCACTCAATGGCCGCCTAGGAAAATGGGCGTTGATCCTCATGGAGCTTGATATCTCCTATGTATCGCAAAGGGCGATCAAGGGCCAGGCCATCACAGACTTCTTTGCTGAACATTCAGTGCCTGAAGACTGCCCTATGGAACCAGAGCTTCCTAAAGATGAAATCCAAGCGGTCGGCTAGTTGCGACCTTCTATATGGCAATTGCATTTCAACGTCACCTCCAGAATTGATACCTCAGCTACTGGGTCAGCCAGAGTCAGAGCGGGGGCAGGCATAGTCCTGAAATCTCCAGAAGGAGAAGTCATATATACATCTTGTTCGATAAACAAGCCATGCACAAACAATGAAGCAAAATATGAAGCCTTTATAATCGGGTTGCAAATTACTCTGTCCATGGAGATCCAGATGTTGGAAGCATTCGGGGATTCCATGCTAGTCATAAAACTGCTGGAAGGAGAGTTCGATGTGCGGAAGCAAGAGCTCCTCCCTTACTATCAGCTGGCACTCCGCTTGATGGCGAGATTCTATTTCATCAAAATCAAGCATATTAATCGAGGACAAAATGCTCAGGCGGATGCCCTCGCAAATATGGCTAGTTCTTTGGCAATCCCGCCAGACACAAGCCTAAATATAGCAGTAATCAACCGTCGGTAGGTCACCAGTGTAATAGAGGTTCTGACAGATGAACAAGAAAATGAAGTGGCAACTGTCGAAGAAGTTCAGCAGCCCGATTGGTGGGAACACCTTCTACGTTGGTTTCAACACTAACAGCTCCCTAAAGAAAAAGAACAAAGAATGAAGCCCTGTGGACGTCAAAAAAAGAGAGAAGAAAAAGAGCGTTCCTGTGGCACAGACATCTCGACACCCCGAGAGCAAGTCGAAGACGGAAAGACCAAATAAACCCCATACCTCCTCCAAGAAGGATGAATATATGTACTTGGTGCTCCCCCACCTAATGAGAAGCCCTTCGGGCAGAAGAGATGGCCCCGACTCTCTAGCCGGCATTGCCGAAGGCCGAATTAGAAGAAACGCGGGAATGCGAACACATGTGCGGCACGCGTCGGAAATCATTCAAAATCCCGAATCGGGATTCGGAGGCTCTGAACTAAAACACCCCAGAGGCGGTGCATTAGAACTAAATCAACACAAGAGGGCAGGCGCCCGTCCAAATCACCACTAAGCTAGGAAGGGACCCTATGATGCTTAAACCGGCATGGTTGTGCCTATATGGCCTTAAACCGACTCACCCCCCTCCAATGGATCTTAAACCGGCGCGCACTTCTTATGGGTTTAAACCCATTTGTGCTATTCCGGCGCGCCCCCCATTTGTGCTATTCCGGCGCGCACAACCCCGCGCCATTTTTACCTCCGAGGCATCCCATCCTACATCCGATCCCCTATTTTCGGGTGTAAACAGAAGGAACTTACCTGAAGTGGGTGAGCAGCCTGCTCCTGACCAACGTGCAACTGCCTGAGCCCCTCCAGCTCCCAGGAATGGAGGGCTTCGAGCTCTGCATCGAACTTTGCTTCTCTGTTGGTCACCGTCGGCCAATCCCGTGGAGGCAACTTCCCTACTCTATTGCTTCCCCTATCCGCAGGCCACTCAAGATCTCTGAGCAGGAGAAGGTGAAGAAGCAAAAAGATGGGAGGACCGCTCCCATCCTTACTCTTATAAAAGGGAGGCACACTCCACCGGAGAAAAGGGCTGGTTCGTTCGGCTGAGGGCTGGCTGATAGAAGAGAGGAAGGAGTCCCTGTCCCCCTGCGCCGGCAAGGTGAAGAAGAAGAGAGAGTGTGTGATAGAAGAAAGGTGAGTTCAGAGGGGGGGAAGCTTGTGCTCTTTCCCCCTCCCCCACCGATGTATCTTTCTCTTTTCTCCGATGTATTTTCCCTCGGTCTGGGGTAGATCCCCTTCTGTATTTAACCTCCCTCCCTTCGTGGATGATCAGAAAGAAAGAAAGGCTTTTGCACTACATGTTATTGTTTTTTTTATTTGTTAGCCTCTGCCTTCCCTCTCTCATCTCTTGCTCATCCAGGGTCCTTGAACCCTTCCTCTCCATGGTATGGCCTTCTAAGGAACCCATGGAAGGGATGCACACTCATAGCCTCTTATGGCGTACATCCGTCCCGCTTACGAAATCATCACCCGTGAGCTGCTGGAGCTCTTGAAGGCTAGTCCTCGAGCCTCCACAAGCACTTACGGGTTAACGGAGGCCTCACTCCGAGTTTTGAGGTTCACCCCAGAGCAATCCGTTTGGTGTTCCTCCTTTTTCTCTGGCAGCACCTTAGTCCGGGGGAGATGCTGCCCAAATTTTGCCAGGCGAAGAACACATAAGAATAGATGAACAAACTAAGCTCTCTGGGAATAAGCACAACGTATGTCTGAAACCCCTGAATCAACCTGAACCTTTGAGTTCCTGCATAATAAATCCTTCAAGTAAAACATTCAAATCTACATACTCGTTCACCTTAACAAATGATCAGAAGCACTCTATTGATTTAAAGTGTCAACCGAACAAACAATCCATCTATCTGATCAATCTGCGGGTTGAAGAAACGGGAAAAGAATCAAAGAGAATGAAAGTCTACCTCATAGAAGCTATTCCGGCGTGCTCTTAATCCGGCGTGCTCTTAATCCGGCGCGGGCTAGTCCGGCGTGGTACCCCCCCACGCCGGTTTAACCCCACACCCAAAACCATCTTCAACTTCCTGAAATGAACAGTGTGCGCCCCTATTACTGTTTGAGCCTCAATCCGGCGCGCCCTCCTGTTCTTGGCTAATCCGGCGCGCCCCCCTTCTCCCTTATCCGGCGCGCCCCTCTCTTGCACCCATTAAACCGACGCGCCGCTCTCTCTCCTTTGCATCCCCTTTAACTGGCGCTCCCTTTTTCCCCTTGGGATCCCATTAAACCCCCCCCCCCTTCAACACTCTTAACCGGCGTGCCCCCCCTTGCACCTCCTATTCCGGCGCGCCCCTTTGCTTCCTTAAATCGGCGTGCCTTCCATAAAAAGAAATCTAATTAACCAAACATATAAAAGGGATAGGAAACCAATAATCAAAAGTTGCCTCTGTTATAATCAAAATTTTGTTCCGGGGGCTCCGCCCCCGGAAACCCCCATAAGGGGCGCTGCCCCCGCGACCTGACCGCGTGCGAGGACGCACGTTGGCGAGTTCGGGCTTCACACTTAACGATTCACTCCCCCGGACTGCGGGTGAAGAGAAAATCAATGACACCCCACGGCATCGGATGTGGACCTCGGGAACCCTGTTATGGCCATAGTCCGAAACCATCCCAGGCCAACAAGTTCGTCCAGCTTGACCCACCTCTACCGGGACCCGATCCCGTACCCGTATTAACTTGCCGTACCCATGGTAGACATCTACGCGATGTTTTCACTGTCTTTTATGATACAAACATAGACTTCTGTCCGGAGACGAACAGTCCATGAGCGACCGATATATATGTATCTATGAACATTTACGCCCCAACGCGGGTTTGTTTAAACGTGATCCGAGACCTTTTGCTCTCACTTTGTTACCATGAATTTTAGGCCGTAGGGCCCTTATTCCCGGTAATCAATCAATGGTGTTCCCCCGTATGGGGGATGTAAATAACGCTATGGCCTTTATGGCATGGCGGGTGTTGGTCCCGACACGAACCACACAATCGTCTGACCAAGTCAGATCGAGCGCACCATGGGCTTCCATGAGGCCTGAATAAATCGTCACTTTGTGACTGGCACGCCCTCGCACTAAATAAACGAATTAACCCCCATCACCAAATGAACCGATTCTTTTCAAATTTTAGTGCCTCCACAAGTCTGGCACGCCTGGTGGGACCGAAATCACCCTTCATCTCTTTGCCGGGACTAAGGGCCCTACGGCCCCTTTCTTGTAATACTAATTCCTTGATTTGCAAATGCAGGTTGCATTTCGGACACCAGGATGGCCCCCACGTTCGGTCAACAGGCCGTCGAGATCCAGGTTCGGAACGGCTACTTGGTCGTCCCCCTTAGCTTCGGGAGCTCCCCTCTCGCGGTAGGCTTCCCCAAATTCCTCGGGTGATTGGGACATCAAAGCAAGACCACTTACTTTTTATTTTACATTTGAGTCCTTTTATTTACATTTATATGCTTGGGAAAAAATGTACGCAATTGTAAAGCTTTATAAGCCAATTTGTCATTCCTTATGATTGTTTGGGTTTTTATGTAAAAGTCTAGTAGGACCAGCAAGGGGCCCCCATCTCTTTCACCATTGGTCCACCTAAGCCTTAGGGTCCCATGTGGGGCTGGTCAAAGGTCCAAGGTGGGCTTCTAGATGCTTGACCATTCAAGGGGACAAGGTGGAAGAAAATTCAAAATTGGACCAAGCAAAGTCAAAGATGCTTCCCCCTTATAATATAGTTTATCCCATGTTGTATTTTTTATTTAATTTGGTCATTTGACCACATGGGGAAGAAAATCCCCTCTCTCCCATGAAATTCCCATCCCCCCAACCCTTGTCATTCTCTATATAAGCCTATGTATAGTGTCATTAGAGATATTAATGAAGAATTAAGCATTTTTGTCAAGAGCAAGCCCAAGGGCACCCCTTGTGTCTTTCCTCCCCCCCCTTGCAGCAGTGATTGCTGCCCATTCTAGGGTGTGCAGCCCTCATCTTGGTGTGACTCCAAGATCTCCAACCTCTGCTGGATGCGACTTCCGGCCGCCGCCTTCCGTTCGTGCCGCCATCGCGCCACCACCGCCATCGCTAGAGTTATGTCCAAATCAGGATAGAACCTCATCTCCAAAATTTTATCTTTTTTATTGTTGTCTGTTCAAGCCCTAATTTTGAGGTATTGTTCTCCCTATCTCCCCTAATCTCTAGTTCAAATTTCGTGCCATTTGGCATTAATTTGATATTTTTCTCATATTTTTGTTTGTCCTCTCAGTAATCTACCCTTTTGTAGATATGTGAGACAGTGTCACCTATTCGTATTTTTCTTACCCCCTTATAAATATCTAGAAAATCCACAAAAATTACTTAGTGTTCCTCACGTTCCCGCCTACCTTCCATAATTTTTGTAGTTCTTGGAAAAATCATTTACACCTTGGTCGATGGTCAGTTTAAGGTAGATCCCTTTCTGTCCTGAGTGTTAGTAACCTGATCCACAGAACAACCAGTAGTTTGCATAGTTTTTCATTTCTAATCCCTTATCTGGATCGACGGAAAAAAATGTCTTAGTTTAGTGAGTGATCTTTCCAATGGTACCAGCCACGCCTCGATCGGACTCCGGATCTGAGCAACATAATTCTTGCAGCCGAGACGTGCAGATCTGTTCCTTGTGCAGGTCTGAAATTACAGTCCGGGAATAATTCGTGCAAAAATACCAAAAGTCAACTTCTGGAACCGCCACTTCAGGGAGTCGATCAAGGACATCCCGCCATCGTCCCAACCAAGCCGCGCCTTCAGAAGACCTCAGGAGGGTGACGTTCCTTTGGAATCCGTGCCTTACTATCCAGCGAGTCAGAACCGAGTCGGCGCAGTACCGAGTCGGTGCAGGACCGAGTCGGACTAGCAGGCCGAGTTCGCCCCAAACGCACCTCCGGATTGCTGCCCGTCAACCTAGGGTCGGTCCTCCCGGGCCCCACTTGTAGCCCTTTACCTCCCTGCGTGGAGTGGGCAATAAAATTCACTATTGTAATTAACTTTTTACCGTTGTTACCGGGAGTTACCGTACTTGGCCTGGAACATCTTCCCTACGCCCAGAGCTTGGAGGTACACTCGCCCCTGTTGAACTATAGCTTTGATGATAACTAAACTTCTTGTGTGATGCCTTGGTTTTGATGGTTGTTGAAGTCATGGTTTTGATGTTCATGTGCGATTAAGTGAATGGTGTTAACAAAACTAAATGGTTGATTGTTCCTGTCGATTGGTTGAATATGATTGACTTGAACCTGTGATTTGAATGCTTCTCATGCATACTCTTCATGGAGCTTGGCTACATACATGCATTTATGAAAGCAACAATTGTTCCAGTCTTATATGTGAAATTGGGTCTCAATGTAAATCACCTTTTGAACTCTAATACATATTTCACATATCATTTTGAGCTTGCATTATGTTGAAACAACTCATGAGAAACTTGCTTGAAAATTGGAATCATGGTACTTATATCTTGCTCAAATGGTTTACAATAAGCTCTTGTTGATTGATTGAAATTGCCAAATGGCCAAAGGGGTTTCATACATGTACTTCATGCAATTACCACATGAATTATTGATCAAAGTCCTAATCCTTTTTTCTATGGTTTTGTAGGTCAAAACACACAACATATATTTCCCAAGATCAAAGGAGTTTGAAGCATTAGACTTAAATGGGTTGCAATGGAGTTCGGGGGTGAAACCTAAAAAGTCTCATCCTGCAGAACTATAGGTCGACCGCCCCAGGTCGACCGACAGCAGCGGTCGACTGCCCCAGGTCGACTTAAAATTCCAGGGATCAAATTTCTACATGTTTCTTAGTAGCGGTCGACCGCCAGCTTCCACAGGTCGACCGCCAGCCCCGAGCCAACATATGTTGACTTTGTTTTCCACTTCGAGAAGACCCTTTCTCCTTATAATTCTTTAATCCTAATGACACCAAATCACCCACAAAATGTGGATCTGGTCTCGGGGATGTCCATGGACCATTCAAGGGCTATAAAACATCTCATTTGAAGCCATAACCCTAACAATCCAAGAGGGCTTCAAGGGAGATCAAAGAAGAGGCTATCAAAGGGGGAAAGTGAGCTGTTGCAAGAGCAAGAGGAGCTGTGTGAACAGTACTCCGTCCAGCAATCCCTTCATCCATATGAAGCCATTCAAGCTCAATCTGAAGCCAAAAAAGCTCCAATCAAGAGTAGAAGCAAGCAAGCAATCAAGGATTCAAGGAAAGGCTGCCCAAGGGAGAAGAAAGAACTACTGAAGCTCTGTGAATAGTAAATTCGTGGAAGGTTTATTCATCCATCTCCAAGTTCTTCAAGCTTTATCTGAAGCCATTCAATCTCCATTCAAGTGAAGAATGAAGCATCATTCAAAATCTACAATATACACTCAGTGGAAGTCAAGTCATGAGTCTTCTAAACTGTGCTTCATTATTTTTGTGTTTTGGGCTTTATGTTTGTGTTCTTTATAATCTGGAAACATCTGTGTGTGTGGATTGTTGTGGATCCGTGGTCGTGTGTGGTCATTGTGTTCTATTCATGTGTGTGCACGTAGAGCTTCCTAGATCTACGTGTGTGTGTGGATCTATTTAAATCTGGTCTTTTTAGTGTGTGGAGTGCTGCATCTATTGCAGTGTGTGTGTGTGTTGTTGATCCTTCTGTCAGATCGTGTTGGAGACCTTGTCTCCGTGTGTGTGTGTGTGTTGGGGTGTGTCCCCGTGTGTGTGTGCAGGCGTCATCCTGTGTGTGTGGTTGGAGCGTCGTCTCCATTTGGGGATTTATCCCCGAGTGAAGCCTCACCGAGTTTGGTGAGCGGTGGACGTAGGACTGCCGTCGTTGCATCCGAACCACCTAAAAAACTGTTGTGCAGTGTGGTTTGCATTGTGTGATTTGGTCCATTTCTTCTACCTCCATTCTCCGTGAGTATTAGTGTAAACTGTTTGTTTCGATTTATCCTCGTGTATGTTGCATAATCTATATCATTATCATACATAGTTTGATAAATCCAATTTGTGATCATATAGTTTTGAATCTCTTAACTAGCATTATATCACATGTTTCAAAAAGGTCAAAAGTTTTCGTAAAATTGGTAAACACCCAATTCACCCCCCTCTTGGGTGTCATTCATCGCGGGACTTCAATTGGTATCAGAGCCAAGGCTCTAAATTCATAGATCTAACGATCTAGAGTGATCCAGATCAATGACTATCATGATGTACACCTTGAACTTTCCACCCGTGTTTGATGGTTACAATTTTGATTTGTGGCTAGGAAGAATGTGCAGTCTTGTCAACTCATATGATCCTAAGCTATGGAAGCTTATTTCATATGGCCCTTATGAGTTGCCTAAGGAAAAAAATGTCTGGACTGAAAATCAAAAATTGAAACATGATCAAATTTGCTTAGTTTTAAACTTGCTTGTTGATGCAGTCAATTCTAAGCACTTTCCTTTTGTCTCCCATTGCAGATCCGTGAAGGACATCTTGGATGGATTAACCAAAATCCGGGAAGAGCATGAAAACCAATGTCTTGTAGCAGGCATGAGTGAACAAGGGAGCGATCAGCCAAGTGAATCAAGTTCAAAGGTAAACTTTGACTCTGATAATGAAGATGAACTTGACTATGAAGAGTTATTGAATGCCTATGAAGAATTGGTTGATATGTACAAGAAAGTTAAGTCTGAAAACACAAAATTGAAAAAGAATGTTGGACAAAATAAATGTGATTCTCCATGTAAAGAATGCTCACACTTGAAGGAATTGATTGATGGTCATGTGTTCGACATTGAAATTCACAAAGATCAAATTTCTTCCTTGAGAAATAAAAACAAAGAGCTAAGAGAGAGAGTAAGTCTTATGAACAATGGTCAAAATGAGTTTGCTCATGATAAAAATCTTGAAATGGAAAATGAGAAACTGAAGGAATTGAATAGAACCATTTCTGAAAGATTACTTACTTTTGAAAAGAGAAAATTTGTTAATATTGATGAATCTGAAAAAGTGCTTGCTTCGTTATAAGAAATTGAAAGTCATAAAATCATCAATGCTACTTTACATGAACAAGTCAAGTCCTATGAAAATAAGATGGTTTCCTATGAATTACACATTGCATCTCTTCAATCTAAAATTCTTGACTTGAATGATTCGCTGTCTAAATTTGTAGATGGCAAAGATAATTTGGACAAATTGCTGGGAATGAAAGTGAATTTTCAAAGAGAAGGACTGGGATATAATCCTGTGAACAAAAAGAAACTTGAAAACAAGTTACACACCTCATTTGTCCACATCACATATATACCTAGCACCTCCACATCTCACCCCCAGCAACACACCATGTCTAGAACTCAACCAATTCTGAAAAAGAGTGTGGATGTCCAAAATGTTCATGCTAAAACCATTCATGTGAAACCCCATGCATCCAAGAAAAGAAATACCACTTGTCTCTATTGTGGAAAATTTGGACACATGATGCACAATTGTTTCATTATGAAAAATGATGATTTAAAAGCTTGCAGGAATAGAACTGGCTCCAAAAATCCAAGACAATCATTTACTACAAAATCTTTCATGCATTGCAATCACTGTGGCAAAAGAGGTTATACAATTTCACACTGCTGGTTACTCATGAAGAAAAAGGATTTTCACTCAACACGTAATGCTCACATACACAAACCAGTAGAACCAATGAGAAGGAAAAATATAATGCCACGTGTTTCCTCCAATCATTCTAGTAAATCTAGGAATGTAAAGCATGATCACTTTCTAAAGAAAAATGATGATTTGAATGTTGTTAAAAATTAGAAATCACATGTCTATGTTGCTACTAACCATCAAGGACCCAAAAAGATTTGGGTACCTAAGAATGTCAAATAAGAAATCTATTTTGCAGGTGTGCCATGGGGATGAAAAGTAAGAAATCAGTTTTCACCAAGAAGGTAAGGCACACGAGTCAAGTGACTCAAGAAAGGCTAAAACATAAAATCAAAAATTGAATTTGAAAACTCAAGTGATATCCCTCTTACTCTCTCCAGTGAATGTGCTATGTCTTGAATTGCTTTGTGCTGAATCTTGTGATAATGCATATATATGTACATGTATTCCATCCATGGTTGTTTGCATCTCTACGTGCATATCACTTACCATATAACATCTTGTTGAAGGGGAGCTTGAAATTTCTTCAAACCATACTTCATACACTAAGTGTGCATATACCTTCATGTGATGTCTTGCAAATATTGAACATTGTGTATTCATATCATAATGCATTGTAATCCTCCTGCCTTCGTCATCCATGATTACATAGTATATCAAATGGTGACATGTAGAAGGGCAGGTTAAGCCTGTCTGAAAACTATCACTACGCATGAGGTGATCTTCGGATCTAAGTTCTCCGCCTGATACTATGAGTCATTCACTTAAAAGGCTGTATATGTTGCATTCGAATTTCATTGATCATCTTGCATTCATGCACACACTAAGGGGGAGCAACCTCATTCGTCATATAGGCTTAGTGTTTAGGTTCACACATGAGTCATGCATTGCATCTAGAGCTATCTAGGGGATGTTGGTTGTTAAAAGAATTTATCATGTCATTGTTAATAAATTTGAATCAAAACTGACAAATCAAGTATTTTTGCTCTTGGATGCGGATTACACTCTCAAAATCTAAAAGATGATGGGGTAGTCATGGTCGAGCTTGAATCAACTTGAAGAATACTCTGCAAAAATGAAAAATGATGAGAACCCTCTCAAATTGTTACAAGAAGATGAGATACGTTGTGTAGAACAACTTCCAGGATCGACTCAAGCACAAGACAGTGAAAGTCTTATACGTGCTAAAGCAAATACCCAAGGTTCCAAGATCGACTCAAGCACAAGACAGTGAAAGTCTTATACGAGCTAAAGCAAGTACTCAAGGCATGGTGGAAAGCTTGGAAGATGATGGATGCTCAAGGCACAAGTATTGAAAATAAATTTCTGAGCTCTATTTTGGAAAACAAAAAAAGGCATTATTTTTGTTGTTAGAATGCATTACATTTTTTTATGAATCACCATAGCATCAATGCATTTCATGAATCTAAAAATTCATCTGTTTGTTTATCATTGCATAACTACATGGTATATCAAATGGTGAATTGAGGAAGGGCAAGTCATTCTCGTCTGAAATCTTTCACCATGCATGAGAATGTGCCTCCGCCTGGTATCATGAGTCACGTGTCCATTCAGGTCATAGGATGCATGTCTTTCTATTGAGCCGTCACTTACATAACTCATGCATAATATGAAGTAAAGCTGTAAGTTGCTTGAAATCTGTTCAAAGCCTGTGTTGTATCATTGCTTAGAATATAAGAATTGGGCTTGCAAAATGTTGATCTTAATGTAATTAGTGATTCTGAATCTTGACATTTGCATGTGGGAGATTATGGAATGCACCTCTCAACAGGTCTGCTGAACTCAGGTATATATTCTGAATACCTGACATGTTGTTGCCCTAGTATGATGTGATGATTTTGTCAAATTACTTGAACCAAATTAAAAATCTTGAGAAATGTGTATGAGGTGATTGGCTATTGAATATCTCTCAATTTGAATTGCATGATGGCATTTGAGCTTAATTGAGTATCTGGTATATCAAATACTGAGTAGTGAAAAGGTGGGTCACATCCACCTGGGAACTCTCACTATGCGTGAGTTGGTCTTTGGATCAATGTTCTCCGCCTCGTACTAGAACTCAAAGAAGTCAAATGGTTGATCTATGAATGAATCCTTGAACTGAGTTTTTTCAATTGAAAATATATTTTTACTCATGATTCAAACATTTGGCTTGTGAATGATTTCTAATCTCCAAACTTGTGAAATGCTCTTGAAAATCTGATTTTGAACATTTCTACAAATTGGGTTGCATTGCTTTATTTTAATCATGTATGCAGCCTCATTCATAAAGATCATGTCAAAAAAAATGCTTGTTTGATCTATTAATTGAATGTGAATAGTCTCATGTGAAAGTTGTCACATTGGATTGAAGATAAAGCTCTCATCTTGCCATAACAACTTGCATTCCACTCTCACATTGTTATAGGTTGCATGCATCATAACTCAATGCATAAGGTACTTTCAGATCATGTAAGTGAAAATCAAAAGTCTGAATCACTTTGCACATTGCATCGCATTCTCATATACTCATATGTTGTATTGCATTGGAACTCATGCATTAGTCGCACTTAGTTCATTCATTTGACATCCATTCAATTGGTATCAAATTGTCTATTTAATTGGTGTCAAATTGACAACACATTATTCGCATGCATGTCATAGTGTATTTGCATAAAATCCCAATGTGTGCTTATGTGCTATTATATGCTATTCAACCCCATCCTTTGGCACTTCTATAGCATTATCCCTTCTTGCTAAATAATGCTGTATTTGAGTCATTATTGTAGTGCTTCATGTCGTACACTCTGGGAGAGTTTATATTTCACAAGTGCATCTATTTAGGGGGAGTTGCACTGTTATGTATTCATGGTATTTTCAGTATACATGCTGAATCAAATTCGCACACTTCATGCACAAAATGTGAAAATGAGTGTTAAAGATAAGGATATATGCATTTCTTTTCAACACTCTCGAGATGTTAAACTTGCTGCATGTATGTTGAAGAGACAGTTGAGGAAAAAGTTGCCTACCCATCCTTGTTGAAAAATCTGAAATGATAATGAAAGATAGAGCAATGCTCAGTCTCACTGAGTAAACTGGGCACATGTCACCTGAGACGTGATGTGGTTCATATCTAAAAAGTGTTGATTAGTATCTCTGTTCAAAATGAGGTGAAATGGTTCAATATTCTGAGTAACCGAGGATTCTGGCATGAGCTCCATGCGTCTACTCGCGTCAAAAGGAATTATTTGAACATGTTCACTCTTAAAAAATTCTGACTATCATGTGATTTTGGTTAGGTTGAAAAATATTAGTGAAAACACATTGTGATAGAGCGTAGCCTTCAATACGATGTTCTCAAAATTGAAGTGCAGTCTGTAAAATGTCTCATTGTGTTAATCTGAAAATCTGAATATCCATATTGTAACTATCATCTTTCATGTTTCTCACTTACACATCTGGAAATTTGATTTAATATGTATTTATAAAGTTGATGAACTACTTTAGCAATTGCATGAATCTCCTATACGATTGCACAACCCCCCATGTGCTACACATGTGTATTCTAATTGTCATGACCCTCATGCACCCTTCCTATACATATCCTCTCTTATATAAGTACGGGGGAACTGTGTTGCATGTACATATACGTATTTGTTTGATTGTACATCTCATATGACATCACTTGCATGTGCTGCATCTCATGCATTTCAAACCACAAATCAAAAATTAAAAATCTAAAAATCCATCACACTCCAAAAATAGTTTTTGAGTTCAAAAAAAAATTGGCCTAGTTGTTTTTCATTTCATTGTATGCTTGTATTGAGTTTCATGTGATTGCATTCATATTGTCATCATGTCTATTCAGTAGCATTGCATACATTCATAGTGTCACATGTTTGCATTGAGCTGTTATGCATTTCCACAAAATAAATATAAAAATCAGAAATTTTGAAAATCAAAATAAACTCTCTTGTTTTGTCCTCCTGCTCTTGCATGTTGTAAAAGTCTGACATATGATCTAGCATTTGAATGCTATCCTACTGAACACCTCATCTTGTGAACGTCTCCACTGGCTCATATCATTGAGGCCAATCATTACCTTCATTTGGTATCAATACTTGCTTAATTGCATTTGCTTTGGATGGTATCAAATTGATTTGTGAGCATAATCACCAATTGGTTTCCTCTAATTGGAATCACATTGCTTTGTTCGTCCATGATTTGCCCTTGCTTCGTCTGATTTGATAAGATGGGCTATTGTTGTTTCCAAGGGAGATAAGCTTGTTGATATTGTTGATCATGTCCCAGGGGGAGAAAGATTTGCATTATCCCGCTTTTTTTTTATGTCAAAGGGGGAGAAAAATTGAGGATTGTATTAGGGGGAGAAGAACATGTTGTATCCTCATTTAGTTTGTCATCATCACTTCATTTGTCATCATCAAAAAGGGAGAGATTGTGGAACTATGGTTTTGATGATAACTAAACTTCTTGTGTGATGCCTTGGTTTTGATGGTTGTTGAAGTCATGGTTTTGATGTTCATGTGCGATTAAGTGAATGATGATAACTAAACTAAATGGTTGATTGTTCCTGTCGATTGGTTGAATATGATTGACTTGAACATGTGCTTTGAATGCTTCCCATGCATACTCTTCATGGAGCTTGGCTACATACATGCATTTGTGAAAACAACAATTGTTCCAATCTTATATGTGAAATTGGGTCTCAATGTAAATCACTTTTTGAACTCTAATACATATTTCACATATCATTTTAAGCTTGCAGTATGTTTAAACAACTCATGAGAAACTTGCTTGAAAATTGGAATCATGGTACTTATATCTTACTTAAACGGTTTACAATAAGCTCTTGTTGATTGATTGAAATTGCCAAATGGCCAAAGGGGTTTCATACATGTACTTCATGTAATTACCACATGATTATTGATCAAAGTCCTAATCCTTTTTTCTATGGTTTTATAGGTCAAAACACTCAACTTATATTTTCCAAGATCAAAGGAGTTTGAAGCCTCAGACTTAAATGGGTTGCAATGGAGTTCGGGGGTGAAACCTAAAAAGTCTCATCCTACAGAACTATAGGTCGACCGCCCCAGGTCGACCTAAAATTTTAGGGATCAAATTTCTACAGGTTTCTCAGTAGCGGTCAACCGCCAGCTTCTACAGGTCGACCGCCAGCCCCGAGCCAACATATGTTGACTTTGTTTTCCACTTCGAGAAGACCCTTTCTCCTTGTAATTCTTTAATCCTAATGACACCAAATCACCCACAAAATATGGATCTGGTCTCGGGGATGTCTATGGACCATTCAAGGGCTATAAAACATCTCATTTGGAGCCATAACCCTAACAATCCAAGAGGGCTTCAAGGGAGATCAAAGAAGAGGCTATCAAAGGGGGAAAGTGAGCTGTTGCAAGAGCAAGAGGAGCTGCGTGAATAGTACTCCGTCCAGCAATCCCTTCATCCATATGAAGCCATTCAAGCTCAATCTGAAGCCAAAAAAGCTCCAATCAAGAGTAGAAGCAAGCAAGCAATCAAGGATTCAAGGGAAGGCTGCCCAAGGGAGAAGAAAGAACTACTGTAGCTCTGTGAACAGTAAATTCGTGGAAGGTTTATTCATCCATCTCCAAGTTCTTCAAGCTTTATCTGAAGCCATTCATGCTCCATTCAAGTGAAGAAGGAAGCATCATTCAAAATCTACATCATACACTCAGTGGAAGCCAAATCAGGAGTCTTCTAAACCGTGCTTCATTGTTTTTCTGTTTTGGGCTTTATGTTTGTGTTCTTTATAATCTGGAAACATCTGTGTATGTGTGGATCGTTGTGGATCCGTGGTCGTGTGTGGTCATTGTGTTCTATTCGTGTGTGTGTACGTAGAGCTTCCTAGATCTACGTATGTGTGTGGATCTATTTAGATCCGGTCATTTTAGTGTGTGGAGTGCTGCATCTATTGCAACGTGTGTGTGTGTTGTTGATCCTTCTGTCGGATCATGTTGGAGACCTCGTCTCCGTGTGTGTGTGTGTGTGTGTTGGGGTGCGTCCCCGTGTGTATGTGCAGGCGTCATCCTGCGTGTGTGGTTGGAGCGTCGTCTCCATTTGGGGATTTATCCCCGAGTGAAGCCTCACCGAGTTTGGTGAGGGGTGGACGTAGGACTACCGTCGTTGCATCCGAACCACCTTAAAAACCATTGTGCAGTGTGGTTTGCATTGTGTGCTTTGGTCCATTTTTTCTACCTCCATTCTCCGTGAGTATTAGTGTAAATTGTTTGTTCCGATTTATCCTCGTGTATGTTGCATAATCTATATCATTATCATACATAGTTTGATAAATCCGATTTGTGATCATATAGTTTTGAATCTTTTAACTAGCATTATATCACATGTTTCAAAAAGGTCAAAAGTTTTCATAAAATTGGTAAACACCCAATTCACCCCCCTCTTGGGTGTCATTGATCGTGGGACTTCAGCCCCCACTCTTTATCGCATTTTGCTCAATTCGTATATGTTTGAATGTCGCTGCAAGTGTAGGTTCCTAGCTTGATATATTTTTATCACCGCTGCGAGAGTAAGTGAGTGTATCGTCCCGTGACTCGAGCCGAGTTAACGCGGAAAGGCCGATACTCGAGACTCATGGCCGGTTTCTCAACCGCGCCCGATCCCACGTCTTCCTTCGCTTAGGGATGATCACGAGCTAGAGTCCCAGGTCGCGTGTCTGTCCCGTGTCAATTTGGTATCAGAGCCAAGGTTGAGTCTATGGTAGTCTTTGTGTCTAAGTCTGTAAAAAGAAAAAAAAGTGTCTAAGTCTAAGGATGCATTTGCATACCATTGTTCGGTATATCAAAAGGTGTCACCCGAACGTTAGGTTACGCCTATCGGGAAGGTCGCACACTCGCTTTGAGGAGACCCTCGGGTCAAACCTCCTCCACGTACCGAGTCTTGGTTGTGTCTAGGTTCATAGTCGAGTCGACATTCCAACTTGCATTGTCGTTTAGGGTCGTGTCTAGTGGCTTGTCCAAGTGTCTTCATGTCCGTCTTATAGCTCCCCATTTCCAATGGACTTCTGATCGCCTAGGCGAGATAACCGTTGGCACACCCATGGGTTGGGCAACCATCCTCTCCACTTCCGTAGGCCCGAAGCCTCAGATTTTTATGGCTCCAATGACCCGGGCGACTACCTCAAGTGGGAGGCCACCATGGACACATACTTTTATTGTTATACCATGTCTGAAGCCGGGCAATTCTATTTTGCCAAGGAGAGGCTTCTACACGAGGCCATCGAAAAGTGGGACCGCATTGAGCGCTTGAGAGAGGTTAGGAGGCAATGGCCCATCGAATCATGGTGGGACATTAAGAGAGAGCTTAGAAGGGTCTACCTTTCCCATACGGTTCCTTCCAACCCGTCCCACCCATTTACTTCCAACCACGTGGGTCACACCTCCATCCGACCCCACCAACTCACTTCCATCCAAGTGGGTCATATCCAGAGGCAAGAAGCCCCTCAGGTACCCAAGCTTAGGTTGGTTGATTACGGGTGAATCCACCGCGATACCCGTACTCCAACCCATACTGTTGCCGAACTTGTGCAAATGATTTCGGATCGGGTGGATAGGAGGTGTGCGTATTTTCAGTCGTTGGTCTCCCCTTGCCCACCTCCGTGACCGGACGTAGCCATACCCAAGCCTAGGGATGTCACAGCCGGTAACCCCAACTCGGCCCCACCTCCGGGGTCCCAAGGACCTCTTCCCCTTCCGGAGGATATTCCTTCCCCACCCATTAGGGCTTCGTTGCCACCACCCTTATCTTCCAATCTTTATGTGGAGCTATCTCAGCCCGAGCCACCCGTGTTTCTAACGGGAAGGCTTTTCATCGCCGAGCCACTCCTTAGCTGGCTCAATAATGGCTTGGTCCTACCTCCCTTCCCATCCATGGACCCCACAATACCTCTAGTGCGAATCAACTCATTTCATACAACATTCCAGTCTAGTCACCATGTGGATACATTGGGTGACCTTCTTAACGGATTGGACCGGCAATTGACATTTACGCACTTGTTGGCCCCAGACTTCGACCGACCCACAGGTCGTACGTAGCTTCACCAATCTGGCTTTGGGATCCATTACCTTTGTGTGCATCGTGGGTTGTGTCACCACGGATATTCTTCTACTCCTCCCGTTACCGGCCGAGCCCGACTTCATTCCTTTTATCCCGGGAGAGGAGCCATATCTTCTATACACTGTCCCATCTACCACGATGGATGGAGATGACCATCACCTTCATGAATTTCAAACATGGGACTATGTAATGGAGGAAGCGAGGGGTCACACATTCTTTGACCCATTCGACCCCTTTGCTAGTGGACCTCGTGACCCACCATTTCCCTTGCACCTTGTTAGGGAAGTCCACTACCACACCCCTTCCCCATGGGCTAGTCCACCAACACCCAACCCGGGGATCGTTCCATGGTCATCATATAGGAGTGTCAAAGAAGGTGAATTCGGTTGTCCACCTATCAAATCCACTAGGGAGCATGTGCATGCATGGTGCCTCTTAGGATGTTAAGGAGTTCCCCATTCTGCCAACCACCAGTTACATCTAGTGTATGCATGGCACACATTCAGGTGTCCTGGTCTGCCATCGAACATGTATGGGTCGGACTAACAATAGGTTTGTCTAGGGTCTTGTGTGTCTGTGCATATATCGAGTCGAGTCGGTCCTTTGTACGCTCGCGTTGTCAGTCCCTTTCGAGTGCGATACTTGTCAGACTTTGGGATCGGCTCTACCTTTACATATCGGATCTAGTCACATAAAGGGACCTAGCGGTGATTCCTAGTGAGCCTTCGAGCCGCCTCCTACATTTGAGAGTGACCCCACCCCGGAGTGTCCACCTCTAGCCTCCTCCCCAGCAACGTGTGCATATAGAATCTATACGGGAAGAGCAGGTGTCGAATACTTGGAGTGGAGCGTACTCCGTGCTTCCTGGTACGATGACGGATCCACCGGCATCACGAGCAGTCGCACCCCTTACTCGACGGGGTCGAGTTCTTCCCACCCGGAGAGAATTGATGGGGACATCAGAGCAAGACCACTTACTTTTTATTTTACATTTGAGTCCTTTTATTTGCATTTATATGCTTGGGAAAAATGTACACAATTGTAAGGCTTTATAAGCCAATTTGTCATTCCTTAGGATTGTTTGGGTTTTTGTATAAAATTCTAGTAGGACCAGCAAGGGCCCCCCATCTCTTTCCCCATTGGTCCACCTAAGCCTTAAGGTCCCATGTGGGGCTGGTCAAAGGTCCAAGGTGGGCTTCTAGATGCTTGACCATTCAAGGGGATAAGGTGGAAGAAAATTCAAAATTTGACCAAGCAAAGTCCAAGATGCTTCCCCCTTATAATATAGTTTATCCCATGTTGTATTTCTTATTTAATTTAGTCATTTGACCACATGGGAAAGAAAATCCCCTCTCTCCCACGAAATTCCCATCCCCCACCCCTTGCCATTCTCTATATAAGCCTATGTATAGTGTCATTAGAGATATTAATGAAGAATTAAGCATTTTTACTAGGAGCAAGCCCAAGGGCACCCCTTGTGTCTCTCCTCTCCCCCTTGCAGTAGTGATTGCTACCCATTCTAGGGTGTGAATCCCTCATCTTGGTATGACTCTAAGATCTCCAATCTCTGCTGGATGCGACTTCTAGCCGCCGCCTTCCGTTCGTGCCGCCATCGCGCCGCCACCGCCATCGCCGGAGTTCTGTCCAAATCAGGATAGAACCTCATCTATGAAATTTTATCTTTTTTTATTGCTGTCTGTTCAAGCCCTAATTTTGAGGGTTTGTTCTCCATGTCTCCCCTAATCTCCAGTTCAAATTTCGTGCCATTTGACCTTAATTTGATATTTTCCCCATATTTTTGTTTGTCCTCTTAGTAATCTGCCATTTTGCAGATTTGCGAGACAGTGTCACCTATTTGTATTTTTCCCACCCCCTTATAAATTTCCAAAAAATCCACAAAAATTACTTAGTGTTCCTCACGTTCTCCCCTACTTCCAATAATTTTTATGGTTCCTGTAAAAATCATTTACACCTCGGTCAATGGTATGTTTCAGGCAGATCCCCTTCTGTCCTAGTGTCAATAACCTGATCCACAAGAAAACCCATACTTTGCAGAGTTTTTCATTTCTAATCCCTTCTCTGGATCATCGGGAAAGAAATATATGTTTTAGTTCTGTGAGTGCTCTTTCCAACGGTACCAGCCACGCCTCGATCGGCCTCCGGATCTGAGCACCATAATTCTTGCAGTCGAGACGTGCAGATCTGTTCCCTGTGCAGGTCTGAAATTACAGTCTGTGAATAATTCGTGCAAAAATACCAAAAGCCAACTTCTAGAACCGCCACTTCAGGGAGTCGATCAGGGACATCCCGCCATTGTCCCAGCCAAGCGGCGCCTTTAGAAAACCTCAGGAGGGCGACGTTCCTTTGGAATCTGCACCTTGTTGTCCAGCGAGTCAGAACCGAGTCGGCGTAGTACCGAGTCGGCGTAGGACCGAGTCAGACCAGCAGGCCGAGTTCGCCCCGAACGCACCTCCGGATTGCTGCCCGTCAACCCAGGGTCGGTCCTCCCGGGCCCCACTTGTAGCCCTTTACCTCCCTGCGTAGAGTGGGTAATAAAATTCACTGTTGTAATTAACTTTTTACCATTGTTACCAGGAGTTACCGTACTTGGCCGGGAACATCTTCCCCACGCCCGGAGCGTAGAGGTACACTCGCCCCCACTCTTTATAACATTTTGCTCAATTCGTATATGTTTGAATGCCGCTGTGAGTGTAGGTTCCTAGCTTGATATATTGTTATCACCGCTGCGAGAGTGAGTGAGTGTACTGTCCCGTGACTCGAGCCAAGTTAACGCGGAAAGGCCGATACCTGAGACTCAAGGCAGGTTTCTCAACCGCGCCCGGTCCCACGTCTTCCCTCGCTTAGGGACGATCGCGAGCTAGAGTCCCAGGTCTCGTGTCCGTCCCGCGTCATCGGGGTAGTCTTCACGAACCTGCTGGACGTGGAAGCGGCTGACAGGACTGAAAGCAACGCTCCCATCCAGGGGGCCGCCAAAGCTGTTGTCAGCCAATCAATGGTCGAGACTTCCAAGATCGTCCCGACCGGGACGCTGAGCTGCAACGTGCACCATGTACACCAAACTGCCGGCCCTTCTCACCCAAGGTCGGCCTCTCACCAGAGGAGGCTCCGGAGGAGCCACGCCACGACATCACCCTGAGGTCGGTTCTCTAGCACCGGCAAGTTTGCTGTCGTCGGGACTTTCTGGGTGCATCTTACCGGACAACGTTTCGAGGTGATCCCGGATCGCATTGTACCTGTCGTACCAGTGCACAACTCTTTTCCTGCACTGGAGAAGATGAAGGGCAAGATGACGCTCGCCACTCCGGCCCCAGCGCCGCAGCATCAGCCAGCCTCCAGGCCCACCAAAGCTAAGCAAGTTTGGGTTCCCAAGGGGGACCGGTTCACCTCACCGGCCCGAGCAGGGCCCAGCACCTTCCGCCTAGCAAGGGCACAATAAGGAGATCGGGTCAAGACATCAGCCCCTGTCTGCCAGTCGGCACTGGCCATACCTACACCACCGGAGAACATCCATCATCGACACTACCAACGTCGCTATTAGGCTGCCCGTGCGGAGCCTGCAACCCACATGCCCATTGCTGTTAATAGGGTAACATCACCGGCCTCTCCCCATAACCAGGACTGGGAAGGAGTGGAGCAAGCCATGAGGAACTACTTGCGGAGCCCGGGGAGCGCTCCCCTGGGTCGCCAGAGATTACTGGGGGCACTAGCCTCCACCTTTGAAGAAGAAGAGACTCGGTCGGTGCCCAGCGTCGAGTCAAGGAATTGCTCTGAAGAGCGTTATCAGTCCCCGCTGAGGGAAGAAGTGAAGCCGCGAAGATCGGTCTTTGACAGCTTGGTCTTTCCATGTAGGCCGTCGAGGAGAACAATAAGAAGAGGCACAGGCCTAAGGGTTTACACCTGCAACATGGCAGGGGTATCTGTCCGGTACGGGGCTCTACCAACCGAGCCCGAAGAAGTGTCCAGGCTTGCCACAAGGCCAGGACCTCTTACCAGAAAAGGGAAAGCGGCAATTGAGCAGACACAAGTCCACACTGGAGGAGCTAACTATGAGGAACTTTCAATGTCCTTGGTTTCCAATGTTATTACAGAAGGCACTGTGGGAGGACCATCCACTTCATCCGAAGAGGCGCCAATCGAAGAAATAGGGGGCACCCCTAGCCTTTCCATGAACGACCCCGCGGTATTACATATGATGCAGTAGTATCAACGGGAGATCGAATTGTTAAGGAAGCAATTGACTGAAATAGCTGCTCATCCCTCGATATCAGGGTAGACTGAAGCATTTCCAGAGACCCCTGGGGGCAACGGTCAGGCCTCGGAAGCTTCTCCACAGGCGATGGTGTCTCCCCCAATACCTACCCACACTGGTGGCATACCCCTGCCTCAGCCACAACATATCACACCAGCCCTGCCACCGAACCTACCATTCCAAGGGTCCACTATTGCACCTCAGGCGCAGTGGTAACAATGCCGCTGGCGCAACAAGCCCATTTCTATCCAAACCCGGTTGACCCGGCAACAGTCAGGGCTTCATGTCCATGTTGTGCCCCTGTGGTCTTGATGATTGGTTTTGATGATAGCAAACACTATAAGTCACCATATGCATGTGTGCATGAAAGACCTTGTTGATTCATTTAAGTGCATTCATATGTGTTCATAGATTTGTGAATGTGTGCTTGTGAATGACATTCCACTATATTTGTTTGACATCTGGTCGATGCATTCATATAACAGAGTCAGCACAATTGCATTGAGCATACAGTCAGTACACTACATGCAAAAGTGGGTCGACCCCCCTTCTTAGATGGGTCGACCCCTCCTAAACTTCTAAGTCTATACACTGCCAGCACACACATTCAAAGTCTCTACATTTGAAGTCTACACAGCTGTAAGCACTTCAAAGTTCACACACTGCATTGCATGCGAGACCTTAAGTCTGTACATTGGTCTGTTGTCGTAGACTAAGTCTATACACAGCTTGCATCCTCCTCAAGCCTGTATATTGGTCTTGGCATATGCATTCATAAAGTCTGTACAGCCTTCAGTTGCATAACTCAAGTCTGTACATCGCATGCAGGCAGGCATTCGAAGTCCATACACTGCTGTGTGAACGCAAGTCTATACAGCCAGTGTCTGTGTTGCCTTGCATCTCAGCAAGTCTACACATCGTCTTCCAAGTCTGAACATCGTTGTTGCATTCACGCAAGCCGTTACATTGCACTGTTCATTCACGGCACACCAAGTCTGTACAGAGTTCGCGTCTCATGCATTGTCTACATAAAGTCCATACATTCACTGTAGCTTGCTTAGCTGAAGTGTGTACATCCATCGTCTCATGAAGTGTGTACATTACGTCACATTGTTAAAGTCTGCACATTGTGCTTTGAAGTTGCATCAAGTCTAGACATTGTCCTATAGCAAGCACGAAGCTAAGTCTGTACATTCGTCAAGGGGCGAAGTCTATACATTGTGTCGTTCACATCTTCAAGTCTGTACATTGCCCAATCTGCATCTCGCAAAGTCTATACATTGGACTGTGCCTCGCAAAGTCTATACATTGGACTGTGCTTCGCAAAGTCTATACATTGGACTGTGCTCGTAAAGTCTATACATCCATCGGTTCTTAGTTGGGCCAAGTCTGCACATTGTTGGCCATTGCACACGAAGTCTGTACAACACTCGCCATCATGCTACTGCTAAGTCTGTACATTGGCCAAGTGTGTACAAAGTCCTTTGCATCGTGTGCATTCTTCATTAAAGTCTATACAGTATCTCTTAACGTCTCTGCTGAACGAAAGTCTATACATTGCACTGTACATCGGACCAAGTCTGTAGAGTCTCATTTGAAGTTTATACAGTGCATCATGTCTGAAGTCTGTACACTGCACTGTAGTTTGCACGAAGTGAAGTCCGTACATCCACCTGTTCAACTTCGAAGTCTGTACATTGGTACCTTTACCTACGTTACACTCGCAAGTCTATACATTGGTACTTTTACCTACGTTGCACCTGCAAGTCTATACATTGCTCGAGTTGAGGTATGTACAGCCATTGTCTTGCCAAAGTGTATACGTTGTAAACCTTCAAGTCTGTACAGACTTTCCCTTGTTCAAGTCTATACATCGTCTAGTTCTTTGGCAAGTCTATACCTTGTGAAAGTCCATACATTCGATTGCTTTGCCTTGATCAAGTCTGTACAGCCATTTCCTTTGGCAAGGTCTATACATCGTGCATCTAGCGTTTTTCAAGTCTATACAACGCTGTTTGTGTTCCCTCTGAGTCTGTACAGCCAGCTCTATCACTTAGCACCTCATCAAGTCTATACATACTTAGGCTGCATAACACAAGTTTATACATCCGCACAATAGCTAGGCATTCAGCAAGTCTATACACTACGTTCATGCATTATTCTCATCGAAGTCTATTCATTGAAGTCTAGACATTGTCTCGCTTGCTTGAATGAAGTCTGTACATCCATTTTCCAGCATGTATGCACAATGGTCTTCATGCATTATCTCGCTTGATGCATTCTTCGTTACTCATTAGCAAGTCTGTACAGCATATGCTCTTCATATATGATCAAAGTCAAAACATTGCATCATTGTGTATGCATTGCTTTCTTCAAGTCTATACACTGCATCATATGCATACTGTAGCATGTGTCAGCAAGTCTATACACTGCATCATATATGCATATTACAACATGTGTTAAGAAGTCTGTACACTCATCTTGCCTTACACGATCAACTCTGTACAGCCATCCATGCTTGCCTTGCTTGCTGAATGAAGTCTGAACATTACCTTAAGCTGATACTGTCTTCGACTGATTAACTGACGGGATTTTTGGATGAGGTTAATGTGTCTGGGCACGTGACCCGAGGTGGGCACCTGGCACGTGATCCAAGAAGTTGAGATGCTGACACGTGGTAGCATCAATTGGGCGGGAGAAGTGGAAAGCTCACGCCCTAGCACCTGTTGCTACTGCTATATATATAAAGTTTCTTTATCTATAGAAGCAATCAACTGAAGAGGGCTGGTCGAGACTGTGAGTGAAGAAGAAGTGAGGCAGAGAGCAGCAGAAGAAGAAAAAGAAGAAGAAGAGAAAAGAAGAGACAGAGAGAGCCTGCACGATCGAGTGTCAGAAAAAGAAAGAGAAAAAGAGAAGGAGAAGAGAGATAGCGAGAGTTCGTGGAGAAGAAGAAAGAAGTCTCGACTGAAGATCTGTCTACTGGACCGTGGATCAAATCCAGGCCAGTCAGCTCCATGGGAGCCACATATATGTTATCTTTCTTTACAGCTTTCTGATCGCTGTGTATTTTTCCTTTTTTCATTTGGTTATCTTTGTTCTTCCGATTCTCTGGATAGAGGTCGGGTCCCTCCTGGTCTGGAGGAAGAGAGGTCTGTGACCTCTGGTTTGCTGGTGACGGGGAGTCACTGGTGTGTCCCCTCCTGGTCTGGAGGAAGAGAGACTTCAGTCACTGGTTTCCAAGTGACTGGGAGTCACTTGGGGTGTCCCTCCGGTGTGGAGGAAGAGGGGAGGCTGTTCCCCTGGTCAAGCTGTGTGGCAGCATTCTGTTCGCAGACTGAGTCTGCAGTTTCTAGCTTGTGCTAGTGGAAGCCTCACTCCGGTTAGGAGTGAGGGGTGGATGTTGGTCTGGAGGACCGAACCGCCTAAAAAATTATATGTGCAGTGGTTTGCCTTGTGCGTTAGCTCCATATGTTCTTCCACCTTTCACAGATTGTCTGAGCGTTCATATTGCTATCTTGCAGTAGGTTGATTACCTTCTTCCGCTTCCGCTAGTTGATTGTTTAGGCGCAAGATAGATGTTTGTACTTCGGTTCAAAAGAGATTCTGATTAGTTATTTAGTTTGTCTATCTTGTTCTAGTTAGTGTTCTAGTTTTCATTGAGCGAAAAGTTTTTAAGGGTGGGATTCATTCACCCCCCCTCTGAATCCAGCGCACCGATCCTATCAATTGGTATCAGAGCGGTTTCTGACTTACAGATCCAACGATCTGCAGAGTATCCTGCTAGCGTTTTGGTGCATCATTGTCTTCTACATATTGTTTTAAAAAAATTACCTGTTGATTTGTCTTCATGGCTCATCCACTGATTTTCAGTGGTACGAACTTTAATGTCTGGTTTAAAAACTTGCATATGTTTGTTACGACTACTGATCCAGATCTGTGGAAACTAATTTCACATGGTCCACATAGACTACCAAAAGATCAGTCCAAATGGACTAATAAGCATCGATCTATGTGTGCAGAAAATCAGAAGGCGTGTAATCTGATGAAGGCAGCAACTGACAAAGCCTTTCATTCATGTTTTCTTGATTGCAGATTTACAAGTGATATATTGGAGATGATGAAGAGAGCCGGGAAATAAAATCAAACAAGCTGCATGATGGCTCGAGGATGTGGACAAAGCAGCAATCAAGAAGAAGAACAGGATGATGAGGAGGTAAATCTCTTCGAGAATTTTTGTCTAGATGATTAGGAGAATGCATATGCTGAATTATTAGAGTCACATGAGAGGTTAAGAAAACAGTATAAAAAATTGAAGAAGGGTACTAGGTTAGATAGTTCAAGTTCTCCATGTAAAAATTGTACTGAATTGAAAAATGTTCATGATGGTTGTATGTCTGATTTTCAAATGGTGGAAAAACAAATTTCGTTGCTGAAAATTGAGAATCAAGATCATGTAAATGAGATATCTGAACTCAAAGAGAAACTCAGTTCAAATAATGATAATCAGACTCTTCTTAACTATCATGACCAGTATGAAAAATTACTGAAAAATTTCGAAAGTGTGAACTCAGATTTAAACAAGCTAAAATCTGAAAATGACTCTCTTAGAAAATATGTTAAAGAAAATGAAGAAAAATTAGAGAAACTTAAAAAGGAGAACACATTGCTGATTGAAAAATCTGATGCCATAAAATCTGTAAACATGGAGTTGATGAAAAACATTGAAAACTTGCAAAGGGAGTATGAAACTCCAAATAATCCAAAAGTATCTCAAGATGACCAGATTCTTCTTGATGAGTTAATTCAAAATGATACTTTGGTTATAGAAAATGAGAAGTTAAAAGTGCTAACTCCACTATGTCTGAGAGACTTCTAGCCTTAGAAAGAGGAAAAACTGTTTGCATTGAAGATTCTGATAAACTGAGCAATCTAGAACAGGAAGTTGAGAAATATAAAACTGCTAACAAAGTTTTGAATGTAGCTATGAATTGCAGTGAGCAAGAGATTGCCAGTTACGTGTTACACATTACCTCTTTAGAAGATGAAATCCAAGACTTGAGGAACTCTCTGTCAAAGTTTGTTGATGGGCAGAAAAACCTAGACAAGCTACTAGGTATAAAAATCAACTCTAGGAAGGAAGGGCTGGGCTACAATAAGATCAACAAGAAAGAGCTTCAGAGCAAGTTGATAACATCATTTGTAAATGCTTCAAATGTAGCCACAACATCTAAAGACAAACAGCCCATTGTTCAGAAAATACTGGGAACAAAGGTTAATTGTAAGAAAGAGGGACTGGGTTACAATCCAGTCATGAGGAAGGTTGATGGATCCAACCTGAAAACTATTTTTGTTAAATCTTCAGAACAAGAAAAGCCTTCTACCACATCTCCACCTCAGAACAAGGCTAACAAAATAGAAAAACAAAATAAAAATCATAAAACATCAAAAATTCAAAGGAACAATCTGCATGCTAAGAACTCATCACAAAAATGCCATGTTTTAAAGAAATCAAATGGCTCCTGTCATTATTGAGGTAAGCATGGACACTTTATGAGTAACTATTTTGTGATGAAACAAGATGATAAAAAACATGCTAGAAAACATGTGTCCGGTCAGAAAAAGGATAATCTGAATGTTAAAGAATTTCATACTAGAAATCATGTTTTTCAAAATAAAAAAATTCATTGCTCCAATTGTGGCAAGATGGGCCACATTGCAGCTCATTGCTGGCATGTTAAGGGGAAGAAATTTCATTTTGAGTTCGTTAATTTCCATGACAACAAAAATGTTTTTGAAAGGAAAACTCTTGCATGTCTTGAGTGTGGTAAGTTAGGCCACAGAGCTAGAGATTGTTGGCATGCTCAGAAGAACTATGTTAACCCCTATGTTATCAAATTCTATGCCAAAAAATCTGTGAGTTTTTCATGCTATAACCGTGGAAAGCCAGGTCACAGGGCTGCAACCTGTTGGCTGGCAGGATATCAAAACCAAACTGGTTTTGGTAAACAGAATTTTTATTCTGTTAACAAAAAAGTTCATGCATATGCACATAGAATTCATGCTAACAAGAATGTGCATAAATCAAATCAGAAATCTGCTGCTTCTTGCCATCATTATGGCAAATCTGGACATTTGATGGATGGTTATCCTTTGATGAAATTTAATGATCATCAAGTTAAAAATGTGCTGAGAAAACCTGCTAGAAGTGATACTGTCATGTCAGGACCCAAGACTTCTTGGGTGCCTATGTGTGCAAAATAGTTTACTAACTTGCAGGTGTGCCTTGGAAGCTGATTAATAAAGAGGGGATTAATCCAAGGCACTCAAGAATGAAAACCCCTTCTTGAACTTTTCAGGTAAATTTCTTGCATTTCCTATTTTTAGTTTTACTGCATAGCACATTAAATCTATTTTTGCATATTCATTCATCATCTGCCATCTGCATTAGTTTCTGATCATGCACTTGCAGAGCGTTCTGTGCATATATGAGTTTAAAGGGTTGTTTGCATCTGATGCATACATATGCCAATTGCAGTTGTTTGATAATTGTTGATATGCATAATCTCTGAAAACAAATTGCAACTTCTGAAAATCTGAACTGCATATGAATGTTGTTTGAAAGCTGTCTGTTGCATAGCTCACTGAAAATCTGGATTGCATCTAGGACTGCATGTTGAATTATCATGATTGACCTCTATGGTATATTAAATAGTAAGCCACTAAAAGGCAGGGAAATCTGTCTGGAGGCTTTTACTATGTGTGAGATGGTCTTTTAGACCAGGTTCTCCGCCTAGTACCATGGGTCATAGTGCTTGATAGGGCAGTCTGAATGAGCATGAATCATAAATCCATATGTTCTGCTTTCATAGCAAACATTGCATGTTTTCAGGGATAGTTAATTGCATGTCTTTGCATAGCAAATAATGTTGAGTCTTTGCATGTCTTTGCGTATATATAGTTAATTGCATTGCATTTCATGGGAAAATGCCAAAAAGATTGACTGAATGTATATTGTCAGGGGGAGTCAATGCATGGCATGTAGGTTGTCAAATGCATACACTTGTCAGAATTCATTGCATATCCTTCCTTATTGATTTTGTTGACAAACCTTGATCATATTCTGAAAACATTGAGCTTCAAAATCTCTTCTATCATTTGGTATCAGAATTCTATCAGTCTTTCATGAAGATTTCAATGGGACTATTTCGATCATAAATCTGAAAACACTTGAACTAGGAATCTTCTATTATACGATTTTATGAATGTCTGAAATAACTCATGTGGTTTAAGTTTAATGTATTCATGGAGTTTGTCTATAATTCTCTTAAAAAATATCTGAATCATGTTTAATAAACCTTAACCAACTATTTCATGATGTGCCTTGTAAAACCTTCTGAAATCTGCACTATTGAATACATGGCCTTAATTGGTTAAGTACATGAAATTATTATTGACTTGAAGCAAATGAATTTGTCTGAATTGTCTAAAGGGTTAATTTCAGTCAGAGCAATGACTTTGGTCACTGAGAAACACATGTCCAAAGGACTATGTCATGAGGTGCCATAGTTAACTCTGCTTAAGAATGATTGTTATTCAAGTAGAGCAATGGCATGCACACTGAGAAATACAACTCACTCATCAAAGAAATGATTTGTAGTGTGTCATGATGTGTAAATGCTACCTCTGTTCATATAAAGCATGACTGTTAGTCACACTAAGTGCTTAGGGATATTGGCATCTGATCAAGGTATATCCTCTAATTACAAAGTGTACACTAAACTAGAGTGCTCATAAAATTTGTAGCATGAAAATTTGTTGAACAAATTGTAATATTTGAATATTGATGCAAAAATCAAATTGTTATAACCCTAGACAAAATCTCATGACTTCATAATTGCTTGATCTCAATACTAGTGCATGTATTTCTGAAAGAAGTCAATAAATTTGATTGTGTAAGAGAAAGTGAGGATAATCAAGATAGAATTATGAGGGCTTGGTTCATTTTTATTAAACCTTGGTTTTAGATATCAATACAGAATTTTATTGATAAACCTTGCATACATCATGTTTAAGCCATGCTGATCATTAAAATTCATTCATAAGCCCTTATAATGGAAGACTTTGAATAATTATGTTTTGGATTTATGAGATTGATATCTCCTTGAAAATCTTGTTTTGAAATTCTTGTGTTTGAAACTCTTCTTCTCACTGTCCTTGGTTCATTGACCTGAACTTACCCTTGAATGCCACTGTGGTCTCCCTCTCAACCACATCAATTGGGAGAAATGCAACAGATGCATATCAATTGGTATCTATTCAGGGGGAGCTTCCTTGTCATATTGAATCATGTTCATATCAATTGTGACCCTGCATTCATATTCTTAGGGGGAGGTATTGCATTTCTTGCTACATCTGCATCTCTGCATTCATACCTCTACATGATTTTTTTTAAAAAACAAAAGGGGAGAAATTGATTTGAGTCATATTGCTCTTTGGGGAAGAATGTGCTTTCATGTAGTTAAATGGAGAAATGTTATTTCACTTGTTTCATAACTGCTTATTTTTCCTCTCTCAAACTAATGTCTTTTTGCTGAAGTCAAAGGGGGAGAATGTTTTGACTTGAGTCAGTGTGACTCATAGTGTTGCCATCATCAAAAAGGGGGAGATTGTTGTGCCCTGTGGTCTTGATGATTGGTTTTGATGATAGCAAACACTATAAGTCACCATATGCATGTGTGCATGAAAGACCTTGTTGATTCATTTAAGTGCATTCATATGTGTTCATGGATTTGTGAATGTGTGCTTGTGAATGACATTTCACTATATTTATCTGACATCTGGTCGATGCATTCATATAACAGAGTCAGCACAATTGCATTGAGCACACAGTCAGTACACTGCATGCAAAAGTGGGTCGACCCCCCTTCTTAGATGGGTCGACCCCTCCTAGACTTCTAAGTCTATACACTGCCAGCACACACGTTCAAAGTCTCTACATTTGAAGTCTACACAGTTGTAAGCACTTCAAAGTTCACACACTGCATTGCATGCGAGACCTTAAGTCTGTACATTGGTCCGTTGTCGTAGACTAAGTCTATACACTACTTGCATCCTCTTCAAGCCTGTACATTGGTCTTGGCATATGCATTCATAAAGTCTGTACAGCCTTCAGTTGCATAACTCAAGTCTATACATCGCATGCAGGCAGGCATTCGAAGTCCATACACTGCTGTGTGAACGCAAGTCTATACAGCCAGTGTCTGTGTTGCCTTGCATCTCAGCAAGTCTACACATCGGCTTCCAAGTCTGAACATCGCTGTTGCATTCACGCAAGCCGTTACATTGCACTGTTCATGCACGGCACACCAAGTCTGTACAGAGTTCACGTCTCATGTATCGTCTACATAAAGTCCATACATTCACTGTAGCTTGCTTAGCTGAAGTGTGTACATCCATCGTCTCATGAAGTGTGTACATTGCGTCACATTGTTAAAGTCTGCACATTGTGCTTTGAAGTTGCATCAAGTCTAGACATTGTCCTGTAGCAAGCACGAAGCCAAGTCTGTACATTCGTCAAGGGGCGAAGTCTATACATTGTGTCGTTCACATCTTCAAGTCTGTACATTGCCCAGTCTGCATCTCGCAAAGTCTATACATTGGACTGTGCCTCACAAAGTCTATACATTGGACTGTGCTCGTAAAGTCTATACATCCATCGGTTCTTAGTTGGGCTAAGTCTACACATTATTGGCCATTGCACACGAAGTCTGTACAGCACTCGCCATCATGCTACTGCTAAGTCTGTACATTGGCCAAGTGTGTATAGAGTCCTTTGCATCGTGTGCATTCTTCATTAAAGTCTATATAGTCTCTCTTAACGTCTCTGCTGAACAAAAGTCTATACATTGCACTGTACATCGGACCAAGTCTGTACAGTCTCATTTAAAGTCTATACAGTGCATCATGTCTGAAGTCTGTACACTGCACTGTAGTTTGCACGAAGTGAAGTCTGTACATCCACCTGTTCAACTTCGAAGTATGTACATTGGTACCTTTACCTACGTTACACTCGCAAGTCTATACATTGGTACTTTTACCTACATTGCACCTGCAAGTCTATACATTGCTCGAGTTGAGGTATGTACAGCCATTGTCTTGCCAAAGTGTATACGTTGTGAACCTTCAAGTCTGTACAGACTTTCCCTTGTTCAAGTCTGTACATCGTCCAGTTCTTTGGAAAGTCTATACCTTGTGAAAGTCCATACATTCGATTGCTTTACCTTGATCAAGTTTGTACAGCCATTTCCTTTGGCAAGGTCTATACATCGTGTATCTAGCGTTTTTTAAGTCTATACAACGCTGCTTGTATTCCCTCAGAGTCTGTACAGCCAGCTCTGTCACTTAGCACCTTATCAAGTCTGTACATACTTAGGCTGCATAACACAAGTCTATACATCTGCACGGTAGCTAGGCATTCAGCAAGTCTATACACTACGTTCATGTATTGTTCTCATCGAAGTCTATTCATTGAAGTCTAGACATTGTCTCGCTTGCTTGAATGAAGTCTGTACATCTATTTGCCAGCATGTATGCACAATGGTCTTCATGCATTATCTCGCTTGATGCATTCTTCGTTACTCATTAGCAAGTCTGTACAGCATATGTTCTTCATATATGATCAAAGTCTGAACATTGCATCATTGTGTATGCATTGCTTTCTTCAAGTCTATACACTGCATCATATGCATACTGCAGCATGTGTTAGCAAGTCTATACACTGCATCATATATGCATATTACAACATGTGTTAAGAAGTATGTACACTCGTCTTGCCTCACACGATCAACTCTGTACAGCCATCCATGCTTGCCTTGCTTGCTGAATGAAGTCTGAACATTGCCTTAAGCTGGTACTATCTTCGACTGATTAACTGACAGGATTATTGGACGAGGTTAATGTGTCTGGGCACGTGACCCCAGGTGGGCACCTGGCACGTGATCCAAGAAGCTGAGATGCTGACACGTGGTAGCATCAATTGGGCGGGAGAAGTGGAAATCTCACGCCCTACCACCTGTTGCTGCTGCTATATATATAATGTTTCTTCATCAGTAGAAGCAATCAACTGAAGAGGGCTGATCGAGACTGTGAGTGATGAAGAAGTGAGGCAGAGAGCAGCAGAAGAAGAAAAAGAAGAAGAAGAGAAAAGAAGAGACAGAGAGAGCCTGCACGATCGAGTGTCAGAAAAAGAAAGAGAAAAAGAGAATGAGAAGAGAGATAGTGAGAGTTTGTGGAGAAGAAGAAAGAAGTCTCGATTGAAGATCTGTCTACTGGATCGTGGATCAAATCTAGGCCAGTCAGCTCCATGGGAGCCACATCTATGTTATCTTTCTTTACAGCTTTCTGATCGCTGTGTATTTTTCCTTTCTTATTTTTCCTTTTTTCATTTGGTTATCTTTGTTCTTCCGATTCTCTGGATAGAGGTCGGGTCCCTCCTGGTCTGGAGGAAGAGAGGTCTGTGACCTCTGGTTTGCTGGTGACGGGGAGTCACTGGTGTGTCCCCTCCTGGTCTGGAGGAAGAGAGACTTCGGTCACTGGTTTCCAAGTGGCTGGGAGTCACTTGGGGTGTCCCTCCGGTGTGGAGGAAGAGGGGAGGTTGTTCCCCTGGTCAAGCTGTGTGGCAGCAATCTGTTTGCATACTGAGTCTGCAGTTTCTAGCTTGTGCTAGTAGAAGCCTCACTCCGGTTGGGAGTGAGGGGTGGATGTAGGTCTGGAGGACCGAACCACCTAAAAAATTATATGTGCAGTGGTTTGCCTTGTGCGTTAGCTCCATATCTTCTACCACCTTTCATAGATTGTCTGAGCGTTCATATTGCTATCTTGCCGTAGGCTGATTACCTTCTTCCGCTTCCGCTAGTTGATTGTTTAGGCGCGAGATAGATGTTTGTACTTCGGTTCAAAAGAGATTCTGATTAGTTATCCAGATTGTCTATCTTGTTCTAGTTAGTGTTCTAGTTTTCATTGAGCGAAAAGTTTTTAAGGGTGGGATTCATTCACCCCCCATCTTTATCCAGCGCACCGATCCTATCAGTCCATATCAAATCCATGCATTTTGGGATTGGATTCACTTGGTTTATGCATTTGAAACGTCTAAACCATTTGGGCATTTCTAAATTTTGTTCCCGGTTGACTCTCTTGCATCTTTCTTATACCCATTCCTTCTTATATAAGTAATCTCCCCCTTTTTGATGATCACAAACTTAGTGATGATGACAAACTTAATGATAAACTTATGATGATATAACAGAATGGCACAAATGTTCTTCTCCCCTTGTCACACACAATCATCAAATTTTCTCCCCCTTTGACATAATCAAAAAGTGGGATAATGCAACTCTTGCTCCCACGATAACAGTATCAAGCGAGCTGGAATGAGCCAAATAAGGAAGAACAAGATTAACTCCCTTTGAAACAGTAATAGCCCATCATATCAAATCAGAAGAAGCAAGGGCAAATCATAGACGAGCAAAGTAATATGATTCTAATCAGAAGAAACCAAGTGGTGATTATTCTCACAAATCAATATAATACCATCCAAAGCAAATACAGTCAAGTGTGTATTGATACCAATTGAAGGTGGTGATTGGTCTCAAGGATATGAACCAGTGGAGGAAGATGTGCACATGATGAGGTGATCAGCATGATAGCATTCAAAATCTAGATCCCATATCAGATTTTCACAACAAACAAGAGTAGAACGGCATATCAAAAGGATTTTTTTTTATTTTCAAATTTTTTGATTTTTATATTTTGGTTTGAAATGCAACACATGCAAGTGATGCCATATGAGATGTACAATAAAATAAATACGTATATGTACATGCAACTCAGCTCCCCCATACTTATTTAAGAGAGGATAGGTATAGGAAGGGTGCATGAGGGTCATGACAATCGGAATATATATGTGTAGCACATGGGAGATTGTGCAATCATATAGGAGATTCATGTAATTGCTAATGCAGTCAATCAATTTTCTGAATACATAATAAATCAAATTTCTAGATGTGTATGTGAGTAACATGAAAAGTGATAGTTGTAATATGGATATTCAGATTTTCAGATTAACACAAGGAGACATTTTATAGACTGCACTTCAGTTTTGAGAACAGCGTATTGGAGGCTACGCTCTACCACAATGAGTTTTCACCAATATTTTTCAACTCAACCAATATCACATGATAGTTAGAATTTTTCAAGAGTGATCAGGTTCAAATAATTCTTTTTCATGTGAGTAGACGCATGGAGCTCATGTCAGAATCCCCGGTTACTCAGAATACTGAACCATTTCACCTCATTTTGAATAGAGATACTAGTCAACACTTTTTAGATATGAACCACATCACGTCTCAGGTGACATGTGCCCAGTTTACTCATTAAGACCGAGTATTCCTCTATCTTTCATTTTCATTTCAGATTTTTCAACAAGGATGGGTAGGTAGCTTTTTCCTCAACTATCTCTTCAGCATACATGCAGCAAGTTTAACATCTCGAGAGTGTTGAAAAGAAATTCATATATCCTTATCATTAACACTCATTTTCACATTTTGTGCATGAAGTGTGCAAATTTGATTCAGCATGTATATGAAAATATCATGAATACATAACAGTACAACTCCCCCTAAATAGATACACTTATGAAATAAGAACTCCCCCGGAGTATACGACATGAAACACTCCAATAATGACTCAAATGCAGCATTATTTAGCAAGAAAGGATAATGCTATAGAAGTGCCAAAGGATGGAGTTGAATATCATATAATAGCAGACAATCACACATTGGGAGTTTATGCAAATACACTATGACATACATGCGAGCAATGTGATGTCAATTTGATACCAATGGAATGGACAATTTGATACCAATTGAATGGATGCCAACTGAATGAACTAAGTGTGACTAATGCATGAGTTCTAATACAATGCAACATTTAACATGGGTGCAAAATGTGAGTTTTTGGTTTTTCATTTGAGTGAATCAAATGCACCTAATGCATTGGGTTCTGATGCATGCATCCTATAGCTGTATGAGAATGGAATGTAAGATGAAAAATGACACTTTATACAAGAGAGGAGTTCAGATTTGAAAGATGAGTATGGAACATTATTCATCACAAGTGATTTATATACAAAGGTGCAGAAATCATTTGGCATGCAATAGAGACCATTTATTGTCAGAGATTGTTAAGAACAAATTTTCAAAGGTTTTGAAATCAATCACAAGTCATTCAGGAGTTGACATTTCCATTGCAGAACTCTTCACTTCAACAAGGATCAATTTTAAAAATTTTGAAGCAATTCATCATGAGCATGTTGCAAGTTTCAATTGAAGATCACTCAGTCAATAGAGAATGAAATAGCATTCATTTCAACTTATTTAGCTAGGAAGACCCCTTTTGACAAAAACATGAATCTCAGAAAAATTCAGTGAAAGTGCAATGCTTCTCTTATGACATGGGGTAAGCTAACAAGGAGCAAATAATAGCATCAGAAAATTCTTTCAAGGCCAAACAATCGATTTCTTCCAATTCTGGTACAAGGCGGAGAACTTTGGTCTAAAGACTAACTCACGCATAGTGAGAGTTTCCAGGTGAAGATAATCAACCTTTTCACTACTCAGTATTTGATATATCAGATACTCAATTAGGCTTAAATGTGCTCAAGCAATCAGATTGAAGGATGTTCAAGGGTCAACACAAAGTTCAAGATTTTTAGTTTCATTCAACCAATAAGTAAGTTAATCACAGCAGAATGGAGGAGCAATCATTTCAGGTATGTAGAAACAATACTTGTCATCAGAATAACATCACAAAGTCCCATAGACTAATGCATGAATTTCCATTTCCATAGCAAGAGGGTGAATTACCTTAGTTCAGAAGATAATACCGTAGGCCTTCAAGCACCAAAATCACTAACCTCACGAAGGTTAGTATTTCAGATTTTTGTTTTATTACCTTGGCCTTGAGAACGCATTTTGATCCAAGCCTTCCACCTATTTAACCTGTTCTGAATCAAAAATGCGGGCTTTTCATACCATGCCTTGGGTACTTACTTTAGCATGTACAAGGACTTTCACCAGCTTGTGCTTGAGTCGATCCTAGAGGTTGTTCAAGTTCTGATATCCCATCTCCTGGTGGCAATTGAGAATGTTCTCATCATTTTTCATCCTTGCAAGGTATATCTTTAGCTGATTCAAGCCTGACTATGGATGGACAACATCACTTGGACTTGGGGAGTGTAATCTGCATCCAAAGAACAAGATACTTGATTTATCAATTTCGATTCAAATTCGTTAGCAATAGGATGACAAATTATTTAAACAACCAACATCCTCTAGACAGCCTAGATGTAATGCATGACTCATGTGTGAGCCTAAACATTAAGCTCATATGATGAATGTGTTTGCTCCCTTTTTTTTATTTTTTTTACTTGCAAGGTTAGGCGAGGATTCCCGTACACTCCTTCATTGCGGAAGAGAATGGACGTTCCACCCCGGTCACCAGTGTTTTCATTAAGAAAGCAGTAAAGGGAACAATAAAAAGGGGGGTGGGGAAGGGGAAGGCACCCAAACAAAATGGGGCGAGGGACAAAACACACAAATGTGGGACGCAGCCCAAGAAGCCCAACAGCAAGAGCCCAAGAACCATGGGTGAGCAACAAGCAAACAGCAAAAGAACAAAATGGCAAACATGAAGATAGTTGCAAGCGACCATCAGAGATCACAAGCCCAACGAGGGGGAGGCTAACACAAACAATCCAAAGGCCAGGAAGGTTACATCGAACGGTCAGGGAGGAGCATCACCCACTTAGAGGACATAGAGGGCATGACCGCGATTGAAGACCTTGGTCGAGTGTTGATGGCGAACCACCTTGAGGAGACAACAGCATGAGCTAGCGAAGCTGCAGCAGGGGGTGCCAGCAAGGCAGGATAGGACTGGATGCCAGGAGAGGGGGCAACATGGCAGGGGTGGACGTAGAAGCACCAGCAGGATGGTGACGTGAGGAGCTCACCAAATACGTGTCGGCCATCGGAGGGGACTGGAGAGAGCGTGGCGGCGATCGACAGGAGGCCTGCTAAGAGACTAACGGCAGAGGGGAAACAACGGAGGGGACCTGGACGTCCCTAGAGCAGCGATGTACGAAGGCGAGGCAGACGTGTCGATCACCAGGTAGTGGAGAATCGCCCAATGAGTGACACTGTAGGAGGGTACTAACAGCCACCGGCAGGCATTAGCAGGGGCAGAGCATGTCGATGCATAGCCGACCACGGTGGTTGAGGATGAAAGAGCCCTGGAGAGCCCAAGGGGAGGTGTAGCAGCCGCTGCAGCTCCGCCGTTAGAAGCACCAGCAACAAGGCTAGCACCACCGGGTAGGATCGGAGGAGCAGGCATGGGGGGAACACCTCTGAGCCCAGAGGTGGGCACAGAAGAGCGGGGGATCGCAAGAAAAGGAGCGGAGGAGGCAGTGCCCAGGCCAACATGGCCGACCGAAGCCGGAGAAGGTGACCCGACGAAGCAAGCCCTCTGCCGCAGCGGTAGAGAGCACGAAGAGGGGCAACGAAGCCAAAATAGGGGACCGAAATCACCAGACGTCCCATCACGACGGTGGGCGTAGGAGGAGGTCCTGCCAAAGGAGATGCACACAACGAGCCTCCCACAGGAGGTAGACGAAGTCCAACAGTTGCAGATACAACCGACAGTGAGGAGGACCCGCGGGAGGTAGCGAGGGGAGAGTGCCAAAGATGGGACGCCCTAAGGCTAGGGGAAACACGATGGGAGCGGCAAGAGAACCACCACGGATAGGCAGGATGCTGCATAGGAGAGCCAGGCAACACCGGTGATGGAGAGCACTCCAGAGGATGAAGGAGACCCCCGTGAGGCCCAACTGCAGCACCGGTAGCTGCAGAAGAGCTGGACGGCCAACCACGTCCGTACATGCAGGGTCGCGAACATGAAAAATGGGGGAGGAGGCGACGGAGGCTCCCGCGGCACAAGAGGGAGCAGGCCGCAGAGGGAAAGAAGCAAATGGGAAGGAGAGACGAGCACAGGGGCTTCCGAAGAAGGGGCGGGAGGAGTGGAGAAAGACGAGACGAGCAGGCGAGGTGCAGACGAGGAGTCGCCAGGAAGAACTGTAGTGGAAGCCGGAGGACAAGTGAACCTACTAGAAAAACTCTCCCCACGATGGCCTGAGTAGGAGGAAGGTGACAGACGTCCGTACAAACACCACTGAGAATGGATGAGCTCCCACTAGCGGAGGCGGCGGGGAGGAGCGTCCGAGAGGGGGAGGACCAGAGGCAAGCGGCTGAGGATCGGCACCAGGCACGACCGTACCATCGTAGCTACGAACGACGGATGTAGCAGCGGAAGTGACGGAGTCACCGACGACGGAGATGAAGGGGACACCGGCAAGAGGACAGAGGGGCCAAGAAGGGAAGGCACAGGCAGGAGCCCCTCCCCCCCCCCCCCCCCCCCCCCATGCTGGCCATGGCCAGAGAGGAGGGGGGCACGTGAACGGGAAGGGGAAACGCGGGCGGGAGCGGCGGAGGATGCGAACTTGGGATGAACTGTGCGAAGGCAAGCTCTCTCTCTTCGTCCTGTTGGGTGGGCGGTGAAGGGTAGAGAGAGAGAGATCGACGAGGTGTGTGCATGAATGAAAGATGTTCCGTAACAATTCAATGCCATATGTAGCCTTTTAAGTACATGACTCATACTGCCAGGCGGAGAACTTAGATCCGAAGATCACCTCACACGTAGTGATAGTTTTCAGACATGCTTAACCTGCCCTTCCACATGTCACCATTTGATATACTATGTAGTCGAGGATGATGAAGGCAGGAGGATTTACAATGCATTATGGCATGAATACACAATATTCAACTTTTGCATGATAGAGTATGAAAGTGTATGCAAACTCAATATATGTAGTGAAATCATGATCTGAAGAATCTTCAAGCTCTCCTACAACAAGATGTTATATGACAATTGATATGCGCATAAATATGTAAAAAAAACTATGAATGAAATGCATGTGCAGACATATGCAAGATTACATAACTATATGACATAAGGTAAGTTAAAACATGACAGAGTCACTATAGAAAGTAGGAGGGATATCACCTGATCTTCAAATTCAATTTTTGATTTTTCTTCCAACCTGACTTATGCCACTTAGCCCGTGTGCCTTACCTTCTTGATGAAGACAGATTTCATACTTTTCATTCACATGGCACACATGCAAAATAGATTTCTCATTTGACATTCTTAGGTACCCAAACCATCTTGGGTCCTTGCGGGTTAGCAGCAACATGGGCATGTGATTTCCAACTTTTGACAACATTCAAATTATTATTTTTTATTAGAAAACAATCATGCTTAACATTCCCAGATTTGCCAAAGTGATGGTAGAAGGCACGTGGCATTATATTCTTCCTTCTCATGGGTTCTGCTGATTTGTGTGTGTGAGCATGATGTGTTGAGTGGGAGTTCTTTCTCTTCAACAAGAACCAGCAATGTGAAGTTGTATGACCCCTTTTACCACAGTGATTGCAATGCATGGAAGATTTTATGGTGAAGATTTTCTTAGCATTTTTCAAAACAGCTTGGTTCCTACATGCTCTCAAGTCATCATTCTTCACAATGAAGTAACTATGCATACAATGTCCATGTTTTCCATAATAAAAGCATGTGAGTTTCTTTCTAGTTGGTTGTGTGTGTGTGGCAACATGATTTTCTTTTTTTAGATTTTCATTTGATGTGCTGGCTATGTTTGAACTGTGCACAAAAGATGTATAAACTTTATTTTTAAACTTCTTTTTGTTCACAGGATTATAGCCCAGCCCTTCCCTTTAAAAATTCACTTTCATCCCCAACAAATTATTCAAGTTTTCTTGACTATTTATAAATCTTGATAATGAAGCATTCAAGTCAGAGATTTCTTTTTCAAGTGATGAAATGTGTAATTCATAGGAAGCCATCTTATTTTCACAAGAGTTAACTTGATCATGTAAAGTAGCATTGATGGTTTTATGACTTTGAATTTCTTGCAACAATTCATCCACTCTTTTAAATTCATGAAGATTTATAGATTTTCCTTTTTCAAGAGCAAGCAATCTTTTAGAAATGGTTCTATTCAATTCCTTTAGTTTCTCATTTTCTATTTCAAGATTTTTATCATGAGCAAACTCATTTTGACCATTGTTCATAAGACTTACTCTCTCTCTCAGCTCAGTATTTTCATTTCTCAAAGAAGAAATTTGATCTTTGTGAATTTCAATGTCGAACACATGACCATCAATCAATTCCTTCAAGTGTGAGCATTCTTTACATGGAGAATCACATTTATTTTGTCCAACATTCTTTTTCAATTTTTTATTTTTAGACTTAACCTTCTCGTATTTATCAGCAAGCTCATAATATGCAATAAATAACTCCTCATAGCTAAATTCATCTTCATTATCAGAATCAGAATTTACCTTTGAGCTTGATTCAACTTGCTGATCACTCCCTTGATCACTCGTGCCTACCACAAGACATTGGTCTTCATGCTCTTCCCGGACTTTAGTTAAGCCAACCAAGATATCATTCGCGGATCTGCAATGGGAGACAAAAGGGAAATGGTTAGAATCAACTGCAGCAATAAACAATTTTAGAACCAAACAATTTTGATCATGTTTAAGCTTGGAATCTGCGTTCTAGACAGATTTATCTTTAGGCAACTCATAAGGACCATGTGAGATAAGCTTCCATAGCTTAGGGTCGTATAAATTGACTAGACTGAACATTCTTCCTAACCACAAATCAAAATTGCAACCATTAAACACCGGTGGAGAATTCAAAGTGTACATAATGGTAGTCATTGATCTGGATCACTCTAGATCGTTAGATCTATAAAAATTAGAGCCTTGGCTCTGATACCAATTGAAGTCCCACGATCAATGACACCCAAGAGGGGGGTGAATTAAGTGATAACAAATTTTAAGAAAACTTTTGGCTTTTTACAAAATATGTGATAAACAATACTTAGCAATTGAAAACTAATTAACCAATTCTCTCAATCTTTCCGTTCCCACACGACCATACAACGAAAACAATCAAACCACACACAATGCACAGCAGTTTTTAAGGTGGTTCGGATGCAACGACGGCAATCCTACGTCCACCCCTCACCAAACCCGGTGAGGCTTCACTTGGGGACAAATCCCCAAACGGAGACGACGCTCCAAACACACACGCAGGATGACGCCTACACACACACACGGGGACGCGCCCCAACACACACACACACGGAGATGAGGTCTCCAACACGATCCAACAATCGGATCAACAACACACACACTTCCTACTACAAGTGCAGCAATCCACACACACACACACTAAGATCTAGATAAAACCACACAACACACGTAGATCTAAGAAGACCTACGCACACACGAATCAAATACGACACACACACACATGACCACGGATCCAACAATGATCCACACACACACGAGTTTGCAGTTTATGATGAACACAATTACAACACCCAAAACATAAAGACGATGAGGCTTAGTTTAGAAAACTCCAATTTTGGGATCCCCTTGAATGCATGTTGCGGATCTTGAACGCATCTTCACTTGATCAGAGCTTCAATCCGTGCTTGCTTGGCTTTTCTCCTTTCTTGCTTGCTTGGCTTCTCTTCTTTCTCCCTTAGGCACTCTTCTTGGAATCCTTGCTTGCTTCCTTGGCTCTTCTCTTCCTTGGAGGTTGCTAGCTTCAGATTTGGCTTGAAACACCCTGGAGATGGAGAGATTTAAGGATGCATATTTGATCTCCCTTGAGGGCTTGCTTGCTTCTACACTTGCTTGGAGATTGATGGCTTCAGATCTAACCTTGAATCCCTTGGAATGGATGTAGAACTCCAGCCCGAAGTACTGTTCACGGAGGTGCTAAAGTACCCGTGAATCACCTCCTCTAGCCTCCCTTGATCTCTCTTGTTCCAATTGAAGCATTAGGGTTTCCAACCCTTCTTGTCTAGGTTTTATAACCTTTGAATGGTCCTTGGACATCATCCAGACCAGATCCACGTTTTGTGGATGATTGGGTGCCATTAGGATCAAAGAAATACAAGGAGAATGGCTCTTCTCGAAGTGGAGAGCAAAGTCAACTTTTGTTAGCTCGGGGCTGGCGGTCGACCTATGGAAGCTGGCGGTCGACCACTACTGAGAAACCCTGTAGAAATTTGATCCCTGGAATTTTCGGTTGACCTTGGGCGGTCGACCGCTACTGTCGGTCGACCTGGGGCAGTCGACCGCCAGTTCTGCAGTATGAGACTTTTTACGTTTGGCGATTCTAGTTGACCGGAATGACCTAGTCCTACAAAGTTGAAGTGTTAGCCCAATGAAATACCTCCAAATAATAATGACTTTAAGTAGATGTTTATTTCATACATTTGGGGGTTGGATTTCACTTGGTTTATGCATTAGAAACATTAAGACCATTTGAGCATGTTACCATGATTGGAATGAGAAACTGATGCATTTGAAGAGTGAACTTGTAAGTTATCAAACCAAGTTATCATTGTGAACCTCAAATATCATGAATGAAGTTTAGAAATGAGAGGTATATGGAATACCCATGGTGAGATTGATGACTATGACAAGGTAAGAATCTTACCAATGGTGCTTGACAGTAAATGACATATACCACCTATTTTGGATTGTAGAGGAGCAGAGTTTTGGTTCACCAGGTGACTGCCATGAGTTTGATCCTACATGCAAGATAGTTAGGGTTAATGACATACTTGTTGACATTAAAGAGGTTATGAAACCTCTTGCCTCTTGTAAAACCAACATATGCAACCAGCATAAACAACAAGATGAATGAACACAATCATCAAGAACATGTGTAATCAACCATAAGTTTAGTTATCATCACGTAATCACACATTAAGTTTAGTTATCATCAAAACCATAACTTAACAAATACAACAATAATCAAAACCATAACTCAACACCGGCAACAGTGAGCAGACTAATGCTAGAACAAATGATAGATATGAAGTTGGCAGAGAGGAGTGATGGTGATCACACGCCATTCCACGTATACCGGGTACCTTACATTGCACACTATGCTTGTAAGACCCCGAGTTTCTGTACAAATATTAAATTTCGTAAATAGTAAATGTTGAATAGTGACTGAGGTAAATAGTAAATAGTAAATGTTTTTGACTATCGTGTAAATATTCTGAAAAATGATAGTTAATTAGTAAACACCATGATAAACACTTTGGTCTCCTGTACTTGACCCTAATAAAATCATTTACATGGCTTAATCAGTGATTTAAGCCTGACTTAAAAACGCGGAAAACACTATTCACCCGAAAATATAACTACCTTGGAAAAATCTGCAAAAATCACATCTGATAGAGAGTATTTTTCTTAGCAACTTTGTCTTCTGGAGTTTCATCGGTAAAAATCAAAAACTCTCTCTATCGACTAAACCGTTGAACATTGGGATAAATTATTATTTTAATCTTAAGATTGGGAGATTAACATTAAACCTTGTGATAAAATTCCATAAAAATCATAATCTAAAAGATCACGTCTTGATTAGCAATTTTGTCTTCTGGGTCAATTTCATTAAAAATCGTTTAGTGACATTAAATGAAGGTTTTAGTTAACAATGGCTTAATCTATGGGATTAGGCTTAGATTAAGGGTAACCTTACCTTGTGGAACACGTGAAACCGTGTTTGGGTTGGCATAAACACGTCTTCAACACTGCCAAGGGAATTGCGGCTCTGACCAGCCCGCGTGAGAAGTTTAAACACTTCTCTACAAACCTATAAATAGAGGAAGCATTCCTAAGCATTCCTCTTAAGCAACTTAAGGATTTCTTGCTGCTGTGAAGCTTTGCAAGACCACTATTCATCTTCTTCCCCAAGCTTTCTCTTATTTTCATCGGTTAAGGTAGGTAACCATGGCACAAACTTGAATTCAATAAAAGGAATGATAGGGCATCATGTTAGCTTGCATATTTCATGATTTTCCATGCTTAAACCCATGAATTGAAGCCCTCATTGCCGTATTATACTTCTGTTTTCGCTGTTCCCGTGTTACAAAGAAAGACGGTTCCAACCGGACCGCTTATCTCTTAGACGGCTTAGAACTAACCGCCTTAATTGCTTTAAGCGGCCCAATTTTAACCATTTCACATGAATAACGGTCAACCAGAGACCGCTTTAGAATGAAATTAGTAGTATTATCATTTTATCGTATTTTATATACACGGTTAGAAAACGACCGCTTTACATGATACACGGCCCCACTATAACCGTAGTATCCTTTTACCCTTAAAACGGCCCATAGATAACCGTTTTACAGCCAGTAGGTTTAACGGCCCACTGTCATCCGTTTAACTTCCAGAAAACCTGATTTTTACTATTTTGACCTATTAAAAATGTTAATTAGTAAAATTTGACAATCCATATAAATAACAGATAATGACATGAGTAAATTTATGTTATTTGCAATATCTATTTTGATAAATTGTTTAAAGTGGAAACTATTGTAATTCACTTGTAACTTTGGATAAATTGGTTAATTACCATAGGTAATTTCTGTAAATTACTGTAAATCAAAATATTACTGGCCGACTTATGGCAAGTCTTTGGCCAATTAACCGGACACTCTATCCGGTAAACTTCACATTTTTTTACCGTGAGACATTTTTACCGTGGTAAATTACGGTTACATCATAACTATCGTTTTAACTTGATAAATTGACCGATTACCCTTGGATAACCTTCGGTCATATTTGAGCCCGGAATTGACCAATGGACATTAAACTGAAATTAGTTGGTTTAATTGTTATTGGCAACCCGGTAACTACTTTGCATAAATTATCTTATAATTAGATATTATCGTTATACTTAATACGGATTCTCTTGAACCGTATTTCTTAAAAATACGACCCGAGTGGTTCGTATATTCGTTCTTCAGAACTTACTTCTCTCTCTCGAACGGCTTACTGTCAACCGTTCATTCTTGACCCCGTGACTCGTTACTCATGAGAGTACGGCCCGGTGTTCGCCGTACGACTACCTTGTTTTGGGTTTTCGTCGTGTTTATACTCTTGAATCAGAGGAGACAAGTGTCGTCCTTTACATCTTATACCCGACAGAAATTCATCTGATTATATTGGCCATAATTGACTATGTCTAGACGGGGGATCGGTGATCTAATTGAAATGAAATGCCGACGCATCATAAGGGCCCAGTCTGGTCCTGGGGAGAGCGCCCGAAAAGATATTGAGCCCATTGGGATGTTTATGACAAGGGTGAGGCATTGCACCCGAATACTTGACTTGACTTGTTACGTCTATGACAAACTCTTGATACTCGACTCGTGTGTATTTACTTGGTTAGATGTGTAACATATTGCTGGCCAAATTCTCTATTGTACTTTACTTGTTCACTACTTGATAAATTGCTATATTTCTTGACCTTGCAAGATATTCTATCGTCATTCTTTATTTACTGCATTTCATATAAATTGGAAATCAATAGTTAATTACTTAAACCTGTTTGTGATTATCTACTGAGCGTGTTTAGCTCACTCCTACTGTTTCCCCTCTTTCCAGGTGACGAACTTGTCGGGGATGGACTGGAGTGATATCGAGAGATAGTTTTAGTTTATTGAGTCAATTTGTACCCTTAGCATTAGTGAGAGATTGTTCTAGCATTTTACTTATTATTTGGTTGTAGTCGTTCTACCCAGTGTACTCAACCTTATTTCAATAAAACTCTGATTATTACTTTTCCAACCTTTAGTGCAATGGATTGCAATGGTTCGGAATTATATATTGCTCGCTTGCCTCTAACCGTACGTCCCGAGATTCCGCATCGGGGCGTGACAGTTTAGTTGGTATCAGAGCCTAGGTCAATTTGTCCTAGGTATTTCACTTTAAGGTTATAGGTCTATTGGTTATAGGCTTAAGAAAACAACCTTGTGAGAATTTGGGTAGAAATTTGGGTTAAGTTATTTAACCATAATCATGATCTTCTTATCTAGTTCTTCTCTTCTCATCTAAGAAGTTCTTCTCTCATAAATAATCCGAGTAACTATTTTATATAGGCACTTAACTCGAAATGGCAGCCAATCGTGCTGAGATGAGGAATTTACATCGTACAGTTCAAGGACTTACGCAAGCCTTGAACGCACTGGCTCAAGCTGGAGCTGGAGCGGCACCTCATGGCGCAGCTCATGGCACTGGTGATTTATATCAGAATTTTCGAGGAATGAACCCGCCTAGATTCGCTGGTTCAACTGATCCTGATGAAGCCGAGAATTGGCTCGACGAGATGGCAAGAATTTTTGAGGTCATGCAATGCACTGACCAAGAACGTGTTCTTTTATCTGTTTTCCAACTGGAACGGGATGCACGTGCTTGGTGGGAGTCTGTTAAGCCGACTCTCGGAGATCAACAAGTCTCGTGGGAGGAATTCGAGGAATATTTCAATGATAAATATTTTTCTGACCGCGTGCAAGAAAAGAAGGGAGCAGAATTCGCAGCTTTGAAGCAGCGAAGTTTATCGGTATCAGAATATGAGGCTCAGTTTTCACGACTCTCTCGTTATGCAAGACATCTTATTTCGACTGAGAGAATGAAGGCGAAGCGTTTCCTCAATGGTCTTCGACTTCATTATATCAATCAACTTGCTCCACTGGAAATTTCTACATATTCTGAGATGGTAAGAAAGGCACAAATATTAGAAGATACTTTGGAAATGACTGAAAGGATTCGTGGTCAAGGTAACAAGAAAGAGCAACCGAAGGCACTCAAGAATGTTAAACCTGGATTTGTCACTGACCCGAGCAAGAAAAGACCATTTATTAGTTCTGGTTCAAGTTCTGGTTCTGGTTCGTGGAGAGGCAAAATGCCGCGACAAGAAGACAAGAAACCTGATTCTATGATTCCATTCAAGGGCGTATGCCGATATTGTGATCGTCCTGGTCACAAGATGGAAGATTGTTGGCGCAAGCTAGGTGCATGTCTGCGGTGTGGAAGCAAAGAGCACCGTATACCCAACTGCCCTTTATTATCGGAACAAGCTATCCCGGCAAAACCCCTGAATTTCAAGAAGCCTCAAGGCAGGCTCCAGGCTCTTCATGCGAAGGAAAAAGATATCGCCGAGGATGGTGGACTCGTCGAAGGTACTCTTGCTATATTCGACTTGCCAGCTTTTGTTCTATTTGATACTGGTGCAACACATTCTTTTCTTTCACGGAGATTTGCTAAATCTTTAGCTATGGAACCTGTTTTATTGAGTTCTCCGTTAGAAATATCAACCCCTATTGGTTCTAAATCAGCAATTCAGCATTACTATCCTTCTAGTAAGGTTATGGTGAATGATCAGAATTTTCCAGCTGATTTGATTTGTATGGACATGAAGGATTACGATGTAATCCTAGGAGCCGATTGGTTGGCTCGATATGAGGCCAATGTCCATTGTAGTTCTTGTTCCGTGTCTTTTTCTAGACACCCCGGATTATCCTTCAAGGGAGTGAAACATCCTAGTTCTATCTCTCTTATCTCGACTCTTCGTGCTGATAAGTTATTGAGGCGTGGATGCGAAGCTTTTCTGGCTTTTGTTCATGCGTCCCCTGAACAGCAGATCGAGATTAAGGATATTGCTATTGTCCGAGAATTTCCGGACGTATTTCCAGAGGAGTTACCAGGACTTCCGCCTCAGCGTGAAGTTACATTTTCTATTGATCTTATTCCTGGATCGTCTCCTATTTCTAGATCCCCTTATCGAATGTCTCATGCGGAATTGCGGGAATTGAAGCAGCAATTGTTGGAATTACTCGAGAAGGGTTTTATTCGCCCGAGTGTTTCCCCTTGGGGAGCTCCTGTATTGTTTGTTCGGAAGAAAGATGGTTCGATGAGATTATGCATCGATTATCGGCAACTCAACCAGTTGACTGTCAAGAACAAGTATCCTTTGCCAAGGATTGATGAGTTATTTGACCAGATTACTGGAGCTTCTTATTTTTCTAAGATCGATCTTCGATCTGGATATCACCAGTTACGGATTAAAGAAGAGGATATTTATAAATCAGCTTTCCGTAGCCGGTATGGTCATTATGAGTTTGTCGTTATGCCTTTTGGGTTAACGAATGCACCGGCAGCTTTCATGCAGTTAATGAACAGTGTGTTCCGACCCTACCTTGATCAATGGGTTGTGGTATTCATAGATGATATTTTGATATATTCCAAGAGTGAAAAAGAACATGCCGAGCATCTGAGGATGGCTTTGCAATTATTGAGAGATCACCAATTATATGCCAAGTTCAGCAAGTGTGAATTTTGGCTAAGTGAGGTGTCCTTTCTAGGTCATATTATTACTAAGGATGGAATTTCTGTGGATCCATCTAAAGTGGAAGCGGTAAAGAATTGGGAACAGCCTACTAATGTTACTGAAGTAAGGAGTTTTCTTGGCCTGGCTGGTTATTATCGAAGGTTCATTCAAGATTTCTCTAAGATTGCGGTACCTCTGACAAAATTAACCCGCAAGGAGATCAAGTTTGAGTGGTCAACTGAATGCCAACGGAGTTTCCAAACTCTGAAGGATTGTTTGACTACTGCTCCTATTTTGACCTTACCTTCTGGTGAGGGTGGTTTTGTGGTTTACACTGATGCTTCTGGTATTGGCTTAGGCTGTGTGCTTATGCAGCACGGCAAGGTGATTGCCTATTCTTCTAGGCAGCTAAGAAAGCATGAAGTTAATTATCCAGTTCATGATTTGGAATTGGCAGCCGTGGTATTTGCTTTGAAGATTTGGAGGCACTACTTATATGGTGAAACATTCACTGTATTTTCGGATCACAAAAGTCTGAAATACTTATTTTCTCAAAAGGAATTGAACATGAGACAAAGGAGATGGTTGGAGTATATAAAGGATTTCGACTTTTCTATTAAGTATCACCCGGGCAAAGGCAATGTGGTTGCTGACGCTTTAAGTCGGAAACCTGTGGCTAAGATATCTAGTCTTATGTTACAAGAATGGAAATTACTGGAGCAAATGGCTAGTCTGGATATCAATATTGATAATGATCGGATATTGATTTCCCAGTTGCAACTTAAGCCCGAATTATTGGTAGAAATCAAGTTATTGCAAGATATTGATCCCGAGCTAGTCGAGATTAAGGAAAGCCTGAGTAGCAGACCTGAATTCTCGATAGCCGATGATGGAAGATTAGTATTTCAAGGTCGAACTTGTGTACCGGATGAGGGTAATATAAAGAATCGGATTCTTGAAGAAGCACATAGATCTCGATATACTATCCATCCGGGAGGCACTAAGATGTTCAAAGATTTGAAAAGGACATTTTGGTGGCCGAACATGAAAAGGGAAATTACAGATTTTGTGAGTAGATGTCTGGTTTGTCAACAAGTAAAGGCCGAGCATTTCAGACCGGCAGGTAAATTGAAACCACTTGACATTCCCCAATGGAAGTGGGAGAGTATTGGCATGGATTTTATTATGAGTCTTCCTAAGACTCGAAGTGGTCATGATGTAATATGGGTAATCGTGGATCGACTGACTAAGTCAGCCCATTTCCTATCCATTAAGTCCAAGTGGACAGTTGATGTGCTAGCAGCATTATATCTGAAGGAAGTGGTTAGACTTCATGGTATTCCAGTCAGCATTGTGTCTGACCGAGACCCGAGATTTACATCTCATTTCTGGAAGGGATTGCAAGAATCTCTTGGTACCCGTCTGAATTTTAGCACTGCATTTCATCCGCAAACAGATGGACAGACCGAGAGAACTAATCAAATAGTGGAAGATATGTTGAGAGCTTGTATGATCGACTTCGGTGGAAGTTGGAGCGATCATTTAGCATTAATAGAATTCGCCTACAACAATAGTTATCAAGCCAGCATACAGATGACACCTTTCGAGGCTTTGTATGGAAGGAGCTGTCGTTCTCCATTATGTTGGGATGAGGTTGGCGAGAAGCAATGGCTTGGATCGGATCTTATCTCGGAGTCATCACAAAATATTCGTATTATCCGAGACCGGTTACTTGTGGCTCAATCAAGGCAAAAGAGTTATGCTGATAATAGGAGAAGAGATTTGGAATTTCAAATTGGCGAGCATGTGTTCTTAAAAGTATCTCCTTCAAGAGATATTCGTCGATTTGGTATTTATGGCAAGTTAAGCCCAAGGTATATTGGTCCATTTGAGATCCTTGATCGAGTGGGTGAAGTCGCTTATAGATTGGCCTTACCTCCTCAATTATCTGGTGTACATAACGTATTCCATGTATCTATGCTTCGAAAATACGTGTACGACCCTAGTCACATCATTCAACATGTGGACTTTGAATTTAAAAAGGATCTATCCTATGAAGAAAGACCAGTGAAAATTCTGGATCGAAAGGAGCAACAACTTCGAAATCGTTCCATACCGATGGTCAAAATCCAATGGAGTCGGCGTGGAATAGAAGAAGCTACATGGGAATCCGAGGACGCTATACGAAAACGTTATCCCGACCTATTCTAGGTGAGCTATCTTTCCTTTACTGTATTTTGGTCCAGTGAATTTGGAGGACCAAATTCTTTAAGTGGGGGAGGGTGTAAGACCCCGAGTTTCTGTACAAATATTAAATTTCGTAAATAGTAAATGTTGAATAGTGACTGAGATAAATAGAAAATAGTAAATGTTTTTGACTATCGTGTAAATATTCTGAAAAATGATAGTTAATTAGTAAACACCATGATAAACACTTTGGTCTCCTGTACCTGACCCTAATAAAATCATTTACATGGCTTAATCAGTGATTTAAGCCTGACTTAAAAACGCGAAAAACACTATTCACCCGAAAATATAACTACCTTGGAAAAATCTGAAAAAATCACATCTGATAGAGAGTATTTTTCTTAGCAACTTTGTCTTCTGGAGTTTCATCGGTAAAAATCAAAAACTCTCTCTATCGACTAAACCGTTGAACATTGGGTTAAATTATTATTTTAATCTTAAGATTGGGAGATTAACATTAAACCTCGTGATAAAATTCCATAAAAATCATAATCTAAAAGATCACGTCTTGATTAGCAATTTTGTCTTCTGGGTCAATTTCATTAAAAATCGTTTAGTGACATTAAATGAAGGTTTTAGTTAACAATGGCTTAATCTATGGGATTAGGCTTAGATTAAGGGTAACCTTACCTTGTGGAACACGTGAAACCGTGTTTGGGTTGGCATAAACACGTCTTCAACACTGCCAAGGGAATTGCGGCTCTGACCAGCCCGCGTGAGAAGTTTAAACACTTCTCTACAAACCTATAAATAGAGGAAGCATTCCAAAGCATTCCTCTTAAGCAACTTAAGGATTTCTTGCTGCTGTCTTGCTGCTGTGAAGCTTTGCAAGACCACTATTCATCTTCTTCCCCAAGCTTTCTCTTATTTTCATCGGTTAAGGTAGGTAACCATGGCACAAACTTGAATTCAATAAAAGGAATGATAGGGCATCATGTTAGCTTGCATATTTCATGATTTTCCATGCTTAAACCCATGAATTGAAGCCCTCATTGCCGTATTATACTTCTGTTTTCGCTGTTCCCGTGTTACAAAGAAAGACGGTTCCAACCGGACCGCTTATCTCTTAGACGGCTTAGAACTAACCGCCTTAATTGCTTTAAGCGGCCCAATTTTAACCATTTCACATGAATAACGGTCAACCAGAGACCGCTTTAGAATGAAATTAGTAGTATTATCATTTTATCGTATTTTATATACACGGTTAGAAAACGACCGCTTTACATGATACACGGCCCCACTATAACCGTAGTATCCTTTTACCCTTAAAACGGCCCATAGATAACCGTTTTACAGCCAGTAGGTTTAACGGCCCACTGTCATCCGTTTAACTTCCAGAAAACCTGATTTTTACTATTTTGACCTATTAAAAATGTTAATTAGTAAAATTTGACAATCCATATAAATAACAGATAATGACATGAGTAAATTTATGTTATTTGCAATATCTATTTTGATAAATTGTTTAAAGTGGAAACTATTGTAATTCACTTGTAACTTTGGATAAATTGGTTAATTACCATAGGTAATTTCTGTAAATTACTGTAAATCAAAATATTACTGGCCGACTTATGGCAAGTCTTTGGCCAATTAACCGGACACTCTATCCGGTAAACTTCACATTTTTTTACCGTGAGACATTTTTACCGTGGTAAATTACGGTTACATCATAACTATCGTTTTAACTTGATAAATTGACCGATTACCCTTGGATAACCTTCGGTCATATTTGAGCCCGGAATTGACCAATGGACATTAAACTGAAATTAGTTGGTTTAATTGTTATTGGCAACCCGGTAACTACTTTGCATAAATTATCTCATAATTAGATATTATCGTTATACTTAATACGGATTCTCTTGAACCGTATTTCTTAAAAATACGACCCGAGTGGTTCGTATATTCGTTCTTCAGAACTTACTTCTCTCTCTCGAATGGCTTACTGTCAACCGTTCATTCTTGACCCCGTGACTCGTTACTCATGAGAGTACGGCCCGATGTTCGCCGTACGACTACCTTGTTTTGGGTTTTCGTCGTGTTTATACTCTTGAATCAGAGAAGACAAGTGTCGTCCTTTACATCTTATACCCGACAGAAATTCATCTGATTATATTGGCCATAATTGACTATGTCTAGACGGGGGATCGGTGATCCAATTGAAATGAAATGCCGACGCATCATAAGGGCCCAGTCTGGTCCTGGGGAGAGCGCCCGAAAAGATATTGAGCCCATTGGGATGTTTATGACAAGGGTGAGGCATTGCACCCGAATACTTGACTTGACTTGTTACGTCTATGACAAACTCTTGATACTCGACTCGTGTGTATTTACTTGGTTACATGTGTAACATATTGCTGGCCAAATTCTCTATTGTACTTTACTTATTCACTACTTGATAAATTGCTATATTTCTTGACCTTGCAAGATATTCTATCGTCATTCTTTATTTACTGCATTTCATATAAATTGGAAATCAATAGTTAATTACTTAAACCTGTTTGTGGTTATCTACTGAGCGTGTTTAGCTCACTCCTACTGTTTCCCCTCTTTCCAGGTGACGAACTTGTCGGGGATGGACTGGAGTGATATCGAGAGATAGTTTTAGTTTATTGAGTCAGTTTGTACCCTTAGCATTAGTGAGAGATTGTTCTAGCATTTTACTTATTATTTGGTTGTAGTCGTTCTACCCAGTGTACTCAACCTTATTTCAATAAAACTCTGATTATTACTTTTCCAACCTTTAGTGCAATGGATTGCAATGGTTCGGAATTATATATTGCTCGCTTGCCTCTAACCGTACGTCCCAAGATTCCGCATCGGGGCGTGACAATGCTTCCAAGAGGCTACCGGTCGGCATCACCAAGCCGCCGAAGTTCAAGAAGTTCAGTGGGCAAGGGATTCACAAGGAGCACATTGCCTACTATGTGAATGTTATGGGGGACTTGGCGGCGGATGAAGCTTATCTCCTCAAGTTCTTCGGCTTGACACTTACCGGGCTCGCTTTCGAGTGGTACTCGAGCTTGCCCGCTGGGTCCATTACAGACTGGCTCGACATGCAGAAGAAATTCAAAGAGAGGTTCTACATAGCTGAACGAGAGGTAACCGTGGCAGAGCTTTACGCCACGAGACAGAGAAATGATGAGTCGGCACTCAACTACATAAAGAGATGGAGGAACCTCAGCATGAGGTGCAAACGTCCCCCGCATCAGGAGGACGCAGTGCAGATCTGTAAGCAGAATCTGAAGAAGGAAATCCTTGAGAGGATGATCGGTGCTGAGGTTAGGTCATTTGACCATCCGAATAACATAGTGGTAGAGATCGAGGCATTCCTTGCTTGATACTCTTCTGCTCCAGCTGTCCAGAGGGCCAGGTAGGTCGAGAAAAGACAAATACCGCCAGAAGTTCACACACTGGACTTCGAAGCTTTCAAGAAGTAAAGAGAGAAAGCCAAAGAGACAGCCGACCCTCCTCCGCCCAGGTCCACTGAACGGCGGGAAGGTCCCTCCCTGCGGGAGAAGATGAGGAATAAATTGTATTCTTTTCCTCGAGATAAAGCCTGGGTCCTGTTTGAATGGGCCACCAGGTACAACAAGTTCACATTACCAGATCCAAAGAGGCCTGGTGACTTAAAGAAGAAGGATGATCCTCGCTTTTGCCCATACCATCAGATGCTTGGGCATACCATTGAGGATTGTTACATCTTCAAGGATGTCATTGAGTCCTTGATCAAGAAGGGAGAGCTGGACATGGGGGAGCTCAGAGTGGATCCTCCGCAGCTGCACGAGATGCCGAACATCAGCACCACTGTCAACATGGTATCTTTATACCAACAGCTGCCTGAAGAATGGGCGGAGGCCAGTACACAGGCCACTTATTAAGCCTTCATCATCGCGCCAGCTCAAGACCAAGGAGGTTGGCAAGCTGCGCCGACGAAGAACAGAAGAAGAAGATAAGCTCCCCGGCCCACTCCAAAAGTTCACATAAGGGGCGTTACATCCCGGCCAGCACCGCCACCAGTGACACATGTCTGACATGACACAGCCCCCCGGCTCGTTATGAGACGGCCCACTCACAACAAGAAGAAGCACATCCCGATGCGGGTGCACAAGGAAACCAGCCCTGCGGTTGAAAGACTCTAGGCTATTATCGATGGGCTTGAAGATTATGAACAGCCCGAGATCCAGCCTGTGGAATTGAAGGAGTATGTCCGCTGGGAGGAGCTCGAGTCACATGAACTGGCTCCAGGAGCGAAAGCCGAAGCAAGCGAAGAACCTCTTCTGTGGGAAGAACCCCCTATGGAGCAGCCACCAGCTGGTGAGGAGAAGAAGAAAAAGAAGAAGAGAAGACCTAGAAGTAAGAAGCAGAGTGGGGTCATCCTTTCCTACACCACCCTCTCAACATTATTTGACACAGCCCTCTCCCTGAGAGAGGAAGAACAAGAAGCGCCCGTCGAGCCGTCAGAGGTGAATCAGGCTGAAGCAGCCACTTCCCAACATGCTACCAGGTCGGGAAGGAAATGGGGATGCCCTCCTCAGGCCAACAACAACATCCTACTTAGGAGAGAACAACCGTATCACATCCATGAGCCTAGGGTACAAGGCATGGAGATCCCCCCTCCATCAGGCCTCTACCCCGGAGAACCAAGTGGCCAGAGCACCGCGTCATTCATTGAATTTCTTACAACTCAGAGGGGAAGACAGTCATGCCCCCACAAGTCCCAGCAGACCAAAGGGGCAGGCAGCCCCTCGGCCCCGCCAGCGGTAATTCCTCCTCGGCCAAGGGAAGAGCCCGATAACATCCCGAATCTTGCCGAGTTCATGCAAGAGAGGGAAGTGACCCAGCAGGCCCCACAAGCTCAAGCGGCACCTGACCCAGTGGAGGAGGGACCCGCTGAGCCGGTTCCCCAGGCCCAAGGTGGAGCCAGGCGTAGTAGAGCCGAAGAAATGAAGTTGCTCGAAGTCCGAGCTGGCAGCAGAATAGTCAAGCACCTGAAGAAGATCCCAGCCAGGTTTACCGTCTGGGAAATTCTATCCTTAGATGAAGAGACACGGCAAGCTGTCATCGCCGCACTCCAAACACCAGCACATGTTGAAGCTTGCCTTACAGAAATGTCACCTGAACTAGCTATGGCCTTCACAGAAAAGGACATGCTTCTACCTACCTGCAACCACAACAGGCTACTCTACATGAAGGGGCAGCTGAATGGGCACCCCATTAGCAGAGTCTTGATCGACCCAGGGGCAGCCGTGAATATACTCCCCTACCGGGTGTACCGGAAACATTACTTTGACGTACACCTGATTGTGGTCAAGAATGTCAAGATCGCTGGCTTCAACCAGAAGTGCGAGGTCCCTATAGGGGTCGCAGAGTTCAACCTTTCTCTCGGCGACTTCACAACCAAGGTCCAGTTCCATGTGATCAACTCTAACACCTCTTACAAGGCGTTGCTCGGCCGGCCGTGGCTACACCAAAACAGGGTGGTGCCATCCACTCTGCACCAATGCATTAAATACCCTGGCAACGGGAAAGAGGAGAGAATCTTCGCTGACCTCCACCCTTTCGAAGTATTTGAATGTCACTTGTCAGACGCCACTTTGTATATGGAGAAGCCAAAACAAGCTCCCCAAGTCACTCAGGACAAAGGAAAGAAGAAAGCAGAGCCTGACAGTTGGTTCCCTCCACCACCGCCAGGCTATGTGGCTCCCCCTCAGGTGTCACGTGTTTCTGAAGCAGAAGGGGTGTTCAAAGCCACTCCCCTCCCCATCTATCTTACACCGGGGACACCGTACCTTGAAGACTTGCTGGAGGACGTCAGGGTCCCGCCCGGGATCATCAAGCCCCTCACAGAAGCTGACTGCCAGGTGGTCGAACCATTAAAGACCTTCGAGGTGCCTAACCCCGGGGGCCCGTCTACCATCGTTTATGTGGCTGAGGAGCACCCTGCCAGAGGGGATGATGATTGTAAACTCCCCGGTGAGCTGCATAACCCACTCGTCTCAATCATGGCGTTGCCTGACATAACCGACCGTGTGGTCAAAATGACCAGGAAATAAGGCATACCCTTTTGCCAGCCCTCCAGTCGGAAAGAAATGTTTAAGAAAATGTGGAACCCGTCAAACCTGGACCGAAGGTTGTTGCAGATCACCCGGCACCCGGGTTTGGGTTTCTCAAGAGAAGACTCCTATGAAGCCGATGTGATATCAGTCTCGGCTCTAAACGGCAATAGCCTCGTAGGCAGTGCAGGCCTGTGGGAAGCCGAAGACCATCAGCGCCGTACGCCCCCGTCCGACGAAGGTCAAGATGAAGAGGTGTTCCTATGGAAACCACCGCCCTACAAGAACCGGGGGAAGGTCCCACCCTCCTCTGAGGGATCGACCCCGAATAGTTCCAACAACAGGGCGCCACTGCCCTCGCCTATGCTTACAGCAAAGGACAGGGAGGCGAGTCTGACTCCGGGCCCCACTCGGTGTGACTCTGCCCTGTTTGCCCTGTGCTAACAGCATCAGCGAGAAATTGAGATGTTGAAGGCTCGGTTGGCCGAAGTGACTGCACTTGTGTCTGACTTAATCGGAGGCATCTTGTGCCAGCTGAACATCGGCATGCACCAACCGCCGAACACCATCCTGAACGCCCCCATGCACTTGAAAAAGGAGGCAAGAGATGCCGCTGTCTCGCCAGTCGGACAATCGGCCAAGCGAAATCCCACACTACAAGAGAGGATGCAAAGGCCTTACTCTTTCCTAAAGAGTAAGACCCAAGGGATTTTTGACTGGGCCTGCCACTATGGCAAGGTTTCCCTCCCGAGGTCTAAAAGGCCGCAAGATGCTCGCAGAAGTGGTGACCCTTTGTTTTGCCCTTATCACCAAATACTGGGTCACCCTATCGAAGGCTGCTATGTTTTCAAAGATATTGCTTAGGACCTGATCGAGAGAGATGAGCTCAGAATGGGAGATTATGTGGTGGCTCCTCCACGCCCCCATGTGGCAGGCAGCCACGAAAGAAGTATTTAAATGGTGTCAGTTCAGCACAAGATTTTTGAAGATGTAGCTGAGAATGAACTACCCTGGCCGCTGACAGTGGAACAGTCCCCAGTGTGGCAATCAATCACCTCGACTCCTGCAAGACCCATCTATGATAATTACCAAGAAGATCCCGGAGAAGTCCTTTACTTCTCTACGAAGGAGAACCACTTGGAGCCGCATACAACGAGCCTGGAAGAGGGGGAAACAAGCAAAGCCTCAATGCCCAATGAGGCGAAGCAAGAAGACGCCTATGGTATCCTTGGAGCAGAAGATGGTGAAGACTAGGATTTCATCGACCTACTACCAGCACCGTCGAAAATTGAAGATGGCGGCCAAGCCACAGTAGATGAGCTCCTTGAAGTTAACCTAGGCACAGAAAGCGACCCTAGGTCGACCTTTCTAAGTGCCCTTCTTCCTCCACAGGAGAGGGAACATTATGTCAAGTTGCTGCAAGAATTTCGGGACTGTTTCGCCTGGAACTACAAAGATATGCCGGGCATGAGCCCCGACGTGACTCAACATATTCTGGCTATTGACCCCAAGGTGGAGCTGGTGAAGTAGTCACCCCGACGCATGAGGTCGGAGCTGATAAAATAGATTTGCAAAGAAGTCGACAAGCTCATAGATGTCGATTTTGTAGCTGAAAACCAGTACACCACTTGGTTGGCCAACATTGTGCTAGTAAAGAAGAAAAATGGACAGATCAAGATTTGCGTGGACTTCCGCGACCTGAATAAAGCTTGTCCAAAGGATGATTTCCCAGTGCCCATCATTGAAGTAATGATTGATGTAACTACTGGCCATGAGGCCTTGTCTTTCATGGACGGATCGTCTGGCTATAATCAAATCTGGATAGCTGAGCACGATCGAATTCATACGGCCTTCCGGTCACCCAAAGGGATATTCCACTACAAAAAGATGCCCTTCGGCCTCAAGAACGCTGGCGCGACTTACCAGTGGGCGATGACCAAGATATTCGACGAACTACTATACAACAAACTCGAATGATACATTGATGATTTTGTCGTCAAGACAAAGAAAAGGGAAGATCACATGAAAGACCTCAGAGTCATTTTTGAAAGACTCCGGCGAAGTGTGCCTTCGGCGTGTCCAGTGGGAAGTTCCTCGGCTTCATTGTCCGATATAGAGGAATCGAGATCGACCCTTTTAAAATAAGAGCCATTCAGGAGTTACCTCCTCCGAGGATCTGGGAGAGTTAAGATCTCTGCAAGGCCGGCTGGCTTACATCTGGAGATTTATCTCCAATTTGTCAGGGCGCTGTCAACCATTCCAAAGATTGATGATGAAGAATGCACCTTTCAATTGGAACCAGGAATGTCAGAAGGCCCTCGACCGGCTGAAGGATTACTTAAAGACCCCGCCTATACTGGGGGCACATGTCAAGGGGAGGCCGCTTATTCTATATATAGCTGCCACCGAATATTCACTGAGGGCAATGCTTGCCCATAACAATGATGAGCGGAAGGAGCAAGCTCTCTATTACCTTAGCCGAAGACTAGTGGGGGCAGAAGCAAAATACACCCCGATTGAGAAGGTTTGTCTCGCCTTGGTCTTCGCAGTCAAGAAGCTGAGGCATTACATGCTCTCGGATGAAGTGAGCCTGATTTCTAAGGCCGACCCAGTCAAGCACATTCTCTCCCAGCCAATCCTAAAGGGACGTCTCGGCAAGTGGGCCGTACTGTTAATATAATTTGACATCACTTACGTGCCGCAGAAGGCCGTTAAGGTCAAGCCATGGCCGATTTCTTTGCAGCACACCCTGTGCCTGAAGATTCCCCACTGGACACAGAGTTGCCTGAAGATGAAACACTGGAGGTGGACCAAGCCCAACAAATTGCCTGGCAGCTGCACTTTGATGGAGCTTCGAGAACAGAAACAACCCCGTCTAGGCACACAAAAGTACGGGCCGGGGCCGGCATCGTCTTTAAATCCCCTGAGGGAGAAGTATTGCATACATCCTGCTCCATCAACAAACCCTGCACAAATAATGAGGTAGAGTATGAAGCCCTGATCATCAGTCTCCAAGTCGCTTTGCAAATGGAGATTAAAATACTACATGTGTTTGGCGATTCATTGCTGGTCGTCAAGCAGGTCCAGGGACAGTTTGACGTCTGAAAACCTGAATTACTCCCTTACCATGCTAAGGCGAAACGGCTCATGCAACGTTTCTACCTCATTGAGATAGGCCACGTCGCCAGGGGAGAGAATGCACAAGTCGATGCACTGGCAAAATTGGCGAGTTCATTGGCAGTCCCGCCAGATGGATCTCTCAGCATCCGGGTGGTGAATCAGCGTCAAGTACCTAGCATGATAGAAGGGCCAGAAGAAAAAGAACTTGAGGTCGCCACAGTAGAAGCCGTCAGCCTACCTGACTGGAGAGACCCCCTTTTGCAGTGGTTTAAATATCAGTAGCTACCTAGGCAAAGGGAAGATAAGATCAAGTTAATCAGAATAAAGGAGTATTTTGAGGTCCGGAACGTGATCCTGTTCCGAATTATGGCAGATGCCAAACGGAAGGTGCTCCTCCAATGCTTATCCACTGAAGAAGCTTGGAAAGTCATGAAGGAGGTTCACACCAGAGCCGCTGGTGCACATCAGGCAAGACCGAAAATGAAAATTGAAATAAAGAAGCTCGGCTACTACTGGCCGATGATGTTTGACGATTGCTGCAAGTATGCCAAGTCTTGTAAGAAATGCCAGGAACACGTGACGGTGCCTAGAAGACCGCCCGTGCCACTGCATCCATCACTACCCAGCTGGCCTTTTGCCCAATGGGGAACAGACGTCGTGGGTCCACTACCCGCATCATCCGCTGGGTGCAAGTACATCTTGGCCGCAACTGATTACTTCTCCCGCTGGGCGGAAGCTGTTGCTTTGAAGGAAGTGACTGGGGAAATCGTTGCAAGATTTGTCCGTCGCAACATCATATTCCAGTTTGGCACTCCGAACCGAATTATCTCAGACAATGAAAGTCACTTCTGCAACCAGAAAGTCTACCGACTGGCAGAAAAGTACAAGATTGACTGGAGAACGTTGACCCCTTACAACCCACAGGCCAATGGCTTAGCTGAAGCTTTCAATAAAACTCTTTGTACTCTCCTGTCCAAAATTGTTAGTTCTAACAAGAGAGACTGGGAAGAAAAAATGTACGAGGCCTTGTGGGCGTACCGAACCGTATACAAAACTCCAACAGGTTGTTCACCCTTCTCCTTGGTGTATGGCTTAGAAGCAATTGTCCCCATCGAGCTAGAAATACCCTCCCTTCAGGTCGCAATCCAGCATGGGTTGGTCCGGGAAGAGCAAACAAATGTCAAGCGAAGGCTCGAAGAGCTCTCCAACTTGGAGGGGAAACGGCTCCAAGCCCAGCAGAACATCCAGGTCTATCAGGCCCGAATAGCGCGTGCCTTTGACAAGCTCGTCAAGGAGCGTGAATTCAAGAAGGGTGACCTCGTCATGGTCAAGAGAAGAGAAGTCATGACTTCCAATCCCAAGGGCAAGCTGAATGAGAATTGGCTTGGACCCTATGTAGTCCAGAAAGTTTACGAGGGCGGAGCATATGTAATCGTCAACCATTGGGGGGAGGTTCAGTTCCCGCCCCTCAATGGTAGGCATTTGAGATTGTACCACACTCCGATTCCCCCATTCAATGAATAATGTGTTTCTCCGCCCCGCCCCAGGTGAATTTGCATTGGTATTGTCCAGATGGTTTGGGCACTATTTATCTTGCGTTTCCAAAAAAAGAAGAGAACAAAAAAGGGAAAAGAAAAAGAAGGGAAAGAAAAGAAGAAGAGAAAAAAAAAGAAGAAGAGAAGAAGAAAAAGGAAAAAAGGGGGGGGGAAAGAAGAAAAGAAGGAAAAAAGAAGAGAAGAAAAAAAATCATCATCGAAGCCTCTGAGGGTTGTCGACTCGTCAAGTCCCGCCGGAGATCAAAATATTTTAAGTCCCACCGACGCATAAGACAAGTGGCCCGGACCTTTCGTCTGGTTCCATGAACAAAAAGACCATTACTTTGACACTAATCCCATGTCAATGAATAAACCAGGTCGGTCCCCGACTCCCCGTCGGCATTGATGAATAAACCTGTGGCCCGGACCTTTTGTCTGGTTTCATGAACAAAAAGACCCTTGCTTTGACACTAATCCCGTGTCAATGAATAAAACATGTCGATCCCCGACTCTCCGTCGGCATCGATGAATAAACCAGTGGCATGGACCTTTTGTCTGGTTCCATGAACAAAAAGACCCTTGCTTTGGCACTAACCCCGTGTCAATGAATAAACCATGTCGGTCTCTAACTTCCTGTCGGCATCGATGAACAAACCTGTGGCCCAAACCTTTCGTCTGGTTCCATGAACAAAAAGACCCTTGCTTTGACACTAACCCCGTGTCAATGAATAAACCATGTCGGTCCTCGACTCCCCGTCGGCATCGATGTATAAACCAGTGGCCTGGACCTTTCGTCTGGTTCCATGAGCAAAAAGACCCTTTCTTTGGCACTAACCCCGTGTCAATGAATAAACTATGTCGGGCTCCGATTTCCGATCGGCATCGATGAACAAACCTGTGGCCTGGACCTTTCGTCTGGTTCCATGAACAAAAAGACCTTTTCTTTGGCACTAACCCCGTGTCAATGAATAACCCACGTCCGTCTCCAATTCCCTGTCCCACCGACGAACAAACCCGTGGCCCGGACCTTCCGTCAAGGTCGATGAACAAAAAAAAGCTCCTTGCTTTGCTCGGACCTTCCGTCCCAGTCCATGAACACAAAAAATGCATCCTCTTTGCTTGGCTCGGACCTTCCGTCCAAGTCCATGAACACAAAGAAACCCCTCCTTGCTTGGCTCGGACCTTCCGTCCCAGTCCATGAACAAAAAAATGCATCCTCTTTGCTTGGCTCGGACCTTCTGTCCAAGTCCATGAACATAAAGTAACCCCTCCTTGCTTGGCTCGGACCTTCCGCCCAAGTCGATGAATGAACAACTTTCCTAAACCTAGGATGAGTCACCAACTCCCCTGTGGGGTTGGCCTCATCTAAGTCATTTTGGGCCTTTTGCCTAGGGCGATGCATAGGCCCCTCCTTCTTGCTTCGGCATTCACCCCATGTCGATGACTAAACCTCCACTCAGGCATGTTGGTCCGCATGCATACGCGGTGAAGCGATCCCCTCAACCCTTCACTGAAGGGGTGAGCACTTTCCCATGAATTCGCACCGGACCAGCATCCCACTGGCTCGGAAAGAATAGGTATCTTGTCAAAGAGCTCTACACTCGTGGGCTCCGCGCACTCGTCGCTCGCTTGCGCCGCCCACGAGTGGGGGGCATTTGTGGACATCAAAAAAAGAGAGAAGAAAAAGAGCGTTCCTGTGGCACAGACATCTTGACACCCCGAGAGCAAGTCGAAGACAGAAAGACCAAATAAACCCCATACCTCCTCCAAGCAGGACGAATATATGTACTCGGTGCTCCCCCACCCAATGAGAATCCCTTCGGGCAGAAGAGATGGCCCTGACTCTCTAGCCGGCATTATCGAAGGCCGAATTAGAAGAAACGCGGGAATGCGAACACATGTGCGGCACGCACTAGAAATCATTCAAAATCCTGAATCGGGATTTGGAGGCTCTGAACTAAAACACCCCGGAGGCGGTGCATTAAAACTAAAGCAACACAAGAGGGCAGGCACCCGTCCGAATCACCACTAAGCTAGGAAGGGACCCTATGATGCTTAAACCGGCGTGGTTGTGCCTATATGGCCTTAACCGGCACCCCCCCTCCAATGGATCTTAAACTGGCGCGCACTTCTTATGGGTTTAAACCCATTTGTGCTATTCCGGCGCGCCCCCCATTTGTGCTATTCCGGCGCGCACAACCCCGAGCCATTTTTACCTCCGAGGCATCCCATGCTACATCTGATTCCCTATTTTCGGGTGTAAATAGAAGGAACTTACCTGAAGTGGGTGAGCAGCCTGCTCCTGACCAACGTGCAACCACCTGAGCCCCTCCAGCTCCCAGGAATGGAAGGCTTCGAGCTCCGCACCGAACGTCGCTTCTCCGTCGGTCACCGTCGGTCAATCCCGTGGAGGCAACTGCTGTTCCCCTTAGGCACAAGCATATGCTATGTTGTTTTGATGATAGCAACACAGTGAGAGTATCACAGGTGTATTCATTACAGTGAGTCAGTCATTGTGTTTAGCATACATTGCATTTGTTCTCTGTATAGATGCACTACATTCTGTCAGATAGCTTCAGTTCAATATCTGCTATGTGCATACATTGCATCAGTGCACTTAGATGGGTTGACCCCCCTCTTAGATGGGTCGACCCCCCCAGACTCGCATGTCTATACATTCATGGCATTTGTGCAACGTTTGTTCTGAAGTCTATACATTGCATTGTTGCCTTGCTGCGTTTCATGCCATATAGTCTATACATCCATTGCTTAAGTTCAATATATGCTTTGTGCATACATTGCATCGGTGCATTGCTTCTTCTGTGTATATACTGCATCAGTGCATCCGTCTGGCAAAGTCTATACATCGGTTGCCTTGTACATTGGCCTAGCGCTCATAAAGTCTATACAATGCCATTTGTTCATGCATGTTAGCAAGTCTGTATAGCCTGTGTTCACAACACAAAGTCTGTACATCGCATGCTGATGTGACACAACCAAGGACTTAAGGCAAGCAAGCACAATCGCATTCAAATGGGCCGAATTGGGCCGCCGCTCTCTCGTCGCTCACCCAAGCCCGGGGTGACTTGGCGATGCCAAGTGGAGGATGTGGGGTTGGACCCTTGCTGGTAGAGGGCCAGCAAGGCCAAAGTTTGATACCCAAGGATGTGGATGCCCTAATTCAATGGGGCCGACGAAGTGCCAAGGGCACCGGTTACTCTCTTCCCCACGGTGATCACTCAAGACAACGGGGCTTGAGGATCGAGCTCTCACTCACGGCCAGCGGAGTTATGAACCAATATTGAAAGAACAAGCCTAAATTAGAGCAAAGTTTAGAGCACTTACTCAACCGGTTTGAAGAAACCGGTCCCGCTCGGAGATGAGGGCGAGCGGGGAGGCGAGTGGATCCCCACACGCCGCGGCGGTGTAGCTTGACCTGCCCAAACAAATTACAACACTACACCTCTCGCAGGAGGGGGATCTTGGGGTGGGGGTTAATGGATTACAATCAAACTACCTCCAAGCAGGGAGGGGCCTTCAGCCGGCCAAGCGGGGTGGGGAAAACTAGGGCTAAAACGATGAAGAAGTGAAGATACCGAATCTGCCTTCTCTCGGCAATTGTGGACAGACAGTCGGTACTGTGGCTGTAGAACTTGATCAGGAATTTTACCGAGGGCGAGACCAGTGAGGAAATCTTAGTTACTAGAACTGGAGTGCCTCTGAATTTTTCCGAATTCTTCTGGGGTCGCTGCTGGCCTGGGCAGGAGCTCGAACAGGGATGCTGATTCTCAGACTGACAGCAACTGGTTACTAATAGCAGGAACCTCGGCCGATCCCGAACTCCGAATCAGGTGCTGCCAAAGCCGCTGGAACCGTGGACAAGTCTTCTTTGCAACAGTACTGACGGGGAAGCCGAAAGATGCCGGCGAAGATCAGGGGACCCAGAAGAGTGAGTGGGGGTCGGTGTAGACTGTGGGAAGCAGAGTCACACGCCTGAGGAAGAAAATTCGTAACTTCTGCTGCCGGATGCCGAACGGAGTTCCGCTTCTTGGTTATGAAAGTAGAAAGGGAGAGGAAGAACTTTTCATAAGAGCTCGTGGCCTGATTCCTCCGGATTGTCGTGGTGAAGCTTTCTCTCTGGATCAGGATCTCTGCAAAGCTAGCTCCTAGTTTCCAACAGCAGGTTGCAGAGGATGCCCCGGCAGCTCCCGACCTCGGAATCAAGCACCGTCAGAGTCGTTGGAATCTTGGACGAGTCCTCTTCGCAGCAAAACTGACGGGGAAGCCAACCGATGTCGGAGAAGACTAGGGAATGCAGAACAATGGAGACTGGTCGGTGCAGACTATGAGTAGCAGATCTGCATAGCTGAGGGAGAAAAATGAGAACTCTGGATCACGAATGCCGAATGAAGTTCTGTTTCTTGATTCTGGAAGTAGACTGGGCGATGAAGAACTTTGAAGAAGAACTCATGGACTGATTCCTTCAGGGTTCGTCGTGGCAGAGCTTCTAATCTGGCTCAGGTCCTCAGCCGAGGCAGAACTACGCAGTTGTGGGAGAATGGACCTCCTGGATGGCTCAGAGATCAAAAGAAGATGAAACGACTTCTGTTGTGAAGGAGACTAGTAGACGCTTCCGACGATGGCTCTTGGGTCTTCAAACTCGTCCGAAGGAAGTTGTGGTGGCCGCTGCAAGTTGCTAGTTCATCTGCAACCTCTGGACAGCAAACTGCAACTTTAAAGTAGCTTCCAATGACCAAAAAAGAAGAAGGGGAAGGGGGTAGATGAGTGTGGGAGTGACCCCTGGTTGTAAGGGAATCTTGGAGGGGGTGTTCTAAGGTGTGGGAGGTGGAGAATAAGGTCTGGAAGAGGGTCCAATAGATGGTGGTAGTGGGGGCTGTGAATTTGGTTGGAATGGAGAGAGGGAAAGGATATTCGAAAATAGGTTTAAGGGTGGGGTTAATTTTTTTATATTGGGAATGGGGGGGTTGTGTTGGGGAAGGGAAGGGGTGCTTGGGGTAGTGGGAAGGGTGCTTGGGAATGTGGGAGGGGTAGTTGGGGGTTGGATGGTGAGGAGAGGATTGGTGGAGGGGGTCTTGGGAAGGGGTGGAGCATTGATGAGGGTTGTGGGGAATGGGAAGAGCCTTAAATGGGGTAGGTGGGGAGTGGAGGTGGTTGGGAAAAGAGGAGAGAGAAGAAAATTTGAATTTGGGTGTTGAGGAGAAAGAAAGTGGAGTGAAAAAGAGAGATTAAGAGAGGGAAGGGTGAGGAATCTCTCCCCTAGGGTTTCTCACCCAAAAAATGGAATCTCTCCACTAGATAAGAAGTGTAAACTCTCAAAATGGTAAGTTTTTTTCATTCATTGATACATTAAGTTGAAATGGGGGGGAATGGGGTCCTATATATAGGAAACCCACATTTCTACAAAAGTCCCTGACAATTGACTCAATGACAAATAACCGAGGGGGTAGGGGGAGCCCTTGGGCCAAGCCCAATGAATTGGGCCCAATAGCTAACTAGACAACCTAATGACACTCAAACTTAGGGAAATAAACACAAGACCTAGGAACATGACTCAATTAAAAGGGAAAATACATCAAATGACTCAAATAAAAATTATATAGGACTCAAAATTAAATGACTAGGCCATGCCGGATGTAATGGGAGGTGATGTCCCCATCATACTCCCGGGGTGCGGAGAACTCGACTCTGTCGAGTGAGTGCCCTTCCCTACTTGGAGGGTGTAGAAGTGGTACTGCCCACAAATCTTCCGAACAAGACCAATCCATCCACCTGCCGAGATAGCGCTCGTATACCTTGCTCCTGGTGGTAGTGACCTGTTCATCCAATAGTCGTTCAATGAGCTCACGCTGGGCTCTCCAAGCTGGTGGACTCTCCTCACGGGTGGGTGCTCTCTCAATGGAGGTAATAGGCTCAATATCCTCACTAGGTACCACCGTGGGTCCCTTGTATGGCACTAGGTCGGCGACACTGATTGTGGGACTTACCCCATATTCCTCAGGGAGATCTAACTCATAGGCATTTGCACCAATCCGCCTCAGGACCTGGAAGGGACCAGCCCCACGTGGCCTCAATTTGGAGATGGCTCCCGGGGAGAGCCTCTCCGTCCTTACCATCACAAAGTCACCCTTATGAAATTCTTGGTGACGTCGATGAGAGTCGGCTTGCCTTTTATAAGTCACATTCTTCTTGCTAATGTGCTTGCGGATCTCTTTATGCAATGTTGTGTATGCAGACGTTCTGGGGGTGATGGGTGGACCTGGGCAACCAAAAGTAGACCTATCGTGTAATGATGCAGTGTAGACTTTGGTTAGCCTAGGTGGGCCGAGGCACCCGTAGGTGGCCCTATCATGCAAATTGGTGATAAATATTGGGGGACCCGGACATCCGTAGATGCCTTTGACATGCTTAAGACCCATGATGAATGAAGGTGGACCATGACATCCGAATATGGACCACTCATACTTTCTACTTGACAAGTGGGTGATATGAATGAATGGACCCAACATAGTGTTCATGCCAAGGGGTGTGGTAAGCCTAGACACATGCATACTTTTCCCAAAGGTGACTTTCATGTGTATAGGTGTGGGACAACCTTTGAACTCCCATTGGAAAGGATCGAATGGATCTTAGAAGGTGGTCGTCATGGGGTGGGGCACAACCTTATTACCTAGGGATATGTGGCCCAAGGTCATGACTCCCAAGGTGTAACCCGAGTCATGGATGAGGTGAGTTTGGCCCAATATGGTGGGTGAGGGTAGGAAAGGGTGGGTGGTTGGTAAGATGGTTGGGTCATATGAGTCCCTTGACTCCCATTGGAATGGATCATATGGATCATAAAATGGGTCACCTAGGGGGAGGAACTCCATGTCCTCAAGATCCTTAAAAGGTGCTAAGTCATCCTTCTCCATGATAGTTGGGCCAATGTTCTTGACAAGTGGGTCGGCCATGAGTGGAGGGCTTGGCTTTCTACCCGAGATAAGAAGCTCTAAATCGAGGAGAAGGTTGGGCTCATCGGGTGTAGGGAGGAATAGAAGGAGGTCGCTAGTGTAGCAACCAATGGTGCAAACCGAGGTGATAGACCCTATGCATAAGTGTAGGAGGCTAAGGCTCCTAGGTTGTTCGACCATAGGGATCAACATGCTAGTCATCTCTAATTGCCATGATATGCCCTTGAGAAGGTCCTCTAAGGTCTCCACTTGATAGGATGCTTGAATTGTGGTGTGATAGGAGAAGAAGGGCACTATGGGAAGGTCTCGTTCTATGGGAGGGAAAACATGGGCCGGGGTCTCTCGAATTGGGCTCTCCTTTACCCAACTAACAATGGGTTCTCCTAAGATGAGCTCCGCCCCAACTAGAGAGGGTGGTGTAAGGTAAAGACCATCGTGTGAGGTTTCTTCTTCAGCTTGGACTTGGGTTTCCTCCAAAGTGGGGGGTGGGTTTGGAGTGCTCACAATTATTGGATTGGGTATGAGTTCTGCTACCAAGGAGGTGAGAGAGTCTTTTGGGGTGATGAGGGTTTGTGTGTGGTGTTCCGAGGGTAGAGGGTAAAGGGAAACTTGGATTGGGATTGGTAGGGTGTGGTTTGGGAGTGGAAGTAGTGGAGGTCTAGGTTGGGGTAGGATTGTGGTTGGAAGTGGAAGGTGGGTTGGGTGACAGGATTTGGGTTGGGTGGTGGTGGCCGTCATGGTTCTAGGTGGAGGGATGGACACGGGGTCTACTTGGGTTTGAATGGTGAGAATAGGGTGAGTGGTGGTCCTTATTGGGGAAACCGGGTCGGTTAGGGGTCTCTTCCCCTTGGGATCGGCCGGTTGTGGAGGGGTGGTAGTGGGGGCCAATTGAGTTTGGATAGATAGGTTTGCGGAAGAAGGTTTTGGTTGGAGTGTGGGGATCCTCATGGGATTTGGTGGAGAGGTGGTTGTTTGGTTTATTTGGGTCTTAAGGGAGAGGACTTGGTCGCGAAGTGTTGTTATGATGGTTGAGAGATGAATTGTTGGGGGTGGTGGGGGTGGAGACCAATGGTCGGTCTCAAGTTGGCCGGGTGGGGGTGGAGGAGTGGTAGTGCTCCTCGGGTTAGGGGTGCTTGAGTAGGAGGGGTGGAAATGTTTGGGGATGTAGATCTTTCTAAGTTCTACCTTCATCTCTTCCCATGAGTGAATAGGTTCTTGTCTTCTAACCCTCCTTAAGCCCTCTATGTGTTCCCACTTACTCTTGGCTTGACCCCGAAGTCGTCCCATGGCCTTTCGGACTCTCGCGCATCCATATACCCAAGTCTTTTCAAAGTACTTTTCTATGGTAGCCTCCCACCTAAGATAGTCACTAGAATGCGATCCGTCAAAGGTAATATCCCTATCTAGGATGAAGTCCATGGGTGGTGAGCAGGCTAAGTAGGTGGCCATGATGATCGGGGGAATCAATGCAAGGGTCGGATTGATGATGACTCCAATGCAAGCATGCCCTAGGACTTGACTTGATAGAGACAAGTCAAAGACTTGCTCTGATACCAATTGATGTGACACAACCTGTAGCAACCCTAATAAATTTAAAAGAATAAAATAAGTCAAAATAGAATAAAAGACTAAGTAAAGAAAAGATAAAAAAAAAATCCGAAATGGAAAAGAATTAAACTCTAATGAAAATAACGCCTCGGGAAAAGGCGCTACTTTACAAATAAGCGACCTTCAACCAGGCACGAATTAAAGAAAGGACACCCAAATAATAAGGCGTCAAATTTCAAACGACCAAAATAAATAAAAAGGGCAAGAAAGCGTAACGCCCTTTGAGTGGACGCGTTTCAATAAGTAACGATGCTTGACAAGGCGTCAATTTAAATTCGACGCCCTGACCTAGGTCGTTAATTCAATTCGTCTCCCGTTCGAACCGGGAACTTATCCAGGGTAAGTTGATAACTATGAGAAAGAGTTTGAATGTAGTAATAACTCTAATATGGAAGTGTTACTTCCAATGCAACTCTAACTCCATTAGGATTCTAGAAATCCTATAAAAACCCTTGACTATCAAACCCTAAAGCTATTTGATCGATCTGCTGCTGCTACGGTACGTAAAGAACAGCAGTTCTTCTTATCTCTTTTTTTACTTTCGGTTGCATGAAGAATTAATGATTCTTCATCTCTCCTTACAGGTTAAGAAGCCCTGATGTTCTGAAGAACAAGAGTTCTTCATCCGGGTAAAGTTATTCTCTTTACCTTTACTTCTAGATGTGTAAGGTGAAGAAACTAATATCAGTTTCTTTTTCTGTAGGACTTACAGCAAGTTGATCAGTGAAGAACAAGGATTCTTCATCAAACGATCTCTTCATCTGCATCATCTTTGTTCGGTGCTGCTGTTAAGTTCGTAGAAGTTCAAAACCTGTCACGTTCATCTTGAGATTATTATTATTAAGGTAGGTTTTCTCAAGCACTGTAGCCCAAATCACCATAATAACTATGTTAAACCATATATATTAGTTCATGCATATAGTTTTCGCGAGTTTTAAATGTTTCTATTGTTGGAAAGAAACGCCCTTTCCAAGGGCGCTACTTTAATACGCTACCCAGACAAGGGCGCTACTTTGAAAGAAACGACCATGACCAGGTCGTCAATTCCAGATTTGACGCCCTGTACACGGACGTCATTTTTTTTCAATTGTTAATTACCCATGTTAATTATCCAATATTCACTTAAACATGATTCTAAATCAGTGCATGATCATATCCCGATATTTTTCCTGTCATGACCATGTCTCTTGTTTCTGGAAATTATAATACTTGAAATCTAAAAATTCTTGAATTCACGACCCTGTATAGGTCGTCTCTCACTTGACTAACGCCCCTGTTCAGGGCGTGAATTGAACAGTAACGCCCCTGTCCAGGGCGTGTTTTTGATAAATTTCTGAATATATATATACTGCAAAAATAGAAGTAAAGAATGGACGACCATTGTATACGTCGTCAACTTGTAAAGAAACGCCCCTCACCAGGGCACGTTTTTGGTAAAATACTGAAATATTGAAATTTTGCAAAAATGGAAAATAGATAAACGCCCTTACTGAAGGCGTTAATTTTGTGATTAATGACTTAGTTAAAGTCATTATTTTCTATAAAAACTGTTTTTACCTTGTTTCTGTAACCGAGGGTTTTATTATATTCATATACATATTATATTGGCACTATATTCCAATCCGTGAGTATAGTCCCACGTTTCATGATGTTTTATCGATCACCCTCAATTCTCATTGACATACAAGCTCTCCATTGGACATTCCGTTCCTTTGGACTAGCGAGTTAGTCATAGAGACCTCCGTAAGACTCCTCGCCGCCTTGGATTCCCTCAAGGCCGACTGAGCTGGTTGTACCCTAAAAACCCATTACACTATTGAATGCCATGTCACTCTAAAGAAACATGGTATACCGGCCCTTATGATATGTAAAGAGTATATCATGAGAATTCTTAATGGGATGATGATATCATGCCATTTGTTGATGTTCTTGTGGACCTCAATTCTATAATAAGAATGAGGGTATCTTGCCTTTGATATACTGTTCATGTGGACCTCAATTCTATATAAAGAATGTCCATACTTGTCATGGTACCCGAGTTAAGGGAACCTAATTCCACCTAGTTTCATCGTTCATCGTGATTGTACCGTTGTTATTGCCTATCTATGTCCAATGTCGTATTTTTGGACTCCATTCTATCAAAGTTATCCTACATGTCTACAAGCTTGATTATTGAAATTCCTCATTGGCTATATATATATATATATATATATATATATATATATATATATATATATATATATATATATATATATACAAGAGTGAATGTCAAAATACATGATAAATGCCTACGCATATAGGGCCCGATCTGGTCCTGGGAGGAGCACCCGAAAGTACTTGTGCACATGGGAGTTGAATGATAAGGTATCTGGCATTATACCGAGTGCATGACTAGCTTGATTGGACATTCCACACAAATCTTGTACTCGACTCGTGCTTGACATGACATGAATTGCGTGACCCGAGAAAGGGTAATTACTTGCTTACTTGATACATGATAGCCAAAGTTCTTGACATGACTTGCTAAAAAGTACTTGCTTGAATATCTGTTATCTTTTCTTGAAAGCTCATGACTAGTTCATCTTGCTGTCTTATTCATAAATTCTCTCTCTATCTTGTCGTTTATGCGAGCATGCATAGCTATAGTACATACATGAAAGATGTAATTATTTAAACCTCTTGCTAGCGCTTGAGATATAATTTCCTACTGAGCGTTCGCTTACTCCGTGTGTTCCCTACTTTTCAGGTAATTCCGACGACGAGGGAAGTCAATCGGATGGGAATGGTCAAGAGTGAAAGAGATAGAACTCCTCCAATGTCATCTAGTCTTTTTTCCTATTTTCTTGAGTCAACTATGTACTTTTCCTTTTTAATTGAATAGAGTATTGGATTTGTAATAGTCTATCCATTATGAAATAAAGGATTGGGTTATCTTTCTATTTTGCACATCTCTGTTTTGGTGTCGAATACGCTACTACTCTGATTGACATGATTGATATAAACTCGTTGCGCATATCCGAGTATCTTCCGCGCTCGGGGCGTGACAGTTTTTGTGGTATCAGAGCCTAGGGTATTCAATTCCTAGGAAAAACCCAAGTCCAAGGATATGTTCAAACCTTTAACCAGTGAGATTGGGTAGAACCAAGGGTTAAAGTTAACATAGAATGCTAGTCTTTAAGATTCAAATCACGTATTAATCTAGTTATTATAATTGTAGGATAATGGCTGCCGAACGTGCTCAATGGCGCAACATGCAGCGTACACTGCAAGGCATGACTCAAGTGCTGCAACAAGTAACACTAGGAGGTGGACAACGAGCAGGAAGTCTCCACCAGACTTTCAAGAACATGAACCCGCCCAAGTTCACGGGTTCTACTGATCCAGATGACGCTGAACACTGGATTAGGGAAACAGAACGAATATTCCGTGTTATGCAATGCACGGATCAAGATAAGGTCTTATTAGCTACTTTTCAGTTAGAAAGGGATGCTAGATGCTGGTGGGAATCAATAGAGGCTACTATAAATCAAGATCAGGTTTCGTGGGAGGAATTCGTTGAACACATCAACGCGAAATATTTCTCCGACCGAGTTCAGGAAAAGAAGGCTGTAGAATTTGCTGCATTAAAACAACGATCCTTGTCAGTGGCCGAGTATGAGGCCCAATTCTCTAGATTATCTCGGTATGCTAAGCATCTAGTTAGCACCGAGAAAATGAAAGCTAGGAGGTTTCTTAATGGGCTCAGGCCCCAAGCTATTACTCAACTGGCGCCGATGGACATTCAAGTCTACTCGGAGATAGTACGCCGAGCTCAACTATTAGAAGATGCCACGGAACTGTCTGATAGGATTCGTGGAAAGGATAAGAAGGAACAAGTTACATGATCGGGTTCCTTTAAACCCAACTTCAAGAAAAGGCCTAGCAATGGAGGAGCATCCTCACAAGACCAAAAGTTCAAGAAGACCAAGCCCTTCTCTATCACCACTACCTCTCCAAATACAGTGTGCAAACATTGTGATAAAGCGGGTCATAGAGCAGAAGAATGCTGGAGGAAACTTGGAGCATGTCTCCGTTGTGGGAGTCGTGAGCATCGGATTCCCGATTGCCCATTACTTAACGATCAAGCCGATGTCGGGAAACGCCCAGTAACCAAGAATGCTCGTCTTCATGCAATCAAGGAGACCGAGCAAGAGGAAGAAGGTGGCTTAGTGGAAGGTACATTGAAAGTTTGTTCCAGGAATGCATATGTCTTAATTGATACTGGTGCATCGCATTCTATTGTTTCTAAGAAGTTTGCTGACCCATTACACCTAGAACCGGAATGGATAAAGTTAGTTTTGTCTACTCCTCTGGATGATGAGACTGATATTACACATCATTACCAAAACTGCGAAGTATTGGTTCAGGGTAGAAATCTCCCTATTGATCTCATATGTTTAGATCTGAAAGAGTATGATGTTATACTAGGGGCAGATTGGTTATCTAAGTATCAGGCAACGGTTGATTACCGCAATAGCAAGGTTACATTCAAGGAATTTCCAGAACTAATCTTGACTAGCCCCAAGGGTCGGAGCAGATCCCCTCTTATTTCAGCTCTCCGAGATAGCAAGCTCATCAGGAAAGGATGTGCATCTTTCCTTACCTTTGTCACAGTTAAAGAAGCTAATGAAGCTAAGCTAGAAGACATTCCAATGGTACAAGAATTTCCAGACATATTTCCGGAAGATTTGCCGGGATTACCCCCGCAAAGAGAAGTGGCCTTCACCATTGACTTAGTCCCTGGTGCTGGTCCGATTTCAAGGGCACCTTATAGGATGTCACCTGCTGAACTCAAGGAGTTAAAGGAGCAATTGATGGAACTCATTAAGAAAGGATTCATTAGACCAAGTACTTCCCCGTGGGGAGCGCCTGTATTATTTGTAAAGAAGAAAGACGGATCCATGAGGTTATGCATCGACTATCGACAGTTGAATCATCTCACTATCAAGAACAAGTATCCACTGCCGAGAATCGATGAATTGTTTGATCAAATTTTAGGATCCATGTACTTTTCCAAAATTGATCTTTGGTCAGGATATCACCAACTAAGAATCAAGGACGAGGATATTCATAAAACCGCATTCAGAAGCAGGTATGACCATTATGAATTTGTTATTATGCCTTTCAGACTAACGAATGCCCCTGCTGCCTTTATGCAGTTAATGAATAGTATATTCAGGCCTTATTTGGATCAATTCGTGGTGGTCTTTATTGATGATATATTGATTTATTCCAAGACCAAGGAAGAGAATGAGGAACATTTGAGGATTGCATTACAAATATTGAGGACAAACCAATTATATGCGAAACTTAGCAAGTGTGAATTCTGGCTTGAAGAAGTGACTTTTCTCGGACATGTTATATCAAAGGATGGCTTGTCTGTAGACCCATCAAAGGTTGAAGCTGTAAGGAACTGGGAAAGACCGACCAATGCTAGCGAGATCCGAAGTTTCTTAGGTCTTACCGGCTATTACAGGCGATTCATCAAGGATTTCTCAAAAATCGCCGTGCCGCTTACGAGGTTAACTCGCAAGGAGATCCGTTATGAATGGGATGAGGAATGTGAAAGAAGCTTCCAAACTCTCAAGGATCATCTTACTACAGCTCCTATCTTAGCATTGCCAAATGAAGGAGAAAAGTTCGATGTATACACTGATGCTTCTGGCATTGGCCTCGGGTGTGTTCTAATGCAACAAGGGAAGGTTATAGCCTACTCTTCTCATCAATTAAAGAAGCATGAAGAGAACTACCCCGTCCATGACTTAGAATTGGCCGCGGTAGTATTTGCACTCAAAATATGGAGACATTATCTTTATGGAGTACAGTTTACTGTATACTCCGATCACAAGAGTCTCAAATATCTCTTTTCACAGAAGGAACTAAATATGAGGCAAAGACGATGGCTGGAATATCTCAAGGACTTCGACTTCAATATACAATATCATACCGGAAAGGGTAATCATGTAGCAGATGCCCTTAGTCGAAAGCCAAGAGCACTGTTAGCCAATTGTATGATTCAAGAATGGAAGTTGCTGAAACAATTCTCTGAACTCAATATAAGCATGGACACGGACCCTAGATGTGTCACATTATCTCATGTAAGCATACAATCAGATTTATTGTCTGAAATACAAGCACTTCAGAATGATGATCCTACATTAGTAGAAATCAAGGGCAGATTAGAAGGACAATCGGATTTCTAATTAGCTTCTGATTGAAGATTAATGTTCAAGAATAGAACTTGTATACCGGACTGCCCAGAATTGAAGAAGAAGGTCTTAGATGAAGCTCACAGATCAAGATATACAATTCATCCTGGATCTACCAAAATGTACCAAGATGTAAAAAGAAATTTTTGGTGGCCCAACATGAAAAGAGAAATAGCGGACTACGTATCACGCTGTCTCACGTGCCAACAAGTCAAGGCGGAACACCAAAAGCCTGCTGGAAAACTACATCCTCTAGATATCCCTAAATGGAAGTGGGAGGATATTGGTATGGATTTCATCATGGGTTTATCTAAATCAAAAAGAGGACATGATGGAATATGGGTTATCATTGACCGATTGACTAAATCAGTGCATTTCTTGCCAATCAAGAGTCGATGGTCAGTTGATGTCTTAGCTGCACTATACATCAAGGAAATAGTCAGATTACATGGTATTCCTGTTTCAATCGTGTCTGACAGAGATCCCCGTTTTACTTCTCATTTTTGGAAAGGACTACAACATTCGTTGGGAACGAGACTTAACTTTAGCACAGTCTTTCATCCTCAAACGGATGGTCAGACCGAGAGAACCAATCAAGTAGTCGAAGATATGCTAAGAGCATGCATTACTGATTTTGGTGGAAACTGGCATGATCACTTGCCTCTGGTCGAATTTGCATACAATAATAGCTACCAAGCAAGTATACAACTGGCACCTTTTGAAACCTTATACGGAAGGAGTTGTCGATCACCCTTATGCTGGGACGAAGTTAGAGAGAAACAACTGTTAGGTCCAGAAATGGTAAGGGACACTACCGAGAAGATACAATTGATCAAAGAAAGACTACAAGTTGCTCAGTCTAGACAAAAGGCTTATGCTGACACAAGAAGAAGAGATCTTGAATTCCAAGTTGGAGATCATGTATTTCTCAAGATATCGCCTGGACGTGGAATACGAAGATTTGGTGTTAAGGGCAAGCTTACACCAAGATTTATCGGACCTTTTGAGATACTAGAAAGAGTTGGCGAGGTTGCTTATCGCATCGCATTGCCACCTCAACTGTCTGAAGTACATGATGTGTTCCACATATCTATGTTGAAGAAGTATGTGCATGATCCATCACATATTATTGAGCATGGAAATCTAGTAATCCGGAAAGATCTCACATATGAGCAGAAGCCCATAAGAATACTAGATCGAGAAGTACGAACTCTAAGGAATAAGGTTATTCCCATGCTAAAAGTACAATGGAATAAGAATTCAGAACATGAAGCTACATGGGAGACCGAGGAATCTATGAGGAAGCGATTTCCAGAGTTATTTTAGAAGGTATGAACTCTACACTCTCCATATGTAAAAATATGCTATGAATTTAGAGACCAAATTCTTTTTAGGTGGGGGAGGGTGTAGCAACCCTAATAAATTTAAAAGAATAAAATAAGTCAAAATAGAATAAAAGACTAAGTAAAGAAAAGATAAAAAAAAATCCGAAATGGAAAAGAATTAAACTCTAATGAAAATAACGTCTCAGGAAAAGGCGCTACTTTACAAATAAGCGACCTTCAACCAGGCGCGAATTAAAGAAAGGACGCCCAAATAATAAGGCGTCAAATTTCAAACGACCAAAATAAATAAAAAGGGCAAGAAAGCGTAACGTCCTTTGAGTGGACGCGTTTCAACAAGTAACGATGCTTGACAAGGCGTCAATTTAAATTCGACGCCCTGACCTAGGTCGTTAATTCAATTCGTCTCCCGTTCGAACCGGGAACTTATCCAGGGTAAGTTGATAACTATGAGAAAGAGTTCAAATGTAGTAATAACTCTAATATGGAAGTGTTACTTCCAATGCAACTCTAACTCCATTAGGATTCTAGAAATCCTATAAAAACCCTTGACTATCAAACCCTAAAGCTATTTGATCGATCTGCTGCTGCTACGGTACGTAAAGAACAGCAGTTCTTCTTATCTCTTTTTTTACTTTCGGTTGCATGAAGAATTAATGATTCCTCATCTCTCCTTACAGGTTAAGAAGCCCTGATGTTCTGAAGAACAAGAGTTCTTCATCCGGGTAAAGTTATTCTCTTTACCTTTAGTTCTGGATGTGTAAGGTGAAGAAACTAATATCAGTTTCTTTTTCTATAGGACTTACAGCAAGTTGATCAGTGAAGAACAAGGATTCTTCATCAAACGATCTCTTCATCTGCATCATCTTTGTTCGGTGCTGCTGTTAAGTTCGTAGAAGTTCAGAACCTATCACGTTCATCTTGAGATTATTATTATTAAGGTAGGTTTTCTCAAGCACTGTAGCCCAAATCACCATAATAACTATGTTAAACCATATATATTAGTTCATGCATATAGTTTTCGCGAGTTTTAAATGTTTCTATTGTTGGAAAGAAACGCCCTTTCCAAGGGCGCTACTTTAATACGCGACCCAGACAAGGGCGCTACTTTGAAAGAAACGACCATGACCAGGTCGTCAATTCCAGATTTGACGCCCTGTACACGGACGTCAATTTTTTTCAATTGTTAATTACCCTTGTTAATTATCCAATATTCACTTAAACATGATTCTAAATCAGTGCATGATCATATCCTGATATTTTTCCTATCATGACCATGTCTCTTGTTTCTGGAAATTATAATACTTGAAATCTGAAAATTCTTGAATTCACGACCCTGTATAGGTCGTCTCTCACTTGACTAATGCCCCTGTTCAGGGCATGAATTGAACAGTAACACCCCTGTCCAGGGCGTGTTTTTGATAAATTTCTGAATATATATATATATACTGCATAAATAGAAGTAAAGAATGGACGACCATTGTATACGTCATCAACTTGTAAAGAAACGCCCCTCACCAGGGCGCGTTTTTGGTAAAATATTGAAATATTGAAATTTTGTAAAAATGGAAAATAGATAAACACCCTTACTGAAGGCGTTAATTTTGTGATTAATGACTTAGTTAAAGTCGTTATTTTCTATAAAAACTATTTTTACCTTGTTTCTGTAACCGAGGGTTTTATTATATACATATACATATTATATTGGCACTATATTCCAATCCGTGAGTATAGTCCCACGTTTCATGATGTTTTATCGATCACCCTCAATTCTTATTGACATACAAGCTCTCCATTGGACATTCCGTTCCTTTGGACTAGCGAGTTAGTCATAGAGACCTCCGTAAGACTCCTCGCCGCCTTGGATTCCTTCAAGGCCGACTGAGCTGGTTGTACCCTAAAAACCCATTACACTATTGAACGCCATGTCACTCTAAAGAAACATGGTGTACCGGCCCTTATGATATGCAAAGAGTATATCATGAGAATTCTTAATGGGATGATGATATCATGCCATTTGTTGATGTTCTTGTGGACCTCAATTCTATAATAAGAATGAGGGTATCTTGCCTTTGATATACTGTTCATGTGGACCTCAATTCTATATAAAGAATGTCCATACTTGTCATGGTACCCGAGTTAAGGGAACCTAATTCCACCTAGTTTCATCGTTCATCGTGATTATACCGTTGTTATCGCCTATCTATGTCCAATGTCGTATTTTTGGACTCCATTCTATCAAAGTTATCCTACGTGTCTACAAGCTTGATTATTGAAATTCCTCATTGGCTATATATATATATATATATATACAAGAGTGGATGTCAAAATACATGATAAATACCTGCGCATATAGGGCCCGATCTGGTCCTGGGAGGAGCACCCGAAAGTACTTGTGCCCATGGGAGTTGAATGATAATGTATCTGGCATTATACCGAGTGCATGACTAGCTTGATTGGACATTCCACACAAATCTTGTACTCGACTCGTGCTTGACATGACATGAATTGCGTGACCCGAGAAAGGGTAATTACTTGCTTGCTTGATACATGATAGCCAAAGTTCTTGACATGACTTGCTAAAAAGTACTTGCTTGAATATCTGTTATCTTTTCTTGAAAGCTCATGACTAGTTCATCTTGCTGTCTTATTGATAAATTCTCTCTCTATCTTGTCGTTTATGCGAGCATGCATAGCTATAGTACATACATGAAAGATGTAATTATTTAAACCCCTTGCTAGCGCTTGAGATATAATTTCCTACTGAGCGTTCGCTCACTCCGTGTGTTCCCTACTTTTCAGGTAATTCCGACGACGAGGGAAGTCAATCGGATGGGAATGGTCAAGAGTGAAAGAGATAGAACTCCTCCAATGTCATCTAGTCTTTTTTCCTATTTTCTTGAGTCAACTATGTACTTTTCCTTTTTAATTGAATAGAGTATTGGATTTGTAATAGTATATCCATTATGAAATAAAGGATTGGGTTATCTTTCTATTTTGTGCATCTCTGTTTTGGTGTCGAATACACTACTACTCTGATTGACATGATTGATATAAACTCGTTGCGCATATCCGAGTATCTTCCGCGCTCGAGGCGTGACACAACCAAGGACTTAAGGCAAGCAAGCACAATCGCATTCAAATGGGCCGAATTGGGCCGCCGCTCTCTCGTCGCTCACCCAAGCTCGGGGTGACTTGGCGATGCCAAGTGGAGGATGTGGGGTTGGACCCTTGCTGGTAGAGGGCCAGCAAGGCCAAAGTTTGATACCCAAGGATGTGGATGCCCTAATTCAATGGGGCCGACGAAGTGCCAAGGGCACCGGTTACTCTCTTCCCCACGGTGATCACTCAAGACAACGGGGCTTGAGGATCGAGCTCTCACTCACGGCCAGCGGAGTTATGAACCAATATTGAAAGAACAAGCCTAAATTAGAGCAAAGTTTAGAGCACTTACTCAACCGGTTTGAAGAAACCGGTCCCGCTCGGAGATGAGGGCGAGCGGGGAGGCGAGTGGATCCCCACACGCCGCGGTGGTGTAGCTTGACCTGCCCAAACAAATTACAACACTACACCTCTCGCAGGAGGGGGATCTTGGGGTGGGGGTTAATGGATTACAATCAAACTACCTCCACGCAGGGAGGGGCCTTCAGCCGGCCAAGCGGGGTGGGGAAAACTAGGGCTAAAACGATGAAGAAGTGAAGATGCCGAATCTGCCTTCTCTCGGCAATTGTGGACAGACAGTCGGTACTGTGGCTATAGAACTTGATCAGGAATTTTACCGAGGGCGAGACCAGTGAGGAAATCTTTGTTACTGGAACTGGAGTGCCTCTAAATTTTTCCGAATTCTTCTTGGGTCGCTGCTGGCCTGGGCAGGAGCTCGAACAGGGACGCTGATTCTCGGACTGACAGAAACTAGTTACTAACAGCAGGAAGAAGAGGTTGCCTCGGCCGCTCCCGAACTCCGAATCAGGTGCCACCAGAGCTGCTGGAACCGTGGACGAGTCTTATTTGCAACAGAACTGACAGGGAAGCCGAAACATGCCCGCGAAGATTAGGGAACCCAGAACAGTGAGTGGGGGTCGGTGCAGACTGTGGGAAGCAGAGTCGCATGCCTGAGGAAGAAAATTCGTAGCTTCTGCTTCCGGATGCCTAACGGAGTTCCGCTTCTTGGTTATGAAAGTAGACAGGGAGAGGAAGAACTTTTCAGAAGGGCTCATGGACTGATTCCTCCGAGGATTGTCGTGGTGAAGCTTTCTCTCTGGATCAGGATCTCTGCAGAGCTAGCTCATGGTTTCCAACAGCAGGTTGCAGAGGATGCCTCGGCAGCTCCTGACCTCGGAATCAAGCGCCGTCAGAGTCGTTGGAATCTTGGACAAGTCCTCTTCACAGTAAAACTAACGGGGAAGCCAACCGATGTCGGAGAAGACTAGGGGATGCAGAAAAATGGCGACTGGTCGGTGCAGACTATGAGTAGCAGATCTGCGTAGCTGAGGGAGAAAAATGAGAACTCTAGATCACAAATGCCGAATGAAGTTCTGTTTCTTGATTCTGGAAGTAGACTGTGCGATGAAGAACTTTGAAGAAGACATCATGGACTGATTCCTTCGGGGTTCATCGTGGCAGAGCTTCTAATCTGGCTCAGGTCCTCAGCCGAGGCAGAACTGTGCAGTTGTGGGAGTATGGACCTCCTGGATGGCTCGGAGATCAGAAGAAGATGAAACCACTTCTGTTGCGAAGGAGACTAGTAGACGCTTCCGACGATGGCTCTTAGATCTTCAAACTCGTTCGGAGGAAGTCGTGGTGGCCGCTGCAAGTTGCTTGTTCATCTGCAACCTCTGGACAGCAAACTGCAACTTCAAAGTAGCTTCCAAAGACCAAGAAAGAAGAAGGGGAAGGGAGTGGATGAGTGTGGGAGTGACCCCTGGTTGTAAGGGGGTCTTGGAGGGGGTGTTCTAAGGTGTGGGAGGTGGAGAATAAGGTCTGGAAGAGGGTCCAATAGATGGTGGTAGTGGGGGCTGCGAATTTGGTTGGAATGGAGAGAGGGAAAGGATATTCGAAAATTGGTTTAAGGGTGGGGTTAATTTTTTTGTCTTGGGAATGGGGGGGTTGTGTTGGGGAAGGGAAGGGGTGCTTGGGGTAGTGGGAAGGGTGCTTGGGAAAGTGGGAGGGGTAGTTCGGGGTTGGATGGTGAGGAGAGGATTGGTGGAGGGGGTCTTGGGAAGGGGTGGAGTATTGATGGGGGTTGTGAGGAATGGGAAGAGGCTTAAATGGGGTAGGTGGGGAGTGGAGGTGGTTGGGAAGGGAGGAGAGAGAAGAAAATTCGAATTTGGGTGTTGAGGAGAGAGAAAGTGGAGTGAAAAAGAGAGATTAAGAGAGGGAAGGGTGGGGAATCTCTCCCCTAGGGTTTCTCACCCAAAAAATAGAATCTCTCCACTAGATAAGAAGTGTAAACTCTCAAAATGGTAAGTTTTTTTCATTCATTAATTCATTAAGTTGAAATGGGGGAATGGGGTCCTATATATAGGAAACCCACATTTCTACAAAAGTCCCTGACAATTGACTCAATGATAAATAACCGAGGGGGTAGGGGGAGCCCTTGGGCCAAGCCCAATGAATTGGGCCCAATAGCTAACTAGACAACCTAATGACACTCAAACTTAGGGAAATAAACACAAGACCTAGGAACATGACTCAATTAAAAGGGAAAATACATCAAATGACTCAAATAAAAATTACATAGGACTCAAAATTAGATGACTAGACCATGCCGGATGCAATGGGAGGTGATGTCCCCATCACATGCTCACACAAACGCCAAGTCTATACATTGGCTTTGCTTGCATGAGCTTGAAGTCTATACATTGGCTTGTTCATTTATCTAAGTCTGTACAGCGCCATGTTCATATGCTTCCAAGTCCATACATTGCACTGTAGCTTGCTCGAGGTGAAGTCTGTACATCCATCAGTGAACTTAGAAGTCTATACATTGGGATCTTTACCTACGTTCAGTTCTGCAAGTCTGTACATTGGGCTTTCACATAAAGTCTATACATCCTAGAACTGTGCAAGTCTGTACATCATTGTTTTGCCAAGGTCTATATATTGTGAACTTTCAAGTCTGTACAGACTTTGCCTTGCTAAGTGATGTGACACGACCCCTTGGACCTGAATTTGCAAGCAACCGGACCGAACGGCGATCTCTCACAAGCGGGGTCACCCACGTCGCGCACACCCGGGTCCGTAGGCGGACCGGCGATGATGGTGAGCATCTGAAGTTGGACCTTGTGGTTCCAAGGGTATGGCTGGCTAGGGATGGACCCCAATGGGATAGGGATTCCCAATTTCAAGGGCGGCCGGCACGCCGAGGGCGTGGGATGTAGTGTCTCCCTCATAACTCACCCGCGGTGGCACTCGATTAGATGGAAAATTGGAACGAGCCCTCTCTCACTGTCGACGACGCAACTAGAGATAATACTAAACTAAGCAAAGGTAAGAAACCAGCAGAGGAGAGTGGTCCGAAGCTCACCCGATCGGTGTGAAGACACCGATCCCGGCCGGAGACGAGGGCGAGCGGGGGAGTGTGGGTTCCCCGCACACTGCGTCGGTGTAGCTTCCCCTGTTCAAATATTACATGCACTACTCCCCACGCAGGGGGGGTTGGACTAGTGGTGGGGAAGTTTCAGATACAAACAAACACTACCTCCACACATGGAGGGGCGTTAAGCCGGCCAGGCAGGGGGGGAGGTTAACTGCCCCGTCCTGGAATGATCGGACAGGGTGCTGATGTAGATGCTGCCACGCACTCTTCCAAACTCAGAATTCGACGAAACTGGCTCCGAAACGTCCATGACGGACCCAGGCACGTCCGTAAATTTCTGTGGATGGTCCCGAAGTCGTCACCGGCTGGTGCGGGCTCTGGAACAGGGTCCCTACGCTTAGACCCGGACTGTTCCCAGGGTGCAGTAGCAGATGGATGTAGTCACCACGCCCGCTCCCGAAGTCCAAATGTGACGGGACAAAGACGAGTACGACCGTGGATGAGTCTTCTTCGAGAAGCAGCCAGGGGGATCACCAGATGATGTCGGGGCAGAGAGAAGAGCCCGTTGAGTGAGGAGGGGTCTGGTCAGGTCCTGAGTAGCCGGTTCAAGGCACCTGGGGGAGAAAATTCGGAACGGGCAGCTCCAAACTCCAAACGAGGTCCCGCTGGCTGCATTGGACAGAGGACCGGTGGAGCTTCACCCCGGTCAACTTGTGCACCAAGGAGAGTAGCGGTGTGGTCGCAGGTGCTTCTGTAAGTCGCTTCTAGTTGTAGGCCAGACTGGTTCTGCGCAGTTGGTGAAGAACGGCTCTCCCGGGCAGCTCCGACCTCTGATTGAGGCGGGACCACCTCGCCTGCGAAGACGACCGGAAGAGATTTCCGACAATGTAGGCCACACCTCCAGGGGCTCCAGGATGTGGTCGTGGGAGGCGCTGCAACAAGCTGTCGATCTGCAGGTCTTCAGCTGCACACAGATTAGAAGATAGAGTGGTTGAGGGGGTGGTTTCTGTGGTGGAGGGGAAGGGGATATGGATGTTTTGGTGGTGGGGAAGGGTTGGGAGGTGGGAAGGGAAGGTGGGGGGGAGGATGGCAGGGGCGGAGCTAGCAGGGAGAGAGGGGTGGGTGCGCAGGTGGCCTTGGAGGAGGTGGTGGGCGCAAATGGCTTGGGGGAGTGGGATGGGTTTCCCTTTGATTTGGGTGGTGGGTTAATGGAGGGGTTAATGGTGGCCTAGGGAAGGGGAGGGGTTGCCTTGGGGAGGGGAAGGGGTGCTTGGAAGAGGGGATTCTCCCTAGGGAAAATGAAAGGTTGTATAGGGAAGGGGAAAGGTTGCTTGGGGAGTGGTGGGAGTAAGGGGGAGTTAATGGTCTTGGGAAGGTGAAAGGGTGTCTTTAGTGGGGTGTGATGATGTGGCAAGTGAGGGAGGAGAGAGAGGGGGTGAAATTGGGAGAGAGAGGGGGAGGAGAGAGAGAGGGGTTCGCCCCTTTTAGAGAGAGAGAGAAGAGAGAGAGGGGAATCCACCCCTAGAGAGAGAGAGAGAGAGAAAGTAGGAGACACAATTCTTGTGGATTTTTCACTCAATAATTCATTAGCTTCAAATGGTGGGATTGTGGTCCTATTTATAGGAATCCCACAATTTAACATAATACCATGAGTTTTGGACTAGTGACAATAAACTATGGGAGAAGGGGGCGCCCATGGGACTAGCCCACTTAATTGGGCCCAACTGACTCATTAACCACTCTAATGCCAATTAACCTAGGTAGATGACACCTTAACCTAGGGACTTGACTCAAATAAAAGGAAAATTACATAATAAGAAAATGAAAAATACATCATATGACTCGGAATACAGTGCTGAACAAGATGTAGCACTGCTGGCGAGCATCAGGATCCTTGAATAAATGAGATCGCCGGTGATGTCCCCATCACTAAGTCTATACATCGTCCGTCTTCCTTAGAGTCTCATGCATAACATGAAGTCTGTACAACCATCTGCATGCATTACCCTTCAAGTCTGTACATCGTCCTCCGTCTCACTTAGCGTCTCATGCTAAGTCTGTACATTGGACAAGTCTATACATCATGCATGCATCGTCTCTCAAGTCTGTACAGGGTCTGCCTAGAATGCATTGTTCATCAAGTCTATACACTCTCTGTGTCTGCATCGCAATCATCAAGTCTATACACTCTTGTGTCTGCATTGCATTCACGCTAAGTCCATACACTGCATTTGGGCATTATTCTTCTAAGAAAGTGTGTACACTGCTTTCTCATGCATGCAATCAAAGTATGTACAACATGTGTTCGCAGCGGTCAAGTCTGTACATTGCTTTGTCATGCACATAAACGTGAAGTCTATACATTGCTTCAGCGTTGCTTTCACAAAGTCTGTACAATGCCTTAGTCTTCTACACACTGCAAAGTCTATACATTGTCTTCGCATTACAAAGTCTATACACTGCTTGATGCATCGAACGAACAAGGTGTCGACATGAAACTGATAATTCTCTATCTGACAGGTGCTGTTCGTGAAGCTAATGAAGGGCACGTGATCTGAGACTGGAAGGGCTGACAGGATGACACATGGCCAAAACACTTGGGTGGGAACAGTGGAAGACACACGCCCAGTGCTGCTCCTGCTGTGACTGCTTATAAAAGGAAGCCTCCGTCCACAGATGAAGACTGATCGAATGCAGGAGCCTTGAAGGAAAAGCAGAGAGCAGAGAGCCCTTCGATCCAACACTAGAGAAAAAGAAAGAGAAAAAAGAAAGAGAGTTGAGAGAGTGAAGAGTTTAGAGATTTGTTCCTCAGATCGTTGGCTCAAAACCTGATCTGAGTTTGCTCACTTGTTTAAGCTACATTCCCTGCAGGGATACATTTCCTTTTCGTTTGTTCGCCTTTTTGTTTTGTTTTCGAAACTCTTGTGTTCAAGCTGTTGGTCAGCATTTGCAGAGGTGCTGCCTCTGGACGGGTCAAGCTATAATGCCCAGCGGTTGCAGTGGAGGATTCCACTGGACAGCAAGCTGTGAGGCTCAGCGGATTGTAGGCAAGCTGTGAGGCCCAGCGGTTCAAGCTGTGAGTCAGCAGTAATCCACACTCGGGTTGAGTGTGGGGTGGATGTAGGTCTGGAGGACCGAACCACCTAAAAACCTTTGTCTACTGTGTGATTGTTTTATGGTTTGCATAGCTTCTATATTTCTGTCCTTGAGCAGTAGATGTTTGCTTAGGACTGTTCTTTATCTGTTCTAGCTGGTATTCGCATTGTGCCCACTATCTGTTCAGTAGAAGTTTTCATTCCGCATTTGTTTCTGCTGCAGTAATTTTTTATCGGGTGTTTGATCTATTCACCCCCCTCTAGATCACCCTTTAGCATCCCAACAATTGGTATCAGAGCCTAACTCTTTGTGTAGGACTAACATCCTAAAGAGGAGCGGCCATGGAAGCTAGAGGGTTAACAGCAGAGGGACAGTCTACTACGAAGCCACCATTCTTCGACGGATCCAACTTCCCATATTGGAAGAACCGGATGCAGGTCTTCCTCAGAGCCAAAGACTATGAGATCTGGAAGATTATAAGCAAAGGTCCCTACGAGCTACATGAGAATGAGGAATTGTGGACCAGAGAAGAAATCAGGAAATCTACTCTGAATTGGAGCGCCATCAACGCCATTCAATGTGCACTCTATCCCACTGAATTTGATAGAGTGTCAGCCTGCAAGACGGCAAAGGAGATGTGGGATACTCTTGAGGTCATTTATGAGGGAACGTCTCAAGTGAGAGAGACACGAGCTAATATGCTAGTGACAAAGTATGAAGCATTTCGGATGAAGCCCGGTGAGACAGTGACCGATATGTATGCTCGTCTGACCATCATAACAAATGGTCTAAGAAATCTGGGAAAAGGCTATACCGATCATGATGTTGTGAGGAAGATTCTTCGATCGCTGACTCCGATATGGCATACCAAAGCAACTATGATTGAGGAGTCAAAAGATCTACAGAAGATGAAACCAAATGAGCTGATAGGCTCTTTGATGGCGTACGAGATGAATCTTCTTCAAGCTGAAGAGCTCGAATACAAGAAGCCTATTGCTCTGAAGGCTAAACATAGCTGTTCAAAATAGTCCAGATGAAATGGATCATCCAGTGATCAGAGCCAATCTGGATCAGATTTTGAAAAGGATGAACTAGCTATGATTACAAGAGAGTTCAGAAGATTTCTTAGAACTGAAGGGAAAAATGTCTACAGAAAATACCACAGCAGGAAGAAAAACAGGTATAAATTTAACCCTGCTGAAAAATCTGACGATAATACTTGTTATCATTGCAGGAAGACTGGCCACATGAAGGCTGATTGTCCAGAGTTACAGAAAATCAAAGGAAGACCATGGAAGAAAGCGCCAAAGGGAAAGGCCATGGTCAGTACATGGAGTGATGAGGAAGAAGGCACGCTGAGCACTTCCTCAGATAGTGGAAAATCAGAAAAGGACATCTGCTTGATGGCCAGAAATGGAGAAGAAGAAGAAAAGTCTGATCAGGTATCATCCCTTTTCGAACAATACACTATTTCTGATTGGGAAGATGCTTATGGAGATCTGTTAGATAAAGCTAATGATATTAAGAAGGAAAACAGACACTTGAAGAAGAAAATGAATTCTCTGGTTAATGATAAAACACTTACTGATAAAGTTGCATGTTTACAATCAGAGAATGAAAAATTAAAAAATGCATGTTCTGATTTTAATGAATTAAAGCATGTTGTGATTGATTGTAGGAAAGAAAATAATTTGATGAAAAATGTTGTTGATGAATTGAAATTGAAAATTCAGAAGTCTGAAAATGAAATAAAGATTTCAAATGAAAAATATGAAGTTGTTTTGTCAGTGAATGCTGAATTAAAGAAAACTATTGAAAATCTGGAAAATGAAAATTCTGACAAAATGAAAATCATTGAAAGCATGACCCAAGGAACATAAAATCTAAATACCTTGCTAGGGTCAAAAGTTAATTTCAGAAAGGAGGGTCTCGGTTTTAATCCCTCAGCTAAAAAGAGCTTTGAATTGAAAACTGTTTCATTAATGGGAGAAGAGAATAGAGGACCACTCATAAAAATGGTCAATGAAAAATCTGCTTTCAAAAATGTAAAATCAAAAGTGTCCAGTGCTAAGGACAAGGGAAAGCAGAGAGTTGTTGAGCATAGAGCTGCATGCTCTTCACCCAAGGATAAGTCCAAGGCTAGGGGTCAGCCAGCTAGCACATCAAAATCCCAGCCCAAGGCTGCTAAGTCTCCATCACCATCAACTGCTCAGAAAAAGACCCAGTATAAGTCAGTAAACAAACCTAGTGGGTCAAAGGTGGGAGGGAGACCTAGTGTAGCTAGGAACCAGTTTGCTCATCCCTATTTCCCTAGATCCCAAGTCTATCATCACAATCATTCACAACCATTTCATAGGTTTGAGTGGAACCCTGCATACATGAGGTCTAGGTATCAGAATTTCTCCACTTGGTATCAGCCCTATAGACCTCAGCCAGCTAGGAGATGGGATAGTCACTTTAAGACATGGAGTCCTAGTCACCAGGGGTTCTATGGTCAGCCTAGGACCAATTTGGGCCACAACTTCCAGTACACTCATTGGCCAAGGCACTGGCAGAAAAACAACAATGTTTTAAATAAAGTGAATGCCAGGACTACACAAAAACCATCACATTACCAGAAGAAGAAAGCTAAACCTGTTGGTGCTGAGAAAAAAAAAACAACAAAAAGAACTCCCAAGCTGTAGAATCCACCAAACCATCCATTTTCACACAAATGTGGATCCCTAAACAATTGTTGTCATGTTTTCACTCTCAAATGTCTGGATCTGTCTTGGGGCCCAAACTATCTTGGGTTCCAAATTCTGCTCCCTAAGTGTGCTTGCAGGTATGCCTAGTAGCTGGGAACAAAAGGGTGAAACAGGATAGCTACTCCAGGCATATGACAAGTGGCAGGGCCAAAAATTCTAAAAGCTGAAAGATATTGGAGGCCTTGTCAACAATCTGATGCAACACTAAGGGTAAAAATAAATCAGTCAGGTAAAGCAGGTAAGTGATTTACATTCAGAATTGAATTGAGAAAGTCATGTTGATTTGATTGCTTAATCTCTGATTTTCTCTTCTTGTCTAGCTGATCAGTCTGCATTCCAGACTCAGCTACTGAATTTAATTCTGCATAAATTTGATGCTCTTCTTCTGCCATCTATTGCACTGAGCTTGTATGGTTCATTTAGTGCATATAGTTGATGCATGTGTCTAATGTCTGCATTTATCATTTGCATCAAGAAAATTGTTTAATGCATTTTGGACTACTTAGTACTGTATTTCTTTGCATGACCACTTTGGTATAATTAATGGTAAGCTACTAAAAGGTAGGGAAATCTGCCTGGAGGTTCTTACTATGTGTGAGATGGTCCTTGAGACCAGGTTCTCCGCCAAGTACCAAGGGTCAAGTCTGCATGTAGAACAGTATATTGCATAGCATATCTTTTGCATCTTGGTGTCAGGGGGAGCTGAGAATTCTGTTCAATACATTGAATCTTTTTCACTTCTCATTGTCCCCATTCAATTCTGTCATATTCTTTGACATCAGATGCTATTGAACCATATTGCCAATTGCAATCAATTCTCTTAACTTTCACTGAACAACATCATTGCTTCATGTTTAGTGCATTGAGCTGTGGTTATTGCAATTGTTCATTCATAAGAATCACATTTACAAATTTAAAGGAACTAAAGGTTTAACTTTTATAAATAGAAGAGTTAAGTGTCTGTACTTCAGAACTTGAGATAAAAGAAAACTTTTATAGCTCTTAATCTTTGTCTCATGGTTAGAGTAGAAAAAGTTTTTTTTTATACCTGAATGTGTTAATCTGGAAATGTCTAGAAAAGGTAAATAGAGTGTGTACTGTTTTTTAAACAATCACTCTAAAAGAAATAAGGGCAGTAGTAAATAAAATCATAAAAGCAAAGAGTAGAACACAGTGACAGAGCAATGACTGAATTGCACTGAGAAACTGTGATCTCCTCCAAAGAAGCAGGAGAATTCATAAGTCATGAAGTGCTTCAGACTACCTCTGTTCATAGGCTCAACTCTATAGGGGGAGTTGTCACCAAGTAACTGGGGGTACTGGCCTCTGATCAAGGTGTACTCTTAATGTCAAAGCTAAAAACTGTTCCTTGTGGGTCTTGATCTGAAATAGATCTAGTAGTTTATGCCTAGTAACTGGGGGTACCTGCCTCTGATCAAGGTGTGCACCTAATGTCAACAGCATAAATGCCACTGGTCTATTCACTTAGCTCAGTTTCTGAAAAATTAAAAGTGAAAAACAAACTGCTATAACCCTTTGAAAAACAAAAGTCATTGAGTGTAAATTATTTTTCTCAATACATATTCAAGTTGTCTTTCTTGAACTTCCATGTTTAATCACAAAGGGTATTATTTCTGACTTATCTATTAAAACCATGTGCCTTAGATTCATTGCTATAAATGGAGTCTCTAAATCTTTTTCAGTGGTCAGCTGCTTTACTCTATCTTTATCACTGTTAAACCTAAATTCTTTTTCAAGATTGTATATTGCTGAGTCTTATACTTTAACAGTTGTTTATAATCATGCTCATTTTTTGAACCAATGCTTCAGCTGTTGTGTAGTGACCCCTTACTCTATTCATGTTCCTTCCCTACCTTTGATCATCTGTTTCATCTGTCCATATTCCTTCTCAAAGGGGGGGCAATAATTCAGGGGGAGTTATTCATTCAGGGGGAGTTTGAGCTGTTATGCAATGTATTCTGCATGTTGCACTCATTTGTTTTCTTTCTTTTTGATCATGTCAAAGGGGGAGAATATTTGGTTGGTGACTCACTATCATTTTGTTGCCATCATCAAAAATGGGGAGAATGTTGTGCCCCTTAGGCACAAGCATATGCTATGTTGTTTTGATGATAGCAACACAATGAGAGTATCACAGGTGCATTCATTACAATGAGTCAGTCATTGTGTTTAGCATACATTGCATTTGTTCTTTGTATAGATGCACTGCATTCTGTCAGATAGCTTCATTTCAATATCTGCTATGTGCATACATTGCATCAGTGCACTTAGATGGGTCGACCCCCCTCTTAGATGGGTCGACCCCCCCAGACTCGCATGTCTATACATTCATGGCATTTGTGCAACGTTTGTTCTGAAGTATATACATTGCATTGCTGCCTTGCTGCGTTGCATGCCATATAGTCTATACATCCATTGCTTCAGTTCAATATCTGCTTTGTGCATACATTGCATCGGTGCATTGCTTCTTCTGTGCATATACTGCATCAGTGCATCCGTCTGGCAAAGTCTATACATCGGTTGCCTTGTACATTGGCCTAGCGCTCATAAAGTCTATACAATGCCATTTCTTCATGCATGTTAGCAAGTCTGTACAGCCTGTGTTCACAACACAAAGTCTGTACATCGCATGCTCACACAAACGCCAAGTCTATACATTGGCTTTGCTTGCATGAGCTTGAAGTCTATACATTGGCTTGTTCATTCATCTAAGTCTGTACAGCGCCATGTTCATATGCTTCCAAGTCCATACATTGCACTGTAGCTTGCTCGAGGTGAAGTCTGTACATTCATCAGTGAACTTCGAAGTCTATACATTGGGATCTTTACCTACGTTCAGAACTGCAAGTCTGTACATTGGGCTTTCACATAAAGTCTATACATCCTAGAACTGTGCAAGTCTGTACATCATTGTTTTGCCAAGGTCTATACATTGTGAACTTTCAAGTCTGTACAGACTTTGCCTTGCTAAGTCTATACATCGTCCGTCTTCCTTAGAGTCTCATGCATAACATGAAGTCTGTACAACTGTCTGCATGCATTACCCTTCAAGTCTGTACATCATCCTACGTCTCATTTAGCGTCTCATGCTAAGTCTGTACATTGGACAAGTATATACATCATGCATGCATCGTCTCTCAAGTCTGTACAGGGTCTGCCTAGAATGCATTGTTCATCAAGTCTATACACTCTATGTGTCTGCATCACATTCATCAAGTCTATACACTCTTATGTCTGCATTGCATTCACGCTAAGTCCATACACTGCATTTGGGCATTGTTCTTCAAAGCAAGTGTGTACACTGCTTACTCATGCATGCAATCAAAGTATGTACAGCATGTGTTCACAGCGGTCAAGTCTGTACATTGCTTTGTCATGCACATAAAGGTGAAGTCTATACATTGCTTCATCGTTGCTTTCACAAAGTCTGTACAATGCCTTAGTCTTCTACACCCTGCAATGTCTATACATTGTCTTCACATTACAAAGTCTATACACTGCTTGATGCATCAAACGAAGTCTATACATGGTGTCGACATTAAACTGATAATTCTCTGTCTGATAGGTGCTGTTCATGAAGCTAATGAAGGGCATGTGATCCGAGGCTGGAAGGGCTGACAGGATGACACATGGCCAAAACACTTGGGCGGGAATTGTGGAAGACACGCGCCCAGTGCTGCTCCTGCTGTGACTGCTTATAAAAGGAAGCCTTCGTCCACAGATGAAGACTGATCGAATGCAGAAGCCTTGAAGGAAAAGCAGAGAGCAGAGAGCCCTTCGATCCAACAGAAGAGAAAAAGAAAGAGAGAAAAGAAAGAGAGTTGAGAGAGTGAAGAGTTGAGAGATTTGTTCCTCAGATCGTTGGTTCAAAACCCGATCTGAGTTTGCTCACTTGTTTGAGCTACATTCTCGGCAGGGATACATTTCCTTTTCGTTTGTTTGCCTTTTTGTTTTGTTTACGAAACTCTTGTGTTCAAGCTGTTGGTCAGCATTTGCAGAGGTGCTGCCTCTGGACGGGTCAAGTTGTAATCTCCAGCGGTTGCAGTGGAGGATTCCACTAGACAGCAAGCTGTGAGGCTCAGCGGATTGTTGGCAAGCTGCGAGGCCCAGCCGTTCAAGCTGTGAGTAAGCAGTAATCCACACTCAGGTTGAGTGTGGGGTGGATGTTGGTCTAGAGGACCGAACCACCTAAAAACCTTTGTCTACTGTGTGATTGTTTTGTGGTTTGCATGGCTTCTATATTTCTGTCCTTGCGCAGTAGATGTTTGCTTAGGACTATTCTTTATCTGTTCTAGCTGGTATTCCCATTGTGCCCACTATCTGTTCAGTAGAAGTTTTCATTCTGCATTTGTTTCTGCTGCAGTAATTTTTTATCGGGTGTTTGATATATTCACCCCCCTCTAGATCACCCTTTAGTGTCCCAATAGCAACTTCCCTACTATATTGCATCCCCTATCCGCAGGCCACTCAAGATCTCTGAGCAGGAGAAGGTGAAGAAGAAAAAAGAGGGGAGGACCGCTTCCATCCTTACTCTTATAAAAGGGAGGCACACTCCACCAGAGAAAAGGGCTGGTTCGTTCGGCTGAGGGCTGGCTGATAGAAGAGAGGAAGGAGTCCCCGTCCCCCTGCGCGGGTAAGGTCAAGAAGAAGAAAGAGTGTGTGAGAGAAGAAAGGTGAGTTCGGAGGGGGGGAAGCTTGTGCTCTTTCCCCACCCCCCATCGATGTATCTTTCTCTTTTCTCCGATGTATTTTCCCTCTCTTTGGGGTAGATCCCCTTCTGTATTTAACCTCCCTCCCTTCGTGGATGAACAAAAAGAAAGAAAGGCATTTGCACTATGTGTTATTGTTTTTTTTGTTTGTTAGCCTCTGCCTTCCCTCTCTCATCTCCTGCTCATCCAGGGTCCTTGAAGCCTTCTTCTCCATGGCATGGCCTTCTAAGGAACCCATCGAAGGGATGCACACTCATAGCCTCTTATGGCGTACATCCGTCCCGATTACGAAATCATCACCCGTGAGCTACTGGAGCTCTTGAAGGCTAGTCCTCGAGCCTCCACAAGCGCTTACGGGTTAACGGAGGCCTCACTCCAAGTTTTGAGGTTCACCCCAGAGCAATCCGTTTGGTGTTCCTCCTTTTTCTCTGGCAGGACCTTAGTCCCGGGAGATACTGCCCAAATTTGTCCAGGCGAAGAACACATAAGAACAGACGAACAAACTAAGCTCTCTGGGAATAAGCACAGTGTATGTCTGAAACCCTTGAATCAACCTGAACCTCTGAGTTCCTGCATATTAAATCCTTCAAGTAAAACATTCAAATCTACATACTTGTTCACCTCAACAAATGATCAGAAGCACTCTATTGATTTAAAGTGTCAACCGAACAAACAATCCATCCATCTGATCAATCTACGGGTTGAAGAAACGAGAAAAGAATCAAATAGAATGAAAGTCTACCTCATAGAATCTATTCCGACACGCTCTTAATCCGACGCGGGCTAATCCGACGTGGTACCCCCCCCCCCCCCGCGCCGGTTTAACCCCACACCCAATACCATCTTCAACTTCCTGAAATGAACAGTACGCGTCCCTATTACTATTTGAGCCTCAATCCGGCGTGCCCTCCTGTTCTTGGCTAATCCGGCGTGCCCCCCCTTCTCCCTTATCCGGCGCGCCCCTCACTTGCACCCATTAAACCGATGCGCCACTCTCTCTCCTTTGCATCCCCCTTAACTGGCGCGCCCTTCTTCCCCTTGGGATCCCATTAAACCGGCGCGCCCCCCCTTCAACACTCTTAACCGGCGCACCCCCCCTTGCACCTCCTATTCCGGCACGCCCCTTTGCTTCCTTAAATCGGCGTGCCTTCCATAAAAAGAAATCTAATTAACCAAACAAATAAAAGGGATAGGAAACCAATAATCAAAAGTTGCCTCTGTTATAATCAAAATTTTGTTCCGGGGGCTCTACCCCCGGAAACCCCCGCAAGGGGCGCTGCCCCCGCGACCTGACCGCGTGCGATGGCGCACGTAGGCGAGTTCGGGCTTCACACTTAACAATTCACTCTCCCGGACTGCGCGCGAAGAGAAAAGCAATGATGCCCCACGGCATCGGATGTGGACCTCGGGAACCCTGTTATGGCCATAGTCCGAAACCATCCCGAGCCAACAAGTTCGTCCAGCTTGACCCACCTCTACCGGGACCCGATCCCGTACCCGTATTAACTTGCCGTACCCATGGCAGACATCTACGCGGTTTTGTCACCGTCTTTTATGCTACAAACACGGACTTTTGTCCGGAGATGAAACAATCCATGAGCGATCGATATATATGTATCTATGAACATTTACGCCCCAACGCGGGTTTGTTTAAACGTGATCCGAGACCTTTTGCTCTCGCTTTGTTACCATGAATTTTAGGCCGTAGGGCCCTTATTCCCGGCAATCAATCAATGGTGTTCCCTCATATGGGGGATGTAAATAACGCCGTGGCCTTTATGGCATGGCGGGTTTTGGTCCCGACACGAACCACACAATCGTCTGACCAAGTCAGATCGAGCGCACCATGGGCTTCCATGAGGCCCGAATAAATCGTCACTTTGTGACTGGCACGCCCTCGCACTAAATAAACGAATTAACTCCCATCAACAAACGAACCGATTCTTTTCAAGTTTTAGTGCGTCCACAAGCTCCTAAGGGTCAAAGATTGTTACTAGATGAGAAGCAGAACTTTGTTCTGAATAATGGCTGATGCCCAAAAGAAAGTTTTGCTCCGTTGCCTGTCTTCAGTGGAAGCTGGGCAGGTAATGCAAGAAGTCCATGTCGGGTCAGCTAAAGCACACCAGGCTGGTCTGGAAATGAAAATTTAAATAAAGAAATTGGGCTATTATTGGCCCACCATATTTGATGGTTGCTGCAAGTTTGCTAAAGCTTGCCAAAAATGTCAAGAGCATGCCAACGTGTCCAGGAGAATACCGGTGCTGCTACATCCTACCGTACCAAGTTGGCCGTTCTCCCAATGGGGCACGGACGTGGTGGGGCCACTGCCAGCATCTTCGTTAGGATGTAAGTATATCTTAGCAGCCACAGATTACTTCTCTAGATGGGCAGAAGTAGTTGCGATAAGAGATGTGACGGGAGAATTGGTCGCAAGATTCTTCCAGCAGAATATAATATTCCGGTTCGGGGTTCCCAGCCGAATTATCTCTGATAATGGCAGCCATTTCAGAAACCAGAAGGTTTATCAGTTGGCTGATAAATACAAGATTGACTGGAGGACCTCGTCCCCCTACAACCCTCAAGCCAATGGACTTGTAGAAGCCTTCAATAAAATACTATGCATACTGCTAGCAAAGACTGTCAAGTCTAATAAAAAGGACTGGGAAGAAAAGATGCACGAAGCGCTTTGGGCCTATCGTACGGTCTATAAAACCCCAACCGGCTGTTCACCATTCTCCCTCATATATGGGTCGGAGGCTGTGGTGCGGAATGAATTGGAGGTCCCCTCGCTGCGAGTTGCCATCCAGCATGGGTTGGCTAGCGGCGAACAAACCAACATAGAAAGAAGACTGGAAGAGCTTGTTGAGCTCGAAGGAAAGCATCTCCGTGTGTAACAAAATATTCAACTCTACCAAGCTCGCATGGCCCGTGCTTTCGACAAGCTGGTTAAAGGTCGAGAATTCAAGAAAGGTGACTTAGTAATGGTCAAAAGAAGAGAAGTGATGGCCTCCAACCCCAATGGGAAGTTGGTTGAAAAATGGGTCAGACCATATGTCGTCTGCCAAGTATATGAAGGGGGTGCATACGTCCTTGTAGATCACAAAGGACTCATGCAATTCTCTCCCTTTAATGGAAACATATGAAGCTGTATCACACAGCTCAACCGGCATTCCCGGAATGACCAAAACCTACCTTGGTCTAGTGGCACTCTGCCCTAGCCAAGCTCTACATACCTTGGTCTAGTGGCACTCCGCCCTGGCCGAGCTCTACCTACCTTGGTCTAGCGGCACTCCGCCCTGGCCGAGCTCTACCTACCTTGGTTTAGTGGCATTCCGCCCTGGCCGAGCTCCCAAAAATCTATACGCTACAATATCGCCATTACGGGCCTTACGCCCGAATCAGCACAAAATCTATCCTTTACGTTAGCATTACCTCCTTGCTAACGAATAAACCCCTTTTACGGTGCAAGACTTCATGTCTTAGAAGACTCTCATACAATATCGCCATTGTGGGCCTTGCGCTCGAATCGACACAAAATCTATCCTTTGCGTTAGCATTACCTCATTGGTAACGAATAAACCCCTTTTGCGGCGCAAGACTTCGTGTCCTAGCTAACTCTCATACAATATCACCATTACGGGCCTTACGCTCGAAGCGACATGAAATCTATCCTTTGCGTTAGCATTACCTTCTTGTTAACGAATAAACCCTTTTTCCGGCAAACAAACTTCGTGTCCTAGCCGACCCTCATACAATATTACCATTACAAGCCTTACGTCCGAATTGGTTAAAACTCCTCCTTTGCGCTGGCATTGTTCCTCTGCCAACGAATAAACTGCCTTTACTGGCATAAGACCCTGTGTCTCAATCAGTAGCTATCTCGCGTCGCCACGGGTCAAATATCACATGTTGACCTGTCAGCATTCTCATGTCATATGAATTGAACAAAAAAAAAAGATGAATAAAAAAATGGCGCTTAAAATAGAGGTTCCCCGCCGGCCTTGTTCCTACATTAGGACAAGGGAAAAAATGGCTATAACCCGCTGTGACGAAAACCCGAAAGGGCGCCGCAGGCAAAATCGGGTACCCCGCCACATGAAAACCCGAAAGGGCACGTGGGCAAAAGCAAGAGGGGGCTGGCTTTGGTGAAAACCTGAAAGGGCGCTTGAGCCAGTAATGCGGTAATTCAAAGTTCCTCTTCACCCTCATCCCAATGAAACTCCAAAAGGGACGATCACCGTAAGTCTCACCGGAGACCTTTTCCTCGACACCCTTGTGACCCTTGTCATCATCGGCAAGATCGGTCCCCATCCTTGCGACCCTTGCCATCATCGGCGAGACCGATCTAAATTCTCCCTTCACTTGGACCTTCCATCCTCGTTAATGAATAAACTTATCTTCTGCTTCGGCATTTAACCAATGTCGATGAATAGACCCATGTTCGGCCCTCGTCATCATCGACGAGACCAATCGACATTCTCCTTAACGTGGACCTTTCGTCATCGTTAATGAATAAACCTATCTTTTGCTTCGGTATTTAACCAATGTCGTTGAACAAACTTGTGCTCGGCCCTCGTCATCATCGGCGAGACCGGTTGACATTCTCCCTTAACTTGGACGTTCCGTCCTCGTTAATGAACAAACTTATCTTTTGTTTCGGCACTTAAGCAATGTCGATGAACAAACTTGTGTTCGACCCTTGCCATCATCGGCAAGATCGGTCGACATTTTCCCTTAACTTGGACCTTCCGTCCTCGTTAATAGACATATCCTTTGCTTCGACATTTAACCAGTGTCGATGAATAAACCTGTATTCGACCCTTGCCATCATCAACAAGGCCGGTCGACGTCTCGTTATCCCGGACCTCTCATCCATTTCTAACAAATGAGCCCACATTCACCTGGATTTGTTCCACGAATCAAAAAAGGAAAGAAAAAAAAGAAAAAAAATGAGGCTTAAAATAGAGGTGCCTCGCCGGACTTGTTCCTACATCAGGACAAGGGCATAAATGGCTATAACCCGACTGTGGCGAAAACCTGAAAGGGCGCCGCAGGTAAAATCGGGTACCTCGCCACGTGAAAACCCGAAAGGGCACGTGGGCAAAAGCAAGAGGGGGAAGGCTTCGACGAAAACTCGAAAGGGCGCTTAAGTCAGTAAAGTGATGATTTAAAACTCCTTCCTCCCTTTGACCCTTGTCACCATCGGCAAGATCGGTCAACATCCCTTCAACCCTTGTCATCATCGGCAAAATCGATCAACCTCCTTGCGACCCTTGTCATCATCGACAAGACCGGTCGACATCCTTTCGACCCTTGTCATCATCGGCAAGATCGGTCAACCTTCTTGCGACCCTTGTCATCATCGGCAAGATCGGTCGACATCCTTTTGACCCTTGTAATCATCGGTAAGATCGATCGACCTCCTTGCTACCCTCGTCACCATCGGTGAGATCGGTCAACCTCCTTGCGACCCTTGTCATCATCGATAAGACCGGTTGACATCCTTTCGACCCTTGTCATCATCGGCAAGATCGATCGACCTCCTTGCGACCCTCGTCACCATCGGCGAGATCGGTCAACCTCCTTGCGACCCTTGTCATCATCGGTAAGATCGGTCAACCTCCTTGCGACCCTTGTCATCATCGGTAAGACCGATCGACATCCTTTCGAACATTGTCATCATCAGCAAGATCGGTCGACCTCCTTGCGACCCTCGTCACCATCGGCGAGATCGGTCAACCTCCTTGCAACCCTTGTCATCATCGGCAAGATCAGTCAACCTCCTTTCGACCCTTGTCATCATCAGCAAGATCGGTCAACCTCCTTTCGACCCTTGTCATCATCGGCAAGACCGGTCGACATCCTTTCAACCCTTATCATCATCGGCAAGATCGTTCGACCTCCTTGTGACCCTCATCACCATCGGCGAGATCGGTCAACCCCCTTGCGACCCTTGTCATCATCGGCAAGATCGGTCGACCTCTTTGTGACCCTTGTCATCATCGGCAAGATCGGTCAACCTCCTTTCGACTCTTGTCATCATCAGCAAGACCGGTCGACCTCCTTACGACCCTTGTCATCATCGGCAAGATCGTCGACCTCCTTGTGACCCTTGTCATCATCGGCAAGATCGATCCGCATCTATTGACCCTTGTCACCATCGGCAAGACCGGTCAACATTCCCCTAACTTGGGCCTTTCATCCTCGTTAACCAATAAGCCTCCTTTGCTTCGACATGTAACCCATGTCGATGAATAAACCCTACCCTCAGTTTCCGTCACCATCGACGAATCCTGCTGATAGGTCTTCTGACCTTATTCTTTGATCCTAGGAAGCTTCTACACCCTCTTCCTTCAGATTTTTGGCTTCAGCCATAGTTTGGTCCCAAGAATAGTTACGCCGCGGTGGAGCAAACACCTCACACCTTCGCCGAAGGCGTGAGCGCTCTCCTGCCCTAGTAACCCTATATTCGGGCCAAGCTAGTCATCTAAGAGAAAAAAAAAGAGAGAGAAAAAAATAATAATGTATAAGATAAAAATGAAGTCGTAATTCAGCAGGCAAATGAAGATATTTTCATTGCTATCAGGCGGCAAGATACATGTTACTCGGGGCATACCCCGGGGCACATAAAGGTCCACCAAAACAAAAAGCAAAAGAGGCTACTGCAACAGATGTAGAAAGATATCCTTGAGCTCTAAGATACCCAATGAAGGGTGGCGGATCAGCTCCTGCAGTCAAAATTCAGCAGCCTCCAGCTATGATAGCTTCTCTTCGAGAGAAGCGGCTTGTCCTTCGGCCAGTTCCGCTTCCTCCACACTCTGGACTTCCAAACGCTCAGTCTCATGAAGCTCGGCCTCGGCCCTGGAGAGTTCAACATGCAGGTCTGCTATCCGATCTGTAAGGAAAGTTCGGCACTGCGAGGAAGCGTTGGCCGCGCCTCTCATCTGCTCTACAGTCCCTCTCAAAGTGGCAACAGCAGTTCGGCATTCAGCTCGCTCCAATGTGGTGGCCGTCAGTTGATCAGCTACTTCTCGGCCAAGGAATTCCCTTCTATTCACATACTTTAGCAACAATATCACCCGTGGCGTCCAGTCATCCATGGGGCAGCCAAAGGCTAGCAACGAGCAGGAAAGGTGCTCCACCAGACCCCTCAGCTGTACAAAAGATAAGTCTCGGCTGGCTGTTATAGTATGTTGAAGGGTTCGTAAGAACTGCCATACCAGGTCACTTGATGATTGCAGACCGAGTGGTGACGTCTCGGGAGGCTAGAAATCCACCCTGCTATCCACGGCAGCCTGGACATCATCGCTCATCTCAGAAGATGACGACGGCATGATTTGCAGGGCACCTGCACTGGAACCAACTCCAGCAGCTAATGCAACGGGCAACGTCTTGACAACAGTAACTTCCCTGCCAGCCTCTTGGGGTGAAGCTGCACCGGGAGCATCAACAGCCGAGGATACTTGCTCCTCGCACTCAGCCTAGCTGACCTACATAGGGACAATTTCAGTAGCAAGAGCCAAGGCCCTAGAAGCCCCGGCTTCTTCTTCAACAATTTCTCCCGCTTCTATCTCGGGAGGGCCACTTTTCTCTGGGGACAACTCTTTGTCGGTATCAAGCGGCTGAGGTCCCACGACTGTTATCGATTCATCAGCCCCCGCAATTATCCCAGGTCCCTCCAAACCTATTGCTGCCGCATAGTCTTTGGGATATCGTAGAGCGATAGGTCGCAAGACTGGCGAGAATGTTGGATGATCTACACCCAAATCCGGGAGAGGTATCTGCACCGTTAAGGTTGGCAGTACCACCTCAGTCTGCACCATAAATATATGTATCAAGCAGCTGATATGAAAAGAAGGGAAGAGCAGTAAAGTGAAAATGGTATAGGGCTTCTCACCTCAACTGGCACTAAGCTCAAATTTTCAAGGGCGGACTCCGTGGCTCCTGCCCCTCCACCAACAAGTGAGCCCGATGGCCTAGGGCCGCTCCATGCCAACTGGGGTGGGCTGAAGGTTGTATAATCACTTTCGTAGGCCGAAGACGCCCTAGCATCCTTGGTCTCCGTATCAACAGGGGGAAACTCCTCGTCACTGGAGTCGCCACCATAATCAACCTGTTCGGAATAGGAAGAGACCTCTGCCCGTTCCCGACGCTCCACCATTGGAGTGGATGTCTTGCTAATAGGAACAACACCCTCAGTAAGGACTTCCTCGGTCGGCTCTATATTGGGAATGTCGGCTAAATGAATCTCGGGGGTAGGCTCGCCCCCTGAAATGGCTTGCTCCCCAGCAGCAGCTTCCCCCACAGCCTCGGCTTCCGAGAGTAATGTCGGTTGTATCTCAATTGAAATTTAAAGCAAGAAGCAGTGAAGCCGACTGAAGACATGATGGCTCGCGGAAGCTCTATGAATAAATTACAAAATTACCTTCCATTTCCCGCCTGGGTGTCGGGGAAGGTAGATCTCTCTCTACAGGAGCTATAGGGATTTCCCCTAACCTTTCTCCTATCACAACGCCTGCCGCTGCCTATAGTCTGACGACGGTAGCAACTGTGCCGGAAACTGTGAAAAAGAATTAGCCGAAGCGGGCAGAATAAGCAAATGAACCATGGAAGAATGAAGATCCCACCTTCAGCTTCAGGCCCCTGCGCGTGAGAAGCCTCAAACTCTTCAAAAGATACAACTGGAGGAAGGATAATTGCTGATGCCTGTTCTGCAGTCTTCCTCCGACGTGCCCTTGTCACCCGGGTCACGACCGCTTTGTCTTTGCCCACAGCCTCTCTCAACTGGGACCTGGTTCGCTTTCATGAGTCACCAGGAGGCAGTGGTGTCGTGGTCGGGACCGGTTCGGGAGTCTCGAAATATGTCGGCTTCTGAGCTTTTGATATTAGCTCCCTCAAGTGCCGAGTCTCCTTCGAAGTGAGTCGGACTGCATACGCTCAAAGGTGAGAATGATATATACTACAACAAAGAAAGGAAGCTAGGTGAATGGCTGAAATGGAGAAATGAAACATACCTGCTGGCCCCATATAGAAAGGGAAAAGCGGCCAACAAAATAGCGATGGCACTTTGTCTCTCGAAGCTGCCTCGCGAATAAGCGAACACACATTGCCTATCTTCTCGCTCTGTTCGGCCAGCAACGCGAAGTATGTATGGCCGCGAGAAGACAAATGATAATATAAGCTCAGATGGTCCAGTCCCCATCCGTCAGCATACTTGAAGGAGATAAGAAGGGGCTGATCAAGAATAGCTTCACTTGGGCCACCCACTGAGAGCCTATGGGAGCGGAGAAGTGTGAACAGCCAAGGGATATTGTTATACAAGGCATCCCGCCTATCTTCCCTTCGGATAAAGGCCCGATAAGGATGCAGTCTGTCAGTTTTGGGACGCCAATCAACCACAGACGGGATAGGCTCCTCTACTGGCAGAGGAAGTTGCTGAAGAAACACCCGTTTGCCGCTCACACTGCACAATCCCCGAAGCGTCTTCACATAGTCATCCCTGCCGATTGCAGGCAGCTTCGGATCAGCTTTGGATGAATGGCCCTTCACAGTTTTCCAGGCTCCCAGATAAGCCCTGACCTCTGTGTTAGTCTAAGACTTCAACTTCTTCAAATAAGAAGGTTCAATGTCAAGGACTAGCTCCGGTTGGGAGTCCAAAAATCTGTGCTCTGCGACGGCCCAACAGTCTCGGCAGGAGCTCCTGTAAAACCCTGTCTGTGCGTTCCACCACTTGATATATTTGGGGGTGACGCGGGGGAAACGGGCAGGGGTTGGCACATTGAATGAAACATTCTCTCGGTGGTGGAAGTAATCCCACCATATCCGGGCATCGTCATTGGACACCTGCTCGGCCCTATGCATGTTCGGTAATGCAAACTGAGAAGAAGAATGAGGGATGTGCTGATCATAGCCAAAATTCTGACTAAATCGGAATGGATAGTATGGCTCCAGCCACAAAATGCCACTCTTCCAAAATACAAGGACGCTTGGTCTGATAGCCACCGCCCAATCAACCAGCTCCTGCTCCAGAATGGGCCTCGTGCACTTGGCACCAGAGATTGGATGAATGTATTCTTCCTTCTTGAAAAGACGGCACTGCCTCGTCCTATTCACCAACGGGCTTGAATGGGCGGCCAAGCTCCAGAAATGAAGAACCCCGGGTGAATCCATGGGAACCCGGGTCAGCTTGCCCCGAATGGCGAAGAGCTGTTCCGCAACTGATGCCGGTTCAGCACTCGCGAATTCTATCATCCTCGGGATAAGACGAGCTGATTGCAACGCCCGAGGAGCAGCCTCCGCGAACAGGGTGCAGACCCAAGCATTGAAAAAATGTAACGGACCAACCGTCTGCAATTTCCTAGGGAGACGTGACTTGTTCAAGTCTCCCAGCATCTTGAAGATAAGGCATAAAGCCACCGGGCAAAGGGATAGCTTTGAGCCCCAAGCCATAAGACAAGCGGGATAGATGGCTTCCGCTCTAATCACGCTCTCGTCACCCTGCGGGAGAGGGAAAGAACAAATCCAATATGTCAGATATGCAGCACAATGTATGACTGCATCAACACCAGTAGGGTTCGGGTCTTCCCGTTGCCCTGCCCTCGAAGTGGACGAGACGGTGGCCTATCACCGGACCCTTTTCTTCCTCTTCAAGGCGGTCGGCGCTACTATGGGGAAGTCCTCGTACTTCTTCTTCCCACAGAAGAAATTCTGGAGCCAAGTGCCCATCCGCACTCGCCTCTTCTCTCCGGGCTTTCGGGCCTCCCTCGTGTCGTATGACGAGCGGCAAAGTGTACGATACACTTTCATCAGGTAGCGATAAGCATAGCCTGCCAAATACCGACCCTCGCCATCGGTCTGGCCTTTCAGCCAGTCGGGCCAGCAAACTTCCTCGTATGGTTCTTCGTCGATTGGTAGGCCGCTGAGCTACGAATGTAATACACCAAATTATTTTGGAAATTTAATTAGAATTATTTGAATTTATTTGAAATTATTTGGAATTCTTTGAATTAATGAGAATTTATTCGTAATTAATTAGATTAATTCTTTAATAAATAGTATAAGTCACTTTTCAACTATTTTATAAAAAACTATAAAAATCATATTATTATGTAATCCATTTCGTTTAACAATTTTGTCTTCTTCGACTAAGCCTAATAAAATCATTAACTAGGTCTAATCAGTGGATTAAGTCCGATTTCCACACTTACCTACCCAATAGTGAACGCAATAGTAAACCTCATCTTAAAACACCAAATTAGAGCTTAATACTCAACCAAATGAGCTCATTTCGGTGGCAAATGAAAGGCCACGATCTAAGGATCAATTGAACCTAAACCTAACCCTAACACATGGTGGCGGCCGAGTTTTGGAGTGGTCAACCTTGGCGGCGCCGTTTTCCAACACCTAACTTGCGTGGTCGATTCCTCCCAGCCCCGAAGTCTCCATAAGCTTTATGAGCTATCAAAATGAAGCTCTACAAGTCTACTTTCATTTAGTGGCTGTGGTGTTCGCATTGGATTCAGATCTAGGAAGTTCTTGGTCGTTTAGTGGAGGTGGGTCGGCTACCGTCGTCCTCCTTCCTCTTCTCTTTGATCCTTCGATTGAGGTAGGTTTCCTTAACCAAAATCAGCTTATGAATATATCAAATTGTTCCTCTCGACGAGATCTTTCCAATGGTGGTAAAAGCCCCAATTTTCATTAGGTATCCAAGGAGATATCGCGGGTTTTCTATGGTGCTGTCCAATTCCTTCTTCAGTCTAGGGCTTTAAGTTCTCTCTTCGATTGCCCTTCGATTGAGGTAGGATCTAACATCCAAACTCTAATTAATATACATGAATGTAATCAGCATCTTGTTAGCTTTCATTTGGCATAGAAAGCCCCAAATTTCATTGAGCATGTTTAGAGAATTTTGGATCGAAGTAAGAGCATGTTTAGGCTTGATTTATGGTATGTTCTTCAAGTAGAAGCATGATTTTCGGGCTATTTTTGAGTTGGATATCTAGATCCACATATAACAAATCATACATGGTTAGAATCAGCATTAAGTTAGCTTTCTTTTGATATAAGAAGCCCCAAATTTTGTTGTATATATTGAGAGAACCATACGATTTAGTAGAAGCATGTCAAGAACTAGGTCTTCATGTGTTCATCATAGAATAGGTTGTGATTTATTTGATTTCTGTTGAAATTCGTGTTTCAAAACTCTTGTTTTATGACCCTAGTATGTCTATTAAGAACCCTAGACCATGTGGTTAAGATCCCAACCCATTTAGACCCCAAATCGTTGAGTTTTTCATGATTTTCGGAAGCCCGTCCTTAACTGGAAACCCAGGGGTCGACCCCATGGGTTGACCCATACCACCCAGCAAGTAGAAGATTTCTGCTTTGCATGGGTCGACCCATGGGGTCGACCCACACTGCAGGGGTCGAGCCAATGGGTCGACCCATGCCAGGGCAGCTCCCTGGAACCTCCAGGGGTCGACCCATGCCTGGAAATTTCCAGGGGTCGACCCAATGGGTCGACCCACGTGCTGTTTGACCCAAAAATGTTGGTTTTTGAACCGAGGATCGATCCGGATCATTAAGGGATCGACTCATTCAACTTAGTACAATTGAAAACTATATTTTTGAGGATCTAATGACCTATTCATGTACCCCTTTGATTTCAATTAACATTGGTCCCTACATGCAACATAGTGTAAAAACATGCCGTTTATCATCTTCATTTCAACGTATACAATGGTTAAATAGAAACCCACATAATTAGTGGTTAATTGTGTAACTAGATTTTTGTTAATGCATGCTATTTCATTCCTGTACGAGCTTGTTCCTTATCTCATCATCTTAAATCCACTTTTTGGCAATTGGCTAAATGCAAATGATAATAGATAATCTTTGATATATTAACTTGATAATTAGGATTAAATTGATTGTTAAGTTGCTGTTTTAGTCATTATTACTCCAGTAGAATGGATTGCTTACACACTTGAATGGTACACTGTCAACCGTTCTTTCTTGACCCCGTGGACCAAGTTTTGGTCCAATTCTTGTAATGCGGCCCAAAGTGACCGTATAACCGAGTTTTTGTTTTAGTGAATCCAAGGACAAGTTAGTCCTTAAATCTCATACTTGTGGCAGTAATTCCTCTGATTAAATTGGCCATATAACTTGACTGAATGTCTAGACAATCGTGGGATCTTGTATCCAATAAATCGATGCCAACGCACCGTAAGGGCCCGGTCTGGTCCTGGGGAGAGCGCCCGAAAGTTAGTGAGCCCATGGGATGTTAATGACATGGTGAGGCATTGCACCGAGTACTTGACTAGCTTGTTACGTCTATGACATGAAAAATCCTTTGTTACTCTTGTTACTTGATCGTGTTTGAAATGATGTTTAAAATACTTGCTTGTTGGCCAATTCTCAATTCTTTATTACTATTTCTTGTTGTAAATTCTTGTACTTGTTATCTTGTTATCTCTTGTCATCATTATATTTCTTGACCTTGCAAGATCTTTGTATTTCACTGTTTATTTGTATCGTCATTTATTTCATTTCTTAGCATTGCATATGAAAATATAATTAACTTGTTAATCACGTAAACTTGCATGTTATTTCCTACAAGCGTCAGCTCATAGTTGTTGTTTCCCCCCTTTCCAGGCTATTCAGGTGACGATGTGCATACCGATGGGGAAGGGCAGGAGTGATATCTCTTGAGTGTACTTGTAGTAGATGCCGAGTTGGCATGGTTGGTTACCTCTAGTTATTTCCTTAGAGTTGTGTTAGCACTTGTTACTCTTGGAGTCAGTTATTGTATTAGAATTCAGATTGGAAGTCATGTTTGATCGTGTATTAGCAGTGTTGGTTATTGTAATGATTTGGAATCATCTTGATCAATAGAGTTGTATCTTTCCTTAGCATTGTGTAATTGTTTAGTTTAGAATATTTATTTGCTTTCTAGCTAGTTTCTAACTGTACGTCCCGATATCTCGCGTTGGGGCGTGACAGTTTAGTTGGTATCAGAGCCCTAGGTTTCACATTCCTAGGTTTTCATAAGTTCTAGGTTTTCTATGTTTTTGCATTGCATCCCAATAACCTGGTATATCAAAAGGTGTTGTCCGAACGTTAGGCTACGCCTATCGGGAAGGTCGTACACTTGCGCGAGTGGTCTTCGGATCGATTATCTCCACCAGGTACCGAGTTTTGGTCATGTCTAGGTGCATAGGACCCCTAACCTTATTAAAGTCTAAGAACCCGACCTGGTGAGATTGGGTAGAAACTTGGGTTAAGTTCGTATCTTAATCGTGTTATTATCTATCTTATTGAACCTTAGTAATCTATTCCTCGTGTAGGCTTTCGAAATGGCAGCTGAACGTGTGGAATGGAAGAACTTGCAGCGTACAGTTCAAGGACTTACGCAGGCTTTACAGCAAGTGGCTCAAGCAGGAGCTGCACATCATGGCACCGGTGATCTATACCGGAACTTCCGAGGGATGAATCCGCCTAGATTTGGTGGCTCGACTGATCCCGATGAAGCCGAGCACTGGCTAGATGAAATGGGAAGAATCTTCGAAGTTATGCAATGCACCAGCCAAGAGCGTGTCCTTTTGTCTACATTCCAACTGGAACGCGATGCACGTACTTGGTGGGATTCTATCAAGGCGACTCTCGGTGATCAGCATGTTACGTGGGAAGAGTTCGAGGAATTCTTTAACAGCAAGTATTTTTCTGACCGAGTACAAGAGAAGAAAGCCGCGGAGTTCGCAGCTTTGAAACAGCGAGGTCTGTCCGTGGCAGAGTATGAGGCTCAATTTTCACGGCTTTCTCGTTATTCTACACACCATATTTCCACCGAGAAGATGAAGGCGAAGCGTTTTCTCAATGGGCTGAAGCTACATTATATCAATCAGTTGGCACCGATGAAAATCTCCACTTATTTCAAAATGGTGAGGAAAGCTCAAGTTCTAGAAGATACTCTTGAGATGACGGAGAGAATCCGTGGAAAAGGTGCAAAGAAGGAACTACCTACGGGTTCCAGGAATGTCAAACCCAGGTATAGCAAGAAGAGGCCTATTAGTGGGCCTGGTTCATGGACTGGATCTGGATCGTGGAAGGGCAAGATGCCAAGGCAGGAAGACAAGAAGCCTGGCCCTGTTGTTCCATTCAAGGGCGTGTGCAACTATTGTGACCGTTCGGGTCACAAGATGGAGGAGTGCTGGCGCAAGCTAGGCGCCTGTTTGCGTTGTGGAAGCAAAGAGCACCGTATCCCTAACTGTCCTCTTATATCGGAGCAAGCTACACCGGCGAAGCCTCAAGTCTTCAAGAAACCACAAGGCAAGCTTCAAGCTTTGCATGCAGATGAAGCAGAAACCGCCGAGGACGGTGGGCTCGTTGAAGGTACACTTATTATACTCGACAAGCCAGCATTTGTTCTTTTTGATACTGGTGCCACACATTCCTTTATTTCTCGGAGATTTGCTAAGTCTTTAGCTATGGAACCTGTTTTGTTGAATTCTCCGTTAGAAATATCAACACCTATTGGTACTAGATCAGCAATCCAGTATTTCGATCTTTCTAGTACGGTTATGATTGGTGAACAGAACTTTCCAGCTGATTTGATTTGCATGGACATGAAGGATTATGATGTAATCCTAGGAGCGGATTGGTTGGCTAGATATGAGGCTAATGTTCACTGCAGTTCTAGCTCCGTGTCTTTTACTAGACACCCTTGACTTTCTTTTGTGGGAGTTAAGCACCATAACTCCGTATCCCTGATCTCGGCTCTTCGAGTTGATAAGCTGATGAGACGAGGATGCAAGGCTTTTCTGGCCTTTGTCTGTGCAACCCCTGAACAACAGATTGAGATTAAGGACATTTCTGTTGTCTGGAATTTTCCTGATGTTTTTCTCGAAGAACTACCAGGACTTCCGCCTGAGCGGGAAGTTATCTTTTCTATTGATCTCTTTCCTGGCACATCTCCTATTTCCAAGGCTCCTTACCGCATGTCTCCTGCAGAACTGAGGGAATTAAAGCAACAGTTGATGGAATTGCTCGAGAAGGGTTTCATTCGCCCTAGTACTTCTCCTTGGGGAGCCCCTGTATTATTCGTCAGGAAGAAAGATGGTTCGATGAGGTTGTGCATCGATTATCGGCAATTGAACCAGCAGAGTGTCAAGAACAAATATCCATTGCCGAGGATTGACGAATTATTTGACCAGATAGCGGGAGCTCAGTATTTTTCTAAGATCGATCTTCGATCAGGATATCATCAGTTGCGGATTAAGGAAGAAGATATCTATAAAACAGCTTTCCGCAGCAGGTATGGTCATTTTGAGTTTGTCGTTATGCCTTTTGGTCTAACGAATGCTCCAGCAGCTTTCATGCAGTTGATGAACGATGTATTTCGGCCCTATCTTGATCGATGGGTCGTGGTATTCATTGACGATATCTTGATTTATTCCAAGAATGAGGAAGAGCATGCTGAGCATCTGAGGATGGAATTGCAACTGTTGAGAGATCATCAGCTATATGTCAAGTTCAGTAAGTGTGAATTCTGGCTGCAAGAGGTGTCCTTTCTAGGACATATCATCACGAAGGACGGTATTTCTGTTGATCCTTCGAAGGTAGAGGCAGTGAAGAATTGGGATCAGCCTACCAGTGTGACCGAAGTTAGAAGTTTCCTAGGCCTGGCAGGCTACTACAGAAGATTTATCCAAGATTTCTCCAAGATTGCGGTACCTATGACAAGATTAACCCGCAAGGAGAACAAGTTTGATTGGTCAGATGATTGTCAACAAAGCTTTCAGACTTTGAAGGAGTGTTTGACTACTGCACCTATATTGACTTTACGTTCTGGTGAAGGAGGTTTTGTGGTATACACTGATGCTTCAGGTATTGGTTTAGGTTGTGTACTCATGCAGCATGGAAAGGTGATTGCCTATTCTTCTAGGTAGTTGAGGAAGCATGAAGAGAATTATCATGTTCACGATTTGGAACTAGCAGCAGTCGTGTTTGCTTTGAAGATATGGAGGCACTACTTGTATGGAGAAACATTCACAGTATTTTTAGATCACAAAAGTCTGAAATATTTGTTTTCTCAGAAGGAACTTAATATGAGGCAGCGAAGATGGTTGGAGTACTTGAAAGACTTCGACTTCTCGATTGAGTATCATCCTGGCAAAGGCAATGTTGTGGCAGATGCATTAAGCAGGAAGCTTGTGGCTAGATTATCAAGTCTCATGTTACATGAGTGGAAGCTATTGGGACAATTAGCTAGTCTGGATCTGAATGTTGATAATGATCGGGTTATGATTGCACATATTCAACTTAAGCCCGAATTATTGATGGAAATCAAGTCCTTGCAAGATAATGATCCCGAGTTGGTAGAGATCAAGGGAAGCTTGAGCAGCAGACCTGACTTCATGATGGCTGACGATGGAAGATAATTATTCCAGGGTAGAACTTGTGTACCTGATGAAGCTGGAATAAAGAACAAGATTCTGGAGGAAGCACATAGATCCAGATATACCATTCATCATGGAGGCACTAAAATGTTCAAGGATTTGAAGAGATCTTTTTGGTGGCCGAACATGAAAAGAGAAGTTACAGACTTCGTGAGTAGATGCTTGGTTTGTCAGCAAGTTAAGGCTGAACATTTCAAACCAGCAGGAAAGTTGAAACCACTTGACATACCCCAATGGAAGTGGGAAAGCATTGGCATGGATTTCATTATGGGTCTACCTAGGACTCGTGGTGGATTTGATGTAATATGGGTGATTGTTGACTGATTGACAAAGTCAGCTCATTTCTTACCCATTAAGTCCAAGTGGACAGTTGATGTATTGGCTGCTTTGTATTTGAAGGAAGTGGTAAGGCTCCATGGCATACCATTCAGTATTGTGTCTGATCGAGACCCCAGATTTACTTCACATTTCTGGAAGGGACTGCAAGAGTCTCTTGGTACTCGCCTGAATTTTAGTACTGCTTTTCATCCACAGACCGATGGACAGACTGAAAGAACCAACCAGATAGTGGAAGATATGCTCAGAGCATGTATGATTGATTTCGGAGGCAGTAGGAGTGATCATTTGGCTTTGATTGAATTGGCCTACAACAACAGTTATCAATCCAGCATCTAGATGGCTCCTTTTGAAGCATTGTACGGGCGAAGCTGTCGTTCCCCGTTGTGTTGGGATGAGATAGGTGAGAAGCAATGGCTTGGACCGGATCTTATTTCAGAATCATCACAGAACATCCGTGTCATCTGAGACCGGTTACAGGTAGCCCAATCAAGATAGAAGTGTTATGCCAACACAAGGAGAAGAGCATTAGAATTTCAAGTTGGTGAGCATGTATTCTTAAAGGTTTCTCCTTCGAGAGGGATTCAAAGATTTGGCATTCATGGCAAGCTAAGTCCGAGGTATATTGGTCCATTCGAGATCCTAGATAGAGTGGGAGAAGCTGCTTACAAACTGGCATTACCACCGCAGTTGTCTGGCGTACACAATGTTTTCCATGTGTCTATGTTACGGAAATATATGTACGATCCCACTCATATCATTCAGCATGTGGATTTTGAGTTAAAGGAAGATTTGACCTATGAAGAAAGACCTATCAAGATTCTAGACCAGAAACAGCAGTAACTCCGGAATCGGTCTATACCGAGGGTCAAGATTTAGTGGAGTCGGCGTGGAACCGAAGAAGCTACTTGGGAATCTGAAGATACTATGCGGAAGCGGTATCCCGACTTGTTCTAGGTGAGCAATCTCTTTCCCTATCCTCCGTATTTAGTGCAGTGAATTTGGAGGACCAAATTCTTTAAGTGGGGGAGGGTGTAATACCCCAAATTATTTTGGAAATTTAATTAGAATTATTTGAATTTATTTGGAAATATTTGAATTAATGAGAATTTATTCGTAATTAATTAGATTAATTCATTAATAAATAGTATAAGTCACTTTTCAACTATTTTATAAAAAACCATAAAAAATATATTATTATGTAATCCATTTCGTTTAACAATTTTATCTTCTTCGACTAAGCCTAATAAAATCATTAACTAGGCCTAATCAGTGGATTAAGTCCGATTTTCACACTTACCTACCCAATAGTGAACGTAATAGTAAACCTCATCTTAAAACACCAAACTAGAGCTTAATACTCAACCAAATGAGCTCATTTCGGTGGCAAATGAAAGGCCACGATCTAAGGATCAATAGCCCTCTATCAATCGAACCTAAACCTAACCCTAATACATGGTGGCGGCCGAGTTTTGGAGTGGTCAACCTTGGCGGCGCCATTTTCCAACACCTAACTTGCGTGGTCGATTCCTCCCAGCACCGAAGTCTCCAGAATACCAATGAGCTATCAAAATAAAGCTCTACGAGTCTACTTTCATTTGGTGGCTGTGGTGTTCCCATTGGATTCAGATCTAGGAAGTTCTTGGTCGTTTAGTGGAGGTGGGTCGGCTGCCGTCGTCCTCCTTCCTCTCCTCTTTGATCCTTCGATTAAGGTAGGTTTCCTTAACCAAAATCAGCTTATGAATATATCAAATTGTTTCTCTCGACGAGATCTTTCCAATGGTGGTAAAAGCCCCAATTTTCATTAGGTATCCAAGGAGATATCGCGGGTTTTCTAAGGTGTTGTCCAATTCGTTCTTCAGTCTAGGGCTTTAAGTTCTCTTTTCGATTGCTCTTCGATTGAGATAGGATCTAACATACAAACTCTAATTAATATACATGAATGTAATCAGCATCTTGTTAGCTTTCATTTGGCGTAGAAAGCCCCAAATTTCATTGAGCATGTTTAGAGAATTTTGGATCGAAGTAAGAGCATGTTTAGGCTTGATTTGTGGTATGTTCTTCAAGTAGAAGCATGATTTTTGGGCTATTTTTGAGTTGGATATCTAGATCCACATATGGCATATCATACATGGTTAGAATCAGCATTAAGTTAGCTTTCTTTTGATATAAGAAGCCCCAAATTTCGTTGTATATATTGAGAGAACCATACGATTTAGTAGAAGCATGTCAAGAACTAGGTCTTCATGTGTTCATCATAGAATAGGTTGTGATTCATTTGATTTCTGTTGAAATTCATGTTTCAAAACTCTTGTTTTATGACCCTAGTATGTCTATTAAGAACCCTAGACCATGTGGTTAAGATCCCAACCCATTTAGACCCCAAATCGTGGAGTTTTTCATGATTTTCGGAAGCCCGTTCTTGTCTGGAAACCCAGGGGTCGACCCCATGGGTCGACCCATACCACCCAGCAAGCAGAAGATTTCTGCTTTGCATGGGTCGACCCACACTGCAGGGGTCGAGCCAATGGGTCGACCCATGCCAGGGCAGCTCCCTGGAACCTCCAGGGGTCGACCCAATGGGTCGACCCAATGGGTCGACCCACGTGCTGTTTGACCCGAAAATGTTGGTTTTTGAACCGAGGATCAATCCGGATCATTAGGGGATCGACTCATTCAACTTAGTACAATTGAGAACTATATTTTTGAGGATCTAATGACCTATTCATGTACGCCTTTGATTTCAATTAACATTGGTCCCTACATGCAACATAGTGTAAAAACATGCCGTTTATCATCTTCATTTCAACATATACAATGGTTAAATAGAAACCCACATAATTAGTGATTAATTGTGTAACTAGATTTCTGTTAATGCATGCTATTTCATTCATGTACGAGCTTGTTCCTTATCTCATCATCTTGAATCCGCTTTTTGGCAATTGGCTAAATGCAAATGATAATAGATAATCTTTGATATATTAACTTGGTAATTAGGATTAAATTGATTTTTAAGTTGCTGTTTTAGTCATTATTACTCCAGTAGAATGGATTGCTTACACACTTGAACGGTACACTGTCAGCCATTCTTTCTTGACCCCGTGGACCAAGTTTTGGTCCAATTCTTGTAATGCGGCCCAAAGTGACCGTATAACCGAGTTTTTGTTTTAGTGAATCCAAGGACAAGTTAGTCCTTAAATCTCGTACTTGTGGTAGTAATTCCTCTGATTCAATTGGCCATATAACTTGACTGAATGTCTAGACAATCGTGGGATCTTGTATCCAATAAATCGATGCCAACACACCGTAAGGGCCCGGTCTGGTCCTGGGGAGAGCGCCCGAAAGTTAGTGAGCCCATGGGATGTTAATGACATGGTGAGGCATTGCACAGAGTACTTGACTAGCCTGTTACGTCTATGACATGAAAAATATCTTGTTACTCTTGTTACTTGATCGTGCTTGAAATGATGTTTAAAATACTTGCTTGTTGGCCAATTCTCCATTCTTTATTACTATCTCTTGTTGTAAATTATTGTATTGTTATCTTGTTATCTCTTGTCATCATTATATTTCTTGAACTTGCAAGATCTTTATATTTCGCTGTTTATTTGTATCGTCATTTATTTCATTTCTTAGCATTGCATATGAAAATGTAATTAACTTGTTAATCACGTAAACTTGCATGTTATTTCCTACTGAGCGTCAGCTCATAGTTGTTGTTTCCCCCCTTTCCAGGCTATTCAGGTGACGATGTGCATACCGATGGGGAAGGGCAGGAGTGATATCTCTTGAGTGTACTTGTAGTAGATGCCAAGTTGGCATGGTTGGTTACCTCTAGTTATTTCCTTAGAGTTGTGTTAGCACTTGTTACTCTTGGAGTCAGTTATTGTATTAGAATTCAGATTGGAAGTCATGTTTGATCGTGTATTAGCAGTGTTGGTTATTGTAATGATTTGGAATCATCTTGATCAATAGAGTTGTATCTTTCCTTAGCATTGTGTAATTGTTTAGTTTAGAATATTTATTTGCTTTCTAGCTAGTTTCTAACTGTACGTCCCGATATTCCACGTCGGGGCGTGACAACGAAAGGCTCCAAAGATCCAGAGAAGTCTCTCCCTTCGAAGTATAGAAGGTATTGTACTCGGGGCAGAATACTTCAATCATGCCGCAACACAGACCTCTGGATACGGGGTAGCGGTACCTCGAGGCATACACGCTGTGATATCCAGCCTTGTCCAAGATGGGAGCATAGTGTTGCAGCACATAGTCTGTAAACTCCACTGCTCCAGGTCTAAAAGCATGGGCGTCGGTGGCCCTTAGCTCGGCAAGCCACCCCACAAAAATATGATGTTTAAAACGGACCGCCAAGCAGTCCAACAAGAAGGATTCTTCCCTATACCCCCATTTCATCGGGGCAAGAAGCAAACCAAAGATCGGCTTCTCCCAGTCAACACGGCCTACGGTATCATTCCACCAAGCAGGCACGAATTCAGGGGCCCTGGTCAACAACCCATCTTCTGGAGCTAGATCCTACAGTCCAAGAATAGCGCTCCATTTTTGGACTTCTCCGGGGAGGTAGATAGGTCTTCCCCGCACCACACAGTCTGTCAAGCTGTCCCTCTCGACTAGCAATGCTTGCTCGACTTTGTGAATGAGGAACAAATCTCTCTTCGCTTGAAGATTGAAGCGCCTAAGGAAGGACATCAAATGCTTATCTTTGGTGTGATCCCTCCTGACGGCACCTTCCCGGTCATACTGAAAAGAATCGCCCCCGAGGATGAGTAGGTGTTTGGTATCTACCATGTCGATCTCCGAGTCTGAGGATTCTGCGACCACGGCGACCTGATCGTGCCCCTGATCCAGGGAGTGAACATTCTCCCATGTCACCATGGCACGGGAAGTAGAAGAAGACGAGCCAGATGCCATTTTATCTGCAAAGGCACATGAAGAAAAATAAACAAGGTCAGAAAGCAGTCGATCAAGACAAATTTCTGACAAAATTTTGGCAGAGTCTCTCCAGCTCGGGAGATTGCCAGGAAAAAGTGGGAACACTTCCACCAAGGAAACATCCCCTAAAAGTAGCCATCGGCATCACACCGAGGCCAAAATGGGACACCCGAGGGAATAGCTCCGAGGGCAAGCCCTACTAGGAGCCTCCCGGGCCTGGAAACTCGGTTTCAATCCCCGAATAGACAAACTCTCACTCACCCGCTCGGACCTCACGATGGCGTGCTTCCCTCAAACTCACTCAGCGCTAGAGTTTGAGAGGAGAAGGAGAAGGAGGAGGAGAGAGAAAGTTCTGTTACAAATGAGGAAGGTTGAAGAAGAAAAGAAGAAGAATAGGCATGTATAGGGGAGCCTTCCCCCATGGTAATCTGGTGCGCTATTTAGCGTGCCGTATTAACCTCTTCGATCAAAAGGGCGCGTCGAAATTGACCGCGCCGTATTAACACACAAAGCAAGGAGCGCACCGGATTAAACAATGCGCCCTATTAACCTTCAACACTGACCACGCCGGATTAGCATCCGCGCCGGTTTAAAGGCCGTTCCGAGGTTTCATCATCCGAACGGAAATCTACCCAGACGAAGCTCATCTGTCGGTCTTGCTACACTCGTGCCTCACTCACAACACCCACGGCTGGGGGGTATTTATTGGCACTCAAAATATGATTAACGACAATCAAGCCTTAAAGATGAATGATACGGCCTACTGAAGCATAGAAGCCGATGGATATCAATACACTGAAGCCTTCTCAAGCTGCCAGAGCCTCAGGTCACCCTGTATGAACACTGGGGACTTCACCTTGGGAGAATCGAGATGAATTCACAACCAACCGATAGTGCGACCAAGCCTGCCCAATGAATCGGCATCGACTTCTATCGTGCCGCAAAAACCATAGCCATTGTCTGACCAAGGACAATGGTATACCTGGTGGCCCACCACCTTATTGAAAGATCGTCCCGAGGTGAAAGAACGCCCTTGGCCCTTCAAAATAGGGGACCGAAGGCTCTACCAGTAGAAGATCCCGATTACTCGGTATGGGTACGGCTTCTCAGCAGATTGGGCCCATTAGTGGCCAAATGATCACCCAATCAAGGCGGAAGTATCCCGGGTGGCATTCCATCCCGCAAGAAAGCTTCGAGCACGAATCAGGCCAAGCCAGCAGCACGAGCCATAGTGCCGAAGGGCGTGTCAGTGGAAAACCCGCGTGTTTAAGACAAAGATACACGAAGTGCCGAGGAAGGCCGTACGTCGTCCTGAGAGCTTCGCCAAAGCTTCTCGTCAAGGTTTTGCAGGACTGCGATGAGACGAATGGTCACGGTGACTCTCGGAACCATCCCCGGGACCCAACGTCTGACCCACGCCAAGCAAATGAAGTTAATACGGCGCGCTCGGTCACCGGCGCGCCCCTTTATTCGGCACCTTCCTATTTCGGTGCGCAAAAAGTGCGAAGAGCCCCTTTCCCTGGCGCGCCATTCTTCACACCGGATTAGGCTTTTCCTATATAATGCCACTTGGTTCGACCAAGTGAAAAGAGAGATGGAAGAGGAGGCGATTGAAGAGAAAAAAATTGAGAGGGATCAATCCGAGGAGCCCGATCACCAATCAAACTCGAGAGAGAGAGAGGGTTTCCTTGGGGAAGAAGAAGGGTTTCCCGAGAGCCTCCTGGCCACCGCCGTCTTCCTCCACTCCGCCGAAGTGTTTCAGAGCTGGAGAAGGGGAAGACGATACTCTATTTTCTGGGAGGAGATTTAGGTGGGTTTTATGGTTTTCCACCCGACGTCTTCCCTTGATTTCTCCCTTCCATTGTAATGCAAGTGGAAGGGGGGAGGGGCGATGATATGAGCCCATCTCCCCCTCTCATCATCTCCTTGTTTCATTTTCTTTTCCTTGTAAATTTTTCTGCAACTAGTGAATGGTGGCCATGCGATAACGCCGGTGCCGGATGTCCGTAATTTGTATGTTGGCTCCCTATTCACCGGATGAATGGTATGAACATATGTCTTGACAGATTGAATGTTTGACGCTATGTCCCTCTCCCACTCTTCCCTCAATCTATATGTCTAATTGCTCCCCCATGTACTTGGTTCTCGAATCCGGGTTCCTCGACGTCGAATGTGCCCTGGAGCTCCATGGGCTATATAAATGTTTTCCCCCCTCCCCGGGGCCTCAATGTTAACATGCTGATTGTGCCTTGCATTATCTATCTTGTGGGTTTGTAGCCAGAGGCATACTTATGTATGCACCTCTGGCCATCCCAACTCGAGGTTGATTCCTCAATGCCTCTCTACATTATCCCGTTGCCCAAAGGTAAGGGGAATCGCCTCCGCAGCCAGAATGGTCATGCTATGATAATGGTTCTAAGGGCCTTTCTCTCTAGTTTCATTATCCTAGCTCGGTCTGCCTATATTAACATTCTATGAGTGCCAACCTACTCATCCCTTAACCCCGTGAGCATTAACATACTAACCCCGTGAATGACAATCCGTCAATTAATTGAATGCATCTCATGCTGAGTATCCCCTTTCATCCCGCTTGTGATTTGTAGTCATTAGATTGTGCTAGTCTCATTGGTTTTGTCCCAATAGTCCGGGGAGGGGGACATTCCCCACTGCTTCACAGAATCGCCGTTTGGTCAAATGGGCTCCATCTGTGAGTGATGGATATCCCACATGGGCCACAGGGTGAATATCAATGGGGGCTTCAGCCCGACAAATTCAAATCCATAGTCCTTCGGGACCCTGTGGTGACTAAGGAAGGTGTACCCCTCGTAGGCTAGCCCTCAAGGTTTCCTTCCCTAATAGTCGTCCCCCTCTCGGATATAGTGTTGACTACGGGTCGTGTGCCCCTCGTAGGCTAGCCCTCGGGGTTGTTGCCTCCCTCATTAGTCACCTTATCCGCTCGTTTTAACCCACGGAACCATGGTGCCCCTGGCAGGCTAGTCGTTTGGGTTTTCCTATCCGATTGGGATCTGCTGGCTGCCACTGTGCCGACTGGCTCGTTAGGGGCTTACTCCACACGTGAGTATGACCTCGCTTCTCCCCTGCAATCCTTCAGGGATGGGGTGATGCTGCCCAATTTTCACCAGATTTTAATTAACAAGTTACCTTCGTGACTCGGCCTCAATAAAACATGTGTTCTTAATCAATAATCTTTCGTGCTCAAGTACGAACCTCGCACGAGCTTGTAACTCTACTCATGGAGAGCCTGGGACTATAGTTTAATAAATAATAAACCCAATTAACCCCAAAACCCTCAACAACATCTTAATAAACCAAAATAGAATAAAAAATCCCCAAAAATCAACTTAAACGGCGCGGTCCTAATCCGGCGCACCCTAATACGGTGCGGTACCCCCCCCCCCCCCCCGCGCCGGATTAGCTTTAGACTCAAAACTTCACGGTTCTATTTGGTTCACACCCGACACGCCCTAATCCGGCGTGCCCCTAAGGCCATCGCGTCGGGTCAACCCATGCCATGACCGCGCCGATTTAATCTCCTTTACCTACATTTGACCGTGTCAGGGAACCCTATTCCTACGCTTGGCCACGCCGATTTTGAATAAACACTCTCCATTTCACTATTCTAATGCCCCGCTCGTCTTCGGAGCGATCCTTGCCTCCCACGGTCGAGGTTAATAAACCCCAATCAATAATAAACAAAATAAAAAGGACTACTCAAGTCCAAACCATCTTCTTATTATGCTTGTTATCATCATGATTTCATGATCATCTCTTTATCGCCGTTTTTGTCTCCCTTGGCGGAGATTAATAAACTTGATCAATCATTGTCTATTTCTTCGATTCTGTTATCATGCTTTAGTATAATCATGAACATCGTGCATGCATGCTTGCATGGACCCCTGGGTATATCAAGTGGCACTGACGGAAGTCCGGGTTACACCCGACCGGAAGTCTTTGCTATGCGCGATGGTGGTCTTCGGACCTGTGTCCTCCGCCACGTATCGAGGGTCTCCAACTCAATAAACCATGCCTCTCTTGCATGATAGATAAAGGCATTTCATGTGCCTTCGTCACATGCATCTCTTGCGTCTTATTTCGGCCTCGGACGGTCCACTATCACGGTGATTAATCAAAGGTTTTCTCCCTTATGGGGGATATAATTAACGTCATAGCCTTTATGGTATGACAGACTGTTGGTCCAGACCCGAATCTCACTATCGCCTGACGTGGGTGTTGGGTTCAGTGCGCCCCCTTGTTGTCTTTGACAATGGTTTTGATGATTCAGATATATTGTGTGTCTTTGTCTGTCATATGGTCTAGAGTGAAATTCATTCATGATTATCTTGTGGAAAATGACTTGAGATTTTGATGGTCACAAGTTGATATTCTTGTTTTGGCAGGTTTGGATACGACCCTAGTGCTTCACATGAAACAGGCCTTCATGTGAAGCTTGCTCACAGTGTTTTGCTTTTGCATAGAAAATGTTGAACGTGGCTTCAGCTTGCTTTGGACTATAAGTGTTCAGTTCTTCCTAGACTGTGCTTCGATTTGCAGAACTAAACTTGTACTAGCATTGATCTGAATCTCCTATTCCTGAACTAAATGTGCAAGTCATGTATGCCTTGCTTGGTTTCTCTGGTAGTTCATGTGTGACTAGATTTCAGGTGGAAATCTTCCTTGCCTTGTCTGAATTGGCTGAACTTGGTATAACTGGTTTGAATCAATGTTTTGTTTAATTTGAATTCATTCAAATTCTTGGAATGAACCTTGAAACTCTGGACTAAACTTGCAACTCATAAGTAGCTTGGTTAAATACCATTTGGAAATGGATTGTTTCATATGCACCAACTTGGTTCATAATTGCACTCACCTTGCTGCATTGCACAGACTTTATTTTATATTGCACTGACTCACCTTTTCATATGCATCGACCTTGCTTGAATGGACTTTCATGGATTTACCTATACTACTGTAGCTCTTGGTTGATGACATTTTAAGCTTGCTCATTGTGAGAATTTAAATCTGGCTTGAAATAGCATGTGTTTTAAATGGTTGGAAGCATGTGACATTCATATGTGGTTGTTTAATCAATCTCATCTGTTCATGGTGGATCATGATGAAGGCTTGATATATGGGCTAGCCATTTTGCTTGGTTGAAGGTTTATAAAACTCATTTGCTTTGATTCAAGACTGACTTGAATGGACTTTCTTACTAAGTGCAGGTTCTTTAATGATCTCGATCTGTGAATCCACGGTAAGTGTAATCCTTGGTAAGTCTTTATGTTTGAACATAGTCCCATGTGGCTTGATTTGATTCTTCTCATGTACTCTGGCCTTGGGGTCTATTTACTTGCTTATGTGTCCATTGTTAAATGGAGCTTCATGATGCATCATGCTCATTGTGATTCCCATTCCTTCTTGCAAAACCCGATTTGATTTGATATTTTAAAACCCCTCATGCATGCCATTTAATTGTACTTGAATGGGGTTTAATTGTGTCTTATTGGTCCTTAATGTGTTTGGGGTTTCAATTGAGTCCTAACTAAGATTTCTGTTCTGTCAGAAAAAGTGTCGACTCACTAAGTCAACACTTCTTTCAGGATGTTATGTCTGATACATGGTTTCACTTGTCCAGATAGAAAGTGTCGACTCTAGAGTCGACACTTACATGCCGGAGGTCTGTTTTCAAAGAAAATAGAACCTCTGGTGAAAAGTGTCGACCCAATGAGTCGACACTTTCACCCAGGTCCTATTTTTATATAACAGGACAGCACTTCGTGAGAAAAGTGTCGACCCCATTAGTCGACACTTTCTCTGGTTCGTCCGGATCGGGTTTGCCAGATTGGTTTCGAACTCCGGTTTCTTAGGTCCGATTGGCTTGCCCTTTTACCCCATTACCCCTAGGGTTTATACCCTTGGTTGGATGTGGTTTTGAGAGGGCTTTAGCATGGGTTTTATGGTCCTTTCTTGTAGTTTTCTCTTGGGTATATAGCAGCTACGAATTTCCATCGGATGAACAATCCCCTTGAGCTAATAGTTCCCTATCTTCTGCAGGTGAAGAAGAGCGAGGAGGAGAAGGTGCTGCTCTGCTAGAGAAGAGATCCACGCCGCCAAGGAACGCGTCTCACGACCCCAATCACGAAGCTGGAGGTGAGCCGCCACTGCTCTCTCCGTCGTTGCTTGCTTGGGCGCATTTCAAAAAGGGGGCAAATTTCTTCTCTTATGCTCTTATCGTTCTAAAGCATTCTTCTAGTTTGTCTCCGGGTTGTGTAAAGATTTAGGGGATATCTAAATCATTCATTTCCATATTCTGGTTTTGGATTGAGAGGTTTTTGCATGGGGTTATATGTCTTTTGTTGCTAGTTTTCCTTAGCTATATATAACCTACGATTTCCATTGGATAAACATCCATTGAGCTTATGTTCTTCATTCTTGCTTGCAGGAAAAGAGGAAAAAGGAAGAGGAGGGCGCCGCCCCACCTGGGGGAGGAAGAAGAAGAAGTGGAGGATGCCAAGACCATGCCTCATCTATCGACTTGATGCACCTTCGACCAAAGCAGTTGAAGATAGGTTCTCCTTGGGCATCTCCTGCGAACGTAGAAGCTTCCACTCCCCGGATAGATTGTTCGGCGCATCCCATTGTTCCTTTGGACGTGATTTCACTAGAGATTTGAGGGGGAATCATTCTTCTCTCATTTCTATACTTATATTCGAGCATACTTTGTCATTTAGGCGTTTATTGTATATCTTCTTATTTCATAGAACTTGAAACATCTGTGTGTGTGAGCGGAGCGGTGTCTCCGCGTGTATGGCTTATTTGTGGGGAAAGTTTCCCCGTGTTTGGTTGTGTGAAGATGGAGCTGCGACTCCGTGTGGTTGTCGTGTCTGGGGTACGTTCCCCGAACGTGTGTGTGTGTGCTGCAGTGGCAGCGTGTTGGGGCTTGTCTCCGTGTGGTTATTGCTACAGAAGCAGCCTGTGTGTGGTTGGGGTTCGTCCCCGTCTTGCTACGAATGTAGCGTGTAGTGAAGCCTCACCCGGTTGGGTGAGGGGTGGACGTAGGGAGCCCGTGGTGGTCCCGAACCACCTAAAAATCCTTGTGCCTTGTGTGATTGCCTGTGTGATTGTCATTTCTTCTATCTCCATTCCCAGGTACTTTATTTAGATTTTTACTCATTGCACCACTATACATTGCTACCTCCGTTATCCGTGTTAGACATAAATTCATCTGTCAGTTGCATTGTTATTACGAGTGAGATCGGAAAGATCGAGACAACTTTTTAGATCTCATGTTTGTTTAGGCTAATCAACGTAGTTTGTTTAAATTCCATTGTGTTTAGTTAAGAAAGTTTTTAAAATCCACCATCTCGGCAAAGGGGACAATTCAACCCCCCTTCTTGTCCGCCATCTCTCTGGGCCAACAGCGGGTCAGAATGAGCGCATAATAAATCTATCACGTATGTGACTGGCACACCTGCGTGGTCAACTAATCAATTGATTATTAATTAATTAATTGGTTGTTCTACCCCGAACAAAATGACCGAACAAATCCCATCACCCACAAGCTAGTAATCATATCACTCTAGTAGCGACATTCCAAAATATATGAGATAAGCAAATGTGATAAAGAGGGAGGCGAGTTTACCTCCACGCTACCGGGCATGGGGAAGATGTTCCCGGCCAAGATTCGTACTCCTGGTACAAACAAGTACAATAATTACAAAAATGAATTCTACTGCCCACTCCACGCAGGGAGGTAAAGGGCTACAAGTGGTGCCCGAGAGGACCGATCTTGGGTTGACAGGCGGCTTCTTGGATAGCTCCGACGGTGACGCGTGCCAACGAACGTGGGGCCCACGTCCTAGTCAGAGGACCGAACGGGTTAGGAGTGGTACCGCTACGGTGGGGGACTCCTGGAGGGACGACCCCTAGGAAGGGATCGCGCTGGTTCACCTCGTGGGATGCAAGGCGGTCTAACCGGGGGCGTTGTTGATTGCTGCCCAAGGACTTGTTATGCTGTCACAACACTTCGTGACGCGGCGAGAATGGCTGTTGCGATCAGACCAGAGCTCAGAACGACGCAAGACTAGCGCCGTTGGAAAGCTCTCTCAGAGATCTACAACCCTCTGTTGTTACAGGAATTTTAATATCTCTATATGCTCCGTGGCTGAATTTACAACAGATTGGCTCATAGACCCAGATCAGACAGGGCATAAAGTGGATCTGCTTGAGAACTCAGTTTGACCAAAGATCAAACGGTGGAGTTTGGATCTGAAAAATTTTATGGATGGTAGATGGGGATGTAAGGAACATGGGGATAATTTTTTCGTATATTTTGGAGGTGGTTTGGGTGGGGAAAAGGATTTTATGGTAGAAGTGGTCGGATCTGGACTGCACAGGACAGAACATATTTTGAGAAAATGTAGTGATTTTTTGGATGGGAAATAAAATTTCTAAAATCACAAAAAGAGTTGGAGACGATGGCTTTGGTGGACAGAACTCCTAGTTAAAATTTTAGATCATTCTGAAATGGGAAAGTGGGTGAAAGTGGCGAACAGGTAACTTGTTAGTTGGTGGATCTGCATAGGAGGCAGATTACTAGGGGTGGGAAGAATAGATAGGGAAAAATGGTAAACGAGGGAAAAATAACATTAATTTTTTTGTGGAGGCCGGGGTGGACGTGGGAAACTCACCCTCCAAATTTCATTACGATTTGAGCTCCTGATTGAGAGCTAAAAATCGTGAACTAGGCTTCTATCTAGGGTTGGACAGAACTCCGATGAAGCGGCGGTGGCGGTGCGATGGCGGCTCGATGGCGGCGGCGGCAGAGCTTCACACTCCCGGGAGGAGAGATCACATGGAATCCACCAAGTTTTGTAGGGAATCCACCCTAGAAACACAGCAAATCCATGCTGTAAAGGAGATGGGAGAGAGAGAGGGCACCCAAGGCTTGCTCTTGGCAAAATGCACTAATCTTTCATTAATTCTTCATTAACTCCACAAATGACACTATACATGTGATTATATAGGGAATGGCAAGGGGTAGGGGGGCTGGGAATCTCGTGGGAGAGAGGGGAGGAGAGGGGGTGCGCACTTGCCAAGTGGGGGAGGGAGGGGGACCAAGGGGGGGCAAGGACTTGCCTAACATTGAAAATTCAAGGGAGGGAAGTCAAGGATGGTAGCTTGCCTACCTCTTGGACCAAGAAGGGGGGGTGCCCCCTTCCACTAGCCACCTAGCCTCCATCCCATTTCCCCTTTCATACCTAGCATGCTAACCCATTAGGCATGTTCACATTGAAGCCCCTTTTGGCCCAATTAAGGCCCAAAGGCCGATTAACTATAGCCCAATACCTAGCCTAGCCCATTTGCCATATTTAATACAATTGTCCAACAAGGACTACAATATGGCCCAACATGGCCTAAAAATGTGAAATAAAGGTGATGGCTCGGCCGATGCGTCCACGTCCTCCGTGAGCTAAGCAGGCCCTAGCGTATCCTCAGCCATCAATGCCTATTGCGACGTGTGTCCGCACCAATTCTCCCCGGGTGGGAGGAACTCGACCCCGTCGAGTAAGGGGTGTGACTGCTCGTGTGGCTCCGACGGATCTGTCACCGACCTGGTAGCGCGGAGTACGCTCCACTCCAAATAATCGTCACCTGCTCATCCCGTATATATTCGATATGCACCTACTGGTGTGGGAACGAGGCTAGTGGTGGACACTCCGGGGTGGGGTCACTCACAAAGGGGAGGAGGCGGCTCGAAGACTCACTAGGAATCATCGCTGAATCCCTATATGTGACTAGATCCGACACATAGATAGAGCTGAACCCAAATTCTGGCAAGTCTACAACGTACGCATTAGACCCGACTTGCCTCACACTCGAAAGGGACTGATATCGTGAGCTGACATTAGACCGACTCGTATGCAGACTCTTACAGACTGTACGAAACAAAACTCACACACGACCCTAGGCCATACATGACCCTAGGCAAACTTGGACACTCATAGTACTACTATGACTGATGACAATGAGACACAAACACAAGGGACATACGAAGGAAGACTCGGTAAGGATGATAGACACCGTCTGCATATACCAAGTGTAAGGATAAGTTGACCCACAACATGAGGCCCTAAGTTTCATCCCTCGTCAACCGTCGCCAGTTTGAGAAGACTCTCCCTCGGGTATGAAAGTGCGGGAGGATCAGGAGGCGGGTGACGGGAATGTAATCCAGACGTCCAGTGTGAAGCACAAAAAAAAGGAAGTCCGGATGTTTTCTCTCATACACATGGTAGAAATCCAACCATAGCGTGTCAACATAGGGCGTCGATAGTGGTACGGTAGTCAATATTGGCTGCGCTACCGTAGGGGAGACGGGTAGAAGTGGGATGGTGGGGTCCACCGAGGACAAAGTGGGTGGGATAGACAGGTCCGGGATGACCGGTGGGATTAGGGTGACTAACAGTCCCTGGCCCTCTATTGGATCACTCTCTAACCCCAAAACATCAGCAAGGTACTCGTCGGCCAACTCTTGGTCAGCCTCATAACTCACTAGAATAAGCCTGGGTGGGGCAGCCTCCGAATGGGTGTCCTCTATGATGGTGAGAGGACCGGGGGACTCCGGAGATGGCGTCTAGTTGGGACTACCAACAACAACCTCCTTAGGTTCAGGCATGACTTCGTCCTGCCTCGGAGGTGAGCTAGGGAGACTCGGTGGCACAATACGTGAACACATCCTATCCAACCTATCCAACTTTGCCATAAGAGTTCAGAACATGTTGACCACGGATGGCTCATCGGGACTATGGGCTTGGGGTTCTGCCATGGGACTGGCGGGTAGTTGGACATGTGAATGACAAGGGGTTGGAATGCACCGACCAAGGCGAAGATGAACCTAGACTTAACCAATAGACGGTACTTGGCGAAGTTACGGGATCCGAAGATCCTCTCTCGTAAATGTGCGACCTTGCCGATAGGCGTAACCTAATGTTCGGGCAACACCTTTTGATATACCAAATAAAGGAATGCAAATGAGACACTTAGACTTAGACACTCTCTGGATGACACTTTTTTTTTGTTTTAAACAAAGACTACCCTAGACTCAACCTTCCTCTCTGATACCAATTTGATGCGGGACGGGATGCGAACCTGGGACTCTAGCTGGCGGACGTCCCTAGCAATGGAAATGCGGGATCTTGCGCGGTTGAGGAACCGGCAATGAGTCTCAGGGATCGGCTTTTCGGCATGTACTCGGATTGAGTCACGGGACGGGTCACACTCACTCTCTCGCAGCGGTGATAAAAATAAATATTGAGCTAGTAATCCTATCACTCTAGCCGCGGCATTCAAAAATATATGAGATAAGCAAATGCGATAAAGAGGGAGGCGAGTTTACCTCCACGCTACCAGGCGTGGGGAAGACGTTCCCGACCAAGATTCGTACTCCCGGTACAAACAAGTACAATAATTACAGAAAAGAATTCTACTACCCACTTTATGCAGAGAGGTAAAGGGCTACAAGTGGGGCCCGGGAGGACCGATCTTGGGTTGACGGGCGGCTTCTTGGACAGCTCTGGCGGTAACGCGTGCCAACGAACATGGGGCCCATGTCCTGGTCGGAGGGCCGAATGGGCTGGGAGTGATACCTAGTGGTGGGGGACTCCTGGAGGGATGACCCCTAGGAAGGGATCGCACTGGTTCACCTCGTGGGAGGCAAGACGGTCCTACCGGGGGCATTGTTGATTGCTGCCCACGGACATGTTATGCTGTCACCGCACTGTGCGACCCGGCGAGAACTACTGCTGCGATCAGACCAGAGCTCAGAACGACACGAGACTAGCGCTATTGGAAATCTCTTTCAAAGATCTACAACCCTCCATTGTTACATGAATTTTAATCTCTCTGTATGCTCCATGGCTGAATTTACAATAGACTTGCTCACAGACCCAGATCAGATAGGGCAGAAAGTGGATCTGCCTGAGAACTCGGTTTGACTGAAGATCAAACGGTGGAGTTTGGATCTAATAAATTTTATGGATGGTAGATGGGGATGTAAAGAACACGGGGATAATTTTTTTGTAAATTTTGGAGGTGGTTTGGGTGGGGAAAAGGATTTTATGGTGGAAGTGGTCGGATCTGGACTGCACAGGATAGAACAGATTTTGGGAAAATACAGTGATTTTTTAGATGGGAAAGAAAATTCTTAAAATCACAAAAAAAAATGAAGACGATGGCTTTGGTGGACAGAACTCCCAGTTAAAATTTCAGATCATTCTGAAATGGGAAAGTGGGTGAAAGTGGCGAAGAGGTAACTTACTAGTTGGTGGATCTGCACAGGAGGCAGATTACTAGGGGTGGGAAGAACAGATAGAGAAAAATGATAAATGAGGGGAAAATAACTTGATTTTTTTGTGGAGGTTGGGGTGGACGTGGGGAACTCACCCTCCAAATTTCATCACGATATGAGCTCTTGATTGAGAGCTAAAAATCGTGAACTAGGCTTCTATCTAGGGTTGGATAGAACTCCGATGAAGCGGCGGTGGCGGTGCGATGGCGGCTCGATGGCGGAAGCGGCAGAGCTTCACACTCTGGGGAGGAGAGATCACTTGGAATCCACCAAGTTTTGTAGGGAATCCACCCTAGAAACACATCAAATCCATGCTGCAAAGGAGAGGGGAGAGAGAGAGGGCACCCAAGGCTTGCTCTTGGCAAAATGCACTAATCTTTCATTAATTCTTCATTAACTCCACAAATGACACTATACATGTGATTATATAGGGAATGGCAAGGGGTAGGGGGGCTGGGAATCTCGTGGGAGAGAGGGGAGGGAGAGGGGGTGCACACTTGCCAAGTGGGAGAGGGAGGGGGACCAAGGGGGGACAAGGACTTGCCTAACTTTGAAAATTCAAGGGAGGGAAGTCAAGGATGGTAGGTTGCCTACCTCTTGGACCAAGAAGGGGGAGTGCCCCCTTCCACTAGCCACCTAGCCTCCATCCCATTTCCCCTTTCATACCTAGCATGCTAACCCATTAGGCATGTTCACATTGAAGCCCCTTTTGGCCCAATTAAGGACCAAAGGCCCATTAACTCTAGCCCAATACCTAGCCTAGCCCATTTGACATATTTAATACATTTGTCCAACATGGACTACAATAGGACCCAACATGGCCTAAAAATGTGAAATAAAGGTGATGGCTCGGCCGATGCGTCCACGTCCTCCCCGAGCTAAGCGGGCCCCTGCGTATCCTCGGCCACCAATGCGTATTGCGGCGTGTGTCCGCACCAGTTACCCTTACTGGTGGAGGGAGATTTTTTTTTCTCATTACTGGCCCTACCACCCTTTCCAATTTTCGCCAAGGCCGGCCCCTTTTGCTTTTTCCGACGTGCCCTTGTGGGTTTTCGCGTCGAGGAGTTTCCCAATTTTACCAGAGACGCCCTCTCGGGCTTTCACCTTAGCTGGGTTATTGGCCTTTTTGCCCCCAGTCGCCTCTTTGCGAAGAGGACGACCGAGCCCGTTGGGGTATCTCTATTTTTTAACCCCATTTTTTGTTTGTTTTATTTTTTATTTTTGATGCGGGATGGACGCGCGACCTGAGACTCTAGCTTGAGGATGCCCCTAAGAGAGGGAAACGCGGGATCGTGCACGGTTGAGAAACCAACAATTAGCCTCGGGTATCGGCTTTTTCGCGTGTACTCGGAGTGAGTCACAGGACGGGTCACACTCACTCTCTCGCAACGGTGATTGGAATAATATATCGAGCTAGTTATCCTATCACTCTAACAGCGGCATATGAAAATAAACGAACTGAGCAAAATGCGAAGAGAGGAGCGGACACGATACCTCCACGCGTCGGGCGTGGGGAAGACGACCCTGGCCAAGTTCCGTACTCCCGGTACAAATAATTTCAATAATTTACAGAACTGAATTCACTGCCCACTCCACGCAGGGAGGTAAAGGGCTACACAATAACTCCGGGAGCACTGAACTCGGGTTGGCGGGCAGCATGTTGATGGTCCCGGGCGGTTGCAGGCGGAGGTTCTAGTTCAGCGATTTGCTGGCCAGAAGGACAGCCAACACGGACGTCCGAAGGGACGTCGTCCTCCGGAAGGCTTCTGAGGGTGGCGCTCCATCAGGACGAAGGCAGCAGGTCCCTGGTCGACCTCCAAGAGCCGCGAACGTTGATTCTGCACCGGCATATTTCTTTAGGAATTAACTTTGACTCCTTCTTCTGCTGTCCCATTTCAAGATAGGCCTACGCGGTCCGGCGAGATCGGCTGCTGTGATCAGGTCCGACGTCAGATCGACGTGAGACCGGCGCCATTGGAAATCTCTCTCAGAGGTCTTCGACCACAGGGGAAGGCAAGAATTTTAGCCTCTGTGTGAAAATCGTGGTTGAATTTCTAATAGACTGATTCACAGATCCAGATCTGACAGGGTAGAAAATGGATCTGCCTGAGAACGAGGGTTGACCGGAGGGGAGACGGTAGATTTGGGTGTAGGGATTTTTATGACTGGGAAAGGGGGCTGTGAGGGACGTGCTCAAATTTTATGGGAATTTCTAGAGGTGGCATTCATGGGGGAATGGATTTTTGGGTGGTCAGGGGTCAGATCTGGACTGCAGAGACAAGTACAGATTCCGGACTAAGAACTAATTTTTCAGAGGGGAAAAAGAACTCCTAAATTCATGGAAAAATTTATGGAGGTGTGTTTTGGTGGACAAAAGTCCCAGTTCAAGTTTCAGCTCATTTGGAAATGGGGAAGGGGGTCGAACAAAGGAATAACAGGGCTGCTATAACAAGATCTGCACATGGACAGATCTGTGTAGGTCTAGGAACTTAAATGGAAAAGAAAATGGGATGAGGGTCTAAATTCAAAGAAAATTTTTTGGAGTTGGGGAATCATGTAGGGAACCTACCTTGAAATTTTCAGCCTCAGTAGATCTGGGGTTTGGGAGAGAAAGATCCCGAAGTAGGCCTCTGTCCAGCAGAACAGCAACCCGGACAGCAACTTGAATCATGCTCGCGATGGCTCGACGGTGGCACGAACGGCGGCGGCGGCGGTGAAGGATCCTAGTAACCAGAGGAAGAGATAGAAGGGCTTCACACCCTGGAGATTGGAGGAAGAAGGGGAAAACCAGAGGGAGAGAGGGGGGGTGCACCTTGCTCTTGCAATTTTCACTTAATTTCTTCATTAATTCTACCAAATGGAAAAATACAAGGATATATAGAAATGTGAAAAAGACCAAGTCTACCCCTAGATCTAGGATTTGGGGAGGGCAAATGGGGTATAAGACATTATTCCCTTATGTGGTCAAAACCCAAAATAAATAAACATACAACATGTATTAAACAATTATATAAGGGGGGCACCCCCTTGACTTAAGGGGATTCCAATTTGAATTTTTTTTTACCTTGTCCCCCCTTGGTCCAAGTCCAAGCTTGGACTTTGAACCAGCCCCACATGGGCCCTAGGACCTATGTGGACCAATGGAGAAGAGGGTGGGGGACCCTGCTGGACCCACTGACATATTACATAGAAACCCAAAGACTTTAAAGACTAACCCTTTGGCTTATAAAGCCTTACAATTGCAAACCCAATTAGCCAAGAGTATAAATACAAACAAAGGGACAGAAATACAAAAATAAAATGTACGTGCTCGGAGTTAATTCCCATCAATTCTCCCCGGGTGGGAAGAACTTGACCCCGTCGAGTAAGGGGTACGACTGCTCGAGTAGCTCCGGCGGGTCCGTCACCGTACCAAGTAGCGCGGGTTCAGTCCACTCCAAGTAATCGTCACCTTCTCATTCCGTATATACTCGATATGCGCATGCTGCTGTGGGAACGAGGCTAGTGGTGGACACTCCGGGGTGGGGTCACTCTCAAAGGGGAGGAGGCGGCTCGATGACTCACTAGGAATCACCGCTAGGTCCCTGTAGGTGACTAGATCCGGGACATGGATGTAGAGTTGATCCCATACTCTAGCAAGTCTACAACGTACGCATTGGATCTGACTTGCCTCGCACTCGAAAGGGACTGACAATGCGAGCGTACAAAAGACCGACTCAACTCGATGTATGCATATGCACTCGACAGACAAACTGTACGAAACATAGACTCGCACATGACCCAAAACAAACCTACTGTTAGTCCGACCTATACACATGTAATGGTGGACCAGGACATCCGAATGTGTGCCATGCATACACTAGATGCAATCGATGGTTGACGGAATGGGGGACTCCTAGACATCCTAATATGTCCCTAGCATGCGGCTGCCTGTTGGATTTGGGAGACTTGGGAGGGCTTGGAGAGCCGAATGCTCCTTCTTCGTCACCCCTATATGATGACCGTGGAACGGTCCCCTGGCTGAGTGTAGGTTGACTGGCTCGAGTGGGAGGGGTGTGGTAGGGAACTTCCCTGACAAGGTAGATAGGAAGGGGTGGGTCACATGGCTCACTAGGGAAGGGGTCGAAAGGGTCAAAGAATGTGTGACCCCTCGAGATGGGTTCCCTCATGACACAGTCCCATGTTTGGAATTCTTGAAGGTGTAGAAGGTCACCTTCATTCATCGTGGTAAATGGGACGGGGGCCTCAAGTAAAAGATATGGTTCCTCGCTCGGGATGAAGGTGTTGTGCCTCTATGGTTTTGATGATAGCAAACACCAAGATGATTCATATGTGTGCATGTGTGCATGAAAGACCATGATGAGTCATAATGATAATAGTATAAAGCAAGGCAAGATGCTGACTCATGTCAACCTATTCCCCCCCTTTGACTTCATCAAAAAGACGAAAATAGATTAACACCAATTGTAAGATGATTGAATCATGAGCTAAAATGAAGGCAGCAAACAATTATCCCCCTGAGAGCAAGTTGACCATTCAAGGAATCAATCTGGAATATTCAACCACAATAATTTTGAAGTTCAGAAAGCTGCAAGTGAACAAGGTAACAATGACAATGGATCCTCACATTTGTATGGTCTGCAGATGAAAGGTCTACAGAACCATCAGGATTTTCTAGCCAAAAGAAATATGGTAGTGGAATCCAGTGAAAGAGACTCAGGCTGATGTGCAGAGATCAATCAAAGCGCATATATTTTAGGAACAATTTTTGATATATGTTGAAAAGATCAATGAAAGTAACAGAGATCAGCAATTGAGCAAAAGCATTATTGAATTTTCAAAGACCCTGAGATACAGAATTTCTCAGTGAGTTACCCACTTCATAAACCAGAATTTAGGTTTTAGAGTCTTCCACTATAAAAACTTATGAATCCTTTGATTGACAGATATGGTTTAAAAATGATGTAAACAGAGTTTTTCAAAAAAGAAACCCATACACATATCTGAAACTGTTTTTAATAAAAATAAACCAAATGCTCATATATACTTCTAGTTCAACCTTCTTCCGTCTTACTCAGTTTACTTTCCATGGCTTTTATAAGATTTACATAATGTAGTATTGAGAGTAAACACTCGTGAATGCATCTGAATTTTATTATTCTTCCAGAATTTTTGATTCACACTATTTCATATTTTTCTTTTGATCAATATACTCTTTTAATGAGCAACTTTGGTTGATCAACACCTTTTGACATGAGGAGACACCTTGGTTAGAGGCTAGAATCCCTAGTTACTTAGTGTGATAACCATATTGCTACTCTGTTTTAGAGAACAGAGATAGCATTACAAGTATCTTTGGCATGAGGAGACACCTTGATTAGAGGCCAGAATCCCCAGTTACTCAATACAACCATGCCATTGCTCTACCATATTTTCACATTATTTCCAATGAATTTAATCAGAGTTAACTATGGTACTTCATGACACAGTCCTTTGGACAGGTTTCTCAATAACCACAGTCATTGCTCTATCCATAAATAATTTTTTTAACAAATTCAGACAGATTAAATGTTTAATAGCAATACTAACACTTAGTATTTCAATCAAAGAAAATCATGATTTTAACTTTTCAGATTTCAGGAAGTCTTACATGAATTTACATGAGACAAGCAGTTAAGGTTTATTAAAAAGTTGAATCAGATATTTTCAAGTTCTTTGAGCTCAAACTTAAGAGTACATTAGACTTAAACCAATTCCAAATCAACAAATATTCTTAAACCTGTGTAATGGAAGATTCTACATTAAAGATGTTTTAACATTTATGATGCAGTACTCAAACTGAAGGTTTACTTCAAATCTCAGTTGAGTTATTGAGTAATCAGCAGCAGCCAACAATGATTATTTGATGATGTGAGTCACTGGAATGATAGATATGGTAGGATAAATGAATTAGGTGACAGGAAGAGTTTAGGATTAAGATCATCATAAGGTATGCAACATGTGCAATGTACACAATGCTTTCTTGACATAAACTCCCCCTATCTATATGCAATGATGTTCAGACACAACATTCTGAATTGGGTGCTTCGGTTGACTGAAGAGAGCAGATTGGTCGATCGAACTAGACAGATTTGGAGTCACAAAGGCATTTTGCTCCCCCCATGTGTATGCGTGTACTGGGCATGAATTCAGAGATCAGTGTATGCATTTTACAATATGTATGCAGGTCTAACAAAGATATTATGCAACTTGACCCATGGTACTTGGCGGAGGACTTGGTTCAAGGACCACCTCACACATGGTAATAGTATCCAAACAGACTCCATCTGCCTTTCAGCACTGTTCCATTTGATATACCATGATGGTCATGCATGACAATGCAGTGCCAAAGTAGTTCTATATGCAGTCAGTCACTTCTTTTTGGAGTTTTCAAAATAAGTGATATACAATGCAGTCCACTACATGTATGCATATGCAATGGCTCTCCTCAGGATGAATTGCACTAACTAGTGAACAGAGAGACTCCCCCTGACTGTGTGCAGTATAGAACTTGCCATTGATACTTTTACCAAAATACATATGATGATATGAATTTCCATATGTGGAAAGAGCAGCAAGTCTATGCATGATTTTCAGATTGACAATTGATGTGCATCACAATGGATTGTTACACTATTATTTAATCAGATTTATGCACTTCAATTTTTTTAAAAAAAAACATCACAAGCAGCAGCTTAATGTATGCATGAACGATTTCAAAATAAACTCTTCAGAAGTCACACAATCAGATCATTTATTCCTTGAAGAAAGACTCAATCATGCAATACCAGAGATAGGAATTTCAATACTTTTTGAACAATCTGAGAATAGTCAGAGGTATCAACTTGGGCTAAACATATAGCTCATGAGGATGCACTATGTGTAATCAAAAATTATGCAGTAATCATAAAGTCAGAGAATTCAGTTGATTTACCTGAAACACACAAGAATGGGGTTTTACCATACTTGGGTGCCTTGGTTTATTAACCCCTTTATTCTTCAGCTTCCAAGGCACACCTGCAAAGTAATTCCTTATTTTGCACTAGTAGGTACCCAAGTCATCTTGGGTCCTAAAGTAACAAAGACACCTTTAGCAGAAGTTCTCAACACTTTTTGTGCATGAAAATTTCTGTTAACAGAATTAAGATTCTGTTTACCGAACCCAGCCTGTTTATTATAACCTGCCAGCCAACCAGTTGCAGCCCTGTGGCCTGGCTTTCCACATTCAAAGCATGTACTGAATTTTTCTTTAAAAACAGATTTATTCCTATCAAAAACCTTTTTGTTTACATGGAATTTAGCAAATTTGGAGTTAAAATTTCTTCCCTGGGCATGCAAACATAGGGCACCAATGTGGCCCTTCTTGCCACAGTGAGAACATGAATTAGAATTTCTTCTACCAGCATTCAACCAGCATTCAAATGCCTTATGACCCAATTTGCCACAGTTAAAGCATGTCATATGCTGGTTTATTGAAACAAACTTGTCCTTGTTAACAGCATGAATGTTTGCATGAAATTTAGCATGATATAAATGTAATTTTTTCTTATCATTTGCAAACCAGCATCGTGTAATCGTGTGTCCTAATTTACCACAGTGAAAATATTCAATTTTCTTTTTCTGAAATGAAGGATTTTTATCATGAAATTTCTTAGCATGCATTATGCTGGCGCTCAGATCATCCTTTTCCATCAATTTACACTCATGCATCAGATGACCGAATCTATGACAATAGTGGCATGATATTTTCTTTTTATGTGCATGTGTGTATGTGTTTAGGTTATGCATCACATGCAAAGCATCAGCATGATTATTTCTTTGCTTATTCTTCACATGAACACACTTTTTCACTTTTTCATTTTGTTTCTGAATGTTAGTTTGTTTTTGATTTTTCTGAACAATGGGTTGTTTATCTTTTGAGGTGGTGGGTACGTTTGATGCAGTGACAAACGATGTCATTAGCTTGTTATTAAGAGCTTTCTTATTAGCATTATTGTAGCCCAACCCTTCCTTCGTGAAGTTAACCTTGACTCCTAGCAACTTATCCAGATTTTCTTGCCCACTAACAAATTTAGACAGAGAAGCTTTCAAATCCTGAATCTCAATTTTTTGTAATGCAATATTTATTTCATAACTAGCAATCTCGTGTTCACTGTAATTTACAGCTTCATTCAGTATTTGTTAGCAGTTTTGTATTTCTTAATTTCTTGTTCCAGATTGCTCAGTTTTTCAGAATCTTCAATACAAATAGTTTTTCCTCTTTCTATGGCTAGAAGTCTTTCAGACATAGTAAAGTTTAGTTATTTTAACTTTTCATTTTCCTTAACCAGAGCATCATTTTCAATTAACTCATCAAGAAGAATCTGATCATCATGAGATGCTTTTGGATTATTTGGAGTTTCAGATTCTCTTTGCAGATTTTTAATGTCTTTCTGAAGCTCCATGTTCACAGACTTTATTGCATCATATTTTTCAGCTATTAGATTCTTCTCGACTTCAAGTTTACTAAATTTTTCTTCATTTTCTTTAGCAAATTTTCTGAGAGATTCAGTTTCAGACTTCAAATGACCCAGTTCTGAGGTAATGGAATCAAAATTGCTCAGACGTTTCCTAAAAATTTCATTCTCAGTTTTCAATGCTTCAATATCAATATTTTCAGAATTGGATTTAGTAGCTTCGTTCAATTTCTTCTTCAGGGATTTACTAATGTTCTTTAGTTTTTCATATGACTCTAACAAATCAGCATACACATCCTGCCAATCATCTAGAGTAAAATTCTTAAAGGAATTTACCTCATCACCATTATCATCATCATCCTCCTCTTCATCTTGGTTGCTGCTATTTGCCATCATGCATTTATTCCCATTTCCTTTATCAGCTGTCTTCAGTCTTTCCAATATCTCCCTTGCAGATCTGCAATCATAAAAACAGGAATGAAGTGCTCTATTAGTAACAGCCTTCATTATCTCCAAAACTTTCTCGTTTTCAGCAAACATGGATCTATGTTTATTAGTCCATTGGAACTTTTTCTTTGGTAGTCTATGTGGACCATGTGTAATTAGCTTCCCCAGATCTGGATCAATAGACTTAACAAATGCATGCAGGCAATTAAACCATACATCAAAATCGGTACCGTCAAAGACCGGTGGATGACTCATAATAACGATTCAGGAGCAAACAACCAATGCAATAAGCACCAAGGAGAACCAAGGATCACTGCAGACTGTTGGATCTGTAGAGACAACAACCCGCTCTGATACCACTTGATAGAATATATGGGTGCAAGACGCGGATTCAGAAGGGGGGGATGAATGAATCTTTCAACAAAAATACCCAATTAAAAACAATTACAGAATCAAACTTTTAATAGTACTCAGTAATCAGATGAGATAGCACAACTACTCTCTTCTCACAACCGTGAACAGAGACACTCAGGCTCGCATATATAATTCAACTAAGCATAGGAACATACACTCCACAGACATATATAAAACTCTCAACGTAACACAAGGGCGAACGTAAGTAATCAAGCACACACAACCTGTGAAGGGGAGAAAGATGATATGGAGGAGCGCAAAGAGCAAACCATGATGGACATGATATTTTTAGGTGGTTCGGCCAGACCCACAGTCTGCCTACGTCCACCCCTCACCCCAAATCAGAGTGAGGCTTCCCTTGCAAAAAGCAAGAACCACAAACTCAGTTTGCAACAAACGCTACCTAACAGCTTGACCCAGAGGAACACACTCCTCTCTTCCTCCACCCAAGAGGGCAACCACTAGCGACACCCAGTTACTAGCAACCAGAGACCGAAGTCTCTCTTCCTCCAAATAAGAGGGAAACCACAAGTGACAACCTGTCACTTGCAACAGGAGACACCAAGTCTCCCTTCCTCTGAAACCCAGAGGGAAAGCACAAGTGACACCAAGTCACTTGCAACCGGAGACACCAAGTCTCCCTTCCTCTGAAACCCAGAGGGAAAGCACAAGTGACACCAAGTCACTTGCAGCTGGAGACACCAAGTCTCCCTTCTCCTGAGTCCACAAAAGGAACCCCGATCCCAAACAATGGAAATGGAAAGCACTAAGGATATGAAAAGAACAAACGAAAAACAAACAAGAGAAATAGAAACAGATATAGCTCCGAGGAGCACAATGACTAGGGAATTCTTCTTCTTCTACTACTGGCTCTCGTGCTCTCTCTGGTTGCTGCTCACCTCTTTTCTTCTTTACTCTTTCTTCCTACTTCGATCTCTTTTTCTTCTGGGTGCTCTCTCTCTCTTCTTCAATTGGGCGAACTGTCACCTTTTATAAGGCAGCAGATGATGGGCATGTGGAAACCACGTTTCCCGCCCAAACTTTCACGCAGATCTGGATCTCTTCATTCCACGTGTTGTAATCTCAACACTTTGACTTTCCACGTGTCAACATCTCCAATAGATAGATCAGTCTTGGATCACGAGCTTTGGCCTTAAATCAATCTCACGTGCTCGCCTAAGACTTAATGAATTCTGATCTTTATTTATATATATGATGAAGTTCCTATCAATAGGAAATTAAAGCAATTAGACCAACACTTTGTAGTTAGCCATATTTCAAATATGCATAGACTTTAATCTAACAGCAAGTGTCGATACATTAGTATGCATAGTCTTAATGAAATATGCACCGACCTTTATATATAGCAAGCAGATATGCACTGACTTGAGTATGCTAGCAGCAAACCTGCACCGACCCTATAAGCGTGCATGTAAAACATGCACCGACTATGTGTATGCGCGATGAAACAATGCACCGAGATGGTGGATGCATGAAACGTAGGTAAGACTAAGAATGCACCGACCTTCGGCGCTCACAGTAAAGAATATGCACCGACCTACATGCGTGCGCATGACAAGAGTGTGCACCGACTTGACATCTGCACCGACCACTGCAAGCGCAAGGCAAACTATGCATCGACCCATATATGCATGGACCTTGTATGAACGTTGCACCAAGGCAGAAAGTTGTATAGATTCTAAGCCACATGAGACGCAAAGTGAGACGCAGGATGTGCACCGAGTCTAAGCCATATGAGACTCAAAATAAGACGGATACATGCACTGACCTAGGCCTAATGAGATGCAAGATAAGACGGACGGATACATGCACCGACTCTCAACTATATGAGACGCAAGATAAGACGGATGAATACATGCACCGACTCTCAGCCATATGAGACGCAAAGTTAGACGGACACAGAATGTGCACCAACTTTTATATTCCTTAGCACAGACGTCATGTGCAAACATGCACTGACTTTTAGACGATTAAGCCAAAACACACATAGACGTTGTGTGCTAAACAACGAAGAAAGCACAGACCTTATGAATGCATCGACCAAATGTTTGACGGAATGCAATGCATCGACCAAGTGTTTGTCAAAATGTCAGACACAAAGAAATGACATGCACACAAGGAAATAATATGCACACAGTGTATATGATGAAATCTCATACACAAGAACACATTCACAAATGACATACACACATATGCACACAGTGTATATGATGAAATCTCATACACAAGCACACATTCACAAATGACAAGCACACAAGGAAATAACATGCACATAGTGTATATGATGAAATCTCATACACAAGCACACATTCACAAATGCATACTTCATCATCATTTCACATGCACACATATGAATCATCATGGTCTTTCATGCACACATATGAATCATCTTAGTGTTTGCTATCATTAAAATCACAGAGACACAACAATCTCCCCCTTTTTGATGGTGGCAACACCATGATGAAGATGATTCATATGTGTGCATGTGTGCATGAAAGGCCATGATGATTCATATGTGTGCATGTGAAATGATGATGAAGTATGCATTTGTGAATGTGTGCTTGTGTATGAGATTTCATCATATACACGGTGTGCATGTTATTTCCTTGTGTGCTTGTCATTTGTGAATGTGTGCTTTGTAGACGTCAAAAAAGAGAGAAGAAAAAGAATGTTTCCGTGGCACGGACGTCTCGACATCTCGAGAGCAAGTCGAAGATGGGCAGACCGAATAAACTCTGTACCTCCTCCAAGCAGGACGAATATATACTCGATGCTCCTCCACCCAACAAAGAAGCCCCTCGGGTGGAAGAGACAACCCTGGCTCCCCAGTCGGTGGTGCTGAAGGCCGGATCAAAAGAAACTTGAGAATTCGAACACATGTTCGGCACGTGTCGGAAATCACTCAAAGTCCTGAACCGGGACTCGGAGTGATGCGGGACGGACACGGGAGACGACACTACTAGGTGCCACCCTCGGACTCTAGATGAAGACGCGACCAGCAGCACACACCAGGGAGACACTAAGCCCGACACTACGAGCTCCTAGTGGCAAAACGTCGCTAACAGAAGTGGAAGCTCACTCGTCATCCCAAGCGAGGGAAAGCGCGGACCGTGCGCGGTTAAGGAACCGGCGGAGGTTAAGGGTAGTCCGACTCAACTTCCGGACTCGGATCGAGTCACGGGACGGGTCACACTCACTCTCACAGCGGTGACATGGACACACGGGCTAGTACCTACACTCTCGGCAGCGGCAAAAGACCGTATACTAGCTAAGCAAATGAACGCCAAGAGGTTCGGACCATTACCTCCACGCACCCGGCGTGGCGAAGACAACCCCGGCCGAATCACGGACTCCCGATTAAAAAATATCACAGCAATACAAGATTTGACCCACTCCACGCAGGGAGGTAAAAGGTCACATGTGGAGTCCGGGAATCATGCAACTCGGGTTGACGGGCAGCATCTTGATGTCGCCCGGCGGTGCCGAACTCCGCGTTTTCGTGCTTTCCGAACGGCGGGTTCTGCGGGCCCGCAGGGCCCACGGATGGCACTATCCTCCGGATCTGCGGGGGTGGGACCCACTATGATGGGGACCCCTGGTGGCGCACCTCCACGGACGGCGGTCGGCCGGGAACACCGATCGGGAGTCGATCGGTCCCGATTCCCAAGCTTTGAAGTTGCTGCCCACGGATTTTTAGTTGCTATTTTCAGGCGCGCGCTCCGGCGAAAACGGCCGCTGCGACCAATCCCGACGTCGGATAGGGACGCATGAGATATCGTTGGAAAGCTCTCTTCAAATGCTTCAATCTAGACCTAGATAGATCTGCTGGATCTGGTCGGATCAGAACTCTAATGAATTTACAAGTCCCTATTGTACAATAACTAAAATCTCAGAGCTGCAGGGCACTTGTCTGAGAACCACTGTTGACCGCCTAGTAAACCTCCGATTCAGCTCTTGAACTATTCTTCAAAGTTGTAGGGTATCAAACCACGGAACTGTGAATATTTTTGGAATTTGATTTGGAGGTGGTGGTGATTTACTATGATTTTTGGGGTGACTGGTGGTCAGATCTGGGAACAGGGGGGACAGAACTGTAGCTGGGACTGAAAATGATTTTTAGAAAATACGAAATGGACGAACCAAAAATTGGGAAAAATTGTGGATGAAGGGATGGATGGGTGGAACCTCCAGGAAAATTGGGCGAACTAGAAGAAATCCAAAAGTGGATCTAAGGCATGAAACTCAGGGCGGGGATGAATCTGGACAGAACTTTGGCAGAACCGAAATGGAAGAGTAGACGAAAATAAAAAAATATGAAACGAGATCTGAATGGCAAACCAAAATTTGTGGGATGTCCTTGACATCTCCGGAACATCCACTAAAATTCCTAGATCTATCTGAGCTCGTGTCTGAGACAAGAAATTCGTGGAAGCTTCTGTGGTACTGCGTAGGCAGAACTCAGTTGATGGCGATGGCGGTGCGGTGGCGGCTCGTGGCGGCGGCGGCGGCGACCGGAACTGATAGGGTGGAGTCTCACCACCAGAAGGAAGCCTTCACAGCTTCAAGGGGGAGAGGGAGAGGAGAAGGGGGCGCACCAAGGCTGGAGCTTCAAGCTTTTCTTCAATTCAAATGTCATTAATTCATGAAAATAGGATAATACAAGCATATATAGGTCACCCTTCTAATCCATCCTCCACCGTTGGATCTAGGGGTTAGGGATGGATGGCTAGGATGAGGTTTGATCAAAACACTACAAAAATATTAAACAAATAGGGAGGGGGGCGCACCTTGACCAAGGGGGGGACATGGTAGGTGGGTTTGGTTGGAATTGTTGACCATTTTGGTCCCTTGTCCCCCATGTGGACAATTGATTAGTCAAGGCTTCTAGATGTCCACCTTGGATTTTGACCAACCCCACAAGGCTGATATGGACCAATGGGAGGGGGCCTGGGCGTCCCGTGGGGCCCAGGTGTCCCATTTTACAAATAAGCCCCTCGTACACTCATAATTGCAAACCGTATAAAATGAAATAAACACACCTTACACACAAATAAAGTCTAATTAAATATGAAAAATGGGGAGACTCAAGGCGGCGTCTCCAGGCTGTCTCTGAGCCAGATGGACGCTGAGGTGGCTCGAGTCATGCTCCGTGTACGGTACCGGTGGCTCGGCGTGTCGCGCCGCTCAACTGCTCGGGTGTCCGCACCAATTCTCCCCGGGTGGGAGAAACTCGACCCTGTCGAGTAAGGGTCTGCATCGCTCCTGTATCACTCCAGAAGGTCCGGATCGATCTGCTGCAACTCGCCATGTGTGATCCATGTGTCCTCAGTAGCGGGCTGTCCTCTCCATTGCACTAGGTAGCGCGGGTAAGATCCCCTCTTGGTAACTGTCACTTGCTCGTCCAGTATACGATCTATATGCTCATGCTACCGTGAAAAGGGGGCTGGAGGTGGAAGTGGACACTCAGATGTGGGATCACTCTCAAGGGGAGGAGATGGCTCAAAAGGCTTACTAGGGATCACCACTGGGTCCCTATATGCAACAAGATCCGATACATTGAAGGTAGAGCTTATACCATATTCCTCGGGCAAGTCCACAACGTACGCATTGGATCCAACGCGTTTCAACACTCTGAATGGACCGGCTCCGCGAGCTTGCAACTTCTTAATGGTTCCAGAGGGAAACCATTCAGGTCTTACCCTGATCATGACGTACTCATCCTCATGGAACTTTCGGTGGTGTCGGTGGGCATCGGCTAACTCCTTGTACCGTGCATTGCTGGCCTCAATGTGACGACGGATGTCGTCATGCAAACTCCTAACATGCCTAGCAAACGACTCAGCCGACTCCGACACTCTAGCATGGACAGGCATGGGGACAAGGTCAATGGGTTTTCTCGGCCTACGACCTGTGACAATCTCAAATGGACTCATGCCGGTAGACCTATTCACTGAATCATTGTATGCAAACTCAGCCATAGGTAAAATGAGATCCCAATCCCCAATGCGGTCCTTAACTAGACACCTCAAAAGATCTCCCAGACTCCTATTGACCACCTCGGTCTGACCATCTGTCTGGGGATGATATGCAGTGGAAAACTTGAGGTGAGTACCCATCATATGCCATAGTGTCTTCCAAAAATAGGAAGTGAATCTAACATCACGGTCAGACACTATAGTGCGAGGCAACCCGAACTTGCACACCACATGAGTAAGGAATAGGCGGGCTACCCTAGAAGCATCCGAAGTCTTTGAGCAAGGGATAAAGAGGGCCATCTTCGAGAAACGGTCAACCACCACATAGACCGAATCATGCTTTCTGGAGGTACGTGGCAATCCCAAAACAAAGTCCATACTAACATCCTGCCACGGGGCATCAGGCACGGGTAGAGGCGTATAAAGGCCCGACCTTTGCTTCTTCATCTTGGCCGTAGCACATGTACGGCACTGAGCCACGATGTTAGCAACATCGCGCTTCAAGCTCGGCCAATAAAATCGATGCTCCACTACCTCAATAGTCTTGTTCTGACCAAAGTGGCCGGCTAGACCTCCCGCATGTAGTTCCCACACTAAGAAATCTCGAACCGAAGTTTGGGGAACACATATCCTGCTACCTCGAAAGAGGTAACCCTCCTGAAGCACATACTCATCAAGGTCTCTCGAGGGTCCGGCCTGGAGAGTGGTAAAAATCTGACTGAAGTCAAGACAATCAACATAGGCCTCCTTCATCTTTTCTAACCCTATGACCTCGGCACTCATGGTGGTAAGCAAACATGCTCGCCGACTCAAGGCATCAGCCACCTTGTTCTCCACTCCAGTCTTATGTTTCAGCACAAAGGTGAACTGCTGGAGATACTCGACCCAACGACTATGACGCGAGTTAAGCTTCTTTTGCGAATGGAGGTACCTCAATGCTTCGTGGTCGGAGTATAGGATAAACTCCTGATGTAAAAGATAGTGCCTCCAATGCCTAAGAGTCTGAACAACTGCGTAGAATTCTTTATCATATGTGGAATATCGCAGCTTCGCGTCATTCAGCTTATCGCTGAAATATGCGATCGGGTGGGACTCCTGACTCAAAACTCCTCCAATCCCAACACCCGACGCATCACAAGAGACCTCAAACACCTTCGAAAAATCAGGCAATCGAAGGATAGGTGTCTGGGTCATGCACTCCTTGATATCCTTGAAGGCGGCAGATGCGGCCTTCGTCCATACAAATGTGCCCTTCCGGATGCAATCCGTGATCGGGGCGGTGACGGAGCTAAATCCGCAGATGAAGCGACGGTAGAACGTCGCAAGGCCATGAAAGCTGCGGACATCATGAACCGTACGGGGTTCCGGCCACTCAACAATGGCCCGGACCTTCTCCGGATCGACGGAGACCCCAGTACTAGACACAATGAAACCCAAGAAGGTAAGCTGAGGTGTCATGAAGGCACACTTCTGTGGGTTCGCAAACAACTGCTCTCGCCGAAGAAGTAGACAGACCTGCCGAAGGTGGTCTAAGTGGTCCCCTGTGGTGCGGCTATAGATAAGGATATCATCAAAATACACCACTACAAAGACTCCAATGAAAGGTCAAAGGACCTAAGTCATGAGCCGCATGAAAGTGCTAGGGGCATTGGTCAACCCAAAAGGCATGACCAACCACTCATATAGACCGTCCTTGGTCTTAAATGCGATCTTCCACTCATCACCTGGCCTAATCCTCACCTGATGGTAGCCACTCTTAAGATCGATCTTCGAAAAGATAGTGGCACATGCCATCATGTCTAGCATGTCATCAAGGCGGGGAATAGGGAACCTGTACTTCACGGTGATCTTGTTGATGGCACGACTATCAATACACATTCTCCACGTGCCATCCTTCTTCGGGGCGAGTAATACGGGTACAGCACATGGACTCATGTTGTCCCGAACAGATCCTCTCTGCACAAGCTCATCGACCTGCCGTTTAAGCTCGGCATGCTCCGTGGGGCTCATTCGATAATGAGGAAGGTTGGGCAAAGAAGAGCCCGGAACAAGGTCGATGGCATGCTGAATATCCCGCATGGGTGGGAGTCCCTCGGGAAGCTCATCGGGAAAGACATCAGCATACTCCTGCAGAATGGGAACAACCTCGGGTGGGAGCTCACCCTCGGAGTCCCGCTCCACCTCTCGGACCGTAATGGCAAACACCGGACAGCCCTGACTAAGCTCCTGCTCCATCTCCCGGGAGCTAATCATCATCAATCTCCTCCTCGAGGGCTCTCCTGGGCTAGAGGTGACGGTCATAGCCTGAGCTGGGGATGGGGTACTAGGCCCGGGAACGGAAGGCTTTGGAGTACTAGGGCCAGTAGGACCCCTGACTGATGGGCTCCTGGGCCGAACGGGGTGGAGGGTGACCCGCTGGCCATCGTGGTCAAAGGTACAGGTGTTCGACCGACCATGGAGTGTGGCATCTCGGTCGAATAACCACGGCCTACCAAGAATGATACTTCTCACTTCCATGGGGAGAACATCACACCAGATCTCGTCACGGTAGGAGTGGAGCTGCAGCGGGACCAAGCACCGCAGCCTGACCGAAATGGAAGTGGTATCCACCCATGATACCTGATAGGGACAAGGATGGTCTACGGGTGTGAGACCAAGACGAGCGACAGCGTTCGTGGAGATTGCATTGATACAACTCCCGCTATCGATGACCACCTTGCAAATTTGCTTTCCCAGCCTACAGAATACCTGAAAGATAGTGGTTCGACGCCAGTCATCACTGACCTGTGGCTGGGTGACGATGCATCTGACGACCCCCACGTGGGTATCGTCCGACTGCTGGACATCCTGGGCCTCACCTCCCATCTCATAGTACTCGTCAGCTAACTCTTCATCTGCCTCATAGCTGACTAACTCGAGGCCCGTAGGGGTGGTATCCTCGGCCTGTGTGTCCCCAATGTGAAGAGATGGGCGGGTGGGACACTGGTTGGCGAAATGGCCAAACCCATTACAGCGATAACACTGCTGCCGTGATCCACTAGGCTCCCCAATCATAGGTCCTTTACCTTTATCCTCCCGACGGATAGGAGGCGTAGGCAACAAAGGACGTGCAGGAGGTGCGGGTGCCGGTGGACAGACTGTGGGTGGGGCCGTAAGATGCTGGGGATGAGGAAGGTCCCTCGGGGGTGGAGGACGAGGCCTAGGAGCAAAGGGCTCGGGGCGAGCGGGCTCCTGAGGTCGAGTCATGGGGGCCCTCGGATACGTGCCAGATGAGCCACGGGACTCGACACTACGAAGGGGAAAGGAGCCTAACCGATGGGGTGACTCAAACTCGGCCTCGAATTGCTCCAATTCGAGAGCAATCTGATATGCCTGCTCCAAAGTGGTGGCATTGCGGTGAAAGAGTTCATATTGATAATTGGGCCGCAAACCTCTCCGAAAGCGGGATATCGTCATGGTGCTCTCTTCCGTGACCCCGCACCGCAAATAATACTCATCGAACTCGGCGGTGTACTCGGTCACGGATCGGTTCCCTTGGGAGATGCTTTGCCACTTGTCTATGAGACGTTGGCGATATGAGGTGGGAAGGTACTTCTCCCTCAACTTGGTTTTCATATCATCCCAAGTACAGATCTGGGGTTGACGTCGCTGGTTGAGCAGGCTCTCCACATTGATCCAATAAGTTTGGGCCTGCCCTTGCAGCTTCATCTTTGCGTATCGGACTCTTCGGTGGTCCGTCATCTCAAACCACTCGAAGTACCGGTCCATGCCGGCCTCCCAATCTAAATACACCCTAGGGTCCAAGGACCCACTAAAAGTGGGAGGGTCTGCACGCACACCCCTAAGAATGCGGTCGTCATCCTCGTCATCACGATTCCGTCATTGATGACGATGACCGTTACCCCCGTGATCATTGTCAGAGGCATAATCATCCACTATAGGCGCCTGTTGCCTCTCGACATCCTCCACCTGAGCCCTTGGCACAGCGGGTTGCTGCACCGGCTCTTGTTGGCCGTTCGTCGGCGCGGGTTGCGCCGCTACTGGGCCCCTCTCTAGGACGGCAATCCTCCCAACAAGGCCTTGAATGGACTGCTCCGAAACCCCGGCCTGATCCTCGAGGACCTTCATCCGCCCTTCTAGACGCGTCCCTATGCCATCCATACGCGTACTAAGACCATCCATACGCGTGTCTAAACGATCCATGATGGCCCGAAACATCTCGGCCGTGGAAGACTCATCGGAACTACGGGCTCGGGACTCCCTCATAGGTGGTGGTGGCGAGTACTGGGTACCTCGACGGGTGGGCATGCAACTAACACACGACCTAGAAGACACCGACGAATGCAAACACACACTAAATGATGCACTTAGACCTAAACCAATATCCGGTACGGGGCGGAGTTAATCGATCCGAAGATCACTCCCGCAAGTGTGCGACCTCCCGGTAGGCGTAGCCTAACGTTCGGAAAACACCTTTTAAGATACCGAATTATCGGGATGAAATGTAATTTAAAACACACTTTTTTTTTGTTTTGAAAATGATGATGATCCTAGACTTGACTTAGACCATGATGCATGCAAGACTTATGCAATGACTACCCTAGACTCGACTGCTCTGATACCAAACTGATGCGGGACGGACACGGGAGACGACACTACTAGGTGCCACCCTCGGACTCTAGATGAAGACGCGACCAGCAGCACACACCAGGGAGACACTAAGCCCGACACTACGAGCTCCTAGTGGCAAAATGTCGCTAACAGAAGTGGAAGCTCACTCATCGTCCCAAGCGAGGGAAAGCGTGGACCGTGCGTGGTTAAGGAACCGACGGAGGTTAAGGGTAGTCCGACTCAACTTCCGGACTCGGATCGAGTCACGGGACAGGTCACACTCAATCTCACTCTCACAGCGGTGACATGGACACACGGGCTAGTACCTACACTCTCGGCAGCGGCAAAAGACCGTATACTAGCTAAGCAAATGAACGCCAAGAGGTTCGGACCATTACCTCCACGCACCCGGCGTGGCGAAGATAACCCCGGCCGAATCACGGGCTCCCGGTTAAACAATATCACAGCAATACAAAGATTTGACCCACTCCACGCAGGGAGGTAAAAGGTCACATGTGGAGTCCGGGAATCACACAACTCGGGTTGACGGGCAGCATCTTGATGTCGCCCGGCGGTGCCGAACTCCGCATTTTCGTGCTTTCCGAACGGCGGGTTCTGCGGGCCCGCGGGGCCCACGGATGGCGCTGTCCTCCAGATCTGCGGGGGTGGGACCCACTATGATGGGGACCCCTGGTGGCGCGTCTCCACGGACGGCGGTCGGTCGGGAACACCGATCGGGGGTCGATCGGTCCCGATTCCCAAGCTTTGAAGTTGCTGCCCACGGATTTTTAGTTGCTGTTTTCAGGCGCGCGCTCCGGCGAAAACGGCCGCTGTGACCAATCCCGACGTCGGATCGGGACGCATGAGCTATCGTTGGAAATCTCTCTTCAAATGCTTCAATCTAGACCTAGAGAGATCTGTTGGATCTGGTCGGATCAGAACTCTAATGAATTTACAAGTCCCTGTTGTACAGTAACCGAAATCTCAGAGCTGCAGGACACTTGTCTGAGAACCACCGTTGATCGCCTAGTAAACCTCCGATTCAGCTCTGGAGCTCTTCTTCAAAGTTGTAGGGTATCAAACCACGGAATTGGGAATATTTTTGGAATTTGATTTGGAGGTGGTGGTGATTTACTATGATTTTTGGGGTGACTGGTGGTCGGATCTGGGAACAGGGGGGACAAAACTGTAGCTGGGACTGAGAACGATTTTTAGAAAATATGAAATGGACAAACAAAACATTGGGAAAAATTGTGGATGAAGGGGTGGATGGGTGGAACCTCCAGTAAAATTGGGCGAACTAGCAGAAATCAAAAAGTGGATCTAAGGCATGAAACGTAGGGCGGGGATGAATCTGGACAGAACTCTGGCAGAACCGAAATGGAAGAGTGGACGAAAATAAAAAAATACGAAAGGAGATCTGAATGGCAAACCAAAATTTTTGGGACGTCCTTGACACCTCTGTAACATCCACTAAAATTCCCAGATCTATCTGAGCTCGTGGCTGAGACAAGAAATTCGTGGAAGCTTCTGTGGTGCTGCACGGGCAGAACTCAGTTGATGGCGATGGCGGTGCGGTGGCGGCTCGTGGCGGCGGCGGCGGCGGCGACCGGAACTGATAGGGTGGAGTCTCACCACCAGAAGGAAGCCTTCACAGCTTCAAGGGGGAGAGGGAGAGGAGAAGGGGGCGCACCAAGGCTGGAGCTTCAAGCTTTTCTTCAATTCAAATGGCATTAATTCATGAAAATAGGAAAATACAAGCATATATAGGTCACCCTTCTAATCCATCCTCCACCGTTGGATCTAGGGGTTAGGGATGGATGGCTAGGATGAGGTTTGATCAAAACACAACAAAAATATTAAACAAATAGGGAGGGGGGCGCACCTTGACCAAGGGGGGGACATGGTAGGTGGGTTTGGTTGGAATTGTTGACCATTTTGGTCCCTTGTCCCCCATGTGGACAATTGACTAGTCAAGGCTTCTAGATGTCCACCTTGGATTTTGACCAACCCCACAAGGCTGATGTGGACCAATGGGAGGGGGCCTGGGGGTCCCGTGGGGCCCAGGGGTCCCATTTTACAAATAAGCCCCTCGTACACTCATAATTGCAAACCGTATAAAATGAAATAAACACACCTTACACATAAATAAAGTCTAATTAAATATGAAAAATGGGGAGACTCAAGGCGGCATCTCCAGGCTGTCTCCGAGCCAGATGGATGCTGAGGTGGCTCGAGTCGTGCTCCGTGTGCGGTACCGGTGGCTCGGCGTGTCGCGCCGCTCAACTGCTCGGGTGTCCGCACCACGGAGGCTCTGAACTAAACACCGGAACTCAGAGGTTCACAACTAGAGCGACCCGGGAGGGCAAGCGTCCATTCGAATCACCGCTAAGCTGGGAAGAAATATGATGGGCCTTAAACTGACGCGGCTATACCTATACAGCCATTAAATCGGCGCGCCCCTTGCAAGAGCTTTAAACCGGCGCGCCCCCTCTCCTGTGGCCATTAAACTGGCGCGCTCCATCTTGGCTGCAAACCAGCGCGTCTCTTTGTATGTTGTTAATCCAGCGTGCACAACACCGTGCCAGTTTAACTCAAAAGATCTCCCGTCCGAGCTCCGGTACTCTGTTCTCCCATCAGCTTCGGGCGCAGACGCAAAAGGGCATGACATTTAATGCTTGAAGCTCTGTCTCCATCTCCATTCGACAGCGCAGTGGCACCAGCGGTGAAGGTATGCATCGACGGTGGAAGCAGCAGAAGATCTCCCGACAAACCCGTGAACATCCCATCTTCGGATGAATGCCAGTGTACTCCACGAACCAGCAGAAGCCAGCGCAATGGGTTACCTTCGGATGTCGTTGCAGACGTGGCAGAGGTGGCGGGAATCCTCTCCCCCACTGTCCGTTCTATAAAAGGCATACTCCACTGGAGAAGAGAAGGAGAGAGACAGAAAAGAAGAAGCTCAGTAAAAAGAAAAAGAGAGAGGCATCCAGCGTTCGTGAGCTCCACAGGTTCTGGGTTGAAGGAAGAATAAGAGAGACTCCGTCAGAGAGGTAAAGGGTGAGAGTGAGAGGTGAGTCGGGGGGAGAAGCTTGTGCTCTCTCTCTCTCTTTCTCTCTCTCTTTCTCTCTCTCTAATGTATCCATCCCCCCCCGCTGTAGTTTATTCTGCTCTGGGGTGAATGCATTCTCACATCTCGTGTCCCCCTATCATTGTATCTCTTCCTTTTCCCCTCAATGTATCCTCTTTTCACTTTGGGTTGAACTATCTTGTATTTAAAACCTCCCCCTGGTGGATGAATAATAGAAAGTATTTTTGATAAGCGCGGTGTTCGATTCCTTCTTATCCTCCACCTTCCCTTTCTCACCTTCCACTCATCTAGGGCAGGCTTCTCTATAGCATGTCCTTCGAAGTAACCCGTCGAAAGGATGAACATCCATGGCCTCCCCTGGCCAATATCCGTCCCGTTGGATTATACGTGAAGCTATTACCCGTGAGTCGTGAGAGCTCTTGAAGGCTAGTCCTCGAGCTTTTCCACACTCACCTTTGGGTTATCGGACCGCCGTGAGGTCTGCATTTTGAGGTTCACCTCAGAGCAATCAGTTTGGTGATTCTCTATTTTTCTCTGGCAAACCTCAGTCCGGGGGAGATGCTGCCCGATTTTCGCCAGTAGCATGAACAATAAGAACTAAGAACGAATGCACATAGGAATGAACGAACAAACTAAGCTCTCTGAGGGTAAGGGCTTCATATTTAAAACCCCTGAATCAAACTTGGACCTGAACTTTTAAGTCTCAGAAGCCTTGCACAAATAAACCCTTCAAACAAAAACACTAAAACTTTCATGTTATCTTGCCTTAGAGAATGATAAAAAATATTCAAACCTCCAACCTATTGATTCAATGTATTAATTGAATACATAATTCAACCATTCAATCAACCTGTGGGCAGAGAAAGAAGAAGCAAAGTCAATAAGAATGAAACTAAACTCATAATAACTATTCCGGCGTGCTCTTAATCCGGCGCGGGCTAATCTGGTGCGGTACCCCCCTCGTACCGGTTTAACCCCAGACTCAAAATCCTCTCCATTTCCTTGGCATCTATCCGTCGCGTCCCTCTTCCTTCTTGCCTTAACCGGCATGCCCCATGGCATCCCCTTAAACCGGCGCGCCCTTGCACCTCCTATTCCGGCGTGCCCTTGCACCTCCTATTCCAGTGCGCCCTCATGGGCTTCCATTAACCGGCATGCCCCCTTGGCTTCCTTAAACCGGCGTGCCCCCTTGGCTTCCTTAAACCGGCGTGCCTAAAAGAGAAAGAATGATTAACCAAATAAAGAAAAGACTTGAAGCTAATGGATAAAACAAATGAAAGGAATATAAAGCCAATAATCAAAAGTTGCCCCTCCATAATTGAAGGCGCACGTTGGCGAGATCGTGCTTCACACTTAACAATTCGCTTCCCTGGACTGTCCGTGAAGAGAAAAGCAACGACTGTGAACGTGTCACATACACATTTTTAAAAGAGAGAGAATTGAACGATAAAAAAGATGATTAATTATTATTAGGGATAAAAAGAAACTAAACTAAAACATGTGGATATGAAAAAGAAAGGGGTTGAGCATGGGATGCTCTAAGGAGGGTGATCGCCAGAGGGGTTACCTCAAAATATCAAAGGAGTGATCGCATGTACCTTGTATTGGGCGGGTGAAATTGGGGGTTCTTCCTTCCTCCTTCTATCGGCCGGCCGATGAAGGGGGCTTATAGCTTGATTACCCTTGCACACAAAGTAAAGATATGGATTAGCCAAATATGTGTAGTATCGATGCTCTAGAAGTATAGAAATCAATCAAATTAAGCATGGACACACACCTTGTGTGTTTTGGTTTTAAAACCCCTAAGAGGAGTAACAAGGTTGGGTATAATAAATGCAATGGTATGCAAAGCAAGATACTCAATGTACTGAGAACGTTTCTAGCAGAGAGCTAGAAAGAAAGAGTGCATGTGATGATGATATGATGACAACTAAAATAACAAAGAGAAAATGCCCTCTTTGTTGTGTGTGCAGCAGTAAAGGGAGAGGAAGAGCTTCAGCGACTGTAGCAGGATGAAGAACTGCTACTGGTGGAGGGAGAACACCGCCTAGAGAAGAATCACCCGTGGAGGAATGCCCTTGGAAGGAGTTTCTGCAAACGAAAGGAAGAAACTCTCTCTTTCTATAAAAAAAAAACTCTCTCAGTTGTTAGCTCTTGTTAACTTTTCTTTTTTGGTTCTTCTCCTCTTCTCTCTTCTTTTCTTCTGCATTCTCTCTCGCGCGTGAGGGATTCAGGGGGGTATTTATAGGGCCAAAAATCCTTGCCTTAATGGGATTAAAATAAGGCAATGAATCCTCAATAAGGAACCCTCTTCCCAATCGAACACAAGGTGCAAAATGGGGAAAGGGTTACTACTGGAAAGAAGCAGGCGAAAGGGAGACGGATGTGATAATGACGACCTAGCTAGGGGCGTCAATTGAAATGACGACATTCACACAATCGTCAATTCCTGAATTTAATTATGGAAATAAAGGACTTTCCTTATGTAAAATTGTCAAATGACGCCTGTTTAACGGGCGTTAAATAATCAACGCCCCTCAATAGGACGTCAATTACCTTGAGTTTTATTTTCGTTAGAATTTGTAAAATCCAGGAATCGACGACCGTTTGGACAGTCGTTTATTTAAGAAAAACGCCCCTAATTAGGTCGTCAATTAAATGACGCCCTCCCCACAGGCGTTAATTTTAATTATTAAAGTAAAAAGCCAAGAAATCACAATTACATATGTAGAAATTAGAAAAACTTCATATTTAAGCCAATATTGAAGTCCACTTTGGGGCGTCACACGGTGACATGAGATTTACTCAACGTAGCATCGATTTTGGCGTGTCTACAGCTTCCCCGCCTTGGCGTCTGCTTTGCAAGGGAATGAAACGAAATGAAGCGAAAGTGTAACGAGTGGAATGAAGTGAGAACGAACTGATAAGTAGATGCCAAGGTGTGATGGCACACGCCTCCGACACTATGTGTTGGAAATCTTTCCAGGATTCTAAATGAAACAGCTTTGGATGATTACAAGGAAGCAATGATTAGTTGGGTGAAGGGACTAATCTTTAAGAACAAAATGTGCACGAGGGCATGGAAGGAAAGATATCATTGGAGAGCGATTACCAGCCAATGTGGACATGCTACAACCAAGGTGGATTTGCATAAAAATAAAAATGAATTGAGATAAAGACCCAGCAAATGAATGCTTTTCAAGGAACCAGCCTGAGCGGCTTCAAGGAGAATAGAGTACTTGATTTGGAATGGAATATCTTATGTCAACTCCATTAAGAGCGGGTGGCCCTCATTATTGGCGTAATATGAGGATTTTCATCATTAGAGCTCAAAGTCCTACATGATGCATGCTGGGCTAAAAGGAAAATTAAAATAAATTAAAATAGAAGATAATCAAGGATAATATTGCTAAACTATTGAGATTTGATCATGAATCCAGATCTCTAAGCTGACACTAAGCCGAAGCCCGTTTATCCACGTATCAACTCAGAAAGTGGAACCGTCGTCCCAAACCTTAGATGATTCAACGGCCTATCCGTGTGATCAAGACTCGCTTGGAATTATCACTATTTTTGATGGAGAGGAACTCAAATTCCAGATTCATCAGAACCACAAGGTCCTTGATATGCTATAATAGCGTAGATATCATATAGTAACAATGCGTATAGGAAAATACAAAGATGGAATGGTGTTACCAGCGGAAGAAATCCAATCGTTTCAAGACCTGTATAACCTGCGCTTTTCTATGCTCAAAAATTATTAGCTCAGTAAAGAATCATCAGCTTAATAAAGATTATAAGCTCAATAAGCTCAAAGTATGATCATAAGTGCATGACATAATAAACTTCATCAAGATATAATAGCACTTAAGTTCATCAACAATCATCATGCTGTAAAGCAATTCAAAAGTGTAAGCTCAGGAAAAGATGACCCTGTACAGTGGCGTCAAAACAATAAATGACGACGGTCATTGGGGCATTAATTAAAAGTACCATCATACTTGGAATCGGACTGAAACTGACGCCCTCAAGAGAGACGCTGGATAAATGACGACACTGAGAATGACGCCAATCAAATAAATGACGCCAAGCTATATGTCATCAATTAACTATCTTACTGGTGCTCCGTTCCCTGCTCAGAATCAAACCTCCATCGACTGATTCAAACTTGAACTCAAACTGTGATGTTCTAAACGGCTAGCCAAAGCTCTGAATCATTATAAAAGGTGATGAGTCCTCTGCTACACTCATCGACTGACTGATCATTACATCAGCCAGACACTCAATTAGAACTCAAAAGTAGTAAACAGGGAACCGCAGGTATTCTTCAAACCGAAAGAGAGGATGGACAAGATGATGGTGATGCAGAGGCCTTCTAAGAAGCCTAGGATGGGATTTCCTAGGATCTCTGAAGTTGCAAGTCACATAAGCGGGAGGATAGCCAAAGGTCAAGTAAGTTATGTTTAATTTAAAGCTTCTATTTCATTCTTCCTCTTCTCTTTTCAAAAACTCTGATTGCATTCTCTTCTCTTCTTCTCTTCTTTTTATGCTTTTTTCAGGACTACCCAAATGTACCAGGACCAAGGAGGTTCTTAAGAATTAAGTGGCTCCCTTTACTCCTCTCTAAACTCTCTTTAGACATGAGATCTTTTCTTAGTAGATGGCACCTTCTTGGCCTTATAACCCATGCTACCCACTATGATGATATCCACCTAGATCGGGCCTCCATAGGAGCACTAATAGAATTATGGCATCCAAACACTCATACCTTCCTCTTTCCCACTTTTGAAGCCACCATTCTCTTAGAGGAAGTAGAGATGCTCTTTGGATTAAGAAAGATGAAGCAAGGAGAGGAATCAAGGATGGCTAGCATGATCAAACCAATAAATGCACATGACATGCTTACTAGCCAATACCAAACCCAAATCTAGTGAATAAAATCAAAGCCCACAAAGGAATCAATCTTTTGAAATTAGCTTCATGGGTATACAAGACCATGGACAAAGCCCAAGAGGAGGAAGACTTGTTGGGGAGAGTAATGAAAGGCTTTACATTATGCATGGTTGGAGCTCTCCTCTTCCCTTCAATACAAGACCACCTAGAAGAATGCAACTTAAGCACCATAGCTAGCATATGGGAAGGTAAAAGAATAGGACCGGCGGTACTAGCCAACCTATATAATAGACTCACATCGGCTTCCTTGGGGTGACCTCTCTATGGGTCAATGCTACTCCTTTCTTGTTGGGTGGACTTCCACCTAAAATTTGACCCATGCCAAGAAACTCAATTGGCCACAAAATCTTCTCAAAAAGCCCTCTTCGATATATGACGGATTCTCTAGGCCTATGTGAGAGAGTGACTAATCGGGTGCCAAAGCTCAAGAAAAGAAGTGAATGGAGGGGCTACATCAAAACCATGCCCAAGAGTGACTTTACTTGCACACCGGGGTTTCTAAAGACCCAAGAACTTCGCTCAAGACTCTCCTCCGGCATAGAGGTTCGATTGATCGGCGGGAATGACTTCGTCCTCTACAATGCTCATCGGTGCCTCCCGCAGCTTGGATTACCTCGGCACACTTTTGAAGAACCTTCTCATCTTCCACCACTTAAGAGGAGGGAACTAGGCTCAAGTGGAGATCAAGAATAAGTCAAAACAATCATGGCTCAATGGAAGGTTGGACTTCTCCATAGGTCAATGCAAATCTTATGTAATAGCACTTAGGAAAATAAGGCCCACTGTGGCTCAGTGAATGTAACAATGATTCTTTATCAAATGAAATAAAAGGATTTTTCCTTTAATTGAGCCAAAATAATATGTCATATATGATCTTGTCTTCCAATTCAATGATTCTGTCTAATAAAACGAAGCCTCGGGCTCTCCGTTCTGAGACGCGCCCCCAATAATGGCGTCAATTCCTCAACCCGCGCCTTAGCACATGTCGTCCATTTCATTTAATCAATTTTCTGAAAATAGATAAAACCATAATTGATGCTTATCCAAACAAGCGTTTATTAATTCACGCCTCAAGGAAAGACGTTAATCGCTTTAAATTCCTTAAAATATTTTTAAAATAATTCCTCAATTTCATAGAAATAATGCCTTGACACATGTCGTTCCTTAACGAATGGATGCCTACTCACTAAGTCGTCAATTATAAACAGTGATCATGACTATCAATCACATCAATCAATTTCCCATTAATACACCTGACGACGGTTAGAAGTTCCCATGCAAACATAAACGACGCCTAGTCTCGGGTCGTCAAATACTTAAACCACGCCTCAGCGCAGGCCATCAATTAATATAACGACGACCTCCCTCAGGGCGTCAATTCTTTTCGACCGTTAAACCCCTTTTCCCTCCTTCTTCTCCTTCCTTCGTCTCCTTTCTTTCCTTTCCCCCTTTTCAAACCCTAACCGAGCCTCCCTTTCTAACCCATCTCTCTCTCTATCTCTACTCTCCCCCCACTCTGAACCAATGGCTGGAGGCGCTCACAAGCGGCAAAGGATCACCGCCCCGGAGGTGGTGGACCTGGGCGATGAGCACGCCGTGGAGGAGGCTCCTCTCGCGGCGGCCGAGGGTGCTCCAGCGGTGGAGCATGGCGAAGAAGGAGAAGCGGCCAACGAGGAAGAAAGAGGAGATGATGGAGAAGAAGAAGATGAAGACGATGGCGAGGATGAAGAAGACGATGAGGAAGATGACGATGGTGAAGAAGAAGAAGACGAAGGAGAAGGAGGAGATGAAGAAGGTGAGCCACCGGCGGCGGCGGCGGTCCCTCGACCCGGCCAACTACGGCGGCCACGTCAACCCCGGCAGCCACTCCGGGGAGGGCTTCTAACGCCCGAACGAAGCAAGGTAGGTGCCCTACCCAAAGCCTCATTTTATTTAATTTTGATTTTATTTTCATTTTCCATCAATTTCCATAGCCCTCGGTGAAGCGAAAGAAAAGGCAAACCAGTGGCATAGTCAAATGATGCCCCTGTGGGTGCCGTCAATTAAAACAACGACCCCCTTCGGGTCGTCAATTTAAATTAATTTAATTTTCTAAAAATGATTAATTCATGAAACCACGCCATGCAGCATGTCGTCATTTCAAAATTATCATGCTTAATCACCATGCTGGTAATTTCCATGCCATTTCTTTTATTTTTGACATATATCTCTGTTTTATTTCTATTTTGTGCACTGTTATATTTTTTAAACAATCCGAAAAACAACGCCCCCCACTGGGGCATTAATTCATTAAACAATGACCAAGGGGTGGTCGTCAATTAAGAAAATCAGAATTATTTTTTTTAGTGCAGAAAATTACCTTCAAAATAGTGCCCCCCATAGGGGCGTCACTTAAACAAATAACGACCCAGGGGTGGTCTTCAATTCAAATTACGCATAAAATCGCCAAAACACATTCTAAAACAGCGCCCCGCTCAGGGGCGTCAATTAAATAAGTCAAAAAGAAGGTAAATTGAAACAACTGATGAAAATTCACATGAGAAACTATATAAAACTTAAGTGAAAATGTTCTTTTGTTTGCAGGGATTGATGAGGACTCGGATTTCCTGGGTCCAAGTTCGAGCAGCTTACTACGGGCTTCCAGACTTTCAGCGGGATAGGGTAGATGCTATGGGGTTCGGACCCTTCCTTCGCATAGAGCCCATGAGACCTGACCTACCCCTGATCCAGGTGCTTAGGAAGAGATGGGATAGGACTAGCCGGGCATTCCTGATGCCATGGGGTCACATGGTTCCTAGCCTAGAGGATGTTTCTAGGATCACCGGGCTGAGGGTGGACGGCGAGGCTGTGAGTGGGATCACCCTAGCTGATTATAGCGAGTTGACACAGAGGCTACTAGGGTTAGAGACAGTCTATGAGACGCCGAGTGAGTGTAGGACCATCTACCGCACCGATCTTACCATTGCTATGGGGTTGGGTGATTCTAGGCAGAGGTCGAGGGAGTCTCTAGAGCAGTTCTCACAGAGGCTGATTGATGGGGCTAGGGCCGCCTATTGCCAGGACCCAGCAGAGAGAGAGAGAGCAGATCGAGATTTGAGAAGGTTTCTATTCCTGATGCTCGGGAGGTTATTACTCGGCATGAAGGGCGACATTATCAACTGCCGATTCCTAGGGATTCTTGAGGACTTAGAGGGCGCCGGTAGATACGCCTGGAGAGCAGCATTGCTGGCGCACTTGATAGCAGACTTGTCCACAGGGACAGGTCGAGGGACGACTGTCAGCGGCTTTTTACCTTTTCTTCAGGTATGCATTTTTCTTTCTTTTCTTTCTTTTTCTTAAATGTATGTGAATGCTTTACTAATGCAATGCATGGATGCAGATATGGAGCCACCTATACATGCCGATGGCGTGTCGACCCTCGACCCGGAGATGAGGGATCCTTTCATCTAGCATGGCGTTGGCTGACCGTCGTGACAGGAGCGCCACTCACCTACGAGTTGCGAGTTCTACGGAGGGAGTTTCGTGACTACCCTACCTCACTGGTATGCATGCTAAACACGATGCAAATTTTTTTGTTTTATGAAATATGTATGAAATGATGATGATGGGATATGATGATGCATGTTTGTGAATGCAGGTGGTGTGGAGACCCTATGAGGGGATGACCGATGAGGGCCAGCCCTTGGTCGTAGCGGGCCGACCTCGCTTTGGGCATGAGCTTTGGGTTCATTGCCTGAACGAGATTGAGCCGTTATAGCTTAGGTTGGTGATGAGGACCCTCGGCCTACACCAGGAGTGGGTCGAGGTGGGAGAGCCCCGGGGGATAGGCAAGAAGACACGCGGTCGCATGAAGGCGATCGACTGGAGAGTCTGGTATCTTGACCAGTATGTCGACTGGCAGCGTGGCGGGACCCGAGTTACCTCACAGGCGACAGACAGCTCCGAGTACCTCCGACGCTACTGGGAGGTTTACACCGGCCGACCCCAGATGAGGGTCTTAGGGGTACGTATGAATGCATTTTATTTCTAATTGATTGCAAATGTTATAAATCTATTATGTGGCCGATATGTATGATGAATGCAGGATGCACGGGACATAGCGGCGATGGACATGCAGGCCTATCTCCACAGCCTAGAGGCCCAGCTAGCTACCACAAGGGCAGACCTACAGACCCTGGTGAGTGTTTAAATTATCTATATGCAAATGATTTCCTGAATTATTGATGATTAGCCACTGATAATCTCAATGAATGCAGCGTGCCCAGCAGGGAGCGACGATGAGAGAGACGGGAGGAGCCTCCAGCTCGAGGGGGCCTAGTGCAGAGACGACTGCACTAGCAGAGCAGTTGGCTGGAGCGGTGGCACGGGCCGAGGCGGCAGAGCGCGACCTCGCCACACGGGTAAACTTAAACTCAAACTCAGATTTGCATTTGATTACATGTTTATTATGCGTTGATGAAAATTTGTGTTACAGATTGAGGAGCACCGAGCCTCTCTTACCTGCATCGAGGCAGGATAGCAAGCGATGGCTACCCGGGTAAGTTAACAAAGATCTTATTTCAGTTGCTTATTTCATGAATTATTGAATTAAATGTGTAACTGATGATTTGTTTAATTGGTTGCAGACCTCCAAGTTACAGGCGGCACTTACCCAGGCTGCACTAGCTAGGACGGAGCTGACCATCCGTGAGCAGCGAGTCACGGAGCTGGAGAGGGTCTTGAGGCGGCGAGAGGAGCTACCTCAGAACGTGGTAGAGCTGAGAATCGCCGTCGAGATGGAGCGCAGGGAGCGTGCCCAGGAGCGAGAGGAGTGGGCAGCACGCGAGCGGTAGCTCGCAGACTTGAGGATCCAGCTAGCCGTCACTCAGGAGCGGCTACGGTCGACCGAGGAGCGGTTACAGCGAGGCGGGGACCGAGTGAGAGCTGTGGGGTACGCGTTCACCAGTTCTACCTTTGTAGCGGGTTCCTCTCTTCGACAGAAGAGCGAGGCAGAGTAGCAGGCTCGAGCTCCAGCTACTTCTCGGGGGTCCACGCCCCCTCCACGATCACCTCGTCGGGACGCCGATGGTGAGGTAGAGAGTAGGAGAAAGAATGGTGGAGGAGAGAGTTGAGAGAGACTTACTTGTACCCCTCCACCCTCACACCTGTAATCAGATATACATTGATATATATATGAAATTTAAATTTTTGTTACCTGAGTTACTTTGAGCGCTTGTGGACTTGTGTACTTGCCTTTGCTGTCACTTTTCTTTGTTACTTTTCTTGCCCTGTGTCTGTAGTTCATACTTAAACAAACAGATTAATCCATCTGTCCGGCTTGGCCCCTTGCTCAATAAGCAAGGGGTTGTCTCTTCTTTGACCTTGTTGACGGGTCAAGGGGCCAAGCCTCTAATTAATAATAGTGGATAATAAAAATATATACGGAAATACAGCGTGCAAGCAAATAGATGTCAACTTAAAATAAAAAGATGTCCACATAAAGATGTAATCAAGCATATGAGATGAGCAACATCAGGCTTGATTTTCTGTTATTCTCTCTTTTTTTATTTATAGTTTAAAAATGACGCCCCCGCAAACGGGTGCTGATTGTGGAATTGACGCCGAAGTGGGAGGCGTTTATTTAGAAAATCATTTTTTTTATTTTTTATCATGAAAAATGACGACATCGATAAAGCCATGAATTTATTAAATGACGCCCCTATAAAGGGTGTGAATTAAAAGATCAATTATATTTTTGTTTATTTTTTGTTATTTTTTGGAAATGACGACCCTAGAGGAGTCGCGGCTCATGAAAATGATGCCTGCCCATAGGGCGTTATTTTTAAGGAAAACAACAATTTTTTTTTACTTCTTTTGATGGGACTGGGCACAGTATAAGGGCCTTAAATCTTACACAATCATCGTTTTGAATTCATTAATCTTTCTTAAAAGATTTTACAAAGGGTCAACATGCTTAAATACTTGTGCTTTTACTCATGTTCTCTCGCGGCCCATCCTTCTTAGTCGGTCTTCGCCATGCTCTGAGCTTGTAACCTACCATGGAGGGGGAAGGGAAGAATACGTTAAGGAAGCTCACGGGAGGTTTCCGAGAATGGGGAAACTTTCCTCCCCTGCCTTAATGCCCGTTGGGATTTGGTCTTTGGCTTAGGGAAATTTTGTTGCTATTTTTGCCCTTATTCATACATGCTTACGACCATGGTTTTCCCTGCGGGGACTTTGCCCTCTTGACATGCTTATCCTTTGTTTCGACTTTCTTTTTTCTTTTCTTCAAACAGATAGAGACCTAATTGTACTTGGGCTTTAAGCTTCTGTTCCCTTTTGGGCCCTGACTTCCACCTACTAGGGCGGTGGACATGTTTGGTTAGTATTCTCTTACTCGTACTTCCTCTCGTGAGCCGAAGAGGAGAGAATAGGTAAGGTTCGTATACTCTTAGTTTGGGTCTAACTTTCCTCGAATTCTGGGCCGCTCGAGTTTAAAAGCAAAGCGTGTAGTGTGTGTGGGAGTTGACCCCAAAGTTAAACCCTCAAGACTGAAGAATGAATTAAGGATTTTGATTTTTCGGGCTCGCGGCCTATGTACCGTGCTAGTCTGCAAAATTTTTGATTTTTGTTTTGTTGTTTTGTTGTTTTTGATCTTCTCTTTCCGACTTTTTTTTTAGGGGTAGTATTTCTTCAAGTAAAGACCATTCCAGGGGTGAGCCAGCTCTTCACCTTCAGCATTAATTAATTTGTAAGCGTTGCCAGGATAAACATCTTTTATGATGAAGGGCCCTTCCCAGTTAGGTTGAAGCTTTGAACGAGGCCCTCCGAGTTTTACGAAGATTCTTTTAATTACCATTTCACCGATTTTAAATTTTCTCAATTACTTTCTTCTGGTAAAAACGTGAAAGCTTGTTTTGATAAATACGCGCATGCTCGACGGCGGCCAGACGCTTCTCATCTAGGAGTTCCAACTGAGCAAGGAGAGATTCGCGACGCTCATCAATGGGGAGCTCCTTGTCCAATTGTACTCTAAGGGAAGGGATAAGAATCTCATAAGGGACTACCGCCTCGATTCTATAAGTAAGGGCAAAAGGGGTCTGCCCAGTAGGGGTACGAATAGAAGTGCGATAGGCCTAAAGTGCTTCAACCAATTTTTCTGGCCAATCCCAAATTTAGTAGCCTCACATGTTTTCTTAATAATCTTGATCAAAGTTTTGTTAGTGGCCTCTGCCTGGCCATTGCCTAGCGGATAGTAAGGAGATGAATGATGTAATGCAATGTTATACCTGTTGCAGAGGTCCTGAAGCTCCTGAGAGATGAATTGTGGCCCATTGTCGGTGACGATGGTACTTGGGATGCCGAACCTCACGATGATGTTCTTCATTATAAATTTGCAGACGGTTGACACTTCTATTTCGACGTAAGCTTCCGCTTCCGCCCACTTGGTGAAGTACTCCGTGGCCATGAGTATAAATGACTTTGGTTTTATGAGGAGGTTCGGATCACCAAGGGGTCCAATTATGTCGAAAGCCCACATGGAGAAAGGCCATGGAGAGGACATAGGATGGAGTGAAGAAGCAGGAGAGTGAATTTTGTCGACGTGCAGTTGGCACTTAACACACCTTCGAACATAGATGGAACAATCCTTTTCTAGAGTAGGCTAATAGAAACATAGCCTAAGGATCTTCTTAGCAAGTATCTGGCTATTGACATGATCACCACACACTCTTGAATGTGCCTCTTCCACGACCTTCCAAGATTCATCATCATCTAGGCACCTTATTAAAACTTCTGTGAGACCTCTTCTGTAGAGTATACCTCCAATCAGGGTGTATCGCTGAGCAACTCTTCGAATGGCTTTCTTTTCTTCAGCCGTGGCCTCCTCGGGATAGGATTGATCCTGGAAATACTTAGCAATCTCGTAATACCATGGCTTTTCTTCATCATCTAATTCTTCTTCTAAATCCAATAGCATGACCTCCTTATTCTCAATGATTCCACCTTGCTTAACCTTCCTAAGCACCTCCTCCTTAACACTAAGGAAAGTTGGATCCTTAATAGCTGGAGTGAGCCGCTTGTGAATAATGATAGAATGGGAATCCCTTTCAGGAAGGAAAACCAAATAAGATGCAAGATGCGAGAGCATCAGCTAAAATGTTATGTTCACGAGGAATGTGAACGAAGATTAATTTGGTGAAAAGCTTGGTATAAGCAGAAGTCAATTCCTGATAGGGTTTGAGTTTAGGATTGAGCGTACGGCACTTGGTGAGCACTTGGCGAAGAATAAGCTGACTATCACCTACAATTCGCAATTGAGTAACACCGAATTGATGAGCGGCCTCCAGTCCGGCCAGAAGAGCCTCATACTCAGCTATATTATTTGTAACTGGAAATGCAAGCTGAGAGGCGAGCGGAATAGTGATACCCGCTGGTGATAGAAGAACAATGCCAATCCCTTTTCCTTTTGAATTCAAAGCTCCATCAAAATGTAACGTCCACATCGAATCAGATTGATTGACGGACATTAGTTCCTCATCTGGAAACTCTGAGTGAACAGGGTCAAATCTAGGGAGAGGGTGATGAGCAAGATGTTCTGCTATGGCATAGCCTTTAATCACTTTTTGTTGAATGTAGATAATATCGAATTGAGAGAGGAAACTTTGCCATCGTGCTAATCGGTCGGTGAGAATGGATTTTTAAAGAAGAAACTTGATTGGATTCATACGGGCAATGAGATGAATTTCATGAGCTAAGAAATAATGCTTGAGTTTCTGAACTACCTAGACTAAGGTAGCATAAGTCTTTTCTATAGCTGAGTACCTCTGCTCACAGGGGTTGAGAAGCTTTGACAAGTAGTAGGCTACCCTTTCTTTTCCTTCTTCGTCAACTTGGGCTAGGACAGCGTCTACAAAGTCATCCAGGATGGAAATGTAGAGAACAAGTGGTTTGCCTGGAACTGGCAGCCTCAGGACAGGAGGATTTGAGAGATAATCCTTCAATCCGTCAAAAGCTGCCTGACATTTATCATCCCAAATAAACTTGACTCCCAGCTTAGTAAGCTCGTAGAACGGCCTACATCTTTATGAATCCTGGGAGACAAATCGGCGAATGAATTGCAACCTCCCGATCAACCCTCGGACTTCTTTCAAATTATTGGGAGGAGGCATTTCCCTTATGGCCTTCGCCTGGTTGGGATCAATCTCGATACCCCTCTTACTTACGATGAACCCAAGCAACTTCCCTAAGGAAACACCAAACACGCACTTCTTGGGATTCATTTTTAGCTGATATTCCCGCGCTCTTTGCAAGACTTTGGTTAGAACCCTGGGATGCTCAATCCTTGTTCTTGATTTTACTACCAAGTCGTCAACGTACACCTCTATATAAATGTGGATCATATCATGAAAAATTGCCATCATAGCCCTTTGATAGGTTGCTCCAGCATTCTTAAGTCCAAAGGGCATGACTACATAGCAATAAGTTCCCCATGGTGTAGTAAGCGATGTTTTCTCTTGATCCTCCTCAGCCAGACGAATCTGATTGTAACCTGAAAAGTCATCCATAAAGGAGAGAGTCTCATATCCTGATGTATTGTCAATCAAGACATCAATATGAGGGAGGGGGAAGTCATCTTTAGGACACGCGCGGTTGAGGTCCCGAAAGTCTACACAAATCCGCACCTTTCCATCTTTCTTCATGACTGGGATGATGTTAGCCACCCAATTGGGATAGAGGACAACTCTAACGAATCTAGCCTTATGAAGCTTATCGACCTCTTCTTTCATTTTTAATGCCATATTAGGGTGGAAACGTCTCAATTGCTGTTTGACCGGAATGGACCCTGGCTTAAGCGTAAGTCGATGTTCAACAAGCGCAGGGTCTAGTCCCGACATATCTTCATAACTCCATGCGAACGTGTCCTTATATTCTTGAAGAACCAAAATAAGCACCTCCTCTTCGGAGGGCGGCAAGTTCTTACTGACGAGGACAATCCTAGGGTCTTTCTCAGTACCCAGATTTATTTCTTTGGTAGGTTCTTCTACTAAGGCTGACGGCTCATCGAATCTTCTCATGCCATTGGCAAAAGCATCGGCCTCATCCTCATATTCTTCGTAACCTCCATCCCCCTCTTCAATAGGATCTTCATCGTTCATTATCTCATAAACACCAAAACCCTCATTAAAAACACAAGTATCTTCATATTCAGCTTCTGGCAGGATAATTGGATTGTCTACAAACTCGGGAGTGGCTAGACAAGCTTGGCATCTGATGGCTAACTCTAAAAAGAATCTACGGGGAATCTGTTTACCCTTGGATCTCTTATGCGAAGCTACCCCATGAGTCTTAAAATTAGAAGAGTAAGAGCAACTAGCCTGATCACTAGAATTCGACAAAGATGAAGGAGGTGAGGAAAAGCTGGGTACAGAAGGAGATACAGATGAAGACCCCTCACCGGAGGGGTAGAGAAGGTTCCCTAATGAGTCTTCGAAGAGCGGCCCCTGGGTCGGGACACACTCAGGAAGAAGATAGGAGGTCTCCTCAATGGAGATGAGAGATTGGAAAGTTTGAATTTTGGCATTTTTTTTTGTTTTCATTTTCAAGAAGAAGGCAATGAGAGGGAGGAATAGGGGGTGGTGTTAAGAGTGACAGATTGACGAAAGATGACCCATGCGGGGCTGTGATGGAGAGTTTAGATAATTGCTCGAGGAGCAAGGGAGGAATCGGAGGAGAAACTTGAAGTGAATTTGGAGAAAAGGTTATCAAGACCGCGGGTGGTCTAGGGATATCTGAGCAAAATATTTGATTAAACAAGCGGACAACAATCGTTGGATGAATGGATTTAATAGAGAAGAGGCCGGTCCACAGCCTATCCACGTTGAAGCCTTTTTCGAACGGCACATCAGGCTCCCCGGTATCTGTGTAATTGCTTAGAAGCTGCCTCTTGTTCGTGATCACTGCTGGCTTTTCGATTAATTCATGAATTAGTGGTGGCCATTCCGATCAGTTGGCATAAACAATCGGCTTAGAGCAATAGTGATATCGTTCATGTCGAACCATCTATACCAGTCACATTCGGGGTCATCCATCTTTCTTCTTTTATCTGGTCGTAAAGACTCCAGAGCTTTGTATGTAACCAGTGGGGCTATGTGACGAGCAAACTGCCGTGCATGTACATATTGACAATCCATCATGAAAGTGACTAGCATGGTTTGCTCATCATTATGAGTGCCTCCTTTCATGAAGTGTGTTTGTAGGGTCCATATAAGGGGCTGCCGATTTGTCTTGAGAGTGGAAGTCATAACGGCCCATGGCTCATTTTTATCTTTGCGTGGCCCATTGTACTCTAGGCCACCTCGAGGAATCGTCTTTTGATGCCTGACGGGCTTGACTCTCCCACACCCAGGCCTTTACCAGTTCTATACCCCATTTTCATCAAAATGTTCCATCCTGGCGTGTTCATCAAACCTTATTTCTTCTTGCCTTTAGATGGCTGTGGTGGCATTTGAGTGGTAGGAGGGGTTGAAGGAGACGGCCTTACCAAGTCTTGCCGCGGATCGGCAACATCCAAAACTGAGAGCAAAGGCCTATTGGAAGGCCACATAGAAGGCACTGATGTTGCGAAATGTATATCTTCTGTCGACAAAATGGGCATACTAGTGACTTTAATAATGCGCACTTTGTGCGAAAATTTTATGCATTGATGATTCATGGAAGGCACAGCATCAAGCTCTTGAATGTAAGGGCGACCCAAAATGCCATTAAATGTCGGGTCCATGTCTAGAATATGGAAATCCGCTGTGACTGAGACTGGACCCAAACCAACTTTTAAAGTGATCATACCTAAAGGCGGCTTCTTGGTGTTATCATAGGCTATGACAGTGATTGTAGATGGTCGGATTTGACTCTCCGGAATGCCACATATTTTTAAGGTACTTGGTGGCAAAACATTAATGGATGCCCCAGTATCCACCAAACATTATTTCACTACCACCTTGTTAATGTCAATAGTAATGCACAGTGCATATTTTCTGGCTGGCTGCGAAGCCAATTCATGTTCATAAAAAGTGATGGCTGGTTGATTGCTGGCTGGACTTAAAACTGTAGTGACCTGTTCAACTGGGATATCTTTGTTTACCATTACTTTCTGCAGATATTGCTTCAAAGCCTACTAATGTGTAGTAGATCTTTTGATCAATTCCAGAATAGAAATTCGGGCCGGTGTTCTGTCCAAATGCTTTAGTAAGTCATACTTCGTGCCCGGTGCAAACTCTTGTTCCAGTTCTCCTTGTTCTTGTATTTGCTCTTGCTCCCACTAGGGAAACACTCGATGGAACATCCGTCCACTACGGAGCACCATTGTTTTCGGAGCCTCTGTCGGGCTTAGAGTGGATGAAGGGGTAAAGGAGGTAGAGGCAATGGTGTAGGGCGTGTTGGGTGCTAGTGCAGGATTAGTTGGAGAAGGGGTTCTTATAAGAGGCCTCGCCGGCTGAGGATTATCAAAAGGTGGCGACGGGGATCGAGTGATAAGAAGGGGCCTTGGAAGCATGATGGTGGTGGACGGTATAGATTGTGGCAAAACAGGAGGGGTGACGGTTGCCGGCGAGGGGCGGATAAGGGGAGGTCTATTTGGTGGAGGATTTTGGGGTGAAGGAGAATTCGTGGGTTGGCGTAAAAGAAGAGACTGTGAAGGAGTAGGGTTAGGGTTGAATGGCCCTGGAGTGCTGGAACGTATAAGGGGGCGTGGCATTTGGGAAGGGGGTACAGGCTGAAGCCTCCTTAGCAATTGTGGTGGTTGTGGTTGACTGGAGTTTTGATTAATGGCCCCGACAGAGGCGTTTTCCTTATGCCAAACCTGCCCTCTCTCCACTTCATGGATTGTTGACAAGGTTTACTTGTTGATTTTGAACCGGGTGCTTCGGTAGCGGATTATTGACAATCCCCATATTTGGCTGGGGTGCAGGAGTCTGCTGTTGCTGGGGAACTTGTTGCTGCTGACCTTGTTGCGGGTGCTGCTGAGCCGATGGTTGCCGAGGAGGCCTTCGAGCCTTTAGAGTAGCAATAACCCTCCTCATCTCATCCCAATCAATATCACCTTGATCATTCATATCATGTATGTAATCCTTGAAGTGAAAACAATGATCGATGTTGTGCCCCGGCTGCCGATGGAAGACGCAATACCGGAAGGTGTCTACATGTTGCGGCCATATCGTTCTTTCTTTAGGCAAGGTGAGCAGGTTGGCGGCCATGAGGGCATTGAAAATATCTAATAGGCTTTCGGGTAAGGGAGGGTATTGTGCTCTTCGGGGAGGGTCTTCTTGGTTGTTGCAGTTGTTGCTGTGCATAATTGGCTGGCGGGGGGCATTTGGTGGTACTGTGCAGGTTGATGCTGTTGAGGAGGTGGAAGAGGCCGTAGGGTCTGAGGAAGGTTATTATTTGGCTGGTGGACTTGGTTTTGGAAGGCGGGCTGTTGTGGTGGTGGCCCTTGGTTTGGAGGGTGGCGGAAGAGTGTGGAATTACCGAACGCGCTCACCTGCTCATTAATAACAGTGCCTTCAGTGGTCGCACCAGTATTGCCGACATTAACGTTCCTCTTTATTACCTTTGGTCTTGGCTCAAACATGCCCATAATGGGCGAATCCTTCATCTGTGTTTGTATGTATCTAGCTCTTTTGTAGAGCTCTTCCATAGTGCTCAACTTGTTCATGGCTAAAATATGACGGAACTGCGGAGTGGAGTTTGATATAATCATCTTCACTTGCTCCGTTTCCGACAGTGTGTCCCTTCACTTCTCGGCCATAGCTCTCCACCTATCAGCAAACAAAACGAAGTCCTCCTCGGGCTTCATCTTTTCGGCAACCAGATCAGTAACAGACAAAGAGGGACCCACACGGTCCTTGTACTTCTGCAGAAACTTCCGTTGAACAGCGTCAAAGTCACCAACATCTGCCGGCTCCAAGGAGTAAAACCATTCTAATGCCGGGCCGTCTAAAGACCGCCTAAAGAGATAAGCCAAGGAAGTCTTGTTATCTTGCAAGAATGATGCCTCATATAAGAAGTCTTTCAAATGGATGTACGGATTACCCGTTCCATTGTATCGTCGAAAATTCGGCATTTCAGATGGGGGCAGATGAAAAACAGGCAGAGTGGGAAGCATAACTTCGGGAGCGGCCTTGGGTGCAGTGACCTTCTTGAGCTGCTCCTCCATACTAGCCATCCTTTGGAGGAGTATAGTGTGGTTATCAGACTCGGCTGGGGCCGGACAAAAAGAGTATTGGTTCGGTGTATGTCTTCTCAAGAATTGAGGAACAGAAGGTTTTTTAGGCTTAGCAATAGAGTGACTGATGGGGACATCACCTTTCATGCCCACGTTCACAGCTCGTCTCCTCGCCCCGGTTGCATTCGGCATGGTCTAGTCATTTAATTTTGAGTCCTATGTAATTTTTATTTGTGTCATTTGATGTATTTTCCCTTTTATTTGAGTCGTGTTCCTAAGTCTTGTGTTCATTTCCCTAAGTTTGAGTGTCATTAGGTTGTCTAGTTAGCTATTGGGCCCAATTCATTAGGCTTGGCCCAAGGGCTCTCCCCTACCCCCTCAGTTATTTGTTATTGAGTCAATTGTCAGGGACTTTTGTAGAAATATGGGTTTCCTATATATAGGACCCCATTCCCCCCCATTTCAACTTAATGAATCAATGAATGAAAAAAACTTCTCATTTTGAGAGTTTACACTTCTTATCTAGTGGAGAGATTCAATTTTTTGGGTGAGAAACCCTAGGGGAGAGATTCCCCACCCTTCCCTCTCTTAATCTCTCTTTTTCACTCCACTTTCTCTCTCCTCAACACCCAAATTTGAATTTTCTTCTCTCTCCTCCCTTCCCAACCACCTCCACTCCCCACCTACCCCATTTAAGCCTCTTCCCATTCCCCACAACCCTCATCAATACTCCACCCCTTCCCAAGACCCCCTCCACCAATCCTCTCCTCACCATCCAACCCCCAACTACCCCTCCCACTTTCCCAAGCACCCTTCCCTTCCCCAACACAACCCCCCCATTCCCAAGACAAAAAATTAACCCCACCCTTAAACCTATTTTCGAATATCCTTTCCCTCTCTCCATTCCAACCAAATTTGCAGCCCCCACTACCACCATCTATTGGACCCTCTTCCAGACCTTATTCTCCACCTCCCACACCTTAGAACACCCCCTCCAAGACCCCCTTACAACCATGGGTCACTCCCACACTCATCTACCCCCTTCCCCTTCTTCTTTCTTGGTCATTAGAAGCTACTTCGAAGTTGCAGTTTGCTGTCCAAGAGCTTGCAGATGAACCAGCAACTTGCAGCGGCCACCACGACTTCCTCCGGACGACTTTGAAGACCCAAGAGCGATCGTTGGAAGCGTCTACCAGTCTCCTTCGCAACAGAAGTGGTTTCATCTTCCTCCGATCTCCGAGCCGTCCAGGAGGTCCATTCTCCCAAAACTGCGCAGTTCTGCCTTGGCTGAGGACCTGAGCCAGATTAGAAGCTCTGCCACGATGAACCCCGTAGGAATCAGTCCACGAGTTCTTCTTCAAAGTTCTTCATCACCGAGTCTACTTCTAGAATCAAGAAACAGAACTCCATTCGGCATTTGTCATCCAGGGTTATCATTTTTCTCCCTCAGCTATGCAGATCTGCTACTCATAGTCTGCTCCGACCAGTCAACACTTTTCTAAGTACTTTGATCTTCTCCGGCATCGTCTGGCCTCTCCGTCAGTTTTTCTGCGAAGAGGATTCGTCCACGATTCCAACGACTCCGACGGTGCTCGATTCCGAGTTCGGGAGCTACCGATACATCCTCTGCAACCTGCTGTTACTGCGCCGATCTGCCCCTGCAGAGGTTCTGAGCCAGAGAAAAAGCTTCACCACGATGAACTCAAGAGGAGCCTATCCATGAGCTCTTCTACAAAGTTCTTCTATTTCCTGTCGACTTTCGGAATCAAGAAGCGGAATCCCGTTCGGCATCCGTTAGCAGAAGTTATCAATTTTATTCCTCGGTAGTGCGACTCTACTTCCCCATAGTCTGCACCGACCTCCCCTCACTCTTCTGGATCCACTGTTCTTCCCCGGCATCGTTTGGCATCCCCGTTTATTCTGTTGCAAAGAGGACCCGTCCATGGTTCCAACGGTTTTGGCGGCACCTGATTTGGAGTTCGGGAGCTGCCGGGGCAACCTCTTCTTCCTTCTGTTAGTAACCAGTTGCTGTCAGTCCAGGAATCAGCGACCCTGTTCGAGCTCCTGCCTAGGCCAGCAGCGACCCCAGAAGAATTCGGAAAAATTCAGAGGCACCCCAGTTCCAGTAACGAAGATTTCCTCATTGGTCTCGCCCTCGGAAAAATTCCTAATCAAGTTCTGTAGCCACAGTACCGACTGTCTATCCACAATTGCCGAGAGAAGGCAGATTCGGCATCTTCACTTCATCATCATTTTAGCCCTAGTTTTCCCCACCCCGCTTGGCCGGCTGAAGGCCCCTCCCTGCGTGGAGGTAGTTTGATTGTAATCTATTAACCCCCACCCCAAGATCCCCCTCCTGCGAGAGGTGTAGTGTTGTAATTTGGTTTGATCAGGTCAAGCTACCCCAGTGCGGCGTGTGGGGAACCCACGCTTCCCCGCTCGCCCTCGTCTCCGAGCGGGACCGGTTTCTTCAAACCGGTCGAGTAAGTGCTCTATAACCTTGCTCTAATTCATACTTGTTCTTTCAATATTAGTTCATAGTTCCACTGGCCGTGAGAGTGAGAGCTCGATCCTCAAGCCCCGTTGCTTTGAGTGATCACCGTGGGAAGAGAGAGTAACCCGGTGCCTTTGGCACTTTGTCGGCCCCATTGAATTGGGCATCCACAACCTTTGGGATTCAAATCTTGGCCTTGCTGGCCCTCTACCAGCAAGGGCCCAACCCCTCAACCTCACCTTGGCATTGCCAAGTTACCTCGGGTCTTGGTGAGCAACGGGTGAGCAATCGTCGACATCGGTCCGTTTGATTGCGATTGTGCTTGTTTGTTTAAGTCCTAGGTTGTGTCACATCAATTGGTATCAGAGCAAGTTCTAGACTTGTCTATACTAAGTCTTGTCCTAGGGTCATTGCATGCATCACCCTTGTCCACTATCATGACTACCTCATACATGGCATATTCGCCACTCTTAGGCCCATTAGAAGCCTTTGTGTTTGATGGATCCCGCCCTAGCATATATCTAGAATGGAAGAAGTCCATAGACCAACACTTTGGGAGGTTTACCCTGTCAGGGCTTGTCCAAGTCAACTATGCCAAGAGTTTGCTTTGGCGCCAAGCTAGGAAAGAATGGGAGAACATTATAGATTTGAGAGAAGCCAAAGGGGAAGCACCCATTGAATCTTGGGATGAAATGAGGGCCGATCTTAGAAAGATCTATGCACCCCAACCCAAACCTCTTCAACCAACCGATCTTTCACCCCCGAACCCAACTCCCACCCATGAACTTCCCCGACCAAGCCCAACCCAAGTCCACCCATGTTCACCACCCCGAGAGTACCATGCACTGACCATTATCACTCCACCCACCATAGACTATCCTACCCCATTATGCTTGGAAGTTGTGGCCCACACTCCTACCCAAGTGGAGATGGATGCCAATCCGGATTCACCTCCCACCATAGAGAACATCCTAGACCCCCCACTTCCACCCACCTCTCCTAGTTCGGGTCCTCATGAGCTGCACACCCTAACTATGAATGAGTCCATACTCCAATGGCTTAAGCAAGGCCCCACCATTCCTAGCTCACCACCTTACCTCTCACCCTTGGCATATCAAGTCCAAATTATGCCCACCCGGTCTTCCCATGTCACACTTCAAACCTCCTACTTTGTGGAAGGCTTAGGGGACCTAGTGGACTGTTTACAATGGAAAGTCCACCTGACCAATATGCTAGCCATAGGACCATTGGAGTCTAGCCCCATCTACTCTAGTGGACCCTTCCTAGCTTACCCCGCCATCGGTTCCATCACCTCCATCTACACTAGTGGCCATTATACGAGTGAAATCCTCCTCTTTCTCCCCAAGGATGAGAAACCAATCTTGGCCCACTTCCCACCCATCTAGATTCCAATTGCTTTAATTGGCCAATCCACTAGAGACCTTGGCCCAATTATCTTGGAGGAGGATGACTCACCATTTGGGTACCTTGAAGACATAGAGTGCCACCCTCTAGGAAGACCTTTCCACTACCCCTTTGATCCCTTCCTATGGGAGCCTAGACCCCTATGTGACCCAACCATCTTATCCACCACCCACCTTTCCCTAACCCAACCCACCATGTTTGACCCAATCCACCCCATCCTAGACCCGGATTACACCTTGGGAGCCATGACCTTGAGCCACTTATCCCTAGGTAATAAGGTTGTGCCCCACCCCATGATGACCACCTTCTTAGATCCATTCGATCCTTTCCAATGGGAGTTCAAAGGTTGTCCCACACCTATACACATGGAAGTCACCTTTGGGAAAAGCATGCATGTGTCTAGGCTTACCATACCCCTTGGCATGAACACTATGTTGGGTCCATTCATTCATATCACCCACATGTCAAGTAGAAAGTATGAGTGGTCCATATTCGGATGTCATGGTCCACCTTCATTCATCATGGGTCTTAAGCATGTCAAAGGCATCTACGGATGTCCGGGTCCCCCAATATTTATCACTAATTTGCATGATAGGGCCACCTACAGGTGCCCCATTAGACCTAGGCTAACCATAGTCTACACTACATCATTACACGATAGGTCTACTTTTGGTTGCCCAGGCCCACCCATCACCCCTAGAAAGTCTCAATTCACAACATTGCATAAAGAGATCCGCAAGCACATTAGCAAGAAGAATGTGACTTATAAAAGGCAAGCCGACTCTCATCGGCGTCACCAAGAATTCCATGAGGGTGACTTTGTGATGGTAAGGACGGAGAGGCTCTCCCCGGGAGCCATCTCCAAATTGAGGCCACGTGGGGCTGGTCCCTTCCAGGTCCTGAGGCGCATTGGTGCAAATGCCTATGAGTTAGATCTCCCCGAGAAATATGGGGTAAGTCCCACATTCAGTGTCGCCGACCTATTGCCATACAAGGGACCCACGGTGGTACCTAGTGAGGATATTGAGCCTATTCCCTCCGTTGAGAGAGCACCCACCCATGAGGAGAGTCCACCAGCCAAGAGAGCCCAGCGTGAGCGCATTGAACGAATATTGGATGAACAGGTCACTACCACCAGGAACAAGGTATACGAGCGCTATCTCGGCAGGTGGATGGATCGGTCTCGTTCGAAGGACTTGAGGGCAGTACCACTTCTACACCCTCCAAGGAGGGAAGGACATTTACTCGACGGAGTCGAGTTCTCCACACCCCGGGAGTATGATGGGGACATCACCTCCCATGCCCACGTTCACAGCTCGTCTCCTCGCCCCGGTTGCATCCGGCATGGTCTAGTCATTTAATTTTGAGTCCTATGTAATTTTTATTTGAGTCATTTGATGTATTTTCCCTTTTATTTGAGTCATGTTCCTAGGTATTGTGTTCATTTCCTTAAGTTTGAGTGTCATTAGGTTGTCTAGTTAGCTATTGGGCCCAATTCATTGGGCTTGGCCCAAGGGCTCTCCCCTACCCTCTCGGTTATTTGTCATTGAGTCAATTGTCAGGAACTTTTGTAGAAATGTGGGTTTCCTATATATAGGACCCCATTCCCCCCCATTTCAACTTAATGAATCAATGAATGAAAAAAACTTCCCATTTTGAGAGTTTACACTTCTTATCTAGTGGAGAGATTCTATTTTTTGTGTGAGAAACCCTAGGGGAGAGATTCCCCACCCTTCCCTCTCTTAATATCTCTTTTTCACTCCACTTTCTCTCTCCTCAACACCCAAATTCAAATTTTCTTCTCTCTCCTCCCTTCTCAACCACCTCCACTCCCCACCTACCCCATTTAAGCCTCTTCCCATTCCCCACAACCCTCATCAATACTCCACCCCTTCCCAAGACCCCCTCCACCAATCCTCTCCTCACCATCCCACCCCCAACTACCCCTCCCACTTTCCCACACACCCTTCCCACTACCCCAAGCACCCCTTCCCTTCCCCAACACAACCCCCCCATTCCCAAGGCAAAAAATTAACCCCACCCTTAAACCTATTTTTGAATATCCTTTCCCTCTCTCCATTCCAACCAAATTCGCAGCCCCCACTACCTCCATCTATTGGACCCTCTTCCAGACCTTATTCTCCACCTCCCACACCTTAGAACACCCCCTCCAAGCCCCCCTTACAACCATGGGTCACTCCCACACTCATCTACCCCCTTCCCCTTCTTCTTTCTTGGTCATTGGAAGCTACTTCGAAGTTGCAGTTTGCTGTCCAAGAGGTTGTAGATGAACTAGCAACTTGCAGAGGCCACCACGACTTCCTCCGGATAAGTTTGAAGACCCAAGAGCCATCCTCGGAAGCGTCTACCAGTCTCCTTTGCAACAGAAGTGGTTTCATCTTCTTCCGATCTCCGAACCGTCCAGGAGGTCCATTCTCCCAAAACTGCGTAGTTCTGCCTCGGCTGAGGACCTGAGCCAGATTAGAAGCTCTGCCACGACGAACCCCGAAGGAATCAGTCCACGAGTTCTTCTTCAAAGTTCTTCATCGCCCAGTCTACTTCCAGAATCAAGAAACAGAACTCCATTTGGCATTCGTGATCCAGAGCTCTCATTTTTCTCCCTCAGCTATGCAGATCTGCTACTCATAGTCTGCTCTGACCAGTCAACACTTTCCTAATTCCTCTAATCTTCTCCGACATCGTCTGGCCTATCTGTCAGTTTTGCTGCGAAGAGGATTCGTCCAGGATTCCAACGACTCTGACGGTGCTCGATTCTGAGTTCGGGAGCTGCCGGTACATCCTCTACAACCTGCTGTTACTGCGCCGATCTGCCCCCTGCAGAGGTTCTGAGCTGGAGAAAAAGCATCACCACGATGAACTCAGGAGGAACCAGGCCACGAGCTCTTCTAAAAAGCTCTTCTCCTTCCTGTCTACTTTCGGAATCAAGAAGCGGAATCCTATTCGGAATCCGTTAGCAGAAGTTATCAATTTTATTCCTCGACAGTGCGACTCTACTTCCCCACAGTCTGCATCGACCTCCCCTCACTCTTATGGATCCATTGTTCTTCCCCGGCATCGTTTTGCATCCCCGTTTATTCTTTTGCAAGGAGGACCCGTTCATGGTTCCAACGGTTTTGACGGCACCTGATTTGGAGCTCGGGAGCGGCCGGGGCAACCTCTTCTTCCTGCTGTTAGTAACCAGTTGCTGTCAGTCCGGGAATCAGCGACCCTGTTCGAGCTCCTGCCCAGGCCAGCAGCGACCCCAGAAGAATTCGACAAAATTCAGAGGCACTCCAGTTCCAGTAACGAAGATTTCCTCACTAGTCTCGCCCTCGGAAAAATTCCTGATCAAGTTCTGCAGCCACAGTACCGACTGTCTATCCACAATTGCCGAGAGAAGGCAGATTCGGCATCTTCACTTCATCATCGTTTTAGCCCTAGTTTTCCCCACCCCGCTTGGCCGGCTGAAGGCCCCTCCTTGCGTGGAGGTAGTTTGATTGTAATCCATTAACCCCCACCCCAAGATCCCCCTCCTGCGAGAGGTGTAGTGTTGTAATTTAGTTTGATCAGGTCAAGCTACCCCGACGCGGCGTGTGGGGAACCCACGCTTCCCCGCTCGCCCTCGTCTCCGAGCGGGACCGGTTTCTTCAAACCGGTCGAGTAAGTGCTCTATAACCTTGCTCTAATTCATGCTTGTTCTTTCAATATTAGTTCATAGTTCCGCTGGCCGTGAGAGTGAGAGCTCGATCCTCAAGCCCCGTTGCTTTGAGTGATCACCGTGGGAAGAGAGAGTAACCCGGTGCCTTTGGCACTTTGTCGGCCCCATTGAATTGGGCATCCACAACCTTTGGGATTCAAATCTTGGCCTTGCTGGCCCTCTACCAGCAAGGGCCCAACCCCTCAACCTCACCTTGGCATTGCCAAGTTACCCCGGGTCTTGGTGAGCAACGGGTGAGCAGTCATCGACATCGGTCCGTTTGATTGCGATTGTGCTTGTTTGTTTAAGTCCTAGGTTGTGTCACATCAGTGACTTGCCGGTTGGGCCGGCGTAGTCATAACAGGAGTTGGTTGGCGCGAGGGCACCCTAGGTGCGACCGCCTGGTCGTTGGGAGAACTAACAGAGTGGCCACCCATGGCCTGGGGAGGATTAGAAGATGACGGGACATACTTTCCTTTTAAAGCAGCTTGGGCCGCCTGGCGCTGGGAGTCATCCAGCTGAGCAAGAACTTTGAGAACATTGTTAAAGTTGAAAGAAGGGGAAACGTCCCCTGAAGTATTTTGAATGGTAGGTTGAGCTTGGGAAGAAGGCTCAACCTCTAGAGAAGTGGTGTCCACCATGTGGACCTGAGTGGGAGAAGGAATGTAAATTCCCTCATAGTAGACAGGATCCTGAGAGGGAACCTCATAAAACGGGTCAGAGTGACCCTCCTCATAACCATCATAAGTATACCCGTGGTTGGCCATATTGATGATTTTGCCTGAACGAAGTTTCATGCTTAAGGAGGAAGAAATAGGTTTCCAACAAGCAAGTATACCCAAGAGATATCACCTTATAATAAACACTCAAGTTGTAATGAGCCCAAAGTTTTTAAGGTTTTCTTTGAAGATTAAGGTGAATTTTATATTAAGCTCTCTCATTTGAATGTGGGTCCGGGTTGAAAGTTTGGGTATAATCTCCGGGTATCTAGGTTCTTCCTCTCTTCTCACCAACGTATGGGTCAACTATACTCCGGGTGCTTCAATGGTACAACCTGCCCAACATCCGTGAGGGAATCCACGGGTGCGGGGACTTACGGAGCCTTTGTTTAGGAATTTCCGGTCCAATGAGATGGAATGCTCAAAGGGGGGTCCTTCCTTCACCAAGAGGGGGGTGTGACTCCTAAAAGTGTGGGGAGAGGAGGTCTCCCAAACCGAATGCCCTAAATGCAGCCTAATGCAGGTAATATCAAGCAGGTGATATCAAAATCAATCAAATGAATGAACAGCAGTAAACGGGGTTCTGTGGGCATAGAACAAAAAAAGATGACCTGGATAAGGTCGCTATATTAACAAGATACGACTGAGTGTCAGTCGCTAGTTACTGTGAACAGTGTAAACAGATAGCAATCAAAATAAAATAGCACCTTAAAGTGAGGCGCTACCTGTGGAAATGACGCCTGTGCACAGGGGCGTCAGATAGCAATATTCGAACTTAAAATGTGAATAAACGCAACGATAATCAAAATAACGCCTTTCAGCAAGGTGTTGTACCAGTAAAAGACGCCTCTGGGAGGGGCGTCAAAATGCAGTAATTAGAAATATGACGCCTTGGTGTGAGGCGTTAGATTTGGAAATGACGCCTCTGTGAGAGGCGTTAATTATAAAATGATGAAAATGCTCGCAATAAAAAATGGAAACAGTGCCTATTCAAACGGTCGATGTATGTGGAAATGACATCGGTATGAAGGGCGTTTTTCAGTTCCAGAGAACCGTTAACCCTGATGACAGACAGAAATCAATTTCTTTTCTAATAAAAATCATATGGATACTATGCAAATTGGCTAATCCAGTGGGAGGTGTGCACGTGGTGCACAAAAGGAGTGTGCTACGTGGAGCACGAAGGAGGGGCATGCGAGGGCGCCAAAGGGAGGGGCACACGAGGGCGCCAAAGGAGGGGCATGCGAGGGCGCCAAAGGGAGGGGTAATCAAACTAAAACAAAAAGAGTCCCACCGTGATCGCCAATTTGTGAACGTGTCATATACACATTTTTAAAAGAGAGAGAATTGAATGATAAAAAAGATGATTAATTAATATTAGGGATAAAAAGAAACTAAACTAAAACATGTGAATATGAAAAAGAAAGGGGTTGAGCATGGGATGCTCTAAGGAGGGTGATCGCCAGAGGGGTTACCTCAAAATATCAAAGGAGTGATCGCATGTACCTTGTATTGAGCCGGTGAAATTGGGGGTTCTTCCTTCCTCCTTCTATCGGCCGGCCGATGAAGGGGGCTTATAGCTTGATTACCCTTGCACACAAAGTAAAGATATGGATTAGCCAAAGATGTGTAGTATCAATGCTCTAGAAGTATAGAAATTAATCAAATTAAGCATGGACACACACCTTGTGTGTTTTGGTTTTAAAACCCCTAAGAGGAGTAACAAGGTTGGGTATAATAAATGCAATGGTATGCAAAGTAAGATACTCGATGTACTGAGAACATTTCTAGCAGAGAGCTAGAAAGAAAGAGTGCATGTGATGATGATATGATGACAGCTAAAATAACAAAGAGAAAATGCCCTCTCTGCTGTGTGTGCAGCAGTAAAGGGAGAGGAAGAGCTTTAGCGACTGTAGCAGGATGAAGAACTGCTACTGGTGGAGGGAGAACACCGCCTGGAGAAGAATCACCTGTGGAGGAATGCCCTTGGAAGGAGTTCCTGCAAACGAAAGGAAGAAACTCTCTCTTTCTGTAAAAAAAAAACTCTCTCAGTTGTTAGCTCTTGTTAACTTTTGTTTTTTGGTTCTTCTCCTCTTCTCTCTTCTCTTCTTCTGCGTTCTCTCTCACACGTGAGGGATTCAAGGGGGTATTTATAGGGCCAAAAATCCTTGCCTTAATGGGATTAAAACAAGGCAATGAATCCTCAATAAGGAACTCTCTTCCCAATCGAACACAAGGTGCAAAATGGGGAAAGGGTTACTACTGGAAAGAAGCAGGCGAAAGGGAGACGGAAGTGAAAATGACAACCTAGCTAGGGGCGTCAATTGAAATGACAACATTCACACAGTCGTCAATTCCTGAATTTAATTATGGAAATAAAAGACTTTCCTTATTTAAAATTTTTAAATGACGCCTGTTTGAACGGGCGTTAAATAATCAACGCCCCTCAATAGGACGTCAATTACCTTGAGTTTTATTTTCGTTAGAATTTGTAAAATCCAAGAATCGACGACCGTTTGGATAGTCATTTATTTAAGAAAAACATCCCTAATTAGGTCGTCAATTAAATGATGCCCTCCCCACAGGCGTTAATTTTAATTATTAAAGTAAAAAGCCAAGAAATCACAATTAAATATGGAGAAATTATAAAAACTTCGTATTTAAGCTAATATTGAAGTCCACTTTGGGGCGTCACACGGTGACATGAGATTTACTCAACATAGCATCGATTTTGGCGTGTCTACAACGACGCCCCATGGTATCAGACGTGGACCTCAGAATCCCCGACATGGTCATGATCTGGGCATATCTTGGGCCGATAGTTCGTCAATTTGACCCACCTCTACCGGAATCCAATCCCGCACCCACATTAAACTTGCCGTACCTACGGCAGGCATCCGTATGTCTTTGTCGATGTCTTCGTTGCTTCAAATGCGGACTCTCATCCGAACGACGAATGGTCAGTTAGTGACCGACATATATACCGGGATCTAATCCCACACTTGCATTAAACTTGCCGTACTCACGGCAGACATTTGTACGGTTTGTCACCGTCTCTTACGGTACAAACGCAGACTTCCGTCCGAACAAGAAATGGTCCGCTAGTGACCGACATGCACGCATACCTTGGGACCTTCGTATCCCCGGACTATGTGTGAAGAGAAAATCAATGACACCCCATGGCATCGGACGTGGACCTCAGGGACCCCGATATGGCCATAGTCCGCAACCATCTCGGGCCAATAGATCATTAATCTGACCCGCTTCTACCGGGATTCAATCCCGCACCCACATTAAGCTTGCCGTGTCTGCGGCAGACATTTGCACGGTTTTATGGTCGTCTTCGGCGCTACTAATGCGGACTTCCGTCCGTACATGGAATGGTCTGTGAGTGACCGACATGCATGCATCCATGAACGTTTACGCCCTAACGCGGGGTCTATTCAAATGCAATCCGAGTTTTTGCTCTCGCTTTCATTACTATGAACTTTTGGCCATTGGGCCCCTTTTCCTGGCAATCAATCAAGGGTTTTCCCCTCTCCGAGGGGATGTAATTAACGTCGTAGCCTTTATGGTATGGCAGGTTCTCAGTCACGACATGAACTACACAATTGTCTGATTAGTTAGATCACGCACACCATGGGCTTCCATGAAGCCCGAATAAACCGTCACTTTGTGACTGGCACGCCCACGCACTTGACAAACACAATAAATAAATAAACTACGATTTAATAAAAAAGTGCGTCCACATGCTTGTGTATGAGATTTCATCATATACACTGTGTGCATATGTGTGTATGTCATTTGTGAATGTGTGCTTGTGTATGAGATTTCATCATATGTGCATATTATTTCCTTGTGTGCATGTCATTTCTTTGTGTCTGACATTTTGACAAACACTTGGTCGATGCATTGCATTCCGTCAAACATTTGGTCGATGCATTCATAAGGTTTATGCTTTCTTCGTTGTTTAGCACACAACGTCTATGTGTGTTTTGGCTAAATCGTCTAAAAGTCAGTGCATGTTTGCACACGACGTCTGTGCTAAGGAATATAAAAGTTGGTGCACATTCTGTGTCCGTCTAACTTTGCGTCTCATATGGCTGTGAGTCAGTGCATGTATCCGTCCGTCTTATATTACGTCTCATTAGGCCTAGGTCATTGCATGTATCCGTCTTATTTTGCGTCTCATATGGCTTAGACTCGGTGCACATCCTGCGTCTCACTTTGCGTCTTATGTGGCTTAGAATCTATGCAACTTTCTGCCTTGGTGCAACGTTCATACAAGGTCCATGCATATATGGGTCGGTGCATAGTTTGCCTTGCGCATGCAGTGGTCAGTGCAGATGTCAAGTCGATGCATACTCTTGTCATGCGCACACATGTAGGTCGGTGCATATTCTTTACTGTGAGTGCCTAAGTTCGGTGCATTCTAAGTCTTACCTAAGTTTCATGCATCCACATGCTCGGTGCAGTGTTTCATCGCGCATACATATAGTCGGTGCATGTTTTACATGCACGCATATAGGGTCGGTGCAGGTTTGCTGCTAGCATACTCAAGTCAGTGCATATCTGCTTGCTATATATAAAGGTCGGTGCATATTTCATTAAGACTATGCATACTAATGTATCGACACTTGCTGTTAGATTAAAGTCTGTGCATATTTGAAATATGGCTAACTACAAAGTGTTGGTCTAATTGCTTTAATTTCCTACTGGCAGGAACTTCATCATATATATATATATAAAGAGCAGAATTCATTAAGTCTCAGGCGAGCACGTGATATTGATTTAAGGCCAATGCTCATGATCCAAGACTGATCTATCTACTGGAGATGTTGACACGTTGAAAGTCAAAGTGCTGAGATTACAACACGTGGAATGAAGAGATCCAGATCTACATGAAAGTTTGGGCGGAAAACATGGTTTCCATACGCCCATCATCTGTTGCCTTATAAAAGGTGACAGATCGCCCAATTGAAGAAGAGAGAGAGAGCACCCAGAAGAAAAAGAGATCGAAGCAGGAAAAAAGAGTAAAGAAGAAAAGAGGCGAGCAACAACCAGAGAGAGCAAGAGAGCCAGCAGAAGAAGAAGAAGAAGAATTCCACAGTCATTATGCTCCTCGGAGCTATATCTGTTTCTGTTTCTCTTGTTTGTTTTTCGTTTGTTCTTTTCTTATCCTTAGTGCATTCCGTTTCCATTGTTTGGGATCGCGGTTCCTCCTGTGGACTCAGGAGAAGGGAGACTTGGTGTCTCCGGTTGCAAGTGACTTCGTGTCACTTGTGCTTTCCCACTGGGTTTCAAAGGAAGGGAGACTTGGTGTCTCCGATTGCAAGTGACTTGGTGTCACTTGTGCTTTCCCTCTGGGTTTCAGAGGAAGGGAGACTTGGTGTCTCCAGTTGCAAGTGATAGGTTGTCACATGTGGGTTCCCTCCTATTTGGAGGAAGAGAGACTTCGGTCTCTGGTTGCTAGTGACTGGGTGTCGCTAGTGGTTGCCCTCCTGGGTGGAGGAAGAGAGGAGTGTGTTCCTCTCGGTCAAGCCGTTAGGCAACGTCTGTTGCAGACTAAGTCTGCTGTTCTTGCTTTTGCAAGAGAAGCCTCACTCCGGTTTGGGGTAGGGGGTGGACGTAGGTAGACTGTGGGTCTGGCCGAACCACCTAAAAACATCCTGTCCATCGTGGTTTGCTCTTTGCGGTCCTCCATATCATCTTTCTCTCCTTCATAGGTTGTGTGTGCTTGATTACTTGCGTTCGCCCTTGTGTTACATTGAGAGTTTTATATATGTCTGTGGAGTGTATGTTCCTATGCTTAGTAGAATTATATATGCGAGCCTGAGTGTCTATGTTCACGGTTGTGAGAAGAGAGTAGTTGTGCTATCTCATTTGATTACTGAGTACTATTAAAACTTTGATTCCGCAATTTTTTTTAATTGGGTATTTTTGTTGAAAGATTCATTCATCCCCCCCTTCTGAATCTGTGTCTTGCACCCATATATTCTATCAAAAGGGGATGTAGCTAGGCTCGGCTGGCATGCGGAGGAACAAAAGAACCTCCGTGGTGACATGACCCACGGTGTACACGGAGGTAATGGAGCCCAACGTGGGTTGCGTGAAGCTACGACTCGTGGATTGGTCAAAGCCTGGGGCCAACAGGTGCGTCAACTTCCATTTCCAGTCTAATCCCTTGATAAGAGCTTCCAAGGTGTCTATGTGGTGAATAGACCAGAATGTGGTGTGGAAAGAGTTGACCGGCACTACTTGTAGTGCAAGGTCCAGGGATGGGTAGCATGGTGTCCTAGGGACCAAGCCTTTCTTAAGCCAGCTAAGTAGTGGCTCGTCTATGAGTAGCTTCCCCGTTAGAAGTATGGGTGGCTCGGACTGAGGTGGCTCCAAATGAGACGACTCCGAATAAAGATCGGACGTAGATGGCAATGGAGCTCTAGGGGAGGGGTTCCCTGACTGGGGTGGGGGAGGCCGTGGAGTAGACTATCCGACCGGCTCGGGACTTGGCTGAGAGGTAGATGCTCGCCGGAGGGCGACGTCAAAGCTTGCCTCGAAAGGTTCATCCTCTAGAGCAACAAGATAAGACTGCGCCAGAGTGAACGCATCACGGCAGAGACATTCAAACTGGAAGTGAAGCCACAAACCTCTTCGGAACTGAAATGCGGTCGTGGTGCTCTCCTCTCCAAGTCCATATTCCAACCGGTACTTATCATACTCCCGAATGTAGTCAAACATGGACTTGTTGCCTTGGACGGGTCTAATCGCGGTACATGGGTTGGCCATAGTTGCACATAAGATGGGAATTGGTTCCCCTAGGAGTGGGCAAGCATTGGGGCAAGGTGCAAGAGACTTTCTTTTCTTTTTTTCTTTTATCTTTTTTTATATGCAAACTTTTATGCAAACTAATGCAAGCACCTAGACACAACTCAAATGGTGAAAAAGGGGTAAAAATGCAGACTCGAATACAAACCTATAGTCAAACCATATTCGGTACTCGGCGGAGTTACGGACCCGAAGATCCCCTCACACAAGTGTGCTACCTTCCCGATAGGCGTAACCTATCATTCCGGCAACACGTTTTGATATACCGGGTATAGGAATGGAATGCGACTCTACCCTAGACTCAACCTTCCGCTCTGATACCAATTTGATGCGGGACAGACACGTGACCTGAGACTCTAGCTCACAGACATCCCTAAGCGAGGGAAACGCGAAATCGTGCGTGGTTGAGAAACCGGCAATGAGCCTTGGGTATCGGCTTTTCCACGTGTACTCGGATTGAGTCACAGGACAGGTCACACTCACTCTCTCGCAGTGGTGATTGGAATAATATATCGATCTAGTTATCCTATCACTCTAGCAGCGGCATATGAAAATATACGAACTGAGTAAAATGCGAAGAGAGGAGTGGACACAATACCTCCACGTGTCGGGCATGGGAAAGACGACCCCGGCTAAGTTCCATACTCTCGGTACAGATAATTTCAATAATCTACATAACTGAATTCACTTCCCACTACACGCAGGAAGGTAAAGGGCTACAAAATAACTCCGGGAGCACTGAACTCGGGTTGGCGGGCAGCACGTTGATTGTCCCGGGCGCAGTTCGACGATTTGCTGGCCGACAGGACAGCCAACACGGATGTCCAAAGGGACGTTATCCTCCAGAAGGCTTCTGAGGGCGGCGCTCCATCATGACGAAGGCAGCAGGTCCCTGTTCGACCTCTAGGAGCGGCGGATGTTGATTCTGCACCGGTGTCTTTCTTTAGGAATTAACTTTGACTCCTTCTTCTACTGTCTCGTTTCAAGACAAGCCTGCGTGGTCCGGCGAGATCGGCTGCTGTGATCAGGTCCGATGTCAGATCGACGTGAGACAAGCGCCGTTGGAAAACTCTCTCAGAGATCTTTGACCCCAGGTGAAGGTAGGAATTTTAGCCTCTCTGTGAAAATTGTGGTTGAATTTCTAACAGACTGATTCATAGATCCCGATCTGATAGGGTAGAAAATAGATCTGCCTGAGAACGAGGGTTGACCGGAGGGGAGACGGTGGATCTGGGTGTAGGGATTTTTATGGCTGGGAAAGGGGGCTGTGAGGGACATGCTCAAATTTTCTGGGAATTTCCAGAGGTGGTTTTCATGGGGTAATGGATTTTTGGGTGCTCAGGGGTCGGATCTGGACTACAGAGACCAGAACAGATTCCGGACTGAGAACTAATTTGTCAGAGGGGAAGAAGAACTCCTAAATTCGTGGGAAAATTTGTGCAGGTGTGTTTTGGTGGACAGAAGTCCCAGTTCAAATTTCAGCTCATTTGGAAATGGGGAAGGGGGTCGAACAAAGGAATAATAGGGCTATTGTAACAAGATCTGCACAGGGACAGATCTGTGTAGGTCTAGGAACTTAAATGGAAAAGAAAATGGGATGAGGGTGTAAATTCAAAGGAAATTTTCTAGAGTTGGGGAATCATGTGGGGAACCTACCCTGAAGATTTCAGCCTCGTCAGATCTGGGGTTTGGGAGAGAAAAATCCTGATGTAGGTCTCTGTCCAGCAGAACAGCAACCTGGACAGCAACTCAAATCTTGCTCGTGGTGGCTCGACGGTTGCACGAACGGCGGCGGCGGCGGTGAAGGATCCCGGTAACCAGAGGAAGATATAGAAGGGCTTCACACCCTGGAGATTGGAGGAAGAAGGGGAAAACCAGAGGAATAGAGGGGGGGGGCGCACCTTGCTCTTGGCAATTTTCACTTACTTTCTTCATTAATTCTACCAAATGGAAAAATACAAGGATCTATAGAAATGTGAAAAAGACCAAGTCTACCCCTAGATGTAGGATTTGGGGAGGGCAAATGGGGTATAAGACATTATTCCCCCATGTGGTCAAAGCCCAAAATAAATAAAAATACAACATGTAGTAAACAATTATATAAGGGGGGCGCCCCCTTGACTTAAGGGGATTCCAATTTGAATTTTTTTTCACCTTCTCCCCCCTTGGTCCAAGTCCAAGCTTGGACTTTGAACTAGCCCCACATGGGCCCTAGGACCTATGTGGACCAATGGGGAAGAGGGTGGGGGACCCTGCTGGACCCACTGGCATATTACATAGAAACTCAAAGACTTTAAAGATTAACCCTTTGGCTTATAAAGCCTTACAATTGCAAACCCAATTAGCCAAGGGTATAAATACAAACAAAAGGACACAAATATAAAAATAAAATGTACGTGCTCGGAGTTGATTCCCATCAGTTTTTGCTTACCTGGGGCCTGACGGCTAGATTGTTGCTGGTGCCGGGCATCCTCGCTCTTGTAGTCGAGGGGACAAAGCTGGGAAGCTAACCACTATGAGTGTGTGATGTTGACGCTGGGAGGGCCTGGCTGGCCCTGTTGCTTCACTAAAAAAAATTGGAGGAAGTGACTGGTCCCATCCTTCAGGGGGGAGGGGGGGCTGGTTTTTCTAGTGATGGCTCGGGCGCGCGCTTTAGTCTGGGTGGCACGTGAACTCCTGCTCTCGAGCGTGGTACAGCTTCATGTGTTACCATTAAGAGGTGAGAATGGCTTGTTGCCCTTGTGGTCTACAACCGTGTAGGCCCCACCTGCATAGACGTCATGAATGATGTTTAGACCTCACCAATGAGGTTGTAATTTTCCACTAGAGCGCCCTACCATGACTTCCTTTTCTTTAATCATGACAAGATCGCCTTGCTTGAAGGCTCGTTGTTTGATGAGCTTATCATAGGCCCGAGCCATGCGTGCCTGGTACACTTGTAGGTGTCGGTACACTTCGAGCCGCTTGCCTTCTAGACCAGCGAGCTCTTCTAGCCTTCTCTAGTATTCATCTTCATCTAGACCAGCAAAGCCGGTGTGGACTGCTATGCGGTAAGATTATAACTGGATCTCGATGGGGATGACGACTTCTACCCCGTAAATAAGGGGGAATGGTGAGCACCCGTAGGGGTCTTATAAATTGTTCGATAGTCCCATAGCACCTCGAACACCTTCTCACCCCTATCGCACTTCCAGTGGCTAACGATTTTAGCCAGAATCTTGCAGAGAGTTTTATTGAAGGCCTCGGCCAAGCCGTTGGCTTTAGGGTTGTAGACTAAAGAGGTTCTCCAGTTGATGTGGAATTTGGCTGCTAGCTGGTATACGGATCTATTCTTGAATGGTGTGCTGTTGTCGAACACTATGCGGCTGGGAGTACCAAACCGGGAAATAATGTTATGCTAGACAAATCTGGCTACCACCTCGCTGGTAACCTCCCGCAAGGGGAGGGCCTTCGCTTATCAAGAGAAATAGTCGATGGTGGCCAGAATGTACTTATGGTCCTTGGAAGATGGCGGGAAGGGTTCCGCAATGTCCATACCCCATTCTGCGAACGGCCATGTGGGCACCGTTCGACGTAACAGGTTTTAGGGTCTTCTAGGTACCGGGCCAAAGGCTTGGCACTGATGACACGTACAGGCATATTTGGTGCAGTCCACGTACATGGTTGGCCAATAGAAGCCTTTACGCTTGATGTTATTCTTCATTCTGTCTCCGACCTGGTGAGCACCGCATAGTCCTTAATGGACTTCCTACATGATGACCTGAGCCTCGGCTGGGGAGACACATCTCAGAAGAACTGACTTGTCCCTCTCGTGGACAAGTCTGTACAGAGAGTCACCAATTAACTCATATGATGTTGCTCAGCGGAGTAGCTGGACCCTTTGAGCTCGGTCAGGAGGGAGCCAACCTTGCTTGAATTTGACGATAGGCTCACACCAATCTTCTTCTTCTGGAGGAGTGTTCTGGTTGAGGTCATGGACCTCGTAGACGGTGAGGCCGGACTCATTCTCAAGTGTACTCGACATCAGTCTTCTGTGCTTGACAGTGATGTCGACCTCACCCTCAGGCGGAAGCTTGATGGCTGCAGCCAATTTTCCCAGGGTGTCTGCTTGGGCGTTGCTGCTCCTGGGAACATGATCTATTTCAAAGAAAAAGAATTTTTGGATTAGTCTGGTGACGACGGCATGGTACGGTACCAAATCCTGCTTCTGCACGTCGTAAATGCCGAGGAATTGTCGGACTATTAGCTAGGAGTCCCCTGGTGCGGACACCCGAGCAGTTGATCGGCATGATACGCCGAGCCACCGGTACTGCACACGGAGCACGACACGAGCCACCTCAGCGTCCATCTGGCTCGGAGACAGCCTGGAGACTCCGCCTTGAGCCTCCCCATTTATTATATTTAGTTAGACTTTATGTGTGTTTCATTTTTATTTATTTCGTTGCATTCAGTTTTGCCATTTTGAGTGTAATAGGGGCTTATGTGTAATTCGGACCCCGTGGGCCCCACGGGCCCCCCAGGACCCACCCCATTGGGCCACCTCAGCCTAGGGTCCCACGTGGGGTCAGTCAACATGCCACATGGGGGTATCTAGAAGTTTGAATTGTAATTGGACACATGGGGGACAATGGACTTGAAAAGTCCAATGGGAGGCCACCTACCCCACCTACCAAGTCCACCCTCTCTCCTTGGTCCAAGGGCCGCCCCCCCCCCCTTAATATTATATTATTTTGTGTGTGTGTGTGTCACACTCCATCCCAACCCTCCATTCCCATCCCCTAGATCCAATGGTTGTGGATGGATGTGAGATGTAAGGTATTTAAACTTGTATTTTCCATTTTAGTGAATTAATGCATTCATTTGGAAGAAAATACCTTGGAGCTCCAGCTTGGTGCGCCCCTCCCTCTCCCCTTGAAGCTGTGAAGGCTTCCTTCTGGTGGTGAGACTCCACCCTATCAGTTCCGGTCGCCGCTGCCGCCGCCACGAGCCGCCACCGCACCGCCATCGTCTTCATCGGAGTTCTGCCCGCGCAGTACCACAGCAGCTTCCACGAAATTCAGCCATCAACCACGAGCTCTGATCGACCTGGGGATTTTACTGGAGGTTCCATAGGTGTCAAGATATCCCAAACAAATTGGTTTGTCATTCATATAACGTTCCATATTTTTAGATTTTCGTCCACTCTTCCATTTCAGTTCTGCCAGAGTTCTGTCCAGATTCATATCCGCCCTGAGTTTCAAGTCTGAGGTCCCCTTTTTGATTTTCTTTGGTTCGCCCAATTTTACTGGGTGTTCCTTGCATCCACCCCTTCATCCACCATTGTTTTTAATTTTTGGTTCGTCCATTTCATATTTTCTAAAAATCGTTTTCAGTCCCAGCTACAGTTCTGTCCCCCAGTTCCCAGATCCGACCACCAGTCACTCCAAAAATCATATCCAATCGCCACCACCTCTAACTCCAATTCCAAAAATAGCCCCAGTTCGTGGTTTGATCTCCTACAACTTTGAAGAAGAGCTCAAGATCTGAATCAGAGGTTTACTAGGCAGTCAATGGTGGTTCTCAGACAAGTACCCTGCAAATCTGAGGTTTCGGTTACTATACAACAGGGACTTGTAAATTCATTAATGTTCTGATCCAACCAGATCCAGTAGATCTCTCTAGGTCTAGATTGAAGCATTTGAAGAGAGCTTTCCAACGATAGCTCATGCGTCCCGATCCGACATCGGGATTGATCACAGCGGCCGTTTTAGCCAGAGCGCGCGCCGGAAAACAGAAATAAAAATCCGTGGGCAGCTAGTTCAAAGCTTGGAGATCGGGACCGATCGACCCCCGATCGGTGTTCCCGGCCAACCGCCGTCCGTGGAGGCGCGCCACCAGGGGGTCCCCATCATAGTGGGTCCCACCCCCGCAGATCCGGAGGACAGTGCCATCCGTGGGTCCCGCGGGCCCGCAGAACCCGCCGTTCGGAAAGCACGAAAACGCGGAGTTCGGCACCGCCGGGCGACATCAAGATGCTGCCCGTCAACCCGAGTTGCATGATTCCTGGGCTCCACATGTGACCTTTTACCTCCCTACATGGAGTGGGTCAAATCATTGTACTGTTGTAAAAATTATTTAACCGGGGATCCGTAATTCGGCCAGGGTTGTCTTCGCCACGCCGGTGCGTGGAGGTAATGGTCCGAACGTCTTGGCATTCATTTGCTTAGCTAGTATACGGTCTTTTGCCGCTGCCGAGAGTGTAGGTACTAGCCCGTGTGTCCATGTCACCGCTGTGAGAGTGAGAGTGACCCGTCCCGCGACTCGATCCGAGTCCGGAAGTTGAGTCGGACTACCCTTGACCTCCGCCGGTTCCTTAACCGCGCACGATCCGCGCTTTCCCTCGCTTGGGACGACGAGTGAGCTTCCACTTCTGTTAGCGACGTTTTGCCACTAGGAGCTCGTAGTGTCAGGCTTAGTGTCTCCCTGGTGTGTGCTTTTGGTCGCGTCTTCATCTAGAGTCTGAGGGTGGCACCTAATAGTGTCGTCTCCCGTCTCCGTCCCGCATCAGTTTGGTATCAGAGCAGGTTAGTCTAGGGTAGTCTTTGCATAAGTCTTGCATGCATCATGGTCTAAGTCGAGTCTAGAACCATCATTACTTTCAAAACAAAAAAAAAGAGTGTTTTCAAATTGCATTTCACCCAATAGCCCGGTATATTAAAAGGCGTTGCCCGAACATTAGGTTATGCCTATCGGGAAGGTAGCGTACTTGCGCGAGTGATCTTCGGATTTCTTATCTCCGCCAAGTACCAGATATTGGTTAGGTCTAGGTGCATTAGTCGGTGTTTGCATTAGTTAGTGCATTCCAACCTTGCATAGCCGGTCTAGTGTCGTGTCCAAGTGTCGGCATGTCCAACATGTAGTTCCCCCCCTCAATTTCCCATGGATTCCCAATCACCCGGGCAATATGGCCGTTGTTCCACCCATGGGCTTGGCAACCACCCACTCCACTTCCGTAGGCCCGAAGCCTCGAATTTTTATGGCTCCAATGGCCCGGGCGACTACCTCAAGTGGGAGGCCACCATGGACACATACTTTGATTGTTATACTATGTCCGAGGCCCTGCAATTCTCCTTCGCTAAAGAGCGGCTTCTTCATGAGGCTGCCGAAAAGTGGGATTACATCGAAAGAATGAGAGAGGTTAGGGGGCAATGGCCCATCGAGTCATGGTGGGACATGAAGGACGAACTTAGGAAGGTCTACCTACCCGGCCCGGTCACCTCCAACCGACCCCACCCAATCACATCCACCCAAGTGGGCCATAATCGGGTGCAACGCGTCGCGCATGTAGAAGAGCCTAGGTCCACGACTAGGGCGACTTCATATGGGGGAGTCCATCACATCGCTCCTACTCCAAACTCCACCATTGCCGAACTCTTCCAAATCATTTTGGATAAGGTGGATAGGAAGTGTGATTATATTGAGTCCCTGCTTCCCCCTTGCCTACCTCCTAGCCGAGATAGAACCAAGCATGACCCTAAAGAGGTAGCAACCGGTAGTCCCAATCCAGTGTCATCTAGAGTGCCATCCCGAGGTCCTCTCCCCATCTTGGTGGATCCTCTTCCCCCACCCACGAGAGCCCCATTGCCTACACCCCCTGTCCGTCAGGAGGATAAGGGTAGGGACCCACTTATCAAGGAGCGTAGAGGATCACGACAACAGTGTTATCGCTGCCAGGGGTTTGGCCACTTTGCCAGACAGTGTCCCACTCGACATCTCTAGCCCTAGGGGATAAAGGGGTTGGAGAAACCTCACCTTCCGATCTTATTTCGGATCCCTCTCATTTGGAGCCGCCAAAGCCCGAGCCACCCGTGTTTCTAACGGGTACACTTTTCATAGCCGAACCACTTCTTAGATGGCTCAAGAACGGCTTGGCCCCATCTCTCCTCCCATCCATGGACCCTACCCTACCATTAGTGCCGGTCAACTCATTCCATACCACCTTCCGGTCTAGTCACCATGTGGATACATTAGATGATCTTCTTAAAGGATTAGACCGGCAGTTGACATTCACGCACTTGTTAGCCCCACGCTTCGATCGACCTACAGGTCGTAGCGTCACACATCCATCCCTAGGGTCCATCACCTCCGTGTACACTGTGGGTCATGTTACCACGGAGGTTCTTCTACTCCTCCCTTTGCCGGCCGAGTCCAACTTCATTCCCCTTTGCCCAATGGAGGAATCTTACTTTCTACCTATGACTGTCGTCCCATCTCTCGCAATGAATGAAGGTGATCATTTACACCTCCAAGATTTCCAAATGTGGGATAGTGATTTGTGGAAGCCTAGTCCGAGGGGTCATACCTTCTTTGATCCCTTCGACCCATTCTCTTATGGACTCCGTGACCCACCATATTTACACCACTTTTTCGAGAGAGTCCACCATCATACCCCCACCGTCTCATCTCCCTTCACGGATGAAGGTGACCATCAACACCTTCTAGAATTCTACACATGGGACCTTGAAATGAGGGAATCCATATCGAGGGGTCACACATTCTTTGATCCCTTCGATCCCTTTCTTCATGGGCCCTTTGGCCCACAACCTCCATTCCACCTCTTTAAGGAAGTCCACTATCACACCCCTCCTACTCGGGCCTGGCAACCTTTACATGGCAATAGGTCCGAACCGTCATTTGGATGTAATGAGGACTTTGGTTTCCCCGGGCCACCTCAACCACCCAAACCTCCCGGACTTCCCACATCCAAACCCCATGTCCATGGTTGGTACATCGTAGGATGTCTAGGAGTCCACCATGACATTAACCTCCGGTTATGTCAAATGCATGCATGGCACACATTCGGATGTCTTGGACCACCTTGCATATGATTGGGTTTTACTAACTGTAGGGTTGTTTAGGGTCGTGTGTGCATCCGTGTGTTTCTTTTCTTTTGGTAAGCATGTTAGGTCGTGTGTGCATCCTGTGTTTCTTTTCTTTTGCTAAACATGTTAGGAGTCTGTATGACGATGTCCGTCGTCACAGTTGAGGCCAGCAATGCACGGTACAAGGAGTTAGCCGATGTCCATCGACACCACCGAGAGTTCCAAGAGGGTGAATATGTCATGATCAGGGTAAGACCTGAACGGTTTCCCTCTGGAACCGTTAAGAAGTTGCAAGCTCGCGGAGCCTGGTCCCTTTAGAGTGTTGAAACGCGTTGGATCCAATGCGTATGTTGTGGACCTACCCGAGGAATATGGTATAAGCTCTACCTTCAATGTATCGGATCTTGTTGCATATAGAGACCCAGCGGTGATCCCTAGTGAGCCTTTTGAGCCATCTCTTCCACTTGAGAGTGATCCCACCCCTGAGTGTCCACTTCCACCTCCAGCCCCTTTTTCACGGCAGCGTGAGCATATAGATCGTATACTGGACGAGCAAGTGACAGTTACCAGGAGTGGATCTTACCCGCGCTACCTAGTGCGATGGAGAGGATGGCCCGCTACTGAGGACACTTGGATCACACATGACGAGTTGCAGCGGATCGATCCGGACCTTTTGGAGCGATACAGGAGTGATGCAGACCCTTACTCGACAGGGTCGAGTTTCTCCCACCCGGGAGAATTGGTGCGGACACCCGAGCATTTGATCGGCACGATACGCCGAGCCACCGGTACCGCACACGGAGCACGACACGAGCCACCTCAGCGTCCATCTGGCTCGGAGACAGCCTGGAGACTCCGCCTTGAGCCTCCCCATTTATTATATTTAGTTAGACTTTATCTGTGTTTCATTTGTATTTATTTCGTTGCATTCGGTTTTGCCATTTTGAGTGTAATAGGGGCTTATGTGTAATTCGGACCCCGTGGGCCCCACGGGCCCCCCAGGACCCACCGTTCGGAAAGCACGAAAACGCAGAGTTCGGCACCACCGGGCGACATCAAGATGCTGCCCGTCAACCCGAGTTGCGTGATTCCTGGGCTCCACATGTGGCCTTTTACCTCCCTGCGTGGAGTGGGTCAAATCATTGTACTGTTGTAAAAATTGTTTAACCGGGGATCCGTAATTCGGCCGGGGTTGTCTTCGCCACGCCGGGTGCGTGGAGGTAATGGTCCGAACCTCTTGGAATTCATTTGCTTAGCTAGTATACGGTCTTTTGCCGCTGCCGAGAGTGTAGGTACTAGCCCGTGTGTCCATGTCACCGCTGTGAGAGTGAGAGTGACCCGTCCCGTGACTCGATCCGAGTCCGGAAGTTGAGTCGGACTACCCTTGACCTCCGCCGGTTCCTTAACCGCGCACGGTCCACGCTTTCCCTCGCTTGGGACGACGAGTGAGCTTCCACTTCTGTTAGCGACGTTTTGCCACTAGGAGCTCGTAGTGTCGGGCTTAGTGTCTCCCTGGTGTGTGCTGCTGGTCGCGTCTTCATCTAGAGTCTGAGGGTGGCACCTAATAGTGTCGTCTCCCGTGTCCGTCCCGCATCAGTTTGGTATCAGAGCAGGTTGAGTCTAGGGTAGTCTTTGCATAAGTCTTGCATGCATCATGGTCTAAGTCGAGTCTAGAACCATCATTACTTTCAAAACAAAAAAAAAGAGTGTTTTCAAATTGCATTTCACCCTATAGCCCGGTATATTAAAAGGCGTTGCCCGAACATTAGGTTATGCCTATCGGGAAGGTAGCGTACTTGCGCGAGTGATCTTCGGATTGCTTATCTCCGCCAAGTACCGGATATTGGTTAGGTCTAGGTGCATTAGTCGGTGTTTGCATTAGTTAGTGCATTCCAACCTTGCATAGCCGGTCTAGTGTCGTGTCCAAGTGTCGGCATGCCCAACATGTAGTTCCCCCCCTCAATTTCCCATGGATTCCCAATCACCCGGGCAATATGGCCGTTGTTCCACCCATGGGCTTGGCAACCACCCACTCCACTTCCGTAGGCCCGAAGCCTCAGATTTTTATGGCTCCAATGGCCCGGGCGACTACCTCAAGTGGGAGGCCGCCATGGACACATACTTTGATTGTTATACTATGTCCGAGGCCATGCAATTCTCCTTCGCTAAAGAGCGGCTTCTTCATGAGGCTGCTGAAAAGTGGGATTACATCGAAAGAATGAGAGAGGTTAGGGGGCAATGGCCCATCGAGTCATGGTGGGACATGAAGGACGAACTTAGGAAGGTCTACCTACCCGGCCCGGTCACCTCCAACCGACCCCACCCAATCACATCCACCCAAGTGGGCCATAATCGGAGGCAACGCGCCGCGCATGTAGAAGAGCCTAGGTCCACGACTAGGCCGACTTCATATGGGGGAGTCCATCACATCGCTCCTACTCCAAACCCCACCATTGCCGAACTCTTCCAAATCATTTTGGATAAGGTGGATAGGAAGTGTGATTATATTGAGTCCCTGCTTCCCCCTTGCCTACCTCCTAGCCGAGATAGAACCAAGCATGACCCTAAAGAGGTAGCAACCGGTAGTCCCAATCCAGTGTCATCTAGAGTGCCATCCCGAGGTCCTCTCCCCATCTTGGTGGATCCTCTTCCCCCACCCACGAGAGCCCCATTGCCTACACCCCATGTCCGTCAGGAGGATAAGGGTAGGGACCCACTTATCAAGGAGCGTAGAGGATCACGACAACAGTGTTATCGCTGCCAGGGGTTTGGCCACTTTGCCAGACAGTGTCCCACTCGGACATCTCTAGCCCTAGGGGATAAAGGGGTTGGAGAAACCTCACATTCCGATCTTATTTTGGAGCCCTCTCATTTGGAGCCGCCAAAGCCCGAGCCACCCGTGTTTCTAACGGGTACACTTTTCATAGCCGAACCACTTCTTAGATGGCTCAAGAACGGCTTGGCCCCATCTCTCCTCCCATCCATGGACCCTACCCTACCATTAGTGCCGGTCAACTCATTCCATACCACCTTCCGGTCTAGTCACCATGTGGATACATTAGATGATCTTCTTAAAGGATTAGACCGGCAGTTGACATTTACGCACTTGTTAGCCCCACGCTTCGACCGACCTACAGATCGTAGCTTCACACATCCATCCCTAGGGTCCATCACCTCCGTGTACACTGTGGGTCATGTTACCACGGAGGTTCTTCTACTCCTCCCTTTGCCGGCCGAGTCCAACTGCATTCCCCTTTGCCCAATGGAGGAATCTTACTTTCTACCTATGACTGTCGTCCCATCTCTCGCAATGAATGAAGGTGATTATTTACACCTCCAAGATTTCCAAATGTGGGACAGTGATTTGTGGAAGCCTAGTCCGAGGGGTCATACCTTCTTTGATCCCTTCGACCCATTCTCTTATGGACTCCGTGACCCACCATATTTACACCACCTTTTCGAGAGAGTCCACCATCATACCCCCACCGTCTCATCTCCCTTCACGGATGAAGGTGACCATCAACACCTTCTATAATTCTACACATGGGACCTTGAAATGAGAGAATCCATATCGAGGGGTCACACATTCTTTGATCCCTTCGATCCCTTTCTTCATGGGCCCTTTGGCCCACAACCTCCATTCCACCTCTTTAAGGAAGTCCACTATCACACCCCTCCTACTCGGGCCTGGCAACCTTTACATGGCAATAGGTCCGAACCGTCATTTGGGGGTAATGAGGACTTTGGTTTCCCCGGGCCACCTCAGTCACCCAAACCTCCCGGACTTCCCACATCCAAACCCCATGTCCATGGTTGGTGCATCGTAGGATGTCTAGGAGTCCACCATGACATTAACCTCTGGTTATGTCAAATGCATGCATGGCACACATTCGGATGTCCTGGACCACCTTGCATATGATTGGGTTTTACTAACTGTAGGGTTGTTTAGGGTCGTGTGTGCATCCGTGTGTTTCTTTTCTTTTGGTAAGCATGTTAGGTCGTGTGTGCATCCTGTGTTTCTTTTCTTTTGCTAAACATGTTAGGAGTCTGCATGACGATGTCCGTCGTCACAGTTGAGGCCAGCAATGCACGGTACAAGGAGTTAGCCGATGTCCATCGACACCACCGAGAGTTCCAAGAGGGTGACTATGTCATGATCAGGGTAAGACCTGAACGGTTTCCCTCTGGAACCGTTAAGAAGTTGCAAGCTCGCGGAGCCGGTCCCTTTAGAGTGTTGAAACGCGTTGGATCCAATGCGTATGTTGTGGACCTGCCCGAGGAATATGGTATAAGCTCTACCTTCAATGTATCGGATCTTGTTGCATATAGAGACCCAGTGGTGATCCCTAGTGAGCCTTTTGAGCCATCTCCTCCACTTGAGAGTGATCCCACCCCTGAGTGTCCACTTCCACCTCCAGCCCCTTTTTCACGGCAGCGTGAGCATATAGATCGTATACTGGACGAGCAAGTGACAGTTACCAGGAGTGGATCTTACCTGCGCTACCTAGTGCGATGGAGAGGACGGCCCGCTACTGAGGACACTTGGATCACACATGGCGAGTTGCAGCGGATCGATCCGGACCTTTTGGAGCGATACAGGAGTGATGCAGACCCTTACTCGACAGGGTCGAGTTTCTCCCACCTGGGGAGAATTGGTGCGGACACCCGAGCTGTTGATCGGCACGATACGCCGAGCCATCGGTACAGCACACGGAGCACGACACGAGCCACCTCAGCGTCCATCTGGCTCGGAGACAGCCTGGAGACTCCGCCTTGAGCCTCCCCATTTATTATATTTAGTTAGACTTTATCTGTGTTTCATTTGTATTTATTTCGTTGCATTCGGTTTTACCATTTTGAGTGTAATAGGGGCTTATGTGTAATTCGGACCCCGTGGGCCCCACGGGCCCCCCAGGACCCACCGTTCGGAAAGCACGAAAACGCAGAGTTCGGCACCACCGGGCGACATCAAGATGCTGCCCGTCAACCCGAGTTGCGTGATTCCTGGGCTCCACATGTGACCTTTTACCTCCCTATGTGGAGTGGGTCAAATCATTGTACTGTTGTAAAAATTGTTTAACCGGGGATCCGTAATTCGACCGGGGTTGTCTTCGCCACGCCGGGTGCGTGGAGGTAATGGTCCGAACCTCTTGGCATTCATTTGCTTAGCTAGTATACGGTCTTTTGCTGCTGCCGAGAGTGTAGGTACTAGCCCGTGTGTCCATGTCACCGCTGTGAGAGTGAGAGTGAGAGTGACCCGTCCCGCGACTCGATCCGAGTCCGAAGTTGAGTCGGACTACCCTTGACCTCCGCCGGTTCCTTAACCGCGCACGGTCCACGCTTTCCCTCGCTTGGGACGACGAGTGAGCTTCCACTTCTGTTAGCGACGTTTTGCCACTAGGAGCTCGTAGTGTCGGGCTTAGTGTCTCCCTGGTGTGTGCTGCTGGTCGCGTCTTCATCTAGAGTCCGAGGGTGGCACCTAATAGTGTCGTCTCCCGTGTCCGTCCCGCATCATCCCCGTAAGCTTTAAGGCACTTGATGCCCATGTCGAGAGACATCTGAAGCCCGATGATTAGAGCTTCATACTCAGCTTCATTGTTCATCATGGATTTCATGAGGCCACACGACTTGTACAAAACTCCACCCTGAGGAGTCAGGAGAACAATACTGGCACCCGCCATGACGGTTGGATTTTGATTATTCTGGGTAATCCCCCGGGAAGCACCGTCTAAGTAGAGCTCCCAACAAGGTACATTGGCTGTGAGGGCGTCTTTCTACTGGTAATGCAAGACATCTCTGGTCAGTTCCACTGGTACTGGTGACTGGAAAGCGAGGGACTCCTCATCAGGGAGCTTCGCGTTGAGAGGTGAATCGTCCGGTACCAGATGGGTTGCCAAAAATTCAGCCATACCCTATCCCTTGATTGCTTTCTTGGGGACATAGGTGATATCATACTCCATTAACATGAGAGCCCATTTTCCCAATAAGGCCTGAGAGGATGGGCTGCCTGAGGAGGTATTTGAGTGGGTCATGCTTGGATATAAGCTCAACCCGATGGGATAGGAGGTAATGTCGAAGCTTCTTGACGGTAAACACCAGTGCTAAGCAAACTTCACCATGGGGGAGTAGCGGTACTCAGCACCAATTAGTTTTAGGTTGAGGTAGTAGAGTGGCTTCTCTTTACCCTGCTCATTGATCTGTGCCAATAGGGCTCCTAGGGAAGCGTCCATGGCGGCAATGTAGAGTATAAGGGGTTTGCCCTTGACTGGTGCCCCCAAGATTGGGGGAGTAAGGAGGTACTCCTTGATTTGCTTGAAAGCAGTCTGGCATTCTGGGTCCCATACAAATGGGGCATCTTTCTTCATAAGCTTGTTGAAAGGCGCGCATCAACCAGAGAGATTGGATATGAACCTTCAAATGTAGGGCAATCTTACTTGGAATGACTTGATCTCGGGGAGGTTCTTGGGTTATGGAAGCTCCCGGATTGCCTTGATCTTGCGGGGGTCCACCTTAATTCCTCGGTATCTGACGATGAAACCGAGAAACTTGCCGTTGGATACACCGACGGCACATTTCATGGGATTCATCTTGAGCCCATATTGCTGTAGTCGATTGAAGACCTGGCATAGATCATGTAAATGGTCTTCCCACCTTTTAGTCGTGACGACGAGGTCGTCGACGTAGCATTCGATGATGTTGTGTAGCGTCTCGTCGAATATTTTGGTCATGGCCCTCTGGTAAGTAGCGTCGACATTCTTCAAACCGAAGGGCATGCACTTGTAGTTGAAGATCCCTCTAGGAGACCGGAAAGCTGTGTAATTCTTGTCTTTTGGGGACATCCGGATCTGGTTGTAACCGGACGACCCGTCCATGAAAGACAAGGCTTCATGTCCGGTGGTCATATCGACCATGGTTTCCGTGATTGGGACTAGGAAGTCATCCTTCGGACATGCTTTGTTGAGGTCCCGGAAGTAGACGCCGATACGGACTTGACCACTTTTCTTCTTGACTGGGATGATGTTGGTGAGCCAGATCAGATAGATACACTGCTTGATGAAGTCAACCTCCACCATTTTGTTGACTTTGGCTGAGACTTGGAGTTTCAGCTCATGGCGCATGCGCCATTGTGGCTGTTTGACTGTAGTTGTTGAGGAGAAATGGCCAGCTCATGTTCCGCCATGGAGGGGTCTAGCCTTGGCATCTCCTTGTATGTCCAGGCAAAGCAGTCTTTATGTTCGAGCAGGAATTGCTGTTAGTCTCACCTTTCTGCTTCGGTGAGGAGAGCGCTGGCGAAGGTTGGCTGGTGGGCTTCATCTTCACCCAAGTTGAATTCAACAAGTTTGTCAACGGTTGCCTGGACGCCGTCCTCCAGCTCGGGAGGAGCGGGTTGAAATTCGATGAAGTCTTCATCATCAGTGTCAGCTTCGTGTACTTCTTGATTTTCGAAGCCACTAGTCGACGCTGATGGAGCCGGGGAAGTATTATTACTGGGCTCTGGCAAGGATTGTTCTGAATCGCTAGTGCTTAGCTGGCAGTTGCCGACTGGTGCCGCCGAAGCTTTCTTGGGGTTGCCTGCTAAAACCGACAACACTTCATGGCTTGTGCTCTGGGCACCTTTGTAACTCCCGAGGATTTTTTTAAGGATTTTTTGGATTTAAAACACAATTATATTAATTATTAAGCATTTAATAGGCTATTAATTGAATTATAATAAATTAAATTTAATTATTTAGGCCCTACGCTAATCCAAGAGGATTAGGCCCATATAATAAACCCAATAGGCCCACAAAGATTATTTTGGACCTTAGCCCATGTTCTAGAAGCTAGGAATGGGTGGAATCACGGAATTAAGGGATAACGACTCTTTAGGAAGATAAGTAAATGGATAATAATGGGGATAATATCAAAAGAGTTTGAATTATTTCAAATTTGGCGTCTAAGGTTGAAAACAGTCTATCGTGAGACCGCTAAGGGGCATAAAACGGTCGTCCCAATGACCGCTACCCACAACAAATTCCGTGAGTGAAAGAAAGTGTAAAAAGATTAGATTTTTGACAATTAAAACTCTAGAGACCAACGAATGAAGACTTGTAAGGATGCTTCGGACTCTCAGGGATCGATCTAAAGTCTAATTGGGACTCTAGAATCGTTCTAATCCTCAAAACCCTACCCTATAAATAGATTCCAGATTTGACATGCGCGACCCCTACTTTGGCTCTCGTGGAACTTAGATAAGGAGACAGAATTAGAGGTAAGTTTCTTCTTGAAATTTGTTCATTATAGTTAGAACTAACTACCCTCCAAATTTCGTTCTAGGAGATCAAGTCTGCAAGGAGTTAGAGTCTTCCAAAGGTGCTGATTCTACAACAAAAACTCTGGAATTAGTGCGTCCGACCCTGATTGATCAAGGAATTCGGAGCCCTAAACGAGGTAATTAGATAGAGGTTCTTTAGAACAATTTGTTCATGTTAGTACCCTCTTCTTACCTTCAAAATTTTACGTCCATAGGTAAAGGGAATCAGGAGATAGAGCGACGTGAAGTTGCTGATCTAGTATAAGAACGGACAGAATTAGGGCTGACTTCCAGTCCGAAATTGACTATCTAGAAGGATTAATTGAGGTATGTTATCTCATGAATGGCTCAAACTTTATGTCAGGAGTAAAAGCCCTCTAGTTTCATTCAATTTCATGCATTGTACTTTGAGAATTTCATGTTTTACTTAGGACTATGCATCTAGTATATTCCTCATGCATGAACTAGCCCTAATGAAGTAAAACAGAAGTTTTCTTGTTAACCACATGAACCTATGCATATTGTTGGCCTATAATTGTTCTATCATGGTTATGGAAGGTAAAATATGTTAATTTCCCGACATGATATATCTTAGTTAGCATTTTGTTTGGTTATCATTTGAATTCAATTTTATGCAGGAAGAGACAGTCTTCCTGTAGACCGCCAGGAACTCAAGCGGTCGCCCGATAGACCGCTAGCCACCGTGAAACGGTCACCCATTAGACCGTTTTCGATTTCTGATTTCTGCAAATTTGTTACCGAAATTGAAGAGGGGCGATCTCGCGTTACTCCTGAGCTGGGAAGTAGATGTCCATGTACACTTGAAGTATGAACTGTAAGAAGGGAAACACGTCAGAGGTGCCCAGGGTTGGAACCCTGGGGAAGTCCCTCCGATGCTTAAGTCAGCAAGTGTAGTAGAGCACTGGTGCGAATGGAGGAATTAGGAGGAATATGGGGACGCGAGATCCCTCTCCACCAAAAGGTGAAGTGGTTCTTGCTCAGGGTTTTAGGTGTCTCTTTTCTTACCTTCCTTCGATAGGGTTCTTCCAGTTTAAATAGTGGCCCGTTGAGTGAATGATCCCTGTAAGCTGAGGAGATTTAGGGTGGGTTATGTCCTCCTCATGGCCTCTTTATAGCCCACGGACTCTTGGTTTCCCCTGTCCCCTTGAGCTCCTGGCTCTTAAGGGACACGGAATGGCCGTATTAATAAGCTTCCATCAGTTGGCCCGAGCATGAGGCACTGACTCTAGAGGGGCCTCCCGAGCAATGAGTGCATGATTAGGGCAGAGAATGCGGGGCTCCGAAGGAGCTCTCCCGATCGAACTGATGCTCAGACTTCCCAACCCAAAGGCCGCCTAGGAAGCGCTTATTTCGAGTGAGTTATTGGGCTTATATTGAGTGGGCCTGGGGGCTACCACTTCAAGGAGTTGGGCCTCGTTCGCTCCGGTTGGACCGCTTTTGGCCTCTCCGTCTGGGCAGTTAGATTTCCCCTCTCCACTTGTCCCCCTCCTACTCCCGAGCCAAAAATTATGCTCGGATGAGTAGCATTTAGGTTGGACTTTTCATGGCTCTAGTTGGGTGAAGATCTCTCTCTGCAGGGGACACATGATGCGGCTTGTCCTGAAAATATGTTCATCATGATGAGTAAAAGGAGGCCCCGCCTTGGGAGATCGAAACGCCACGCCGCTCCCAGCCAGGGGTTATGAGCATTGTGCATTTTGCATCCTTTTATCTCCGGGGTTTAGGGTTTTGCCTCCTTTTGTGTTTAAATGGGGGGTGCTCAGGCACCGTGTGAGTAGTTCGGAGGAGCAGAGAATCACAGCGGCTTCCGTGGAACTGGAGAGAGTACCGCGGCAGTGATTCGCCAGCTTCCTTCTCCTTCGGAGTCCTCTGGCCTAGAGCTTTCCCCTTCTTCTCCCAGTTCTTCTATCTGTTCCATGGTGAACAAAAATCCAGGGGCCGAGAGATGAGAGGGAGAACAGGCCTCGAGGACTTTTTTGGTGCCATCAAAGCCTCTTCGTAGCAAGCTGGGTGAGGCGGATGTGAAGCGGCTGGACAATCAGTATGGGCTGCCTTGGCGATTCAAGTTCCTAGCACCTGAGCCTCATGAATCTAGTCTGGCCACTCATTGTGGCCTCTTTTGTTCTTTCCTATTGGCCTGGAAGTGTGGCTTTCGGCTGCCCCTCCATCCTTTTGTAGCCATATTGCTTCGGTTCTACCGGCTGGCTCCTGTTTAGCTGGTCTCCAATTCTTATACCCTTGTTTTCTCCTTCATTCTCCTCTGTGGCAAGAGAGGGGTGTGCACCTCGCTGGACCTCTTCCACTATTTCTTCAAGCTGAAGGAGAACTCTTTTGCCGGGAAGGGCTTCTTCTTCATTCAGGCGAAGCAGAAGAGGAGTTGCGTGTCCCTTTCTATGAAGGATTCCTCTCACAAGGGGTGGAAGACTCAATATTTCTGGGTGGGCGCGTTGGTGGCGGCGTGGCCTGGGATTTCCCGACGGTGCCCAACTTTCACCCGAACATCCCTCCGAAGCAAACAAGGGTCTCTCCGGAGGTGGAGAGGGATGCTGCTATCCTTTAGCGGGACTGCCTGGAGACTACTGAGCTGGTGACTCCTCCTAACATCGAGGAGTATCTTTCTCGACTGCTATTGCCAACGGGTAAGGTTCTCAAGGACTTGTCCTCTTTCAAGCAAGTGCCTTCCTTTTCTCAATTTGCTCTTCTTCGCGCAGACCTGCGGCGAGCGACTGAGGAGGAGGGGGAGGAGGCACTGTTAGTCGTGCTAGAGGTCATCAATGTGGACGATACGCCGGCTCTGAGCGATCTCCCAGCTTCGGAGGGCTCATCCCGTGCCCGGGAAAAGGGCAAGGGGATCGTCCAGGACGATGCTTCTGAACGCCGGGGGGTCAAGCGGAAGGATCCCGTGGCGAAGTTGCTGCAGTCTTTGATGCAGGCTCAGTCTGCTGAGAAAAAATGGGCGAGGAAGGCGGAGGCCGCCCGCCTGGTTGATGAGGTTCCCTTGTTGCCTCCTCCTTCTACGGTGCAAGAGGGAGCAATTGACGAAGGGATCGTGGCCGATCCTGGGGCGCCGAGCGAAACAGAGGGGGCGCCAGACGGAGGAGCCCGGTCCGAGCCGGTCGAGGCTGGAGGGTCGTAGGATGTAGCGACTCGATCGCGGCCAACAGAGGCCGGGGAGGTACACGGCGGGGCTACTCATCCCGAGTCAACCGGTGGGGCCCCCGAGGCAGGATCGCTCGGGCAAGGTGCCCCAATCCCGACTGCTCCGGAGAGAATTTCCCCTCCCTCGACCAGATCCTTTAGTGTCTGGGCCTCCCTGTACCGGAGGTGCCACTCTATTGCTTCGGGAGTTGTGCAAAAGAAACTCCAGAGGCGTCCCCCCTCCACTCTTTTCGAGCAACTTATGGAAGGCAGCCTGATCTTGGCCTAGCTCGGAGCTGAGGCAGTGGGCGCATATGCTCGAGTGGAGTCAGAGCGGGAGGATCTCTCATGGGCCCGTGGTGTGGATCGAAAGGTTGAGCGTCTGACCCTTGATCTTGGTGACCTTCGTCGGGAGGTGGCCCCGCTTCAGGCTCAGGTACAGTCGAGCCAGGCGGAGGCTCGGTCGTTGGCGGAGCAGCAGACCCAGACCCGTCGTATGGTCGACCGGAAGAATGAGCTCCTGGAGGCAGAGCGTATGATTTAGGTTGAGCGCAGTGAGCAGTGGAAGGCCAAGCGAGAGGGGCTCGAGCACCGAGTCTGGGGGGCTGAGGGTGCACTGATCGAGGTTGAGAGAAGGCTGTCTGAGTCAGAACAGAGGATAGCCGAGCTCGAGAGGCAGTCGGAGTTAGCCGGGGTGGAGGCACTCGAGTGACATAAGTGCTCAGAGGCCTACATGCGGCTCTTCATCAGGCTGCCTTCCCCTATTATGAGTCAGGCTACCGTCGGGGCCTTCGGAAGGGATTCTCCCAGGGCTTCGATCGGGCTGTCATAGAGGCTGAGGCCCAAGCGAATGGGCTCATTTTTCCTTCCGGGCAATGTTATGACTCGGACTGGAATTCCATCGACTCTTCCCATTATACATCGAGCGAAGAGGGGAGTCGGGAGTCCTCGACGTAGTCCGAGCGATCGCCAACTCCAGCAGCCTCGGGAGGGCGTGCGACCGAGACAGTTCCCACACAGGTGGGGTCAGTGCCTGGGTCGGCCGTCACCGAGAGTGCTGGGGGCAGATCGTCTGGTGCTGAGGGGGCCTTGCCTGCCGAGCCTGAAGATGGGCCCGAGGCCAGATGTAGTAGCTCTTTCTTTCTTTCATGTAGCTGTGTAAACTTTTTGGGAAAATATAATGGCGGCAATATTAAGTATCGAATTGACTATTTCTTACCGCTTTTGGCGTGATTTGACTACCGTATCCGTAGTCGCCAATTTTCCTTGTAGATATCGCGCGTGCTGATCTGTCAAATAACTGACATGGCACTGGCACCTTTCCGCTTTTCCATGCTGCCCTTAATGACTTGCCGCTTCGCGCGTCCCGCCAGAGGGGGATGTTGGGGAATGAGGTAACCATCCCAGGGAAGGCCCCTTTAGCGTGTTTTTAAGGGGAGAGTCATTTAAGGCGAACAGCTCTCCCTTCTGCCAATAAAAGGTCCGAGGGGCGTCTCCTTTTCCTTGTATCGCTTACGGCCATCCCTGGCGGTTTCTCCTTCTTCCCTTTCCGCGAAGCATTGTGCTAGTTTGTATTGGCAAGGCATGGAGAGCACTTCAGAAGATGACGAGGTGGACGGCTGTAGGAGGGAAGCTCCTGCTGTTTCAGTCTGGAAGAGGGTTCGTCAGTCAGGGGTCAGTTTGGGAGAGGGTTCGTCATGCCAGGGCATGTCACCTTCCTATACCTGACCAGCCGACGCCATCCCAAGGGGAGGGGGGAGCTCATTAAGCTCCCTCCTTTCTTGACCTCCCCTTCCCTCCTCGTCCATCTCTGCCGTTTAATTTTTCTCCCTCCTCTTTCACTCTTTGCAGGGTGCCTGCACTATCTGCCTTCCAAAGAGTTGGAAGAGAGAAGGCCTTCACTTGTATTCCTTCATCTTCTTTCTTTATTTTTCTTCCGAGCTCCTCGAGCCAACGGGACTAGCTATCCCTTATTCGAGCCAGTTTCTACACGAGGCAGAGTCAGTGGCTGGACGTAGGAGTGCCTACCGGGTTGGCTGAGCGATTTGCTCACGTCATAGTTCTCGTGGATGTAATTTTTTTGTTGTACATGCATATTGTATCGGCTGCGGCCTACTTAATGTACATCAAAGTTTAATGAAAAGAGAAGAATGCTGTTTATTCTACTTTGCTTACATGTGTGTGCTTGCCAGATGATCAAAAGTAGAACTTGCGAAGATTTGTCATGTTCCATGTCCGAGGGATGAGTGTTCCTTCCATGGTGGACAGTCGGTATGCTCCTTTTCCGAGCATCTCAACCACTTGGTAGGGTCCTTTCCAAGTGGGGGCTAGCTTCCCTGCCGCCTCCAGTGGTCGAGAGGCTTCGACCTTTCTTAGGATGAAATCCCCTCGCTGGAAGTGTCTATCTCAGACTCTGGAGTTGTAGTATCGAGTGATGCACCATCGATATTCTGTTGCTCGGGTCTTTGCAATCTCTTGGATTTCGTCCGCTAAGTCGAGGTTTTCTCACAGTTTTTGCTCGTTTACCTTGGGTTTGAAGTGCACGACTCGGAGAGAGGGATTGTCGACCTCTAACGTAATAACGGATTCCATGCCATATACCAGGTGAAAAGGTGTTTCACCGGTGGCCGTTCTTGGAGTAGTTCAGTGCGACCATAGTGTTGAACATGTGTGCAACATGATTAAATCATTTTATGGTTTTGATGATGTCTGCCTCTTTAGTCATTAATGAACAATACCTGCATTTGATAATGTTAATATTCATACATTGTAGGTCATTATACTTCCAGTATAAAAGCTCAAGAATGGCACACGAATCTAGACAACTGAATTGACAGATATCAAGGCATATGACAATATTGGATGCACGAAAATATAGCATGTTTCAAGCACAGAAATCAAGATAGATCCAAAGGCGCCAAGATCACTCAAGATGCAAAGTGGAAACTCATGATGCCAAGTACACTTTGATTGGAGTGGAAATATCTACTGTGAAAGCTCAACAGAATGCAACCAAAGAATGGAATGGAGGTGGCGAAATGAAAGTGAAATGAACATGTCCAAGCAAGGCCAAGCAAGGAAGAAAAGGCTCTAGCTAAGCAAGGCCAAGCAAGAAAGAAAAGGCCCAAGCAATGAAGCAAAGCTTCTACAAAGGACCGAGAATTCATCCAAGATGATCAAGGTCAAATCCATGGTTAAACATGTTCTAAACACAAAGAAATATAGCCAAGAGAATCCAAGGCCAGAAACACAATTGATACCTTTTGGTCTATCAAGGGAGATGCCACGGACATGAACGGGCTACTAAAGAAGTCAAGCGGCGGAGCTAAACGGCTAAACGGACCGACCTCGGCTGAACTGGGGGTCTGCCCAGCTGGCGGTCGACCGCCAGCACAGGGGCGGTCGACCGCCCCAGTCAGGGACCGTCCAGCTGTAGTTCTGGCAGCTGGCGGTCGACCGCCAGCCAGTGGCGGTCGACCGAAATCCTAGGGGCCATCCGTCTACAGCATTTCTCAGTAGCGGTCGACCGGCCCATGAATTCCGGTCGACCGCCAGCCCCGAGCCAACCATGTTTGACCTCGAAATCAACCTCGTGGCCAGCCCCTTTCCATGGTTTTGTTTAATCAAGCCTCACCTAACTTCCCATGATTCGTGGATCTGGTCTGGGGCTTGTTTATAGACCATTCAAAGTCAATAAAACCATTACAAGAGGGTTAGAAACCCTAGTTGATGCAGTTGATGAAGTGAATCAAGGGAGGCCATTTCGAGAGCACTGTAGCACCTCCGTGAACAGTACTTTGGCTGGAGTTCTTCATCCTTCCAAGAGATTCAAGCCTAGATCTGAAGTTATCTCAATCTCCAAGGAAGCAAGAAGCATTCAAGGATCTCAAAGGTGATCAAAGCTGCATCCATAAACCGCTTCATCAACTTAAGAGGATCAAGAGAAGATCAAAGCTACATCCAATATCCTCTCCATCAACTCAAGGTGATTCAAGCTCATATCTCAATCCAGCATCCTCCAAGAAAGAGTAGAAGCAAGTAAGGCTAAGAGGGAAGATCAAAGGAGGCTTCAAAGGGGTGTTCAAAGCAAGAGGAGTTCGAGTTACTGTTCACGTGAACAGTACTCCGTGAAGAACATCTTCATCCAATCCAAGGTATTCAAGCTCATATCAAAGAGATCATCTTCCAAGATCTATGAAGAAGGAAGCAGGGATCAAGGTAGCATCTATTCACTTCTTCATCCATTCAAAGAGATCAAAAGGAAGATCAAAAGAGGAGGATTGGAAGAACAGTTACTGTTCACATGAACAGTACTCCGTGAAGAATAATCATCCATTCAAGGGTGATTACAAGAAGATTGATTTGCAAGAAGAAGAGATCCCTGCTGCTGATCAACAAAGCATATCGATACAAGGGCCAATTCCTTCTTACTCAATCTCTTGTTTTAATTCCTTCACATCTGTTTTACTTTCAATATTGTTAAACATTGAAGTTGTGATTCGTCCCTACCAGGTGGTTAGTAGGAAGGCAATTGGAGGGTGTTCCAATTTGCGGTTGACGTCCCTACCAGGTGGTTAGTAGGAAGGCAATCGAGAGTTCTCCAATCTGCGGTATAGCCGTCCCTGCCGGCTTTGTGTGTAGGAAGACAGAAAGAGAGTTTTCTCTGTTCTGTGGTTTGGGGCATGTCCCCGGGTCAAGCTATGAGTCAGCAAGGAAGCCTCACCGGGTTTTGGTGAGGGGTGGACGTAGGTTGCGGGGTTGCAACCGAACCACCTTAAAATCCCTGTGTTGTGGGTTGTTTATTTTGTGTGATTGCTCTATATCTTCTAACCCCATTCGCAGGTTCGTGTGCTTCTATACTTGGTTATCTTGCTCACATACATATGCACTTTGAGTGATCAACATAGCATACACACACATGCACGGTTGTTGCAAGCTATTGCATGTTCATCTATGTGTTATGCTTTGTAATTCACTTAAAGAAGTGTGAATGTTTCATAGCTTGTAATTCAAGTCTTTTCATTTGAGCCACTCTACTTAATTCCGCTGTGCATCGTGCCAAAGTGATTCATTCACTTAATAAGAGTGGTTTAAGCTTCCGCTAGCTAAGAGTTTTTAAATAGGCCAAAGTTTCTGATAGGATCTATTCAACCCCCCCTTCTAGATCCATTTACACCTCACGCGACCCAACACATAGTACACTCGGTAATTCTTCGAGCCAGCTTCCCTTGGCCTTACCGAGCCTGGTTTTGATGTCTTTTAAGATAGTCTTATTGATATTCTCGATCAGTCCGTTAACCTGAGGGTGGGCTACTAAAGTGAAGTGATTGTGAATGTTTAGGTTGGCACAACTATCTCTGAAGTAATGAGAATCAAACTGTCGACCGTTATTGCTCACGATCACTCGGGGGACACCATAGCGACAGATGATCGACTTCCAAACAAAACTCCACACGACTGACTCGGCGATTCTGGTGGTGGCTTCGGCCTCGATCCACTTGGTGAAGTAGTCTATGGCGACGATGACGAACTTCTTCTGAGCTTGAGTCGTAGGGAACTGGCCCAACATGTCGATCCCCCACCGCGTGAAGGGGTATGGCTCGACAAGGGTGATGAGCTCCGTGGCGGGCTGATGGATCAGATGGTCGAAGCGCTGACACCGGTCACACTTCTGTACATAGGTCATTCAGTTGCGCTGGAGAGTGGGCCACCAATAACCCTACCGAAGCAAGATCTTGGCAAGCAATCTTCCTCCCTGGTGCGTGCCGCAGATGCCTTCGTGTACTTCTTAAATAGCTCGGCTGGCTTCATCGGTGCTGATGCATTTGAGGAGGGGACCGGAGAAAGATCTGCAGTACAAGGCCCCATCCTGCATGATGAAAAGCCGAGCTTGGTACTTAAGCTTCCGAGCCTCCTGAGGGTCGGTGGGCTCTTGAGAATCCCAGAGTCAGGATATGTAGGGAGTCCGCCAGTCGCTCAGGGGTGCCGGGTCAACAGTCATAAGTTCGGACTCGATGCTCGGTCACTCGAGCTCTTCGAGGAAGGCCGATCGTGTACCTTCGGGGTCGAGCGAGGAGACCAGGCGAGAGAGGGCGTCCGCTCAGGAGTTTTCCTCCCGGGCGATCCGGACTACCTCAAAGCCCTCGAAGAGTCGGGCCATCCTCTTGACCACCTGGAGGTACTTGACCATTTGTCCATCCCGAGCTTCGTAATCACCGTTAACCTGGCTAGCGATCAGTTGAGTGTCGGTGTGGATCCTGACTCGCTCGGCTCCTAGTCGTCGAGCCATCCTGGCCCCTGAGATAAGGGTTTCGTACTCGAAGGTGTTGTTGGACGCCTGGAAGTTGAATTTCAAGGCGTACCGCAGCTCCGCTCCTTCGGGGGACTTGAGGAGAACACCGGCGCCGCATCCGATCGAGTTGGAGGACCCGTCGACGAACAGATCCCAAGTGGACCCGGGCGCAAGTGGAAGTGCTTCTTCAATCGGGACCGTGTTTTGGGCGATGAAGTCCGCGAGAGCCTATCTTTTGATGGTTGAGCGGGGTGGTCAAGCGGGGGCGGTACGAGATGTCGTAGGCCCCAAGCATGATGGCCCATTTGACAAGGCGTCCCGAGGCTTCAAGGTGAAAGAGAATCTTCCTCAGAGGTTCATCGGTCAATATGACGATGGAGTGCCCTTGAAAGTAGGGTTGTAGATGCTTGGCTGACGTAACCAACGCTAACATGAGTTTCTCGGTTGCGGGGTACCTTCTTTCAGCCTCATTAAGCACCTTGCTGGTATAGTAAACTGGTCTCTTGATCCTTGCATCATTCTTGACTAGGACCGAGCTCACTGTAGAAGGGGTCACCGAGAGGTAAAGGTGTAGAGCTTCGCCCTAGACCGGCTTGGACATCACCGGAGGTGACGCCAAGAATTCCTTGAGTTCAGTGAATGCCTTCTGACATTCCTCATCCTAGGCGAACGTAGCAGATGCCATTTTGGGTCCCCTCAACAATTTGAAGAAGGGTAGGCACCGTTCGGCCGCTAGGGACAGGAAGCGGTTGAGCGCAGCAATGCGCCAGGTAAGGCGCTGAATGTCCTTGATGCAGGTGGGTGGCCACATGTCCAGGATGGCCTGGACCTTGTTGGGGTTGGCTTCAATTCCATGTTAAGTTACTAGGAAGCCTAGGAAATTCTCGGATCTGACTCCAAAGGCACATTTAGCAGGGTTGAGCTTCATGTTGCACCTCAGGAGGGTGTTGAAGGTCTCGGCTAAGTCGGCAAAGTCATCTTCGGCCTTCAGGATTTTGACGAGCATTTCATCAATGTAGGCCTTGACGTTCTGACTGACCTATCCTTTGAAAATGTGGTTGATCAGCCTCTGATATGTTGCTCCAGCGTTCTTCAACCCGAATGGCATTCGGGAGTAGCAGTGTACGCTGAAGTCAGTGATGAAGGCGGTCTTCTCGATGTCCTCCGGGTCATCCTGATCTAATGGTAGCCCGAGAAGGCATCTAGGAAGTTGAGCAACTCATTGCCAGAGGTTGAATCGACCAGTTGATCGATGCTCTACATTGGGTAGCAATCCTTTGGGGTAGCCTTGTTGAGGTTGGTGAAGTCCACGCACATTCACCATTTTCCCGAAGCCTTCGGTACTAGGACGACGTTGGGGAGCCACGTAGGGTACAGGACCGGACGAAAAAGGCCAGCCTCTACCCCTTGATGACTTGCTCTTTGATGACCACTTGCTTCTCCGGGGCGTGCTTTCTCCTGCGTTGCTAGACAGGCTTCGCCGTTGGGTCGAGGTTGTGCTTGTGCATCATCATGTCTCCCGGGATCCCGAGAAGGTGCTCATCAGACCATGCAAAGACTTGGATGTATTGGGCAAGAAATCCTTATATTTTTCTTATTCCTCAAGTGGCAGATCAGCTCCGATCTTGACTCCTAGAGTCGGGTCACTGTTGAGAAAGACTGTTAACAACTCGCCGCCAGGCTCAGATGTTGTTGGTCCCTCTTCGGCTCCCTTTATTTCTTTGCTCTTCCCTTCCGGCCTCGTGGCTTCGACCGAGATTATATAGCACCATCTAGCCAATGCCTGGTTACCCCGGACCTCCCCCACGCCATATTTGGTCGGGAACTTCACTTTTTGGTGAAAGGTAGGGGGCACCGCTTTCAGTCGGCTGAGGATACCTTGGCCGAAGATGGCGTTATATGCCGTCATCCCCTTAATCATGATGAAGTTTACCATAACTGTAACAGTTTTGGGTGGGGTGCCGATAGTAACTGGCAGGCTCAGGGCACCCTCGGGATAAGTTGCCTGGCCGTTGAACCCACACAAGGGGGTTCGGATCGGGCGAAGTTTAGATGGATTCTCTCCCATCTTGAGGAAACATTCATAGGATAATACATAAGGGGCACTACCATTGTCAACTAAAATCCTATCTACATTACAATGGTTTATTATAGCCGATACAATGAGAGCATCGCCATGCGGGGTGGTTAACCCTTCCAGGTCCTGGTCGGAGAATACCAGGGCCTGCGGTTCGCTCGCCTGCGGAGCCGTAGAATGCTCAACAGAGGCTCGGCTCGCCCGCTCGACGTGACGCTTTCTTCCTCGGCTGCTATCTCCACCTGATGCCACGCCGCCCGCGATGACATTGATGTGGACTCCACGGGGGGCATTGTCGATGTCTTCGGGGGTGCCTCGATCTTCCTTTTGCCCGGACACGTATCGGGATAGGTGCCCCTGGCGGATGAGGCGCTCGATTTCATCTTGAAGTTGATGGCAATCACTGGTGTGGTGCCCGTGATAGCTGTGAAATAGGCAATGCTTGCGGCAGTTGCGATGCTTGGCCTTCATAGGCTCGGGCTGGTGGAGGAGGCTCGAGCCTTTGATGTGTTCATAAATCTCGTAGACGGGGGTGGTAAGGGGGGTATACCGCTCGTACTTCCGGGACGGCTTTTTATGGTCTCAGTCCTGGTTTTGCCTCTTTCCTTGACCCATCCTTTGCTCGGACGGTCGTTTCTTCTCCCCCTATCGACCCAAGCCTGTTGTGCCTCGACAGGCGCTGAGGACTTCCTCGCATTCTACGTGACGCAGGGCCAGGGTCACTAGCTCGGAAAGGGAGGTAGGAGGATGAAGCACTAGCTCGCACCGTAGGTTCTCGTCGCGGGTACCCCCGGTTAATGCGGTGATGGCCGAGGCAACATCTAGGTGGGGGATGCGCAGGGCTTCCAATTTAAATCGGTTGATATAAGCCCACAAATTCTGCCCATGTTCCTGCTTGAGTGCCAGTAATCTTGCCACACCGAGGTGGACCGCTGCCGTTGAAGCTTTCCTTGAACACTCGCCCAAATGACTTGAAGTTATGGATGCTGCCGGGGGCGAGGGCTCTGAACCATGCTTGAGCACCCTGAACCAGAGTGGTGATGAACGCTCAGCACTTGATTACGTCGGACGCCCCATGAAAGGTCATTAGGGCGTTGAAGCTGTCGTAGTGGTCGGTCAGGTCTCCCTGGCCGTCGCACGACTTGAAGGTCGGGAGTGAGATCCTAGGAGAAATCTCTACCTTCAAGATGTAATCGGAGAATGGAGATCGCTCCTCGTCCTCCACAGGAGAGGTCTTCTGAAAGGTGCGGAAAGGGCGCTCCTGCTCCGCGAAACGCCTCTCAAAGTCTCGTAGTCGGAGGGACAACTCCGGTTGTCGTTGGCCCGAGGGGCTGGGGGGACGCATTTGCATGCTATCCCAGCGCTCCTCAGGGGCTTCGGTCTCCGGAAACTATTTGCGTGCTCCAGACTTCTCCCTCCTCGGGGTTGAGGAGGCTTCCTGCTCTGGGGGAGGGGCATGCGATGGTCCTCTTGACCGGTTGCGGATGAGCCGCCACCCCCGGAGGGTAAAACGGCCTCCAGCAGTTTGCTGGGAGGCATCTCCGCGTGGAGGGCTCTTCCGGGGGAGCTATGACTTCTCCTCCCTGGCCGCCGGGGCCATCATGAGATCCACGAGGACATCCAGTTTTACGTTGAGGGTTTGGAGGGCGTCGGTACTCCCACCAGGAAGTTGTTCCCCCGCCACCGACGGAGGTACTACATTGGCGTGGTTGCTCGGCGGGGAGCTCTCCGTGGGGAGAGAAGGTGCGCCTTCTTCTGCCGTCGGGGCCTTTCCCTTGTCGCCGGCAATCCTCCTGCCAGAACTTCTTCGCACCATGATGGCTCTTTGTGTGTTTCCCACAGACGGCGCTAGATGAAGAGGGGTGATCTCACCTTACTCATGAGCTGGGAAGTAGATGTCCACGTAAACTTGAAGTATGAACTGCAAGAAGGGAAACACATCAGAGGTGCCTAGGGTTGGAACCCCAGGGAAGACCCTCCGATGCTTAAGTCAGCAAGTGTAGTAGAGCACTAGTGTGAAGGGAGGAATCAAGAGGAATATGGGGACGTGAGATCCCTCTCCACCAAGAGGTGAAGTGGTTCTTGCTCAGGATTTTAGGTGTCTCTTTTCTTACCTTCCTTTGGCAGGGTTCTTCCAGTTTAAATAGTGGCCCGTTGAGTGAATGATCCCTATAAGCTGAGGAGATTCGGGGGGGTTATGTCCTCCTCGTGGCCTCTTTATAGCCCGTGGACTCTTGGTTTCCCCTGTCCCCTTGAGCTCCTGGCTTTTAAGGGGCACGTAATGGCCGTATTAATAAGCTTCCATCAGTTGGCCCGAGCATGAGGCACTGACTCTGGAGGGGCCTCCCGAGCAATGAGTGCATGATTAGGGCAGAGAATGTGGGGCTCTGAAGGAGCTCTCCCGATCGAACTGATGCTCGGACTTCCCAACCCGAAGGCCGCCTAGGAAGCGCTTGTTCCGAGTGAGTTATTAGGCTTATATTGAGTTGGCCCGGGGGCTACCACTTCAAGGAGTTGGGCCTCGTTCGGTCCGGTTCGACCTCTCTTGGCCTCTCTGTCGGGGCGGTTAGATTTTCCCTCTCCAAAAATATATTGCAGATTAGCCTTAATTAATATATGATAAGCCTAGTTAGTTAAGTTTTAAACTAGATTTAGGTACTGGTTTCATATACATAGTTATTTTTACTGTTCATCATGATATATGTCATGTTTTTATGCACATTGATATTATTTTAACTTATGTTAATTTATGACCAAAATCATATACTCTTGTAGTAAATACATGTTTTAAATGATAGATGATTCATGATTTAACTTGATCACTATTTTATCATGATTCTCTCTCTCTTCTAAGAGTCATTTTGTTAAGTACATGGCACATATTCCGGTATGTTGTCATTAGTTACACTTTTACACATTCGGAACACAATCTTGGACATGATGACCTCTCCTTTGGATATTCCTTCCAACGGACTAAGAAATCTTGTTTCAAGGCCTCCATAAGACTCCGCGAGCCTGGGATTCCCACTAGGGCGCTGAGCTGGTTGTACCATTAAAAACCAATTGTCTAAAAGGCACTTATACCAATGGTTTTATATTCTGGACCTTAGCGGCCATTTGGTTGACCGTCTGACTCTGCTAGCGGTTCTTCACGTGACCGCTAATGGATCCTTAACGGCAATGCATTAGACCGCTAAGACTCTAGATGTTCTGTTTTCAAAGTATCGAACTATCTTATTTAACGATCTTGTACTAGACCAGTAGGATCAAGAAATGGTCCGGTAAACGGCCGCTATCATCCTGAGTTTGATTAACCCAGGGTTTGACTAACCCGGGGTTTGACTCAAGGGTTGATTTTCCTATGTTCCTAGATGGTCCAATTGACTATCTAGAACCTGTCACATTATTCCAAAGATACCTAAGTAATTTTGAGAGTAAAAGAAATGTACCGTTATGATGTCGATTTATTTCCATGGCATAACCTATTTATTAAATGCATTTATTGAAATCTCTTATTCTCAATCGAAGCATTCCTATTTTTGGTTACCTTGTCATGGAACTATAGTTGAAATTGTACATTCTTGGCCATATTATTATTATAAACTTGGAAGTAGCTTGATTTATATTTGAAGATATAGTTTGAGCACTGATTGTGTTCAAGGGCTCTATGCTAGTCCCCTCGGCTGATTGTCGGAAACATACTATAAACCATGGGGTATGATGCTACTGGCGTCGCATTGCGTTGGGAGTACTTTCTCTATAATTAAGTGAAATATCGACGGTGATCCACATAAATTCATGAAGTACTTGTTACTAAGTGAAGAGTACATTCTTGCTTGTTACATGACATTTTAGTGCATAGCCTTCATGGTTATGAAAAGTACATTCTTGTTACATTCTTGAAAAGGCCAAAATTTCATTCTTGTTATATACCTGATCAAATCATATTCTCATATTTCAAGTTTGATTGTATCTTGTTATTTTGACTTTATTCGCATTATTTCATCGTATCTACATGGTTTATCTTATTTATTTAGAGCTAAAACATTAAGTACTTTAACATTGCCTACATGTTGATACGAAGATACCTACTAGGCAAGTGTGCTCATTATCTACTCTGTCAATGTTTCAAGAAGTACGAGTGAATCGGATTCGGATTACTCAAGTAGCGGGTCCGAGAGCGATTGAAAGTCTATGGATTCGAGTGAATACTTAGAATGCCAAAACATGTCTAGATTGAGTCCTTACATGTAATTTTTCTTTTATTAAGTCTAGGAGAGTCGAATATTCATGTATTTGGATTATTATTATTTGATATGAAATAAAGGTGAAGGTTTTATTAAACTATTGTGCGATTCCTTTGTGTGATTGTTCTTGCACTCTGATTATATTACTTGCTTAAGGCGTAGTAGCCGACTATTCACATTCCCGATTGTTTCCATTGCATAATCTCGGGGCGTCATAGTTAAAGTGGTATCAGAGCATATGACTAGAAGTCCTAGGGAAAAGTGATGGCATTGGTTAAGTCCAAGGTTTAAGGACCCATACCTATGAAACTAAGAAAGAAATTCCCAACCTATGAGAGGAATTGGGTAGAACTAGGGTTGAGATAGTAATTAGATTTATTTATAAGGCTTAACCTCACTCATTCCAATAGAATTAACAAATTGCATTACTCTTCTACGGTACCTCACATTCATAATGGCTCATCACGTAGACTGGAACGGTATGCAAGAGACCGTTGCGGGCCTTACTCAAGTGTTACAAACTATGGCTCAAGCCGGCACAGGGGCAAGAGCAGGAGACTTACATCGTATGTAATACCCCGATTTTTCCAGAAATTAATTAGAAATTCCTTAATAAATAGAATAAGCTAAATTTCGACCATTTTATAAAAATCCAAAAAATTATATTCTTATAGAGAATAACACGTTTAACGAACTTGTCTTCTGTGACCAACCCAAATAAAATCTGTAAATCGGTCGAATTAGTGGATTAAGCCTAAAATAAACACTTAGTTAACCATACCTTAAAACGCGAAATTCGAGCCCAATACTCCATCAAATGAGCCCAAATCGGTGGCAAATGAAAGGCCATGATGAGAGGATTATTTCCCCTCTCTTAATCTCTCGAAACCCTAACTCTAGGAGATGCTATCGACGGAGATTGGATCGCGTCAACAATTACGGTGGCGTTCACATTAACCAAACTTGCGTGGACGAATACTCTGCGCATAGAAACCTCTAGAAGGCGTGTGACCTATTAAAATAAAGCTCTCTAACCCTAGAATCGTTTAGAACCAGTGGTGGCTGCAGAAGAGTTGGATCGAGAGAGATCTCCAGTGATTAGGGGCTGCGTGTTCAAGCGCCTCAGGTTTTCTTTCTCCTTCTTTCTTCATCCGATTCAGGTAGGTGATAGCAAGCCAAACCCTACAAATAATATATGGTTGTAAGCATCATCGTGTCAGCTTTTCATTGATGTAGAAAGCCCTAAATTTGATCAAGTGTTCTGTGAGAATTTTTGGTTTTAGTACAAGCATGTCAGAACTAGGGTTATAGATGTTCCCTTTCGATTAAGTAGTAATTTCAGGCTGTAAACATAAAATTGATTCATGCATCTTGTAGAGTTTTTCGTGCTCTTTCTGTTGGTAGTAAAAGCCCTAAATTTCATGCTTTATATCATGCGAATTCCATGTTTTAGTCTAACCCTAGAAACCTCGCCGGAGTAGGGCAAGGCAAAGGGACAGCGACCTGTCTGGACTTGTGCGGCCACACGATAGACCGCACAACCAAGATAGGCGGCCTGTAGTTGACCGTTTATAGGTTTCCATCTTTGATCGTTTCCCTGGAACGTGCAGCCAAATCATAACTGCATGTCTGTCCTGCGGTCAGTTCCAGACCGTGCATCCTTCCCAGCGGCACCCTACCGACCGTCCATCTCCTGCAGGCCATCAGACCTGAGGGGGCATGAGCGGCATGTCTGTGACCGTATATGGAGATGTAAGGTCCAGAACCGACCGCAAATCTATAACTAAATAGATTAATTATCATTACAGCATGTTATGTTAGTAGATTAGTGGTAAATGGCATGTTAGCAACACACCTAATAAACTGTAATTCATGATAGTAAATAATTCTTGCTGATTTATTTAATTTGAGCTTGATCTTGATTCATCTTTCCAATGAATGTCAATCTAAATTGTGAATCATTTATAATTGAAATGGCTATTAGGTTTATACTTGTTATAACCTTATACCTGAACCGTAAATCTTGAACCATTATTATCCCCTAGAATTAACCTGGACTCAATCGAACTGTTGTGATTTGAGTTCGTCCGAATTGGACTAGCAAGGACATGCGCGGCCATTAGTGGATCGCATATCCCAAGGAACGGCCCTGTGGTGACCGTTCATCCCTGGCTAATGCCAATTAGTTTGGCTGATTATCCTTGATCCATCTTCGTCCAATTCCTATTTTGATCAGCCCAGTAGACCCTAGGCCGACCAGCAGACAGTGGGCTGGACTCTAGTTCAGTTCCACCTTGCCCATGGCAGCCCGGGAGCCCACTTGGGTGAAGTTCTAGATTGTTGTTAGGCCATGTGTTGTGCGGACAGTAATGGACTGTACATCTTACAGGCGGCCCTTAATGGACCGTTCAATTAATGAGCAGCTCTGCCGGGACCGCATATCCTATCTTCGATTTCATAAACTTCTGGCCTTGTGCGGTCCAATAATTACCATTCATGCCGAAGAGTGGCCCTTAATCAGTCGTTCAGCCCAGGCCAGTTCTTGTACAGTGCGGCCTTGAGTCGACCGCACAAGTGCTTGAGCGGTCCAGTAGTGACCATATATCATCCAGAGATGAGTTTTCTCCGTGTTTTATGGTTTTGAATCTAAGAACATGATAGTTCTTGATAACTTGAACTCCTGGACAGAAATTCTGGACAATATCTCTTCAACTTAGCCTTGGGATGTTCCGAGGTAAGTTTGTACTTGATTGTAATTGGCCATTTTAACTCGATTAAAGTCTAGATGGAACTTGGGATCTTGGATCCAATAAATCAATGCCAACGCATCATAGGGGCCCGGTCTGGTCTTGGGGAGAGCGCCTGAAAAGTACTTGTGCCCATGAGAGTTTGTAATGACATGGTGAGGCATTGCACTGAGTGCATGACTAGCGTGATGTCTATGACAACGATCTCTTAATCTCTTACTTGAATCGTGTTCGACTTGGTTATATTCTTGCTTGTTGGCCAATTTCCTACAATTTCCTGCTATTTATATTATTCATAAACTTGAAATTCTTGTAGTTATATCATCCTGCCATATTGTTATTCTATTTCTTTCTTTAGCACTTTCTTTATGTCGTTTCATCGATCCTCTTTTCTTTTCTTTCCGTTTCATATAAACATGTAATTAATTGGTTAATTACTTACACTTGCCTATTGTTACCTACTAAGCGTTCGCTTATATAGTTGTTTCTCCTTTCCAGGCAGCTCAGGTGAAGATTCATAGATGGATGGGAATGAGCCAGAGTGATGACTTGGAGTGTATCAGTTGATAGATGTTGAGATTGTTATAGTTGTTTTACATCTAGCTATGCCTTAGAGTTTGTGTTAGTTATTGTAACGGAGTCAAGTAGAGGTTATGCTTGATTATGTTTAAGTCGGTTTGACGGTTATTATAATAAATTTGGAGTTATTTATGTTCATGACGTTATGTTAATTCTTAGCTTAGCATGTTATCTTTACTAGCGTTTTCTACTGTCTGTCCCGATATTCCGCGTTAGGGCGTGACATCGTAACTTCCAGAGCCTAAATCCTCCTCGATTTTTGGGTTCTTCTAATCCAGACAAAGCTGAGAATTGGATCGATGAGATGAACTGCATCTTTGAAGTTATGCAATGTGCTGATCAGGAGAAGGTACATTTGGCAACATTCCAATTAAATAAAGATGCCCGTACGTGGTGGAAATCGATTCCTGCACCGCCAGCTGATGCACCTCATACTTGGGAGGGTTTCCTTACCCTTTTCCGAGCAAGGTATTTCTTCGAACATGTCAAGGAGAGAAAAGCTATGGAATTCGTTTCGTTACGCCAAGGCATGATGACCGTAGCGGAGTATGAACTCTAATTTTCTAGGATGGCACCATATGCTCCTCACTTGGTTAGCACCGACTTATTAAAAGCTAACCAGTTTATGGATGGATTAAGGTCCGACTATATGCAACAACTAGGGACTCAGAATATCCGGACATATGGGGAAATGGTCCAGCGGGCTCATCTATGTGAAAGGACCCTAGAGAAGGTCAAAAAATTGAAAGGAAAGGGAGAGGAGCCGAGCCGAAGGTCTAATCGGCATGATAAGAATAAGTTTAGTATCACGGAATCCTATAAATCTCGTGATAGCAAGAAGAGATCCCAGAATGGGAGCGGTAGTGGCTACCACAAGAATAAGAAAGTCAAGGAAGAAGACAAACAAGTCACCACGACTTGTACCTTTTGCGAGAAGTTCGGTCATTCAGCGAAAGAGTGTTGGAAGCACCTTGGTGCTTGTTTACGATGTGGCAGTCGGGAGCACTGTATGCCGGTTTTCCCCCTTATGAAAGAACAATCATCCAGTGGTGGACGTAAACGACAGGCTCGTGTCAATGCCGTCATGAATGATGAAGAAGCGCCCAAGAATGAAGGACTAATGGAAGGTACTATCCAAATCTATTCCCATCCTGCATTCGTACTATTTGATACTGGTGCTTCTCATTCCTTTATATCTACTACTTTTGCAAAAACCTTACCCATTGCATCAGTTCCTCTACCTTCGGACCTTGCTATTACTACACCTTTAGGACACGGAACAAATATTACAAACTATTATCCTGATAGTGAAGTAGTGGTAGAAGGTCACAACCTACCAGCAAACCTCGTATGTCTTGACATTGAGGGCTATGATGAAATATTATGTGTAGATTGGCTTGTAGACCATGACGCCTATATAAATTGTCGCAACCGGATTATCTCTTTTCAGAAAACTGGTATTCCAAGGTTTTTCTTCCTTGGTATCAAATATAGGAAGCATCCTACCATAATTTCATCTCTTCACGCTTGCAAACTTATTTCGCAAGGATGTGTAGCTTTTCTTACTTCCGTAATCCTGACCAAATCCAAGGAGATTGTCTTAGAAGACATTTCCATCATGAATGAGTTTCCTTATGTATTTCCATCAGATTTGTCTGGTTTATCGCTCGAAAGGGAAGCAAACTTTTTCATTGAACTCATTCCTGGGACAGCACCTATTTCAATAGCTCCCTACAGGATGTCCCCCACAGAACTCAAGGAAATGAAGAAATAGCTTCAGGAGTTATTAGATAAGGGTTTCATTCGACCTAGAACATCCCCTTGGGGTGCGCCAGTTCTATTCGTCAAGAAGAAGGATGGATCCCTCAGGCTGTGTATTGACTACCGGCGACTGAATCAACTCACAATTAAGAATAAATATCCATTACCGCATATCGATGAGCTCTTTGATCAGATTTCAGGAGCAGAATATTTTTCCAAGATAGACCTCAGGTCAGGTTATCATCAGCTCAAGATCAAAGATGAAGACATACACAAGAATACTTTTCGAAGCAGATATGGCCACTATGAATTCGTGGTAATGCCGTTCGGGTTAACCAATGCCCCGGCAGTATTTATGCAGCTCATGAATAATGTCTTCAGGCCTTATCTCGACCAGTTTATAATCGTCTTCATTGACGATATTCTTATTTACTCCAAAACAAAGGAGGATCATGAAGAGCACTTGGGAATAGCCTTACAAATGCTAAGAGAGCCCAAACTCTATGCGAAGCTTAGTAAGTGCGAGTTCTGGCTAAAGGAGGTCTCTTTCCTTGGCCATATTATTTTAAAGGAAGGTATTGCTGTTGATCCGTCAAAAATAGAAGCAGTTAAGAATTGGAGCCGACCGACAACTGTGTCTGAAGTTAGAAGTTTTCTAGGTCTGGCTGATTATTACAGGAGATTTATTAAAGATTTTTCATTCCTTTGACTAGACTTACAAGAAAGGAGAATCCTTTTATATGGTCGAAGGATTGCGAAGAGAGTTTTCAAACTCTTAAAGAACACCTTACCACTGCACCTATATTAACATTACCCACTGAAGGTGGTGGATTTAAAGTCTATAAGGATACGTCTGGCATTGGGTTAGGGTGTGTCCTTATGCAAAATGGCAAGGTGATTTACTATTCATCAAGGCAGTTAAAGCATCACGAAGAAAATTACCCTGTACAGGATCTGGAACTAGCTGCGGTTATATTCGTATTGAAGATTTAGCGACATTACCTTTATGGGGAGAAGTTCATTATATTCTCAGATCATAAAATTCTGAAATATATTTTCACCCAAAAGGAGTTGAATATGCGACAACACAGATGGTTGGAGTATCTCAAGGACTTCGACTTTACTATCCAATATCATCTAGGAAAAGCAAATGCTGTAGCAGATGCTCATAGCAGGAAGCCAATGGCAATTCTAGCAAGCCTCTGGAAAGGTATAACTTGTCTTATTGAAGGTCTTTCTCATTTAAATCTTGATATTGACAGAGAAGGAGAAGGAGGTATGATTGCCAATATAAGGTCCCAACCTACATTGATCGAGGACTTAGTCCAATTACAAGAAAATGACCTTACGTTGATGCAGATTAAGGGTAATGAAGAGGGGGATTTCTGTAGCCCATCTAAGAGCGGCCGAACCAGGTCCAGCAAGACCAAACAAGGTCCAGCTCATCTAAGTGACCGCCCCGTAGGGCCCACTTAGCATAAAAGCCCAATAAGTTCACTCGGGATCAAGCACTTCCTCGGCGGCCATTAGGCTCGGAAGGCCCGAGCGTCGGTCCAATCGGAGGAAGACCCACGCCCGACTCATCCATCTCGCCGGGATATGGGCTGGCGCCCCACGGCCAATCCGACCGAGCCTCACCACGGCTATGCCCCTCACCCGGACAGGGCTGGCACTCTTCATGCTTGGGTCGACCGACGATTGCTTATCCACGCTACCATTGAGATCCCTTTAGGAGCAGGAGTTTACAAGGCTATAAAGATCCCACGATGAGGACGTAAAGAGCCCACGACGAGGACGTAACTACCGCCTGAAACTCCTCAGCTTACGGGACCCATGAGGCCGGTGAACTATTTAAACTTGGGACTCCCTCCAACGAAAGGTAAGGCCAACACACACCTAAAACTCCCTTAGCAGGAACCACTTCACCACCTTGGTGGAGAGGGATCTCGTGCATCTCCTTCCTCCTCCCTTCATAGCTTCCACCACTGCTCCACTAACTTAGGCATCGGAAGGTTTTCCACAGGGAACTATCCCTGAGCCCCCTGATCCGCTTCCCTTCCTTGCAGTTTACTCTTCGGTGATCATCTTCTCCAGCTCAGGACCAGCGTGAGATCGCCCCTCTTCATCTGGCGCCGTCTGTGGGAAACGATCAAAGAGCCAGTATGGTGTAAAAGAGTTTAGGGAGGAGGTTCGCCGGTGATAAGGGAAAGGCCATGGTAGAGGCGGGGGAAGGCCCCTCTCAGGCCACACAGAACCCCTCCTCCAACGCAAACACCCTAGCAGATGATCCGCCTCCGCCTGCGGAAGTGGAGCTACCATCCAACGGGGGCGTTAGCTGACGCTTTCCAAGCTCTCAACGCAAAACTGGACATCCTTGTGGAACTCATGAGGACCCATGCGGCTAGGGAAAGAATGTCACGCGCCCCTTCGGAGAGCCCCCCCCCCCCCCCCCCCCCGCGAGAACGCATCCCAACACACTATCGGAGGCCGCTTCTCCCTCCGAGGACGGCGGCTCATTCGCAACAGGTCAGGATTACTTTCACAAGCCCCTCCTCCGGAGCAAGAGGCCTCCTCCACACCGAAAAGGGGAAAACCTAGGGCACACCGTCCGCACCCAGAGACCAAAGTCCCTGGGGAACGCTAGGACAGCCCCCCCAGCCCCACGGCACAGCGACAGTCGGAGCTATCTCTCCGGCTACGAGAGTTTGAGAGGCGCTTTGCAGAGCAGGAGCGCGCCTTATGCGCCCTGCAGAAGACCTCCCCAACGAAGGATGGGGTGAAATCCCCATTCTTTGATTACATATTGAAGGCAGAGATTTCTCCCAGAATCCCCGTCCCGACCTTCCAGCCTTACGATGGCCAGGGCGACCCGGTCGACCACTTCGACAGCTTCGACGCCCTGATGACTCTTCACGGAGCGTCCGACGCCATCAAGTGCTGAGCCTTCATGACCACCCTGGTCCAAGGCACCCAAGCATGGTTCCGGGCCCTCGCCCCCGGATCCATCCAGTACTTCAAGCAATTCAGGTGAGTATTTAAGGAGAGTTTCGTCGGTAGCGGTCCCCCAAGGTTGGTAGCGGGGCTATTGGCTCTCAAATAAGAACATGGCGAGAGACTCTGGGCTTATATCAACCGATTCAAGTTAGAAGTCCTGAGAATCCCCCACCTGGATGTTGCCTCGGCCATAACCCCGCTGACCGGGGGCACCCGTGACGAGAACCTCCGCCGCAAACTTGTCCTCCACCCTCCCTCGACCCTTGCTGAGCTAGCAACTCTGGCTTTGCGCCATCCTGAGTGCGAAGAAGTACTCAACGCATGCCTAGGCGCAACCGGCTCGGGTCGGGAGGGGGACAAGAAGCGAGCACCTGAGCCAAGCTCGGGCCAAGGAAAAAGGCAGAACTGAGATGGAGACCACAAAGAACCATCTCGGAAGTACGAGCGGTACACTCTTTTAACCGCTCTGGTGTACGAGATCTATGAAGACATCAAAGGCTCGGGCCTCCTCTGCCAACCAGAGCCAATGAGGTCTAAGAGTCACAATCGCAACAAGCACTACCTGTTCCACAGTGACAACGGGCATCATACCAACGATTGCTGCCAGCTCCAGGATGATATCGAGCGCCTCGTCCACCAGGGACACCTATCCTGGTTCATGGCCGGGCATAAGGAAGACTGAGGCGCCCCAGAGGAGATCGACAACGCCCCTCGCGGGGTCCACATCAACGTCATCGCTGGAGGAGCTACATCAGGAGGAGATAGTAGCCGAGGAATGAAGCGTCATGCTGAGCGGGCGAGCCGAGCCATCGAGCCTCCCAAGGCCCCGCCAAGTGTGCCTTCGGAGTAAGGTCCGGGAAATTCCTGGGCTTCTCGGTGACCCAACGTAGGATCGAGGCCAAACCTGACAAGGTCTAGGCAATCCTGGACATGCGGCCCCCCACCTGCACCAAGGACCTCCAACGCCTTACCGGGCGCATTGATGCGCTCAACAAGTTCCTGTCCCATGCAGCTGAACGTTGCCTACCCTTCTTCAAGCTATTGAGGGGGCCCAAAATGGCATCTGCTACGTTCGCATGAGACGAGGAATGTGATGGGGACATCACCTCCCATGCCCACGTTCACAGCTCGTCTCCTCACCCCGGTTGCATCCGGAATGTTCTAGTCATTTAATTTTGAGTCCTATGTAATTTTTATTTGAGTCATTTGATGTATTTTCCCTTTTATTTGAGTCATGTTCCTAGGTCTTGTGTTCATTTCCCTAAGTTTGAGTGTCATCAGGTTGTCTAGTTAGCTATTGGGCCCAATTCATTGGGCTTGGCCCAAGGGCTCTCCCCTACCCCCTCGGTTATTTGTCATTGAGTCAATTGTCAGGGACTTTTGTAGAAATGTGGGTTTCCTATATATAGGACCCCATTCCCCCATTCCAACTTAATGAATCAATGAATGAAAAACCTTGCCATTTTGAGAGTTTACACTTCTTATCTAGTGGAGAGATTCCATTTTTTGGGTGAGAAACCCTAGGGGAGAGATTCTCCACCCTTCCCTCTCTTAATCTCTCTTTTTCACTCCACTTTCTCTCTCCTCAACACCCAAATTCGAATTTTCTTCTCTCTCCTCCCTTCCCAACCACCTCCACTCCCCACCTACCCCATTTAAGCCTCTTCCCATTCCCCACAACCCTCATCAATAGTCCACCCATTCCCAAGACCCCCTCCACCAATCCTCTCCTCAACTACCCCTCCCACTTTCCCAAGCACCCTTCCCACTACCCCAAGCACCCCTTCCCTTCCCCAACACAACCCCCCCATTCCCAAGACAAAAAATTAACCCCACCTTTAAACCTATTTTCGAATATCCTTTCCCTCTCTCCATTCCAACGAAATTCGCAGCCCCCACTACCACCATCTATTGGACCCTCTTCCAGACCTTATTCTCCACCTCCCACACCTTAGAACACCCCCTCCAAGACCCCCTTACAACCAGGGGTCACTCCCACACTCATCTACCCCCTTCCCCTTCTTCTTTCTTGGTCATTGGAAGCTACTTCGAAGTTGTAGTTTGCTGTCCAGAGGTTGCAGATGAACCAGCAACTTGCAGCGGCAACCACGACTTCCTTCGGACGAGTTTGAAGACCCAAGAGCCATCGTCGGAAGCGTCTACCAGTCTCCTTCGCAACAGAAGTGGTTTCATCTTCTTCCGATCTCCGAGCCGTCCAGGAGGTCTATTCTCCCACAACTGCGCAGTTCTACCTTGGCTGAGGACCTGATCCAGATTAGAAGCTCTACCACGACAAACCCCGAAGGAAGCAGTCCACGAGTTCTTCTTAAAAGTTCTTCATCGCCCAGTCTACTTACAGAATCAAGAAACAGAACTTCATTCGGCATTCGTGATCCAGAGTTCTCATTTTTCTCCCTCAGCTACGTAGATCTGCTACTCATAGTCTGCACCGACCAGTCACCATTGTTCTACATCCCCTAGTCTTCTCTGACATCGGTTCGCTTCACCGTCAGTTTTGCTTCGAAGAGGACTCGTCCATGATTCCAACAACTCTGACGGCACTTGATTCCGAGGTCGGGACCTGCCAGGGTGTTCTCTGAAATCTGCTGTTAGAAGTCTGCAACTGCAGGTCTGAGAATCTGAAGCTCTGTTCAAACCTCCATCCTGGTCAGCAGCGGCTCCAGAAGAAATTGAAAAAATTCTGAGGCATTCCCTTCCCAGCTACGAAGATTTCTTCACCAGTCTCATCATCATAGAAATTCTTGAGCGAGTTCTACAGCAGCAACACCATCTACCTATCCCTGTTCGGAGAGAGCAGGTAGAACCGGTGACTTCCTCGTTCCATGCTTTTAACCATAGTTTCCCCTCCCCGCTTGGCCGGTTGAAGGCCCCTCCATGTGCAGAGGTAATTTTGGTTGTAATATCCCTTAACCCCCACCCCAAGATCCCCCTCCTGTGAGAGGTGTAGTGTTGTAACTTGTTTGGGCAGGTCAAGCTACCCCGGCGCGGCGTGTGGGGATCCACCCGCCTCCCCGCTCGCCCTCGTCTCTGACCGGGACCAGTTTCTTCAAACCGGTCGAGTAAGTGCTCAAACCTTCACTCCATTTAGTGCTTGTCATTCAATATTTGTTCTTAATTCTGCTGGTTACGCGAGTGAGAGCCCGGTCCTCAAGCCCCGTTGTCTTGAGTGATCACCGTGGGAGAAGTACATCCGGTGCCTTTGGCACTTTGTCAGCCCCCTTGAATTGGGCATCCATACCCATTGGGAATCTCATCTTGGCCTTGCTGGCCCTCTACCAGCAAGGGCCCAACCCCTTAACCTCACCTTGGCATTGTCAAGTTACCCCGGGCTTAGGTGAGTGTCGATAGAGCGGTGGCCCAATTCGGCCCATTTGAATGCGATTGTGCTTGCTTGCATTAGGTCCGAGGTTGTGTCACATCAAAATGCCAAAAAGCATTTGCTGAGCTTACGGAGTTCCTGGCTTCGCCTCCGGTGCTGTCCAAACCCGTTCCAGGTGAAGCCTTACATCTCTACCTCTCAGCAACTCCATCCACAGTTAGCTCGGTCCTGGTCAGAAATGACTCGGGAGTCGAAAGACCAGTCTACTACACCAGCAAGGTGCGCAACGAGGCTGAAAGAAAGTACGCCGCAACTGAGAAACTCGTGCTAGCGTTGGTTACCTCGGCCAAGCACTTTCGACCATGCTTCCAAGGGCACTCCATCATCGTGTTGATCGGTGAACCACTGAAGAGGATCCTCGCTCACCCAGAAGCCTCGGGACGCCTCGTCAAGTGGGCCATTATGCTCGGGGCCTATGATATATCATACCAGCCTCGCTCGACTATCAAAGGATAGGCGCTCGCCGACTTCATCACCGACAGCACCATCCCGATCGAAGAAAAATCTCCGTCCGCGCCTGGGCCAACCTGGGAATTGTTTGTCGACGGATCTTCCAACTCGGCCGAGAGCGGCCCCGGTATCCTCATGAAGTCCCCCGAAGGAGCAGAGCTGCAATACGCCTTGAAGTTCAACTTCTAGGCATCCAACAACGCCTCTGAGTACAAAGCCCTTATCTCGGGAGCCCGCATCGCCCAGCGATTGGGGGCTGAGCAAGTCAGAATCCACACTGACTCCCAACTAGTCGATAACCAGTTCAACGGCAATTACGAAGCTCGGGAAGAACCGATAGTCAAATACCTCCAGCTGGTCAAGACCGTGGCACAACAGTTCGAGAGTTTTGAGGTAGTCCGAATAGCGCGGGAGGAAAACTCCCGGGCGGACGCCTTCTCTCGGTTGGCCTCCTCTCTTGACCCAGAAGGTACTCGATCGGTCCTCCTCGAAGAGCTAGAGCGACCGAGCATTGATTCAGAGCTCATGGCTGGTGACTCGGCCTCCCTAAGCGACTGACGTACCCCCTATCTGTCGTGGCTCCAAGACTCCCAGGAGCCTCCCGACCCTCAGGAAGCCCGGAGGTTGAAGTACCAAGCTCGGTGATTCATCGTTCTGGATGGCACTTTATACCGCAAATCCTTCTCCGGTCACCTTCTGAAGTGCATCAGTACAGACGAAGCTAGCCGAGTGATTCAGGAGGTTCACGAAGGCCTGTACGGAGCGCATGTAGGAGGAAGGTCGCTCGCCAGGATCTTACTTCGGTAGGGTTACTGGTGGGCCACTCTACAATGTGACTACTCGACCTACGTGCAATAATGTGACCGATGCCAGCGATTTAACCACTTGGTCCATCAGCCGGAAATGGAGCTTGTCACCCTAGCCGAGCCTTATCCCTTCGCTCGGTGGGGGATCAACATCCTTGGGCCGTTCCCTACGGATCAGGCCCAGAAGAAGTTCATCATCGTCTCCATCGACTACTTCACCAAGTGGATCGAGGCCGAAGCTACAGCTAGGATCACCGAGACAGTCATGTGGAGTTTCGTCTGGACGTCAATCATTTGTCGCTACGGCATCCCCCGGGTGATAGTGAGCGATAATGGTCGGCAATTTGATTCTCATTATTTCCGAGACAGATGTGCCGACCTAAGCATTCACAATCACTTCACCTCGGTCGCCCACCCTCAGGCTAATGGGCTGGTCGAAAATGCCAATAAGACTATCTTAAAAGGCATTAAGACTAGGCTCGACAAAGCCAAGGGCAGCTGGCTCGAGGAATTGTCGAACGTACTTTGGTCGCACAGAACGACTCCCAGAACAGCAACCGGTGAGAGTCCCTTTCGACTGGTGTACGGCACCGAGGCCGTGATCCTGTTGGAGATAGACAATCCCTCCCTCCGAGTCATCTGCTTCTCGCCCGAGGCAAACGACCAGAAACTGCTCGAAAATCTTGACCTAGCAGATGAAGTCCGAGAGATTGCTAGCGTCTGAGCAATGGAATATCAACGCCGCCTCACTTGATACTACAACGCCAAAGTCCAGGATAGACACTTCCAGTCAGGAGACTTCATTCTCAGGAAAGTCGAAGCCTCTCGACCACTTGAGGCGGCGGGCAATTTATCCCCAAATTGGGAAGGCCCCTATCGAGTGATCGAGATGCTCGGGAAAGGAGCATACCGGCTATCTACTATGGAAGGAGAACTCATCCCTCGGATGTGGAACGCGACTACACTACGCAAGTTCTATTTTTGAATATTTGGCAAGCATACACATGTAAGCAAAATAGAATAAATGACATTCTTCTCTTCTTATTAAACTGTGATGTACATCAAGTAGGCCGTAGCCGATATAGTATGCATGCACAGAAAAGAAAAAATCACATCCCCTGATGCGAGCATAACGCTCGGCTGACTCAGTAGGCGCTCCCACGTTCAGCCACTGACTCTGCCTCGTGTAGAAACTGGCTCGGATAAGGGACCACCGGCTTCGTTGGTTTGAGAAAGCTCGGAAGAAAAAAGAAAAGAGGGGAAACAACAAGAAGAAGAGGAAGGAATACAAGAGACGGCCTCCTCTCTGCCAACTCTTTGGAAGGCAGAGAGTGTAGGCACCCCCCAAAGAGTGAAAGAGAAAAAGACACCAGCAGAGCTGGACGAGGAGGCAGGAAAAACCCCAGAAAGGAGGGAGCTTAATTGGATCCTTCCTCCCCTCGGGATGGAGTCTACAGGTCAAGGATAGGAGTTCGACATGCCCCAGCATGTCAAACCTTCTACCAGAGTAACCTCCCCGCAAGCGCCACTGGAACTTATAAAAGAAGGCGACGTGCTTCCACACGTCGAACCCCCTTCTAACCTGTCCGCCGACCGTCGAACCCCCTTCAGACTCGAAGTAGCAAGTTACTCTCTGCCCTCCATCGTCTGTAGCTTCGTCTTCCAGAGCGTCTTCCATGCTTCAAATGTGACGGCACAACACTTCGTGAAGAAGGAGGGAGGAAAGACTGTCAGGCATAAGTGATGGAGAGGAAGAGACGCCCTTCAGACCTCTTATACGCGAAGGGAGGCTATTTGCCTTAAATGATTCTCCCCTCATAAACACGCTAAAGGGACCTCTCCCTACGAACGGTCACCTCAGACTCCTCGGCTCCGCCACAGTGGGGCACACGAAGTGTCCAAGCATTTAAAGCATGAGAAAATGGAAAGACACCCTGTCAGACGCCCGCCCATCCATCATGCGAGATCCTCATAGAAAGTATCGGCACTTTCCAACTACTATGATATGCTAGTCAAACCACGGCAACAGCGGTACGAAAGAGTTAAGTCTTCATCATAACGCTACTGCCTTACATTTTTGACCTTCCTTTACACAAAAGAGAAGTTTCTTCTTCAAAAAAGGAAAAACATACAATGAGAAAAAGCAAAACAAATACATTAGGCCTCTGGCCCATGCTGAGGCTCGGAAGAGGAAGGCTCGGACGGTCTGCCCCTGACGCCCTCAGTGACGGCCGACCCTGGCACTGACCCCACCGGCGTGGGAACTGCCTCGGTTGCGCACCCTCCCGACGCATCCGGAGTTGGCGACCCCTCGGACGAAGAGTCCCCCTCATCTCCTTCTTCCGACGAAGCCGAACCAGAGGAATCGGAGGATGACAAATCTGAGTCATAGCATTGCCCGGTCATAGCCTTGCTTGAATCCCTTGCGGATGCCCCGGCGAAGTGCTGACTCGTAGTAGGGGAAGGCAGCCTCCTTAAGGTCGACCCGGTAGGCCTCCGAGCATTTGTACTGTTCGAGTGCCACCGCGCCGGCCGATACCACCCTACCTGCGAGCTCGGACTTCTCCCGCTCCGCCTCGGCTAACCGCCGTTCGGCCTCAGCCATCTGCTTCTCCGCCTCGGCCCGACCAGCCTCGGCCTCCATTCGAAGATGTGTGGCTTCCTCCACCCGGTTCACCAGCTCGGCGCGCTCAGCCTCCCACCGGCCATCTAGCTCGACGCGGGCCAAGCGCTCCTCCTCCATAAGCTTGCTCTTCCTCTCGAGCGACTCACGGGCCCAAGCCAATTATTCAGAGAGTGTCCGGGCCTCCACCTGGCTCACCCACCCCAGCTCTCTAGCCGAGGAGAGCTCCCACCGAAGCCCGTCACGCTCCTCGGTAAGCCAAGCTACCTTCATGTCAGACGCGCCTAGGGCCCATGCAAGGCCCGCCCGTTCTGACTCCAACCGAGCGTAAGCCTCAGTGAGAGAGGCCCCCATCTGGGCCAAGACCAAGCTACCCTCCATCACCAGCTCGAGGGCCGTGGGCGGGGAGCGCTGCCTGTCTCCTCCCTTCACCACCTTCGCAGCTATGCTGCGACATCTCCGGTATAGAAGGCCCTGGATGCCCAGCCTCTCCAGAGCCGCCGGAATAGGGGCCTCCCCTCTGAGTGGCATCCCCTCGGGATACCCGTCGACCGGCCCGGATCGAGCCGTTGCTTCATCCGCCCCTCTTGCCTCGGTCGGTTGGGGCTGCATCGCCGCTCCTCGTGACCCCCCGGCCTTGACCGACTCGGCCCTGACGTCGCCACCCGGAGCGCCGCCTGCCTCGATCGACGCTCCAGTCTCGGCCGCGGCCCTGGAGTCGCCCGCTTCATCCCCGGCCCCCTCGACTCCTGCTGAGGGGAGAGCCAGGCCAGCGCCGCCGCCAACCGTAGAAACGGCCCTGGCCTCCTCGGTCCCCTCTTGCTCGGCGGATGGGAGAGCCGGCCCAAAAGGATCGCCCCTATCATGCTCGGAAGAGGGGAGAGCCGAGCCAGAGTCACCTTCGACCGTAGGGTCGGCCCCGGCCTTTTTGGCCCACTTCCTGGATTTCACGGCATCCCGCATCAGGCCCTCCATGGGATATTTACGCTTGGGCCCCCGCGTCCTGGAAGACCCTCCCCGGGTCACCCTTTTACCCTTATCTCGGGCTCGGGAATGACCCTCGGGAGCTCGCGACTCATCGGCAGTCGAATCGTCACCCAGATCGATCACCTCCTGCACGATCACAAGCCCCTCCTCCACAGTCGGTCGCCTGGCGTCTGCACGAAAGATGATATGGTAAAGAAAAGGAAAAATGTGGCTTCATCAACCGGCGAGAAGGCTGATTCACAGTGCCCGTACCTGTCGGCCGTAGCCGCTGGAGAAGCCACCGCTCGATGTTCTCCGGGGTCACCAGCTCCTCCGTAGACTGGCGACGCTTCAGAAGAATGGCCGCATACTCCTCCACATCCGAAGAGAACTCATCCTGCCTCGGAGGGATGTTCGGGTGAAAATTGGGGATTACGGGGCACCTCCAAGACTCCTCCATCGAAAAAATCCCCACCCAGAAGAACTGAGTCTTTCACCCCTTGTGGGAAGAGTCCTTCACAGCCAAGGAGACGCAGCTCCTGTTCCGCCTCGCCTGGATGAAATAGAAGCCCTTCCCGGCCAAAGAATGCACCTTCAACTCAAAAAAGTAATGGAAGAGCTCCAAGGAAGGAGGGACCCCGCACTGAAGGCAGAGGATGCGGAAGGCGGAGAGAAGAAGATAAGAGTTGGCCACCAACTGTATGGGAGCCAACCAGAAAAAATCGAGAAGCTTAAGAACAAAAGAGTCGAAGGGAAGGCGGAACCCTCCCTTCCACGACAGAAGGAAATAATAGAAATGACCCGTACGAGAATCCAAGCTCGTCTCGTTCGGGGTGGCCGTGGCAAAGTAATATTGATAGGGCAGGCGAAACTGGTGCTCCAGCCGCTTCACATCCGCCTCCCCTAGTTCGGAGCCGGCGGTATCACCATCACCCTCGTCTCAGGCTCGTCCTCAAACTCTTTGATCTCCGAACGAAGGTCCACCATGAAATCTGAAGGGAAACTTGCAGAAGAAGGTGCCTCAGACTCCGAAGACTCTGGAAGAAGGGGAAGCCGCCGGACCGCCTCCGCGGTTATCTCCGCCAACTCTGCGAACGCCGATGCAAGCCTCTGCTCTTTCTCCGTATCGCTGCAGTGCATCAAAGAGCTCTGAAAGCAAGCACGAAGGAGAGCAAAACCTTTAAAATGGAGGGAGTCTGGAATGACAACAAGCGCACAACGCCTATATCCCCACGCGGAAGGTAGCGCGTCGTTCCGACCTCCGAGAAAGGGGAGCCCCTTCAGTTCAAATCCGCCAGGATTATCATCATTACGGGCACAGGTGACCATGACACGTGGCTTCATAACACCGCCATATCTCCACCCAACTGAGCCACGCTGGTCCGAAACCCTAACTGATTTCTGTAGCCCATCTAAGAGCAGCCGAACCAGGTCCAGCAAGACCAAACGAGGTCCAGCTCATCTAAGTGACCGCCCCGTAGGGCCCACTTAGCATAAAAGCCCAATAAGTTTACTTGGGATCAAGCACTTCCTCGGCGGCCATTAGGCTCGGAAGGCCCGAGCGTCGGTCCGATCGGAGGAAGACCCACGCCCGACTCATCCCCCTCGCCGGGATAAGGGCTGGCGCCCCGCGCCCACTCCAACCGAGCCTCACCCGAGCTATGCCCCTCGCCCGGATAGGGTTGGCACTCTTCATGCTTGGGTCGACCGACGATTGCTTATCCACACTGCCGTTGAGAGCCCTTTATGAGCAGGAGTTTACAAGGCTATAAAGATCACACGATGAAGACGTAAAGAGCCCACGACGAGGACGTAACTCCCGCCTGAAACTCTCAGCTTACGGGACTCATGAGGCCGGTGCACTATTTAAACCTGGGACTCCCTCCAACGAAAGGTAAGGCCAACACACGCTTAAAACTCTCGGAACAGGAACCACTTCACCACCTTGGTGGAGAGGGATCTCGTGCATCTTCTTCCTCCTCCCTTCATAGCTTCCACCACTGCTCTACTGACTTAGGCATCGGAGGGTTTTCCCCAGGCAACCATCCCTGGGCCCCCTGATCCGTTTCCCTTCCTTGCAGTTCACTGTTCAGTGATCATCTTCTCCAGCTCAGGACTAGCGCGAGATCACCCCTCTTCAGATAATATCGATCAGAGATTAGAATTTTCTATCTCAGATGATGGAAGAATGTTATTTAGGGATCAAATTTGTGTGCCGAATCAGGATGACACTAAGAAATTAATCATGAAAGAAACTCACAAATCAAGGTATGCTATTCACCCTAGTGCTACCAAGATGTATCAAGATTTGAAAAGAAACTTTTGGTGGCCCAATATGAAAAGAGAAGTAGCAGATTTTGTGTCCCGGTGTCTCACTTGCCAACAAGTAATAATAGAACATTTAAAACCCGATGGTAAATTACACTCCTTAAATATTCTCGAATGGAAATGGGAAAGTATAGCGATGGATTTCATCATGGGTTTACCCAAGACAAGAGGTGGACACGATGGTATATGGGTGATCATAGACCGATTGACTAAATCTGCACATTTTCTACCCATCAAAAGCCGATGGTCTGTGGTTGTACTAGCAGCATTATACATGAAGGAGATTGTCAAACTACATGGTGTCCCAGTCACCATCATATCTGACCGAGATCCTCGATTCACATCACAATTCTGGAAGGGTCTACAACATTCATTAGGGACCCGACTTAACTTTAGCACTGCATTACATCCACAAACTGATGGTCAAACTGAAAGAACAAATCAAGTGGTAAAAGATATTGTCAGGGCATGTGCTATTGACTTTGGAGGAAGTTGGCATGATCATTTGCCTCTAGTGGAATTTTCATATAACAATAGCTATCAAGCTAGTATACAAATGGCACCATTCGAGGCTCTATATGGAAGAAGTTGTCGTTCACCTATTTGCTGGAATGAAGTAGGAGAAAGGAAATTTCTCGGTCCCGACATCATTAGGGATACTACCGAGAAGATAAAGCTTATTCGGGAGAGACTCCAGATGGCACAAGATAGGCAAAAATCATATGCTGACAATCGAAGGCGCGACTTTGAGTTTTAAGTAGGAGATCATGTATTTCGTAAGGTTTCTCCTGGTCAGGGTATTCGAAAGTTTGGTATCAAAGACAAGCTTACTCCAAGATTCATTGGCCCTTTTGAAATTCTTGAAAGGGCTGGCGAGGTGGCATATCGAATAGCTTTACCCCCTCAACTATCTGAAGTTCATGATGTATTTCACGTCTCAATGCTCAAGAAGTTTGTACTTGATCCATTCCATGTCATTACTTACGACAACTTGAAAATTAAAAAGGACTTAACATACGAGCGAAAGCCAGTCAAGATCATTGAACAAGAAGTACGTCAACTACGGAATAAAACTATTCCTATGGTCAAGATCCAATGGACCAAATTATGGCCACATGAAGCAACATGGGAAATGAAAGAAGCCATGCGCAAAAGATTTCCAGAATTATTTTAATGTAAGTACACTCTCCATAAATCCATGTATTGAATTTGGGGATAAATTCTTTTTAAGTGGGGGAGGGTGTATTGCCCGAGGATTTTCTAAGGATTTTTTAGATTTAAAATATAATTATATTAATTATTAAGCATTTAATTGACTATTAATTGAATTATAATAAATTAAATTTAATTATTTAGGCCCTACGCTAATCCAAGAAGATTAGGCCCATATAATAAACCCAATAGGCCCAAAAAGATTGTTTTGGACCTTGGCTCATGTTCTAGAAGCTAGGAATGGGTGAAATCATGAAATTAAGGGATAATAACTCTTTAGGAAGATAAGTAAATGGATAATAATGGGGATAATATCAAAAGAATTTGAATTATTTCAAATTCGACGCCTAAGGTTGAAAACTGACTATCGCGAGACCGCTAAGGGACATAAAACGGTCATCCCAATGACCGCTACCCACTATAGATTCCGTGAGTGAAAGAAAGTGTAAAAAGATTAGATTTTTGGCAATTAAAACTATAGAGACCAATGAATGAGGACTTGTAAGGATGATTAGGACTCCCATGGATCAATCTAAAGTCTAATTGGGACTCTAGAATCGTTCTAATCCTCAAAACCCTACCTAAACCTTATAAATAGATTCCAGATTTGACATGCGCGACCCTTACTTTGGCTCACGTGGAACTCAGGTAAGGAGGCAGAATTAGAGGTAAGTTTCTTCTAGAAATTTGTTCATTATAGTTAGAACTAACTACCCTCCAAATTTCATTCTAGAAGATCAAGTCTGCAAGGAGTTAGAGTCTTCCAAATGTGCTGATTCTACAACAAAAACTCAAGAATTAGTGCGTCCAACCCTAATTGATCAAGGAATTCAGAGCCCCTAAACGAGATAATTAGATAGAGGTTCTTTAGAATAATTTATTCCTATTAGTACGCTCTTCTTACCCTCAAATTTTCATGTCCATAGGTCAAGGGAATCAGGAGATAGAGGGACGTGAAGTTGCTGATCTAGTACAAGAACGGGCAGAATTAGGACTGACTTCTAGTCCGAAATTGACTATCTAGAAGGATTAATTGAGGTAGGTTATCTAATGAATGGCTCAAACTTTATGTCAGGAGTAAAAGCCCTATAGTTTCATTCGATTTCATGCATTGTACTTTGAGAATTTCATGTTTTAGTTAAGACTATGCATCTAGTATATTCCTCATGCATGAACTAGCCCTAATGAAGTGAAAAGGAAGTTTTCTTGTTAACCACATGAACCTATGCATATTGTTGGCCTATAATTGTTCTATCATGGTTATGGAAGCTAAAATATGTTGATTTCCAGGCATGATATGTCTTAGTTATCATTTTGTTTGGTTATCATTTGGATTCAGTTTTATGTAGGAAGAGAGGGTCTTCCTGTATACCGCCAGGACCTCTAGCGATCGCCCGATAGACTGCTAGCCACTGTGAAACGGTCACCCATTAGACCGTTTTCGATTTCTGATTTCTGTAATATTGTTAACTGAGACATATTACAGATTAGCCTTAATTAATATATGATAAGCCTAGTTAGTTAAGTTTTAATCCAGATTTACGTACTGGTTTCATATACTTAGTTATTTTTACTATTCATCATGATACATTTCATGTTTTTATGCACATTGGTATTATTTTAACTTATGTTAATTTATGACCAAAATCATATATTCTTGTAGTAAATATATGTTTTAAATGATAGATGATTCATGATTTAACTTGATCACTATTTTATAACGATTCTCTCTCTCTTCTAAGAGTCATTTTCTTAAGTACATGGCACATATTCCGGTATGTTGTCACTAGTTACACTTTTACACATTAGGAACACAATCTTGGACATGATGACCTCTCCTTTGGATAATCCTTCCGACGGACTAGGAAATCTTATTTCAAGGCCTCCATAAGACTCCGCGAGCCTAGGATTCACACTAGGACGCTGAGCTGGTTGTACCATTAAAACCCAATTGTCTAGAAGGCACTTATACTGATGGTTTTATTTTCTGTACCTTAGCGGCCATTTGGTTGACCGTCTGACTATGCTAGCGGTTCTTCACGTGACCACTAATGGATCCTTAACATCCATGCATTAGACCGCTAAGACTCCAAATGTTCTATTTTCAAAGTATCGAACTGTCTTATTTAACGGTCTTGTACTAGACTGCCAGGATCAATAAACGGTCCGGTAAACGACCGCTAGCATCCTGAGTTTGATTAACCCGGGGTTTGACTCAAGGATTGATTTTTCTATGTTCCTAGATGGTCCAATTGATTTTATAGAACCTGTCACATTATTCCAAGGATACCTAAGTAATTTTGAGAGTAAAAGGAATGTACCGTTATGCTGCCGATTTATTTTCATGGCATAACCTAGTTATTAAATGCATTTATTGAAATCTCTTATTCTCAATAGAAGCATTCATATTTTTGGTTACCTTATCATGGAACTATAGTTGAAATTGTACATTCTTGGCCATATTACTGTTATAAACGTGGAAGTAGGTTGATTTATACTTGAAGATACAGTTCGAGCACAGATTGTGTTCAAGGGCTCTATGCTAGTCCCCTCGGCTGGTTGTCAGAAACATACTGTAAACCATGGGGTATGAAGCTACTGGCGTCGCATTGCATTGGGAGTACTTTCTCTATAAATAAGTGAAATATCCACTGTGATCCACATAAATTCACGAAGTACTTGTTACTAAGTGAAGAGTACATTCTTGCTTGTTACATGACATTTTAGTGCATAGCCTTCATGGTTGTGAAAAGTACATTCTTGTTACATTCTTGAAAAGGCGAAATTTTCATTCTTGTTATATACTTGATCAAATCACGTTCTCATATTTCAAGTTTGATTGTATCTTGTTATTTTGACTTTATTTGCATTGTTTCATCGTATCTACATGGTTTATCTTATTTCTTTAGAGCTAAAACATAATGTACTTTAACATTGCTTACATGTTGATACGAAGATACCTACTGGGCAAGTGTGCTCATTACCTGCTTTATCAATGTTTCAGGAAGTACGAGTGAATCGGATTCAGATTACTCAAGTAGCGGGTCTGAGAGCGATTGAAAGTCTATGGATTCAAGTGAAGACTTAGAATGTCAAAACATGTCTAGATTGAGTCCTTACATGTAATTTTTCTTTTATTGAGTCTAGGAGAGTCGAATATTCATGTACTTGGATTATGATTATTTGATATGAAATAAAGGTGAAGGTTTGATTAAACTATTGTGCAACTACTTTGTGTGATTGCTCTTGCGCTCTGGTTATATTGCTTGCTCGAGGCATACTAGCCGAATGTTCACCTTCCTAATTGTTTCCGCTGCATAATCTCGGGGCGTGACAACCTTCCTCATCGGGAAAGTTTGTCGAACTGGATTCTTAATAGGCTGGGAGGCTGGGGGAGCTTCTTCAGCCCCAATGTCTTCGCAGAAGGGCAGCGAAGACTCATTGATTGGTTGAACCAGGGTGCTGGCCCTAGCGGGGAGCGAGATTAGGATCTCCTCTTCTTCATCCCTAGAGATATTGAACTTTGCATCGACCTTAGTCTAGTCATCGACTGGCTGTGTCGAGCCTATGACGTTGACCGCATAGTAGACGCAGAAGTCCATGTCTTGGTCGTAGCCGAGTCCCCTGTTATCTTTATGGGAGAAAGGGGGTTGCCCCCGGACCTGGGAAGGGGTCCACAATTGGCGGAAGTATCTTCTCTGTGAGGAACCTTGCCATTGGGGAATGTGTTATTTCTGGCACATTTCCCGAATATGCTGTGGCAGGTCATCCATTGCTTGGACTGCTTCAGGGGTGTCATCAACTCGTTTAGACCAATCGAAGTCATCTTCTAGTGTGGCTTGCGGGGCCAGGTCTCCCTTGTAGAAGACAATGGGATTATCCTTATTAGCCTTCTTCTTGCTTCTGAGTTGTCGTTTCTAAGTAACGACAAATGTTGTGAGTGGCTTGACCTTGTGCTCTTATGATGCACATGAGAGTTGTATGCAGTCTGGCGGCAAGCATATGCTCTCGTCGATGGCCTGGCTAATAAGGTTAGCCTCGAAGTCGATTTTATGCCTCTCAGGGCGATCTGGCGTTGATTTGGAGCTGAGGTGTAGCCGATGAAGCTTGGCCTTCTCCTTGTCAATGGAGAAGAGATCATCATCATCTTCCTCTGAGAACCAGCCATTGCTTTTGCTTTTGATCACGGGGTATGGACTGATTCCACCTAAATAAAGTGTGGCATCAGCAAGATTATATTCTGTTGGAGTGAATGGCGATAGGTCTGCAAAGACTATATGCTGTTCTCCATCCTTTGCATATTTGATGCACTGGTGGAGAGTTAACGGGATGACCCGATTTTCATGCAACCAGGGTCTGCCCAGTAGCACTTTGTAAGTAGTGTTGGCGTCGATGACGTAGAATGTCACCTTGGAGGTGAAATCATCGAGCACCAGATCCACATCTACTCAGCCGAGGATGTCCTCAGTGTCTTGGTTGAAACCAGGGATCTTGACCGCTTGAACCTTCTAGAGGTACGGGGTTAAATATAGAGTCTTGAAGGTTTTCAGTGGCATAATGTTGACAACAACACCGGCGTCCACCAGGATCCGGTTCACTTCATGCCCATTGATTTTCCCTCTTATGTAGAGAGGGCGGTTGTGACACGGAGGAGAGGGCAGCATGTCTTTTTCCGTGAATGAGACTGTAGTGCCCCAAATTTATATAAATAATTTCTGGTTTATTTTAAGAATTTTTTGAAATTTATTAGGAATTATAGAGCTTAAATTGATTATAAGGCCCAAGTATGTTGAATAATAAATCCAGCTTTGATAAATGGAACCCAAAAGGTTTAAGGACCAAGCCCATTAAGTTTGGCCCATATTCTAGAAGGTTATTTAGCCTATTCATAAATTTTAAGGATAAACACCCGTGTTTAGATAATTATGTAGATAAAACAAATGAAAGAGTTTCAATTAAGTTGAATTCTGTGCACAGTGGATGTAGCGGTCTATCATGCGACCGCCACAGGCATGTAACGCGCCAAGCTTAGACCGTTACGTTCTGTCAGTTCCGTGAATGGAAGAAAGAGCAAAAAGATTCAATTTTTACTAGTTTATCTCTTTGAGATCGAGATGGGAGGACTAGTAAACATGCTAAGGACTCTCAGAAGTCGATCTAAGCTTTAAACAAGGACTCTAGAATCGATCTAATCCTCAAACCCTAGCTAGAACCTATAAATAGACCCTAGTTTTGACCTGCGCGACCCCTATATCGGCTCGCATGGAACTAAGGTAAGGAGATAGTATTTCAGATAAGTTCTTTAGAACTTTTTGTTCCTTATACATATGACTAATCTTCCTCAAAATTTTGTGCTAGGAGATCAACTACACAAGGAGTTTGAAGCTTCCAAAGTTGCTGGTTTGACCATAGCAACCCAGGAACCTGAACGAAACTCTACTGAAGATCAAAAGATTAGAGCACCAAAATGAGGTAATTAGCCTAAGTGTCTTTAGAACTTTCTGTTTCCCTTAGTTTCACCTTCTTACCCTCAAAATTTCACATCCTTAGGTCAAGAGATTGAGGAGTTAGAGCAATGTGAAGTTGCTGAAAAATCATAGGAATGGAAGAACTTGGGAGTGTCTTGCAGTCACAAATTGAGAGTTGAAAGCCCAGTAAAGAGGTAGGTCATCTCATGAATGGCAAGAACATCATGATAGGAGTAAAAGCCCTCTGGTTTTGTCTGATTTCATGCACTATAGACCATGCATTTCATGTTTTAGTATAATCATGCATACATACATATCTTTAGCCTTAATTGAAGATAAAGGATATTCTCTTGTTAATTCACTATAACCTATGCATCTAGATGGCTTTTACTTCGCTTTATCATGACTAGAATAGTTAAATCTTTTTAAAGCATGACTTGTTTCAAAGCATAGTCTTTTATCTTTTATGTTGTCAACAGGACTCTAACGGCCTATAGTTAGACCGTCAGAGGGACGTAACGGTCTTATGATAAGCCGTCACACTCCCTGTTATATTTAAGCTTCTCGATTAACTCTGACAGACCATAACTGGAGCATTACAACACTCTGACGGCCCCACGATAAACCGTCACAGCCCTGTGACGCGCCCATGTTCGACCGTCAGAATAACTGTGTTCTGTCAACCCGAGACATAGTTAAAAATAGTCAAACTTACTTATAAATAAGCCTAGTTATCTAAGTTTTCACCTATCTTTATGAACCTTGAGTTTATAAACTGATTCATGCATGTTTAAAAGCACTTTGAGTTATTTTAAAGTACATGTTAACTTCATTGCTAAAACTCTATAGTTTGTAGTATAACACGATTTTAACTGATGTATTGGCGGAGTTTTATCATGGTTTCAGATCGTTACACATTCTCTTCCATCTATAGAGTCAATTTCTCTAAGTACATGGCATATATTCCGATATATGAGCATTAGTTTACTGTAGCACCCCTAGAAATTTTAAAAGAATAAAAATAAGTTCTAAATAAATTTAGATTAGTGAATTTATACTAAGAGACCTCACGTGTGTAAGTATGCATATTAAGACCTATTTACCATTAACAAGCCCATTATTGTGTAATTAACTGGAACTAAGTTAAGACCCATATCTCCTTAATTACCCAATACCTCTAACCTTTTAACTGTGAGCCCATGTATATAAAACTCACCGGGTCACATATATGTGTGGGCATAAAACCATGTACGTACAACTCACCCCAAATAGCCCAAACCATGCAAACCCTACTCGAAGGTCCACCCGAATGCATGTTCGAAGTGGCATACATGTGTTAGCTTTAAGGTTTTGAGCAAGAAGTAGCAGGCGACTGATTTAAATGGTAGGGGGAAACCATGCATGGCAGGCTTTTAAACCCCTGCCAATTGTGATCGTAAGACTTACCGTTCTTGTATGTGAAACCCTCCGGAACCCTGCCCTCGTTCATTCACTACTCCCGTTAGAAGATCTCTTCCATATAAAAACACAAACCCGTCGAACGTAGTAACCCTATTGTTACTACCGCTGGCTTATCGGTGTCTTCTTCCTGCTGCCGTTCGTTGCAACCGAAGGAGGGAGGGGTCTCTCCTGCTACTGCACCCTCTGTGTGGAGAAAACCGACGTTCTTCATCCTGCTGTGATTACAAGTGAAGAAGGCTTCTTCCTCTTCTTCCTGTTGACTGCAACGTGAAGGGGGAGCATCTTCCTCTTCTTCATCCTATTAACAGACTTGAGAAGGGGGAACCTTCATCATCTTCTTCCTCCCGATTGCTCTGTTTGAAACAGAGTACCGTAACAGCATCAAAACTTCATCGTTCCAATCTTCCAAAAGGTAGGTTATCTCAAGTTTTGTAATACCCTCAAATATAGCTAAGTTGTACTCTATATCATCGAGGCGCCTTTTCAAGTATCGGCTCAGTTCTTAGAAAGAACTCTGAAGTTAAGCGTGCTTAATGGGGAGTAGTACTGGGATGGGTGACCTGCTCCGGAAGTCCCTCATTCTGGAGCCGATCACCGTTAAAAAGGGATAAAACCGTGAGGTCGGTAGGCCAAAGCGGATAATACCTCGACGGTATAGAGTACGGGACGTGACAGAATGGTATCAGAGCCATACCCCAGCTGAAAGTGTGGGAACTAAGTGCCATGCAGGGCAAAGTGCTACGCTATGGGAGCCACCTCTTGAACCCGCAATGGGATAAAGTGCTACATAGTGGGAGCCACCTCTTGAGCCTCTAGGGGCCACCTCTAGAATCCTACATGCCTGGGGGTTTGATTGTGTGCTATATGTGCCCAGCGACGAGGACGTCGCCTATATAAGAGGGGTAGATTGTAACACCCTCAAATATAGCTCAGTTGTACTCTATATCACCGAGGCGCCTTTTGAAGTATCGGCTCAGTTCTTGAAAAGAACTCCGAAGTTGAGCGTGCTTAATGGGGAGCAGTACTGGGATGGGTGACCTACCCGGGAAGTCCCCCATTATGGAGCCGATTACTATCAAAAAGAGATAAAACCGTGAGGCCGCTAAGCCAAAGCGGATAATACCTCGACGGTATAGAGTACGGGGCGTGACAAGTTTCGTAGCCCAAACAAATATGAATCATGTTTAAAATGTATATAATAGTTCATGCATGTAGTCTTCGCTGAGTTTTGAAGAAGTTCTGGAAATTTTTGAAAGTAGCGACCCTCATCAGGGCACCAATTCTTTCTGACGCCCTCGCAAATGGTCGTCAATTCCCATATAAATTAATAATCACACAGGTTAAAAATTTAATATCTATGTAACTGGTTATCTGATTTAATGCATGAATAGAGTTTTGGAATCCTGCTATTTTTCTTGACCTATCCATATACATGTTGTCATAAAAATGTTTATATTGGAAAAGTGCTACTGTTCATATGGAATTCTGGAAAAAAGGAAAATGATGACCTGAAGTATGTCGTTTCTTCTGAAAATGACGCCACTGTCAAGGGCGCAACATGTATAACAGGTGACAGCCACCAAGTCGCCATTTAATAAATCCTGGAAAATTGATTATGTTAATGCATATATCCTGATTGAAATTGACGGCTCTGCACAGAGTCTTCAATTGATTAAATAGCGACCCTGACCAGGGCGCTATATGTCTTTAGCGTGGCATCTGACCAGACGTCACTTACCCAGATTATAAAATTTTATACCTATATAAAGATACATACAGAATTTGACGACTCTTGCAGAGTCTTCAATTTGTGAAATAACGCCCCTGACCAAGGCGTTATTTATTGAAATGAAGTCATTGGCTAAGGCGCCAATTTCCTGTCTGCTGATTTGTCGTGATTTTTCCTGTAACCGTGGATTTATATATATATATGGCACTATGCTCCAATCCGTGAGTATAGTCCCTCATTTTTGGCGTTTCATCGATTATCCCTTCAACTCTCGGTGACATACAAGCCCTCCATTGGACATTCTGTTCCTTCGGACTAGCAAGTTAGTCATTGGGATCTCCGTAAGTCTCCTCGTAGCCTTGGATTCCCTCAAGGCCGACTGAGCTGGTTGTATCTTAAAAACCTTGTACCTTTTGATTTGCCACGTCATGTGGTAAACCGGCCCTCTCATGTTGCCATCTTGGTCCATGAGAGAATAATCCTAGCCGGTGGAATGATGATATTTCACTAAGGCGATGTTTTGGATTGAGTCCCTTATAGATGGGGTCAATCTCTCAGCTTGATTCATGTCCCTTGATTGGTGACGGTCTAGTCATCCACTCAAGTTATCATGGCTACTTAGTTAAGGTACTAATTCTACCCAGGTTATCGACATGTCATGGTTCTCGTTGGTTTTATCATTGTCCCTCTAATGTTCTTCCTTAAATTCCGTGGAACCTATCCACGAATCTACCTTGATATCCTACATGAGTTTGTTCTTGGAATTTCATGGCTATCACTAAAGTGGTTGTCTAGATATTACATGTAACAATGTCCGCGCATATAGGGCCTGATCTGGTCCTGGGAGGAGCACCCGAAAGTACTTGTGCCCATGGGAGTTATATTGATCACGGTGTGGCATTGCACCGAAGTACTTGCTTGAATCTACGACACTCCACTATCTCTCTCTCTCTCTCTCGCGTGCTTGACTTGATTGACTTGACATGACTTGCGTGGCCCGGAATGGGCAAAGTACTTGCTTGTAAATAGCCATTATCTCATGACATGAAAAAACTTTATTGATATACTCGGTACTTGTTCAAATACTTGAAATCTTCAATACTTGAAATTCCCTGTCTTGGATCGACAGTACGTGTTATTTCCTATCATTATCATGTTCAATTCCATAGCATTCTATTTTACATGTTTTACATGCTAGACTTGCATTTTCATTTGGAAGAGGTAATTACTTAAACCAATTGCTAGTTCTTGAGATATATAATTCCTACTAAGCATTCGCTCATCAAGTTCTTGTCCCCAAACTTTTCAGGTAATACGGACCCTGACTCAGACTCGGATGGGCAGGAGCAAGAGTGACGAGCGTAGAATCTGCAAGCGCCATGCTACTACACCATATCGTGTCGAGTCGTCCTTAGTTCATTCCTTGGAGTCTTGTCGTTGGATATTTTGTTATGTCAAGAGTTGTTACATTTAAGGCTTGTGGGCCTGATTAGAATGGTTAAGTCTTGGGGTTATGTGACTTTGTTTAATGGATTAAGTTGTTATCAATGGTATCAGTATTTGGTTATGTTTTAAAATTTTCATCTTATTGCGCAGTCTATTTTGATGTCGAAATTTTACTTGCTCTGATTGACATGATTGATATAAACTCGTCACGTCTTTCCCGGGTTCCTTCTGCGCTTGGGGCGTGACTATTTTTGTGGTATCAGAGCCTAGGATTTCAAATTCCTAGAAAACCCAAGTCCAAGGACAGGTCTATCCCTAAACTGTGAGGATGGGTAGTGCCGTGGGTATAAGTCCTTGTAGGGCATCCAACTACAAATTTCAACATGAAACTAATTAAGGTTAACTCCTTGTAGGACTATAGCTGCTGAACGCGCACAATGGTGTGAGATGCAACGAACTGTTCAAGGCCTGACCCAGGCCTTGCAACAGGTGGCTCAAGGTGGGGCACATCATGGAGCTGGCGACCTTCATCGGAGCTTTAGAAATCTCAACCCTCCGAGATTCTCAGGTTCATCAAATCCCGAGGATGCAGAGAATTGGATAAAGGAGATCGAGCGAATTTTCCGCGTCATGCAATGCGCAGATGGTGAAAAGGTGCTTCTGGCCACGTTCCAACTAGAACGGGACGCCCGTGCTTGGTGGGAGTCCGTCGAGGCCACCTTGCTTGAAGATCATGTTTCATGGGCCGAATTTGTCGGGCACTTCAATAGCAAGTATTTCTCTGACCATGTTCAGGAGAAAAAGGCCGCAGAATTTGCTGCCTTGAAGCAACGATCCCTGTCAGTAGCCGACTACGAAGCCCAGTTCTCCAGGCTATCTAGATATGCACCACATTTAGTTTGCACTGAAAAGATGAAGGCAAGAAGGTTCTTGAATGGGTTATGACCCCAGTTTATCACCCAGCTCGCTCCCTTGGATATTCAAGTGTATTCAGAGATGTTGCGTCATACCCAGTTGCTAGAAGACGCCACGGAATTGTCTGACAAAATCCGTGGTAAGGATAAAAGGGAGAATGTCACAAGCCCCAACACTTTTAAACCATCTTTCAAAAAGTGGACCAATAATGGAGGTGAACCCTCCAAGGTGAAGAAATTCAAGAAGGGCAACAACAAACCTTTCTCCATCACGGCACCGCCAAAGGAGAATTGTAAATATTGTGACAAGCCGGGTCATCAGGCTGCGGAATGCTGGAGAAGGCTTGGAGCATGCCTTCGTTGTGGGAGTCAGGAACACCGTATTCCTGACTGTCCAATGATGAACGAGCAAAGTGAGCTGGAGACAAAGGAAGAGAAGCGTCCGGTAAAGAAGCAAGGACGTTTACAAGCTCTCCAAGAGATGGAATCAACCGAGGGTGGGTTGGTAGAAGGTATTTTGTCTGTCTGCTCTAAATCTGCTCAAGTACTGTTTGATACTGGCGCCACACATTCTTTTGTTTCAAAGAAATGTGCTGCTTCATTCTCTATGGAACATAAATGGATAAACTTGGTGATTTCTACCCCGTTAGGGAATGAGTCTGATGTCACTTTCCATTACCCTAATTGCAAGATTATAGTTAAAGGCCACTACTTACCTACATATTTAATATGCTTAGACTTGAAGGAGTACGATGTAATTTTAGGGGCCGATTGGCTATCCACCCATCGGGCAACTGTAGACTGCCGAAATGGAAAAGTAACTTTTGTGGATTACCCGGAGTTAACTTATGTTACTCCCCGGAAGAGATCACCAGTCATCTCTGCTCTTCGAGCCCATAAACTTATCAACAAAGGATGCGAGGCATTCTTAGCATTTGTAACTGCCACGAAGGCTAAGGTAGCTCGACTAGAAGACATTCAAGTGGTTCGGGAGTTTCTCGATGTTTTCCCTGAAGACTTGCCTGGTTTGCCACCAGAGAGAGGTCTCATTCACTATAGACCTTGTTCCGGGTGCCGGACCTGTTTCCAAGGCACCCTACAGAATGTCTCCCGCAGAATTAAAGGAATTGAAGGAGCAGCTTATGGAGCTATTGAAGAAAGGATTTATCAGACCAAGTACTTCCCCATGGGGAGTACCAGTGCTATTCGTGAAGAAGAAGGATGGATCGATGAGGCTGTGCATCGATTATCGGCAGCTGAACCACCTCACTATCAAGAATAAATACCCACTATCGAGGATTGATGAACTCTTCGATTAGATTTCGGGAGCAAAGTATTTCTCAAAAATTGATCTTCGATCAGGTTATCACCAATTGAGGATCAAGGACGAGGATATTCACAAAACTGCATTCCGAAGTAGGTACGGGCATTATGAATTTACTGTTATGCCTTTTGGACTAACAAATGCCCCTGCAGCTTTTATGTAGCTTATGAATAGCATCTTTAGACCACATCTGGACAAATTTATTATGTTTTTTATCGATGATATCTTGATATATTCAAAGTCTGAAGAGGAGCATGAAGTGCTTTTGAGGATAGCATTGCAGACATTGAGGGATAATCAATTATATGCCAAATTTAGCAAATATGAGTTTTGGCTGGAAGAAGTGTCCTTCTTAGGACATGTAATTTCAAAGGATGGAATCTCAGTGGATCCCGCAAAGGTCGAAGCGGTAAAGAACTGGGAACAACCAACAAATGCAACAGAAATCAGGAGTTTCCTTGGTCTTGCTAGTTATTACCGGCGTTTTATTAAAAACTTCTCGAAGATTGCAGTACACTCACCAGGCTGACCCGCAAGGAAGTGCCATATGAGTGGAATGAGGAATGTGAACAAAGCTTCCAAACATTGAAGGACCGTTTGACCACTGCTCCGGTCTTGACCCTTCCTATCGAAGGAGAGAAGTACGAGGTGTGTACCGATGCTTCCGGTATTGGCCTCGGTTGTGTATTAATGCAACAGGGAAGAGTTATTGCATACTCTTCTAGGCAGTTGAAGAAGAATGAAGAAAACTACCCGGTGCATGACTTGGAGTTGGCCGCGGTAGTATTTGCACTAAAGATCTAGAGACATTATCTCTACGGAGAATAATTCATAGTATTCTCCGATCATAAGAGCCTCAAATATCTATTCTCTCAGAAGGAGCTTAATATGAGGCAACGTCGATGGCTGGAATATTTAAAAGACTTTAATTTCACTATCCAGTATCACCCCGGTAAAGGGAATTCGGTAGCTGATGCCTTGAGTCGGAAGTCGAGAGCCCTTATAGCCAGCTGTATGATACGAGAATGGAAACTATTAGAGGAATTCTCTAGATTAAATATAATCACGGACCAGAAAGACGGGTGTATTACTCTCTCTCACATGAGTGTGCATCTGGGCTTGTTATCCGAAATCAAGAAGTTACAAGATGAAGATCTTGGAATGATTGAAATCAGGGAGAAACTAGATCAAAGAACCGGGTTCAAGCTAGCAGTTGATGGAGGACTAATGTTTCAGGAAAGGACATGTGTCCCGGACTGTCCTGAGTTGAAAAGGAAAATTCTAGATGAAGCTCACCGCTCTAGGTATACCATTCATCCTAGAGCAACTAAGATGTACAAAGATTTAAAAAGAACTTTCTGGTGGCCGAACATGAAGAGGGAGATAGCGGACTTTGTATCTCACTGTCTCACGTGCCAATAGGTAAAAGTGGAACACCAAAGACCCACCGGAAAGTTACACCCCCTTGATATTCCCAAATGGAAATGGGAAGGAATTGGTATGGATTTCATCATGGGATTGCCTAAGTCTAGAGGCGGACATGATGGTATTTGGGTAATCATCGACCGACTAACCAAGTCGGCGCATTTCTTGCCAATTAAAAGTCGATGGTCGGTTGATATTTTGGCCACATTGTATATTAAGGAGATCATGAGATTGCATGGAGTCCCAACATCGATCGTGTCTGACCGAGACCCTCGCTTCACTTCTCATTTCTGGAAGGGTCTACAACAGTCTTTGGGGACGAAGCTCAACTTCAGTACTGCTTTCCATCCCCAGACCGATGGTCAGACCGAGAGAACAAACCAAATAGTTGAAGACATGTTACGGGCTTGCATTATTGACTTTGGCGGAGGTTGGCATGACCATTTACCCCTAGCCGAGTTTGCATACAACAATAGCTATCAAGTCAGTATACAGATGGCTCCATTTGAACCCTTGTACGGCAGGAGTTGCCGATCTCCTATATGCTGGGATGAAGTTGGCGAGAAGCAACTACTAGGGCCAGATATGGTAAGAAACACAACAGAAAAGGTTGAACTTATTCGAGAACGACTCAAAGTAGCACAATCCAGGCAGAAGTCTTATGCAGATAATAGAAGAAGGGAATTAGAGTTCCAACTTGGAGACCATGTTTACCTCAAGGTCTCACCCGGTCGAGGAATAAGATGGTTCGGAGTTCAAGGCAAGCTTACACCGAGATTCATTGGTCCATTCGAAGTACTGGAAAGCGTTGGCGAGGTAGCTTATCGCATCGCTTTGCCTCCACAACTATCGGAAGTGCACAACGTATTCCATATTTCCATGCTGAAGAAATATGTGCACGACCCTTTCCACGTCATTGATCATAGTAACTTAGTGATTCAAAGGGACCTCACATACGAACAAAAGCCAATGAAGATTCTTGATCGAGAGATCCGAGTCTTAAGAAACAAGACCATTCCCATGGTAAAAGTGCAGTGGAACAAATGCTTGGAACAAGAAGCTACCTGGGAAACTGAAAAATCTATGCGAAGGAGATATCCAGAATTGTTCTAATCTGTAAGTACTCTATACCCTCCATGTCTCCATTCACGCAATTGAATTTGGGGACCAAATTCTTTTAAGTGGGGGAGGGTGTAGCACCCCTAGAAATTTTAAAAGAATAAAAATAAGTTCTAAATAAATTTAGATTAGTGAATTTATACTAAGAGACCTCACATGTGTAAGTATGCATATTAAGACCTGTTTATCATTAACAAGCCCATTATTGTGTAATTAACTAGAACTAAGTTAAGACCCATATCTCCTTAATTACCCAATACCTCTAACCTTTTAACTGTGAGCCCATGTATATAAAACTCACAGGGTCACATATATGTGTGGGCATAAAACCATGTATGTACAACTCACCCCAAATAGCCCAAACCATGCAAACCCTACTCGAAGGTCCACCCGAATGCATGTTCGAAGTGGCATACATGTGTTAGCTTTAAGGTTTTGAGCAAGAAGTAGCAGGCGGCTGATTTAAATGGTAGGGGGAAACCATGCATGGCAGGCTTTTAAACCCCTGCCAATTGTGATCGTAAGACTTACCGTTCTTGTATGTGAAACCCTCTGGAACCCTGCCCTCGTTTATTCACTACTCCCGTTAGAATATCTCTTGCATATAAAAACACAAACCCGTCGAATGTAGTAACCCTATTGTTACTACCGCTGGCTGATTGATGTCTTCTTCCTACTGCCGTTCGTTGCAACCGAAGGAGGGAGGGGTCTCTCCTGCTACCGCACCCTCAGTGTGGAGAAGACCGACGTTCTTCATCCTGCTGTGATTACAAGTGAAGAAGGCTACTTCCTCTTCTTCCTGTTGACTGCAACGTGAAGGGGGAGCATCTTCCTCTTCTTCATCCTGTTAACGGACTTAAGAAGGTGGAACCTTCATCATCTTCTTCCTCCCGATTGCTCTGTTTCAAACAGAGTACCGTAACAGCATCAAAACTTCATCGTTCCAATCTTCCAAAAGGTAGGTTATCTCAAGTTTCGTAGCCCAATCAAATATGAATCATGATTAAAATGTATATAATAGTTCATGCATGTAGTCTTCACTGAGATTTGAAGAAGTTCTGGAACTTTTTGTAAGTAGCGACCCTCATCAGGGCGCCAATTCTTTCTGACGCCCTCGCAAACGGTCGTCAATTCCCATATAAATTAATAATTACACAGGTTAAAAATTTAATATCTATGTAACCGGTTATCTAATTTAATGCATGAATAGAGTTTTGGAATCCTGCTATTTTTCTTGACCTATCCATATACATGTTGTCATAAAAATGTTTATATTGGAAAAGTGCTACTATTCATATGGAATTCTGGAAAAAAGGAAAATGACGACTTGAAGTATGTCGTTTCTTCTGAAAATGACGCCACTGTCAAGGGCGCTACATGTATAAAAGGTGACAGCCACCAAGTCACCATTTAATAAATCCTGGAAAATTGATTATGTTAATGCATATATCCTGATTGAAATTGACGGCTTTACACAGAGTCTTCAATTGATTAAATAGCGACCCTGACCAGGGCGCTATATGTCTTTAACGTGGCATCTGACCAGACGTCACTTACCAAGATTCTGAAATTTTATACCTATATAAAGATACATACAGAATTTGACGACTCTTGCAGAGTCTTCAATTTGTGAAATAACGCCCCAGACCAAGGCGTTATTTATTGAAATGAAGTCATTGGCTAAGGCGCCAATTTCCTGTCTGCCAATTTTTCGTGATTTTTCCTGTAACCGTGGATTTATATATATATATATGGCACTATGCTCCAATCCGTGAGTATAGTCCCTCATTTTTGGCGTTTCATCGATTACCCCTTCAACTCTCGGTGACATACAATCCCTCTATTGGACATTCCGTTCCTTCGGACTGGCAAGTTAGTCATTGGGACCTCCGTAAGTCTCCTCGTAGCCTTGGATTCTCTCAAGGCCGACTGAGCTGGTTGTACCTTAAAAACCTTGTACCTTTTGATTTGCCACATCATGTGGTAAACCGGCCCTCTCATGTTGCCATCTTGGTCCATGAGAGAATAATCCTAGCCGGTGGAATGATGATATTTCACTAAGGTGATGTTTTGGATTGAGTCCCTTATAGACGAGGTCAATCTCTCAGCTTGATTCATGTCCCTTGATTGGTGACAGTCTAGTCATCAACTTAAGTTATCATGGCTACCTAGTTAATGTACTAATTCTACCCAGGTTATCGACATGTCATGGTTCTCGTTGGTTTTATCATTGTCCCACTAATGTTCTTCCTTAAATTCCGTGGAACCTATCCATGAATCTACCTTGATATCCTACATGAGTTTGTTCTTGGAATTCCATGGCTATCACTAAAGTGGTTGTCTAGATATTACATGTAACAATGTCCGCGCATATAGGGCCCGATCTGGTCCTGGGAGGAGCACCCAAAAGTACTTGTGTCCATGGGAGTTATATTGATCACGGTGTGGCATTGCACCGAAGTACTTGCTTGAATCTACGACACTCCACTATCTCTCTCACATGCTTGACTTGATTAACTTGACATGACTTGTGTGGCCCGGAATGGGAAAAGTACTTGCTTGTGAATAGCCATTATCTCATTACATGAAAAAACTTTATTGATATACTCGGTACTTGTTCAAATACTTGAAATCTTGAATACTTGAAATTCCCTATCTTGGATCGACAGTACGTGTTATTTCCTCTCGTTATCATGTTCAATTCCATAGCATTCTATTTTACATGTTTTACATGCTAGACTTGCATTTTCATTTGGAAGAGGTAATTACTTAAACCAATTGCTAGTTCTTGAGATATATAATTCCTACTGAGCATTCGCTCATCAAGTTCTTGTCCCCAAACTTTTCAGGTAATACGGACCCTGACTCGGACTCGGATGGGCAGGAGCAAGAGTGACGAGCATAGAATCTGCAAGCGCCTTGCTACTACACCTTATCGTGTCGAGTCATCCTTAGTTCATTCCTTGGAGTCTTGTCGTTGGATATTTTGTTATGTCAAGAGTTGTTACATTTAAGGCTTGTGGGCCTGATTAGAATTGTTAAGTCTTGGGGTTATGTGACTTTATTTAATGGATTAAGTTGTTATCAATGGTATCAGTATTTGGTTATGTTTTAAAATTTTCATCTTATTGCGCACTCTATTTTGATGTCGAAATTCTACTTGCTCTGATTGACATGATTGATATAAACTCGTCACGTCTTTCCCGGGTTCCTTCCGCGCTCGGGGCGTGACATTTACACTTTTGCACTATAGGAACATACTCTTGAACTTAAGGACCTCTCTATTGGATATTCCTTCCAATGGACTAGGAAATCTAGTTTCAAGGCCTCCGTAATTCTCCGCGAGCCTGGGATTCCCACTAGGACGCCGAGTTGGTTGTACCATTAAAACCCAATTGTTTAGAAAGCACTATCGATGTTTTCTAGTTTTGACTATGTAACGGCCTAATACTAGACCGTCAGGCTCATCTAACGGTCCAGTATACAACCGTCACATATACTGAGTCGAAATTTATTCTTTATGGATTCAACCCGATCTAACGGCCCAATTATAGACCGTGACGTTGATGTAACGGCCCATTTATTGACCGTCACAGTACTTTAACCCGATATTTGACCCAAGGGTTGATATTCCAAAGTTCCTAGATGGATTATTGATGGTCTAGGACTTGTCATATTGTTCAAGATACTTAATTTTAAATTATGGAAGATAAGGAATGTATTGTTATGCTACCAAATTATTTCCATGGCATAACCTAGTTTTAATATGTTATTTGAAAATCCTTGTTTCAAATAGAAGCATTTTTATGATTGACTACTTTATCATGAACCCATTGTTGAAGTTGTACATTATTGGCCATATTGTTTACATGCGTGGATGTAGCTTGATTTATACTTGAAGATGCGATCGAGCACTGATTGTGTTCAAGGGCTCTATGCTAGTCCCCTCGACTGATTGTCAGAAACATACTATTATAAACCATGGGGTATGATGCTACTGGCGTCGCATTGCGCTGGGAGTACCTTCTCTATAAATAAGTGAAGATCCACGGCATCGTGAAGTGAAAATCCATGACACGTACATGACTTTCTAGCTTGTTACATGATATTCCACAGAAATTCATGAAGTACTTACTACTAAGTGAAAAAAATATTCTTGATTGTTACATGACTTTCTAGTACATTCTTGTTCATGAAAGGCCATATCATATTCTTATTATATTCTTGATAGTTCATACTTGCTCTTTTTATCTTACCTGATCATCTTTGTTACTTTGGTGTAATGGCATGATTTATCGCATTCGCATGACTTTACCTTATTTCTTTAGAGCTAAAATACTAATCACTTTAATAGTGCCTTCATGTTGATGCGAAGATACCTACTGGGCAAGTGTGCTCATTACCTATTTTCCAATCTTTTCAGGAGATGGAAGTGATTCAAATTTGAATTCGAGTTATACAAATAGTGGGTCCAAGAGTGAATGAAAGTCTTATCAAAATGAGAGTGAAGACTTAGAAAAGTCACTATTGTTTAGATCGAGTTTTTGTAGTTTTCCTTTTTCCTTGAGTCTGATGGATTAATGAGGTTTGAAAAGCTATTGTATTAGAATATTTTGATTTTTAATGAAATAAAGTTGGAGTTTGAGTAATCATTGTGCAATTGCATTTTTATGTGTGATTGTCTTACGCTCTGATCGTTCTTGCTCGCAAGAGACTTACCATGCCGGCTGTTCACGTTCCTTGAGTTAGTCTTCCACTATAATAATGGCTCGGGGCATGACAGAGATAGTGGTTGTGAAGGCTTCATATGCCACCACCTTTATCTCTGTGGCATGTGCTTCATAGACTTCTGGTTCTTGGAGTATCTTGATACGAGCTTCTCTTAGCTCTTTACTCCAAGCAATGGCTTCCCAGATTGTAATGCTGGCGGGAAACCGCTTCATCTGGTGGAGGACCTTCCGGTTGACTCGAGCACGAGCATCATCCAATGAGGGTAGTATATCTGACGGAGTCTTGCGCGAGCTATTGCGCTGCTCCCCATCGGGGAGTTGAACTGCCTTTCCTTTGCCACTGGGATCAGACTAACTCTGATCGCCCGTGGGCACTTGGAACAGGGATGCCAAGGATGGCTCTTTTGGGAGTGGCTGGCGAGCTGGCTCATCCTTGCCGGACGGACCTGCTTATTTTGTGGTAGTGACTAGAACCGGATCAGGGAGTGGAATGCTGGCAACGATCTCCTCCATACAGGAGGGATCGAAGATGCTGGGCCCTTTCCAGATTTCTACCTCTGGGATGGGGGTAGGTTCCTCCCCTCGAAAGAGGATAATTTGCTCCAGGTCAAAGGTGGACTGATGAAGAGGCAACTCGAGGATTCTTCCACGACCTCTACCACGTCCTCGGCCATGACCTAGACCATGGCCTATGTTTTTCGGAGTTGGTTGTAGCCCTAGCGGGGCGGTAGTTCTTTGCCTTGTTCAGGAGGCTACTGGCTCACCTCGTCGAGAAGCGTTGATGTTGTCCGGGGGTGGAATAGCCACCATATTGCAGGTGCAGCCTCGAAGCATTTCCTCCAGCTGCTCTGTAGTGATCTCCTCATCTTTGTAGAACATGGAGAGTTCTTCTGGGATATGGAGCCTCTCGTCGTTCTTGATCTCCTGAATCTAGCTTCTAAGGTGAGCTCGCTTCTACATTTCTTCCCATGGGATGTAACTGTCGAGTGGGAGAGTGCTAGTAGGGTGAGGAGGAACGTATTCCTCTAAGTCGTCGATGAGCCGCTGTAGCCTTTGGAGAGGCGTTAGCTCTGCTAGAAACTATAAGGCGGCCACTTGCTCAGCTTGCTTCTTGAGCCGTCTTTTGAGGTTCTTCCTCCTATTCCTCTCTTGTTGTTTGGCGATGGCCGCCTCCAGGGGAGTAGGAGGGAGAGGCACTAGAGCCGGAGTTGATAAATCCTCGTGGGGATATCTCCGAGTCGATGTCTTGGCAGGGTGAGGTCGACGCCTTTTCTTTGCCAGGATTTCAATCCAGGCACCTTCCGCTTGTTGTATTTGGAAGGTGGCATTGATCGCCTGCTCGATGACCTCAGGTGGTAGCTCCTGGTATGTCGGGATGCTGGGGCTGGCGTCCGAAGGCGTATGCTCGATTTGATGCCTTACTCACGATAACGAAGGAGGCAACTTTTGATAAGCTGATATACTTGGGCCGGCGTCCGAAGTGGTATGCACGGTTTGATGCCTTTCCCACGGTGGCGAAGAGGGTAGCTTTTGATAAGTTGGTATACTAGGGTTGGCGTCTGTTGGCAAGCAAATATATGCCAAAAAAAATAAAAAAATAAACAAAAATCAATCAAAAAGAAGAAAATGGAAGAAGAAAAGGGGGCGCTTGGGGCACATACACAAATGTGAAAAGGAGAGGGGTAAAAGAGAAAAGAGTAGTATTCTTCAAAAAAGGAGAGAGAAATAGGGAAGAAATCATGATTTCCTCCCATCTCTCTCACTCCCGCGAAGTCTTCCCCCCCTCTCCTCCCGTATGTTCCCGTGTGAGAGCATTTATGGGGGTTTGGCCCCCCCTCTCATTCGCGGGCACGAAGACCCCTCACACGGGTCAACCTCCGGCTACCGGTGTCGTCCTCGACAGCATGGCCACCCCACTCGAGTGCCCACGTCATTCGGCCACCAACCTGCGTCCGAACGATGACGAACGGGCAGCCCACGATCGCGGATGCCCAAGCCCCTACAAAAGCTGCAACTGTCCGTAGAAGAAAGGGGCGGTTCATTCTTCTCCGGACCCCCATTTTACTGCTGCTCAGCTCCGCCTCCTGGATCCTCCGAACTCTTACGCGCACAGCTCCTCTCCTCCTGTTAGCTCCTCAAGCTAGCTTCTGCTTGCTGCGTTGCTACTGCTTTCCCGTCCGCAGGGTAGTAGCGTGTTGCGAAGAAGAGAGAAAGAAAGAGAGGGAGTGGGTGAGAGCCTCCTGCGAGTTCTGCTGTAACAGAGAAGTGGGAGTGTGGGAGAGAGGAAAAGAGAGTGATTGATGGTGGGTCTTTGTAACCCCTTTTCTTCTTCTGTATCACCTAACCAGGCTGCCCCCGATGTATTTCTCTACTACTTTGAATGAATGAAAATCCCAGGCTTTGGTCTGGACCTCCTTTGCTATGATAGCTCTGCATCTTTATTTCCTCCTCTCTTGCTTCTCCCAATAGACAAGATGAACCCCCCCCCTTTTTTTAACAAGCCACCCATACGGCGATCTAACTTTTATCACGATGGCCACTGGCCCGGAGCTCACTCCAACCCATGAGTGTGGCCCCAGCTTGCCAACCATCAGAAGCCAGATTTATATCTTCTTCGTTTCACTTTGAGTGTGATTTCTTCCTCACAACCCCACCCCGGCGTTTGGACCAATCCAATGGCCATGACACCGGAGGGGTGAGGCACATGGGGTTTAACCCCAAACTCAAGGTGTTTCTCTGCAATCGCTCTTGGATCCCCCGGGCTTCGCTCTCACATAGAGTGGCCCCCGGGCGGTTCCACAAAAAGGAGTGAATATTAAAGGCTGTTAGCATGGCAATATTGAAAGTCCACATCCCAGAAACGGGGTCATGGCAGTCCATGGGTTTATTGGAATCCCTCGTAGGCTAGCCCTCGGGATTTCAACACCCAATTCGAACTATCGGATGTTGCCACTTTCGTGCACATCCTATTCTTCGGGGCCACCTCGGATTTTATCCGTGGGTGCGTACCCAATTTACTCCCCCGGAGCCTCCGGGACAAGGGGAGGTGCTGTCGAATTTTTGCCGGACCACTCATACTAGTGACTAAAAAAAGAGCACGATTGAACAATTCAACACAAAAGGATGAATGTTGAAACATTGGGACCTTTTGATTCAAGAACTGAAATCTAGTTGGGACTGATATATACAAAGGAGAGGTGATGATTAAGCTTAGTTTCTAAACTTGTTGAAAATAAGGAACAGCCAGAACAAGCACTGAATGACGAACATAAGACTTAATCTCTCAAATTAAAACTAAAAAGTGCCTCACAATGAACATAAGGCAATAACTGAATCAACCTCAGGAAAGGCCAGAAGCCAACATTCCCTTTGAATGCATAGTTGCATGGCATCATGTCCCTCTCGGCTTCAAAATTCGAGCATGGCATGCACGCATAAGCCCCTTCCCACAATCCCAAAACTACAGTGAGCATACGCTCAGGCATTGGATCCCTGCATGTCATGCACAAAGTTCAAAAAAAATCATCTTCTTTCATTAGCGAAACATGTTTTACCTTGCTTCCTATTGTTTCAAAAGGGGATTGGGGCAGAAATCTACTTTTGGTAGGGTATAAGTCGACTTTGGTGGCCCCCAAAGTCGACTTGCCCTTGGCACCAGCAGCAGAAGTCTGCTGCTGACAAGGGGCGAAGTCGACTTGGGTGGTTCCCCAAGTCGACTCCCCCCCTTTTTTTGAGCCCTTTTTGCTTAAAAAAGAAGGAAAAGAGAGAAAAGAAGAAGAAGGTCATGTATGCATGCATGATAACCTTCATTAAAGAAAATGTCCATGTCTTCATGATAAGAAATTCCTCACTGAATCTTTCTCTAGGATGATCACATGTTGCATGCGTCCACTGGATTTGCCTAAATCCGGGTAGACTCACCCTTCTACTCATTTCTCAAATACATGCATGGCAATTCCTTTATTCGGGCCTTGATGCATTATTTCAGATAGGATTGCATGGACATCTTATGCTCAAATGCTTGCTTGCCATAATCCTATGGGTATATCAAATAGTGAGCGAAGGAAACTCGAATGGTGCTCGGGTGAAAACCCTCATTATGCGTGAGTCGAGAACTCCGCCATGTACCGGGGGACCCTTTGCATGAAAACCCGATCAAACCCTTGCGTGCTGCGTGCATTTAGCCTTGCATGATCGGATCTTGTAACAACTGGGTCCGTTTTAAGGGTTCACTTAACCAATTCTTAATGAAAGTCGACTTCCGGAGGCCCCAAAGTCAAATTTTGAGGCACCCTAGAAGAGCCATGTTCTGCCTGTCAGGCGGAAGTCGACTTTCGCATCAGCCAAAGTTGACTTCTGCTCCTATCCAGAATCAGGTGATTCTGGCCTGTGTGCAGAAGTCAACTTTCGTATCAGCCGAAGTCGACTTCTACACCATAGGTGCAGAACGCCTTGTTCTTTTTCGATGTTTGATTGCTTCCTTCCCTTTCTAACTCTGTTCCTCCCCTCTAGATCGTCGTTCCACATCCAACGAACTCAAGAGGGATGAAGGGGATCATGTGAGATGAATAAAAGAAAAGAAAAGAACGAGCAGGAAGGGAAGGAAGGATGAACACCAAAAGGTTCCGCACCTTGATCCCACAAGTTGGAATTGCATAAGCATTTGCTGAAATTGAATCCATGTGCACGGAACCTTCTAAACCAACGCTGAAGGACTTACACGTGCACACCAAAAAAATGGCATTTCTATGTGCGCGATCTCCATGACTAAATTTCAAAGATAAGCCAAGCTTCATATGTATTTACATATGCGTGGTCTTTCATGACTGAATTTCAAAGATAAATGAAACCCCATGTTTGTTGGCATGCAAATGGTTCCCATGAACACACATTCAGAGATAACCAAAAATCTCGTGTGCGATTGCATGTGCATGGCTTATGAGCAAATTTTAAGCATGAGCAACACCTCGCACGCACCTTGCATGCATGAACCCAAAAAAATCTCATCTCATCATCATCATCATCATCAGAGCCTTATCCCAATTAATTGGGGTCGGCTACATGAATCCTGTTCCGCCAAAGATTTCTATCAAGTGCAATATTCATATTTAAACTCAAGGAACTAATGTCCTTCCTAATAACATCGCACCATCTCATTTTAGGTCTTCCTCGAGCTCTTTTACTAGCATCCACTAAGATTTGGTCACATCTTTTAACCGGCGCTGAGTTAGGGCGACGAAACACATGTCCAAACCACCTGAGTCTATTTTCTCTCATTTTGCTATCAATTGGAGCTATCCCTAAGTCCTTACGGATGCGCTCATTCCTAATCTTATCTTTCTTAGTCTTGCCACACATCCATCTCAACATCCTCATCTCTGCTACACACATTTTGTGGATGTGTTCCTTTCGTACTGCCCAACACTCAGTACCATATAACAAAGCAGGTCTCACAGCCGTTCTATAAAACCTCCCTTTGAGTTTCACAGGCATACGACGATCACAAAGGACACCTGATGCACTTCTCCATCTTAACTAGTCTGCCTTAATCCTATGCGTAACGTCATCATAAATCTCCCCATTCTCTTGTATGATAGACCCTAAATATCGAAAGCTACTACTCTTCGGAATGTTATGTCCATCAATTAGAACCATGTCTTCCTGAACCACTCTCCCATTACTAAAATTACAGTGCATAAACTCTGACTTACTCCTACTAATTTTAAAACCTTTAGACTCCAAGGCAAGTCTCCAACGCTCTAACTTAGCATTTAGAGCATCAATACTCTCATCAATTAAAACAATATCGTCCGCAAATAGCATACACCAAGGGATATCCTCATGCAATTGTTTAGTTACTTCATCCATAACTAAGGCAAAGAGATACGGACTTAGTGTAGAACCTTGATGCAAACCTATAGAAACGGGAAATTCACTAGTCTCCCCAGCAATAGTTCGAACACTAGTAATAGCACCGTCGTACATATCTTTAATCAAATCAACATATCCTTGAGAGTTTAGAAAATGTGTAAAAGTTTAGAAAATGCACCTACATGAAGAAACCCAGAAGCAATGAGTGGATGAGGATAAAAAAATGAATGATGATCCCCCACAAAACCCCATAAGAAGACAACCTAAACAGTAAACAAAAAAAAACTGAACTGCACTTCTCGCTAGGTTAGGTTGACCGAGATCCCTCCATCGGTCGACCTATCAGCATGGAGTTGACCCCCTGATAAGGGAGTCGACTCTGTTTAGCCAGCCCCCACTCTTGGGAGGTTCGGTCGGCTGAACCAATATTTCGGACGACTGAACTCCCCTTCCCACTAAAAAAAAACAAACAAAATAGAACTAATCAAATAATTGATAAACCAAAAGACCAAATGAAAGCAATCTCTCATCTTTAGACTCAAATATGATGAAAACCCCTGCAGACATGCCCAATGGCTGGCAAAGATGGGGAGATGTGAAGGAACCAGAGACAAATCAACACACGGCTGTGCCTGCTGCCCCAGTAGGTTAATTAGATGGCTAACAAAGGATGGAGTCAAGATAATCAATGTACTCATCCAAAGGGAGATCCTAATAAACTCTCGTCATAGAGTACTACCTGGGAATCCACTGAGCCAATATCACAAAGGGTGAAAACAAGCCGAACCAATCCAAGGAAACCCATAAGCGGGGATTAAAAATGACTCAAGAGTTCAAAGCCCAAACGGGACGAATATTGAGCAAGACTGTGATCCATCAAGATGTGATATGATGGGACCATAAGAAATAACAAGCGGAATCTATCTGACGTTATCTGCCCTTTCACCCCACATGAGGGGGAACAATGAATATGCCCTCGAAAAGGCACGCTTGGCCCTCAGGGATTGTCCCACTATGACTATAGTCCCGCTTTGCATCCAGGCTGATATTCCACCTATTTTGAACCATCTTGATTGGAATTTAACTGAATATCTCTGTTTCTTCAAATAATAAATTTGTCATGCCCCGACATACATATGCTTCAGTTTTACCAATGTATTCATGGCGTTTCAATCCAGACATTTGTCCGAACAATGAAAGGGTCAACATATGACCGATATGATTCCAAAAACCCTTCTGCACCCCAGTAAGGGAGATTTTAACGCTTTTCAATATGCTATTTACTGCTCTCACAAAAACTGATGTTTATGTCATGAGGCCCCAAATCTTGGCGACTAATCAAAGGTTTTTCCCTTACGAGTGATGTAATTAACGATGTGACCTTTATGGTACGGCGGGTCTCTAGTCCCGACTTGATACCTACAATCGTCTGGTTAGTCAGACGGAGCGCACCCCGAGTTTCGGGCAACTCTAGTCTCGAAACCTGAATAAATTGTCACTTCTGTGACTGGCATGCCCTCGCACTTAATAAAACGTTAAAAGATAAAATGAATGAAAAGATGAATCAAAGAACAAAAAGGACCATGATTTAAAGTGCGTCTGACAAGTTGGCACGCCCGGTGGGATTGGACCACCTTTCATCTTCTCTCCAAGATTTGGGGCCTCATGGCCTCTCCTTAAGATTATAACTTCTGCTATTTCAAATTGCAGGTGGTTGAATTTCAACAAACACAATGTCAGTCACCTTGCGTCCGCTCGTAATCGCCAACCATGCTGAGCTTGGCTATCTATCGGTGCCGATCTAGTTCGATAACTTTCCCCCTGTCGTTGGCTTCCCCAACTTCTTGGGGGTGGCCTTTGTGGACCTCCTGGATGTCCAGGAGACGAAGCTTGTTGCCACTCCAACGGTGACATCGAAGAAGACCAAAGCGGTGGGAAACCGCGCTCACCATACTCACCAGCGCACCCCAGATAGAAACAGGTGCACCTCGGCTGCCAGGAGGGAGGCCAAGAAGAATGCTGGCACGCTTTGAGGTCGGATCTCTATTTCGGGCAAATCCACCCTCATTGGAGGCATCCGAGTTTTTCTGAACAACCGACAGGCCAAGATCACGCCCGACAGGGTGGTTTTTACGGTGCCAGTGCGTAATGCTTTCCAAGCGCTTGCCCAACACAAAATGGACCACTTAGAGTCCAAGATGAAGGGAGGGTTGGCCCCAAAGCCAATCAGATTCAAACAGATGTGGGTGCCCAAGCAAGCACGGGCCCCATCTCTAAGAAAGGGAGGAGAAATGGAAAAGAAGGCTGAGATACCGATCCAGGCATCTCGCGAATCACCATTCCGGTCCTATATGCAGTAGGAAGATATTTGTCTCCAAGATAGAAGATGTGGTGGAACAACCATACAAGGTCGGTCGCCGACAAATCTATTGCACGGGCCAATGTGCCATAGGCTGTGATCTGTCACGTCGAGGGGTGAAGTGATACTACTCGGGCTGTCCGGGGGCACCCCCACGGCCTCAGCAGCACCTCCTTGGGGACGCAGCACCCCCTACAAGCTGCAGATGTTATGAACAAGGGCCGGGGGCAGAAAGCCAACCTTGGGAAGACCAAATATGCGAGATCAGGCTGCTACGGGTCGCCGCTTTGTGAAGATTCTACACCAACAATCTAGATGCTTGACAGATGGGCCCTCCTTGGTCGATCGGCCAGGAGAGTCATCCAAAGAAGCCGACAGCTTCAGATATTCACTTGTAATATGGCTGGGGTGATCACCTGCTATGGGCCTTCACCCGCAGATAATGATGAGGCAGTACAAGTCCGTGTTGAAGAAATAAATGCAGATCTGGCCACAATGGCTGTGAACATGATCACTACTGGAGATGATGGTGAGGGACAGTCGCCTTCTCTAGATGTCCCAGCGGAAGGTGGAGGTTAGGCTCCCAACTCCTCTATGCCTGATCCAATAATAATGATGATTATGCTCCAAGAATTTAAAAGGAGATCGAGAGGCTAAGGAGGCAACTCTGCGAGCTGACCGAGCATGCTTTAACCTCAAGACAGGTCAGGGCCCCTCAAGAAGCCTCGTAAAGATCCACCAAAGAACTCGAGGCCTCACCTCAGATAACGGCCTCCCAACCGACACTCAATCACACTGGGGGCATGGCCCCGATGTTGCAGCCCGCTCCTCAACTCCAGGGGACCGCGGCCATACCTCAAGCGACGGCATCGACCGCACCACAGATGCAGCAAGCTCAACTCTGCCCAAGCCCTACGGACCTAGCGATAAGCAAGATGATGATAGAACATATGATTGAAATGAAGCTGGCTGATAGAGGTGGTGATGATTATACCTCTTTCGATGTGTACAGGGTACCTTACCCCGTCCATCATGCGGCTAAAAGACTATCCCTCGGCGTCACCAAACCGCCGAAGTTCGATAAGTTCAATGGCCAAGGTTCGTCGAAAGAGCATATAGCCTACTACATTAATGTGATGGGCGATCTGGAGACCGATGAATCATATCTACTGAAGTTCTTCGGGTCCTCACTTACCAGACTCGCCTTCGAATGGTACTCGAACCTGTCGGTCGGGTCCATCAATGATTGGCCGGATATGCAAAGAAAATTTTGGGAACAGTTCCACGTCATCGAAAGAGAAGTGACCGTGGCCGAATTATATGCTTCCAAGCAAAAGAATGATGAAACTGCTCTGGAATTCATCAAAAGATGGCGAAACCTCAGCATGAGGTGCAGACGCCCGCCACACCAGGAGGATGCAGTCTAGATCTGCAAACAAAACCTGAAGCGGGAGATACTCAAAAGAATGATCGGGATCCAAATTAAGTCCTTCGACCGATTAAACAATGTGGTGGTGGAAATCAAGGATTTACTCTCTAGTCACCCCTCTGTCACGTCAGGCTAGAAGGTTAGATCAGCCAAAAAGTAGCCCACGCCTAATGAAGTGCATACACTTGACTTCAAGGTGCTTGAGCAACGAAAAGATAAAGATAAAGGGGCCCCCGACCCTCCTCCCACCAAGCCGACTGATCAACAAGAAAGCCCCTCCTTGCGAGCCAAGGTGAGCAAGTTGTATTCCATTCCTAAGGAGAGGACCCCGACCCTGTTTGAATGGGCCACGAAATATAACAAGATCACATTCCCGGAGCCGAAGAGACCGGGTGATGCCAGAAGAAAAGATGATCCCGGCTTCTACCCGTATCACCAGGCACGGGGGCACCGTATAGAAGATTGTTATGTATTTAAAAATATTATCGAAGGCCTAATAAAGAAGGGAGAGCTCCAAATGGCCGAATATGAGGTGGACCCTCCACGCCTCCACGATCTCCCCGATCTCAAAAGAACAGTCAACATGGTATCTATATATCGGCAGTTGCCTGAAGAAGTGGTGGAAGCTTATACAGCCCGCATCTATGCATATGTCCCATGGGAACACTTTGAATCCCAAGACCTGATACAAGATGTAGAAAAGAAATCAGGAGCACTAAGTGCACCAGATGACCTGCTACGAGGGCAGATGTCGACCGTAGAGGGAAAGAAGGAGAACAAATCAAAAGATAGGAGAAGAGGCATCGTCCTCTATTGGTATCTATGATACCACGTGATGTGTAGGAATGGCGGATCTAGAGTGGAGGGCTGAATAGATCAGCCCCCTTTTTTTCGATGAAAGCACAGCGAAAAATGAAATATGCTAACACAAAGAAAGAACCACACAAAGTAGATGTAGTGTAGAATATGTAAACCGGCCTAAGCAAGCATCTAGCGATAGACAAGCTCACAAGCAAACCACAAACCACAGAAGGCACAAATCTTTAAGGTTGTTCGGACTCTATCCAGAGTCCTACGTCCACCCCTCACTCAACAGAGTGAGGCTTCCCTAGTGCAACTGCACTAAACCGTTGTCACACATCTTACAGGCACACAAGGCCTAACCACAAACTAGAGAACAACCTCAGTCTATCTTCCTACAATACCCGATATGGACGGATCACCACAGACCAGAGCACACCTCTGTCTATCTTCCTACAATACTCGGTAGGGATGGAACACCACAGACCAGAGCACACCTCCGTCTATCTTCCTACTACAACCGGTAGGGATGGTTCAAGGTATCAATAGAAAAATGTTCAAACTAAAAAATAGATAACAGAAAACAAAAACCCAGACAGGAAATCGAACACTCGAGCATGATAGAAAATGGCCCTATCTGGAATCTAGACGGCGCTCTTGGCTTCTTCCAGATTGGTTGCTTCCTTGGAGAGCAGCTTCTCCTTTGCCATAGGAAGCTGGAGATGAAGCGCCTCCTTCTCGCAGGATGAAGAAGGCAGGTGCTGGATGAAGACTTGTGCTTCAGGCTTCAAGGTTCATAGTAGGTTGCTCCATGGGCTCTCTTTCTTCTCCTCTCTTTCTCAGCTTCTTCTCTTTTCTTCTTATCTTTGAACCAGCTTGCCTCTTCAAACCTTCTATTCTCGCAGCTTGTACACCAACTTCCATCAGAGCATGTCCCCCTTCACTATTCTTTTTGCTCCAGCATATCTTTTCTTTTTGCATGCAAAGTACAGGGTACGTAGTCCCTAATTCGGTAGGAAGAAATCTGGATCGTCCATCTCAACAGAATACTTCCAAATTCTGAGAAGGGTGGCCACTGATTGGCTCAGAAGTGATAAGATGCTTTGAGTTCCCATTGGCTAGCCAATCCTCTTCATGCGGTACACAGCAGTTCCCATTGGCTAGCCAATGAGCTTCATGCAGTACACGACAAACATGAAGCTTTCTCCTCAAGGCATGTAATTTCGAATGAAAAATTCCTTTAAGGAGATTTTTATATTCTACCCAATAAAAGAAGAAATAGTCTACATATAATATCTCCTGAGAGGTTGCCAGATGCCTAGGATCACGTGTCAGTCAGCTGCCTTTGACGATGTGTGATCATATGAAGGATTCACGTGACCTTAGTTATTTTTTAGCCTTGGTGAGCTATTTTTCACCCCAAACGGCTATTTGTCAACTCTAACGAGCTATTTGTCACCCTTATAGCATGTTAGCCGTCGCCTCTTCTTCTGCTTTCACCGTTGTGATTTTCAACTAAACAACAGTCGACTTCGCTTCAAGAGTTCACAAAGTGTGCGTCGACGCACCGTAGATGTAGCGTTGACACAGCCTTCTTTGCATTGGCCTTTGCTGTTGCTTAACCCATTACTGCGTTGACGCAACCGTCACTGCGTCGACGCCTCCTTCATTGAACTGGCCACTTGTTGCCATTAGGAGACCATCTGATGGGGACATCAACGTCAGCCCGCTCACTTTGTGTTTGCATCTACGTCCTTTTGTATTTGTATGTACGCCCTTGTGGTATATGGGTACACAATAGTAGGTCTTAGTGGGTTTATTTGCAAAAGGCCATTAGGTTTCTTTGCAAATGTGCATGTAGGCCCTGCAGGGGCCCCCTCCCTCATCCTTATTGGTCCACCTGGACTCCTGGGTCCAAGGTGGCTGGTCCATGGTCCAACCTTGGACTTGGACCTAGAATTAATTAAAGAAGACAAATGCTAATTGCCTTCTTAAAGGGGGGGGCGAACCTAGTAGTTTAATGGGGTTTAATGTGGTTGTCAAACCACATCTCAACCCTTCATTGATCAACCCTTGATCCAAGGGCTTAGAATAGGTTAGACCCCTTGCATATATATACTTATATTTTTCATATTGCATGAATTAATGAAGAGAAAATTGGCATTTGCCCCCAAGTGAGATTTGCACCCCTCCCCTCTCTCTCCCTGGTTCCTCCACCTCCAGCCCCCTTTCTAGAGTGTAATCCCTTCCCCCTTGATCCCCTCCAGCATCTGAAGCAACTCCGGTGATCGCCGCCGCCATCGTCTCGCCGCCGACGCGTCGTCGCCAACGGTTTCGGTGTTCTGTCCACTCAGGATAGATCATTCTTCTCCGAATTTCTGCTCTCACTCCCTTCATCTTATGAAGCTCAACATTTCAGGGTTGGTTCCCCTCTAGAACCCTTATCCCCAAAAAAAATTTCACGTCAAAATTCATCCTTTAGCTATTTTTTGATTTTCGTCCAATTCCAAGTTCCAGATCTGTCCTGGTTCTGTTTACTGTTCACCAGCTCTGAGTTTACCCCATGCGAACCATCTTTTGATTTTTTTTGGGTCACCCAAATTTACTAGGATCTCTGTCCACATCTCTCTACCACCAGGAATTTTATTACTTTTTGGTTCACCCTCCAAGTATTTTTAAAATTTCGTCCAAGTTCCCAAGAACAGTCTGCCCACAGTTTCCCAGATCCGACCCAGGTCTAGTAAAGAAATCCCAGAAAATCCATTTCGTCTCCAATCAGAAAACAAAAAATAGTCCCGGATTCCTCTCTCAGAGATCTTCAACTTTTATGAAGAGATTATTTCTAGATTCGGAGGTCTTCTCCCCGGTCAACGTCGATCTTCAGAGAAGTCAGAACCTGCCCCTGCAGTTCTGGCCAGATTCCAGCAAGCTTGTAAAATGCATGATCAGAAATACAGATCTGATTATTTTTTTTGAAGACCCCTACATCGAGGTATTCTGAGTCAGCTTTCCAACGGCGCTAATCTCGTCGCATTCCGACGATGGGGCTGATCGCAGCAGCAGTTTTCTCCAAGTCGCGCGCCTGCAAACAGAATTTTCAGATTCGTGGCCGAGTTCCCGCGAGCGTCGTCCGAGGGCCGCCCGGCGTCCGGCGGTCGTTCCAGCAGCTCGCCATCCCAGGGGAGCACTTTCCAGGTGTCTCCATAATAGAGGAGTCATCAGGCCCCACACGACCCCTCTGGTCAACACGTGGGCCCCCACTAGCATGAGTACGCGTGAAGCCGAAGCATTGCCCGAAACCGCCCGTCAACCCGAACTTGGTCCTCCCGGGCCCACTTGTGTCGCCCTTTACCTCCCTGCGTGGAGTGGGCTTAATTGCATTGCTGTAAACATAATGTACTAAGTTCCCGGGAGTACGAGCTTCGGCCGGGTGCCGTCTTCGCCACGCCGAGAGCGTGGAGGTATCGCCTTCACCCTTACACTTGGCATTGGCTTAATTCTTTATATGCTTGTTTATGCCGCTGCTAGAGAGCATGTGTAGGGATACCTAGCTCGCCTTCAATTTATAATATCACTGCTGCGAGAGAGAGCGAAGCCATCCCGTGACCCGATCCGGACGCAAAAGAGAGCCGACCACCCTAGCTCATTGTCGGTTTCTCAACCGCGCACATCCGACGCTTCCCTCGTTAAGGGACGATCGCGAGCTTGTCGTGTCCGTGGTCCCGTCCCGCATCAATTTGGTATCAGAGCGAGTTGAGTCTAGGGTGTCTAAAGTTAAAAAAAGAAAAAAAAAGAGTGTCATTTACGTCTAGTCATTAGTCGGTCTAAGTCGAGTCTAGGATCATCATATTTTCAAAATAACAAAAAGAGTCGTTTTGGGTCGCATACATCCCTTTACTCGGTATATAAAAAGGTGTTGTCCGACCGTTAGGTTACGCCTATCGGGAAGGCCGCACACTTGTGCGAGTGACCTTCGGGTCGATTGTCTCCGCCGCGTACCGAGTTTTGGTTAAGTCTAGGTGCATCATTTTGCATTAGTGTGTTTTGCTTTAGTCGGTGTCTTCTAGTCGGTGTGTTTGCATGTCCACTCGTCGGGGTACTCAGTACTCACCCCCACCACCACCACCAATGGCCAACCCACGGGATACCTCGGGAGACTTCCACTCCCTACAAGAGGCGATGATGGCCATTATGGCTAGGTTGGACCAATCCGATGCTAACTTTCGAACTTTCTCCGATAATATGGATGGTCACCTTAGGGCCATGGAGGGACGCTTGGAGAACTCCGATAGGTCGGTCCAAGACCTCGTTGGGCGGTTAGAAAGGATGTCACACGGGGACCCTCTTGGGACAGCCCAAGGTCCACCCGCACCTCCTCCCGCGGTGGCCCAAGTCCAACCCGCTCCCATGGCCCAAGTCCAGGCCGCTCCCGCGGTCCAAAACCAGCCACCACTAGTTCCTCCACCCGCCCCTCCTCGGGTTCCCCAACTACCACACCGTGACCTTAGTCTCGAGGACTATGGGTCTGACAATGCCTACGAGGGGTATGGTCAACGCCGTCGTGGTTTTCAGCCACAACGAGATGAGGATGATGATCGGGTCCTTAAGACCGTGCGAGCGGATCCTCCCGCTTTTTACGGGTCTTTGGATCCGAAAGTCTACCTAGATTGGGAGTTTGGCATGGACCGTTATTTTGAATGGTATGATATGTCGGAGCGTCGAAGGGTCCGATTTGCCACCATGAAACTTATGGGGCAGGCACAAACTTATTGGAAGAATGTGGAGAGCCTGCTACTTCAGCGGCTAGAACCCCCGATCGACACATGGGCCGAGATGAAGAATAAACTTCTGCAAAAGTACCTTCCTCCCACATACCGCCAGCGACTCATCGATAGATGGCAAAGTCTTAGCCAGGGAGACCGGTCCGTCTCCGAATACATCGCGGAGTTTGATGAGTACTTTCTACGATGTGGTGTCACGGAGGAGAGTACCATGCCCGTGTCCCGCTTTCGACGTGGTTTGCGGCCACACTACCAGTATGAGCTTTTCCGCCGCAATGCCAAGACGTTGGAAGAGGCATACCAGGTTGCTCTCGAGATGGAGCAATTTGAGGGAGAGTTCGAGTCTAGCCATCGGTTGGGCCCCACCCCTCTCCGTAGTACCGAGCCCCGTCACTCTATAGGCCCACATCAGCGGCCTCCCATGGCTCGACCTCAGGACCCCACCCGTCAGGAGCACTTCGCTCCACGGCCTCGCCCTCCTCCACCCCGGGATCTATTTCCATCCCAACCATCGGCACCCTTTGCCCGTCCCCCAGCTCCTATAGCCCGTCCTTTGGCACCGGCACCCCATCCACTCTTGTCCAAGGCACCTACATCTCCCCCATTGTTGCCTACACCCCCTACCCGGCGGGATGATAAGGGTAAGGCCCCTCTTATCGGGGAGAGTAGTCGATCGTGAATACAATGTTTCCACTGTCACGGGTACGGCCACATTGCTAGTGAGTGTCCCGCTCGCACCACCCTAGCCTTAGGTGTTGGCGGATCCGCACCTCCCGAGCTTGAGCATGTCGATTACGAGGCCGATGAGGCACTGGCCGATGAATACTATGCCATGGGGGAAGAGCTGGGCGACCCTTCGGCCGCCCAGGATGTCGCCACCTAGTGGGTTTGATGCTACCACCTTAGTCTAGAGTCATGCATGAGTCAGTGTGCTTTCTTTGTGTGGTTTGTTTGTGTGGTGATTTTGAGTCGATTGTTTGTGTGATTTTCATTCATGTGTCAGTGCATGGTGAGTCTGCATGTGTCTTGTGCAAGCTCGTGTCGTTCTCTTATGAGTGTGAAGCGAGTCGACTCACTCGATGAGTATGGGATCGGTTCTACATCTATACCCGGATCAGTCACCTATAGGGACTCAGCGGTGATTCCTAGTGAGTCTTCGAGATGTTTCCTTCCTTTTGAGAGTGCCCCTTCGGAGTGACCACCTTTAGCCATAGCAGTGCGTATATCGAGTATATATGGAATGAGCAGGTGTCGATCACTTGGAGTGGAGCATACCCGCGCTACTTAGCACGGTGACAGATCCGCCGGAGTACCGGAGCAGCCATACCCCTACTCGACGGGGTCGAGTTCCTCCCACCCGGGGAGAATTGATGGGGACATGAACGTCAGCCCGCTCACTTTGTGTTTGCATCTACGTCCTTTTGTATTTGTATGTACGCCCTTGTGGTATATGGGTACACAATAGTAGGTCTTAGTGGGTTTATTTGCAAAAGGCCATTGGATTTCTTTGCAAATGTGCATGTAGGCCCTGCAGGGGCCCCCTCCCTCATCCTTATTGGTCCACCTGGACTCCTGGGTCCAAGGTGGCTGGTCCATGGTCCAACCTTGGACTTGGACCTAGAATTAATTAAAGAAGACAAATGCTAATTGCCTTCTTAAAGGGGGGGGGGGGGGGCGAACCTAGTAGTTTAATGGGGTTTAATGTGGTTGTCAAACCACATCTCAACCCTTCATTGATCAACCCTTGATCCAAGGGCTTAGAATAGGTTAGACCCCTTGCATATATATACTTATATTTTTCATATTGCATGAATTAATGAAGAGAAAATTGGCATTTGCCCCCAAGTGAGATTTGCACCCCTCCCCTCTCTCTCCCTGGTTCCTCCACCTCCAGCCCCCTTTCTAGAGTGTAATCCCTTCCCCCTTGATCCCCTCCAGCATCTGAAGCAACTCCGGTGATCGTCGCCGCCATCGTCTCGCCGCCGACGCGTCGTCGCCAACGGTTTCGGTGTTCTGTCCACTCAGGATAGATCATTCTTCTCCGAATTCCTGCTCTCACTCCCTTCATCTTCTGAAGCTAAAAATTTCAGGGTTGGTTCCCCTCTAGAACCCTTATCCCCAAAAAACATTTCACGTCAAAATTCATCCTTTAGCTATTTTTTGATTTTCGTCCAAATCCAAGTTCCAGATCTGTCCTGGTTCTGTTTACTGTTCACCAGCTCTGAGTTTACCCCATGCGAACCATCTTTTGATTTTGTTTGGGTCACCCAAATTTACTGGGATCTCTGTCCACATCCCTCTACCACCAGGAATTTTATTAATTTTTGGTTCACCCTCCAAGTATTTTTAAAATTTCGTCCAAATTCCCAAGAACAGTCTGCCCACAGTTTCCCAGATCCGACCCAGGTCTAGTAAAGAAATCCCAGAAAATCCATTTCGTCTCCAATCAGAAAACAAAAAATAGTCCCGGATTCCTCTCTCAGAGATCTTCAACGTTTCTGAAGAGATTATTTCCAGATTCGGAGGTCTTCTCCCCGGTCAACGTCGATCTTCAGAGAAGTCAGAACCTGCCCCTGCAGTTCTAGCCAGATTCCAGCAAGCTTGTAAAATGCATGATCAGAAATACAGATCTGATTATTTTTTTTGAAGACCCCTACATCGAGGTATTCTGAGTCAGCTTTCCAACGGCGCTAACCTCGTCGCATTCCGACGATGGGGCTGATCGCAGCAGCAGTTTTCTCCAAGTCGCGCGCCTGCAAAAATTTTTTTTCAGATTCGTGGCCGAGTTCCCGCGAGCGTCGTCCGAGGGCCGCCCGGCGTCCGGCGGTCGTTCCAGCAGCTCGCCATCCCAGGGGAGCACTTTCCAGGTGTCTCCATAATAGAGGAGTCATCAGGCCCCACACGACCCCTCCGGTCAACACGTGGGCCCCCACTAGCACGAGTACGCGTGAAGCCGAAGCATTGCCCGAAACCGCCCGTCAACCCGAACTTGGTCCTCCCGGGCCCACTTGTGTCGCCCTTTACCTCCCTGCGTGGAGTGGGCTTAATTGCATTGCTGTAAACATAATGTACTAAGTTCCCGGGAGTACGAGCTTCGGCCGGGTGCCTTCTTCGCCACGCCGAGAGCGTGGAGGTATCGCCTTCACCCTTACACTTGGCATTGGCTTAATTCTTTATATGCTTGTTTATGCCGCTGCTAGAGAGCATGTGTAGGGATACCTAGCTCGCCTTCAATTTATAATATCACTGCTGCGAGAGAGAGCGAAGCCGTCCCGTGACCCGATCCGGACGCAAAAGAGAGCCGACCACCCTAGCTCATTGTCGGTTTCTCAACCGCGCACATCCGACGCTTCCCTCGTTAAGGGACGATCGCGAGCTTGTCGTGTCCGTGGTCCCGTCCCGCATCAATTTGGTATCAGAGCGAGTTGAGTCTAGGGTGTCTAAAGTCAAAAAAAGAAAAAAAAAGAGTGTCATTTACGTCTAGTCATTAGTCGGTCTAAGTCGAGTCTAGGATCATCATATTTTCAAAATAACAAAAAGAGTCGTTTTGGGTCGCATACATCCCTTTACTCGGTATATAAAAAGGTGTTGTCCGACCGTTAGGTTACGCCTATCGGGAAGGCTGCACACTTGTGCGAGTGACCTTCGGGTCGATTGTCTCCGCCGCGTACCGAGTTTTGGTTAAGTCTAGGTGCATCATTTTGCATTAGTGTGCTTTGCTTTAGTCGGTGTCTTCTAGTCGGTGTGTTTGCATGCCCACTCGTCGGGGTACTCAGTACTCACCCCCACCACCACCACCAATGGCCAACCCACGGGATACCTCGGGAGACTTCCACTCCCTACAAGAGGCGATGATGGCCATTATGGCTAGGTTGGACCAATCCGATGCTAACTTTCGGACTTTCTCCGATAATATGGATGGTCACCTTAGGGCCATGGAGGGACGCTTGGAGAACTCCGATAGGTCGGTCCAAGACCTCGTTGGGCGGTTAGAAAGGATGTCACACGGGGACCCTCTTGGGACAGCCCAAGGTCCACCCGCACCTCCTCCCGCGGTGGCCCAAGTCCAACCCGCTCCCATGGCCCAAGTTCAGGCCGCTCCCGCGGTCCAAAACCAGCCACCACTAGTTCCTCCACCCGCCCCTCCTCGGGTTCCCCAACTACCACACCGTGACCTTGGTCTTGAGGACTATGGGTCTGACAATGCCTACGAGGGGTATGGTCAACGCCGTCGTGGTTTTCAGCCACAACGAGATGAGGATGATGATCGGGTCCTTAAGACCGTGCGAGCGGATCCTCCCGCTTTTTACGGGTCTTCGGATCCGAAAGTCTACCTAGATTGGGAGTTTGGCATGGACCGTTATTTTGAATGGTATGATATGTCGGAGCATCGAAGGGTCCGATTTGCCACCATGAAACTTATGGGGCAGGCACAAACTTATTGGAAGAATGTGGAGAGCCTGCTACTTCAGCGGCTAGAACCCCCGATCGACACATGGGCCGAGATGAAGAATAAACTTCTGCAAAAGTACCTTCCTCCCACATACCGCCAGCGACTCATCGATAGATGGCAAAGTCTTAGCCAGGGAGACCGGTCCGTCTCCGAATACATCGCGGAGTTTGATGAGTACTTTCTACGATGTGGTGTCACGGAGGAGAGTACCATGCCCGTGTCCCGCTTTCGACGTGGTTTGCGGCCACACTACCAGTATGAGCTTTTCCGCCGCAATGCCAAGACGTTGGAAGAGGCATACCAGGTTGCTCTCGAGATGGAGCAATTTGAGGGAGAGTTCGAGTCTAGCCATCGGTTGGGCCCCACCCCTCTCCGTAGTACCGAGCCCCGTCACTCTATAGGCCCACATCAGCGGCCTCCCATGGCTCGACCTCAGGACCCCACCCGTCAGGAGCACTTCGCTCCACGGCCTCGCCCTCCTCCACCCCGGGATCTATTTCCATCCCAACCACCGGCACCCTTTGCCCGTCCCCCAGCTCCTATAGCCCGTCCTTTGGCACCGGCACCCCCTCCACTCTTGTCCAAGGCACCTACATCTCCCCCATTGTTGCCTACACCCCCTACCCGGCGGGATGATAAGGGTAAGGCCCCTCTTATCGGGGAGAGTAGTCGATCGCGAATACAATGTTTCCACTGTCACGGGTACGGCCACATTGCTAGTGAGTGTCCCGCTCGCACCACCCTAGCCTTAGGTGTTGGCGGATCCGCACCTCCCGAGCTTGAGCATGTCGATTACGAGGCCGATGAGGCACTGGCCGATGAATACTATGCCATGGGGGAAGAGCTGGGCGACCCTTCGGCCGCCCAGGATGTCGCCACCTAGTGGGTTTGATGCTACCACCTTAGTCTAGAGTCATGCATGAGTCAGTGTGCTTTCTTTGTGTGGTTTGTTTGTGTGGTGATTTTGAGTCGATTATTTGTGTGATTTTCATTCATGTGTCAGTGCATGGTGAGTCTGCATGTGTCTTGTGCAAGCTCGTGTCGTTCTCTTATGAGTGTGAAGCGAGTCGACTCACTCGATGAGTATGGGATCGGTTCTACATCTATACCCGGATCAGTCACCTATAGGGACTCAGCGGTGATTCCTAGTGAGTCTTCGAGCTGTTTCCTTCCTTTTGAGAGTGCCCCTTCGGAGTGACCACCTTTAGCCATAGCAGTGCGTATATCGAGTATATATGGAATGAGCAGGTGCCGATCACTTGGAGTGGAGCATACCTGTGCTACTTAGCACGGTGACAGATCCGCCGGAGTACCGGAGCAGCCATACCCCTACTCGACGGGGTCGAGTTCCTCCCACCCGGGGAGAATTGATGGGGACATGAACGTCAGCCCGCTCACTTTGTGTTTGCATCTACGTCCTTTTGTATTTGTATGTACGCCCTTGTGGTATATGGGTACACAATAGTAGGTCTTAGTGGGTTTATTTGTAAAAGGCCATTGGGTTTCTTTGCAAATGTGCATGTAGGCCCTGCAGGGCCCCCCTCCCTCATCCTTATTGGTCCACCTGGACTCCTGGGTCCAAGGTGGCTGGTCCATGGTCCAACCATGGACTTGGACCTAGAATTAATTAAAGAAGACAAATGCTAATTGCCTTCTTAAAGGGGGGGGGGGGCGAACCTAGTAGTTTAATGGGGTTTAATGTGGTTGTCAAACCACATCTCAACCCTTCATTGATCAACCCTTGATCCAAGGGCTTAGAATAGGTTAGACCCCTTGCATATATATACTTGTATTTTTCATATTGCATGAATTAATGAAGAGAAAATTGGCATTTGCCGCCAAGTGAGATTTGCACCCCTCCCCTCTCTCTCCCTGGTTCCTCCACCTCCAGCCCCCTTTCTAGAGTGTAATCCCTTTCCCCTTGATCCCCTCCAGCATCTGAAGCAACTCCGGTGATCGCCGCCGCCATCGTCTCGCCGCCGACGCGTTGTCGCCAACGGTTTCGGTGTTCTGTCCACTCAGGATAGATCATTCTTCTCCGAATTCCTGCTCTCACTTCCTTCATCTTCTGAAGCTCAAAATTTCAGGGTTGGTTCCCCTCTAGAACCCTTATCCCCAAAAAACATTTCACGTCAAAATTCATCCTTTAGCTATTTTTTGATTTTCGTCCAAGTCCAAGTTCCAGATCTGTCCTGGTTCTGTTTACTGTTCACCAGCTCTGAGTTTACCCCATGCGAACCATCTTTTGATTTTTTTTGGGTCACCCAAATTTACAGAGATCTCTGCCCACATCCCTCTACCACCAGGAATTTTATTAATTTTTTGTTCACCCTCCAAGTATTTGTCAAATTTCGTCCAAGTTCCCAAGAACAGTCTGCCCATAGTTTCCCAGATCCGACCCAGGTCTAGTAAAGAAATCCCAGAAAATCCATTTCGTCTCCAATCAGAAAACCAAAAATAGTCCCGGATTCCTCTCTCAGAGATCTTCAACTTTTATGAAGAGATTATTTCCAGATTCGGAGGTCTTCTCCCCAGTCAACGTCGATCTTCAGAGAAGTCAGAACCTGCCCCTGCAGTTCTGGCCAGATTCCAGCAAGCTTGTAAAATGCATGATCAGAAATACAGATCTGATTATTTTTTTTGAAGACCCCTACATCGAGGTATTCTGAGTCAGCTTTCCAACGGCGCTAACCTCGTCGCATTCCGACGACGGGGCTGATCGCAGCAGCAGTTTTCTCCAAGTCGCGCGCTTGCAAACAAAATTTTCAGATTCGTGGCCGAGTTCCCGCGAGCGTCGTCCGAGGGCCGCCCGGCGTCCGGCGGTCGTTCCAGCAGCTCGCCATCCCAGGGGAGCGCTTTCCAGGTGTCTCCATAATAGAGGAGTCATCAGGCCCCACACGACCCCTCCGGTCAACACGTGGGCCCCCACTAGCACGAGTACGCGTGAAGCCGAAGCATTGCCCGAAACCGCCCGTCAACCCGAACTTGGTCCTCCCGGGCCCACTTGTGTCGCCCTTTACCTCCCTGCGTGGAGTGGGCTTAATTGCATTGCTGTAAACATAATGTACTAAGTTCCCGGGAGTACGAGCTTCGGCCGGGTGCCGTCTTCGCCACGCCGAGAGCGTGGAGGTATCGCCTTCACCCTTACACTTGACATTGGCTTAATTCTTTATATGCTTGTTTATGCCGCTGCTAGAGAGCATGTGTAGGGATACCTAGCTCGCCTTCAATTTATAATATCACTGCTGCGAGAGAGAGCGAAGCCGTCCCGTGACCCGATCCGGGCGCAAAAGAGAGCCGACCACCCTAGCTCATTGTCGGTTTCTCAACCGCGCACATCCGACGCTTCCCTCGTTAAGGGACGACCGCGAGCTTGTCGTGTCCGTGGTCCCGTCCCGTATCACCATCTTTCATGCTATAGGCCATTTGTCAGCTCTACAGGGCATTTTTCACCCTTACACAACATTTGTCGCTGCTAGGAAGTCATTTGTTAGCCTTAGCCCAAAGAGACGTCGTCTTAGCCTTTTTCTTCTTGCGTTGGACCGTCGCCTTAAGCTATTTGTCACCCTTAAGTGTATATTATACACCGTTGATGCTCCATTTTTCACCCTTAAGGCTCCATTTTTCACCTTTATCTTCCTCAGCTGGCAAAGCATATCTGGCCCTCTTGTGTTGACTCCGAGGTCAGAAAATGTTAACCTTAAGTAATGAATGTGCTGACCCAAGGTCGTTGACCATGGTGACTACCCAGTTTTGTTGACTAGTCCTTGTGGACTATCTGGCTGACTTGGGCTGGGCTTGACTCTATTGGCTGTTGACTATTGACTATTGACTTTTGACTATTGACCAAGGGTACTTGACTGCTGATGAAGTTCACTGGAGTCACATGACTAATGTTGACTTTGACCTTGAGTCCACCTTGACTGGCACTGACTTCATCTTCAATCGGGAGAGACTCTTCTTCATAATCTCTCAAACTTTCACCCTTGCGAAGGCATTTTACACCCTAAACCAGCTATATGTCATAGATATCGGCCATTTGCCTGCCTTGAACATCCATTTGTTACCCTTAAACCGTAGCCATTGCTCCATCTTCACCTTTGTAGCTTCATAGCACTACGTCAACGCTAAGGGAACGTTATGCCGACTTTGCCTTAATGTTTCTTAATGTAGAGTCTATGAGATGGTGCAGACACAGATTCAGAGGGGGGGTGAATGAATCTCCCTTTTTTAAACTTTTGCCCAATTAAAACTGTAACAATAGATCTTGCGGAATTAAAAACCAACTAGCTTAGCTGAATGTGAACTATAATGAAACACATGATCAAATAGATGATAGTGTTGTGCCCATGTGATCATTTGAGTCTTCCTGTGGTTTGGGTCATTCGACATCATCTTGTGGTCATTTGAGTTATTGGATATTCTTGGTTTTGATAATAGCTAAACACTATAAGTCATTATTGTTTTCCACTCTCATATGACTGACATACATGATGTTTTGTTCATGACAGATATGCCAATGAATGGACAAGGAATTGAGTAGAAATGACAAAAGTGAAAGCTCAATGATTGCACCCTTGCACGCGGATCGACCTGCGTGGTCAGGTCGCAGTGATCGACCTACCCGGTCAGGTTGCGGGGGTCAAGGGGGCAGCGCCCCGGAACAAAAATTTGATTGAAGACTCAGTAGTAAAACTTCAAGACAGTCAAGATTGATGCCACAAATGAGGACGGACTACTAAAGGACTCAAGCAACTGAGCTAAAGGGGTTAACGGACTGAACCGGGAAGACCCGGGGTCTGCCCAGCTGGCGGTCGACCGCCAGCACAGGGGCGGTCGAACGCCCCAGCCAGCAGCTCCCAGTCGGCACGAGTCTTAGTGGCGGTCGACTGCCAGCCAAGTAGCGGTCGACCGGAAATTCCAGGGACCATCCGTCTACAGCGTTTCTCAGTAGCGGTCAACCGCCAGCTTCCACAGGTCGACTGCCAGCCCCGAGCTTTCAATGTTGACTTTGTTTTTCACTTTGAGAAGAGCCCCTTTTCTTGTAATTGTTTAATCCTAAAGTCACCTAATCACCCACAAAACGTGGATCTGGTCTGGGGGTGTCTATGGACCATTCAAAGTCTATAAAACACATACAAGAGGGTTAGAAACCCTACTGCTTCAAGGGGATTCAAGGAGGCTACAAGGGTGTGTTCAAAGGAGAGGAGTTTGAGTACTGTAGCTGTGAACAGTACTACGGGAAGAAGCTTCTTCATCCTCAAGTGATTCAAGCTTCTTCAAGAGGAGATCAAGCCTAAGCCAAGAGAAGATAAAGATGCATTCTTCATCTTCTTCATCATCTCAAGGGTGATCTAAACTGCATCAAACTCTTCATCAACTCAAGGGATCAAAAGGAAGATCAAAGCTACATCCATAGTCTTCTTCACCAACTCAAGGAAGATCATCTCTCAAGGAAGAAGACACTATTGAAGCATCCAATTCAAGCTCCAGCAATCTCAGACAAGATTTTTCTTCTTTAGCATATTTCATATCTTATTTGAGTAGCTTGATATTTGTTCTCTTTCCATTTCTTTCAAACAATCGAAACTGAAGATCGTCCCTACCGGTGGTTAGTAGGAAGGCAATCGGAAGTTCTCCGATCTGCGGTGATTGACGTCCCTACCGGTGGTTAGTAGGAAGGCAATCGGATGTTTTTTTGATTTGCGGTTCAGTGCGTGGCACTAGTGGAGCCTCACCGGATTTGGTGAGGGGTGGACGTAGGACTGGGGATTCAGTCTGAACCACCTTAAAATCCTTTGTGTTGTGGTTTGCTTATGTGATTGCTTTATGTTAGATGCATGCTTAGGTTCAATCTCTATATTGCGTAATCATCTTGCTAAGCAAATCGTTGTGTCCTTGGTTAAGCTAGTTATATTCCGCTGCCATTATCATTATCTAGCTTTAAAGAGGGGTGTTCTGTGAAAAAAGGGACAGATCTATTCACCCCTCCCCTCTAGATCCGCTATCCACTACTCAACAGAAAGCTGACTATGGTCTATGATGAGGCACACTATCAAACAGATGGTCAGCGTATGCAATGAACTACTCAGCAGCTTCTAAGCTATTTCTAGAGACAAACCAACAACACAATGAGCTCTAAAGGCACTCAGCAGAACGGTCAATTGGGAGCGCACCTAGGTATTCATCTAACATAAATCAGATAAGCATCAAACCGCAATAGATAAGGAATTTTTAGGTGGTTCGGTCCTCTAGACCTACATCCACCCCACACTCAAACCTGAGTGTGGATCACCGCTGCCTAACAACATGAATCCGCGGAGCATTACAGCTTGGCTTACATCCGCTGAACATCACAGCTTACTATCCATGGTATCCACCTCGCCTATTGAGCATCACAGCTTGCTCTGCTGACTCACAACTTGATGTTTAAAAGAAAAAAATAAAAACAACACACAGCAACGGAAAGCTGAAAATAAAAACACATATAAACTGTAGCTCTCGCAGGAGCAGACTGGCTTGGATCTGATCCAAGGGGCAGTAGGGCAGATCTCCAAAATCTTCAATCTCTTCTCTCGATCTCACTCTCTCTTACTCTCTTCTCTCAATCTCTTTTCTGGATCTCACTCTCTCTTACTCTCTTCTCTCAATCTCTTTTCTCTCAGATAATGACTCTCGCTTTCTTGCTCTTTCTTCTCTCCTCTTTCTGAACTCTCTTCTTTCTCTCAGCTTCTATTGCTCTTGGCTCTTCTGCTCTTCTACTCTTCAGGGTTCTGGCTATGTTCTCTCTTCTTCTCTGTATATGTCCATCTGAAAGATTCTGGCCTCTTTATATAACCTCGCAAGAGTTGGCACGTGGGAAAAACGTTTCCCGCCCAAAGACTGTCGATCTGGATGTGCTACTGATGGTCCACATGGCAGACGCTGAGGATAAGTTTTCCATGTGGTAGAATCTCTAGTTCAGACTATGCCTTGGATTACGTGCCTCTTTATTTGAGCCTCGAGTCACGTGACTGTCTCCAGCCCTTCAGGTGTTCGATCATGTTGCACTGCAAGTGTCGACACTCACAAGTGCACAGACTTAATGAGATATGCATCGACCTTTATGCATTTGGCAAAGAGTGTATAGACATCTATATGCAACATGCACGGACATTATATGCCATGAAACAAAATGTGCCCAGACCCTATGTGCAGCCACATAACATTTGCACCAACCTTATATGTAGACAACTGAAATGTGCACCGATGTTACATGCTGAACAACAAAATGTGCACCGACCCTTGCACGCGTATGGCAGAATATGAACAGACCTATATATGCACGATGCAAAAGTTGCATTGACCTATATATGCTTAAGGTAAAACATGCACCGACCTATATGCATGTGCATCCTACAAACCTGCACCGATCTTGTATCGCACAAGGACAAGTGTGCACCGACTTGGTTATGAACATGCACTGACCTTATATGCATCAAACAGTATGTGCACCAACCTTGTGACTATTGCTAACACATGTGCATCGACCTTATTTATGCAAGATACAAATGTGCACAAACCTAACATGATGTGCACCGACCTTGTATAGCACAAGGGTAGATGTGCACAGACTTGAATGCACAAGACTGAACATGCATCGACCTTAATATGAGATGTTGTAATATGCATAGACCTTCCAATGCACAAGGGTAGATGTGCACAGACTTGAATGCGCGAGACTGAACATGCATCGACCTATATGCAACAAATGAACATGCACACAACCTGTTCGATGAAAAGCATATGCACTAACGTATGTTCTTAAGGTTGAGATGTGCATTCATCTTACCTCATAGACAGATGATATGTGTACGGACCTATATGCTTCAATGCACTGGCTACCTAGCGTTGACTTTTTGTCACCTTTTTGACCAATCATCAAGTTGAGTCATTTTTAGAACCTGTTTTGACATATTTTCATACTGCTATATAAAGATGATGAGATTATTAATTTATGCATCTAGGTTTTATCATCAAGGTTGAATATAATGACATAATAGTTGACATCATCAACATCAAAGAGACACAACAATCTCCCCCATTTTAATGATGGCAATATTATGAGTCATTTGCAATAAATCCATGATGATCAAAGTGTCAGACATGTAATGAAACCTGATGATGAACATGTAATGAAACCTGATGATGAAATAATGACTCACTATTCTCCCCCTTTGACAATATCAAAAAGGAAGGAACAGTAAGTTGAACGAGCAGACTATTCTCTAATCATGAATGTAGAATGCAAACTTGTATGAACTATACATGAACATGCATCATTTGACTTAACCAATACCTCATACCCCCCCTGAACAGATGATGTCCCTCTTTGGACATATTAGAAGGAGTTGAATGAATTCATAGCACAGGAACAGTCAAATTTAAGCAGATCAAGTTGACTATTCACAAGGTCAATGAAAATATCAACAAAATCACATGAGCTGTCATATATGAGTTCAGGCCATGATAAATTGAAATAAAAATAATGAGCAGAATCAATCTTCCCCCTTTGAAAAGTAATTTATAAAATGGAGAAAAAACATTTTCTCCCTCTTTTAAAAATGATGCAAGACTATCAACAATATGAGATATGTAGCCTTACTCCCCCTAAAGAAGTGGGGTGAAGGAAAGGGTCACATGGATATCAATCAAAGGGTTTATCAAGCAAAGCATGCAGTAGTCAATGCCAAAGTGATGCTGATGAGACAATCTTCCCATTTGACAAAGCATAGGAATTTGAGTTGAAGGACATCATCAGACATACAGAGTTCAGTCTGATATCAATTTGGTGGACATTCAAATTTGACATTCAGTTGAAGTAGGTCACAGGTGTAGTCAAGAATGATTTCAGGTCATCACAGAATGTATCAAGAATAGTGTGCATAAACTGAATTTTGAATTGCAATCAGAAAGTGCAAACTGAGCACAGGTTTGAGCAAATGAGCTTCAAGCACATGAGAAATTCAACAAGATTTTCAAAGAATATACCAATTTCATAAATCCAGATGAAGGAAATTTTTTTTTCAGAATCTCCCATTATAAGGGTTTATGAATGAACTTTATTGAACTGTATGGTTTAAAGATAATGTATACATAGTTTGACAATAAAGTTCTGTATATCTGAAATCAAAATTTTATAAAAATGAACCAAATCCTCATATTAACATCTTGATTAACCTCCCTTCATCTTACTCAATTAATTTCAATGACTTCTTTAGGAATTACAATCATAAGTATTGAGATTAAACCATCATGAAACCATTTGATTTTGTCCAGGGTTAGCAATTTATCCTTTGCATTCATTTTTAAACTTTTCATTCAATCAAGTAGATAATATTTCGCTATCAAATCTTACGAGCAATCTAGTTCCTTTGTAACTAAAGGATATACGTTATTTAAACGCCAATATCCCTAAGTACTTAGTGTGACTAACAGTCATGCTTTAAGATAAACAGAGTTAACTTTTCACCTCATGACATACCTCATCGCATTTCTTTGATGAGTGAGATATGTTTCTTAGTGTGCCAGTTATTGCTCTGCCTATTTTTCAATTAACTTTTAAGCAGAGTTAACTACGGCACCTCATGACACAGCCCTTTGGACATGTGTTTCTCAGTGACCAAAGTCATTTCTCTTAGAAGATTTGACCCTTAGACTTTTTCAGAACAGATAGATGTTTAAAAATAATATAGATTTCATGTATTTCAACCAAATAAAGTCATGATTTTAACACTTCTAGATTTCAGCAGATTTGTCAAGATTTAACATGAAGCAGTTGGTTAAGATTTATTAAAGTTGATTCAGATATTTTCAAGGCATTTATAACCAACCTTAATGAATACATTAAACTTAAACCAATCTGGTCTTTTAGACATTCATAAATCTGTATAATAAAAGATTCCTTATTGAGTTAGTTTTTCAGATTTATGAGCAAAGTACATAGATTGAAATTCTCCTGAAATTCAGAGATATGAAAGAATGTTTAAAGAAGTAATAGCAGGAAAATGCACCATGTGCAAGAGGCTTGAAGTTCAAACATAAGATAGGATCTTGCAAGCATTCAATGTTTAGCAGGTAAGCAGTGTTTTCAGCCAAGTTTAAAAATATGACAAGAATTCCAAACACATGACCATCATTGATTAGAAACTTACAACCTCAAATGTATGACAATGATAGTCAAGAGAGTAAGAACATATAGTTCTAAAGAGATAGTCACAGGATTGAAAATGTGAAATAGTGAAGACTTCGATTCACCAATCAAGGTGGAAACATGATCAGATGTACATTAATGAAGGTGTTGACTCTTTGTGTCGACATTTCTAATCAGGACTATAAGAAGTGTAGCAATTTAGGTCAATGATTTAGAGGGTATGCAGATTATTTGATCAGATGTACATTAATGAAGGTGTCGACTCTTTGTGTCGACATTTCTAATCAGGACTATAAGAAGTGCAGCAATTTAGGTCAATGATTTAGAGGGTATGAGGATTATTTGAAATCAATCACCTGAGAGCATAACAAATGCTCAAAGTTCAGCAACAAGAAGATTCAGTCATACCAGCTTGAAACATAAATGATAGAAAAAAATAGTCACAAACATGGGAATTGCAAGGTGAGCTGATAAACAAGGTCACAACTAGAAATAGTACTTGGCGGAGGTTGGATCCAAGGATCTACTCACCCAAGGGTTAACCATCCAGATAGGCCTGACATATCTTTCCAGCTAGATCTTTTTATATACTGTCTAGTTATTAAAGGAAGGCACATGAATCTTTCAAGGTAGCTCCCCCTCAGCAACTGTAGGAGTAGCAACAATGATTTTAGATCAGATGAAGACGAGTGAAATCCATTGAAGCCATCTATTGATTGTGAGTTCAGACCAAATGGAGACAAGGCATACCAACTGATACCAAAAGTTGATTAAGGTTACATGAAGAGCAAAAATTTCAGAATGAACAAGGGTATGGCTAGACTGTAAAGATATCGGTTGACCGAGAAAACAGTTTTGGTCGGCCGATTTAGACAGTTAAGAAACATATGAATAGCCATTCAGTTAAAGAAATTTGATTTAAATGCTCCCCTTGTTTATTTGCACTGAATCAACCTTTTTGAGTTTTTCAATATGAATTGTATGCAATTGTTAACAAGAATGATGAGCATTTATGAGCTCTCCTTATCTAAATGCATTGAACCACTATATGTGACATGACAACCATGCAGGGATTTAATCTGACCAATTATTCATGAAGCACAAGAATTATCTTGACAGACTCCCCCTAATTTTATGCATTGAATGACTAAGTTCTGAATGCAATTTATGCAATGAGCATTTTGCAAGGAGTTTAATGAATTATGCTCATAAATGTCTTGGACTGCCCTATGTGTAATATGACCCATGGTACCAGGCAGAGGACTTGGTCAAAAGACCACCTCACACAAAGTAAGAACCTCCAGACAGATTTCATCTGCCCTTTAGTAGTTTATCATTTGATATACCATAATGGTCATGCAGAACAATACAATGTAAAAGCAGTCCTATGTGCATCCTAAGATGGCAATATGCTAAGCAAATGCAAATCTGAACATGTATGCATGAGATTTTCATTAACAGATTAAGCATGATATGCAGCAAATAAAATTTCTAAAGAATTCGAATGAACCCTAAAGAATGCAAGAATGTTACCTGAAAGGTGCAGAAATGGGGTTTTTCATACTAGGGTGCCTTGGTTTATTTACCCCCTTTTTATTCCTCAGTCCTAAGGCACACCTGTAAAAACTGAACCTCATTTTGCATATTGAGGTACCCAAGAGTTCTTGGGTCCCCCATGGTCAGTAGCACCTCTGAATGGTGCTCTCCACAGTTTTTGAGCATAAGAATCATCAAATTTCATCATGAAACAGTTAGACATAGAATGTCCAAACTGACCATAGTAATAATAAGAATTCTGACTATTTTTCATGTTCACATGAGAATTGAATTTATGTGCATGAACATGATTGCTTCTATTTTTCACATGCAAGTTTAATCTTTTTATGATTAGCCAGCCAACAGTCATCATCCCTGTGTCCTGGCTTTCCACAATTAAAACATGCAGGAAATTTTTCTTTAAGAGCATGTTTATTTCTATCAGAAGCATTTTGATATGTAGGTGATTTAACAGATTTCAAATTATCATATCTCCCCTGATCATGCCAACAGTGCTTCACTGTATGGCCATTCTTACCATAATTAAAACAAGAAAGAGAATTTCTTCTTTTAACAATAGACCAGCAATGATTAGCCATATGGCCTAACTTTCCACACTTGAAGCACACAACATGTTGGTTTATTAAGGTAGATTTATTCTTAACAAGGACTTGCTGGTGGACATGATTAACATGAGAATGGAGTTTACTCTTGCCTTTAGCTGACCAGCACTGAACAGCAACATGTCCTATGTTCCCACATTGAAAACAATGTATTTTTCCTTTTTTAACTATATGATTTTTTCTGTTATGAAAATTTCTAGCATGCATTCTATCATCTTGTTTCATGACAAAGCACTCATTCATGAAATGTCCATGCTTACCACAGTAATGACAAGAGTCATCAAATTTGTTAGAAGCATGGTGTTTTTTCACATGGGAATTTTTAGAATACAGGTTATTGAATTTCATGTTCGGTGGTTGCTGCAGATTTTTCTTAGTTTTCTGATTTTTATTTTCTCTTGGAATCTTTTAGAAGCAGGTCGATGTGGGGAATTATTGGAAGTACTAGTTCCTTCTGAACTTCGCACAAAGGTGGAATATAGTTGATTCCAAATGACATTTTTATTTTCAGAAATATAGCTACTATCCTTTCTTTGAGTGTTAACTTCATCTCCCAATTTTTCTTTGCTTTTAGCAAATTCAGACAATGAATTATTCAAATCATGAATTTCATTTTGGAGTGAAGTAATGAGCGATTCTGAAGTTGTTGTTTTATCATTCAATATAGCATTGATGGTTTTATAGCTATCAATTTTCTGCATTAATGCACTCACTCTTCCAGACACATCATCAGAAGAGCACTTTCCCTTTTCCAGGGTCAAAAGCCTCTCAGACATGACAGTATTTAAGACTATCAATTTTTTGTTCTGATCCTTCAAATTGCCATTTTCTTCCATCAATGTTTCTTTAGATTGTTCAACTTCCTTTTTCTGTTTAAGTAATAATTCATTTTCTTCTTTTAGAGACACAATCAGATTTCTCTGCATTTCATCATCAGAATTAAGATCTTCAATTAATTCCTTTAGAAAGACACATTCATCACATTTAGATTCATTTGAACATGGGTTTTCAGCTTCAAGGAGTCTAATTTTAGGATTATCATTCTCAAATTTCAAAGCATTCAATTCAGATTTTTCATTATTAAACTCCTGTAATTTCATTTGAAGTCTGTCAATTTCAGCTTTCAATTCCTCATCTTCATTTATTAAAGCATGATCATCATTTCTTGAACTCAACTTTTCTTCCGATTTAGAAATCTTATCTGAGTTTCTGATTTTCATTTTTCAACGAGGAAATTTGTTTTTTACTCTTATGAACATCAGCTAAGCAATTATCATGAGATTGTCTCAGTTTTGAACAATTTTCACAAGAGACATTCGAACTAATCTGATCAAATTTCTTTTTCAATTTTTTATGTTCAATTTTCAGTTTCTTATGTTTTTCAGATAGTTATTCATACATGCTTACTAATTCATCAAATGAAATTTCCTCAACATCGGAGCTTACCTGAGATGATGTCTCCTCCTGTCGATCACTGTTGTGATCACTTCTATTAGCCATGAGGCATTCCTCTTCCTTCTTTTCATGACGGGCAATCACTTTGTCCAGTATTTCTTTTCCAAATGTGCACCTAAAAGCAAACGAAAATAAGTCAGTATTTACTGCAGCTTTCAGAATATTAAGAACTGTGAGATTATCACGGTTCTTTAGTCTATCCTCATTGGACCACTTGGTCTGATCATAAGGCAGTTCATGTGGGCCATTAGATACAAGACTCCATAAATTAGGATTAATGGAGTTCATATAGACACACAGGCCGCCTAGCCAACTGCTAAAGTTAGAACCATCAAAGACTAAAAGAAGATCCATAATGACAATTAGCAACCAGATCAAAGCAATAAGCAATCGATAAGCAATGCACCAAAGTAAGATAGCAAAACCAGTATAGCACCAAATATAGTAGGATCATCTGCAGATCGTTGAATCTGGATAATCAGAGACCCGCTCTAATACCAATTATAGAGTCTATGAGATGGTGCAGACACAGATTCAGAGTGGGGGTGAATGAATCTCCCTTTTTTAAACTTTTGCCCAATTAAAATTGTAACAATAAATCTTGCAGAATTAAAAACCAACTAGCTTAACTAAATGTGAACTATAATGAAACACACAATCAAACAAATGATACCTGTAGACACGCCAAAATTGACGCTATGTTGATCAAATCTCATGTCACTATGTTGATGCCCCAAAGTGAACTTCAATACATTCATAATATGAAGTTTTTTCTATTTTTGTGGGTTTTTTGGTTTGTTCTTGCATTTTTGTGATTCGCGACCTGAAGAGGGGCGTTATTTTAAAAGTGACCTTATCCAGGGCGTGTTCAAAAGAAAGGACGACCAAATGTCAGGGCGTCAATTCCTGGTATTATCCGGTTTCAAAATAAATTCCAATTACAGATTGGTGTCCTTCCTCAGGGCGTGTTTTCAAGTAACGCCTTTATCTCAGGCGTTTCCTCATAATTTTCAAATAAAGAAAGTTTTATTTCCAAATTTAAATCCCAGAAGTGACGCCCTTGACTAGGTCGTGTTATGGAGTAACGTCTTAAGATAGGTCGTCAATTCAAATTTGACGCCCTTCTGAAGGTCGCGTTTTATGTTTCGGTGTCCTATTTGAGTGTGCCTTTCCTGAATAGTTCCCTGCCTTCTTTGGTCACCTTGCTCGATCAGGGAACTGGAGTCCTTGCCATTGATAACCATTGCCCGTTCTTATCTTCCCAAATCTGTGGTCATCTTGATCTAAACCCTATATAAGCATGCTCTGGTCGATCTTGACAGAGGTTACCGAGGTCAGAGGTTATACATATAGATACGTACAGGATTTACAGAGGCTCTCTTCATCTTATTCTTGTGCGATCTTTTAGAGCTCTCTGCTTCCTCTTCTTCCTGCCAGCAGCATCAACCCCGGTTCCCCTCTACTATCGTCAGGGACAGCAGGGGTCTTTTGCTTATCTATTTGTGCTTTTCCATCGGTCATCATCTGCCGTTTTTATTTTCTTGCATTAGTATAATATTTCTCCTTTCCCTAACTCTTTAGGGGTTTTAAAAACCAAAAAAAAAGAGGTGCGCATGTTGTGTTCTCTTTCATCACCATATCATCTATTTGGGATTGATACTACATTCACTCTTGGCTGATCCATCTTTTCTACTTGTTTGCTCTTTTTTGCAAGGGTAATCAATAAGGAGAACCCCCTTCATCGGCCGGCCGATAGAAGGAGGAGGAAGGAATTCACAATCCATCCCGCATCCCACTTATCACCAGGTATTCGCGATCATCTATTTTTATTATTGAGGTAACCCCTCTGGCGATCACTCTCCTTTATAGCACCACGTGCTTTCTTTTGTCTTTATTATCATCTCTCCATCATTTTTACATATCCATATGAGTGGTTTGTTCCATATGTGTGGATTTATCACGATCTACAAATTGGCAATCACGGTGGGACATCCACTGTTTTTCTATTGATTACCCTCTCCTATTGGCACCCACGTGTGCCCTTTCCCCTTTGGCAGCCACGTGTGCCCTTTCCCCTTCGGCACCCACGTGTGGCCTTTCCCCTCGGTACCCACGGTACCCCTCCTTTTGTGCCCCACGGGCACCCTCCACCGTGCACACTGCACACTCCCAGGATCAGCCAGTTTGTGATCTGAATTAACGCCTCACCCAGAGGCGCGTTTTAATTTAACGCCTTCATCCAGGGCGTCTGATTTATGTTTAACGTCTTCTGATAAGGCGTGCTTCATCATATCCCCTACTTTTATTACGCTGTTTGTGGATTCACGCCCTGCCCCAGGGCGTCTCTTTATTGCTTAGCGCTTCACATCAAGGCACGTTTCCAGATTTGACGCCCTCTTGCGAAGGCGTCCTTTTAACATATAGCGCCTCACACCAAGGCGCGTTTTCTCCATTGCCTGTGGAATCCCCCAGGGATTCATGATAGTCTCACTGTCATCTTTTTTGTTGATAGCGACCGTGGCTAGGTCACCTTTTTTCCTGTGATTTTACAGAACCCTGCTGTCTTTGCTTATTCATGCTGCATTGATTCTTATATTGATTATTTGGCTATATTGGTGTGATCTGCATATCTTGGCTTGCATCTTGTGGCATTTGGTTGAGAGACCTCCTCTCTCTACACTAGGATTCCATACACCTCTCTTGGAATCGGGACAACCCTCCATTGAGCATTCCGTCTCTTTGGACCGGAAATCCCTTTTCTAAGACCTCCGTAAGTCCCCGCACCCGTGGATTCCCTCACGGACGCCGGGCTGGTTGTACCCTTGAAGTACTCGGAGTATAGAGAACCCATCGTCGGTGAAGAGAGAGAAAGAACCTACTTGACCCGAAAAGTCACACTTGGATCCAAGCTAGGTTTTCACTTTGCAAAGAGGAGTGAATTATTCTGCAAATTAATCCACTCTAATCCCAAACAAACACTAAAATCTTGCGTTCATCTCAACTTGGTTGCATAAACTTGCTTGGGTTGATTTGTTTAAGCTTGTTTGGATTGAGTGGTTTTTGTCTGGTAGTTCCTTTATACAGCTCTCTCTTTTTAAACCATGAAACTCCGTTCATGTAAAATCATCAACATGGCAGGCTACGGGTATTCTTATGATGATGAGGATGAGAATGTTTTTGGTCAATATGAAATCCCCCTCCAAGATTCCATTTATCATGAGGGAAATTACCCTCCTCTTCAGTCTCATTACCCTCAGGTTCATGTGGTTGATACCACTCCTCAAGAGGTTACGCCCTCTTCTTAGACTTTACCCTCCAACACTTCGGGGAACCCTTCCCCATCCTTCAATGTCACGGATTTAATTAATGCTCTATCTCAGTTAGATGATTCCCAGCGGCAGGCAGTTCAGGCCGCTTTGAAAGGGAAGTCTGTTCCCTCCTCATCCTTTAATCCCCCTCCGGCCGAGAGTGGCCATCACCTCACTAATGACCAGGCGGTCTTGCACAAACCCACCTCTCGTCCACCAACGCCCAGTGCGGCCATGCCGGCCCAACAGGCGAGCTACTCAGCGGTTAGGCCTCAGTTTCCCCAACCTCCCCGAATTCTACGGATGCCTATACCCCATTCTTTCATTCAAAATCCGGCCCCAGTCGAGGCCGACACCAATGTTCTACTGCTCCAGAAGTTGGCCAGCATGGAAGAGCAACTGAAGAAGGTCACTACGGCCAAGAATGCACCGGAGATCTCCCTCCCCACACTGCCAGTTTTCCACTTACCTCCATCTGAGATGCCGAATTTTCGGCGATATAATGGGACTGGTAATCCTTTCATTCATTTGAAGGATTTTATGTACGAGACCTCCTTCTGGCAAGACAACAAGGCCTCTTTGGCCTATTTATTCAGGAGATCTCTAGAGGGGCCAGCCCTTGAATGGTTCTATTCGTTGGATCCTACTGATGCCAGCGACTTTGATATTGTTCAGAAGAAGTTCCTGCAGAAGTATAGGGACCGGGTCGGGCCCTCCCTCTCAGTCACAGATCTAGTTGCAGAAAAAATGAAGCCCGAGGAGGACTTCATCATATTTGCTGATAGGTGGCGTTCAATGTCCGAGAAGTTGAAAGACACTTTGGCGGAACAAGAACAAGTTAAGATGATAATTTCCAATGCAACTCCTCAGTTCCGGCACATACTGGCCATGAACAGATTAACAACCATGGAAGAGCTCTATGAAAGAGCTCGTTATATTCAGACACAGATGAAGGATTCGCCCATCATGGGCATGTTTGAGCCGAAGCCACGGCTATTTAAGAAAAGTACAAATATCAACAACAGCGGGCCCACGATTGAGGGCACAATTGCAAACGAGCAGGTTGGCGTAGTTGGCCACCCCCACCATCAATCTAACCCACGGCCTAACCCACCTCCACCACAAAACCCCCATTTCAACTCCACTCCACAACACCAATTCGCACCCCGACATTCCTTTGCTCCACAGCATAACCAAGCGCCCCGCGCTGACCCTCCAGCTCCGCAACAGTACCACCAGGTACCACCACCTACCAACTATGGCCAACAACAACAACGGAGACCACCACTTGGCCCCAAGAGAGCCCACTACCCACCACTGCCGGAAAGTCTCCTGGATATTTTCAACGCTTTAATGGCCGCCAACTTGCTCATGTCACCAAGGGAAAGAACAGCGTGGCCCGCGAATGTTGACACATCCCGTTACTGCGCTTTCCATCGCGCACCTGGTCACAACCTTGATCATTGCTTCCACTTCAGAGATTATATTTATGATCTAAATGACCAGGGCGGCATCAACTGGGATGAGATGAGGCAGTTTATTGCCACCATGAAAGAAAGAAGGCCTCATCGGCAGCAACAGGCTCAGCAGCCACAGTAACCAGCTCCACAGCAACAACAACAAGCTCCAGCGCCTCAGCAGGACATGGGGATTGTCCACAATCCACTGCCGGAGCACCCGCCAAACCAGCACGTAAACCCTGTCACGTCTCTCCCTGAGGTGGAGAGAGGGCAGGGATGGCATGAAGAAAACGCATCTGTCGGGGCATTTAATCACAATCAAAATCAACCTTCGCGCCTCTTGCGCACCCTTTCTTCTTCTTCTACCCCCCAATTGAGCCGATCCCTTCCGTGCCCCGTTAATCCACCTACCCCCACCTATTCTCCAACCTTGCCGGTTCGCCCCCTTCTTACCCGCTTACCACCTCCACAGCCTACACCACAACAAACCCCATCCACCACCAACCCTTCACCACTACCCTCTAGGCCACTCCTTAACTGCCCGTCACCGACGCCCGTTGCACCCGCCACCACTACTCCTCCATCGGCAAGGATCCCTCCACCATCGGCTCCCACACCTTTTATGCCCAGATCCCTCCTCGTTCCATCCACCAATTCCCCCCGCATTCAGGTATCCCTTTCTACTCCTACGCCTCCAACGGGGGCATCTTTATTGAATTCTTCATCAACACCCCCTGTGGGGGCTCCTTCTTCAAACACTCCTCCACCGCTTATCAACACTAACACACCCTCTTCTTCTTCTAACCCTCCTTCCACACTTGCCCCGACAGAGGCACGTCAAGGCGTGGCGCCGCTCCGCAGTGGACGGATGTTCCACCGCATTTTTCCACAGAGAGGGTTAGAGCCCGCGCAGGGGCCGCAAGAACAGGAACAAGAACAGGAGTCCATACCAGGCACAGAATACGACTTGTTAAAGCATTTGGACCGGACTCCGGCAAGAATTTCAATTCTAGAACTGATCAAGAGGTCGACCACTCATCAGATGGCTCTAAAGGAATATCTGCAGAAAGTCATGGTCAATGATGACATTCCGGTTGAGCAGATAACCGCAGTCTTAACACCTACTGGCAGTCAACCAGCAATCACTTTTTATGAGCATGAGCTGGCACCGATCTCAGCAAGAAAATATGCTCTATGCATCACAGTTGATATCAATAAGGTGGCTGTACAATAGTGTTTGGTGGACACTGGGACATCCATCAATGTCTTGCCGCCGAGCACTTTGAAGTTGTGTGGCATTCCGGAAAGCCAAATTCGGCCGTCCACCATAACGGTCACTGCATATGATAACACGAAGAAGCCTCCTCTAGGCATGATTACTTTAAAAGTAAGTTTGGGTCCAGCAACAATCACAGCTGATTTTCATATTTTGGACATGGATCCAACATTTAATGGCATTCTTGGCCGTCCCTACATCCAGCAGCTTGATGCAGTGCCCTCCACAAATCATCAATGCCTCAAGTTTCCACACAAGGGCCGCATTATTAAAGTCACCAGTATGCCAATTTTGCCAGAGGAGGATATTCATGTGGCTTCATCGGTTCCTTCTATTTGGCCTGCCAATAAGCCATTGTTATCTGTATTGGACGTCCCTCGCCCACAGTCGACGCCATCCGAGACTATCACAACAGTTGCTATGACACCCCTGCCTTCCAAGGGGAAGAAGAAGAAAACGGTGATGAACACCCATGGCTGGAACATTTTAATAAAAATGGGGTATCAAAATGGCAAAGGTCTGGGTGCCAATTGTCAAGGCAGGATTAGGCCTGTAAAGCCTCAGAAATTGATTGCAAGAGGTGGTTTGGGCTACAAAGGGCCAGGCAAAAATGAAGATGAACCGTGGGCAGTTATGACATCCACATTGAAGACAGATCGCCAGCCGCTCACCTGGACATTGCAGACACATTTTGTCACGGGTGGCTTTCAGAATAATGAGCAAACTACAATAATCACTTCCATACTAGACTGTCAGGATGTTCATGCTAGACAGTTTGCTCGTCATATAGCCCCGCTGGCCACATATAAAGCCCTGGAATCCTTAAGGCCTGACAAGAGAAGGAAAATGGATGATCCAAAATGTGACTGGTACAGGTGGTTCGATATGCAAGACATTACTATTTCCTTGAGCCGCCTCTTTATGCCGACAGATCCGGAATGGCCACCACTTATTCATGAATTGATTGAAAAACCTGCTATGATTACAGACAAGAGGCAGTTGTTGAGTGATTACACAGACACTGGGGAGCCAGATATTCCGTTTGAGGAAGGTTTCACTGTGGACAGGCTGTGGGCCGGCCTCTTTTCTCTCACTTCCATGCATCCGTCTCTTCTTGCTTCCTTACATTCCCACTGGTTTGGTCGCGTGCCGAGACCGCCACCGATTATGATCAATTTCGCTCCAAGTTCAATCCAAGTTTCTCTCTCCATTCCTCCTTTGCTCCTCGAGCAATTCTCCAGACTCTCCATTACGCCCCCGTGTGGGCCATCACTGATTCAATCTTTCTCCAAACTTTCAATCTCCACTCCTCCTGCTATTCTCCCCTCGCATTGCTTTCTTCTAGAAAAAGAGAATAAAGATAAAAATGAAAATGAAAAAAAAATGCCAAAATTCCAACTTTCCAGTCCTCCATCTCTATTGAGGAGACCTCCTATTTTTCTCCCGAGTGTGTCCCGACCTAGGGGCCACTCCTTCAAGATTCATTGATAAACCTCTTTTCCCCCTCTGGTGAGGGGTCCTCATCTGTATCACCTCCTGTATCCACTTCTTCACCTCCTTCTCTTTTTTAGCTTATTCTAATCAAGTTGTTGCTCCTCCTCTTCTTCTAATAAAATTCATGGGGTAGATTTTCATAAGAAACCCAAGGGTAAGCAGATTCCTCGTAGGTTTCTGTTGGAGTTAGCCAGAAGATGCCAGGCTTGTTTAGCTCTTCCTGGATTTGTATAGAATCCGATTATCCTGCCAGAGTCGGAATATGAGGATGCTAATGTTTCTTATGAGGGTTTTGGTGTTTATGAAATCATGAATGATGAAGACCCTGTTGAAGAGGGGGATGAAAGTTATGAAGAATATGAGGACGAGGCTGATGCCTTTGCCAGTGGTATGAGGAGATTTGATGAACCATCAGCCTCCGTAGAAGAGACTACCAAAGAAATTAATTTGGGTATCGAGGAAGACCCTAGAATTGTCCTCATCAGCAAGAATTTGCTGCCCTCCGAAGAGGAGGCACTTATTTTGGTTCTTCAAGAATACAAGGACACGTTCGCATGGAGTTATGAAGATATGCCTGGATTAGACCCTGCGCTCGTTGAACATCGTCTTACACTTAAGCCAGGATTTATCCCGGTCAAGCAACGGTTGAGGCGTTTCCACCCTAATATGGCTTTGAAGATGAAAGAAGAGGTTGACAAACTCCATAAGGCTAGATTTGTTAGAGTTGTCCTCTACCCCAACTGGGTGGCTAACATCGTCCCGGTTATGAAGAAAGATGGAAAGGTTCGGATTTGTATAGACTTCCGGGACCTTAACCGTGTGTGTCCTAAAGATGACTTCCCCCTCCCTCATATTGATGTTTTAATCGATAATACGGCAGGATTTGAAACTCTCTCTTTTATGGATGGCTTTTCAGGTTACAATCAGATTCGTCTGGCTGAAGAAGATCAAGAGAAAACATCATTCACTACACCATGGGGCACATACTGCTATGTGGTCATGCCTTTTGGACTCAAGAATGCTGGAGCCACCTATCAGAGGGCTATGATGGTGATTTTTCATGACATGATTCATATCTATATTGAGGTGTATGTGGATGACCTGGTTGTAAAATCAAGGACGAGGATTGAGCATCCTGGGGTTCTAGCTAAGGTCTTGCAAAGATCACGAGAGTATCAGTTGAAGATGAACCCCAAGAAGTGTGTATTTGGCATTTCATCAGGAAAGTTACTTGGATTTATTGTTAGTAAGAGGGGAATTGAAGTTGATCCCAACAAGGTGAAGGCCATTAGAGATATGCCTCCTCCCAAGAATCTGAAGGAAGTTCGAGGATTAATCGGGAGGTTGCAATTTATTCGCCGCTTTGTCTCCCAGCATTCATAAAGATGTAGGCCGTTTTACGAGCTTACTAAGCCGGGAGTCAAGTTTAATTGGGATGACAAGTGTCAGGCAGCCTTTGACGGATTAAAGGATTATTTGGCCAATACTCCTGTCCTGAGGCCGCCAATTCTAGGCAAACCACTCATTCTCTATGTCTCAGTCCTGGATGACTCTGTAGGTGCTGTCCTAGCTCAAGTGGATGAAGAAGGTAAGGAGAGGGCGGCATACTATTTGTCTAAACTTCTTAACCCTTGTGAGCAGAGGTACTCAGCCATGGAGAAGACTTGTGCAGCTTTGGTCTGGGTAGTCAGAAATTAAAACACTATTTCTAGCTCACGAGGTTCACCTCATTGCACGCATGAATCCGATCAAATTCCTCCTTGAAAAATCTGTCCTCACTGATCGATTAGCACACTGGCAAAGCTTCCTCTCTCAATTTGACATCACTTACATTCAACAGAAAGCTATCAAAGGCTACGCCATTGCCAAACACCTTGCTCACCACCCACTTCCCCGCTTTGATCCTGTCCATTCAAAGTTTCCAGATGAAGAACTGATGTCCATTAATCAACCCCAGGATCCTATGTGGACATTACATTTCGATGGAGCTCTAAATTCCCAAGGAAGAGGGATCGGCATGGTTCTTTTAACACCAGAAGGGGTCACCATCCCATTTGCTGCTCGGCTCACTTTCTCTGTCACCAATAATATAGCTGAGTATGAGGCTCTTTTGGCCGGTCTTCAAACCGCTCATCAATATGATGTCACCCATTTGAGGATTGTTGGTGATAGTCAGCTTATTCTACGCCAGGTGCTCGTCAAGTGCCGCACTATCAATCCCAAGCTCAAACCCTACCAGGAACTTGCTTCAGCTTATGCCAAGCTCGTCACCAAATTGATTTTCATCCATGTTCCTCGTAGCCAGAATATCTTGGCTGACGCCCTTGCCTCTTTAGCTTCTGCTCTAGTCTTCCCTCTTGAGCATGATTTTCATGTTCCTCTGATTCATCAGTGTGACACTCCAGCTATTAAGGATCGTGCATTCCTCGATGTTAGGGATCTAGTGCTCGAAAAGGTCAAGCAGAGGGAAGCTCTTAAAGGCAAAGAGGTCATGTTATTAGATTGGCAAGAGGAGTTGGCTGACGAAGAAAAACCTTGGTATTATGAGATTGCCAGATATTGCAATAATCAGTCCTATCCCGAAGAAGCCACTGTGGAAGAAAAGAAAGCAATCAGAAGAGTGGCTCAGCGTTATGTCTTGGTTGGAGGTGTGCTCTACAGGAGAGGGCTCACCGGTGTTTTATTAAGATGCCTCGACGATGATGAATCATGGAAAGTTGTGGAAGAGGCGCATTCTTGGGTGTGTGGTGGTCATGTGAATAGCCAGATGCTAGCTAAGAAGATCCTTAGGCTAGGTTTCTATTGGCCAACTCTAGAAGAGGATTGCTCCATCTATGTTCGAAGGTGTGTTAAGTGCCAACTGCACGGCGACAAAATTCATTCTCCTGCTTCTTCACTCCATCCTATGCCCTCCCCATGGCCCTTCTCCATGTGGGCTTTTGATATTATTGGACCTCTTGGTGATTCAAACCTCCTGACCAAACAAAAGTCGTTCATCCTCACGGCAACGGAGTACTTCACCAAGTGGGCGGAAGCGGAAGCTTACGTGGAGATTAAAGCATCAACTGTCTGCAAATTCATAATGAAGAACATCATCACGAGGTTCGGCATCCCGAGTACCATCGTCACCGACAATGGACCTCAATTTATATCTCAAGAAATCAAGGATCTCTGCAACAGGTACAACATTGCATTGCATCATTCTTCTCTCTATTATCCGCAGGGCAATGGCCAAGCAGAAGCCACTAATAAAACTTTGATAAAAATTATCAAAAAGACGTGTGAGGCTAATAAATTTTCGGATTGGCCAGACAAGCTAGTTGAAGCTCTCTGGGCCTATCGCACTTCCATTCGTACCCCCACTGCGCAAACCCCTTTCGCCCTTACTTATGAAATGGAGGCGGTAGTCCCTTACGAGATTCTCATTCCCTCTCTGCGAGTGCAATTTGACAAGGAACTCTCTATTGATGAGCGTCGTGATTCACTCCTTGCTCAATTGGAACTCCTAGATAAGAAGCGTTTGGTCGCCGCTGAGCATGCACGCATTTATCAAAACAGGCTCTCACATTTTTATCAAAAGAAAGTGATTGAGAGAAAATTCAAAATCGGTGAAATGGTAATTAAAAGAATTTTTGTAAAACCCGGTGGGCCTCGCTCAAAACTCCAACCCAATTGGGAAGGACCGTTTGTTATAAAAGACGTTTTTCCTAGCAATACTTATAAACTGATTAATGCTGAAGGAGAAGAGTTAACTCACCCTTGGAATGGTTTGTATCTTAAGAAATACTACCCTTGATTCAAAAATCCAAAAATATATATATATAGAATAATTTTCGAAATCCAAAAAAATGAAAATTGATTCAAAAATCTAAAACAAAGTGGAATATTTCCAAAAACCAAAAAAAATAGAAATTCCAAAAAGCAAATAAAAAATAGAAATTCTTCAAAATCAAAAGAGATCAAAACAAAAGCTTTCAAAATTGGTGCCATGGCACACGAGGATCTAAAATCCGAAAGGTCAAAATTCAGGATTCATTTATCAGGCTTGATTAACTTAAAATGGGGTTGACACCCGCACACACTAACACGCTTTATTCTTGAACTCAAGCGGTGCAAGATCCGATGGAAAGTCAAAACCTGACTAAAGGTGAAGACGATACCTGTTCTTTTCTTCTTCGGCCCATAAGGGAGGAAGGGAGACCTCAGGGTAGATCCACCAAGCCTATCCGCCGCCCTAGTAGGTGGAAGTCAGGGCCCAAAAGAGAGCAAATGCCACAAAAGCCCAAGTACAATTAGGTTATCCATCAATGCAAGTCAATTGCAAAGTGAAAGTCAAATGGTGAAAAGAAAAGCATGTCAAGAGGGCAAAGTCCCCGCAAGGAAAACCTTGGGCGTATGCGTGCAATATAAAAGAGGAAAAAAGGCAACAAAATTTCCCTACGCCAAAGACCGAACCCCAACAGGCATAGGGTAGGGGAGGTAACTTTACCTTGAGCATCTCAGAATCCCTTATGGGCTTCCCTTATATTTTCTTCCATCCTTTCTATGTGGTAAGTCATGAACTGGCAGGATGGTCAAGACGGACTTAGGAAATTGCACTGTACGAAATCTCGAATACAAGTCAACTATGATCACGTCGACCCCCTTTTAATTACTCAAGAAAGGTTAATGAATTTTAGATGGTGACCGTGTAGGACCCATGGTCTTGATAGCCTTGTCAACCCATTTCTGCAGAATAATTCAATTAACGCCTTTATCTAAGGCGAGTGCAAGTTAATTAACGCCTTCGATAAAGGCGCTTTTTATAGAATAATGTCCCTGAGCAGGTCGTTACTTTCTCAAAAATCAAATTCCCTTTTCAAATTCACGCCGTCTTCTAGGGCGTCTTTTATGTGAACCACGACCTACTCTAAGGCGCGTTTTCAGAAAAAATAACAAAAAAATATAAATGAGTGAAAAAAAAAACATTCTCCAAGTATGCTTGCATTTCTGCATGGGCATCTTTATTTATGGTTGGCATATGCGTGCTTGCATGTTGCACCTCCCCGTTATCAGTTATGTCATTTACCTTATTTGATTAAAGGCTTGGCCCCTTGACCCGTCATTAAGGTCAAAATATTGATACCCCTTGCTTATTGAGCAAGGGGCCAAGTCAAACAGATGAATTAACCTGTTTGTTCGAAGTGTGGATTACAGTTGTAGGAACAGGGCAAAGCGAAGCAAAAAACGAAGAACGTGGAAAGAGAAAAGTACACAAACATAAGTCCACAACCACACAAAGTGTTCAGGTAAACAAAAACTCAAACTCATATATATATATATATATATATATATATATATATATATATATATATATATATATATATATATATCTCATGTATCGGTGTGAAGGTGGAGGGGTACAAGTAAGTCTCTCAGCTCTCGCCTCCACCCTCCTCTCTCCTGCTCTCAACCTCACCCTCGGCGTCCCGAGGTGGTGCTGGTGGGGGAGGCATGGAGCCCCGTGAAGTAGCTGGACCACGAGCCTGGTCCCCTGTCTCACTCCTCGGTCGAAAAGAGGAGCCCGCTATGTAAGAGGAGCCGCCCAAGCTGAACCCTGCCGCTCGCGCCCGCTCCCGGCCTCGCTGCAGACACTCCTCCAACACTCGAAGCTGCTCCTGAGAAAGGACTAGCTGAGTCCTCAGGTCCACCAGCTCCTCGTGCTCACGAGCACGCTCCTTGCGCTCCCGGGCCCGCTCCCTCCTCTCCAGCTCGAGGGCGACCCGTAACTCTGCCACATCCTGAGGCAGCTCCTCCCGACGCCTCAAGTACCTCTCTAGCTCTAAGATCCGGTGATCGAGGATCGCCAACTCGGTACGTACTGCCTGAAGCTGAGTAGCCTGCAAACAGGTAAACAAATCATCAATTCCACAATTAATGCGATGATCCAGTAATCTAGCAATGTAAGCAACACATGATTGAACCACTCACCTGTGTGCTCGTCACACGGAAGCCCTCATCAACGCAAGCAAGCGCGGCTCGGAGCTCCTCAGTCTGCAAAACAACTCCATCAGTACACAATGCTATATATAATATTTGAATGAGGTTTGAGTTTAGAATTTACCCGTGAGGCGAGGTCGCGCTCTGCTGCTTCAGCCCGTGCCTCTGCTCCTGCCAGCTGCTCTGCCAGTGCAGTCGCCTCCGCACTGGGCCCCCTCGAGCTAGAGGCCTCCTCTGGATCTCTCCTCACTGATTCCCGCTGGGCACGCTGCATTCATTGAGATCGTCAGTGGCTAATCATCAGTAATTCATCAAAAATTTCATTTGCATATAGAAATAATTTAAACACTCACCAAGGTCTCTAGGTCTGCCCGGGTGGCAGCTAACTGGTCCTCCAGACTGTATAAATGGGCCTGTGCATCCATTTCCGCTATGTCCCGCGCATCCTGCATCTATTTCATATCAGTCACATGGCATACAGCATAAACATTTGCATTTAATTTAGAAATAAGTGCATTCATACATACCCCTAGGACCCTCATCTGGGGTCGGCCGGCGTATACCTCCCAGTAGCGCCGGAGGTACTCGGAGCTGTCAGTCGCCCGAGAGGTGACTCTGGTCCCGCCTCGCTGCCAGTCGGCATACTGCTCCTCGAACCGTACCCTCCAGTCGGTCGCCTTCGTGCGACCGCGCGTCTTCTTCCCGATCCCTCGTGGCTCGCTGACCTCTACCCACTCCTGGTGAAGGCCCAGGGTCCTCATCACCAACCTAAGCCGTAACGGCTCGATCTCGCTCAAGCAGTGAACCCAAAGCTCATGCTCAAAGTGAGGACGGCCCGCTACGACCCATGGCTAGCCCTCGTCCGTCATCCCCTCATAGGGTCTCCATCGCACTTGCATCCATAAACATGCATATCATCAGCATTCCATCATCATCATAATAAATTCAAATAAACAAAAAAAAATGCATTCATACATACCAGCGAGGGAGGAAAGTCGCGGAACTCTCTCCGTAGAACCCACAGCTCGTAGCCGAGTGGGGCCCCGAAGACCACCGGCAGCCAGCGCCGCGCTAGAGGGAAAGCTCCCTCACCTCCGGGCCATGGGTCGACGCGCCCCATCGACATGTATAGATGGCTCCAAACCTGCATCCATGCATCATATTAGCAAGACATTCATACGCATTCACATTCAACATTCATACAAAAAAAACTGCATACCTGAAGAAAAGGTGAGAAGCCACTGACGGTCGTCTCTCGACCTGTCCCGGTGGACAGGTCGGCTAGCAGGTGCGCCAACAGCGCCGCTCCCCAGGCGTATCTGCCAACTCCCTCTAAATCCTCGAGGATGCCCAGGAATCGGCAGTTGATGACGTCGCCCTTCGTACCGAGCAATAGCCTCCCGAGTAGCAGCAGCAGGAACCTCCTCAGGTCTCGGTCTGCTCTCTCCCTGTCACCTAGGTCCTGGCAGTAGACCGCCCTAGCCCCGTCTATCAACCTCTGTGAGAACTGCTCTAGGGTCTCCCCGGACCTATGTCTAGCATCCCCTAAGCCCATCACCGAAGTCAGGTCTGTGCGGAAAATAGTCCTACACTCGCTGGGTGTCTCATAGACCATCTCCAACCCTAGCAACCTCTGGGTAAGCTCGGTGTAGTCTGGTAAGGTGATCCCGCTCACAGCCTCTCCGTCTACCCTCAACCCTGTAATCCTGGCTACATCCTCCAGGGTAGGAACCATATGCCCCCAGGGCATCAGGAATGCCCGGCTAGTCCTGTCCCATCTCTCCCGTAGAACCTGCATAAGTGGTAGGTTTGGCCTGACTGGCTCTATGGATAGAAAGGCCCCAAACCCCATGGCTTCTACCCTCGATCTCTGAAACTCAGGGAGGCCGTAGTATGCTGCCCGGACCATGACCCAGGAGATGCGCGTCCTCATCAACCCCTGCATGCATAAAGAAAAGAATTTTTGCTTAATTATTTTGATTATCCATGCTGAATCTCATTTTTGATTGCCTTGGGTTATATTGATGTTTGATTTTAATTAGCGACCACCCTTGGGTCGTGGTTCGTTGAATTAGCGCCCCTGGGAGAGGCGTGGTTCTTAAGTGTGCTTTGAATTCACGACCTACCCTAAGGTCGCTGTTTATCTAAGAAACGCCTCTGTATTGGGCGTGGTTTGGTGGTTAATTTCTAATTTCATAAGGTTTTTTTAGGAGACGCCCATCCCAGGGTCGTCTTTTGCTTAAGTCACGCCCCTGTGTGGGACGTTGTTTTCAAATGAGAGTTTTGGAGCCTCTAATAATTTTTGAAATTAATGATTTGACGTCCGCTGGTTTGGTCGTCTTTCATTGAATTAACGCCCTGGTGGGGGGCGTTGTTTTTAGGACTTTCAGAAAATGAAATAAAAATAACAGCATGCGAATAATTCATGGAAAAATAATTAAAAGCATGGAAATTAATGGAATTAACAACATGATATGAAAGAAATTATGAATTGAAATGGACGACATGCTTTAGGGCGTGTTTTCATGAGGTTAATTATTTTGCAGAAAATAAAATGAATTAACGTCCCTGGCTTGGGCGTCTTCTGTTAAATCCTGCCCTTACTGGGGGCGTCTCTTTTCTGAGTTACAGGGGTTTTTACCCGAGGGCTATGGAAATTACAGAAAAAATGAAAATAAAATTAAAAAAAATAGAAATTGGGGTGGGGGCCTACCTTGCGGTGCTTTGGCTCTACCGGTTGGGGGTGTGGATGACGTGGCCGCCGGAGTTGGCCGGGGCGTGGGACGATGGCCCTCGGTTGTTCTTCTTCATTTCTTTCTTCTTCTTCCTCATCTTGTCCTTCTTCATTTCCTTCACCTTCTTCCTCGCCTTCTCCGTCTTCTCTGTCTTCACCGTCGCCTTCTTGTTCTTCTCCGGCTTCGTCACCGTGCTCCACTGCCGGTGGATCCCCTTCGGCCATCACCGGAGGAGCTTCCTCCTCGTGAGTTTGTCCTCGCCTAGATCAACAACCTCGGGGGCGGCCACCCGCTGCCGCTTGTGGGCACCACCGCCGGCCATCGTTCAAGGCTAGGGGTAGAGGGAGAAGGGGAATGAAAGAGAATGAGAGAGGGGGAGGTCGGTTAGGGCTTGCAGAAAGGAAAGAGGGAATAGGACGAAGGGAATAAGAAGAAAGGAGGGAAAGAAGAGTTGAACGGTCAAAAGAAGTAACGCCCTAAGGAGGGGCGTGTCTTGTGAAAGTGACGACCATGTGCATGGGTGTATCTTGTTAATGGATGACGTCATCTGAGGCGTTATTTTGTTATGCATGGGGAATGATAACCGTCGTCAAACGCATTCGATGAGGATTGATTGATGTGAGAGGAGTAATTATTACTGTTTTTGATTAACGTCTGAGCTCAAGGCGTTATTTTTATGAAACGTGACTTTGCTGAGGGCGTTACTTTTGGAATTTCAACGAATATATTTTTGGAGTTTGAATCAATTAACGCCGTTTTCTAAGTCGTTATTCAGTTAACGCCCATGGATGGAGGCGTCATTTTTTAGAGCTCGATGATTGGAGACGACCTGTGCTGAGGCGTCACTTTTATAATCAACGACATTGCTTGAGTCCTGATTTACAACAGAATCACAGGTTTTTGGGGGATTTGATCAGAAACGCAGTAACATGACTCAATCAGAAAATTTTCATTAATTTATTGGAAAAAAGATTACATTGCAATTAATGAACCACTTTGGGCCTCAGTTTTCTCAAAACTGTCACATAAGATTTCCATTGCTCTCTATCTTCATCCAAGCTTTCCACGGGTTGATGAATCTTATTGATCTTCCACAGAGCATGAATGGTTGTGGTTTCTTCTCCATCTTCGTTGCTGCCAAGGTCCCGTGTCTTGATTGGAGGGAGATGAGATGGATCTTCAAACACTTGCCGTGGAAGCCCGAGTTGAGGAAGGCACCGATATGAATTGTATAGCACGAAATCTGAAGCGCCGATGAGTCTATGGTCCGTACCGGGAGAGAACCTTGCACGGAGCTTTTGAAGTTTGAGTATTCCCGGGGCGCAAGTAAAGAGATTCTTTGACATCACCTTGAGGTGTTCTCGCCATTCCACTCTCTTCTTGATTTGAGGAATTCGGTTCATCACCCTATTGCTTATCCCAAGTGAACCGGTCATGTAAAAGAGTGGGCTTTTTGAGAAGATTCTTAAGGATTGTTGGGCTTCATCACATGGATCAAACTTAAAGTGAAGATCCACCCAACTGGAGAGTGCTAGCATGCATCCGTAGATGGGCCTTCCCATTGCTGCTGAGGTTAGCCCGCTATAGAGATAGGCTAGAATAGCCGGTCCCACTCTCTCTCCCTCCCATAAGCTCACCACGACGCTCAACTGTGCCTCCTCTAGAAAATCCTCCATGGATGGGAATAAGAGTGCTCCTGCCAAACACACCACGAAGGCCTTGGTCACCCGTTCGATCTCTTCTTCTTCTTTAGCTTGATCCGCTCTCTTATACACCCATGAGGCAAGCGTTAGAAGATTAATTCCTTTAGTGACCTTGATTTGATTCACTAAGTTTGGGTTAGGTATCAATGTGGTTAATAGCTCGTGAGAAGAAATTAGTTTTGGCATGTTGGCCATCTTCTCTTCATCCCCTTGCTTCATTCTCTTTAAACCTAAGATCATCTCCAATTCTTCTAATAGGATGGTGGCTTCAAAGGTAGAGAAGAGAAAGGTATGAGTAGAAGGATGTCATATCTCTACAAGAGCTCCTATAGCTGCCCAATCAAGATGGATTTGATCATGGTGTTTAGCATGGGTAACTAGGCTCAGGACGTGCCATCTTGCTAGGTATACCCTCATATCTGAAGAAAACTTGGAAAGGATAAGTGGCAGCCACTTAATTTTTGTAAATCTCCTAGCTCCTGGGACATTTGGATAATCCTGTGGAAAAAAGAAAAAAAGGAGAATGCATGAGCAACAGAAGTAGTTCAGTGAAGATAAGACAAGGGAAGAACAGAAGAAATAATACTTTACCTGGTTCATGGAGATTCTACTGCTTATTTGACCGTTGATCTCAGTTAGTCGAGGAGTAGAAGTTTTGGACCTCTTAAACGCCCTCTCCATCTTTGGTTTGCAGGAAGGGCTCGGGCGGTTGCAGTCCCTGCGAGAAGAAGAACACGAACAGAAGAAGCAGAGAATAGAAACTCTCAGAGGTTGCGTCCTCCTTTTATAGAAGTCCGAAGGGTCTTAGGGCTGTTCAGAGTTGTGAGATTGGTTGCTATTAGGACTGGGTTTAGCTTTCGCGTTGGAAACGGAAGCATGTTAATTAACGCCTTCTGTTGGGGCGTCGATTTCTGAATTAACGACCTGATAGAGGTCGTGTTTTGTGTAGCGCCCTTTCCAGGGTCGTCTTCTTCCTGGACTCTCGATGCATTTCACGCCCTTTGGAAGGGCGTGTTTCTTCTTTTGACACCCTCATGCTAGGCGCCTTTCATGTTTTTGACGCCGTTCACTCCAGGCGTGAATTTGTGAGCTTATGAATTTGCTTCCCTACATGCTTTGATGAACTTAAGTGCTATTATTTTTTTGGAATTATTTTTAATTTAGCACTTATGATCATGTCATGCTTTGAATTGAGGGTTATTCATATTGAAATTGTGGGAAGGCTAATGAACTTTCAAGTGCAGAGGATTGCAGGTTTCGAGATGCCCGGATCACTGTTGGAGTAACATCATGTTGTTCTTGTATTTCGTTCCTGTAAGTATTATTACTATATGGTATTCTACGTTATTATAATATATCAAGGACCTTGTAGTTCTGATGAACCTGGAATTTGAGTTCCCCTTCATCAAAAGCGGTGATAATTTCAGGAGAGTCTTGATCACATGGATAGGCCGTTGAGTCATCCAAGGTTTGGGACGATGGTTCCACTTTCTGAGATGATGCGCGGACAAACGGGCTTCGGCTTAGTGTCAGCTCAGAGGGATGGATTCTTGACCAAGTCTAGATGGCTTAGCAATATTATCCTTGATTATTTTCTATTTTAGTTTTTGTTTTATTTTTTTCCTTTTAGCCCAGCATGCATCATGTAGGATTTTAAGTTTCATGATGAAAATCTTCATATTATGGTAATAATGAAAGTCACTCGTTCTTGATTGAGTTGACATGAGATATTCCACTCCAAATTGAGTACTTTATTCTCTCTGAAGCCGCTCAGGCTGGTTCCTTGAAAATGTTCCTTTGCTGAGTCTCCGTCTCAATTCCCTTTATTTTTCTGCAAATCCACCTTGGTTGTAGCACGTCCACGTTGGTTGGTAACCGCTCTCCAATGGTGTCTCCTTATCGTGCCGCGCGCACATTTTTACTTGTTTAGTTTAATCTCCTTTATCCAGCAAATTGATGTTTCCTTGGAATCACTCGAAGTTGTTTCACTCAAAATCTTGGAAAGATTTCTAATGCTTGGTGTCTGAGGCGTGTCACATCACACCTTGGCGTCTACTTATCAGTTCATTCCACTTCATTCCGCTGGTTGCACTTTCGCTTCATTTTCATCTCACTCCCTTGCAAAGTAGACGCCAAGGCGGGGCAGCTGTAGACACGCCAAAATTGACGCTATGTTGATCAAATCTCATGTCACTATGTTGACGCCCCAAAGTGAACTTCAATACATTCATAATATGAAGTTTTTTCTATTTTGTGGGTTTTTTGGTTTGTTCTTGCATTTTTGTGATTCGCGACCTGAAGAGGGGCGTTATTTTAAAAGCGACCTTATCCAGGGCGTGTTCAAAAGAAAGGACGACCAAATGTCAGGGCGTCAATTCCTGGTATTATCCGGTTTAAAAATAAATTCCAATTACTGATTGGCATCCTTCCTCAGGGCGTGTTTTCAAGTAACGCCTTTATCTCAGGCGTTTTCTCATAATTTTCAAATAAAGAAAGTTTTATTTCCAAATTTAAATCCAAGAAGTGACACCCTTGACTAGGTCGTGTTATGGAGTAACGTCTTAAGGTAGGTCATCAATTCAAATTTGACGCCCTTCTGAAGGTCGCGTTTTATGTTTCGGTGTCCTGTTTGAGTGTGCCTTTCCTGAATAGTTCCCTGCCTTCTTTGGTCACCTTGCTCGATCAGGGAACTGGAGTCCTTGCCATTGATAACCATTGCCCGTTCTTATCTTCCCAAATCTGTGGTCATCTTGATCTAAACCCTATATAAGCATGCTCTGGTCGATCTTGACAGAGGTTACCGAGGTCAGAGGTTATACATATAGATACGTACATGATTTACAGAGGCTCTCTTCATCTTATTCCTGTGCGATCTTTTAGAGCTCTCTGCTTCCTCTTCTTCCTGCCAGCAGCATCAACCCCGGTTCCCCTCTACTGTCGTCAGAGATAGTAGGGGTCTTTTGCTTATCTATTTGTGCTTTTCCATCGATCATCATCCGCCGTTTTTCTTTTCTTGCATTAGTATCATATTTCTCCTTTCCCTAACTCTTTAGGGGTTTTAAAAACCAAAAAAAAAGAGGTGCGCATGTTGTGTTCTCTTTCATCACCATATCATCTATTTGGGATTGATACTACATTCACTCTTGGCTGATCCATCTTTTCTACTTGTTTGTTCTTTTTTACAAGGGTAATCAATAAAGAGAACCCCCTTCATCGGCCGGCCGATAGAAGGAGGAGGAAGGAATTCACAATCCATCCCGCATCCCACTTATCACCAGGTATTCGCGATCATCTATTTTTATTATTGAGGTAACCCCTCTGGCGATCACTCTCCTTTATAGCACCACGTGCTTTCTTTTGTCTTTATGATCATCTCTCCATCATTTTTACATATCCCATATGAGTGGTTTGTTCCATATGTGTGGATTTATCACGATCTACAATACCTGACTATGGTCCATGATGAGGCACACTGTCAAATAGATGGTCAGCGTATGCAATGAACTACTCAGCAGCTTCTAAGCTGTTTCCAAAGACAAACCAACAACACAATGAGCTCTAAAGGCACTCAGCAGAATCGTCAATTGGGAGCGCACCTAGGAATTCATCTAACGTAAATCAGATAAGCATCAAACCACAATAGACAAGGAATTTTTAGGTGGTTCGGTCCTCCAGACCTACATCCACCCCACACTCAAACCTGAGTGTGGATCACCGCTGCCTAACAACTTGAATCCACTGAGCATTACAGCTTGGCATACATCCGTTGAGCATCACATCTTGCTATCCCGCTGAGCATCACAGCTTGCTGTCCGAGATATCCACCTCGCCTGTTGCGCATCACAACTTGCTCTGCTGACTCATAGCTTGATGTTTAAAAGAAGAAAATAAAAATAAGACACAACAACGAAAAGTTGGAAATGAAAACACATATAAACTGTAGCTCTCGCAGGAGCAGACTGGCTTGGATCTGATCCAAGGGCCAGTAGGGTAGATCTTCAGTATCTTCAATCTCTTCTCTCAATCTCACTCTCTCTTACTCTCTTCACTGAATCTCTTTTCTCGATCTCACTCTCTCTTACTCTCTTCTCCCAATCTCTTTTCTCTTAGATAATGACTCTCGCTTTCTTGCTCTTTCTTCTCTCCTCTTTCTGAACTCTCTTCATTCTCTCAGCTTCTATTGCTCTTGGCTCTTCTGCTCTTTAGGGTTCTGGCTATGTTCTCTCTTCTTCTCTGTATATGTCCATCTGAAAGATTCTAGCCTCTTTATATAACCTCGCAAGAGTTGGCGCGTGGGAAACACGTTTCCCACCCAAAGACTGTCGATCTAGATGTGCTACTGATGGTCCACGTGGCAGACGCTGAGGATATGTTTTCCACGTGGCAGAATCTCCAGTTCATACTACACCTTGGATTACGTGCCTCTTTATTTGAGCCTCGAGTCACGTGACTGTCTCCAACCCTTCAGGTGTTCGATCCTGTTGCACTGCAAGTGTCGACACTCACAAGTGCACAGACTTAATGAAATATGCACCGACATTTATGTATTTGGCAAAGAGTGTACAAACATCTATATGCAACATGCACGGACATTATATGCCATGAACCAAAACGTGCTCAGACCCTATGTGCAGCCACATAACATTTGCACCGACCTTATATGTAGACAACTGAAATGTGCACCGACGTTACATGCTGAACAATAAAATGTGCACTAACCCTTGCATGCGTATGGTAGAATATGCACAGACCTATATATGCACAATGCAAAAGTTGCACTGACCTATATATGATTAAGGTAAAACATGCACCGACCTATATGCATGTGCATCCTACAAACCTGCACCGATCTTATATCGCACAAGGACAAGCGTGCACCGACTTGGTTATGAACATGCACTTACCTTATATGCATCAAACAATATGTGCACCGACCTTGTGACTATTGCTAACACATGTGCATTGACCTTATTTATGAAAGATACAAATGTGCACAAACCTAACATGATGTGCACCGACCTTGTATAGCACAAGGATAGATGTGCACAGACTTGAATGCACAAGACTAAACATGCATCGACCTTAATATGAGATGTTGTAATATGCACGGACCTTCGAATGCACAAGGGTAGATGTGCACAGACTTGAATGCATGAGACTGAACATGCATCGACCTATATGCAACAAATGAACATGCACACAACCTATTCGATGAAAAGCATATGCACTAACGTATGTTCTTAAGGTTGAGATGTGCATTGATCTTACCTCATAGACAGATGATGTGTACTGACATGTATGCTTCAATGCACTGGCTACCTGGCATTGACTTTTTGTCACCTTTTTGACCAGTCATCATGTTGAGTCATTTTTAGAACCCGTTCTGACATATTTTCATACTGCTATATAAAGATGATGAGATTATTATTTTATACATCCAGGTTTTATAATCAAGGTTGAATATAATGACATAATAGTTGACATCATCAAAATAACAGAGACACAACACTTAAGGCTTTCAACGCTGCCAGCCATTTTACACTGGTACGGGTCTATTTTTCACCGATACGCCTCTATTTGTCACCGATACGGGGCCATTTGACATCTTAGAGCTGGCGGTGTTGTCTGCTTGGCGGAGTCGACTCCAGAAGGACTTTTGACTATTGACCAAGGATACTTGACTGCTGATGAAGTTCACTGGAGTCACATGACTAATGTTGACTTTGACCTTTAGTCCACCTTGAGTGGTACTGACTTCATCTTTAACCGGGAGAGGCTCTTCTTCATAGTGTCATAGACTTTCACCCTTGTGAAGGCATTTTACACCCTGAACCAGCTATATGTCATATATATCGGCCATTTGTCTGCCTTGATCAGCCATTTGTCACCCTTAAACTGTAGACATTGCTCCATCTTCACCTTTACAGCTTCATAGCACTGCGTCGATGCTCAGGGAATGCTGTGTCGACTCTGCCTTGATGTTTCTTAAGGCTTTCAACGCTGCCAGGCATTTTACACTGGTGTGGGTCTATTTTTCACCGATACGCCTCTATTTGTCATCGATGCGGGGCCATTTGACACCGATACGGGGCCATTTGACATCTTAGAGCTGGTGATGTTGTCTGCTTGGCGGAGTCGACTCCAGAAGCACTTGGAGTCGATGTGGCTTCTTGATTTTCATGCAACTGACCTGTTTTTGTGCATTTGGCCATTCCTTTGAACAAAAATGATCTTGATTTATGAAAAACTCATGGATATTCATTGGTTAACATTATCAAAAATATTTGACAACATCAAAAACATATGAACCTCAAGAATCAACACGTATGAAACTCAGAGAGCAAAAAACGTATGGAACTCAAGGTTCAAAGACATATGAAATTCGGGGATCTAAAACACACTGGAAATGCCATCATCAACAATATGTATGACTCATAGTTTTAACATCATTGAAACACAGGGACACAACATTCTCCCCCTTTTTGATGATGGCAATATTATGAGTCATTATGATCAAATTGGCATTCACAAGACATGAAGATTCATATACAGAAGAACATGCCTCCCACCAATAATGAAATGACTCACAAACTACTCTCCCCCTTTGACAACATCAAAACAAATAGTTTGAAAACTCATGAGTATTTTGGAGATATGGGTTAGGGGATAGCTTGGACACAAGTGTAGAGATATGCAAAAGATCCAAGGGATGGCACAAGCGCATGGAGTTCAAGAAGATGAGTCATCAGAAGTAAAGCACAATCTGAAACATAATTCATTAGATAAGCTTGAGATTTTCATATTCTTCTTTGTATGAACTCCCATGATTGAGTCTTTATTGTCTGCTTGGTTTAAGAGTAATAAAAGTAGAGTTTATCATTTAAGCTCTTTGAAGTAATTTGCTCTTAGATTTAATAGAAATAAACCAAGTCTATAGATATCTAGCCATGTTTGACCTCCTTTTACCTTACTCAAGCAAAATCAAGGACTCACTGAGGAGTGACTAAAGATTAGTATTGAAATTAAACAAGTTGAACATTTTTAGATTTGGTCATTTTTAGTATTGAAAACAAACAAATTAAACCAAGTGTCAGGATTACAGCACTATATCTGACCTTTGGTCATTTTCAAAATTTTCTTTTTAGCTCATAATTTTCCTTTTTAAGAGCATTCAATTATAGCCCACACCTTTTTATGTAAGGGTGCACGTTGATTAGACGTCAGTACCCCTAGTTACTCAGTGAGACTAACTATCGTGCTTCATTTTAAACAGAGATAGCAACGACACTTCATGACTAAGTCCACTACATTTCTTTGATGAAGGGCTTAGTTTCTCAGTTAACACATAGCCATTGCTCTATCTTGAGCATTGAAACACAATTATTGACATGTGATGCCCTTTGGTATTTTTCAGACCATTCTATGTTTAAGGACAATACTTAATCTAAGTTTCTCAACCAAGGTTGTCATAGACCTTAAATGTTCATATAAAAGGAGATTGCACAAGGACATAACATTGTAGGAATTGGTTGAGGTCTATTAAATTCATAATACAGACTGTTCATGGAATTTATCTTCTAAACTCTGTAAATTCATTAGGCTTAAACCAATAGACTTATTCATGGACAATAATAGCGCCTAATAAAAGAAGATTCCTATAAATAATTTGCTCAATTTAATTAATAGATGAATATATTGGGAATATTCTGAATTTCAGGTAGTTCAATGATGTGGCAATAACAGTAGGTTTGAGCAGCAAACGAAGTTGAGTTTTTAGGAAGGCTCACAAGGCTATTAAATGGCCAGCAAGACTCATAGCTCAGAAATGGACAAGTTCAGGTAAGGTGAGTAGTGAGGTTTCATTAAAAGGTTTTAGATGATGTAATGAGACAAACAACCTTAACACATGCAGTCATAAAAAAGTTGTCATTGAAACTCCCTATAACTACATGCATGTAATTAAAAAAAACTCAATTTAATTGACACCCCCTATCTGAATGGCCCAAAATGGAATATAGATCGATGGTACCTGGCGGAGGTATGTCCTCACACATAGTGAAAGCTTCCAGGCAAACCTAACCTGCCCTTCCACAAATCACCATTTTATATACCATAGTCATGCATGAAGATGCATCTACCAGTGCAATGCAATTCAATATGAACAATGGCCACTTAGATTATTCATGACAATGCAAATCAATATACACAAACCAAAAAGAGAGCATATGCATGAAAAAAAATTTAATTTTGTTCTAGAAACAAACTGTTCATTGCAGTTCAAAAATAATCAAGCTCCCCCTGAAGATGATTTCCATCAAAAGATTCAGTAATTCAGCAAATTATTTCAGAAATATGTATTTTATAGTCATCATGCAAGAAAAATAGTAAGAGAGTTAATCAAACAACTCAAATCTGATTTGATTGAAGTCTACATAGACCTAACTCCCTTCTTAGAGTTGAGAACATGTCCTTGCACAATGGCTTGGCGAAAATGTCAGTAACCTGATTTTCTAATTGGACAAAATGTAGCTCAAAGTTTTTCTTAAAAACTTCATCTCTGATAAAGTGATGCCTTATATCAATGTGCTTAGTCCTAGAGTGCAGGACTGGATTTTTAGCAAGATTGATTGTACTTGTGTTGTCACACAAAATTGGGGCACATCCAAGATCTACTAGGTAGTCTTGGAGTTAGGGTTTAATCCACAACATTTGGGTGCCACAACTCCCTACAGGAATATATTCTGCTTCTGCAGTAGAGAGGTCAACCAAGTGTTGTTTCTTGGATGCCCAAGAGATTAAACACCCACCCAAAAATTGGCAATAGCCACTTGTGCTTTTGCGATCTAGCTTGCATCCAGCATAATCCGCATCTGAATATGAAATAAGAGAAAGATCACAAGATGTCAGATACCATAATCCCAATTCTTGAGTGCCAACAAGGTATCTATAGATACGCTTGACAGCAGTCAAGTGAGATTCTCTAGGACTGGCCTGGAATCTAGCATAAAGGCAAACGCTGAATTGGATGTCTAGTCTAGATGTAGTAAAATAGAGTAATGAACCAATCATACCTCTATAGCTCTTTGTATCCACCAATTTACCTTTCTCATCTGCATCCAGTGATGTAATTGTTCCCATAGGAGTTGTAATTGTTTTACAGTTTGTCATGTCAAATCTTTTCAGCAGCTCCTTGACATATTTGGCTTGACTTATGAAGCATCCTTCATCACTTTGACTGATCTGCATGGCAAGAAAAAAATGAAGCTCACCCATTAGGCTCATCTCAAACTCACTGGTCATGAGATCAGTAAAATCCTCACACATTTTGGACTTTGTAGAGCCAAACATAATATCATCAACATAAATCTGAACTAACAAGATATCCTTACCTTGTCTTTTTGCGAAGAGTGTTTAGTCTACATTACCTCTAGTGTAGCCTTTTTCAGTGAGGAATGAGCTTAGCCTGTCATACCAAGCTCTAGGTGCCTGCTTCAAGCCATAAAGAGCCCTGTCCAACTTATACACATAATCCTTATGATGAGAGTATTCAAAACTGGGGGGCTATTCAACATAAATTTCTTCTTTTATTAGACCATTTAAAATTGCACTTTTTACATACATTTGTTACAATTTGATCTTATGTGCACAAGCAAATGTAAGTAAAATTCTAATAGCTTCTAATCTGGCTACAGGGGCAAAAGACTCTTCAAAATCAATTCCAAATTCTTGACTGTAACCCTGATCCACCAATCTAGCTTTATTCCTGATTATTTTTCCATCTTCACTAAGTCTGTTCCTAAATACCCATTTAGTACCTATGATAGATTTTGTTGAGGGTCTAGGAACTAGATGCCAAACATTATTTCTTTCAAACTGGTTTAATTCATCTTGCATGGAATTTATCCAATTTTCATCTTTCAATACCTCTTCAATATTTTTTGGTTCAATTTGGGAGACAAGAGCAAGTTGTTCTAATTTTTTAACAATTCTGAAATGTGACCTTATTCTAGGTGGATCATGCAGGCTACTAATGATATTCTCTAGAGGATGGTCTTTGAGCACTCTAATATCTATAGGATTGTTACCTTCACCAGTAGCCATGACCCTTGTATTGCTTGATTCTCCCGAGTCACAATTTCCTTTTGTCTCCTCATGTGGAAGATCATCTTTTTTTTTGGAGTCTAGGAACTCTCCATCATCATCTTTCCTACAGGATTTGTCATCATTAGTTTCATCAAATGTGACATGGGGTGACTCTTCCACACTTAGACTCTTAAGATTATAGGCACTATAAGCCCTAGATCTATCAGAATATCCAAGAAATATGCCTTCATCACTCTTGGGCTCAAACTTGTCTAAATCTCTTTTATCATTTTATGAACAAAATATTTTGATCCAAATACTTTCATGTGAGAGAGAGATGGCTTTTCACTTATGAGAAACTCATAAGGGGTCTGTTTAGTGAATGGCCTTACCATTGAGCGGTTGATGATGTAACAAGCAATGTTTACCGCTTCTGCCCAATATCTCCTTAGGAGTTGCCTTTTAGCAAGCATTGTCCTAGCCATCTCTATGAGTGTTCTATTTCTCCTCTCAACCACCCCATTTTGTTCACGGGTTCTTGGTGATGAAAACCTGTGATTTATTCCTTCAGCCCTATAAAGATTATCAAAGTCAGCATTGTCGAATTCACCTCCATGACCAGATAGTATGTTGGAAATTTTAAACTCACCATCTTGCTTCACCTTCATGTAGAGTGCCTGAAACTCATCAAAAGTATCATTCTTATGTGTAAGAAAGAACACCCATGTCAACCTAGAGAAATCATCCACTAAAACATAGCCACACCTTTTACCACTTAAGCTAGCAGTTCTTGTTGGCCCAAACAAGTCCATATGAATTAGTTCAAGTGGCTTAGATGCTAGACTTTCAGTTCTGCTTTTGATTGATTTCCCAGTTTGTTTACCTTGGGTGCATGCATCACAGAATTTTTTATTTTGTGTAAATTTAAGTTCAGGTAACCCTTTTACCATTGAATGCTTCAGAAGTTATGTAAGACATTGTAGTTAGCATGTCCTAGTTTACAATGCCATAAACATGCAAGATCATATTTTGGTGAAGCAAAACAAAGATTTACATGAGCTGGATCATCCAAGTCAATCATGTACACATTGTTGACTCTCTTACCAGAAAATTAAGTTTCATTAGAATTTGGTTCCAAAATCCTGCATTCATGAGAGTCAAACACTACTCTATGTTATTTATCACACAATTGACTTATACTTTACAAATTATATTCCAGACCATCAACTAACAAAACATTCTCAATTGAATTGGAGGGGTTCCTACCTACCTTACTTGAGCCAATGATCTTACTTTTATTGTTCCCTCCAAAGGTGACATGCCCGGCTTCTTTCTCCACCAAGAGATAAAATTTTATTCTGTCCCCAGTCATGTGTCTTCAACAGTCACTATCAAGGTACCATCGATTGTGTACGGCTACAAGACACTTCTGCATAAGGAACTAAGTAACATTTTTTGGAACCTAAGGATAATTAGGTCCCGACAGGCCTTTCATTTCAGCAAAGCATGATAACACAGATTTAGAAATCCAAACTTTCTTCACATTTTTCATTTCTTTGCTTGATGGAGAGTTTTGTTTCTTATTTTCAGACTTCACAGTCCTTTTTTGTTTAGGAACCTTTTTGGCCTTTGATTTTTGATGGAAGTGTGAAAAAGATGGCTTCAGGTTCCAATTGATTATTTTCGACTGATAGAAGTTGTGGTAGTTCATAGGGTAATAGGTTGGACCAGGTATGAAGGCATAAGAGTTGTAACTAGGCCTAACTACTGACAGAGTCGACCTATGTGGGAACCTGTGTCGACCTATGCCCTGTTGCTCCCAATTGTAATGCCTTCTGTGAGGCACTTGAACAGTCTCTCTATAGAATGGGCGATAACCTGTGTATGGCTTTCTCTCGTTTGGACTGGGCACTGACCAAGTATGGGTTGTCCTTCCCCCAGATGAATATCTACCAGCACTCTCCTTTTGACCACTCCTAGCCTTAGTGTAGGTGAACTTGGACTGAGATTTTTGTTGTTTCGGTTGGAATTTCTGAGGAGGTTTCTTATGAATTATAGGGTTTTTCTTTTGAGGTTCTCCCATTTTTTCTTTTCCCTTATTTTGAGTAGGTTTGGAATTTGAACTGGAAGCACCTTCAGAAGATATAAAAGTGATGGTCTTTAAATCTACTTGCTTCTTGTTTGTGGGATTAAACCCAAGTCCTTCCTTATTAAAATTCATTTTTGTTCCAAGCAATGCATCTAGGTTCCCCCTGCCATCTACAAACTTTTCCAAGGATTGTTGTTTATCTGCCAATTCCTTTTGAAGTTTTTCAATATTTTCTTGTAGCTGAGAATTTACTTGCCTGACAGCTTCATATTTCTCATTACACAGTTTGCTGTCATTTTTAGAGCTTTGCATTTTTAGTTTCATTTCATCAATCTCATTCCTTAGACTTTCATTTTCAACTTCCAGGACTTTCATTTCATTTTTTCCATATTCCAAATCTTCAATCACTTTCTTTAGATCTTGAATTTCTGATTCTAGGGAAGCATTATGTTCACTCAGGCTATGATCATGCATAATTGAGTTGATTTTCTTTTTCAGTGCTTTGTTTTCCTTCTTGTACATGTCATGTTTGATGGGACATCGAAGCAAGGCAACTAAATTTATTGAGTTTGTATTTTTCATTTGGGCTACTTTGTAATGGTAACTATAAGCCATTGGGCTAGTGTCATTAAAAGAGCCCATTAGGGGGCTTATTTTCAGATTGGGCCTCAAGGCCACTTGAAGCCCCATTGGGCCACTCTATCTCTTATGGGCCTCCTAGCTTGGAGGGCCCATTAAGGGCTGGTCTTTAGTCCATGGTGGAAAATGGACTAAGGAGCCATTGTTGATGAAGAGAGGGGGGCACCCCCTTCTTTCCCCCATGTGTTGTTTTGACTAGTCTTCATCCCCTTCATGCCCTCCCCTCTCCCCTTGACCAAAGGGTAATTATGGTCTTTGTCCTAGGTTAGGCTTTGATATAAAATGTCTTGTAAACATTATTTTGATAGAATTAATACAATAAAGTTCACAAATTTATGAGATTGTGCCAAGGGCGCCCTCTCCTTCTCTCCTTCTTCCTCCTTGTAGTTGCAACGTCTGTAGATCCAAGGTGCGACGCCCTCTTCCTTAGAGTGATTCTAAGTTATATCAACTCCACTGGGTGTGACGCTCAGCCACCGCCACCACCGCTGCCATCCATGCCGCCATCGAGCCGCCACAACCCCTTCTTTAGCCTGCTATCTAGAATTCTGAGATTCCGAACAGAGCCTCAAAGAAAAGGTTGGTTCACCAAATCCACATATCTGATGAACTTTAATATTTGATAGATTCATCCCCACGTCCTCCCCTCTTCCCAGTTCAAATTTCACGTCGATCCGCCATCGTTTTCCCCTCCTCCCACCTGTGTCTTTCCAACCCTACGTAGTCTGCCTGTTTGCAGATCTGTGAGACCGCAACCTGATAAACAAAGTTTCCCACCAACTAAACCTTCTCATATGTCCACCAAATTTCTTGTGAATGTCCCTCACTTTCCCCTCTTTCACTCATATTAATCCCTTCACCCAGATCTATTGTTTACCCCCCGGTCAAACCCCATCTTCAGGCAGATCACTGTCTATCCTGCACTCCGGGCCAGCACAGGCACAGTGATGTAGAGTTTCCCTTGGAGAATCAGGCCGTTGGATGGTTGTGAATTTCATGTATGTTGTAGCTCCTCAAGTGTGCTTTGCAACGGTGCTAATTTAGTTATGATCCGCCTCCGGATCTGAGTGCAGCAAGGTTTCTCGCCGGGTCATGCAGATCTGCCTAGTCACAGGACTGCGGGACAGATTTGAGGTTTAGAAATCCCGTCGGCCCTTCGGCTGCGATCCAGCCACCACCGATCTTAGGGATCGAAGAGGGACATCCCAACTGTAATACCCAAAAATTATATATATATATATATATATTCTTAGATTTTTCTGGAGATTAATGAAATTAATCAGAATTTAAATAGATTTTTTTGGGTTGAATAAGTTATTATGGAAGCACAAATGATAACCAATTGACTTGGCCCATTTAAGTAAGCCCAAGAGACCAAAAACCAAGCCCATAAGGTTTGGCCCATATTCTAGAAGCTTAAATTAATATATTTATGAAATTTAGGGGGATAATTACTCATTAAATGGATAAATAAATGGATAAATAATAGGAAGAGTTTGAATTTAATCAAATTCGGCACCCAAGACCAAAAGCGATCTATCGAGCGACCGCTTGGGACATGAAACGGTCCTGCCTGGACCGCTTTTTAAGAGTCTGAATGCGAGTAGTTTAAATTACACAAAACTCCATTTTCTTCAGTCTAATTCCTCTAGGATTGATGCAATCTGTTGGCTAGAAGACTATAGAATGCCTTTAGGATGGATTGGTGACCTAATTAGGACTCTAAGTTCATGCAAATCCCTAAAACCCTAGCTAAACCTATAAATAGACCCAGAACCAACCTACGCGACCGTTACTTTTGGCTCGCGTGGAACTGAGGTAAGGAGGACGAATTAGAGGTATGTTCTTTAGAATATTTTGTTTATCATACTAAGGTCTAACTACCCTCCAAATTTCATCTTTGGAGAACAAGCCACCAGGAAGATAAAGGCATTCAAAGTTGCTGGTTCGGTACAAGAGTCACAGGAAATTATGCGACCGGGCCAGATTGATCAGCAAAATAGGAGCCCTAAATGAGTTAATTAGACAGGGGTTCTTTAAAGTTATTTGTCCCTTTTAATACCATCTTTTTACCCTCAAAATTTCATGGTCATAGGTGAAGAAGATCAAGAGTTAGAAGGCCACGAAGTTGTTATTCTAGTTTAAGACGAGCAGAAAATGTTGGTTTGTGTGTCTTCCCTAAGTGTTTTGATGATGAGCAACACTATGTTAATTGTTCTTGTTATTTTTTTCAGATATCTTGCACTTGAGTTATCCATGGTCTTATATGAAATAGCTGCTAAGAGGTAACACTGCGTGTGTTCGTTCATGTTCTGTCTTCGTACTGTTTTCCTCAAACATCATGTAGTTCTTGCTTCGCGTTTTCACCTCGTGTCGAGCTAGCCATGTTGTCGTCTGATTGAGTGTTGTCTTTCACCTCGTGCAGTATTTGTTTACTGTGTTGGTTCCATGTCATCCTTTGTATTCCTGTCTTCGAGTCCATTCGCTGAGTCTCTAAGTCAGTCTAAGTTCAAGTGTTCGTTTCACTTTGTGATTGTTTTCTCTTCTCATGACTTCGTGTCGTGTTCCTGAAGCTGCTCTAAAAGTTCTGATGAACTTCGAGTAGTTTTTCTGTAGACCTCGTGTTGTTCCTACTTAGTAACCACACTTCGTGACGGTTACTATAGTCCACGTCTTCGTGTTGGTTTTATGCACTCTGTGTCGTCTTCTTTGTTTCATTCTGTTCTCATCTCACTTCGAGTCGTTTCTCTGCATACTGTCTTTGTGTTGATTGGCACTTCTTCTTGGTTACAACACCTCGTGTTGTACTGTTTGTCTTCGTGTCGGTTTCGGTTGCTAGTCCATGTTGTTTTCATGTCGTTCTCCTTATTGCCACCTCGTGTCGTCTTAAGTCTTCGTGTAGTTTTACCTCGTGCAGTCTGATCCCGTGTTATTTACTGTTTCGACTTCGTGTCGTTATCAGCCCGTCTTGTTTTCATCTCGTGCTGTTCTTACTGGCTTCGTGTCGTTTTCTATATATAGTGTGTGTTTGTCACCACTATACTTCGTGTCGTTGCTTTTTACTTCGTGTCAAACTTCACCTCGTGTTGTTTTCACCTCGAGTCGTTTCGTTATATTCTGTCCTCGTGTTGGTTTCTCGCTTTAGTCTTCATGTCGGTCTCTGTCGTTAGCCCGTGTTGTCCTCGTGTTGTTTTTGCATTCGTGACCTCGTGTCTCTTTTGCTTATAACCTCTCCTCGTGTCATTTTCTTCTGTGTATCTGACCTGTTACAGAGTATCTCGTGTCGTTCTTGTGTCATCTCGAGTAATAGTCACGTCGTGTTGTTACTATACCTCATGCAGTTTTGGTTTTAATGGCCATGCAGCGTATTAAAGGACTTAATCTCATTACAGGTCCGAGGAAGAACATTCCACACTCCAGGGCTGCACGTGATCCGAGACAAGAGGAACCAATCTGATAAAGGCACGTGGCAGGAAGATTCTGGGTCGAGCGTGGGAGGCACACACATTTTGTGCCCTATCCACCTGCTGTTCAGCTATAAATAGAATCCTTCGTCCTCAGATGAAGGTGGTCGAAGAAGAGAGGCATAGAAGAAAAAATAGGAAAATTGAGAGCCCTTCGATCCAGGAGAAGAAAAGAAAGAAGAAAGAATAGCAGAGAAAGAAAAAGAGAGAGAGAGAGCAGAAGAGTGATCAGAAGAGTTGTTCTGACTTGCGGATCAAATCCGAAGTCTATTGCTCTGTGTTGAGCTACATTGTTTCCATTTTTCTGGCATTTGATTTTCTTCGTTCGTATTTTTCCGTTTATTGTTCTTATCTTTCTTCTACTGTCCTTGTTTGTGTTTCCGATCCTCTGGATTGAGGTCGGGGTCCTCCTGTGAGATCAGGAGAAGGGAGATTCATTCTCCTGTTTGCAAGCAGCAGGTGAGCTGCTTGTAGGTTCCCTCCGGGTTGGGAGGAAGAGGGGTCTTCGACCTCTGGTTCACTAGTAGTAGGGTTGCTACTAGTGGGGTTCCCTCTTGGTAAAGAGGAAGAGAGACGTAAGTCTCTGGGTTCTAGTGACTGCAGGTCGCTAGAGGTTCCCTCCGGGTAGGAGGAAGAGGAGAGGTTGTTCTCCTGGGAAGCTATGTATCAGCAGTTGTCTGGCAAGCTGTGTTGCCCAGCCTTTAGTGAAGCCACACTCGGTTTGAGTGTGGGGTGGATGTAGGTCTGAAGGACCGAACCACCTTAAAATCCTTTGAGCCCTTGTGCGATCGATTGTGGTACTATCATGATATGCCTTCTATTTGCTTGAGCTATTAACTGCACTGCATCATATTCGTTAGCCTGAGCTCAAGGTTATTTGCATTTAGCAATATACTCTGCAGAATTTTTTTTATTCTTTAAAAACAGTGATCTATTCATCCCCTCCCCTTCTAGATCACTTCATATTGTACTTATCAGTTGGTATCAGAGCAGGTTTTTCCCAGAATGTGGTCCAACGGCCAGGGAAACGGATCCACTGGTCCTCGCAGTTTCATAGCTGATGGGCAGTCTATCAACCGTCCCCCCTTCTTTGATGGTAATAATTACTTCTTCTGGAAGAACAAGATGGAAGTCTTTATCAGGGCCCAAAGCCACAAGCTATGGAAAGTTATCACAAATGGTCCATACACCCTTCCACCAAATGAAGATATGTGGACAGAAGATCAGGTCAAACTCTCCGCACTGAATTGGACAGCTGTTAACATCATACAGTGCGCCGTCCACCCGGAAGAGTATTCAAGGATCTCAGCGTGCAAGACTGCAAAGGAAATGTGGGATGATTTGCAGTTAATTCATGAGGGCACATCTCAGGTGAAGGCTACCAAGATCAACATACTTACAACTCAATATGAGTTATTTAAGATGAAGCCAGAGGAGCCGATCACAGAAATGTATGCCAGACTATCCGTGATCATCAACAGTCTGAAAGGCCTTGGAAAGGATATTCAACAAGAAGACATAGTCAGGAAGATCCTTAGGTCTCTAACTCCCGTCTGGGAAACCAAGGTGACTGTAATAGAGGAATCAAGAAATTTATCCATCATGACAGTGACCCAGCTGATTGGATCCCTCATGACCCATGAAATCAATTTCAGACATGGAAACGATGGGCATGACAGAAAGGGAAAGAATGTTGCTCTGAAGGTCTCACGACATGCTAAGAAGAACAACAGCAGCAGCAGCAGCAGTGATGATAGCAGTGAAGGCTCTGATGGATTCTCAGACCTGGACAAGGACGAGCGAGCTATGCTCACCAGGCAATTCAGAAAGTTCCTGAGAACTAAAGGAAAATTCTACAGGAGGAAGAAATTTAATGGTGCAATGAAGTCTCCTGAGCGAGGATTTGAGAAGAACCGGTCTACTAAGAAGATCGCTTGCTATCATTGTCAGAAACCCGGTCACATGAAAAGTGAATGTCCAGAGCTACAAGCTAAGGCTCCAGGACACCAGAAGAAGATGGTGCACAAGAAGAAGAAGGCCATGCTGTGCACATGGAGCGATGAGGAGGAGGACCCAGAAGCCACTTCATCCAGTGAAAATGAAGAGAAGACCTACCTCATGGCCGATCATGAGAAAGAGGTAACAAACCTGTTTGAGAATTTTACTTTGGATGATTGGGAGGACGCCTATGGCGACCTGTTAAGTAAATATAATTGTTAAAACAAGGAGCACAGAATGCTTAGACGTAAGTTTCATTCTTTGTCTGAAGAACACTCTTCTATTGTCACTGATAGCATGAAAACCAAGGAGATTGAGCTAGACCAGGTTAAAGGTGAGATTGAGAGGTTGAGAATGGAAAGAGAGGAGAGTCTAGCTAGAATAGATGAGCTGAAGTGTAAAGCTGAAGAGTGTAAAGGAGAGATTAGACTGATGGCTGAAAAATATGAGACAGTTAGAAAAGTTAATCAGGAACTTCAGGACCAATGCAATGAATTTAAGAAGGAGATTGAGGACAAAGAAAAAGTGCTTGAGAAGTTTACAGAGGGGAGAAACAACCTGAATGTCCTTCTGGGGTCGAGGGTAAACTTCAATAGGGAGGGATTAGGATACAATCCTACTAGTAAAAAACCCTTTGAATTTAAGACTACCATGTTCTGCCCCGCCAAAGGCAAAGAGAAACTGGAAACACCATCCAGTTCCAAATCTGTTTCTACAATGAAGTTTCCGACCGACAAATTCATTCAATCCATTGGTCAGCAACCTAAGTCGGGAAACCCTGAAACAAGAACTGCTCATGTGCAACAGGTGGGGAACAAAGGTTCTCACAGAACCAGTCCTATTGATGTCACAAAAAGAGTGAAAAATTTTGTTAAGAAAGCTCATCATGCTAATTATCAAGTAGAGCATGGCAACGTTCACCAGTTTCAGCACAAATTTTATTGGAGTAAAAATGCTTAGCTGAATTATGCTCAACACACACGCGTATCCTCTAAGAGGCCAACCAACAATGTTTGTGTTCAGAAACAGCATAGTTCAAATGGGAATAAGTTCATTCAACACCCACCAAGAAATGCCAAAAGGGAAGAATCAACCCACATAAAACCACTGAAGAAAACAGTAAAACAGATATGGGTTCCCAAGTGCTTTTTGCATAATCTGAAAACTGGCTTTGGACCCAATTTGAATTGGGTCCCACATTACTCTGTCTGAATTTTTGCAGGTCAGCCTGGCAGCTGAGCATAACAAGTGGTATCTTGACAGCGGCTGTAGCAGGCACATGACAGGAGACCGGTCCAAATTCAGCAAACTAAAAATGAAGCTTGGGGGCTTGGTCAAATTCGGAGGAAATAACAGAGGAAGAATAATTGGAATTGGTACGGTTGGTAAGTCCTCTACTAACTCCATTGAAGATGTGTATCTTGTAGAAGGACTTCAGCACAACTTGGTAAGTATAAGTCAGCTTTGTGACAAAGGACACAAGGTACTCTTTGACCACAACTCTTGCACTGTCTTTGAGCTGAATTCTGATAACATCATGTTCAAAGGTCATAGAGTAAATAGTGTGTACATCGTTGATCTAGATGATAATTCTGAAACAAACTTGTGTCTGTCTGCTAATTCTGAACAGGTTGCTTTTGACTGGCATAGGCGTCTAGGCCACGCTAGTGTGTCTACTTTGAATAAACTGTCTAATTATAACCTAGTCAGAGGTTTGCCCAAAATAAAATTCCTGTTAGGGTCCAAGCTCTGTGATGCTTGTGCTCAAGGTAAACAGACTCGTGCAGTTTTTAAGTTGAGAACTGAGGGTCTCTCATCTAAACCACTACAGCACTTGCACATGGATCTCTTTGGTCCTACTCGAATACAAAGCCTGTCAGGTAAGAGATATGGTCTAGTCATAGTTGATGACTTCACTAGATTTTCTTGGTTGTTCTGTTTAGCAAATAAAAATGATGCTTTTGTTCACTTTGAAGAACTTTTTAATAAAATCAAACTGCAAGGTGAACATAATATCATTACAATTCAGTCTGACCATGGAGGAGAATTTGAAAACTCTTCATTCTCTGAATTTTTCTCAAGAGAGGGAGTGACTCACAGATTTTCTTCTCCCAGGACACCGGAGCAGAATGGAATTGTTGAGAGAAGAAACAGGTCAATAATTGAAATGGCCAGGACTATGCTGATTGAGAGTGGACTTCCAAGGAGATTTTGGGCAGAAGCTGCAAATACAGCATGCTACATTTTAAATCGAGCCTTGGTAAGACCTACTCATAAGAAAACTCCTTATGAACTCCTCAAGGGTAAGCTGCCAAACATTTCTTACTTTAAAATTTTTGGTTCCAAATGTTTCATCCACAATAATGGTAAGAATGGTTTGGATAAGTTTGAAGCAAGAAGCTCTCCTGGAATCTTTCTCGGATATTCAGAAACCTCTAGGGCTTACAGAGTCTTCAATAAAGATGAGCAAACTGTTGAAGAAACACCTCATGTAGTGTTTGATGAGAATGTTCTATCTGACAAAAAGATAAATGATGACAGGGAGCCATCTGATGAGGGAGATTTCTTGGAGAAAATTGAAGAAGAAGAGATGCAGCAAACTGCTCAACCGGAAAACTTACAACAAGAAGAAGCAACTGAGGTAGGTGAACCCTCAGGTGAGGTAATCTTTCACAAAGACCACCCTAGTGAAAATGTCATAGGTAATTTGCATGACCCCACTAGGACAAGGTCTCATTTTAGAAATGTCCAAGAACAGGACTTAGCTGCCTTGACATCTCAGGTAGAACCCAAGACTGTGGAAGAGGCTTTAAAGCATGACTCTTGGGTATCCTCCATGGGTGAGGAATTAAATCAATTTGAGAAAAATAATGTATGGAAACTAGTTCCTAGACCTGAAAACACTCATGTCATTGGCACTAAATGGGTTTTCAAAAATAAGATTGATGAAAATGGAGCTATCACTAGAAACAAAGCAAGACTTGTAGCTCAAGGCTACAGTCAGGAATTTGGTGTGGATTTTGATGAATCCTATGCACCAGTAGCTAGGATGGAAGCTATAAGAATTCTGTTTGCATTTGCATGCTCTAGAAACATTCGGCTACAGCAAATGGATGTCAAAAGCGCATTCTTAAATGGGTTATTGAAGGAAGAGGTATATGTTGAACAACCTCCTGGGTTTAATTTCTCTGTTCAGCCTAACATGGTTTTTAGGTTGAATAAAGCCCTTTATGGATTGAAGCAGGCTCCCCGAGCCTGGTATGAGAGACTTTCAGAGTTCCTTGTGAGCAAGGGCTACATTCGAGGTAAGGTTGACCAAACCCTCTTCACTAAAAGTCTCGGAAAGGAGTTAATTGTAGTCCAGGTATATGTTGATGATATCATTTTCGGATCTAACAATTCAAAATTATGTAAAGATTTTTCTGAGTCTATGTCCCAAGAATTTGAAATGAGTCTAGTTGGCGAACTAAAATACTTTCTTGGGCTGCAGGTCAAACAAATGGAGGATGGTTGTTTCATAAATCAAACCAAGTATACTCTGGAGATGCTGAAAAGGTTTGGAATGACCAACCTCAAGACAATCTCAACACCCATGGGTACCAGCTCCTCACTGGATTCAGACGAAAAAGGTAAAGAGGTGGATGCTAAACTATATAGAGGTATGATCGGTTCACTCCTCTACTTAACTGCATCCAGGCCCGACATTCAATTTAGTGTAGGGATGTGTGCCAGATACCAGGCTAGGCCTACTGAATTGCATCTGGCAGCTGTAAAGAGAATTTTTGGATACTTATCTGCCACCCATGATCTAGGTCTCTGGTATCCTGCATCATGTAGTTTAGATCTCATTGCATATACTGATGCAGATTATGCAGGATGTAAATTGGACAGGAAGAGCACTAGTGGTCACTGCGAATTTCTAGGAGGGTGCTTAGTCTCTTGGGGATCCAAGAAGCAACACTCTGTGGCTCTCTCTACTGCTGAAGCTGAGTATGTGGCAGCAGGGAGCTGTGGCACACAGGTTATATGGATAAAACACCAGCTTCTGGACTACTCGGTTGAGCTAGGTTGTACTTCTATCTTTTGTGACAATACTAGTGCAATAAATATTGCAAAGAATCCTGTACTTCATTCCCGAACCAAACATATTGAAATCAGGCATCATTTTATTCGAGATGAAGTAGCTAGGAGGACTTTTGAGTTGATCCATGTTGGCACTAACTCACAAATTGCAGATATCTTTACTAAGCCACTGGATACTGAAAAATTTAGCACTCTGCGCAGAGAACTAGGTATTTACAAAATTTCTTGATTGAAAAATTGATTTCTGAATACCATGTCATGTGTTATTATGCTTATCATATTCATCATCTGTTGCTGAAGAAATAACTTCATTATGAGTGTTTGGTGACTCACTCCGTTTTGATTGAATAGTCTGTCCAAACTTCATGGTGTTCTCTTTGAAGTATTTTGAGGGTTGTCTTGGTTAAGTTTGTGTTGGGGTCAAGGTCTCAGGGGGAGCTGATTTATAATAGGTGTTTTGATCCTTGACCTAATTTGAACATACTCCGAACGACATTTTGCTGACATCAAAAGAGAATCAGGTTGATGAGGTGTATAAAAGAAAGAGTTGGATGCTTTATCCTTTAAGACTGTTCATCTAATTTCTTGTTGGAATTTCAGCTGTTAGTCCCACTGAGATCAAAATCTGAATTCAAAGATTATCTTCCTACACGGTAACTGTCTTCTGATCTAGTCAGTACTGCATACCTACTTAGTCAATGTTGAGTCCGAAATGAGGTATTTTGTGCTTTAGTCTGTATCACCTTGGATCTGGTGTATTGTTCTCAAACGGACTCAAGCTTCATTAACAAGGTTTTAAGAGCTAGTTAATAAAAACAAATTTCATAAAATTGTTATCAACTTTGTTAACTGCTCATTGAGAAACTGGGATTTTCATCAATGAAGTGAATGTTTCCCATGTCATGAGATGGCAGTAATTATCTGGTCTTAGTAGTTGTCTTGATCATACAGAGCTATGGTACATATCTGGTTAGTAACTGGGGTGTCTGGCCTCAGATAAAGGTGTCACCTTAATGTCAACACCAGCTAGAATACTATCTCTATCCTCTTATCTGAAGGGGTAATGTGGTCCTGCCACCGAGTAACTGGAATTCTTGCCTCTAAACAAGGTGTCTCCCTAATGTCAAAGGTGTACTTGACAGACTTACCTTTGATCTTGACCATCTTTAAAGATCCTGCTCACTTGAAGTATAGCTTTTGATTTGTTTGTTCTCAATACCACAGGTCTTTATCTTCTGACTGTCTTACATAATACTCTCTCAGTAAAGACTTATTTTGATCAAACTGGTATCTTGTACCTCACTTGCTTAGAATCTGGTTCTGTGTATGGAGCGAATCCTTATTCACAGTTTTTGCACAGTCTGACTAACTGATCCTCAAAAATCCTCACATAAAATTAATGGCTTTCTTAATTGACTAAACATCTCAATAGTCTCCATTTATCTGCCTTACTCTGTCCTGTTTTTCTCTCTATAGTCAGCAATTTTCCTTTCTCTGTATCTTCAGATTTGCCCCTAGTTTTGATGATGTCAAAGGGGGAGAGAATTGTGTCGGGGGTTCAGAGTAGTGTTGAGGGGGAGTCAGTTTGTTGAGGGGGAGTTAGTTATCAAGTTTGAGGTAAACTGTTGCTGTGTTCAGGGGGAGTGTTCAGGTTTCTCAGGGGTGGTAAGGAAGCAAGTATGCTTTAAGTTGTCTGCATCATATATCCTAAATTGATCTCTTTTGAGCTTATCTCTCATATTTAATATAGTGTTGCCATCATCAAAAAGGGGGAGATTGTTGGTTTGTGTGTCTTCCCTAAGTGTTTTGATGATGAGCAACACTATGTTAATTGTTCTTGTTATTTTTTTCAGATATCTTGCACTTGAGTTATCCATGGTCTTATATGAAATAGCTGCTAAGAGGTAACACTGCGTGTGTTCGTTCATGTTCTGTCTTCGTGCTGTTTTCCTCAAACATCATGTAGTTCTTGCTTCGCGTTTTCACCTCGTGTCGAGCTAGCCATGTTGTCGTCTGATTGAGTGTTGTCTTTCACCTCGTGCAGTATTTGTTTACTGTGTTGGTTCCATGTCATCCTTTGTATTCCTGTCTTCGAGTCCATTCGCTGAGTCTCTAAGTCAGTCTAAGTTCAAGTGTTCGTTTCACTTTGTGATTGTTTTCTCTTCTCATGACTTCGTGTCGTGTTCCTGAAGCTGCTCTAAAAGTTCTGATGAACTTCGAGTAGTTTTTCTGTAGACCTCGTGTTGTTCCTACTTAGTAACCACACTTCGTGACGGTTACTATAGTCCACGTCTTCGTGTTGGTTTTATGCACTCCGTGTCGTCTTCTTTGTTTCATTCTGTTCTCATCTCACTTCGAGTCGTTTCTCTGCATACTGTCTTCGTGTTGATTGGCACTTCTTCTTGGTTACAACACCTCGTGTTGTACTGTTTGACTTCGTGTCGGTTTCGGTTGCTAGTCCATGTTGTTTTCATGTCGTTCTCCTTATTGCCACCTCGTGTCGTCTTAAGTCTTCGTGTAGTTTTACCTCGTGCAGTCTGATCCCGTGTTATTTACTGTTTCGACTTCGTGTCGTTATCAGCCCGTCTTGTTTTCATCTCGTGCTATTCTTACTGGCTTCGTGTCGTTTTCTATATATAGTGTGTGTTTGTCACCACTATACTTCGTGTCGTTGCTTTTTACTTCGTGTCAAACTTCACCTCGTGTTGTTTTCACCTCGAGTCGTTTCGTTATATTCTGTCCTCGTGTTGGTTTCTCGCTTTAGTCTTCATGTCGGTCTCTGTCGTTAGCCCGTGTTGTCCTCATGTTGTTTTTGCATTCGTGACCTCGTGTCTCTTTTGCTTATAACCTCTCCTCGTGTCATTTTCTTCTGTGTATCTGACCTGTTACAGAGTATCTCGTGTCGTTCTTGTGTCATCTCGAGTAATAGTCACGTCGTGTTGTTACTATACCTCATGCAGTTTTGGTTTTAATGGCCATGCAGCGTATTAAAGGACTTAATCTCATTACAGGTTCGAGGAAGAACATTCCACACTCCAGGGCTGCACGTGATCCGAGACAAGAGGAACCAATCTGATAAAGGCACGTGGCAGGAAGATTCTGGGTCGAGCGTGGGAGGCACACGCATTTTGTGCCCTATCCACCTGCTGTTCAGCTATAAATAGAATCCTTCGTCCTCAGATGAAGGTGGTCGAAGAAGAGAGGCATAGAAGAAAAAATAGGAAAATTGAGAGCCCTTCGATCCAGGAGAAGAAAAGAAAGAAGAAAGAATAGCAGAGAAAGAAAAAGAGAGAGAGAGAGCAGAAGAGTGATCAGAAGAGTTGTTCTGACTTGCGGATCAAATCCGAAGTCTATTGCTCTGTGTTGAGCTACATTGTTTCCATTTTTCTGGCATTTGATTTTCTTCGTTCGTATTTTTCCGTTTATTGTTCTTATCTTTCTTCTACTGTCCTTGTTTGTGTTTCCGATCCTCTGGATTGAGGTCGGGGTCCTCCTGTGAGATCAGGAGAAGGGAGATTCATTCTCCTGTTTGCAAGCAGCAGGTGAGCTGCTTGTAGGTTCCCTCCGGGTTGGGAGGAAGAGGGGTCTTCGACCTCTGGTTCACTAGTAGCAGGGTTGCTACTAGTGGGGTTCCCTCTTGGTAAAGAGGAAGAGAGACGTAAGTCTCTGGGTTCTAGTGACTGCAGGTCGCTAGAGGTTCCCTCCGGGTAGGAGGAAGAGGAGAGGTTGTTCTCCTGGGAAGCTGTGTATCAGCAGTTGTCTGGCAAGCTGTGTTGCCCAGCCTTTAGTGAAGCCACACTCGGTTTGAGTGTGGGGTGGATGTAGGTCTGAAGGACCGAACCACCTTAAAATCCTCTGAGCCCTTGTGCGATCGATTGTGGTACTATCATGATATGCCTTCTATTTGCTTGAGCTATTAACTGCACTGCATCATATTCGTTAGCCTGAGCTCAAGGTTATTTGCATTTAGCAATATACTCTGCAGAATTTTTTTTATTCTTTAAAAACAGTGATCTATTCATCCCCTCCCCTTCTAGATCACTTCATATTGTACTTATCAGAAAATAGGGTCAATTCTAATCTTAAATTCGGTGATTAAAGACTAGTCCAGAGGTAGGTTATCTCATGAACGGCTTAAACTTGATGCTAGAATAAAAGCCCTCTGGTTTCAGTCATTTTCATGTACTGTACATAGAGAATTTTATGTTTTATTGGGACTATGCATTTAGTGTAATCTCCATGCATGAATCTTAGCCCTAATTGAGTTAAAAAGAAAATCACTTGTTCATTATACACAAACCCATAAATATTCTTAACCTATTCTCGTTCTATCATGTTTTAAAATATGTTCTCATTGATTCCCATGCATAACATGCCATAGATTAGTGTTTATTTTACTATTTTCTCGATTTTATATCAAATAGACAGAAATGGTCTATATGTGACTGCCAGAGATAGCTAAGTAGCCCCTCGATAGATCGCTAGACTCCTGTAAACGGTCCGCAATAGACCGCTTTTTGGTTCTAAGAACTAGCCCGAGCCTAACTAAATTTTTGCCTAAATATAACTCTATAATTATGGTATTTTTCACTCAAATTTATGTTAAACACCCTATTTTAGCATGAGCATGATTTTAAACATTATTTTCATTATCATGTAATTTCATGCTTAAATGTTATAGTTTTATAATTAAATATTTCTTCTTTTGTTCGTGGTGGTATTAGAACGTTATTTTGATCGCTGTTTTCACACGATCCGCTCTTATCTCTGGAGTCATTTTCTTAAGTACATGGCATATACTTCGATATGTGACCATTAGTTACACTTTGCACTTATAGGCATATGAACCTCTCCGCCGGATATTCCTTCTGTTAGACTAGGGGATTATGTTTCAAGGCCTACGTAAGACTCCGTGATCCTGGGATTTCCACTAGGATGCCGAGCTGGTTGTACCATCAAAGCCAATTATCTAGAAAGTACTTTACCGGTGTTTTATGTGTTCTGGACCTTAGCGTCGCTATGGACGACCGCCAGATTCTGTTAGCGGCCATTCACTAGACCATAAAGCTCCAGAAGGTTTCCCTGCATCGACACTTCTTTTTCATGTGTCGACTCTATTCATGAAACGGTCTAGACTATGACCACTTTCTGCATTAAACGGTCCAACAAACGTCCGCTTTATTCCTGATCCTGTCTAACCCGAGATTTGACCTTTGGGTTGGGTTTTCCAAGTTCCTAGCTGGTCTAATGGTTACTTGGAACTTAACACTTGTCAACTAAGATATTTATAATTGATGAAAATAAAAGAATATGTCGTTATGCTGCCGAATTTTTTTCATAGCATAACCTAGTTCTAACTCCAATCGTTGAACTTCCATATTCTTACTAGAAGCATTCTTACCTTGATATTGTATCATGAAACTATCATTGAACTTGTTACATTATTAGCTGTACTTTATTGTTATATCTCGTGAAAGTAGTTGGATTTATAACTTGAAGATGCAAGACCGGGCACGGATTGTGTCCAAGAGCTCCATGCTAGCCCCCACGGTCGATGGTCGAAAATGTGCTATAAACCACAGGGTACGATGATACTGGCATCGCATGGCACTGGGAGTACTTTCTCTTATAAATGAGTGAAAATCACGAGGCTCGTTATGGAAATTACATGCTTGTTAATGACTTTCTAGTACATAGCCTTTACAATGTTGTGTAAGCACTTTCTAGTTACATGCTCGTACATTCTTGCTCATGAAAGGCCAACTTACATCTACATGATTGAATCCTACTTGCTCACGTCTACTTGCTCAGTTATTTCACAATTCTTGGTTATCTTGGTTTATATCGCTTGTTTATCACCTTCTTATTTTTATCTTGATCCTAGAGCTAAGACATTAATCACTTAAATATTGCCTTCATGTTGATGCGAAGATACTTACTGGGCAAGTGTGCTCATATCTACTTTCTCAATTTTCTAGGAAGTACTGGTGAATCGGATTCAGAATATACAAGTAGCGGGTCCGAGAGTGATTGAATGTCAAATGGATGGAGAGAAGACCTAGTTGTCAAGTGTCTAGTCGAGTCTTATTGTAATTTTCTATTTTCTTGAGTCTATGATGTAAGGATGTTTAAAGTCGTGGATCTAATGTACTTGTGGTTATTAGTATGGAATAAAGTCAGAATTTGGAAAATTTTACTTGTGCAATTACTTTTATGTGATTGTCTTGCGCTCTTATTTCTTGCCTGCGAGAGGCTTACCATGCCGGCTGTTCACGTTCCGATGATCCTTCCGCTATATTAAAAGCTCAGGGCGTGACAGTTAAAGTGGTATCAGAGCCTAGGCCTAGAAGTTCTAGGAAAGATTTCATGTCATAGGTTATGTCCAAGGTTTAAGGACCCATGCCTATGAAACAAGGAAAGAAAATTTCCTACCCATGAGAGAAATTGGGTAGAACCTGGGTTGAGCTAATAATTAGAAATTATCTTTAGGATTAACCCATCAATTCCATTAGAATTAACAAATCCATTACTCTTCTCAGGTACTTTACTCTTACAATGGCTCACCGTGTTGATTGGGGTGGAATGTAACAAACTGTTGCGGGTCTCACTCAGGCCTTGCAAAATATGGCTCAAGCCAGCGCTAGGGCAGGAGCTGGTGACCTGCACCACAATTTTCGGAGTTTAAACCCTCCGTGATTTTCAGGTTCTTCTAACCCCGATGAGGCAAAAAATTGGATTGATGAAATGAACCGTATATTCGAGGTCATGCAATGTGCCGACTAAGAGAAGGTTCGTCTTGCTATGTTCCAGTTAAACAAAGACGCACGTACCTAGTGGAAGTCTATTCCGACATCGCATGCAGACGCACCACACACATGGGATGGATTTCTGACTCTTTTTTGAGCCAAGTATTTCTCCAAGCATGTCAAGGAGAGGAAGGCGCCTGAATTCGCGTCACTACATTAAGGCATGATGACAGTGGCGGAATATGAGTTACAATTCTCTCGCCTGGCACCTTATGCTCAACATCTAGTGAGCACAGATCTTCTTAAAGCAAATCGCTTTATGGACGGGTTACCACCCATTTTCATCCAGCAACTTGGCCCAAAAAACATTCGGACCTACGCAGAGATGGTCCAACGGGCACACTTATGTGAACGGACCTTGGAGAAGGTCGATAAACTCAAGGTCAAAGTGGAGGAGCTGAGTCGAAAGTCTGATCGGTGAGGTAAGAAGTAAGAAAAATTCAGCATCACCTATAACTCTCGAGATAGCAAGAAGAGAACCCGGAATGGGGACGGCAAGAATGATCATCGGAACAAGAAGACTAAAGAAGAAGATAAGCAAGTCATGGCGGCTTGCTCGTTCTGTGATAAATTCGGTCAGGCAGCCGAAGAATGTTGGAAGCGTTTGGGCGCATGTCTAAGATGTGGAAGTCGGGAGCACCGCATGTCTGACTATCCTCTGATGAAAGAGCAATCATCCACGAGGAGTAATGGTGGACGAAAGCGGCAAGCTAGATTGAATGCCGTATTGGAGGATGAACCAAACAAAGAAGGGGAGCTCATTAAAGGTACAATTCATATTTATTCCCATCCTATTTTGTGTTATTTGATACAGGTGCTACTCATTCCTTTATTGCTAGTTCCTTTGCAAAAACATTGCCTATTGCACCTGTTCCCATACCATCTAATTTAACCTTAGTCACTCCTTTAGGGTCGGGAATGGAATTGAAAACTTATTTCCCCAATAGTGAAGTTACTGTAGAAGGGCATAATCTTCCTGCTAATCTCGTATGCCTTGATATGGAAGGCTACGATGCCATATTAAGAGTTGATTGGCTTGTAGACCACGACGCCTATATAAATTGTCGCAGTAGGATAATTATCTTTCGAAAACCAGGTCTTCCACGATTTTCCTTTCTTGGCATCAAATACCGGAAGCATCCCTCTCTTATTTCATCCCTTCACGCTTGCAAACTCATTTCGCAAGGATGTGAAGCCTTTCTTGCCTCCGTAGTAGTTACCGAGTCTAAGGAAATTCAGATAGAAGAAATCCCCATAGTTAAGGAGTTTCTTGATCTTAACCCTTCCGAGTTACCTGGCTTACCGCCCGAAAGGGAGGTTAACTTCACCATTGAACTCACACTTGGAGCATCACCAGTGTCAATAGCTCCTTACAGGATTTCCCCCACGGAATTGAAGGAACTAAAGAAGCAACTTCAGGAGCTGCTAGAAAAAGGCTTCATTCGACCTAGCACATCCCCTTGAGGAGCGCCAGTCTTATTTGTCAAGAAGAAGGACAGTTTCCTCAGATTATGCATTCACTACCGGCAGTTGAATCAACTTACTATCAAAAATAAATATCCACTGCCGCGTATTGATTAGTTGTTTGACCAACTTTCTGGCGCGGAGTACTTCTCCAAGATCGATCTTAGGTCAGGCTATCATCAACTGAGGGTCAAGGCTGAAGACATTAACAAGACTACTTTCCAAAGCCGATAAGGACATTATGAATTTATGGTTATGCCGTTCGGTTTAACTAATTCACCTGCGGCATTCATGCAACTGATGAATAATGTGTTCCAGCCTTATCTTGACCAATTTGTGGTCGTATTCATTGATGATATTCTTATCTATTCAAAGACAAAGGAGGAACATGAGAAATATCTAAGGGTTGCCTTGCAAACCTTGCGGGAACACCAACTTTATGCTAAGTTAAACTAATGTGAATTTTGGCTTAAGGAAGTCTCTTTTCTTGGACACATCATTTCTAAAGAAGGCATTACAATAGATCCTTCTAAGGTTGAAGCTGTTAAAAATTGGAGCCGATCGAACACCGTATCTGAAGTTTGAAGTTTTATTGGCCTGGCTGGTTATTATAGGTGTTTTTATCAAGGATTTCTCCAAAATCACCGTTCCGTTAACAAGACTCACTAGAAAAGAAAATCCTTTCGAGTGGACAAAGGAATATGAAGAAAATTTCTTAGCCCTAAAAGAACATCTCACCACGGCACCTATACTGGCATTGCCCGTAGAAGGTGGCGGATACCGATGCATCTGGCATTGATCTAGGTTGTGTACTTATGGAAAATGGCAAAGTGATTTACTATGCTTCAAGATAGTTAAAGCGACATGAGGAAAATTATCTTATTCATGACCTGGAACTGGTTGCTGTTATATTTGCCTTGAAGATTTGGCGTCACTACCTTTATGGAGAGAAATTCACGGTCTATTCGGACCATAAGAGCTTGAAATATCTATTCTCTCAGAAAGAGCTAAATATGAGGCAAGGACGATGGTTGGAGTACCTTAAGGACTTTGATTTTGCTATCTAATATCATCTTGGCAAGGCGAATGCTGTTGCTGATGTGCTCATCAGGAAACCGATGGGAAAGCTATCAAGTCTCATGAAAGGTATGACCAATCTTATCTCTAAATTTGCTCCATTAAATTTAGATATTAATATGAAGAAGAAAGAGGATTGCTTTATAGCCAATATCCGGACACAACCCACATTAATAGAAGATCTAGTCAAACTCCAAGATAATGACCCTGTGTTATTAGAGATCAAAACCAATATGGAGCAACGGCCGGATTTCTCTATTGCAAATAATGGAAGATTATTATTCAGGGGACGAGTTTGTATACCGGATCATGTGGATACTAAGAAATTGATCCTAGAAGAAGCTCATAAATCTAAGTACGCCATTCACCCTGGTGCTACCAAGATGTATCAAGACCTCAAAAGAAATTATTGGTGGCCCAATATGAAAAGGGAAGTAGCGGACTATGTGTCACGTTGCCTTACTTGTCAACAGATTAAGGCGGAACATCAAAGGCCTGCTGAAAAACTACATCCCTTGGAAATTCTGGAATGGAAATAGGAGAGTATAGGGATGGATTTTATCATGGGACTGCTTAAATCAAGAGGTGGACATGATGGGATATGGGTGATCATAGACCGTTTAACAAAATCGACTCATTTTCTACCTATTAAAAGTCGATGGTCTATGGATATCTTGGTTGCCTTATACATGAAGGAGATTGTTAAGTTACATGGTGTCCCTGTCACTATTATTTTCGATCGAGACCCTCGATTTACTTCACAATTCTAGAAGGGTCTGCAACATTCTTTGGGGAACCGATTGAATTTCAGCACAATATTTCATCCGCAAACTGATGGACAAACTGAAAGAACCAATCAAGTGGTAGAAGATAAGGTAAGAGCATGTGTTATAGACTTCGGTGGAAGCTGGCATGACCATTTACCTCTAGTGGAATTTGCTTACAATAATATTTACCAAGCTAGCATTCAAATGACACCAGTTGAGGCACTATATGGGAGAAGCTGTCGCTTACCTATCTGCTGGAGTGAAGTTGGGGAAAGACAACTTCTAGGTCTAGAATTGATAAGGGATACTACCGAGAAAGTTAAGCTAATTCGAGAAAGACTCAAGATGGCCCAAGATAGACATAAATCATATGCTGGTAATCGAAGGCGTAACCTGGAATTCCAAGTAAGCGACCATGTATTTCTCAAGGTCTCTCTAGGTCGAGGTATTTGAAGATTCGGCATCAAAGGCAAGCTTACACCATGATTCATTGGCCCTTTTAAAATTCTTGAAAGAGTGGGAGAGGTGGCTTATCATCTAGCATTACCTCCACAGTTGGCAGGAGTTCATGACGTATTCTATGTCTCTATGTTAAAGAAATATGTCTACGATCCGTTCCATGTTATCACTTATGATAATCTGGAGATCCAAAAGGATTTGACGTACGAGCTAAAGCCAATCAAAATAATGGAACATGAGGTACATCAACTTTAGAATAAAACCATTCCCATGATCAAAGTCCAGTGGACCAAATCTTGCCCACATGAAGCAACATGGGAGACGAAAGAAGTCATGCGCAAGAGATTTCCCGATCTATTTGAATGTAAGTACACTCTCCCTTAAAATCCATATAATTAAATTTAGGGACCAAATTCTCTTAAGTGGGGGAGGGTGTAATACTCCAAAATTATATATATATATATTGAGATTTTTCTGGAGATTCATGAAATTAATCAGAATTGAAATAGATTTTTTTGGGTTGAATAAGTTATTATGGAAGTACAAAGGATAACCAATTGACTTGGCCCATTTAAGTAAGCACAAGAGACCAAAAACCAAGCCCATAAGTTTTGGCCCATATTCTAGAAGCTTAAATTAGTATATTTACAAAATTTAGGGGGATAATTACAACTTATATGGATAAATAATAGAAAGAGTTTGAATTTAATCAAATTCGATGCCCAAGACCAAAAGCGGTCTATCGAGCAACCGCTTGGGACAAGAAACGGTCCTGCCTGGACCGCTTTTTAAGAGTCCGAACGCGAGCAGTTTAGATCGCACAAAACTCCATTTTCTTCAGTCTAAATCCTCTGGGATTGATGCAATCTATTGGCAAGAAGACTATAGAACACATTTAGGATAGATTGGTGACCTAATTAGGACTCTAAGTTCGTGCAAATCCCTAAACCCTAGCTAAACCTATAAATAGACCCAGAACCAACCTGCGCGACCCTTACTTTTGGCTCGCATGGAACTAAGGTAAGGAGGATGAATTAGAGGTATGTTCTTTAGAATATTTTATTTATCATACTAAGGTCTAACTACCCTCCAAACTTCATCTTAGGAGAACAAGCCACCAGAAAGATAGAGGCATTCAAAGTTGCTGGTTCGGTACAAGAGTCACAGGAAATTGTGCGACCGGGCCAGATTGATCAGCAAAATAGGAGCCCTAAACGAGGTAATTAGATAGGGGTTTTTTAGAGTTATTTCTATCTTTTAATACCATCTTTTTACCCTCAAAATTTCATGATCATAGGTGAAGAAGATCAAGAGTTAGAAGGCCATGAAGTTGCTGTTTCAGTTTAAGATGAGCAAAAAATAGGGTCAATTCTAATCTTAAATTCGACGATTAAAGACTAGTCCAGAGGTAGGTTATCTCATGAACGGCTTAAACTTGATGCTATGAATAAAAGCCCTCTGATTTCAGTCGTTTTCATGTACTGTACATAGGGACTGTGCATTTAGTGTAATCTCCATGCATGAATCTTAGCCCTAATTGAGTTAAAAAGAAAATATCTTGTTCATTATACACAAACCCATGCATATTCTTAACATATTCTCGTTCTATCATGTTTTACAGTATGTTCTCATTGATTCCCATGCATAACATGCCCTAGATTAGTGTTTATTTTACTATTTTCTCAGTTTTATGTCAAATAGACAGAAACGGTCTATATGTGACCGCCAGAGATAGCTAAGCGGCCCCTCGATAGACCGCTAGACTCCTGTACATGGTCCGCACTAGGCTGCTTTTTGGTTCTGAGAACCAGCTCGAGCCTATTTGAATTTTTGCCCAAGTAAAACTCTATAATTATGGTATTTTTCACTCAAAATTATGTTAAACACCCTATTTTAGCATGAGCATGATTTTAAACTTTATTTTCATTATCATGTAATTTCATGCTTAAATGTTATAGTTTTTTAATTGAATATTTCCTCTTTTGTTCGTGGTGGTATTAGAATGTTGTTTTGATCGTTGTTTTCACACGATCCACTCGACAATTACCACACCTTGAGTTGAACTTCTCTCGGACACCGCATCCGATCTCGATCATCGTGCCAACTCTCTGGAGTCATTTTCTTAAGTACATGGCATATACTCCGGTATGTGACCATTAGTTACAATTTACACTTATAGGCACACTCTCTTGGACTTATGAACCTCTCCGCGATATTCCTTCTATCGAACTATAGGATTATGTTTCAAGACCTCCGTAAGACTCCGCGAGCCTGGGATTCTCACTAGGAGGCCGAGCTGGTTGTAACATCAAAGCCAATTGTCTAGAAAGCACTTTACCGGTGTTTTATGTGTTCTAGACCTTAGTGGCCCTATGGACGATGGCCAGATTCTGTTAGCGGCCATTCACCAGACCGTAAAGCTCCATAAGGTTTCCCTGCGTTGACACTTCTTTTTCATGCGTTGACTCTATTCATGAAATGGTCTAGACTCTGACCGCTTTCTACATTAAACGGTCCAGCAAACGATCGCTTTATTCTTGATCTTGTCTAACTCAAGGTTTGACCTTTGGGTTGGGTTTCCAAGTTCCTAGCTGGTCTAATGGTTGTGTGGAACTTAATAGTTGTCAATTAAGATATTTAAAATTGATGAAAAGAAAAGAATATGTCGTTATGCTGCCAAATTTTCTTCATAGCATAACCTAGTTCTAACTCTAATCTTTGAACTTTCATATTCTTACTAGAAGCATTCTTACCTTGATATTGTATCATGAAACTATCATTGGACTTGTTGATGTGTCCCTGTGGTTTTGATGATAGCAAACACTATAAGTCATCATGTGTTTGCATGAAAGATTGAATGATGATGAAATATGCATTTGATTATGCATCTGATCATTGCACTGTGCAATAATGAGGATTGTTTGTTGTGCATTGATTTTTGTGCATTAATGTTGTCATAATCATTAGCACGATATATGCTTTTTCAGATAGATGCATTTTCACGTTGCATAGAACCTCATCAGATTGAATGCACAGTCATTTCATCAAACAGATTACATGCATACTAAGGTCGATGCACGTTTACTATGTTGCTCAAGATGGTCGATGCATGTTTTATCACTGCATACAGGTCGATGCTAGTTGTGGTTTCACACAGTTAAGGTCAGTGCTAGTTGCGTTTTTCACATAGCTAAGGTCGATGCTAGTTATAACTTTAGTCATACTAAGGTCGATGCTAGTTATGACTTATGTCATACTAAGGTCGATGCTAGTTATGACTTCAGTCATACATAGTCGATGATAGTTGCACCTTGTGCATACTAAGGTCGGTGCTAGTTGCATAAAGGGTCGGTGCTAGTGTCATATATCTTTCATACATAGTCGATGCTAGTTGCACCTTGTGCATACTAAGGTCAGTGCTAGTTGCATAAAGGGTCGGTGCTAGTTGTAGCATTGTGCATATAGTCGGTGCACGTCTGCATTGTGCCTGCATATAAGTCGGTGCTAGCTTGGTCAGTGCAATTATAAGGTCGATGTTAGCATCAAGTTTCATAAGGTAAGGTCGACGCTAGCACAGTGTGTATTGCATACAAGGTCGGTGCTAGTTCAGGTGTCATACGCATATAAAGTCAGTGCACGTTTTTGTCTCATATGCATATAAAGTCGGTGCATACTTTGTTATTATGCATTTCAAGTCGGTGTACATTTGCTAGAGTGCATGTCAGGTCAGTACACACTTTGCTGGTCTACATATATAAGGTCAGCGCATCATGATCAAGGTCGATGCACATCATGCATTCTCCACTGAAACAAGTCCAAGCACATACATAGGTCTGAGCATGTTTTCATTTCCAAGCATGCATTAGGTCTGTGCATGCTTTGCCTCATGACATTTAAAGTAAGTGCATGTTTTCACTGCAATGCACAAGGTCTGTGCACATGCAAGGTCCGTGTACATGTAGGTCTGTGCACTGAGCCAATTCATTAAAACACATGCATCATCATACATCATTTTGTATACTTCTGACCTGAGTGTTTGACCGACATAATGATTAGCTAAATCTATCACTGATTATGATAATTAAGTGTTTGTTAAAATGCTCTATCTCTTTGTCAGGGACTCGATCAAACACCAGAAGGGTAGAGAGTATTGAACACGTAGAAAGCAGACACGCGAGCTCGAACTAAGCTGGCAAGTGATCCCAGGAAGCATATGATGGGCACGTGATCCAAGGCTCATAATTGGAGGAACATTCTCCCTACCACGTGGACTAATGGGGTTTCACTAGGGCTTTTCTGCCTCATCCATACGGTGGCTCTGCTATATATAGAGACCACCTCATCCTTTGATGAGGATATGATCAAGAAAGAAAGGCAGAAGGCTGCAAAAAGCTGAGAAGAAGAGTGAAGAGCCAGAGAGTGAAAAGTGAGCCGCCAAAGAGAAGCAGTAGAAGAAAGGGAGTGAGAGCCAGAGTCAAAGAAAGAAGAGAAAGAAGAAGAAGGGAGGAGTGGCCAGAGGGTGAGAGAAAGCGTACAACCGAAGCTTTAAATTACTTATATGTTCATGTACCAACTCGTGGATCAAATCCAGAGTTCTTGTGCTCCTCGGAGCTACATTTGTTTTCCTTTCTATTTTTGTCTTTTCATTTGTTCTCTTTATCTGCTTAGTGTGTTCTTCTGATACTCTAGTTTGGGCTTCCTCCTGGGTTTTCAGGAGAAGGGAGAGTGTATCTCCGGTTTGCCCTCTGTGGATTCAGAGGAAGAGAGACTTGAGTGTCTGGTTGTGGGTGACTGAGGGTCACACATGGGTCCCTCCTGTGGATTCAGGAGAAGGGAGACATAGTCTCCAGTTGTGGGTAACGGGAAGTTGCTCGTGGGTTCCCTCCTGTTTGGAGGAAGGGAGGATTGGTCCTCGGTTCTGATCTTGTGGGCTGCAAGGTCAGGGTTCAGATCTTGTGGGTTGCAGGATCGGTGTGAGTGATTTGTTTCCCTCAGGGCAAGCTGTTTGGCAGCGTTTGTTGCGGACTGAGTCTGCTTCTTGCTTTGGCAAGGGAAGCCTCACTCGGTTTGAGTGAGGGGTAGATGTAGGCGGACTGGTGTCTGACCGAACCACCTAAAAATCTACTGTGCCGTGGTTTGCCTTGTGCGTTAGCCCCTTGTCTTTTACCTCCTTCACATGCACTATTGATTGCTCCTTTGAATACTGGCTAGTTGTTTCATTTTCTGTGAGCTGAGTCTGTTGCAATTAGGTTCGTTGTCCAGCACGATGTGCCTTTCATCATACTTGTTTAATCTGCTCTTACTGAAGGATTGATGCATTGAATGTCTGAGATAAACTCAGTGGGTTTCATGGAAGTAGTCCTTAGTTCTAGTTTTCTTATTGCTGCATTCACTTTGCATCTGAGACTTACTTAGTGCTCGAGTGTGAGCCTCAATAGACAATGCATTTAGATTGAGTCATTTGGCTTTATTCCTTTCTCTTCACGGGGTTCATTTCCAGAGAGAGATTTTAGTTTTAATTGGGTGTATTTGTTGATAGATCCATTCACCCCCCCTCGGGATCCATTTCTGAGCACCACCGTTTCTATCAATTGGTATCAGAGCGGGTCTCTGATTCATCAGATCCAACGATCTACAGAGGATACTGCTATCCTATTTTTAGGTCCATTTCTATTTGTGCTTAGTCTATTGCTTGAATTACTCTTGAACTGATTTCCATGGCTCATCCACCGATTTTCAATGGCTCTAATTTTAATTCGTGGTTTAGTAGTCTGGATAGCTATGTTAGACTGATTGATCCTGATCTGTGGAAGTTAATTTCACAAGGTCCTCATAGATTACCAAAGAAAAAGTCCAAATGGACTGACATCCACATATCGAAGTATGGAGAAAATCAAAAAGTTTTGGAATTAATGAAAGCAGCTACTAACAAGGCCTTCCATTCTTGCTTTCATGATTGCAGGTCAGCTAAGGACATCCTGAACAAACTGAAAACTGCTTGCCGTGGAAATGAAGATCGATGTATGATGGCTAATGGTAGTGATCATAGCAGCAACCAAAATGAAGAAGAGGACGATGATCAGGTAAACCCCTTTGAGAACTTCTCTCTAGATGATTGGCATGATGCATATGGTGATTTATTAGAGTCACATGAGATGTTAAGAAAATAACACAAAAAATTGAAAAAGACTATTAGCTTGAAATTTTCTAATTCATCATGTGAAAACTGTTTAAAATTGAAACAAATGCATGATGCTTGTTTATCTGATATCCAAGTGCTTAAGAAACAAATTGGATTGTTAAAGAATGAAAATCAAGAACTTGCAAATGAGATTTCTGAACTTGAAGAAAAACTTAGCTCATCTAATGATGATCAGACTCTCATTAGCAATCATGTTCAGAATGAAAAACTATTGAAGGATCTTGAACATGTTAACATAGATCTAAATAAGCTGAAATTAGAAAACGAATCTCTCAGAAAATCTATTAAAGAAAATGAAGAAAATTTTGAAAAATTCAAACAAGAGAAGAATATGCTTGTTGTAAAATTTGATGCTATCAAGTCTGTAAACATGGAGTTACAGAAAAATGTTGAGAAATAACAAAGAGATCTGAACGAATTTGAAACTAGAAGAAAGCATGAAATTAACTTAGAGGATCAGCTTCTAATAAATGAGTTAATTCAAAATGTTAAATTTAAGGAAGAAAATGAGAAGTTAAAACAGCTGAACTCTACTATATCTGAAAGGCTTCTCACATTAGAAAAAAGGAAAAATCGTCTGTACAGACGAATCTGAAAAAAATGATAAGCTTAGAAATGAAATTGAGAAATATAAAACTACAAATAAAGTACTGAATGAAGCTGTTAATTGCAGTGAACAAGAGATTGCAAGTTATAAAATACACATTGCATCTCTAGAAAATGAGATTCAAGATTTAAAAAACTCCTTGTCTAAATTTGTTGATGGAAAAGAAAATTTGGATAAGCTACTAGGAGTCAAGGTTAATTTCAGGAAGGAAGGGCTGGGCCACAATAATGTTAATAATAAAGCCTTTAAAAATAAGTTAATGACATCATTTGTCACTGTATCAAACATAGCCACCACTTCAGAGGTTAAATAGTTCAATGTTCAGAAAATGCAGAAACAACCTAACAAAGTGATAAAGAATGATCACTCGCAGAAAGTGTCAAGAAACACTCATGCTAGAACTGTGCATGCTATACACAGCTTGAACACACATACACATGCACACAAAAAGAAATTGTCATGCCATTATTGTCATAGATCTGGTCATTTGATGCATGAGTGTAAATTGATGGAACAAGATGGCATAAATGTAAGTGCAATGCATGCTAGGAATTCTCATGAAAGAAATCATTCATTTAAGGAAAAGAGAATTCACTGTTCCTATTGTGATAAGGTGGGCCACATTATAGCTAACTGTTGGCATGCTCAAAAGAGAAAAGTCAATTCTAAATCTGTCAAATTTTCTACAAAACAAAATGCTTTTGGTAGACATAAATCTGTTTTTAAAGAAAACTCACTTGCATGTTTTCATTGTGGTAAGCCATGCCATAGTGCCTCTGAATGCTGGTCTGCTAAAAGTAAAGGTAAGTTTCATTTTCATTATGTAAAACCTCATGAGAACCATCCTGTTGTGTGTTTCAATTGTGGTAAGCCAGGCCATAGGGCCATTGAGTGCTGGCACACTCAAGGAAAGAAATTTGATTTTAAATCTGGTAAATTCCCAGCAAACCGAAAAACTGTTAATTGCTGGTTGGCCAATAATAAAACATAAAAAGTTCATGTAAAAAATAGAACATTTCATGCACATGCACATAAATTCCATGCTAATGATCTTTTGCATAAAAAGAAAACAAAACATGTTGTTTCTTGTCATTATTGTGGCCGAGTTGGGCATTCCATGAATGGTTGTTCTCTAATGATTTTTGATGATATGAAAGCCCAAAGGATGTGGAAGGCACCCATCAAAGGTGCTACTAACCATAAAAGACCCAAGAACTCTTGGATACCAAAGGTGACAAAACGAGTCTTGGTTACAGGTGTAATGCCCCGAAAATTTTATAAAATATTCTTCAAGTATTTAAGAATTTATAAGAATTTTTAAAGACCAAAATGGATTAATAAATAAAATTTTGGGTTAAATAAATCATTTATAAAGCCCAAGTATGATAACCAATTTACCTAGCCAATTTAAATAAAGCCCAAAAGTACTTAAGGACCAAGCCCATGAAGTTTGGCCTATATTCTAGAAGGTTAATTAGTTTATTCACAGAATATAAGGGATAAATACTCTCTATTTAGATAATTAAGTGTATAAGATGATAATAGAGTTTGAATAAATTTCAAATTCGGCGCCCAAACATAATGGCGGTCTATCGTAAAACCTCTAAGGGACATATGGCGGTCCAGTCCTAGACCGCTAATTTCTATCAGTTCCGTGAATTGAAGAAAGAGCAAAAAGACTGGATTTTTAATGTTTTATCTCCTAGAGATCGAGATGGGAGGACTAGTAAGCATCTTAAGGACTCTTAGAAGTCGGGCTAATAGCAAACAAGGACTCTAGAATTGATCTAATCCATGAAACCCTAGCAAAACCCTATAAATAGAACCCAGATTTGGCCTGTGCGACCCTTACTTTGGCTCGCGTAGAATCAAGGTAAGGAGGTATTATTTTGGGTAAGTTCTTAAGAAGTTTTTATTCTTAATACATAGGACTAACATCCCTCAAAATTCCGTGCTAGGAGATCAAGCACACAAGAAGTTAGAAGCCTGCAAAGTTGCTAGTTCCACATTAGCGACCCAGAAAATTATGCGAAAGTCCAGTGAAGATCAAGGAATTAGGGAACCCAATAGAGGTATTTAGAACCTGATCCTTCAGAACTTTTTGTTCCCCTTAATAACTTCTTCTTACCCTCCAAATTGCATATCCATAGGTCAAGAGAGTAACGAGTTAGGGCAACGTGAAGTTGCTGATTTGTCACACGAAGTGCAAGGAACTAGGGGTAGCATCCAGCCTTAAATTTGAAGTTAAAGGTCCAAGACAAATGTAGGTCATCTCATGAACGGATAAAATATCATTCTAGGGATAAAATCCCTCTTGTTTTACTAGATTTCATGAACTACGCATCAAGAATTTCATGTTTTATGCATCAAGTATACATCCATGCATATTCTTAGCCCTAATTAAGTTAAGAGAAACTATCTCGTTAATTCACAGAAATCCCATGCATATTGTTAGCCTAACCTTCGTTATATCATAATAGGGAAGTTTATACATGTCGATTTCCAGACATGATGCGTTTTAAACCTTAGTTTCTTCTTATTTAATTTATTGTCAGACGTGCTCTAGCGGCCTAATCTTCGACCGCCAAAACCTTGTGCAGCGGCCCTACGATAAACCGCTAGTCACCTTGAAACGTGATTTTTATAAAACCTCTGGTAGACCAGAAATAGACCGTTAAAGTCCCTCAGGCAGCCCCACGATAAACCGCCAACTTGCGGTAACGGCTCCATAATAGACCGCCAATGTTCTAATTTCTGTCAACCCAAGACAGAATCAAGAGCAGTCCATTTAGCTTATAAATAAGCCTAGTTAACTATGTTCTAACCTGCCTTAATGTTATTTACTACTCTGAGTTTTATTTACTGATTCATAATCGTGAGTTAATGTTCTTTATGGTGCTTGGGATTATTTTTAAGCATATGATAATTTCATGCCCAAAAACCATATAATCTTGTATTAAATCATGGTTTAAACGCTACATTAACGAGATTGAATGTTGGTTTATCACATTACATATTCTCTTCTTATCTCAGAGTCAATGTCTGTAAGTTCATGGCATATATCCCGGTATATGACCATTAGTTACACTTTGCACATTAAGAACACAATCTTGGACTTGATAGCCACTCCTTTGGATATTCCTTCCAATGGACTAGGAAATCTTGTTTCAAAGCCTCCGTAAGTCTCCGCGAGCCTGGGATTCCCACTAGGACGTCGAGCTAGTTGTACCATTAAAGCCCAATTATCTAGAAAGCACTACCGACGTTTTCTAAAATTCTATCCATTAACAGTTCAATACTCGACCGCTACATCCCATTAACGGTCCAATATCTGACCTCCATGTTCTCTGAGTCCAAACTGATTTCTTTCTGGATTCAGCCCACTCTAGCGGCCCAATATTAGACCGCCATGTCAATATAGCGGCCCAATTTTTGACCGCTAAATTTCCTGAGTACTGTTGACCCGAGGTTTCACCCGAGGGTTAATATTCCTATAATCCTAGATTGACTAATGATAGTCTAGGACTTGTAACCTTGTTCAAACATATCTAAGATAAATTGTGAAAGATAAAGAATGTACCGCTGTGCTGTCGAATTTTCTCCAAGGCATAACTTAGTTATTAATGCATTTCTTGAACTCATGAATCTATATTTGGTGCATTCTTATTGACGCTAAGTCTTGAACATTCGTTGAACTTATTACATGCGTGGCCAACTTTATTGCTATATACGTGGAAGTAGCTTGATTTATACTTGAAGATGCAGTTCGAGCACTGATTGTGTTGAAGGGCTCTATGCTAGTCCTCTCGGCTGATTGTCGGAAACATACTATTATAAACCATGGGATATGATGCTACTTGCGTCGCATTGCGCTGGGAGTACTTTCTTTATAAATACGTGAAATATCCACAGCTCATGAAGTGAATTAGCTACAGAAATTCATGAAGTACTTGCTATTAAGTGAAAAAGTACTTCCTTGCTTGTTACATGACGTTCTAGTACATTCTCGTTACATTCGTATTCATGAAAGGCCATAATTAAATTCTTGCTTGATCATGCTTGCTCAATCATATCTTAACTTGATCATGTCTTGTTACTTTGGTTTATTTACATGATTTATCACGTTCGCATGATTTTACCTTATTCTTTAGAGCTAAAACGCTAATCACTTTAATATTGCCTACATGTTGATGCGAAGATACCTACTGGGCAAGTATGCTCATTACCTACTTTCCAATCTTTTTAGGAGATGCAAGTCATTCGGATTTGGATTCGAGTTATTCAAGTTATGGGTCCGAGAGCGAATGAGAGTCTCATAAAATTGAGAGTGAAGACTTAGGAAGTTAATGATGTCTAGATCGAGTTCATGTAATTTTTATTTTTATTGAGTCAAATAGACTTAAGTAAGTTGGAATAGTCTATGTACTTGAATTTTTATCAGTATTAATGGAAGTGAAATTTGATTAAATTGATGTGCAATTGCATCTTATGTGTGTGATTATCTTGCGCTCTGATTATTCTTTCTTGCAAGAGGCTTACCAGGCCGGGTGTTCACGTTTCCCAAGATTATCTTCTGCTGTATTAAAAGCTCGAGGTGTGACAGTTAAGTTGGTATCAGAGCCTATGTCTAAGGACTTAGGGAGAAAGCCAGGTCATAGGATAAGTCCAAGGTTTAAGGACCCATACCTATGAACTAAGGAAGAAATTTCCCCACCCATGTGAGAATTGGGTAGAGCCCAGGATAAGATAGTAAATTAGCTCTAGATTAATTCCTTTAAAAATTCCATGGGAATTAACAACTTGTTATTTCTCTCAGGTACCTTATTGTTATAATGGCTCATCGTGTAGACTGGGATGGTATGCAGCAGACTGTTGCGGGCCTCACTCAGGCACTGCAAACGATAGCCCAAGTGGGCACCGGAGCAAGAGCTGGGGACTTGCATCATAATTTTCGAAGCTTAAATCCTCCACGTTTCTATGGTTCTTCGAACCCAGACGAGGCCGAGAACTGGATCAATGAAATGAACCAAATATTTGACGTCATACAAAGTACAGACCAGAAAAAAGTGCGTCTTGTTACCTTTCAACTCAACAAAGATGCACGTACATGGTAGAATCGGTTCCGGCACCGCCAGCTGACGCACCACACACATGGGAAGGTTTTCTTACCTTATTCCGTACCAAGTATTTTTCAGAACATGTTAAGGAGAGAAAGGCTATGGAGTTCGCTTCTCTACGTCATGGAATGATGACAATTGCCGAGTATGAATTACAATTTTCCAGGCTAGCACCATATGCAACTCATTTAATTAGTACCGATTTATTGAAGGCCAATCAGTTTATGGACGGGTTAAGACTCGGTTTCATTCAGCAGCTCGGGACTCAAAATATCCGTACCTATTCGGAGATGGTCCAGCGGGCGTATCTCTGTGAGAGGACCTTAGAAAAGGTCAAAAAATTAAAGGGCAAAGGTGAAGAGTCAAGCCGAAGGTCGGATCGGCGTAATAAGAAGGAGAAATTTAGCATCATGGAGCCCTACAAACCCCGTGATAGTAGGAAGAGGTGGAGGAACGGGAGTAGGAGTAGCTCCCAGAAGAATAAGAAAGTCAAGGAGGGGAAAACCAAGTCATGGCGGTATGCACCTTTTGTGAAAAGTTCGGCCGCTCGGCTGAGGAATGATGGAACCGCGTCGGCGCTTGTTTAAGATGTGGCAGCCAGGAGCATCGCATGCCAGACTACCCTCTCATGAAGGATCAATCATCCAGTGATGGACGTAAGAGACAGGCTCGTCTCAATGCTATTTTAGATGAAGAAGCACCCCCAAATGATGGGCTGATGGAAGGTACTATTCACATTTGTTCCCATCCTGCTTTTGTACTATTCGATACTGGTGCTTCTCATTCCTTTATATCTACCGCCTTTGCAAAGACATTGCATGTTTCATCAGTTCCTTTACCTTCGGACCTTGCTATTACTAGACCTTTAGGCCCTGGAACCAAACTCATAAATTATTACCCCAATAGTGAAGTAAGGGTAGAAGGTCACAATCTTCCTGCAAACCTCGTATGCCTTGACATGGAAGGCTACGATGCTATTTTAGGGGTGGATTGGCTTGTAGACCATGATGCCTACATAAATTGCCGGAATAGGATAATATCCTTTTGCAAATCAGGCCTTCCAAGATTTTCCTTCCTTGGTATCAAGTATAGGAAACACCCCACTATCATTTCTTCTCTTCACGCTTGCAAACTTATTTCGCAAGGATGTGAAGCTTTTCTTGCTTCCGTAATTGTCACCGAGTCTAAGGAGATCATCTTAGCAGACATCCCAATTGTAAAAGAGTTTCCTGATGTATTCCCATCAGATCTATCTGATTTACCACCCGAAAGGGAAGTAAACTTCTCCATTGAACTCATTCCCGGAGCAGCACCTGTTTCAATAGCTCCCTACAGGATGTCCCCCATAGAACTTAAGGAATTGAAGAAGAAGCTTCAGGAATTATTGGACAAGGGATTCATACGACCTAGCACATCCTCTTGGGGTGCGCCAGTTCTTTTTGTCATGAAAAAGGATGGATCGCTCAGGCTCTGTATTGACTACCGGTGACTGAATCAACTCACAATTAAGAACAAGTATCTGTTGCCACGTATTGATGAGCTCTTTGATCAGCTTTCGGGAGCAGAATATTTTTCCAAGATAGACCTCAGGTCAGGTTACCACCAGCTCAGAATTAAAGACGAAGACATATATAAAACTACCTTCAGGAGCCGATATGGCCACTATGAATTTGTTGTAATGTCGTTCAGGTTAACCAATGCCCCAGCAGCATTTATGCAACTTATGAATAAAGTCTTTCAGCCTTATCTTGAATAGTTTGTAGTCGTCTTTATTGATGACATTCTTATTTACTCCATGACAAAGGAGGAACCTGAAGAACATTTAAAAATAGCCTTGCAGACTCTAAGAGAACACAAACTCTATGCCAAACTTACTAAATGGGAGTTCTGGCTTAAGGAAGTCTCATTTCTTGGCCATATCATTTCAAAGGAAGGTATCGTTGTGGATCATTCTAAAGTGGAAGGTATCAAGAACTGGAGCCGGCCAACGACTGTGTCAGAAGTAAGAAGTTTTCTAGGTCTAGCTGGGTATTACAGGAGATTTATTAAGGATTTTTCTAAGATTACCGTTCCTTTGACAAGACTTATAAGAAAATAAAATCCTTTTGTATGGTCGAAGGACTGTGAAAAGAGTTTCCTAACTCTTAAGGAACATCTCAGGACAGCCCCTATATTATCATTACCTATTGAGGGTGGTGGAATTGAAGTCTACACGGATGCATCTGGCATTGGCCTAGGGTGCGTTCTTATGCAAAATGGGAAGGTGATATGTTATTCTTCAAGACAGTTGAAGTGTCACGAAGAAAATTACCCTATGCATGATTTAGAATTGGCAACTGTTATACTTGCCTTAAAAATTTGGCGTCACTACCTTTATGGAGAGAAATTTACGGTCTATTCGGACCACAAAAGCTTGAAATATGTATTCTCCCAAAAGGAGCTGAATATGAGGCAAAGAAGATGGTTGGAATACCTTAAAGACTTTGATTTTGCTATCGAATATCATCCTGGTAAGGCTAATGCTGTAGCCGATGCACTCAGCAGAAAATCGATAGGAAAGCTATCGAGTCTTATGATTAGTATGACAAATCTCATTCCTCAATTTGCCCAATTGAATTTAGATGTTGACATAAAGAAGGAAGATTGTTTTGTAGCCAACATCCGAACTCAACACACATTAATAGAAGATATGGTCAAGCTGCAGGACAACGATCTAGTATTGTTGGAGATCAAAACCAATATAGAGCAAAGGCTGGATTTCTCTATTGCCAATGATGGAAGGCTGCTATTCAAAGGCCGAATTTGTATACCGGATCATGTTGACAGTAAGAGACTGATCCTGGAAGAAGCTCAAAATTCCAAGTACACCATTCATCCTGGTGGTACAAAAATGTATCAAGATCTTAAAAGGAACCTCTGGTGGCCTAACATGAAAAGAGAAGTGGCAAATTTTGTGTCTCGATGTCTCACTTGTTAGCAAGTAAAGGCAGAACATTTAAAACTCGCAGGTAAATTACACCCCTTAAATATTCCCGAATGAAAATGGGAAAGTGTAGGGATGGATTTCATCATGGGTTTACCTAAAACAAGAGGAGGACACAATGGTATATGGGTAATCATAGATCGATTGACTAAGTCTGCATATTTTTGGCCAATAAAAAGTCGATGGTCTGTGGATATTCTAGCAGCATTATACATAAGGGAAATTGTTAAATTACATGGTGTCCCTATCACTATTATATCAGATAGAGATCCTCGATTCGCATCACAGTTTTAGAAGGGTCTACAACATTCATTAGGGACCCGACTAAACTTTAGCACAACATTTCATCCACAAACTGATGGCCAGACTGAAAGGACAAACCAGGTAGTTGAAGATATGCTCAGGGCTTGTGCTATTGATTTTGGAGGTAGTTGGCATGATCACTTGCCTCTAGTAGAATTTGCGTACAACAATAGCTACCAAGCTAGTATTCAAATGGCACCATTTGAAGCTTTATATGAAAGAAGCTGTCGTTCGCCTATTTGTTGGAATGAAGCAAGAGAAAGGCAATTTCTCGGTCCTGATATTATTAGGGATACTACCGAGAAGATAAAACTCATTCAAGAAAGACTTCATATGGCCCAAGATAGGTAAAAATCGTATGCTGACAATCGAAGGCACGACTTGGAGTTTCAAGTAGGAGATCATGTGTTCCTTAAAGTTTTCCCAGGTCAAGGTATTCGAAGATTTGGTATCAAGGGCAAGCTTACTCCAAGATTCATTGGTCCTTTTGAAATTCTGGAGAGAGTTGGTGAAGTGGCTTATAGAATTACTTTACCCCCTCAACTTTCTGAAGTCCATGATGTATTTCACGTCTCAATACTCAAGAAATATGTTCCTGATCTTTTCCATGTCATCACTTATGACAATCTAGAAATTAAGAAGGACTTGACATACGAGCAAAAGCCAGTCAAGATTATTGAACGGGAAGTACGTCAAATTCGGAATAAAACTATTCATGTGGTCAAGATTCAGTGGACAAAGGCAGGAGAAACATGGGAAACCAAAGAAGCTATGAGCAAAAGATTTCCAAAACTATTTGAATGTAAGTACACTCTCCATAAATCCATGAATTGAATTTGGGGACCAAATTCTCTTAAGTGGGGGAGGGTGTAATGCCTCAGAAATTTTATAAAATATTTCTGAAGTATTTAAGAATTTATAAGAATTTTTAAAGACCAAAATGGATTAATAAATAAATTTTAGGTTAAATAAATCATTTATAAAGCCCAAGGATGAAACCAATTTACCTAGCCTATTTAAATAAAGCCCAAAAGGACTTAAGGACCAAGCTCATGAAGTTTGGCCCATATTCTAGAAGGTTAATTAGTTTATTCACGGAATATAAGGGATAAATACTCCCTATTTAGATAATTAAGTGGATAAGATGAAAATAGAGTTTGAATGAATTTCAAATTTGGTGCCCAAACATAATGGCGGTCTATCGTAAAACCGCTAAGGGACATATGGCGGTCCAGTCTTAGACCGCTAATTTCTGTAAGTTCCGTGAATTGAAGAAAGAGCAAAAAGACTGGATTTTTAATGTTTTATCTCTTAGAGATCGAGATGTGAGGACTAGTAAGCATCTTAAGGACTCTTAGAAGTCAGGCTAATAGCAAACAAGGACTCTAGAATCGATTTAATCCATGAAACCCTAGTAAAACCCTATAAATAGAACCCATATTTGGCCTGTGCGACCCTTACTTTGGCTTGCATAGAATCAAGGTAAGGAGGTATTATTTTGGGTAAGTTCTTAAGAAGTTTTTATTCCTAATACATAGGACTAACATCCCTCAAAATTTTGTGCTAAGATATCAAGCACACAAGAAGTTAGAAGCCTGTAAAGTTGCTAGTTCCACATTAGCGACCAAGGAAACTATGCGAAAGTTCGATGAAGATCAAGGAATTAGGGAACCCAATCGAGGTATTTAGAACCTGATCCTTTAGAACTTTTTGTTCCCCTTAGTATCTTCTTCTTGCCCTCCAAATTTCATATCCATAGGTCAAGAGAGTAAGGAGTTAGGGCAACGTGAAGTTGCTGATTTGTCACAAGAAGTGCAAGGAACTAGGGGTAGCATCCAGTCTTAAATTTGAAGTTAAAGGTCCAGGACAAAGGTAGGTCATCTCATGAATGGCTAAAATATCATTCTAGGGATAAAAGCCCTCTTATTTTACTAGATTTCATGAACTATGCATCAAGAATTTCATGTTTTATGCATCTGGTATACATCCGTGCATATTCTTAGCCCTAATTAAGTTAAGAGAAACTCTCTCGTTAATTCACAGAAATCCCGTGCATATTGTTAGCCTAACCTTCGTTCTATCATGATAGGGAAGTTTATACATGTCGATTTCTAGACATGATGTGTTTTAAACATTAGTTTCTTCTTATTTAATTTACTGTCAGACGTGCTCTAGCGGCCTAATCTTCGACCGCCAAAACCTTGTGCAGCGGCCCTACGATAAACCGCTAGTCACCTTGAAACGTGATTTTTATAAAACCTCTGGCAGACCAGAAATAGACCGTTAATGTCCCTTAGGCGACCTTACGATAAACCGCCAACTTGCGGTAACGGCTCTATAATAGACCACCAATGTTCTGATTTTTGTCAACCCGAGACAGAATCAAGAGCAGTCCATTTAGCTTATAAATAAGCCTAGTTAACTATGTTCTAACCTGTCTTAATGTTATTTACTACTCTGATTTTTATTTAGTGATTCGTAATCGTGAGTTAATGTTCTTTATGGTGCTTCGGATTATTTTTAAGCATATGATAATTTCATGCCCAAAAATCATATAATGTTGTATTAAATCATGGTTTAAACGCTACATTAACGAGATTGAACGTTTATTTATCACAGTACATATTCTCTTCTTATCTCACAGTCAATTTCTATAAGTTCATGGCATATATCCCGGTATATGACTATTCGTTACACTTTGCACATTAAGAACACAATCTTGGACTTGATAACCTCTCCTTTAGATATTCATTCTAATGGACTAGGAATTCTGTCATATATGGCATTCTGTTAAGCGGCGTCAGTGCATTTGCATACATGTGTTGATTGCATTTGATTCATATTGAAAACTCCAAAAAGGTTGATTCAGTGCATTTAGTCAGGGGGGGTTCCTACATTTAATAATTTACTCATGTGCATTTGTCATCATACATATACTGATTTCAAATTAGATTGCATGTCATCATCTAAAAATTCAAAAAGAGTGCCTGACATGAATGCACATGCATTGGTGGGGCTCATGCATTCTAGAATTTGTCTATGTGCATAGGGTTGCTCAAATAAATAGTAAACCCTGAAAATTGATTGCATTCAGGAATGTTACCTCTTCAGCCTGACACTTCTGCTTGACTACTCATGCATGCATATAGAGGGAGAATAAATCATGTCTTTAAATTGCATGGCTGCACATCTGTCTACTTCGGTTGAAACATTCTTGCTTATTTCTGTCAACCGGAATCTTCACTGAATAGTCAACGTCTTGCTCATTGTGTTATTTCTGCTCCTTCAGTAATCTACACAGTCAACTAGTCTCATCTGCTTTCATCAGCTCTAAAACTAACTTTGGCTCAACATTATCTTAAAACTGAAGTTGTTTGAATTTTGATCCTGCATTTTCTGAGGGGGAGATGGATGTTTTTAGAGTCAATCTTTCTGATGGTGTCCTAGTTTTCTCTGCCATTCTCTGAGCCCATCTTCATCTTTACACACTATCAGCTATCTTTGTGGTCTTAACTGTTGCATCAGATCTTTCTACTATTGCTTAGTGCTCTCTACCGCCTGATGTTCTAGCTGCTTCTAGAATTCTTTTTGTTTGTCTAGAACTCATGAAAATTTCAATGTGCATACCATGTTCATAAATCTGAAAGCATACCTAAGAGGAATCTTCTATTATAAGGGATTATGAATATATGACACTCTCAGCTGGTTTAAGTTTCATGCATTTCTTGAGTTTGAATATGAACATTCTGAAAATGTCTGAATCAATTTGTTTTAATAAACTTTAACCAGTTGATTTATGTTATATCGTGTAAGATCTTCTGAAATCTGGATGTTTTTTTCTCATGGCTTACCTCGGTTGAAATGCTTTATATGAATATTATTCTTAAACATTTGATTGCTCTGAGATTTGTTCGAAGGATAATATATCGTCAGAGCAATGACCTTGGTCACTGAGAAACTGGGTTCTTCATCAAAAAATGAAGTCAACCCATGTCATGAAGTGCCATAGTTATCTCTGTTGAAAATTTGATGAAATATTAGTGAAATATTAAGATAGAGCAATGATTAGGTTGCACTGAGAAACTGGGAATCTCATCACAGAAATGTATTCAACCTACGTCATGAAGTGCCCTAGTTAACTATGTTCAATATGAGTCATGACAGTTAGTCATACTAAGTGCTCAGGGATACTTGCGTCTAAATAACATGTATCCTCTAGTTACAAGGTGTGTACTAAACTCGATTGATCTTGAAAGATGTTGTTATAAAAAATGATGCTACATAGAAAGAAAAATCAAAAATGTTTCTGAAATCTTGGACACAATTTGATGCTTTCATGCTTGTTTAATCTCAATATTTATCCGTTGCAACCACCAAGGAGCCATTGGAATTGAATGCTTAAAATGAAAGGAGATCAAACTAGATGTTAATATGAAAACTTGGTTCACCTTTATTATGATTTGTTTTCAGATATGATTACAGAAACATTCATGAACAAACTTTGAATTCATTATATTTAAACTATTTAGTCAAATGAAGATCATTTCATAAGTCTTTATAGTAGAAGAATCTGAAATATTTTCAAATTTTGGATTTATGGCATGGCCATCTCATTGAAAGTGTTCTTGCATATCTTGATCCCATGAGTTGTCAATCTTGTCTATTGTGCCTAACTTTACTCTGCTGGAAAGCCCTTGCTAGCTTGCTCTCATTCTTTTACAGCTGAAACTCTAAGCTTATCTTGACTGTCATATTTCTTAACTGCACTCCTCACTGCCATACTTCTTGGCTTGTTTGATTGTCTAATTGCCCCTGTGCTTTTCCTTCCAAGGGAGCGAGTGCCTTCCCAGCACCCCTTATAGCTCTCAGGGGGAGATTTGTCTACTGTCTGCATTTTAGCTAATGATTCAATCAATTCATGCAAGTTTGTATTTATCGTATCAAACTATTTCCTTTTTGATGAAGTCAAAGGGGGATAATAGTTTGACATGTGTCAGCATCTTGCTTCATTATCCTTATGACTCATAGTGTTGCCATCATCAAAAAGGGGGAGAGTGTTGTGTCCCTGTGGTTTTGATGATAGCAAACACTATAAGTCATCATGTGTTTGCATGAAACATTGAATGATGATGAAATATGCATTTCATTCTACATCTGATCATAGCACTGTGCATTAATGAGGATTGTTTGATGTGCATTGATTTTTGTGCATTAATGTTGTCATAATCATTTGCATGATATATGCTTTTTTAGATAGATGCATTTTCACGCTGCATAGAACCTCATCAAATTGAATGCACAGTCATTTCATCAAACATATTGCATGAATATTAAGGTCGATGCATGTTTACTGTGTTACTCAAGAAGGTCAATGCATGTTTTATCACTGCATACAGGTCGATGCTAGTTGTGGCTTCATGCAGCTAAGGTGGGTGCTAGTTGCGTTTTTCACATAGCTAAGGTCGATGCTAGTTATGACTTCAGTCATACTAAGGTCGATGCTAGTTATGACTTCTGTCATACTAAGGTTGATGCTAGTTATGACTTCTGTCATACATAGTCGATGCTAGTTGCACCTTGTGCATACTAAGGTCGGTGCTAGTTGCATAAAGGGTTGGTGCTAGTGTCATATATCTTGCATACATAGTCGATGGTAGTTGCACCTTATGCATACTAAGGTCGGTGCTAGTTGCATAAAGGGTCGGTGCTAATTGTAGCATTGTGCATATAGTAGGTGCACGTCTGCATTGTGCCTGCATATAAGTCGGTGCTAGCTTCGTCAGTGCAGTTATAAGGTTGATGTTAGCATCAAGTTTCATAAGGTAAGGTCGACGCTAGCACAGTGTGTATTGCATATAGGGTCGGTGCTAGTTCAGGTGTCATACGCATATACAGTTAGTGCATGTTTTTATCTCATCTGCATATAAGGTCGGTGCATACTTTGGTAGTATGCATTTCAAGTCGGTGCACATTTGCTAGAGTGCATGTCAGGTCGGTACACACTTTGGTGGTCTGCATATATAAGGTCGATGCATCATGATCAAGGTCGATGCATATCATGCATTCTCCACTGAAACAGGTCCAAGCACATACATAGGTCTGAGCATGTTTTCATTTCCAAGCATGCATTAGGTCTGTGCATGCTTTGCCTCGTGGAATATAAAGTCAGTGCATGTTTTAACTGCAATGCAAAAGGTCTGTGCACATGCAAGGTACGTGCACATGTAGGTATGTGCACATGTAGGTTTGTGCACTGAGCCCATTCATCAAGACATATGCATCATCATACATCATTTTGTATACTTCTGACCTGAGTGTTTGACTGACAAAATGATCACCTAAATCTATCATTGATTATGATAATTAAGTGTTTGTTAAAATGCTCTATCTCTTTCTCAGGGACTCGATCAAACGCCTGAAGGGTAGAGAGCATTGAACACGTAGAAAGCAGACACGCGAGCTCGAACTAAGCTGGCATGTGATCCAAGGAAGCATATGATGGGCACGTGATCCAAGGCTCATAATTGGAGGAACATTCTCTGTAATACCTCGATTTCTTTAGAAATTAATTAGAAATTTAATTAAAATTAATTAGAAATTAATTAGAATAATTCCTTAATAAATAGAATGAGTTGTATTTTGACTATTTTATAAAAATCCATAAAAATTATATTATTGTAGAGGATAACACGTTTAACAAACTTATCTTTTGTGGCCAACCCAAATAAAATCTGTATGTAGGCCGAATTAGTGGATTAAGCCCAAATTGAACACTTAGTTAACCATACCTTGAAATGCCAAATTCGAGCCTAATGCTCCCTCAAATGAGCCCAAATTGGTGGCAAACGAAAGGTCAGGATGAGAGGATTATTTACCCTCTCTTAATCTCTCAAAACCCTAGCCCTAGGAGTGCATTCGGTGGAGTTTTGGCGCGTCAACAATTGCGGCGGCGTTCACATGGACTCAACTTGCGTGGACGAATACTCCACGCATACAAGCCTCCAGAAAGTGTGTGACCTATTAAAATGAAGCTCTCTAACCCTAGAATCGTTTAGAACCAGCGGAGCCTGCAGAGGAGTTAGATCGAGGGAGATCTCTGAAGATTAGTGGCTGCGTGTACCGGCCTCCTTGGTTTTCTTTCTCCTTCCTTCTTCATCCGATTCAGGTATGTGATAGCAAGCCAAACCCTACAAATAATATATGGTTAGAAGCAGCATCGTGTTACCTTTTTATTGATGTAGAAAGCTTTAAATTTCATCAAGTATCCTGTGAGAATTTTAGGTTTTAGTAGAAGTATGTCACATCTAGGGTTATAATTGTTCCCTTTCGATTAAGAAGTGATTTCAGGCTGTAAACATAAAATTGATCCATGCATCTTGTATAGTTTTTCATGCTCTTTCTTTTGATAGTAAAAGCCCCAAATTTCATGCTTTATATCGTGCGAATTTCATGTTTTAATTTAACCCTAGAAACCTCACCGGAGTCGGGCAAGGCGAGAGTGGTAGCGACCTATTTGGACATGTGCGGCCACACGATAGACCGCACATCCCAGACAGGCGGCCCTCTGTTGACCGTTTATATGTTTTTATATCTATTCGTGTCCCTGGAACGTGCGACCTAGCCCTAACTGCATGTCTTTACTGCGGCCAGTTCCAGAACGAACATCTCTCCATGCGGCACACTACCGACCGTCGTTGTCCAGTAGGTCTTCGGATCTGAGGGGACGTGTGCGGCCAGTACGTGACCGTTCATGGGGATGTAAGGTCCAGAACTGACCGCACATCTATTATATAATAGATTGAAATTATCATTACAACATGTTATGTTAGTAGATCAGTGGTTAATTGCATGTTAGAAACACACCTAATAAATTGTAATTCATGACAGTAAATCGTTCTTGCTGATTTATTCAATTGAGCTTGATCTTGATTCATCTTTCCAATGAATGTCAATTTTTAATTATGAATCCTTGATAATTAAAATGGCTATTAGGTTCATACTTGTGATAACCATAATCTTGAACCATTGTATCCCCTAGTTTTGATTTAGACTCAATCGAACCTCTGTTATTTGAGTTAATCCGAATTGGATTAACAGAGACTTGCGCGGCTAATGGTAGACCGCATATACGCTTGAACGGGCCCGTGGAGACCGTTCATCCCTGGCAGATGCCAATTTGTCTTGGCTGATTATCCTTGATCTATCTTCGGCCAAATCCTATTTAGATCAGTCCAGTAACCCTAGGCCGACCAGTAGACAGTGGGCTAGACTCTGGTTCAGTTCCACCCTGCCTATGGTAGCCGGGAGCGCACTTGGGATAAATTCTAACTCTTGGTTAGGCCCTGTGTTGTGCGGCCAGTAATGGACCGTACTTCTTTCAGGCGGCCCTGAGTGGACCGTTGAACTCATGAGCGGCTCTGTCAGGACCACAAATCCTGTCCTCGATTCTGTAACTTTCTGGCCTTGTGCGGCCCTATTCTAACCGTTCATATAGAAGGGCGGCCCATCAGTAGCCGTTCAACCTTGACCTCCCGAGGGCTAAACCCAGCCCAGTTCCTGTTAGTGCGGCCCAGTGTCAACCGCACAAGCCTTGAGCGGCCCAGTAGTGACCACATATCATCCAGAGACTAGTTTTCTCCGTGTTTTATGGTTTTGAATCCAAGAACATGATGGTTCTTGATAATTTGAACTCCTGGGCAGTAATTCTTCTACTTAGCCTTGGGATGTTTCGAGGTAAGTTTATACTTGATAATAATTGGCCATTTAACTTGATTAAAGTCTAGACAACTTGGGATCTTGGATCCAATAAATCAATGCCAACGCACCATAGGGGCTCGGTCTGGTCCTAGGGAGAGCGCCCGAAATGTACTTGTGCCCATGGGAGTTTGTAATGACAGGGTGAGGCATTGCACCGAGTGCATGACTAGCGTGATGTCTACGATAATGATCTCTTACTTGAATCGTGTTCGACTTGGTTACATTCTTGCTTGTTGGCCAATTTCCTGTAAATTCATGTTATATATATTGTTCATAACTTGATATTCTTGTAATTATATCATTCTCGTCATATTGTTATTCCATTCCATTTTTTTAGCACTTTCTGTTATTACGTTGTTTCATTCGATCGTTATTTCTTTTCCTTCCGTTTCATATTAACAAGTAATTAATTGGTTAATCACTTACACTTGCCTATTGTTGCCTACTGAGCGTTCGCTCATATAGTTGTTTTCCCCCCTTTTCCAAGTAGCTCAGGTGAAGATTCACAGATGGATGGGGATGGGCGAGAGTGATTACTTGGAGTGTATCAGCTAGTACATATGTTCAGTTTGTTCAGTTGTTTACATCTAGCTATGTCTTAGAACTTGTGTTAGTTATTGTACCGGAGTCGAGTAGAGGTTATGTTTTATTATGTTTAAGTCGGTTTGTAAGACGTTTTGATGGTTATTGTAATAGATTGGAGTTATTTCTGTTCATGGCATTATGTTAATTCTTAGCTTAGCATGTTATCTTTACTAGCGTTTTCTACTTCCGATCCCGATATTCTACGTCGGGGCGTGACAGTTTGGTGGTATCAGAGCCTAGGCTTTCTAATATCCCTAGGTTCTCTATGTTCTAGGATCCTAAGTTATACCGTAGGACCTATAATCTTGTTATAAGTCTAAGGACCCAACCTAGTGAGATTTGGGTAGAAGATTGGGGTTGAGTTAATAATCTCATTGCACGATTATCCATTCTTGATTGAACCTAATATAACCTATTCCACGTGTAGGCTTTTATAATGGCAGGAGAACGCGCAGAATGGAGGAACTTACAGCGCACGGTTCAAGGACTTACTCAGGCTTTGCAACAAGTGGCTCAAGGAGGAGCTGCAAACCATGGCACTGGCGACCTTTATCGGAACTTTCGTGGGATGAATACCCAGTGATTTGGTGGCTCGACTGACCCCGATGAAGCCGAGCACTGGCTTGAAGAGATAGGGAGGATTTTTGAAGTGATGTAATGCAGTGATCAAGAACGTGTCCTCTTGTCGACCTTTCAACTTGAACGTGATGCGAGGACATGGTGGGACGCAGTGAAGGCTACCCTTGGTGATAGATAGACCAGTCACATGGGAGGAGTTCGAGGAATTCTTCAATGGTAAATATTTCTCTGATCGAGTACAAGAGAAGAAGGCAGCTGAGTTTGCTACTTTGAAGCAACGAAATCTATCCGTGGCTGAATATGAAGCTCAATTCTCTTGGCTATCTCGTTATGCTACTCATTTAATATCTACTGAGAAGATGAAGGCTAAGCGCTTTCTTAATGGGCTGAAGCTGCAGTACATCAACCAATTGGCACCGATGGAAATTCAAACTTATTCCGAGATGGTGAGAAAGGCTCAAGTGTTGGAAGATACTTTAGAAATGACGGAGAGAATCCGTGGGAAGAGTGTTAAGATTGAACAACACCATACTGGTTCTGGAAGTATCAAGCCTGGTCATGGCAGGAAGAGGCCCATTAGCGGGTCTGGTTCGTGGAAGGGCAAGATGCCGAAGGTTGAAGACAAGAAACATGGCCCTATTTTTCCATTCAAGGGCGTATGCAAGTATTGTGACCGTCCAGGTCACAAGATGGAGGAGTGCTGGCGCAAGCTGGGTGCCTGTTTACGTTGTGGTAGTAAGGACCACCGTATTCCCGAGTGCCCTCTTTTATCTGAGCAAGCTACCCCGGTGAAACCGCAAGGAATCAAGAAGCAGCAAGGCAAGCTCCAGGCTCTACAAGAAGATGAGACAGGACCCACCGAGGAGGGTGGACTTGTCGAAGGTACTCTTATTATACATGATAAATCAGCTTTTGTTCTTTTTAATACTGCTGCCACTCATTCTTTTATTTCTCGGAGATTTACGAAGTCTTTAGGTGTGAAGTCAGTTTTGATGAATTCTCTGTTAGAGATTTCAACTCCTATTGGTTCCGGTTCAGCAATTAAGTATTTCTATCCTTCTAGTAAGGTCTTGATCAATGAACAAAACCTGCTAGCTGATTTAGTTTGTATGGACATGAAGGATTATGACGTAATCCTAGGAGCATATTGGTTGGCTAAGTATGAGGCCAATGTTCAGTGCAGATCTAGTTTTGTGTCTTTTACCGGAAACCCTGTACTTTCTTTTATAGCAATTAGACACCATAAGTCTGTTCCACTTATTTCGGCTCTTCGAGTTGATAAGTTGATGAGGAGAGGATGCAAGTCTTTTCTAGCCTTTGTTTTTGTGACCCTTGAGCAGAAGATTGAGATTGAGGACTTTTCTGTCATCCGAGATTTTTCAGATGTCTTTCCTAAAGAACTACCAGGACTTCCTCCTGAAAGGGAAGTTATCTTTCTTGTTGATCTGATTCCTGGTGCGACCCCTATTTCCAAAGCTCCTTATCATATGTCTCCTGCGGAGCTAAGGGAACTAAAGCAGCTGTTGATGGAATTGCTTGAGAAAGGGTTCATTCGACCAAGTACTTCCCTGTGGGGAGCCCCTGTATTATTTGTCTGGAAGAAGGATGGTTTGATGAGGTTGTACATAGATTATCGGCAATTGAACCAGTTGACTATCAAGAACAAATATCCATTGCCAAGGATTGATGAGTTATTTGATCAGATAGCAGGAGCTCAGTATTTTTCTAAAATCGACCTTCGATCTAGATATCATCAGTTACGAATTAAGGAGGAGGATATCTCTAAAATAGCCTTCCGCAGCTGGTATGGACATCTCAAATTTGTAGTAATGCCTTTTGGGCTAACGAATGCACCTGTAGCTTTCATGCAGCTGATGAACGATGTGTTTCGGCCCTATCTTGATCAATGGGTCGTGGTGTTCATTGATGATGTCTTGATTTATTCTAAGAGTGAGGAGGAGCATGCTGAACATTTGAGGATGGCATTGCAACTATTGAGAGATCATCAGTTATATGCCAAGTTTAGTAAGTGTGATTTCTAGCTACGAGAGGTGTCCTTTCTAGGGCATATCATCACAAAAGAAGGTATTTCTGTTGATCCTTCGAAGGTAGAGGCAGTAAAGAATTTGGATAAGCCTACTAATGTGACTGAAGTGAGTAGTTTCCTTGGCCTAGCAGGTTACTACCGAAGGTTTATTCAAGATTTCTCCAAGATTGCGGTACCTCTGACAAGATTAACTCGCAATGAGATCAAATTTGATTGGTCAGAAGATTACGAGCAAAGCTTTCAGACCTTGAAGGAATGTTTGACTACTGCACCTGTTTTGGCTTTACCTTCAGGTGAAGGAGGTTTTGTTGTATACACTGATGCTTTAGATATTGGTTTAGGGTGTGTACTCATGCAGCAAGGGAAAGTGATAGCCTATTCTTCTAGGCAGTTGAGGAAGCATGAAGAGAATTATCCTGTTCATGATTTGGAGCTAGCAGCAATGGTGTTCACCTTGAAAATATGGAGGCACTACTTGTATGGAGAAGCATTCACGGTGTTTTCAGATCACAAGAGTTTGAAATACTTGTTTTCTCAAAAGGAACTCAATATGAGGCAGCGAAGATGGCTGGAGTATTTGAAGGATTTCGATTTCTCCATTGAGTATCATCATGGAAAAGGTAATGTTGTGGCAGATGCCTTAAGCTGCAAGCCTATAGCTAAGTTGTCAAGTCTCATGTTACAAGAATGGAAATTGTTGGAGCAGTTAGCTAGTTTGGATCTTAATGTTGACAAGGATCGGGTTATGATTTCTCAGATTCAACTTAAGCCCGAATTATTGATGGAAATCAAGTCTCTGCAAGATGATGACCCAGAGTTGGTAGAGATCAAGGGAAGCTTGAGTAACAGACCTGACTTCATGATGGCTGATGATGGAAGATTGTTATTTCAAGGAAGAACTTGTGTACCTGATGTAGCTAAGATAAATAGTAAGATCCTTGAGGAAGCTTATAGATACAGATACACCATTCATCCTGGAGGTACTAAAATATTCAAGGATTTGAAAAGATCTTTTTGGTGGCCGAATATGAAAAGGGAAGTGGCAGACTTCGTAAGCAGATGCTTGGTTTGTCAGCAAGTCAAGGCGGAGCATTTCAGACCAGTAGGGAAATTGAAACCCCTTGATATACCCCAATGGAAGTGGGAGAGCATTGGCATGGATTTCATTATGGGTCTACCTAGGACTCGTGTTGGATTTGATGCAATATAGGTGATTATCGACAGATTGACAAAATCGGCTCATTTCTTATCCATTAAGTCTAAATGGACAGTTGATGTTTTGGCTGCTTTGTATATGAAGGAAGTGGTAGGACTACATGGTATACCAGTCAGCATTGTGTCTGATAGAGACCCCATATTCACTTCTCATTTTTGGAAAGGATTGTAAGAATCCTTAGGAACTCGTCTAAATTTCAGTACTGCTTTCCATCTACAAATAGACGGACAGACTGAAAAGACCAACCAGGTAGTGAAAGATATGCTTAGAGCCTGCATGATTGACTTTGGAGGTAGTTGGAGTGATCATTTGGCATTGGTTGAATTTGCCTCCAACAACAGTTACCAGTCCAGCATTCAGATGGCTCCATTTGAAGCTTTATATGGTAGAAGCTGTCGATCCCCGTTATGTTGGGATGAGGTAGGTGAGAAGTAATGGCTTGGACCAGATCTCATTTCTGAATCATCCAAGAACATCCGTATTATCAGAGATCGATTGCAAGTAGCACAATCAAGACAGAAGAGTTATGCCGATACCAGGAGGAGAGCATTGGAATTTCAGGTTGGTGAGCATGTGTTTTTAAAGGTCTCTCCTATGAGAGGAATTCAAAGGTTTGGTATTCAGGGCAAACTGAGACCAAGATACATTGGTCCATTCGAGATTCTGGAAAGAGTGGGAGAGGTTGCTTACCGTTTGGCACTACCACCTCAGTTATCTGGAGTACACAATGTTTTCCATGTGTCTATGTTACGGAAATATGTGTATGATCCCACTCATATTATTCAGCATATGGACTTCAAATTGAAGGAAGATCTGACTTATGAAGAAAGACCGATCAAGATTTTGGATCGGAAGCAACATCAACTCAGGAATCGTTCCATACCGATGGTTAAAGTGTAGTGGAATCGGCGTGGAACTGAAGAAGCTACGTGGGAGTCGGAAGATACTATGCGGAGACAGTACCCCGACTTATTCTAGGTGAGCTGTCTCACTCCCTCTTTTTATTAAGTGAATTGATTTTGGAGGACCAAATTTCTTAAGTGGGGGAGGGTGTAATACCTCGATTTCTTTAGAAATTAATTATAAATTTATTTGAAATTAATTAGAAATTAATTAGAATGATTCCTTAATAAATAGAAAGAGTTATATTTTGAATATTTTATAAAAATTCATAAAAATTATATTCTTGTAGAGGATAACACGTTTAACAAACTTGTCTTCTGTGGCCAACCCAAATAAAATCTATAAGTAGGCCGAATTAGTGGATTAAGCCCAAATTGAACACTTAGTTAACCATACCTTGAAACATCAAATTTGAGCCCAATACTCCATCAAATGACCCCAAATCGGTGGCAAATGAAAGGCTAGGATGAGAGGATCATTTACCCTCTCTTAATCTCTTGAAACCCTAACCCTAGGAGATGCATTCGGCGGAGTTTTTGCGCGTCAACAATTGGGGTGGCGTTCACATTGACTCGACTTGCGTGGACGAATACTCCGTGTATAGAAGCCTCCAGAAGGTGTGTGACCTATTAAAATGAAGCTCTCTAACCCTAGAATCGTTTAGAACCAACGAAGGCTACAGAGGAGTTAGATCGAGGGAGATCTCCGAAGATTAGTGGCTGTGTGTACCGGTGTCCTTGGTTTTCTTTCTCCTTCCTTCTTCATCTGATTCAGGTAGGTGATAGCAAGCCAAACCCTACAAATAATATATGGTTAGAAGCAACATCATGTTACCTTTTCATTAATGTAGAAAGCTTTAAATTTCATCTAGTATCCTGCGAGAATTTTAGGTTTTAGTATAAGCATGTCATATCTAGGGTTATAATTGTTCCCTTTCGATTAAGAAGTGATTTCAGGCTGTAAACATAAAATTGATTCATACATCTTGTATAGTTTTCGTGCTCTTTCTTTTGATAGTAAAAGCCCCAAATTTCATGCTTTATATCGTGTGAATTTCATGTTTTAATTTAACCCTAGAAACCTCACCGGAGTCGGGCAAGGCGAGAGGGGTAGCGACCTGTTTGGACATGTGCTGCCACACGATAGACCGCACATCCCAGACAGGCGGCCCTCTGTTGACCATTTATATGTTTTTATATTTGTTCGTGTCCCTAGAACGTGCGACCTAGCCCTAACTGCATGTCTTTACTGCGGCCAGTTCCAGACCGAACATCTCTCCATGCGGCACACTACCGACAGTCGCTCTCCAGTAGGTCTTCGGATCTGAGGGTACGTGTGCAGCCAATACGTGACCGTTCATGGGGATGTAATGTAGTGCCCCAGAATTTATGTAATAATTTCTGAGTTATTTATAGAACTTTTTGGAATTTATAAGGGATAAATAGATTAATAAAAGGATTATTGGATTAATAAGTCATTATAAGGCCCAATTATGTTAAATAATTAACCCAGCCTATTTAAATAAAATCTAAAAGGTTTAAGGACCAAGCCCATTAAGTTTGGCCCATATTCTAGAAGGTTATTTAGCATATTCACGTATTTTAAGGATAAATACTATTTTATAGATAATTATATTGGATAAATGAATAAAAGAGTTTGATTAATGTTGACCTCTGTGCACGTTGGATGTAGCGGTCTATCGTGCGACCGCCACAGCCATGTAATGTACCAGTCTTGATGCGTTACACTCTGACAGTTCCGTGACAAAAAGAACGAGCAAAAAGATTAGAACTTTGGGATCTTATCTACAAGAGATCGACTTGGGAGAGTTTATAACATTACTAAGGACTCTTAGTGATTAGGTTCTGACAAATTAAGGACTCTAGAATCGATCTAATCTTCAAAACCCTATAAATAGGAGCTAGTTCTAAACTGAGCGACCCTTGCTTTTGGCTCGTGATGAATCAAGGTAAGGAGATATAATTTCAGGTAAGTTCTTTAGAAGATTTTTTTTAGTATACTTTAGACTAATAGTTCTCCAAATTTCATGTTAGGAGATCGAGCAACCAAGGAGATTGAAGCTTCCAAAGTTACTGGTTCGACCATAATTACCCAGGAATCTGAACGAAAGTCCTCTGAAGATCAGGAGATTAGGACATCTAAACGAGGTAATTAGAATTCAATCTTTTATAACTTTTCGATCACCTTAGTTTCATATTCTTACCCTCAAAATTTCACATCTTTAGGACAAGAGGTTGGAGAGATAGAGCAGCAAGAAGTTGTTGGAAAGTCATTGGAAAAGGAGAGCTAGGGCTCGATTTTCAGATTCAAATTAGAAGCTTAAAGCCTAGTTAAGAGGTAGGTTATCTCATGATTGGCAAAAACATCTTGTTAGGGATAAAAGCCCTTTAATTGTACTTGATTTCATGCATTATAGACTATGAATTCCATGTTTCAGTGGGTTCAGGCATACATACATATTCTTAGCCCTTATCAAGGATCAAAGATATTATCATGTCAATTCACTGCAACATATGCATCTAGATGACCTTTACTTCGTTTTGTCATGATTGGGGTAGTTAAATCGGTCACGCCCCGAGCGCGGAAGATTACCCGGAGGCGTGACGCGTCTATATAGATCATGTCAATCATGTAAATATCAGAGTGCACAAATAACTAAGATTTAACTCGAAATTTAATACAAATAGTACGAGCTGACAATTGTCACAATTAATCAAAGAACAATTACATGTGTTCCCAGAGTCCAACGACTAGGCTTCAAATCTTGAGCAGTTCTAATCAAGTTGACTAATACAAATGACATAGATGAATTGATATAACTGACATAAGTGAACTAATACAATAACAAAAGGGACATGATAATTTGATAACTTCACTCTAACACTCATCACTCAGTCTCATTCCCTTCCGAGTGTTGGTTGGCATCCAAATTACCTGAAAATATTAGAAAATAACTAGATGAGCGAATCGCTCAGTAGGAATTACATCTCAAGATTTAACAGGCTTTAAGTGGTTTACAAGTTCAATTAATGTCAGTAAAATTATGCATGTAGATGAGTAGATATCAAGGATTGTAAAAATTGACAAGAGCAGTGAAGGAATAACAAGTGAGAGTATAAGGATTCCAACTTCAATGCAGTAATAGCAAGAGATTCAAGCAAGTAATAACTGGAATTAACGAAATCTTTCCAAGAGAGTAAGAACTCATGTCAAGCAAGTAATAGAAAGTAATATAAATTCAAGCATGTAAAATTGGAATTGGCTATTTATCAATTTCATTCAAGCAAAACTTTACCCTTCTGCGGGTCTCAAGTCAAATCAATCAAGTAATATCACAAGAATGAGTGGAATGTCTAAAGCCTAGCAAGCAAGTACTCCGGTGCAATGCCAAACACCGTGGTCAATAAACTCACATGGGCACAAGTACCTTTGGGTGCTCCTCCCAGGACCAGACTGGGCCCTATATGCACAGCATTAATCTTGTTTGTTGACATCCACTCTCATTTATAGCCAATAGGGAATTTCAAGGTTTGACCAATATGATATATAAGGTGGAATTATGGAATGGAATCCAATGGCGCATTGATGTGTAGGGATGAAGTTGGAGTGGAAACCAGTAACGTTTGATACATGGAAAAAAACTAGATAGGAGAGGTGCCTTATGGGCCACCTGACAATTTTAGAAACGACACCCTAACTGTGGGATGCCCTTCCTGGAAATTATACAGGATTTAGAGGACCCTGTCAGGAGTTAAATATCACCTCTCAGGCTACCATCTATCAGTTGAGATGGCAAAAGTGAAAGCCTAACGATCAGGTTAACGCAATGAGCCAGTTGTGTTGACTCAGTAGTTCATCGCGTCAACCCTGCAGTTCATCGCGTCAACCCTGCGAACAGGCTGGGTCGACCCTGTGAATAGGCAGGGTCGACTCTGCCGTTCACTACGTCAACGCAGTGAACAGGCAGCGTCGACAGGCAGGGTCGACTCTGCCGTTCACTGCGTCAACGCAGTGAACAGGCAGCGTCGACCCTGTCAACAGGTAGGGTCGACTCAGCCGTTCACTGCGTCAACGCAGTGAACAGCCAGCGTTGACAGGCAGGGTCGACTCTGCCGTTCACTGCGTCAACACAGTGAACAGGCAGCGTCGACCCTGTCAACAGGCAGGGTCGACTCTGCCAACAGGCAGGGTCGACTCTGCCGTTCACTGCGTCAACGCGATGAACAGGCAGGGTCGACCCTGTCAACAGGCAGGGTCGACTCTGCAGTTCATCGCGTCAACGCGGTGAACTGGCAGGGTCGACTCTGCAGTTCAAATCTGCTCAAAATGACTTAAGGTATTAATCTTTGATTAAGCTAGGGTTTTAACCTTTGATTTAAGTTTATTTAGGTAAAACTGATGACATGGATAGATAGAGAAAACTGCAAGGATTATAGATCTTTATTTATGCACTCGTTTCATGCTTTAGTTGCTTAAATATCAGATTTTTAACATGACGTATCATACAAGTTTTCATTTTTAAAGGAACTAAATGGAGACAAGGTTTCTAGATAGGCTACCTAACAGATTAATTAGGTATGCTAATTAGTTAGTAGATCAACTAACATGTTAATTAGGTATGTTAACAGGTTAGTTAAACTAATAAGTTACGTAAAAACATGATAAAACTTGCGTTAGACGGATATATCGTATGGATATGAAGCTAATACATGCCAACTACCCTAGATTGAAGCTAATACATGCTCATCAATGCTAATCATCTTGGGTATAAGGCTACTACATGCTAATTATCTTAGGTACGAGGCTAATACATGTTAATCATCCTAGATTTAAGCTAACACATGCTAATTATTCTAGGTATGAGACTAATACTTGCTAATTATCTTGGGTATGAAGCTAATACACGCTAATCATCCTAGATTTAAGCCAACACATGCTAATTATTCTAGGTATGAGACTACTACTTGCTAATACATGCTAGTTATTTTGGGTATAAGGCTAATACATGCTAATTATCTTAGGTATGAAGCTAATACATGCTAATCGTCCTAGATTTAAGCTAACATATACTAATTATTCTAAGTATGAGACTAATACTTGCTAATACTTACTAATACATGCTAATTATTCTGGGTATAAAGCTATTACATGCTAATTATCTTAGGTATGAAGCTAATACATGCTAATCATCCTAGATTTAAGCTAACACATGCTTTATAAACACTAAATATCGCATGGAAATGAGCCTAAGACTAAATGCCTAGACTAATCATCCTAGATTAGCTACTAGTTTAGTTAAAAGTTGAGAATACCTACCTCTGTGAAGTGGCAGTAGTTGTAGCAAATGGAAGAAGCAACTCTTCCCTTCTCTGCAACCCTTCAGAAGTGTCTCCCCTTCTCAATAGCAAGCCTTCTAACCAACGAAGGTTTGCTTCGTTAGGAGTATAATATAAGGTTTGAGTTGGCAAGAGGGGAAACAAGATCCGTGAAAATCGGATCTCAGTGGGATGCCAGCTTATACAGGCTGTTGGGGATAAGGAAATCGAAAGATTGTCTGGTGGATTGTAGCTCCTATGAGAGGGTGGTTTATTTATTTTAAACTTTCCACTTAACTTTCATGATTTTTATCTTTAAAACTTGATGGAGTTAGTTAATAAAATTTCATGGATAAGATCCTTATATTTTTCTCTATTTTTACATATAATTTTTTTGAAAAATTCTTTTTAAATAAAAAGTGATACTATTCATGGCACTATTCACGTATGAAAAGGACAGATGCCAACGCATGTTTGTCAAAAAAATCACAAGCCTGGAGGGGGGTCGTGTATTGCTAGCCTATCGTATATAATTATTTGACACAAAAAATAAATTGTGGATGTTAGGATTTGAACCATGGTCATTGGGTTGAAAGACAAGTTACTTAACCAACTACACTAGGAAGCCAATTGTTAAGTGAATAGTCTTTACATATGATAACTTCGTGTTCCCACTTCTTACATAATAACATATAATTATTTGGCAAAAAACATAAATGGTGGATGCTAGGATTTGAACCCTGATCATTGAGTTGAAAGGCAAGTTACTTAACCAACTATACTAGGAAGCCACTTGTTAAGTAAATAATCTTTACATATGATAACTTCGTGTTCCCACTTCTTACATAAACTTCCTAAAGAGTTTATCTAATTTTTTTTTTTGGAAAATATTAATAATAATATTTTTTTTATACGGGGTGCTACACCCTCCCCTACTTAAAAGAATTTGGTCCCCAAATTCAATTATATAAGGGTAAATTCAACTACATAAGGATACTGTAGAAAGTATAAGATACTTGCCGACTAAAATAGTTCTGGGTATCTTCTCTTCATAGATTCCTTGGTCTCCCAAGTTGCTTCTTGCTCCGAGCATCGATTCCATTGGATTTTTACCATAGGGATCGTCTTGCTCCTTAGAACTCGAACTTCGCGGTCGAGGATCTGCATCGACCTTTGCTCATAAATAAGATCCCTTTGAATCACCAATTCAGCATAATTGATGACGTGAGAAGGGTCGTGCACATATTTCTTCAGCATAGATATATGAAATACATTGTGCACTTCCGAGAGTTGAGGAGGTAAGGTAATGCGGTAAGCCACCTCGTCCACTCTTTCCAATACTTCAAATGGACCGATAAACCTTGGTGTACGCTTGCCCTTAACACCGAATCTTCTAATACCTCGGCCGGGAGATACCTTGAGAAATACACGGTCACCCGCTTGAAATTCCAAATCTCTCCTTCTGTTATCAGCATAAGATTTTTGCCTGCACTGAGCTACCTTAAGTCTCTCTCTGATAAGGTGTATCTTCTCAATCGAATCTCTAACCATATCTGGGCCTAGAATTTATCTTTCACCGACTTCTTCCCAGCATATTGGAGAACGACAACTCCTGCCATAAAGTGTCTCGAAAGGAGCCATTTGAATACTAACTTGATAGCTATTATTATATGCAAATTCGGCTAGTGGTAAGTGGTCATGCCAGCTTCCGCCGAAATCTATAATACATGCCCTTAACATATCTTCAACAACCTGATTTTTCCTTTCAGTCTGACCATCTGTCTGGGGATGGAAAGCAGTGCTGAAATTAAGTTTCGTCCCCAGAGAGTGTTGTAGACCCTTCCAAAAATGAGAGGTGAAACGTGGGTCTCGGTCAGATACGATCGAGACGGGAACTCCATGCAATCTAACCATCTCCTTAATATACAGGGCAGCAAGTACGTCGACTGACCATCGACTTTTGATGGGTAAGAAATGGGCCGATTTAGTTAACCGGTCGATAATTACCCAAATTCCATCATATCCGCCCCTAGACTTGGGCAAACCCATGATAAAATCCATGCCAATGTCTTCCCACTTCCACTTGGGAATATCCAGAGAATGTAGCTTTCCGGCGGGTTTTTGATGTTCCGCCTTCACTTGTTGACATGTGAGGCAACGAGACACAAAGTCTGCTACCTCCCTTTTCATGTTAGGCCACCAGAAAGTTCTTTTCAAGTCTTGGTACATCTTAGTGGCTCCAGGGTGGATTGTGTACCTCGATCTATGAGCTTCTTCAAGAATCTTCTTCTTCAATTCGGGACAGTCGGGCACACATGTCCATTCATGAAATAGTAATCTGCCATCAGGTGCCAGCTTGAAATCCAGTCTCTCGTCCAGCTTGCTCTTTATCTCCACTAGCGAGGGATCCTCTTCTTGTAACTTCTTGATTTCAGGTAGCAAATCTGGATGTAGGCTCATATGAGATAGAATAATACACATGTTCTTCTCATCTGTGCTGATATCAAGCTCAGAGAATTTCTCCAGCAGTTTCCATTCTTGTATCATGCAGTTGGCCAATATTATTCTCGGCTTTCGACTAAGGGCATCAGCTACGGAATTACCCTTACCAGGATGGTATTGTATAGTGAAGTCGAAATCCTTGAGATACTCGAGCCAACGCCTTTGCCGCATGTTCAGCTCCTTTTGGGAGAATAAGTACTTGAGGCTTTTATGATCGGAGTACACAGTGAATTGTTCTCCGTAGAGATAGTACCTCCAGATCTTTAAAGCGAATACTACTGCGGCCAGTTCTAAGTCGTGAATTGGGTAGTTCTCTTCATGTTTCTTCAATTGTCGGGAAGAGTATGCAATGACTCTCCCATTCTGCATCAATACACATCTGAGGCCAATACCAGAAGCATCGATATATACCTCGTATTTTTCTCCTTCCATTGGTAATGATAAGACTGGAGCAGTGGTCAAGAGATCCTTCAAAGTTTGGAAACTCTTTTCACAGTCTTCCTTCCACTCATAAGGCACTTCCTTGCGGGTTAACCTGGTCAGGGGAACAGCAATTTTGGAGAAGTCCTTTATAAAACGCCGGTAGTAACCAGCTAGACCCAAGAAGCTCCGAATCTCAGTTACATTTGTGGGTCGTTCCCAGTTCTTCACGGCTTCGACCTTTGATGGGTCAACAGCAATTCTGTTCTTCGAAATGATATGGCCCAAGAAGGATACTTCCTCGAGCCAAAACTCGCATTTGCTGAATTTGGCATATAGCTTGTTTCCCCTTAATATCTGCAATGCCTTCTTGAGGTGTTCTTCATGATCCTCTTCGGTCTTTGAATAGATCAGAATATCATCAATAAAGACCACAATAAATTGGTCTAAATAGGGCCTGAATATGCTGTTCATTAACTGCATAAAAGTTGCATAGGCATTTGTTAGTCCGAAAGGCATAATAGTAAATTCGTAATGCCCATACCTGCTTCGGAATGCAGTTTTATGAATGTCTTCTTCTTTGATCTTCAATTGGTGGTAACCAGAACGAAGATCAATCTTGGAGAAATATAAAGCTCCAGATAGTTGATCGAACAGCTCATCAATCCTTGGCAGTGGATACTTGTTCTTGATTGTAAGGTGATTTAGCTGCCGATAATCTATGCATAATCTCATCGATCCGTCCTTCTTTTTGACGAATAGCACGGGTGCTCCCCATGGGGAAGTACTCGACCTGATGAAACCCTTGTTCAATAACTCCATTAGCTGCTCTTTTAGTTCCTTCAGCTTAGCAGGGGACATTTTGTATGGTGCCCTGGAAATAGGATGAGCACCAGGGACAAGGTCGATTGTGAACGACACTTCCCTTTCCGGGGGTAAGCCGGTTAAATCTTCTGAAAAAACATCGGGAAAATCCTGAATTACACGGATGTCTTCAAGTTTAACCTTCTCGACTTCCGTGGCAGTCACGAATACTATGAAAGTCATGCATCCCTTATTCATAAGTTTACTAGCTCGGAGTGCTGATATAAGAAGTGATTTACTCCGAGGGCTATTGTAAACTAGCTCTGGGAAATCTACGAAAGTTACCTTGTCATGCCAGTAATCTACAGTTGCTTGGTATGTGGATAGCCAGTCGGCACCTAGTATGACATCATAACCCTTTATATCTAGGCATATCAGGTCAGCAGGTAAATTATCTCCCTTAACCATCACTTCACAGTTTGGATAGTGATAAGTGATATCAGACTCATTCCCAAGAGGTGTAGATATGACCAAATCTAACAGTTCATGTTTCTTAGAAAATGAAGCAGCAAAGTTCTTGGAAACAAATGAATGAGTTGCTCTGGTATCGAATAAAACTTGAGCAGTTTTTGAACAAATAGTGAGAGTACCTTCCACAATTCAACCTTTAGTGGGTTCCGTCTCTTGGAGAGCTTACAGACAGCCTTGTTTCTTTACCGGACGCTTCTCGTCTTTGGTGTCTTGTTCCTTCATCAGTGGGCAGTCTGGGATTCGATGCTCTTGGCTTCCACATCGAAGACAAGCTCCTAACTTTCTCCAACATTCCACGGTCTTATGACCAGCTTTATCACAATAATTGCAAATCTCCTTTGATGGTGTGGTGGTGGAGAATGGTCTGTCATTCTTCTGGAATTTCTTCACCTTAGAGGGCTCCCCTCCCATGAAGAATCGCTTCTTGTTGAAGGATTGTTTGAATTTTCCCGGGCTTGTGACGGGTTCCTTCTTGTCTCTTCCTCGGATTCTCTCAGATAATTCGGTGGCATCTTCCAGCAGTTGAGCACGCCGAACCATCTCCGAATAGACTTGGATGTCCATCGGGGCAAGTTGTGTGATATAATGGGGCCGAAGCCCGTTGAGGAATCTTCTCGCCTTCATCTTTTCCGTACACACCAAGTGGGGTGCATACCTAGATAATCTGGAGAATTGGGCCTCATACTCAGCCACTTTCAAGCCCCGTTGTTTTAGAACGGTGAATTCTGTGGCTTTCTTTTCCTGGATATGATCGGAGAAGTACTTGTTGTTGAAATGCTCCGTGAATTCATCCCATATGACATGGTATTCTGGCAGTGTTGCTTCTATGGATTCCCACCAGCATCGAGCGTCCCGCTCCAGTTGGAATACGGCAAGTAAAACCTTCTCTTCATCCGCGCATTGCATCACACGGAAGATTCGTTCCATCTCCTTTAGCCAATTCTCGGCATCCTCGGGGTCGGACGAACCCATGAACCTTGGTGGGTTCATATTACGGAAACTTCGGTGGAGATCTCCCGCTCCACGATTTGCTCCACCTTGGGCCACTTGCTGTAGTGCCTGAGTGAGGCCTTGCACGGTGCGCTGCATCTCGCGCCATTGTGCTCTTTCCGCAGCCATGATCCTACAAAAGAGTTAAGTATGATAAAGATCGGATTTACTTGTAAGGTCAAAAGTCATTTTAGAACTTAACCCATGGCTCTATCCATCTCACCGGGTAAGGTATATCTATCCTTGAACTTGGGTTTTACCTATCCTTGGACTCAAGTTTTCACTTAGATTTCAATTTCTAACCATTTAATTTTTTTTTGTTCCCTAGGTTTGAAAACCTAGGCTCTGATACCACGAAGACTGTCACGCCCCGAGCGCGGAAGATTACCCGGAGGCGTGACGCGTCTATATAGATCGTGTCAATCATGTAAATATCAGAGTGCGCAAATAACTAAGATTTAACTCAAAGTTTAATACAAATAGTACGAGCTGACAATTGTCACAATTAATCAAAGAACAATTACATGTGTTCCTAGAGTCCAACGACTAGGCTTCAAATCTTGAGCAGTTCTAATCAAGTTGACTAATACAAATGACATAGATGAATTGATACAAGTGACATAAGTGAACTAATACAATAACAAAAGGGACATGACAATTTGATAACTTCACTCTAACACTCATCACTCAGTCTCATTCCCTTCCGAGTGTTGGTTGGCATCCAAATTACCTGAAAATATTAGAAAATAACTAGATGAGCGAATCGCTCAGTAGGAATTACATCTCAAGATTTAACAGGCTTTAAGTGGTTTACAAGTTCAATTAATGTCAGTAAAACTATGCATATAGATGAGTAGATATCAAAGATTGTAAAAATTGACAAGAGCAGTGAAGGAATAACAAGTGAGAGTATAAGGATTCCAACTTCAATGCAGTAATAGCAAGAGATTCAAGCAAGTAATAACTGGAATTAACGAAATCTTTCCAATAGAGTAAGAACTCATGTCAAGCAAGTAATAGAAAGTAATATAAATTCAAGCATGTAAAATTAGAATTGACTATTTATCAATTTCATTCAAGCAAAACTTTACCCTTCTGCGGGTCTCAAGTCAAATCAATCAAGTAATATCACAAGAATGAGTGGAATGTCTAAAGCCTAGCAAGCAAGTACTCCGGTGCAATACTAAACACCGTGGTCAATAAACTCCCATGGGCACAAGTACCTTCGGGTGCTCCTCCCAGGACTAGACCGGGCCCTATATGCACAGCATTAATCATGTTTGTTGACATCCACTCTCATTTATAGCCAATAGGGAATTTCAAGGTTTGACCAGTACGATATATAAAGTGGAATTATGGAATGGAATCCAAGGGCGCATTGATGTGTAGGGATGAACTAGGAGTGGAAACCAGTAACGTTTGATACACGGAAAAAAACTAGATAGGAGAGGTGCCTTATGGGCCACCTGACAATTTTAGAAACGACACCCTCACTGTGGGATGCTCTTCCTGGGAATTACACAAGGTTTAGAGGACCCTGTTAGGAGTTAAATATCACTTCTCAGGCTGCCATCTATCAGTTGAGATGGCAAAAGTGAAAGCCTAACGATCAGGTTAACGCAATGAGCCAGTTGTGTTGACTCAGCAGTTCATCGCGTAAACCCTGTAGTTCATCGCGTCAACCCTGCGAACAGGCTGGGTTGACCCTGTGAACAGGCAGGGTCGACTCTGTCGTTCACAGCGTCGACGCAGTGAACAGGCAGCGTCGACAGGCAGGGTCGACTCTGCCGTTCACTGCGCAGTGAACAGGCAGCGTCGACCCTGTCAACAGGCAGGGTCGACTCTGCAATTCAAATCTGCTCAAAATGGCTTAAGGTATTAATCTTTGATTAAGCTATGGTATTAACCTTTGATTTAAGTTTATTTAGGTAAAACTGATGACATGGATAGATAGAGAAAACTGCAAGGATTATAGATCTTTATTTATGCACTCGTTTCATGCTTTAGTTGCTTAAATATCATATTTTTAACATGACGTATCATACAAGTTTTCATTTTTAAAGGAACTAAATGGAGACAAGGTTTCTAGATAGGCTACCTAACAGATTAATTAGGTATGCTAATTAGTTAGTAGATCAACTAACATGTTAATTAGGTATGTTAACAGGTTAGTTAAACTAATAAGTTACGTAAAAACACGATAAAACTTATGTTAGACGGATATATCGTATGGATATGAAGCTAATACATGCCAACTACCCTAGATTGAAGCTAATACATGCTAATCAATGCTAATCATCTTGGGTATAAGGCTACTACATGCTAATTATCTTATGTACGAGGCTAATACATGCTAATCATCCTAGATTTAAGCTAACACATGCTAATTATTCTAGGTATGAGACTAATACTTGTTAATTATCTTGGGTATGAAGCTAATACACGCTAATCATCCTAGATTTAAGCCAACACATGCTAATTATTCTAGGTATGAGACTACTACTTGCTAATACATGCTAGTTATTCTAGGTATAAGGCTAATACATGCTAATTATCTTAGGTATGAAGCTAATACATGCTAATCGTCCTAGATTTAAGCTAACACATACTAATTATTCTAGGTATGAGACTAATACTTGCTAATACATGCTAATTATTCTGGGAATAAAGCTAATACATGATAAGTATCTTAGGTATGAAGCTAATACATGCTAATCATCCTAGATTTAAGCTAACACATGCTTTATAAACACTAAATATCGCATGGAAATGAGTCTAAGACTAAATGCCTAGACTAATCATCCTAGATTAGCTACTAGTTTAGTTAAAAGTTGAGAACACCTACCTCTGTGAAGTGGCAGTAGTTGTAGCAAATGGAAGAAGCAACTCTTCCCTTCTCTGCAACCCTTCAGAAGTGTCTCCCCTTCTCAACAGCAAGCCTTCTAGCCAACGAAGGTTTGCTTCGTTAGGAGTATAATATAAGGTTTGAGTTGGCAAGAGAGGAAACAAGATCCGTGAAAATCAGATCTTAGTGGGATGCCAGCTTATACAGGCTGTTGGGGATAAGGAAATCGAAAGGTTGTCTGGTGGATTGTAGCTCCTATAAGAGGGTGGTTTATTTATTTTAAACTTCCCACTTAACTTTCATGATTTTTATCTTTAAAATTTGATGGAGTTAGTTAATGAAATTTCATGGATAAGATCTTTATATTTTTCTCTATTTTTACATATAATTTGTTTTGAAAAATTCTTTTTAAATAAAAAGTGAAACTATTCATGGCACTATTCACGTATGAAAAGGAGAGATGCCAACGAAGGTTTGTCAAAAAAATCACAAGCCTAGAGGGGGGTCGTGTATTGCTAGCCTATCGTATATAATTATTTGGCACAAAAAATAAATTGTGAATGCTAAGATTTGAACCCTGGTCATTGGGTTGAAACACAAATTACTTAACCAACTACACTAGGAAGCCACTTGTTAAGTGAATAATCTTTACATATGATAACTTCGTGTTCCCACTTCTTACATAATAACATATAATTATTTGGCAAAAAACGTAAATGGTGGAAGCTAGGATTTGAACCCTGGTCATTGAGTTGAAAGGCAAGTTACTTAACCAACTACACTAAGAAGCCATTTGTTAAGTGAATAATCTTTACATATGATAACTTCGTGTTCCCACTTCTTACATAAACTTCCTAAAGCGTTTATCTAATATTTTTTTTTAGAAAATATTAATAATAATAATTTTTTTTATACGGGGTGCTACAAAATCTTTTCAAAACATGACATGGTTTAAAATCATAGTCGTTTAATTTCTTTATACTGTTAGTAGGGACTCTAACGCATCATACTTAGACCGTCACAGATTGTAACGGCCTTACGATAAGCTGTCACAGTCTCTGTTGTATTTAGATTACTCTGTTGTCTCTGACGCACCATCTATGGAGCGTTACATTACTGTAACGGCCCCTCGATAGACCGTCACAATCACTGTGACGCCCCCATTCTCGACCGTCAGGGTAATCGTAGACAGAATTGAAAATTAGTCAAGTTAACTTATAAACAAGCCTAGTTATCTAAGTCTTGACCTGATTTCAAATGTTTAAGATTATTTATTGATTCATGATAGAAGTTGCAAATTTTAGGTATCTTAAGTCATTTTAAGTTATGTTAATTTCATGTGACAAAATTCTATAGTTTTGTATTTAAATCATGATTTTTCAAAGATGTATTGACGGAGTTTTATCATAATTTCCTATTGTTACACATCCTCTCTATCAATAGAGTCATTTCTTTAAGTACATGGCATATATTCAGATATATGTCAATTAGTTCACTTTGCACTATAGGAACACTATCTTGGACATGAGGACCTCTCTATTGGATATCCCTTCCAATGGACTAGGAAATCTTGTTTCAAGGCCTCCGTAATTCTCTGCGAGCCTGGGATTCCAACTGGGACGCCGAGTTGATTGTACCATTAAAACCCAATTGATTAGAAGACACTATCGATATTTTCTGGTTCTAGCAATGTAACAGATCTATATTAGACCGTCAGGCACATGTAACGGCCCAATATACGACCGTCACATCCAATTGAGTCCTATTTCTTGGTTCTGGATTCAGACTAATGTAACGGCCCAATACTGGAGCGTCACATCATGTAACGGCCCAGTACTCGACCGTCACACTGCTTGAGTATTTTAACCCGAGGTTTGACCAAGGGTTGATATTCCAAGGTTTCTAGATGGACTCCTGATGATCTAGAACTTATCATATTGATTAAGAAACTTAATATAATGAATGAAAGATAAAGAACGTACCGTTATGATGCTGATTTATTTCCATAAGCATAACATAGTTTAAGTCATTTTTGATTTCTCATGATTCTTATTAAAGCATTCATTCATTGAATTAATGTTATCAAGAGCTTGTTGGAATTGTACATTCTTGGCCATACTTTATTGTTACATGCGTGGAAAAAGCTTGATTTATACTTGAAGATGTGATCGAGCACTGATTGCGTTCAAGGGCTCTATGGTAGTCCCCTCGGTTGATTGTCGGAAACATACTATTATAAACCATGGGGTATGATGCTACTGGCGTCACATTATGTTGGGAGTACTTTCTTTATAAATAAGTGAAAATCCATAACACGATACAGCATGATTGATACTTATACATGACTTTCTTGATATTCCACAGAAATTCACGAAGTACTTGCTCATAAGCAAAATATAATGGAGTGATGATTATGTGACTTGATAGTACATTCTCGTTACATTCTTATTCATGAAAGGCCATATCATGTTCTTATAATATTCTTGCTAGTTCATACTTGCTCTCATTCTATACTTTGGTGTAATCACATGATTGATTGCATTCGCATGACTTTACCTTATTTCTTTAGAGTAAAAATGTTAATTACTTTAATGATGCCTTCATGTTGATGCGAAGATACCTATTGGGCAAGTGTGCTCATTACCTATTTCCATTCTTTTCAGGAAATGAAAGTGATTCGAATTCGGGATGTTCAAGTAGCGAATCCGAGAGTGAATAAAGAATGAGCGAAGACTTAGGAAGTTTACATTGTTTAGATCGAGTCTATGTAATTTCTTATTTCTTGAGTCTAGCATGATGGAAGTTGAATTAGTGGTTGTATTCAAATTTTGGATTTGATTATTAATGAAAGTTCAAGTTGAGTAAATATTGTGCGATTGCATTCTTATGTGTGATTGCCTTACGCTCTGATCGTTCTTGCTTGCAAGAGGCTTACCATGCCGGCTGTTCGCGTTCCTCGAGCGAGTCTTCCGCTGTAATAAAGGCTCGGGGCGTGACAGTTAAGTTGGTATCAGAGCCTAAGTCTCACGACTTCGGAAGAAGAGTTATGTCATAGGATAAGTCTAAGGTTTAAGGACCCCTACCTATGAACTAAGGAAAAAATTTCCACACCCATGTGAGAATTGAGTAGAGCTCGGGATAAGATAGTTAATTTTCTTTAAGATTGATTTTTCTTCCAATTCCACGAGATATAACAAGTTGTTATTTTTCTCTCAGGTACCCTATCATTACCATGGCTCATCGCGTAAATTGGGATGGCATGCAACAAACAGTTACTGGCCTCACTCAGGCATTACAAACCATGGCGCAAGCTGGCGCAGGAGCAAGGGCTGGTGATTTATATCGCAACTTTCGGAGCTTAAACCCTCCACGTTTCTATGGTTCTTCTAATCCGGACGAAGCAGAGAACTGGATAAACAAAATGAATCGTATCTTTGATGTTATTCAATGCACCGATCAAGAGAAGGTGCATCTCGTAACCTTTCAACTCAACAAAGATGCCCGTACATGGTGGAAGTCAGTTCCGGCACCTCCGGCCGATGCACCTCATACATGGGATGGTTTTCTTACCCTATTCCGTGCCAAGTACTTTTCTGAGCACGTAAAAGAGAGAAAGGCTATGGAGTTCGCCGCTCTTCGGCAAGGAATGATGACGGTTGCCGAATATGAACTGCAATTCTCAAGGCTTGCACCTTACGCACCACATCTTATCAGCACTGGTTTATTGAAGGCAAATCGGTTCATGGACGGGTTACGGCCCGGTTTCATTCAGCAGCTCGGGACCCAAAACATCCGTACTTATGAGGAAATGGTTCAACGAGTATATTTGTGTGAAAGGACCTTAGAGAAGGTCGAGAAATTAAAAGGGAAAGGAGAAGAGTCTAGCCAACACTCAGATCGGCGTTATAAGAAAGAAACGTTTAGCATCACGGAGCCCTACAAGAGCCGTGATAGTAAGAAGAGATCCATGAATGGGAATGGTAGAAGTTCCCATAAGTAAAAGAAAATCAAGGAGGAGAAGGAGCAAGTCGCCACGGCTTGCACATTTTGTGAAAAATTCGGCCATTCGGCTGAGCAGTGTTGGAAGCGCCTCGGCGCTTCTTTACGTTGTGGAAGTAGGGAGCATCGCATGCCAGATTGTCCCCTTATGAAAGACCAATCATCTGGTGGAGGACGTAGGAGGCAGGCTCGCCTCAATGCCGTTCTAGAAGAAGAGGAAGTGCCCAAGGATGGTGGGCTTATGGAAGGTACTCTTCAAATTTGTTCTCATCCTGCATTTGTGCTATTTGACACTGGTGCCTCTCATTCTTTTATCTCCACTACTTTTGCAAAAACATTATCAATTGCATCAGTCCCCTTACCTTCAGATCTCGCTATTACCACACCCTTAGGTTCTGGAACAAAACTTACCGACTATTATCCTGATAGCGAAGTGATAGTATAAAGTCATAATCTCCCCGCAAACTTAGTATGCCTTGACATGAAGGGTTATGATGCCATTTTATGGGTAGATTGGCTTGTAGATCATGATGCTTATATCAATTGCCGAAATAGGATTATATCCTTTCGAAAGCCCGATCTTCCAAGATTCTCTTTTCTTGGCATCAAGTACCAGAAGCATCCTATTATCATATCTTCTCTTCACGCTTGCAAACCTATCTCGCAAGGATGTGAAGCTTTTCTTGCTTCTGTCATTGTTACCGAATCCAAGGAGATTATCTTAGCAGACATTCCTATTGTAAGTGAGTTCCCCAATGTGTTCCCGTCCGAATTACCCGGTTTACCACCCGAGAGGGAAGTAAACTTCACTATTGAACTCATCCCAGGAGCAGCACCTGTTTCTATAGCCCCTTACAGGATATCTCCCACAGAACTCAAGGAATTAAAAAGGTAGTTGCACGAATTACTAGACAAAGGCTTCATCAGACCTAGCACATCCCCTTGGGGTGTGCCGGTTCTATTTGTCAAGAAAAAGGATGGTTCTATCAGGCTATGCATCGATTACCGGCGACTGAATCAACTCACAATTAAAAACAAGTATCCGTTACCGCATATTGATGAGCTCTTCGATCAGTTTCAGGAGCAGAATATTTCTCCAAGATTGACCTCAGATCAGGTTATCATCATCTTAGAATTAAAAAAGAAGACATTTATAAATCGGCTTTTCGAAGTCGTTATGGCCACTATGAATTCATGGTAATGTCGTTCGGGTTAACAAATGCCCCAGCAGCATTTATGCAACTTATGAACAGTGTTTTCCAGCCATATCTGGACCAGTTTATCGTCGTCTTCATTGATGATATCTTGATATACTCCAAGACAAATGAGAAACATGAAGAACATTTGAAAATATCTTCACAAACACTTAAAGAACATAAACTCTGTGCCAAGCTAAATAAATGCGAATTCTGGCTCAAGGAAGTTTCATTCCTAGGCCACATTATTTCAAAAGAAGGTATTGCGGTGGATCCTTCTAAGGTAGAAGGTGTCAAGAATTGGAGCCGGCCAACAACCGTATCAGAAGTACGAAGTTTTCTGGGTCTAGCTGGTTATTATAGAAGATTCATTAAGGACTTCTCAAAGATTGATGTTCCTTTAACTAGACTCATGAGAAAAAAAAATCCTTTTGTCTGGTCAGAGGAATGTGAGAAGAGTTTCCAAACTCTTAAGAATCATCTTACTACAGCTCCTATTCTATCACTACCGATGGAAGGTGATGGATTCAAAGTATATACGGATGCATTTGGCATTGGCTTAGAGTGTGTCCTCATGTAAAATGGAAAAGTAATCTGTTATTCTTCAAGATAATTGAAACGTCACGAGAAAAATTATCCTGTGCATGATTTGGAGTTAGCAACTGTTATTTTCGCCTTGAAAATTTGGCGTCATTATCTCTATGGAGAAAAGTTCACGGTCTACTCGGACCACAAGAGCTTGAAATATTTATTTTCTCAAAAAGAGCTAAATATGAGGCAGAGAAGATGGTTAGAATATCTCAAAGACTTTGATTTTGCTATTCAATATCATCCTGGCAAGCCTAATGCTGTAGCCGATGCACTCAGCAGAAAACCAATGGGTATGCTATCAAGTCTTATGATTAGTATGACGAATCTTATTCCTTAATTTGCTCAGTTGAACTTAGATATTGACAGAAAGGAAGAAGATTGCTTCATGGCTAATGTCCGAGCTCAACCTACCTTAATATAGGATCTAGTCAAGTTGTAAAATGATGATCTTGTGTTACTAGAAATTAAAGATAATATTGAACAACGGCCAGATTTCTCTATTACGGAGGATAGAAGATTGCTATTCAAGGGCCGAGTGTGTGTACCGGATCATGAGGATACGAAGAAATTGATTCTAGAAGAAGCACATAAATCCAGGTATACCATTCACCCAGGTAGTACAAAAATGTATCAGGATCTCAAAAGAAATTTCTGGTGGCCCAACATGAAGAGAGAAATAGCTGATTTCGTGTCTCACTATCTCACTTGTCAACAAGTAAAGGCAGAGCATTTTAGACTCGTAGGTAAACTGCATCCTCTGAATATTCCCGAATGGAAATGGGAGAGTATATGGATGGATTTTATTATGGGGTTACCTAAGACAAGAGGTGGACACGATGGTATATGGGTAATCATAGACCGATTAACTAAATCTGCACATTTGATACCAATCAAAAGTCGATGGTCTGTGGATATCCTGGCAGCATTATACATAAGGGAAATTGTTAAATTACATGGTGTCCCAGTCACTATTATATCTGATAGAGATCCTCGATTCACATCACAGTTTTAGAAGGGTCTATAACAGTCACTAGGGACTAGATTGAATTTCAGCACAGCCTGTCATCCACAAACTGATGGTCAGACAGAAAGAACGAATCAAGTGGTAGAAGACATGCTCAGGACTTGTGTTATTGATTTTAGAGGTAGTTGGCATGATCACTTACCTCTGGTAGAATTTGCATATAACAACAGTTACCAGGCTAGCATACAAATGGCACCTTTTGAAGCTCTTTATGGAAAAAGTTGTCGATCACCAATATGTTGGAGTGAAATAAGGGAAAGACAATTCTTAGGCCCCGATATTATCAAAGATTCTATAGAGAAGATCAAGCTTATTCAATAAAGAATAAAGATAGGCAAAAGTCTTATGCTGATAATCGTAGACGCGACTTGGAATTTCAAGTAGGAGACCATGTGTATCTCAAGGTTTCTCCAGGTCGTGGTATTCGGAGATTTGGCATTAAGGGCAAACTAACTCCAAGGTTCATTGGCCTGTTTAAAATTCTTGAAAGGGTCGGTGAAGTGGCTTACAAACTGGCTTTACCTCCACAATTAGTAGGAGTTCATGACGCATTTCACGTCTCTATGCTGAAGAAGTATGTATATGATCTTGACCATATTATCACTTATGACAATCTGGAGATTCAAAAGGATATGACGTACGAGCAAACGCCAATAAAGATTCTGGAACGGGAAGTGCGTCAACTAAAAAATAAAGTTATTCCTATGGTCAAGATTCAATGGAAGAAAACATGGCCATATGAAGCAACATGGGAAACCGAAGCAGCCATGAGGAAAAGATTCTAAGAATTATTCAACTGTAAGTACACTCTCCATAATCCATATATTCAATTTGGGGACCAAATTCTTCTAAGTGGGGGAGGGTGTAGTGCCCCAGAATTTATGTAATAATTTCTGAGTTATTTATAGAACGTTCTGGAATTTATAAGGGCTAAATAGATTAATAAAAGGATTATTGGATTAATAAGTCATTATAAGGCCCAATTATGTTAAAAAATTAACCTAGCCTATTTAAATAAAATCCAAAATGTTTAAGGACCAAGCCCATTAAGTTTGGCCAATATTCTAGAAGGTTATTTATCCTATTCACATATTTTAAGGATAAATACTATTTTATAGATAATTATATTAGATAAATGAATAAAAGAGTTTGATTAATGTTGAATACTGTGCACGTTGGATGTCGCGGTCTATCGTGCGACCGCCACAGCCATGTAACGCACCAGTATTTATGCGTTACACTCTGATAGTTCCGTGAAAGAAAGAACGAGCAAAAAGATTAGAACTTTGGGATCTTATCTACAAGAGATCGACTTGGGAGAGTTTATAACATTACTAAGGACTCTTAGGGATTAGGTTCTGACAAATTAAGGACTCTAGAATCGATCTAATCTTCAAAACCCTATAAATAGGGCCTAGTTCTGAACTGATCGGCCTTTACTTTTGGCTCATGAAGAATCAAGGTAAGGAGATATAATTTCGGGTAAGTTATTTAAAAGATTTTGTTTAGTATACTTTAGACTAATAGTTCTCCAAATTTCATGTTAGGAGATCGAGCAACTAAGGAGATTGAAGCTTCCAAAGTTACTGGTTCGACCATAATTACCTAGGAATCTGAACGAAAGTCCTCTGAAGATCAGGAGATTAGGACATCTAAACGAGGTAATTAGAATTCAATCCTTTAGAACTTTTCGATCACCTTAGTTTCATATTCTTACCCTCAAAATTTCATATCTTTAGGACAAGAGGTTGGAGAGATAGAGCAGCAGGAAGTTGCTGTAAAATCACTGGAAAAGGAGAGCTAGGGCTCGATTTTCAGATTCAAATTAGAAGCTTAAAGCTTAGTTAAGAGGTAGGTTATCTCATGATTGACAAAAATATCTTGTTAGGGATAAAATTCCTCTGATTATACTTGATTTCATGCATTATAGACTATGAATTCCATGTTTTAGGGGGTTCATGCATACATACATATTCTTAGCCCTAATCAAGGATCAAAGATATTATCTTGTCAATTCACTGCAACCTATGCATCTAGATGACCTTTACTGCATTTTGTCATGATTGTGATAGTTAAATCTTTTCAAAATATGACATGATTTAAAATCATAGTCGTTTAATTTCTTTATACTGTTAGCAGGGACTCTAACGCATCATACTTAGACCGTCACATACTGTAACGGCCTTATGAGAAGCCGTCACACTCTCTGTTGTATTTAGATTACTCTGTTGTCTCTGACGCACCATCTATGGAGCGTTACATTACTGTAACGGCCCCTCGATAGACCGTCACAATCACGTTGACGCCCCCATTCTCGACCGTCAGGGTAATCGTAGACAGAATTGAAAATCAGTCAAGTTAACTTATAAATAAGCCTAGTTATCTAAGTCTTGACCTGATTGCAAATCTTTAAGATTATTTATTGATTCATGATAGAAGTTGCAAATTTTAGGTATCTTAAGTTATTTTAAGTTATGTTAATTTCATGTGACAAAATTCTATAGTTTTGTATCTAAATCATGATTTTTCAAAGATGTATTGACGGAGTTTTATCATGATTTCTTATTGTTACACATCCTCTCTATCAATAGAGTCATTTCTTTAAGTACAAGGCATATATTCAGGTATATGTCCATTAGTTCACTTTGCACTATAGGAACACTATCTTGGACATGATGCCCTCTCTATTGGATATTCCTTCCAATGGACTAGGAAATCTTGTTTCAAGGCCTCCGTAATTCTCTGCGAGCCTGGGATTCCCACTGGGACGTCGAGTTGGTTGTACCATTAAAACCCAATTGATTAGAAAGCACTATCGATGTTTTCTGGTTCTAGCAATGTAACAGAACTATATTGGACCGTCAGGCACATGTAACGGCCCAATATACGACTGTCACATTCAACTGAGTCCGATTTCTTCGTTCTAGATTCAGACTAATGTAACGTCCCAATACTGGAGCGTCACATCATGTAACGGCCCAGTACTCGACCGTCACACTGCTTGAGTATTTTAACCTGAGGTTTGACCAAGGGTTGATATTCCAAGGTTTCTAGATTGACTCTTGATGATCTAGAACTTATCATATTTATCAAGAAACCTAATATAATGAATGGAAGATAAAGAACGTACCGTTATGTTGTCGATTTATTTCCATAAGCATAACATAGTATAAGTCATTCTTGATTTCTCATGATTCTTATTAAAGCATTCATTCATTGAATTAGTGTTATCAAGAGCTTGTTGGAATTGTACATTCTTGGCCATACTTTATTGTTATATGCGTGGAAAAAGCTTGATTTATACTTGAAGATGCGATCGAGCACTGATTGTGTTCAAGGGATCTATGCTAGTCCCCTCGGTTGATTGTCGGAAACATACTATTATAAATCATGGGGTATGATGCTACTGGCGTCGCATTGCGCTGTGAGTACTTTCTTTATAAATAAGTGAAAATCCACAACACGATACAGCATGATTGATACTTATACATGACTTTCTTGATATTCCACAGAAATTCACGAAGTACTTGCTCATAAGCAAAAGATAATGGAGTGATGCTTATGTGGCTTGCTAGTACATTCTGGTTACATTCTTGTTCATGAAAGGCCATATCATGTTCTTATAACATTCTTGCCAGTTCATACTTGCTCTCATTCTATACTTTGGTTTAATCACATGATTGATCGCATTCGCATGATTTTACCTTATTTCTTTAAAGCAAAAATGTTAATTACTTTAATGATGCCTTCATATTGATGCGAAGATACCTACTGGGCAAGTATGCTCATTACCTATTTCCATTCTTTTCAGGAAATGATAGTGATTCGAATTCGGATTCGGAATGTTCAACTAGCGGATCCGAGAGTGAATAAAGAATGAGTGAAGACTTAGAAAGTTTACATTGTTTAGATCGAGTCTATGTAATTTCTTATTTCTTGAGTCTAGCATGATGGAACTTGAATTAGTTGTTGTATTCGAATATTGGATTTGATTATTAATGAAAGTTGAAGTTGAGTAAATATTGTGCGATTGCATTCTTATGTGTGATTGCCTTGCGCTCTGATCGTTCTTGCTTGCAAGAGGCTTACCATGCCGGCTGTTCGCATTCCTCGAGCGAGTCTTCTGCTGTAATAAAGGCACGGGGCGTGACATGTAAGGTCCAGAACCGACCGCACATCTATTACAGAATAGATTGAAATTGTCATTACAGCATGTTATGTTAGTAGATTAGTGGTTAATTGCATGTTTGAAAGACACCTAATAAACTGTAATTCATGACAGTAAATCATTCTTTCTGATTTATTTAATTGAGATTGATCTTGATTCATCTTTCCAATGAATGTCAATTTTTAATTGTGAATCCTTGATAATTGAAATGGCTATTAGGTTCATACTTCTGATAACCTTAATCTTGAACCATTGTATCCCCTAGTTTTGATTTAGACTTAATCGAACCTCTGTTATTTGAGTTAATCTGAATTGGATTAACAGAGACTTGCGCGGCTAATGGTAGACCGCATATACCCTTGAATGGGCCCGTGGAGACCGTTCATCCCTGGCAGATGCCAATTTGTCTTGGCCGATTATCCTTGATCTATCTTCGGCCAAATCCTGTTTGGATCAGTCCAGTAGACCCTAGGCCGACCAGCAGACAGTGGGCTAGACTCTGGTTCAGTTCCACCCTACCTATGGTAGCCGGGAGCCCACTTGGGCTAAATTATAACTCTTGGTTAGGCCCTGTGTTGTGTGGCCAGTAATGGACCGTACTTCTTTTAGGCGGCCCTGAGTGGACCGTTCAACTCATGAGCGGCTCTGTCAGGACCACACATCCTATCCTCGATTCTGTAACTTTCTGGCCTTGTGCGGCCCTATTCTAACCGTTCATATAGAAGGGCGGCCCATCAGCAGCCGTTCAACCTTGACCTCCCGAGGGCTAAACCCAGCCCAGTTCCTGTTAGTGCGGCCCAATGTCGATCGCACAAGCCTTGAGTGGCCCAGTAGTGACCGCATATCATCCAGAGACTAGTTTTCTCCGTGTTTTATGATTTTGAATCTAAGAACATGATGGTTCTTGATAATTTGAACTCCTAGATAGAAATTCTGGACATTAATTCTTCTTCTTAGCCTTGGGATGTTCCGGGGTAAGTTTATACTTGATTATAATTGGCCGTTTAACTTGATTAAAGTCTAGATAACTTGGGATCTTGGATCCAATAAATCAATGCCAACGCACCATAGGGGCCCGATCTGGTCTTGGGGAGAGCGCCCGAAAAGTACTTGTGCCCATGGGAGTTTGTAATGACAGGGTGAGGCATTGCACCGAGTCCATGACTAGCGTGATGTCTACGACAATGATCTCTTACTTGAATCGTGTTCGACTTGGTTACATTCTTGCTTGTTGGCCAATTTCTTGTAAATTCATGTTATATATATTGTTCATAACTTGAAATTCTTGTAATTATATCATTCTCGTCATATTGTTATTCCATTCCATTTTGTTAGCACTTTCTGTTATTACGTTGTTTCATTCGATCATTATTTCTTTTCTTTCCATTTCATATTAACAAGTAATTAATTGGTTAATCACTTACACTTGCCTGTTGTTACCTACTGAGCGTTCGCTCATATAGTTATTTTTCCCCCTTTTCCAGGCAGCTCAGGTGAAGATTCACAGATGGATAGGGATGGGCGAGAGTGATTACTTGGAGTGTAGCAGCTAGTAGATATGTTGAGTTTGTTCAGTTGTTTACATCTAGCTATGTCTTAAAACTTGTGTTAGTTATTGTACCGGAGTTGAGTAGAGGTTATGTTTTATTATGTTTAAGTCGGTTTGTAAGACGTTTTGATGGTTATTGTAATAGATTGGAGTTATTTCTGTTCATGGCATTATGTTAATTCTTAGCTTAGCATGTTATCTTTACTAGCGTTTTCTACTGCCAGTCTCGATATTTCGCGTCGGGGCGTGACATTCTCCCTGCCACGTGGACCAATTGGGTTTCACTAGGGCTTTTCTGCCTCATCCATACGGAGGATGTGCTATATATAGAGACCACCTCATCCTTCGATGAGGATATGATCAAGAAAGAAAGGTAGAAGGCTGCAGAAAGCTGAGAAGAAGAGAGAAGAGCCAGAGAGTGAAAAGTGAGCCGCCAGAGAGAAGCAATAGAAGAAAGGGAGTGAGAGCCAGAGTGAAAGAAAGAAGAGAAAGAAGAAGAAGAGAGGAGCAGCCAGAGGGCGGGAGAAAGCGTGCAACCGAAGCATTAAATAACTTATATGTTTGTGTACCAACTCGTGGATCAAATCCAGTGTTCTTGTGCTCCTCGGAGCTACATTTGTTTTCCTTTCTATTTTTATCTTTTCATTTGTTCTCTTTATCTGCTTAGTGTGTTCTTCCGATACTCTGTTTGGAGTTCGGGGTTCCTCCTGGGTTTTTAGGAGAAGGGAGAGTGTATCTCCGGTTTGCCTTCTATGGATTAAGAGGAAGAGAGACTTGAGTCTCTGGTTGTGGGTGACTGAGGGTCACACACGGGTCCCTCCTATGGATTCAGGAGAAGGGAGACAAGGTCTCCGGTTGTGAGTAACGGGAAGTTGCTCGTGGGTTCCCTCCGATTTGGAGGAAGGGAGGATTGGTCCTCCGGTTCTGATCTTGTGGGCTGCAAGGTCAGGGTTCAGATCATGTGGGTTGCAGGATCGGTGTGAGGTATTTATTTCCCTCAGGGCAAGCTGTTTGGCAGCGTCTGTTGCAGACTTAGTCTACTTCTTGCTTTGGCAAGGGAATCCTCAATCGGTTTGAGTGAGGGGTGGATGTAGGCAGACTGGTGTCTGGCCGAACCACCTAAAAATCTACTGTGTTGTGGTTTTCCTTGTGCATTTTCCCCTTGTCTTCTACCTCCTTCATAGGCACTATTGATTGCTCCTTTGAATATTGGCTAGTTGTTTCGTTTTCTGTGAGCTGAGTCTGTTGCAATTAGGTTCGTTGTCCGGCACGATGTGCCTTTGATCATACTTGTTTAATCTGCTCTTACTGAAGGATTGCTACATTGAATGCCTGAGATAAACTCAGTGGGTTTCGTAGAAGTAGTCCTTAGTTCTAGTTTTCTTATTGTTGCATTCACTTTGTATCTGAGACTTACTTAGTGCTCGAGTGTGAGCCTCAATAGACCATCCGTTTAGATTGAGTCATTTGGCTTTATTCCTTTCTCTTCACGGGGTTCATTTCTAGAGAGAGAGAGTATAGTTTTAATTGGGTGTATTTGTTGATAGATCCATTCACCCCCCCTCTTGATCCATTTCTGAGCGTCTCCGTTTCTATCACTTGTTACATTTTTGGCCGTACTTTCTTGTTATATCTCGTGGAAGTAGCTGGATTTATAACTTGAAGATGCAAGACCGGGCACGGATTGTGTCCATGGGCTCCATGCTAGCCCCCACGACCGATGGTCGGAAACATGCTATACGCATTGCACTGGGAGTACTTTCTCTTATAAATGAGTGAAGACCACGAGCCTCGTTATGGAAATTACATGCTTGTTAATGACTTTCTAGTACATAGCCTTTACAAGGTTATGTAAGTACTTTCTAGTTACATGCTCGTACATTCTTATTCATGAAAGGCCAACTTACATCTATATGATTGAATCCTACTTGCTTATGTCTACTTGCTCAGTTATTTCATGATTCTTGGTTATCTTGGTTTGTATCGCTTGTTTATCGAGTTCTTATTTTTATCTTGATCCTGGAGCTAAGACATTAATCACTTAAATATTGCCTTCATGTTGATGCAAAGATACCTACTGGGCAAGTGTGCTCATACCTACTTTCTCAATTTTCTAGGAAGTACCGGTGAATCGGATTCAGAATATACAAGTAGCGGGTCCGAGAGTGATTGAAGGTCAAATGGATGGAGAGAAGACCTAGTTGTCAAGTGTCTAGTTGAGTCCTATTGTAATTTTCTATTTTCTTGAGTCCATGATGTAAGGATGTTTAAAGTCGTGGATCTAATGTACTTATGGTTATTAGTATGGAATAAAGTTAGAATTTGGAAATTTTTACTTGTGCAATTACTTTTATGTGATTATCTTGCGCTCTGATTTCTTACTTGCGAGAGGCTTACCTTGCCGGTTGTTCACATTCTGATGATCCTTCCGTTGTATTAAAAGCTTGGGACGTGACACCACCAACATCCCAGCCAACCGCCACTGCCAGAAGATGATCGAAAGCTGCCGTCCCACGTGCCGCACGTGCTTGGTATCCAGCATATCAAACCGTAACCGATCCGGACTAGCAGCCCGCCTCCGCCCCGAAAGCCCCTCCGACTTGCTGCCCGTCAACCCAAGATCGGCGCTCCCAAATTGCTATTGTAGCCCTTTACCTCCCTGCATTGAGTGGGCCGTAAATTCAGTGTTGTAATTATTTATATTTACTGCACCGGGAGTTACGCATCTTAGCCAGGAAGTCTTCCCCACGCCACGAGCGTGGGGTACATTTTCGCTCCTATTTTGTCACTTTGCTTATTCCGTATGTGTTTGAATGCCACTACTTGCATGAGATAGGATAACTAGCTCGCTTATAATTCCATCACCATTGTGAGAAAGAGAGCGTGACCGTCCCATGACTCTATCCGAGCACGTGAATGACCCTACCACCCTTGACTCACTACCGGTTTCTCAACCGTGCGGATCCATGCGTTTCCCTCGCTTGGGATGACTTGTGAGCTTGTATTTCTATTGAAGGCATATACCCCGTAGGAGCTCTTGGTGTCGAGTCGAGTTAGCGTTGTTGTTCGCATCGTTGCTGGTCGCATCGTCCATTTAGTCGCGTCGTCGCCTAGAGTCCCAGATTTGCGTCAAATTGGTCTCGATTCGCATTTTGTCCCGCATCAAATTGGTATCAGAGCATGGTTGAGTCGAGGGTAGTCATCAGAGTACGGTTTGGGTCTAGGGAAGTCTTGTCCTAGGTGTTGCATTCCATTATTATATCTGGTATATGAAAAGGTGTTGCTAGAATGATAGGTTACGCCTATTGGGAAGGTACCATCCTTGCGTGAGTTGGATCTTCGGATCAATATCTCCGCACCGTACTAGATATTGGTTAGAGTCTAGAGTAGTCTTGCATTAGGTGTCTCACTTAAATCTACATTTAGCTCCATCACATGCCCATCATGTAGTTCACCCCAGTTTCCCATGGATTCCAAGTCACCCAGGCGATATGAATGGTGGCATAGAGCCCATGGGCTTGGAAACCAACCCCTCTTCTTCATTAGGCCCAAAGCCTCGAACTTTTATGGCTCCAAAGTCTCGAGCGACTACCTAACCAGGGAAGACGCCATGGATAAATATTTTGATTGTTACCTCATATCCGATGCCATGAAAGTTAGTTTTGCTAAGGAGAAGCTTTTATACGAATCTACCGATAAGTGGGGATGCGTCGAACGCATGAGGGATGTTAGGTGGCAAAGGCCCACCGAGTCATGGTGTGAAATGAAGGATGAGCTTAGAAGAATCTACCTGCCCCGCCCAATCACCTCCAACCATGCAAGTCATAGTCGGAGATGAAAGGTCCCGCACGTAGATGAGCCTAGGTCCAAGACTAGGCCCGGTGACTGTGGGCGAATCCACCATGATGCCTCTATTCCAAACCCCACCTTTTTCGAACTTTTGAAAATATTTTTGGATCAGTTAGATAAGATGTGTTCTCATATTGGGCCACTGATTCTGATGCGGGACGAATGAGGGGCTCGATGCCAAAATGAGGCGAACCTTGGACCATATATGACGACGCGACAAATTGGACAACGCGACTAGTGAGTACACGACCATTAGAGCTACCTCGGCTCGACACTAAGAGCTCCTATGGGATATATGCCTTAAATAGAAATGCGAGCTCACACGTCATCCCAAGCGAGGGAAACGCGGATCTGCGCGGTTGAGAAACCGGCAGAGTCAAGGGTGGTCAACTCACTTCCGTGCTCGAATCGAGTCACGGGACGGGTTCACTCTCTTTCTCACAGCGGTGATTAAAAAGATTTAACGAGTTAAGATTCTAACGCACTCATGCAGAGGCATATAGTCATATACTAAGTAAGCAAATGCCAAGAAGGAGAGATCGTTACCTCCATGCTCCGGGCGTGGGGAAGACAATCACGGCCAAGATCGTACTCCCGGTTAACAATTATCAATAATTATAGAATTAAACCCACTCCATGCTGGGAGGTAATAGGTAATATGTAGGGACCGGGAGTATCAAAGTTGGGTTGACGGGCAGCATTTTGATTCGCTCCGTCAGTACCGAAAGGTCGCGGTTTGGTGCCGATCGTGCGGCGCGTGCTGCGGGTTGCGCGGCCCACGTACTGCTCGGACGGCCAAACTGAGCGGGGTGGGTCCCGTTGTGAAGGGAATTCTTGGAGGGACGATCCTTGAGAGAGGGACGTGCTGGTTCACCTTGTGGAAGGTGAGGCGGCCCGACTTGGGAACTTGGTTGCTTGATGTCCACGGACCTGATCTGCTGTTTTAAGCTTGCGCGACCCGGCGATAAAAATTACTGTGACCAGCTCCGATCTCAGAAAGTCACGAAACCAGCGCCGATGCAAAGCTAACTCAGAGAACTTCAACCCACTTATGTGACAAGAATTTTGCTGTGGCCGTATTTTTCATGGGGGAATTTCCAACAGGAAGGGTTCCTATCTCAGATCTAGGCAAGCAGACTAAGAGCTGCCTGATAGAGCACGTTGACTGAGGTTGAAACCTTAGATCTGGGAGGTGGGATTTTTATGAGAGGTAGAGGAAGAAAAAAGGAACACGTGGATATTTTTTTGTAATTTTTGGTGGAGGTTTGATATGGGAGATGGATTTTCTAACAGGGGTGGGTCGGATCTGGACTGCAGGGGGCAGAAAAGATTTGGGAACTTGCAGAGTTTTCTTGGATGGGAAAGAAAATGTCTAAAATCACAAAAAAAAATTATGGAAGATGGCTTAGGTGGACAGAACTCCCAGTCCAAATTTTAGCTCATTCTGAAATCCGGAAGGAGGTCTCATGGGCGAAGTGTTAGGTTGCTGGGACACAAGTCTCCACAGGGGCAGATTGTGTGGGCTGTGGGAATCTAAATGGAAAAATGGGAAAACGAAGTGGGAAAAATCTAAAACTTTTTCTAGGATGTGGGATCAACCTTGGGAACTCACCTTCAATGTTTCACCCTCGTCAGATCTACGAGCTGAGAGCAAAAGTTCCGCCTTTGGCTGGCTGTCCTGAGTTGGATAGAACTCCGGCGATGGTAGTGGTGGTGCGATGGCGGCTCGATGGCGGTGGCGGTGGCGGTGGCGTGCTTCACACTCTGATATAGGAGGCGTCACACCTCAGATTGGCAGCCTTCACAGCTGCAAGGGGAGGGAGAGGAGAGAGAGGGGGGGCGGCCCTTGGCTCTTGGAGCAAAATGCATAAATTCTTCTATTAATTGTGTGAAAAATGGAAAATACAAGGCTTTTATATGGAATGGGAACCCTAGGTAAATGACCAACCTTACCCTCAGATCTAGGGTTAGGGAGGGATACCTTGGGGATGCCAAAATCTATTTTTCGCCATGTGGTCAAAGCCAAATAAAAAAAATAGCCCAATAAGGCCAAAAGAAGGGGCACCCTCCTTATTGGTTCAAGAATGGCAACTTGGGCCAAAGACCAACCAATTGGCTCATGGACCCTTGACTAGCCTATGGGGCCTTCCAAGCTAGGAAGCCCATGAGAGAGGGAAAAGCCTAATTGGGCTTTAAGTGACCTTAAGGTCCAATATAAACATAACCCCTTAATGGACTCTAAATGAACTTGACCCAATGGCTTATTAATAGCCTTACAAAGGAGCCCAAATAAAACCCAAACAAACACACATTACAAATACATCAATGCAATGTAATAAATAACAAATACACCCCAATAAATAATAGAAAATACCCAGACTCAAGACGGAGACTCCAAATTATCTCCAAGCCAAAGGGATGCCAGTGTAGCTCGAGTGGTGCTACGCGTACGATACCGACGGTTTGCCGACTCATGCTTCTCGCTTGCTATGGTGTCCGCACCAATTCTCCCCAAGTGGCAGAAACTCGACCCTGTCGACTAAGGGTCAGGATCGCTCTGGTAGCGCTCTAGTAGGACCGGATCTATCCTCAGTAACTCTGCGCTGGTGATCCACCTATCCTCAGTAGTGGGTCACCCTCTCCATCGCACTAGGTAGCGCGGGTAGGATCCACTCCGGGTAATAGTCACCTGCTCATCCAGTATATGATCTATATACTCACGCTGCCGTGGAAATGAGACTGGTGGTGGACACTTAGGTGTGGGGTCACTCTCAAGAGGGGGATATGGCTCAAAAGGCTCACTGGGGATCACCGCTGGATCCCTATAAGCAACTAGATCCGACACATTGAAAGTAGAGCTTATCCCATATTCCTCGGGCAAGTCCACAACATACGCATTGGATCCGACGCGTTTGAACACTCGAAATGGACCGGCTCTGTGAGCTTGCAATTTCTTTACGGTTCTAGAGGGAAACAGTTCAGGTCAAACCCTGATCATGACATAATCACCCTCTTGGAACTCACGGTGGTGCCTGTGGGCATCGGCTAACTCTTTGTAACGTGCATTGCTGGCCTCAATGTGACAACAGATGTCGTCATGCAGACTCCTAACATGCCTAGCAAATCACTCAGCAGACTCTAACACTCATGCATGAATGGGCATGGGAACAAGATCCACTGGTTTCCTAGGCCTACGACCTGTAATAATCTCAAACGGGCTCATACCTGTAGACCTATTAACCGAATCATTGTATGCAAACTCAGCTAGTGGTTACATGAGGTCTCAATCCCCTACACGGTCCCTAACAAGACACCTCAAAAGGTCACCCAGACTCCTATTGACCACCTCGGTCTGACCATCTGTCTGGGGATGATATGCAGTGAAGAACTTGTGGTGAGTACCTAACATATTGCACAGTGTCTTCCAAAAGTAACTGGTGAACCTAACATCATGGTCAGACACTATGGAACGAGGCAACCCAAACTTACACACCACATGAGAAAGGAATAGACGGCTACCCTCGAAGCATCCGAAGTCTTAGAGCAGGGAATGAAAAGGGCCATCTTCGAGAACCGATCTACAGCCACATAGACCGAATCATGCTTCTTAGAGGTTCGTGGCAATCCCAAAACAAAATCCATGCTAACATCATGCCACGGGGCATCAGGCACGGGGAGAGGTATATAGAGGCCCGAGCTTTGCTTCTTCATTTTGGCCGTAACACATGTACGGCACTGGGCCACAATGTGAGCAACATCTCTCTTCAAGCTTGGCCAATAAAACCTGTGCTCGACAGTCTCGATAGTCTTGTTCCAACCGAAGTGGCCGGATAGACCTCCCGCACGAAGTTCCCAGACTAAGAAGTCATGAATCGAAGTTCAGGGAATACAAAGCCTGCCTCCTCGAAAGAGGTAACCCTCCTGAAGCACATAATCACTATGATCTCTCGAGGGTCTGGAATGGAGATCGGAAAAGATCTGACCAAAGTCAGGAAAATCAACATAAGCTTCTCTCATCTTCTCTAGCCCTATGACCTCGGCACTCATGGTAGTCAGCAGACATGCACGCCGACTCAAGGCATCAGCCACCTTGTTCTCCACTCCAGCCTTGTGCTTGAGCACAAATGTGAACTGCTGGAGATACTCAGCCCATCTGCTGTGACGCACATTGAGCTTCTTTTGGGCATGCAGGAACTTCAAGGCCTCATGGTCAGAGTATAAGACAAACTCTTGATGTAATAAGTAGTGCCTCCAATGTTTAAGATCATGAACAGTTGCATAGAATTCCTTATCATATGTAGAGTATCACAGTTTCGCGTCATTCAGCTTCTCACTGAAATATGCGATCGGGTGCGTCTCCTGACTCAACACTCCTCCAATTCCTACACCCGACGCATCACATGAGACCTCAAACACCTTCGAGAAATATGGTAATTGAAAAACCGGTGTCTGGGTCATGCGCTTCTTGATGTCCTTGAAGGCAGCAGCAGCGGCCTTCGTCCATACAAATGTGCCCTTCCTGATACAGTCCGTGATCGGGGCAGTGGCGGAACTAAGTCCGCAGATGAAACGATGATAGAACGTCACGAGGCCCTGGAAGCTGCGGACATCATGGATTGTGTGGGGTTTCGGCCACTCAACAATGGCCCGGACCTTCACCGGATCAGCGGAGACCCCTGTACTACACACAATAAAACCCAAGAAGGTAAGCTGGGGAGTCATAAAGGCACACTTCTGTGGGTTTGCAAACAACTGCTCTCGCCTCAAGAGTAGGCAGACCTGCCGAAGATGGTCCAAGTGGTCTCCCGTAGTGCGACTATAGATGAGGATATCATCAAAATACACTACAATAAAGACTCAAATGAAAGGTCGAAGGACTTGAGTCATCAGTCGCATGAAGGTGCTGGGGGCATTGGTCAGCCCAAAGGGCATAACCAACCACTCATATAGACCATCCTTGGTCTTAAATGCAGTCTTCCACTCATCACCTGGCCTAATCCTTACATGGTGATAGCCACTCTTAAGATCAATCTTTGAAAAGATAGTGGCGCCTGCCATCATGTCAAGCATATCATCTAGGCGGGGAATAGGGAACCTGTACTTTATGGTGATTTTGTTGATGGCATGACTATCAATACACATCCTCCAAGTGCCATCCTTCTTTGGGGCGAGTAACGCGGGCACAGCACATGGACTCATGCTGTCCCGAACATATCCTCTCTGCATAAGCTCATCGACCTACCGCTTTAGCTCGGCGTGCTCAGTGGGACTCATGCGGTAGTGGGGAAGATTGGGCAATGAGGATCCCGGAATCAGGTCAATAGCATGCTGAATATCCCGCATAGGTGGGAGTCCCTTGGGAAGCTCTTCGGGAAATATTTCAGCAAACTCTTGCAGAATGGGAAGAACATCGGGTGGGAGTTCACCCTCGAACTTTCGGTCCACCTCACGGACCGTGATAGCAAACACATGACTCCCCTTACTATCCTCCTGCTCCATTTCTCAGGAGTTAATCAACATCAACCTCCTAGACGGGAGCTCGCTTGTGCAAGATGTAACGGTCATGGCCCGAGCTGGGGATGGGGTACTGGGTCCAGGGATGGAAGGCTCCGGCGTACTAGGACTAGTAGGACCCCTAACTGAAGGACTCTTGGGATGAGAGGGGTGGAGGGTAATCCGTTAGCCACCATGGTCGAAGGTACAAGTGTTCGACCGACCATGGAGTATGGCATCCCGATCAAACAACCACGGCCTACCAAGAATAATACTGCCCACCTCCAAGGGGAGGACATCACATCAGATCTCGTCATGGTAGGCATGGAACTGCAGTGGGACAAGACACCGCAGCCTGATCGGAATGGAGGTGGAATCCACCCAAGATACTCGATAGGGGCAAGGATGGTCCACGGGAGTAAGACCAAGATGAGAAACAGTGCCCGTGGAGATTGTATTGATACAACTCCCACTATCGATAATCACCTTACAAACTTTCCCGCCCAGCCTACAGTATGTATGAAAGATAGTGGTCTGATGCCAGTCATCACTAGCCTGTGGCTGGGTGAGAATACACTTGACGACCCCCAAATGGGTATCGTCTGGATGCTGGGCATCCTCGCCATCATCTTCATTCTCAAAGAACTCGTTAGCTAATTCATGTTCCGCCTCATAGCCGACTGACACAAGCTCGGAAGATGAGGTGTCCCCGACCTGTGTGTCCCCAATGACTAGAGATTGAGGGGTGGGACATTGGATTTCAAAGTGGCCAAACCCATTGCAGCGAAAACACTACTGTCGTGATCCACTAGGCTTCCCGATCAAAGGTCCCTTACCCTTATCCTCCCGATGGACAGGAGGGGTAGGCAACAGGGGATGGTCAAGAGGTGCGGGCACCGGTGGACGGACAATGGGTGCAGGTTGTTGGGGTCGAGGAGGAAAATCCCTTGGTGGGGGAGGGAGAGGCCTTGGAGCGAATAGCTCCGGACGGGTGGGCTCCTGAGGTCGGGCCATGGGGGCCCTCTGATATGCACCTTAAGAGCCGCGGGGCTCGACACTACGAAAAGGGGAGGGGCCCAACCGTTGGGTAGGCTCAAACTGGGCCTCAAATTGCTCCAACTCGAGTGCAACCTGATACGCCTATTCCGAAGTGGTCACATTGCGGCGAAAAAGTTCATATTGATAGTTTGGCCGCAGACCTCTTCAAAAGCACGAGATGGTCATTGTGCTCTCTTTCGTAACTCCACACCGTAAATAGTACTCATCAAACTCGACGGTGTACTTAATCACAAACCGATTCCCTTGGGTGAGACTTTGCCATTTCTCTATGAGACGTTGGCGGTATGTGGCATGAAGGTACTTCTGCCTCAACTTGGTTTTCATGTCATCCCAAGTACCGGTCTGGGGTTGATGTCACTGCATCAACAGGATCTCCACATTAGTCCAATAGGTTTGCGCCTGCCCAAGCAACTTCATCTTTGCGTAGCGAACTCTTCGGTGATCCGCCATCTCAAACCACTCGAAGTACCGATCCATGCTGGCCTCCCAATCTAGATAGACCTTTGGGTCCAAGGACCCGTCAAAAATGGGAGGGTCCGCACGCACGTTCCTAAGAACGCGGTCGTCGTCATCGTAATCATGATTCCATCGTTGGGCTCGACAGTCACGACCATAACCCCCAGGTTCATTATCGGATGCATAGTCATCCACCTCTGGCACTCGCTGCCTCCTATCATCTACCCCTTGAGCCCTTGGAGCAACAGGTTGCTGAACCAGCTCCTATTGGCCATTGGTCGGCGTGGGTTGCGCCGCCTCAACCGGGGCCCTCTCTAAGATAGCAACTCTCCCCACCAGACCCTAGATAGACTGGTCTGATGCTTCGGTCCGATCCTCTAAGGCTTTCATTCTCCCTTCCAGGCACGTACCTACACCATCTACACGCGTACTAAGCCCATCCATACGCATATCGAATCGATCCATGAGAGATCGGAACATCTCAGCCACCGAAGGCTCATCGGAGCTATGGACTAGGGGATCCGCCATAGGTGGTGGTGGTGAGTATTGGGTACCTCTACAGGTGGGCATGCAAAAGACACAGTGACTGGGATACACGGAGATGAACCTAGACTTAACCGATATCTGATACTTGGCGGAGTTGCGGGATCCAAAAATCCCCTCACGCAAACATGATACCATCCCTATAGGCGTAACCTATCGTTCCGGGAACACCTTTTGATATACCGAATAAAGGAATGCAAATGTAACACCTAAGACTTAGACAACCCTAGACTCAACGCGCTCTGATACCAAACTGATGTGGGACGAATGAAAGACTTGATGCCAAAATGAGGCGAACCTTTGACCCTATATGACGACGCGACAAATTGGACGACGTGACCAGCGACTACATGACCATTAGAGCTACCTCGGCTCGAAACTAAGAGCTCCTATGGGATATATGCCTTAAACAAAAAATGCGAGCTCACTCGTCATCCCAAGCGATGGAAACGTGGATCCGCGCGGTTGAGAAACCGACAGAGTCAAGGGTGGTCAACACACTTCCGTGCTAGAATCGAGTCACGGGACAGGTTCACTCTCTTTCTCACAGCGGTGATTAAAAAGATTTAATGAGCTAAGATTCTAACGCACTCATGCAGTGGCATATAGTCATATACTAAGTAAGCAAATGCCAAGAAGGAGATATCGTTACCTCCACGCTCCGGGCGTGCGGAAGACAATCCCGGCCAAGATCGTACTCCCGGTTAACAATTATAAATAATTACATAATTAAACACACTCTACCCAGGGAGGTAATAGGTAACATGTGGGGCCCAGGAGTATCGAAGTTGGGTTGATGGGCAGCATTTTGATTCGCTCCGTCGGTATAGAAAGGTCACGGTTTGGTGCCGACCGGACGGCACGTGCTATGGGTTGCGCCCCCCAAGTGCTGCTCAGATGGCCGAACTGAGCGGGGTGGGTCCCGTTGTGAAGGGGATTCTTGGAGGGACGATCCCTGAGAGAGGGACATGCTGGTTCACCTTGTGGATGGCGAGGTGGCCCGACTTGGGAACTTGGTTGCTTGCTATCTACGGACCTGATTTGTCAGGCTTGCGCGACTCGGCAATAAACATTGCTGCGACCAGCTCCAATCTCGGAACGTCACGAAACCAGCTCCGATGCGAAGCTAACTCAGAGAACTTCAACCCACTTGTATGATAGGAATTTTGCTGTGGCCGTATTTTTCATGGGGTATTTTCCAACAGGAAGGGTTTCTATCTCAGATCTGGCCGAGCAGACTGAGAGCTGCCTGATAGAGCACGTTGACCGAAGTTGAAACCTTAGATCTGGGAGGTGGGATTTTTTTGGGAGGTAGAGGAAGAAGTAAGGAACACGTGGATATTTTTTTGGTAATTTTTGGTGGAGGTTTGATATGGGAGATGGATTTTCTAACAGGGGTTGGTCGGATCTGGATTGTAGGGGGCAGAACAGATTTGGGAACTTGTAGAGTTTTTTTGGATGGGAAAGAAAATTCCTAAAATCACAAAACAATTTATGGAAGATGGCTTCAGTGGACAGAACTCCCAGTCCAAATTTCAGCTCATTCTAAAATCGGGAAGGGGGTCTCATGGGTGAAGTGTTAGGTTGCTGGGACACAAGTCTGCACAGGGGCAGATTGTGTGGGCTGTGGGAATCAAAATGGGAAAATGGGAAAACGAAGTGGGAAAAATCTAAAACTTTTTCTAGGATGTGGGATCAAGCTTGGGAACTCACCCTTAAAGTTTTAGCCTCGTTTGATCTACGAGTTGAGAGCCAAAATTCCACCTTTGGCTTGCTGTCCTGAGTTGGACAGAACTCCAGCGACGACAGTAGTGGTGCGATGGCAGCTTGATGGCGGTGGCAGCGACGGTGGCGAGCTTCACACTCTAATACGGGAGGCGTCACACCTCAGATTGGTAGCCTTCACAGCTGCAAGGGGAGGGAGAGGAGAGAGAGAGGGGGCGGCCCTTGGCTTTTGGAGTAAAATGCATAAATTCTTCTATTAATTGTGTGGAAAATGGAAAATACAAGGCTTTTATATGGAATGGGAACCCTAGGTAAATGACCAACCTTACCCTCAGATCTAGGGTTAGGGAGGGATACCTTGGGGATGCCAAAATCCATTTTTCCCCATGTTGTCAAAGCCAAATAAAAAAAATAGCCTAATAAGGCCAAAAGAAGGGGCGCCCTCCTCATTTGGGTCAAGAATGACAACTTGGGCCAAAGACCAACCAATTGGCCCATGGACCCTTGACTAGCCTATGGGGCCTTCCAAGCTAGGAAGCCCATGTGAGAGGGAAAAGCCCAATTGGGCTTTAAGTGACCTTAAGGTTCAATATGAACATAACCCCTTAATGGACTCTAAATGAACTTGACCTAATGGCTTATTAATAGCCTTACAAAGGAGCCCAAATAAAGAACTTGACCCAATGGCTTATTAATAGCCTTACAAAGGAGCCCAAATAAAACCCAAACAAACACATATTACAAATACATTAATGCAATGAAATAAATACCAAATATACCTCAATAAATACTAGAAAATACCCAGACTCAAGATGGAAACTCCAAACTATCTCTAAGCCAAAGGGATGCCTGTGTAGCTCGAGTGGTGCTGCGCGTACGGTACCAACGGTTCGTCGACTCATACTTCTCGCTTGCTCTAGTGTCCGCACCAGATTCCCCATAGCCCACCTCCGAGACAGGATGAAGTCCTGCCCGAGCTTAAGGAGGTCGTGGCCGGTAGTCTCAACCCCGTGCCGTCCCAAGGTCCTCTCCCCATCATAAAGAACGTCCTCTCCCCATCCGAGGGAGATGTTTTACCACAAACCTCACCTTTCGATCTTCATCTGGAGCCACCCTCGCTTTTAAAGGGTGAGCTCATCATTGAAGAGCCACTACTTAGCTGGCTAAAGAAGGGCTTGGTCCCTAAAGCGCCTTCCTATCCATCCATGGACCCCGCCCTACAAATAGTGCCCGTCAACTCATTCCACACAACGTTCCAATCTTTTGACCTTGTTGATACTTTAGAAGACCTTATTACGGGGTTAGACTGGAAATTGAAGTTGACGTACATGTTGGCCCACTACTTCGACCGACCCACTAGTCGTAGCTTCATACGTCCTACATTGGGGTCCATTACCTCTTTGTACACCATGGGTCATATCACCAGTGAGGTTCTTTTGTTCCTCCCCATTCCTGACGAGCTTAACTCCTTTTCACTTGTCCCGAGGGAGGAACCTTGTCTTCCACATAAGACCACTGTCCCACCTACCATAATGAATGAAGGTGACCATCTACACCTTGAAGAATTCTGAACATGGGACTGTGTAGTGAAGGAACCTACCACGATGGGTTACACATTCTTTGATCCCTTCGATCCCTTCCTTCGTGAACCTCATGACCCAGAATCTCTACTCCACTTTGTTAAGGAAGTCCACTATCACACCCCTTCCTCATGGGCCAGTCAACCTACACTTAGCAAGGAGCTAGTTCATTGGAAAGAGATGCATACATTACCATCATATAGGGGTGATGGAGAAGGTGACTTTGGCTCTCCTGACCCTCCCAAACCTCTCAAATCCAAAAGGAAGTCAGTGCATGAATGGTACATATTAGGATGTCTAGGATTGCATAATTCCGCCAACATTGGGTTGCGTCGTGTGTATGCTAGTCACACATATGGCTGTCCTGGACCACCACTGCATTATGTATGGATTTAGGATCATGTATGAGTCTACTTTTCTTTATTTGCACCGTTTGTTAGGAGTCTACACATACACTTGTCGAGCATATAGGGAGTTGCATAATCATCGTCTAAAAGGCCAACAATGCACGCTATAATGAGTGGCTTGATGCTCAAGGCACCACCAAGAGTTCTAAGAGGATGAATATGTCATGATCAGGGTTAGACCTGAACAGTTTCCCTCTGGAACTATGAAGAAAATTGCAAGCTCGCAGTGCCAGTCCCTTTGGAGTGTGAGGCGAGTAGGGTCTAATGCGTACATTATAGACTTGCCGGAAGAATATGGGATCAGCTCCACGTTCAACGTCTCGGATCTAGTTGCCTATAGAGACCTGGCGGTGATTCTTAGTGAGTCTTTGAGCCATCTCCACCCCTTGAGAGTCATCCCATCGCGAGAGAGTCCACCTCCAGCCTCGTTACCTCAGCAGCGTGAGCAGATAGAGCACATACTGGATGAGCAGGTGACGATAACTAGGAGTGGAGCGTACCAACGCTACCTGGTACAGTGGAGAGAATGGCCCACATCTGATGACACGTGGATCACCTGGGCAGAGCTACGGAGGATAGGTCGAGATCTGCTGGAGCGATACCAGAGCAATATCACCCCTTACTCGACGGGGTCAAGTTCTTCCCACCCGGGGAGAATTGATGGGACATCGAAGCAAGACAACTACATTTATTGAGTTTGTATTTTTCATTTGGGCTACTTTGTAAGGCTAACTATAAGCTATTGGGCTAGTGTCATTGAAAGAGTCCATTAGGGGGCTTATTTTCAGATTGGGCCTCAAGGCCACATGAAGTCCAATTGGGCCACTCTCTCTCTTATGGGACTCCTAGCTTGGAGGGCCCATTAAGGGCTGGTCTTTGGTCCATGGTGGAAAATGGACCAAGGAGCCATTGTTGACCAAGGGAGGGGGGCGCCCCCTTCTTTCCCCCATGTATTGTTTTGACCAGTCTTCTTCCCCTTAATGCCCTCCCCTCTCCCCTTGACCAAAGGGTAATTATGGTCTTTGTCCTAGGTCAAGGGTTTGATATAATATGTCTTGTAAATATTATTTTGATAGAATTAATACAAGAAAATTTAGAAATTTGTGAGATTGTGCCAAGGGCTCCCTCTCCCTCTCTCCTTATTCCTCCTTGCAGCTACGACAGCTGTAGATCCAGGGTGTGACGCCCTATTCTTTGGAGTGATTCCAAGTTCTATCAACTCTGCTGGGTGCGACGCTCAGCCACCGCCGCCACCATCGCCATCCGTGCTGCCATCGAGCCGCCACAACCCCTTCTTTACCCTGCTATCTAGAATTCTGAGATTCAGGACAGAGCCTCAAAGAAAAGGTTGGTTCGCCAAATCCACCCATCTGATGAACTTCAATTTTTGATAGATTCATCCCCACGTCCTCCCCTTTTCCCAGTTCAAATTTTACGTCGATCTACCACCATTTGCCTTCCTCCCACCTGTGTCTTTCCCACCCCACGTAGTCTGCCTGTCTGCAGATCTGCGAGATAGCAACCTGATCAACCAATTTTACCACCCTCTAAACCTTCTCATATGGCCACCAAATTTCTTGTGAACATCCCTCATATTCCCCTATTTCACCCATATTAATCCCTTTACCCAGATCAACCGTTTACCCCCTAGTCAAACCCCATTTTTCAGGCAGATCACTATCTATCCTGCACTTCGGGCCAGCACAGGCATAGTGACACAGAGTTTCACTTGGAGAATCTGGCTGTTGGATGGTTGTGAATTTCATGTATGTTGTATCTCCTCAAGTGTACTTTGCAATGACACTAGTTTCGTTCCGATCCGCCTCTGAATCTGAGCGCAGCACGTTTTTTCGTCTGGTCGCGCAGATCTGCCCAGTCACAGGACAGTGGGACAGATCTGAGGTTTAGAAATCCCATCGGCCCTTCGGTTGCGATCCATCCACTGCCTGTAGACATGCCAAAATTGATACTATGTTGAGTAAATTTCATGTCACGATGTAATGCCCTAAAGTGGACTTCATTATTGGCTTAATAAGAAGGTTTTTTCCATTTTTTGGGATTTATTTGGAATTCACGACTGTCCTCTGGGCACCATTTAAATGAAGAACCATTTGGAGTGTTGCCATTTACCTCCCTATAGGACGATATGGTCTTCTGGTAGGTCGACTGACATGAATGAATGACCGCTTGCGTGGGCACCATTTCCTTGTTTTTTTTCAATTTTCATTGGAATTTAAATTCATAGAATTGACACCCTTTTGAGCAGGCGCCTATTAATGAACGCCTTTTGAAGCAGGTGCTATTTCCTAATTTTAAAAATGGAAAGTCCATTATTTCTATACATTATCTAGGAATTGACGACCATTGCATGGTCGCCCTTTTAATTGACACTAGTGGAGCAGTCGTCATTTCTATTCCGTGTCCTCTGCGTCTGCAACCTTCTTTCCATGGTGTCCTCAACGATCTTATCTTCATTATTCGTTTATGGAAGGAGATCCATGTCGTGGATCGATATCCATGTTTTTAATCCCATTAGAACAAGGTTTTCTTCCTTATAAATACCCCCACTTTGAATCTAGCGGGGGTCTTCTTCGATTCTTCTGTTAAGTTGAACAGAGAGAGATAGCAGAGAGCAACACAAAAAGAGAGCTTTTTGCTTTGCTTCCTAATGTTTGCAGGTGCTCGCGTGTTGCAGAGAGAACTATTGTTCTCTTTCTTTTCCTCTTGCGCTTGCTGTGCCGCGACTGATCTCTTTCCTCTGCTCTCTGTCTACTGCTGCAGCAGTGGTGTTTAAAGGGCCATCCTTCTAATCTCAACTCCTTCTTCTCTTAATTTTTTTCCAATCTTACTATTCTCTATTCTTATTAGCCTGCACGTGCATCATCTCTAGCTCCTTTGCTAGAGGATATTGCATCATATTTTGCTTACTTACATTCATATCATCCCTCCATTTTGCTCCTTCTTAAGGGGTTTAAAACCAAACACACAAGGTGTGTTCATGCCCTTGTTGCATAGATTATTTTCCATAGAGCATTGATACTACACTAACTTTTGGTTCTAATCCAATCTTTTCTTATCTTTGCTTGTCTTCTTTTCAAGGGTAATCAAGATAAAAACCCCCTTCATAGGCTGGCCGGTAGAAGGAGGAAGTTGGACTCACATCACACCTGCTTGCAAGGTATTCTTCGCGATCACCTTTCCTCTTTTGAGGTAACCCCTCTGGCGATCACACTCCTAGAGTAGCATCACATGCTCCCTCCCCCACCTTTTGTTTTTACCATCTCATCATCATCTTTATTTTCTTTATGTTATTTTTGATAATTTCTCTACCGATCTAAGGGATTGAAGATGGACATCCCACCAACATCCCAGCCAACCACCGCTTCCAGAAGACGACCGGAAGCCGCCGTCCCACTTGCCATTGCTGTCCAGCAGATCGAAAGAGTACTGATCTCGAACAGCAGCCCGCCTCCGCCCCAAAAGCCCCTCCGGCTTGCTGCCCGTCAACCCAAGATTGGCTCTCCCAGATTGCTGTTGTAGCCCTTTACCTCCCTACATGGAGTGGGCCGTAAATTCAGTGTTGTAATTCTTTATATTTACTGTACCGGGAGTTACGCGTCTTGTCCGGGAAGTCTTCCCCACGCCCCGAGCGTGGAGGTACATTTTCGCTCCTCTTTTGTCGCTTTGCTTATTCTGTATGTGTTTGAATGCCGCTACTTGCATGAGATAGGATAACTAGCTCGCTTAAAATTCCATCACCGCTGAGAGAAAGAGAGCGTGACCGTCCCATGACTCGATCCGAGCACGTGAATGAGCCGACCACCCTTGACTCACTATCAGTTTCTCAACCGCGCGGATCCATACGTTTCTCTCGCTTGGGATGACTTGTGAGCTTGTATTTCTGTTGAAGGCATATACCCCGTAGGAGCTCTTGGTGTCAAGTTGAGTTATCTTTGTTGTTCGCGTCGTTGCTGGTCACATCGTCCATTTAGTCGCGTCGTCGCCTAGAGTCCCAGTTTTGCATCAAATTGGTCTCGATTCTCATTTCGTCTCGCATCAATGTTTATCCATATGCTCAATATATGCCTCTTCCCAATCACTAGTTGAAAATGCTCGAATGAAGAGTGTACCTCAGACTCTTCATCTCCATTTGCCATTAGACACATATCTTCATTCTCTTCCTCTGTGGAGCTAGTTTCTTCCTCATCTTCTTCTTCATCACTCCACGTAGACACCATAGCTATGTTCTTCTTTTTCCCTTTCCATTTTGAGGAGTTTTTCTTTACTCTTTCTGGACACTCATTTTTGACATGTCTTGGTTTCTTACATGAGTAATAGACAATTCTGTCAGTTTTCTTCAAATTTTTAGATTTTGATATGAAAGCTTTCTTTACCCGAGGCTTCCATTTTCTGAAGCCTTTACTTTCCTTTCTTAAAAACTTTCTGAACTTACGGGTGAGCATAGTTACTTCATCCTCATCTTGCTCACTGCTAGAAGACTCACCTTCCTCGAGGTTACTTGAGTGCTAGGTCCATCCTTTAAAGCCAGAGGCATTTTCTTTGTTGCCTCTATCTCCTTGTTATTCAAATTTATCTCATAGGTTATAAGGAACGCTATGAGTTCTTCCACTTTGGTTGTTGAGAGATCTCTTGACTCCTCCACTACAGTAGCTTTTGTGTGCCAGGCCGAGGTGAGTGATCTAAGAATTTTCCTCACTATCTGTTGCTCAGAGTAACTCTTCCCTAAATCAGTCAAGTTGTTAGTGAGTTGAGTTAAGCGAGCATACATATCTGAAATGGACTCATCAGGCCTCATCTTAAACATTTCATATTCTGTAATGAATAAGTTGGCCTTGGTCTCACGTACCTGAGATGGGCCTTCATATATTACCTCTAACCTATCCCACATCTCTTTGGCCGTGGCACATGTCGACACCCTTGAGAACTCCACTGGATGAAGAGAGCACTGCATTATATGCTTGGCACCCCAGTTGAGTGTTGACCACCGTATCTGCTCACGGGTCCAAGTCTCTTCATCTTCTGGAAGGTCATAGGGACCCTTGCTTACTACTCACCAAATCTCATGATCTTAAGCCTGAATGAACACCTGCACGTGATTTTTCCAGTAAGGATAGTTAGAACCCGTGAAGAAGGGTGGCCTATTAATAGAATGACCCTCAGGCATATGACCCTTTGATGCCATTTCACCATTTCTCTCAAGGTTGTTGGACCCTTGCATGAGAGATTGGCTCTGATACCACATGCATTTTTTTTCCAATCTTAAGGGTGTTTGAAGGGCCATCCTTCTAATCTCAACTCCTTCTTCTCATAATTTTTTTACCAATCTTATTGTTCTCTATTCTTATTAGCCTGCACGTCTATCATCTCTAGCTCCTTTGCTAGAGAATATTGCATCATATTTTGCTTAGTTGCATTCATATCATCCCTCCCTTTTGCTCCTTCTTAAGGGGTTTAAAACCAAACACACAAGGTGTGTTCATGCCCTTGTTGCATAGATTATTTTCCATAGAGCGTTGATACTACACTCACTTTTGGTTCTAATCCAATCTTTTCTTGTCTTTGCTTGTCTTTCTTTCAAGGGTAATCAAGATAAAAACCCCCTTCATCAGCCGGTCAGTAGAAGGAGGAAGTTGGACTCACATTACACCCGCTTGCAAGGTATTCTTCACGATCACCTTTCTTTTTTTGAGGTAACCCCTCTGGCGATCACACTCCTAGAGTAGCATCACATGCTCCCTCCCCCACCTTTTGTTTTTATCATCTCATCATCATCTTTATTTTCTTTATGTTATTTTTGATAATTTCACTTTCTTTTTAAAATGTCTATGTGACACGTTCACAAATTGGCGATCACGGTGGGACACTTTGTGTTTTTATTTTGATTACCCCTCCTTGGGCACCCACGTATGCCCCTCCCTTTGGCACCCTCGTGTGCCTCTCCTTTTGGCGCCTACGTGTGCCCCTCCTTTGTGCTCCACGTAGCACACTCCCTTTGCGCACCACGTGCACACCTCCCACTTGATTAGCCAGTGTTTGGACTATTCATAGCATTTTAAATAAGGAAATTTCATTTTTGTCATCTTTACATGCGTTTTTGTCTCTCTGGAAAAATCAACAATCGCTCAGGCAGTCGCTATTTCATGAATTAGCGACCTCTCATAGAGGTGCTCATCTCTTTATTTTCATAATATTTTCTGTTTATTGCAATCAGCACCCCTCCACGGAGGCGTCATTCACATATTCAGCGCCAAACCCCAAGGTGCCATTTCTGCTCAGTCACTGTTCACCTCTTTTTATAGTCATTAATTGATTATTGCTATCAGCACCCCTCCACAGAGGTCCCACCCCTTGATTTAGCGCCTCACTCACAGGCGCAGTTTAGTTTCAGTATCACTGTTTAGCAGATTCAGTGCCTCTGCGAAGAGGCGCCAGTTAGATAACCAGCGGCTATCAGACAGTCGCTATTCACTGATACAGTGACCACTGTGTGGCCGCCATTTCTTTCTGTTCTCACAGAATTGGTTTATTTGCTGCTGATTTAGCTTGTGTGACTTGTTTATTGGTTATATTCATAATTGCTATTGATCCTACTTGCATTAGCTTGCACTAGGACATTTGGTTGAGAGACCTCCACTCTCTACACCCTTAGGATTTCCTACACTTTCTTGGGAAGGGAAGAACCCTCCATTGAGCATTCCGTATCTTTGGATTAGAAATTCCCTAACCAAGGCCTTCATAAGTCCCCGCACTCGTGGATTCCCTCACGGACGCTGGGCAAGTTGTACCATTTGAAGCACCCCAGAGTTTAACTAACCCATACACTTGTGAAGAGAGAGAAAGAACCTAGTTGACCTAGAGATTACACCCAAATTGCAACTAGGCTTCACATTGAAGAGAGAGAACTATTTCATTAAAATCCATCCTCTCTAAAATCTCAAGGAACCTTAAACCTTACGTAATCATCATAACTTGGTTGACAATTTACTTGAGTGCTTGTTTGCTATCCATACTTGTTGATTCAAAGAATTTCTAATTATAATCATGATGCTTCGGTCAGGTAGAATTGTCAACATGGCCCACTATGAGTACTCATATGATGGTTGCGAGGAGGGTCAATTTGACTTGTCTTATGAGATCCCCCCTCAAGGCAACATTCAATATGAGGGAAACTATACTCCCTCTCATTCTCATTACCCTCAAGTTTATGTGGTGGACACCACCACTCAAGGGGTTGAGCCTTCCTCTCAATCTCAACCAATCACTCAACACACATCCGGGGAAGCTTCCCCATCTTTTAATTTGAATGATCTCATCAACGCTTTGTCCCAATTGGACGATACTCAACGTCAAGTTGTCCAGGCCACTCTTAAAGGGAAGTCTGTCCCTTCTTCTTCAAATCCGCCTCCGACCGCGGGTGGCCTTCAAATCAATACCTCTAATGACCAGGCAGTCCCTCAAAAAATTCCATCCCGTCCACGAACTCCCATTATTCTTGCGCCGGCCCAATCGGCAAGTCATTCCGTGGTTAGGCCACAACATCCCCCACCTCCTCAATTTTTGAGGAGACCTATGCTAAACATGTTCCCTACCAATCCAGCCTCGGCCGAGTCTGACACCAACACTCTTCTCCTCCAAAAGATTGCTAGTATGGAGGAGCAACTCAAGAAGGCCATGGCCCCTAAAAACGCTCCATAGGTTACTCTCCCTACTCTTCCAGTTTTTCACTTGCCTCTGTCAGAGATGCCTAACTTCAGGCATTACAATGGAACGGGCAACCCGTTCATCCACTTGAAAGATTTCATGTATGAGGCATCCTTCTGGCAAGATAATAAGACCTCTTTTGCTTATCTATTTAGAAGGTCGCTTGATGGCCCGGCCCTTGAATGGTTTTACTCCCTGGAGCCTGTTGAACCTGGAGATTTTGACATTGTTCAGAGGAAATTTCTGCAAATGTATAGAGACCAAGTGGGCCCCTCTTTGTCGGTTACGGATTTGGTGGCTGAGAAAATGAAGCCCGAGGAGGACTTCACAGAGTTTGTCGATAGATGGAGGTCAATGGCCAAAAAGCTAAAGGATACACTCTCAGAACCGGAGCAGGTCAAAATGATAGTGTCAAATGCTACTCCGCAATTCCGTCATATTCTGGACATGAACAAATTAAATACGATGGAGGAACTATATGAAAGGGCTAGATATATTCAAACACAAATGAAGGATTCGTCCATCATGGGCATGTTTGAACAGAAGCCGAGAATGATGAGGAAGAGTAATAATGTTAATATCAATGGTGGAACTACTGAGGGTACCGTTACCAATGAGCAAGTAGGCGTGGTTGGCAATCCCAGACCTTTTCGCAATCCTTCCAATCTGAGGCCCCCACAACCACAACAACAACCCTCCTTCCCTAATCAAGTTCCCCTCCAAGCAAACAACCCTCCGCAACCGTTCCGGCCACCTCCACAAAACCAAGCTATGCAACGAAACCCGCAAGTCCCCCAGCAATATCACTAGGTGCCACCTCCCGCCAATTATGACCCCTAACAACCAAGAAGGTGTTGTGCCCCTGTGGTTTTGATGATAGCAAACACTATCAGTCACCATATGCATGTGTGCATGAATGACCTTGTTGATTCAGTTAAGTGCATTCATATGTGTTCATGGATTTATGAATGTGTGCTTGTGAATGACATTCCACTATATTTATCTGACATCTGGTCGATGCATTCATATAACAGAGTCAGCACAATTGCATTGAGCATACAGTCAGTACACTGCATGCAAAAGTGGATCGACCCCCTTCTTAGATGGGTCGACCCCTCCTAGACTTCCAAATCTATACACTGCCAGCACACACGTTCAAAGTCTCTACATTTGAAGTCTACACAGCTGTTAGCACTTCAAAGGTCACACACTGCATTGCATGCGAGACCTTAAGTCTGTACATTGGTCCGTTGTCGTAGACTAAGTCTATACACTGCTTGCATCTTCTTCAAGCCTGTACATTGGTCTTGGCATATGCATTCATAAAGTATATACACTCTTCGGTTGGCTTCAACTGAAGTCTGTACATCAGCATGCATTACTTCAAGTGTGTACAGAGCCGTTTGCGCCGTTCATAAAGTCCATACATTCACTGTAGCTTGCTTAGCTGAAGTGTGTACGTCCATCGGTCCTTAGTTGGCCCAAGTCTATACATTGGCAGCACTGTGCAAGTCTATACATTGGCAGTGTGTCTGTGTTTCAAGCCATTCGTCAAGTCTATACATTCCCAGTCTTTACCTACGTTCAGAAGTCCAAGTCTATACACTGGTAAAGTCTACACATTGTGCCTTGAAGATGTTCAAGTCTATACATTGGTTTTCACTTCTAAGTCTGTACATTGGCATATGCATTCACTGTAAAGTCTATACATAGCTGCGTCTTATTCAGCGTCTCATATGCATATTTGAGTCAAAGTCTGTACAGCCCAAGTCTGTACATCCACTGTCTCACTTGGACTTGAAGTCTATACAGTGGACCGTCTCTGTCAGCGTCTCAAGCTGCAAGTCTGTACAGAGTCTGGCAGCCTACAGTGCATCGTCTCTTCAAGTATGTACAGCCTTGGCGTATGCATCATAAAGTCTAAACATCGTGTGCTTCGAAGCCTTCAAGTCTGTACATGGTCTTGGCATTTGCATTGAAGTTTATACATTGGTCTTCGTTTAAAGTCTATACATTGGACTGTGCTTCGCAAAGTCTATTCATTGGACTATACTCGTAAAGTCTATACATCCATCGGTTCTTAGTTGGGCCAAGTCTGTACATTGGTGGCTAAAGTCTATACATCGCTAAGTCTACATATCGCAGTGTTCACACTTTTCAAGTCTATACAACGTTGTTTGTGTTTCCTCAGAGTCTGTACAGCCAGCTCTGTCACTTAGCACCTCATCAAGTCTGTACATACTTAGGCTGCATAACACAAGTCTATACATCCGCACGATAGCTAGGCATTCAGCAAGTCTAAACACTACGTTCATGCATTGTTCTCATCGAAGTCTATACATTGAAGTCTATACATTCAGATGAACTTGGAATTTGACGACCACCAGAAGTGGCGTCACTTTTGAATCAAACGCCTAGGAAGAAGGCGTCTTTTACGTTGTGCATACTTTGATGCCAGAACCTAGTCTATACATTGTGTGCATCTGCTATCAAGTCTATACATTTTAACTGCATGCCTGAGCATCCTTTGTCGTTGTGCGTACTTAGTCAAATGTCAAGTCTGAACATTGCTTCAGCGTTGCCTTCAGCCAAAGTCCATACATGGTCAGGCAGCCTGCACAGCTAGTATATACATCCTCTGCCAGCCTGCACGCAGCCAAGTCTATACATCGACTGGCAGTCTTCAACAAAGTCTGAACATTGCATCATTGTGTATGCATTACTTTCTTCAAGTCTATACACTGCATCATATGCATACTGCAGCATGTGTCAGCAAGTCTATACACTGCATCATATATGCATATTACAGCATGTGGTAAGAAGTCTGTACACTTGTCTTGCCTCACACGATCAACTCCGTACAGCCATCCATGCTTGCCTTGCTTGCTGAATGAAGTCTAAACATTACCTTAAACTGATACTATCTTCGATTGATTAACTGACAAGATTACTGGACGAGGTAAATGCGTCTGGGCACGTGACCCGAGGTGGGCACCTGGCACGTGATCCAAGAAGCTGAGATACTGACACGTGGTAGCATCAATTGGGCGGGAGAAGTGGAAAGCACACGCCCTAGCACCTGTTGCTGCTGCTATATATATGAAGTTTCTTCATCTATAGAAAGAAATCAACAGAAGAGGGCTGATCGAGACTGTGTGAAGAAAGAAGAGTGCAGCAGAAGAAAAAGAGAAAGAGAGAGAGGTCGTGAGGATTGAGAGAAGAAGAGAAGACAGTGAGAGAAAGAAGCAGAGAAGTAAAAGAAGAGTAAGAAGAAGAGAGATCGAGAGATAAGAAGCTTCATCAGCAGATCAGTTCATACTGGACCGTGGATCATATCCAGGCCAGTCAGCTCCTGCGAGAGCCAAATTATGATTTCACTTTATAGCTTTCTATTTGCTGTGATTATTTTCATTTCTTGTTTTTGGTTTTCTTTTGTCACTATGGTTATCTTTGTTCTTTCGATTCTCTGGATAGAGGTCGGGTCCCTCCTGGTCTGGAGGAAGAGAGGTCTGTGACCTCTGGTTTGCTGGTGACGAGGAGTCACTGGTGTGTCCCCTCCTGCTCTGGAGGAAGAGAGACTTCGGTCTCTGATTTTCAAGTGGCTGGGAGTCACTTGGCGTGTCCCTCCGGTGTGGAGGAAGAGGGGAGGTTGTTCCCCTGGTCAAGCTGTGTGGCAACATTCTGTTCGCAGACTGAGTCTACAGTTTCTAGCTTATGCTAGTGGAAGCCTCACTCCGGTTGGGAGTGAGGGGTGGATGTAGGTCTGGAGTACCGAACCACCTAAAAATTTATATGTGCAGTGGTTTGCCTTGTGCGTTAGCTACATGTCTTCTACCACCTTTCACAGATTGTCTGAGCGTTCATATTACTATCTTGCAGTAGGTTGATTACCTTCTTCCGCTTCCACTAGTTGATTGTTTAGGCGCGAGATAGATGTTTGTTCTTTAGTTCAAAAGAGATTCTGATTAGTTATCCAGTTTGTCTATCTTGTTCTAGTTAGTGTTCTAGTTTTCATTGAGCGAAAAGTTTTTAAAGGTGGGATTCATTCACCCCCCCTCTGAATCCAGCGCACCGATCCTATCAATTGGTATCAGAGCAGTTTCTGACTTACAGATCCAACGATCTGCAGAGGATCCTGCTAGCGTTTTGGTGCATCATTGTCTTCTACATATTGTTTTAAAAAATTGCCTGTTGATTTGTCTTCATGGCTCATCCACCGATTTTCAGTGGTATGGACTTTAATGTCTGGTTTAAAAACTTACATATGTTTGTTACGACTACTGATCCAGATCTGTGGAAACTAATTTCACATGGTCCACATAGACTACCAAAAGATCAGTCCAAATGGACTAATAAGCATCGATCTATGTGTGCAAAAAATTAGAAGGCTTGGAATCTGATTAAGGCAGCTACTGACAAAGCCTTTCATTCATGTTTCCTTGATTGCAGATCTGCAAGTGATATATTAGAGATGATGAAGAGAGCCGGGAAAGGAAATAAAACAAGCTGCATGATGGCTCGAGGAAGTGGACAAAGTAGCAATCAAGAAGAAGAACAGGATGATGAGGAGGTAAATCTCTTCGAGAATTTTTGTCTAGATGATTGGGAGAATGCATATGCTGAATTATTAGAGTCACATGAGAGGTTAAGAAAACAGTATAAAAAATTGAAGAAGGGTACTGGGTTAGATAGTTCAAGTTCTCCATGTAAAAATTGTACTGAATTGAAAAATGTTCATGATGTTTGTATGTTTGATTTTCAAATGCTGAAAAAATAAATTTCGTTGCTTAAAATTGAGAATCAAGATCATGTAAATGAGATATCTGAACTCAAAGAGAAACTCAGTTCAAATAATGATAATCAGACTCTTGTTAACTATCATGACCAGTATGAAAAATTGCTGAAAATTTTTGAAAGTGTGAACTCAGATTTAAACAAGCTAAAATTTGAAAATGACTCTTTTAGAAAATCTGTTAAAGAAAATGAAGAAAAATTAGAGAAACTTAAAAAGGAGAACACATTGCTGATTGAAAAATCTGATGCCATAAAATCTGTAAACATGGAGTTGCAGAAAAACATTGAAAACTTGCATAGGGAGTATGAAACTCCAAATAATCCAAAAGTATCTCAAGATGACCAGATTCTTCTTGATGAGTTAATTCAAAATGATACTTTGGTTAAAGAAAATGAGAAGTTAAAAGTGCTGAACTCCACTATGTCTGAGAGACTTCTAGCCTTAGAAAGAGGAAAAACTGTTTGCATTGAAGAGTCTGATAAACTGAGCAATCTAGAACAGGAAGTTGAGAAATATAAAACTGCTAACAAAGTTTTGAATGAAGCTATGAATTGCAGTGAGTAAGAGATTGCCAGTTACGAGTTACACATTGCCTCTTTAGAAGATGAAATCCAAGACTTGAGGAACTCTCTGTCAAAGTTTGTTGATGGGCAGAAAAACCTAGACAAGCTGCTAGGTATAAAAATCAACCCTAGGAAGGAAGGGCTGGGCTACAATAAGATCAACAAGAAAGAGCTTTAGAGCAAGTTGATAACATCATTTGTAAATGCTTCAAATGTAGCCACAACCTCTAAAGACAAACAGCCCATTGTTCAGAAAATGCTGGGAACGAAGGTTAATTTTAAGAAAGAGGGACTGGGTTATAATCCAGTTATGAGGAAGGTTGATGGAACCAACCTGAAAACTATTTTTGTTAAATCTTCTGAATAGGAAAAGCCTTCTACCCCATCTCCAACTCAGTACAAGGCTAAGAAAATAGAAAAATAGGATAAAAATCAGAAAAGGACTGGAAAACGGAAAATAAATAACGAAAAATAAATAAAAAGGATACATCAGTGCATGTTGATCACAGTCCTCACACACACTCACATGCATATAAAAAGAAAATGATATATCATTACTGTCATAGATTTGGTCATTTGATGCATGATTGTAAATTGATGGAGAAAGATGATATGAATGCTAGGAGATTTCATGATAAAAATCTTTCACCTCAGAAAAGGAAAACTGAATGTCTGCACTGTGGCAAACTAGGACACAGCATTGCACAATGTTGGTTTGCAAATGGTAAGAAAATATCTTTTTCACATCATGCTAAATTCCCTGCAAACCATAATGATGTTGATAGGAATAAATTTGCTGTAAATAAAAAATATTCTGCATGTTTCAACTGTGGAAAGACAGGCCATAGGGCCATTGAATGTTGGTTGAATGCTGGTAGAAGAAATTCTATTTCATGCTTTGAATGTGGAAAGATAGGCCACAGGGCCATTGAATGTTGGCATGCTCAGGGAAGGAAGTCTAACTATAAATCTGGTAGATTCCCTACAAATAGAAATTTTTTTGATAAACTTGAATTTGTCTTTAACAGAAAGTCTGTTGCATGCTCTAACTGTTGGAAGATAGGCCATCTAGCTAGAGAGTGCTGGTCACCTTTTAAGAGAAGAAATCACTCTTCTCATTTTGAATATGAAAAGTCTGGCTACAAAGCTGTAAATTGCTGGCCGAATGATAACAAAGGACAGAACCTTCATGCAAACAACAGAAACTTTAATTCTCATACACATAGATTTCATGATCATGGTAATGTGTACAATGAGAACAAAAATTCTGTTTCATGTCGTTATTGTGGTGGCTTTGGTCATTCAATGAATAATTGCTATTTAATGAAATCTGATGACCTTCATGCACAAAACTTGTTGAGAAAATCTGCTAGAAATGTCACTGTCAATTTAAGACCCAAGACCTCTTGGGTACCTGTTTGTGCAAAATAAGCTTTGTGTTATAGGTATGCCTTGGAAACTGAAGAATAAAGAGGGACAATAAACCAAGGCATTCAAGAATGAAACCCCTAGGATTGCACTATTCAGGTCAGTTCTGAAAACTTGTTTTTAAACCTTGCCATCTGAAATTTCTGGTTTAGATGTTTGCATAATCTGTTAAGCATACATAGCTGCATGTGTCATCTGCACAACTCTGTTTGAATCTTCTCTTGCATAATAAAATTCATTGCATATCTGGTTTGATGTGCTCTTGCATATTTGTCATCTTTTGAACACTATGAATATTCAAGTCTCCCAATGCTCATACTGAATTGTCTGTTTAGACATTAAAATGAGAATAAACTTGCAATATCTGAAAACCTGAACTGCATATGAATGTTGTTTGAAATTTGTCTGTTGCAAAGCTCACTGAAAATCTGGATTGCCTATAGGACTGCATGTTGAATTATCATGATTGACTACTATGGTATATAAATAGTAAGCTACCAAAAGGCAGGGAAATCTGTCTGGAGGTTCTTACTATGTGTGAGGTGGTCTTTTAGACCAAGTGCTCCGCCTAGTACCATGGGTCATTTTACTTTGATAGGGCAGTCTGTATGTGCATGGTCACAAAGACATGTGTTCAGTTTTCATGGCAAACATTGCATATTTTCAGGGGTAGTTAATTGCATGTCTTTGCATAGCAAACAATGTTGAGTCTTTGCATGTCTTTGCATACCATGTTAATTGCATTGCATTTCATGGAAAAATGCCAAAAAGATTGACTGAATGCATATTGTCAGGGGGAGTTAATGCATGGCATGTAGGTTGTCAAATGCATACACTTGTCAGAATTCATTGCATATCCTTCCTTATTGATTTTGTTGACAAACCTTGATCATATTCTGAAAACATTGAACTTCAAAATCTCTTCTATCATTTCGTATCAGAATTCTATCAGTCTTTCATGAAGATTTCAATGGGACTATTTCGATCATAAATCTGAAAACACTTGAACTAGGAATCTTCTATTATACGATTTTATGAATGTCTGAAATAACTCATGTGGTTTAAGTTTAATGTATTCATGGAGTTTGTCTGTAATTCTCTTAAAAATATCTGAATCATGTTTAATAAACCTTAACCAACTATTTCATGATGTGCCTTGTAAAACCTTCTGAAATCTGCACTATTGAATACATGGCTTTAATTGGTTAAGTACATGAAATTATTATTGACTTGAAGCAAATGAATTTGTCTGAATTGTCTAAAGAGTTAATTTCAGTCAGAGCAATGACTTTGGTCACTGAGAAACACATGTCCAAATGACTGTGTCATGAGGTGCCATAGTTAACTCTGCATAAGAATGATTGTTAATCAGGCAGAGCAATGGCATGCACACTGAGAAATACAACTCACTCATCAAAGAAATGATTTGTAGTGTGTCATGATGTGTAAATGCTACCTCTGTTCATATAAAGCATGACTGTTAGTCACACTAAGTACTTAGGGATATTGGCCTCTGATCAAGGTATATCCTCTAGTTACAAAGTGTACACTGAACTAGAGTGCTCGTAAAATTTGTAGCATGAAAATTTATTGAACAAATTGCAATATTTGATTATTGATGCAAAAATCAAATTGTTATAACCCTAGACAAAATCTCATGACTTCATAATTGCTTGATCTCAATACTAGTGCATGTATTTCTGAAAGAAGTAAATAAATTTGATTGTGTAAGAGAAAGGGAGGATAATCAAGATAGAATTATGAGGGCTTGGTTCATTTTTATTAAACCTTGATTTTAGATATCAATACAGAATTTTATTGATAAACCTTGCATACATCATGTTTAAACCATGCTGATCAATAAAATTCATTCATAAGCCCTTATAATGGAAGACTTTGAAAAATTATGTTTTGGATTTATGAGATTGATATCTCATTGAAAATCTTATTTTGAACTTCTTGTGTTTGAAAGTCTTCTCCTCACTGTCCTTGGTTCATTGACCTGAACTTACCCTTGAATGCCACTGTGGTCTCCCTCTCAACCACATCAATTGGGAGAAGTGCAATAGATGCATCGCAATTGGTATCTATTCAGGGGGAGCTTCCTTGTCATATTGAATCATGTCCGTATCAATTGTGACCCTGCATTCATATTCTTAGGGGGAGGTATTGCATTTCTTGCTGCATCTACATCTCTGCATTCATACCTCTGCATGATTTTTTTTCAAAAACAAAAGGGGAGAAATTGATTTGAGTCATATTGCTCTTTGGGGAAGAATGTGCTTTCATGTAGTTAAAGGGAGAAATGTTATTTCAATTGTTTCATATCTGCTTATTTTTTCTCTCTCAAACTAATGTCTTTTTGTTGAAGTCAAAGGGGGAGAATGTTTTGATCTGAGTCAGTGTGACTCATAGTGGTGCCATTATCAAAAAGGGGGAGATTGTTGTGCCCCTGTGGTTTTGATGATAGTAAACACTATCAGTCACCATATGCATGTGTGCATGAATGACCTTGTTGATTCAGTTAAGTGCATTGATATGTGTTCATGGATTTGTGAATGTGTGCTTGTGAATGACATTCCACTATATGTATCTGACATCTGGTCGATGCATTCATATAACAGAGTCAGCACAATTACATTGAGCATACAATCAGTACACTGCATGCAAAAGTGGGTCGACCCCCTTCTTAGATGGGTCGACCCCTCCTAGACTTCCAAGTCTATACACTGCCAGCACACACGTTCAAAGTCTCTACATTTGAAGTCTACACAGCTGTAAGCACTTCAAAGGTCACACACTGCATTGCATGCGAGACCTTAAGTATGTACATTGGTCTGTTGTCGTAGACTAAGTCTATACACTGCTTGCATCTTCTTCAAGCCTATACATTGGTCTTGGCATATGCATTCATAAAGTCTATACACTCTTCGGTTGGCTTCAACTGAAGTCTGTACATCGGCATGCATTACTTCAAGTGTGTACAGAGCTGTTTGCGTCGTTCATAAAGTCCATACATTCACTGTAGCTTGCTTAGCTGAAGTGTGTACATCCATCGGTCCTTAGTTGGGCCAAGTCTATACATTGGCAGCACTGTGCAAGTCTATACATTGGCAGCGTGTCTGTGTTTCAAGCCATTCGTCAAGTCTATACATTCCCAGTCTTTACCTACGTTCAGAAGTCCAAGTCTATACACTGGTAAAGTCTGCACATTGTGCCTTGAAGATGTTCAAGTCTATACATTGGTTTTCACTTCTAAGTCTGTACATTGGCATATGCATTCACTGTAAAGTCTATACATAGCTGCGTCTTATTCAGCGTCTCATATGCATATTTGAGTCAAAGTCTATACAGCCCAAGTCTGTACATCCACTGTCTCACTTGGACTTGAAGTCTATACAGTGGACCGTCTCTGTCAGTGTCTCAAGCTGCAAGTCTGTACAGAGTCTGGCAGCCTACAGTGCATCGTCTCTTCAAGTATGTACAGCCTTGGCGTATGCATCATAAAGTCTAAACATCGTGTGCTTCGAAGCTTTCAAGTCTGTACATGGTCTTGGCATTTGCATTGAAGTTTACACATTGGTCTTCGTTTAAAGTCTATACATTGGACTGTGCTTCACAAAGTCTATACATTGGACTGTGCTTCGCAAAGTCTATTCATTGGACTGTACTCGTAAAGTCTATACATCCATCGGTTCTTAGTTGGGCCAAGTCTGTACATTGGTGGCTAAAGTCTATACATCGCTAACTCTGCACATCGCAGTGTTCACGTTTTCAAGTCTATACGACGCTGCTTGTGTTTCCTCAGAGTCTGTACAGCCAGCTCTGTCACTTAGCACCTCATCAAGTCTGTACATACTTAGGCTGCATAACACAAGTCTATACATCCGCACGATAGCTAGGCATTCAGCAAGTCTAAACACCACGTTCATGCATTGTTCTCATCGAAGTCTATACATTGAAGTATATACATTCAGATGAACTTGGAATTTGATGACCACCAGAAGTGGCGTCACTTTTGAATCAAACGCCTAGGAAGAAGGCGTCTTTTACGTTGTGCATACTTTGATGCCAGAACCTAGTCTATACATTGTGTGCATATGCTATCAAGTCTGTACATTTTAACTGCATGCCTGAGCATCCTTTGTCGTTGTGCGTACTTAGTCAAATGCCAAGTCTGAACATTGTTTCAGTATTGCCTTCAGCCAAAGTCCATACATGGTCAGGCAGCCTGCACAGCTAGTTTATACATCCTCTGCCAGCCTGCATGCAGCCAAGTCTATACATCAACTGGCAGTCTTCAGCAAAGTCTGAACATTGCATCATTGTGTATGCATTGCTTTCCTCAAGTCTATACACTGCATCATATGCATACTGCAGCATGTGTCAGCAAGTCTATACACTGCATCATATATGCATATTACAGCATGTGGTAAGAAGTCTGTACACTTGTCTTGCCTCACACGATCAACTCCGTACAGCCATCCATGCTTGCCTTGCTTGCTGAATGAAGTCTGAACATTGCCTTAAGCTGATACTGTCTTTGACTGATTAACTGACAGGATTGTTGGATGAGGTTAATGTGTCTGGGCACGTGACCCGAGGTGGGCACCTGGCACGTGATCTAAGAAGCTGAGATGCTGACATGTGGTAGCATCAATTGGGCGGGAGAAGTGGAAAGCACACGCCCTAGCACCTGTTGCTGCTGCTATATATATGAACTTTCTTCATCTGTAGAAAGAAATCAACAGAAGAGGGCTGATCGAGACTGTGAGTGAAGAAAGAAGAGTGCAGCAGAAGAAAAAGAGAGAGAGAGAGGTCGTGAGGATTGAGAGAAGAAGAGAAGACAGTGAGAGAAAGAAGCAGAGAAGTAAAAGAAGAGTAAGAAGAAGAGAGATTGAGAGATAAGAAGCTTCATCAGCAGATCAGTTCATACTGGACCGTGGATCATATCCAGGCCAGTCAGCTCCTGCGAGAGCCAAATTGTGATTTCGCTTTACAGCTTTCTGTTTGCTGTGATTATTTTCATTTCTTGTTTTTGGTTTTCTTTTGTCACTATGGTTATCTTTGTTCTTCCGATTCTCTGGATAGAGGTCGGGTCCCTCCTGGTCTGGAGGAAGAGAGGTCTGTGACCTCTGGTTGCTGGTGACGGGGAGTCACTGGTGTGTCCCCTTCTGGTCTGGAGGAAGAGAGACTTCGGTCTCTGATTTTCAAGTGGCTGGGAGTCACTTAGGGTGTCCTTCCGGTGTGGAGGAAGAGGGGAGGCTATTCCCCTGGTCAAGCTGTGTGGCAGCATTCTGTTCGCAGACTGAGTCTGCAGTTTCTAGCTTGTGTTAGTGGAAGCCTCACTCCGGTTGTGAGTGAGGGTGGATGTAGGTCTGGAGGACCGAACCACCTAAAAAATTATATGTGCAGTGGTTTGCCTTGTGCGTTAGCTACATGTCTTCTACCACCTTTCACAGATTGTCTGAGCGTTCATATTGCTATCTTGCAGTAGGTTGATTACCTTCTTCCACTTCCACTAGTTGATTGTTTAGGCGCGAGATAGATGTTTGTTCTTCGGTTCAAAAGAGATTCTGATTAGTTATCCTGTTTGTCTATCTTGTTCTAGTTAGTGTTCTAGTTTTCATTGAGCGACAAGTTTTTAAGGGTGGGATTCATTCACCCCCCCTCTGAATCCAGCGCACCGATCCTATCAGAACACCCATGGGCCCCAAAAGAGCCCAATACCCTCCATTATCCGAGAGCCTTCTCGATATATTCAATGCCCTTATGGCCGCCAACGCGCTCTCATTGCCAAAGGAAAGGCTAATTTGGACATAAAATGGGGATACCTCTCGGTATTGTATCTACCATCGGCAGCCCGGTCACAATGTAGATCATTGCTTTCACTTTAAAGATTACATATATGATCTAAATGATCAGGGAGGTGTTGTCTGGGACGAGATGAGGCAGTTCATTGCAACTTTGAAAGCACGAAGACCTCCTCGGCAGCAACAGGTTCAGCAACTATCTCAACAACAAGTTCAACAACCTCCTCAGCCGCAACAAGCTCCCACGCCACAACCGGACATGGAGATTGTCCATAATCCGCTACCGGAGCACCCAACACCTAATCAGCAGACCCCGTCACCTCCTTCCATGAAGTGGAGAGAGGGTAAGGGTGGCAAGAAGAAAATGCCTCTGTCGGCGCTATAACCCAAAATTAAAACCAACCTCCACACTTGTTAAGAATAACCTCCCAACCAGCACCTTTTCCTCAACCTTCACATCCCCTCTTACGCACTACCAACCAAGTTCCCTCCACCATCACCAACACTCCACCATCTAGGCCACTTCTTATTCACCTTCCACCTTCCCCCGCACCACGACAAACCCCTCCTCCTTCCACAAATCCCTTGCCGTCTAGGACACTCCTCATCAGCCCCTCACCGGCACCCGTTCCTACTCCAGCTACCATTAACACTCCACCGGCAAGCACCCCATTACTCCGACCCTCGCCAACATCCACTATACCCCCCGCAAATCCCTTACCTCCACCTAGGCCCCTCCTCATTCGGCCTACACTTCCTCCAAACGTCCAGGCACCGCCTGCCCCTTCTAGTCCCTCCCCCATCGGACCTTTGCTACCTACCACTCTAGTTTCCACTAATCCTCAGCTGACAAGGGCCCTCATATGGGTTCCCTCTTCGGTCGCTCCACCTCCAACACCTGTCAACCCTGACATCCCTTCCACATCTACTAATCCTCTGCCTACCCAAAACCCGACAGAGGCACGATCTTCACAAACCATGGTGCTCCGTAGTGGATGGATATTCCACCATGTATTTCCACAACGGGAGAAAGAGCCCACACAGGGGCAAGAAGATCAAGAATAGGAACAAGAATCCATACCGGGCACCGAATATGATCTGTTAAAGCATCTGGACAAGACCCCGGCTAGGATTTCAATTCTGGAGCTAATTAAGAGATCCACCACTCACCAAAAGGCTTTAAAGGAATATCAACAAAAGGTGATGGTCAATGAAGATATTCCAACAGAGCAGATCACTTCAGTCTTAACTCCGACAGGTGACCAACCGGCTATTGTCTTCCATGAACATGAACTAGCTCTAAAGCCGGCCAGGAAGTATGTCTTGTGCGTCACCGTCAATATTAATAAAGTGGTTGTCAGTCAGTGTTTGGTAGATACTGGAGCATCTATAAATGTGCTGCCTCCCAGCACTTTGAAAATGTGTGGGATTCCGGACAGTGAGATACGGCCGTCTACCATCACAGTTACTGCTTATGATAATACAAAGAAGCCACCCATGGGCATGATCACTTTGAAAGTTGGGCTGGGTCCCGTGTCAGTTACAGTAGATTTTCATATTTTAGACATGGATCTGACTTTTAATGGCATCTTGGGCCGTCCATATATCCAAGTGCTTGATGCCGTACCGTCTACAAATCATCAATGCATAAAGTTCCCACATAAAGGGAGCATCATCAAAGTCACTAGTGTGCCCATTTTGCCATCAGTTGCATACACTCTGCCACATCAGTGCCTTCCATATGGCCGGCCAACAGGCCTTTGTTATCTATGTTAGACCTTGCCGATCCGCAGCATCATTTGTTAAGGCCACAGGTTTCAACTTCTGCTTCGGCACCAACACCCCTACCTCAAAAGGGGAAGAAAATGAAGAACATGTTGAACACCCCAGGCTGGAATTTATGATGGGCATGGGGTACAAATCTGGCAAGGGCTTGGGCGCTAGTCTCCAAGGCATAGTGAAGCCCATTAAGAATCACAAGCTCATTCCCCGAGGGGGCCTGGGATACAAGGGACCGGGCAAGGAGAAATTTGATGAGAATGATGAAGAGCCATGGGCTACTATGACTTCCACTCTTAAGACAGACAGACAGCGACTCACATGGTCTTTATACACACATTTTGTGAAGGGGCCCACTCAATAGGCTGACGAGCAGACTACAGTAATTACTTCATTTCTAGATCATCAAGATGTGCATGCACGCTAATTTGCTCGCCATTTAGCACCACTGGTCACCTACAAACCCTTGGAGTCCTTAAGACCATTCAAAAGAAGAAAGACGGATGACCCCGAGTGTGAGTGGTATAGATGGTTCGATATGAATGATATTACTATAGCTCTAAGCCGATTATTTATGCCAACTGATCCGAAATGGCCACCACTTATTCATGAGTTGATTGAGAAGCCAACAATAATCACTGACAAGAGACAACTGCTCAACAACTACACTGATACGGGAGAGCCGGATGTCCCATTTGAGGCAGATTTCACTATAGACCTGTTGTGGGCCAGACTTTTCCTTGTTGACTCCTTCCACCCATCACTTATCACCTTTTTTTGCTCCAAACTTTTTACTCCCAACATCCCTAGACCACCCGCGGTCCTGATCTCCTTATCTCTTGATTTCCTACGAATTCCCTCAATTCCTCCTTTGCTCATCGAGCAATTTTCTCAGCTCTCCATTATGCCCTCGCTCGGGCAATCTCTTATTCAGTCCTTTTCCAAGCTCTCGATTCCAACACCATCTTCCACTCCTCCCTCCCATTGCTTCATTATTAAAAATGAAAAAAAATGCCAAAATTCAAACTTTTCAATCTTCCATCTCTATTAAAGAGACCTCCATTCTTGTTCATGAGTGTGCCCCGACCCAAGGGCCACTCATTCAAGGTCCGTTAGCGGACTTCCTTTACTCCTCTGATGAGGAGACTTCTTCTGTATCTTCTCTTGTACCCATTTTTTCTTCCTCCTCTCCTTTAGGTTCTAATGATCAAGCCAGTTTTTTTTTTTGTAAAGCCCTGCCTAGGGAAAGGGGGAGAAGTGGATTTTACCCACTCCATCACCTTTCCACTAGGGGGAGATTTTATAGAAATAAGAATAAGTCAGATATTACAATTACATCACTCGAACGCTAGGCATGCCTAGCTTATCTAGCCAAGCTGCACCCTTTATAAGAGAGGGAAGCTCATGGTAAGAATAAAAGGAATTACATTTCAAAGTACATGCTAAAGAAGCCAATGAATCCGCCACAGTGTTCCCTTCTCTGTAGATATGAGTGATGGAATCCTCATGAGTAAGCATGCTCCAGATCTCTCTGACATAGGTGAGGATGGACCAAGGGCATTGAGCTTGTCTGTTTATGATGTGGACAAGAGTTTTCGAGTCACATTCAATAATGGTGGGCTTTGAACCAGTTGTTCTTAAGTATTTAATACCATCCAGGAGAGCATGGGCCTCGGTAATGATACTGTTAGATATTCCATAGAAGTGAGCAAAAGCAAGAAGAACGCTTCCTTTGTGATCTCTTATGATCCCACCTCCTCCAGATTCACCATTTTGCTTTGAAGCACCATCCGTATTTAGCTTGAGAGATGGCCAAGGTGGACAAATCCATTTGATGGCCAGAAATTGATGTTGTCTGCATTTGGAATTCAACAGGCCAAAAGCTTCTAAAATTTTAATTTTACTGTTATTGGCTTCAACAAGATCAGCAGCTTAGCAAATCTCCTTAACTTTGAAGCAGATTTTGTGGATGAGTCCCTGTTTTGAAATTTCTTTCCCATCATACTTTGCAGAATTTCTAGTGCACCATATCTCCCACATGCCAACACCAATAGCTGCTAGGGTGAAGAGACCGAAGAGGAACTTCTGCTGAGAATTGCATATAGTGTTTAGAATGATGGCACTAACAGAGTTTCCTTCAGCTTGCAAACCTATGGAATTAAAATAAGACCAAGTATGTGAGGCCCAATCACTCTGCAGAAATAAATGATTATAATCTTCAACATGAGCTCTCTTGTAGCAGTAACATTTGGAACATAGATGGATACCCACCCGTTGTATATTGGTATCCAGAGGGAGGCACCTATTCAGAATTTTCCACATGTGGACTGATACCTTGGTAGGGAGCCATCGAGACCATAATCGGGTCCATTGATTGTTGACTTGTAATCTGTTGCTGTTGCAGATGAACTTGTAGGTGGAGGTTACACTATAATTCCCGGAAGAAGAAAGGCTCCAAGCAGCTAGATCCTACTCATGATTAAGGTTTACACTCCTAAGAGCATTGCATATTTCAGTAGGGAGGATACTTCTTTGCAAAACTGAGTCTTCCACTGTCTGATGTGATAAACATTCACGGACAATCAGTTTAGGGTTGGGAATGTTGTTTTCAGAGATCAGATCAGCAAGGGTGGAGTTACCTAGCCATCTGTCATACCAGAAATTGGCTTGACTACCATCACCCACAACCACCATTTTATGTTGGATGATGAGGTTTTTCGCCTTAAGCCAACACCTTTTTTCAAAACCTCTCATGTTGTTGAATTGAACCTTGGCTAATGGACAGTTCCTAATGTATTTTGCTCTGAAGTAAACAACCCATAGGGAATTTGAGTGCAATGCCTGCCACAACATCTTTACTCTCAAAGCAACCTCCATATGTCTAAGGGACATTATACCAAGGCCACCTTGCGAAACATGTTGACAAATAGCTTTCCAGGATCTCCAATGCTTCTTATTTCCTTGGGTTGATGAACCCCAGAAGAAATTTGCAAAAGCCTGTTCAAGAGCTTGATGGGTGCCAATGTGAAGAGATGATGATGTTAAAAAGTAAATAGGCAGAGATGAGAGGACATGTTTGATAAGCACCGGCCTAGCTCCCTGAGATAACAACCTGGATTTCTAGCCAGAAATACGTTTCTGAATTGTATTAATAATACCATTATAGTGGACCTTCTTGCATCTGCCTTTAACCAGAGGGAATCCTAGGTACTTGTGTGGAAATGAGTGCCTTGTAAAACCTGTTGCTTCCTGAATTTTCCTGACAGTTTTATTATTGCTTCTTGTGTGCATAAAAAAGCCACTTTTGACTACATTTATCTTCTGACCCGAAGCCCTTTCATAAGTTCTGAGAACTTTAAGCAGGTTCCTTACAGAATTGATGCTCCCTTTGCAAAAAATCAATGTATCATCAGCAAAAAGAAGGTGTGATAATTTCGGACAATTTCTTGGGCCAGCAAACCATTCAACTTGTCCACAATGGTAAGCTTTGGTCAAGGATCTACTCAGAGCTTCTTCAGCTATAATAAACAGTGAGGGAGCAATGGGGTCACCCTGTCGGACCCCTCTAGTGGATTTAAAGAAACCTGCAGGGACCCCATTTAGGAGAATAGAGAACCAATTATTGTTCACCATTTTTTCAACAAGTAAGATGAATTGATTACTAAAACCAAACTTGTGGAGAACAGAGAAAAGGAAATCCCATTCTAATCGGTCATATGCCTTGGCCATATCAAGCTTTAGCATCACATTAGAACCACTGGTTTTCCTACCCAGATCATGGGTTAATTCCTGAGCTAGAGCAATGTTCTCAACTATTTGCCTTCCTTTCACAAATGCAGATTGTTCAGGGGAAATAATCTTGGGAAGAATGTTGGCTAATCTGCAATTTATGATGGAGGAAATTATCTTGTAGAAGTAATTGCAAAGACTGATAGGTCTGAATTCAGATATCTTGGTGGCATTAACCTGTTTAGGGATCAAAACTACCAAAGTTGCAGTGACATGTCTAGGAAGAGCTTCCTGTGAAATGAAGAATTCCTGAACAGCATTTACCACTGTAGTTGAGATGATATCCCAGGCTGAGTGGTAGAATGCACCTGAAAACCCATCTGGCCCCGGGGCACTGTCCTGGGATAACTTGAGAACAACATCATGTATTTCTGATTCAGAGGGGATTTCACAGAGTGTTTCATTGTCCAATTGATTTACCATGTGAGGTATACAGTCAAGTAAATTATTCTCTATAAATGGGCTTGAGTTGTAAATGCTTGTTGAAAGTGAGTCACTGCAATGCATTTCATTTCCTCAGGATCTGAGGTGAGCAACCCTGCAGAGTTCTGGAGCTGAGAAATGCATAATTTTCTTCTTTTAGTCATAGTAGTAGAGTGAAAAAACTGTGTGTTTCTGTCACCTTCAGCAAGCCAACGAACCCTTGATTTTTGCCTCCAAAAACACTCTTGCTGAAGAAGTCTCCTAGATAAAACAGACTTAGCCTCCTCTAGAATAGCTGAGTTGTCTTTCGAGGGCTGGAGGTCATAAGAATGTTCAGCTTTGAGGACAGCATCTTCAGCTGCAGCTAGATTCGCTTGAACATTGCCAAAGACATGGTAATTCCAATCTTTTAACATTTTCCTGAGGCTCTTAAGCTTAAGATAAAGAGTGGTGATTGATGAAGTTGCCAATGGACTAGTGTCCCAACAGTTTTTAACATCCTCCAAAAACTGATCATGGTGAGTCCACATTTTCTAAAAGTAAAATCTACTCTTTATTCTGCCTTGAGAAACATGTTGCACTAATAATGGAGCATGGTCGGATGCTTCCCTAGAAAGGTGCTCAACAGAAATGGGAAAGGTTGCCATCCAACCAGCATTAATTAGTACCCTGTCCAATCTAGTCCAAATGACACGGCCTCCTGATTGGTTATTATGCCAAGTGTAGGATGATCCTTTGAAACCAGCATCAATGAGGGCACAGTCTGAGATACATTCCTTGAAATCAGTCATAGCAGAATTACTTGGGTCATTGCCACCTAGTTTTTCTTCAACAGCAAGGATGCAATTGAAATCCCCTGCCACCATCCAAGGCCCAGTAACCTGAGAGTGAACATTGGACAGAGAAGTCCATAGAGTCTTCCTCTCAATCACATTACATTTAGCATAGACAATAGTTAAGTGGAACTCTGCTTGAGTAGTGGAGGACAAGTGAAGGGTGATTTGTTGTTCATTCCTTGTAACCAATGAAAAATCCAGAGGGTCTTTCCATAAAACCCAGATATGTGCCATACCATCTACATTAGCAATTGCCTTTGACATACCCATTCTTCTACAGATCCTATCCATATTCCTTGTGTTCATCTTGGGTTCCAGCAGAGCAATACAATCAATGTTATGGTTTTTGATAAGCAATTTAACACGACCAATAGATGTGTCATTCCCTACACCTCTAATATTCCAAGCTATGAAATTCATTGGGAATGAGGAGTATTAGGGATGTTACCAGTAGATCCACCTTTGGCCATGGATCTAGTAATGACACGTGATTGATCACCATGCATATCTTTCAAGTTCTCAGTGGTAGCAGTATTAGCAATTTCCATCCTTTTTTTTGTTACCTCATCAGACTGCAAGTCACCATTGGAGTTTGCTAGAATCTTGATTTCTTGTACTGTCATTATGGACTGAGAGTCTACAATCTCAATCTCTGGAACAGGAACAATGGCACCAACAGAAGAAGTAATTTGGGCTGAAGGGAGCTCTAAAATAGTGGTAGTATCCTTGTTAGCCAAAATAGATTTCTGAGCTTGTATAATGTCTGTATATGAACGAAAATTATCCAAAGAAGATTTCTCAGGCCTGACAACTTCAGTGTCGAAAGAAAAAGAGTTGTGAAGCCTTTTATTGAGTGACCCTGTAGTGATGTCATCTGTACTGCTCAATTCAACATTACCGACATCTGGCTCCTTTAAAGGGATATGACTATTCTGCTTGTCCTAGATCACCGCAATCTCCTCAGTTTGATTAGCTATCTCTTCTTGAACAACTGAATCCTTTGAAGGACAAAATTCCACAATCTGGGGCTCCGATGAAGAACTGGAATTGATTAACACTTCCCTCTTGTGTGAGACTGGTTTCCATAAAACCTTCGGCTTAGGAGGAACAGGGGCCAATTCCTGAAATTTTTTTGATGAACCTGCAATCCCTTTCCCTTTACAATTCTCCATATAATGTCCAATCCGGAAATAAGAAGAACAGTAGGCTGGGATCTCTGGGTAAATAATGTCCTGCCACGCACCTCCACCAGGGAATCCAATCCAAACTATGGGTGGGAGTGGTTTAGAGATGTCCAGCTCAATGCAAACTCGAACAACCATTGCATTAGACAAATTCAATGTTGAGGAATCTATTTTCAGAACACGTCCCACATTGCCTGCTATGGACCAAAGCAATGGTTCAATGAAAAAATTAATAGGGAGACCAGGGAAAGAAATCCAAACCGGGAGAATGGGAGAGTCCGTAGAAGAAGAAAACTGCATAGTCCATTTAAAAAATTTAAACAGTCGACCATGGACATAAAGGGATTCCTGAAGAAGAAGATGTAGATAGTCTTCGTAGTTCCGGAATCGGAGAAGCAAGTGTTGTGTATCCAGCGCACTAATTATGAAGTCTTCTTTAAATCTGCATCTGCTAGCTAAATGAGTTCTGATATCAGGGAAAGCTGGCCTGCCGAACGGAGTGCGTGCCACCAGAGAAAAAGCAAAAGGCTCAATAGAAGTCATGATCTCTTCATTGCTGAAGAAGACGGCGGGCTCTCCTCCATCCGTTGAAGCAGGCTCGTGCACACGACCTTGAATCACAGGCGGCTTCATGGAAGAAGCAAGGACCTCAGCAAAAGAGCGGGTAGAAACGGAAGCCTTGTCCAACAGGGACTCAAAAGTAGGAGAAGGAAAAGGATTCAAAGACGGGGCCCCAGTTGGCCCCCCCGGGGCAGCCATAGCTGGCCGGGGGAGTCAACGGACGATGGAGGTCTTGGTCGCCGGAAGAGGTAGGTCCCCCTCAACCTCTTAGGATCGTACACTAGGTGATCCCAATTCTCAGGCCAAATAAGAATCCTACATTCTTACCGCCACTGAGTACTTCACCAAGTGGCCCGAAGCGGAAGCATACATTGATCAAGCCAGTTGTTCTTCTAGTTCTTCTAATAATAAGAGTCTTGGGGTAGTTGCCACTAACAAATCCAAGGGTAAGCAGATTCCTCGTTGGTTCTTGTTAGATTAGCCAGGAGATGTCGAGCTTGTCTAACCCTTCCAGAGTTTTTAGAGGATCCGATTCTCTTGTCGGATTTGGAATGTGGGGAAGCTTCTGCTTTAGATGAAGGGTTTGGTGTTTATGAGATTATGAATGATGAAGACCGTGTCGAAGAGGGGGATGAAGAGTACGACGAATATGAGGACGAGGCTGACGCTTTTGCCAATGGCATGAGGAGATTTGACGAACCGTCAGCCTCAGTAGAAGAGCCTACCAAAGAAATTAACTTGGGAACTGAGGAAAGCCCTAGGATAGTTCTCATAAGCAAGAACTTGCCTCCATCTGAAGAAGAGGCACTTATTCAGGTTCTCCAAGAATATAAGGACAGGTTTGCATGGAGTTATGAAGATATGCCGTGTCTGGACCCCGCGCTTGTTGAACATCCCTTAACACTTAAGCAAGGGTCCGTCTTGGTTAAGCAGCGGTTAAGACGTTTCCACCCTCATATGGCATTAAAAATGAAAGAAGAGGTCGATAAGTTCCATAAGGCTAGATTCATTAGAGTCGTCCTCTACCCCAATTGGGTGGCTAACATTGTCTCGGTTATGAAGAAGGACGGAAGAGTCAGAATTTACATCGACTTCCGGGACCTTAACCGCGCGTGTCCTAAAGATGATTTCCCCCTCTCTCATGTAGACGTTTTGATCGATAACACGGCAGGGTTTGAGACTCTCTCTTTCATGGATGATTTTTCAGGATATAATCAGATTCGCTTGGCTGAGGAAGATCAAGAAAAGACCTCATTCACTACACCTTGGGGTACTTACTGCTATATGGTCATGTCGTTTGGACTCAAGAATGCCGGAGCCACCTACCAAATGGTCATGATGGCTACTTTTCATGATATGATCCATGTTTATCTAGAGGTGTATGTTGATGACCTGGTAGTGAAATCAAGGACAAGGATTGAGCATCCTAGGGTTCTAGCCAAGGTTTTACAGAGAGCGTGAGAATATCAATCAAAAATGAACCCTAAGAAGTGTGTATTTAGCGTGTCGTCTGGTAAGTTGCTTGGGTTCATTATTAGTAAGAGGGGTATTGAGATTGATCCCAACAAGGCGAGGGCAATAAGAGATATGCCTCCTCCCAAGAATTTGAAGGAAGTTTGAGGATTGATCGGGAGGTTGCAATTCATTCCCCGGTTTGTCTCCCATCATTCACAGAGGTGTAGGCCGTTCTACGAGCTTACTAAGGCGGGAGTTAAATTTAATTGGAATGACAAGTGTCAGGCAGCTTTTGATGGATTGAAGGACTATCTATCCAATCCTCCTGTCCTGAGGCCGCCAATTCTAGGCAAACCACTTGTTCTTTATATTTCTATCCTAGATGACTCAGTAGGTGCTGTCCTTGCTCAAATTGATGAAGAAGGTAAGGAGAGGGTAGCCTATTACTTGTCTAAGCTTCTCAACCCCTATGAGCAGAAGTATACGGCTATAGAGAAGACATGTGTAGCTTTAGTATGGGTAGTTCAGAAATTGAAGCATTACTTCTTAGCTCATGAGGTTCATCTCATTGCTCGCATGAATCCCATCAAGTTTCTTCTTGAAAAATCTATTCTTACCGACCGATTAGCACGATGGCAAAGCTTTCTTTCACAGTTCGATATCACTTACATTCAACAAAAAGTAATTAAAGGCTATGCCATAGCAGAACATCTTAATTATCACCCTCTCCCTAGATTTGATCCTGCTCGCTCAGAGTTTCTAGATGAGGAACTAATGTCCGTCAATCAGCTCGATTCGATGTAGACATTACATTTTCATGGAGCTCTGAATTCTCAAGATAAGGGGATCGACATTGTTCTCCTATCACTTGAGGGTATCACCATTCCACTTGCCTCTCAGCTTGCATTTCCAGTTACAAATAATATAGCTGAATATGAGGCTCTTCTGGCTGGACTTGAGGCCGCTCATCAATTTGGTGTTACTCAATTACGGATTGTAGGTGATAGTCAGCTTATTCTTCACCAAGTGCTTACTAAATGTCGTACGCTCGATCCTAAACTCAAACCCTATCAGGAACTTACTTCCGCTTATGCCAAGCTCTTTACTAAGCTGATCTTTGTCCATGTTCCTCGAAACCAGAATATCTTAGCTGACGCTCTTGCTTCATTTGCCTCCTCCTTGATTTTCCACCCCGAGAGAGATTTCCATTCTCTTATCATTCAGAACCGTCTTACTCCTGCTATCAAAGATCCCGCATTTCTTAGTGTTAAGGAGGAGGTGCTCAAGAAGGTTAAGGATGGATGAATCATTGAGAATAAAGAAATCATGCTGCTCGATCTGGAAGAAGAATTGGCTGACGAGCAAAAGCCATGGTACTATGAGATTGCCAAATATTGTCAAGATCAGTCTTATCTTGAAGAGGCCATGGCAGAAGAGAAGAAAGCAATCAGGAGAGTCACCCAAAGATACGCTCTGGTTGGAGGCGTGCTCTATAGAAGGGGTGTCACGGGTGTTCTCCTTAGATGCCTCAACGATGATGAATCTTGGAAGGTCGTGGAAGAGGCACATTCAGTAGTCTGTGGGGGTCATGTCAATAGCTAGATGTTAGCTAAGAAGATCCTTAGGCTAGGCTTCTATTGGCCCACTTTAGAAAAGGATTGTTCTATCTATGTTCGAAGGTGTGTTAAGTGCCAACTGCACACCGATAAAATTCATTCTCCCGCTTCTTTACTCCATCCTATATCCTCCCCATGGCCTTTCTCCATGTGGGCTTTTGATATTATCGGACCTCTTGGTGATTCAAACCTCCTCACAAAACCAAAATCATTTATACTCACGGCCACGGAGTACTTCACCAAGTGGGCGGAAGCGGAAGCTTATGCAGAAATTAAAGCGTCAACAGTGTGCAAATTCATAATGAAGAACATCATCGCCAGGTTCGGCATATCAAGTACCATCGTCACCGACAATGGGCCACAGTTTATCTCTCAAGAGCTTCAAGACCTCTACAACAGGTATAACATTACATTGCATCATTCATCTCCTTATTATCCATAGAGTCATGTTCAAGTAGAGGTAACAAATAAAACTTTGATTAAAATTATCAAGAAAACGTGTGAAGCTAATAAATTCGCAGATTGGCCAGAGAAGCTCGTAGAAGCTCTATGGGCCTACCGTACTTCCATTCGAACGCCTACTGGGCAAACCCCATTCGCCCTTACTTATGGAATGGAGGCGCTGGTTCTCTATGAGATTCTTATACCTTCCCTTAGAGTACAATTGGACAAGGAGCTCTCTATTGATGAGTGTCGTGAATCTCTCCTTGTACAATTAGAACTCTTAGATGAGAGACGTCTGGCCGCCGCTGAACATTCAAGAGTTTATTAAAATAGGCTTTCACGTTTCGATCAAAAGAAAGTAATTGAGAGAAAATTCAAAGTTGGTAAACTAGTAATCAAAAGAATCTTTGTAAAACCTGGTGGACCCTGCTCAAAACTTCAACCAAATTGGGAAGGGCCTTATGTAATAAAAGAGGTTTATCCTAGCAATGCTTACAAACTAATTAATGCTGAAGGGGAAGAATTGACTCAACCTTGGAATGTATTATATCTTAAGAAATACTATCCCTAAGTCTCAAATCAAAAACAAAACAAAAAAATAAAAAATCAAATAACAAAACATAAAAAAAATAAAACAAAACAAAAAAGAAAGAAAGAATGGCTGGCACCACGAAGCTCGAAAAATCAAAATCTCTAATTCATTCTTCAGTCTTGATAATTTAACCCTGGGTCAATACATACACACAACACGCTTAGCTCTTAAACTCAAGCGGGTCAAAATCTGAGGAAAGTCAAAGCCAAACTGAGAGTGTAAAGACTTTACCCGTTCTTTTCTCCTCGGTTCACGAGGGGGGAAGTTAGACTCTGGGCAGACCACCAAACCTACCCGCCGCCCTAGTAGGTGGAAGTCAAGGCCCAAAAGGGAACAATATGTCACAAAAGCCCAAGTACAATTAGGCCCTCATTTAAAAAAAAGCGAATCAAATACAAAAGAAAAACATGTCAAGAGGGTAAAGTCCCCGCAGGGAAAACCCTGATCGTAAGCATGCATGAATAATGGTAAAAGGGCAACAAAATTTCTCTAAGCCGAACACCGAACCCCAACATGCAATAGGGTAGGGGAGGGAAGTTTCCCCGTTCTTTCGGAACCCCTCATGGACCTCCCAAACAACTTCTTCCATTCCCCCTCCGTGGTATGTCGTAAGCTTAAAGAATGGCAAAGACTGACTTAAGAGGATGCACCGCACGACATCATGAGCAAAAGCAAAAATATTATGCACTTTGACCTTTTGTTAAATTATTTAAAAATGGTTAATAAATTTAAGATGGTGAATGTGTAAGGGTTTAGGACCAATGTACCATGCTAAGTCATTTTCAAAAAAAAAACTGTTAGTGCCCGATCATGGGGGCGTTATTTTCTCAATCAGCGACGCCTCCTTGGTCGTCATTTAAAAAAATAATAATAAATATTTTTAATACCATTCAGTTTGAGGGCTTCTTTTCTTAATTAGCGATGTCTGTACCGTCATCATTTTTTAGAATAAAAACAAAAAACAAAAAAACAATATATATATATAATAAAATTTCAAGAATTGGCGCCATCTGTCTGGTCGCTAATTCCCACAGAATGCCCTACTTTTTCCCCTTGCCATATCATTTGCTTGCTTGCATCTTGTATAGGCATCTTTTAATTCCAGTTCGCATCTGCTTGCCTGCATGTCCCATTTTCCTCTATTCTTTGTTATTTACCTTAGTTGATTAAATGCATGGCCCCTTGACCCTTCATCAAGGTCAACAACAATAACCCCTTGATTCTCGAGCAAGGGGCCAAGTCAGACAGATTAATTAATCTGTTTGCTTAAGTGTGGAATACAATAATAGAAAGAAGCAGATGAGACAAGTATACACAGTGCACAAAAAGCAAACTCAGGTAACAAACATGCTCATATATATGTGTGTACAAAATACAAGAGGTAGTGTACAAAGGCAAACTCCCTCTAGCTCTCGCCTCCACCCTCCTCTCTCCTACTCTCTGCCACTCCCTCGTCTAGGCGATGGGAGCATGGTGGGCGCATAGACACCTGAGTGGCAGCCGACCTGTCACGCCCCAAGCTTTTATTTACAGTGGAAGGAATTTCAGGAACGTGAATAGCTGGCATGGTAAGCCTCTCGCAAGCAAATAATCAGAGCGCAAGACAATCACATAACAGTAATTGCACAAATAATTAATCTAAAAATCCACTTTATTCATAATAATGACCCAAATGTACATAAGATCATGACTTTTAAAATCCTTACATCCTTTGACTCAAAAAAATAGAAAATTACAATGTCATTCGACTAGACACTAGATAACTATGGCTTCTCTCGTTCAAATAGATCATCAATCGCTCTCGAACCCGCTACTAGTATAATCCGAATCTGATCCACTAGTATTTCCTGAAAAGATGAGAAAATAGGTATGAGCACACTTGTCCAGTAGGTGTCTTCGTATCAACATGAAGGCAATATTTAAGTGATTAATGTTTTAGCTCTAGAGTTAAGATAGAAAAAATGAGAATGCGGTAAATCATACGGCATAGCCAAAACATCCAAGAATATAGAATCATGATATATCTGAGCAAGTAGACATGATCAAGTATATGAACAAGTAAGATTTGATCATGTAGATGTGAGTTGGCCTTTCACAAACAAGAATGCACGAGCATGTAACTAGAAAGTACTTACACAACCTCATAAAGGCTATGTACTAGATTGTCATTTAACAAGCATGTAATTTCCATAAGGAGCCTCGTGGATTTCACTCATTTATAAGAGAAAGTACTCCCAGCGTAATGCGACGCCAGTATCATCATATCCCATGGTTTATAGCACGTTTCCGACCATCGACCGTGGGGGCTAGCATGGAGCCTTTGGACATAATCCGTGCCTGGTCTTGCGTCTTCAAGTTATAAATCCAGCTACTTACACGAGATATACCAATAAAGTACGGCCAATAATGTAACAAGTTCAGTGATAGTTTCATGATACAATATCAAGGTAAGAATGCATCAAATAAGAATATGGGAGTCCAAAAATGACTTAAAGCAAGGACATGCCACGGCAGTAAGTCGGCAGCATAACGGCACATTCTTTACTTTTCACAGTTATTAATATCTTATTTGACACGTGTTAAGTTCCAAGTAATCATAAGACCATCTAGGAACTTGCAAAACCCAACCCCAAAGTCAAACCTTGGGTTAGACAGGATCAGGGACCTTACGGTCATTTACTGGACCATTTTTACACGATAGCGGTCAGATCTAGACCGTTTCATGGAGACATGTGGTCGAGTCAAGACCGTTTAGTAACAGAGTTAGTGAAATGAATGGACCAGAGCCATGCGGTCTAGGCTGGGCCGTTAGGCGTCCTTAGCAGTCAAGTGAATGGCTGCTAGGTTCCTCTGGCAGTCGTCGAGAAGGCCGCTAGGGTCCAAAACTCACAAAACACCGGTAAAGTGCTTTCTAGACAATTAGGTTTTGAGGGTACAACCAGCTCGGCATCCTAGTGGGAATCCCAGGCTCGCGGAGTCTTACGGAGGCCTTGAAACAAGATCACCTAGTCCGGTGGAAGGAATATCCAACGGAGAGGATCACAAGTCCAAGATTATGTACTTGAGTGCAAAGTGTATCTAATGACATCGTACCGGAATACGTGCCATGTACTTAAGAAAATGACTCATAGATAAAAATAGATCGTGATAAAACAACGTTCAAAACTAGTCAAGTCTATGAAAATTATATTCATTAATGCAAAAGTATAAGTTTTGGCATAAAATTAACATAACTTAAAATAATTTCCATGCATATGTGAAACCTGCAATCTACTAGGATAACCCACCAATACAACCAAATTTACAATTGTAGCACTTAAAACAGGAATAAAACATAATTATCTAGGCTTATCATAAGATAAATAAGGCTACTCTGCATTATGTTTGGGGTTAACATAATTACAGAACTCAAAAAACAAAAGCGGTCGCTTAAGGACCGTTTTATCAGACCTAGCGGTCTATCGTAGGGCCGCAAGGGGACTCTGGCAGTCTTATAGAGACCATTTTTCCTCTATAGCAGACAGACATTAAAACCAAAGTTCAGACTTATTCTAGGGTAAAATAATGCATGGAAACAAACTAGAAAGGGATATAAAACATGCTACAAAGGAATTAACGCCATGGAGATGTAGGGTTGCATAAATTAAGCTAAGATTGTTATCTTTGGAATTAACATTAGGGACTATGCATGCTACATAACCTAAATGCGTAGTGATAACAAATCGTCGAATATGACATGTACAATGCATGAAATCTTATGAAACAAGAGGGCTTTTACTCCTATCATTCAGTTTTAGCCTTTTCATGAGATAACCTATCTCTGATCTGGACTTTAGACTTCGAATTTAGGGCTGGAAGTCAACCCTAGTTTCTGCTCATTCAGAACCGAACCAGCAACTTCGTGACCTTCTAACTTCTGATTCTCTTCACCTATGACCGCGAATTTTAGAGGGTAAGTAGAGGGTACTTAAAAGGAACAAATAACTCTAAAGAACCCTTATCTAATTACCTCGTTTAGGACTTCTAATCTGCTGATCTTCCTGGACCCTTCGCCCAAGTTCCTGGGTCACTTGCACTGAACCAGCGTCTTTGCAGGCCTCTAACTCCTTGTGGGCTTGATCTCCTAGAACGAAATTTTAAGGCCCGTTAGACTTTAGTATTATGAACCAAATATTCTAAAGAACCTACCTCAGATAATGCTTCCTTACCTTAGTTCCACGCGAGCCAAACGTAAGGGTTGCTCAGGTTGAACTTAAGGTCTATTTATAGGGTTAGCTAGAGTTTTGGAGATTTTTAACAAACCTAGAGTGCTAATTAGGGTTTCAATTAGATCCTCTAGTATTATAGACTCTTCTAACAAAGGGATAGCATCAATCCTAGGTGATTAGGATGCCAAAGTTCTCATCTTTTCATGCCTTCTTCCATTCACGGAATCTGAAGAACTTTGCGGTCTCGTAGAGACCGTTTCTTGCCTCAAGCAATCTCTCGATGGATCGTTTCTATCCTTTAGCGCCGAATTTTATTTATTTCAAACTCTTTTTATATTTATCCCTATTATTATCCTATTTATCCATTTAAAATCCAAAAATGATGCTTCTAGAATATGGGCTAGGCCTTTTTAGGTCATGTGGGCATATTTAAATGGGCCCAATCCATTAATTAGCATAAGGCCTTTTTATTTTAATTAACAATTTCTTAATTCTTTTAATACCCATTTAGCCTTTATTAAATCTATTTAATCTTTTAGAAAATTCTAAATAATTCTAGAAATTTCTAATATATTTTATAGGAAAATTTGGGGCATTAAACCCTCCCCCACTTAAGAGAATTTGGTCCCCAAATTCAATGCATGGATTTTATGGAGAGTGTACTTACAGTTGAATAGCTCGGGAAATCTCTTGCGCATGGCTTCTTCCATCTCCTATGTTGCTTCATGTGGCCAAGATTTACTCCATTGGACCTTGATCATGGGAATAGTTTTATACCGAAGTTGACGTACTTCTTGTTCAATTATTTTGATTGGTTTTAGCTCGAACGTCAAATCTTTTTGAATCTACATATTATCATAAGTGATAACGTGGAACGGATCATAGACATATTTCTTTAACGTAAAGACATGGAATACATCATGAACTCCTGCCAACTGTGGAGGTAATGCTAGACGATACGTCACTTCTCCCACTCTTTCAAGAATTTCAAAAGGGCCAATGAATCTTGGCGTAAGCTTGCCTTTAATACCAAACCTGGGAATACTACGACCAAGGGAAACCTTCAGAAATATATGATCTCCTGTCTGAAATTCTAAGTCTCACCTTCGATTGTCAGCATAGGACTTTTGCCTATCTTGAGCCATCTTGAGTCTTTCTCTTATCACTTTCACCATATCAGTTGTATCTCGAACAAGATCAGGACCTAGAATTTGTCTTTCATTGACCCCGTCCCAGCATATTAGTGTTCGGCAACTTCTTCCATATAATGCCTCAAACGGTACCATTTGAATGCTAGCTTGGTTGCTATTATTGTAGGCAAATTTCACTAAAGGTAAATGATTATGCCAGCTTCCACTGAAATTTATAACGCATGCTCTTAGCATATCTTCCACCACTTGATTGGTCCTTTCGGTTTGTCCATCAGTTTGTGGATGAAACATAGTGCTAAAATTCAATCGGGTCCCTAAGGAGTATTGTAGCCCCTTCTAAAATTGTGAAGTAAATCGAAGGTCCCGATCAGAAATAATGGTGACAGGGACACCATGTAATTTAACAATCTCCTTTATATATAAAGCAACAAAGATATCCACAGACCATCAGCTTTTAATAGGTAGAAAATGAGCCAATTTTCTTAGATGGTTTATGATCACCCATATCCTATCATGTCCACCTCTTGATTTAGGCAGTCCCATGATAAAATCCATTCCTATACTTTCCCATTTCTATTCTGGAATTTCCAAGGGATGTAGTTTTCTAGTAGGCTTTTGATGTTCTACCTTAATTTGTTGGTAAGTAAGGCAACATGACACATAGTCTGCTATCTCTCTCTTCATATTGGGCCACCAATAATTTCTTTTAAGATCTTGATACATCTTGATAGCACCAGGGTGAACAGTATATTTAGATTTATGAGCTTACTCTAAGATCATCTTCTTAGTATCAGCATGATCCGGAATACAAATACGACCTCGAAATAATAACCTCCCGTCATTTGCAATAGAGAAATCCGGTTGTTTTTCCATATTAGCCTTAACCTCCACTAGTACAGGAGCATTCTCTTGTAACTTGATTAGATCTTTAATCAATGTAGGTTGAGTCCGGATATTGGCTATAAAGCAATCTTCTTTCTTCATATCAACGTCTAAATTCAACTGAGCGAATTTAGAAATAAGATTGGTCATACCTTTCATAAGACTTGATAGCTTTCCCATTGGTTTTCTACTGAGCGCATCAGCTACAGCATTTGCCTTGCCTGGATGATATTGAATATCGAAGTCAAAGTCCTTGAGATACTCCAGCCATTGCCTTTGCCTCATATTCAATTCCTTTTGAGAAAAGAGGTATTTCAGGCTCTTAAGATCTGAATATACAGTAAATTTCTCCCCATAAAGTTAATGACGCCAAATTTTTAAGGCGAATATGACAGCAGCCAGCTCCAGATCATGAATATGATAATTCTCCTCATGTCGCTGTAATTGTCTTGAAGCGTAGCAAATTACCTTGCCATTTTGCATGAGTACGCACCCTAGGGCAATGCTGGATGCATTTGTATAAACTATAAATCTGCCACCTTCAACAGGCAAAGCCAGTATAGGTGCCGTGGTGAGATGCTCTTTAAGGGCCAAGAAATTTTCCTCACATTCCTTTGTCCATTCGAAAGGATTTTCCTTTCTAGTGAGTCTTGTCAAAGGAGCGGCGATTTTGGAGAAATCTTTGATAAATTGCCTATAGTAAATAGCCAGGCCAATGAAACTCCATACTTCAGATACGACGTTCGGTCGGCTCCAGTTCTTAACAGCTTCAACCTTAGAAGGATCTACTGCAATGCCTTCTTTAGAAATAATGTGGCCAAGGAAAGAAACCTCCTTAAGTCAAAATTCACATTTGTTCAACTTAGCATAGAGTTGGTGTTCCTATAGGGTTCGCAACACAACCCTTAGATGTTCCTCATGTTCCTCCTTTGTTTTAGAATAAACGAGGATATCATCAATGAACACGACCACGAATTGATCAAGATATGGTTGGAACACGTTGTTCATTTGTTGCATGAATGCAGCAGGGGCATTAGTTAACTCAAACGGCATTACCACAAATTCAGTGTCCGTATCTGCTTTGGAAAGCAGTCTTGTAAATGTCTTCCTCCTTGATCCTCAGTTGATGATAGCCCGACCTGAGGTCAATCTTGGAGAAGTACTCCGTGCCAGAAAGTTGGTCAAATAATTCATCAATACACGGCAGTGGATATTTGTTCTTGATGGTGAGTTGATTCAACTATCGGTAGTCGATGCATAACCTGAGGGAACCGTCCTTCTTCTTGATAAATAAGATCGGTGCACCCCAAGGGGATGTGCTAGGTCGAATGAAACCTTTTTCCAGTAGCTCATGAAGTTGCTTCTTCAATTCCTTCAACTCTGTGGGGGACATCCTATAAGGAGCTATTGACACAGGTGCTGCTCCAGGCATGAATTCAATGGTGAAGTTAACCTCCCTTTCGAGCGGTAAACTAGGCAGCTTAGAAGGAGAAATGTCAGAAAACTCTCTGACTACGGGGACTGCGTCTATCTGAATTTCCTTAGACTCGGTAACTACTATGGAGGAAAGGAAAGCTTCACATCCCTACGAGATGAGTTTGCAAGCGTGAAGGGATGAAATAACGGTAGGATGTTTCCGGTATTTGATACTAAGAAAGGAAAATCGTGGAAGACTTGGTTTCCTAAAAGAGATTATCCAATTTTGATAATTGATATAGGCGTCGTGGTCTACAAGCCAGTCAACCCCTAATATGGCATCATAACCTTCCATATCAAGGCATACAAGATTAGCAAGAAGATTATGCCCTTCTATAGTGACTTCACTATTAGGGAAATAGGTTTTAAGTTCCGTTCTCGACCCTAAAGGGATAACTATGGTTAAATCCGATGGTAAGGGAATAGGTGATCAGATTTTTCCCTAAAGGGACAAGAAGGATGTGAATGAATGTGAAAGGTACCTTCAATGAGTTCTTCTTCTTTAGTTGGTTCATCCTCATCCAGAACGGCATTCAATCTAGCTTGCCTCTTTCGTCCACCGTTGTTCCTTGTAGACTGTTGCTCCTTCATAAGAGGATAGTCAGGCATGCGGTCCTCCCGACTACCACATCTTAGGCATGTGCCAAGACACTTCCAACACTCTTCGACCGAATGGCCAAATTTTTCACAGAAAGAGCAAGTAGTTGTGAAAACCTTTTCTTCTTCTTTAACCTTCTTGTTCTTGCCGTTGCCATTCCCGTTACTATTACGAAATCTCTTCTTGTTATCCCAGGAGTTATAGGTGATGCTGAAATTGTCCTCTTTTCTTCCGCACCGATCAGATTTTTGGCTCGGCTCCTCCCCTTTGCCTTTGAGTTTATCGACCTTCTCCAAGGTCCGTTCACACAAGTGTGCCCATTGGACCATTTCGGCGTAGGTCTGAATACTTTGTGGGCCAAGTTGCTGAATGAAGATGGGTCGTAGGCCATCCATGAAGCGATTTACCTTTAGAAGATCAGTGCTCACTAAATGTTGAGCATATGGTGCTAAGCGAGAAAATTGTAGTTCATATTCTACTACCGTCATCATGCCTTGACGTAGCGACGCAAATTCTGCCGCCTTCCTCTCCTTGACATGCTCAGAGAAGTATTTGGCTCGGAAGAGAGTGAGGAATCCCTCCCAAGTGTGCGGAACATTAGGAGGCGGTGCCGGAGCAGACTTCCACCAAGTGCGGGCGTCTTTGTTAAGCTGGAATGTGGCAAGATGAACCTTTTCTTGACTGGTGCATTGCATGACGTCAAATATCTGGTTCATCTCGTCGATCCAATTTTTTGCTTCGTCTGGGTCAGAAGATCTAGAGAACCGTGGAGGATTTAAACTCCAGAAATTACTGTGCAAGCTACCCATGCCAGCCCTTGCACCAGCTTGGGCCACGGTCTGCAGGGCTTGGGTAGGACTCGCAACAGTTTGTTGCATATCATCCCAGTTTACACGATGAGCCATCGAGAATTCAAGGTACCTGAAAAAGTGGACCTTTAGTTATTTTCCTTAGAATCAGGAAGATTTAACCTAAGATAATTTCTATATAACTATCTCACCCCGGGTTCTACCCAATTCTCACATGGGTTCGGAATTCTTTCCTATATCATACGTACGTGTCCTTAACCTTGGACTTAACCTATAACATGACCTCTTTCCTAGGACGTAATTATGCCTAGGCTCTGATACCACTTAAACTGTCACACCCCTATCTTTTATTTACAGCGAAAAGAATTTCGGGAACGTGAACAGCCGACATGGTAAGCCTCTCGCAAGCAAGTAATCAGAGCGCAAGACAATCACATAGAAGTAATTGCACAAATAATTAATCCAAAAATCCATTTTATTCATAATAATGACCCAAATGTACATAAGATCATGACTTTTAACATCCTTACATCCTTTGACTCAAAAAAAATAGATAATTACAAATGTGATTCGACTAGACACTAGATAACTATGGCTTCTCTCATTCAAATAGATCATCAATCGCTCTCGGACCCGCTACTAGCATAATCTGAATCCGATCCACTAGTATTTCTTGAAAAGATGAGAAAATAGATATGAGCACACTTGCTCAGTAGGTATCTTCGTATCAACATGAAGGTAATATTTAAGTGATTAATATTTTATCTCTAGAGTTAAGATAGAAAAAAATGAGAATGTGGTCAATCATACGGCATAGCCAAAACATCCAAGAATATAGAATCATGATATATCTGAGCAAGTAAATATGATCGAGTATATGAACAAGTAAGAATTAATCATGTAGATGTGAGTTGGCCTTTCACGAACTAGAATGTACGAGCATGTAACTAGAAAGTACTTACACAACCTCATAAAGGCTATGTACTAGATTGTCATTTAACAAGCATGTAATTTCTATAAGGAGCCTCATGGATTTCACTCATTTATAAGAGAAAGTACTCCCAGCGCAATGCAACGCCAATATCATCGTATCCCATGGTTTATAGCATGTTTCCGACCATCGGCCATGGGGGCTAGTATGGAGCCCTTGGACGCAATCCGTGCCCGGTCTTGCATCTTCAAGTTATGAATCCAGCTGCTTCCACGAGATATACCAATAAAGTATGGCCCATAATGTAACAAGTTCAATGATAGTTTCATGATACAATATCAAGGTAAGAATGCATCAAATAAGAATATGGGAGTCCAAAAATGGCTTAAAGCAAGGTCATGCCACGGTAGTAAGTCTGCAGCATAATGGCACATTCTTTACTTTCCACAATTATTAATATCTTATTTGACAAGTGTTAAGTTCCAAGCAATCATCAGACCATCTAGGAACTTGCAAAACCCAACCCAAAAGTCAAACCTTGGGTTAGATAGGATCAGAGACCTTGTGGTCATTTACTGGACCATTTTTACACGAAAGCGGTCAGATCCGAACCGTTTCATGGAGACATGCGGTTGAGTCAGGACCGTTTACTAACATAGTTAATGAAATGAATGAACCAGAACCAAGCGGTCTAGGCAGGACCGCTAGGCGTCCTTAGCGGTCAGGTGAATGGCCGCTAGGATCCCTTGTGCGGTCGTCGAGAAGGCCGCTAGGGTCCAGAAGACACAAAACACTGATAAAGTGCTTTCTAGACAATTGGGTTTTGAGGGCACAACCAGCTCGGCATCCTAGTGGGAATCCCAGGCTCGCGGAGTCTTACGGAGGCCTTGAAACAAGATCACCTAGTCCGGTGGAAGGAATATCCAATGGAGAGGATCACAAGTCCAAGATTATGTGCTTAAGTGTAAAGTGTATCTAATGACATCGTACTGGAATACGTGCCATGTACTTAAGAAAATGACTCATAGATAAGATGAGATCGTGATAAAATAGCGATCAAAACTAGTCAAGTCCATGAAAATTATATTCATTAATACAAGAGTATAAGTTTTGGCATAAAATTAACATACCTTAAAATAATTTCCATGCATATGTGAAACCTATAATCAACTAGGATAACCCATCAATACAACCAAATTTACAATTGTAGCACTTAAAACTGGAATAAAACCTAATTATCTAGGCTTATCATAAGATAAATAAGGCTACTTTGCATTATGTTTCGGGTTAACATAATTACAGAACTCAAAAAATAAAAGTGGTCGCTTAAGGACCGTTTTATCGGACCTAGCGGTCTATCGTAGGGCCGCAGGGGACTCTGGCGGTCTTACGGAGACCGTTTTTCCTGTGTAGTAGATAGACATTAAAACCGAAGTTCAGACTTATTGTAGGGCAAAATAATGTATGGAAATATACTAGAAAGGGATATAAAACATGTTGCAAAGGAATTAACGCCATGGAGATGCAGGGTTGCATAAATTAAGCTAAGATTGTTATCTTTGGAATTAAGGTTAGGGACTATGCATGCTATATAACCTAAATGCGTAGTGATAACAAATCATCGAATATGACGTGTACAATGCATGAAATCTTATGAAACAAGAGGGCTTTTACTCCTATCATTCAGTTTTAACCTTTTCATGAGATAACCTACCTCTGATCTCGACTTTAGACTTTGAATTTAGGGCTGGAAGTCAACCCTAGTTTCTCCTCATTCAGAATCGAACTAGCAACTTCGTGGCCTTCTAACTTCTGATTCTCGTCACCAATGATCACGAATTTTAGAGGGTAAGTAGAGGGTACTTAAAAGGAACAAATAACTCTAAAGAACCCCTATCTAATTACCTCGTTTAGGACTTCTAATCTACTGATCTTCCTGGGCCCTTCGCACAAGTTCCTAGGTCACTTGTACTGAACCAACGTCTTTGCAGGCCTCTAACTCCTTGTGGGCTTGATCTCCTAGAACGAAATTTTGAGGGCAATTTGACCTTAGTATTATGAACCAAATATTCTAAAGAACCTACCTCAGAATGCTTCCTTACCTTAGTTCCATGCGAGCCAAACGTAAGGGTTGCTCAGGTTGAACTTACGGTCTATTTATAGGGTTAGCTAGGGTTTTGGAGATTTGAACGAACCTAGAGTCCTAATTAGGGTTTCAATTTGATCCTCTAGTATTCTAGACTCTTCTAACTAAGGGATAGCATCAATCCTAGGTGATTAGGATGCCAAAGTTCCCATCTTTTCATGCCTTCTTCCATTCACAGAATCTGAAGAGCTTTGCGGTCTCGTAGAGACCGTTTCTTGCCTCAAGCAGTCTCTTGATAGACCGTTTCTATCCTTTAGCACCGAATTTGATTTTATTTCAAACTCTTTTGATATTTATCCCTATTTATCCTTTTAAAAATCTGAAAATGATGCTTGTAGAATATGGGCTAGGCCTTTTTTGGTCATGTGGGCCTATTTAAATGGGCCTGGTCCATTAATTAGTGTAAGGCCTTTTTAATTTAATTAAAATTTTCTTAATTCTTTTAATACCCATTTAGCCTTTATTAAATCTATTTAATCTTTTAGAAAATTCAAAAAAATCAAAATAATTCTAGAAAATTCTAACATATTTTATAGGAAAATGTGGGGCATTACACGACCCACCAGCTCATGCTCGCTCATCCACCTCATTCTTCTGTTGAGTCGAGGAAACTGCTATGTACCGTGTGCTGGCGAAGGCGCTGGAATGGCCCGCAGCCCGAGCTCGCTCACGGCCCCTCTGCAGGCACTCCTCTATGATCCTAAGTCGCTCCTCCGTGACGGCTAGTCGCATCCTCAACTCTGCTAACTCGCTCTGCCACTCCAGCCTCTCATGCTCAACCGGCGTCCTCAACTCCGCAAGCTCGCGCTCTCGCGCAAGCCGCTCCTCCCTCTCGCAAGCATGGTCTCTCCTCTCCACCTCGAAGAGGATCCTCATCTCCATCACGTCGCTAGGCAACTCCTCTCGCCGCCTTAGCGTCTCCTCTAGCTTCGTGACCCACTGGTCGCGGATCGTGAGCTCTATGCCCGCCAAGGCCGCCTGGGTCAGTGCCTCCTGCAGCTCCGCAACCTAAAACGTCACTATTCACATGAGCTTTTTGAATATTCACCTCTAAAAGGAATTTGTGCATCTATCTATTTTTTTTGAACTCACCCGCTCAGCCAGGTCGTGCTCTGTCGCATCGGCTCGCGCCACCGCTCCTGCGAGTAGCTCCTGCAAGGAAGCCGCCTCGGCACTCTGATCCCTCATGCTTAAAGAGGCGCCTCCTATCCCTCCTGCTGCTGCTCCCTGCTGGGCACGCTACATTTATTGAGATTGTCAGTTGCTGAACATCAATAATTCAGGAATAATTAATTACATTTAGTTAAGTACACTCAACGGGGTCTCCAAATCCACCCGCATAGCTGCGAGCTGGGTCTCCACACTCTGGAGATGGACCTGCATGTCCATCACCACTGCATCCCGCGCATCCTGCATTTGTCACATATTAGTTGCATACTTCAATAAGCATATACTTTTTAACATTAGAAATAAAATGCCTTCATACGTACCTCTACTACCCTCATCTGGGGTCGACCAGCGTACGTCTCCCATTAGCACTACAAGTATGCCGAGCTATCTAGTGCATGGGAGGTGACTGGGGTCCCGCCTCGCTGCCAGTCTGCAAACTACTCAGGGAACCGAAGCCGCCAGTTGATAGCAACGGTGCGTCCTCGTGTCTTCCGTCCGATCCCGCGTGGCTCCGTTACCTCAACCCACTCCAGGTGCAGGCCGAGCGTTCTCATCGCCAGCCTTAGTCGCAACGGCTTGATCTCGTTCAGGTAGTGAACCCAGATGTCACGCCCAAAGCGAGGTTGACCCGCTGCGGCCCAAGGCTGACCCCCGTCAGTCATCCCATGGTACGATCTCCATACCACCTGCATGCATATCATTATTCATCATATCATATAAAGCAGGAAATAAAAACATAATTACATCATATTCACGCACGTACCTGTGAAGCAGGGTAGTCGTAGAACTCCCGCCTGAGTACCCTCAGCTCGTAGGCATGAGGCACCCCTATCAAATACGGCAGCCACCGTTGCTCCAGTGGGTAGGCATCTGCACCTCCAGGTCGGGCACTAACTCGATCCATGGGCATATAGAGGTGAATCCATACCTGCATTCATTTTCATTAGTAGCATTCATAAACATTCATCATAAGCATAATCACATTCATAATCATTTAATTAAATAATTAAATAAAAAATATATATAAATGCATACCTAAAGAAAAGGTGAGAAGTCACTAACAATCGTCTCACGACCTGTCCCTGTGGACAGGTCGGCTATCCAATGTGCCAGCAGGGCAGCTCCCCAGGCATATCGCCCAACTCCGTCCAGATCCTCCATGATGCCCAAGAACCTGCAGTTCAAATCATCTCCCTTCGTCCCCAATAGTAACCTCCCGAGCATCAAGAATAGAAACCTCCTCAGGTCCATATCTACTCTCTGCCTCTGAGCCGAGTCCTGACAGTAAGCGACTCCGACTCTCGCGGTTAGTCTCTCTGCCATATCACCTAAAGACTCCCCCGACTTCTGTCTAGAGTCTCTTAGTCCCATGACCCCCGTCAGCTCAGTGCGGTACACCATCCTACACGCCCTCGGGGTATCAGCTACTGTCTCCAAACCCAACAGCCTTTGAGCTAGCTCACCATAATCCGGGAGGGTCACCCCACTCACTGCCTCTCCATCTACCCTCAACCCCGTGATCCTCACTACATCCTCTAGGCTCGGCACCATGTGCCCCCAGGGCATCAAAAATGCCCGGCTAACCCTGTCCCATCTCTCCCTTAGCACCTGAATAAGGATCAGATCGGGACGTACCGGCTTGATGCTGAGGAAGGGCCCGAATCCCATCGCCTCCACTCTCGCCCACTAGAAGTCGGGCAGCCCGTGGTATGTCGCTAGCACCTGAACCCAAGAAATGTGAGTCCGTATCAACCCCTTCAACAAAAAATAATAATAATAAACATGTGTCAAAACCCAGTATTAGTTAACCATTTAACCAAAAACAAACAAAATAAAAATAAAATAAAAAACAAAAAGACCATCACTGTTTTAATCGGCGACCATACAGTGGCCATTAATTTCTGATTTAGCGCCCATTGTTCGGCCGCTAATTCCCTGAAGTTTTAAATTTGACGCCCAGAGGTCAGGCGCAATTTCTTGGGCAATTTTGTCTTGTTTTCATTTCTGTTGAAAAAATGATTTTTGAAAAAAAGAGACAAAAAAGAAAAACATTTCAAAATGACGATAGTTTTTTGGTCTCTATTTCTTTAAATTATTCTTTTTTAAATTCAAAAAAGAAAGTTGCGACCTCTTCTCTAACGCTATTTCTAAAATTATTTTCTTAAAAATAAATATTCAGGAAATGACGCCGTCCGTTCGGTCGTCAATTCCTACTGTCCCACAGTGTTTCTTTCCCTCTCTCCGATGGCCATGGATTGTGTTAAAAAAATAAAAAAAAGAAAAAATTGTAGTAGGGTGATAGGGCTTACCATGCTGGGTTCAGTCTCCATCAGCCCTCCACGTAGTGGCCAGCGGCGAGGACGGGGTTGCTCCGCCTCTGCTCCTTCTTCACCTTGTTCTTCTTCTTCCCCATCGCCCTTGCCATTGCCTTTGCCACCTCCTTCTTCTTCCTCTTCTTCAACATCATCACCGTCATCATCTTCGCCTTCTTCATCTTCTTCACCTCCATCGTCTTCATCTTCTCCTCCTTCATCTTCTTCGTGCTCCGTCGCCGGAGCCTCGGCCAACATGGGAGGGACCTCCTCCTCGCCGACGTCATCCTCCTCATCGATATGGATGACGGCAGGCGCCATCACACTTTGCCGCTTCCCGCCGCCGGAGCCGCTCACGAAAGCCATGGAGGTACGGAGAAGATAGACAGTAGAGAGAGTGGAGAGAGTGGGAGAGATGGGTAGTTGCCGCGGTGGTTGTCGCCGGTGGAAGTTGCAGGGAAAAGAATAGAAAGAAGGAAACGAACGAAATGGGGAAAGCGGTTTCAAAGCAAGGGAAAAGGAACTTTTAACGGAAGTTTTTGTGGCGGTGAATTAGAAATAATTGACGACTTAGAGAATGGCGTCATTTTTGTAATCAACGACCGCTCAAGCAGGCGTCATTTACTAGAGTTTCGGGGTTTTTTGGAAAATTTAGAATCAGCGACCTTACATTCGAGCGTCATTTTCATGATTGAACGACTACTTACAGGGTCGCCATTTTGTGGTGTGCGTTGGAATTCATGGAGTTACCAGACAAATGATGAAACGCATTTGTAATACCCTGGATTCCTATCGAATCTTCTAGATCCTTATCGGAGTGCTTTCGGATCGCTTTTGTGAGTCCTGAGTTGAGTTTTACGATCCGCATGAGTTTTTCTCTCGTATAAGTTACGGAACCCTATGGTGAGTTTATTTCTCAGTTCATCGACTCGCAGACGCTACAGTTGCGATGTACCCTTTGAGAGGATCATTTCGGCTATTTTTCTGTATTTTTTTGAGTTAGTGGATTTTTGGCACAAAATCAGAATTTCAAAAATTAGGAAAATTCCTAATTTCTTTTCTATTTATTCTTCTTTCACCCTCTCTCCTCCCTCATTCTCACCCTCACTTTCTCTCACTCGTTCTCTCTCCTCTCTGGTCCTCTCGACGTGGGGCGCGCGATCATGGCAGGCTGGCTGAGGCGGGAACGCGATAGAGTGAACCTGGAGCGTGATGGAGTGGCAGATTGAGCATGGCGCGGCGCGATCCCTCGGTGGATTCAAAGCCGGCGTAGTTCGTTGGTTTGGCAATTTTCGGCGTGGTTTAGTCGCTTCGGCGCGCGGAATCGTCGGTGGAGGTACGGAGATGGAATCTCTACTTCTCTGCTATGTTCCCTCGCAGTTTCACACCGAACGGTGCGAGAACGAATGGGTTTCTTTCAAGTTTGGGAAAATCATGCCTTTGGGGTGTTCGTCGGATTCGCCGAAAAATGACGACGATTTTTAGATCAGTTGGTGTCATTCGAACCCCTGGAATGTCAGCATTCCAGTCCCACTGATTTCATTGTGATTGGTGGTCATTTGGGACCGGTAGGAGCCCGGGAACCCATGTGATTCTATTTGGGTCAATTCGGTAGAATTGCCCGTTTCTAGCCGTTTGTGCGTCGATTTGACCCCTTCCGGAGTGTGGAAGGTCAGTATCGTCATTGTGATTGTATCCCCTTCGTTTCGGAGCGAACGGGGCGTGGACAGGCCAAGATCTGGCCGATCCCATGGTTTTCCCGCCGTAATGCCTTAACGGTTGTTATAGTGACCGTTTAGGTCAATGCGCCGTCCAATGTGTGACCGTTTAATGTAAGTCAATTAGGGTCTGCGCGGTTGCGCAATAAACCATTTTATGTGTTTCGCGGCCCATTCAGGACCGTTCATATCCTTTGGACGGCACTTGGGTGGCCGTGCCGTTTCTGTCGTCGTGTGTGGCAGTTGGGCGGTCTTACGATAGACCGTTCAGCCCGCTTAAGCGGTCCTTTGCTAGACCGCTTAGTGTTGTTGACCTTAGTCAATGATTTTATGGTGGTTAGTGAAGCGGTCCTTTCCTAGACCGTTCCTTGTCTTGGGCGGCCTTCTCTTAGACCGTCTAGACCCTTTAGCGGCCCATTGGTAGACCGTGACTTGAGGTTTGACCGTAGTCATCCGCCTCTTCGTTGTAGCGCCCTTTTCTTAGGCCGCTACAGTCCGTTTGTCTTAGGTCAATAGGTTAAGGCGGTTGGTGTGGCGGTTTACTCTTAGACCGCCTAGTCCGTGTAGCGCGTCTATATTTGACGGCTTGGGTGGTTTGACTGAATAGGTCGGTTCAGGGTTGATTGGGTTTAGCGGCCTAATCCTTGACCGCTAAAGTCCCCTAGCGGCCCATTCTATGATCGCCAGCGTATGTTCCTCCGCTTATCTCCTGCGTGTCGTTTCCCGATGTGTTGGTTTCCAAGTGCCTTGGCTTGACTTCGTGGTTTGCCCATTGTCCCGTGGACTTCTTTTGATGTCCTATGAGGGCTATAACCAAGTTATCAAATAGCCAGGCGTACTTTGCTATTGGATAGGTTTCTATACTACTTCAGAGTCGTTATTAGGTTCTGGTCAACCCGGTGAGACCCAGTGGTTGACAAGTAACCTTGTGTGTTTGTGTCTCGACTATTTTGGATAGCTCAAGACAGTGGTTCTGGATGCCTTGAAATACTATCCTACCTCGGTTTGTGTGTCCAGGTGCTTTGAGGGTCTTGATGCTCCTTCAGGTCTCAGTGTGTCGTTTTATACGGTTGTGTGGATCTGATGATCCATTGTCGTTTCCTATGGCTTAGGATTCGGCTGATTGGCGGCTTGTCACTGCCGTTGTGCGACGATCTTGACCTCGAGTCATGAGACTCAAGGATCGTTGTATCAGCAGGTCTAGTTGCCCTGTCCTGAGTCTGTTGGCAGTTTGGTGTACTACCTTGGTGCTTCGCAATACGTGTGGCAGTGCTTGCTTAGCATGTCCGTACTTCAGCACTCGTGTTTCTGAGTCCTCGTGTCTAGTGAGCCTTCACTAGTCGTAGCCCGACGACCTCGAGTGTCGGCCCACCTGGAAGTGGTGGCGGGGCAGTTCCCAAGATACGGTTTGTAGGCTAGTTTCCGTGGGCTCCCTTGCCTTGCAGTAGCGTCTTGCTGTGGGAGAAAACTAACTAGAGGCCTGGCTCAAGGCATTGAGCTTGTGTGTGCACACATGGTCAGGGGCGTTTTGGACAAATGCCGACGGGCGTGACCCTGACTAGTCACTCGTTACTATAGTTCGTGGTTCAGATCAGTGAGTATCTCAGTCTCCATCGTTCTTGGCGTCCGTTGGGAGATACTTGTGGCGCAATGTAAGACGTTAGTGGACGCATCTGGCTGTTCTTCTAGTGAGGAGGTGCTTCCGTCACTCGGCGCGTGACTCTCATGTTTCTCGGAGTCTATGTTCCCCTTTCGAGTTAGTCTGTTCTTGGCATCGTCCAAGAGCAGCTCTCCCTTTTGAGTTAGTCTATTCTCGGCCTTGCCAAAGGATAGCTTTCTGTTGCATGCACGATGATCTAGTCATGTATGCATTAGTGTCTGTGTCTATCTAGGCCTTTTCTAAGGTTTTTGCCTAGTTTTGTAGGACCTTCGCTTTGGGCCTTGTGCCTGTCGACGGATCAGTGACTCCTGACTTTATGAGATCAGGGTTCGTCCTTCTGTCATTGTTTGGAGTAGTTTAGGGAGCCGAAGTTGGTTCGGCAACCGTGTTTTGCTCGGTGCGGCTTTTCCCTTTTCTTTTAGCTATTCTACTCCTGCTGTTACGGCTTTCTTTTACAACTTTTTGGTAGTAGTTTTTCCTGCTTTCTTCCTACTTTACTACTACTGCTGTTTTAGTTGTTGTTCCATGTTACTGCGTTATTTTTCAGTGGGGATCCGCATGACCCCTACTGAGCCAAGGACACTAGGCTCACCCCTACTTTTCAGGTGTGGCGCTCTTCTTCCTTCGCGGTTCCTGGTGTGGCGTGGTGTGAACGTCAAAAAATGATGATGAAGATCATACGGCACGCACGTCTCCGCCTCTGAGAGTAAGTCAAAGATGGAAATGCCGAATAAACCCCATACCTCACCCGATAAGGACGAGAACGTGCTTGGTGGTCCACTACCCGATAAGGAAGCCCCTTAAGCAGAAGATATGGCCACGACTCTCCAACCGGCCATACCGAAGCCCAAATTGAGAAAAAAACCCAAGAATTCAGACACCGGTTCGTCATGTCTTGAAAATATCTCTGAGTCCTAAACTGGGGCTCAAAGGCTTCAAACCAAACACCCCAGAGGCAGTGCATTGTAACCGGAGCATTCCGGAAATACAAGCGGTCGTCTGAACGGCCGAAACCATGAGATAAAGCCCAAACGGGCGCGACCATCACCTAAACCGGTGCGCCCCCTTAAACCGGCGTGCCCCCCCTTGGGCTTCCTTAAACTGACATGCCCCTTCCTCTTTGGATCTTAATACGGCGCGCTCCCTTGCATAGCCTCTTAAACCGGCGCGCATCACTATTCACGTGTCACTATTCATGCCACTATTCATATCACTATTCACACCTTACTATTCAAGCCATTCTCGTTGTGTTGTTAATCCGGCGTGCACAATGTCGCGCCGTTTTAACCCGAAGCTGTCCCATCTTGCTTTCGGCCCCCTGTTTCCCGCAGACAGATGGACCGAGAGTTGCGTGAAGCAGAGAAGTCTCCCGACAGCTCCCGATTATCCATCGGCCAAGCTCGGGGAAGTCAGAAATAGCTTGCTACCAACTCCTTTGTCGGGAGAAAAGAAAGGAAGAAGCTTCCGAGAGCTTTCTTCCCCAGATGAGCCTCCCCTGCATCCTGCACGGTTCGAGAACAAAAAGGAAAAAAAGAGGGAGAGAACTTCTGCTCGACCCACCACCCACCAGAACAGAGCTCTCAGGAGCTCGAGAAAGAATGAGCCAGAGAAAGAAGAGAAAAAGAAAAATAGAGAAGAGAACCAGAGGTAAGGAGAGGAGAGTCCAGCGAGAGGTGAGCTTGGGGGGAAGAGCTTGTGCTCTGTTCCCCTCCTCGTTCATGTATTTTCTCCTTCTGCTTTGGGGTAGATCCCCTCCTGTATTCTGATCTTCCTTTGCTTATGAATGAATAAAAGAAAGTTTTGGCAAATGCGGTGTTTTGTTAAGTCTCCATTCTCTTCTGCACTCAGCCTCCCACTCATCCAGGGTCTTTGAAGCTAGCTTTTCGATAGTGTGGCCTTCAAAGGAACCCACAGAAGGATAAACATTCATAGCCCTACTGGGCAAACATTCGTCCCTTTCAACCGTATCTTCAACACTGTGGAGTGTTGATGCCCATCGTAGGCTAGCCCTCGGGGTTTCCCTCCATTGAAGTCTGCCGGTCACCGTTTGGCACTCCCGATGCTGTGGGACTGTCTCCACTTCGCCCCCGCAACCCTCTGGTCATGGGGAGTTGCTGCCCAATTTTTGACTGAACACTTAGTCTATTTTTGACTATGCTCGAGTAAGGACCTCGCATAAGTCTAGACTGGCCATGTTTATAGGAAATTTTGGACCTGAATAAACTCTACAAGCTTCTTAATTAACACCAAAGTTTCAAGAAAATCACTTGGTCTTTCATCTTAATCCTGAATCAATCGAAACTGCCCTAATCCGGCGCGCCCCAAAACCGGCGCGCCATTTTCCGGCGCGGTACCCCACCCCCCGCGCCGTTTTAGCCCTACAATCATAATCCTTTCAAAACTTTTGGGCCCTAAACCGGCGGGGTCTTAGCGCGCCGGATTAACCTCAGGGCGCGCCGGATTAAACCCTTGGGGCGCGCCGTATTCAGGGCGCGCCGGATTAAACCTGGGGCGCGCCGTATTAAGGGTGCGCCGTATTAAACCCTTGAGGCGCGCCGTTTTAAGGGCGTGCCGTTTTAAGGGCGCGCCGTTTTAAGCCATCTCTTTAGCTTTTGCGCGCCGTATTAGCCCCCATCATGCATTCCACGCCGTATAGCCCTGTCATAACAATTCGCTTCCGTTATTATGAATCTCAGGCCGTAGGCCCCCTTTTCTGGTGATTAATCAAGGGTTTTCTCCTCTCTGAGGGGATGTAATTAACGTCATAGCCTTTATGGTACGACGGGTTCTCAGTCCCGACACGAACCACACAATCATCTGATTAGTCAGATCGAGCGCACCATCGACTTCTTTCAAGCCCGCATAAATCGTCACCTAGGAGACTGGCACACCCTCGCACTAATAAACCGAACAAACGAATAAAAGGACGAATAAACTAATAAAAATTAGCAATGTCTCGAAAGTGCGACCACACGTGGTCGTAGTTGCTAGCGGTACCTGCGTCGGGCTTCCCCCGACCTCAGTGTACGGTTTTCTTTCTGTTGGACTGTAGTTGTCTTTCCTTTGGACTGGACTCTGGCATAATTGTTAATCTAAACTGTTAATTAAAAAGTAATTTAATTTCTGCTACTTTAGCAAACCTGATTAATGAAACATTATTGCTTACTGCTATATCTGGGGCTTCAATGCACTACACGACAATCCTTTTATCCCTTCAGAGCTTTACAGCTCTTGGGAGGCTTCACGGGTTCATAGTGGTATCGGGTCTACTCGGTAATTCTATCGGGTATATTCGATATCCGGAGTCCGGGTCGTCACAGGTGGTATCAGAGCGTTGTTGTGTGCAAGTACATGGGAATCCGAGATATACAGTGTCCAGAGTCCTGAAAGTCTAGTACAATCTTTCGTTGGCTTAGGTTTTACGATTCCTTATCGCTTTATTTCTGTAAGTGGTCTTGTGCGTGCTGTGTTGGCACTGTGCGAGATCATTTTGCTCTGGTCAGAATGCGACGAGATGCTCCTTTTCGTCGTGGTGTTTGTCTCGATCCTGCTTTACTTGGTAGAGTTCACCGGTAGGCTTGAATCTGTAGTATTGTGTTCGAGATCTTTCCGTGGTTTGTTTAGGTGGCTGGTGACTTTTCTGGTTGGTGTGATGGCCATGCACATTCTTATGCTGTTTTGGTCATCCCAGCTTGAGTCTGTTCAGCTCCTGGGGTGTTTCGCTTCTGTTGAAGTGGTTACTTTGTTGCCTCGATAGGGAAGATGCTCCAACGAATCTAGGATTTTCCTTCCTGGTGAGCTACTGTTAGTGAGCTTGATGCTTCTCATCCTATTTGGTGGAGTCTTTTCGAGGTAAGCCTTGGAATTGCTATCTTGGTGAGACCTTTGTCTTGTGTCTAATTAAGTGTGGACTGTATTTATTCTGAGCTTGATCTACTCTTTGTTCTGTGGTTGCTTGGCTTTGGACCTAATCTTTGTGTTAAGAGCCGTTGTGCACCGTGTTTGTCGTGCCGTGTCTAGCGGCCGATGTGTTGTGAAGGCTCATTTATTCTTTCAACGTAATGGTAAGTTGAGATTGGCCTTTCTTTGTGCGTTGTGTTGAAGCAGGTACTCTCCTTCGTTTGCACTTAGGTGACTTGTGATCGGTTGTTAGCAGGATCAGTACTCGGGGTGTGATACATTGCGATTTTCATGAATTGCGATGGCGCCGAGTGTGTGCTGAGATGCGGATACCTGGATATTTCTGACGCCTGTGTGTGTTGTATTAGTGCGCAGTGGGAGCGTGTGAGCTGGTAACCTATAGGTCGAGGATCGTTGGTTGTAAGATTCTAACCGGTTGAGAGAATTGTTTTTCTCGATGTGACTTCATCTTGGCTTCGTGTGCCTTGATGTTGTTTGTTGCCGTGCCATTGTTCTTGGAGGCATTACGGTGTTGGCACTGGCAGTTGTGAGTATTTGGGAATCTGTCGGCATTTCTTCTTGTTGAGTACCCTCTGCTCTGTAATCCTTTCTTGGGTATTGTGCTCTCGGGACGTGATCGTGGTCCTTGAGATGCGTTTCCCAAGGTTGTTGTTCTTATTATCGTGGGTCTTTTCTTGGTAAGCTGCTCGATGCATGGCTAGCCCTTTGTAGTCGTGTGTTCAGCTGTAATTGTGCCTTATTATGACCCAGCTTGCAGTTGTGTTCCGTGGTTCTGTGTTCAGTACGAAACCGGGATCCTGCAAGTGCTACTGTTGTTGTTGTTGTTCTCGTTTTGTCGTTGTTTCCCTGTGATTCTGTCTTAGCATCATGTAGACCATGATCTTGTCGGTTAGTTGTGATGTACTCTTCTTTCCTGGTAGAGTTAGCATGCGACTCGATCAAATGTAATATCTGAGTGAGGACTGACTTGATTGTGTTTGTGGTCTAGTGCTGTCGTTGGCGTCCTGTGTGCCAGGTTTCGTGGCTGCCTTTGGCACTGGAGCTGATGATGTCGAGCTATCAACTGAGAGGACTATGCTTCCTGGTTTAAGCTGATGCTTGTTGTGTCTGTCATTTTGTGTTATTAGTTGCTTTTGTCATGGCATGGGTCGTGTCTCCTGTCCTGTGAGACGTAAGCGACGTTGCTTTGTTTCGGAGGTGTCAGACTTGTGTTCACTTGTGTGCCATGCTCGTTCTGTGGATCGATTTGCCTTGAGATCCAAAGCATGTGCTTGTGATGATGGTCTGCCGGTGTCCTTCTGAACTATGTTTTTCGAGATTCGTGCTATTTCAAGTTGTGTCTTGGGGTTTGTTCTTCCCTGCTTCTCTTCGGTAGTTCCTTAAATTTTGAGGATGAAATTTCTTGAAGGAGGCGAGGCTGTAATACCCTGGATTCTTATCGAATCTTCTGGATCCTTATCGGAGTGCTTTCGGATCACTTTTGTGGGTCCTGAGTTGAGTTTTACGATCCACATAGGTTTTTCTCTCGTACAAGTTACGGAACCCTGTGATGAGTTTATTTCTCAGTTCATCGACTCGAGAACACTATAGTTGCGATGTACCCTTTGAGAGGATCATTTCGGCTATTTTTCTGTATTGTTCTGAGTTAGTGGATTTTTGACACAAAATCAGAATTTCAGAAATTAGGAAAATTCCTAATTTCTTTTCTATTTATTCTTCTTTCACCCTCTCTCCTCCCTCATTCTCACCCTCACTTTCTCTCTCTCATTCTCTCTCCTCTCTGGTCCTCTCGACGTGGGGTGCGCGACCGTGGTGAGCAGGCTGAGTCGGGAACGCGATGGAGTGAACCTGGAGCATGATGGAGTGGCGGATTGAGCGTGGCGCGGCACGATGCCTCGGTGGATTCAAAGCCGGCGCGGTTCGTTGGTTTGGCGGTTTTCAGCGCGGTTTAGTCGCTTTGGCGCGCAGAATCTTCGGTGGAGGTAGGGAGATGGAAGCTCTACTTCTCTGCTACGTTCCCTCACAGTTTTACGCCGAACGGTGTGAGAACGAGTGGGTTTCTTTCAAGTTTGGGAAAATCATGCCTTTGGGGTGTTCGTCGGGTTTTCCAAAAAACGGCGACGGTTTTCAGATCAGTTGGTGTCATTCGAACCCCTGGAATGTCAGCATTCCAGTCCCACTGATTTCGTTATGATCGGTGGTCATTTGGGACCGGTAGGAGCTCGGGAACCCATGTGATTCCATTTGGGTCAATTCGATAGAATTACCCGTTTCAAGCCGTTTGTGCGACGATTTGACCCCTTCCGGAGTGTGGAAGGTCGGTATCATCATTGTGATTGTATCCCCTTCGTTTCGGAGCGAACGGGGCGTGGAAAGGCTGAGATCCGGCCGATCCCATAGTTTTCTCGTCGTAACACCTTAACGGTCGTTACAGTGACCATTTAGGTCAATGCACGGTCCAATGTGTGACCGTTTAATGTATGTCGGCTTGGGTCTGCGCGGTTGCGTGATAGACCGTTTTATGTGTTTCGCGGCCCATTCAGGACCATTCATATTCTTTTGGACGGCACTTGAGTGGCCGTGCATTTCCTTCGGGCAGCCCTTGGGTGGCCGTGTGTTTCCTTTGGACGGCACTTGGGTGGCCGTGCTATTTCATTTGTCGAGTGTGGCAGTTGGGCGGTCTTACAATAGACCGTTCAACCCACTTGAGCGGTCCTTTGGTAGACCGCTTAGTGTTGTTGACCTTAGTCAATGGTTTTATGGCGGTTAGTGAAGCGGTCCTTCCCTAGACCGTTTCTTGTCTTGGGCGGCCTTCTCTTAAACCGTCTAGACCCTTTAGCGGCCCATTGGTAGACCGTGACTTGAGGTTTGACCGTAGTCATCCGCCTCTTCGTTGTAGTGCCCTTTTCTTAGGCCGCTACAGTCCGTTTGTCTTAGGTCAATAGGTTAAGGCGGTTGGTGTAGCGGTTTACTCTTAGATCGCCTAGTCCGTGTAGCGTGTCTATATTTGACCGCTTGGGTGGTTTGACCGAATAGGTCGGTTCAGGGTTGACTGGGTTTAACGGCCTAATCCTTGACCGCTACAGTCCCCTAGCGGCAAATTCTATGACCGCCAGCGTATGTTCCTCCGCTTATCTCCTACGTGTCGTTTCCCGATGTGTTGGTTTCCAAGTGCCTTGGCTTGACTTCGTGGTTTGCCCATTATTCCGTGGACGTCTTTTGATGTCCTATGAGGGCTATAACCATGTTATCAGATAGCCGGGTGTACTTTGCTATTGGATAGGTTTCTGTACTGCTTCAGAGTCGTTATTAGGTTCTGGTCAACCCGGTGAGACCCAGTGGTTGACAAGTAACCTTGTGTGTGTCTCGACTATTCAGGATAGCTCGAGACAGTGGTTTTGGACGCCTTGAGGTACTGTCCTATCTCGGTTTGTGTGTCTAAGTGCTTTGAGGGTCTTGATGTTCCCCCAGGTCTCAGTGTGTCACTTTATACGGTTGTGTGGATCTGATGATCCATTGTCGTTTCCTGTGGCTTAGGATTCAGCTGATTGGCGGCTTGTCACTGCCGTTGTGCGACGATCTTAACCTCGAGTCATGAGACTCAAGGATCGTTGTATCAGTAGGTCTAGTTGCCTTGTCTTGAGTCTGTTGGTAGTTTGGTGTACTGCCTTGGTGCTTCGCAGTACGTGTGGCAGTGCTTGCTTAGCATGTTCGTACTTCAGCACTCGTGTTACAGAGTCTCCGTGTCTAGTGAGCCTTCACTAGTCGTAGCCCGACGACCTCGAGTGTCGGCCCACCTGGAAGTGGTGGCGGGGCAGTTCCCAAGATACGGTTTGTAGGCTAGTTTCCGTGGGCTCCCTTGCCTTGCAGTAGCGTCTTGCTGTGGGAGAAAACTAACTAGAGGCCTGGCTCAAGGCATTGAGCTTGTGTGTGCACACGTGGTCAGGGGCGTTTTGGATGAACGTCAACAGGCGTGACCCTGACCAGTCACTCGTTACTGTAGTTCCTGGTTCAGATCAGTGAGTATCTCAGTCTCCGTCGTTCTCGGCGTCCGTAGGGAGATACTTGTGGCATAGTGTAAGACGTCAGGGGACGCATCTGGCTGTTCTTCTAGTGAGGAGGTGCTTTCGTCACTCGGCGCGTGACTCTCGTGTTTCTCGGAGTCTGTGTTCCCCTTCCGAGTTAGTCTGTTCTTGGCTTCGTCCAAGTGCAGCTCTCCCTTTTGAGTTAGTCTATTCTCACCCTTGCCCGAGGATACCTTTCTGTTGCGTGCACGACAATCTAGTCATGTATGCGTTAGTGTTTATGTCTGTCTAGGTCTTTTCTAAGGTTTTTGCCTAGTTTTGTAGGACCTTCGCTTTGGGCCTTGTGCCTACCGACGGATCGGTGACTCCTGACTTTGTGAGATCAGGGTTTGCCCTTCTGTCGTTGTTTGGAGTAGTTTAGGGAGCCGAAGTTGGTTCGGCATCCGTGTTTTGCTCGGTGCGGCTTTTTCCTTTTCTTTTAGCTGTTCTACTCCTGCTGTTACGGCTTTCTTTTATAGCTTTCTATTAGTAGTTTTTCCTACTTTACTGCTACTGCTAGTTTAGTTGTTGTTCCGTGTTACTGCGTTGTTTTTCAGTGGGGATCCGCGTGACCCCTACTGAGCGAATGACATGAGGCTCACCCCTGCTTTTCAGGTGTGGCGCTCTTCTTCCTTCGCGGTTCCTGGTGTGGCGTAGTCGTAGTTGCCAGCGGTACCTGCGTTGGGCTTCCCCCGACCTCAGTGTACATTTTTCATTTTGTTGGACTGTACTTGTCTAAAATTGGACTAGACTCCGGCATAATTGTTAATCTAAACTGTTAATTAAAAAATAATTTTATTTTTACTACTTTAGCAAACCTGATTAATGAAATATTATTGCTTACTGTTATATCTGGGGCTTCAATGCAGTACACGACAATCCTTTTATCCCTTTGGAGCTTTACAGCTCTTGGGAGGCTTCACGGGTTCCAAGTGATATCGGGTCTACTCGGTAATTCTATCGGGTATATCCGATATTCGGAGTCCAAGTCGTCACAGCATTAATGGTTTTCCTGTTGTAATCAACGACCGTTTGCACGAGCGTCATTTTAAGGATCAGCGGCTATGTGAGAAGGCATTTTTTAAAGGGTTTTTGAATTTTTCATACTCTTTCAGTTAAGCGGAATAAAGGAATCAGCGCCCATTTGTAAGGCGTCCATTTTTTAATAAGCGGCTGTTTGAAAGGCGTCAATTATGGAATTTCTATAATTTTGTGCAAAAATGGATTTAAGTGAATTGGCAACGGTATCTAAGGCGCAGAATGAAGAATTTGCGACTTCTGTGGCGGTCGCAGTTTATCACAGAGCCTTGTTTTTTTGGACATAATTGAAAGATTTTGGAAGTTTTGATATCTTTAGACATTTTCATTGGCTCAATCAAGGAAAGACCTTTTATTCATTAAGGAAAATGATCATTACATGCTTAATGAGTCACCTTAGGCCTCAAATTCCTAAGAGCTATTTCATAAGTCTTCCATTGATCTTTATATTCTTCAATGCGCTCCATGGGCCGATGTAGCTTGCTGACCCGCCATGAAGCTTGTATTGTCTTGATCTCTTCTTCATCGCCCTTGGAGCCCAATTCCCTCTTCTTGATTATTGGGAGATGAGAAGCTTCTTCAAAGAGATGGCGGGGAAGGCCGAGTTGGGAGAGACATCGGTGGGAGTTGTAGAGCACGAACTCAGTGGCGCCGATCAACCGTCGCTCCACCCCGGAAGAAAGCCGAGCATGGAGGTCTTGTGTCTTGAGGAACCCCGGCGAGCATGTGAAGGCATTTTTTGGCATAACTTTGAGATGTCCGCGCCAATCCAGTCGTTTCTTGAGCTTGGGTACCTGGTTGGTAACTCTCTCATTCAATCCTAGTGTGCCCATCATATAGTGGAGTGGGCTCTTAGAGAAAATCCTAGAGGCTTGTTGGGACTCCTCACATGGATCAAATTTGAAGTGGAGGTCCACCCAACTAGTGAATAAGAGCATAGACCCATATAGGGGCCTCCCCATAGATGCCGAGGTGAGCCGACTATAGTGGTAGGCTAGGACTGTCGGCCCAATCCTTTTCCCCTCCCATATTCCGCAAATGGTGCTCAATTGCTCCTTTTCCAAGAAATCATCCGCCAAGGGGAATAGCAATGCTCCCGCGAGGCAAATCACCATTGCTTTCATGATCACCTCCAAATCCTCTTCTTTGGCTTTTCCTAAAGTTTTGTATGAAGAGTCTATGTACGGTGCAAACCTAGATTCAGAGGGGGGGGTGAATGAATCCCTCTTTAAAAATGTTTGCTCTTAAACTAAATGAAGCTTTATTCAGTGAACTTTTACGGAATTAAACTGATTGACTTAGTTAACTGAAAACTTACTAAATGACAGATCGATGTCCTAAAGAACAGCTCAGCAAATATGCAATTAGAACACGATCCTAAGCATGCATCTAGTGGAATCAAAGTAGGTAATCAAACCACGATAGACAAAGGATTTTTAGGTGGTTCGGTCCTCCAGACCTACATCCACCCCACACTCCAACCAGAGTGTGGATTCCGTGGATACACAGCTTAAACGGCTGGGCCTCACAGCTTGCCAACAATCCGCTGATTCACAGCTTCAACCGCTGGGCATTACAGCTTAAGCCACCGCTAATTCACAGCTTCACACCGCTGGGCCTTATAGCTTATGCCACCGCTGATTCACAGTTTGAAAAAGTGATGAAAAAGGAAAACAAAAAATGTATTGGTTCAGCATCGAAAAGCTGACAATAAAACCAAAGCAAACAAGCTCACGCAGGAGCATTGTGTCTTGGATTTGATCCAAAGAACCCAAAACAGACAGATCTTTAGATCTAGACTTCTGAAGGCTTCAAACCAGCACCTCTACCTCTCTCGAATCTTCTTCCTCTCTCTCTCTTTCTCTTTCTCTTTCTCTGATTGCCGCTAGCTCTCTGCTGCTTTCTCAATCTCCCTTTTCTTCTCTTTTCTACTGCTCTCACACTTTCTCTTTCCTCTCAGACTCTCGCTCTCCCTTCTTCTTCTGCTGCTGGCTTTCTACTCTTGTAGCTGCTCTCTTTTCTTCTGAACTTTTTCTCTCGAGCTTCACTTCCTTGGTTGAGAACGATTCACACATATATATATCTTCAGCCAATGGGGTCCACGTAGTCACGCCTTGGGCATGTGGAGGGAATAGCCCCACCAAGAAGATTCTGGAGCAGCCCTGCCATGTGTCAGCCTCTGGTTCAAGGACGATCCACGTGGGTTTAGTCTTCCTGGGACGATCTACCTTGGATCACGTGCCACTTAGCATTGTTACACAAATCCACGTGCAGTCAACCTCTACGTCACCCAGGTGTTTGAATATATGTCAGTTCATCCTTGATGAGTGGGTTGAATCCTGCCAAGATATTTCATCAAACACTTGGTGGTCAGCCATGGTTCAAGTGTGCACAGACTTGGTTAAGTAAGGAATGCAATGTGCACATACTTATATGAGCATATTTAGCAAATGTGCATAGACCTTATATGGTTCAAGGCAAAATGTGCTCAGACCCTGTAAGAGACAATGAACAACTGTGCACTAACGTTAATGTATATAATGCAGACATAGCGTGAGAATGTGCACCGACTAGCATTTCACATGTGCACAGACCCTATAGTCATATGTGCACCGACCTTCTCAATGCACAATTCAAATGTGAACAGACCTGTTGGATGACATGTGCACAGACCTTATCAAATGTGCGTTGACCCTAGTTTGCCAAAAGCAAACATGCACGGACTTCATATATGAACCATACCAACTAACATAGACTTTATTCATCTAGCACAGACTTTAGTCATTAAGTAAATCTAGCTAGCATAGACCTTACGTGCAAAGCAAGGCTAACTAGCATCGACCTTGGTGTAAAGAACTGCTACTAGCATCGACTTAGTGCGCAGGACAATGCAAGGTAACACAGACCTCATGCAAGACTAGCACTAACCATGTATGCTAGTATGAGAACGTGCACAGACCTGATATGCGTAATGAAGTATATGCACCGACCTTATTTAGCACAAGGCAAAAACTGCAAGCTATAGGAATGTGCACCGACCTTGTATGCTATATGAGCAAATATGCATTGACCTTATGCTTGCATATGTCAAAACGTGCACCGACCTTATTTGCGTAAGGTAAAACATGCACCGACTGTATGTATGCAAGATGCAAGAAATGCACTGACCTTTATATATGTATGAACAGTACTTTGTACAGACTTGTCCAACACATATGCATAATGCAAAATGAGAAATATGCACGGACTTGTAACAATAATGTAGGTAGACTTGAAGGCAACAGACCGTGACTTCATGCAGGCACACTGACTCTGATGACTCAAATGCACAATCTTCAATGCATTGACTCATGAAGGCTTCTGACTTATTATGTTTGACTTTTGACTTTATGATATGTGCAATCTGACTGTTCAATGAAATGACATGCACACAAAAATGACATGCACACAGGCTGTTCGATAAAATGACATAAAATGACATGCACACAGGCTGTTCGATAAAATGACATACACAAAGACTTCATGCAGATGCATTGACCTTACTATGCTAGAGATGAAAGTGTACTGTCATGACTAACTGACACAAATGCAATCAACACTAATGATATTATTCACACATATGAGTCATAGTGTCTGTCAACATCAAAATCACGGGGATACAACAATCTCCCCCTTTTTGATGATGGCAACACTATGAGTCATATGAGTCAACATGATAATGTAATAAGTCAAATGAACCAGATGGCAATACTATGAGTCATATGAGTCAACATGACAATGTAATCAATCAAATAAACCATATATTCAATAATTTCATAAAATTATTCATGCCTATGCAGTGAATGAATTCTACTGATGCAAACTCACTCTTCCCCAAAATTCATTCTAGAGATGTATCAATTAATACACAACCAAATGAGTCCATTCATGCATGCAGACATACTTACAAATGATTCCATGCTTGAATACACAAACACTCATTATGACTCCACATGTTCTCCCCCTTTGACTTCATCAAAAAGGAAGGACCTAAAATGGAGCAATTTATTAAAGCACAGATGCAGAAAAAAGATCCAAGTTAGGCAGACAAATACAGACATTGTGGCACACTATTCTCCCCCTATGCTTCCCTTAGAAGAATGCAGACATGCTCTATAAGGAAGTGTAGGGACCAGAACTGGAACCTATTCTCCTCCTCTGGAAAGTGAATGCAGGACCTGATGCTTGAAGATGTGGCAAATACCAACAAATCACATTCTCCCCCTTTGACAAAACCGATGAAACTACAGATAATTATCCCCCTTTGAGAAACAATGAATGCAGTTTAGACAAAATTATGTTCTTCATTTTAAATCAATGCAATGTAGCCATGTCAAAGCTTTCAACATGAAGGACAGGTGAGGGATTTGTCTAGAAAGAGTACAGGAGGAAAATCAAGGTAATGTGTAGAGCTCAATCAAAACATAGATTTTCCAGAAACAATCAAATAAGTGATCAAGAAATGGTAGTGATAGAGAACAGTAATTGAACAGATGTAACAGTGAATTTTTAAAGTATTTGAGATGAAGAATTTTTTAGTAAGATACCAACTTCATATATCAATATTTAGATTTCAGATTCTTCCATTATAAGAGCTTATGAATTAGCTTTGATTGAAAAGTATGGTTTAAGAATGATGTAAACAGAGTTCTTTAATAAGATTCAATACTCATATCTGAGACAATTCTTTAATAAAAATGAACCACTTGCTCATATAACATTCTAGTTCAACCTTCTTCCATCTTACTCCGTTTAATTTCCATGACTCCTTTAAGAGTAACACAAGGTAGTATTGAGATTAAACATTCATGATTATATCTGAATTTGACTGTTCTTACATAATTTTCTGATGCATATATTTTTCATATTTTTTTTATTGAGCATCAATTTATTTTTCAATGAGCAATTTTGATTTAATCAACACCTTTTTACATGAGGCATAACACTTCTTAGGTGAAATGACCCAGTTACTCAGTGTGATAACCATATTGCTTCTCTATTTAGAGTGCAGAGGTAGCATTAGAAGTATCTTTTACATGAGGAGACACCTTGATTAGAGGTCAGAATCCCCAGTTACTCAATACAACCATGCCATTTCTCTACCATATTTTCACATTATTTTCAATAATTTTTAAACAGAGTTAACTATGGTACTTCATGACACAGTCCTTTGGACAGGTTTCTTAGTAACCACAGTCATTGCTTTGTCCACAATTTTCTTATAAACCAGTTCCAGACAGACTAAATGTTTAAGACAATACTTACACTAAGTATTCCAATCAAAGTAAATCAAGATTTCAACTTTTCAGATTTCAGGAAGTCTTACATGAACTTACATGAGACAAACAGTTAAGGTTTATTAAAAGGATTGAATCAGATATTTTCAAGTCCATTAAGTTCAAACTTAAGAGTACATTAGACTTAAACCAATGCAAATTAACAAATATTCGTAAACCAGTATAATGGAAAATTCCACATTAAAGATGATTTCAGATTTATGAAGCAGTTTACAAGTTGAAGTTTTCTTCAAATCTCAGTTCAATAATTATCTAAGCAGTAGTAAACATCAAATGTGTAAACAAGCATACATAGAAAGTGAGAGAATTGGAACTCATGAGTGATCAATATGCATCAGACAGATTTTCAGGATGATCAGCTAAAGAGCAGTGAATTGACAAAGATTTCAAGATCTGCAGCAAGAACTATGAGGTTGAGATTGAACAGAACTTCAGAAGCCAATAACAGAGATTGAATTTCAGTCAAACCAGCCTAACAGCTATAATAGTGAAGAATGTCAAGGGTGAGCTGGCAAAAGAAATTACAGCTAGAACAATACTTAGGCGGAGGTGGGATCCAAAGATTTACTCACGCAAGGGTTAACCTTCTAGATAGGCATAACCTATCTTTTCAGCTAAGTCTTTTGATATACTGTTCAGTTGCCAGAAAGGAATAGCACAGAAATGACTGAAATCAATTAAAACTCTCCTTCAGGAAAATAAGGAGTAGTAGACAGAGTTTCAGAGTTCAGAATTCAGATGAGAATCAATTCATTTGATGATGTGAGTCACTGTCATACAGATATGACAGAATGAATCAATTGAAAGACAAGACTAATTTAGAGAATGATAAACTGAAGAATTTAAAATGCTCCCCCTTATATGAATGCATGAGTAGTCAAGCAGAAGTGTCAGACTGAAGAGATAACATTCCTGAATGCAATTAATTTTCAGGGTTTACTATTCATTTGAGCAACCCTATGCACAGAGACAAATTCTAGAATGCATGAGCTCCACCAATGCATGTGCATTCGTGTCAGGCATTCTTTTTGAATTTTCAGATGATGGCATGCAATCTATTTTGAAATCAGTATATGTATGATGACAAATGCACATGAGTAACTTATTAAATGTAAGAACTCCCCCTGACTAAATGCACTGACTCCCTTTAATAGAATGCCATATATGACACTCTGAATGCAGCATATGCAATGACAGTTATGCAGAGAGTTTGATGAGTTATGCTCATGGACACTTAGACTGATCTATGTACAGCATGACCCATGGTACCAGGCAGAGGACTTGGTCTTAAGGACCACCTCACACATGGTAAGAACCTCGAAACAGATTTCATCTACCCTTTAGTAGCTTACCATTTGATATACCATAATGGTCATGCATGACAATGAACTATATGCATCAGATTTTTAATGAATTATGCAACAAATGTATGTGTAAGATATACAATGTAATACGGATAAATTTCAAACATCATTCATATGCATTTCATATTTTCAGATAGTGATGTACAATTCAATTCACTTTCAGCTCAATATAAGCACAAATACCTCATCATATGCATTTGAAGATGTGTGAAAGTCAATTTCAGATATGAGAATGTATGCATGAAATTCTGAATAACAGATCAAACATGATATGCATCTAACAAGAGAATTCAAGTAATCAACCTGACGAGTACATGGATGTTACCTGAATTTTGCAGGCATGGGGTTTTACCTAGTTCGGTGCCTTGGTTTATTACCCCTTTTATTTCTCAGCTCCAAGGCACACCTGTAAAATAGCAAACTACTTTGCACAAATAGGCACCCAAGATGTCTTGGGTCCTGAAATGACAGTGGCACCTTTGACTGGTGCTCTAAACAGTTTCTGTGCCTGAGAATCATCAAGCTTCATCAGATAATAGTTAAACATAGAATGTCCTAACTGTTCACAATAATAGCATGATGCAATAAGTTTAAGATTCTTTCTATGCACATTACTGTAATCATGAAATTTATGTGTATTTTTATGGAGATTTCTGTTAACAGAATGAACATTCTATTTATTGAAACCAGCCAGCCAACAATTAACAGCTCTGTGGCCTAGCTTTCCACAGTTAAAACATGCATGAAATTCTTCCTTAATCACTTATTTGTTGTGATGTCCTACAAATTCACAGTTTAATATTTTATTTATTTAATAAAAAAGTTGATTATATCTAAATATTTAAATTATTAGTCTCTTTAAATATACTTAAGTCATGGTAAAGAAATTAATTATAAGGGAAAGAAAGATATTTAAAAGTTTATGGAGAAAAAAAAGGGTTTTAAAGTTTAAAGAAAGTGAAGAAAGAAAAATAATAATAATAATCAAAAGTTTAAAAAAATATTTAGAGGTTAATTGTTTAAAATAAATAAAGAAAGAGGTTAAACAAAAATAAAAGGTCAAAAATGCAAAAAAAAAGATAGAAGGTTAAAAATGAAAAAAAATAAATAATTTTTTTTAAAAAAAGGGTCGACCGTCGGCCGCCCACGCCCACGCCCGCGCGTGCGCGCGCGCGCGCGCGGGCGGGGGCCAGCGAGAGGCGCGCGGACGCGAGCCCCGCCCTTCCTTTAGGCCGCTCTGCGGCCATTGTTATAAAAAAAATTTCTTTTTATTTTTTTTAACATTTCCTATTAGTTTGAACATATTTCTCTTATTAAGTCAAATCTTCACATGTCCTATACCAAAAAAAAGGAAAAATGTGAGTTAGTCAAAAAAAAGTTAGATGAATGGGTTGGTGAAGTTTGAATGTCAAAATTTTAATTAAATAGCATTGAATTAAAGGTTTAATCTCCACCCTTGATTAAATGAATTGTTAAGATTGATTAAGCCAAAAACCCTATAAATAGAGGGGTAGAGGGGCTCATTTGCTCCCCTTCTAGTTGGGTACGTGAGGAGAAGAAGGAGAAGGCCGGAAGGCTGATTAGGGAGTTGTTAATACGTCATTAAGGTTAGTGATTTAGCCTATATCCCTTTAATTAGCATGGATTATCATATTTAAGGTAATTTAAAGTGTGTTAATGAGCATCTAAAATGATAATCAAGTCCAGACATCTTATTTCACCATGAGTGAACATAAAGTAGTCGAGTTTCCACGATATCATTAAGTTAAAGTATGTGATTAAGGGTATAATCAAGTGATTAATATATTGTAATTAGCAACGGTATATGATAAATTGAGAAACTTTCCAGAATCATGAGATCTAATGTCTTAAGTTCTCTGTAAAAATTTTCATGTCTGACTCAATTTATTTTTACGTTTATGGATATTTTAATATTATCTTAAAGGTGTTCAATTCTATTAAAATATTAAAGCGATAATATTGAATCACTTCAAATTGTAGGAATGCATCTTACTGTGAATCCCATGTGTAGAAATTTTTCATGATTTCTGGATCACGATATTTATTTTAATGAATTTTTATACATGATAAAATATATAAATAATTATATATAAATTATAGGAATTAAAGATCATGTTCACAAAAATCTTAGAATTTTACAGTATAGTTCTTACATTGAGTGTGCTGTATTTGAAAAATATCAATAATTATTGATGTCTGCAAGTAATATTACATATTTTTTTGATATTTTATTAGAAGTATAAAATTATGAGAAAAATAGAAATACTACATGAAAATTTTTGAAACTTTACCAGAAGACTTAAATGCATGTTAGAACTAATTGAGGAAATTTTCATTTCATTATGATAACGGAATCTTTATTGGTATAAGTATCAATGTTTAAATAAATAATTAGAAAATTGAATAAATGTTAATATTCTGTGACAAATCCTGAGAATGTTACAAAATTGATATATGATAATTATAAGTTAGTTCACAGTATATTTTAGTCATTTTAAGCATTTTGAATAATTTTCTCCATTTAAAAGCTATTATTGTAAATTATTGTAAATTTTAGAAATTGATATAAAATTTTAGAAATTAGACATACTAAATGAAAAATTTTATATATCTTACTTCTGTCTGGAACAACGTTCTGTAAATTTTTATAAATTATCTGATCATTTTGGATATATTTAGTTGATTTATTATTCATGATATATTTTTCTTACTTAGTGTGAAAAATAGTAATACAGTGTGAAAAATAGTAATATAATGTGAAAAATAATGAAAAGTTTCAAAATGATATTCATGTTATGAATGATGGTTTGACAAATTATGGTGATTTTTATAGTGTTGTGGGTAAATTTAGTTAATTTTCCCATGCACGGGAACATTTATACAATTCTGGAAAATTTTAAATTCTTGCATGAAAATTTATTAAAACTTTTTTGTGTAATTGTACATGTAAATGTGATATGCAGTAAAAAGTTGATGAATTTCAGAACATAGTAACTAAATTTAGTCAATTTATGATATATATTGAAATATATGTAATTCTAAGAAAATTCAAATTACTGCATGAAAATTTATGAAAAAACTTTCTATGTAATGTTACATGTAAATGTGATATGCAGTAAAATTTTAATGATCTCTAGAATATGGTAGATGAATTTAGTCAATTTATGATTCATGTTGGAGTATAAGTAATTCTGGAAAAATTATAATTACTGACTAAAAAGTGATGGAAACTTTTTGCATTGATCATTTCTATAAATGTGTTGTTTTTATGAAATTTCAAAGGACTCTGAGTTTTGAGAACATAATTATAAATTTTTTATGAATAATGGAGAATAAATAATCTTGGAAAATTAGATATGCTGTCTGAAAAATGATGACAAATTTCTATTTTGATCATTCTTGTAAATGTATTGATTCCCTGAAATTTCACTGCGTTATGATTTCTGTAAACAGAATTAGTAAATTTTTGGATATATATATGTCATTATATTTGAATAAGTTGAGAATTTCAGAAATAAAAAAAGAGATTTTTAGAAATGACATATTTCATACTCAATGTTCACACCATGATTTTTGAGTGGCATGTGTCCATTTTCTATAAGTCATATATATATTTACCGCACTATTATTACTGTCAAATGGACACTGCCACCATAGAGGGAGACTGGAACCAAGCCATAGAAATGCCCCTATGGGGAGGTTCACACTGTACTGGTCCCGAGGATAACGGGGATTGAAATCCTGAAGGTGGACAAGTACCACTGGTTAAGGTGGAGAGGACTTCTCCCGGTTCTGCGCAGTAACCAAGACTCATCATTATTTACCTAGGTAATCGAGTACCGACTGACTGTCCTTCTATGAGTGGTTTGGGCACTGTGTCTGGCTAGTTATATCACTGTTATTAATTACTGAATTGAAATTGAAACTACTATTTATTGAACTGAAATTGAAATGACTGTTACTGTTTACTGAGTCATTATTCAAATGACTATTACTGCTTACTGAGTCATTATTGAAATGACTACTACTGTCCACTGAACTGAAATTGGAATTACTGCAACTGTTCACTAAGTCATTATTAAAATGACTATTACTGCTTATTGAACTGAAATTGAACAACTGTTATTACCTACTGAATCGTTTTTAATATGACTATTACTGCTTATTGAACTGATATTGAAACTGTTATTATTGTGCACTGAATTGATATTGAAATGACTGTTACTGCCTACTGTTACTGCTCATTGAACCGATAGTGAAATTAGTATTACTGTCTACTGAATTGTTATTGCATTTTACTGTTATTATACTGTAAATGTTTATATTTGTAAATGATGAATTATCATTTACTTTACCATTGATAAAATAAAATTTAATGTACATGTTGTACTTGTAAAATGTTAATAACATGACTTATGATCGTAAAATAGAAATTGAGTTAAATGTACTAATCTCATATGTTATCTAATTGAAATTGTGCCTAAGAATGACTTATGAAATGAAATACCGTAAATCACTTTGGATATGTTTATACATGTTATGATTGGGGACTATGCTTAGTCTCTTACTGGGTCTATTCGTAGACTCACCCCGCTGAATATTTTCAGGAGAAGCGGTAGAAGAAAGTGGGGAGTGATCTCGCAGTAGTCTGATCGAGGCTTGGAGTTACTATGAGTATTGTCTTAGGTAGTTATGTCAGTTAGAAAAAAAATATGTGTAAAATTTGGTTATGTAATAAATGACTAGTTAAATTGTTAATCTTTATTTCGATCTATGTGGTTGAAGTCTTTTGACTGTAAGCTGAATGATCTGAGAAATTTCATTTCCGCTGCAATGATATCTCAATGTTTATGTGAAATTCTCTAGCATATTGTACCGTTTGGGTTGTCCCACTGTGACGTCTCGACCGGATCTGATGTGGGTCTTTACGACTGGACCGGGTCTATGAGTCGGGGCGTCACAGAGAATGGTATCAAAGCCCACAGTTGAGAATTTATATAAATAGTCATCAGCTTCGTCCACATTCCTAAAAGACATGAACTAGTAGGTTGTTATGACGAAAACTTAATTGTATAATTACATTTTTAGACCATAGTAGGAGGGGTGACCATAATGGAGAGATTTCGGCGGATGCCTCCATCCTCTTTTAAGGGGGAGAGTCAGCCAATCATGACTGAAAAACTAGCTCCGCGAGATAGAGATGATTTGTTGTGTAATACCCCGATTTCTTTTAGAAATTAATTAGAATAATCCCTTAATAAATAGTATAAGCTAGATTTCAAGTATTTTCTAAAAATCCATAAAAATTATATTCTTGTAGAGGATAACACGTTTAACAAACTTGTCTTCTGTGGCCAACCCGAATAAAATCTGTAAGTAAGCTGAATTAGTGGATTAAGCCCAAATTGAACACTTAGTTAACCATACCTTGAAATGCCAAATTCGAGCCCAATACTCCACCAAATGAGCCCAAATTGGTGGCAAATGAAAGGCCAAGATGGGAGGATCATTTTGTAGCGACCCGGATTCCAGATACCCGGTGCACCCGGTATAAATACCGAATACACGTGATACCATGAGGGACCCGCGAGGCCTCCCAAGCGCGGGAAAGCGCCGAAGGGATAAAAGGCATGTGTAGAGTACATTGAAGCCACAGAGATATAACAGTAAGCAATTTCATTAGATTGGATTGCTAAAATAGCAGAAATAAAATTACCTTTTCATTAATAATTCAACAATTACAATTATACGCAGAGTCCAGCCCAAAGGAGAGACAACAAGTCTAGCACAGTACAGTACGACAGAAAGAAACGTACACAGAAGTCGGGAGAAGCCCGACGCAGGTACGGCTGGCAGCTACAACAGCAAGAGAGCGCTCCACCAAGAACAGCAGAGGCAGACGGCGAAACCCACCTGAAAAGCAACAGGGGTGAGTCTCAACAGAAACTCAGTAGGGGTCACGCGAATCCCCACTGGAAAACGCACAAAGCAAAAGCAACGGAAGCAGCAACAAAGCAGCAGGAACAGCAGGTGTAGCAAAGCAGAAAAAGCTACACTACAAAGCTGTAAAGGAACAGACGGGAAGTAGGAGTAGGGAACACGCAGGAGAGGGTGAGAACCCGCACCAAACAAGCGGCTGCTGAGTTAACCTCAGCACCCCAAACTACTTCAAACAAAAGGTAACAGATGGATGACCATAAACTCACACAGAAGGGTACACCAGCCTGTCAACCAGCCCCAAACAATCCAGGTCTAGACACGACCTAGACAGACGCCAAACAAGCACGTACACGACCGGAAACGTCGTGCACAAAGCCCCACGCATGAACAGAACACCGTGCGGACAACAAAACACTGACCCCGAGTGCAGCCACGAACGGGCAACTCGCAAAGGTTACAACGCGCAAGAAAACGCGAAGAACTACGCGTCACGTGACGGAAGCACCCCCTTAAAAAGCCAGCTGCGTCCACTGACGTCTCACGCTGCACCTCAAGTGTCTCACCTACAGTACTGCTGTAACAACAGCAGAGATGTAGACACCAGCTGAACCAAACAGTAACAGCAAAACAAGTAACTAGTCAGGGTCACGCCCGTCGACGTAAGTCCTCCGTCCCTGACCACGTGTGCACACACTGGCTATAGTCTAAGCCAGGTCCTCTAGCTAGTATTCTCCCTCGGTAGGACGCTACCGTTGACTAGGAGCCCGCAGAACTAACTACAAACCGCTCACCGGGAATAACCCTCCGCCATCCGCTAGCGGGTCGACACTCAACAGACCTTAGGCAACAACAAGTGGAGGCTTCACACGACACAGAAGCTCAAACACAAGTGCCGAAGTACAAACAGGCGACCACGCCCATCAACACTTACTTCGAAGCACCAAATGGCAGCATCGCCACTGCCGACAACTCAGGACGAGTAACTAGACCTCCTATGTAACGATCCTGAGTCGAACGACTCAAAGGCAAGATCGTCGCAAATAGCGGAACAAGCCGCCAATCGGTCTAAACCTAAGCCAAAACCACGCTCCGCAGAAAACAACGCACGGAGACCAGAGGGAAGCACCAAGAACCCTCAGACAAACCTGGATACGCAAACCGAGGTAGAACAACACCTCGAGGCATCCAGAAGCAGTGTCTCGGACAGGACAGAACTGCCAAGACACGCACAGGCAAGGTCACACGTCAACCACTGGGTCACACCGGGTTGACCGAAACCAAACAACAAAAGCATACAAGAGTAGGATCAAAAATCCTACCACAAGTAAAAAGACTCCTGGCCACCTTGCAACGTAGTCTTAACCCTTATAGGACATCAAGAGACATCCACGGGACAACGGGCAGACCACAAGGCCAAGCCAAGACACACAGAAACATCGGGCGGAAAACCAAGGCACAAGGCAAATAACGCACCAGCCCTAGACCGCTACTAGAAAGTGACGGTCTAGCCAGGGCCGTTATTTCCCAAACGACGGACGGACATGGGCCGTCACTCACACCACCCTAACAACCTACAAGGCACGCAAAAGCCAAGTAACGCACGGGACCAGGGGCGTTACAAGCAAACGACGCACGGAGTACCCACCGTCACATCCAACAGTGCAGCAAACCCAAACCAACGCGAAGTAACGCACGGCGCTAGGCGCGTTACAACCAAACGATGCGGCAGGAGAGGGCCGTCACATTCCAAATGACGCGCAGGGGCCCATCCGTTACATCCAACGGCATAGCCACCCTCAACCCAACACGACAGCAAACGACGGACGGAGGCATGCGCGTTACTCACAAACGACGCACGGGGTCTCCACCGTCGCTTCCAACGGGACAGCCACCTAACCTCGTCCACGCAGAATGTAACGGCCAGGGGCTCTACCGTTACACTCAAACAACGCATAGGGGCACGACCGTTAGAGGCACCGCCTCAACGAGTCGACGTCAGTCAACAGGCAAGCAACGGCCTGGGCAAGGCGCGCCGCTTCCATCTAAAGCGCTGGGTCAAGCGCGTTAGACCAACCAACTAAACCCCAAGGAAAAACCACAAAACGCAAGTAACGGCCAGACACCGGCGCGTTACACGGGAATGACGCACCACCCTTGGGCCGTCACTCACCCAGAAGTGAAAAAGGGCTAAACCCTCAAACCAAATAACGGTCCATCGTAGGGCCGTGAAAAGCAAGTGGCGGTCGCTGGCTAGACCGCTACTTCGGTTACGGCGGGAAAACATAGGAATAGCCGGATCGGCCCATTCCACGCCCCATTCACGCCGAAACGCAGGGGAAACACACCGCAACAACAAAAGAAAACACCAAGGTGCTCCAAACCCCACATGCAACATCAAAAACGCAAGATCCGGGCGATTTTACCAAATCAACCCTAAATGGGTCACCGAGGTTCCCGGGCTTCTACCGGCCTCGAATGAACACCAAATCGCACGAAACCAAAGTGGATGGGATTCTAACATCCCTGCGGTCATTTAGAAACTAACTGAACCGCAAACGGTCACCGTTTACCGGCCGACCCTAAAAACCATGAAAATCACGGTTTAGGCAAAACAAGCCCAAACACACTCGTTTCCTAGCCGAACGCCGTGCAATGGCAGGGAAAACGAAGATGAAGAAGCAAGGATCTGTCACCCTACCTCCACCGAAGAAACCGTGCCCCGAAAGGACTACACCACGCCGAAAACCACTCGCGAATCAATTTCACCGGCTTTGAATCCACCGTTCGGGATCGCGCCAGAATCGATCCGATCCTCGCTCCATCGCGCATCCAACCAGCTCCACGGCTTCACCGCCTCGCCCACCTACGCCTCCGTCTGCAGCCGGAGCCGGAAAGGGGAGAGAACGAGAGAGAACGGGAGAGAGATGGACGGTCGCGCGAATGAGAAGGAGAGAGAGAAAGAGAAAAGAAAAAAGAAAGAAATTAGGAAATTTTCCTAATTTCTGAAAATTCCGAAAATGCGCCGAAAATGCACAAATTCAGAAAAATACGCAAAAATAGTCGAAACGACCGGCTCGACGAGTACATCGTCGCTGCAGCATCCACGAGCTCGAGAATCGACAAACAACTCACCGTAGGGTTCCGTAACTAGTACGTGAGAAAAACCCACACGGCTCGTCAAACTCAACTCGGAAGCCACCAAAGCGAACCGAAACTCAACGAAACCAATCCGAAACAGATCCGAAAGATCCAACAAAGATCCAACAAGATCCAGGGCATTACATCCTCCCCTCCTTTAAAGAAATTTCGCCCTCGAAATTAAGGACTAACAAAGGAGAAACAGGGAAGAACAACCCAACAACACAAATCTCGAAAAACACAGCTCAGAGGAACAGCGTCAGACCACAATTACAGGTACACACTCTAGCTTCCAAGACAGCAAGTCTACAGCACGAGTACGGCACCAAAGTGAACACATCTGACACCTCCGAAGCAAGGGCAACGTCGTTTACGTCTCACAGAGCAGGAGACACGACAGCCACAACAATCGAGAACCAACACCGAAAACACAACAACAACACGGCAAGCAGCAGCTTACACAAGGAGACACTGTCCTCACAGCTGACAGCTCGACCACATCATCGGCTCCAGTGCCAAAGGCAACAGGGGACACCTGGCACACAGGACACCAACGACAACAACAACGCTGGACCACAAACACCATCACGTCAGCACTCACTCAGATATCACATCTGATCAAGTCGCAAGCTCACTCCAAGGAAGAAGAGTACAGCAAAGCTAACTGACAAGACAATGGTCCAAGACAGGAACACAAAATCATAAAGAAACAGCGCCAAAACAACACAACGGCAGCACCTGCAGAACTCTGGCTCCGCACAACACACAGGGCCAAGAAACACATCTGCAAGCAAGGTCACATCAAGGCATACGAACAACTGAACACACGACCAGAAGAGACAGGTCACGCATCAGACTGCTCACCAAGAGAAGACCCACAACAACAAGAAACGACAACAATCTCGGGGAACGCAACTCAAGGACTAACAACATGCCTCAAGAGCACAACACCCAAGAAAGAAAAAGCAGAGCAAAGGGTACTTAATCAGCAAGGAATGCCAACCAATTCCCCAACACTCACACAATTGCCAATGCCAACACAAGAAAAACCACAAACAAAGGCACGGCAACTGACGACATCAAGGCACGAGAAGCCAAGACGGAGTCACATCGAGAAAGAAAGAACCTCTCGACAAGTGGGTAGCCAACCCACACACAACAGCTGTACTCTCAACAACGTGCACAGGCAACAGAACAACACCGGAAATCGCATCTCAACACACACCAGCGCCATCGCAATCAACAAGATCGCAATTCACATGCCACGAGTACCAATCCAACGAATAACCGAACACAAAGAGCCTAAGTGCAATAAGAAAAGAGCACCAGCTTCAGCACAAAGCACAAGGAAAGCATCAGTCTCAGCTTACCTTCACGTCCCGACACAATAAATGAGCCTTCACAATACATCGGCCGTTATACACAGCACGACAATTACGGTACACAACAGCTCTTAACACCATTACGGAGTCCAAAGCCAAGCAACCGTACAACAAGAAGCAGATCAGACTCAAAATAAAGCTGTCTACACTTAAGCAGACACAGGACAAAGGCAACACTAAGACAGCAATTCCAAGGCAAACTCGAAAAAGCTTCACCAAGAAGGACGAGAAGCAACAAGCTCTACAACAACAGCTCACCAGGAAGGGAAAATCCTAGGTTCGCTCGAGCAACTTCTCAATCGAGGCAACACGACAACGAAACAACCGAAACAACAATGCATCAGAAGCTAAATAGACTCAAGCCGGGACAACCAAAGCAACGTAAGAACGTGCATGGCCATCACACCAACGCTAAAAGTCATAAGCTACCTGAGCAAAATACAGAAAATAGCTCGAACAATGCACTGCAGGTTCATGCCAACCGACAAACACTGCCAAGCGCAATACGATCGAGACCAACTTCAAATTTGAACGAAGCACATCGTCACATCCAGACGAGAGCAAAAAAAACCATCTCGTACAGTGCCAACCAAGCACGTACAAGACCACACGCGAGAAGCACTGCGATAAACCATCGCAACACCTACGCCAGCGAGAGACTGTACTGGGCCTAAGGACTCTGGAAACTGTATATCTCGGATTCCCATGTACTTCACACAACAATGATCTGATAGCTCAGAAAAGAAACTCCGAACATCTCAGAACACTACTCTGATACCACCTGTAGCGACCCGGATTCCAGATACCCGGTGCACCCGGTATAAATACCGAATACACGTGATACCATGAGGGACCCGCGAGGCCTCCCAAGCGCGGGAAAGCGCCGAAGGGATAAAAGGCATGTGTAGAGTACATTGAAGCCACAGAGATATAACAGTAAGCAATTTCATTAGATTGGATTGCTAAAATAGCAGAAATAAAATTACCTTTTCATTAATAATTCAACAATTATAATTATACGCAGAGTCCAGCCCAAAGCAGAGACAACAAGTCTAGCACAGTATAGTACGACAGAAAGAAACGTACACAGAAGTCAGGAGAAGCCCGACGCAGGTACGGCTGGCAGCTACAACAGCAAGAGAGCGCTCCACCAAGAACAGCAGAGGCAGACGGCGAAACCCACCTGAAAAGCAACAGGGGTGAGTCTCAACAGAAACTCAGTAGGGGTCACGCGAATCCCCACTGGAAAACGCACAAAGCAAAAGCAACGGAAGCAGCAACAAAGCAGCAGGAACAGCAGGTGTAGCAAAGCAGAAAAGCTACACTACAAAGCTGTAAAGGAACAGACGGGAAGTAGGAGTAGGGAACACGCAGGAGAGGGTGAGAACCCGCACCAAACAAGCGGCTGCTGAGTTAACCTCAGCACCCCAAACTACTTCAAACAAAAGGTAACAGATGGATGACCCTAAACTCACACAGAAGGGTACACCAGCCTGTCAACCAGCCCCAAACAATCCAGGTCTAGACACGACCTAGACAGACGCCAAACAAGCACGTACACGACCGAAAATGTCGTGCACAAAGCCCCACGCATGAACAGAACACCGTGCGGACAACAAAACACTGACCCCGAGTGCAGCCACGAACGGGCAACTCGCAAAGGTTACAACGCGCAAGAAAACGCGAAGAACTACGCGTCACGTGACGGAAGCACCCCCTTAAAAAGCCAGCTGCGTCCACTGACGTCTCACGCTGCACCTCAAGTGTCTCACCTACAGTACTGCTGTAACAACAGCAGAGATGTAGACACCAGCTGAACCAAACAGTAACAGCAAAACAAGTAACTAGTCAGGGTCACGCCCGTCGACGTAAGTCCTCCGTCCCTGACCACGTGTGCACACACTGGCTATAGTCTAAGCCAGGTCCTCTAGCTAGTATTCTCCCTCGGTAGGACGCTACCGTTGACTAGGAGCCCGCGGAACTAACTACAAACCGCTCACCGGGAATAACCCTCCGCCATCCGCTAGCGGGTCGGCACTCAACAGACCTTAGGCAACAACAAGTGGAGGCTTCACACGACACAGAAGCTCAAACACAAGTGCCGAAGTACAAACAGGCGACCACGCCCATCAACACGTACTTCGAAGCACCAAATGGCAGCATCGCCACTGCCGACAACTCAGGACGAGTAACTAGACCTCCTATGTAACGATCCTGAGTCGAACGACTCAAAGGCAAGATCGTCACAAACAGCGGAACAAGCCGCCAATCGGTCTAAACCTAAGCCAAAACCACGCTCCGCAGAAAACAACGCACGGAGACCAGAGGGAAGCACCAAGAACCCTCAGACAAACCTGGATACGCAAACCGAGGTAGAACAACACCTCGAGGCATCTAGAAGCAGTGTCTCGGACAGGACAGAACTGCCAAGACACGCACAGGCAAGGTCACACGTCAACCACTGGGTCACACCGGGTTGACTGAAACCAAACAACAAAAGCATACAAGAGTAGGATCAAAAATCCTACCACAAGTAAAAAGACTCCTGGCCACCTTGCAACGTAGTCTTAACCCTCATAGGACATCAAGAGACATCCACGGGACAACGGGCAGACCACAAGGCCAAGCCAAGACACACAGAAACATCGGGCGGAAAACCAAGGCACAAGGCAAATAACGCACCAGCCCTAGACCGCTACTAGAAAGTGACGGTCTAGCCAGGGCCGTTATTTCCCAAACGACGGACGGACATGGGCCGTCACTCACACCACCCTAACAACCTACAAGGCACGCAAAAGCCAAGTAATGCACGGGACCAGGGGCGTTACAAGCAAACGACGCACGGAGTACCCACCGTCACATCCAACGGTGCAGCAAACCCAAACCAACGCGAAGTAACGCACGGCGCTAGGCGCGTTACAACCAAACGACGCGGCAGGAGAGGGCCGTCACATTCCAAATGACGCGCAGGGGCCCATCCGTTACATCCAACGGCATAGCCACCCTCAACCCAACACGACAGCAAACGACGGACGGAGGCATGCGCGTTACTCACAAACGACGCACGGGGTCTCCACCGTCGCTTCCAACGGGACAGCCACCTAACCTCGTCCACGCAGAATGTAACGGCCAGGGGCTCTACCGTTACACTCAAACAACGCATAGGGGCACGACCGTTAGAGGCACCGCCTCAACGAGTCAACGTCAGTCAACAGGCAAGCAACGGCCTGGGCAAGGCGCGCCGCTTCCATCTAACGCGCTGGGTCAAGCGCGTTAGACCAACCGACTAAACCCCAAGGAAAAACCACAAAACGCAAGTAACGGCCAGACACCGGCGCGTTACACGGGAATGACGCACCACCCTTGGGCCGTCACTCACCCAGAAGCGAAAAAGGGCTAAACCCTCAAATCAAATAACGGTCCATCGTAGGGCCGTCAAAAGTAAGTGGCGGTCGCTGGCTAGACCGCTACTTCGGTTACGGCGGGAAAACATAGGAATGGCCGGATCGGCCCATTCCACGTCCCATTCACGCCGAAACGCAGGGGAAACACACCGCAACGACAAAAGAAATCACCAAGGGGCTCCAAACCCCACATGCAACATCAAAAACGCAAGATCCGGGCGATTTTACCAAATCAACCCTAAATGGGTCACCGAGGTTCCCGGGCTTCTACCGGCCTCGAATGAACACCAAATCGCACGAAACCAACGTGGATGGGATTCTAACATCCCTGCGGTCATTTAGAAACTAACTGAACCGCAAACGGTCACCGTTTACCGGCCGACCCTAAAAACCACGAAAATCACGGTTTAGGCAAAACAAGCCCAAACACACTCGTTTCCTAGCCGAACGCCGTGCAATGGCAGGGAAAACGAAGATGAAGAAGCAAGGATCCGTCACCCTACCTCCACCGAAGAAACCGTGCCCCGAAAGGACTACACCACGCCGAAAACCACTCGAGAATCAATTTCACCGGCTTTGAATCCACCGTTCGGGATCGCGCCAGAATCGATCCGATCCTCGCTCCATCGCGCATCCAACCAGCTCCACGGCTTCACCGCCTCGCCCACCTACGCCTCCGTCTGCAGCCGGAGCCGGAAAGGGGAGAGAACGAGAGAGAACGGGAGAGAGACGGACGGTCGCGCGAATGAGAAGGAGAGAGAGAAAGAGAAAAGAAAAAAGAAAGAAATTAGGAAATTTTCCTAATTTCTGAAAATTCCGAAAATGCGCAGAAAATGCACAAATTCAGAAAAATACGCAAAAATAGTCGAAACGACCGGCTCGACGAGTACATCGTCGCTGCAGCATCCACGAGCTCGAGAATCGACAAACAACTCACCGTAGGGTTCCGTATCTAGTACGTGAGAAAAACCCACACGGCTCGTCAAACTCAACTCGGAAGCCACCAAAGCGAACCGAAACTCAACGAAACCAATCCGAAACAGATCCGAAAGATCCAACAAAGATCCAACAAGATCCAGGGCATTACACATTTACCCTCTCTTAATCTCTCGAAACCCTAACCCAAGGAGATGCATTCGGCAGAGTTTGGATCGAGTCAACTTTTGCGGCGACGTTCACATTGACTCGACTTGCGTAGATGAATACTCCGCGCATAGAAGTCTCCAGAAGGTGTGTGACCTATTAAAATGAAGCTCTCTAACCCTAGAATCGTTTAGACCCAGCGGCGGCTGCATAGGAGTTAGATCGAGGGAGATCTCGAGCGAATAGTGGCTGCGTGTACCAGCGTCCTTGGTTTTCTTTCTCCTTCCTTCTTCATCCGATTTAGGTAAGTGATAGCAAGCCAAACCCTACAAATAATATATGGTTAGAAGTAACATCGTGTTAGCTTTCCATTGATGTAGAAAGACCTAAATTCTATCAAGTATCCTGCGAGAATTTTAGGTTTTAGTAGAAGCATGTCACATCTAGGGTTATAATTGCTCTTTTCGATTAAGTTATGATTTCAGACTGTAAACATAAAATTGATTCATGCATCTTGTATAGTTTTTCGTGCTCTTTCTTTTGGTAGTAAAAGTCCCAAATTCCATGCTTTATATCGTGCGAATTTTGTGTTTTAAATTTAACCCTAGAAACCTCGCCGGAGTCGGGCATGGCGGAGGGGCAGCAACTTGTTTGGACATGTGCGGCCACACGATAGACCGCACATCCCAGACAGGCGGCCCTCTGTTGACCATTTATATGTTTTTATATCTGCTCGTGTCCCTGGAACGTGCGGCCTATCCCTAACCGCATGTCGTTCCTGCAGCCAGCTCCAGACCGCACATCCCTCCATGCGGCACACTACCGACCGTCCATATCCAGCAGGTCTTCGGATCTGAGGGGACGTGTGCAGCCAGTCTGTGACCGTTCATTGGGATGTAAGGTCCAGAACCGACCGCACATCTGTAATAGAGTAGATTAAATTATCATTACAGCATGTTATATTAGTAGACTAATGGTTAATTGCATGTTAGGAACACACCTAATAAACTGTAATTCATGACAGTAAATAATTCTTGCTGATCTATTTAAATTGCGCTTGATCTTGATTCATCTTTCCAATGAATGTCAAATTTAAACTGTGAATCCTTTATAATTGAATGGCTATTAGGTTTATAGTTGTTATAACCTAAATCTTGAACCAGTGTATCCCCTAGTTTTGATTTAGACTCAATCGAACCGCTGTTACTTGAGTTAATCCGAATTGGATTAACAGAGACTTGCGCGGCTATTGGTAGACCGCATATACCTATGAACGGGCCAATATCGACCGTTCATACCTGGCTTCTGCCAACTTGTCTTGGCCGATTATCCTTGATCTATCTTCGGCCAAATCTTGTTTTGATCAGTCCAGTAGACCCTAGGCCGACTGGTAGATAGTGGGCGGGACTCTGGTTCAGTTCCACCCTGCCTATGGTAGCCCGGGAGCCCACTTGGGCTAAATTCTAAATCTTGGTTAGGCCCTATGTTCTGCGGCCAGTAATGGATCGTACGTCTTACAGGCAGCCTTGAGTGGACCATTCAACTAATGAGCGGCTCTGTGAGGACCACACATCCCGGCCTCGATTCTGTAACTTTCTGGCCTTATACGGCCCAATCCTAACCGTTCATATAGAAGGGTGGCCCGTCAGCAGCCGTTCAACCTTGACCTCCCGAGGGCTAAACCCAGCCCAGTTCTTGTTAGTGCGGCCCAGTGTCGACCGCACAAGCCTTGAGCAGCCATGTAGTGACTGCATGTCTTCCAGAGACTAGTTTTCCCCGTGTTTTATGGTTTTGAATCCAAGAACATGATGGTTCTTGATAATTTGAACTCCTGGACAGAAATTCTAAGTATCTCTTCAACTTAGCCTTGGGATGTTCCAAGGTAAGTTTATACTTGATTATAATTGGCCATTTAACTTGATTAAAGTCTAGACAACTTGGGATCTTGGATCCAATAAATCAATGCCAATGCACCATAGGGGCCCGGTCTGGTCTTGGGGAGAGCGTCCGAAAAGTACTTGTGCCCATGGGAGTTTGTAATGACAGGGTGAGGCATTGAACCGAGTGCATGACTAGCGTGATGTCTATGACAATGATCTTTTATCTTACTTGAATCGTGTTTGACTTGGTTACATTCTTGCTTGTTGGCCAATTTCTTGTAAATTCATGTTGTATATAAACTTGCAATTCTTGTAATCTTATCATTCTTGTCATATTGTTATTCCATTCTATTTTTTAGCACTTTATGTTATTACGTTGTTTCATTCGATCGTTATATCTTTTCTTTCCGTTTATATACATGTAATTATTTGGTTAATCACTTATACTTGCCTGTTGTTACCTACTGAGCGTTCGCTCATATAGTTGTTTCCCCCTTTCCAGGCAGCTCAGGTGAAGATTCACAGATGGATGGGAATGGGCGAGAGTGATAGTTTGGAGTGTGTCAGTTAGTAGATGTTTGAGTTGGTTTAGTGGTTTACATCTAGCTATGTCTTAGAACTAGTGTTAGTTATTGTACCAGAGTCGAGTAGAGATTATGTTGTTTATGTTTAAATCGGTTTGTAAGACGTTGATGGTTATTATAATAGAATTAGAGTTATTTATGTTCATGGTATTATGTTAATTCTTAGCTTAGCATGCTATCTTTACTAGCGTTTTCTACTGCCAGTCCCGATATTCCGCGTCGGGACGTGACAGTTTGGTGGTATCAGAGCCTAGGCTTTCTAATATCCCTGGGTTCTCTAAGTTCTAGGATCCTAAGTTATACTGTAGGACCTATAACCTTGTTATAAGTCTAAGGACCCAACCTGGTGAGATTTGGGTAGAAGACTGGGGTTGAGTTAATAATCTCATTGCACGATTATCCATTCTTGATTAAACCTAATATAACCTATTCCACGTGTAGGCTTTTGCAATGGCAGGAGAACGCGTAGAATGGAGGAACTTGCAGCGCACGGTTCAGGGACTTACTCAAGCTTTGCAACAAGTGGCTCAAGGAGGAGCTGCAAATCATGGCACTGGAGACCTTTATCGGAACTTTCGTGGGATGAATATCCTGTGATTTGGTGGCTCGACTGACCCTGATGAAGCCGAGCACTGGCTTGAAGAGATAGTGAGGATTTTTGAAGTGATGCAATGCAGTGATCATGAACGTGTCCTCTTGTCGACCTTTCAACTTGAACGTGATGCGAGGACATGGTGGGACGCAGTGAAGGCTACCCTTGGTGATAGACAAGTCACATGGGAGGAGTTCGAGGAATTCTTCAATGGCAAATATTTTTCTGATCGAGTACAAGTGAAGAAGGCAGCTGAGTTTGCTACTTTGAAGCAACGAAATCTATCTGTAGCCGAATATGAAGCTCAATTCTCTCGGCTATCTCGTTATGCTACTCATTTGATATCTATCGAGAAGATGAATGCTAAGCGCTTTCTTAATGGGCTGAAGCTGCAGTATATCAACCAGTTGGCACCGATGGAAATTCCAACTTATTCCGAGATGGTGAGAAAGGCTCAAGTGTTGGAAGATACTTTAGAAATGACGGAGAGAATCCATTGGAAGAGTGTTAAGATTGAACAACACCATACTGGTTCTGGAAGTATCAAGCCTGGTCATGGCAGGAAGAGGCCCATTAACGGGTCTGGTTCGTGGAAGGGCAAGATGCCGAAGATTGAAGACAAGAAACATGGCCCTATTGTTCCATTCAAGGGCGTATGCAAGTATTGTGACCGTCCAGGTCACAAGATGGAGGAGTGCTGGCGCAAGCTGGGTGCCTGTTTACGTTGTAGTAGTAGGGACCACCGTATTCTCGAGTGCCCTCTATTATCTGAGCAAGCTACCCCGATGAAACCGCAAGGAATCAGGAAGCAGCAAGGCAAGCTCCAGGCTCTACAAGAAGATGAGACAAGACCCTCCGAGGAAGGTGGACTTGTTGAAGGTACTCTTATTATACATGATAAATCAACTTTTGTTCTTTTTGATACTGGTGCCACTCATTCTTTTATTTCTCGGAGATTTGCGAAGTCTTTAGCTGTGAAGCAAGTTTTGATGAATTCTCCGTTAGAGATTTCAACTCCTATTGGTTCCGGTTCAGCAATTAAGTATTTCTATCCTTCTAGTAAGGTCTTGATCAATGAACGAAACCTGCCAGCTGATTTAGTTTGCATGGGTATGAAGGATTATGACGTAATACTAGGAGTAGATTGGCTGGCTAAGTATGAGGCCAATGTTCAGTGCAGATCTGGTTCTGTGTCTTTCACTAGACACCCTGGACTTTCTTTTATAGGAATTAGACACCATAAGTCTGTTCCGCTTATTTCGGCTCTTCGAGCTGATAAGTTGATGAGAAGAGGATGTAAGGCTTTTCTAGCCTTTGTTTTTGTGACCCTTGAGCAGAAGACTGAGATTGAGGACTTTTCTGTCGTTCGAGATTTTCTAGATGTCTTTCCTGAGGAACTACCAGGACTTCCTCCTGAGAGGGAAGTTATCTTTTCTGTTGATCTAATTCTTGGTGTGACCCCTATTTCCAAAGCTCTTTATCGTATGTCTCCTGCGGAGCTAAGGGAACTAAAGCAGCAGTTGATGGAATTGCTTGAGAAAAGGTTCATTCGACCAAGTACTTCCCCTTGGGGAGCCCCTGTATTATTCGTCCGGAAGAAGGATGGTTCGATGAGGTTGTGCATCGATTATCGGTAATTGAACCAGTTGACTATCAAGAACAAATATTCATTGCCAAGGATTGATGAGTTATTTGATCAGATAGCGGGAGCTCAGTATTTTTCTAAGATCGACCTTCGATCTGTATATCATCAGTTACGAATTAAGGAGGATGATAACTATAAAATAGCCTTCCGCAGCATGTATGGGCATTTCAAATTTGTAGTAATGCCTTTTGGGCAAACGAATGCACCTGTAGCTTTCGTGCAGCTAATGAACGATGTGTTTTGGCCCTATCTTGATCAATGGGTCGTGGTGTTCATTAATGATATCTTGATTTATTCTAAGAGTGAGGAGGAGCATGCTGAACATTTGAGGATGGCATTGTAACTATTGAGAGATCATCAGTTATATGCCAAGTTTAGTAAGTGTGATTTCTGGCTGCGAGAGTCATCACAAAAGAAGGTATTTCTGTTGATCATTCGAAGGTAGAGGCAGTAAAGAATTGGGCTAAGCCTACTAATGTGACCGAAGTGAGAAGTTTCCTAGGCCTAGCAGGTTACTACCGAAGGTTTATTCAAGATTTCTCCAAGATTGTGGTACCTCTGACAAGATTAACCTGCAAGAAGATCAAATTTGATTGGTCAGAAGATTGCGAGCGAAGCTTTCAGACCTTGAAGGAATGTTTGACTATTGCACCTGTTTTGGCTTTACCTTCTAGTGAAGGAGGTTTTATTGTATACACTGATGCTTCAGGTATTAGTTTAGGGTATGTACTCATGCAGCACGGGAAAGTGATAGCCTATTCTTCTAGGCAGGTGAGGAAGCATGAAGAGAATTATCCTGTTCATGATTTGGAGCTAGCAGTAGTGGTGTTCGCCTTGAAGTTATGGAGGCACTACTTGTATGGTGAAGCATTCACGGTGTTTTCAGATCATAAGAGTTTGAAATACTTATTTTCTCAAAAGGAACTCAATATGAGGTAGCGAAGATGGCTGGAGTATTTGAAGGATTTCGATTTCTCCATTGAGTATCATCCTGGAAAAGGTAATGTTGTGGCAGATGCCTTAAGCCGCAAGCCTATAGCCAAGTTGTCAAGTCTCATGTTACAAGAATGGAAATTGTTGGAGCAGTTAGCTAGTTTGGATCTTAACGTTGACAAGGATCGGGTTATGATTTCTCAGATTCAACTTAAGCCTGAATTACTGATGGAAATCAAATCTCTGTAAGATGATGACCCAGAGTTGGTAGAGATCAAGGGAAGCTTGAGTAACAGACCTGACTTCATGATGGCTGATGAGGGAAGATTGTTATTTCATGGAAGAACTTGTGTACCTGATGTAGCTGAGATAAAGAGTAAGATCCTCGAGGAAGCTCATAGATCTAGATACACCATTCATCCTGGAGGTATTAAAATGTTCAAGGATTTGAAGAGATCTTTTTGGTGGCCGAATATGAAAAGGGAAGTGGCGGACTTTGTGAGTAGATGCTTGGTTTGTCAGCAAGTCAAGGCAGAGCATTTCAGACTAGCAGGGAAATTGAAACCCTTGATATACCCCAATGGAAGTGGGAGAGCATTGGCATGGATTTCATTATGGGTCTACCTAGGACTCGTAGTAGATTTGATGCAATATGGGTGATTATCGACAGATTGACAAAATCGGCTCATTTCTTATCCATTAAGTCTAAATGGACAGTTGATGTTTTGGCTGCTTTGTATATGAAGGAAGTGGTAAGACTACATGGTATACCAGTCAGCATTGTGTTTCATAGAGACCCTAGATTCACTTCTCATTTTTGGAAAGGATTGCAAGAGTCCTGGGGAACTCGTCTGAATTTCAGTACTGCTTTCCATCCACAAACAGATGGACAGACTGAAAGGACCAACCAGATAGTGGAAGATATGCTTAGAGCCTACATGATTGACTTTGGAGGTAGCTGGAGTGATCATTTGGCATTGGCTGAATTTGCCTATAACAACAGTTACCAGTCCAGCATTCAGATGGCTCCATTTGAAGCTTTGTATGGTAGAAGCTGTCGATCCCCGTTATGTTGGGATGAGGTAGGCGAGGAGCAATGGCTTGGACCAGATCTCATTTCTGAATCGTCCAAGAACATCCGTATTATCAGAGATCGGTTGCAAGTAGCACAATCAAGACAGAAGAGTTATGCCGACACCAGGAGGAGAGCATTGGAATTTCAAGTTGGTGAGCATGTGTCTCTAAAGGTCTCTCCTATGAGAGGAATTCGAAGGTTTGGTATTCAGGGCAAACTGAGTTCAAGATACATTGGTCCATTTGAGATTCTGAAAAAAGTGGGGGAAGTTGCTTACCGTTTGGCACTACCACCTCAGTTATCTAGAGTACATAATATTTTCCATGTGTCTATGTTACGGAAATATGTGTACGATCCCACTCACATTATTCAGCATATGGACTTCGAATTGAAGGAAGATCTGACTTATGAAGAAAGACCGATCAATATTTTGGATCGGAAGCAACAGCAACTCAGGAATCATTCCATACCGATGGTTAAAGTACAGTGGAGTCAGCGTGGGACTGAAGAAGCTACTTGGGAGTCAGAAGATACTATGCGGAGATAGTACCCCGACTTATTCTAGGTGAGCTATCTCACTCTCTCTTTTTATTAAGTGCATTGAATTTGAAGGACCAAATTCTTTAAGTGGGGGAGGGTGTAATACCCCGATTTCTTTTAGAAATTACTTAGAAATTAATTAGAATAATCCCTTAATAAATAGAATAAGCTAGATTTTGACTATTTTATAAAAATTCATAAAAAATATATTCTTATAGAGGATAACACGTTTAACAAACTTGTCTTCTGTGGCCAACCCAAATAAAATCTATAAGTAACCCGAATTAGTGGATTAAGCCCAAATTGAACACTTAGTTTTTTTTTACCATACCTTCAAATGCCAAATTTGAGCCCAATACTCCTCCAAATGAGCCCAAATTGGTGGAAAATGAAAGGCCAGGATGGGAGGATCATTTACCCTCTCTTAATCTCTCGAAACCCTAACCCTAGGAGATGCATTCGGCGGAGTTTGGATCGAGTCAACTTTTACGGCAGCGTCCACATTGACTCGACTTGCGTGGATGAATACTCCGCGCATAGAAGCCTCCAGAAGGTTTGTGACCTATTAAAATGAAGCTCTCTAACCCTAGAATAGTTTAGAACCAGCGGCAGCTGCAGAGGAGTTAGATCGAGGGAGATCTCGAGCGAATAGTGGCTGCGTGTACCGGTGTCTTTGGTTTTCTTTCTCCTTTCTTCTTCATCCGATTCAGGTAGGTAATAGCAAGCCAAACCCTACAAATAATATATGGTTAGAAGCAGTATCGTGTTAGCTTTCCATTGATGTAGAAAGCCCTAAATTCTATCAAGTATCCTGCAAGAATTTTAGGTTTTAGTAGAAGCATGTCACATCTAGAGTTATAATTGCTCCTTTTCGATTAAGTTGTGATTTCAGGCTGTAAACATAAAATTGATTCATGCATCTTGTATAGTTTTTCGTGCTCTTTCTTTTGGTAGTAAAAGCCCCAAATTCCATGCTTTATATCATGATAATTTCGTGTTTTAAATTTAACTCTAGAAACCTCGCCGGAGTCGGGCATGGCGGAGGGGCAGCGACCTGTTTGGACATGTGCGGCCACACGTTAGACCACACATCCCAGACAGGAGGCTCTCTGTTGACCGTTTATATGTTTTTATATCTATTCGTGTCCCTGGAATGTGCGGCCAATCCCAAACCGCATGTCGTTCCTGCAGCCAGCTCCAGACAGCACATCCCTCCATGCGGCATACTACCGACCGTCCATATCCAGCAGGTCTTCGGATCTGAGGGGACGTGTGCGGCCAGCCTGTGACCGTTCATTGGGATGTAAGGTCCAGAACCGACCGCACATCTATAACAGAGCAGATTAAATTGTCATTACAACATGTTATGTTAGTAGACTAATGGTTAATTGCATGTTAGCAACACACCTAATAAACTGTAATTCATGACAGTAAATAATTCTTGCTGATCTATTTAAATTGAGCTTGATCTTGATTCATCTTTCCAATGAATGTCAAATTTAAATTGTGAATCTTTTATAATTGAATGGCTATTAGGTTTATACTTGTTATAACCTAAATCTTGAACCAATGTATCCCCTAGTTTTGATTTAGACTCAATCGAACCGTTGTTACTTGAGTTAATCCGAATTGGATTAACAGAGACTTGCGTGGCTATTGGTAGACCGCATATACCCATGAACAGGTCAATATCGACCATTCATACATGGCTTATGTCAACTTGTCTTGGCCGATTATCCTTAATCTATCTTCGGCCAAATCTTGTTTTGATCAGTCCAGTAGACCCAAGGCCGACCAGTAGACAGTGGGTTGGACTCTGGTTCAGTTCCACCCTGCCTATGGTAGCCCGGGAGCCCACTTGGGCGAAATTCTAAATCTTGGTTAGGCCCTGTGAAGTGCAGCCAGTAATGGACTGTACGTCTTACACGCGGCCCTAAGTGGACCGTTCAACTAATGAGCAGCTCTGTCAGGAGTCAGGACCACACATCCCGGCCTCGATTCTGTAACTTTCTGGCCTTGTACGGCCCAATCCTAACTGTTCATGTAGAAGGGCGGCCCGTCAGCAGCCGTTCAACCTTGACCTCCCGAGGGCTAAACCCAGCCCAGTTCCTGTTAGTGCGGCCCAGTGTCGACCGCACAAGCCTTGAGCGGCTCTGTAGTGACCGCATGTCTTCCAGAGACTAGTTTTTCCCGTGTTTTATGGTTTTGAATCCAAGAACATGATAATTCTTGATAACTTGAACTTCTGGACAGAAATTCTGGACAATATCTCTTCAACTTAGCCTTGGGATGTTCCAAGGTAAGTTTATACTTGATTATAATTGGCCATTTAACTTGATTAAAGTCTAGACAACTTGGGATCTTGAATCCAATAAATCAATGCCAACGCACCATAGGGGCCCGGTCTAGTCCTGGGGAGAGCGCCCGAAAAGTACTTGTGCCCATAGGAGTTTGTAATGACAGGGTGAGGCATTGCACCGAGTGCATGACTAGCGTGATGTCTATGACAATGATCTTTTATATTACTTGAATCGTGTTTGACTTGGTTACATTCTTGCTTGTTGGTCAATTTCCTGTAAATTCATGTTGTATATAAACTTGCAATTCTTGTAATCTTATCATTCTTGTCATATTGTTATTCCATTCTATTTTTTAGCACTTTCTGTTATTACGTTGTTTCATTCGATCGTTATATCTTTTCTTTTCGTTCATATACATATAATTAATTGGTTAATCACTTATACTTGCCTGTTGTTACCTACTGAGCATTCGCTCATATAGTTGTTTCCCCCTTTCCAAGCAGCTCAGGTGAAGATTCACAGATGGATGGGAATTGGCGAGAGTGATAGCTTGGAGTGTGTCAGCTAGTAGATGTGTTGAGTTGGTTTAGTGGTTTACATCTAGCTATGTCTTAGAACTGGTGTTAGTTATTATACCGGAGTCGAGTAGAGATTATGTTGTTTATGTTTAAATCGGTTTGTAAGATGTTGATGGTTATTATAATAGAATTAGAGTTATTTCTGTTCATGGTATTATGTTAATTCTTAGCTTAGCATGTTATCTTTACTAGCGTTTTCTACTGCCGGTCCCGATATTCCACGTCGGGGGGTGACATGTTGGGTCATCCAGTGTGCGGATGAGGATAAGACTAGTCTGGCGGCGTTCATGCTGTAGGAGAGAGCAAGCGTATGGTGGACGTCTGTGCTAAGGAATCAACCTGACATGCTAGAGTATGGTATTTATTAGGAAGAATTTCGGCGGCTATTCACGGCAAAGTATATACTGGAGCACGTGCAAGATAAGATGGAGTAAGATTTTCTGGCCCTAACTCAAGGTTCGATGACCGTGCTCGAGTATGAGGCTAAGTTCATAGAATTATTAAAGTATGCACCGTACATTGTTACAGATGAAAGAAGGAAGGTGGAGAAGTTTGTGGCAGGACTACGACCGTCGCTTCGGACCCGTCTAGTTGCATTGGATCTTACTACGATGGAAGCGGCTCTTGGCGTGGCCTGTCGTCAAGAGAGCGATATGGAATTGTAACAAGAGGAGAAGAGGAATTCAACAAAAAGACCATCGGCACCATTCCAGCTAAATGACAAAGGTAGAAGAGTGATGGAGAATTCATCGTGATCGTTCGTGACATGGAAGATCACACCACCAGCAAGAGATAACGATAAACCGGAATGTAAATACTGTGGCAAGCGACATGGCGGGGAAGTATACTGGATCGCCACCGACAGGTGTCTTCGTTGTGGCGAGAAGGCCACATAATCTGAGATTGTCCGAAGATGATGTAGCCTGTAGCAGTTCGGCCAGTAGCAGCTGTAGCGGCTCTAGTAGCAGCCAGACCAATAGTAGCGGGACACGCAGAGAGACTCCGAGCGCTAACTCGGGTGTTTGCATTAGTTAGAGAAGATGCTAAGCAGGCGGAGGACCGCACAGAAAGTACTATGGAGGAACTTCTTGCATGAGAGAGCCATTTGTGAACCAGAGGTAGAGATGAAGAAGAAGTACCCTCGATTGTTCGAAATGTGATCTAACCCCAAACTTCGAGGACGGAGTTTTCTTTAAGGGGGAGAGGGTGTGATGTCCTACAAATTTACAGTTTAATATTTTATTTATTTAATAAAAAAGTTGATTATATCTAAATATTTAAATTATTAGTCTCTTTAAATATACTTAAGTCATGGTAAAGAAATTAATTATAAGGGAAAGAAAGATATTTAAAAGTTTATGAAGAAAAAAAGGGTTTTAAAGTTTAAAGAAACTGAAGAAAGAAAATAATAATAATAATCAAAAGTTTAAAAAAATATGTAGAGGTTAATTGTTTAAAATAAAGAAAGAAAGAGGTTAAACAAAAATAAAAGGTCAAAAATACAAAAAAGATAGAAGGTTAAAAATGAAAATAATATAAAATTTTTTAAAAAATGGGGTAGGCCACCGGCCACCCACGCACGCGCGAGCAGGCGGGGGCCTGCGGGAGGCGTGCAGGCGCCGCCCCTGCCCCTTCTTTTAGGCCGCTTTGTGGCCATTGTTATAAAAAAATTTTCTTTTTATTTTTTTTAAACATTTCCTATTAGTTTAAACATATTTCTCTTATTAAGTCAAATCTTCACATGTCCTATACCCAAAAAAAAGGAAAAATGTAAGTTAGTCAAAAGAAGTTAGGTGAATGGGTTGGTGAAGTTTGAATGTCAAAATTTTAATTAAATAGCATTGAATTAAAGGTTTAATCTCCACCCTTGATTAAATGAATGGTTAAGATTGATTAAGCCAAAAATCCTATAAATAGAGGGGTAGAGGGGCTCATTTGCTCCCCTTGCTGGTTGGGTACGTGAGGAGCAGAAGGAGAAGGCTGGAAGGCTGATTAGGGAGTTGTTAATACGTCATTAAGGTAAGTGATTTAGTCCATATCCCTTTAATTAGCATGGATTAGCATATTTAAGGTAATTTAGAGTCTTTTAATGGGCATCTAAAATGATAGTCAAGCCCAGAGATCTTATTTCACCATGAGTGAACATAGAGTAGTCGAATTTTCATGATATCACTAAGTTAAAGTATGTGATTAAGGGTATAATCAAGTGATTAATACATTGTAATTAGCAACGATGTATGATAAATTGAGAAACTTTCCAGAATCATGAGATCTAATGTTCTAAGTCCTCTGTAAAAACTTCCATGTCTGATTCAATTTATTTTTACGTTTATGAATATTTTAATTTTATCTTAAAGGTGTTCAATTCTACTAAAATATTAAAGGGATAATATTGAATCACCTCAAATCGTAGGAATGTATCTTACTATGAATCCCATGTGTAGAAAATGTTTCATGATTTTTGGATCACGATATTTACTTTAATGAATTTTCATACATGATAAAATATATAAATAATTGTATATAAATTATAAAAATTAAAGATCATATTTACAAAAATCTTAGAATTTTACAGTATGGTTCTAACATTGAGTGTAATATATTCTGAAAATATCAATAATTATTGATGTCTGCAAGTAATATTACATATTTGTTTGATATTTTATTAGAAGTATAAAATTATGGGAAAAATAGATATACTACATGAAAAATCTTGAAACTTTACCAGAAGACTTAAATGCATGTTAGAACTAATTGAGGAAATTTGCATCTCATTGTGATAACGGAATCTTTACTGGTATAAGTATCAATGTTTAAACAAATAATTAGAAAATTGAATAAATGTTAATATTCTTTGACAAATTCTGAGAATGTTACAGAATTGATATATGATAATTATAAGTTAGTTCATAGTATATTTTAGTCATTTTAAGCATTCTGGATAATTTTCTCCATTTAAAAGTTATTATTGTAAATTATTATAAGTTTTAGAAACTGATATAAAATTTTAGAAATTAGACATACTGAATAAAAAATGATTAAAAATATTATGTGTAATACTTCTATCGGGAACAACGTTTTGTAAATTTTTATAAATTATCTGATCATTTTGGATATATTTAGTTGATTTATTATTCATGATATGTTTTTCTTACTTAGTGTGAAAAATAGTAATATAGTGTGAAAAAGAGTAATACAATATGAAAAAATAATGAAAAGTTTTAACAATAATATTTCTATTATGAATGATGGTTTTACAAATTATGGTGATTTTTAGAGTGTTGTTGGTAAATTTAGTTAATTTTCCCATGCATAGGAAAATTTATACAATTCTGAAAAAAATTTAAATTCCTGCATAAAAATTTATGGAAAACTTTATGTGTAATTGTACATGTAAATGTGATATGCAATAAAAATTTGATGAATTTCAGAACATAGTAACTAAATTTAGTCAATTTATGATATCTGTTGAAATATATATAATTCTAGGAACATTTAAATTACTGTATGAAAATTTATGAAAATATTTTTGTTTAATGTTACATGTAAATGTGATATGCAGCAAAAATTTAATGATCTCCAGAACATGGTAGATAAATTTAGTCAATTTATGATTCATGTTGGAGTATAAGTAATTCTGGAAAAATTATAATTATTGACTGAAAAGTGATGGAAATTCTCTGCATTGATCATTTCTATAAATGTGTTGTTTTTATGAAATTTCAATGGACTCTGAGTTTTGAGAACATAATTATAAATTTTTTATGTATAAATGGAGAATAAATAATCTTGGAAAATTAGATATACTGTCTGAAAAATGATGACAAATTTATGTTTTGATCATTCCTGTAAATGTATTGATTCCTTCAAATTTCACTGCGTTATGATTTCTATAAACAAAATTAGTAAATTTTTTGGATATATATATATGTCATTATATTTGAATAAGTTGAGAATTTCAGAAATAAAAAAAGAGATTTTTAGAAATGACATATTTCATACTCAATGTTCACAGCATGATTTTTGAGTGGCATGTGTTCATTTTCTTTAAGTCATATATATATTTACCGCACTGTTATTACTGCCAAATGGACACTGCCACCATAGGGGGAGACTGGAACCAAGCCATAGAAATGCCCCTATGGGGAGGTTCACACTGTACTGGCCCCGAGGGTACTGGGGATTAAAATCCTGGAGGTGGACAAGTATCACTGGTTAAGGGGGAGTGGACTTCTCCCGGTTCTGCGCAGTAACCAAGATTCATCACTATTTACCTAGATGATCGAGTACCGACTGACTATCCTTCTATGAGTGGTTTGGGCACTGTGTCTGGCTAATTATATCACTGTTATTAATTACTGAATTGAAATTGAAACTACTATTTACTGAACTGAAATTGAAATGACTGTTACTGTTTACTAAGTCATTATTCAAATGACTATTACTGCTTATTGAGTCATTATTGAAATGACTACTACTGTCCACTGAACTGAAATTGAAATTACTGCAACAGTTCACTGAGTCATTATTAAAATGACTATTACTGCTCACTAAACTAAAATTGAACGACTGTTATTACCTACTGAATCGTTTTTAATACGACTATTACTACTTATTGAACTGATATTGAAACTGTTATTAGTGTGCACTGAATTGATATTGAAATGACTGTTAATGCTTACTGTTACTGCTCATTGAACCGATAGTGAAATTAGTATTACTGTCTACTGAATTGTTATTACATTTTACTATTATTACAATATAAATGTTTATATTTGCAAATGATGAATTATCATTTACTTTACCATTGATAGAATAAAATTTAATGTACATGTTGTACTTGTAAAATGTTAATAACATGACTTATGATCGTAAAATAGAAATTGAGTTAAATGTACTAATCTCATATGTTATCTAATTGAAATTGTGCCTAAGAATGACTTATGAAATGAAATACCGTAAATTACTTTGGATATGTTTATACATGTTATGATTGGGGACTATGCTTAGTCTCTTACTGGGTCTATTCGTAGACTCACCCCGTTGAACATTTTCAGGAGAAGCAGTAGAAGAAAGCGGGGAGTGATCTCGCAGTAGCCTGATCGAGACTTGGAGTTACTACGAGTATTGTCTTAGGTAGTTATGTCAGTTAGAAAAAAAATATGTGTGAAATTTGGTTATGTAATAAATGACTAGTTAAATTGTTAATCTTTATTTCGATCTATGTGGATGAAGTCTTTTGACTATAAGCTGAATGATCTGAGAAATTTCATTTCCGCTGCAATGATATCTCAATGTTTATGTGGAATTCTCTACCATAATGTACCGTTTGGGTTATCCCACTGTGACGTCTCGACCGGATCTGACGTGAGTCTTTACGACTGGACCGGGTCTACGAGTCGGGGCATTACATTTGTCTTTATCAAAAATGTTTTGATTTTTAGGGAAGTTTATGGGTGTAGAATTAGATCTTTTCCCTTGAGCATGCCAGCATTCTTTCATGACATGTCCAATCTTGCTACAATGATGACAATACACAGCAGATTTCACATTTTTGCTATGAGCTAGAGCATGGAGTTTCTTGTTGTCTACTCTAGCATTTTTCTTATCACTGGCCAGCCAACAGTCAATGGCTTTGTGGCCAGATTTCCCACATTCAAAGCGCAAAAAAACATTTCTGTTCAAAATAGATTTAGTTTCTCCAATATCATTTTTGTTCGTAGGGAATTCAACATATTTAGAATTAAATTTCTTTCCCTGAGCATACCAACACTCAATGGCCCTATGGCCTGGCTTACCACATTTAAAACACACAACATGCCGGTTCTCATGAGAATTTACATAATGAGAATGAAACTTACCTTTACTTTTAACAGACCAACATTCTGAGCCACGATGGCCTACCTTATCACAATAAGAGCAGTGAATTCTCTTTTCCTTAAATGCATGATTTCTTTCATGAGAATTCCTAGCATGCGTTGCACTTGCATTTATATCATCGTGTTCCATTAAACTACACTCATGCATCAAATGACCAAATCTATGACAATAGTGGCATGATATTTTCTTTTTGTGTGCATGTGTGTGTGTGTTTAGGTTATGTATCACATGCACAGCATCAGCATGAGTGTTTCTTTGCTTATTCTTCACGTGAACATACTTTTTCACTTTTTCAGCTTGTTTCTGAATGTCAGTTTGTTTCTGATTTTTTTGAACAATAGGCTGTTATCTTTTGAGGTGGTGGCTACGTTTGATGCAGTGACAAACGATGTCATTAGCTTGTTATTAAAAACTTTCTTTTTAACATTATTGTAGCCTAGCCCTTCCTTCCTGAAGTTAACCTTGACTCCTAGCAACTTATCCAGATTTTCTTGCCCACTAACAAATTTAGACAGAGAAGATTTCAAATCCTTAATCTCAATTTTTAGTGATGCAACATTTATTTCATAACTTGCAATCTCTTGTTCATTGCAATTAATAGCTTCATTCAGTACTGAAGAGGGGCGATCTCACGCTGGTCTTGAGCTGGTGGATGATCACCGATCAATGAACTGCAAGGAAGGGAAACAGATCAGGGGGCCTAGGGGTGGTTCCCTGGGGTAAACCCTCCGATGTATAAGTCAGTAGAGCAGTGGTGGAAGCTATGAAAGGAGGAGGAAGGATATGCACGAGATCCCTCTCCACCAAGGTGGTGAAGTGGTTCCTGCTCAGGGAGTTTTAAGCATGTGTCGGCCCTTACCGTTCGCTGGAGGGAGTCCCCGGTTTAAATAGTGCACTAGTCTCATGAGTCCCGTAAGCTGAGGAGTTTCAGGCGGGGGTTACGTCCTCGACGTGGGCTCTTTACGTCCTCATCGTGGGCTCTTTATAACCTTGAGGACTCATGGGTCCCTTATCTTTGTGAACTCCTGCTCATAAAAGGCTCTCATCGGCAGCGTGGATAAGCAATTGTCAGTCGATCCAAGCATGAAGAGTGCCAGCCCTATCTGGGAGATAAGCATAGCTCGGATGAGGGCGCTAGCCTTTATCCCGACGAGGGGGATAGGTTGGGCTTGGGTCTTCCTCCGACCGGACCAACGCTCGGGCCTTCCGAGCCTAATGGCCGCCGAGGAAGGGCTTGATCCCGAGTGATCTTATTGGGCTTTTATGCTAAGTGGACCCTACGGGGTGGTCACTTAGATGAGCTGGGCCTCGTTTGGTCTTGTTGGACCTGGTTCGACCGCTCTTAGATGGGCTACATAAATCACCCTCTCCACTTGTCCCCCTCCTACTCCCGAGCATTGGTAGGCTCGGAAGAGTAGCCGTTAGGGTATTGGACCAGCGTGGCTCGGGTGGGTGGAGATCTGGCAGTGTTAAGAAGCCACATGTCGTGGTCACCTGGGCCCGTAATAATGATAATCCTGACGGATTTGAAATGAAGGGGCCCCCTTTTCTCGGAGGTCGGAACGACGCGCCGCCTTCCGCGTGGGAATATAGGCGTTGTGCGCTTGTTGTCGTTCCAGACTTCCTCTGTTTTAGGGTTTTTGCTCTCCTTCGTGCTTGCCTTTGGGGCTCTTTGATGCGTCGTGAGGACACGACGGAAGAGCAGAGGCTTGCAGTGGCGTTCACAGATTTGGTGGTGATAACCGCGGAGGCAGTTCGACAGCTTCCTCTTCCTCCAGATTCTTCGGAGTCTCGGGAGCATTTCTCTTCAAGTTCTTCTTCAGATCCCATGGCGGACCAGCATCCGGAGGTCGAAGAGTGGGAGGGTGAGCCTGAGGCGAGGGCGACGGTGATACTACCGGCTCCAAACTACAGCGAGCTGGGGGAGGCGGAGGTGAAAAGGTTGGAGCACCAGTTTTACCTGCCCTATCAGTTTTACTTTGCCGCGGCTACCCCGCACGAGATGAGCTTGGGTTCTCGTACGTGCCATATCTGCTCCTTCCTTCTGTCGTGGAAGGGTGGGTTCCGCCTTCCCTTCGAGCCCTTTGTTCTTAAGCTTCTTGGTTTCTTTAATTTGGCTCTCATACAGTTGGTAGCCAACTCTTATCTTCTTCTCTCCGCCTTTCGCATCCTCTGCCGCCAATGCGGGGTTCCTCCTTCTTTGGACCTCTTACATTATTTTTTCGAGTTGAAGGCGCATTCCTCAGCCGGGAAGGGCTTCTATTTCATCAAGGCGAGACCACAGCTCCTTAGCTGCGAAGGACTATTCCCACAAGGGATGGAAGACTCAATTCTTCTGGGTGGGGATTTTTTCGGTGGAGGAGACTTGGAGGTGTCCCGTAATCCCCAATTTCTATCCAAACATCCCTCCGAGGTAGGACGAGTTCTCTTCGGATGTGGAGGAGTATGCGGCCATTTTGCTGAAGCATCGCCAATCCACGGAGGAGCTGGTTACTCCAGAGAACATCGAGCGGTGCCTTCTCACGCGGCTACGGCCGACAGGTTCAAACGTCACGAATCAGCTTCTTCGTCGGATGATGAGACCATTTTCTTTTCCTAACTATATCTTCTTCTGCGCAGACGCCAGGTGGCCGGCTGTAGAGGAGGAGCCTGCAACCGAACGGGAGGTGATCAATCTCAGAGATGACTCGGCTGCCAACGAGTCGTGAGCTCCCGAGGGGCGCTCTCGAGCCCGATATAAGGGCAAGGAGATGGCCCGGGCGCTCTCGAGCCCGAGATAAGGGCAAGGAGATGGCCCAGGAGGGGCCTTCTAGGCTGCGGGGGGCCAAGCGCAAAGATCCCATGGAGGGCATGATACGGGACGCCGTCAAGGCCAAGAAGCGGGCCAAGAAGGCCGGGTCTGTTCCCGCTGTCGAAGATGACTCTGGCTCGGCGGCTCTCCCCTCTTCCGAGTGAGATAGGGCCAACCCTATTGGGTCGGCTCCCCCATCCGTCGAGCAAGAGGGGGCCGAGGAGGCCAGGACCGCTTCTAGGGGCGGCGGCGTTGGATCGGCTCTCCCCTCGGCAGGAGCCGAGGGGGCCGGGGTCGCTTCTGCTGGTGGCGGTGTCGCTGGATCGGCTCTCCCCTCAGCAGGAACCGAGGGGGCTAGGGCTGAAGCGGGTGACTCTGGGACCGCGGTCGAGATTGGGGCGTCGATCGAGGCGGGCGACTCTCTGGGTGGCGGTGCAGGGGCCGAGCCGGTCGAGGCCGGGGGGTCACGAGGAGCGGCGACACAGCCCCGATCGACTGAGGCAAGAGGGGCGGATGAAGCAGCAGCTCGATCCAGGCCCGTCGATGAGGCTCCCAAGGGGATACTGCTCGGAGGGGGGGGCCCTATTTCGGCGGCTCTGGAGAGGCTGGGCATCCAGGGCCCACTGTATCGGGTGTGTTGTAGCATAGCTGCAAAGGTGGTGAAGGGAGGAGACAGGCAACGCTCCCCGCCCGCGGCCCTCGAGCTGGTTATGGGGGGTGGCTTGGTCTTGGCCCAGATGGGGGCCACTCTGGCTGAAGCTTACGCTCGGTCGGAGTCGGAGCGGGCGACCCTTGCTTGGACCCTTGGTGGGTCTGACAGGAAGGTGGCTAAGCTCACCGAGGAGCGTGACGGGCTTTGACGAGATCTCTCCGCAGTCAAGGAGTTGGTGAGGGTGAGCCAGGCGGATGCCCGGTCGCTGTCTGAACAATTGGCTCGGGCCCACGAGTCACTCGAGAGGAAGAGCCGGCTTCTGGAGGAGGATCGCGTGGCTCGTACCGAGCTAGACGGCCAGTGGGAGGCCGAGCGCGCCCAGCTATTGGGCGGGGTGGAGGAAGCCATGCGCCTTCGGTGGGAGGCCGAGGCTGATCGGGCCGAGGCGAAGAAGCGGTCAGCCGAGGCAGAGTGGAGGTTGGCCTAGGCAGAGCGGGAGAAGGCCGAACTCGCTGGTAGGGTGGAATCGGCCGGGGCGGAGGTACTCGAGCAATACAAATGTTCGGAGGCCTACCGGGTCGACCTCAAGGAGGCTGCCCTCCCTTACTATGAGTCAGCACTTCGCCGGGGCATCCGCAAGGGATTCAAGCAAGGCTATGACCGGGCCATCTCTTATGCGGAGGAACAGGCGTCCGAGACAATCAATTTTCCTTCCAAGCAATGCTATGACTCGGATTTGTCATCCTCCGGTTCCTCTGGTTCGACACCGGAGGAAGGAGACCAGGGGGACTTTTTGTCCGAGGGGTCGCCAACTCCGGATGCCTCGAGAGGGCGCGCAACGGAGGCAGTTCCCACGCCGGTGGGGTGAGTGCCAGGGTCGGACGTCACCGAGGGTGCCGGGGGTAGACCGTCCGAGCCTTCCACTTCTGAGCCTCAGGATGGGCCAGAGGCCTAATGTATCTTTTTTTCTTTTTCTCCTTGTATATTTTTCCTTTTTTTGAAGAAAAAACTTCTCTTGTTGTGTAAAGGAAAAAAACGTAAGGCAGTAGCGTTATGATGAAGACTTAACTCTTTTGTACCGCCATTGCCGTAGTTTGACCAGCGTATCCGCAGTAGTTGGCAAGTGCTGATACTTTCTGCATGGATTTCACATGATGGTTGGGCGGGCGTCTGACAGGGTGTCTTTCCATGTTCTCATGCTTTAACTGCCCAGCCGTTTCGTGTGTCCCGTTGGGATGGAACCGAAGAGTCTGAGGTGACCGTTCATAGGGAGAAGTCCCTTCAGCGTGTTTTCGAGGGGAGAATCATTTAAGGCAAGTAACCTCCCTTCGCCTATAAAAGGTCTGAAGGGCGTCTCTCCTTCCCCATCGCTTAGGGTTTTCTCTGACAGTCTTTCCTCTCTCCTTCTTCACGAAGCATTATGCCGTCGAATTTGAAGCATGGAAGACGTTCTGGAGGATGAAGCTGTCGATGATGGAGGGCAGAGAGTCCTTGCTGCTTCGGGTTTGAAGGGGGTTTGACGGCCGGCGGACAGGTTTAAAGGGGGTTCGAGGTGTGGAAGCACGTCGCCTTCTTCTATCAGTTCCGGCCGGCGCTAGCGGGGAGGTTACTCGGGAAGAAGGTTCGACATGCTAGGGCATGTCGAACTGCTGTCCCTGACCTGCCCACTCCATCCCGAGGGGAGGGGAAAATAATTAAGCTCCCTCATTTCCGGGCATTCCCCTACCTCCTCGTCCAGCTCTGCTGGCTTCTTTTTCTCCCCCCTTTCACTCTTTGGAGGGTGCCTGCACTCTCCTCCTTCCAAAGAGTTGGCAGAGAGGAGGCCTTCATTCGTATTCCCTCCTTCTTCCCCTTCCTCCACCTCTGTCAACTTGGAAGGTAGCCTTGTTCTTCCTAATCCTTCTGTCACCTTTGTTCCGAGTTACCCGAGCCAACGGGGTCGACTACCCTTAATCCGAGCTAGTTTCTACATGAAGCAGAGTCAGTGGCTGGACGTAGGAAGGCTAACCGAGTCAGCCGAGCGATGGGCTCGTACAGCGGCGCCGGATGGATTTTTGCTTTTTTTGACATGTATTGTCTTGGCTTCGGCCTTTCTGATGTATAAGCAAGTTGTTTGAATAAAAGAGGAAGGAAACTTTCGTTTTATTTCATATTGCTTACGCAACGCTTGGTGTTCAGAAATAGAACTTACGTAGTGTAGTCGCGTTCCACGTCCGAGGGATGGGTTCTCCTTCCATAGTAGATAGCTGGTATTCTCCTTTCCCGAGCGTCTCGACCACTCGGTAGGGGCCTTCCCAATTAGGGGATAACTTGCCCGCCGCCTCAAGTGGTCGAGAGGCTTCGGCTTTCCTGAGAACGAAGTCTCCTGGTTGAAAGTGTTTATCTCGGACTTTGGCGTTGTAGTATCGAGTGAGGTGGCGTTGATATTCCGTTGCTCGGACGCTGGTAATCTCCCGGAGTTCATCCGCTAGGTCGAGGTTTTCGAGCTATTTCTGGTCGTTTGCCTCGGGCGAGAAACAGATGACTCAGAGGGACGGATTGGCAATCTCCAACGGGATCACGGCCTCGGTGCTGTACACCAGCTGAAAGGGACTTTCACCAGTTACCGTTCTAGGAGTCATTCTGTGCGACCAAAGTACGCTTGGCAATTCCTCGAGCCAGCTGCCCTTGGCTTTGCCGAGCCTGGTCTTGATGCCTTTCATGATAGTCTTATTGGCATTTTCGACCAGCCCATTAGCCTAAGGGTGGGCGACCGAAGTGAAGTGATTGCAAATGCTTAGGTCGGCACATCTGTCTCAGAAATAATGAGAATCAAATTGCCGGCCATTATCGCTCACTATCACCCGGGGGATGCCGTAGCGACAGATGATCAATTTCCAGACGAAACTCCAGATGACTGTGTCGGTGATCCTAGCTGTGGCTTCGACCTCGATCCACTTGGTGAAGTAGTCGATGGCGATGATGATGAACATCTTCTGGGCCTGAGTCGTAGGGAACGGCCCAAGGATGTCGATGCCCCACCGAGCAAAAGGATAAGGCTCGGCTAGGGTGACGAGCTCCGTTGCTGGCTGATGGACCAAGTGATCAAATCGTTGGCATCGGTCACACTGTTGTACGTAGGTCGAGCAGTCGCGTTGCCGAGTGGGCCACCAGTAACCCTATCGAAGCAAGGTCCTGGCGAGTGACCTTCCTCCTAGATGCGCTCCGCACAGGCCTTCATGAACCTCTTGGATCGCTCGGTTGGCTTTGTCAGTACTGATGCACTTCAGGAGGGGACCGGAGAAGGATCTGCGGTATAAAGTGCCATCCAGAATGATGAATCATTGAGCTTGGTACTTCAATCTCCGGGCTTCTCGAGGGTCGGGAGGCTCTTGAGAGTCTTGGAGCCATGACAGATAGGGGGTACGCTAGTCGCTTGGTGAGGCTGAGTCAACAGCCATGAGCTCCGAATCAATGCTCAGTCGCTCTAGCTCTTCGAGAAGGACCGATTGAGTACCTTCGGGGTCAAGAGAGGAGGCTAGCCGAGAGAGGGCGTCTACTCGGGAGTTTTTCTCCTGAGCTATTTGGACTACCTCAAAACTCTCGAACTATTGTGCCACGGTTCTGACCAGCTGGAGGTATTTGACCATCGGTGCTTCCCGAGCTTCGTAATCACCGTTGACCTGGCTAGCGACCAGTTGGGAGTCAGTGTGAATTCCGACTCGCTTAGCCCCCAACCGTCGGGCCATGCGGGCTCCCGAGATAAGGGCTTCATACTCGGAGGCGTTGTTGGATGCCTGGAAGTTGAACTTCAAGGCGTATTGCAGCTCTACTCCTTCGGGGGACTTCAGGAGGATCCCAGCGCCGCTCCCAGCCGAGTTGGAGGATTCGTCGATGAACAATTCCCTGGTTGGCCCGGGTACGGACGGAGATTTTTCTTCGGCCGGGATGGTGCTCTCGACGATGAAGTCGACGAGCGCCTGTCCTTTGATAGCCGAGCGGGGTCGGTACGATATATCGTAGGCCCCGAGCATAATTGCAGCAACCCTGGTAAATTAAAGGACTAGAAAGTCCAAATAAATTAAAACCAATAATTAAACAAAGCCCAGATCCTGTACACAACCCTGACGTCCTAAAGACCTTATCCTTGTATTATCATAAATTTAAGAATAACATGCCATTTTTTAAATAGGCATTTAATGCACATTGTAATTTTATTTGATTTGATAATCAATAAATCTTGAAGAAACAGGTCAATTTATATTTTATTCATAATTTAGAAAATTTAATATTCCACATTTATTATATTATAATTTTATTAGAAGGAAGCAGTATATATTAATAAGATTTAAATGTATTAAGGAAATTAAAAGATAAAGGAATGGGATTATATACTATTTTGGTCCTTTGGAGTGTTATGGGCAAAGAAGAAAAAGGCTGAATAGCGCCCAATACATGGGCACTATCCCAATACAACGACAGTAGCATGGATGTGATTTCACTAGACTCATGAGTAGTGGTGAATAGTGCAACTTTTTAAATAAACGGAATTTTATAAAACTAATTACATGGAAAAATAGTTAAAAATGGAAAAACTTTACCCATGATATTTCATGTTAATACCCCCTCAATAAAAAAAGATTAAAATCCCTAAAGATTGTTACTCGTTAAATTAATGTTAATAACGTGAACGGTTCGAACTGTAAGAGTGTTATTGTGCTAGGGAAAGTTGTATTAATGAAATCCTAGTACTAATAGGACAAGTACTCCTTGAACTGAGTCCTAATCGGACTCTAACACCTAGAGGTTCCCAAAACCCTATAAATACCCCCTTTTTTTAACCTTCTGTCACTATTCCTCAAACATAACGACCTGATGCTGCTTCTAAATTTTCCTCTGCAACCTTAGCTTCGTGCAAACCACAAACCGAAGCTGCTAAGATCAGGATTGGCCACCGCTTCTTCTTCTTCCTCCGACCTTTTGCTAACAAGAAGAGAGCACTCTTATTCTGCTACTGCTACGGAATTCTTTTAAGGGAGCGCTCTGTTCTTCCAACAAGAGACTTTAGGCCACTGAAGTTGGTTTTCTTCATAGTATTCTCCTCTTCGGTAGATTGAGGAAGAAGGGCCGCCTAGCAACTGCTACTATCATCAAGGAGGGACTGCTAAGTCTGAGGATTTCGCAAAGAAGACCTTATAAACCCTTCTGTTCTGCTACCTAACAGGGTATCGATAGAGAAGGCAAAACATTGTTCTCCTTCCAATTCTTCAATCCAAACCCATCAACTCAAGGTAGGTTTTCTCAAGTTCTAGTCCAATCCATCAGTATATAAGTGCATGCATACATTTAGACCCCTTTTTATCATGTTTTATCATGTTTTTATAGCTTACTGCTTTAATTTCGGAATTTACAGTCAAATAGCGACCCAGTCTTGGGCGCTATTCTTAAGGCGTGACCGCATGGCAGTCACCACTTTCATAAACTAAATAAATAAATCAGCATGTTTGAAATTTAATAACTTGACATATGGACCTCTACTTAACTTAGTACATACATGACTTGATTCCTCTTATTTTCCTCTACGAGACCACATGACCTGTTCCATGCAAATTTGACCAGATTAAACAACGCCTGAATCATGGGCGCTGTTTTGATATCGCGCCCGTGAGGCAGGCGCTACCTGTCAAAAGGTGACTAACATCAGGGCACCATTCACTCTAAGCATCAACTTGAAACACAGCTTGAGCCAGGGCGCTATTTTTTAAAAAAAAAAACATGGCTGTGCCATGGGCGCTATTTAATCTAGAACATAATGATGTATTGAAAGGCTATACAAATTCCAGGTTTTGTTTACGTTAAAACTGGAAATGGAATTTAAAGGACACGGCTGGGTCACAGGCGCATTTCGATAATATAGTGGCTGCACCCCAGTCGCTATTTAAGAAATAGCGACCAGTACCCAGGCGCCATTTTTTGTTATATATGTTTTCCATTGATTTCATGTACACCTTTCAATGGGGTACACACTTGGCACTATATTCCAAGCCGTGAGTATAGTCTCAAATTTCTCAGTGATTTATCGATTATCCCACTAATTCTTGGTGACATACGAGCCCTCCGTCAGACATTCCGTTCCATCGGATTGGTGAGTTAGTCATAGAGACCTCCGTAAGTCTCCTCGATGTCTTGGATTCCCTCAAGGCCGATGGAGCTAGTTGTACCATAAAAAAAAACCCATGACACTATTTGAAATACCATGTCACTCTAAACATGGTATACTGGCCCTCATGATATGCTATTTGAAAGTCATGAGTAATGGAATGGGAAAAACCATGCCATTTATATTCCTTAAGAATTATGTGCCATACTTATGGACACTAATTCTATCTACCTTATCATGTACAAGAACGAGCGACCATTTCTATATGAGTGCTTATTCTTAATATCATGGCACCTATCTAGGGAGCCGTTTCCACCTAGTTTTATCGTTAATCGTGGTTACTCCGTTATTACCATCCTTACGTATCATGTTCAATCCTTGAAATCCTAATCTCTATGATCTACCTTAAAGTTCCTACAAGCTTGAATCCCTTTGGAATTCTATATTCGCTATAAGTATAGTGGATGTCGAAATACATGATCAATGCCTGCGCATATATGGGCCCGATCTGGTCCTGGGAGGAGCACCCGAAAGTACTAGTGCCCATGGGAGTTGTAATGATCATGGTGTGGCATTGCACCGAAGTGCTTGTTATTCTCGTTGACATTCCACAATCACGTGCTTGACTTGATATGACACGACTTGAGTGACCTGGAAAGGGTATTTATTTTATACTTGCTTGAAACATGATAGCCAATTCTTGACATGACATTACAAATATGCTTGCTTGAATATCTTGATATGAGTTCTTGAAAGACATGCTAGTTCACTCAACTATCTTTTGATATACACTCTCTATCTTGACATACACTCTTTATTGTCGTTTTATGCGAGCATGCATAGCTATATTGCATTCATATAACTTGTAATCTACTTAAAGCAAGCTAGCACTTGAGATATAAATCCTACTGAGCGTTTGCTCATTCAGTGTTTTCCCCTATTTTTCAGGTAAGTCCGATGACGAGACTCAATCGGATGAGGAAGGTCAAGAGTGAAGAGACTAGAGCTACATCCATCTATCCAAGCGTCGTCTAGACTTGTCTTTCCGTTTCCTTGAGTCATTCCTTGTACTTTTCTTTTTATTGAGTCTTAGTATTCCTTTCAAGATGAATTGTAATAGTAATACTTTGAGGTTATAATTGAATTAAAGGATTGGGTTAAATTTACTTTTGCACACTCTGTCTTGGTGTCGAATACACTAACGCTCTGATTGACATGATCGATATAAACTCATCACGCACTCTGGGTTCCTTTCGCGCTTGGGGCATGACAATTTTTGTGGTATCAGAGCCTAGGATATTAAATTCCAAGGAAACTCAAGTCCAAAGATAGGTTTAAACCTTTAACCGGTGAGATTGGGTAGAACCAAGGGTTGAGTTAACTTAGAAAAAAAAACTAAAATCTTTTGACATAATCACATATTAATATAGTTATTGTAATTGTAGGACCATGGCCGCATAACGTGCTCAGTGGCGCGATATGTAAAGGACCGTTTAGGGTCTTACACAAGCACTCCAACAGGTAGCACAAGGAGGTGCACATCGTGGAACCGAAAATCTCCATCAAAGTTTCAGAAATATGAACCCTCCTAAGTTCATGGGATCTATAGATCCGGATGACTCCAAGCATTGGATAAGGGAAACCGAACGTATCTTTTGGGTTATGCAATGCACGGACCAAGAGAAGGTCTTGTTAGCCACATTCCAGCTGGAAAGAGACGCCCGATGCTGGTGGGAGTCGGTAAAAGCCACCTTAGACCAAGCTCAGGTTACATGGGAGGAATTTGTTGAACATTTTAACAATAAGTACTTCTCAGATCGAGTCCAGGAGAAAAAGGCCACCGAATTCGCCACACTCAAGCAACGATCATTATCGGTGGCCGAGTATGAGGCATAATTCTCGAGGTTGTCCCGGTAAGCATTTAGTCAGTACCGAGAAAATGAAAGCTAGAAGGTTTCTAAATGGGCTCAGGCCCCAGTTTATCACACAACTGGCCCCGATGGACATACAAGCTTATTCGGAGATGGTACGATGGGCCCAACTGCTGGAGGATGCCACTGAACTATCTGATAGGATCCGTGGGAGAGACAAGAAGGAGCATGTCACTAGCTCCGGCAATTTCAAACCCAACTTCAACAAGAAGAGGCCAAGTAATGGAGGAGAGTCTTCCCAGGAAAAGAAAGTTAAAAAGGTTAACAAGCCGTTCTCCATCACCACCACACCTTCTAAAGTGGTGTGTAAACATTGTGACAAGGCCAGACATAAGGCCGAAGAATGATGGAGAAAACTTGGAGCTTGTCTCCATTGTAGGAGCCGTGATCATCAGATTCCAGACTATCCGTTGCTTACTGAACAAGCAGGTGACGTGAAGCGCCCGACAACGAAGAGTGCCTATCTCCAAGCTATTAAGGAGGCAGATCAAGACGAAGGCGGACTAGTGGAAGGTACATTGGAAGTTTGTTCCAAGTCTGCATATGTCTTATTTGATACTGGTGCATCACATTCATTTATTTCCAAGAAGTTTGCTGATACATTACCTATGGAACTGGAATGGATAAAATTAGTTTTGTCTACTCCTCTCAGAAGCGAAGCTGATATTACTCATCATTACCAAAACTGTGAAGTCTTGGTCGAGGGTAGAAACTTTCCTATCAACCTAATATTACTAGATTTGAAGGAATATGATATCATATAAGGTGCGGATTGGCTATCCAAATACCAGGCAACTGTTGATTACCGTAATAGCAAGGTTACTTTCAAAGAGTTTCCAGGACTGGTCTATACTAGCCCTAAGAATCGGAGCAAGTAGCCTCTTATTTCAGCTCTTCGAGCTAGCAAGCTAATAAGGAAAGGATGCGTATCCTTCCTTGCTTTTGTCACCATTAAGGAGACTAAGGAGACTAAGCTAGAAGACATCCTTGTTGTGCAAGAATTTCCGGATGTGTTTCCGGAAGATTTGCCTGGATTACCTCCACAAAGAGAAGTGGCATTCACCATCGATTTGATCCCTAGTGCTGGCCCAGTTTCTAAGGCACCTTATAGGATGTCCCCTATCGAATTCAAGGAGTTGAAGGAGCAACTAATGGAGCTTCTGAAGAAAGGATTTATCAGACCAAGCACTTCCCCGTGGGGAACACCTGTGCTGTTTGTAAAGAAGAAAGATCGATCCATGAGTTTATGCATCGACTATCGACAGTTGAATCATCTCACTATCAAGAACAAATATCCACTGCCGAGAATCAATGAATTATTTGATCAAATATCTGGATCCAAGTATTTCTCAAAGATTGCTCTTAGGTCGGGATATCACCAACTAAGGATCAAAGATGAGGACATTCATAAGACCACGTTGAGGAGCAGGTATGAGCACTATGAATTTGTTGTTATGCCTTTTGGACTAACGAATGCCTTTGCAGCCTTTATGCAGTTGATGAATAGTATATTCAGGCCTCATCTAGATCAATTCGTAGTGGTTTTCATCGATGATATATTGATTTATTCAACGATCAAGGAAGAGCATGAGGAGCATTTGAGGATTGCATTACAGATATTGAGGATGAATCAGTTATATGCGAAGCTCAGTAAATGTGAATTCTGGCTAGAAGAAGTATCCTTCCTAGGACATGTGATTTCAGAGGACGGTTTATCCGTAGACCCATCAAAGGTTGAAGCTGTAAGGGATTGGGAAAGGCCGACCAATGCTAGTGAGATCCGCAGTTTCTTGGGTCTTGTGGGCTATTATAGGCGATTCTTCAAAGATTTCTCCAAGATCGCGGTACCACTCGCTAGGCTAACTCGCAAGGAGATCCGTTATGAATGGAGCGAGGAATGTGAAAGAAGCTTCCAAGCTCTCAAGGATCACCTAACTACAGCCCCGGTCTTAGCCCTACCAATTGAAGAAGAGAAATTCGAGGTATACACGGATGCGTCTGGCATTGGCCTCGGATGCGTCTTGATGCAACAAGGAAGAGTTATAGCTTACTCTTCTTGCCAATTGAAGAAGCATGAAGAAAACTACCCAGTCCATGACTTGGAGTTGGCTGCGGTATTGTTTGCACTAAAAATATGGAGACATTACCTATACGGAGTGCAGTTTACTGTATACTCCGACCATAAAAGTCTCAAGTATCTCTTCTCTCAGAAGGTATTGAATATGAGGCAAAGACGTTGGCTAGAATATCTCAAGGACTTCTACTTCACAATACAATATCATCCTGGAAAGGGTAATCCTATAGCTGATGCCCTCAGTTGAAAGCCGAGAGCACTATTAGCCAATTGTATGATTTAGGAGTGGAAGTTGCTAGAACAATTCTCTAAGCTTGATATAAGCATGGACAAGGAGAGCAGGTGTGTTACGCTATCCCATATGAGCATACAGCCAGATCTACTCTCAGAAATGCAAGGACTTCAAGATAACAACCCAATATTAGTGAAAATCAAGGGCAAGATAGAAGAGCAGTCTGAGCTCAAGATAACATCAGATGGAAGATTGTTATTCAGAGATGGAACTTGTATACCGGATTGTCCAGAGCTAAAGAAGAAGATCTTAGATGAAGCTTACAGATCAAGGTACACCATTCATCTAGGATCTACCAAAATGTACCAAGATTTGAAAAGGACCTTCTGGTAGCCCAATATGAAAAGAGAACTAGCGGACTTCGTGTCTCGCTGTCTCACATGCCAACAGGTCAAGGTAGAACACCAAAAGCCTGTCGGTAAGCTACATCCTCTAGACATTCCCAAGTGGAAGTGGGAGGATATCGGTATGGACTTCATTATGGGTCTGTCTAAATCTAAAGGAGGACATGATGGAATATGGGTCATCATCGACCGTTTGACCAAGTCGGCACACTTCTTGCCTATCAAGAGCCGATGGTCAGCTGATGTTCTTGCTGCTTTATACATTAAGGAAATAGTCAGATTACATAGAGTTCCTATCTCAATCGTGTCTGACCGAGACCCGCGCTTTACTTCACATTTTTGGAAGGGTCTACAATATTCGTTAGGGACGAGACTTAACTTTAGTACAACTTTTCATCGTCAAACGGATGGTTAGACTGAAAGGACGAATCAGGTGGTAGAAGATATGCCCAGAGCTTGTATTATTGACTTCAGTGGAAACTGGCATGATCACTTGCCTTTGGTCGAGTTTGCATACAATAATAGTTACCAGGCAAGCATACAGATGGCACCTTTTGAAGCTTTGTATGGAAGGAGTTGCCGATCACCTTTGTGCTGGGATGAAGTTGGCGAGAAATAATTATTAGGCCCAGACATGGTAAGGGATACCACCGAAAAGATTCAGCTCATTAGAGAAAGACTTCAAGTGGCTCAGTCTAGACAGAAGGCTTATGATGATACAAGAAGAAGAGATCTCGAATTTCAAGTCGGAGATCATATATTTCTTAAGATATCACCCGGACGTGGAATACGGAGATTTGGTGTTAAGGGCAAGCTTACACCAAGGTTTATTGGACTTTTTGAGGTACTAGAAAGAGTTGGCGAGGTGGCTTACCGCGTCGCTTTACCTCCTCTCCACATATCCATGTTAAAGAAGTATGTGCACGATCCATCACATATCATCGATCATGGAGACATGGCGATTCAAAAGGATCTCACATATGAGTAAAAGCCCACGAAGATCCTCGATCGTGAAGTATGAACATTAAAAAATAAAACCATTCCCATGGTAAATGTGCAATGGAGTAAATTCTCAGAACACGAAGTCACATGGGAGATCGAGGAGTCTATGAGTAAGCGATTCTCAGACTTATTCTAAGTGGTATGTACTCTACACTCTCCACATTTATATGAGATTAAATTTGGGGACTAAATTCTTTTAAGTGGGGGAGGGTGTAGCAACCCTGGTAAATTAAAGGACTAGAAAGTCCAAATAAATTAAAACCAATAATTAAACAAAGCCCAGATCCTATACACAACCCTGACGTCCTAAAGACCTTACCCTTGTATTATCATAAATTTAAGAATAACATGCCATTTTTTAAATAGGCATTTAATGCACATTGTAATTTGATTTGATTTGATAATCAATAAATCTTGAAGAAAAATATCAATTTATATTTTATTCATAATTTAGAAAATTTAATATTCCACTGTTATTATATTATAATTTTATTAGAAGGAAGAAGTATATATTAATAAGATTTAAATGTATTAAGGAAATTAAAAGATAAAGGAATGGGCTTATATACTATTTTGGTCCTTTGGAGTGTTATGGGCAAAGAAGAAAAAGGCTGAATAGCGCTCAATACATGGGCGCTATCCCAATACAACGACAGTAGCATGGACATGATTTCACTAGACTCATGAGTAGCGGTGAATAGTGCCACTTTTTAAATAAAAGGAATTTTATAAAAATAATTACATGGAAAAATAGTTAAAAATGGAAAAACTTTACCCATGAAATTTCAAGTTAATACCCCTTCAATAAAAAAAGATAAAAATCCCTCAAGATTGTTACTCTTTAAATTAATGTTAATAACGTGAACGGTTCGAACTGTAAGAGTGTTATTGTGCTAGGGAAAGTTGTATTAAAAAAATCCTTGTACTAATAGGACAAGTACTCCTTGAACTGAGTCCTAATCAGACTCTAACACCTGGAGCTTCCCAAAACCCTATAAATACCCCCTTTTTTTAAACCTTCTGTCACTATTCCTCCTCAAACATAACGACCTGCTGCTGCATCTAAAATTTCCTCTGCAACCTTAGCTTCGTGCAAACCACAAACCGAAGCTTCTAAGATCAAGATTGGCCACCGCTTCTTCTTCTTCCTCCGACCTTTTGCTAACAAGAACAGAGCACTCTTATTCTGCTGCTGCTACGGAATTCTTTTAAGGGAGCGCTCTGTTCTTCCAACAAGAGACTTCAGGCCATTGAAATTGGTTTTCTCCATAGTATTCTCCTCTTCGGTAGATTGAGGAAGAAGGGCCGCCTAGCAACTGCTACTATCATCAAGGAGGGACTCCTAAGTCTGAGGATTTCGCAAAGAAGACCTTATAAACCCTTCTGTTCTGCTACCTAACATGGTATCGGTAGAGAAGGCAGAACATTGTTCTCCTTCCAATTCTTCAATTTCTTCAATCTAAACCCATCAAATAAGGGTAGGTTTTTTCAAGTTCTAGTCCAATCCATGAGTATATAAGTGCATGCATAGATTTAGACCCCTTTTTATCATGTTTTACCATGTTTTTATAGCTTACTGCTTTGATTTCAAAATTTATAGTCAAATAGCGACCTAGTCTTGGGCGCTATTCTTAAGGCGCGACCGCATGGCAGTCGCCACTTTTATAAACTAAATAATTAAATTAGCATGTTTGAAATTTAATAACTTGACATATGGACCTCTACTTAACTTAGTACGTACATGACTCGATTCCTCTTATTTTCCGCTACGAGACCACATGACCTGTTCCATGCAAATTTCACAAGATGAAACAACACCTGAATCATGGGCGCTGTTTTGATATCGCGCCCGTGAGGCGGGCACTACCTGTCAAAAGGCGACTAACATCAGGGCGCCATTCGCTCTAAGCATCAACTTGAAACACGGCTTGACCCAGGGCGCTATTTTTTTTTTAAAAAAAAGATGGCTGTGCCATGGACGCTATTTAATCCAGAACATAATGATGTATTGAAAGGCAATACAAATTCCAAGTTTTGTTTACGTTAAAACTGGAAATGGTATTTAAAGGACACGGCTAGGTCGTAGGCGCATTTCAGTAATATAGTGGCTGCACCCCAGTCGCTATTTAAGAAATAGCGACCAGTACCCAGGCGCCATTTTCTGTTATATATGTTTTCCATTTATTTCATGTACACCATTCAATAGGGTACACACTAGGCACTATATTCCAAGCCGTGAGTATAGTCCCACGTTTCTCGGTGATTTATTGATTGTCCCACTAATTCTCAGTGACATACGAGCCCTCTGTCGGACATTCCGTTCCATCGGATTGGTGAGTTAGTCATAGAGACCTCCGTAAGTCTCCTCGATGCCTTGGATTCCCTCAAGGCCGATTGAGCTAGTTGTACCATAAAAAAAACCCATGACACTATTTGAAATACCATGTCACTCTAAAGAAACATGGTATAGTGGCCCTCATGATATGCTGTTTGAATGTCATGAGAATACTCTTGAAATAATGGAATGGGAAAAACCATGCCATTTATATTCCTTAAGAATTATATGCCATACTTATGGACACTAATTCTATCTACCTTATCATGTACAAGAACGAGCGACCATTTCTATATGAAAGCTTATTCTTAATATCATGGCACCTATCTAGGGAACCGTTTCAACCTAATTTTATCGTTAATCGTGGTTACTCCGTTATTAGCATCCTTACGTATCATGTTTAATCCTTGAAATCCTAATCTCTATGATCTACCTTAAAGTTCCTACAAACTTGAATACCTTTGGAATTCTATATTCGCTATAACTATAGTGGATGTCGAAATACATGATCAATGCCTGCGCATATAAGGGCCTGATCTGGTCCTGGGAGGAGCACCCGAAAGTATTAGTACCCATGGGAGTTGTAATGATGACGGTGTGTCATTGCATCGAAGTGCTTGTTATTCTCGTTGACATTCCATAATCATGTGCTTGACTTGACATGACACGACTGGCGTGACCCGGGAAGGGTATTTATTTTATACTTGCCTGAAACATGATAGCCAATACTTGACATGACATAACAAATATACTTGCTTGAATATCTTGATATGAGTTCTTGAAAGACATGCTAGTTCACTCAACTATCTTTTGATATACACTCTCTATCTTGACATGCACTCTTTATTGTCATTTTATGCGAGCATGCATAGCTATATTGCATTCATATAACTTGTAATCTACTTAAAGCAAGCTAGCACTTAAGATATAAATCCTACTAAGCGTTCGCGCATTCAGTGTTTTCCCATATTTTTCAGGTAAGTCCGATGACGAGACTCAATCGGATGAGGAAGGTCAAGAGTGAAGAGACTAGAGCTACATCCATCTATCCAGGCGTCGTCTAGACTTGTCTTTCTATTTCCTTGAGTCATTCCTTGTACTTTTCTTTTTATTGAGTCTTAGTATTCCTTTCAAGATGAATTGTAATAGTAATACTTTAAGGTTATAATTGAATTAAAGGATTGGGTTAAATTTACTTTTGCGCACTCTATCTTGGTGTCGAATACACTAACGCTTTGATTGACATGATCGATATAAACTCATCACGCACTCCGGTTTCCTTCCGCGCTCGGGGCGTGACAATGATGCCCCACTTGACGAGGCACCCCGAGGCTTCAGGGTGTGCAAGGATCCTCTTCAGTGGTTCGCCGGTTAGCACGATGATGGAGTGCCCTTGGAAATAGGGTCGAAGGCGCTTGGCCGAGGTAACCAATGCTAGCACGAGTTTCTCGATTGTGGGGTACCTTCTTTCAGCCTTGTTGAGCACCTTGCTAGTGTAGTAGACCGGTCTCTCCACTCCCGAGTCATTTCTGACCAGGACCGAGCTAACTGTGGATGGAGGTGCCGAGAGCTAGAGGTGCAAGGGTTCAACTGGGATAGGCTTGGACAGCAGCGGGGGTGAAGCCAGGAACTCCTTAAGCTCGGCGAATGCTCTTTAGCATTCCTTGTCCCATGGGAACGTAGCAGATGCCATTTTGGGCCCCCTCATCAATTTGAAGAAGGGTAGGTATCATTCGATCGCACGGGAGAGGAATCTGTTGAGCGCGGCAATGTGCCCAGTAAGGCGTTGAATGTCCTTGGTGCAGGTGGGTGGGCGCATGTCCAGGATGGCTTGGACCTTGTCGGGGTTGGCCTTGATCCCACGCTGGGTGACTAAGAAGCCTAGGAATTTCCCAGACCTTACTCCGAAGGCACACTTGGTGGGGTTGAGCTTCATATTGTACCTCAGGAGGGTGTCGAAGGTCTCTGCTAGGTCGGTTAAGTGGTCCTCGGCCTTGGGGGTCTTGAAGAGCATGTCGTCAATATAGACTTCGACGTTTCGGCCGAGCTGTCCCTCGAACATATGATTGACCAACCTCTAGTACGTGGCTCCAGCGTTCTTTAACCCGAAAGGCATCCGGGTGTAGCAGTATACGCCGAAGTTGGTGATGAAGGCGGTCTTCTCGATGTCTTCTGGATCCATTCTGATCTGGTGGTAACTTGAATAGGTGTCCAGGAAGCTGAGTATCTCATTGCTCGAGGTTGAGTCAACCAGTTGGTCAATGCTCGACAACGGATAGCAGTCCTTTGGTGTGGCTTTGTTCAAGTCGGTGAAGTCCACGCACATTCACCACTTTCCTGAAGCTTTTGGCACCAGGACAATGTTAGCTAGCCACGTCGGGTAGAGGACCGATATAAAAAGACCAGTCTTTTGACCCTTGGTGACTTGCTCCTTGATGATCGCCTGCTTCTCTGGCGTGTGCTTCCTTCTGCGTTGTTGTACGGGCTTCACGGTCGGGTCGAGGTTGAGCTTATGTATCATCGTCTCCTCTGGTATTCCAGGGAGTTGATCATCAGACCATGCAAAGACTCGGATGTGCACGGAAAGAAACTCTTTGTATTGCTGTTGAACCTCAGATGGTAGGTTGGCTCCAATCTTTACTCCCAGGGTCGGGTCATCATTTAGGAAAACCGTTAGCAACTCGCCTCCAGGCTCGGAGGTTGCTGGTTTTTCCTCGACTTCCCGGGGGCCCTTGTTCTTCTCGTCCGGCCTTGTGGCTTCGACCGAGATATTATAGCACCTTTAGGCCATTGCCTGGTTGCCCCGGACTTCCCCCACCCCATTTTTAGTAGGGAACTTCATCTTTTGGTGATAGGTAGAGGGCGCCGCTTTCGTTCGGCTAAGGATTCCTTTGCCAAAGATTGCGTTGTATGCTATAATACCCTTGATCACAATGAAGTCCACCATAACCGTAGCGGTTTTGGGTGGGGTGCCTAGAGTAATCGGCAGGCTTAGGGCTCCCTCGGGATAAGTGACCTGGCCATTGAACCCGCAAAGGGGGGTTCGGATCGGGCGGAGTTTGGACAGATTCTCCCCCATCTTAAGGAAACACTCATAAGATAATACATCAGGGGCACTTCCATTGTCAACTAGAATCATATCTACGTTACAATGGTTTATCGTGACCGATATGACTAGGGCGTCGTCATACAGGGTGGTTAACCCTTCCAGGTCTTCGTCAGAGAAGACTATGACCTGGGGCCCACTTGGCAGGGCCTTGGGAGGCCCAATGGCTCGGCTCGCCCGCTCAGCATGACGCTTCCTTCCTCAGCCACTGTCTCCTCCTGATGCAACTCCTCCAGCGATGACGTTGATGTGGACCCCGCGAGGGGCGTTGTCGATTTCCTCTGGGGCGCCTCGGTCTTCTTTATGCCCGGCCACGAATCGGGACAGGTGTCCCTGGTGGATAAGGTGCTCGATCTCATCCTAGAGCTGGTGGCAATCGCCGATGTGGTGCCCGTGGTCGCTGTGGAATAGGCAATATTTGCTGCGATTGCGGCTCTTCAACTTCATTGGCTCGGGTTGGCGGAGGAGGCCCGAGCCTTTGATGTCTTCATATATCTCGTACACCGGAGCGGTTAAGGGAGTGTACCGCTCGTACTTCTGAGACGGTTCTTTATGCTCCCCGTCTCGATTCTGCCTTTTCCTTGGCCCGAGCTTGACTCGGGTGCTCGCTTCTTGTCCCCCTCCCGACCCGAGCCGGTTATGCCTCGGCATGCGCTGAGAACTTCTTCACACTCAGCATGGTGTAAGGCCAGAGTCACTAGCTCGACAAGGGTCGAGGGAGGGTGGAGGACAAGTTTGCGATGGAGGTTTTCATCCCGGGTGCCTCTGGTCAGCGCGGTTATGGCCGAGGTTACATCCAGGCGGGGGATTCCTAGGGCTTTCGACTTAAATCGATTGATGTAGGCCTGGATTTTCTCCCCTTGTGCTTGTTTGAGAGCCAATAGCCCCGCTACCGACCTTGGGGGGCCGCTGCCGGTGAAACTCTCCTTAAATACTCGCCCAAACCGCTTGAAGTCTCGGATGGATCCGGGGGTAAGGGCCCGGAACCAGGCTTGGGCGCCTTGGACCAAGGTGGTCACGAAGGCTCGACATTTGATGGCATCGGACGCCCCATGAAGGGTCATCAGGGCGCCAAAGCTATCGAAGTGGTCGGCCGGGTCGCCCTGGACGTCATAAGACTTGAAGGTTGGAATGGGGACTCTAGGAGATACCTCTGCCTTCAAGATATAGTCGGAAAACATGTATTTCTCCTCGTCCTCTGCTGGGGAGGTCTTCTGCAAGGCGCGCTCCAGCTCTGCGAAACGCCTCTCGAACTCTCGCAGACGGAGGGATAACTCCGACTACCGTTGTGCCGTGGGGCTGGGGGGACGCGATGGCAGGCTGTCCTGGCATTCCCTGGGGACTTTGGTCTACAGGTACAGACGGCGTGCCCCAGGTTTTACCCGTTTCGGCGTGGAGGAGGCCTCTTGCTCTGGAGGAGGGGCTTGTGAAGGTCCTCCTGACCTGTTGCGAATAAGCTGCCATCCTCGGAGGGTGAAGCGACCTTCGGCCGTGTGTTGGGACGCGTCTTCGCGGGGATGGCTTTCCGAAGGGACGCGTGACCTTCCTTCCCTAGCCGCCTGGGTCCTCATGAGTTCCACGAGGACATCCAATTTTGCGTTGAGGGCTTGGAAAGCGCCGGCACCCTCATTTGATGGTTGCCCTACCACCGCGGGTGGAGGTGGTTCGTCGGCTGGGGTGCTGGCATTAGAGGGGGGGTCTTGCGCGGCTTGAGATGGGCCTTCTCTCCCCGCTAAAATGGCCTTCTCCCTATCGCTGGTGGATTTCTTCCCTGTACTTCTTCTGTAGCAACCCTGATAAATGAATATTTGAAATGAATTAAAATATATATATTACAGAAGTAATACAGATAATAAGAAGAGGGTTAAATGGAGGAATAAAACCCAAGATGCAAATAACGCCTCTCATTAAGGCGTTAATTTAATAATAAACGCCTCTATCAAAGGCGTTATTCAAGAAGTGACACCCTCACTACACGGCATCAAATTCCAACGTCAAAAAGGGTAAGGCCAAGAAACGCCCGAATCTTGGGCGTGTTTTAAAGAAAAGAACGCCCTTACACAAGGTGCTTCTTAAGAAACGACTTGAACCAGGTCGTCAATTCAGGAATCGACGCCCTGACCAAAGTCGTTAATTCCATTCGTGAACCGTTCGAACCCAGAGCTTATCCAGGGTAAGTGATAAGCATTAGAAAGAGTTCAAACATGGTAATAACTCTATCATGGAAGTATTACTTCCACACAATCACTAACCCTAATAGGATTTCCAAAATCCTATAAATAAGCCTGTTCGATCCAACCCTAAACCTATTTGATCAATCGTCTGCTACGGTAAGTTGAAGAACAGTGAGTTTTTCTGATAATTCTCTTCCATGATGCATGAAGAATATTGATTATTCTTCTTCTCCTATTAACAGGTTAAGAGGCTCTGACGTTTTGAGGAACAAGAGTTCTTCATCCGTGTGTAAGTACCCCTTCCTCTACCTACAGTCCATGGATTTCAAGAAAACTAATATCTTCAATCTATCCTCTGTAGGTTTCATCCATCTTCCTGCCTTTTGCTGCGGCTATTAAGTCGTGGGATTACTGTTAGAAGCTTCAGGGTAATCTTAGCAAAATTCTTCACGATTCTTCTGGAGTCTTCTTCCAGATCATCAATTAAGGTAGGATTTTCTCAAGTATGTAGCCCAAAGTATATAAGAATCGTAGTGAAATCATATGAGCATACACCTGCATATAGTTTTCCTAAGTTTTAAACGTTGCTGTTGAATTTTTGAAAGGAACGTCCTTACCAAGGGCGTGATTTTGAAATACGCGACCCAAACAAGGGCGCGACTTGTAAAGAAACGACCTTGATCAGGTCGTCAATTTTAGATTTGACGCCCTGTACACAGGCGTTAATTTCATTTAATCATTAATCACCCATGTTAAGAATTGATTATCTATGAAATCATGATTCTACAATAATGCATGATCATATGTCTTCAAACCTGTTAATTTTATTGTCGTGACCATACATTCGTTCTCCATGAATTCTATTATCCTGAAATTATTACTGCCCATGAAAATTCATGGTATTTCTTGAATTCACGACCGTGGCTAGGTCGTCTTTCACTGGACTAACGCCCGATACTAGGGCGTGAATTGAAAAGTAACGCCCCTTCATAGGGCGCGTTTCTGTTAAAATCCCGAACAATATATTCTGTAAAAATAAGAATTTAATGATTAACGCGCCTACCAAGGGCGCGTTTTTGATAATTTCTGAAAATAAATATGTTCTGTAAATTATTGTAAATAAAAAGACGCCTGCTACTGTAGTCATCTCATTGCAAAGAAACGCCCCTGTCCAGGGCGCGTTTTAGATAAATTAATGAAATATTAAAATTCTGTAAAATGGAAACATGTGTAAACGCCCTTCTGTTAGGCGTTAATTACTTGATAAACGACTCTGCTTAAGTCGTTACTTTACTGTAAAACTGATTTTCCACTGTTTCTGTTAACCGATGGTTTCATATTATACATATACATATATATCGGCACTATTCTCCACTCCGTGAGTATAGTCTCACGTTTCACGATTGTTTTATCGATCACACTCAATTCTCATTGACATACAAGCTCTCCATTAGACATTCCGTTCCTTTGGACTAGCGAGTTAGTCATAGAGACCTCCGTAAGACTCCTCGTACCTTGGATTCCCTCAAGGTCGACTGAGCTGGTTGTACCCTAAAAACCCATTACACGATCTTTGCCATGTCAATCTATAGAAACATGGTATACCGGCCCTTATGATTATACAAAGAGTATATCATAAGAAATTCTTAATGGGATGATGATATCATGCCATATCATGTCATTTTTGTAAACCTCAATTCTATGATAAGAATGAGGGTATCTTACCTTTGATATACTGTTCATGTGGACTTCAATTCTATATAAAGAATGTCCATATTGATTTGTCATGGTACCCAAGTTAAGAGAACCATATTCTACCTAGTTTTATCGATATCGTGATTATACCGTTATTATCGCCATTCTATGTCCTTTGTCATATTTTTAGACTCCATTCTGTCAAAGTTGTCATACATGTCTACAAGCTTGATTATTGAAATTCAAAAATTGGCTATATATATAAGAGTGGATGTCAAAACACATGATAAATGCCTGCGCATATAGGGCCCGATCTGGTCCTAGGAGGAGCACCCGAAAGTACTTGTGCCCATGGGAGTTAAAAATGATAAGGTATCTGGCATTATACCGAGTACTTTACTTTCTTGATTTGGACATTCCACACATATCTTGTACTTGAATCGTACTTGACTTGACATGAAATGCGTGGCCCGAGAAAGGGTAATTACTTGCTTGCTTGATACATGATAGCCAAAATTCTTGACATGACTTGTTAAATGTACTTGCTTGAATATCTTGAGTATCTTGTTGAAAGTTCATGATTAGTTCATCTTATTCTTGATATTACATTCTCTCTATCTTGTCGTTTTATGCGAGCATGCATAGCTTTATTGCATTCATGAAAGATGTAATTACTTAAACCCCTTGCTAGTACTTGAGATATAATTTCCTACTGAGCGTTCGCTCATTCCGTTTGTCCCTTACTTTTCAGGTAAGTCCGATGACGAGACTGAAACGGATGGGGAAGGTCAAGAGTGAAAGTGATAGAGCTGCTCAAGTGTCATCTAATCTTTTCTATAGTTTCTTGAGTCAAATATGTATTCTTTTCCTTTTTATTAAACAGAGTATTGGATTTGTAATAGCCTATTAATAATAAGGATTGGGTTATCTTGCTATTTTGCGCATCTCTGTCTTTGTGTCGAATACACGACCACTCTGATTGACATGATTGATATAAACTCATCGCGCATATCCGGGTATCTTCCGCGCTCGGGGCGTGACATCTTCGAACCATGCTGGCTCTTTGATCGTTTCCCACAGACGGCGCCAGAGGAAGAGGGGCGATCTCGTGCTGGTCCTGAGCTGGTGGATGATCACCGATCAGCGAACTGCAAGGAAGGGAAATGGATCAGGGGGCCCAGGGGTGGTTCCCTGGGGTAAACCCTCCGATGCCTAAGTCAGTAGAGCAGTGGTGGAAGCTATGAAAGAAGGAGGAAGGATATGCATGAGATCCCTCTCTACTAAGGTGGTGAAGTGGTTCCTGCTCAGGGAGTTTTAGGCGTGTGTAGGCCCTTACCGTTCGCTGGAGGGAGTCCCTGGTTTAAATAGTGCGCTAGTCTCATGAGTCTCGTAAGTTGAGTAGTTTTAGGCGGGGGTTACATCCTCGACGTGGGCTCTTTACGTCCTCATCGTGGGCTCTTTATAACCTTGAGGACTCGTGGGTCCCTTATCTTTGTGAACTCTTGCTCATAAAGGGCTCTCGATGGCAGTGTGGATAAGCAGTCGTCGGTCGATCCAAGCATGAAGAGTGCCAGCCCTATCCGGGCGATAAGCATAGCTCGGATGAGGCTCGGTCGGAGTGGGCGCGGGGCGCTAGCCTTTATCTCGGCGAGGGGGATAGGTCGGGCTTGGGTCTTCCTTCGACCAGACCGACGCTCGGGCCTTCCGAGCCTAATGGCCGCCGAGGAAGGGCTTGATCCCGAGTGATCTTATTGGGCTTTTATGCTAAGTGGGCCCTGGGGGGCGGTCACTTAGATGAGCTGGGCCTCGTTTGGTCTTGCTAGACCTGGTTCGGCCGCTCTTAGATGGGCTACAAAAATCCCCCTCTCCAAGTACTTTGTTAGCAGTTTTATATTTCTCAATTTCTTGTTTCAGATTGCTCAGTTTTTTAGAATCTTCAATACAAATAGTTTTTCCTTTTTCTAAGGCTAGAAGTCTTTCAGACATAGTAGAGTTCAGCTATTTTAACTTTTCATTTTCCTTAACTAGAGCATCATTTTGAATTAACTCATCAAGTAGAATCTAGTCATCATGAGATCCTTTTGAATTATTTGGAGTTTCAGATTCTCTTTGTAGATTTTCAATGTTTTTCTGAAGCTCCATGTTCACAGACTTTATTGCATTAAATTTTTCAGCTATTGAATTCTTCTCGACTTCAAGTTTTTTGAATTTTTCTTCATTTTCTTTAGCTATTTTTCTGAGAGATTCATTTTCAGATTTCAGCCTGTTTAGTTCTGAATTAACACATTCAAGATCTTCCAACAGTTTTTCATTCTGAATAGAATTATTGATGAGAAGTTGGTCATTATTGATTGAGTTAAGTTTTCCTTCTAGTTTAGAAATCTCATTAGTAAGTTCTTGATTTTCATTTTTGAATAATCTAATTTGTTTCTTAAGCATTTGGACATCAGACATGCAAGCATCATAAGATTGTTTAAATTCCAAACAGTTTTCACATGAAGAATTAGACCTATTCAAACCAGTTGTCTTTTTCAATTTTTTATATTATTTTCTTAACATCTCATGTGATTTTAATAAATCAGCATATGCATCCTGCCAGTCATCTAGGGTGAATTTTTCAAAGGGGTTTACCTGATCATCATCCTCTTCTTCATTTTGGCTGCTACTTTGATTACTGCCTTTAGCCATCATGCATTGGTCTTTACTTCCACATCACGCAGTCTTCAGTTTGTTCAGGATGTCCTTGGCTGACCTGCAGTCATGAAAACAAGAGTGGAAGGCTTTGTCAGTAGCTGCTTTCATTAAATCCAAAACATTTTGATTTTCTCCATACTTCGATCTATGATTGTCAGTCCATTCGGACTTCTTCTTTGGTAATCTATGAGGACCTTGTGAAATTAACTTCCACAGATCAGGATCAATCAGTTTAACATAGCTATGCAGACTACTAAACCACGAATTAAAATTAGACCCATTGAATACCGGTGGATAAGCCATGGAAATCAGTTCAAAGGTAATTCAAGCAATAGACTGACCACAAATAGAAATGCACCAGAATATAGGAGACCAGGATCCTCTGCAAATCGTTGGATCTGATGAAACAAAGACCCGCTCTAATACCAATTGAAGAGTCTATGTACGGTGCAAACCCAGATTCAGAGGGGGGGGTGAATGAATCCCTCTTTAAAAAACTTTTGCTCTTAAACTAAATGAAGCTTTATTTAGTGAACTTTTGTAGAATTAAACTGATTGACTTAGTTAACTGAAAACTTACTAAATGACAGATCGATGTCCTAAAGAACAGCTAAAAAAATATGCAATTAGAACACGATCCTAAGCATGCATCTAGCGGAATCAAAGTAGGCAATCAAACCACGATAGACAAAGGATTTTTAGGGGGTTCGGTCCTTCAGACCTACATCCACCCTACACTCCAACTAGAGTGTGGATTCCGCTGATACACAGCTTAAACGGCTGGGCCTGACAGCTTGCCAACAATCCGTTGATTCACAGCTTCAACCGCTAGGCATTACAACTTAAGCCACCACTGATTCACAGCTTCACACCGCTGGACCTTACAGCTTATGCCACCGCTGATTCACAGCTTGAAAAATGATGAAAAAGGAAAACAGAAAATGTATTGGTTCAACATCGAAAAGCTGACAATAAAACCAAAACAAACAAGCTCACGCAGGAGCACTATGTCTTGGATTTGATCCAAAGAACACAGAACAAACAGATCTTCAGATCTGGACTTCTGAAGGCTTCAAACTAGCACCTCTACCTCTCTCGAATCTTCTTCCTCTTTCTCTCTTTCTATTTCTGTTTCTCTGATTGCCGCTAGCTCTCTACTGCTTTCTCAATCTCCCTTTTCTTCTCTTCTCTACTGCTCTCGCACTTTCTCTTTCCTCTCATACTCTCACTCTCCCTTCTTCTTCTTCTGCTGGCTTTCTACTCTTGCAGTTGCTCTCTTTTCTTCTGAACGTTTTATCTCAAGCTTCACTTCCTTGGTTGAGAACGATCCACACATATATATATCTTCAGCTGATGGGGTCTACGTAGTCACGCCTTGGGTATGTGGAGAGAATACTCCCGCCAAGAAGATTCTGGAGCAGCCCTGCCATGTGTCAGCCTCTGGTTCAAGGACGATCCATGTGGCTTTAGTCTTCCTGAGACGATCAGCCTTGGATCATGTACGACTTATCATTGTTACATAAATCCACGTGCAGTCAACCTCTGTGTCCCCCATGTGTTTGAATATATGTCAGTTCATCCTTGATGAGTGGGTTGAATCCTGCCAAGAGATTTCATCAAACACTTGGTGGTCAGCCATGGTTCAAGTGTGCACAGACTTGGTTAAGTAAGGAATGCAATGTGCACAGACTTATATGAGCATATTTAGCAAATGTGCATAGACCTTATATGGTTCAAGGCAAAATGTGCTCAGACCCTGTAAGAGACAATGAACAATTGTGCACTAACGTTAATGTATATAATGTAGACATAGCGTGAGAATGTGCACCGACTAGCATTTCACATTGCACAGACCCTGTAGTCATATGTGCACCGACCTTCTCAATGCACAATTTAGATGTGCACAGACCTGTTGGATGACATATGCACAAACCTTATCAAACGTGCATTGACCCTAGTTTGCCAAAAGCAAACATGCACAGACTTCATATATGAACCAAACCAACTAACATAGACTTTATTCATTTAGCACAGACTTTAGTCATGAAGTAAATCCAGCTAGCATAGACCTTACGTGCGAAGCAAGGCTAACTAGCATAGACCTTGGTGTGAAGAACTGCTACTAGCATCGACTTAGTGTGCAGGACAATGCAAGGTAACACAGACCTCATGCAAGACTAGCACTGACCATGTATGCAAGTATGAGAATGTGTACAGACCTGGTATGCGTAATGAAGTATACGCACCGACCTTGTTTAGCACAAGGCAAAAACTGCAAGCTACAGGAACGTGCACCGACCTTGTGTGCTATATGAGCAAATATGCACTGACCTTATGCTTGCGTATGTCAAAACGTGCACCGACCTTATTTGCGTAAGGTAAAACATGCACTGACTATATGTATGCAAGATGCAAGAAATGCATTGGCCTTTATATATGTATGAACAGTACTTTGCACAGACTTGTCCAACATACATGCATAATGCAAAATGAGAAATATGCGTGGACTTGTAACAATAATGTAGGTAGACTTGAAGGCAACAGACCGTGACTTCATGCAGGTGTTGACACCCATTTTTTACCTATGAGTTGAGACATTCCTCTTACCATCATTTGTTGATGCCTCGAGTTGTCCATTACTCATTGGACTATTTTCAAGTACGTCTTTGGGCTTATTTTATGGGTGCCTCCTTCCCTGGCTAGGTTTACTCGCGAATTAGGGCTTAATGGGCCTTCATTTCGCTTGATCTCTGGGTTCAATCAGCTCATTTATCTCATTTTATCAATTTCAAACACCCAGGCTGTACGCGGTGTAGAGACCAGCCGTTCAGTGACTAGGCGGTTTTCTTTGAACCGTCTACAGATGTAATGGATATTTATTTAATTTTTTGAATTTCCACCGACAAGTCTTTGCGCGGTCCAAAGTCAACCGTTTACCTCCACTAAACGGCCAGGCGTTAGACCGTTAAGCTCCCAGAGTCCTGAGCTCGTTGGTTTTTTAGATAATTATCTATTTATCTTTATTTTTCTAGATTTATCACCAACAGATGTACACGGTCTAGTATTGGACCGTTCCACTGTTGAGTGGTCTAGCAGTAGACCGTTTTATCCTCAAGAGCCCAACACCGTGATAGCCGGTCAGTTCGATGGATAAGTGGATAATTTTTATTTTTATTTATTTATCACCGACAGCATTGGGCGGTCTAGAGATGGACCGTGCAGTGTGATGGGCGGTCTATCGCGAGACCGCGTACATGTTCGAGAACTGAATTTCGTTTGGATTTTCTCTCTCCATCCGTGGCTAAACCTCCACCTTCCTCTGCCATTTTCTCTGCAGTTTCTCAACCAAATGGGGTGCCGTTTGATTTGGGTGGAAGATAAAGGTATTATCTATGGATTTGGTTTTATCATCTTGGATTAATATTCATTGAAAAATCCAATTTCAAGATTGGACTTTCAAGTGTCTGTAAATAGAACCTCTAGTCCAAGCTTGAAAAGGGAGAGATCAAACGTCGACGGCGAAGCTCTGTCGAACTTTTGAACGAACTGTAGACAGGAGGGGAGGCTTTCTACATCCTCTTAAGCCTCCGGTTCAGGGAGTAATCATTGTTTTGTGTTCTAGTCTAGGCTTTTGAGTCCTCTTTTCACTCATTGCATGTTCCTTTCATCATCTCTTCTCCCACGTTTTTGCACTTCTCACATCATTTCACACCCTCCTATTTGTTTTTGACACCCTTTAGGGGTTTAAAACCTCTCAGGTATCGCCCCTTCCAAGTCATTATGTCAATTTTTCATTTCGTTCTATAGTTACTACACTTTTTAAGGCTGATTTGGGTGTTGTTTGCTTGTCTTTCACGTTGTTTTGCAGGTCAGCATCAGCATAGCACGAGGCCCATCCCCTCTGGCCGATCGGAAGGGGTGGAGGATCAGGTCTCTCAACTTTGAAGTCTGGCGCTTTGGACGGTCATCTTCAGTCCGTTTGTAGATAAGAGCGGTCCTTTACGAGCCGTTCAAATCCTGTAGGCGGCTGTCTGTGAACCGTTCTGTTGCCAGAATTGTCTTCGTCCCGCACCCTGTTCAGTGCTGTGAGCGGTCTGTCGAGCGACCGTTCTATACATTAGGCTGTTCTTCCAGGACCGTGTACTGCTGCAGCGCTGCATCTTGGGTGAGTTCTTTCTCCCGTTTTCCAAGGTACATTTTACCATCTGGTATCCGTGTCTTGGTGGCGATCACGGTCACACACACTTCTCCACCCTTTCTTTCTCCCTTCATCTCGCTTGTCTTTACGTTTTGATTTTGGAAAAGGAAGGTGAGGAGGATAAAAGGTGGGAAAACATGTCAACAGCCCATTTTTTGGCGATCACGGTGGGACGCCTAGTGCCCGTCGTGCTATTGTTTTGCTGATCTGTGTTTTCTGTGTTTGGTTAGGTTTGTGTTAAGTGATTTCAGGTTACTATTCATCCACTTCGGGTTGCTGTTCTCGGAGTTGTACGTGGTTCGTCAAGGACCGCTCACATCTCCGCGGTCGGACGATAGACCGTCCTGTCCCGGTCCCATGTTCGCTTTCTTTTCTCTCTGTCGCGTTGTTATTGCCTGCACGGTCTGATTCTGGCCGTTTCTCTGATTCCACGGTCGACATCTAGACCGTTCATTTCCTTCTCACGGGTGTTTGCTTCTGTGTGAGCCTGTTAGCTTTATCGGTCCTCTCCGGACCGTGCATCTACCTCCGCGGTCTTCCAATAGGCCGTCCTCGTCTGCTGGCTCAGGTACGTTACTGTCTTTCATACACTTGTGATCTTACTAAATCTATGCAGTCTATTTAGGGCCGTCCTGCTAGTTACACGGTCTGATGATAGACCATCCAGTCTCCTCAGGTACGCATTTATTTGAGTTTATCTCAGTTCGGTGTTTCTTCTATTTTTTATTACTCCCTACTTTTGCACGGTCCTGCCAGGACCATTTGCTTCCCTGAGCGGTCTGCCATTAGACCGCGTTTTACTACTACAGTGCACCCGAGGCTATCACTTTGATTGCTATTCCTTATCATTTCATATTTGGTTGGTGCTGTTCTGATCTCCCTTGTTTGTCACTTGATTTTTGCATGATCATTATTTCATTTGTTATATTTGATTGATAATTGTTTGTTAGATTTAGGTTAGATCTTGCATGCACCCCGGTGCGCATAGGTTTCATTCATACTCTTCCATATTAGTTGCATTCCTACCTTGGTAGGGAATCCTCTCGTCTCCATATTCCTTGGAGCCGACTAGGTGACCTTACCCGGGACCTCCGTAAGCCCCCGCGAGCCGTGGATTCCCACACGGACGCCGGGCAGGTTGTACCTTGCCACACCAGTCTAGGGTTGCATACGTTAGAGAGAGTCACCTTTAGAATCAACTGAGTTCCCCATTCCACCTTTGTTAGGCACCTTTGTGGTTGAGAGAATTGTCATTTTAATCAATCCACTAAGGTTCTAAATGGGGAATTTATAAAATTTTCCGCGCATCATTAAACTTGGTTGGTCATTTGATTGCCTCTTCTCTCCTCTCTTTCTATGTGCAGTTGATTGATTGTTTGGTTGTTTAGAAGTTCATTAGGTTGCTCTTCCGTGTCAGTCTCCTAATCATGTGGAGTTCCTTCACACCCTCAGGATCTTCTCCTAAGGGCAGCTCTCATTTTTATTCGTATTTCAATCCTTTGTACGATTCATCACCCACCATGTCGTCCTACAATTTCTCCCACTCCCATGAGGACTCTCTCCCTCAGGGACTTCTGGAGGACCCGCCTAGGGTCACCCATGTGCAGGGGAGAGAGGGGACCGCCCCTTCTCTCCCAACCATTGTTGTTGAGGGTGCTCAACTGTGACGACCCGGATCCCGGATACTAGATATACCCGATAGGACTACCGGATACACCTGATACCACTTGGAACCCGCGAGGCCTCCCAAGAGCGGTAAAGCTCCGAAGGGATAAAAGGATTGTCGTGTAGTACATTGAAGCCACAGAGATATTACAGTAAGTAATTAAATTTCATTAGATCGGTTTGCTAAAGTAGCTGAAATAAAATTACTTTTTAATTAACAATTTCAATTTAACAATTATACCAGAGTCCAATCCAAGAAATTAAAGACAAGTATAGGCCACAGGAAAAGAACATACACTGAGGTCAGGGGAAACCCGACACAGGTACCACTGGCAGCTACAGATGCGCCACACCAAGAACCACGGACAGAGACGACGCCACCCACCTGAAAAGCAGGGGTGAGTCTCCAAGCAGAGACTCCGTAGGGGTCACGCGGATCCCCACTAAACAACATGCAGTACACGGAACAGAAAGTAATAGTAGTAGCAAAGCGAGAAAAGCTACACTACAAAGCTTTAAAAAGAACGGGAACAGCAAGAGTAGGGCACAGGCTAAGAGCAAGGGAAGCTAAAAGAAAAGGGAAAAGCGAGGCCGTAAAACTTGGAACACGGCCACCGAGAGGAACTCGACTCCCTAAGCTACTCCAAGCAGTGACAGAAGGGAGACTCTGATCTGACAAAGTCAGGAGTTATCGATCTGTTGACATGACGCCAGGCCTAAGACGAAGACCTGCAAGGATAGACAAAAGTCTAGAAAAGATCTAGACAGACGATAGACAGACTCGACGACACACACTACTAGAACGTCGTGCACGCAACACAACACTGACCTTGAGTAGGGCCACGAGAGGGCTAACTCAGAAAGGTCACGACGCACAAGAAACGCGAAGAGTCACGTGTCACGTGACGGAAGCACCTCCTCATCAAAAAAATAGCCAGCTGCGTCCACTGACGTCTTACACTGCGCCACGAGTGTCTCGCCTACGGTACCGCCAAAGGCATGGCAGAGTCGCAGACACGCGCTGAACCAAACCGGAACTACAACAACGAGTAACTCGTCAGGGTTACGCCCGTCGACGTAAGTCCTCAGCCCCTGACCACGTGTGCACACACTGGCTCTAGCCTAAGCCAGGCCCTCTAGCTAGTTTTCTCCCTCGGTAGGACGCTACCGCTGGCCGGGAGCCCACGGCACTAGCTTACAAACCGTATTACGGGAACTGCCATTTCCACCACTCCGAGGTGGGTCAACACACTGGATCACGTGCGTCGACAGGCTATGACTAGTGGAGGCTCACAAGACACCAGACTCAGAAACACAAGTGCTAGAGTACAGACAAACTAGAACGCACTGTCGTACGTACTACTAGGCACCACTGGTAGTAGGACCACTGCCAGTAGGCTCAGGACTAGGCAACTAGACCTACAACGTAACGATCCTTGAGTCGGACGACTCAAATGCAAGATCGTCACTGACAGCGGAACAAGCCACCACTCGGTCTAATCCTAAGCCATGGGAAACGACGCTCCGCAGAAAACGACTCACGGAGACCCGAGGGAACACCGAGAACCCTCAACACGTCTGGACACGCAAACCAAGGTAAAATGGTACCTCGAGATGTCCAGAACCAAAGTCTCGGACTAGGCAGAACTGTCGAGACACACACACAAGGTCACCCGTCAACCATTGGGTCACCCCGGGTTGACCGGAACCCAATAAAGACACGCAAGCACAAACCCTCTTGGCCACCTCAGAACACGGTTACAGCCCTCATAGGACATCAGGTGATGTCTGCATAACAATGGTGAACCCGAAGGTCAAGCCAAGATACCGGAAACCAATCCACCGGTAGACCACTCTCTGGCGTAGGCTATCCATCACTCGGCCGGTAGGTAAACTAAGCAGTCAAGGAGGAATCGCCACGCAACCAGAGGCAAAGACACTGGTGGTCCTAGATTAAGTCGCTCGGAGAAACTATAGCAGTCAAGGAATAGACCGCACACAATTCACCCGAACCGATCGCTCCAGAGAACCACCAGACAGGCAAACCAACACTAGCAGTCCAAGATAGGACTACTAGAAACACCGCCCTAACTCACGTAGATGACCGACATGAAACAGACAGAACATACGGAGACTTGGGGGAACTCCGACACCCTCAAGGCACCTGGACACACAAACCGAGGTCAAATCGTACCTCTAGATTGTAAGGTTCCGCACAGCACCTACGGGCGATGTAGCGGATAACAAAAATTTCATTTGCCCGATCCTGGTGTTATGGAAAGCTTAATGTGTGCTCTAATCGGTGTTTCTAAGACCCTAATTACGGGTTGCGTGTTTCACCTTGTGCGGAACGACGCTGTCCACGATGCCCGATGCAGAATATCGAGCCGCACAGCTGTACGACCTCAAGAGCAGATCCACACGGACCCTTGCGCAGCGACGGTACCTCTCCGGCACAACTTTCACCGACTCTATCACCTTCTGGAGAGAGAGAGAGAGCAAGGGGGAGAAAGGGGGGAGGCTAAACCTCTCCCTTAAGCCTAATGCTTGATTAGCATAAGGGGTGGGAAGGAGAGTTCGAATGAACTCACGTAGGATTATATATATAGAGATTTAGTCATTTCTGAAAGGGCTCCAAAAGACCAAAATTATATATATATCATATCCACTATTATACATATGTATTAAGCTCCATTTACACTCCTTTCCAAAAGGAATTAAAAGGAATTAATACATACACTTGTATAATAATAATCCGTCACCCAAGAATCCATTGTGTGTGATCCTCTAGGCCCAAAGTCACTCTAGTTTAAGGCCCATTAACTTCTAATTCTCAATTAGAAGTAAATTAAACATATTCTTCACTTCTACCAGAGCCGAAGAATAGTTTAATTTATTCCGAACCTTTGATCACGTTGGGTCAAGAAAATCCGCGTGATCCTAGAGGACGCCGGGTTTAAACCAGCCTGTCTGGTACCTGTAAGTCCACAGTTACCGCATCGATATAATCCCTCGCTCCTTCTATGAGTCTGGTATGATCAAGGGTATGGTTTCTGTCAAATCCCATGATCGTGCCATTTGACTATGACCTCCTTAAAGTGTATGACGTCCGTTCTAAACGAACTCACACAACCCTGGCCAGGGATTTAACGGAGCGTCAATGTCATGACCCATTAACTGTTTGATATATACCTGACAGTGAGCGTCCATTCTTGACCATTGATGATCTTCACACGTATCCTGTAGTGGTTAATGACTCGGCAACTCATGACTTATGGTTAAAGTCACTTAACCAAGTAATTAAACCATTCCAGTCCTCGTATAAAATCCGATCAATGTCTCAGGTCAAAGGACCAACAATGCTACTGAGACAGTTGGATCTTCAGTTGACATTAGGTATAATCAACCATCTGAAGATCCAATAGCGGATCAGTTCAGTGTACATCCTCCAAGGACATACACCTACACATATGTGTTGGTGCCCCGCACCAATGACCATGAGACTGGTCACTGACACATCATGTGTACTGGTTTAATAGGTAATCAAAGTCCCCGAGTGATTACCCTCCAACCAGTAACAGTTTAAGGTATGTGTACATGTAAAGTCAATCTCATGTTCGAGATCCCATCTCGAGTTGACTTTACAACCACATATCCTAGGGACAACGTAAAGTAACACAATCACATATTTACGCTCAAACACCACTTTATTAATAATGAACAAGATCGTACAACTATTGGGCCTACCTGACCTGAAATTGGCCTGTAGCACACCAACATAAAGGACCAAGAAGGTCACAGAGCTCCCACTGACCTTCTTGTAAACACAGGGTTCATCTTCATTCCGAATGAAGTTGAAAGATTTGACAGCCTCGTCAAATCTTAACTTCTAACTTCTAGATGCCTGCTTTAATCCATAAATGGACCTTTGAAGTTTGCATACCTTATTAAGATGTAGCTTGGAGGTGAATCCTTCAGGCTGTACCATGTACACCTCTTCTGACAGATTTCCATTAAGAAAAGTTATCTTCACATCCATTTGCCAGATCTCATAATCCAGGTATGCAGCAATGCCAAGGAGGATTCTGATTGACTTAACTACGGCTACCGGCGAAAACGTCTCGTCATAGTCAATGCCTTGCCTTTGACGATATCCTTTCGCCACTAGTCTAGCCTTGTATGTGACAATCTGTCCATCTGCACCGATTTTCCTTTTGAAAATCTATTTGCAGCCGATAGGGACCTTCCCTTCGGGTACATCAACTAAGTTCCAAACTTTGTTGGTGTACATAGACTGGATCTCTGAATCCATTGCCTCTTGCCATTTCTCGGAGTCTACACTACGGATCACCTCCTGGTACGACTGAGGATCATCACCCTCATCGATACATATCTTAGAGGACCCTTCTGAGACATGTCCAACATATCTCTCAGGTTCTCTTGGTAATCTACCAGATCTCCGTAGTGTCAGCGTTTCACTTTGAATAGGATCAACCGATACAGTCTCATCTAATGAGTTTGTGTCTATGGGTTGTGGTTCTTGGACCTCGTCCAATTCTATCTGGCTCCCACTATTTTTCTGGAGTAGATATTCTCTTTCCAGGAATACAACTCTCTTGGCCACTAAGACCCTTTGCTCAGAAGGGTGATAGAAATAATATCCAAACGTCTCCTTTGGATATCCCACAAACCTACACTTATCGGTTCTCGACTCAAGCTTATCACTCTCGTTCTTCTTTACATGAGCAGGACACCCCCAAATTTTAATGTGATTAAAATTTAGTTTCCTGCCCTTCCATATCTCATATGGTATAGAAGGAACTGATTTACTTGAGATCCTATTCAATAAATATGCTGCAGTCTCTAATGCATAGCCCCAGAGAGACAAGGGTAGTCCTGACATAGACATCATGGATCAGACCATGTCTAACAGGGTCATATTTCTCCTCTCGGATACACCATTATGCTGTGGTGTATACGGTGGAGTCCACTGAGAAACTATTCCATGGTCCTTAAGATAAGAAGTGAATTCATGGCTTAAGTATTCACCTCCTCGATCTGATCGAAGAGCCTTAATACTTTTGCCTGTCTGTTTCTCTACTTCATTCTTGTATTCCTTAAACTTCTCAAAGGCTTGTGACTTATGTCTCATTAAATACACATAGTCATATCTAGAGAAGTCATCAATAAAAGAAATGAAATAGAGATAGCCTCCTTTTGCTTCTATGGACATGGGTCCACACACGTCTGAGTGTATGAGCTCGAGAAGGTCAACAGCCCTCTCACCATGTCCACCAAAGGGAGCCTTGGTCATTTTCCCCATGAGACACGACTCACAGGTATCAAATGGCTTGTATTCAAACGAATTCAAATACCCATTTGAGTGTAAGTGAGAGAGTCTTTTCTCACCTACATGACCAAGTCTGCAATGCCATAGATATGTAGAATTCACTTCATCAGCATTGGAAACTTGCATAACATCAGAACGTGTATCTAATACATATAGACCATTGACTAATGAACCATTGGTTACCATTAAACCATTATTCACTATAGAGCACCCAGTGCTATTAAAAGCCAATGTATATCCAATGTTATACAAACCAGAGATTGAAATAATGTTCTTAATAATATTAGGAACATAATAACAATCATTCAGCTCCAGAATGACTCCTGAAGGTAAACTGAGACGTGCAGTCCCGACAGCTTTGGCAAAAACTAAAGCTCCATTGCCCATCCTCAGTTCAATCTCATTTTTGCCTAGTCGCCTTCTATTTGCCAGCACCTGCACAGAATTACAGATATGAGATGCACATCCAGTATCCAATACCCATGATGTGGATTTCATATATGACAAATTAAGGTCTATGATGAAAATACCTTCATTTAGAATTGCCTTGCAATTCCTTTTCCAATGCACAGTTTCCCCGCATCGAAAACATTTGTCTTCCTTTTCATTCTTCTTGCCCTTCCCTTTGTCAACTTTGGCGAGTTGCTTACCCGTAACCTTTTTCTTTCCCTTCCCTTTGTTACTCGCGGTGGATATTTGAGAGGCCTTCCTTTTCTTGTTGGCCCGGCCAACAATCATTACAGACGAAAATGGTTTATCTTTCTGCATGGTTCCTTCAGCACTCTTTAACATATTGAGCAGCTCTGGGAGAGTTGCTTCAATCCTGTTCATGTTAAAGTTTATGATGAAGGAAGAAAAGGAATCGGGCAATGACTGGAGTATAAGATCAATGCATAGTTCAAGATCCAACTTGAACCCCAATGCATTGAGTCTTTCAATCCACTCCATCATTTTCAGTACATGCCTTTGTGAGATGTCATACCTCTCAATCCTACCCTGCTCCCCGAAGAGCTGGCGTAGATTGAGAAGTATACTTCTACAATCAGTCTTTTCAAATTACCTCTGCAGCTCGGGAGCCATAGAGGCCAACATGTAACATTGGGTTAGTGATGAGTCCTCAGACCACTTGGCATAAGCGAGTAACTCGCCCTCGTCAGCATCAGGAGCTGGCTCAGAATGAACCGTGTCCAACACGTACGCAATCTTTTCGGCGGTAAGGACTATGCGTAGATTATGCAGCCAATCCGAGTAGTTCGGCCCAGTTAATCTATTTACATCCAAGATGCCGTGGAGGGGCTTGGACGACGACATTGTAATCTAGATAAGAAATAAAAGACAACTTAGCATGTGTTCAAATTCTAACTTAGATGTGGTTTTCTATCTTAGTTAGTCCTACTATTTTTCGATCGAACTATATAACTCTCATTATATAGAACGGGAGATCAACGAGATCAACCTAGTGGGTCGGAATCCCAACGAGACTGATGTACGACCTTGTGGAAAGCACAACAAGCCATACATCATCTCAAGGGCAGTCAACAAGCACTTGCATCTAATGCAATATCTGATATTCGGCCCCCGAGAAATCATCCCCTTGTGGAAACCACAACAAAGGATATTCTCGGTTAGATCTAACCATCATTACTACATAGCAATGAGTTCATGACCCGACCCTTGTGGAAAGCACAACAAGGCCGAGTTCAATTCCTTACCCCATTGAGGCCGAGCCTTGGAGTTTAATCCCGCCCCCAAACTCATGGACCTTGTGGAAAGCACAACAAATCCATGAAATGAAGATGTTCATTCACTCCATAATGATGGAGGGCCATGACGACTCCTAGAGCCACGCTTACCAGATCTAAAATTTAATCGCGAGGGAATTTAATTTTTTTATCTTGATCTCACCCTAGGTGGTAATATAAATATATCTAATATATTTACCATACCTAGTAGTTTGCACAAAATAAATGCATCCAATGTAAAAATAAAACATAAGTGATCATGGACTTAATCCCTAATGTAACTAAGGCATCCGGCCTGCTTCCGAAGCAGCTGGATCGTCCTCGTCGGGTGTGTTCCGCGCTTTCAAACTCCGACACCGCAGTAATTACAACTTTTACATAGCACGCAGGCTGGAAAAATATAAATTACATATCAATAAAATTCCAGAAGCCCTTAGGGCGAGTACAACAATTGAGGAAGATAGAAGTACATTGGAATTTTAGCAGAGAGAGAAAGGAGGTTCGCAGACCCCAATTAATTACATTAATCCAAGTCCATGATCACTTGCCAACCCATTCAAATAAAATCAATCAAGGGTTATTTTATGAAAATAATCCTTACTTTTGAATTTAAAATGGGATGTGCAAACAAAAACAGGTCAGCTTTGTTTAATTTTAAAAATCGAAGCATGATTAACTAAAATTAAACAGACAAGCATGCCAATACAAGGTAAATAAAGTAGAGCACGTAAAGAACCATCATTTTCTACAAGGGCATGTAATTGATATAATTAATTAAATTTAAATTTAAATTTAATTATCTAATAATCAAATTTAAATTAAAAATTTAAACATGTCAATAATTTAAATTTAAATTCAAAATAATTATCCAATAATTTTGTTTGAAAGTAAATTTAAAATAATACAATTATCCTCAATTAGTTATTTTCTAAAATTCAAAATTTGAATTTAATAATTATCTAATAATTAAAAATTCAAATAATTGAAATTTTCACATTTAACTTTAATAAAATTTAAAATTTGAATTTTTTAATTATCTAATAATTAAAAATTCAAAAATTAAAATTTACTAAAGTAACTTCAATTATTATCATTTTATTTCAAGGTAAATAGTAATTATCTCACCTCGGTAAATTCAAATCGATTAAATAAAATTTAACATTTGACATTTACTTTTGAGATAACATTATTTAACTTACCCGATAAAATTCTATTCAATTTACTGTGCATTTCCATATATATATATATCCCATATATATATTTATATATTCTAAGCACAATAAATTAAAAGGAGTAAAAAAGAAATTTTTTTAAAATTAAAAACAAAAATAGTGGCGGGGCCAGCCCCGCGCGCGTGGGCGGCGCCCGCGCGCAGGGGCGCTGACCCCCTCGTTGCGGGCGCGACCCGCCCGAGGGTGCCCCCCGTTGCAAGCGCCGGCAGGCGGGCGCCGCCTGCGGGCGCCCGCCAACGGGCGACCTGCGTGGGCGGCGCCCGCCACGCGGCTGCCCCGCGTGGGAGATGCCCGCCCACGCGGGTGCTCTCGCCGGCGCAGTGCGCCCAAATCGGGCATGCAAATTTTTTTTATTATTTTTTTTTAAAAAAATTGCTGCTTGGATGCCCAGCATTTAGGAAGAACAGAGATGCCAAGATCTCTTTCAACATATAATAATTGAAGATTTAATCCCCTTTCAAATACGGTTCTATACGGCGATAAAAATACCGACCAGAGCGCGAACTTGGCTCTGATACCACTGTAAGGTTTCGCACAGCACCTACGGGCGACGCAACGGATAACAAAAATTTCATTTGCCCGATCCCGGTGTTATGGAAAGCTTAATGTGTGCTCTAATCGGTGTTTCTAAGACCCTAATTACGGGTTGCGTGTTTCACCTTGCGCTGAACGACACTGTCCATGATACCCGATGTAGAATATCGAGCCGCACAGCTGTACGGCCTCTAGAGCAGATCCACACGGACCCTTGCGCAGCGACGGTACCTCCCCGGCACAACTTTTCCCGACTCTATCACCTTCTGGAGAGAGAGAGAGCAAGGGGGAGAAAGGGGGGAGGCTAAACCTCTCCCTTAAGCCTAATGCTTGATTAGCTTAAGGGGTGGGAAGGAGAGTTCGAATGAACTCACGTAGGATTCTATATATAGAGATTTAGTCATTTCTGAAAGGGCTCCAAAAGACCAAAATTATATATATATCCTATCCACTATTATACATATGTATTAAGCTCCATTTACACTCCTTTCCAAAAGGAATTAAAAGGAATTAATATATACACTTGTATAATAATAATCCGTCACCCAAGAATCCATTGTGTGTGATCCTCTAGACCCAAAGTCACTCTAGTTTAAGGCCCATTAACTTCTAATTCCCAATTAGAAGTAAATTAAACGTATTCTTCGCTTCTACCAGAGCCGAAGAATAGTTTAATTTATTCCGAACCTTTGATCACGTTGGGTCAAGCAAATCCGCGTGATCCTAGAGGACGCCGGGTTTAAACCAGCCTGTCGGGTACCTGTAAGTCCACAGTTACCGCATCGATATAATCCCTCGCTCCTTTTATGAGTCTGGTACGATCAAGGGTATGGTTTCTGTCAAACCCCATGATCGTGTCATTTGACTATGACCTCCTTAAAGTGTATGACGCCCGTTCTAAACGAACTCACACGACCCTGGCCAGGGATTTAACGGAGCGTCAATGTTATGACCCATTAACTGTCTGATATATACCCGACAGTGAGCGATCCCCTCTTGACCATTGATGATCTTCACACGTATCCTGGAGTGGTTAATGACTCGGCAATTCATGACTTATGGTTAAAGTCACTTAGCCAAGTAATTAAACCATTCTAGTCCTCGTGTAAAATCCGATCAATGTCTCAGGTCAAAGGACCAACGATGCTACTGAGACAGTTGGATCTTCAGTTGACATTAGGTATAATCAACCATCTGAAGATCCAATAGCGGATCAGTTCAGTGTACATCCTCCAAGGACATACACCTACACATATGTGTTGGTGCCCCGCGCCAATGACCATGAGACTGGTCACTGACACATCATGTGTACTGGTTTAATAGGTAATCAAAGTCTCCGAGTGATTACCCTCTAACCAGTAACAGTTTAAGGTATGTGTACATGTAAAGTCAATCTCATGTTCGAGATCCCATCTCGAGCTGACTTTACAACCACATATCCCAGGGACAACGTAAAGTAACACAATCGCATATTTACGCTCAAACACCACTTTATTAATAATGAATAAGATCGTACAACTATTGGGCCTACCCGACCTGAAATTGGCCTGTAGCACACCAACACTAACATAGGTGTCCAGAACCACGTCTCGAGCTGAAAAAATCCATCGAGACACAGGCAAGGTCGCATGTCGACCATTGGATCACACCGGGTCAACCAGACCAGAGCAATGACTCTAACACAACACTGGGAGAAGCCATCACGGCCAACCGATAAAACATCGGGGATGAGCGGTTCAGAATGGACCACTCAACAGGATGGACGGTCCGAAACTGACCACACAAAGGGGTTGAACGGTCTGGAACTGACTGCACAACTCCAAGGGATGGACGGTCACAAAGGGACAACACAACTAGATAAACGGTCCGAACTGGACCGCACAACGGGATGGACGGTCCGAATCTGACCGCACAACTCCTAAGGGATATGTGGTCTAGCAGACGACCACACAAGGGGATATGTGGTCTAGCAGACGACCACACAACCCAAACCGACATAAGATGGACGGTCCAAGACCAACCGCCCAAGGGGGATGTGTGGTCTATCGTAAGACCACACAACCACAACCGGCAAAGGATAAACGGTCCAGGGATGGCCGCCCTTATACATGAACGGTCCGGAACTGACCGTTCAAGCGTCACGGCGAGCAAACCGTGGGTTCGACCAAACGGAGGCCTTTCCACGCCCCGTTCGTCCCGAGACGAAGGGGATACAACCATGGACCTACTGGTAATCACATAGACTCCGTCCGGAGTCAAAACAACGCACGGATAGCAAGAAACGAGCGATTCTAACGAAATCACCCAAAAAGGGTTTCCAGACTTCTCGGAGCCCTAGCGGTCAAATGGGACCACCAAACAAAATGAAATCAGTGACTATGGCACGCTGACGTCCCAGGGAGTCCATTGACAGTAACTGATCTAAAAATGGTTGCCGTTTTCCGGCGAACCCTATAAAACCCGAAAATCACGGTTTAGGCTAAACAAGCCCAAACTCGATAATTTCTGCACCGAACGATGTGCAATGGCAGGGAAAATGGGCAGGGAGAAGTGGTGATCCGTCACCCTACCCCCACCGAATAAACCGTGCCCCGAAGGGACTAAATCGGGCCGAAAACAGCTTCGTGAGCTCAAACGCCAACTTTGAATTCACCGTTCGGGATCGCGCCGAAATCGCTCCATCCTCACCCCGTCGCGCACCCAGCCAGCTCCACAGCGTCCCCAGCACTCGCCCCTAGGTCCTCCGTCTGCAGTCGGAGCCGAGAAGGTGAAACGGGAGAGAAACGGGAGAGAGAGAGGGTGGCGGCATGAAATGAGAAGGAGGAGAGAGGAATGGAAAAGAAATAGAAAAGAAATTAGGAATTTTCCTAATTTCCGAAAATCTGATTTTTTGGCCGTATCTTAGAAAAATACGAAAAAATAGTCAAAACGACTGGCTCGGAGAGTACATCGTCGTTGCAGCATCCTCGAGTCGATGAACTGACAACCAAAGTCACCGTAGGGTTCCGTAACTAGTACGAGAGAAAAACCTACACAGATCGTAAAACTCAACTCAGGAGCCACAAAAGCGACCCAAAACTCACCGAAACAGATCCGAAAGATCCAATAAAGATCCAATAAGACCTACTAAGGATCCAGGGCATTACATCAACCCTCCCTTTCTGATTCTTCCTCTCAGAACTCGGCCAATCAAATTCTTCACATGATGGCCCAATTAGATCCTACCCAGCTCAATCTCCTCCGACAAGCTCTGCAGGGGCCGGATGCCCCGTCTTCCGTTCCCTCTCATGGCGTGTCTACGGCCGCCACTTCATCTCCTATTATTGGGTCAGGGGCCGTCTCTGCTGCGCCCATCGATCTCACTCCGGTTGACCCTCGGACCCTCCGATTCTCTGGCATGGAGATGGGCCAAGCCTCTACCTCGGCCCAACAGCCTCTTGACAGGGGGAAGACCCAGATGTCCTTGACTTCTTATTCTAATCCATACACTACTGTCTCTTCAGCGCCGCAGGCCCTTGTGGCCCCGGTAGATTTTATCCGTCTGCAACCAGGGGCCGCTTGGTTGGCTCATGCGGATACGGGCCCTTCCTTGGCCCATTATCCATCTTATGGGTTTCCCCCTCAACCGATTTATCCTTTAGCTCCGTACATTGGGTCTGTGCTTCATGCTTTGTCTCCTCCTTCCCGGGAATGGGAATTTCTCGATAAATGTGCTGCCATGCTGTAGTAAATTGACCTCCTCCATAAGCGGGTCGGCCCGCAGTCTCTTGTTGATGTCCCTATTCCTAACTTCCAGGACATTCGCTTCCCACCTCAGTCGGAGCTCCCTACATATCGTAAGTACGACGGGAATGGCAACCCGTTCATTCACATAAGGGAGGTTTTGTATCAATCGGCATAATTCCAGCATGATGACCGCCTTATGGCTTATCTCTTCCGCCGGTCATTGGATGGGGTGGCGTTAGAATGGTTTTATACTCTGCCTTTGGAGGAGGCAGAAAGTTTCAAGATTGTCAAAGATAAGTTCATAACAAGATTCCAAGACCGAATGGGCCCGGAGTATTCCTTCACCGACTTAGTAGCAGAGAAGATGAAGCCAGACGAAGAGTTTTTCACTTATGCAGATAGATGGAGGCAGATGGCCTCACGTGTGCCCGGGCAGATCCCAATAGAAGAAAAGGTAAAATTGTTAATTTCAAATGCAACACCTATGTTTCAGAATATTCTGGCGATGAACGATATATCAAACATGCACCAGTTGTACAGTTGGGCCCGATTTATCCAGACCCAGTTCAAAGACACCCCCATCCATTCCCTATTTGAGGCCCAAAAATCCAAGACCACAAGAAAGACCCAGGGCCCTGTTACTGAGGGAGTTCAAACCAATGAGCAGGTCCAGGTTGTTCAATTTCCCAACTAGTCCGCTCCACCCTGCTTCCAGCAACCTCTACAAAACCCCCAGTTCTCCGCTCCGCAACCTCCCCAACCACCTTTCCATGCTCCCCAATAGCCACAACAACCACTAGCACCACCACAATAGCCTCAGCAGCCACCCCAATACCACAATGTTCGTCTTCCTGCTAGTTATGGGCCTACTCGACCGAGTCTGAAAAGTGCCCATTATCCTCCACTCCCAAAAACTTTGCCGGACATATTTTTGGCCTTGATGTACATTGGTGACATACAGCTCCGACCGGAACGTCAGAACTGGAACCCGACCGCCGATCAATCCAGATATTGCATATATCATCGGCAGCCCGGGCACATAATAGATAGATGCTTTCAATTCCGAGATTTAGTGTATGATTTGCATGAGGGGCAAAGGATTGATTGGGCCCTGATGCATAAGTTGATAGAAGATATTAAAGAGAAGAGAAGACAGGTGAGGCCACAGCAGGCAGTGCCACAGCAGCAGCAGCAGTAGTTTCAGCAACCCCAGCCTCAACCTCAACAGTAGCAACAACACCTAAACTCGGGATTCATCAAAATCCCATGCCAGACCACCAGCCCGCTCCTCAACAGCAGCCGCCGGCACCGGTGCAAGTCAATGTTGTTCACCACCCAGCCCCTAATGCTGGGTGGTCCTATGATGATGAGACTCCCGCTCATCTCTTGGCCTTCCACCACACCAACTCCCCCACACCTTCTGTTCCTTCCATCCTCCGGCCCACCACCTTGACCACTGCGCCATCCACTATTCCCTCCAGGTCGCCTATCGCCCTCGCTACGTTCCCCACCATTTTGCCAAGCCTTTCACCATCACCCGCCTTACCCTCCATCATCACCCCTCCGTTTAACCCTCCGCCCATCACCACTCCCCCAAGGCCCGCCAGACCAGCCTCCGCCATCCTCACCCCCATTCCTACCCCTTCTACTCACCCCACTGGGCCAATCGAGAATCCATCTGATGCCGTGTCGGCACGAAACTGTGCCCTTCGGAGCGGGCATTTATTTCAGAGAAGTTACCCCTCTACTGGTGCACCTGCACCCAACTCCCAAATTCCTTCCTCAACAGTTGAGACAGAAGAGACTGACCCAGTGCCTGGCACTAAATATGATTTGTTGCAACACTTGGACAGAATGCCAGCAAAAATATCAGTCTTGGAGTTAATTAAGAGATCCACGCTACACCAAGATGCCATGAGGGCTTTTTTACAGAAAGTTATGGTTAGCGAGGACATGGCAGTAGACAGCTTACCGTCGGTGTTGGCCACCGTCACAAAGGGGCCATTAATTTCTTTTTTTAAGTCAGAGCTAGCACCCCCAGAGGCACGTCAGATGCCACTATGCATTACAATTTCTTTGAACAAGGTGGCCATTAATTCAGCTCTAGTGGACACGGGAGCTTCTATTAATGTCTGTCCCTTGAGCACGTTGCGTGCCTGCAACATTTTTGAAGACATGCTAAGGCCGACACCGACAACTATTGCGGCATACGATAACTCTAGGAGAGCTTGCCACGGGGTCGTGACAGTTCAGGCCGAGCTAGGGCCTTTAAAGATGGACATGGAGTTTTATGTATTGGACATAGACCCAATGTTTAAGGCTATTCTGGGTCATCCATGGATTGATAATTTGAATGCAGTACCCTCGACCACCCATCAGTGCTTCAAGTTCCCATTTCAGGGGCAGGTAGTCAAGGTAAAAAGCGTTTCCACGGTCCAGACTGTTGATGCAATTGCTGATAAAATTCTGCCTACATTATGGCCAAGTAACAAGCCAATTTTGTCAGTGATGGACTTGAACTTTCCCTGGGCATATGCGTCACGCAAGCCCGCCACTGCACTAGTAAATGTCAAAATCAAGTCCAAGATTAGATATTTGAAGGGATGGCATATGATCTTGAAACTAGGCTATCAGCCGGGCATGGGCCTCAGGGCGCAGTTGCACGGGTGGACTAATCCCGTCTCTAGGGGCAGAAAGACGAGCCGAAGAGGCCTTGGCTACCGGGAGTCCGCATTGTCAATACTGGGAGACTCCGGGCCACTGACGTGGGACTACCGTCAACGTTTCGTGAAAGGTCCGTTGCAGCCAGGTACTCTAAAGAAGTCGCCGCCCGGTGTCGACGAGGGAAATGATGCCGCCTTTGCTATTGCTGACCCACCACCGCCACTGAAGGGGCTGGTAGGCGATATGGGAGATTTTTGCAGTTGCTTTGAGAAGTTGTTTTATGAGGAAGAAGTTTGTTTGAAGAAAGCGGAGATGCGGCTTGTGAAGCGCCCTCTGGCAGAGCTAGTGCACCAGAGAACGCGAGAAGAGGGGAGCTCCATCATTTCTTTTTCTTGGCCTCCTTCCCGCTTTGCCTCCCTGTTTCAGTGCTTGGGGTTTATTCCCCGTCCACCGCCACTCATGGTCGACCCGTACGTACTTTACGGAAAGGCCGTTTGAGATTCTGTTTGTGCCATGTGCATGTGGGCGCTGCCCACGGATTGATTTCTCAACTCTGTTTACTCCTCCCTCCCCCACTGCCAAACTTCACGAAATGTGGTTTTCTTTTTCTGACCCATTCTTCGATTGTCTCTTCCCATCTCTATTTCCCATGCAACTTCCTTCTCCTCCTTCCTCCTCTGACCTCTCTTGCTGCATGATTTCCTCCCATCTCCAAAAAAAAGGGCCAATTTTAAAATAGAGATTTCTGTGGAGGATTGTGCTATGTTCTTTCCACATTCTTCCCAGGGGCACGAGGCCCCTAGTTCCTTTCCAGTAGATTTTCTATCCCCTAGGTTAGATGTAGGACTTGTTGAGATTAGAGAAGTAGAGTCAGTTGAGTCTAGTGAGTTAGGTTCCTGTTCCGATGTTTCCGACCCATCCACACTTTCCACGCGCCCGATGACGCGTCACTCTAAAGCCATCCCAGATTGGTTTCTTCAAGATTTAGCTCAAAGATGTCATGCCCTCCTCAAATGTCCTGAGTTTGTAGAGACCGCAATAGTCTTAGAGGATGATGATGAAGCAAAAGGGGTGTGGAGCAACGACGGATTAGGTGTATATGAAATCGTAGATGAGAAGGACCCATCCGATGATGAGGAAAGTGACGTGGATGACGCTGCCGATTTGTACGCACAAGGTTTAAAGAGATTTGATGAACCGTCGTCGGCAGTGGATGAACCCACAAAAGAAATTAATCTTGGAACTGAAGAGGACCCTAGGCCCGTAATCATTTCTGCTAATCTCTCTCCTCTGGTTGAAGAAGAGATAATCAAGGTTTTGAGGGAGTATAGTGATTCTTTTGCCTGGTCCTATGAGGACATGCTGGGTCTTGACCCCGCCCTGGTTGAACACAGGCTTATCCTTAAACCAGAGGCAACACCCGTTAAACAAAAATTAAGAAGATTCCACCCTCAGATGGCCTTAAGGATAAAGGAAGAAGTCGATAAATTGCACAAGGCCAAGTTTATTAGAGTTGTTCTATATCCACAATGGGTGGCCAACATCATCCCTGTGATGAAGAAGGATGGAAAAATCCAGATTTGTATTGATTTCTGGGACTTAAATAAGGCATGTCCGAAGGATGATTTCCCGCTTCCTCACATTGATGTGTTGGTGGACAACACGGCCGGTTATGAAGCCCTCTCATTTATGGATGGATATTCTAGATACAATCAAACCCGTCTTGCTCCCGAGGACCAAGAGAAAATCTCGTTCACCACGCCCTGGGGCACATACTGCTATGTCGTTATGCCATTTGGATTGAAGAATGCAGGTGCCACGTATCAACGGGCAATGATGGCTATCTTCCACGACATGATGCATGTGTATATGGAAGCTTATGTGGATGATATTCTGGTGAAGTTGAGGTCCAAGGAAGAACACCCTGCCGTTCTAGCTAAGGTGTTGCAAAGGGCTAGGGAATATAGGTTGAAAATGAATCCAAAGAAGTGTGTGTTTGGAGTTGCATCAGGAAAATTGCTAGGGTTCATAGTTAGCAAGCGGGGGATTCAGATTGATCCAAACAAGGCAAAGGCCGTTATGGAAATGCCGCCACCTAAGAACATCATTGAACGTAGAGGACTAATTGGGCGTTTGTAGTTTATTCGAAGATTTATATCTCAACATTCGCAAAGATGCCGCCCGTTCTATGAACTATTGAAGGCGGGGGCTAAATTTGAATGGAATGAACAGTGCCAGAAGGCCTATGAAGATCTTAAGGTTTATCTATCTAATCCCCATGTTCTGCAACCCCCTATCCCTGGGAAACCCTTGATATTATATATTTCTGTTATTGATGACTCCCTAGGAGTTGTCCTGGCTCAAGTGGACGACGAAGGAAGAGAAGGGGCAGCATATTATCTCTCCAGATTGTTCAATCCTACTAAATCTAAGTATACTGCCATGGAGAAGACCTGCGTAGCATTAGTATGGGTAGCTCAGAAACTCAAGCACTACTTTCTCACCCATGAGGTTAAGTTGATCTCTAGAATGGACCCAATCTGTTATCTCTTAGAAAAACCCATCCTTTCTAGCAGATTAGCTCGCTGGCAGAGCTTTCTTTCCCAATTTGATATCACCTTCATCGTTCAGAAAGCGATCAAGGGATACGCAATTGTTGAACATCTTGCTCATTCTCCTATCGCTCGCATTGATTCAATCCAGGACGAGTTTCCTGATGAGCACCTGGCTGTACTTACTCATCTCCCCTTCTGGTCCTTGCACTTCGACGATGCTCTCAATCCTCATGGCCGTGGAATCGGCGCCGTTCTCCTCACTCCGAAAGGAGTAACCATCCCAATCGCTTATCAGCTCACTTTCCCTGCCACAAACAACATAGCCGAGTATGAGGCTCTCCTTTCCGGACTGACGCACGCCTACATCATGGGCGCGCGATACCTAAACATTATAGGAGACTCTCAATTGGTGCTGCGTCAGGTCCTTTCAACTTACCGCACCCGTGACCCTAAGCTCAAATCCTATCAAGACTTGGTCACACTCTTGGCTAGGCAGTTCTGTAAACTCATCTACATTCACACTCCTCGTTCTCAGAACATTCTGGCTGATGCACTTGCATCGCTTGCTTCTTCCCTTTCTTTCCCTCTTAGTCGCGCCACTGAGACCGTTGTGGTCCAACGGTTAGACGCTCCTTCCCTTTAGGATCCCTGGTTTGACCACCTTAGGAAATCTATGGAGAAGAAGGCTGAAAGGGAGAATTTGAAGGAAGTTTCTTTAACTGAGCTTGAGGAGATTATAGAAGAAGAGGAATTGCCGTGGTATTATGAAATAGAGTAATATTGTAAGGATGGATCGTTCCCCGAAGGGGCCAATGCCGAGTAGCACAAGGCCATCAGAAGAGTCGCCTCCAAATACACTATTATCACAGGAGAATTATATAGGCGGGGTCTCAACGGAGTTCTTATGAGGTGTTTAGATGACGATGAGGCTTGGAAGGTTGTTGAAGCAGCTCACGCAAGCGAGTTGGGAGGGCACGTTAATGGTCAGGCTTTGGCGAAGAAGATTCTTAGGCAGGGCTATTACTGGCCAACCCTGGAAGAAGATTGCTCCACCTATGTCCGCAGGTGTCTTCAATGCCAACTTCATGCCAATAAAATCCATGCTCCTGCTTCCTCTCTCCATCCTCTCTCTACTCCTTGGCCATTCTCCATGTGGGCTTTTGATATTGTAGTCCCACTCGGTGATCCTAACGCTCAGGTTAAACAAAAATCTTTCATTCTGACGACTACGGAGTACTTCACCAAGTGGGCGGAAGCTGAAGCTTATGCAGAAATCAAAGCTACCACAGTATGCTGCTTCATCCTCAAGAATATCATTTTGTGGCTTGGAGTGCCAAGTGATATCGTCACCGACAACAAGCCTCAATTTGTGTCTCAAGAACTCCAGGACCTCTGTACGAAATTTAATATTTCATTGCATCATTCATCACCATACTACCCTCAAGGCAAAGGCCAAGCCGAGGCCACAAATAAAACCCTTCTTAAAATCATCAAGAAAACATGCGAGTCACACAAATTTACTGATTGGGTCGACAAATTAATAGAAGCTCTATGGGCTTATCGCACCTCCGTCCTTACTCCCACGGGGCAGACTCCTTTTTCTCTCACCTATGGGATGGAGGCGGTATTCTCGTATGAGATCTTGATCCCTTCCCTAAGAGTGCAGCTAGATAAAGAACTTAATCTCGACGAGCGTCGAGAGGCGTTACTAGTCCAACTGGAACTCTTGGATGAGAAGAGGCTTAACGCGGCCAATCACGTCTCTGTTTATCAAAAACATGTCTCGCGGCATTTTCAAAAGAAGGTTATCGAAAGAAAATTTCAAGTGGGTAACATAGTTTTGAAACGTAAATTTGTTAGATCAGCAGGTCCTAGGTCTAAGCTGCAACCCAATTGGGATGGGCCGTTTGTAATTAAAGAAATCTATCCCGGGAACGCGTATCGTCTTGTTAACGCGGAGGGCGAAGAATTGCCTAATCCGTGGAATGGGTTGTATTTAAAACGTTTTTATCCATAGAGTCAAGCCAACAATGGCCCGACGGCGGGGTGGTCCTCTACTTGATCATGAAGTGATGGAAATCAAGCGTGCTGCCAGGCCAAAGCTGATCGATGAAACTGCTGGGCTGAAGATGAACGCGCTACCTTTGGGTAGCACGACCTGAAGAAAGCGCTATGTCCCCATAGCGCGATCTCAGGCAGAAAGTCGACTGCAGACGGCCCAACTTCCCGACGCTTGGAACTTCGAATGTCTTCAATGTCCACTATTTTCCATGAGTGTAATTAATGTTCTAGTGTCGTTTTGTCTTCCCCTTCCCCCTATATATGTACCCCATCTCGTTTGATTAAGAAATGAAGAAAACGAATATTTGAAAGAGTTTGTGAGTATAGCAATGGCTATCACCCCAATCTTTGGAACCCCCTTTCTCTCCTCCCCTCTTCGGGTGCGATGCCCATTCATCTTCTCCTGATCCTCTACCTTTCACCTTCAATGGAGGACGCCCGAAGATCTGGATGCACCGGCTCTGAGATGGGGTCGAGTGTGAGGCTCCATCCGGAGCTTCGTTCTTCCTCCACCGACGAACGCCGCCCTCCACCATCGCCAACGACGCTGCTAGGGTCAAGAGGAAGCTCGGTTGCACCGGTCCTGAGATGGGATCGGGTGAGAGGCCCCAGCCAAGCCCCCTCATGGTCCTATCACGCCCTGCCACGCCCCTTTCTCCCTCGTCGCCCACCCCCGCTTCCACCTTCACCAAGTTATCCTAGCTAGTATTAGGTTAGTTTAATCTATGTTTAGGATCCCTTATGTGTTTGTTTAAGATCCCTCGTGTATTACCCACCCTCCTATGTGTCCTCCCCTTGTGAATCACTCCCCCGAAGTCATCCACGGGCGCCCCAAAGTCGAAGTTCATCGTTCTGCTGCTGCCTGAGAACGCGCTAGGACGATATAGCGCCTTCTTCATGAACACGCTAAGAGGCTATAGCGCGACTTCGGGCAGAAGGAAGAAGAAGGCCACTCCCTCCCAATCTCGTTTCACATCAAATGGTATCAGAGCTTAGGGAACCAGCCTGTTCTCACAGACTGGGATCTTGAGCTACTAGGTTCGAGGATGAACCTTCCAAAGTGGAGGGGTTTGATGGAAATCAAGCGTGCTGCCAGGCCAAAGCTGATCGATGAAACTGCTGGGCTGAAGATGAACGCGCTACCTTTGGGTAGCGTGACCTGAAGAAAGCGCTATGTCCCCATAGCGCGATCTCAGGCAGAAAGTCGACTGCAGACGGCCCAACTTCCCGACGCTTGGAACTCCGAATGTCTTCAATGTCCACTATTTTCCATGAGTGTAATTAATGTTCTAGTGTCATTTTGTCTTCCCCTTCCCCCTATATATGTACCCCATCTCGTTTGATTAAGAAATGAAGAAAACGAATATTTGAAAGAGTTTGTGAGTATAGCAATGGCTATCACCCCAATCTTTGGAACCCCCTTTCTCTCCTCCCCTCTTCGGGTGCGATGCCCATTCATCTTCTCCTGATCCTCTACCTTTCACCTTCAATGGAGGACGCCCGAAGATCTGGATGCACCGGCTCTGAGATGGGGTCGAGTGTGAGGCTCCATCCGGAGCTTCATTCTTCCTCCACCGACGAACGCCGCCCTCCACCATCGCCAACGACGCTGCTAGGGTCAAGAGGAAGCTCGGTTGCACCGGTCCTGAGATGGGATCGGGTGAGAGGCCCTAGCCAAGCCCCCTCATGGTCCTATCACGCCCTGCCACGCCCCTTTCTCCCTCGTCGCCCACCCCCGCTTCCACCTTCACCAAGTTATCCTAGCTAGTATTAGGTTAGTTTAATCTATGTTTAGGATCCCTTATGTGTTTGTTTAAGATCCCTCGTGTATTACCCACCCTCCTATGTGTCCTCCCCATGTGAATCACTCCCCCGAAGTCATCCACGGGCGCCCCAAAGTCGAAGTTCATCGTTCTGCTGCTGCCTGAGAACGCGCTAGGACGATATAGCGCCTTCTTCATGAACGCACTAGGAGGCTATAGCGCGACTTCGGGCAGAAGGAAGAAGAAGGCCACCCCCTCCCAATCTCGTTTCACATCATGAAGGGAGGCCCCTGGTTCAATATTCACACACTACACGGCCCCCGTGATTCGGTTTTCCTCTTTCGCGTAACATCGTTTCTCCCTTGGCCATGCTTAGGGGAAAGTGAAAATCCTTATTTTTTCTCCTCTTTCGGTTGAAAATAGGGGCAAGTGGTGAATAAGGGGACGAGAACGGATCTAGACACCTCGATAAAAAGAGAGGTCTCAAATAGGGGCAGCCCGTTATGACCGGATTCCGTGTTCACAAAAGCAAATGAAAGAAAAAGAAATAAAAGAAAAGGGGCAAAATCAAGACAAAAGCTAAAAGCTCATTCAAAAGCTCGAAGCTCAAAAGTCTAAAAGCTCCCAAAAGAATGAAACTAGGCATGGCAAGAGTGAAAGTACCATTTCCCTGCGGGACGTTATGAGCCCGGTCGTATGCGTGCCTAGAGCGTATGAAGGTTCGATGGTGGACACAAAGTCCCGGCGCAACAGACCAAATTCTTTGAAAAAGGGGTTGTCGCGAGAAGAACCCAAGCCCTAAAATCCCTATACCTATTGCCGGCTTCCCTGTTAAACTCTCTTTTATTTTCCAAGGACTGGATTGTACTCCGGGTATGGCCTCGGTAGAGGCACCGTTAAGCAGAATTGGACACCGGCCACAGGCGGTCACCCATAACGCACGTTGTACTTAGAAAGCCCCCCTAATGAGATGAAAAGGTCTCCCGTCGTCGGGTTTGAGCTACCTTCAAAATCCAAAAAAAAATCTAATATTTTAAAATCCAAAAAAATTAAATATTTTAAAACCAAAAAAAAAATCAAATATTTTAAAATCCAAAAAAATTAAATATTTTAAAACCCCCCAAAAAATTAAATATTTCAAAATCAAAAAAAAATGAATATTTCAAAATCTGAAAAAAAATCAAATATTTCAAAATCTAAAAAATCAAATATTTCAAAATCCAAAAAAATCAAATATTTCAAAACCCAAAAAATCAAATATTTCAAAACCAAAAAAAAAAATCAAATATTGCAAAACTCAAAACCCAAAAAAAATCAAATATTTCAAAACAAAAAAAATCAAATATCCTCAAAACCATAAAAATATTTTCATCATCATGATTCACATTAATGGCATGCATTGCATTCATTGTTCTTTTGTGTTATTTGCCTATTTAATAAGGCTTACCCCCTTGACCAAAAATCAAGAACTGGTCATTTCTTTACTTGCTACATGCAAGGGGTTAAACCTAAAACAGATTTAATATATTTCCTTGTTTATGTGTATACAGGGGCAGGTTGAAGATGAGGTTCAACATTTCTATCGCTGAACGGTCCTCTGACGACTGTTTTATCCCTTCCAACGGCCAACATTAGACCGTTCCATACTTCACACGGCTTTATTCTGACCGTTCCAATCTCTAGCACTTTCAGGAATCAACGGTCCTTACTAGATCGTTCATAAACCAGAACGGTGCATTCTTGACCATTTTACACTTTCCACGATCTATCGATAGACCATTCCCATCTCCAAAGGTCCCTGTTCTTAACTCTGCCTTTGATCTGGTACACGGCCCAGGTTTGGCCACTTAACTCTATCGCGCGGTTAGACTATAACCGTTTATCTAACTGAGTAGTCTTGGTATGGACCGTGTTCACCCTGATCCTATCTCAAACTTGTTCAACCACATGCAAGAAAGGCCAAACTCAAATCAATCTAATCATCCATTTTATTCATTCATATGCAAACATTTCCAAGCATAAATCTCTATAATAACATCATGAAAAATAAGAAAATCACTCGATCCTCAAACGGGCATCCCTGCGAGGCCTAATCTCTCTCAGCTCTCTCACATATGCCTGGTAAGCCTCCTAGAGCTCTGTCACCTTCGCTAGTAGGGTGAGCACCCTACTAATCTCCCACATGATCAGGGCGCTCCTGACCACCTGCTCATCCTCCTCTGACCCAAACCTCCTCGTCTGTAGTGCGAAAAGATGGGGTAGTGTTGGAAGTGTAGTCCGGGGTAGTCCAATCTGAAGGAAGCACTGGTGCGGGATGTACATCGCCAGAGCGGTGTCACCCACGAGCCTCAAGTCCAAGCCAGGCCTCCTACGAAGCCTGAGGGTAGTGCCGTGGAGGAAAGACGGGCGCATCACGAACCGGTCCAGGGGCAAGGTGTTGATGTAGAGGCGCCACTCGTCCCTTGTCTTCTTATCTGCCGTCCTACACTCCACCTCCTGAGAGAACCTGAAAGGACCACCAATGAAGAACAAGGGACGGCTCCCGAAGATCCTGCTGACCGAGGTAACATCCACCCTAGGAATGAACTTCATTCTAACTCCCATCCAGCACTCTAGGAGAATCATAGAGCCAAATAGTGGCCCCCCTAGGGCAGCTGAGCTAAGACCCTCATATAGGTAAGCAAGGACGGCCTGGGAGATGGAAAGACCCTGCCACAGACCACTGATGGTGCTAAGACCGGGGATATCTAAGGCATGGTCGACAGAGGGGAAGAGTATGGCCCCGCACAAACAAATGGAAGCGGCCTTAGCTATGGCCTCGTTCCACCCACACTTATTTTTACAATGTGCTATCACCCACTGGCTAAGAGGTAGTAGATGGATCTGGTGAGGGCCCACTATGGTGCGTATGTCCTTGCTACTAGGTATGAATTCTCCTAAGATAAGGGCAGGATCCACAGGGGCAACAGTGTGATAGACTAGATCCTCCTCGCCCACCTTGGACCTAGGGAAGGACAAATAGGTCTCTACCTCCTCTAGAAGGATGGTAGCCTCGAAAGATGGGAGCATGAAGGTGTGGGTCTGGGGGTGCCATATCTCTATGAAGGCCGAAATGCTGTGCCAATCTAAAGAAAGCTTAGGGTAATTCTTGGCTAATACTAGAAGAGGGTGAAGATGCCATGATCTAAGGATGGATGTCACATATATGGGTAACTCGCGGATCATGGGAGCCATCCACTTCAAAGTGGAGTATCGTCTCGGGCCAGGGAGAAGCTGAAATGAAGAAAGGACAAAGAGAAAAGAGAGGAAGGGTATATAAGCTTTTTGAAGGAATTGGATGAAATTGAATTGAATAACCTTAACTTACCTCTCTCATAGGGCTATAGCTCAAGTGCCCCGGGATGGTGGTCAGCCGTTGTAGCACACCGTGCTCCTTCCTAGCCGGCTTTGGACCTTGGTAAGCCACCTCTTCCATGGAACTCCCATCAAAGGCCCTCTTCATGATAATTGGAGGAAGGTAGAAAAGGGTTTCAAGGCTTGAAAGAGGGTTGATGTGTGAAGGATGAATTTGGAGTCCCCTCTTACTTATAGAGCTTGGTTAAAGGCCTAAACCCCCTAGAATTTAGGTAGGATAAGTCTAGATGGAGTTAAGATAGAGTTTTGGGTTGATTTGGGACACCTATCCTCGAGTTAGGACTCTCCAAGAGAGTCCCGTTCAGACTTTAAGGGCGTACGTCTACGCGGTCTATCGATAAACCGCTCTGATAGTTGAACGGTCTCATGGAGACTGTGTAGCAACTCTCTACACAGTTCCAGTCCTGGCATGTGCACGGTCTCAGAGAGGCCATTCTGTTCTACACACGGTCGAATCTAAACCGTTCTATCCTTTGAATGGACAAAAGTGGACCGTTTAACTTCTTCTTTGGGTTCTAGCCGAATGACTTTTAACGGTCCAAAGGAAGGCCATGTGGTGTACTGGCGCGGTCCTATTGACGACCGTGTAGAAACCTGAAGCCTCGTTTTTGCCCTCTTGCATCAATCTCACTCAAGTCGTGGCGTCTCTCTCTCCCACTCACTGTTTGGCGTATCTCTCACTATTTTGCGTCTCTCTCTCCCGCTCACTGATCGGTGTCATCTCTCTCTCATTCTCGCGTCGTGTCATCTCTCACTCACTCGTGTGTTGTCTCTCTCTCTCACTCTCGTGTGTCGTCCCTCTCTCTCACTCACTCGTGGTCGTCTCTCTCTCACTCGCTCGTGTCGGGTTAGTAGCCGTAGTAGTTAGTTAGTGTCAAGTATTTGCATCCATTCATACATTCATTCATAAAACTAAAACAAAAACATATCATATCTCTGTCATATCCATATGTACAAAAGTCGGCTCAAAGTACAAAGTCAAGCATGTCCCTCCCCCTCTAGTCTGTCGCTGTCCCCGACTCCCTCGTGCCTCTTCGGTGGCGATGCCACTGCAGAGCTCACCTTCTCTTGGGGTCGTCGGCGCCTCTCCTCCTCCTCGTTCCTCTGGCAACCGGAAGAACCCATGAAGTAAGTCCTGTAAGAGCTACCGTGTGTGCCGCTCGGAGCACCGCTACGCTCTGGCCTTCGAGTCATCTTCTCTAATGCCTGAACCTCGCCTCTCAGCTCGACTGCCTCTAACCGAGCCCGCTCTGACTCTGCACGAGCCCGCTCCGCCTCATCTCGGTAAAGGTCTGCCTCTGCCGCCCAGGCTCTAAGAAGCTCCGTCTCCGCTGTCCCGGCACGGGAGTGCTCCATCTCTGCATAGAGGCGTGAAGCCTCTGCTACGTCTGCACGTAGAGCTACAGCCTCAGCACGGAACCGCTTCATGTCCTCCCGCAGTCGAGTGGCCTCGCCCAGCAACGCGGTCAGCTCGGTCGTCTGTATATGCATGCATCATGGTTAGTCAATCGCATTTCATAATCATAAGCATTAAGGGAAAGTGTAGTGGACTTACCCTCTCAGTGAGAGCCGCCTAGGCCACCTCTGGTCATGCAACCATCCTCGTGAACTCGGCATCCCGCTCGGCACGGTCCGCAGGGGTCTGTGAGGAGGAAGAAGGTGCGTCCGCTCCCTGGCGCTGGGATCCCTCGGCTCGCTACATCCAAAAATCCAGGTTAGTCACAGGCATAATCATAATCATGTGCATAAATTAAGAGTTTAGCGTTTAAGGAAACTCACCAGAAGGCTCAGGGCCTATCGTGCCTCATCCCGCTCCTAGATGGTCGAGTGAAAAAGCCCCCGTAGCTCCGCGATCCTTCCCTCAGGGTCAATCTGCATTTAGGAAGTCCAAACATCAGTCAATAATCATATAGAAAGCATAATAGAAATCATTTAGAGTTTAGAATTCGTACCGGTCGATGGGCACCACAGAACACCTGGTCCCTGTAGTGCCAGTCATAGGCCGTGTAGTAGACCTCCTCACTCTCTACCCAGGCAGTCACCACCCGCCCGTACGCTGCCCAGTCCACTACCTGCTCCGCGGCTCGCTCCCTCCAGTCTACCACCGTGGCTAACCCTCGGGGGTGTCGTCCGACCTGCTCCTCCAGTTTTTCTGGTGTCGGGAACTCAACCGCTGGCTGATGGACGCCGGTCGTCCTCATCACCAGTCGGTAGTAGAGCAGCTCCACTACATTCATGCAGTGAAGCCACACATCTCGGCTGGAGTAGGCGAGGGCCGCTACTACCCATGGCTGACCCTCGTGCCCCCCACTCACGTAAGGTGTCCACCGAACCTATCAAATAGGAAAGTCACATCAGTATCATAAGCATATAGATTGCATTTAATTCAAGAGTTTGAGTTTAGAGTCGTACCAAGGTGAAATGCAGTGTGTCTAGATCATCCTGGATCCCCCAGACCTGTCTCCGGAGGGACCCAGTCTCTCGTGGAGCGGTCCATCGCCTAGCGATGGGTAGCCGCTCTGGATATGTCTCATCACCTCTCTCGAGCTCATGTAGATACACGTAGGCCCACACCTGCATTGCATTTCACCAAAAGTCAGGATATAGTACTTATAGGAATCATATAGCTGATTGCATAGTCAGAGTCAGAGTCGTACCTAGAGTAAAGGGGAGAAGCCCCCTAGCATCATATGTCGGCTAGTAGAGCTGAGGGTGTCGAACAAGAAGGCAAGGATTGCCGCTCCCCAGGCGTAGTCCCCGACGTGTCCTAGGTCCTCGAGAAGTGGGAGGAACTGATAGCTGATCATGTCAACTCTCGTCGCGAACAGGAGTCGTCCAATGAATAGCATCTGGAACCGTCTTAGCACCCGGTCCGCCTCGGGTCCCGCCGTAGCCGCCACTCTGGGTAGTGCCAGCTCTATCAATCTCTGCAGATGCTGCTCGGGCAGCTCACCTGTCGCTATCCCTGCTCGCCTCAGTCCGAGGCTATCCTGTAGCCTCGCCCGTGTCGGTATCATCGACTGTCACTCCAGGTGCAACAAATCTAAGCCCAGCAGCTCCTGGGCCAGCTCCCGATAGTCAGGGTAAGTCACCCCGCTGACCGGAGTCCCATGCACGCGCAATCCGGCGATGCGCGCAATGTCCTCTAGCGTAGAGACCATGTGGCCCTACGGGAAAAGGAACATCTGGCTCACCGGATCCCAGCGATCGTGCAGAGCGTAGAGGAGCGGCGTGTCTAGCCTAGTCACCTCCACACTCAGGAACTCGGCAAAGCCCATAGTCGTGAGCCTCGCCCGCTGAAAGTCCGGCAGTGCGAGATACACTGCTCGGACCTACAACCAGGAGATCCGAGTCTTACACTTCCCCTACATACATTTAGGATAATTACATTTCATTTTAGAATCTTGCATTTTCATTAATTGAATAATTTACTCTGCTCACTAAATGGTCTCCTATGGTCCATTTTTCCCAGTCAACGGTTGGATTCCAACCGTCCCAATAGTCCCTCTCAGGAGTTCACGGTCCCTCATGAACTGTTCTCCTATCTGGTGTCTACCCTGAAAACGGGCCATTCTTAGCCGTTCAATGATCACACGATCCCCATCTGACCGCGTCTCCCCCTTTCAAGCCCCTAGCCATCTGGATTTGCACGGTCTATCGTCCCACCGTGTGGATCTCAACGGTCTGGTCATAACCATTCTGTTCTTAGATGTTTATGTGCTGAACAGACCAAGGTAGGCCGTTCTACATTTTCACGGTCTAATGGAGACTGCTTGGTTCTTTAATGTTTCATGTTCTAAACGGACCAAGGTGGCCTGTCCTATATTTCCACGGTTTGATGGAAACTGTTCTGTCCTCTGGCGTTTCATCTTCTGAACGGACCAGCTTGGCCCGTCCTAAGTTTAACGGTCTTCCTCAGACCGTGTGTTTCTGTCAGTTCAGTCCTATTGAACGGCCACCTGTGGGCCGTGTTATGTTTGAACGGTTCTATTTGAACCGTGTTGTATTGTGGAGCGGTCAATGTAAGACCGTCTTATGGCCGTCATCCCCGACGGCATTTAAGCCCCTCTTCACCGGCGGTGAGGGCCCCATGGAGCCTCCCAACCGGCCCTAAAGGGGTCGTGAGCCCCTCCTCTACCCTTATAAGCTACATGCATGGATTAAAATTGAAAATGAGAGAGGGTTTTAGGCAACCTACCTCGTCCGTCCTCGGTGGCCTCTCCACCGCCGCCGTGGGCACCGTTGGTGGCTCCTCGGCGTCCTCTTCCCGGACAACGACCACACTGGCCTCTTCCTCGACCGTGGGTGATGGGGCCGCACCTTCTCCCGCCTTGGACGCCGCCGTCGGAATTTCCTCCGCGGTGGTCGCCGGCGGCGGCCCTTGGCTTCCCTCACTGGCCATTAGACGGAGAAGCCGCTTCGTCAATTGATGTTTGTATCGCATAGAGCTGAGGAGATGAGGGGGAGAGTGAGATTGAGAGTGGGGGTTGGAGAAGATGGGGACGGTGGTGGCGTTGTGGGGGGTGGTTTCCTCCGTCGGTTACGGTGTGGAGGGAGGAGGAAGAAGAAGAAGGGTTTTTATTTTTTTGAAACTGCCAGTAATTGCACGGTCTATCGATAGACCGTGTGACGTTGGACGGTCTACGGTGTGGCCATTTACGCTCTAACGGTGCGCTTCTTTGAGCGGCCAAGGGTTGGCCGTCCAGCTCATTGAACGGCCTCATAATGGGCCGTGTATTTTCACGTTCATATTCAAATTTGTAATGCCTGAGCGGCCCCAGCTGAACCGTTTAGATTGTTGAGCCGCCTCTTTGTAGACCATTCATGTGCAAAATAATGAAATTGCTTTGCGAGTCCCATTTTGCTGCATTATATGATTAAATGGCTGATTTCTTTTTTGGCTTGAATGATTATTTCATGACGGAATATTGCAAAACCCTGTTCATGAATTCCTTGCAACTCCACTTCAACTTGCCGTTTCGCCTGCACAAGTAAGTCAGGTATGGCCTTCTCTCTCTATATCCTTTATTGCATTACTATATGGTATTATGTTATATTATCTCAAGAATCGGTTGGTTATCTATGTGTTCCAGGATCTGATGTTCCCCTATAACAAACATAATGATGATCCAGGTTCGTGTGTTTAATCACCGGATAGACCGTTAGGTTGGAAAAGTTAGGGGACGGCGGTTCTATCTCGCACGCCGTGGTTGCGGATAGTATCTTGACCCTGATTTATCTGGTCTAGCAATATTATTCCCGAGTATTTTCTATTTTGTGACTTTCTTTACATTTGTTTTAATGATTTCTTTTATTTTAGCCCAGCATGCATCATACGCATCTTTTGAGCATTCATGACCCATGGTTTGTCTGAAAGTGTCTCATTTGTGATGGATGATTGTGCGTTCATGATTTCGAGTGAGAAGAACTATTCCACTCAAAGTTGGAAGGTTTTCTCCGATCCGTTCACCCGGTTTGATTAACTGAAGGTCCCTGTCTATAGTTTTAGTCCGTTTCCTTACTTTTTGCTGCTTATTCCGGTCTCCTCATTGGTCCGAGAGATTGTGTCCCCCATGAGGTTGATCGTGTGTTTCCTTTTCTTTTGTTTTAGTTAATTTCTCCAGACTGGTGTCGTTTTGGTTCGATTATTCCTTGTGCTTGGTTCAGAGTTTTCAAGAAAACTCCTATCACTCATCGGCAATGAAACGGGTGTCTTTTTCCTTAACGCCCACTTTTCAACCTGCTCCGCTTCATTTCCGCTCCATCTCAATGTTCCATTTCGCTTTCGCTTCACCTCCACTCGCTCCCCTGTAAAGAGGATGTTAAGGAGGGGCATCTGTTGACACCCATTTTTTACCTATGAGTTGAGTCATTCCTCTTACCATCATTTGTTGATGCATCGAGTTGTCCATTGTTGAGTAGTGGACAGCGGATCTAGAGGGGAGGGGTGAATAGATCTGCCCCTCTTTTCGTAATGCAACCCTCTATATAGCTAGTTAAAAATAATTACAGCGAAATATAACTAGCTTAGCGACGTATAAAATGATTTGCTTAGAAATATGATTTCACAATATGGATATTGAACCTAAGCATGCATCTAAAATAAATCAATCACACAATCAAACCACAACACAAAGGATTTTAAGGTGGTTCGGATTGAATCCCCAGTCCTACGTCCACCCCTCACCAAATCCGGTGAGGCTCCACTAGAGCCACGCACTGAACCGCAAATCGGAAAGGCCTCTGATTGCCTTCCTACTAACCACAGGTAGGGACGTCAACACCGCAGATCGGATAACTTCTGATTGCCTTCCTACTAACCACCGGTAGGGACGATCTTCAGTTTCAATCGTTTGTATGAAATGAAAAAGAACAAATATGAAAACACTCAATCATCAAACAAGATATAGAATATGCTCAAGAAGAAAAATCTTGTCTGAGATTGCTGGAGCTTGAGTTGGATGCTTCAATGGTGTCTTCTTCCTTGAGAGATGATCTTCCTTGAGTTGATGAAGAATACTATGGATGTAGCTTTGATCTTCCTTTTGATCTCCTTGAGTTGATGAAGAGTTTGATGCAGTTTAGATCACCCTTGAGAGCCTTGATTGCTTCTTGCTTCCTTGGAGGTTGAGATAGCTTCATATCTAGGCTTGAATCCCTTGGAATGGATGAAGATCTTCTTCCCAGAGTACTGTTCACGGCTACAGTACTCGAACTCCTCTCACCCTTGTAGCCTCCTTTGATCTCCCTTGGATTCACAAATGATCAACTAGGGTTTCTAACCCTCTTGCATGTGTTTTATAACCTTTGAATGGTTCTTTGACATCCCCTAGACCAGATCTACAATCTATGGAAGATTGGGTGACTTTGGGGTTAAACAGATACAAGGAAAGGGGCTCTTCTCAATGTAGAAAACAAAGTCAACATTGAAGGCTCAGGGCTGGCGGTCGACCTGCAGCTTCTGGCGGTCGACCGCTAATGAGAAACCTGCAAACGGGCGGTTCCTGGAAATTCCGGTCGACCGCTACTGGGCTGGCGGTCGACCGCTATTGAAAGAGTTGCAAACGGTGGGCTACTGGCTGGGGCGGTCGACCGCCCTTGTGCTGGCGGTCGACCGCCAGCTGGGCAGACCCCGGGTTTTCCCGGGTCGGTCCGTTAATTGCTTTAGCTCCGTCGCTTAAGTTCTTTAGCACCCTATTCATGTCTGTAGCATCACCCTTGACAGTCTAGAAGGTGTCAGCTGAGTCTTTGACTTTGGGTTCTCTTGGTTATGCTTCTTTGTGCATCGACCTTAACTGTCATTGAGCTTTCACTTTTGCCAACTCCACTCCATTCCTTGTCCATTCATTTGCATATCTGTCATGAACAAAACATCACGTATGTCAGTCATATAAGAAGGAAAAACAACAATGACTAATAGTGTTTAGCCATTATGGAAACCAAGAATGTCAAATAACTCAAATGACCACATGATGATGTCGAATGACCCAAGTGACCGCAAGATGAATCAAATGACGATAGGGGCACAACATTCTCCCCCTTTTTGATGATGGTAACACTGTGAGTCATTATGTGGCAGTAATATACAAGATGGCAAAGTTTATGACATATGCAACAAGTGCAGCTCAAGATCCATGATAGTAATAGCATGTGAATGTAATTATGAATGTAGATATGAGTACTATGCAATTATGAAAACCCCATCACATACACATAAGAGATATACAAAGTACACAAAGGATTCTCCCCCTTTAACTCTCCCTCGTACACAATTCACTCATCCCCCAATGACAACTCACAAAGCAAAGGACGACTCACAACAAAATATTCTCCCCCTTTGACAGCAGCAAAAAGGAGGGATTAGATAGAGAAGGTGACTAATGTCTGAGAGACCAGAGGTGAATGAGAGTGGAGAGCAAGCCATTATATGTAAACCTGAAACGTACCGCGAGCAACATATATGGTTCAAAGCTAATGAAATCCGAGATCATCAACAGAGTTCGAAAGGCATCTACAACCATGTTGTAATAGAAATGAACTAAAAGTGCATATCATGTCAGTGTTTAACCTTCTCTTGTCTTATATATCCATATTCAATAACTACAAAGGGAATAACACAAAAACTAGTATTGAGGTAAAACAATCATGACTAAAGCATGGAATTTGATGAGTTTAACAAATTTGATTTGCAATATCTTTTGAATTTGACGGCACATGACTCATATTTTACGAGCAATCAAGTCTAGTACATGCCTCCTAGCCGTAAGAATACACGTTGTTTAGACGCCAGTATCCCTAGGTATTTGGCAAGACTGACGGTTATGCTGCAGAATGAACAGAGATAGCAAAGTCACGTCATGACATATCAAATCTCATTTCTGTGATAAGAAGATATATTTCTCAGCAATTATGTCAGTGCTCTGCCTAGAGTCCAAATATAATTAAGACAGAGATAACAGGGGCACATCATGACATATCATTCGTCACTTGATTTGATGACGTGACATATTTCTCCGTGCAAAAATATCATTGCTCTGTCAAATTGATTTCCAAGAATTCCAGCTCATCAAGATGTTTAGAAACAATACTAAGCTCTAGAGTATCACCAAAATTATCATGACGTTTAGATTTTCAGATTTCAGGATAGTCATGCAAAGCACAATACGTAATCTCTAGTTAAGGTCTATTAAAATCACAGAACATAGATGATTTCAGAATACATATTTTTGAACTTCAAGGAAATCATTAAATCTGAACCATTTTCATTGGATGGACAATCATCAGGGCATATAATAGAAAGCTCTTACGCCGTAGTTCTGTCGGTCTCATGATCTCATATTCAGACTATAAGCCATGAAGTTCAGATTGCAAGAGAGTAAGAATAGCAGTAGGACTCCCCCTAAGGATATGCAGTGAATGCACTCAAGGAGTTATGTTTGCAATCAAGTGGAATGACGAATGTCAAGGAGAGGTTGACTAGAACCATACAGGGGTTGACCTGATCAAATATGAATTTGGCAGACATGAAATGTATGACCCAACACATGGTTGTACACTTATTAAATACAACAGAATGAAGATCAAACATATGCATGAATGCTGCAAAGAGACAACTCCCCCTTACTAGATGGCCTATATGCGACAGTGACGCATGGTACTTGGCGGAGGTGAAACCTCACGCATATTGAGTGCTTCTAGGCAAGCATAACCTGCCTTTCCATACATCAACATTTAATATACCATGGCCATGCAAGAAGGATGCTACACAAACCATGCAATACATTATGAACATGAATTCAATTTTATTATGCATCATGACTACATGCAATGCTACACCATATGCAAAATGACATATTTACATATAAACAATGCATGGACACCAATATGTCAAAACACACAACTAAATTGAACAAAATCATCATTTCAATTTTTATTGGCCTAAGGTCGGCAAAGACCAAGCTCCCTTCTGAGTGTTGAAAACCTGTCATTACATAAGGGCTTGGTGAAAATATCAGCAATTTGATTAAAAGTATCAACAAAATGCAGTTCAAAAATTTTCTTACCGACCTCATCTCTAATGAAGTGATGCCTAATCTTAATATGCTTAGTCCTAGAGTGCTGGACTGGATTTTTTACAAGGTTGATAGCACTAGTGTTATCACACAGAATCGGGACACAAACAAGATCCACTAGGTAGTCTTGGAGTTGGTGTTTAATCCACAACACTTGGGTGCCACAGCTCCCCGCAGCAACATATTCTACCTCTGCGGTTGAGAGGGCAACCGAGTGTTGTTTCTTGGAGGCCCAATAAACTAAACGCCCGCCTAGAAACTAGTAATAGCCACTAGTACTCTTACGATCCAGCTTGCATCCAGCGTAGTTCGCATCAGAATAAGATATAAGAGATAAGTCACATGATGACGGATACCACAATCCCAAATCTTGAGTGCCGGCAAGATATCTAAGGATACGTTTGACGGCAGTCAAGTGGGATTCTCTAGGGCTGGCTTAAAATCTAGCACAAAGGCATACACTAAATTGGATATCTGGTCGGGATGTAGTCAAGTAAAGTAAAGAGCCGATCATACCTCCATAGATCTTTGCATCTACTAATTTACCATTTTCATCTGGATGTAGTGATGTTGTGGTGCTCATAGGAGTTGAAATGATTTTGTTGTTCGTCATGTCAAATCTTTTCAGCAGCTCCTTGATATATTTGGCTTGACTTATGAAGCACCCATCTTGTCCTTGGTTGACCTGCAAACCGAGAAAGAATTGGAGTTCTCCCATTAGGCTCATCTCAAATTCGCTAGTCATGAGGTTAGCAAATTCCTCACACATTTCAGATTTAGTAGAACCAAGCACAATATCATCAACATAAATTTGAACAATCAAAATGTTCTTACCTTGCTTCTTGGTAAAAAGTATTTGATCTACCTTACCTCGTGTGTACCCTTTTTCAATGAGGAATGAGCTTAGTCTCTCATACCAAGCTCTTGGTGCTTGCTTAAGTCCATAAAGCGCCCTACCTAGCTTGTATACAAAATCTGCATGGTTAGAATTCTCAAAGCCAGGGGGCTACTTAACATAGACTTCTTCTTTGATCAAGCCATTCAAGAAAGTACTTTTTACATCCATTTGATACAGCTTTATTCCAAGGGAGCATGCAAAGATAAGTAAAATTCTAATGGCTTCGAGTCTAGCAACTGGGGCATAAGATTCATCAAAGTCTACCCTAAACTCTTGATTATACCCTTGAGCCACCAATCTAGCCTTGTTTTTTATTATCTTGCCATCCTCACTTAGTTTGTTCCTAAAAACCCACTTAGTGCCTATGACAGATTGTGATGAAGGTCTAGGAACAAGATGCCAAACTTTATTTCTTTCAAACTGGTTTAACTCGTCTTGCATTGAATTTATCCAGTTTTCATCTTTTAATGCCTCATCAATATTCTTGGGTTCAATCTGGGAGACAAGAGCAAGTTGATCTAATTCTTCCACAATTCTAAAATGTGACCTTGTTCTAGGTGGGTCATTCAAGCTACCAATGACATTTTCTAAAGGAGGATCCTTAAGAATTCTAATGTTTATAGAATCATTACCTTCTCCTGGAGCTTGATCCCTTGCATTACTTGATTCAGCTAGGTCACCATCTTCTCTTGTTTCTTCTTATGGAGAATCATTCTTTTCCTTCATGCTTAGGAATTCCCCATCTTCATCATTTTTCCTACAAGAGTTATCATTTTTCGAATCATCATGATATTCATCAAAGGAAACATGGGGTGATTCTTCCACAGTTTGACTCTTAATGTTATAAATTCTATAAGCCCTAGATCTATCAGAATATCCAAGGAATATACATTCATCGCTCTTGAGCTCGAATTTATCTAAGTCTCTTTTGTCATTGTTGTGGATGAAGCATTTTGACTCAAACACTTTCATATGTGAGAGAGAGGGTTTTTTACCATTCAGTAACTCATAAGGAGTCTTTTTGGTGTGTGGCCTTACCATAGAGTGGTTGATAATATCATGCCGAGTTTACTGCTTCAGCCCAAAATTTCCTTGGAAGTTACCGTTCGGCAAGCATGGTTCTTGCCATCTCTATGAGAGTTCGGTTTCTTCTTTCAACTACACCGTTTTGCTCTGGGGTTCTTGGTGAAGAAAACCGGTGTGAAATACCTTCAGCCCTGCAAAGATTATATAAGTCAGTATTTTCAAATTCACCACCATGATCAGATTGAATGTTAGAGATTTTGAACTCACCGTCTTGCTTAATCTTCTTATAGAGTGCCTAAAACTCATCAAAAGCATCTTTTTTATGTGTGAGAAAGAAAACCCATGTGAACATAGAGTAATCATCCACCAAGACATATCCATATTTTCTACCACTTAAACTAGCAGTTCTGGTTGGACCAAACAAATCCATATGAATCAGCTCAAGTGGTTTAGATGACATGTTTGCAGATCTAACCTTGAAGGATTTTCTTATTTTTTTACCTAGGCACATGCATCACACAATTTATTTTCTTGTTTAAAAGAAAGTTTAGGCAACCCATTCACCATTGAATGCTTTAACATTTTATGTAAGACATTGTAGCTAACATGACCTACTCTACGATGCCATAACCATGCAAGTTCAGATTTTGGTGCAGCAAGACAAAGATTTAAATGAGCAGGATCATCTAAGTCAATCATGTAAACATTGTTGACTCTCTTACTAGAAAATTTTATCTTGTCAGATTTTGGTTCAAGGATTCTACATTCATGACAGTCAAACAACACTTTGTGACCCTTATCACAGAGTTGACTTATGCTAAGCAAGTTGTATTTCAAGCCTTCAACTAGCAGCACGTTACAGATGGAGTTGGAGAGGTTCTTACCTACATTACATGTTCTAATGATTTTTCTTTTGTTGTTCCCTCTAAATGTGACGTATCCTCCTTCCTTTTCCTCCAAGAGACAAAATTTTATTTTGTCTCCAGTCATGTGTCATGAACAGCCGCTATCAAGGTACCACCTGTTATGCACGGCTGCAAGACACTCATGCACAAGCAATTAAGCAATTGTGTTTGGAACCCAACCAAATTTGGGTCCCATCAAACTCTTCAGATTTTCAAAACATGAAACCATTTCTTTTGGAATCCAAACCTTCCTAACATTCATATTTTGTTTGCTTAAAGCAGGGATTTGGTTTTTCTTTTCAACCTTGACATTCACTTTCTGTTTGGAGGCTCTTTGTTGGAATTTGTGGAAGTTTGAGGAAGTTTGCTTCTTAACCCATTGTGACCACTGGTTGGTTTTGGGTTGAAAATGATTATTTTGCCACCTAAGAAATTGATACACACAAGAATCACAATTGCCCCAAAAATAGGGTGGTGTCAACCTATGAAAGTGTCGACCTGTGTGAAATTGTTTGGCAGTTTGAAAGGTTGATGGCCAAGGAGGTGTCGGCCTGTGTTGTGAGGATAGTTGAATCTTCTTAGACTTTTGAGCAATCGTTTTAGGGATTTCAGTGGCTTCCTCTTCAACCTTTCCTTTTCTTTTGGATATTGTTTTTGAGGTAGAAGTATTAGAAGATTAAACAAATGTGACAGTTTTTAACCCAATTGGCCTCTTGTTTGTAGGTTCAAAACTGAACCCTTTCTTGTTGAAGTTCATTCTGGTACCTAGCAGTGCATCTATGTTTTCTCTTCCATCCACACATTTTTCTAAGGATTGTTGTTTATCTTCCAACTCTTTTTGAAGTTTTTCAATATTTTGAAGAAGTTGAGTGTTGACTTGTTTGACAGCTTCATACTTCTCATTGCTCAATTTGATGTCCTTTTCATAGCTTTGCATTTTTAGCTTCATGCTATCAATCTCATTTCTTAAATCTTCATTTTCAGTTTCCAAGTCAGCCATTTATTTTCTTCCCTCTTCTAAATCCTCAATCATTTTCTTAAGATCTTCAATTTCAGTTTCAAGTAGAGCAGTCTTATCATTCATGTCATGATTATGCATAAACAAGTTAATTTTCTTTTTCAATGATTTATTCTCCTTTTTGTACATGTCATATTTTTTCATGTGTTGTATATATGCTTCCTCCCAATCATCAGTTGTATAATATTCAAATGGAGAATTTACCTCAGTTTCTTCGTCACCTTTGGCCATGAGGTAGAGATCTTCTTTTTCTTTGTCCGAGGAGCTAGTTCCGTCATCACTTTCCTCTTCATCGCTCCATGTGGACACCATGGCCTTGTTCTTCTTCTTGCCCTTCCATTTGTCGGCTTTTCTGAATCTATCGGGACAATCATTCTTGAAATGTCCTGTTTTATTACAAGAATAGCAAATGATTTTATCAGATTTCTTAGAATTTTCAGAATTAGATTTGAAACCATTTCTTACCTTTGACCTTCCTCTCATGAAGCTCTTACCTTCCTTTCTCATGAATTTTCTGAACTTACGTGTGAGCATGGCTACGTCATCCTCATCTCGCTCACTTGCCGAATCCTCACCTTCATCAGAAGAGCCTTGACTACTGGGTCCTACTTTAAAAGCTAAGGGCTTTTTCTTAGGCACCTCAGCCTCTTTGTTCTTAAGGTTGATCTCATAGGTCATTAATGATCCAATGAGTTCATCTACCTTGGTAGTTGCGAGATCTCTCGATTCTTCAACCATGGTAGCCTTTGTGTGCCATGCGGGAGTCAATGATCTGAGAATCTTTCTCACAATTTCCTGTTCTGAGTATTTCTTTCTCAAATTAGTTAGACTATTAGTAAGCACAGTTAACCGAGCATACATATTCTGAATTGACTCATCAGGCTTCATGCGGAATATTTCATATTCAGAAACTAAAATGTTGGCTTTTGTTTCTCGTACCTGAGAGGTTCCTTCGTAGATTACCTCTAACTTATCCCACATTAGTTTTACAGATGCGCAGGTAGCCACTCTTGAGAATTCAACTGGATGGAGTGAGCATTGCATGATGTGTTTAGCACTCCAGTTGACAGTGGATTGTCTTATTTGTTCTTTGGTCCACAAGTCCTCATTATCCGTAAGCTCATACGGACCTTTGTTGATCACTCACCAAAGTTCGTAGTCTTGAGCGCGAATGAACACCTGCATGCGATGTTTCCAATAAGGATAATTAGTTCCAGTAAAGTAAGGAGGCCAATTCACAGAATGTCCTTCAGGTAGAAAACCCTTGGACGCTGATCCACTAATTCCCTCAAGGTCGTTGGACCCCATAATGAGAGATTAGGCTCTGATACCACTTGTTGAGTAGTGGACAACGGATCTAGAGGGGAGGGGTGAATAGATCTGCCCCTCTTTTCGCAATGCAACCCTATATATAGCCAGTTAAAAATAATTGCAGCAAAATACAACTAGCTTAGCGACGTATAAAATGATTTGCTTAGAAATATGATTTCATAATATGGATATTGAACCTAAGCATGCATCTAAAATAAATCAATCACACAATCAAAGTACAACACAAAGGATTTTAAGGTGGTTCGGAATGAATCCCCAGTCCTACGTCCACCCCTCACCAAATCCGGTGAGGCTCCACTAGTGCCACGCACTGAACCGCAAATCGGAAAGCCCTCCGATTGCCTTCCTACTAACCATAGGTAGGGACGTCAACACCGCAGATCGGATAACTTCCGATTGCCTTCCTACTAACCACCGGTAGGGACGATATTTAGTTTCAATCGTTTGTATGAAATGAAAAAGAACAAATATGAAAACACTCAATCATCAAACAAGATATAGAATATGCTCAAGAAGAAAAATCTTGTCTGAGATTGCTGGAGCTTGACTTGGATGCTTCAATGGTGTCTTCTTCCATGAGAGATGATCTTCCTTAAGTAGATGAAGAAGACTATGGATGTAGCTTTGATCTTCCTTTTGATCTCCTTGAGTTGATGAAGAGTTTGATACAGTTTATATCACCCTTGAGAGCCTTGATGATGGGATCGGTAAGCGGCTACAACAAAATTATAAAATAGCTATTTAAGTTTTAGTTGTCTCATGTTAATTGGGCCATATGTATGAGCCTAATGGGTCATATTTTATGTTTATAGTAATTATGTCTACAATAATCATGTAAGAGTCTTTTTTATTTTGTGTCTTTTAGTCTTCCCAAGAGAGTTATGATGAGTCGGTATTAGGTGTTAATGAGTTGTCTTTTGGTTTTCCCTGAAGAGACTATAAAAGGTCATGTAACTCTTCTTTAGAAGACAATGAAATGAAGTTAAATTTTTGGAAAAGGTGGGAACCCCACTCTCTCTATCTATTTACCCCTCCCTTTTCTCCCCTACGTCTCCATTTCCTCCCCCCGCCCTCCCTTTTGCTCCCCTCACGTTCTCACCGGCACCAGTAGTCCATCTCTCCCTCTCCCTTCCTCATACGACCTCTCCTCTCCCTACACCTCCCCCTCTCTCACTCTCTTATCACCACCGCACAAACTTGCACCATCTCCCTCCTGCTAACCACCCCTAGCCTTCGACCTCTTCATCCTCTTCCCCATCCTTTGCTACATGATTCTCCCTCCCTCAGATCTACAGTTTGCCAAAGCTACCAAACCCCCTTCCTCCGGCCCTCATCCCCCCCTCTCTCCCTGCAACTGTAGTCACCCCTCTTCTCCCCCCCTCCCCTCTAACTTCTTCTACACGGCCATTCTCCTACTACCAGAACAGGGCCACAACCTCCGGTTCTCCTTCCCCCCACCTTCACAACCCTCTCTCTCTCTCTAAACCGCGGGCTTCTCCATTCTTCCCTCTCTCTTCCCCCATCTCCCCTCCTACACTCTCCCTCTCCTCTCTCCTAGGGGTGCGACGCCCCTCTCTCTCCCTCTCCCCCCTGCTGGGTGCAACACCCAGATCGTCCCCTCCCTTCCCTCCTACTGCTCCTCCTCTCCCTATCTCTCTTAGCCTTCCCCCCCCAAGCGGCTTCCCCTCCCTCTCTACCACTCTCTCCATCCCCATCACACATGCCCTGCCCCCCTCACGTACCTATCCCACACCACCTACTAGCCCTGCCGACCACCAGCCCTCTCTCCCCCCCTCTTCCTCGTAGCCTCAAACCCCCCCGCGGCGGCCCCCTGTTTGGAACAGGGGCACCGCAAGTGCCTCCTACCCTCCCCACTCTCTCTCCCTTGCCCCGTTCCAACTCCCCACCTCCATATCCCCTCACTCTCTTTTCCCCACTATACTCATCCCCCCTTCCCCCCCTTTTCTATTCTCTGTATTCCAACCCCCCCTTACAACACCCCCAAATCACCCACACTCTGCCAGGAAAACCCATGGATGCCCACGTTGAAGCTAGATAGAACAGAGCACCGTTTGGTGCATCTGTCCCATCAAGATGAGGAGGGTCCAAGACCCCTTCGCTAGCAATGCCATCGCGGTTCCCCTCCTCGCATCATGCAGGCTGGCAATCACACGCCACATCACGGAGGTAGGCCACGCCGCCAGATCTTGCAAACGTCCCCAGCATGCATGCATCATCGAACCACCTCCTCGTCTCCCATCACGGCCATGCGTTCACCATCGCTAGACAGCAGCTGCCGGTGCCAGCCGTCGTCAAGTGATTGTCCATCTCCGCCGAGTAGGTCCCCGGCATGCATGTGCATGCATACTCACCACCACTCGACAGTGCCAAGCAACCCCAACCTACTCCGGACGGTGACTGCACCATCATCAAGCACGCACCGGCTGTCGTCGTTGTCGTGCCGACAGGCTCTCCAGCACGCCCAACCGGCTCCATGCCCCTCCCTGTCGTGACTTGCGCGCCTCGCGTCCCATTCTAATTCCCTCACTATTCTCTCTCTCTCTACTCATTCTCTCTCTCTCTCTCTTTCTCAATCCCCCTCTCCCCACATAAGGAGCATGGCCGCGGGTGCCTTATTTCTCTCATCATCTCTATCTCTCTTTGCCATTCTCCCATCCTCTCTATCCTCTCTCTCTTTATCTCTCTCTCATAAAAGTTCTCTGAAGAATACCTGTGGTTGCATTTTGTTCAAAGCAACATGAGCCCAAGAAGACAGCATTCTTGAAAGAATGGAACCAGCTCTCTCTACTTTTGGCTCACTGGGAAGTGCAGACCCGAATAGAATTATTCTAAAGACAATCATATTAAGATGTCCTCTAAGATTCTCGAGTTAAAAGGCCTCAGTGCGGTTTGTATTTCATAATCCCGACCATATGAGATGGTCCAACCCTATGGAGCTCTGGCTGAAGTATGGTCGACATGGCCGTTTAAAAGAACCTGTTGATACTCATGGGGCCATGAGAGGCTTATTTAAATGGTGTGGTACAGCAACACGATACTGTGTACATGAGTTTGACGACATCAGACATTTGTGTCACATCAAATGGTATCAGAGCTTAGGGAACCGGGTTGCTCCAACCAACTGGGATCCTGAGCTACGAGGTTCGAGGTCGAACCTCCTCCAAGCAGAGGGGTTTAATGGGATCGGGAAGCGGCTACAACAAAATTATAAAATAGCTATTTAAGTTTTAGTTGTCTCATGTTAATTGGGCCATATGTATGAGCCTAATGGGTCATGTTTTATGTTTATAGTAATTATGTCTACAATAATCATGTAAGAGTCTTTTTTATTTTGTGTCTTTTAGTCTTCCCAAGAGAGTTATGATGAGTAGGTATTAGGTGTTAATGAGTTGTCTTTTGGTTTTCCCTGAAGAGTCTAAAAAGGTCATGTAACTCTTCTTTAGAATACAATGAAATGAAGTTAAATTTTTGGAAAAGGTGGGAACCCCACTCTCTCTATCTATTTACCCCTCCCTTTTCTCCCCTATGTCTCCATTTCCTCCCCCCGCCCTCCCTTTTGCTCCCCTCACATTCTCACCAGCACCAGCCATCCATCTCTCCCTCTCCCTTCCTCATACGACCTCTCCTCTCCCTGCACCTCCCCCTCTCTCACTCTCTTCTCACCACCGCACCAACTTGCACCATCTCTCTCCTGCTAACCACACCTAACCGTCGACCTCTTCATCCTCTTCCCCCTCCCTTTGCTACATCATTCTCCCTCCCTCAGATCTACAGTTTGCCAAAGCTACCAAACCCCCTTCCTCCGGCCATCATCCCCCCCTCTCTCCATGCAACTGCAGTCACCCCTCTTCGCCCCCCTCCCCTCTAACTTCTTCTGCACGGCCATTCTCTTGCTACCAGAATAGGGCCACAGCCTCCGGTTCTCCTGCCCCCCGCCTTCACAACCCTCTCTCTCTCTTTCTAAACCGAGGGCTTCTCCATTCTTCCCTCTCTCTTCCCCCATCTACCCTCCTACACTCTCCCTCTCCTCTCTCCCAGAGGTGCGATGCCCCTCTCTCTCCCTCTCCCCCCTGCTGGGTGCGACGCCCAGATGGTCCCCTCCCTTCCCTCCTACTGCTCCTCCTCTCCCTATCTCTCTTAGCCTTTCCCCCCCAGGCGGCTTCCCCTCCCTCTCTACCACTCTCGTCATCCCCATCACACATGCCCTGCCCCCCTCACGTACCTATCCCACACCACCTACCAGCCCCGCCGACAGCCAGCCCTCTCTCCCCCCCTCTTCCTCGCAGCCTCAAACCCCCCCGCGGCGGCCCCCTATTTTGAACAGGGGCACCGCAAGTGCCTCCTACCCTCCCCACTCTCTCTCCCTTGCCCCGTTCCAACTCCCCACCTCCATATCCCCTCACTCTCTTTTCCCCTCTATACTCATCCCCCCTTCCCCCCCTTTTATATTCTCTGTATTCCAACCCCCCCTTACAACACCCCCAAATCACCCACACTCTGCCAGGAAAACCCATGGATGCCCACGTTGAAGCTAGATAGAACAGAGCACTGTTTGGTGCATCTGTCCCATCAAGATGAGGAGGGTCCAAGACCCCTTCGCTAGCAATGCCATCGCGGTTCCCCTCCTCGCATCATGCAGGCTGGCAATCACACGCCACATCACGGAGGTAGGCCACGCCGCCAGATCTTGCAAACGTCCCCAGCATGCATGCATCATCGAACCACCTCCTCGTCTCCCACCATGGCCATGCGTGCACCATCGCTAGACAGCAGCTGCCGGTCCCAGCCGTCGTCAAGCGATTGTCCATCTCCGCCGAGTACGTCCCCGGCATGCATGTGCGTGTATACTCACCACCACTCGACAGTGCCAAGCAACCCCAACCTACTCCGGATGGTGACTGCACCATCGTCAAGCACGGACCGGCTGTCGTCGTTGTCGTGCCGACAGGCTCTCCAGCACGCCCAACCGGCTCCATGCCCCTCCCTGTCGTGACTTGCGCGCTTCGCGTCCCATTCTAACTCCCTCACTATTCTCTCTCTCTCTACTCATTCTCTCTCTCTCTTTCTCAATCCCCCTCTCCCCACGTAAGGAGCATGGCCGCGGGTGCCTTATTTCTCTCATCATCTCTCTCTCTCTTTGCCATTCTCCCATCCTCTCTATCCTCTCTCTCTTTATATCTCTCTCATAAAAGTTCTCTGAAGAATACCTGTGGTTGCATTTTGTTCAAAGCAACATGAGCCCAAGAAGACAACATTCTCGAAAGAATGGAACCAGCTCTCTCTACTTTTGGCTCACTGGGAAGTGCAGACCCGGATAGAATTATTCTAAAGACAATCATATTAAGATGTCCTCTAAGATTCTCGAGTTAAAAGGCCTTAGTGCGGTTTGTATTTCATAATCCTGACCATATGAGATGGTCCAACCCTATGGAGCTCTGGCTGAAGTATGGTCGACATGGCCATTTAAAAGAACCTGTTGATACTCATGGGGCCAAGAGAGGCTTATTTAAATGGTGTGGTGCAGCAATACGATACTGTGTACATGAGTTTGACGACATTAGACATTTGTGTCACATCAGTTGATTGCTTCGTGCTTCCTTGGAGGTTGAGATAGCTTCAGATCTAGGCTTGAATCTCTTGGAATGGATGAAGATCTTCTTCCCGGAGTACTGTTCACGACAACAGTACTTGAACTCCTCTCACCCTTGTAGCCTCCTTTGATCTCCCTTGGATTCATAAATGATCAACTAGGGTTTCTAACCCTCTTGCATGTGTTTTATAACCTTTGAATGGTCCTTAGACATCCCCCAGACGAGATGCATAATCTATGGAAGATTGGGTGACTTTGGGGTTAAACAAATACAAGGAAAGGGGCTTGTGGACGTCGAAAAATGTCGATGAGGATCATGCGGCGTGCACGTCTCGACAGTCGAGAGCGAGCCGAAGACGGAAATGCTGAATAAACCTCATGCCTCGCCTGATCAGGACGAGAACTCGCTTGGTGGTCTGCTACCCGTTAAGGAATCCCCCTCAGGCGGGAGATACGGCTACAACTCTCCGACCGGCCACGCCGAGAGCTGAATCAGAGAAAAGTTGGGAACTCCCACACAGTCTCAGCATGCATCGAAAGTCACGCAAAGCCTGGGACCGAGTCCCGGAGGTTGTGAATGAAATATTGTGGAGACCAGACATCGCAACTGGAACATTCCGAGAATGTCGACATTCATATAAACGGCCGCGGCTTCGAAAAGAATGCGTTCGGATCTTAAAACGGCACGGAAGAGCCTTAAAGCGGCGCGCCATAAAACGGCGTGCCCCTTTGCTTAACCGGTGCGCCCCCCATATGCTACCAAAACCGGCGTGCCCTTGTTTATGCTTGAATCCGGCGTGCCCCTTGTTGATATTTATAATCGGCGCCCCCCCTCATGGATGCTAATCCGGCGCGCACAGCCCAGCGCCGTTTTAGCCCCGCGCCGCTTTAGCTCTGGTTGATGTCCCGTCTTCAGTCCGATCCCCTGTTCTCGGGCACAAACAGAGAGAACTTACCTGAAATGGCTAGGCCTCCCGCGTCCAACCAACGTGCAACCGCCTGAGCTCCTCAAGCTCCCTGGAATGGCAATCTTCGAGCTCCGCACCGAACGTCACTTCCCCGCCGGTCACCGTCGGCCAATCTCGTGGAGGCACCATGCCTACTCTATCAACCTACCCACCTGCAGGCCACTCGAGAGCTTCAGACACGGAGAGGACGAGAAGAATGGAATGAAAGGGAAGGGGGATCCGGAGACTTCTTCCCCCACCTCCATATATATGTAACGAACCCATCAAGAAGAGAAGAAGAAGAAAGAAGGAGAGAGAGAGAGTCGGAAGAGAAAAGGCTGAGAGAAGAAAAGAAGAGAGCAGAGGAGAAACTCCGGCTCAGCTGGGAGTTCCCTCAAAAAAAAAAGAAGAAGCTCCGTTCCCCTGCGCCCGTGAGGTGAAGAATAAAAGAGTGAGTGTGAGGGAAGAGAGGCGAGCTTGGGAAAGGGGTTTAGGCTCCGCCCTCCTTCTACCATTGTATTCTTCATCTCTTTCGTTCCTACTTTCTCTGGTTATGGGGATGATCCCCGCTTCTGTATTACGTTTCTCCCCTTCTCTCGTGGATGAATAAAAGAGTGACTTTGGCAAATTTACATAGTGTTCTACTGCTTTGGCTTGCCCATCTTGCTGAGTCTTTCTTTTTCTCTCCCGTTCTTCTAATCATCCCGGAGCCTCGGAGGCTTGCCTCTCTGTGGCATTTCCTATGAGGAAGCCCGTCTAGAGGATGAAGAGTTACAGCCATTCATGGCGAATATCCACCCCATTGGGATATACACAAAGCTATCACCCTTGAGCCATGGTCGCTCTTGCAGGCTAGCCCTCGAGCGTTCCATACTCGCATTTGGGTTGTCGGACCGCTGTAAGGCCACTCCGAATTTTGAGGGTCACCCCGGAGCGATCCGATTGGTGGCCTTCTATTATCTCTGGCAACTCCCGGTCCGGGGGAGATGGTGCCCAATTTTCGCCAGGAATTAAAGAACACTCAAGAACAAATGAAGAGGCCACCTGCCGCTGCCAAGAACGACACATGTTTGAAGCCTCTGTAAAGCAAGCCAAACACACAGTAACTCTATGAACTAAACTCCCCTGAACGAAACACCTAATATCCACACCAATCTATCTTAATAAACCACTTGAAACTCTTAAGCCTCCTCGTCACCAGCTTAATTTATTAACTGAGTGAGCAAACAAACACCAAATCGGGCTTCGGGTAAAAGAAAGGAAAGAAGACACAGTCAACAGCAATGAAAACAACCCTCGGAAGAGTTTGTGCCGCTGCGCCGTTTTAAACCCACACTCAGAAATTCCATTTTTCTCCTATCCCGGCGCAGTTACTATTCCCCCGCGCCGTTTTAATCCACACTCGAAACCCCTTTCGATTCCAATCCGGCGCCATCAAATGCGGCGCGCATCACTGTTCAAACACCATCTTCCCGGCGGCATCAAATCCCTGTGCCCCCCTTTGTGACCACCTAATCCGACGACGTAAGCGGCGCGCCCCATGGCCCCCCGTCTTCTCGTCATCTTGCATGCTATTCCGGCGCGGGTTAAACCAGCGCGCCCTCCCCTCATTCTGCCTCCTGAGGCATGCCATTCCGGCGCCGTTAAAATGGCGCGCTCCTCTACTCTCACATCTTCTTGCAACTTGCTAATACGGCGTGGCAAAAGAAAACCAAAAGAATAAAAAGAAGAAATAAAATCATTGAAATTAAAGAATAGACAAGAGAATAAGGCCTAAATCAATAAACAAGATAGAAAGAATGGAATGGGAATAAACCACTTAATTCAATGACCGGAACAATGACAATAGCATGTCCCTGCTATAATTAAAATTTGCGTTGCAAGGACACACATTGGTAAGCTCGGGCTACACACTTAACAACTCGCTTCCCCGGACTGTGCGTGAAGAGAAAACCAACGACGCCCCATGGCGCCAGACATGGATCTCGGGAACCCCGTTATGGCCATTGTCCGGGACCATCTCGGGCCAATAGTTCGTCAAACTCGACCCGTCCCAACCGGAATCTAATCCCACATTCTCATTAAACTTGCCTTGTTCGCGGCAGACATCTACGCGGTTTTTGTTACCGTCTTTTATGCTACAAACACAGACCTTCGTCCGAACATGAAGTGGCCCATGAGTGGCCGACATAGTCTGAACGTTCACATCCCGATACGGGTTTCTAGCATAGTTCATCTTTCATTATCCTCCTGCATTATTAGTATTCTCTTTAGGCCGTAGGGCCCTTATTTCTGGCAATCAGTCAAGGGTGTTCTCCCATATGGGGGATGTAAATGACACCGTGGCCTTTATGGCACGGTGGGTTTTGGTCCTGACCCGAACTACACAATTATTTGATTAGTCAGATCGAGCGCACCATGGGCTTCCATGAAGCCCGAATAAATCGTCACATTGTGACTGGCACACCCTCGCACTAAATAAACGAATTAACTCGATCAATAAACGAATCGATTCTTTCCAAATTTTAGTGCGTCCACAAGTCTGGCACGCCCGGTGGGACCTAAATCACCCTTCATCTCTTTTCCGGGACTAAGGGCCTGATGGCCCCTTTCTTGTGATACTAATTGTTTGATTTGCAAATGCAGGTTGCATTTCGGACACCAGGATGGCCCCCACGTTCGGTCAACAGGCCGTTGAGAGCCATGTTCGGAACGGCGACTTGGCCGTCCCCCTCAGCTTCGGGAGCTTCCCTCCCGTGGTAGGCTTCCCCAACTTCCTCGGGGTAGCCTTCACGAACCTGCTGGACGTGGAAGCGTCTGACAGGACTGAAAGCCATGCTCCCATCCAGGGGGCCGCCAAAGCTGCTATCGGCCGATCAATGGCCAAGACTTCCAAAACCGTCCCGACTGGGACGCTGAGCTGCAACGTGCACCACGCGCACCAAACTGCCAGCCCTTCTCACCCAGGGTCGGCCTCTCACCAGAGGAGGCTCCGGAGGAGCCACACCACGACATCACCCCGAGGCCGGTTCTCCAGCACTGTCAAGTCTACTGTCGTCGGGACTTTTCGGGTGCATCTTACCGGATAGCGTTCCGAGGTGATCCCGGATCGCATTGTACCTACCGTACCAGTGCGCAACTCTTTTCAGGCACTGGGGAAGATGAAGGGCAAGATGACGCCTGCCACTCTGGCCCCAGCACCGCGGCATCAGTCGGCCTCTAGGCCCACCAAAGCTAAGCAAGTTTGGGTTCCCAAGGGGGACCGGTTCACCTCACCGACCCAGGCAGGGCCCAACACCTTCCGCCCGGCAAGGGCACAACAAGGAGATCGGGTCAAGACATCGGCCCCTGTCTGCCAGCCGGCACTGGCCATACCTACACCACCGGAGAACATCCTCCGTCGACACTATCGACGTCACTATCAGGCTGCCCGTGCGGAGACTGCAACCTGCATGCCCGTTGTTGTTAACAGGGCAACATCACCAGCCTCTCCTCCTGACCAGGACTGGGAAGGAGTGGAGCAAGCCATGAAGAACTACTTGTGGGGCCCGGGGAGCACTCCCCTAGGTCACCAAAGATTATTGGGGGCAGTAGCCTCTACATTTGAAGAAGCAGAGACTCAGCTTGTGCCCAGCGCCGAGTCAAGAAACTGCTCTGAGGAGTGCTATCAGTCCCCGACGAGGGAAGAAGTGAAGCCGCGGAGGTTGGTCTTTGACAGATTGGTCTTTCCGGGTAGGCCATCGAGAAGAACAACAAGAAGAGGCAAAGACCTGAGGGTCTATACCTGCAACATGGTAGGGGTATTTGGTCGGTACGGGGCTCTACCAACCGAGCCCGAAGAAGTGGCCAGGCTTGCCACAAGACCAGGACCTCTTACCAGAAGAGGGAAAGCGGCAGCTGAGAAGACACAAGTCCACACTGGAGAAGCTGACTATGAGGGACCCTCAATGGCCTTGGCTGCCGATGTCATTACGGAAGGCACTACGGGAGGACCATCCACTTCATCCGAAGAGGCGCCGATCGAAGAAGGAGGAGGCACCCCTAGCCTTTCCATGAACGACCCCGCGGTATTGCATATGATGCAGCAGTATCAGCGGGAGATCGAATTGTTAAGGAAGCAATTGACTGAAAGAGCTGCTCAGCCCTCGACATCCGGGCAGACTGAAGCATTGCCAGAGACCCCTGGGGGCAACGATTAGGCCTTGGAAGCTTCTCTATAGGCGACGGTGTCTCCCCTAATACCTACCTACACGGGCGGCGTACCCCTGCATCCGCCACAACATATCACACCGACCCCGCCACCGAACCTGCCATTCCCGGGGTCCACTATTACACCTCAGGCGACAGTGTTAACAACGCTGCTGGCGTAACCCGCCCATTTCTATCCAAACCCGGTTGACCCGGCAACAATGAGCAGACTAATGCTCGAACAAATGATAGATATGAAGTTGGCAGAGAGGAGCGATGCTGATCACACGCCATTCGACATATACCAAGTACCTTACCTGGCACACTATGCTGCCAAGAGGCTACCGGTCGGCATCACCAAGCCGCCGAAGTTTGAGAAATTTAATGGGCAAGGGTCTCCCATGGAGCACATTGCCTATTATGTGAATGTTATGGGGGATCTAGCCGCGGATGAAGCTTATCTTCTCAAGTTCTTCAGCTCGACACTTACCGGGCTCGCTTTCGAGTGGTACTCGAGCTTGCCCGCCGGGTCCATTACAGACTGGCCCGATATGCAGAAGAAATTCAAGGAAAGGTTCTACATAGCTGAGCGGGAGGTAACCATGGTAGAGCTTTATGCCACAAGATAGAGAAATGATGAGTTGGCACTCGACTACATAAAGAGGTGGAGGAACCTCAGCATGAGGTGCAAACGTCCCCCGCATCAGGAGGACGCAGTGCAGATCTATAAACAGAATCTGAAGAAGGAAATCCTTGAGAGGATGGTCGGTGCTGAAGTAAGGTCATTCGACCGTCTGAATAACATAGTGGCAGAGATCGAGGCATTCCTTGCTCGATACTCTTCCGCCCCAGCTGCAGTAAGCCAGAGGGCCAGGCAGGTCGAGAAAAGACCAGTACCGCCAGAAGTTCACACACTGGACTTCAAAGCTTTCGAGAAGCAAAGAGAGAAAGCCAAAGAGACAGCCGACCCTCCTTCGCCCAGGTCCACTGAACGGCGGGAAGGTCCCTCCCTGCGGGAGAAAATGAGGAATAACTTGTATTCTTTTCCTAGAGACAAAGCCCGGGTCCTGTTTGAATGGGCCACCAGGTACAACAAGATCACATTACCAGATCCGAAGAGGCCTGGTGACTTGAAGAAGAAGGATGATCCTCACTTTTGCCCATAGCATCAGATGCTTGGGCATGCCATTGAGGATTGTTACATCTTCAAGGACGTCATTGAGTCCTTGATCAAGAAGGGAGAGCTGGACATGGGGGAGCTCAGAGTGGATCCTCCGCAGCCGCACGAGATGCCGAACATCGACACCATTGTCAACATGGTATCTTTATACCCGCAGCTGCCTGAAGAATGGGCGGAGGCCAGTACACAGGCTACTTATCAAGCCTTCGTCATGGCGCCAGCTCAAGACCAAGGAGGTTGGCAAGCCGCACCGACGAAGAACAGAAGAAGAAGACAAGCTCCCAGGCCCACTCCGGAAGTTCACATAAGGGGCGTTACACCCCGGCCGGCACCGCCACCAGTGACACCTATCTTGCATGACACAGCCCCCCGGCTCGTTATGAGATGGCCCACTCACAACAAGAAGAAACACATCCCGATGCGGGTGCACAAGGAAACCAGCCCTGCGGTTGAAAGACTCCAGGCTATTATTGATGGGCTTGAAGATTATGAGCAGCCCGAGATCCAGCCTGTGGAGTTGAAGGAGTATGTCCCTTGGGGGGAGTTCGAGTCACTCGAACTAGCTCCAGAAGCGGAAGTCGAGACGAGAGAAGAGCCTCTCTTGTGGGGTGAGCTTCCCCAAGAGCAGTTGCCAGCCACTGAAGAGAAGAAGAAAAAGAAGAAGAGAAGACCTAGAAACAAGAAGAAGAGTGGGGTTGTCCTTTCTTGCAACACCCTCTCAACATTATTTGACATAGCCCTCTCCCTGAGAGAGGAGGAGCAAGAAGTGCCCGTCGAGCCGTCAGAGGTGAATCAAGCTGAAGCATCCACCTCCCAACATGCCACCTGTTCGGGAAGGAAGTGGGGATGTCCTCCTCAGTCCAACCAAAACATCCTATTCAGGGGAGAACAACTGTATTACATCCCCGAGCCTAAGGTCCAAGGCATGGAGATTCCCCCTCCCTTAGGTCTCTACCCCGGAGAACCGATCGGCCAGGCCGCCCCTTCATTTATTGAATTTCTTACGACTCAGAGGGGAAAATAGTCATGTCCTCGCGAGTCCCAACAGGCCAAAGAGGTAGGTAGCCCCTCTGCCCCGTTGGTACTGACTCCTCCTCGGCAAAGAGAAGAACCTTACAACACCCCGAACCTTGCCGAGTTCATGAATGAAAAGGAAGTGACCCAGCATCCTCCGCAAGCTCAAGCGGCACCCAACCCAGCGGAAGAGGCACCCGCCGAGCCCGCTCCCCAGGTTCAAGGCGGAGGCAGGCACAGTAGAGCCGAAGAGATGAAGTTGCTCGAGGTCCGAGCCAGCAAGAGAATAGTCAAGCACCTGAAAAAGATCCCAGCCAGGTTCACCGTCTGGGAAATCCTATCTCTTGATGAAGAGACACGGCAAGCCATCATTACTGCGCTCCAGACGCCAGCAAATGTTGAACCCTGCCTCGCAGAAATGTCACCTGAAGTAGCTGTAGCCTTCACAGAAGAGGATATGCTTCTACTTACTTGCAGTCACAACAGGCCACTCTACATGAAGGGGCAGCTTAATGGGCATCCCATAAACCGAGTATTGTTCGACCCTGGGGCAGCGGTGAACATACTCCCCTATCGGATGTATCAAAAACATTACTTTGACGTACACTTGGTCGAGGTCAGGAACGTCAAGATTGCCGGCTTCAACCAGAAGTGCGAGGTCCCTATGGGGGTCGCAGAGTTCAACCTCTCCCTCGGCGACTTCACCACCAAGGTCCAGTTCCATGTGATCAACTACAGCACCTCTTACAAGGCGTTGCTTGGCAGACCTTGGCTGCACCAAAACCGCGTGGTAACATCCACTCTACACCAATGCATCAAGTACCCCGGTAATGGGAAAGAGGAGAGAATCTTTGCCGACCTCCATCCTTTCGAAGTGTTCGAATGTCACTTATCGGACGCTAATCTCTATTTGAAAAAGTCGAGGCAAGCCTCCCAAGCCACTCAGGATAAAGGAAAGAAGAAGGCAGAGCCTGACAGCTGGTTCCCTACACCACTGCCTGGCTATGTGGCTCCCCCTCAGGTGTCATTCATTTCTGAAGAAGAAGGGGTATTCCGGGCCACCTCTCTTCCCATCTACCTTACACCGGGAACACCATACCTTGAAGACTTGCTGGATGACGTCAGGGTCCCACCCGGGATCATCAAGCCTCTCGTAGAAGCTGACTGCCAGTTGGTTGAACCATTAAGGTCCTTCGAGGTGCCCAACCCCGGGGGTCTGCCTACCATCTTTTATGTGGCCAAGGAGCACCCGGTCAAGGGGGATGACGATTGTAGACTCCCCGATGAGCTGCACGACCCACTCGTCCCAATCATGGGACTCCTTGACATAGCCGGTCGTATGGTCAAGATGACCAGGAAGCAAGGGATCCTCTTTCGCCAGCTCTCCAGTCGGAAAGAAATATTCAAGAAAATGTGGAACCCACCAAACCTAGACTGGAGGTTGTTGCAAATCACCCGGCATCCAGGATGGGGCTTTTCACTAGAAGATTTCTATGAAGCCGATGTGATATCAGTCTCGGCTCCAGGCGGCAATAGCCACCTAGGCACTGCGGGCCCATGGCAGGTTGAAGGCCGCCAGCACCTTATGCCTTTGGCCAACGAAGAACAAGATGAAGAAATATTCATATGGAATCCACCTCCCTGTAGAAGCAAGGGGAAGGTCCCGTCCTCCTCTTAGGGACCAACCTCGAATAACTACAGCAGCGGGGTGCCATTGCCCTGGTCTGACATTGATGCAAAGGACGGGGAAGCAAGTTGGACTCCGAGCTTCCCTTGGTGCGACTCTGCCCTTTTTGCCTTGTGTCATCAACAACAGCGGGAAATTGAAATGTTGAGGGCTCGATTGGCCGAAGCGATTGCACTCGTGTCTGGCTTAATCAAGAGCATCTTCTGCCAACAGAACATCGACACGAGCCATTCCCCGAACAGCGTCCCGAATGCCCCCATGCACCTGAGAAAGGAGGCAAGGGATGTCGCTGTCCCCCCAGTCAGACAATCGGCCGAGCGAAATCCTACACTACAGGAGAAAATGAAAAGGCCTTACTCTTTCCCGAGGAGTAAGACCCGAGGAATCTTTGATTGGGCCTGCTACTACGGCAAGGTCTCCCTCCCGAGGTCTAAGAGGCCGCAAGATGCTCACAGAAGTGGCGACCCCCCATTTTGCCCTTATCACCAACTACTAGGCCACTATATCGAAGACTGTTACGTCTTCAAGGACATTGCTCAAGACTTGATTGAGAGAGATGAGCTCAGAATGGGAGATTATGTGGTGGCTCCGCCACGCCCCCATGTGACGGGCGGCCACGAAAGAAGCATCTACATGGTGTTAGTTCAACACCAGATTTTTGAAGATGCAGCTGAGAATGGGCAACCCCAACCACCAGCTGAGCAGCAGCCCCCAGTATGGCAATCAATCACCTCAGCTCCTGCAAGAGCCGTCTATGACAATTACAAAGAAGATCCCGAAGAAGTCCTTTACTTCTCCACACAAGAGAGCCCCCCAGATCCGCACACAGCAAGCCTAATAGAGGGGGAAACAAGCAAAGCCTCGATACCCAACAAGGCAGAGCAAGAAGACGCCTATGGTGTCCTTGAAGCAGAAGATGGTGAAGATAAGGATTTCATCGACCTGCTACCAGCACCTCTGGAAATTAAAGATGGCGGCCAGGCCACAATGGATGAGCTCGTTGAAATTAACCTAGGCACAGAAAGTGACCCCAGGCCGGCCTTTCTGAGTGCCCTTCTTCCTCCACAGGAGAGGGACAATATGTCAAGTTGCTACAAGAATTCCGGGACTGTTTCATCTGGAACTACAAAAAGATGCCCGGCCTGAGCCCCGGTGTGACTCAACATATTCTGGCTATTGATCTTAAGGTGGAGCCGGTGAAGCAGCCCCCCCGGCATATGAGGCCGGAGCTGATAAAATAGATTTGCAAAGAAGTCGACAAGCTCATAGATGTCAATTTTGTAGCAGAAAATCAATACACTACTTGGTTGGCCAACATTGTGCTGGTGAAGAAGAAGAATGGATAGATCAGTATCTGCATGGACTTCCGCGACCTAAATAAAGCTTGCCCAAAAGATGACTTTCCAGTGCCCGTCACCGAAGTGATGATTGATGTAACTACTGGCCATGAGGCCTTGTCCTTCATGGATGGATCGTCCAGCTATAATCAAATATGGATAGCTGAACATGACCGAATTCATACGGCCTTCCGGTCACCTAATGGAATATTCCACTACAAAAGAATGCCCTTCGGCCTCAAGAACGCTGGCGCCACTTACCAGCGGGCGATGACCAAAATATTCGATGAACTGCTATATAGTAAAGTCGAATGCTACATTGATGATCTGGTCGTCAAGATAAAGAAAAGGGGGGATCACCTGAATGACCTTAGAGTCATCTTCGAGAGACGCCAGCAGTACGAGATGAAAATGAACCCAATGAAGTGTGCCTTCGGCGTCTCCAGTGGAAAGTTTCTCGTCTTCATTGTCCGATATAGGGGGATCGTGTAAGACCCCAGAATTTATGTAAATAAATTTTGAATTTATAAATAATTTTCTAGAATTTATAAAGGCCTAAATGTATTAATAAATGGGTTATTAGATTAATAAGTCATTATAAGGCCCATTTGTGTTAAATAATTAACCAAATCCATTTAAATAAAGTCCAAAAGGTTTAAGGACCAAGCCCATTAAGTTTGGCCCATATTCTAGAAGGTTATTAAGTCTATTCACATATTTTAAGGATAAATACTAAATATCTAAGATAATTATATGGATAAACGAATAAAAGAGTTTTATTAAATGGAAACTCTATACACGTTGACTGTAACGGTCTATCGGGCGACCGCCACAGCCTTGTGACGTGTATACTCTAGACCGTCACAGCCTGCAAGTTCCATAAGTAAGAGAATGTATAAAAAGATTAGAACTTGATGATCCTATCCATAAGAGACCTAATTAGAATGACAAGTAAAATCACTAGGGACTCTTAGAAATTAGGTTTTAGCAGAATAAGGATAGATACAAATTATATAAATACTTATATCGGATAATTAGCAAAAGAGTTTGATTAATGTTGAACTCTGGGAACATTGAATGTAACGGTCTATCGTGAGACCGTCACATGCTTGTAACGCAGGGGTCTACAACCGTTACACCCTGTTAGTTCCGTGAAGGAAAGAACGAGTAGAAAGATCAGAACCTTGAGATCTTATCCACTAGAGATCGACTTGGGAGAGTTCATAACACTACTAAGGACTCTTAGGGATTAGATTCTGGCAGATTAAGGACTCTAGAATCGATTTAATCCTCAAACCCTAGCTAGAACTCTATAAATAGGACCTAGTTCTGAACTGAGCAACCCTTACTTTTGTTCGCGTGGAATCAAGGTATGGAGTCATAATTTCAGGTAAGTTCTTTAGAAACTTTTGTTTATAATACATTAGACTAATAGCTCTCCAAATTTCGTGCTAGGAGACCAAGCAACCAAGGAGTTAGAGCCCAAGGAAGTTGCTGAAAAGTCACAGGAAGAGGAGAGCTAGGGCACATTTTTCAACCCTAAATTGGAAGTTTAAAACCAAGTTAAGAGGTAGGTCATCTCATGAACGGCAAAAACAGCTTGATAGGAATAAAAGGCCTCTGGTTTGATCGAATTCCATGCATGATAGATCATGAATTTCATGTTTTAATAGTTCTATGCATTCATACATCTCTTAGCCCTAAGTAGAAAATTAAAAGATGTTATCTGTCTATTCACTGATACCTATGCATGTAGTTGGCCGACACTTCATTAACATGTCTAGGACTACATGATGTTTGATTTACAGACATGATGTGAGTTGATTTCTTGGATTTCATACTATTTTCTGTTAGCAGACTCTCTGACGCATCAGCATAGGACCGCCACACTCATATAACGGCCTTGCGATAAGCCGTCACAGTCTTGCTGTCTACTGCTCTTCTCTGTTATCTCTGACGCATCTATGCAGGAGCGTTACATTTATGTAACGGCTGTTCTATAGACCTTCACAATCACTGTGACGCACCATCTATAGACCGTCAGAGCCCTGTCTTCTGACAATGCTAGATAGAATAAGACTTGCCAGATTTGCTTATTATTATGCCTAGTTATCTAAGTTGTAACCTATTATGTGACCCTTAAGTTATTTGATTACTCATGATAGGTATTGCATGATTTTGATACTTTAATGTTATTTTAAGTTAAGATAATTTCATTGCCAAAGTTCTATAGTTTTGTATTCTAAATCATGATTCTTAAATGATGTATTGACGGAGTTTTATCTTGATTTTCATATTGATACACGTTTCCTCTCTCTGTCTATAGAGTCATTTCTTTAAGTACATGGCACATACTCCGGTATGTTGTCCATTAGTTCACTTTGCACTATAGGAACATTATTCTTGGACTTAAGGACCTCTCTATTGGATATTCCTTCCAATGGACTAGGAAATCTTGTTTCAAGGCCTCCGTAATTCTCCGCGAGCCTGGGATTCCCATTAGGATGCCGAGTTGGTTGTACCATTAAAGCCCATTGATTAGACTACACTATCGATGTTTTCTGATTATCAGTAATGTAATGGCTCTGTGTTGGACTGGCAGGCACATGTAACAGCCCAATAAAAAATCGTCACATTCATCTGAGTTTGAATTCTTGATTCGAGGTTCAGACTAATGTAACGGCCTAATCCTGGACCGTCACATAATGTAACGGCCCAATGCATGACCGTCACCTTTCTCTGAGTCTATTTTTATTGTTCTGGACTCGGATCAGTGTAACGGTCCACTACTGGAGCGTTACATGATGTAACGACCCAGTAAACGACCGTCACATTGCTTAAGTATTTAATCCAAGGTTTGACCTAAGGGTTGATATTCCAAAGGTTCTGGATGGACTAATGATAGTCTATAACTTATAATATTGATCAAGAAACTTAATATAATGATTGGAAAGAGAAAAGAATGTACCGTTATGCTGTCGATTTATTTCAGTGAGCATGACATTGTTTAAGTCTTTTTCTTGATCTCTCATACTCTAAATTAAAGCATTCATTCATTAATTGTTGTTATCATGAGTTATTGAACTTATTACATTCTTGGCCATACTTTATTGTTACACTCATGGAAGTAGCTTGATTTATACGTGAAGATGCAGTTCGGGCGCTGATTGTGTCCAAGGGCTCTATGCTAGTCCCCACGGCTGATTGCCAGAAACATACTATTTTATAAACCATGGGGTATGATGCTACTGGCGTCGCATTGCACTGGGAGTACTTTCTGTTGGGTTCGGTGCAGTAGATTCAGAGGGGGGTGAATGAATCTCCCCTTAAAAATTTCACCCAATTAAAAATTCTTCCTGATACTAACAGAAGTCCAATAAGCAATTGTGGAATTCAGATTCACTAAGTCAAGTGATATGCTTATAGATGAACTGACTAGTGACTTAGGAACAATGTCAAAGGACTCTCAAAGCTACAATCGAACACACAGTGTGCAATCAAACCATATCGTCCCTAAGCATTCATCTAGCGCCAATCAGATAAGAAAATTCAAATCACAGTGCACAAAGGATTTTTAGGTGGTTCGATCCTCCAGACCTAAATCCTGTTGTGCCCCTTAGGCATAAGCATGTGCTATTTAGTGTTGATGATTTGATGATAGCAATGCTAGTTTTATTTTGATGATAGCAACACAGTGAGTGCTTTATGAGATTGTGTTTTGATGATAGCAACATGATAAATTGTCTGGAGAATGCTTAAGTGTGCTATGTCTGATTTGTTCTGTGGAGAATGCATGTGTATGACTGATATATTGGTTGTGCTTGATTTCTGTTCTGTGCATTGCTTTTTTGTCTGCATGTAGCTTGATGACTAGCAAGTCCATACACTGCAGGGTAAACCCCAAAGTCTAGACATTGCTGCATTGCTTACATTTCAGAGTCTATACATCATTCATGCATGTGCACAGTTCATGGACAAAGTCTGTACATCGCAGCATGCATTCATTGTTAAAGTCTATACAGACTTGAGCGTCTCGTTCATGCATTATTTATGAAGTCTGTACATTGGACTGTGTCTTTGTGCGAGCAATTAAGTCCATACACTGCATGGCTCGCATGGCTGCAAGTCCATACACTGCATTCCTAGCAGATCAGCATGTCTATACATTGCATTCTCAAGTCTGCAGTGTCAACGTTGTAGGTCTATACAGCCTCTGTGTGTTCTATGCATTTCGCAAGTTATGCAGCGTCAACGCATCAAGTGTGTCTCATGCATCATGCGTCGACGCCCCCAGATTTCCAAGTCTATACACTCGTGTTCATGCATAGCAGAGTCCATACATTGCAGCTCACTTAACTAGCAAGTCTATTCATTGCATTGTGGCGTTTGTGTTCAAAGTCTATACATCACATTGGGCCTTCAAGCCTTTGAAGTATGTACATTGGACTGTGTCTTTGTGCATCATGCTAAGTCTATACATTGCACTGTTCATGCACAAAGTCTGTGTCTCATGCATCGTCTATGCAAAGTCTATACATTGCATTCAAAGTATGTACAACGTTCGTCTCAGCCAGCGTCTCATGCTGCGTCTTAGGCAAGTCTGTACACTGCACTGTAGCTGCATCGTTTCACCTGAAGTCTGTGCATCGTCTCAGCCACCGTATCATTCAGCGTCTCACGCTTACAAAGTCTATACACTCGTCGTTGGAAGCAAGTCTATACATTCGACTATTCAGCCTGTGATCAAGTCTGCACTGCCTGGGAGACCATTAAGTCTATACACTCATTCACTGTAGCTTGCACGAGGTGAAGTCTGTACATTGGCATTAGTTTTCCAAGTCTGTACATCCTTCTGTTGAAATTCCTAGTCTGTACATCGGACTGGTTGAGCAAGTCTGTACAGCGGTTGCATTCTCAGGTAAAGTCTATACATTGGGATTTTTACCTACGTTCTGAACTGAACTGAGTAAGTCTATACATTCCTCATATCTTTTACCTAAGCTCAGTTCAGTAAGTCTATACACTGGGAACTTTACTGACGTTGCCTTCCCAAAGTCTGCACACTATGAAACTTCAAGTCTGTACAGACTTTACTTGTTCAAGTCTGTACATCGTCCAGCTCTTTGGCAAGTCTACACATCTCAAAGTCTATACACTCGCTGTCTTCCATTGTTTCATCTCTGTACAGACTTTACTTCGGTCAAGCCTGTACAGAGTTTCTTCAGCTAAGTATATACATTGCTTCACGACGTGAAGTCTATACATGCCTTATTCAAGTCTTCACATGATGAAGTCTATACACTCAACTCCTTCACACTTAAGGAAGTCTGTACATCCTTCAATGCACTGCATGCATCGTTCGTGAAGTCTGTACATCGAGTGAAGTCTGGTGAAGTCTGTACAGTGGCTGCTTCACATATGAAGTCTGTACATTGCATTTGCATTCACAACGTCTTCACACTTGAAGTCCATACATCATCAGTTATCTGTCAAGTCTTCATACTGCTTAAGTCTGTACAGCGGCTGCTTCACATATGAAGTCTGTACATCGCATAGCTTCACATAGATGAAGTCTATACATTGGGCAGAGTCTGTACACTGCATTCATATTCAAGTCCATACAGTCAGTGTCTGCATTGCATTGCATTCATCAGTTGTGAAGTCTACACATCGAGTCGAAGTCTACACATTATTGAACGCTCATCAAGTCCATACACTGGCAACCTCTTACATTGCCTAAGTCTATACGTTGGATGCTGAATGCTCTTCAAAGTATGTACAGTCGTTGTCCTCTGATGTGAAGTCTACACATTGGGGCAAAGTCTCTACACTGCATTCGCCTTCACAAGTATATACAATGCATTTCATATTCAAAGTGTGTACAGGGTTTAGACTTAGACTGATAATTTGTTCTCTGTTTGACAGGCACCCTTCGTGAAGCCTAATGAAGGCACGTGATCCGAGAATAAGGGGAGTGCCCAGATGAAGACACATGTACTGACAGCCTGCTGGATGCTGCCACGTGGTCCAAATTCTTAGGGCGGGAAATGTGGAAGCCACACGCCCCTTATCCACCTGCTGATAGTATATAATGAAGCCTTCGTCTTCAGATGGAGGTAGATCGACTGAAGGGAGGCAAAGCATATACATCATGTCTGAGAGCAGGAGAGAGCCTTCGATCCAAAGAGAGAAGAAGAGTAGAGAGTGAGAGATTAGCAGAAGAAGAAGAGAAAGAAGAGAAAGAGAGAAAGAAAGAGAGATAGTGAGATCAAGAGAAGAAGAGTGAAGTCTGAAGATCTGTTTACTAGACCGTGTATCAAATCCAGGCCAGTCTGCTATGTTGAGAGCGATATTATGCTTTTCATTTACAGCTTTCCGTTGCTGTCTTGTCTATCTTCTGTTTTCATTTTATACTTTATTCAAGCTGTTAGCCAGCGACTGCAGAGGTGGACTCCTCTGGACGGGTAAGCTGTAATCCCCAGCGGTTTGCAGAGGTGCATCGTCTGCACAACAAGCTGTGGGGCTCAGCGGGCGAGGAGGATTCCTCGGACGGCAAGCTGTGTTGCCCAGCGATTGTATGGCAAGCTGTGATGCCCAGCTGTTGAAGCTGTGAGTCAGCGGAAGCCACACTCGGGTTGAGTGTGGGGTGGATGTAGGTCTGCTGGACCGAACCACCTAAAAATCCATTGAGCAGTGGTTTGATTTCTTTGTGTGTTTAGCACTAGATGAATGCATAGGGTCGAGATAGGTTGATCTTCTATATGTGTTCATTTCATTGATGCGCACACTATATGCTTGACAGTGGTTTTGTGTGTTTGCTTGATCTGTCTAACTGCTGCCCACATTAGATGTTTGCTAGGAGCACACTTCATATTTGTCTAAAGGTTCAGTAGATGACTGGATTAGTTTTTCCTCAGTTAGTCTTAGTGCTTTTATTCCGCAGTTCTGAGCACTAGAATTTTAATTGGGCGAAAGTTTTTAAAGGGTATTCATTCACCCCCCCTCTGAATACATAGCACCGAACCCAACACTTGGTATCAGAGCGGGTTGCTGTGCATAGGATCTAACAATCCGCAGCAGATCCTGCATTGTTTTGGTGCATTTCAAAGTGGGTCTCTTGAATTTGTGTTTTGCTTCATTGACTTGTGCTTTATTTTGATCATCTGGTTTTAGTGCATTTCGTGTCATTTGTTTTACTGTGCTGAATCTGTTTGCCATCTGTTCTAATGGCTCAACCTCCGGTTTATGATGGTTCTAACCTCGATAGCTGGCTAGGAGGCCTAAGTGTGTACATATACTCCATTGGTCCAAATCTGTGGAGTCTTATATCTAAAGGCCCACACCGATTACCTCATGATGAGATCAAATGGTCTAAAGAGGACAGAGTGAAGGACCGTGAAAATACCCTGATTCTTAATATCCTGAGAGCTATTGTCAATACTGATATATATACTTTTATTTTCAGGTGCACATCTGGAAAGGAGATTTATGACAGAATCACTTCTGCTCATAACGATCATCAGGACAGCTGCTTAATGGCCAACCGGGATAATGAAGATTCATCATCTCAGGTAAGCTCCGAATCAGATGGATACTCTTTTGATGAATTGATAGTGATGTATGAAAATTTGTTAGAAGTATCCAAGAAATTAAAATCTGAAAACAAAAAGTTGAAAAAGAAATGTGATAAAATAAAATTGAAAGATTCCTGTGAAAACTGTCCAAATCTGAAACAATCTTATGATGCATGTATGCTAGACGTTCAGAACCTTAAGAAACAAAATGATTCTCTAGAAATTGAAAAACAAACATGCTTGGACAAAATGTCTGAAATTGAGAATCAGCTGAATGATAAGAAAAATGAGCATCTAAAAAGCATGCAAGAACTTACTGAAGTCTATTCTGAATTGGACAAACTGAAACTTGAGAATAAAGAATTTCAAAAGAAAAATGAAAACCTTATGGCTAGATTAAATGAAATCAATGGTGAAGGTTCACATTCCTCTTCTACTGAATCAATCTACCATATGTGCTCAGCTCTAAGAGAACGTAATGAAGATCTTTATAGTGAGAATGAATGGCTGAACAAACAAATAGTCTCACTTAAAGAGGATCACAAAAACTTGGTTGCTGAGAAAATTAATGTGAAAGAAAGAGAAGAGGAACTAATTGAAAAACTGAAGCTGATATCTGGAAGAGAGAGATGTGCTGGTAATGAAATTCATTCAAAAAAATTTGAGGAAGAAAACAATGAACTGAAGGATAAAGTTGAAAAACTAAAGCTGTTAAACACTGGCTTATCTGAAAGACTTCTTACAATAGAAAAAGGAAAAGCTGTCCATGATGAAGAATCACAAACTTTGAACATTCTGGAACAAGAAATTGAGAAGTATAAAACTGCAAATAAAGTCTTAAGCGAATGTGTCAACTGCAGTGAACATGAGATAGCTAGTTATGAGCTTCATATAACATCCTTGGAAAATAAGATTCATGAACTAGAAAAATCAGCATCCAATTCTGCCAAGAATGAAAGAAACGTAAAAACTGTTGTGAAAAGGAAGGATGACAATTCAAGAAAGGGGACAAGCTGTAGTCCTGATGTTAAGAAAACTACCAGAAACCAACTATATACTACCTTTGTGCATAGTTCTAATGTAGCTGGTACCTCAAGGCAATCCCCAAAACAAAATGAAAATCAGAAGTCACCTTCAAAATCTATCTTTCAGTTCAAAGCCCAGAAAATTGAAAAGCAAACAAAACCTGTTGAGAATAATTAGAAATTGAAAAGAAAAAGTCAAACAAAGAAGGCAAAGAATAATTCTGGTTATACTCTGAAATTTGCTAGCTCTGCTGAATCTGATGGGTCAATGCAAAATGCTTATGCTTCTTGTACTCATTCACATGCATCTGTGAATTCATCTGATAGAAACCATGCCCCTAGAAAATCTGATGCCTCTTGCTACTACTGTGGTAGGCATGGTCATTATATGGATGACTGCAGTGTGATGAAAAGTGATGATATGATGCATGATAAATCTTTTTCAAATACTCATCACCACCCCAAAAGAAACATGTATGCTTCAAACCAACACATCATTTGTTATAATTGTAACAAACGTGGTCATAAAGCTGTTGAGTGTTGGTTTAGGCCTTCATGGGGATATAATGGCTCAAGAGGTAAGCACCCAAGGTGCTTCGAATGTGGAAGGCATGGCCACACAGTCAAAGACTGCTGGCATGCTCAGGGAAATAGATTGAACTCTAAATCTGTAAAATTCCCTGCTTTCTATGATTCTGCTAGAAATAACTTGAGTGATAAAAGGAAAAACTCCGCATGCTTTGAATGTGGTAATCTAGGCCACAAAGCTACCAACTGTCGGCTGGCTGAGTATGGAAAGAAAAATTTTCATGTTAATAAAAGAAATACTCATGCTCATACACATAATTTTCATACTAATGTGCATGCACATGGGCATCATGTTTCTGCTAGCATGAATAATAAAGACAAAAATTATGTGGCTTCATGTTACTATTGTGGAAAATTTGGACATTCCATGTTTGACTGTTATCTAATGGAATTTGATGATAATGCTGCAAAATGAATGTTTAGAACACCTGTCAGGGTAAATGCAGGACCCAAAGCTGCTTGGGTCCCTACAGGATCAAAATGATCATAATATTGCAGGTGTGCCTTGGGTCAAAGAATAAAAAGGGGTTAACAAACTAAGGCACTCAAATGGAAACCCCATGATTCAACTCTTAAGGTCAGTTCTGAACTTTGTTTTAATTTCATCATCTGAAATTGTTATTCTGCTTGTTTGATTTTTGATGATCTCTTCATGACTAGCTGATCAGTCTGCATTCCAGACTCAGCTACTGAGTTTTAATTCTGCATATATGATGCACTTCTCTCTTACAGTTATTGCATTGTGTAAATAAGATGCTAGAAGCACTGCACAATCATGTTTGTAGTCGATGCATACCTTGTACTGAGGTTGAATGATTCATCTAGTGCATAGAGTCTATGCATGTGTCTTGTGTTATTGCATTGCATGCTTGTTGTTAAATGCATAACTTGCACTGATTTTAAATGGGTCATTTAGTGTATATATTTGATGCATGTGTCCAATGTCTGCATTCATCATTTGAATCAAGAAAATTATTCAATGCATCAAGACTGCTTTGCAGTGCATTGTCATGCATAACCCTGGTATATCAAATGGTAAGTTACTAAAAGGCAGGGAAATCTGCCCGGAGGTTCTTACTATGTGAGAGATGGTCTTTGAGACTAGGTTCTCCGCCTAGCACCATGGGTCCTGTCTTCATGTAGAGCAGTGTACTGCATATCATGAAAAATTAAAAATTGAAAAGAAATGACTCATTGCATATCATTAAATCTGAAAAATCTAAAAAAGCATATAAATGTTCAGGACTTGAGCGCATAAACTTGAATTGATTGCATACTTGCCTCATGTATCATTGTTGCATAGTTTGCATGTAGAACAGTCTAGTGCATAGCATATTGTTGCATCATGGTGTCAGGGGGAGCTGAAAGTTCTGTTAAATTCATTGAATCCTTGCTATTTCTCACTGTTCCCACTCAATTCATTCCTACTCTTTTGACATCAGATGTTATTGGACCTTAATGCCTATTGCTATAATTTCCCTAACCTTCACTGAACAACAGTATTGCCTCTGGTTTAGTGAATTGAGTTATGGTTATTACAATTGTTCATTTATAAGAATCACTCTTACAAATTGAAAGGAACTAAAGGTTTAACCTTTATAAATTGAAGAGTTAAGTGTCTGCCTTCAGAATTTGAGATAAAAGAAAACTTTTATAGCTCTTAATCTTTGTCTCATGATTAAAATAGAAGAAGTTTTTTTTACCTGAATGTGTTAATCTGGAAATATCTAGAACATGCTAATAAGAGTGTGTACTGATTTTTAAACAATCACTCTAAAAGAAATAAGGGCAGCAGTAAATAAGACCATAAAAGTAATGAGCTGAACATAGTGACAGAGCAATGGCTGAATTACACTGAGAAACTGTGATCTCCTCCAAAGAAGCAGGAGAATTCATATGTCATGAAGTGCTTCAGACTACCTCTGTTCATAAGGTCAAATCTATAGGGGGAGTCCTCACCAAGTAACTGGGGGTACTGGCCTCTGACCAAGGTGTGCCCTTAATGTCAAAGGTGAAGATTGTTCATTGTAGGCCTTGACCTGAAGTAGATCTTGTAGTTTATGCCTAGTAACAGGGGGTACCTGCCTCTGATCAAGGTGTACACCTAATGTCAAAAGCATAAATGCCACAGGTCTATTCACTTAGTTCAGGTTCTGAAAATTCAAAAGTGAAATACAAACTGCTATAACCCTTTGAAATCAAAAGTCATTGAGTGAAAATTGTTTTTCTCAATACATATTCAAGCTGCCTTTCTTGATCTTCCATGTTTAATCACAAAAGGGTATTATTTCTGACTTATCTATTAATACCATATGCCTTAGATTCATTGCTATAAATGGAATCTAAAACTCTTTTTCAGGAGTCAGCTGTCTTACTCTAGATTTATCACTGTTAAACCTGAATTTTTTGTCAAAATTGTATGTTGCTGATTCTTATACTTTAACTGTTGTTTATAATCAGGCTTATTCTCTGAACCAATAATTCAGCTGTTGTCTAGTGACATTCCTACATTCTCTACCTTTGTATATCTGTCCATATTCCTTCTCAAAGGGGGAGCAATTATTTAGGGGGAGAAACAGTTCAGGGGGAGTCATACATTCAGGGGGAGAATGAGGTGCTCTAAGGGAATTTGCATGCATACCACCATGTTGCACTCATGTTCATACTGTTTTTCTCTTTTTGATTATGTCAAAGGGGGAGAAAATTTTGATTGGTGACTCAATGTCACTTTGTTGCCATCATCAAAAAGGGGGAGAATGTTGTGCCCCTTAGGCACAAGCATGTGCTATTTAGTGTTGATGATATGATGATAGCAATGCTAGTTTTATTTTGATGATAGCAACATAATGAGTGCTTTATGAGATTGTGTTTTGATGATAGCAACATGATAAATTGTCTGGAGAATGCTTAAGTGTGCTATGTCTGATTTGTTCTGTGGAGAATGCATGTGTATGACTGATATATTGGATGTGCTTGATTTCTGTTCTGTGCATTGCTTTTCTGTCTGCATGTAGCTTGATGACTAGCAAGTCCATACACTGTAGGGTAAACCCCAAAGTCTAGACATTGCTGCATTGCTTACATTTCAGAGTCTATACATCGTTCATGCATGTGCATAGTTCGTGGACAAAGTCTGTACATCGCAGCATGCATTCATTGTTAAAGTCTATACAGACTTGAGCGTCTCGTTCATGCATTATTTATGAAGTCTGTACATTGGACTATGTCTTTGTGCGAGCAGTTAAGTCCATACACTGCATGGCTCGCATGGCTGTAAGTCCATACACTGCATTCCTTGCAGATCAGCATGTCTATACATTGCATTCTCAAGTCTGCAACGTCAACGCTGTAGGTCTATACAGCCTCTGTGTGTTCTATGCATTTCGCAAGTTATGCAGCGTCAACGCAGCAAGTGTGTCTCATGCATCATGCGTCGACGCCCCCAGATTTCCAAGTCTATACACTCGTCTTCATGCATAGCAGAGTCCATACATTGCAGCTCACTTAACTAGCAAGTCTATTCATTGCATTGTGGCGTTTGTGTTCAAAGTCTATACATCACATTGGGCCTTCAAGCCTTTGAAGTATGTACATTGGACTGTGTCTTTGTGCATCATGCTAAGTCTATACATTGCACTGTTCATGCACAAAGTCTGTGTCTCATGCATCGTCTATGCAAAGTCTATACATTGCATTCAAAGTATGTACAACGTTCGTCTCAGCCAGCGTCTCATGCTGCGTCTTAGGCAAGTCTGTACACTGCACTGTAGCTGCATCGTTTCACCTGAAGTCTGTGCATCGTCTCAGCCACCGTATCATTCAGCGTCTAACGCTTACAAAGTCTATACACTGGTCGTTGGAAGCAAGTCTATACATTCGACTGTTCATCCTGTGAGCAAGTCTGCACAGCCAGGGAGATCATTAAGTCTATACACTCATTCACTGTAGCTTGCACGAGGTGAAGTCTGTACATTGGCATTAGTTTTCCAAGTCTGTACATCCTTCTGTTGAAATTCTAAGTCTGTACATCAGACTGGTTGAGCAAGTCTGTACAGCGGTTGCATTCTCAGGTAAAGTCTATATATTGGGACTTTTACCTACGTTCTGAACTGAACTGAGTCAGTCTATACATTCCTCATATCTTTTACCTAAGCTCAGTTCAGTAAGTCTGTACACTGGGAACTTTACTGACGTTGCCTTCCCAAAGTCTGCACACTATGAAACTTCAAGTCTGTACAGACTTTACTTGTTCAAGTTTGTACATCGTCCAGCTCTTTGGCAAGTCTACACATCTCAAAGTCTATACACTCGCTGTCTTCCATTGTTTCATCTCTGTACAGACTTTACTTCGGTCAAGCCTGTACAGAGTTTCTTCCGCTAAGTATACACATTGCTTCACGACGTGAAGTCTATACATGCCTTATTCAAGTCTTCACATGATGAAGTCTATACACTCAACTCCTTCACACTTAAGGAAGTCTGTACATCCTTCAATGCACTGCATGCATCGTTCGTGAAGTCTGTACATCGAGTGAAGTCTGGTGAAGTCTGTACAGTGGCTGCTTCACATATGAAGTCTGTACATTGCATTTGCATTCACAACGTCTTCACACTTGAAGTCCATACATCATCAGTTATCTGTCAAGTCTTCATACTGCTTAAGTATGTACAGTGGCTGCTTCACATATGAAGTCAATACATCGCATAGCTTCTGAAGTCTATACATTGGGCAGAGTCTGTACACTGCATTCATATTCAAGTCCATACAGTCAGTGTCTGCATTGCATTGCATTCATCAGTTGTGAAGTCTACACATCGAGTCGAAGTCTGCACATTGTTGAACGCTCATCAAGTCCATACACTGGCAACCTCTTACATTGCCTAAGTCTATACGTTGTATGCTGAATGCTCTACAAAGTATGTACAGCCGTTGTCCTCTTATGTGAAGTCTACACATTGGGGCAAAGTCTGTACACTGCATTCGCCTTCACAAGTATATACAATGCATTTCATATTCAAAGTGTGTACAGGGTTTAGACTTAGACTGATAATTTGTTCTCTGTCTGACAGGCACCCTTCGTGAAGCCTAATGAAGGCACGTGATCCGAGAATAAGGGGAGTGCCCAGATGAAGACACATGTACTGACAGCCTGCTGGATGCTGCCACGTGGTCCAAATTCTTAGGGCGGGAAATGTGGAAGCCACACGCCCCTTATCCACCTGCTGATAGTATATAATGAAGCCTTCATCTTCAGATGGAGGTAGATCAACTGAAGGGAGGCAAAGCATATACATCCAGTCTGAGAGCAGGAGAGAGCCTTCGATCCAAAGAGAGAAGAAGAGCAGAGAGTGAGAGATTACCAAAAGAAGAAGGGAAAGAAGAGAAAGAGAGAAAGAAAGAGAGATAGTGAGATCAAGAGAAGAAGTGTGAAGTCTGAAGATCTGTTTACTGGACCGTGGATCAAATCCAGGCCAGTCTGCTCTGTTGAGCGCGATATTGTGCTTTTCATTTACAGCTTTCCGTTGATGTCTTGTCTATCTTCTGTTTTCATTTTATACTTTCTTCAAGCTGTTAGCCAGCGACTGCAGTGGTGGACTCCTCTGGACGGGCAAGCTGTAATCCCCAGCGGTTTGCAGAGGTGCATCCTCTGGACAGCAAGCTGTGAGGCTCAGTGGGCGAGGAGGATTCCTCGGACGGCAAGCTGTGTTGCCCAGCGATTGTATGGCAAGCTGTGATGCCCAGCTGTTCAAGCTGTGAGTCGGCGGAAGCCACACTCGGGTTGAGTGTGGGGTGTATGCAGGTCTGCTGGATCGAACCACCTAAAAACCCATTGAGCAGTGGTTTGATTTCTTTGTGTGTTTGGCGCTAGATGAATGCATAGGGTCGAGATAGGTTGATCTTCTATATGTGTTCATTTCATTGATGCGCACACTATATGCTTGACAGTGGTTTTGTGTGTTTGCTTGATCTTTCTAATTGCTGCCCGCATTAGATGTTTACTAGGAGCACACTTCATATTTGTCTACAGGTTCAGCAGATAACTGGATTAGTTTTTCCTCAGTTAGTCTTAGTGCTTTTATTCCACAGTTCTGAGCACTGGAATTTTAATTGGGCGAAAGTTTTTAAAGGGTATTCATTCACCCCTCCTCTGAATTCATAGCACCGAACCCAACACACCAACCCCACACTCAAACCCGAGTGTGGATTCCGCTGACTCACAGCTTGAATAGCTGGGCATCACAGCTTGCCATACAACCGCTGGGCAACACAGCTTGCCATCTGCTGGGGACTACAGCTTAACCCGTCCGAGGTATCCACCTCGCCGCTATGCATCACAGCATGCACTGCTGACAGACAGCTTGAAGAAAGGTTTAAAAGGAAAGCAAAAACAAGAAACTACAGCAACGAAAAACTGTAAACAATGAAGCACGAATGTGGCTCACAAGGAGGTGACTGGATTGGATTTGATCCAACTTCTAGTGGAGACAGATTGTCTGATGAAGTCTTCTCTCTTCTCAACTCACGAGCTCTCTTCCTCTTTCTTTTTCTTCTTCTTATCTGCTCTCGATCTCTCACTCTCTTTTTCTTTCTCTTCGTCTTCTCTCTGTCTTTCTCTTCACACTCTTTCTTCTTCTTCTCTTTTCTTTCTTACTGGATCGTGCAGGCTCTCCTCTGCTTCAGTCGATCACCTTCTTCTGATGGAAGAGGCTTCATATATATAGAGCAGCAGGAAGCAGATAGGGCGTGTGTCTTCCACATTTCCCGCCCAGAACTTTTGGCCACGTGTCATCTTCCTGTCAGTCCTTCCAGCCTCGGATCACGTGCCTTTCATTAAGCTCTACAAAGAGTCCCTGTCAGATAGTCGAATAGGATTATCAGTTTAAGTCTAATAGCTTGTACAGACTTTATGAAGGCAATGCAGTGTGTAGACTTTGCAATGTATGGACTTTGCAAAGCGAAGATAAAGTATAGACTTAGAGTGAACGATGCACAAATGCATGAACCACACAGACTGTATAGACTTAGTGTGGCTTGAAGCACAGAATGCAATGGCTAAGGTTATGAGTGTATGGACTCTGCATGCGTGCTACATCAATGTACAGACTTGCTGACAATGAGTGTGCAGACTCTGCTTTGAACAATGCACAATGTATAGACTTAGTCATGAGTGCAGCAAAGACAATGTACAGACTATGCCATGCTCACAGTTAATGCATGTACAGACTTGTATGAGGAACAGGTTGTACAAACTTAGATGAATGACCCACAAGCTGCAATGTGTAGACTTGAAGAGCATTCAGCAGCCAATGTATAGACTTGCAGACTTGTGCAGACTAGCCAGTGTATAGACTTGGTGAGCATGCAGCACACAATGTGCAGACTTCGTACAATGCATGAAGAAGCAATGTATAGACTTTCACAATGTATGGACTTGCCAAAGGAAAGGCTGTACAGACTTAAGCAAAGCAAGGGCTGTACAGACTTGAGAAAGCATGATGTATAGACTTTAGCAAAGCAGCGATGTATAGACTTGAACACATGCATTATGCGATGTACTGACTTGGACGCATGCATGCTATGCGATGTGTAGACTTGCCAGCAGCAAGTGTATGGACTTACCAACTATGAATGTGCAGACTTTATCTTGAATGATGCATGTACAGACTTGCTGTCATGATGTACAAACATAGTCCAATGTATAGACTTGCTGAACTGTCGTATGGACATAACACCCATGAATGCTTGGACAGCCTTCAACGAGTGTACACACTTTGTGTGCGTGCAAAGGCAGTGAACATAGATAAAGCAAGCGATGTATAGACTTGCTAGAGTAATGCATGAACACAGTTAGCAGATGCGTGCAAGCCAGACAGTCTATGGACTTCTCGTTATGCATCCAGACGAATGTACAGACTTGAGTTATGCAATTGAAGGCTGTACAGACTTGCTGGTTGTGTTAAGACACATCATGAGACGCTAAGAGAGACGATGCATGCTTAGACAGTGTATAGTCTTGTAAGACGCGATGCAATGTATGGACTCAGAAAGACGCTGAGTGAGACAAAGCATGAATAGCATTGGCGATGTACATACTTGCCATTTGAAGTGTGTACAGCCTTCACTGAAGAGTGTTCGGACTTAGCCTGCAACATTGTGTAGACTATGTAACGTGCAGACAAGACACTGTATGGACTTGAGAGTGACCAGAACAATGTACAGACTTTGACATGATGCATGAGATGCATGAAATGTATTGGCTGTACAGACTTGATCGATTAACAGCAGATGAGTGTATAGACTTCAGCTATCAAGGTTCAGGCAGGCTGTCTAAGGGTGTACAAACTATGCTGAGAGAGTGAGACACTGGCTGTACAGACAACACTACAGCAACACACGTTGTAAAGACTTCACGTGTGCAGGACTATGAACATTACAAAATGATGCAATGACATGCCAAATGAATGTGCAGAGTTATGAAATGCACCAGTTATGAAATGCACCAATGCACACAGCCTGTTCCATGTAATGACACTCAGATAAGATGTTCAATGAAACATTCATATGCAATACAACATATTCATATGCAGACACAAACAGATGATGACTTATTATAGTGTTTGCTATCATCAAAACCATAGGGACACAATAATCTCCCCCTTTTTGATGATGGCAACACTATTAGTCATACTGACTTCAATCAATTTATTTTCCCCCTTTGACTTCAGCAAAAAGACATTAGTTGAAGAGGAAAGTATAAGAATGCATAAGATGATTGAATTAAAAAACTCCCCCTTTTTACTAAGCCATGAAATGTTTTCTCCCCTTTTGACAACAACAAAGAAAATGGAGTGATCATTGACTGTTGAAGGAGATGATATAGGAGCTATTATGCAATGCTGAGTTACAGTCATATGAAACTCCCCCTATCAACATGAATGTTTGACTACCTTAACTACAGATGACCCAGAATTTCCCTTGAAGAGCAGGAATGAACTCTTGTTAACCAATGAATCAATCTGAAGTCCACCACCATAAGGATTCTGAAGTTCAGAAGACTGCAAGTGAACAAGGTAACAATGGGAGTAGTATCTCACATTTGTATGGTCAGAAAACTGATAAGAGAGGATTTGTCAATACAGTTTCTGTTGAACAAGTTGTCAGATATGAAACAGATCATGAGGGATTGTAGGGCTTGCACAACAACAATAAGTCTTAACATGAAAAGACTCTCTTATCATAGAGGGTTATGAATTAGCAACTTGACCAACCTGATTTAATTATGATGTATACCAGATTTATCAATTAAATTCAATACTCATATCTGAAATCAAGTTTTAATAAAGGTGAACCAAATAACCAGATAACACTCATGACCAATCATCTACATCTTACACACAAAATCTCAATGACTGCTTTTAAGAGTTACACAGATTAGTATTGGGTTTAAACACTTGTTACAGGAGCATGAGTTGACATAGTTTGCATGAAATTTTCATTTGAAGCATATTTTACTTTACCTGAGTAATTTAGGTTGATCAACACCGTTTTACATGAGGCACAACACGTCTCAGGTGAAGTGACCCAGTTACTCAGTGTGATAACTGTCATTACCTCTCAACATTGAGACCAGAGTTAGCAATAGACATGTCTTTTTACGTGAGGAGACACCTTGATCAGAGGCTAGACTCCCCAGTTACTTGACACAAATATGCCATTGCTCTGTCAGGTTTTTCAATAAATTTTTACCAGAGATAACTATGGCACTTCATGACATAAGTTACTTTATTTCATTGATGAAGAACTCAATTTCTCAGTGACCAAGTCATTGCTCTGAATTCACAGTTTTTCAATTAGTCAACATTTCTCAAGTTAATGTTTAACCACAGTACTCACTCTATGTATCTCTACCAAAGTAGCCTTGATTTCAAATTTTCAGATATCACATGAGAGAGTCTAAGGTTCTCATGACACATGTGGTTAAAGTTCATTAAATCTTATCATTCAGATATTTTCAAGATATTTAAATGCAAGTCTGAGAATACATAGTTCTTATATTAGTCTGATTCATTGGTTGTTCTTAAACCTATATGATAGAAATTTCTACATGATTCAGACTAGATTGTATGACATGCAATTTTTGTTCCTCAGATCAAATCGAAAGAATAACTGACCAACTAGTCAACAATAGAATTAAGTTTGTCACACCAGCTAAGAAGAATGTGAAGGATGACTGTAAGCTGGTGTAAGAGTCAACACATATAGGAATATATCAGAAGAGTGTATATCAACAAACAGTAGCTGAGTCTAGAGTTCAGACAGATCAGCTGACAGGTAGTAACATGAAGAAAGTTGAAAGAGACTCTTCTTTGATAACTCAGCGAATAGAAGGCAGAATCCATTTTCAAGAGAGAGAAATATGAAATCAGATGAGAGTTATTCAATTACTCGACAAGAGGTGTTCAAAGTGTGACAAACTAAACACCAATTTTAAATGCTCTCCCTGTCTAGATCCAATGGAATATCCTTTTAGGTTTTTTCAAATGCACTACTCTTCATATGCAACATCAGTCAAACTCCCCCTGACAAAGTGCAAGATATGCAATTAAAGCACTGCTCATGATTTTAAAATATGCTCAAGGAGAATTCATGCCTGTTCAATCAGAGAGAGAGAGAGTTTACCAAATGCATCAAGTTCATTTCAGATTTTCAGATTTTTTAGATTTTATGATATATGGTATACTGCTCTATATGAACACTTGACCCTTGGTATTTGGCGGAGAACTTGGTCTCATGGACCATCTCACACATAGTAAGAACCTCCAGATAGATTACATCTACCCTTTAGTAACTTACCATTTAATATACCAGGGTTATGGAAAGAGATGCAGTGCAAAGCAGTTCTATATGCATTGAATGACTTCCTTGATGAACACATGCATTGTCTATATGCATTTAAATGAATCATTCAACCTCAGTGCAACACATGAATAAACTCAGTGCAAAATACATGCACAACCATGAGAGAAGACCATTAGATATGTTCAGAATTAAATTCAGTAGCTGAGTCTGGAAAGCAGACTGATCAGCTAGACAATAAGAAGACATAAGAAATCAGATAAACTTTTCAAAAATTTCAGATGATGAAATTTAAACAAGGTGTTCAGAACTAACCTGAATAGTGCAATCCTAGGGTTCCAAATTTTTTTTTTGAGTGCCTTGGCTTATTGACCCCTTTTATTCCATTCCAAGACACACCTGTAACATGTTAATCAAATTGATCCTGCAGGGACCCAAACAGCCTTGGGTCCCGAGTTAACTCTAACATGTGTTCTGAATAGTTTCTTGGCAACATTATCATCATTCTCCATCAGGTAACAATTATTCATGAAATGACCAAACTTTCCACAATATCTACATGATATAACAACCCTTGAATTCTTTTTGTGAACATTGTTATAATCATGTAACCTATGTGAGTTAGCATGAGAATTTCTGTTACTTGCATGAAATTTTGATTTACTATTACCTGCCCACCAGCATTCAGAAGCTCGGTGGCGAGGTTTTCTACATTCAACACATGCAAGAATCTTTTCCTTAAAAGTAGCTTTATTTCTTCCAAAAAAATTTCTATTTGCAGGGAATTTGACAAATTTGGAATTGAAGTGATTTCCCTGAACATACCAGCACTCCTTGACTGCATGCCCATACTTACCTCATTCAAAGCACCTAACATGCTTACTTCTAGATCCACAATTATTCCTGTAATTCCCTGACCAACACTCAACAGCCTTATGACCTGGCTTGCAATTGAAGCATGTGATGTGCTGGTTAAACATAAGTTTGTTTCTGTTGTACCCATGATGATCAGAAGATGAACACCGAGCATGTACTTTTTCTTTTGCATTTATGTCCTTTTAGTTTGTGTTTATATCCTTGGGAAAGTATGTACGCAAATGTAAGGCTTTATAAGCCAATGAGTCATTCCCATGGATTGTGTGGGTTTTTGTGCAATTGTGTAGTAGGTCCAGCTAGGGGGCCCTCACCCCTTTCCCATTGGTCCACCTAGACCATGTGGGGCTGGTCAACCATCCTAGGTGGCCATCTAGAAGGTTGGAATGCCAATTGACCACATGGGAGACAAGTGGTTCAATTTGTCCAAGGTATGCCACCTAATTTTCCAACCCCATTAACCTTGGTCAAGGGGGCGCCCCTCTCCCCTATTATTTTATTATTTTTGGTGTGTTAATCACACTTAATCCTAGCCATCCAATCCCCATCCCTAGATCCAAGGGTGTAGAATGGGTTTGATACATGGCATATAAAAGGTTGTATTTTCCATTTGTTAGCATTGATGAAGAGAAAATTGTTGGAAAATCAAGAGTGATTCTTGAGCCCCTCTCCTCTCCCCTGGTGTTCATCTCCTCCAACCTCCAATTCTAGAGTGATTTCTACCTCCTATCCCCTCCCCTTTATCTCCGGTGATCATCTGTGCCGCCGCCGCCGCCGTTCGTGCCGCCTTCGAGCCGCCGCGAATCCGTCTTTGGTTTTCTGTCCTGCTGGACAGAGGTGTCTTCCCAAAATTCTTGATACCAGCCACGGCCTCTTCGTGATTTGTAATTTTTATGGTGTGTTCCTATCTTCCATCCCATCATCCACAAAACAATTCAGGTCGAAAATCCTTCGTTTGATATTTTTTCAATTTTTGTCTTCAATCACTCCCAGATCTGTCCTGTCTCTGTCTACAGTGACATCATCTCTGAGTTTCCCATCTTCGACCTTCTTTTTTTATTTTGTTAGGGCTACCCATTTTACTGGGCGTTCTGTCCATCATCCCCTATATCCACCACTTTTCTTGATTTTTTATCCGCCCTCTATCCATTTTTTAAAATTTGTGTTCTATCTCTGCTACAGTGCTTTCAGCCAAGTTCCAAATCTGACCACCTTCCAGTTAATAAATCCGAACAAATCACAGACACCTCCAAACCCTTCATAAAAAATATTTTCGATTTCCTAGCTTGATTTCCTACAACTTTTCAGAAGACCATCACTTCAGATTCGGACGTTCACATATCGGTCAAAGGCCGTTCTCAGACAAGTTCTCTGCAGATCTGAGAGTCCGGTCACTGTGCAACAGCAACTCAAAAATTCATTAAAGCCAAGATTCATGTAGATCCAGGTCTGATATCTAGGCCTAGGTTGAAGTATTTGAAGAGAGCTTTCCAACGGCACCAGTTTCGTGTCGATCCGACATCGGGGCTGATCGCAGCGTCCATTCTCGCCGGAGCGCGCGCTGAAAACCAGAAGCTACAGATCCGTGGCTGGTTATTCCGATCGGCGCCGAACGGAGCCGCCCGGCCTCCGGCCGGTGAACTAGCGTGCCGCCAGCCCGGGGAGCGCTTCCCTAAGTGTCCCCACTACAGCGGTGCCACCGGGTCCCACACGGCCCCTCCGGACAGCACGTGGGCCCTACCATCACTAGTTCGGGTGTTGCCGAATCAACGCGAGAAGCCGCCCGTCAACCCGAATTCGGTCCTCCCGGGCCCCATTGTGTAGCCCTTTACCTCCCTGCGTGGAGTGGGCAGCGAGTTGTATTGCTGTATACTATGTATTATTGTTCTGGGAGTACGAGTTTCGGCCGGGCCCGTCTTCCCCACGCCAAGCGCGTGGAGGTATCGTTCTCGCTCCTTACACTCGGCATTTGCTTATTTTCATATATATTTATTTATGCCGCTGCTAGAGAGCATGTTTTAGGATCTAGCTCGCTATATTTTTCATATCACCGCTGCTGCGAGAGAGAGCGTGATCGTCCCGTGACCCGATCCGGGCACAAGTGAGAGCCGACCACCCTAGCTCACTGTCGGTTTCTCAACCGCGCACGTCCGACGCTTCCCTCGTTAAGGGACAGTCACGAGCTTGTCGTGTCCGTGGTCTCATCCCGCATCAATTTGGTATCAGAGCGAGTTGAGTCTAGGGTGTCTAAAATCAAAAAAAAAAAGAAAGTGTGTCATTTACGTCTAATCTTTAGTCATTGTCTAAGTCGGTCTAGGTTGCATTTGCATCCATTTACTCGGTATATTAAAAGGTGTTGTCCGAACGTTAGGCTACGCCTATCGGGAAGGCTGCACACTTACGCGAGTGATCTTCGGATCACTTATCTTCGCCACGTACCGAGTCTTAGTTTACGCCTAGGGTCCTTAGTGTGCATGCATCCCAACCTTGCATAGTCGGTCTAGTGTCATGTCCAAATGGCCTTGCATATCCATTCCTAGGGATCCATTCCCGTATTTTGGCAACTATGGCCAACCCATGTCGACCCGTCCAAGGCGATAGGTCCGTGTCCGAGTACATCCGGGCATATCATACGTATTGGTTGGAACATGGCTTGGGAGAGGAGAGCAACACGGCCGCATTTCAGTTTCGGAGAGGTTTACACTTTCACTTCCAGTTAGAATGTCTTATCCGCAATGCATTCTCTCTAGCGGAATCCTATACGGTCGCTCTAGTGGTCGAACCATTTGAGTCACACTTTTCTCGGTATGGTGGCTTTAGACAAGCATCTACCTCCCAGCCGCCTACACCATGGCCTTCACCACTCGAGAGAGTTCCAATGTCATCCCCCTCTATTTCCGAATTTGATTCGGAATCCTCTCATTTGGAACCACCAAAGCCCGAGCCACTCGTGTTTTTAACAGGTACACTATACATAGCCGAGCCGCTTCTTAGTTGGCTCAAGGATGGCTTGGTCCCACCTCCCTTCTCATCCATGGACCCCATCCTACCTCTAGTGCCGGTCAACTCCTTCCATACCACGTTTCGATCTAGGCACCATGTTGACGCGTTGGACGATCTTGTTATGGGACTAGACACGCAATGGAAGTTGACACATATGTTGGCCCGAGACTTCGACCAACCCACGAGTTGTAGCTTCACCCATCTGGCCTTCGGGTCCATTACCTCCGTGTGCACCGTGGGGTGTGTCACCACGGAGATTCTTCTACTCCTCCCGATGCCGGCCGAGTCCGACTTCGTTCCTTTTTGCCCAAGGGAGGAATCCTATTTTCTACACATGTCCGTCGTCCCACAGATCATAATGTATGGCGGTGACTATGAATTCCAAACTTGGGACCATGTCATGTTGGAACCCACTTCATGATGTCACACCTTCTTCGACCCTTTTGACCCCTTCACTAGTGAACCTCCCGAGTTTTCATACTCATTACTCTTCTTCCGCGGAGTTCACTATCCCACCTTTTCCACTCGGGCCAAGCAAACTTCACATAGCCATAGGTCCGAACCATCATTCGGGGGTAAGGAAGACTTTGGTTTCCCCGATCCCTCTAAACCACCCGCACCTCCCGGACTTCCCGCATCCAAGCCCAATGTCCATGATTGGTGCATCGTAGTATGTCTAGGAGTTCCCCATGACGTCAACCTCCGGTTACGTCAAATGCATGTATGGCACATATTCGGGTGTCCTGGTCTGCCGTCATCCATGTACGGGTCTGACTAACACTAGTTTTGTCTAGAGTCATGCCTGAGTCCGTTTCTTGTTTGTGTTGTTTGCATATGTGTGTTAGTGTTTGGTGAGTCTGCATGTGTCTTGTGCAAGCTCGTTGTCGTTCTCTTATGCGTAAGAGGCGAGCGGACTCATTCGATGAGTATGGGATCGGATCCACATCTATACCCGGATCAGTCACCGATAGGGACTCAGCGGTGATTCCTAGTGAGTCTTTAAGCCTGCTCCCTTCCCTTTTGAGAGTGTCCCACCCGAAGTGTCCACCTCTAGCCCATAGTAGTTTGCGCATATCGAGTATATATGGAATGAGCAGGTGACGATCACTTGGAGTGTAGCGTACCCGCGTTACTTGGCACGGTGATGGATCTGCCGGAATACTCGAGCATCCCTACCCCTACTCGACGGGGTCGAGTTCCTCCCACCCGGGGAGAGTTGATGGGAATCGACACCGAGCATGTACTTTTTCTTTTGCATTTATGTCCTTTTAGTTTGTGTTTATATCCTTGGAAAAGTATGCACGCAAATGTAAGGCTTTATAAGCCAATGAGTCATTCCCATGGATTGTGTGGGTTTTTGTGCAATTGTGTAGTAGGTCCAGCTAGGGGGCCCTCACCCCTTTTCCATTGGTCCACCTAGACCATGTGGGGCTGGTCAACCATCCTAGGTGGCCATCTAGAAGGTTGGAATGCCAATTGACCACATGGGAGACAAGTGGTTCAATTTGTCCAAGGTAGGCCACATAATTTTCCAACCCCATTAACCTTGGTCAAGGGGGCGCCCCTCTCCCCTATTATTTTATTATTTTTGGTGTGTTAATCACACTTAATCCCAGCCATCCAATCCCCATCCATAGATCCAAGGGTGTAGAATGGGTTTGATACATGGCATATAAAAGGTTGTATTTTCCATTTGTTAGCATTGATGAAGAGAAAATTGTTAGAAAATCAAGAGTGATTCTTGAGCCCCTCCCCTCTCCCCTGGTGTTCATCTCCTCCAACATCCAATTCTAGAGTGGTTTCTACCTCCTATCCCCTCCCCTCTATCTCCGGTGATCATCTGTGCCGCCGTCGCCGCCGTTCGTGCCGCCTTTGAGCCGCCGCAAATCCTTCTTCGGTTTTCTATCCTGCTGGATAGAGGTATCTTCCCGAAATTCTTGATATCCGCCACGGCCTCTTCGTGGTTTGTAATTTTTATGGTGTGTTCCTATCTTCCATCCCATCATCCACAAAAACATTCAGGTCGAACATCCTTCGTTTGATATTTTTGCAATTTCAGTCTTCAATCACTCCCAGATCTGTCCTGTCTCTATCTACAGTGATAGCAACTCTGAGTTTCCCATCTCTGACCTTCTTTTTTATTTTTTTTAGAGCTACCAATTTTACTGGGCGTTCTGTCCATCATCCCCTACATTCACCATTTTTCTTGATTTTTTATCCACCCCCTATCCATTTTTAAAAATTCATGTTCTATCTCTGCTACAGTACTTTCAGCCAAGTTCCAGATCCGACCACCTTCCAGTTAATAAATCAGAAAAAATCACATCCACCTCAAAACCCTTCATAAAAAATAGTTCCGATTTCCTAGCTTGCTTTCCTACAACTTTTCTGAAGACCACCACTTCATATTAGGAATTTCACATATCGGTCAAAGGCAGTTCTCAGATAAGTTCTCTGCAGATTTGAGAGTCCGGTCACTATGCAATAGCAACTCAACAATTCATTAAAGCCAAGATCCGTGCAGATCCAGGTCTGATCTCTAGGCCTAGGTTGAAGCATTTGAAGAGAGCTTTCCAACGGCGCCAGTTTCGTGTCGATCCGACATCGGGGCTGATCGCAGCGTCCATTCTCGCCGGAGCGCGCGCTGAAAACCAGAAGCTGCAGATCCGTGGCCGGTTATTCCGATCGGCGCCGAACGGAGCCGCCCGGCCTCCGGCCGACGAACCAGCGTGCCGCCAGCCCGGGGAGCGCTTCCCTAAGTGTCCCCACTACAGCGGTGCCACCGGGTCCCACACGGCCCCTCCGGACAGCATGTGGGCCCCACCATCACTAGTTCGGGTGTTGCCGAATCAACGCGAGAAGCCGCCCGTCAACCCGAATTCGGTCCTCCCGGGCCCCATTGTGTAGCCCTTTACCTCCCTGCGTTGAGTGGGCAGAGAGTTGTATTGCTGTAATACTGTGTATTATTGTTGCGGGAGTACGAGTTTCAACCGGGCCCGTCTTCCCCACGCCGAGCGCGTGGAGGTATCGTTCTCGCTCCCTACACTCGGCATTTGCTTATTTTCATATATATTTGTTTATGCCGCTGCTAGAGAGCATGTTTTAGGATCTAGCTCGCTATATTTTTCATATCACCGCTGCTGCGAGAGAGAGCGTGACCGTCCCGTGACCCGATCCGGGCACAAGTGAGAGCCGACCACCCTAGTTCACTGCCGATTTCTCAACCGCGCACGTCCGACGCTTCCCTCGTTAAGGGACAGTCACGAGCTTGTCGTGTCCATGGTCTCGTCCCACATCAGAAGATCTAGCATGCAGTTTATCATCTTGTTTCATGATGAAACATGCATCCATGATATGACCATTCTTACCACAGTAATAGCAAGAAGCATCAGATTTCCTAGGGGCATGGTTTCTATTAGATGAATTCCGAGATGCATGCGAATGAGTACATGAGGCATGAGCATTTTGCATTGACCCATCAAATTCAGCCGAGCTAACTGATTTCATGACTCAAGTAGGGACATTTTTAACCCCATCTTTCTTTCCATTCTTGTTCAATTGTTTAACTTTGTTTACAATTCTTGTTGGTTTTTCAGCTTTCTGTGCCTTAAATTGAAAGACAGATGATGAAGGTGTTTTCAGATTTTTGTTTTGTTTTGGGGATTGACTTGAGGTACCAGCTACATCAGAGCTTTGCACAAAAGTAGTGTATAGCTGGTTTCTAGTAGTTTCCTTAACATCAGAACTACAACTTCTTCTCTTGAATTGTCATTCTTATCTTTCATGACATCTTTTATCTTTCCTTCATTTTTAGCAGACTTGGATGCTGAGTTTTCCAGATCATGAATTTTATTTTCCAAGCTAGCAATGTGAAGTTCATAACTGGCTATCTCCTGTTCACTGTAATTTACACATTCGCTTAGAACTTTGTTTGTAGTTTTATACTTCTCAATTTCTTGTTCTAAATTGTTCAACATTTGTGATTCTCCATCACAGGTGAATTTTCCCTTTTTTAAGGTGAGAAGTATTTCAGATAAGTCAATGTTTAAGAACTTTAACTTTTTAACTTCAGCTTTCAGTTCAGTGTTTTCCTCCTCAAGTTTTTGTGGTTGAGCTTCCTTAATAACAGATTTTTCTTTTTCGACAGTCAGAAACCTCTGTGAGAAGACAGTATTTAAAACCATCAATTTCTTATTTTGTTCCCTCAGTTCCTTGTTCTCTTCAGATAGCTTCATGACTCCTTCACTACATTTTCCATTTCCAGACATAAGCTCCTATTTTTCAATTAGTTCACCTTCTCTTTCCTCCACTTTAATTTTATCAGCAAGCAAATTTCTGTGATCTTCTTTAAACAAGATATATTGTTTCTTCATCCATTCATTCTCATTACAAAGATCTTCATTTCGTTCTCTTAGAGCAGAAATATGCATTGTTTCCTTGCTGATTTTATTCAGTCTAGCCTTGAGATTTTCATTTTCTTTTTGAACTTCAACATGTTCAAGCTTTAGTTTGTCCATTAAAGAATTAATTTCAGTCAACTCTTGCATGCCTTTTAGATTCTCATTTTTCTTCTCATTCAGCTGATTCTCAATTTTTGATATTTTGTCCAAGCATGATTGTGTTTCAATTTTTAGAGAACCATTTTGTTTCTTAAGGTTCTGAACATCTAGCATGCATGTATCATAGGATTTTTTCAGATTTGGATAGTTTTCACAGGGAGCTTTCAAATTTATCTGATCACATTTCTTTTTCAACTTTTTATTCTCAAATTTTAATCTTTCACATCTATCAGAGAGTTCCTCATTTATATTCCATAAATCATCAATCGAAAGTTCTTTGGATCCAGAGCTTACCTGAGATGATGATTCTTCATCATCCTTTCCACGGTTGGCCATCAAGCAGCTGTCCTCATGTTTGTTATAAGCAGAAATGACTCTGTCATATATCTCTTTTCCAGAAGTGCACCTGAGAGCAAAAGGATATATGTCAGTATTGATCGCAGCTCTCATGATATTAAGAACTATGATATTATCACGGTTCTCTATTCTGTTCTCTCTAGACCACTTGGTCTCATCATGAGGTAATTGATGTGGGCCTTTAGATAGTAGACTCCATAGTTTGGGATCAATGGAGTCTAAGTACATACATAGGCCTCCTAGCCAACTATTGAAGTTAGAACCATCATAAACCAGAGGACGAGCCATTTGGACAGATGGCAAACAGATTCAACGCACAGAACAATTAGAAAAGAAATGAATCAGAAGCGAAATAGCACCGAATATAGCAGAATCGGATCTGCAGGTCGTTGGACCTTCTATGCAGACACCTGCCCTGATACAAAGTGTTGGGTTCGGTGCAGTAGATTCAGAGGGGGGGGAATGAATCTCCCCTTAAAAATTTCACCCAATTAAAAATTCTTCCTGATACTAACAGAAGTCCAATAAGCAATTGCGGAATTCAGATTCACTAAGTCAAGTGATATGCTTATAGATGAACTGACTAGTGACTTAGGAACAATGTCAAAGGACTCTCAAAGCTACAATCGAACACACAGTGTGCAATCAAACCATATCGTCCCTAAGCATTCATCTAGCGCCAATCAGATAAGAAAATTCAAATCACAGTGCACAAAGGATTTTTAGATGGTTCGGTCCTCCAGACCTACATCCACCCCACACTCAAACTCGAGTGTGGATTCCGCTGACTCACAGCTTGAACAGTTGGGCATCACAACTTGCCATACAACCGCTGGGCAACACAGCTTGCCATCCGCTAGGCAACACAGCTTGCCATCCGCTGGGGACTACAGCTTAACCCATCCGAGGTATCCACCTCGCCGCTGTGCATCACAGCTTGCACTGCTGACAGATAGCTTGAAGAAAGGTTTAAAAGGAAAGCAAAAACAAGAAACTACAGCAACGAAAAACTGTAAACAATGAAACACGAATGTGGCTCACAAGGAGCTGACTGGATTGGATTTGATCCAACTTCCAGTGGAGACAGATTGTCTGATGAAGTCTTCTCTCTTCTCAACTCACGAGCTCTCTTCCTCTTTCTTTTTCTTCTTCTTCTCTGCTCTCGATCTCTCACTCTCTTTTTCTTTCTCTTCTTCTTCTCTCTGTCTTTCTCTTCACACTCTTTCTTCCTCTTCTCTTTTCTTTCTTACTGGATAGTGCAGGCTCTCCTCTGCTTCAGTGGATCACCTTCTTCTGATGGAAGAGGCTTCATATATATAGAGCAGCAGGAAGCAGATAGGGCGTGTGTCTTCCACATTTCCCGCCCAGAACTTTTGGCCACGTGTCATCTTCCTGTCAGTCCTTCCAGCCTCGGATCACGTGCCTTTCATTAAGCTCTACAAAGAGTCCCTGTCAGATAGTCGAATAGGATTATCAGTTTAAGTCTAATAGCTTGTACAGACTTTATGAAGGCAATGCAGTGTGTAGACTTTGCAATGTATGGACTTTGCAAAGCGAAGATAAAGTATAGACTTAGAGTGAACGATGCACAAATGCATGAACCACACAGACTGTATAGACTTAGTGTGGCTTGAAGCACAGAATGCAATGGCTAAGGTTATGAGTGTATGGACTCTGCATGCGTGCTACATCAATGTACAGACTTGCTGACAATGAGTGTGCAGACTCTGCTTTGAACAATGCACAATGTATAGACTTAGTCATGAGTGCAGCAAAGACAATGTACAGACTATGCCATGCTCACAGTTAATGCATGTACAGACTTGTATGAGGAACAGGCTGTACAGACTTAGACGAATGACCCACAAGCTGCAATGTGTAGACTTGAAGAGCATTCAACAGCCAATGTATAGACTTGCAGACTTGTGCAGACTAGCCAGTGTATAGACTTGGTGAGCATGCAGCACATAATGTGCAGACTTCGTGCAATGCATGAAGAAGCAATGTATAGACTTTCACAATGTGTGAACTTGCCAAAGGAAAGGCTGTACAGACTTGAGCAAAGCAAGGCCTGTACAGACTTGAGAAAGCACGATGTATAGACTTTGGCAAAGCAGCGATGTATAGACTTGAACACATGCATTATGCGATGTACTGACTTGGACGCATGCATGCTATGCGATGTGTAGACTTGCCAGCAGCAAGTGTATGGACTTACCAGCTATGAATGTGCAGACTTTATCTTGAATGATGCATGTACAGACTTGCTGTCATGATGTACAAACATAGTCCAATGTACAGACTTGCTGAACTGTCGTATGGACATAACACCCATGAATGCTTGGGCAGCCTTCAATGAGTGTACACACTTTGTGTGCGTGCAAAGGTAGTGAACGTAGATAAAGCAAGTGATGTATAAACTTGCTAGAGTAATGCACGAACATGGTCAGCAGATGCGTGCAAGCCAGACAGTGTATGGACTTCTCGTTATTCATCCAGACGAATGTACAGACTTGAGTTATGCAACTGAAGGCTGTACAGACTTGCTGGTTGTGTTAAGACACAGCATGAGACGCTGAGAGAGACGATGCATGCTTAGACAGTGTATAGTCTTGTAAGACGCGATGCAATGTATGGACTCAGAAAGACGCTGAGTGAGACAAAGCATGAATAGCACTGGCGATGTACATACTTGCCATCTGAAGTGTGTACAGCCTTCACTGAAGAGTGTTCAGACTTAGCCTGCAACATTGTGTAGACTATGTAACGTGCAGACAAGACACTGTATGGACTTGAGAGCGACCAGAACAATGTACAGACTTTGACATGATGCATGAGATGCATGAAATGTATTGGCTGTATAGACTTGATCGATTAACAGCAGATGAGTGTATAGACTTCAGCTATCAAGGTTCAGGCAGGCTGTCTAAGGGTGTACAGACTATGCTGAGAGAGTGAGACACTGGCTGTACAGACAACACTACAGCAACACACGTTGTAAAGACTTCACGTGTGCAGGACTATGAACATTACAAAATGATGCAATGACATGCCAAATGAATGTGCAGAGTTATGAAATGCACCAGCTATGAAATGCACCAATGCACACAGCCTGTTCCATGTAATGACACTCAGATAAGATGTTCAATGAAACATTCATATGCAACACAACAGATTCATATGCAGACACAAATAGATGATGACTTATTATAGTGTTTGCTATCATCAAAACCACAGGGACACAACACTTTCTTTATAAATAAGTGAAATCCATGAGCACTCGTGAAAAGCTAGTGAATTGCTACATGATTGACATTCTCGTGCATAACCTTTATGGTTATGAAAGTGAAAGTGAAAGTGCATTCTTGTTACATTCTTGTTCATGAAAGGCCAAATATCATATTCTTGATACATACGTGCTAATTTATTCTTGATCTCATTCTATCTCACATGATTATCGTGTTACTTTGGTTTAATTACGTGATCATCACATTACATGATTTTGCCTTACTTCTTTAGAGCTAAATTGTTAATTACTTTAATAGTGCCTTCATGTTGATGTGAAGATACCTACTGGGCAAGTGTGCTCATTACCTATTTCCAATCTTTTTCAGGAAACGAAAGTGAGTCGGGTTCGGATTTGGAATGTTCAAGTAGCGGATCCGAGAGTGAATAAAAAATGAGCGAAGACTTAGGAAGTCTACATTGTCTAGATCGAGTCAATGTAATTTCGTATTTCTTGAGTCCAGTAGAGTGAAAGATGATGGAAAAATAATTGTATTTGACTATTAATCATTATGAAATGAAGTTGGAGTTTGAGTAATATCGTGTAATTGCATTTATGTGTGTGATTATCTTGCGCTCTGATCGTTCTTGCTTGCAAGAGGCTTACCATGCCGGCTGTTCGCGCTCCCCGAGTTAGTCTTCCACTGTAATAAAGGCTCGGGGCATGACAGTTAAGTTGGTATCAGAGCCTAAATCTCAGGACTTAGGGAAAAGAGTCATGTCATAGGATAAGTCCAAGATTTAAAGACCCATACCTATGAACTAAGGAAGAAATTTCCATACCCATGTGAGAATTAGGTAGAGCCCGAGATGAGATAGTTATATAGAAATTACCTTAGGATAAATCTTCCCGACTCTAAATAACTAAAATGTCCATGATTCTCAGGTACATTGATTCTCAATGGCTCATCGCATAAACTGGGGCGAGATGCAGCAAACTGTTGCAGGACTTACTCAAGCCCTACAAACAGTGGCCCAAGCCGGTGGAAGGGCTGGCGCGGGTAACTTGCATGGCAACTTTCGAAGTTTAAATCCTCCACGATTCTCTGGATCTTCTAACCCGGATGAAGCAGAAAATTGGATTGACGAAATGAATCGAATATTTGATGTCATGCAATGCACCGACCAGGAGAAAGTTTGACTTGCCACGTTCCAATTAAATAAGGATGCGCGTACGTGGTGGAAATCCGTTCCAGTACCACCTGCAGATGCACCTCATACATGGGAGGGTTTTCTTACACTTTTACGAGCCAAGTACTTTTTCGAGCATGTAAAGGAGAGAAAAGTTATGGAATTTGCCTCCTTAAAATAAGGCGCGATGTCTGTGGCAGAATATGAATTGTAATTCTCTCGATCACTTGATAAGCACAGATTTATTGAAAGCCAACCGATTTATAGATGGTTTAAGACCCGGATTCATCCAACAACTTGGAACTCAGAATATCCGCACCCATACCGAGATGGTTTAAAGAGCGCATCTATGTGAAAGAACCATGGAGAAAGTGGAGAGGCTCCGAGAAGAAAGGTCAAGCCGAAAACATGATAGGCAAGAAGAGAAAGAAATAGATGAGGGCGAAAACCGTCACATTAAGAGATCCCGTAATGGGAACGGTAATGGAAAAAGAAATAGAAATGGAAACGGAAAGAACGAGAAAGTTAAAGAAGAGAAGGAGCAAGCCGTGGCACCTTGCTCATTTTGTGAAAAATTTGGGCACTCGGCAGAACAATGTTGGAAGCGTCTCGGTGCTTGTCTCAAATGTGGAAGCCGGGAACATCGCCTGCCCCTATGTCCTTTCATCAACGGACAATCTTCAAGGGATAACAGCGGACGCGGGAAGCAAGGTCGATTAAATGCCATTCTAGACAAGGAAGGTAAGATGATAAAATGTACTCTCTTAACCCAGTCGCCTAACATTAATTCTTAATACATTAAAATAAGTGCACTCTCCAAAATCCATATATTAAATTTAGGGACCAAATTCTCTTAAGTGGGGGAGGGTGTAAGACCCCAGAATTTATGTAAATAAATTTTGAATTTATAAATAATTTTCTAGAATTTATAAAGGCCTAAATGTATTAATAAATGGGTTTTTAGATTAATAAGTCACTATAAGGCCCATTTATGTTAAATAATTAACCAAATCCATTTAAATAAAGTCCAATAGGTTTAAGGACCAAGCCCATTAAGTTTGGCCCATATTCTAGAAGGTTATTAAGTCTATTCACATATTTTAAGAATAAATACTACTTATCTAAGATAATTATATGGATAAACGAATAAAAGAGTTTTATTAAATGGAAACTCTATACACGTTGACTGTAACGGTCCATCGGGCGACCGCCACAGCCTTGTGACACGTATACTCTAGACTGTCACAGCCTGCAAGTTCCGTAAGTAAGAGAATATATAAAAAGATTAGAACTTGATGATCCTATCCATAAGAGACCTAATTAGAATGACATGTAAAATCACTAGGGACTCTTAGAAATTAGGTTTTAGCAGAATAAGGATAGATACAAATTATATAAATACTTATATAGGATAATTAGCAAAAGAGTTTGATTAATGTTGAACTCTGGGAACATTGAATGTAACGGTCTATCGTGAGATCGTCACATGCTTGTAACGCAGGGGTCTACAATCGTTACACCCTGTTAGTTCCGTGAAGGGAAGAACGAGTAGAAAGATTAGAACCTTGAGATCTTATCCACTAGAGATCGACTTGGGAGAGTTCATAACACTACTAAGGACTCTTAGGGATTAGATTCTGACAGATTAAGGACTCTAGAATCGATCTAATCCTCAAACCCTGGCTAGAACTCTATAAATAGGACCTAGTTCTGAACTGAACAACCCTTACTTTTGCTCGCGTGGAATCAAGGTAAGGAGTCATAATTTCAGGTAAGTTCTTTAGAAACTTTTGTTTATAATACATTAGACTAATAGCTCTCCAAATTTCGTGCTAGGAGACCAAGCAACCAAGGAGTTAGAGCCCAAGGAAGTTGCTGAAAAGTCACAGGAAGAGGAGAGCTAGGGCACGTTTTTCAACCCTAAATTGGAAGTTTAAAACCAAGTTAAGAGGTAGGTCATCTCATGCACAACAAAAACAGCTTGATAGGAATAAAAGGCCTCTGGTTTGATCGAATTCCATGCATGATAGATCATGAATTTCATGTTTTAATAGTTCTATGCATTCATACATCTCTTAGCCCTAAGTAGAAAATTAAAAGATGTTATCTGTCTATTCACTGATACCTATGCATGTAGTTGGCTTACACTTCATTAACATGTCTAGGACTACATGATGTTTGATTTACAGACATGATGTGAGTTGATCTCTTGGATTTCATACTGTTTTCTGTTAGCAGACTCTATGATGCATCGGCATAGGACCGCCACACTCATATAACGGCCTTGCGATAAGCCGTCACAGTCTTGCTGTCTACTGCTCTGCTCTATTATCTCTGACGCATCTATGCAGGAGCGTTACATTTATGTAACGGCTATTCTATAGACCGTCACAATCACTGTGACACACCATCTATAGACCGTCAGAGCCCTGTCTTCTGACAATGCTAGACGGAATAAGACTTGCCAGATTTGCTTATTATTATGCCTAGTTATCTAAGTTGTAACCTATTATGTGACCCTTAAGTTATTTGATTACTCATGATAGGTATTGCATAATTTTGATACTTTAATGTTATTTTAAGTTAAGATAATTTCATTGCCAAAGTTCTATAGTTTTGTATTCTAAATCATAATTCTTAAATGATGTATTGACGGAGTTTTATCTTGATTTCCATATTGATACAAGTTTCCTCTCTCTGTCTATAGAGTCATTTCTTTAAGTACATGGCACATACTCCGGTATGTTGTCCATTAGTTCACTTTGCACTATAGGAACATTATTCTTGGACTTGAGGATCTCTCTATTGGATATTCCTTCCAATGGACTAGGAAAATCTTATTTCAAGGCCTCCATAATTCTCCGCGAGCCCGAGATTCCCACTAGGATGCCGAGTTGGTTGTACCATTAAAGCCCATTGATTAGACTACACTATCGATGTTTTCTAATTATCAGTAATGTAACGGCTCTGTGTTGGACCGTCAGGCACATGTAACGGCCCAATATAAAACCGTCACATTCATCTGAGTTTGAATTCTTGATTCGAGGTTCAGACTAATGTAACGGCCTAATCCTGGACCGTCACATAATGTAACGGCCCAATGCATGACCGTCACCTTTCTCTGAGTCTATTTTTATTGTTCTGGACTCGGATCATTATAACGGCCCACTACTGGAGCGTTACATGATGTAACGACCCAGTAAACGACCATCACATTGCTTAAGTATTTAACCCAAGGTTTGACCTAAGGGTTGATATTCAAAGGTTCTGGATGGACTAATGATAGTCTAGAACTTATAATATTGATCAAGAAAATTAATATAATGATTGGAAAGAGAAAAGAATGTACCGTTATGCTGTCGATTTATTTCCGTGAGCATGACATTGTTTAAGTCTTTTTCTTGATCTCTCATACTCTAAATTGAAGCATTCATTCATTGATTGTTGTTATCATGAGTTATTGAACTTATTACATTCTTGGCCATACTTTATTGTTACACTTATGGAAGTAGCTTGATTTATACGTGAAGATGTAGTTCGGGCACTGATTGTGTCCAAAGGCTCTATGCTAGTCCCCACGGCTGATTGCCAGAAACATACTATTTTATAAACCATAGGGTATGATGCTACTGGCGTCACATTACGTTGGGAGTACTTTCTTTATAAATAAGTGAAATCCATGAGCACTCATGAAAAGCTAGTGAATTGCTACATGATTGACATTCTCGTGCGTAACCTTTATGATTATGAAAGTGAGAGTGAAAGTGCATTCTTGTTACATTCTTGTTCATGAAAGGCCAAATATCATATTCTTGATACATACGTGCTAATTCATTCTTGATCTCATTCTATCTCACATGATTATCATGTTACTTTGGTTTAATTGCATGATCATCGCATTACATGGTTTTGCCTTACTTCTTTAGAGCTAAATTGTTAATTACTTTAATAGTGCCTTCATGTTGATGTGAAGATACCTACTAGGCAAGTGTGCTCATTACCTATTTCCAATCTTTTTCAGGAAATGAAAGTGAGTCGGGTTCGGATTTGGAATGTTCAAGTAGCGGATCCGAGAGTGAATAAAGAATGAGCGAAGACTTAGGAAGTCTACATTGTCTAGATCGAGTCAATGTAATTTCATATTTCTTGAGTCTAGTAGAGTGAAAGATGATGGAAAAATAATTGTATTTGACTATTAATCATTATGAAATAAAGTTGGAGTTTGAGTAATATTGTGCAATTGCATTTATGTGTATGATTCTCTTGCGCTCTGATCATTCTTGCTTGCAAGAGGCTTACCATGCCGGCTGTTCGCGCTCCCCGAGTTAGTCTTCCGCTGTAATAAAGGCTCGGGGTGTGACAGATCGAGATCGACCCCTTTAAAATAAAAGCCATTTAGGAGCTACCTCCTCCGAAGAATTTGGGAGAGTTAAGGTCCCTGCAAGGCCAGCTAGCCTACATCCGAAGATTTATCTCCAATTTGTCGGGGCGCTGTCAACCATTCCACAAATTAATGATGAAGAATGCACCTTTCAACTGGAACCAGGAATGTCAAAAGGCCTTCGATTGGCCAAGGAGTACTTAAAGACCCCGCCTATGCTAGGGGCACCTGTCAAGGGGAGGCCACTTATTCTATATATAGCTGCCACCGAATGTTCGCTGGGGGCAATGCTCGCCCCGAACAATGATGAGGGGAAGGAGCAAGCTCTCTATTACCTCAGCCGAAGACTAGTGGGGGCAAAAGCAAAATACACCCCGATTGAGAAGGTTTGTCTCACCTTGGTCTTCGCAGTCAAGAAGTTGAGGCATTACATGCTCTCGCATGAAGTGAGCCTGATCTATAAGGCTGACCCAGTCAAGCACATTCTCTCCTAGCCAGTCCTGAAGGGACGTCTCGGCAAGTGGGCCGTATTGTTAATGGGATATGACATCACCTACGTGCCTCAGAAGGCCGTTAAGGGTCAAGCCATGGCCTATTTCTTTGCAGCACACCATGTGCCTGAAGATTCCCCACTGGCCACGGAGCTGCCTGAAGATGAAACACTAGAGGTGGACCAAGCCCAACAGATCGCCTGGCAGCTGCACTTTGATGGAGCTTTGAGAACAGAAACAACCTCGTCTGGGCACACAAAAGTACGGGCCGGGGCCGGCATCGTCCTTAAATCCCCTGAGGGAGAAGTATTGCACACATCCTGCTCCATTAACAAGCCCTGCACAAATAATGAGGCAGAGTATGAAGCTCTGATCATTGGTCTCCAAGTCACTTTGCAAATGGAGATTAAAATATTACATGTGTTTGGCGATTCATTGCTGGTCGTCATGCAGGTCCAGGGACAGTTTGACGTCCGAAAACCAGAGTTACTCCCTTACCATGCTAAGGTGAGACGGCTCATGCAGCAGTTCTACCTCATTGAGATAGGCCATGTTTCCAGAGGAGAGAATGCACAAGCCGATGCACTGGAAAAATTGGCAAGTTCATTAGCAATCCCGCCAGATGGATCCCTCAGCATCCGGGTGGTGAATCAGCGCCAAGTGCCTAGCATGATAGAAGGGCCAGAAGAAGAAGAAATTGAGGTCGCCACAGCGGAAGTCGTCAGCCTACCCGACTGGAGGGACCCCCTTTTGCAGTGGTTTAAATATCAGCAGCTACCCAGGCAAAGGGAAGAGAAGATCAAGTTAATCAGAACAAAGGACTCTTACGAGGTCCGGAACGGGATCCTATTCCGAATTATGGCAGACGCCAAACGGAAGGTGCTCCTCTGATGTTTATCCACTGAAGAAGCTTGGAATGTCATGAAAGAGGTTCACGCCGGAACAACTGGTGCACATCAGGCAGGACCAAAAATGAAGATTGAAATAATGAAGCTCGGCTACTATTGGCCGACAATGTGCGACGACTGCTGCAAGTATGCTAAGTCTTGTTAGAAATGCCAGGAGCACGCCACGGTGCTTAGAAGGCCGACCGTGCCGCTGCATCCAACACTGTCGAGTTGGCCTTTTGCCCAATGGGGAACAGATGCCGTGGGTCCACTGCCCGCATCATCCGCTAGGTGCAAGTACATCTTGGCCGCAACTGATTACTTCTCCCGCTGGGTGGAAGCTATTGCCTTGAAAGAAGTGACCGGGGAAATCATCGCCAGGTTTGTCCGCCGCAACATCATATTCTGGTTTGGCACTCCAAACTGAATTATCTCAGATAATGAAAGCCACTTTCGCAACCAAAAAGTCTACCGGTTGGCAGAGAAATACACGATCGATTGGAGGACGTCAACCCCCTACAACCCATAGGCCAATGGCTTGGCTGAAGCTTTCAATAAAACTCTTTGTACTCTCCTGTCCAAAATTTTTAATTCTAACAAGAGAGACTGGGAGGAGAAAATGTACGAGGCCCTGTGGGCGTACCGGACTGTATACAAAACTTCAACGGGTTGTTCACCCTTCTCCTTGCTATATGGCTCAGAAGCTATTGTCCCCATTGAGCTGGAAATACCCTCCCTGCGGGTCGCAATCCAGCACGGGTTGGTCTGGGAAGAGCAAACAAATGTCGAGCGAAGGCTCGAAGAGCTCTCCAACTTGGAGGGGAAAAGACTCCAAGCCCAGCAGAATATCCATGTCTATCAGGCCCGAATATCGCGCGCCTTTGACAAGCTCGTCAAGAAGCGTGAATTCGAAAAGGGTGACCTCCTCATGGTGAAGAGAAGAGAAGTCATGGCTTCCAATCCCAAGGGTAAGCTGAATGTGAATTGGCTTGGACCGTATGTAGTCTAGAAGGTCTACGAGGGTGGAGCATATGTAATCGTCAACTATCGGGGGGAGGTTCAGTTTCCGCCCCTCAATGGTAGGCATTTAAGGTTGTACCATGCTCTGATTCCCCCATTCAATGAATGATGCATTTCTCCGCCCCGCCCCGGGTGAATTTGCATTGGTATTGTCTAGATGGTTTGGGCACTATCTATCTTGCATTTCAAAAAGAGAGAACAAAAAAGAGGGAAAAAAAGGGAGAGAAGAACAAAAAAATGATTATAAAAAAGAGAAAGAAAAAGAGAAAAAAGGAAGAGGAAAAAGGAGGGGAGGAATCAGTCTCCCTTTGTTAACACTCACTCTTATCTTTGAGTATTCCAATAAATGAATCAACCTTTCCCCTTACTTTGGCACCAGCCCCGTGTCAATGAAAAAATCACGTCGGTCTCCGACTCCTTGTCGGCATCGATAAACAAACCTGTGGCCCGGACCTTTCGCCCAGTTCCATGAACAAAAGGTCCTTACTTTGGCACCAACCCCATGTCAATGAACAAACCACGTCGGTCTCCGACTCCCTGTCGGCATCGATGAACAAACCTATGGTCCGGACCTTTCACCCAGTTCCATGAACAAAAAGACCCTTGCTTTGGCACCAACCCCGTGTCAATGAACAAACCACGTCGATCTCCGACTCCCTGTCGACATCGATGAACAAACCTGTGGTCCGGACCTTTCGCCCGGTTCCATGAACAAAAGGACCCTTGCTTTGGCACCAACCCCGTGTCAATGAACAAACCACGTCGATGACCAAACCTGTGGCCTAGACCTTTCGTCTGGTTCCATGAACAAAAGACCCTTGCTTTGGCACCAACCCCGTGTCAATGAACAAACCACGTCGGTCTCCGATTCCCTGTCGACATCGATGAACAAACCTATGGTCCGGACCTTTCACCCGGTTCCATGAACAAAAAGACCCTTGCTTTGGCACCAACCCCGTGTCAATGAACAAACCACGTCGGTCTCCGACTCCCTGTCGGCATCGATGAACAAACCTGTGGTCCGGACCTTTCGCCCGGTTCCATGAACAAAAAGACCCTTGCTTTGGCACCAACCCCGTGTCAATGAACAAACCACGTCGGTCTCCGACACCCTGTCAGCATCGATGAGCAAACCTGTGGCCCGGACCTTTCGTCTGGTTCCATGAACAAAAGACCCTTGCTTTGGCACCAACCCCGTGTCAATGAACAAACAACGTCGGTCTCCGACTCCCTGTCGGCATCGATGAACAAACTGTGGCCCGGACCTTTCGCCCGGTTCCATGAACAAAAGACCCTTGCTTTGGCACCAACCGCTTGTCAATGAACAAACCACGTCAGTCTCCGACTCCCTGTCGGCATCGATGAACAAACCTGTGGCCCGGACCTTTCGCCTGGTTCCATGAACAAAAAGACCCTTGCTTTGGCACCAACCCCGTGTCAATGAACAAACCACGTCGGTCTCTGACTCCCTGCCGGCATCGATGAACAAACATGTGGCCCGGACCTTTCGTCTGATTCCATGAACAAAAGACCCTTGCTTTGGCACTAACCCCATGTCAATGAATAAACCACGTCCGTCTCCAATTCCCTGTCCTACCGACGAACAAACCCGTGGCCCAGACATTCCGTCCGGGTTGATGAACAAAAAGAGCCACCTTGCTCAGCTTGGACCTTCCGTCTAGGTCGATGAACAAAAAGGACCCCCTTTGCTTGGCTCGGACCTTCCGTCCAAGTCCATGAACAAAATAAGCCTCTTTGCTTGGCTCGGACCTTCCGTCCAAGTCCACGAACACAAAGAAACCCCTCCCTGCTTGGCTTGGACCTTCCACCCGAGTCGATGAATGAACAACTTTCCTAAACCCAGCATGAGACACCAACTCCCTCATGGGGTTGGCCTCATCTAAGTCATTTTGGGCCTTTCACCTGAGGCGACGCATAGGCCCCTCCTTTTTGCTTCGGCATTCACCCCATGCCGATGACTAAACCTCCACTAAGACATGTCAGTCCGCGTGCATACGCGGTGAAGCGATCCCCTCAACCCTTTGCTGAAGGGGTGAGCACTTTCCCATGAATTCGCACCGGACTAGCACCCCACTAGCTCGGGAAGAATAGGTATCTTGTCAAAGAGCTCTACACTCGTGGGCTCCGCGCACTCATCCCTCGCTTGCACCACCCACGTGTCGGGGGTATTTGTGGACGTCAAAAAATGTCGATGAGGATCATGCGGTGTGCACGTCTCGACATTCGAGAGCAAGCCGAAGATGGAAATGCTGAATAAACCTCATGCCTTGCCTGATCAGGATGAGAACTCGCTTGATGGTTTGCTACCCGTTAAGGAAGCCCCCCCAGGCGGGAGATATGGCTACAAATCTCCGACCGGCCACGCCGAGAGATGAATCAGAGAAAAGTTGGGAACTCCCACACAGTCTCAACATGCATCGAAAGTCACGTAAAGCCTGGGACCGAGTCCTGGAGGTTGCGAACGGAATATTGCGGAGACCAGACATCACAATTGGAACATTCTGAGAATGTCGACATTCATATAAATGGCCGTGGCTTCGAAAAGAATCCGTTCGGTGCTTAAAATGGCACGGAAGGGCCTTAAAGTGGCACGCCTTAAAACGACGCTCCCCTTTGCTTAACCGGTGCGCCCCCCATATGCTACCAAAACCGGCGTGCCCTTGTTTATGCTTGAATTCGGCGTGACCCTTGTTGATGTTTATAACAGGCGCGCCCCCTCTTGGATGCTAATCCGGCGCGCATAGCCCCGCGCCGTTTTAGCCCCGCGCCGCTTTAGCTCTATTGATGTCCCATCTTCAGTCTGATCACCTATTTTCGGGCACAAACAGAGAGAACATACCTGAAATGGCTAGGCCTCCCGCGTCCGACCAACGTGCAACCGCCTGAGCTCCTCAAGCTCCCTAGAATGGCAATCTTCGAGCTCCGCATCGAACGTCGCTTCCCCGCCGGTCACCGTCGGCCAATCTCGTGGAGTCACCATGCCTACTCTATCAACCTACCCACCTGCAGGCCACTCGAGAGCTTCAGACACGGAGAGGACGAGAAGAATGGAATGAAATGGAAGGGGGATCCGGAGACTTCTTCCCCCACCTCCATATATATGTAACGAACCCGTCAAGAACAGAAGAAAAAGAAAGAAGGAGAGAGAGAGAGTCGGAAGAGAAAATGCTGAGAGAAGAAAAGAAGAGAGCAGAGGAGAAACTTCGGCTCAGCTGGGAGTTCCCTCAGAAGAAAAAAGAAGAAGCTTCGTTCCCCTGCGCCCGTGAGGTGAAGAAGAAAAGAGTGAGTGTGAGGGAAGAGAGGTGAGCTTTGGAAAGGGGTTTAGGCTCCGCCCTCCTTCTACCATTGTATTCTTCGTCTCTTTCGTTCCTACTTTCTTTGGTTATGGGGATGATGCCCCCTTCTGTATTGCGTTTCTCCCCTTCTCTCGTGGATGAATAAAAGAGTGACTTTGGCAAATTTACATAGCGTTCTACTGCTTTGGCTTGCCCATCTCGCTGAGTCTTTTTTTTTCTCTCCCGTTCTTCTAATCATCCAGGAGCCTAGGAGGCTTGCCTCTCTGTGGCATTTCCTCTGAGGAAGCCTGTCCGGAGGATGAAGAGTTACAGCCGTTCATGGCGAACATCCGCCCCGTTGGGATATACGCGAAGCTATCACCCGTGAGCCGTGGTCGCTCTTGTAGGCTAGCCCTCGAGCATTCCATACTCGCATTTGGGTTGTCGGACCGCCGTGAGGCCACTCCAAATTTTGAGGGTCACCTCGGAGTGATCCATTTGGTGGCCTTCTATTATCTCTGGCAACTCCGGTCTGGGGGAGATGCTACCCAATTTTCGCCAGGAATTAAAGAACACTCAAGAACAAATGAAGAGGCCACCTGCCGCTGCCAAGAACGACACATGTTTGAAGCCTCTGTAAAGCAAGCCGAACACACAGTAACTCTATGAACTAAACTCCCCTGAACGAAACACCTAATATCCACGCCAATCTATCTTAATAAACCACTTGAAACTCTTAAGCCTCCTCGTCACCAGCTTAATTTATTAATGAGTGAGCAAACCAACACCAAACCGGGCTTCGGGTAAAAGAAAGGAAAGAAGACACAGTCAACAGCAATGAAAACAACCCTTGGAAGAGTTTGTGCCACTGCGCCGTTTTAAACCCACACTCTGAAATTCCATTTTTCTCCTATCCCGGCGCGGTTACGATTCCCCCGCTCCGTTTTAATCCACACTCGAAACCCCATTCGATTCCAATCCGGCGGCATCAAATGCGGCGCGTATCACTATTCAAGCACCATCTTCCCGACGCCATCAAACCGGCGCGCCCCCCCTTTGTGACCACCTAATCCGACGACGTAAGCGGCGCGCCCCATGGCCCCCCGTCTTCTCGTCATCTTGCATGCTATTCCGGCGCGGGTTAAACCGGCGCGCCCTCCCCTCATCTGCCTCCTGAGGCATGCCATTCCAGTGCCGTTAAAACGGCGCGCTCCTCTGCTCTCACATCTTCTTGCAACTTGCTAATACGGCGTGGCAAAAGAAAACCAAAAGATTAAAAAGAAGAAATAAAACCATTGAAATTAAAGAATAGACAAGAGAATACGACCTAAATCAATAAACAAGATAGAAAGAATGGAATGAGAATAAACCACTTAATTCAATGACCGGAACAATGACAATAGCATGTCCCTGCTATAATTAAAATTTGTGTTGCAAGGACACACATTGGTAAGCTCGGGCTACACACTTAACAACTCGCTTCCCTGGACTGTGCGTGAAGAGAAAACCAACGACGCCCCATGGCGCCGGACATGGATCTCGGGAACCCCATTATGGCCATAGTCCGGGACCATCTCGGGCCAATAGTTCATCAAACTCGACCCGTCCCAACCGGAATCTAATCCCACATTCTCATTAAACTTGCCTTGTTCGCGGCAGACATCTACGCGGTTTTTGTTACTGTCTTTTATGCTACAAACACGGACCTTCATCCGAACACGAAGTGGCCCATGAATGGCCGACATAGTCTGAACATTCACGTCCCGATACGGGTTTCTAGCATAGTTCATCTTTCATTATCCTCCTGCATTATTAGTATTCTCTTTAGGCCGTAGGGCCCTTATTCCTGGCAATCAATCAAGGGTGTTCCCCCATATGGGGGATGTAAATAACGCCGTGGCCTTTATGGCACGGCGGGTTTTGGTCCCGACCCGAACTACACAATTGTCTGATTAGTTAGATCGAACGCACCATGGGCTTCCATGAAGCCCGAATAAATCGTCACTTTGTGACTGGCACGCCCTCGCACTAAATAAATGAATTAACTCGATCAACAAATGAACCGATTCTTTCCAAATTTTAGTGCGTCGACAGGGCTCTTCTCGAAGTGGAAAACAAAGTCAACATTGAAGGCTCGGGGCTGGCGGTCGATCTGCAGCTTCTGGCGGTCAACCGCTATTGAGAAACCTGCAAACGGGCGGTTCCTGGAAATTTCGGTCGACCGCTACTGGGCTGGCGGTCGACCGCTACTGAAAGAGTTGCAGACGGTGGGCTGCTGGCTGGGGCGGTCGACTGCCCCTGTGCTGGCGGTCGACCGCCAGCTGGGCAGACCCCGGGTTTTCCTGGGTCGGTCCGTTAATTGCTTTAGCTCCATCGCTTAAGTTCTTTAGCACCTCATTCATGTCTGTAGCATCACCCTTGACAGTCTAGAAGGTGTCAACTGAGTCTTTGACTTTGGGTTCTCTTGGTTCTGCTTCTTTGTGCATCGACCTTAATTGTCATTGAGCTTTCACTTTTGCCAACTCCACTCCATTCCTTGTCCATTCATTTGCATATCTATCATGAACAAAACATCACGTATGTCAGTCATATAAGAGTGAAAAACAACAATGACTAATAGTGTTTAGCCATTATCAAAACCAAGAATGTCAAATAACTCAAATGACCACATGATGATGTCGAATGACCCAAGTGACAGCAAGATGACTCAAATGACCATAGGGGCACAACATCCATTACTCATTGGGCTATTTTCAAGCACGTCTTTGTGCATATTTTATGGGTACCTCCCTCTCTGGCTAGGTTTACTCGCGAATTAGGGCTTAATGGGCCTTCATTTCGCTTGATCTCCGAGTAAAATCGGCTCATTTATCTCATTTTATCATATTCAAATGCCTAGGCTATACGCGGTCTAGAGACCGGCCGTTCAGTGACTAGGCGGTTTTCTTTGAACCGTCTACTGATGTAAGGGATATTTATTTAATTTTCTAAATTTCCACAGACAAGTCTTTGCGCGGTCCAAAATCAACAGTTTACCTCCATTAAACGGCCAGGTGTTAGACCGTTCAGCTCCCAGAGTCCTGAGCTCGTTGGTTTTTTAGATAATTATCTATTTATCTTTTTTTTTTGGATTTATCACCAATAGGTATACACGGTCTAGTATTGGACCGTTCCACTGTTGAGTGTTCTAGCAGTAGACCGTTTTATTCTCAAGAGTCCAACGCCGTGATAGCCGGTCAGTTTGATGGAGAAGTGGATAATTTCAATTTTTATTTATTTATCACCGACAACATTGTGCAGTCTAGAGATGGACCGTGCAATGTGCTGGGTGGCGCGAGACCGCGTACATGTTTGAGAACTGAATTTCATTTGGATTTTCTCTCTCCATCCATGGCTAAACCTCCACCTTCCTCCGTCATTTTCTCCGCGGTTTCTCAACCAAATGGGATGCCGTTTGATTTGGGTGGAAGATAAAGGTATTATATATGGATTTTGTTTTATCATCTCGGATTAATATTCATTGAAAAATCCAATTTCGAGATTGGACTTTCAAGGGTCTATAAATAGAACCTCTAGTCCAAGCTTAAAAAGGGAGAGATCAAACATCGACGACGAAGCTCTGCCGAACTTTTGAACGAACTGTAGCCAGAAGGGGAGGCTTTCTACATCCTCTTAAGCCTCCGGTTCAGGGAGTAATAGTTGTTTTGTGTTCTAGTCCAGGCTTTTGAGTCCTCTTTTCATTCATTGCATGTTCCTTTCATCATCTCTTCTCCCACGTTTTTGCACTTCTCACATCATTTCACACCCTCCCATTTGTTTTTGACACCCTTTAGGGGTTTAAAAACCTCCCAGGTATCGCCCCTTCCAAGTCATTATGTCAATTTTTCATTTTGTTCTATAGTTACTACACTTCTTAAGGCTGATTTGGGTGTTGTTTGCTTGTCTTTCGCGTTGTTTTGCAGGTCAGCATCAGCATAGCACGAGACCCATCCCCTCTGGCCGGCCGAAAGGGGTGGAGGATCAGGTCTCTCAACTTTGAAGTCTGGCGCTTTGGACGGTCATCTTCCATCCGTTTGCGGATAAGAGTAGTCCTTTACGAGCCGTTCAGATCCTGTAGGCGGCTGTCTGCGAACCGTTCTGTTGCCAGAATTGTCTTCATCCCGCACCCTATTCAGTGCTGTGAGCGGTCTGTCGAGCGACCGTTCTATACATTAGGCGGTTCTTCCAGGACAGTGTACTGCTACAGCGCTGCATCTTGGGCGAGTGCTTTCTCCCTTTTTCCAAGGTACGTTTTACCATATGGTATCCATGTCTTGGTGGCGATCACGATCACACACACTTCTCCACCCTTTCTTTCTCCCTTCATCTCGCTTGTCTTTACGTTTTGATTTTGGAAAAGGAAGGTGAGGAGGAGAAAAGGTGGGAAAACATGTCAACAGTAGGCACACTGACTCCGATGACTCAAATGCACAATCTCTAATGCACTGACTCATGCAGGCTTCTGACTTATTATGTCTGACTTTTGACTTTATGATATGTGCACTCTGACTGTTCAATGAAATGACATGCACACAAAAATGACATGCACACAGGCTGTTCGATAAAATGACATACACACAGACTTCTTGCAGATACATTGACCTTACTATGCTAGAGATGAAAGTGTACTATCATGACTGACTGACATAAATGCAATCAACACTAATGATATTATTCAAACATATGAGTCATAGTGTCTGTCATCATCAAAACCACAGGGATACAACATTGTACACCCATGCCGCAAGCTTCATCAAATTGATCGCTCTTGTTGCCCCTATTTGATCTATCATGTTTTGGCTTGGGATTAGGCTTGCCAACATCTCTAGTGCGCTTATTGGCTCTTGCATGATCGTCATCTTTTCTTCCTCTCCTTGCTTCAAGGTCTTCAATCCAAGTAGCATCTCCACCTCCTCTAGAAGGATGGTAGCTTCGAAAGTAGGGAATAGGAAGGTATGGGTGTGTGGGTGCCATATTTCTATGAGAGCTCCCATGGCGGCCCAATCGAAGTGTACATCATTAAAGTGTTTGGCATAGGTAACTAAGCCTAAGAGATGCCACTTGGAGAGATAGGATCTCATATCAAGGGTGACTTTGGAAAGAAGTAGGGGGAGCCATTGGATTTTGGTGTATCTCCTAGCCCCCGGGATGAGTGCATAGTCTTGAAAATTAGAAAGGAAGAAGAAGAGAAAAGGATAGAATGCCATTAGATTTGGGTAGAATTAAGGAGAGAGAGATAGAACTAAAGTCTTGTTTAAATACTAACTTGGTTTGCCGTAATCCTTCCGCTTATATGCCCATCGATCTCCGTAATTCTTGCAAATCCACACCTTGATCTCTTCAATGGGCTTTGCATAAGGTTCTCCACGCTCAAATCTTCAAAACTCTATTTTTCCTCTATTTTTCTTGATTTCTACACTCCAATCTTGATTTAGGACTTCCTTGGAGCCTTTGGACCTTCTCTTTGATGAAAGGAGGAGCCTTGAAGGTGCTATATATAAGAAGGAAGCTTCAGTTTGCAGGATTAGCTCAAATTCGAGCTTGAAAAGGATCAAAACTTTAGTTTTCGAGCAGGAAACGAGCTTCTGGAATCGAAAAGAATTGGCGATCGCCGTAATATCCGCTATTTCTTTAAATAGCGCCCATCTTAGTGTCACCATTTCTTAATTGAGCACCCCTTCAAGCGGTCGCCAATTATTTGAATAGTGTTGTTTCAAAATTTCATATGAATTATGATGGTTTTGTTCGAGATTGCATATGAATTATAAGAATTATCATTCCAATGAGCCTACACTTGTCATGAATTCTTTGTCATATCATTTTTTGTTGTGCTAATGATCTTTGAGCGCAGAAAAGATAGGCTATGCAGATTTCAAGGTGCTCGGAGTTCTTCTTGGGTGACATCAATCTCTTCCTTTCTTTGTATACCCTCATGTATGCATTTCTACTATATGTTATCTAGTCTACTAGAGCACATCAACGACTTTGTGGTTCTGATGAACCTGAAATTTGAGTTCCCCTTCATCAAAAATAGTGATAATTCCAGGGGAGTCTTAATCACACGGATAGGCCGTTGAGTCGTCTAAGGCTTGGAACGACGGTTCCACTTTCTGAGTTGGTGCGTGGACAAATGTGTTTCGGCTTAGTGTCAGCTCAGAAAATTAGATTGCTGACCTAGTCTGGATGGTTTAACAATATTATCCTTGATTATTTTCTATTTTAGTTTGTTTCGATTTTTCTTTTAGCCCAGCATGCATCATGTAGGACTTTGAGCTTAATGATGAAAAATCCTCATATTAAGTTAATAATGAGGGCCGCTTGCTCATGATTTGAGCTGGCATGAGATATTCCATTCTAAATCGGGTACTGTGTTCCCCTTGAAGCCGCTCAGGCTAGTTCCTTGAAAGTATCTTTCGGCTGGATTCCTATCTCTTTCTTTTATTTTCCTGCAAATTCATCTTAGTTGCAGCACGTCCACATTGGCTGGTAATCACTCTCCAATGGTGTCTCTCCTTTCGTGCCCTTGTGCACATTTTGTTAGCTTAGTTTTTCATCCAGGCAATTGTTGCTTTCTCGTAATCATCCGAGATTGTTTCATTCGGAACCGTGGAAAGATTTCCAACACCTAGTGTCGGAGGCGTGTCACATAACACCTTGGATCTACTTTTCAGTCCGTTCTCACTTCATTCCGCTTCGTTACACTTTCAACCTGTTTCATTTTCACTACACTTTATTTTGTCTTACTCCCCTGCAAAGTAGACGCCAAGGCGGGGCAGCTGTAGACACGCCAAAATTGATACTATGTTGAGTAAATTTCATGTCACGACGTAATGCCCCAAAGTGGACTTCATTATTGGCTTAATAAAAAGATTTTTCCCATTTTTTCAGATTTATTTGGAATTCACGACTGTCCTCTGGGCGCCATTTAAATGAACGACCGTTTGGAGTGTCGCCATTTACCTCCCTATAGGATGATATGGTCCTCTGGTAGGTCGACTGACATGAATGAACGACCGCTTGCGCGGGCCCCATTTCCTGGTTTTTTTTTTAATTTTCATTGGAATTTAAATTCATAGAATTGACGCCCTTTTGACCAGGCACCTATTAATGAACGCCTTTTGAAGTAGGCACTATTTCTTATTTTAAAAAATTAAAAGTCCGTTATTTCTATAATTTATCCTGGAATTGACGACCGTTGCATGGTCGCCCTTTTAATTGATGCCAGTGGAGCAGTCGCCATTTCTATTTCATGTCCTCTGCATCTGCAACCTTCTTTCCATGGTGTCTTCATCAATCTTATCTTCATTATCCATTTGTGGAAGGAGATCCATGTGTTAGCGCAGCGAAGAGTGATATAGAAGGGGGGGATGAATATATCACTCCCGATTTGAACAACTTCAGCGAAAAATCACTACTTCGAAATACAACCCTTCAGAAATAGCTAAACAATATAGCAAACGCAGTAAGAAACTAAAACAGAATAATAAGGTGCGATTAGAAGAGGCCGTCCACACACAAACACAAGGCCAAACAGAAGGAGAGCACAAACGATAATAGCAAACCACAGAGGAGACAAGAGATTTTAAGGTGGTTCGATTGTAGTCCACAATCTACATCCACCCCTCACTCCAACTAGAGTGAGGATTCCACTAGCCACTGCTGGAAAACTGCAGACTCAGTCTGCGAACAATATGCTGCCACACAACTTGAACAACCAAGGGAAACAAATCCCTCAACCAAACTCTGCTACCCACAGAGCTTGACACCTGGACCTGCTACCAGCAAGACTAGAACCGGAGATGGCTCTCCCTTCCTCCAACCCGGAGGGAACCTGCTAATGACAACCCGTCACTAGCAAAACCAGAGATCACATATCTCTCTTCCTCTGCAGCCCAGAGGGGAACTGGAGTAACTCTCCCTTCCTCCAAACACTGGAGGGTAATAACTCGAAATCAGAGATATGAAGAAATGAAAGGAAAAATAGAAATGTAAACAAGACCAACGATGAACAACAATTGTTTCAGAAAACCAAAATCAAATGTAGCTTCCGAAGAAGCAATTTAGACTCTTCTCTCTCACTCAGACTTTTCTCTCACAGCAATACTCTCAGATATTTTCTCTCTATCTTCTTTCTGGAACGTGGAGGCTCTCTCTCTTTTCTTCTTCTGCTCAGGGATTCTGCTCTTTAGCTTTTTCTCCAGTTCTATCCATCTAATCGCAGAAGGCACCTTTTATATGGCATTCGACCTGAGTTTCAGGCCTTCACACGAGTGAGTCTCGTTCCCTCCTTTTCCAGAACATTCTCGGATCACGTGCCAAGCATCATCCTCGGTTCACGTGCCCAATCATTGACCTGAATCATCTGCAGGCAGAGACAAGGAAATGTGATTAGTTAGTTCAGTCAGATATCAACGAAAGTATATACATTAGAACAACAAATGAGCAAGTGTGTACACTGAGAGAGTGTATAGACTTGTGAGTCTTCAAGCGACCTCAGTGTATAGACTAGCTGAATAATGCATTATCATAACATAGGAAATGTGTGGACTTCTGTGAAGTGTATGAAGCCCTCGAGTGTATAGACTTAGGGATGTCAATTAGGCAAGTGTGTCAAGTGTGAGAGTGTATAGAGTTGAAGTTCTTCATGCGAGCTCAGTGTATGGACTTGCAGTAAAGTGCATTAACGTAACAAAGGGAAATGTTAGACATCTGTGAAGTGTATGAAGGAATAGAGTGTATAGACTTGCAGACAAGGGACTGTACAGACTTGATTAAATAGTACATGTGAAAGGCAGTGTACCGACTTGAGATGAACAAAGCATGAATGAGTCTATCCAATGTATAGACTAGAAACATTTGAACATATGGACAATGTATACACTTGGCCTTTGAGGAATGGTGTATAGACTCTGAACGTGAAGGCATGCTGTATAGACTTGGAGACTATTGAAGCACTGTATAGACTTGGTAAACCTGAACCAATGCACATACTTGGAATGCCTGAGGACTAGTGTACAGACTTGGAATCAATGAAGATGTTGGTTGTACAGACTTGCATGAACGATGTATACACTTTGCCAATGTGTAGACTTAGGGTGTAGATAAAGAAGGAACGTAGGAATAGGTTGGAACGTATAGACTTACGTTCGATCAGTAATGTATAGACTTCAACTAGGGAAGCTACAATGCTATGTCTAGACTTAATGATGCAAGCCTTATATAGACATTGGAACGCTTGAAGTGATGTACAGACTTGGTGAGCGCCAAGCAGTGTACAGACTTTGATGAACGCCGCTCGCTGTACAGACTTCGAATCAAGGCATGAATAGTGAAACAATGTCTAGACTTGGATGCCCAAGCCAATGTATGGACTTGTGCAGTGCAGCCAGTGTATGGACTTGTACAGTGCAGTGCAGTGTATGGACTTGTACAGTGCAGCACAGTGTACAGACTTTGAAGTGCAACCTGGCAGGATGTGTAGACTTAGAACGCAACCACGGATGTCTAGACTTGTTATGAAGCAATGCACAGGCTGTACATACTTGAGGTAATGCTTGCAGAAGGCGATGTATGGACTTGGTTTGTGACTAGAGGCTGTACAGACTTAGGGTTCAACTGAGGATGTATAGACTTGGAAGATGAAAGGCGATGTGTAGACTTTGAGGTTCAACTGGATGTATAGACTTGGAAGATGTGAGGCGATGTGTAGACTTTGAGGTGAACGGGAGACTGTATAGACTTGGCACCTTGAAAGGATGTATAGACTTCAGATGCAAGCTACAGTGCCGTTGTATGGACTTGATCTCAAGGAATGGCTGTACAGACTCTGAAGGCTTAGCGGAGGGTGTACAGACTTTGAATATGAAGTTCAATATATGGACTTCAGGTGAAGACCAATGTACATACTTTGAATATGAAGACCAATGTATGGACTTGGAAAGCAAAGGGGGCGTCGACCCATCAGAAGGGGGGCGTCGACCCATCACTGTCCAGACTATGTAGACACTATGTAGACATGATCAAGTAGTGCATATCTATCTGACAACCATAAGAACTGCACAGTCCTACATGATGAAGCATGAATTAATCTAGAGATAGAAGATTGATTTATAGTGTGAGACATCATCAAAACCGTAGGGATGCAACACCATGTCGTGGATCGATATCCATGTTTTTAATCCCATTAGAACAAGGTTTTCTTCCTTATAAATACCCCCCCTTTGAATCTAGCGGGGGTCTTCTTCGATTCTTCTGTTAAGGTGAACAGAGAGAGATAGCAGAGAGCCACACAAAAAGAGAGCTTTTTGCTTTACTTCCTAACGTTTGCAAGTGCTCGCGTGTTGCAGAGAGAACTATTGTTCTCTTTCTTTTCCTCTTGCGCTTGCTGTGCCGCGGCTGATCTCTTTCCTCTGCTCTCTATCTGCTGCTGCAGCAGTGGTGTTTGAAGGGCCATCCTTCTAATCTCAACTCCTTCTTCTCTTAATTTGTTTCCAATCTTACTATTCTCTATTCTTATTAGCATGCACGTGCATCATCTCTATCTCCTTTGCTAGAGAATATTGCATCATATTTTGCTTAGTTGCATTCATATCATCCCTCCCTTTTGCTCCTTCTTAAGGGGTTTAAAACCAAACACACAAGGTGTGTTCATGCCCTTGTTGCATAGATTATTTTCCATAGAGCATTGATACTACACTCACTTTTGGTTCTAATCCAATCGTTTCTTGTCTTTGCTTGCCTTCTTTTCAAGGGTAATCAAGATAAAAACCCCCTTCATCGGCCAGCCGGTAGAAGGAGGAAGTTAGACTCACATCACACCCGCTTGCAAGGTATTCTTCCCGATCACCTTTCTTCTTTTGAGGTAACCCCTCTGGCGATCACACTCCTAGAGTAGCATCATATACTCCCTCCCCCACCTTTTGTTTTTATCATCTCATCATCATTTTATTTTCTTTATGTTATTTTTGATAATTTCTCTACCGATCTCAGGGATTGAAGAGGGACATCCCACCAACATCCCAGCCAACCGTCGCTTCCAGAAGATGACCAGAAGCCGCCGTCCCACTTATCGCACGTGCTTGCTGTCCAACAAATTGAAACAGTATCGATCCCGACCAGCAGTCCGCCTCCGCCCCGAAAGCCCCTCCGGCTTGCTACCCGTCAACCCAAGATCGGCGCTCCTAGATTGCTGTTGTAGCCCTTTACCTCCCTACGTGGAGTGGGCCATAAATTCAGTGTTGTAATTATTTATATTTACTGTACCAGGAGTTACGCATCTTGGCCGGGTAGTCTTCCCCACGCCCCGAGCGTGGAGGTACGTTTTCGCTCCTCTTTTGTCGCTTTGCTTATTCTGTATGTGTTTGAATGCCGCTGCTTGCATGAGATAGGATAACTAGCTCGCTTAAAATTCCATCACCGCTAACAGAAAGAGAGCGTGACCGTCCCGTGCCTCGATCCGAGCACGTGAATGAGCCGACCACCCTTGACTCACTATCAGTTTCTCAACCGTGCGGATCCACACATTTCCCTCGCTCGGGATGACTTGTGAGCTTGTATTTCTGTTGAAGCCATATACCCCGTAGGAGCTCTTGGTGTCAAGTCGAGTTAGCTTTGTTGTTCGTGTCGTTGCTGGTCGCATCGTCCATTTAGTTGCGTCATCGCCTAGAGTCCCAGTTTTGCGTCAAATTGGTCTCGATTCGCATTTCGTCTCGCATCAATGTATACCCATAAGCTCAATATATGCCTCTTCCCAATCACTAGTTGAAAAATGCTCGAATGGAGAGTGTACCTCAGACTCTTCATCTCCATTTGCCATAAGACACATATCTTCATTCTCTTCCTCTATGGAGCTAGTTTCTTCCTCATCTTCTTCTTCATCACTCCACGTAGACACCATAGCTTTGTTCTTCTTTTTCCCTTTCCATTTTGAGGAGTTTTTCTTTACTCTTTCTGGACACTCAGTTTTGACATGTCTTGGTTTCCTGCATGAGTAATAGACAATTCTGTCAGTTTTCTTCAAATTTTCAGATTTTGATCCGAAAGCTTTCTTTACCCGAGGCTTCCATTTTCTGAATCCTTTACTTTCCTTTCTTAAAAACTTTCTAAAGTTATGGGTGAGTATAGCTACTTCATCCTCATCTTGCTCACGGCTAGAAGACTCACCTTCCTCGGAGGTTACTTGAGTGCTAGGTCCAGCCTTTAAAGCCAGAGGCTTTTTCTTTGTTACCTCTACCTCCTTGTTATTCAAATTTATCTCAGAGGTCATAAGGAACCCTATGAGTTCTTCCACTGATGTGGCACCACCTTGGGGGGGTGATAGCCACAAGACCGATGCACCTTGGACCTTAACAAGCAAGCACAATTTGCAAGAGAAACGGACCGATATCGACGGCCACTCACCTGACACTCACCCAAAACCCGGGGTAACTCGGCGATACCGAGTCGAGGTTGTGAGAGCTGGACCCTTGCTGGTAGAGGGCCAGCAAGGCCAAGGTTCTTCCCAAGGGTATGAAGGCCTAATTCAATGGGGCCAACCGGATGCCGAGGGCACGGGTCACACTCTCTCCCCACAGCGGTCACTGTAAAGCAATGATGCTCGCGAGACCGGGTGCTCACTCTTCCTGACCAGCGGAGTTATGAGATAATATTGGACAAACAAGCACTAAGGGGATGCAAGGGGTAGAGCACTTATTGGACCGGTTTGAAGAAATCAGTCCCGTTCGGAGACATGGGCGAGCGGGGAAGCGTGAGTTCTCCACACGCTGCGCCGATGAAGCTTCAACCTGTTTAAGAGATTACACCACTACTCCCCATGCAAGGGGGTTGAACAAGGGAAGAGGAAGCCAAATTTACATTCAAACACTTTCTCCCACAGGGAGGGGCTGTAAGCCGGCCAGGCGGGGAGGGGAAAGTCAAGCTAGAAACTAATTGCAAGAAGGTCGTCGGTTCTTTCCACTCTATGGAATAGTGGACAGATAGTCGGTGTTGGCACCGCTGTGGACTCCTACGAATTCCGTTGGTGATGAGACTAGTGGCAAAACTTCCGGGGTTGACCCAGGAGGATGTCAGAATTTTTGGGGATTTTCTTGTTGGCGGCGACGGTCGGGGCACAGTCGTGAATAGGGCTGTTTGACTCGGGCTCTGGTAGCTTCTGAGTCGCTACAGCTGGAAGGCTAGGCTACCACAGAGGCTCCCGAGCTCTGAATCAGGCAAGAAAATAGTCGTTGGATTCATGATCGAACCCTCTTCGAACGGAGACCTGCAGAGATACTGGAGGAGGTCGGAGTAGTTGGCGAGGACCTGAACAGTGACGGGGTATCAGGTCAGTTCTAGAGGGAACTAACTAGCGCACCCTAGAGAGAAAATTAGGAACTCACAGCTCTGGAATCCTAACGGAGTGCCATTTCTTGGAGGTTGCAGGAGACTTGTAGTATAAGGTCTCAGCCAAGTCCCGCTTCAATAACTTCAGGAGGATGGCTGTGGACGCCTCTGCAACTTGCTACTGGGTGTCTGCCAGGGAGGAGATGCGCAGTCCGGCAGTGAGGGCTCCTCCGGGCAGCCACGAAATCAGACGAAGATGAGACAATGACCATTGCAAAGAGGGTTGGGAGACGCTTCCGACGGTACCTCTTGTGCTTTCATGGGCTTTGGGATGAAGACGTGGCCGGCACTACAAGTTACTGTAGGTCTACAGGTTCTCAGCTGTGAGCAGGTTCGCCGGTGCAGCTTCGAATGAACTCGAGATGGTGATGGAAGGTTGTTGGGGGAGGAAGATGGAAGAAGGGGTTGTTGGTATGGTGGATGGGGATGTGAAGAAGGCACAGGAGGAGAGCTAGGGTGGAGCTGGAAGTGTTTGGAGAGGGGAGGGACGCAGGGAGGCTGCTGGTTCTCTGCACTAGGTGGAGGGTAAAGGGGAGATGGAGGATGAACTAGGTTGATGGAGGGGGAGAGTGGGGGCAACCAGACCAAGGGGTGGGGTTCTCTTTGGGTTAGTCTAGGGCATGGGGGAGGAGAGACGGGAGGGAAAATTTGAATGTGGCCTAGGGTTTGAGCCCCTTTAGCCTTGGGGAGATGGAAGGGTGCTTGGGAAAGGGTAGTGGGTGGTTGGGGGTTGGAGGGTGGCTTGGAGATTGGTGGGTTCTCCCTTGGAGCTAGGGTTGGAGTAAAGAGGTGTTGTGGGAAGTTGTGGAGACTATTGAATGAGGGGAGTAGAGAGAGAAAGTAGGTCGGAGGGGGAGGAGAGAGAAAGGGACGCACCCCTCTTGGAGAGAGAGAGAGAGAGAAGGTGGGGGGGATTCTCTCCCTGGGCTTCTCACCCTCACTAAAGGATTCACTCCATTAGAAAATTTGAATTCTGGAATCAAAATAGGCCAATTTCATTTACTTCCTCAAATGGGGTTGGGGTCCTATTTATAGGGGCCAACCTTTTACATGACCAAACTGCCCCTGGCTTTACATGTAATGACAAAAGTAGTCCAATAAGCCAACCAAGGGGATAATGACTCAACATAGGGAAATAAACCAAAGACCTGGGGAAATGACTCAAATAAAAGAGAAAATACATCAAATGACTCAAATAGAAAAGCTCAAAATGGATAATTGGGCCCACATAGAGTGATGCCCGAGCTCACACAACTCCGGGGTGTGATGACGACCCGAGCCAGAGGGAGTCGTGGGTGATACCTCCATCATCCACTTTGGTTGTTTTGAGATCTCTTGACTCCTCCACTACAGTAGCCTTTGTGTGCCAGGCCGAGGTGAGTGATCTAAGAATTTTCCTCACTATCTGTTGCTCAGAGTAACTCTTCCCTAAATCAGTCAAGCTGTTAGTGAGTTGAGTTAAGTGAGCATACATATCTGAAATGGACTCATTAGGCCTCATCTTAAACAATTCATATTTTGTAATGAATAAGTTGGCCTTGGTCACACGTACCCGAGATGGGCCTTCATATATTACCTCTAACCTATCCCACATCTCTTTGGCCGTGGCACATGTCGACACCCTTGAGAACTCCACTGGATGAAGAGAGCACTGCATTATATGCTTGGCACCCCAGTTGAGTGTTGACCTCCATATCTGCTCACGGGTCCAAGTCTCTTCATCTTCTGGAAGCTCATAGGGACCCTTGCTTACTACTCGCCAAATCTCATGATCTTGAGCCCGAATGAACACATGCATGCAATTTTTCCAGTAAGGATAGTTAGAACCTGTGAAGAAGGGTGGCCTATTAATAGAATGACCCTCAGGCATATGACCCTTTGATGCCATTCCACCGTTTCTCTCAAGGTCGTTGGACCCTTGCATGAGAGATTGGCTCTGATACCACGTGTTGGTAGCTCTAATACCACGTGATGTGCAGGAATGGCGTATCTAGAGGGTAGGGGTGAATAGATCAGCCCCCTTTTTTTCGATGAAAGCACAGTGAAAAATGAAAGATGCTAACACAAAGAAAGAACCACACAAAGTAGATGCAGTGTAGAATATGTAAACGAGCCTAAGCAAGCATCTAGCGAGAGACAAGCTCACAAGCAAACCACAAACGACAGAAGACACCGATTTTTAAGGTGGTTAAGACTCTGTCCAGAGTCCTACGTCCACCCCTCACTCAACAGTGTGAGGCTTCCCGAGTGCAACTGCACTAAACCGCTGTCACACAGCTTACAGGCACACAAGGCCCAACCACAGACTAGAGAACAACCTCAGTCTGTCTTCCTACAATACCCGGTAGGGACGGATCCCCACAGACTAGAGCACACCTCTGTCTGTCTTCCTATAATACCCGGTAGTAACGGAACACCACATACCAGAGCACACCTCCGTATGTCTTCCTACTACAACCGGTAGGGATGGTTCAAGGTATCAATAGAAAAGTGTTCAAACTGAAAAAGAGATGACACAAAACAAAAACCCAGATAGGAAATGGAACACTCGAGCACGATAGAAAATGGCCCTGTCTGGAAACTGGACAGCGCTCTTGGATTCTTCCAGATTGGTTGCTTCCTTGGAGAGCAGCTTCTCCTTTGCCACATGAAGCTGGAGATGAAGCCCCTCCTTCTCGCAGGATGAAGAATGCAGGTACTGGATGAAGACTTGTGTTTTAGGCTTCAAGGTTCATAGCAGGTTGCTCCACGGGCTCTCTTTCTTCTCCTCTCTTTCTCAGATTCTTCTCTTTTCTTCTTATCTTCGAACCAGCTTGCCTCTTCGAACCTTCTATTCTCTCAGCTTGTAAACCAACTTCCATCAGAGCATGTCCCCCTTCACTATTCTTTTTGCTCCAACATATCTTCTCTTTTTGCATGCAAAGTACAAGGTATGTAGTCCCTGATTCTGTAGGAAGAAATCTGGATCGTCCATCTCAACAGAATACTTCCAGATCCTGAGAAGGGTGGCCACTAATTGGCCCAGAAGTGATAAGATGCTTTGAGTTCCCATTGGCTAGCCAATCCTCTTCATGCGGTACATAGCAGTTCCCATTGGCTGGCCAATGAGCTTCATGCAGTACACGACAGACATGAAGCTTTCTTCTTTAAGGCATGTAATTTCGAATGAAAAATTCCTTTAAGGAGATTTTTATATTCTACCCAATAAAAGGAGAAATAGTTTGCAGAGAATATCTCATGAGAGGTTGCCAGATGCCTAGGATCACGTGTCAGTCAATTGCCTTTGAAGAAGTGTGATCATATGAAGGATTCATGTGACCTTAGTTATTTTTCAGCCTTGGTGAGCTATTTTTCACCCCAAACGGCTATTTGTCAGCTCTAACGAGCGATTTGTCACCCTTATAGCACGTTAGCCATCGCCTCTTTTTCTACTTTCACCGTTGTGATTTTCAACTAAACAAGAGTCGACTTCACTTCAAGAGTTCACAAAGTGTGTGTCGACGCACCGTAGATGTAGCGTTGATGCAGCCTTCTTCGCATTGGCCTCTGCTACTGCTTAACACATTACTACGTTGACGCAACCTTCACTGCGTCGATGCCTCCTTCATCGAACTGGCCACTTGTTGCCGTTAGGAGACCATCTTTCATGCTATAGGCCATTTGTTAGCTCTATAGGGCATTTTTCACCCTTACACAGCATTTGTCGCTGCATGGAAGTCATTTGTCAGCCTTAGCCCAAAGAGTCGTCGCCTTAGCCTTTTTCTTCTTGCGTTGGACCGTCGCCTTAAGCTATTTGTCACCCTTAGGTGTATATTATACACCGTTGATGCTCCATTTTTCATCCTTAAGGCTTCATTTTTCACCTTTATCTTCCTCAACTGGCAAAGCATATCTGGCCCTCTTGTGTTGACTCCGAGGTCAGAAAATGTTGACCTCAAGTAATGACTATGCTGACCCAAGGTTGTTGACCATGTTGATTGCCCAATTTTGTTTACTAGTCCATATGGACTATCTGGCTGACTTGGGCTGGGCTTGACTCCGTTGCTCATTGACTATTGACTGTTGACTTTTGACTGTTGACCAAGGATACTTGACTACTGATGAAGTTCACTGGAGTCACATGACTAACGTTGACTTTGACCTTTAGTCCACCTTGACTGGCACTGACTTCATCTTCAACCGGGGGAGGCTCTTCTTCATAGTCTCACGGACTTTCACCCTTGCGAAGGCATTTTACACCCTGAACCAGCTATATGTCATAGCTGTCGGCCATTTGTCTGCCTTGATCCGCCATTTGTCACCCTTAAACCGTAGCCATTGCTCCATCTTCACCTTTGTAGCTTCATAGCACTGCGTCAACGCTGAGGGAACGCTGCGTTGACTCTGCCTTGATGTTTCTTAAGGCTTTCACTGCTGCCAGCCATTTTACACCGATACGGGTCTATTTTTCACCGATACGCCTTTATTTGTCACTGATACGGGGTCATTTGACATCGATACGGGCCCATTTGACATCTTAGAGCTGGAGGTGTTGTCTGCTTGGCGGAGTCAACTCCAGAAGCACTTAGAGTCAACGTGGTTTCTTGATTTTCATGCAACTGACTTGTTTTTGTGCATTTGGCCATTCCTTTGAACAAAAACGATCCTGACTTAAGAAAAACTCATGGATATTCATTGGTTAACATTATCAAAAACATTTGACAACATCAAAAACATATGAACCTCAAGAATCAACACGTATGAAACTCAGAGAGCAAAAACCATATGGAACTCAAGGTTCAAAGACTTATGAAATTCAGGGATCAAAAACACACTGGAAATGCCATCATCAACAATATGTATGACTCATAGTTTTAACATCATTAAAACACAGGGACACAACATCCTCTCTTGCAATACATTATCGGTCTCGCCCAACATGAGCCAAGCTGCTGGAAGAGAAGATAAAGAAATATGCTTTGCGCTAATAAGGCCAAATCAGCCCTAAACTTCTACTTCCCATCATGATGATAAGCCTCGGGAGGCGAGGGGGCACTCTCCACTGCCTAATGAAGATATATGCTATCATACTCCCTCATGCGGGGGTATGGGGGCAAGAGCATCAACCTCTAAAGGACTGGATGCGTCCGATCAAGATAACAAGATGGCGCTGGCCCCACCTGAAATCAAGGTGGGAGACGGCATTCCTGGCTCCTCCCAACCTGGCCCTACTCTGATGTTTGGTTTATGCCAGAACATGCAAGAAATCAAAACAATGAAAAGAAAATTGGGTGAAGTGGGTTTATTCCTAGCTGGACCGTACCCAAATCTGACAGCTCTGGTAGCAATGAACAAGCCAAGCATGGAGCGAATGGCTGAAATGAAGATGGCCGAGGGAGGAATCACCGAGGCAGATTTCTATAAGATCAACCAAGAAGATGATGAGTCCGGTTTGGACTATACAAGAAGAGGGGGAAACCCCCTTGAAAGATGCAGGAGCCCTCCAAGCTACGAGGACACCATTCAAAGATGTAAAAGAAATCTGAAAGATGAATACCTACAAAAGGTGATGGGCATTGAAGTCAGAACCTTTGAATAGCTAAATAAGTTGGCAGCTGATGCCGAGGCCTTCCTGGCGAAATATTGCCGGCCACGGCTACTCCAAATCAAAAGAATGAGCCGATTGATGGGCGGTCGATGCAAAAAGAAATCCACGTCATTGATTTTGTAGCCTTCGAGAAGCAAAGGGAGAAGGCGAAGGAGGCGGCAAGCTCTTCTGCAACCGAGCCTACCAAGCAACTACCCTCACTATGAGCCAAAATGATGAAGCCTAACATTCCAAAGGACAAAAGTCCGATGTTGTTTGAGTGGGCCCGCGAGCACGACAAGGTCATCCTCTCGAAGTCTAAAAGACCAAATGACACCAGATGGAAAGATGACCCTCAATTCTGCCCTTATCACCAACAGAGGGGGCATTCCATTGAGGACTGCTATGTATTCAAAGACAATATTGAAAGCCTAATCCAAAAGGGTGAAATACAGATGGGTGAGGACAGGGTGGACCCGTCGCGTCCTCACCAGATGCCTAACCTTAAGAGGATGACCGACATTGCTTCTCCGTAGTAGCTAAAGAACAATGTGCTCTGAAGGGCGTTTCAAGTCCCTGGATTATGGCGGAAAGTCAGAAGAGATGCAAGATATAGATGGTGCCCTGTTCTGGGGCACATATATTGAAGAAAGAAGAAGATTTGAAGTTTTTGTTAAGGACGTATAAGATTGGTTTTCTTGCTATCATAGAGCCTAAGGTGCCTTTGGTTAAGGCTTCTATTACTAGGCGCTACTTAGGGATGGATCATTACGAGGATGGTCTAGATATGGGTTTTAAAATTTGGTTATTCTGGAATAATCCTATCTCTTTCACCTTGATTTCCAAGTCATCTCAGCAGGTGATGGGTGAGATTATGAGTGGATCTGTTACTATTTGCATGGTCACTGCCGTTTATGCGGCTTGCGATGCTAATGCCCGTCGGCTTTTGTTTGATGATCTTTTATCTCTGGCCCCTACTGGTGGCCTGCCTTGGTTAGTAGGGGGAGATTTCAATTGCATTGCTGATCCTTGTGAGAAATTGGGTGGCCTCATGCACAATGCTTCTTCTATGCTAGACTTTAATGCCTTTCTATCTGCCTCTGGCTTGTTGGACGTTAGCTTCCAGGGTCATAAGTTCACCTGGTCTAATAATAGGGTGGGCGGTGATGCTGTTAATGCTAGACTGGACCGTGTCCTTATAAATGGGGCCTGCCAAAGAACCTATCATGGCTTATTTGTCCAGCACCTCCCTCGCGGCCCCTCTGATCATGCTCCGCTGCTTATCAAGCATTGTAACATCAGTTCGTCGCCCTCTCGGTTCATCTTTCAAAAGATGTGGCTGGACCATGAATCTTTTGTGCAATGCATTCATGCTGCTTGGTCGGGGGAGGGTGGTGGTTTGCAGAATCCTTTACTTACGCTGCAACTTAAGCTGAAGGCCACAAAAAAGGCTTTGCAGGTTTGGAACAAAGAAGTCTTTGGTCTGGTTGACGCTAACCTGAAACACGCTGAGGACCTTGTGCATCTTAAACAGTTGGAGTTTGATGCACATCCCACTGACGCTAGCATAATTTCTCTTTATGCGGCCAATGCGAAAATGTGGAGAATGCTTCACCGGCAAGAGGTTTTCTAGTTTCCGAAAGCGAGATTGCTTTGGCTTGAGGATGGTGATAAAAACATCACCTTTTATCATGCAATTGTGCAGGGTAAGCGTAGGAAGAATTTCATTCACCGATTGAGAGTGGATAATTCCTGGTGTGAGGATCAGGAAGGCCTACGGCGTGAGGCTGTGTGGTTCATCTCGGAACTACTCTCGGCTGAGGGTCATACTATCAATGATGCTCTACTTCAGGTGATCTCGACTTCAGTTTCTGATCAACAGAATCATGAGCTAACCTCCACTCCCTCCGCTAGTGAAATTAAAGCGACTGTCTGGAGTATGAATGGTAATAGTGCCCTGGGTCCCGATGGCTTCTCTGGCTTCTTTTACACTCATTACTGGGATATTATTAGCGACGATGTTGTTGCGGTTGTTCAAGGCTTTTTCCACGGTTCTTCTCTGTCGAAGGGTATCACTTCAAGCATAATTGCTCTTATACGTAAGACTAATTGCCAGATGCAATTTGGGGACTTTCGGCCGATCAGTCTGTGTAACTTTATCTACAAAATCATCTCTCATATCTTTACTGTAGGCTTAGATCTATTCTGCGGGGTATAATTTCTGCTGAACAAGGTGCGTTTGTGAAGGGAAAGAACATTATTGACAATTTGGCTTTGTTTAGGCAGATGCTTACTGATCTTGGCAGGAAGGTACGTGGAAGTAATGTTGTTCTTAAGCTGGACATGGTGAAGGCTTACGATAGGGTGGAGTGGGATTTTCTCTTAGTATTCCTCCAGAGGTTTGGCTTCTATAATAGGTTTATCTCTTTTATTGCTATGTTGGTCTCCAATTGTTGGTTTTCTGTACTTTTCAAAGGCTCTCTTGCTGGATACTTTCGATCCACCCGTGGCTTAAGGCAGGGGGATCCGCTAGCTCCAGCCCTTTTCATTATTGTGGAGGACGCCTTAAGTAGAGGTCTTAAGAAGATGTGCAGCGACAGGATTCTTGTGCCTTATTCGGGTCCCAGAGGGTGCCTGGCAATTACCCATCTTCTTTATGTGGATGATACACTTCTCTTCCATAATGGCCATGCCTCTAACATCCATAGGGTTATGTACATCCGCAGGGTTATGGATTTCTTGATGGTCTATGAATAGTCCTCAGGGCAGAAAATAAACACCTCTAAGAGCTGCTACTTTATCGCCAACAGTGTGCCTGCAAGGGTGGCATCTAAGATCTCTAATCTCACTGGCTTTCGACATCAACATGGTGCTCTCACTTACCTTGGTGTTCCCATCAGGCAGGGGTGAACTTTGGTAGCGGATTACAAGCCCCTCATTGATAAGGTGAATGCCCGCATCTCCTCTTGGAAATCTCGTCTGTTGTCATAGGCTGGCCGGGTAGCCCTGATCAACTCGGTGTTGTCATCTATTCCTATATACTTCGTGGCTGCTTCTTCTGTTCCCAAGTCCATCGTCAACTACATTGAGCGCCTTTGCACTAGTTTCTTTTGGGGTGGCTCTGACAGGGGCTCTCGCCATCACTGGGTCCATTGGGATGTCGTCTAGAAGCCTGTGGTTGAGGGCCGTTTGGGGGTCCTCAGCGTCTGGCATGTCCAGGCTTCCATGGCGGGTAAGCTGGCTTGGTCTATTCTCCATCGTTCTTCTCTTTGGGCTTTATATGCCAGGCGTCGTTTCCGTCTGGTCGGAGGGTCTGCGCTCATGGCGCCTCAATTGCATGGCATCCCTAAAATTATTTTTGTACTGTGTATGACATGGTTGTTTCCAACACCCGGTGGATCATTGGCGATGGCAGATGGGTCAATTTCCTGGATGATTTTTGGATTGGGGATTGTCCTTTGTGCCACTCCCTGGTTATCCCCTTTCGGGGTCCTTCTCTGACTGTTCGCGAGGTCTTGTCTGATGTGGCACACCCCATTCGTGGCTTTCTTCCTGAATGCATCTATTTTGATGGCATTAGTTTGTATGGTTTTGAGGATACTTGTATTTGGTCGCCTTCTGCTTCTGGGGCTTTCACTTTGAAATCTGTCTATGAATAGCTTAGACTGAAGGGCATCCGTCGTACCCCCTTAACTCACCTCTGGAATCAGCACTTCCAAAGGCGCGCTTCTCTTTTTGCTTGGAGGGTTCTTCACAGAGCAGTTCGTGTCGACTCTCGTGTTACTGATTGTGGCATCCCTATGGTGTCCCGATGCAGTTGCTGCAAGCTCCCGTGCCATGAGGAGCTTGATCACCTTTTCTTAAGCAGTGACTTTGCTATTTCCCTGTGGAACTGGGTGAGTCACCTTTTTGATGTTTCTCTTCGAGTCAACTCTCATATCACGCATCACCTTTGGGACATTCTCACCGAGTGCAAGCCCCAATCTCCATATGGTTTCATTGCTATTTACTCCTCTATCCTCATTGTTTGGGAAACTTGGAAGGTGAGGTGCAAGATGCGATTTGAAGGATCTTGGCCCACTTCCACGCACCTTGTCCATAATATTCAATTTCAGATTAATGCTGCACTTGACAAGCAAATCTTCAAGCAGCACCCTTCTGGCCAGCAACACAAGCTCATTTCTGATCTTGGGTTTAAGTTTAGGTCCTCTCCCAGGACCACTAAGCTAGTCTGGTGGATTCTGCCTGATCAAGGGCTTGTTCTAAACGTCGATGGCGCCTGTAAAGGGAACACGAGACCTTGTGGTGGAGGCGGCTGCATTCGGGACAACAATGGGAGTTAGTGTTGGCTTTCTCTTATTTTGACGGCATCGGCAATAGCTTGGTGGCGAAAACCCGTGCTATGTGTGATGGTATCAGACTCGCCAATGAGCATGGCTTTCTCCTGTCTGGCATCCGCAATGATTTTGCGATACTAGCCTCTTCCTTGCATTCTGGGGCTGCTATCGCTTGGGTGTCCTTGCGTTGGTGGTGTGAAATTCATGCGCATCTTCTTCGCTCCGGTGTTAATGTCTCTCATGTCTATCGTGAAGCTAATCATGTCGCAGATGCTCTTGCATCCTTTGCCTGCCTTAACAAGCGTAATGTTGTAGCCTATTCCCTCTCTGATCTACCCAGGAATTATTTTGGGCCGTTAGTCATTGATCAGCTGGGCCTCGTTTCCCTGCGTATCTCGTAAGAGGGGGACTCTGTCCAGTGCTGGATTTCCTTTTGTTCTTGTAGGGGTATGCCCTGGTGATGCCATACTCTTTATTTTCATTAATACTATTTGAGAGAAAAAAAAAGAAAAGAGATCCGAAGAGGAAGAAATTGCTGCCCTATACGGCGGTATGTTGTTGACACTTGATAAAGTTGGCAAAATGCACAAAAACAAAGCTGGCCGATGTCAAGTCCGATGACAGAATGATGAAGCTAAAAAAAAAAAATCTTTTTGAGGGGTGCTCTCCCCAGATGAAAGATTCAGCAAGATATGACTCCAGCTCCGCGTGCTTTAGCACATTGCGGAGGATGCCCTATAGATATGCAGTCGAAGCTGATCATGATTTTCTCCAAAGAAGAGGTACTCCCTCTCTCCACAACCCCTCACAGGTCACTCCATGTGAGAGGGGAGTAGCAAGATGTTCAACCGTCAAATGGGAATAATTTAGTCAGGGGGCAATGCTAACTTGAGACGATGATAAGAAGCAAGATGTGCAATCTCAAATGATGTATTTAGGCTACACTTTGAAGGTAGCCACGATGGAAATAATAAAATGATAGTTGGAGGTGTTATCCCTCGAAGATATAGCTCTCCTCTTGCAAATGCTTAAGAGTGATTCTTATTCTTACAAATGGGTCGGGCCAGCCAAAGTGAAGATGCTCAAGCCAATGCACCGGCAAAGCTACCAAAAGCTATCAAAGAATCCCGTCGGGTAAACCAACCAGAGTCACGGACAAATTGTATCAATAAAAAATGATGATGAAGGAAAGAAGATGAAGATGAAATGATCATGATGATCACGATGAATGATGAAAAGAAAAAATGATGGAAAAGATGAAAAGATGATGATCAAGATCATGATGAAGAGATGATGAAAGTGATGACCTGGATCATTATGAAGATGTTAAAGATGTCTGATAAAGATGAAGATGCTAAACCATTGGCACTCGCACTGACAGATGTTCCGATGATGATGAAGATGTTAAAGATGTTAAACCATTGGCGCCCACGCTGACAGATGTTCTGATCATGACGAAGATGTTAAAGATGTTTGATAAAGATGAAGATGTTAAACCATTGGCGCTCGTGCCGATAGATGTTCTGATGATGATGAAGATATCAAGGATGTTTGATAAAGATGAAGATCTTAAACCATTGGCGCTCACACCGACAGATGTCTGATGATGATAAAGATGTCCGATGATGATCAAGATGTTTGATGACGATGAGGATGAAGATGGTCAAAATATGCGAAGATGGTCGAAGTTGATTCGATGATGTTCGATGTTCGATGATGTTCAAAGATGATTTGATGATGTTCGAGAATGATCAATATATCCAACCATCGGCGATCAAGCTGACAGATGTTCAATATTCAACCGTTGGTGATCAAGCCGACAGATGTTCAATATTCAACCATTGACAGTCAAGCCAACAAAATAAAAAGAAAAAAGAAAGAAAAAAAGAAAAAAAATCATTATCAAAGCCTCCGAGGGATGTCGAATCATCAAGTCCCACCAGAGATCAAAATCTCTCTTGTCCCACCGACGAATAAACCGGTGGCCCGAACCTTCCGTCTGAAGCCATGAACCAAAAGACCCCCTTCGCTCTGAGTCAGACCTTCCATCCAACTAGAGAAAAGAAAGACCCCTTGCTTCGACGCTAACCCCGTGTTGATGAATAAACTACGTAAGCTTTCGGCACCTTATCGGCACTGACGAATAAACCTTTGACCTAGACCTTCCGTCTAAGTCAATAAATAAACAATCCCCTTTAATCCAATACTAGCCGTCCATCCCAGTGTGATGTTCAATGCAACCCAATGGCTTAGACCTTCCGTCTAAGACCAGATGAACCCGACGTCTTTGCGATGACCTATACCCGATGTCATGATTGATGTCTGATTTTTCGTCAGAACCAATCGATACAACCCGATGGCTTAGACCTTCCGTCTAAAACTGGATTCAAAGCTATCCTTGCGTTGGTATTTGTCCCAAATGCCGATGAATCCACCAAAGGTTGACATCGACTCCCTATCGGAGCCAGCCGCATAAACTGCTAAAACCCAATGGTTTGGACCTTACGTCCAAAGCCGACTTAAACACTTCCTTGCATTGGTATTTGTCCAAAATGCCGATGAATCCACCAAAGGTTGACACTGACTCCCTGTCGGAGCCAGCCGCAAAAACTGCTAAAACTCAACGGTTTAGGCCTCATGTCCAAAGCCGGCTTAAACACTATCCTAGCGTTGGCATTTGTCCTAAATGTCGATGAATCCACCAAGGGTTGACACCGACTCCCTGTCAGAGCCAACCGCATAAACTGCTTAAGCCTAACGGCGTAGACCTTACATCTAAGACAGGCTTAAAATGCTACCCTTGCGTCGATATAGACCCAACATCGATGATATTGCCATGATTGGCGTCTGTCTCTCAGTCGGGACCAGTCGTTGTAGTCCGTGGCTGAGACATTACAGTTGAAGCCGAAGATGCACTACCCCGATGGTGATCGCCTACTGACCAAGATGATACACCCGCAGGCCCCGCTCTCAAGGCCCACGCTCGCGACACCTGCGAGTGGGGGGCATTTGTTGGCAACAAAAAAAAATCAATCAAAAAGAAGAAAATGGAAGAAGAAAAGGGGGCGCTTGGGGCACATACACAAATGTGAAAAGGAGAGGGGTAAAAGAAAAAAGGGGAGTATTCTTCAAAAAAAAAGGAAAGAGAAATAGGGAGAAAATCATGATTTCCTCCCATCTCTCTCACTCCCACGAAGTCTTCCCCCCCTCTCCTCCCATATGCTCTCGTGTGAGAGCATTTATGACGGTTTGACCCCCCCTCTCATTCACGCACATGAAGGCCCCACACACGGGTCAACCTCCGGCTGCCGACGTCGTCCTCGATAGCATAGCCGCCCCACTCGAGTGCCTGCATCCTCTGGCCAACAACCCGCGTCCGAACGACGACGAACAGGCAGCCCATGACCGCGGACACCCAAGCCCCTACAAAAGCTGCGACTGTACACAGAAGAAAGGTGCAGTTCCTTCTTCTCCGGACCCCCGTTTTGTAGCTGCTCGACTCCTCCTCCTGTGATGGGGACATCACCTCCCATGCCCACGTTCACAGCTCGTCTCCGCGTCCCGGTTGCATCCGGCATGGTCTAGTCATTTAATTTTGAGTCCTATGTAATTTTTATTTGAGTCATTTGATGTATTTTCCCTTTTATTTGAGTCATGTTCCTAGGTCTTGTGTTCATTTCCCTAAGTTTGAGTGTCATTAGGTTCTCTAGTTAGCTATTGGGCCCAACTCATTGGGCTTGGCCCAAGGGCTCTCCCCTACCCCCTCGGTTATTTGTCATTAAGTCAATTGTCAGGGACTTTTGTAGAAATGTGGGTTTCCTATATATAGGATCCCATTCCCCCCATTTCAACTTAATGAATCAATGAATGAAAAACTTGCCATTTTGAGAGTTTACACTTCTTATCTAGTGAAGAGATTCCATTTTTTGGGTGAGAGACCCTAGGGGAGAGATTCCCCACCCTTCCCTCTCTTAATCTTTCTTTTTCACTCCACTTTCTCTCTCCTCCACACCCAATTTCGAAAATTTTCTCTCTCCTCCCTTCCCAACCACCACTCTCCCACCTACCCCCATTAAAGGCCACTCCCCTTCCCCACACACCCCATTACTCCACCCCCTAGTCCCAAGAGAGCTTCCACCAATCCTAGCTCCACCTCCCAACCCCCAACTACCCCACCCACTTCCCCAAGCACCCTTCCCACTACCCAAAGCAGCCCTCCACCCTCCCAAGGCATCTCTTCCCATCCCCAAGACTACCATTGATCACCTCACATTAAAGGAAATTCAAACTCACATGCCCTCCACCCACTTGTGCCCCCCCACCTTCCTCCTTCTCCCTCCAAGCCCAAATTCGTAGCTCCTCCTCCCACCACCTGTTAGACCCCCTTCTAGACCCTATTCTTCCCCTCTCACACCTTGGAACATCCCCTCCTAGACCCCCTCACAGCCAGGGTTCTCCCCACACTCATCCACTTCCATTTCCCCCCACCATCTTCAACCTTCAGTTTTCAGTTCGCTGGCAGCAGAAGAGTAGCAGTTTGCAGAGGCGACCTCGACCACATCCTAGAGAATCTGAAGGCTAAAGAGGCATCCACGGAAGCGTCTGCCTGTCCTCTTCGCAACGGTCCTGGTTTCATCCCCATCGGAGATCGGTGCTGCTTTGGAGGTCCATTCTTCCCCGACTGCGCAGAGGTGTCCCTGCAGAGGTCCTGAGTCGGAGAGGAAGCTTCACCATGCCAAACCTCGGAGGAATCAGGCCAAGGGTTCTTCTACAAAGTTCTACCTCTCCCTATCTACTTTCAGAATCAAAATGTAGAACCCCATTTGGCATCCGGTAGCAGGAGTTACCAATTTTCTCCCTCAGCTTCGCTGTCCTGCTACCCACAGTCTGCTTCGACCAGTCAACAGTGTTCAGAGTTCCCTGGTCTTCTCCAGCATCGTCTGGCCTCTCTGTCAGTTTTTCTGTGAAGAGGATTCGTCCACGATTCCAACGACTCTAACGGTGCTCGATTCCGAGTTCGGGAGCTGCCGGTACATCCTCTGCAACCTGCTGTTACTGTGCCGATCTGCCCCCTGCAGAGGTTCTGAGCCGGAGAAAAAGCTTCACCACGATGAACCCAGGAGGAACCAGGCCACGAGCTCTTCTACAAAGTTCTTCTCCTTCCTGTCTACTTTTGGAATCAAGAAGCAGAATCTCGTTCGGCATCTGTTAGCAGAAGTTATCAATTTTATTCCTCGGCAGTGCGACTCTACTTCCCCACAGTCTGCACCGATCTCCCCTCACTCTTCTGTATCCAATGTTCTTCTCCGGCATCGTTTGGCATCCCCGTTTGTTCTGCTGCAAAGAGGACCCGTCCACGGTTCCAACGGTTCTGGCGGCACCTGATTTGGAGTTCGGGAGAGGCCGGGGCAACCTCTTCTTCCTGCTATTAGTAACCAGTTTCTGTCAGTCCGGGAATCAGCGACCCTGTTCGAGCTCCTGCCCAGGCCAGCAGCGACCCCAGAGGAATTCGGCAAAATTCAGAGGCACTCCAGTTCCAGTAACGAAGATTTCCTCACTGGTCGCGCCCTCGGAAAAATTCCTGATCAAGTTCTGCAGCCACAGTACCGACTGTCTATCCACAATTGCCGAGATAAGGTAGATTCGGCATCTTCACTTCATCATCGTTTTAGCCCTAGTTTTCCCCACCCCGCTTGGCCGGCTGAAGGCCCCTCCCTGCGTGGAGGTAGTTTGATTGTAATCCATTAACCCCCATCCCAAGATCCCCCTCTTGCGAGAGGTGTAGTATTGTAATTTGGTTCGATCAGGTCAAGCTACCCCGGCGCGGCGTGTGGGGAACCCACGCTTCCCCGCTCGCCCTCGTCTCCGAGCGGGATCGGTTTCTTCAAACCAGTCGAGTAAGTGCTCTATAACCTTGCTCTAATTCATGCTTGTTCTTTCAATATTAGTTCATAGTTCCGCTGGCCGTGAGAGTGAGAGCTCGATCCTCAAGCCCCATTGCTTTGAGTGATCACCGTGGGAAGAGAGAGTAACCCGGTGCCTTTGGCACTTTGTCGGCCCCATTGAATTGGGCATCCACAACCTTTGGGATTCAAATCTTGGCCTTGCTGGCCCTCTACTAGCAAGGGCCCAACCCCTCAACCTCACCTTGGCATTGTCAAGTTACCCCGGGTCTTGGTGAGCAACGGGTGAGCAGTCGTCGACATCGGTCCGTTTGATTGTGATTGTGCTTGTTTGTTGAAGTCCTAGGTTGTGTCACATCAATTGGTATCAGAGCAAGTTCACAACTTGTCTCTCCACAAGTTGGTCCTAGGGCATGTTTATGTATTTAGAATCCTCGGTTGCATCTCCCATGTCCACTAGAATGGCCACTTCATACCCGTCATATCCATCCCCATCAACTTTCCCAATAAGCCCAAATCCCCATGGAAGCTCCATTACCAACAAAGTGGGTAGCAACACCTATATCATAGAAGCCCTACCTAATGTCCTTAATCGGCTTGAAGATATCATGTCTCGACTCGACCGACTTGAAGGAAATAGCCATGTACCAAGAGTGAATGAGAGTGACCTTTGGGGAAATCTAGAAATCATATTTTTAGAACACTTGAAAATCAAAACCCCCGCCTTTGATGGATCCAACAGCCCAAGCCTTTACCTAGATTGGGAGATTTCCCTAGACCAATTCTTTAAAGGTTTCCCCTTGAACGAAGGAAGGAGAATGAGGCTAGCCAAGGCACACCTCTCCAAACAAGCTAAAACTCATTGGTTAGTTGTGGAAGGTTTGAGAAAGATCCGTAGTGAGGCTCCAATTAGCACTTGGGATGAGATGAAGACCGAGCTTAGAAAAACCTACACTCTCCAACCCTCTCCCTCCTACTCAAATCACCAAAGTCCAAGGAGCACTTCAACTCCATCATCCCCACCCAGTCAATCCAAGACCCCAATCACACATTCCCCACCACTTCCCATCTCTCCTACCCCAACCACTACATTTACACCCCACCTCCAAGTCCACACCACAACCATAGGTCCCCAAACCCAATTGGGCCCCATGACCAACTCTCCACCTAGGCCCATGGTAACCCTCACCACTACCTCTCCATCACTCCCAAAAGGGGACACTCCTCCCAAAACCAATCAACCCAAACCCCTTCAACCCACCCATCTTCCTCTCCCTATCCCAATCCAACTCCCACCAAAGCTCCACTACTACCCTTACCTATCCTAACCCAAGTTTCCCACTACCTACCACCCCGGATACACCATGCCCCAATCATCACCACACCCTCAAAAGCCCCTCTCACCTCCTTGGAAGAAGAACCCATACCCGATCTAATAGTGATGAACACCCCAAACCCACTCCCTACCTTGGAGGAAACCCATGACCAAGAAGAAGAAGAAGCATCACATGGTGACCTTCACGTTACACCACCCTCTTTAGTTAGGGCCAAACTCATCTTAGAGGAACCCCTTATTAGTTGGCTAAAGAAGAGCCCAATAAGAGAGATCACAGCCTACGATTGCCTTCCCATAAAGGAAAACCTTCCCATAATGCACATCTCCTCCTATCACACCATAATCCAAACATCCTACCAAGTGGAAACCTTAGAGGACCTTCTCAAGGGCTTAGCTTGGCAATATGAGTTGACCGGCTTGTTGACCCCCATGGCCCACCAATCTAGGAGCCTTGACCTCCTACACCTTTGTGTCGGGTCTATCACCTCGGTTTGCACCATTGGATGCTACACTAGTGACCTCCTTCTATTCCTCCCCACACCCGAGGAGCCCGACCTTCTCCTCAATTTGGAGCTTCTTATATCGGGTGGAAAGTCAAGCCCTTCCCTCATGGTCGACCCACTCACAAAGAACTTCGGCCCAATTATCTCATTAGAGGAGGATGACCCACCACCACTTGAGGATCTTGAGGACATAGGGCCCCTCCCCCTCGATAACCCTTTTTATGATCCCTTTGATCCCTTCCAATGGGGGTCAAAGAACCCATGGGACCCAACCACCTTATCCACCACCCACCTTTCCCTATCCCAACCCACCATGTTTGATCCAATCCACCCCATCCTAGACCCGGGTTACACCTTGGGAGCCATGACCTTGGGCCACATATCCCTAGGTAATAAGGTTGTGCCCCACCCCATGATGACCACCTTCTTAGATCCATTCGATCCTTTCCAATGGGAGTTCAAAGGTTGTCCCACACCTATACACATGGAAGTCACCTTTGGGAAAAGCATGCATATGTCTAGGCTTACCATACCCCTTGGCATGAACACTATGTTGGGTCCATTCATTCATATCACCCACATGTCAAGTAGAAAGTATGAGTGGTCAATATTCAGATGTCATGGTCCACCTTCATTCATCATGGGTCTTAAGCATGTCAAAGATATCTACGGATGTCCGGGTCCCCCAATATTTATCACCAATTTGCATGTCCGGCTTGTTGCGCACGCAGCTCCTCTCCTCCTGCTAGCTCCTTAGGCTAGCTTCTGCTTGCTGCGCTGCTACTGCTTTCCCGTCTGTAGGGTAGCATCATGCTGCAAAGAAGAGAGAAAGAAAGAGAGGGAGTGGGTGAGAGCCTCCTGCGAGTTCTGCTGTAACAGACAAGTGGGAGTGTGGGAGAGAGGAAAAGAGAGTGATTGATGGTGGGTCTTTGTAACTCATTTTCTTCTTCTATATCACCTAACCAGGCTGCCCCCGATGTATTTCTCTACTGCTTTGAATGAATGAAAAGCCCGGGCTTTAGTCTAGACCTGCTTTGCTATGATAGCTCTGCATCTTTATTTCCTCCTCTCTTGCTTCTCCCAGTAGACAAGATGAACCCCCCTTTTTTTTAACAAGCCACCCATATGGCGATCTAACTTTTATCACGATGGCCACCGGCCCGGAGCTCACTCCAACCCATGAGTGTGGACCCACCTTGCCAACCATCGGAAGCTAGATTTATATCTTCTTCGTTTCCCTATGAGCGTGATTTCTTCCTCACAACCCCACCCCGGCGTTTGAACCAATCCAATGGCCATGACACCGGAGGGGTGAGGCACATGGGGTTTAACCCCAAACTCAAGGTGTTTCTCTGCAATCGCTCCTGGATCCCCCAGGCTTCGCTCTCACATAGAGTGGCCCCCGGGAGATTCCACGAAAAGGAGTGAATATTAAAGGCCGTTAGCACGGCAATATTTAAAGTCCACATCCCAGAAATGGGGTCGTGGCAGTCCATCGGTTTATTGGAATCCCTCGTAGGCTAGCCCTCGGGATTTCAACACCCAATTGGGACTATTGGATGTTGCCACTTCCGTGGACATCCTATTGTTCGGGGCCACCTCGGATTTTATCCGTGGGTGCGTACCCAATTTACTCCCCCCGAGCCTCTGGGACAAGGGGAGGTGCTTCCGGATTTTTGCCGGACCACTCATACTAATGACAAAAAAAAATAGCTTGATTGAACAAGCCAATGCAAAAGGATGAATGTTGAAACATTGGGACCTTTTGATTCAAGAACTGAAATCCAGTTGGGACTGATATATACAAGGGAGAGGTGATGATTAATCTTAGTTTCTAAACTTGTTGAAAATAAGGAATGGATAGAACAAGGACTGAATGCCGAACATAAGACTTAATCTCTCAAATTAAAACTAAAAAGTGCCTCACAATGAACATAAGGCAATAACCAAATCAACCTCAGGAAAGGCCAGAAGCCAACATTCCCTGTGAATGCATAGTTGCATGGCATCATGTCCCTCTTGGCTTCAGAATTCGAGCATTGCATGCATGCATAACTCCCTTCCCACAATCCCAAAACTATAATGAGCATACGCTCAGGCATTGGATCCCTGCATGTCATGCACAAAGTTAAAAAAAAATCATCTTCTTGCATTAGCGAAACATGTTTTACCTTGCTTCCTATTGTTTTAAAAGGGGATTAGGGCAGAAATCTACTTTTGGTAGTGATGTGACACCACCTTGGGGGGGTGATAGCCACAAGACCAATGCACCATAGACCTTAACAAGCAAGCACAATTTGCAAGAGAAACGGATCGATATCGGCGGCCACTCACCCGGCACTCACCCAAAACCCGGGGTAACTCGGCGATGCCGAGTCGAGGTTGTGAGAGCTGGACCCTTGCTAGTAGAGGGCCAGCAAGGCCAAGGTTTTTCCCAAGGGTATGGAGGCCCAATTCAATGGGGCCGACCGGATGCTGAGGGCACGGGTCACAGTCTCTCCCCACGGCGGTCACTCTAAAGCATTGATGCTCACGGGACCGGGCGCTCACTCTTCCGGACCAGCGGAGTTATGAGCTAATATTGGACAAACAAGCACTACGGGGATGCAAGGGGTAGAGCACTTACTCGACTGGTTTAAAGAAACCAGTCCCGTTCGGAGACGTGGGCGAGCGGGGAAGCGTGGGTTCCCCACACGCTGCGCCGGTGAAGCTTCAACGTGTTTAAGAGATTACACCACTACTCCCCATGCAAGGGGGTTGAACAAGGGAAGGGGAAGCCAAATTTACATTCAAACACTTCCTCCCACAGGGAGGGGCTATAAGCCAGCTAGGCGGGGAGGGGAAAGTTAAGCTAGAAACTAATTGCAAGGAGGTTGTCGGTCCTGTCCACTCTCTGGAACAGTGGACATACAGTCGGTGTTGGCACCGCTGTGGACTCCTTCAAATTCTGTTGGCGATGAGACCAGTGGAAAAACCTCCGGGGTTGACCCAGGAGGACGTCAGAATTTTTGTGGATTTTCTCATTGGCGGCAATGGTCAGGGCAGAGTCGTGAACATGGCTGTTTGACTCGGGCTCTGGTAGCTTCTGAGTCCCTACTGCTGGAAGGCGAGGCTACCACGGAGGATCTCGAGCTCTGAATCAGGCGAATCCAGAATCGTTGTATTCGTGGTCGAACCCTCTTGGAATGGAGATTCACGGGGACGCCGGAGGAGGTCGGAGTAGATGGCGAGGACCTAAAAAGTGATGGGGTATCAGGTCAGTTCCAGAGGGAACTGACCAGCGCACCCTAGGGAGAAAATTAGGAACTCACAGCTCTGGAATCCGAACAGACTACTGCTTCTTGGAGGTGGCAGGAGACTTCTAGTAGAAGGTCTCAACCGAGCCTCGCTTCATGAACTTCAGGAGGATGGCCGTGGACGCCTCTACAACTCGCTACTGGGTGTCTGCCATGGAGGAGATGCGCAGTCCGACGGTGAGGGCTCCTCTGGGCAGCCACAAAATCAGACGAAGGTGAGACCACCATCGTTGCAAAGAGGGCTAGGAGTCGCTTCTGAAGGTACCTCTTGTGTTTTTAGGGACTCCGGGATGAAGACGTGGCCGGCATTGCAAGTTGCTGTAGGTCTGTAGGTTCTCAACTGTGAGCAGGTTCGCCGGTGCAGCTTTGAATGAACATGAGATGGTGATGGAAGGTTGTTGGGGGGGAAGATGGAAGAAGGGGCTGCTGGTATGGTGGATGGGGATGTGAGGAAGGCAGAGGAGGAGATATAGGGTGGAGTTGGAGGTGTTTGGAGAGGGGAGGGATGCAAGGAGGCTGCTGGTTCTCTGCACTAGGTGGAGGGGGAAGGGGAGGTGGAGGTGGAGGATGAACTATGTTGATGGAGGGGGAGAGTGGGGGCGACCAGACCAAGGGGTGGGGTTCTCTTTGGGTCGGCCTAGGGTATGGGGGCAAAGAGAGGGGCGGGAAAATTTGAATTTGGCCTAGGGTTTGAGCCCCTTCAGCCTTGGGGAGATGGAAGGGTGCTTGGGAAAGGGTAGTGGGTGGTTGGGGGTTGGAGGGTGGCTTGGAGATTGGTGGGTTCTCCCTTGGGGCTAGGGGTGGAGTAAAGAGGTGTTGTGGGAAGTTGTGGAGACTATTGAATGAGGGGAGGAGAGAGAGAAAGTAGGTGGGAGGGGGAGGAGAGAGAAAGAGGTGCACCTCTCTTGGAGAGAGAGAGAAGGTGGGGGGTGATTCTCTCCCTGGGCTTCTCACCCTCACTAAAGGATTCACTCCATTAGAAAATTTAAATTCTAGAATCAAAATAGGCCAATTTCATTTACTTCCTCAAATGGGGTTGGGGTCCTATTTATAGGGGCCCAACCTTTTAAATGATCAAACTGCCCCTGGCTTTACATGTAATGACAAAAGCAGTCCAATAAGCCAACCAATGGGATAATGACTCAACATAGGGAAATAAACCAAAGACCTAGGGAAATGACTCAAATAAAAGGGAAAATACATCAAATGACTCAAATAGAAAAGCTCAAAATGGATAATTGGGCCCACATAGAGTGATGCCCAAGCTCACACAACTCTGGGGTGTGATGATGAACCAAGCCAGAGGTAGTCGTGGGTGATGCCTCCATCAAATCCCCTGGGCTACGAAGAACTCGACTCCGTTGACTAGGGGTCCATCCTACTGTGGTACTGCTCAAGAAGGTCAGGATCCAGCTACTGGAGCTCTTCTCGACTCACCAACGAATCCTCCGAAGGAGGCCGATCCTTCCATCTGACGAGATAGCGCTCATACACCTTGCTCCTGGTGGCAGTGACCTGTTCATCCAATATTCGCTCAATTATCTCACGCTGGGCTCTCTTGGCTGGTGGGCTCTTCTCACGAGTGGGTGCTCTTTCAATTGTTGGGATCGGTGCGATGGATTCAGAGGGGGGTGAATGAATCTCTCCTTAAAAATTTACTCCCAATTAAAAACTGTAACTAGACACAATATGAAATCATGACTAGTTAAGTTATATAAGATAAGGGGAAGAATGATTCTCTTGACCAAATAGTTGAGCTACAAGAGTGCAGGCTCCTAAGCAAACTTACTCTATTAACTGAACCCAAACAACCAAACGAATGCAACTTAGAAGCTCAGATGACTTGAGTGAATTTGACACTCTTCAGAACCAATGTCAAATGTCCAAGATGAAAGTAAATTCCTCGCTAGACAAATTATTAAGATCGAACCTAAGCATACATCTAGCGGATCAGAATAGACACACAAACCACTGCACAGAAGATTTTTAAGGTGGTTCGGTCCTCCAGACCTACGTCCACCCCACATTCAAACCAGAGTCTGGATTCCGCTGATACACAGCTTAAACCGCTGGGCCTCACAGCTTGCCTACAACCAGCTGAGCATCACAGCTTGCTTCCGCTGGGCAATACAACTTAGCCGACCAGAGGAATCCTCCTCTGCAACCGTTGGGGATTACAGCTTAACCCGTCCAGAGGAATCCTCCTCTGTAATGCTGAGCAATATAGCTTAGCTCTGCTGACTAACATCTTGAAATAGAGTTCAAAAGAAAAATAGGAAATGGGAAATCACAGCAACATAAAGCTGTATACGATAAAGCACAAAACAGCTCTCAAGGAGCAAGTTGGTCTGGATCTGATCCAAGAGCCAACAGATAACACATCTTTAAAAAAGTATTCTTTCTTCTTTTTCACGAACTCCCTATCTCTCTTTTCACTCTCCTTTTCTTCTTCTGCTGATCTCTCTTTCTCTTTTTCTTTCTTTCTCTTCTTCTGGATCGTGCAGGCTCTCTCTCTCTCTGCTTCTGCTCTTTCAGATGGGCTCCCCTACTTCGATCACTCTGCTCACAATCATCTTCTCCAGATGGAGAAGTCTTCTTTTTATAGCAGGAGCAGATAGGTGGGCGTGTGTCCTCCATGAATTCCCGCCCTAGCGCCTTGAACACGTAGCAGTATTTCAGTCTGCTGCACTACACGTGTCATGATCTTGGCACATCCTCCATTCTTGGATCATGTGCCCTTCTTAGGTTCCTCGAACATAAGTCCTGTCAGATTAAACTTCATATCAGTTTGAATCAATCTGAAGGAAAAGAAAAGGATGCATCGAGTACATTTGAGATTTGAACTAAGCATGTATATACTTGCTGGTGTGTAGTGCAGTATGCATGTAACAAAGTATGCACAATGAAGATGAATGCTCAGGCATGCCATCAAAGAGTGTATGGACTTAGTGTCCATGCGACAACGATGTACATTCTTGCTGGTGTGATGATGCATGAACTTAAACGCTCGTACCAGCAACGATTGTACAAACTTATGAATTAATGCGCGAACTTAATTGCTAGTATCAACACAGGTTGTACAGACTTTGTGTACTTGTGTATGCATAAGGCAATGTGATGCACTGACTTTGCATATGCATGAAGAACACTGGCTGTACTGACTTGGTCGTGTGAAACAACGGAGGTTGTACAAACTAGCCACCAAAGAATGTACAGACTTTGATGAGAAAGATGCACACATGCACAATGAACACGGATGCACTAACTAAGCCACGAGCTGAGCTAACGGATGTATAGACTTGCTCAGTCATCAACTAATGGATGTATAGACTTGCTCAGTCATCAGCTAATGGATGTATAGACTTTGTTTTGAAAGATTGCACAAATGCAGATAGGGAAGTAGGCACATTGAAAATGGATGCTCGGACATGCCGTCAACGAGTGTACAGACTCTACGTGCATGCGACAAGACGATGTACAGACTTGTTAAAGTGATGCACGGACATATCAGCAGAGAATGTGCATACTTTGTGTATGCATGAAACAACCGAATGCACTGACTATGCTCATGAATGTATAATGAACACGCATCGACATTGAATTGAATCGACTGATGAATGCACTGATGCACTGTATGCATATGGCAGATAATGCACTGATGCAATGTGCAGAAGAACCAACAAGTGCAGACACATGGTGATAAATCATTCGTACTCATAGTGCTTGCTGACATCAAAATCACAGGGGCACAACAATCTCCCCCTTTTTGATCATGGCAACACTATGAGTCACACAGACTCAAACTATTCTCTTCCTTTGACTTCATCAAAAAGTGAAAAATTTGAGAGAGAAATAAAAGTGTGCATGATATGATGCTTAAGAATAATGAATGCAATTCATGGAGAACTTGATGCTTACATGATGCAGATAAGACAAGAACCAATCGATCTATCCTCCTCCTTTGCAAGACGAACAAACCTCCCCCTTTAAAAGGCAATAAGTGCAGTCTAGACAAGACCTTATCAATCCAATGCTCCCTGATCTGAATGAAGCAAGGCTTTCAAGGGTGTAAGGAGAGGGATATGTCAAGAAGACATTCAGGAAGGATGACATGGCAGCATGCAGACTATAGGATCTTTCAAGGAAATAGAAGATTTTCAATAAGATACTTATTTCATAAATCTGAATAAACGGATGGTTCAGACTCTTCCATTATAGGGGCTTATGAATTTTTATTTGAACATCATGGTTTAAATATGATGTATACATAGTTTGACAAAAAAATTATGTACTCATATCTGAACATCAATATTTAATAAAAGTGAACCAAGCCCTCATATTTATATCTTGATTAACCTCCCTTCATCTTACTCAGTCAATTTCAATGACTTCTTCAGAAATTACAATCATTAGTATTGGGGTTAAACATCATGAAAGAATTCAGATTTGGTTCCTGAGGATCAGTCATACTTCTTCAAATAATTTCAGATTTTTCTTTATGCACAGTACAAGATTTCATAGCAAGTTTACCTGGTGCAATTAAATTCAGTACACACCTTGTGGCTAGAGGATACATGTTGTTTGGACGCCAGTATCTCTGAGCACTTAGTGTGACTAACTGTCATGCTTCAGAGATAGTATTGACACCTCATGACATACTTTACCTTATTTCATTGATAAGTGAAGTATATTTCTCAGGGTTCAAGCCATTGCTCTGCCTGGATATTCAATGAATTTAATTTAGCAGAGTTAATTATGGCACTTCATGACACAGTCCTCTAGACTTCTTGGTCAATGGACATGGTTTCTCAGTGATCAAAATCATTGCTCTGACAGAATTTACCCTTAGGAACGTTTCAGAATCATCATATGCTTAAAAATAATACTGATTTCATGTAATTTAACCGAATAAAGCCATGATTTTAACATTTTTAGATTTCAGAAGATTTTACAAGATTCAACATGAATTAGTTGGTTAAATTTTATTAAAGTTGACTCAGATACTTTTAAGAGATTTAAAGTCAAACTCAATGAATACATTAAACTTAAACTAGCTGAGTTATTTCAGACATTCATAAAATCATATAATAGAAGATTCCTAGTTCAAGTGTTTTCAGACTTATGATCGAGACATGCCCATTGAAATCTTCATGAATGACTAACAGAAAAGATCCAGCAAGAATAAGTGATTTTGAAGCTCAATGTTTTCAGATATGCACACCAAGCAAGATAACTGGAGGTCAGGCATGTTTCAAGATCTCCAAGGTCTAGGAGATATGCAGTGTTTCGAAAAAAAAGTTTAAGAATATGACAAGTATTCCAATCAAGAGAGCAAGTGCAGAAACATGATCAGAAGATCATCCTAGAATGTGTTGACTCTTTGTGTCAACATCTGCTCACAAGATCCACACTTCAGAACAATCAAAAGTGACCGCTCATGGTGTCGACACTTCCAAAAGAAAACTATCAAGAAGTGCAGCAAAGGATGTGTCAAGGTGAGTCAGAAATACCCAGAAGATCATCAGGCAGATTTATTTAAGAACGATCAACTCCCCCTCAGTAGATGCATAAGCAGAACACAGTAAATTCAGACTCGTGAAATGGGTGAGCTCAAGCTGAAGATGGGAGCAATGGTTGACTGAATGAGATAGTAAAATAGCTAGATGAACAGCCAGCAGAACACAATCTTGTTATTTTCAATATGAGTGATGTGCAATGAATTATGACATAAGTGTATGCATTTGGCAACATGTATGCAATGCATTTAAAAATAGATTACTAAGGAATTCAATTAACCACATGTGAAGAGTGCAAGTATTACCTGAAGAGTGCTTGAATGGGGTTTTATCAACTTGGGTGCCTTGGTTAATTTACCCCTCTTTGTTCATTCCAAGGCACACCTGCAACATATTGATCATTTTGATCCTTTAGGGACCCAAGTAGCCTTGGGTCCTACGTTAACCCTGACAGGTGTTCTGAACAGTCTTTTAGCAACATTATCATCATGATCCATCAGGTAACAATTGTCCATAGAATGTCCATTTCTACCACAGTATCTACATGAAATGACTGGTTTTTGGTTCTTATGATGCATATTAACAGCAGTATGAGGTCTATAAACATGATCATAAGATTTTCTGTTGTATGCATGAACCGTTTGTTTCTTATTATATGAAAACCAGCAATCAGTAGATTTATGCCTTAGTTTACCACAATTGAAGCATGAATTATTCATTGATAGCCTTGCAGGAAATTTTGAAAACTTTACATTTACAAGGCTTCCCTGAACATACCAACAATTCCTGACTGTATGCCCGTACTTACCACATTCAAAGCACCTGAGATGCTTGCTGTTTGATTCAGAATCATTCCAGTAATTTCCTGACTAGCACTCAACAGCCTTGTGCCCAGGCTTGTTGCAGTTAAAGCACACAGTGTGCTGACTAGACTTGGGTTTAGTTCCGTATGGGCCATGAAAATGCATGGAAGACCTGGCATGTAGTTTATTGTCTTCTTTCATGATAAAGCATGCATTCATGAGATGACCATGCTTACCACAATAGTAACATGAAGCATCAGGCTTCCTAGTAGCATGGTTTCTACCAAAAGAATTTCTAGAATGTAATGTTTCACTTGCATGCTCATCCTTTAACAACAATCTGCAATCTTCCATTACGTGACCTACCTTCCCACAATAATAAATGACCCCTTTTTAGTATGAGTGTGTGAGAGATCATGTGACTTGTGTGCAGCATTCTTCGTACCAACAGGAGTGTCTTTGTCATTTTTCTGTATATTTTCATTCTTTTTCAATTTTTGAGTTTTTTCTACAATTTTGGAACTGATAGTGGATTTTTGTGCAGTAAATTGAAAAAAAGAAGGAGCAGAGGTTTTGTTTTGATTAGAAGCTTTTACAAACACAGTAGACGTTTTATTCCCATTAATCCTTTTGTTTGTCGGACTGTAACCCAGTCCCTCTCTCTGGAAATTAACATTATTTCGAAGAAGCTTATTCAGATTTTCCTTACCTTTGACAAATTTTGATAGAGAATTTTTCAAATCTTGAATCTCAGAATTTAAGACAACAATATTAGCTTCATATCTGGACAGATCTGTTTCACAAGAAATGACTTGTTGATGCAAGGCATCATTCAGACTTTTGAGTTTTTCAACTTCGTATTTTAATTTTATTTCATTGTCAGCTTCAGATAGGGACTTGTTAAGATCATCAACTTCTTGTTGAAGGGATGTGATTGTAAGCTCATATCGAGCTATCTTCTCTTCACAGTAAGTGACATTTCCATTGAACATTTGGTTGATGGTTTTTAGGCTCTCAATTTCTTGTTCTGCATCCACCAACCTATCAGAATTATCCATGCTCACGCACTTACCTTTTTCAATTGTCAATAACCTATCTGACAGTGTGGTGTTTAGATGTTTCAGCTTGTTCATTTCCTCTCTTAATTTATTGTTTTGCTCTAGGAGTTCATCATCAAGCATCCAATCATCTAAGGAAAACTGACATTCATAAAACATTTCTTGTCGTTTCTCAGATTAAAGTTTGTTGAGATTTTTCTGAACCTCTAGATTTATTACTCTGTCAGTCTCCAGCTTCTCAGAAATCAGTCTATTTTATTTTTTAAGATTCATTGATTTGTGTTCAAATTCTTTGGACTATTTTTTGAGTTTTTCATTTTCAGATTTCATGTCTTCCAATTCAGAACTGACACACTCTAAATCTCTCATCAGTTTTTCATTCTGAACTACATTATTGTTATGACCCTGATCATCATCAATCAAGCTAAGTCTTTCCTTTAGTTCAGAAATTTCATAAACAAGCTCTTGATTTTCCTTTTTGTGTAAACCAATTTGTTTCATAAGTGTTTCTTTTTCAGATTTCAAATGATCTAAATCGAAATTAAAAGAATCAAAATCTTTTAATTATCTTCTAAATATGTCATTTTCTGTCTTCAGGAGTTCCATGTCCTCACCTCCAGAATTAGCATTCACATGATCATTCAACTTCTTTTTCAGATATTTATTTCATTTTTTCAACTGTTCGCAAGAACCAAGCAAATCATGATATGCTTCAATCCAATCATCCACATTATAATTATCAAATTCAGAAGGTACCACATCTTCATCTTCTTCTTCATTTTCTTCTTGCTGTCCATCATCGTCAACCATCAGACATGTGTTGTGATTCCTGGTAAGGTTTAGTTTCTCCAAAATCTCCTTGGCATACCTGCAAGAAGAAACACATGAAATTAGAGCTCTGTCAAGTGATGCTTTCATTAAATCTAATGCTCTAGAGTTGGCAGAGTCTTTTAATATATCCTTATCAGTCCATTTAGATTTATCCCTTGATAATTTATGTGAACCGTGAGTTATCACCTTCCAAAGGTCAGGATCGGTTGATTTTACATACCTATGGAAGTTTTTTATCCAAGGATCAAAGTCATTACCTCTGAATATTGAGGGATGAGCCATCGAGAGATGATAAATGCACCGTAATCAGATGAGCAGAGCAAGGCACTAAATCAGTGAATCAAAACACCGAGCACAAGAAACCCACTCTGAAATGCACCACAAAAGATTCAGGATCTACTGTGGATCGTTGGATCCAATGCACAGCAACCCGCTCTGATACCTGTTGGGTTCGGTGCTATGTATTCAGAGGGGGTGGTGAATGAATATGACCTTTAAAAACTTTCGCTCAATTAAAATCTAATGCTCACTAGACAGATTTAGACAAATGAAACAAGCTGATCAAATATTCTGTTCAACCAGTAAGCGAACACTTGGAGTGCCCCTATGCAAACAACTAGCGGAAGCAAAGATAGATAAATCAAACCACAATGCAATAGGAGTTTTTAGGTGGTTTGGTCCTCCAGACCTACGTCCACCCCACACTCAAAACCCGAGTGTGGCTTACTGTTGTGCAACACAGCTTGCGTCCGCTGGGCATCACAGCTTGCCTACAACCGCTGGGCCTCACAGCTTGCCATCCCGCTGAGCATCACAGCTTGCTGTCCAGAAGAGTCCACCTCTGCAACGCTGAGCATCACAGCTTGCTGACCAGTGGAATCCACCACTACAACCGCTGACTAATAGCTTGAAGAAAGTTATAAGAAGAAAACAAAAGATGGAACAAAACAGCAACGAAAAGCTGTAAATGAAGAACAAGAAGTATAGCTCTCGAAGGAGCAGTTCTGGCTTGGATTTGATCCAAATGCCAGACAACCACAATCTCTCCCCCTCTCTCAGCTCGAGCACTCTATCTCTCTCTTTCTCTTCTTTCTCTTCTTTCTCTTCTTTCTCTTCTGCTCTTCTTCTTCTCTTTTGCCGGAATGAGGGGCTCTCTGCTCCTACTCTTCTGGTTCAACTCACCCAGCTTCGATCTATCTTCTCTTGATGAAGAAGACTTGTATATATAACAGCAGCAGCAGCAGCTAGGGCGTGTGTTCTCCACATTTCCCGCCCAGGACTTTTGGTCACGTGTCATCTTCCTATCAGCCCTTCCAGTCTCGGATCACGTGCCCTTCATTGGCCTCCACGAGCAGAGCACCTGTCAGATAGACGAGAACACTTATCAGGTTAAGTATAAACCCTGTACAGACTTTAAGGAAGCAATGCATTGTATAGACTTGCTGTGAAGAGCAGCAATGTGTAGACTTGTGAAGCGCAACTGCATGCAATGTATAGAGTTCAATGTAAAGACTTGACGTTATGCAGCCTGGGCAATGTATAGACTTGGCCCAACTAAGAACCAGTCGATGTATGGACTTGGCTGAAGCCAACGCTGAAGCAATGTTCAGACTTTGTTCAACAGCAACGTACAAACTTTATTCAATGTACGGTCTTAGTGTGTGTGAGCATGCTAACATTCAATGTGTAGACTTGGATGAGAATAATGCATGAACACAGTGTATAGACTTAGAAGTCTAAAGGGGCGTCGACTCATCTAATCAGGGGGTCGACGCATTGATGCATGAATGAAATATATTTCCAATGTGTAGACTTCGGACTTGCCATGATGTGTAGACTTGGAGCACAAAAGCCACGATGTACAGACTTCATGAGACTTCAATGAAGACAGACGATGTATAGACTTCATGACTGAGGCACGATGCAAACTCGTCTAATGTATACACTTGCTCAATGTTCAATCTTCACGAATGATGTACAGACTACCAATGTGTAGACTTGCCAAGGCAGATGAACGATGTACAGACTTGAACAAGGCAAGGTCTGTACAGGCTTTGAGGTTCACAATGTATGGACTTTGGCAACCCAACGGCTGTACAAACTTCCACTCAACAACATTGTATAGACTTGGAAATCTGAACGGGAGGATGTATAGACTTAGCCCCTTGAAGGATGTACAGACTTTGAAGAAATCAGGCGATGTGAAGACTTTACCAATGTATGGACTTGGGCCAACAAAGAACCGATGGATGTATAGACTTCACGAGCTCATTTCAATGTATGAACTTTGCGAAGCACAGTCCAATGTATGGATTTCGCGAAGCACAGTCCAATGTGTGGACTTTAAATGCTTGAAGGCCCAATGTGCAAACTTGGAGGCTTGAGCTAATGCACAGACTTAACAGTCCCTTGGCTGTACAGACTTGGTCACAAACTGAACAGTCGGTTGTATAGACTTGCACAAACCAAAGTCTGAATAGACTTGAAAATAAAACCAATGTATAGACTTCATGAGCGCCTAGAGGATGTACAGACTTAGTGACTGTACAGACTTGGAAGGCTCAGCGAAGGCTGTACAGACTTCAATGAAGAGATGCATAATGTACAGACATCATTCAAAGGCCAGTGTGAAGACTTCACAATGTATAGACTTTCCAAGTGAAAGGCTGTATAGACTTGAGCACAGAAGCTCTGTACAGACTTGATCAAGACAAGGCAGTCGAGTGTATAGACTTCAAGTGAAACGACGGTAAAGCCATCAGTGTATAGACTTCAAGGGAAACGATGGTAAAACTACCGATGTATAGACTTGAAGGGCAACGTAGGTGAAACTTCCAATGTACAGACTTGGAAGAACACTGATGAATGTACAGACTTCGAAGTTCAACAAAAGATGTACGGACTTCACCCCGATGTATAGACTTGCAAGCCTGAAGGCCAATGTGTGGACTTGCATAGTAGCCCAATGTATGTACTTGACAAAGCAGAATGAATTACTGAATGAACAATGTATAGACATTGGGTGACACAATGTGCAGACTTCACGATGTGTGGACTTGAGTGTGCGTGCAGGCCAACAGACAATGTGAATGTATATACTTAACACAACGATGCAATGTATGGACTCTGCTATGCATGAAGAAGAGTGTATAGACTTGTGAAATCTGGGGGCGTCGACGCATGATGCATGAGACACACTTGCTGCGTTGACGCTGCATGACTTGCGAAATGCATAGAACACATAGAGGTTGTATAGACTTTGGCAAACAAGCGGCTGTACAGACTTTGACACAACTGCGATGTACAGACTTTTGGGCTCGTCATGCAGTGTATAGACATGCAAGTTATATGAGCAAACGGCTATACAAACATTGCTATGCATAAAGACGATTGTATAGACTTGTGAAATCTGGGGAGTCGACCCATCAAGGAAAGGGGTCGACCCATCTAAGTGCACTGATGCAGTATATGCACAGAAGAAGCAATATACACACAGAAGAAGCAATGCACCGATCTTAATTCAAGCACAAAACACTTTATGCACTCTCATGCTTTCTCCATAGAATATATCAGTTATATGCATTCAGATTGTTATGATTCAATGTCAAGCTATTAGCAAAACAAAATGGTGACTCATTCATGTTGCTATCATTAAAACATCACATTCATCAAAGCACAAGGGGCACAACAATCTCCCCCTTTTTGATGATGGCAACATAATGAGTCACACTTAATGAGTCAAACTATTCTCCCCCTTTGACATAATCAAAAAGAGAGGGAATGGTTTGAGAGACAAAATGTAACACACAAAGACACAGAATAAAACATGGTTCATTAACTATCAGCGCTCCCTTAAGACAATGACACAGCACTCCCCCTATCAGCATGCAAGATTAACTATTCTCCCCTTAAAATCAGATGACCCATAACTCCCCCTGAAGCACAGGAATGAACTCTGGTTATCCAATAAATCAAGCTAAATTCTGCCATTACAAAGAATCTGAATTCTGGTTACATGAACAGAATGAAACAGAACCAGAGCTTTTTTTTTTTGGAAAACCCTACCTAGGAGTATTTTGGAGAATGAGCCCAAAACGGAGCATTCCCAACATACCACTAGGAGGTTAATTTTATTAATGAGAGAACGAAAAATGAAGAAAATTACAAGATTCGGACGCTAGGCAAACCTAGCTTATCCAGTCGGGCTGCACCCTGAACATTTTTGGGGAGCTCATGATAAGAAAAGAAAAGATTACATTTATTCAGGCATGCTAGTGAAGCTAAAGAATCTACAACATTATTGGCTTCTCTGTATATGTGAAGTAAGGAATCCCTATGTGAGAGCATATCCCAAATTTCTCTGATATAGGAAAGAATGGCCCATGGACAATTAATCTGTTTACTAACAGCTTGCACCAGAACCTTGGAGTCACATTCAATCAACCCAGGATGTGTATTGATGGTGGAAAGGTATTTAAGACCATCGAGGAGAGCTCTAGCTTCAGCGATAATACTTGAGCTGGGACCATAGTAGTGAGAAAAAGCTAGAAGAATGTTTCCTTTCGAATCCCTTATAACTCCTCCCCCACCAGAAATTCCTGAGCGCTTACATGCCCCATCAATGTTAAGCTTGAGAGATGGCCATGGGGGACATAACCATTTAACTACCATAAGTTGAGGATTTCTTTTATTGACAACCTGAATACCAAATTGAGTGAGAATTTCCCTCTTGTTGGAATGAGTTTCTTTGAGACCAGATAAATCACAGATTTCCTTTGTGTGAGCTTTAATCTTATGTAGCATGCAGTTCTTAGTTATGATCCGGCCTTCATACTTGGCCATATTTCTAGTAGACCACAGTTCCCACATAGTGTAGCCAATTGATGCCAATGAGAAGAGACCATACAGGGATTTAGAACTATTGTGTGAAATAGATTTCAGAATCCTTGACTTTGCAGAATTACCATCTAACATCAAGCCTGAGCTTTGGAGAGATGACCAAATAAAGACAGCATTGTCACTGCTGACGAATAGATGGTTTAGAGTTTCCTCTTGAGGCTGTTGGCAGCAATAACATTTAGAGCATAAATTAATACCAAGCATCTGTACATTAGAGTCCGTGGGAAGGCAGTTATTGATGATTTTCCATAGAAAAATAGAAATCTTTGTAGGCAGCCAGGTGGACCAGAGTGATTTCCAAGGCAGATTTAACTGAATCTGGTTAAGGTTGCACGCATGTTTATAGAGGGAGGAAACCATATATTGACCTGAGTGTGACAAACTCCAGGCTTCCTTGTCGGCATATGAGGATAGAGTAGTATACCTGATTACTGTAGTAACTTCAGATGGCAGGAAATTATCAATGAGCTGTTTTACTTCAACAGTCGGGTGCAATATACAGTCTTTAACAGAAGCCTTTGTGTTGTTGATGAGTTCAGCAGGAACAAAGGAAACCAGGGGTTTATTGCCTAGCCATGTATCATACCAGAAATTAGCAGAACTGCCATCCCCAAGGATAATTCTTTTGTGCTGTAATATAAAGCTTTTGGCAAGAGACCAGGATCTTCAGCTATGACCTTTCATGTTTATGAATTTTACATCCATAAGATGGTTACCCCGTAAGTATTTAGCTCTAAAGTAATTTGCCCACAGGGAGTTAGTGTGCATGGCCCTCCAAAGCATTTTGACTCTGAATGCTATTTCCATTTGCCGAAGGGACATAATTCCAAGGCCACCTTTGCTGACTGGCCTGCATATGGCTTTCCAAGATTTCCAATGATGTTTATTGCCATGATAAGATGCGCCCCAGAAGAAGTTTGCAAAACATCTTTCAATAGCCTGATGAGTTCCAGACAGAAGGGGAGAAGAAGCCAGTGTGTAAATTGGAATTGAGGAAATAACATGTTTGATAAGGATGAGTTTGGCTCCTTGAGATAGCAGCTTAGCATTCCAACCTTGAATTCTACTTTGAATTGCAGAGATGAGTCCAGCAAAATGGGCTTTCTTTCTCCTGCCAAGAATTAAAGGGAAGCCTAAGTATTTATGAGGGAAAGAGTGATGAGAGAAACCAATGATATTTGCAATACGTCTAATTTTGGAAGAATCAGTTTTGTGATGGGTGAAGAATCCACTTTTCCCCACATTAATTTGCTGGCCTGAAGATCTTTCATAGAGTCTTAGCACCTTGAGAAGATTTCTGACAGAGTTTGCTGTAGCTTTACTGAATATAATTGTGTCATCAGCAAATAACAAATGAGAGATATTAGGACAGCCCCTTGGCCCTACATACCAACCAGTCCGACCAGAGTTAAATGAGTCTCTCAGAGATCTGCTAAGTGCTTCTTCAGCAATAATAAATAAAGAAGGAGCAATGGGGTCTCCTTGGCGTAGACCCCTTAAGGATTGGAAAAATCCAGCCATATCTCCATTGACTAATACAGAAAACCAGCAATTATTTAGCATGTTCTCAATGAGACCAGTGAATTGATTGTTGAATCCAATTTTACTCAAAACAGCAAGTAGAAAGTCCCATTCCAATCTGTCATAAGCTTTAGCCATATCCAACTTGAACATCACATTACCCCCTCTGGTTTTCCTGCCTAATTCATTAACCAATTCTTGAGCAAGGGCAATACTTTTTACAATCTGTCGACCTTTCACAAAGGCAGACTGTTCCATGGATATAATTCTGGGAAGGATGGGTGCCAGCCTGCTATTAAGAATTGTTGAGATGATTTTATAGAAAAAGTTACATAGACTAATGGGTCTATAGTCAGAAATGTCCATGGCATTGTTCTTCTTGGGGATGAGAGCAACAAGGGTGGCTGTAGCAATTCTTGGAAGAGGTTGCTATTTGATAAAAAATTCCTTTATAGCATTGACCACCACACTGGAGATAATAGGCCAAGCCTTTTGGTAGAAAACACATGTGAACCCATCGGGCCCTGGGGCACTGTCAATCGGCATATTGAAGGCAGCTTCATTTATTTCTGAGTCTGAAGGGACAGCACAAAGAAGAGCATTGTCATCTGAATTTAATATTCTTGGAATACAAGATAAAATACTGTTATCAATATAGTGATCCTGCGATTGAAAAGCTTTATGAAAATGTGAAGCTGCAATGCTTTTCATTTCTTCATGGTCAGAGGTAATGCTTCCAGCTAAATTTCTAAAGTGTGCAATCTGGTTTTTCTTCTGTTGGCCAAAGTTGTCATGTGGAAAAATTTGTTATTTCTGTCCCCTTCCACTAGCCAACGAATCCTGGACTTTTGCCTCCAAAAGCATTCCTGTTGAATGTATCTGGCAGATAGAAGAGACTTGGCCTCATCCAATTTGATATGATTAGCTTCAGAGGGGTCGATGTCATAACAAAATTCTGCTTTAGTCACTGCATCTTCGGCTGAAGCAAGGTTCCTATGGACATCACCAAAGACTTGTCTATTCCAAAGGTTGAGCATTTTTCTTAAATGCTTCAATTTTAGATAAAGAGTGGTAATTGAAGAAGATGCAATAGGGCTAGTACGCTAGCAGATGTCAACAGCCGATTGGAAGTTGTCATGCAAAGTCCACATCTTCTGAAAGCAGAATCTATTTCGAAATCTTGAAGTATGGAGAGGTTTAATTAAAAGGGGAGCATGATCTGAGGCTTCCCTTGAGAGATGCTCTACAGAGATTGGAAAATGGAGCATAAGTTCATGATTGAAAAGAACTCTATCCAATCTTGCCCATATTCCATTACTTCCAAGTTGGTTGTTGTGCTAGGTGAACTGAGAACCAGTAAAGCCAGCATCCATAAGTCCACATGCTAGAACACAGTCCTTAAAATCTGATATAGATGTCATATTAGGCGGGTTGCCCCCTAGTTTTTCATCCATTTCCATGATACAGTTAAAATCCCCTGAGACAATCCAGGGGGCAGAAATCTGATTGTTTAAAGCAGTCAAAGAATCCCATAAAGGCCTTCTTTCAGCAATGGAGCACTTGGCATATACAATAGTCATATAAAAATTTGGCACAGAGGAGTTGGCTTGTAGGATTGTAATTTGCTGATCATCCCTATTAACGAAGGTAAAGTCAAGGGTATCATTCCATAAAATCCAGATGTGGGCCAGCATATCATTATTAGCAATAGCATGTTTCATGCCCAATTTCTTACAAATATTCTCCAGGTGATAGGTATTAATTTTTGGCTCTAAAATAGCAACACAATCAATCTTGTAAGTTTTCAGCAAGAATTTTAGTCGGCCTTGGGACACATCATTACCAATACCTCTGATATTCCAAACGAGGAGAGTCATTGAGAAGAACAGACAGAACCAGAGCTGATTGTGAAATAGGATGGAAGATTCCAACAGTGTGGATCAACTGATAATGTGAGATTAGCCATGGGTGAGGGTGAGAAATAGTCAAAGCACAATACATCTCAATGAATCAATCAATAGCAAGATGTTGATCAGGCTGTCTGAAAAGAATCTGAACATGAGGGATTTTAAAGCTTGCACCACTTCAATAAGTCTTAAGAAGAGTAGACTCTCTTATCATAAAGGGTTATGAAGTGGCAACTTAACCAATCTGATTTAATTTTGATGTATACCAAATTTGTCAAATTAAACTCAATAATCATATCTGAATCCAAGTTTTAATAAAGGTGAACCAAATATTCAGAAAACACTCAAAAATAATCATCTTTTATCTTACACACATGATCTCAATGACTCTTTCAAGAGTTACACAGATTAGTATTGATGTTAAACACTTTTTCCAAGAATATGAGTTGACAGACTTTTCAATATTTTTATTTGAAGCACATTATATTTTTCCAAAGCAATTTAGGTTGATCAACACCTTTTTACATGAGGCACAACAAGTCTTAGTTGAAGTGACCCAGTTACTCAGTGTGATAACTGTCATCGCCTCTCAACATTGAGACCAGAGTTAGCAATATAAGTGTCTTTTTGCATGAGGAGACACCTTGATTAGAGACCAGACTCCCCAGCTACTCAACACAATTTTGCCATTGCTCTGTCAGGTTTTGATAAATTTTTAACAGAGATAACTATGGCACTTCATGACATGAGTTACTTTATTTCATTGACAAAGAACCCAGTTTCTCAGTGACCAAGACATTGCTCTGAATTCACAATTTTTCATTTAGTCAACATTTTTCAAGTTAATGTTTAACCACAGTACTCACTCTATGAATCTCTACCAAAGAGCCTTGATTTTATATTTTCAGATATCAGATGAGAGAGTTTAAGGTTTACTTGACACATGTGGTTAAAGTTTATTAAACCTTATCATTCAGATATTTTCAATTCATTTAATTACAAATCTGAGGATACATTAATCTTATATCAGTCTGGTTCAGTGGTAATTCTTAAATCTATATGATAGGAGTTTCTACAAAATTCTCAGACTGAATTGCATAACATGCAGCTTAAGTTCCTCAGACCAGATTAGTAAATTTAGCTGACCAACAACTCAATAATGGAGGCAAAATAGTCACACCAGCTAAGAGGTATATGAATGAAGAGTACAAGCTAGTGGAGGAGTCAATCAGCAAGAGAGAAATATTTCAGAAGGGTGTACATCAACACACAGTAGCTGAGTCTAGAATTCAGACAGATCAGCTGACAGGTAGTATCATGAAGAGAGTTGAAGGAAACTCTTCTTTAACAGCTCAACGAATAGAGGGCAGAATCGATTTTCAAGAGAGAGAAATATGACATCAGAGTCGATCAAATACTAGACAAGAGGTGTTCAAAATGTGACAATCAAAACACCAATTCTAAAAGCTCCCCCTGTCTAGATGCAATGAAATTTCTTTTCAGGTTTTTTAACTCCACTACACTTCATATGCAACATTAGTCAAACTCCCCCTGACAAAGTGCATGAATTTCAATTAATGAACTGCTCATGATTTTAGAATATGCTCAAGAAGAATTCATGCTTTGCTCAATCAGAGAGAGAATTTATCAAATGCATCATTTTCATTTCAAATTTTCAGATTTTTCAAATTTTATGATATTCAGTACACTGCACTAAATGAAAACTGGACCCATGGTACTAATCGGAGGACTTGGTCCAAGGACCACCTCACACATGGCAGTAGCATTCAGACATACTCCATATGCCCTTCAGCACTGTTCTATTTAATATACCATGATTGTCATGCAAATGATATATGCAGTGCAAAGCAATCTCATTTATTCAATGCAAACAACAACATGAGAAAAGCATCAAATATATTCAGAATTGAATTCAATAGCTGAGTCTAGAATGCAGACTGATCAGCTAAATAAGAAGAGATCATCAAAACTCAACCAAGCAAAACAACAATTTCAGATGATGGAATTTTAAACAAAGTTCAGAACTAACCTGAAAGGTAAGATCCTGGGGTTTTCTGTTGAGTGCCTTGGATCATTAACCCTTTTATTCATCAGCTTCCAAGGCACACCTGCAGCAAATCAATCACTTTGATCTTGCAGGAACCCAAGAAGTCTTGGGTCCTGAATTACCCCTATCAGGTGTTCTAAATAGTCTTTTAGCAGTATGATCATCAAATTCCATCAGATAACAATCAAACATGGAATGTCCAAAATTTCCACAGTAGTAACATGAAGCCACATAATTTTTGTTTTTATTATTCATGTTAGCAGAAACATGATGCCCATGTGCATGCACATGAGTATGAAAATTATGTGTATTAGCATGAGTATTTCTTTTATTAACATGAAAATTTTTCTTTCCATACACAGCCAGCCGACAGTTGGCAGCTTTGTGGCCTAGCTTACCACATTCAAAACATGCAGAGTTTTTCCTTTTATCACTCAAGTTATTTCTAGCAGAATCATAGAAAGCAGGGAATTTTACAGATTTAGAGTTCAATCTATTTCCCTGAGCATGCCAGCAGTCTTTGACTGCATGCCCATACCTACCACATTCAAAGCATTTAAAATGCTTGCATCTTGATTCATTTTTACCCCAATGATTTCCTGACCAGCACTCATTAGCCTTATGCCCATGCTTGTTGCAAGTGAAACAAATGATATGTTGGCCTGAAGTAGATCTATATCTATGTGGGTCATGAGCATGTGTGAAAGATCTAGGATTCACATTGTTGTCTTCCTTCAGTTTAAAACATGCATTCATTAGATGACCACGCCTACCACAGTAATAACAAGATGCATTAGATTTCTTAGTGGCATGGTTTTTATCAGATAATTTCCTTGAATGCATTATTTTATTTGCATGCTCATCTTCTTTCAATATTCTACAATCATCCATGATATGCCCTACCTTGCCACAATAATAACATGAGAATTCCTTCTCAGATGCATGCGAGTGAGTGGATGAATTGTGAGTAGTGTGTGCCCCATCAGATTCATCTGAGCTAGCAGATTTTAGGCCATGAACATGAATAGTCTTTACCTTCTTTATTTGACCCTTCTTTTTCAATTTCTGACTGTTCTTAATAGTTTTTGTTTGTTTTTCATTTTTTTATGCTTTGAACTGAAATACAGTTGATGAAGGTGATTTCTGATTTTCATTTTGTTTTGGGGATTGCTTTGAAGTACCAGCTACATCAGAACTTTGCACAAAGGTAGTGTATAGCTGGTTTCTAGTAATTTTCTCAACATCAGAATTACAGTTTGTTCCCCCTTTTGAACTATCATCCTTCCTTTTCACAACAGTTTTTATTTTTCTTTCATTCTTAGCAGAATTGGATGCTAATTTTTCTAGATCTTGAATCTTATTTTGCAAAGTTGTTATGTGAAGCTCATAACTGGCTATCTCCTGTTCACTGCAGTTGACACATTCACTTAAGACTTTATTTGCAGTTTTATACTTCTCAATTTCTTGTTCTAGACTGTTCAACATTTGTGATTCTTCATCACAAGTGAGCTTTCCCTTCTTTAAGGTGAGAAGTGTTTCAGATAAGTCAGTATTTAACAACTTTAATTTTTTAACTTTAGCTTTCAGTTCAGTGTTTTCCTCCTCAAGTCTTTGTGATTGAGCTTCCTTAATAATAGATTTTTCTTTTTCGACAGTCAGAAACCTATGTGAGAAAACAATATTTAAAACCATCAGTTTCTTATTTTGTTCCCTCAGTTCTTTGTTCTCTTCAGATAGCTTCATGACTGTTTCATTGCATTTTCCACTTCCAGACATCAGCTCCAGCTTTTCAACTAGCTCCTCTTCTCTTTCCTCCACTCTAATTTTCTCAGCCACCAAGTTTTTGTGATCCTCTTTAAGTGAGATAATTTGTTTACTCAGCCATTCATTCTCACTATAAAGATCTTCATTACGTTCTCTTAGAGCTGAGCACATATTGCAGTTTGATTCAGCAGAAGAGGAATGTGAACCTTCCCCATTGATTTCATTTATTCTAGCCATAAGGTTTTCATTTTTCTTTTGAAATTCTTTATTCTCAAGTTTCAGTTTGTCCAATTCAGAATTGACTTCAGTAAGTTCTTGCATGCTTTTTAGATGCTCATTTTTCTTATCATTCAGCTGATTCTCAATTTCTGACATTTTTTCCAAGCATGTTTGTTTTTCAATTTCTAGAGAATCATTTTGTTTCTTAAGGTTCTGAACGTCTAGTGTACATGTATCATAAGATTGTTTCAGATTTGGACAGTTTTCACAGGAATCTTTCAATTTTATTTTATCACATTTCTTTTTCAACTTTTTGTTTTCAGATTTTAATTTCTTGGATACTTCTAACAAATTTTCATACATCACTATCAATTCATCAAAAGAGTATCCATCTGATTCGGAGCTTATCTGAGATGAGGTTTCATCATCGTCATTTCTCCGATCAGCCATCAAGCATTTGTTGTGATTCCTGGTGAGCTTTAGTTTTTCCAGAATTTCTTTGGCAGACCTGCAAAAAGAAGTGCATGAGATTAAATCTCTGTCAATTGATTCTTTCAGTAAAACTAATGCTCTAGTATTGACAGAATCTTTCAATTTATCCTTTTCAGTCCATCTAGATTTATCTTTTGATAGGTTGTATGGACCGTGAGTCATTACCTTCCAGAGATTCAGATCAGTTGATTTCACATACTGATGAAACTTTTCAAACCAAGACTCAAAATTATTACCTCTGAATATCAGAGGATTAGCCATCGAAGCAGATAACAACCAGATTCAAAACACAGGACAATTGACAAGAAATGCACTAAAACAGATGAGCAAAGTAAAGCACTAATTCAGTGAAACAAAACACGATCTTCAAAGACCCACTCTGAAATGCACCAACAGCTAGCAGGATCTGCTGCGGATTGTTAGATCCTATGCACAACAACCTGCTCTGATACCAAGTGTTGGGTTCGGTGCTATGTATTCAGAGGGGGGGTGAATGAATATGACCTTTAAAAACTTTCGCTCAATTAAAATCTAATGCTCACTAGACAGATTTAGACAAATGAAACAAACTGATCAAATATTCTGTTCAACCAGTAAGCGAACACTTGGAGCGCCCCTATGCAAACATCTAGCGGAAGCAAAGACAGATAAATCAAACCATAATGCAATAGGAGTTTTTAGGTGGTTTGGTCCTCCAGACCTACGTCCACCCCACACTCAAAACCCGAGTGTGGCTTACTGCTGCGCAACACAGCTTGTGTCCGCTGGGCATCACAGCTTGCCTACAACCGCTGGGCCTCACAGCTTGCCATCCCACTGAGCATCACAGCTTGCTGTCCAGAGGAGTCCACCTCTGCAACACTGAGCATCACAGCTTGCTGACCAGTGGAATCCACCACTGCAACCGCTGACTAACAGCTTGAAGAAAGGTATAAGAAGAAAACAAAAGATGGAACAAAACAGCAACGGAAAGCTGTAAATGAAGAACAAGAAGTATAGCTCTCGAAGGAGCAGTTCTGGCTTGGATTTGATCCAAATTCCAGACAACCACAATCTCTCTCCCTCTCTTAGCTCGAGCACTCTATCTCTCTCTTTCTCTTCTTTCTCTTCTTTCTCTTCTGCTCTTTTTCTTCTCTTTTGCTGGAACGAGAGGCTCTCTGCTCCTTCTCTTCTGGTTCAACTTACCCAGCTTCGATCTATCTTCTCTTGATGAAGAAGACTTGTATATATAGCAGCAGCAGCAGCAACTAGGGCGTGTGTTCTCCACATTTCCCGCCCAGGACTTTTGGCCATGTGTCGTCTTCCTGTCAGCCCTTCCAGCCTCGGATCACGTGCCCTTCATTGGCCTCCACGAGCAGAGCACCTGTCAGACAAACGAGAACACTTATCAGGTTAAGTATAAACCCTATACATACTTTAAGGAAGCAATGCATTGTATAGACTTGCTGTGAAGAGCAGCAATGTGTAGACTTGTGCAGCACAACTGCATGCAATGTATAGAGTTCAATGTAAAGACTTGACATTATGCATCCTGGGCAATGTATAGACTTGGCCCAACTAAGAACCAGTCGATGTATAGACTTGGCTGAAGCCAACGCTGAAGCAATGTTCAGACTTTGTTCAACAGCAACGTACAAACTTTATTCAATGTACGGTCTTAGTGTGTGCGAGCATGCTAACATTCAATGTGTAGACTTGGATGAGAACAATGCATGAACACAGTGTATAGACTTAGAAGTCTAAAGGGGCGTCGACTCATCTAATCAGGGGGTCGACGCATTGATGCATGAATGAAATATACTTCCAATGTGTAGACTTCGGACTTGCCATGATGTGTAGACTTGGAGCACAAAAGCCACGATGTACAGACTTCGTGAGACTTCAATGAAGACAGACGATGTATAGACTTCATGACTGAGGCACGATGCAGACTCGTCCAATGTATACGCTTGCTCAATGTTCAATCTTCACGAATGATGTACAGACTACCAATGTGTAGACTTGCCAAGGCAGATGAATGATGTACAGACTTGAACAAGGCAAGGTCTGTACAGGCTTTGAGGTTCACAATGTATGGACATTGGCAACCCAACGGCTGTACAGACTTCCACTCAACAACGTTGTATAGACTTGGAAATCTGAACGGGAGGATGTATAGACTTGGCCCCTTGAAGGATGTACAGACTTTGAAGAAATCAGGCGATGTGAAGACTTTACCAATGTATGGACTTGGGCCAACAAAGAACCGATGGATGTATAGACTTCACGAGCTCAGTTCAATGTATGGACTTTGCGAAGCACAGTCCAATGTATGGACTTCACGAAGCACAGTCCAATGTATGGACTTTAAATGCTTGAAGGCCCAATGTGCAGACTTGGAGGCTTGAGCTAATGTACAGACTTAACAGTCCCTTGGCTGTACAGACTTGGTCACAAACTGAACAGTCGGTTGTATAGACTTGCACAAACCAAAGTCTGTACAGACTTGAAAAGAAAACCAATGTATAGACTTCGTGAGCGCCTAGAGGATGTACAGACTTAGTGACTGTACAGACTTGGAAGGCTCAGCGAAGGCTGTACAGACTTCAACGAAGAGATGCACAATGTACAAACATCATTCAAAGGCCAGTGTGAAGACTTCATGATGTATAGACTTTCCAAGTGAAAGGCTGTATAGACTTGAGCACAGAAGCTCTGTACAGACTTGATCAAGACAAGGCAGTCGAGTGTATAGACTTCAAGTTAAACGACGGTAAAGCCATCAGTGTATAGACTTCAAGGGAAATGATGGTAAAACTACCGATGTATAGACTTGAAGGGCAATGTAGGTGAAACTTCCAATGTACAGACTTGGAAGAACACTGATGAATGTACAGACTTCGAAGTTCAACGAAGGATGTATGGACTTCACCCCGATGTAAAGACTTGCAAGCCTGAAGGCCAATGTGTGGACTTGCACAGTAGCCCAATGTATAGACTTGACATAGCAGAATGAATTACTGAATGAACAATGTATAGACATTGGGTGACACAATGTGCAGACTTCACGATGTGTGGACTTGAGTGTGCGTGCAGGCCAACAGACAATGTGAATGTATATACTTAACACAACGATGCAATGTATGGACTCTGCTATGCATGAAGACGAGTGTATAGACTTGTGAAATCTGGGGGCGTCGACGCATGATGCATGAGACACACTTGCTGCATTGATGCTGCATGACTTGTGAAATGCATAGAACACACAGAGGCTGTATAGACTTTGGCAAACAAGTGGCTGTACAGACTTTGACACAACTGCGATGTACAGACTTTTGGGCTCGTCATGCAGTGTATAGACATGCAAGTTATATGAGCAAACAGCTGTACAGACATTGCTTTGCATAAAGACGATTGTATAGACTTGTGAAATCTGGGGGGTCGACCCATCAAGGAAAGGGGTCGGCCCATCTAAGTGCACTGATGCAGTATATGCACAGAAGAAGCAATGCACCGATCTTAATTCAAGCACAAAACACTTTATGCACTCTCATGCATTCTCCACAGAATATATTAGTTATATGCATTCAGATTGTTATGATTCAATGTCAAGCTATTAGCAAAATAAAATGGTGACTCATTCATGTTGCTATCATTAAAACACCACATTCATCAAAGCACAAGGGGCACAACAATACCAATTGTTGGGATCGGTGCGATGGATTCAGAGGGTGGTGAATGAATCTCTCCTTAAAAATTTACTCCCAATTAAAAACTGTAACAAGACACAATATGAAATCACGACTGGTTAAGCTATATAAGATAAGGGGAACAATGATTCTCTTGAACAAACAGTTGAGCTGCAAGAGTGCAGGCTCCTAAGCAAACTTACTCTATTAACTAAATCCAAACAAGCAAACGAATGCAACTTAGAAGCTCAGATGACTTGAGTGAATTTGACACTCTTCAGAACTAATGTCAAATGTCCAAGATGAAAGTAAATTCCTCGCTAGACAAATTATTCAGGTCGAACCTAAGCATACATCTAGCTGATCAGAATAGACACACAAACCACTGCACAGAAGATTTTTAAGGTGGTTTGGTCCTCCAGACCTACGTCCACCCCACACTCAAACCAGAGTGTGGATTCTGCTGATACACAGCTTAAACCGCTGGGCCTCACAGCTTGCCTACAACCAGCTGAGCATCACAGCTTGCTTCCGCAGGGCAATATAGCTTAGCCAACCAGAGGAATCCTCCTCTGCAACCGCTGGGGATTACAGCTTAACTCGTCCAGAGGAATCCTCCTCTGCAACGCTGAGCAATACAGCTTAGCTCTGCGGACTAACAGCTTGAAATAGAGTTCAAAAGAAAAATAGGAAATGGGAAATCACAACGACAGAAAGCTGTATACGATAAAGAACAAAAAAACTCTCAAGGAGCAAGTTGGTCTGGATCTGATCCAAGAGCCAACAGATAACACATCTTCAAAGAAGTCTTCTCTCTTCTTTCTCACGAACTCTCTATCTCTCTTTTCACTCTCCTTTTTCTTCTTCTGCTGATCTCTCTTTCTCTTTTTCTTTTTCTTTCTTTCTCTTCTTCTGGATCGTGCAGGCTCTCTCTTTCTCTGCTTCTGCTCTTTCAGATGGGCTCCCCTACTTCGATCACTCTGCTCACAATCATCTTCTCCAGATGGAGAAGTCTTCTTTTTATAGCAGGAGCAGATAGGTGGGCGTGTGTCCTCCACGAATTCCCGCCCTAGCGCTTTGAACACATGGCAGCATTTCAGCCTGCTGCACTACACATGTCATGATCCTGGCACATCCTCCATTCTTGGATCACGTGCCCTTCTTAGGTTCCTCGAACATAAGTCCTGTCAGATTAAACTTCATATCAGTTTGAATCAATCTGAAGGAAAAGAAAAGGATGCATCGAGTACGTTTGAGATTTGAACTAATCATGTATATACTTGCTGGTGTGTAGTGCAGTATGCATGTAACAAAGTATGCACAATGAAGATGAATGCTCAAGCATGCCATCAAGGAGTGTATGGACTTAGTGTGCATGCGATAATGATGTACAGACTTGCTGGTGTGATGATGCATGAACTTAAACGCTCGTACTAGCAACGGTTGTACAAACGTATGAATTAATGCACAAACTTAATTGCTAGTATCCACACAGGTTGTACAGACTTTTTGTACTTGTGTATGCATAAGGCAACGTGATGCACTGACTTTGCATATGCATGAAGAACACTGGCTGTACTGACTTGGTCGAGTGAAACAACGGATGCTGTACAAACTAGCCACCAAAGAATGTACAGACTTTGATGAGAATGATGCACACATGCACAATGAACACGGATGCACTAACTAAGCCACGAGCTGAGCTAACGGATGTATAGACTTGCTCAGTCATCAGCTAATGGATGTATAGACTTGCTCAGTCATCAGCTAATGGATGTGTAGACTTTATTTTGAAAGATTGCACAAATGCAGATAGGGAAGTAGGCACATTGAAAATGGATGCTCAGACATGCCGTCAACGAGTGTACAGACTCTGCGTGCATGCGACAAGACGATGTATAGACTTGTTAAAGTGATGCACGGACATATCAGCAGAGAATGTGCAGACTTTATGTATGCATGAAACAACCGAATGCACTGACTATGCTCATGAATGTATAATGAACACGCATCTGTTGTGCCCATGCATGTGGTTTTGGTTTTGATGATGGTTTTAATGATGGTTTTGATGATTGGTTGTTGATGTGAGTTAATCAAATGTTCAGTCATCTTGCTGCTCAGTTTAGATTAACATATTTGATGTTCAGTCTTGTTACATGTTAAACTGATGCATAAAGCATTCATTGCTGTGGTTTTGATGATTGATATTGTATTTTGATGATAGCAATGATATAGTGTTTTCATGACATTATGCCTTGATGATTGCATCATGACTGTGACTGGTACAACTGATATATTGTTTATGTTAGACTTATGTTATGTGCATAGTCTATACAGTGCATCGTGGGGTTTATGCCCTAAGTCTATTCACTGCACATGCATCATTCGTCCAAGTCCATACATTGGACTGTAGTGTGCATTTGGCGAACACATCGCAAGTCTAGACATTGCACTATAGCATGCATTTCCTTAAAGTCTATACATCGGACTGGTTTGCATTGGCTAAGTATATACAACATCAGCTCATGAATTGTCTTAGACAAAGTCTATACAATGGCTTTGGGTCTCCAAGTCTATACAGCCTTTTGCTTCGCCAAAGTCTGTACATTGGTCTGCATAGGCTAAGTGTTTACATTGTCAAGTACAATCATGCACTGGTCATATAGTCTGTACAGCGTGAAGTCTATACTTTGGCACTGTAGCTTACTCGTGCAAGTCTATACCTTGGACTGTTCTTCATGTCTGTACATCAGATTGTACATCATCTTCGTGCTGTTTCTGTACTTGAGTTTTCGTGTTGTTTCCCCTCACTAACACGAAAAGATCTCGTGTTGTATGAGCATACAACACTTCGTGTTGATTTCCATGCGTGACAGGAAAGCTTGTATGAGGTTAGACTTCGTGTCGTTTCCCTTATCTTCATCCTCGTGTTGTTTTAGTGTCTACGTCTCCGTGTTGTTTTTATGTTTCTATCTGAGTGTTGGTCTTTCGTTTTTGACTTAGTGTCTTTCTCGCCTTGACCACACTTCGTGTCGATTCTTTGTTTTCCACACCACGTGTCATTGTCGCTTTAGTAACCTCACCTCGTGTCGGTTACTGTTGTCTCCATGTCTACGTGTCGTTTTCGTGTCATGTTTCCACACTTCGTGTCGTTCATGTTTCGTAACCACACTTCGTGTTGGTTACTGTCGTTCTTGTGACTTTGTGTCGTGTCTCCCAGACTTCGTGTCGTTTTCACTCCGTGTCAACTTCGTCTTAAGTGTTGTTTTTGTCTTTGTGTCGTTTTCACTCCGTGTCAAAACCTGTGTTTTCGTCTTCGTGTTGTCTTCACCCCGTGTCATTTTTTCAGACTTCGTCTCCGTGTTGTTTTCATAACTTCGTGTCGTGTTTGTTACACCTCGTGTCATTTTCCGTTTTGTGTCTTCGTGTCGTTTTTGTTCTTCCTAGACCTTGTGTCTTTCTTGTGTTGAAACCACACTTCGTGTTGGTTTCTGTTTTGTCTCCATGTATCTCGTGTCGTTCTTCTTTTTACCTCGTGTTCTTTTATAACTTCACTTCGTGTCGTTCTCGCTTTAACCACACTTCGTGTTGCTTTACGTAGACCTTGTGTCTTACTTTGTTTGCAAACACTTCGTGTCGATTTCTGCTGTCACCCCGTGTTGTTCTCGTGTTATCGTTTATGTCTGTGTGGTCTTACTTCGTGTTACTTACTGTTGTACATCGAGTCCTTACTGACTTCGTGTCGTTTTCCCTATTGTGTCCTCGCGTTGTCTCCGTGTCGTTGCTATTTGTCACTTCGTGTTGTTTCATTTTAACCTCGTTCAAGTTTCTTCTAAAGTACTGTTCTTCTGATAATCTATACAGAGGTGTTCCTTAAATTGATTACTTATCCGATACTCTGTTTTACAGGTGCTCTAATCGTGAAGCAGTACGTGATACAAGGCTGCATCTGGCACGTGATCCAAGATGCAGAGGAGCCTCCACGTGGTCCGAAATATTAGGGCAGGAAACGTGGGAGGCACACGCGTTTTGTGCCCTATTCACCTACTGCTGCTGCTATATATAGGAGCCTTCGTCCACAGATGGAGGACGATCGAGTTGGCGAGAAGAAAACTCAATACAGAGAGCCACGATCCAGACAGAAAAGAAGAAAAAGAAAAGAAGAAGGGAAAGAGAGTGAGAAAGAGAAAGAAAGAGAGATTGAGTAAGAGATCGAGATAGCAGAGTGTGAAGAAAGGAAGAGGAAGAAGAATAGAGAAGAAGAGAGAGCTAGAGTGATAGAAGCTTCAACAGAAGATCTGTTCCTGCTGTACCGTGGATCAAATCCAGGCCAGCCAGCTCCTGCGAGAGCCACATTTGTTTTTATCTTTTCAGCCTTCTGTTGCTGGTTTCGTTTTTGTTTTTATCCATTTACTGTATTTCCGATCCTCTGTAGAGAGGTCGGGGTTCCTCCTGTGGGTTCAGGAGAAGGGAGACTTTGTGTCTTCGGTTTGCAAGTAGCTGGGTGCTACTTGTGGTTGGTACCCTCCCGTGTGGAGGAAGAGAGACTTGCGTCTCTGGTTGCCTTTGACAGGGTGTCATCGGTTGTTTCCCTCCGGGTTGGAGGAAGGGAGATTTATCTCCGATTGTGCTTCCCTCTGGGGTTCAGAGGAAGAGAGACTTGGGTCTCTAGGTTCCCCTCCGGGTTGGAGGAAGGGAGGCTTGTTCCTCTGGCTCTGGGCTTGTGAGTAGCAAGCCCGGTGGTTCCCTCCGTGTGTGGAGGAAGAGAGACTGTGTGTCTCTGGTTTCCAAGTGGCTGGAGTCACTTGTGGGTTCCTCCTGTTTGTTCAGGAGAAGGGATATTGCTATCTCCGGTTGCAAGTAGCTGGGTGCTACTTGTTGATTCCCTCCGGTTTGGAGGAAGGGAGACTTGTCTCCGGTTCTGGGCTTGTGGATTCAAGTCCAGGGGTTCCCTCCAGGTCTGGAGGAAGAGAGACCTTGTGTCTCTGGTTTGCTAGTGACTGGTGTCACTAGTGGTTCCCTCCGGTTGGGAGGAAGAGGGGAGGTTGTTCCCCTGGTCAAGCTGTTTGGCAGCGTTTATTGCAGACTGAGTCTGCTGTTTCTAGCGTGAGCTAGTGGAAGCCACACTCGGTTTGAGTGTGGGGTGGATGTAGGTCTGGAGGACCGAACCACCTAAAAACCCCTTGTGCATTGTGGTTTGATTTGTTCATTTGTGCTTCCACTAGATGAATGCATAGGGGCACTCCATGTGTTTGCTAACTGGTAGAACTGAATAGTTGATTAGCTTTCAGATTTGGTAAATCTGTCTAGTTAGCATCATAGTTCTAGTTTGGGCGAAATTTTATATTGAGTGAAAGTCTTGTTAGTATTCTAGTTTTAAATTGGGTGAAAGTTTTTTAAAGGGTTATATTCATTCACCCCCCCTCTGAATACTGCATCGAACCTAACAGCATCGACATTGAATTGAATCGACTAATGAATGCACTGATGCAGTGTATGCATATGGCAGATAATGCACTGATGTAATGTGCCGAAGAACCAACAAGTGCAGACACATGGTGATAAATCATTCATACTCATAGTGCTTGCTGACATTAAAATCACAGGGGCACAACATCAATAGGGGGAATGGGCTCCATATCCTCACTGGGTATCACCGTGGGACCCTTATATGGCACTAGGTCGGCCACGTTGAATGTGGGGCTCACTCCATACTCCTCGGGAAGATCTAGCTCATAGGCATTAGTGCCAATGCGCCTCAGAACCTGGAAGGGACCATCCCCACGAGGCCTCAATTTTGAGATGGCCCCCGGGGAGAGCCTCTCCATCCTCACCATCACAAAGTCACCTATGTGGAATTCTTGGTAACGTCGATGAGAGTCAGCCTGCCTTTTATAAATCTCATTCTTCTTGATGATGTGCTTACGGATTTCTTCATGCAACTCTCTAGTGTGTTGGGCAAATGACTCAGCTACAATGGACACTCTAGGATGCTGGGGAAGGGGAATGAGATCTGAAGGCTTCCTTGGTGTGTACCCATGCACAGCTTCAAACGGACTCATCCCTATGGACTTGTTGACAGAGTTGTTGTATGCAAAATCAGCTTGAGGTACAATGAGATCCCAATTCCCTGGATGATCCTTGACAAGACACCTAAGGAGGTTCCCTAGACTCCTATTGACAACTTCAGTTTGGCCATCTGTTTGAGGGTGGTAGGCTGTGGAAAATTTGAGGAGGGTACCCATCAGGTGCCAAAGGGTCTTCCAAAAGTAGCTGGTGAACTTAACATCCCTGTCGGAGACTATGGTCTTGGGTAACCCATGGAGGCGAACGACCTCATCAAAGAACAACCTGACCACACGGGAAGCATATGAGGTTTTGGAGGATGGGATGAAATGGGCCATTTTAGAAAATCTGTTAACTACCACAAAGATCGAGTCATGTTTTCTTTGAGTCCTAGGTAGGCCTAACATAAAGTCCATGCTTAAGTCTTGCCGTGGACGGTCGGGGATGTGGAGAGGGGTATAAAGGTCAGTGTTTTGCTTCACCTATTTGGCCGAAGCGCATGTGTGGCATTGGCCCACTATCTTGGCCACGTCTATCTTAAGACTTGGCCAAAAGAATTGACCCTCAACTAGAGCAATGGTTTTATGAACCCCAAAGTGCCCAACTAGTCCCCCTGCATGTAATTCCCAAACCAAGAAATCACGGAGTGAGGTCCGTGGTATGTAGAGTTTTGGCCCCTTGAAGAGGAACCCATCCTCTAAGATAAAACCCCCATGTTCCCTGTTACACTGGGTGGTCAAGGTGGTATAGAAGGGTCCAAAGTCAAGGCAGCTAGGGTACTCATCCTTGACCCTCTCAAACTCGGTAACCTCCACATGGATAGTGGATAATAACGAGATCCTCCTACTGAGTGCATCCGCTGCAAGGTTCTCACTCCCCGCCTTATGCTTGATCACAAAGGTGTAGGATTGGATGTACTCAACCCAGCGGGCATGTCGGGCATTCAACTTTTGCTGGGAGTTGAGGTACTTTAGGGCCTCATAGTCGGAAAAGATGACAAATTCTTTGGGCAACAAGTAGTGCCTCCAATGTCGAAGGGACTGAACCACGGCATAGAACTCCTTGTCATAAGTGGAGTATCTTATCCTAGCATCACATAGCTTCTCACTAAAGGCGGCCACTGGGTGCCCCTCTTGACTAAGGATCCCTCCTATCCCTATCCCGGATGCATCACATGTGACTTCGAAGACTTTGGAGAAGTCGGGTAGGCATAGGACTGGGGCTTGAGTTATCTTCTCCTTAAGCTCTTGAAAGGCCTTGGAGCCTAGTTTGGTCTACACAAAGGTCCCTGGAGAGGGGGATTTCTATAGCCCATCTAAGAGCAGCCGAATTAGGTCCAGCGAGATCAAACGAGGCCCAGCTCATCAAAGTGACTGCCCCCAGGGCCTACTTAGCATAAAAGCCCAATAAGTTCACTAGGGATCAAGCATTTCCTAGGCGGCCATTAGGCTCAGAAGGCCGAGCGTCGGTCCGGTCGGAGGAAGACCCACGCCCGACCTATCCCCCTCACCGTGATAAGGGCTGGCGCCCAGCGCCCACTTCAACCAAACCTCACCCAAGCTATGCCTATCGCCCGGGACAGGGCTGGCACTCTTCACGCTTGGGTCGACCGACGATTGCTTATCCACGTTACCATTGAGAACCCTTTCTGAGCAGGATTTTACGAGGATAAGGGGGCCCACGAATCCTCAAGACTATAAAGAGCCCGCGACGAGGACGTAAAGAGCCCACGTCGAGGACTTAAAGAGCCCACGTCGAGGATGTAACCCCCGCCTGAAACTCCTCAGCTTACGGGACTCATAAGGCTGGCACACTATTTAAACATGGGACTCCCTCTAGCGAAAGGTAAGGCAAACACACGTCTAAAACTCCCTGAGCAGGAACCACTTCATCACCTTGGTGGAGAGGGATCTCGTGCATCTCCGTCTTCCTCCCTTCATAGCTTCCACCACTACTCTACTGACTTAGGCATCAGAGGGTTTTTCCCAGGGAACCATCCCTGGGCCACCTGATCTATTTCCCTTCCTTGCAGTTCACTATTCGGTGATCATCTCCTCCAGCTCAGGACCAGTGCGAGATCTCCCCTCTTCATCTGGCGCCGTTTATAGGAAACGATCAAATAGCCAGTATGGTGTGAAGGAGTACAGGGAGGAGGTCCAATGGCAATAGGGGAAAAGCTGTCGTGGCATTGGAAGAGGCCCCCTCTCAGGCCACACAGAACCCCCCCCCTCCAACGCCAGCACCCCAGCTGATGAACTGCCTCCGCCCGCGGCGGTGGAGCTACAACCCAACGGGGGCGCTAATTCTTTCCAAGCCCTCAACGTAAAAATGGACGTCCTCGTGGAACTCATGAGGACCCAGATGGCCAGGGAAGGAAGGTCACGCATCCCTCCGGAAATCCCTCCCTACGGAGACGCGTCCCAACACATGGCCGGAGGCCGCTTCACCCTCCAAGGACGGCGGCTTATTCGCAATAGGTCAGGAGGACCTTCACAAGCCCCTCCTCTGAAGCAAGAGGCCTCCTACGCGCCGAAAAGGGGAAAACCTGGGGCACGCCGTCCGCACCCAGAGATCGAAGTTCCTGGGGAACGCCAGGACAGCCCGCCAGCACGCCCCCCTAGCCCAACAGCGTAACGACAGCCGGAGTTATTGTTGTGTTAGATGGAAACACTCTGTCACCACGAAGTGTGGATCTAGAGGGGGGTGAATAGATCGATGGCCTAATTTAAAACCAAAATAAGGCTCTAATGCAGAATTTCAACAGATCTACAAGATTACTAACTAGAGCGTTGGATCTGATCAGAAACGAAGCGATCTGAGAAGAGAAGCAACCACACACCAGTTCATAGGCAATCATACAAGCACATAACACACCAGATTTTTAGGTGGTTCGGTCCTCCAGACCTACGTCCACCCCACACTCAAACTCAAGTGTGGCTTACTACTGCGCAACACAGCTTGCGTCCGCTGGGAAATACAGCTTAGCCTACAACTGCTGAGCTTCACAGCTTGCTGTCCGAGACCAAGTCTCTCCCCCTGAGGAATTACAGCTTCACCTGTCCAGAGGCTACACCTCTGCAAACCGCTGGGGACTACAGCTTACCCGTCTAGTGGAATCCTCCACTGCAAACCGCTAACACACAGCTTGAAGACAAAGTTTCTGAAAGCAAAATAGAATCAAACGAAAACAAGAAATCTCAAAAGAGAATATAGCTCGCAATGAGCAAACTCAGCTCTGGTATCTGAACCAAGAGACTGAGGAACATTCGGACAAGCTCTCTCAACTCCTCTCTCTCAATCTTCTCTTCTCTTCTCTCTCTTTTTCTTCTCTGCTCTCGGTGGCTCTCTGCTTTTCTTCTCTGTGGATCGTGTAGGTTGTAGTTCACTCTCTGCTCTTCTCCTTCGATCAGGCTTCTTCTGAGGAAGAAGATTAGTATTTATAGAGCAGCAGGAAGGGCGTGTGCCTTCCACATCTCCTGCCCAAAAGCTTGGACCATGTGGCAGCATCCAGACTCGTTGCTATACACGTGTCACGATCCTGGCACCTCCTCTTCTATGGATCATGTGCCCTTCTTAATCTCCTCGAGCATAAGTACCTGTCAGTCAGTCGAAAGGAATATTAGCTTAAGACAGTAAAACCCTATACAGACTTAACTATGTAGCATGTGTGAACATTCACTGACTTCTATTTCATGAGAGACACAATGCATCGACCTTATTGTTATATAGAAGAGAGTGTACAGACTTTATGAAGGCAACGTTGAAGCATGTACAGATTTCATGTATGCAAGACTATGGTATGTACAGACTTTGTGAATGCAAAGCTGGAGCATGTATAAACTTCATGTATGCAAGACTGTGAACATTACAAATGTATGCATTGTCATGCCAAATGAATGTGCAGACTCAACGTGCACCATTGTGCATACTTACTAAAAAGATGTATAAGCATAGCAACACACAATGTGCAGACTTCGTGCAATGCATGAAACAATGTATAGACTTAGAGCGAATGAGTGCACAAATGCAGATGGCAAGGTATATACATTACAAATGGATGCACTGTCATGCCAAATGAATAAACAGACTCTGCATGCAACAATGTGTAGACTTAGTGTTTGTGCAGCTAGCCAATGTATAGACTTGGCGTTTGTGCAGCTAGCCGTTGTATAGACTTTGCATTATGAAGCACACAGGCTGTACAGACTTATGCTAATGCTGCAAGTGAACAATGTACAGGCTTTTGACATGTGTGCATGCTATGCGATGTATAGACTTGAACGCGTGCATGCTACATGATGTACAGACTTGCTGACAAAGAGTTGTGTAGATTCTGCGTGCAACAAAGTTGATGAGTGAGATGCTAAGTGAGACGATCTAATGTATAGACTTTATGTCCAAATGAGACGCTAAGTGAGACGGACCTCACAGGCTGTACAGACTTGAGAGTGCACGATGTATAGACTTAATGATTATGTGAGCATGCAGGAGCCAATGTATAGACTTGCAGGTGCAATGTAGGTAAAGATACCAATGTATAGACTTCTTATGCCTGCGTCAAATGTGATGTACATACTTGCTATGTCTGTGACACATGCAATGTACAGACTTGCTGGCAACGAGTGTACAGAGTATGCTGAGTGTGATGATGCATGGATGTATAGACTTGTGACTCATAATGTTTGCTATCATCAAAACTACAGATCATCAAAACTTCAGGGGCACAACAGTTATCCCTCCGACTGCGAGAGTTCGAGAGGCACTTCGCAGAGCAGGAGCGTGCCTTACGCGCCTTGCAGAAGACCTCCCCAGCGGACGATGAGGAGAAATCCCCGTTCTCCGACTACATCTTGAAGGCAGAGATATCTCCCAGAATCTCCATTCTGACCTTCAAGTCCTACGACGGCCAGGGTGACCCGGTCGACCACTTCGATAGCTTCGACGCCCTGATGACCCTTCACGGGGTGCCCGACGCCATCAAGTGCCGAGCCTTCGTGACCACCTTGGTCCAAGGCGCCCAAGCATGGTTCCGGGCCCTCGCCCTCGGATCCATCCGGGACTTGAAGCAATTTGGGCGAGTGTTTAAGTAGAGTTTCGTCGGCAGTGACCCCCCAAGGTCGGTAGCGAGGCTATTGGCTCTCAAACAGGAGCAGGGGGAGAAACTCTGGGCTTATATCAATCGAATCAAGTTGGAAGCCCTGAGAATCCCCCGCCTGGATGCTGCCTTGGCCATAACCGCACTAACCGGAGGCACCCGTGATGAGAACCTCCGCCGCAAACTTGTCCTCCACCCTCCCTTGACCCTTGCCGAGCTAGTGACTCTGGCTTTACGCCATGCTGAGTGTGAACAAGTTCTCAGCGCATGCCAAGGCGCAACCAGTTCGGGTCGGGAGGGGGACAAGAAGCGAGCACCCGAGCCAAGCTCGGGCCAAGGAAAAAGGCGGAACCGAGACGGGGAGCACAAAGAACCATCCCGAAAGTACGAGCGGTACACTCCCTACTCAGGCAATGGTGGTAAAAAATAGTCAAGTCTTTATCATAACGCTACTGCCTTACGTTCTCGACCTTCCTTTACACAAAAAGAGAAGTTTTTCTTCAAAAAAGGAAAAATGTACAAGGGGAAAAAAATAGATACATCAGGCCCCTGGCCCATCCTAAGGCTCGGAAGTTGAAGGCTCAGACAGTCTACCCTCGGCACCCTCGGCGACGGTCGACCCTGGCACTGACCCCACCTGCGTGGGAACTACCTCGGTTGCGCGTCCTCCCGAGGCATCCGGAGTTGGCGACCCCTCGGACAAAGACGAGTCCCCCTAGTCTCCTCCTTCCCCTGACACCGAACCATAGGAATCGGAGGATGCCAAATACGAGTCGTAGCATTGACCGGACATGAAACTGATTGTTCCGGGCGCCTGCTCCTCTGCGTAGAAGACGGCCCGGCCGTAGCCATGCTCGAACCCCTTGCAGATGCCCCGGCGAAGTGCTAACTCATAGTAGGGGAGGGCAGCCTCCTTGAGGTCAACCCGGTAGGCCTCCGAGCGTTTGTATTGCTTGAGTGCTTCCACCCCGGCCGATCCCATCCTACTCGTGAGCTCGGCCTTCTCTCGCTCCGCCTCGGCCAACCTCCGCTCTGCCTTGGCCATCTGCTTCTCCGCCTCAGCCCGATCAGCCTCGGCCTCCAGCCGACGACGCGTGGCTTCCTCCACTTGGTCTAATAGCTCGGCTCGCTCGGCCTCCCACTGCCCATCTCGCTCGGCGCGGGCCACTCGCCCCTCCTCCAGAAGCTTGCTCTTCCTCTGGAGCGACCCACGGGCCTGAGCCAGTTGCTCGGTCAGTGTCCGGGCCTCCGCCTGGCTCACCCTTGCCAGCTCTCTAACAGAGGAGAGCTCCCGCCGAAGCCCATCACGCTCCTCGGTGAGCCAATCTACCTTCCCGTCGGACGCGCCAAGGGTCTAGCCAAGGTTCGCCCTTTCTGACTCCGACTGAGCATAAGCTTCAGCCAGAGAGGCCCCCAACTGGGCCAAGATCAGGCCACCCTCCATAACCATCTCAAGGGCCATGGGTGGGGAGCGTTGCCTGTCTCCTCTCCTCACCACCTTCGTAGCTATACTATGACATTTCTGGGACAGAGGGCCCCGGATGCCCAGCCTCTCCAGAGCAGCAGGAATAGGGGTCCCCTGACGGGATCGGCAAGCAGCTTCAACAAAATTATCAAATAGATATTCATGTTTTAGTTGTCTCATGTTTATGTTTTAGTTGTCTCATGTTAATTGGGCCATATGTATGGGCCTAATGGGTCATGTTTTATGTTTTGTAGTAATTATGTCTCCAACTATTATGTAAGAGTCTTTTTTTTATTTTGTGTCTTTTAGTCTTCCTAAGAGAGTTATGATGAGTAGGTGTTAGGTGAGTTGTCTTTTGGTCTTCTTAGTAGAGTCTATATAAGTGTCATGTAACCTCTCTTTTAAAAAAACAATGAAGTGAATCAAAAATATTGGGAAAACTACCTCCAACATGAGGTCCCTTACCCTCCTTCTATCTCTCTCTCTTTGGAGTGGATTCTCCAATATTCTCTCTCTCTAGGAGTGGATTCTCCTGGGTTCTTTCTTTCTCTCTAACTTCTCTCTCTCTCTCTCTCTAAGGGGTGGATTCCCCTCTCTCTCTCTCTCTCTTTCTCTCTCTCATTATCTCTCTCTTTCTCTAAGGGGTGCGCCCCTTTCTCTCTCCTCCCCCTCCCAACCACTTTCTCTCTCTTCCCCTCCCCTAATAACTCTTTCCCTAGTTCCCACACCCTTCCATTAACTCACCCCAACCCCAAGAGCTCTCCTCCAATCCTCTCCTCACCTCCCAACCCCCAACTACCCCACTCTCCTTCCCCATGCATCCCACCACCTTCCCAAGGCTACACTAACTCCTCCCAAGGCCCAAATTCGAAATTCCCTCCCCTCTCCCATTCCCCCCCACACCCTAGGTCACCCAACTCCAGCCCCAACCCAGCCAAGGTCGCCCTCCCCTTCCCTCCATCTCATTCCACCACCATTTGCCACCACAAGGTTTCAACTTCATTGCAGGTCACAGGCAAAAAATTTGATCATAGAAGCTGCATCATCTTCGACATTTCCCTGAATCTTCTAGTGGCAAGGCATACATCTGTGGAAAGGTCGTCCAGAGAGCTTTCCAAGCAAGGTGGTTTCGTCTCCATCCGAGCACCGGGCAGATCTGAAGGTCCATTCTCCCTCGACTGCGCAAAATTGCTCGGATAGAAGACCAGAGCCGGAGTGGAAGATCTGCAGCGGCCAACCTCCTGGGAATCTGAGCAGGAGTTCTTCATCAAAAATCTACTCTGAGTCTTCTTTCATCCCCAAGAAGCAGAACTCCGTTTGGCATCCGGATCCAGAAGTTATCAATTTTCTCCCACCGGGCATGCAGTTCTGCTTCCACTCTATTGGCATCGACCACCTTCAGTGTTCAAGCTCTACCGGCCATCTCTGACCATATCTGGCAGCCCCGTCAGTTTCGTTGCAAATAAGACTCATCAACGGAACCAACGACTTCAGCAGTGCCTGATTCCAAGCTCGGGAGCAGTCGCAGCATCCTCGTCTTCCCACTGCTGAGAACCTGTTATAGTCTGTGCAACAGACCTGCCACTCTGTTCAGCCATCTGCCTCGACCAGAATCGGCGTCCACAGAAATCAAGAAAATTCTGGTGTCTTCTCGGTCCAGCTACGAAGAGTTTCCCACTGGTTTCATCTTCAGAAAAAATCCGGAGTGGCCGCAGTGTCAAGAGAACCGACTATCTGTCCTGAAGTGCAGAGAGTGGACAGCATCGGCATCGGCGGCCTTTTCATCACTTCTAGCTCGAATTCCCCTCCCCGCTTGGTGTCACATCATCCCCCCTCCGAGTGGCATCCCCTCGGGAGCCCTGCCGGCTGACCCGGATTGAGCCTCTGCTTCATCCGCCCCTCTTGCCTCGGTCGGTTGGGGCTGCGTCGCCTCTCCTCGCAACCCCCCAGCCTCGACCGTCTCGGCCTTGGCGTCGCCACCCGGAGCGCCGCCTTCCTCGCTCGACGCCCCAGTCTCGGCCGCGGTCTTGGAGTCGCCTGCTCCGGCCCCGGCCCCCTCGGTTCCTACAGAGGGGAGAGTCGGGCCAGCGCTACCGCCAACCGAAGAAACAGCCCTGGCCTCCTCGGCCCTATCTTGCTCGGTGGATGGGAGAGCCTGCCTAATAGGGTCGGCCCTATCACACTCGGCAGAGGGGAGAGCCGAGACAGAGCCACCTTCGACTGCGGGGATGGCCCCGACCTTCTTGACTCGCTTCTTGGCCTTCACGGCATCCCGCATCATCCTCTCCACGGGATCCTTGCGCTTGGACCCCCGCGGCTTAGAAGACCCTTCCCGGGCCACCCCCTTGCCGTTATCTCGGGCTCGAGAGCGACCCTCGGGAGCTCGCGACTCAACGGCAGCCAAGTCGTCGCCCATATCGATCACTTCCTGCTCGGTCACATGCTCCTCCTCCGCAGTCGGCCACCTAGTGTCTACGCAAAAGAAGATATGGTCAGGAAAAGAAAAATGGCTTCATCATCTGACGAGAAAGCTGATTCATGGTGCCTGTACCTACCGACCATAGTCGCTGGAGAAGGCATCGCTCGATGTTCTCTGGGGTCACCAGCTCCTCCATGGACTGGCGATGCTTCAGCAGAATGGCCGCGTACTTCTCCACATCTGGAGAGAAATCATCTTGCCTTGGAGGGATGTTCGGGTGAAAGTTGGGGATTACGGGACACCTCCAAGACTCCTCCACCGAACAAATCCCCACCCAGAAGAACTGAGTCTCCCACCCCTTTTGGGAAGAGTCCTTCATGGCTAAGGAGACACAACTCCTGTTTCACCTTGCCTGGATGAAATAGAAGCCCTTCCCATCTGAGGAATGCTCCTTCAACTCAAAAAAGTAATGGAAGAGGTCCAAGGAAAGAGGAACCCCGCACCGGAGGCAGAGGATGCGGTAAGCGGAGAGAAGAAGATAAGAGTTGGCTACCAACTGTATGGGAGCCAACAGAAAGAAATTGAGAAGGTTAAGAACAAAAGGGTCGAAGGGAAGACGAAACCCACCCTTCCACGACAGAAGAAAGGAGTAGAAATGGCCCGTACGAGAATCCAAGCTCGTCTCGTTTGGGGTAGCCGCGGCGAAGTAGTACTGCCAGGGCAGGCGAAACCGGTGCTCCAGCCGCTTCACCTCCGCCTCCCCCAGCTGGCTACAGTTCGGAGCCGACGGTATCACCACCACCCTTGCCTCAGGCTCACCCTCCAACTCCTCGACCTCCAGACGCTGGTCTGCCATGAAATCTGAAGAGGAACTTGAAGAGGAAGGCTCCCAAGACTCCGAAGACTCTGGAGGAAGGGGAAGCTGTCGGACCGCCTCCGCGGTTCTCTCCGCCAACTCTGCGAACGCCGCTGCGAGTCTCTGCTCTTCCGCCGTATCCCCACGACGCATCTGAGAGCACCGAAAGAAAGTACAAAGAAGGGTAAAACCCTAAAGCGGAGGGAGTATGGAACGACAACAAGCGCACAACGCCTATATCCCCTAGCGGGAGGTGGCGCGTCGTTCTGACCTCCGAGAAAGGGGGGCCCCTTCGTTTCAAATCCGTCAAGATTATCATTATTACGGGCCTAGGTGACCACACCACGTGGCTTCTTAACACCGCCAGATCTCCACCCACCCGAGCCACGCTGGTCCAAAACCCCAATGGCTACTCATCCGAGCCTGTCAAGGCTCGGGAGTAGGAGGGGGACAAGTAGAGAGGGGGATTTCTGTAGCCCATCTAAGAGCGGTCGAACTAGGTCCAGCGAGACCAAACGAGGCCCAGCTCATCTAAGTGACAACCCCGCAAGGCCCACTTAGCATAAAAGCCCAATAAGTTCACTCGGGATCAAGCACTTCCTAGGCGGCCATTAGGCTCGGAAGGCCGAGCATCGGTCCGGTCGGAGGAAGATCCACGGCCGACCTATCCCCCTCACCAGGATAAGGGCTGGCGCCCACTTCGACCGAACCTCACCCAAGCTATGCCTATCGCCCGGGACAGGGCTGGCACTCTTCACGCTTGGGTCGACTGATGGTTGCTTATCCACGTTGCCATTGAGAACCCTTTCTGAGCAGGAGTTTACGAGGATAAGGGGGCCCACGAATCCTCAGGGCCATAAAGAGCCCGCGACAAGGACGTAAAGAGCCCACGTCGAGGACGTAACCCCCGCCTGAAACTATTCAGCTTACGGGACTCATAAGGCTGGTGCACTATTTAAACCTGGGACTCCCTCCAGTGAAAGGTAAGGCCAACACACGTCTAAAACTCTGAGCAGGAACCACTTCACCACCTTGATGGAGCGGGATCTCATGCATCTCCTTCTTCCTCCCTTCATAGCTTCCTCCACTGCTCTACTAACTTAGGCATCAGAGGGTTTTCCCCAGGGAACTATCCCTGGGCCCCCTGATCCGTTTCCCTTACTTGCAGTTCACTATTCGATGATCATCTCCTCCAACTCAGGACCAGCGTGAGATCTCCTCTCTTCAGTCCCCTTTTTGAGACAATCAGTGATGGGGGCGGTAATGATGCTGAATCCCCGGATAAACCTCCTATAGAATGTGGCCAACCCGTAGAAGCTTCGGACCTCATGGAGGGTGTAGGGTTCTGGCCAATCAAGAATAGCTTGGACTTTCTCGGGGTCCATGGAGACACCCTTGGTAGACACCACAAATCCTAGGAAGGTGATGGATGTGATCATGAAGTGACACTTTCCTAGGTTGGCAAATAGGCTCTCATGTCGTAGGACGGTACAAACCTGCCTAAGGTGGTCTAGGTGGGACTCTCGGGACTAACTATATATGAGGATGTCGTCAAAATAGACCACTAGAAAGACCCCAATGTAAGGCCTAAGGACCTCCATCATAAGGTGCCTGAAAGTGCTTGGGGCATTAGAGAACCCGAAGGGCATGACTAGCCACTCATAAAGGCCATCTTTGGTTTTAAAGGCCATTTTCCACTCATCTCTGAGTCTAATTCTCACTTGATGATAGCCACTTTTAAGATCGATTTTTGAGAAGATAGTGGCTCTAGCTAGCATGTCGAGCATGTCATCAAGCCTAGGTATGGGGAACCTATACTTGACGGTGATTTTATTAATGGCCCAGCTATCAACACACATCCGCCATGATCCATCCTTCTTGGGGGTGAGAAGGGCCGGGATGGCATATGGACTTTTACTAATGCGGATGAAGCCCTTCCTAATGAGTTCCTCTATTTGCCTCCGAAGTTTGGCATGTTCCATAGGATTGAGGTGATAATGAGGAAGGTTTGGAAGGGTGGCTCCCGGAACTAGATCAATTGCGTGTTGTACATCACGCATGGGAGGAAGTTGGTCCGGGAGCTCCTCCGGGAACACATCATGAAACTCTTCTAGGAGATGCCAGACTTCTATGGGATGGGGGTTGGAGGGGGTGGGCTCTCCTAGGCAAATGACCACTGCCCATAAAGGTGTCTCTTGAGCTATCTCTTCCTCAAGCTCTCTTTTGGTGATGAGATGAAGACCCTTGCTGTAACACCCTCAAATATAGCTAAGTTGTACTCTATATCACCGAGGCGCCTTTTGAAGTATCGGCTCAGTTCTTAAAAAGAGCTCCGAAGTTAAGCGTGCTTAATGGGGAGTAGTACTGGGATGGGTGACCTGTCCGAGAAGTCCCCCATTCTGGAGCCGATCACTGTTATAAAGGGACAAAACTGTGAGGCCGGTAGGCCAAAGCGGACAATACCTCGACGGTATAGAGTACGGGGCATGACAGAATGGTATCAGAGCTATACCCCAGCCGGAAGTGTAGGAACTAAGTGCCATGTAGGGTAAAGTGCTACACTATGGGAGTCACCTCTTGAGTCCGTAATGGAGCAAAGTGCTACATAGTGGGAGCCACCTCTTGAGCCTGTAGGGGCCACCTCTAGAGTCCTACCTGCCTGGGGGCTTGATTGCGTGATTGCGTGCTATATGTGCCCAGCGATGAGGACGTCGCCTATATAAGAGGGTTAGATTGTAACACCCTCAAATATAGCTAAGTTGTACTCTATATCACCGAGGCGCCTTTTGAAGTATCGGCTCAGTTCTTGAAAAGAACTCCGAAGTTAAGCGTGCTTAATGGGGAGTAGTACTGGGATGGGTGACCTGCCCAGGAAGTCCCCCATTCTGGAGCCGATCACTGTTATAAAGGGACAAAACCGTGAGGCCGGTAGGCCAAAGCGGACAATACCTCGATGGTATAGAGTACAGGGCGTGACAGAATGGTATCAGAGCTATACCCCAGCCGGAAGTGTGGGAACTAAGTGCCATGCAGGGCAAAGTGCTACGCTATGGGAGCCACCTCTTGAGTCCGTAATGGAGCAAAGTGCTACATAGTGGGAGCCACCTCTTGAGCCTGTAGGGGCCACCTCTAGAGTCCTACCTGCCTGGGGGCTTGATTGCGTGATTGCGTGCTATATGTGCCCAGCGATGAGGACGTCGCCTATATAAGAGGGGTAGATTGTAACACCCTCAAATATAGCTAAGTTGTACTCTATATCACCGAGGCGCCTTTTGAAGTATCGGCTCAGTTCTTGAAAAGAGCTCCGAAGTTAAGCGTGCTTAATGGGGAGTAGTACTGGGATGGGTGACCTGTCCGGGAAGTCCCCCATTCTGGAGCCGATCACTGTTATAAAGGGACAAAACTGTGAGGCCGGTAGGCCAAAGCGGACAATACCTCGACGGTATAGAGTACGGGGCGTGATAGAATGGTATCAGAGCTATACCCCAGCCGGAAGTGTAGGAACTAAGTGCCATGCAGGGCAAAGTGCTACACTATGGGAGTCACCTCTTGAGTCCGTAATGGAGCAAAGTGCTACATAGTGGGAGCCACCTCTTGAGCCTGTAGGGGCCACCTCTAGAGTCCTACCTGCCTGGGGGCTTGATTGCGTGATTGCGTGCTATATGTGCCCAACGACGAGGACGTCGCCTATATAAGAGGGGTAGATTGTAACACCCTCAAATATAGCTAAGTTGTACTCTATATCACCGAGGCGCCTTTTGAAGTATCGGCTCAGTTCTTGAAAAGAGCTCCGAAGTTAAGCGTGCTTAATGGGGAGTAGTACTGGGATGGGTGACCTGTCCGGGAAGTCCCCCATTCTGGAGCCGATCACTGTTATAAAGGGACAAAACTGTGAGGTCGGTAGGCCAAAGTGGACAATACCTCGACGGTATAGAGTACGGGGCGTGACACTTGCTCAACCCCAAAGTCATACCTTGGTTGGGGTTTTGTTGTGTTGGAGGGGTGGAGTTCCCCGAGGCTTGGGGTGTAGTGGGGTGATGTCCTTGAGGGAGTGTGTCCCTCTTAGGCATGGGATGAGGTGGAAAGGGGTTAAGATGGATAGTCTATCCCTCATATTCAAAGGTGCATGTGTTGGGTCTACCGAAATGGTGGCATCCACATCATAAAGCCAAGGCCTCGCTAGTAGGATGCTACCTACTTCCATGGGGATAACATCACACCATATTCGGCCATGGTAGGAAGAGAAGGTTAGGGGCACAAGACAGCGAGTGTTAAACGGGATGGAAGTGTTGTTGATCCAAGAGACCCGGTATGGGCTAGGGTGGGGAGTGATGGTAAGGCCAAGGAGTTTAACGGTGTCAGGGGACACCGCATTGACACAACTTCCATTATCTAGGATCACTTTTCTCACATGACCCCCTATCTTAACAAAGGTGTGAAAGATTGAGGTTCGACGCCAGTCCTTCTCTTGGGGTTTGGTGAGGGTACATCTAATCACTCCTAGATGGGAGTCGGTAGATGTCATGGTGTGGTCTAGACCTGACTCATGGTATTGGGCCTCATACTCTTCCTCCTAATCTAGTGAGGCTTCATAGACCTCAATCATGCTTTCAAGTTCCCCTTGAGGTGGGGGAGCTTCTTCCTCCACTAGCAAACTAGACAACCCTCTAGATGGGCATTGCCCCGTGAAATGTCCAAACCCTTGACATCTATAGCATTGTTGGCGCCCACTACCCGGGGTGGTCCCTCCTACACTTGGACCCTTGAAACTCTCTTCCCTCCGTGGAGGAGGATGGCTAGGGGTGGCCTTGGTTGGAGTGATGGTGGGAGGGGGATTGTAAGGCCGTAATGGGGCATTCCCACTTGGGCTAGGGGCCTTCATGGGGGGGGCTAGATTGGTTCGGGGCCCCATGTTTTTTGGATCGACCGGTCGGGGAGGAGCAAACCTAGAGATTTGAGAGAATCTTTCAACATCCCGAGCTATTTGGTAGGCTTGTTCAAGGTTGTCGACATCTCTCATAAAGAGCTCTCTTGATGTGGTTTTGGAGCCCATTTCTATATCGGGATAGGGTGACGGCCGGGTCCTCGTGAACTCCACACTTCAAAAGATAAAAGTCAAATTTTTCAATGTATCCAACCATGGTCTTCCTATCTTGGGTGAGGCTTTGCCACTTATCTAAGACCATTTGGTGGTAGGATAGGGGTAGGTACTTATTTCTAAGTTGATTCTTCATGCCTTCCCAAGTGTCAATAGGCTCTTCCCGTCTAACCCTTCTTAATCCCTCTTGGTTGAGCCAATAAGTCTTGGCTAATTTGGTGAGGTGCATTTTGGCCAATCTCACTCTCCTTTGTTTAGACATAGGGTACCATTCAAAGTATTGGTCCATTGCAGTCGCCCATTCTAAGTAGGCACTTGGTTCATGGGAACCGTTAAAGTTTGGGGCTTCCACCTTGATCATTCTTAAGAAATGGTCATCCGGTTCGTCCCGTGGACGCCTTTCATTATGTTGATGGTGGCGAGGCCTCTCATAGTCATGGTAAGGGTCAGCATTCAGGTCCTCCCTATCAATTTCAGCTCAACGAGGATGAGCTCTTGGACCATTGTTCCTAGGGTGGGGATCATTTTCTTCTAGCCGAGCAAGTCGAGTGGAAAGGGCCTCTAGTCGGTCAAGGATGGTGGCAAGGGCAGCATCCACCCAGTCCAGTTGGCCTTGGGGTTCCTCCCTATGGGCATCTTGGTTGATTTGGGGATTGGGATCCATGGGGGGAACCGAAGAGGATGGATCGGGTCGGTAAACTGCTCCACTACTAGTGGACATGCAAGGGATGGGAGAGGATTAACGAACGGATGACTCAATGCAATGGTCCTAGGACTTAGACTTAGTAGAGACAAGTCTAAACTTGCTCTGATACCAATTGATGTGACACCACCTTGGGGGGTGATAGCCACAAGACCGATGCACCTTGGACCTTAACAAGCAAGCACAATTTGCAAGAGAAATGGACCGATATCGGCGGCCACTCACCCGACACTCACCCAAAACCCGGGGTAACTCGGCGATGCTGAGTCGAGATTGTGAGAGCTAGACCCTTGCTGGTAGAGGGCCAGAAAGGCCAAGGTTTTTCCCAAGGTTATGGAGGCCCAATTCAATGGGGCTGACCGGATGCCGAGGGCACGGGTCACACTCTCTCCCCACGGTGGTCACTCTAAAGCAATGATGCTCACGAGACCGGGTGCTCACTCTTCGTGACCAGCGGAGTTATGAGCTAATATTGGACAAACAAGCACTAAGGGGATGCAAGGGGTAGAGCACTTACTTGACCGGTTTGAAGAAATCGGTCCCGTTCGGAGACGTGGGCGAGCTGGAAAGCGTGGGTTCCCTACACGCTGTGCCGGTGAAGCTTCAACCTATTTAAGAGATTACACCACTACTCCCCATGTAAGGGGGTTGAACAAGGGAAGGGGAAGCCAAATTTACATTCAAACACTTCCTCCCACAGGGAGGGGCTGTAAGCCGGCCAGGCGGAGAGGGGAAAGTTAAGCTAGAAACTAATTGCAAGGAGGTCGTCAGTTCTGTCCACTCTCTGGAACAGTGGACAGACAGTCGGTGTTGGCAACGCTGTGGACTCCTCCGAATTTCCTTGGTGACGAGACCAGTGGCAAAAGCTCCGGGGTTGACCCAGGAGGATGTCAGAATGTTTGGGGATTTTCTCGTTAGCGGCGACGGTCGGGGCAGAGTCGTGAACAGGGCTGTTTGACTCGGGCTCTAGTAGCTTCTGAGTTGCTACAGCTGGAAGGCAAGTATACCATGGAGGCTCCCGAGCTCTGAATCAGGCGAGGCCAGAGTCGTTGGATTCGTGGTAGAACCCTCTTCGAACAGAGACCTGCGGGGATGCCGGAGGAGGTCAGAGTATATGGCGAGTACCCAAATAGTGATGGGGTATCAGGTTATTTCCAGAGGGAACTGACCAGCACACCTTATGGAGAAAATCAGGAACTCATAGCTCTGGAATCCGAACGGAGTGCCGCTTCTTGGAGGTGGTAGGAGACTTATAGTAGAAGGTCTCAGCCAAGCCCCACTTCAAGAACTTCAGGAGGATGGCCGTGGATGCCTCTGCAACTTGCTACTAGGGGTCTGCCAGGGAGGAGATGCGCAGTCCGGCAGTGAGGGCTCCTCCGGGCAGCCACAAAATAAGACGAAGGCGAGACCACCACCGTTGCAAAGAGGTCTGGGAAACGCTTCTGACGGTACCTCTTGTGCTTTCAGGGGCTCCGGGATGAAGATGTGGCCCCACTGCAAGTTGCTGTAGGTCTATAGGTTCTCAACTGTGAGCAGGTTCGCCGGTGCAGCTTCGAATGAACATGAGATGGTGATGGAAGGTTGTTGGGGGAGGAAGATGAAAGAAGGGGTTGGTGGTATGGTGGATGGGGATGTGAGGAAGGCAGAGGAGGAGAGCTAGGGTGGAGCTGGAGGTGTTTGGAGAGGGGAGGGGCGTAGGGAGGCTGCTGGTTCTCTGCACTAGGTGGAGGGGGAAGGGGAGGTGGAGGATGAACTAGGTTGATGGAGGGGGAGATTGGGGGGGACCAGACCAAGGGGTGGGGTTCTCTTTGGGTCGGCCTAGGGTATGGGGGCGGAGAGAGGGGAAGGAAAATTTGAATTTGGCCTAGGGTTTGAGCCCCTTCAGCCTTGGGGAGATGGAAGGGTGCTTGGGAAAGGGTAGTGGGTGGTTGGGGGTTGGAGGGTGGCTTGGAGATTGGTGGGTTCTCCCTCGGGGCTAGGGTTGGAGTAAAGAGGTGTTGTGGGAAGTTGTGGAGACTATTGAATGAGGGGAGTAGAGAGAGAAAGTAGGTCGGAGGGGGAGGAGAGAGAAAGGGGCGCACCCCTCTTGGAGAGAGAGAGAGAGAAGGTGGGGGGGATTCTCTCCCTGGGCTTCTCACCCTCACTAAAGGATTCACTCCATTAGAAAATTTGAATTCTGGAATCAAAATAGGCCAATTTCATTTACTTCCTCAAATGGGGTTGGGGTCCTATTGATAAGGGCCCAACCTTTTACATGACCAAACTACCCCTGGCTTTACATGTAATGACAAAAGCAGTCCAATAAGCCAACCAAGGGGATAATGACTCAACATAGGGAAATAAACCAAAGACCTAGGGAAATGACTCAAATAAAAGGGAAAATACATCAAATGACTCAAATAGAAAAGCTCAAAATGGATAATTGGGCCCACATAGTTTGATGCCCGAGCTCATACAACTCTGAGGTGTGATGACGACTCGAGCCAGAGGGAGTCATGGGTGATGCCTCCATCAGGTAGGGTATAAGTCAACTTTGGAGGCCCCCAAAGCCGACTTGCCCTTGGCACCAACAGCAGAAGTCTGCTACTGACAAGGGGCCAAGTCAACTTGGGTGGTTCCCCAAGTTGAGTCCCCCCTTTTTTTAGCCTTTTCTGCAAAAAAAGAATGAAAAGAGAGAAAAAAAGAAGAACAAGGTCATGTATGCATGCATGATAACCTTCATCAAAGAAAATGTCCATGTCTGCATGATAAGAAATTCCTCACTGAATCTTTCTCTAGGATGATCACACGTTGCATGCGTCCACTGAATTTGCCTAAATCTGGGTAGACTCACCCTTCTACTCATTTCTCAAACACATGCATGTCAATTCCTTTGTGCATGCCTTGATGCATGATTTCATATAGGATTGCATGGACATCTTATGCTCAAATGCATGCTTGCCATCATCCTACGGGTATATCAAATAGTGAGCGGCGGAAACCCGAATGGTGCTCGGGTGAAAACCCACATTATGCGTGAGTCAAGAACTCCGCCACGTACTGGGGGACCCTTTGCATGAAAACCCAATCAAACCCTTGTGTGCTGCGTGCATTTAGCCTTGCATGATCGGATCTTGTAACGACCGGGTCCATTTTAAGGGTTCACTTAACCAATTCTTCATGAAAGTCAACTTCCGGAGGCCCCAAAGTCGACTTCTGAGGCACCCCAGAAGAGCCATGTTCTGCCTGTTAGGCAGAAGTCGACTTTCGCATCAGCCAAAGTTGACTTGTGCGCCTATCCAGGACCGGGTGATTCTGGCCTGTGTGCATAAGTTGACTTTCGTATCAGCCGAAGTTGACTTTTACACCATAGGTGCAGAACGCCTTGTTCTTTTTCGATGTTTGACTGCTTCCTTCCCTTTCTAACTCTGTTCCTCCCTCTAAATCATCGTTCCTCATCCAACGAACTCAAGAGGGATGAAGGGGATCATGTGAGATGAATAAAAGAAAAGAAAAGAACGAGCGGGAAGGGAAGGAAGGATGAACACAAAAAGGTTCCGCACCTTGATCCCACAAGTTGGAATTGCATAAGCATTTGCTGAAATTGCATCCATATGCACGGAACCTTCTAAACCAACATCGAAGGACTTACACGTGCACACCAAAAAAATGGCATTTCTATGTGTGCGGTCTCCATGACTAAATTTCAAAGATAAGCAAAGCTTCATATGCATTTACATATGCGTGGTCTTTCACGACTGAATTTCAAAGATAAATGAAATCCCATGTTCGTTGGCATGCAAATAGTTCCCATGAACACAAATTCAGGGATAACCAAAAACCTCGTGTGCGATTGCATGTGCATGGCTTATGAACAAATTTTAAGCATGAGCAGCACCTCGCACGCGCCTTGCATGCATGAACCCAAAAAAACCTCATCTACATATGTGTAAAAGTTCAGAAAATGAACCTTCATGAAGAAACCCAGAAGCAATGAATGGATGAGGATAAAAAAATGAATGATGAGCCCCCACAAAACCCCATAAGAAGACAACCCAAACAGCAAACAAAAAAAACTGAACTGCACTTCTTGCTGGGTTCGGTCGACCGAGATCCCTCCATCGGTCGACCGATCAGCATGGAGTTGACCCCCTATTAAGGGAGTCGACTCCGTTTAGCCAACCCCCACTCCTGGGAGGTTTGATCGGCCGGACCAATATTTCGGTCGACCAAACTCCCCTTCCCACTAAAAAAAAAACAAACAAACAAAATAGAACTAATCGAATAATTGATAAACCAAAAGACCAAATGAAAGCATTCTCTCATCTTGAGAGTCAAATATGATGAAAACTCCTGCAGACAGGCCCAATGGCTGGCAAAGATGGGGAGATGTGAAGGAACCTAAGGCAAATCAACACACGGCTGTGTCTGCTGCCCCAATAGGTGAATTATATGGCTAACAAAGGATGGAGTCAAGATAATTAATGTACTCATCCAAGGAGAGATGCTAATAAACTCTCGTCATGGAGTACTACTCGGGAACCCACTGAGCCAATATCACAAAGGGTGAAAAAAAGCCGAACTAATGCAAGGAAACCCATAAGCGGGGATTAAAAATGACTCAAGTGTTCAAAGCCCAAACGGGATGAATATTAAGCAAGGCTGTGATCCGTGAACATCTGATATGATGGGACCATAAGAAATAACAAGTGGCATCTATCCGGGGTTATCTCCCCTTTGACCCCGCATGAGGGGGAACAATGAATATGCCCTCGCAAAGGCATGCTTGGCCCTCGGGGATTGTCCCACTAAAGCTATAGTCCCGCTTTGCATCCGGGCTGATATTCCACCAATTTTGAACCATCTTGACCGGGATTTAACCGAATATCTCTGTTTCTTCAAACAATAAATTTGCCATACCCCGACATACATATGCTACGATTTTACCTGTGTATTCATGACGTTTCAATCCGGACATTTGTCTGAACAATGAAAGGGTCAACATATGACCGATATGATTCCAAAAACCCTTCTGCACCCCAGTATGGGGGATTTTAACGCTTTTCAATATGCTATTTACTGCTCTCACAAAAACTGATGTTTAGGTCATGAGGCCCAAAATCTTGGTGACTAATCAAAGGTTTTTCCCCTATGGGGGATGAAACTAACGTTGTGAACTTTATGGTATGGCGGATCTCCAGTCCTGACCAGATACCTACAATCGTATGGTTAGTCAGATGGAGCGCACCCCGGGTTTCAGACCACTCTAGTCTCGAAACCCGAATAAATTGTCACTTCTGTGACTGGCACGCCCTCGCACTTAATAAAACGCTGAAAGATAAAATGAATGAAAAGATGAATCAAAGAACGAAAAGGAGCATTAATTCAAGTGCGTCCGATAGCGTCCGAAGACATATGCACGGTTTGATGCCTTACCCACGGTGGCGAGGTCCTTCGCTGAGATGTAGACTAGGGGACTCGCTTGGAGTCTTTCTCTTTAGCCTTGCCTCTACAATCTATCTTGGAGCGGTGTCTGGTGGCAACTGGAGGTGTAACGGGGTATCGCCGCTCCTGGTAGTCACTCCGACTTCGTGCATTGACTACGCCTTGTGGTGAAGGACCAGGCTTGTTATCCAGAGTCGCTGAAAACTCCGAAGATGTATTGTCTACAATCTGGACTAGGCTACAGGGTATATGCAGAAGATCCATAGGCTCGACGGATGGAGAGACACGACACGGTCGTGTCACGGCCTCGCCCTGCTTTTGCTTCCCCTTCTTATCTCCTGGTACGGAAGGTGGAGGCAGAGTAAGAGGGGAGTGAGAGGAGCTTGGGGTGCCCATCGTCGTCTCTCTCACCATAACGTCCTCTCGGTCAAGAAGAACTCAGAGTAGCCTGGCGGTATCCTCCTTAGAGAATGAAAGAGATTCCAGCTCTTGCCAGGGCCGCCATCACGAGGCCGAAGTGGTAGGAATTGGCCGATTGGTAATCGGTATCTGGGCGTCTGGAGGAGCTGGGGTGGTAGGAGGATGGATGACATTGATCGAGAAATTACTCGGCTCAGACTCCCAACTGGTGTCCCACCTTCTGTGGCTTCGGAGTCGCTCAAGAGCTTCTAGATTATCAATTCAAAACTTGAGCCACACCGGGACATGTCGATAAGGCAATCCGTGCCCATTTGCTTGAGGAGGATCTGAGTGATTAGGTGCATTTCTGGCAATGCCTAGGGTTTCTTCAACAGCTTCTCGGAGCCTCAGAGTCGCCATAGAGCTCCCCTCAGCATCAATTTGCTCCCACTGGATATGTTCCTGGATTAAGTGTTGAACTTCCTCGCAGGATTCGATCGCATGGCGGATTCTGGCGTGAAAAGGGCAGTAATGGGGATGACTAAAGTCCCATTGAGTGTAATCTTATGGCGGCTCACGGGCCATGATTTGCCCCCTCCCGACGAGGTCATCGAAGAGTTGCCTGGTCCTTTCTTTCGAAAAGGAGAGAGGTATGTGGTCATGCCAGGGTCTCCACCTTAGATACCACAATGAGTGCTCGCCTTGGCTAGTGCTGGGCTCCTTTGCTTCAACATCAAAGTTGGAGAATGTGGCCATCATGTGAATCACACTAGCTGTGTAGTGAATCACACGTGCCGCCTTGGCAGGTGTGGACCACGAATGTGGCTGCGGGGGATCGACGAGTCCGCTCTTCATTTTGATGAGACCGTCTCGGATCAGCTTTTGTGCCTGAGTCTTGAAGACGTAGCAATCTTCAAGTGGGTGACCTAGCATGTGATGATACGGGCAATAGCTAGGGTCATCAGCTTTCTAGGCATCAACTGGCTTGTGAACTTTTGGCAGCTCGATGATCTTTTGAGCCATATAGAGGTCAAAGAGCATCTTCGTATGTTCCTTCTTAAAGGAGAAAGGTGTCTTCATACGCTCCAAGAAAGAAGGAACGGCTAGCTTGTCTGCTGGCTTCTTGTCGGAGCCGCTTGACTCGCCCTCCTTGCTGGCTTTGGCGGTGGGGGTGAACTCAATGATGTTCACCTCCTTACCGAGTTGGCGTTCTCGCACTTGTTTACCCTTTGCTGAAGTATAGCTCGGGTTATCGGCGAAGAACATCTCTATATTGACGACTGCCGAGTTAAACTGGTCGAAGCCTTTAATGTCGGTGCCGGGAAGCTTTTCACTGACCTCGGATACCAAGCCTTTGCGGCATATGGTAATGGCATCCTCCTGGGCTGGTGGATTGACACACCTAATACTGAGGTCTCGCCATCTCTTGATGAAGTCGAGGGCGCCCACGCCCTTCTTCTGTCGAAGAGAGCAGAGCTCTGCCAGGGAGACCTTGCGCTCGACCATCTAGAAATGGTTGAGGAACTTCTTCTATGTTAAGTTATGGTTTTGATGATTGTTGTGATTGTTAAGTTATGATTTTGATGCTAACTAAACTTAATATATGATTAAGTGATGATAACTAAACTTGTGGTTGATTGCTCATGCTCTTGTTATCTATGTATGGTTGAGATGGCAAATGGCAACGGTTACATGGTCTTGATCCTTGGTTTGCATATGTTGGTTTTACAAGAGGCAAGAGGTTTCATAACCTATTTAATGTGAGCAAGCATGGTATTAACCCTGACTATCTTGCTTGCAGGATTAAACTCATGACAGTCACCTGGTGAACCAAACGTGTGGATAAGCACCCTGCTCCTCTACAATCCAAAACAGGTGGTATATGTCATTTACTGTCAAGAACCATTGGTGAGGCTCTTACCTTGTCTTAACATCGATCTCACCATGCGTATCTCATATACCTCTCCTTAATACACATCATTCATGCACATTAAACATGAAACCCTTCTGGCCATCGTGCGCCCTCGCCCGCGGATCGACCTGCGTGGTCAGGTCGCGGGGATCGAAATGCTTGTGTTTAGCATTCCAAATGCATTCCTAAGAACTCAAATGAACTTGAAATAACTTATAAACTTATGTTCAATTCATGCCTCGATCTTGTGGATATGATTCTCTGGGCTAAACTCTTCATTTTTCATGTTTTTGATAGTCCGGTCGACCTCCGGCATGACTCTGGTTGACTTGAAATAACAGAATGCAACCTTCTACAGTCTGTCACAGTGGCGGTCGACCGCCCCACCAATCTCGATCGACCGAAAATCCCAGGGACCGGTCTCCTACAGGTTTCTCAGTGGCGGTCGACTGCCAGCCCCTGCAGGTCGATCGCCAACCCCTGCAGGTCGACCGCCAGCCCCGAGCTGCCCAACATTGTTGGCTTTTTGTCACTTCGAGGAAAGCCCTTCCTCTTGATATTGTTTAATCCCAAAGCCATCAAACCCTCCAGAATTTGTGGATCTGGTCTAGGGCTTGTCCATAGATCTTCCAAGGGTTATAAAACATCCTATTAGAGTCATAACCCTAACCAACTAAGAGGGCTTCAAGGGAGATCAAGGTGGAGGCTGTCCAAGGTGAAAGGAGAGGGTACTGTAGCTCCATGAACAGTACTTCGTGCAGCAAGATTTCCATCCTTCCTCAACACATTGAAGGTAAATCTGAAGCCAATATACTTCCATTCAAGTGAAGAGGCAAGCAAGCATTCAAGAAAGATCAAGGAAAGGCTATCCAAGGAGAAAGAAGAAAAGAAGCAAGCAAGCAAGCACAAATTCAAAAAGAGGGTGCTCAAGGTGAAAGGATAAAGCCCCCCAAGGTCCATTCAAGCTTACTTTGAAGCCATTCAATCAAAGAAGGAATCAACGCAAGATCTGCATCATACACCCAGGGGGAGCCTAAATCAAGAGCATTCTAAACTATGGTTTATTTGTTTTGATGTCTTGTGCTTTGAGTTTCAAATTTATGTTTCATATAAACTGCAAACTCGTGTGTGTGTGGATTGTTGTTGGATCCATGGTCGTTGTAGACACGCTATTCCTGACATCACCCTGAGAAAATCTCATATTACTATATGACGCCCCGGAGTGGCTTTCGCATTTCGAATCGCTTGAGTGCTTCCCATTCTTGGGTCTTCTTTCACCTTTTGAGTAGGTAACGTGACGCTTCTTCGACGTCCGAAAACTGCCTCGTTGCGGAAATCATGCGGCATACGGACGGCATCGCCACCAATCGGACGTACCGGAAGATTCTGAAACCAGGGACATGGCTGGCGGATGGTAGCCGACGGCCATTCGGGGGGGGGGGGGGGGGGGTCCGACAGATTCTATTGGAGGCGTCCAGGACTATGGACGCCTCCATCAATGAAAAAAATGAAAATAAATGAAAATAAAAAATAAAAAAATAGTTGAAGGCATCCAAGTACCTGGAGGCCTCAGTCTTGAGGCATCCAGGGGCCTGGACGCCTCCAAACTCTGCATCCGGACAATCCCAGCACGCCGCTCGATTTGACGCTTCGAAAAAATCCAAAACTTTGAGGCGTCCAGGTGCCTGGACGCCTTCAATTTCTGACACCCGGACAAGCCGAACCGCCGTCCAATTTGACGTTGTACAAAAATCCAAAATATAGGGACGTCTTGCCAGCTAGACGCGCCCACTCGTGAGTCACAGGTACCCACCAAAACCACGCGCTCTACCCACCGTCTATGGCTTTCGGCGGGATTCCGGTGGGCGGAAATGGAGGCGTCCAGTCTCCTGGATGCCTTCATAAAAATATTAAAAATAAAAAAATAAAAAATGCTTAATTTATTGTTGGAGGCGTCCAGGGTCCTGGACGCCCCCATCTTGAGGCGTCCAGTCCCCTGGATGCCTCAAGCCACTTGCCCTCTATAAATAGAAGACCCCCTCCCTCGAAGGGGAGGGGCTTCAGATCCGACAGAGGAAGGAGAGACTCTGTCGGATCCCATTTCTAACCCGTGGGACTTTTGTAGGGGAAGGTTCTACCGGCTTCTCGGGTGCCCGCGCTCGCAATAGGAAGGCCGCCTTCGTCCACCGTGCTTCCACGTCGTCCCTACGTTGCCGAAGCTCCATCGGATCCCACCATCGGCACATTCAATAAGCCAATTCCCTCCCCTTTCTCCGTAGTTCTTTTGCATTCATCATCTCGCATTCTCCGCCTCCCTTCATAAGGGAGTCTTCTTTTATACACGGCTGCATAATTCCATTCATCATAGCATTCTCCTCCTACTCGTGTCCGAGAGGGGTTTAAAAACAACACCAACCAGGTGTGTGTCTTGCCACGATTTCATTATTATTCATCTAGGGACTAATACTACACTGCCATCTTTTCTGATCCACTTGTTATCTGTTTGTTTCTTATTTTACAAGGGTAACCAAGGAAAGCCTTCTCCATCGGCCGGCTGAAGGGAGAGGAAGAAGCAACCATCATCTCCCGCTTTTGAGGTAGGCGTGATCACTTTGTTTATTTTGGGGTCTACAGTCCCTGGCGATCACATCATATTCTCGAGGCCGTAGAGAGTCATTTCCCGCAATGGCCGTTTAAATTTCTGTCACTTATATTCTGTATTGTTCTTATATCTATTTCTTATATCTGTTATATTCTCGAGGCCGCGGTGAGTCATTTCCCACAATGGCCGTTTAAATTGCTATCTATTATATTATGTTCCTTATATCTGTTATATTCTCGAGGCCGCGGCGAATCATTTCCCGCAATGGCCATTTGAATTTTCGTCATTGATATTCTGTGCTGTGGTTATACCTGCTCATATTCTCGAGGCCGTGGCGAGTCACTTCCCACAATGGCCATTTAAATTCATGTTGCTTGTATTCTGTACTCTTCTCATATCTGCTCATATTCTCGAGGCCGGGCGAGTCACTTCCCGCAATGGCCGTTTAAATCACTGTCACTTAAATTCTGCACTTTTCCCATCCCCCGAGGTCGCGGAGAGTCATTTCCCGCTATGGCCGTTTAATCCCTATATCTTATTATATTGCATCTATCCCGCACGCCCCGCCGGAGCAATCTCTCGTGGTGGCCTCTCTCCTCTTCTCTATTCTTTCTATGTTGCAGCAAAATGAGCCCCTCACGCGCTCCGCTTCGCCTCCTCCGGCAAATTCCGTGTGACATCGCTCACAGATTTGCAATCACGGTGGGACGACTTTCGCTTTCCCTCGGTTACCCTTGCAAGTTCGGCACCGCCGTGTGCTCCTCCACCTTTGCGCCCTCACGCGCTCCAGTTGTGCTCACAGTAGCACTTTCAGTTCTTATCCCTCGTGCACCTCGTGCACTTCGCCCCTAGGCCCTTGTGATTCATGGGATGTTGATTATATCTTTGATATCTCTGTTGTCTTCTTATATTCTGTATATATGTTCAGCACTTCATTGCATGCATCTACCCCTTTTCTAGTTTTTTTGCATTTTTTCTAAGGATCACCCTCTCTCGGTGAAGGAAGGACTCTCCGTTTGGGAATTCCTCTCGACGGACTAGAATCTCCTCAACCGGGACCTCCGTAAGTCTCCGACAGCGAAGGATTCCCTCTTCGTTCACTGGGCTGGTTATACCATTGAAGTTCCCTGGAGTTAGTCGACCCATTCGTGGTGAGACGAGAGACCCTAGTTGACATGGCGGTGAAACAAATTGAAATTAGGGTCCATCCTATTTTTGTGTGAACTTCAGATCTGGTTAAAAACTCATAAAAAAAAAATTATCAAAATCAAAAAAAAAGAGGGCGTAAAGGCATTCACTTGTTTGATAAGCTTTGCTATCTGTGTGTTGGTGTATGTTTTTACGTTCTGGAAGAACTTTGAGCATGGCTCACGAGTCTTTTGAGGAGAACCACCCTAGTCATGGTCAATCAGTCGAGCCGCGAGTCCATTCTAAGGACTCGGGTCCTTCTTACGAGCCCTCACGTAAGGTGCAGGTTACCGCAGGGGACACATCCCCACCACAGGACATCTCCTCTTTGCTAGGTGTCCTCGCCAACACGGAGCTTACCTCCAAGCAACTTCTGGCCTTCCAGGCCATTCTGAAAGGGAAATCCATTTCCCCCGCCCCCCAGGAGTCAACTCCAGCCATCGCACCCCTCCAAGAGTCGGTGCAGGTGTCACGCCCCGATGCGGAATATCGGGACGTACAGTTAGAGACTAGCTAGAAATAACACTAAATATTCTAAACTAAACAATTACACAGGTGCTATGGAAAGAAATAACTCTATTGATCAAGATGATTCCAATTTATTACAATAACCAACACTGCTAATACACGATCAAACATGACTTCCAATCTGAATTCTAATACAATATCTGACTCCAAAAGTAATAAGTGCTAACACAACTCTAAGGAAATAACTAGAGGTAAGCAACCATCCCAACACGGCATCTACTAACAGGCACACTCAAAAGATATCACTCCTGCCCTTCCCCATCGGTATGCGCATCATCACCTGAATAGCCTGGAAAGGGGGGAAACAACAACTATGAGCTGACGCTCAGTAGGAAATAACAGCCAAGTTTACGTGATTAACAAGTTAATTACATTTTTCATATGAAATGCTAAAAAAAGAAATAAATGACGATAACGATATAATGAAACAACGTAATATAAAGATCTTGCAAGGTCAAGAAATATAATGATGACAAGAAATAACAAGATAGTAAGTACAAGAATTTACCACATAAGATAATAATAGAGAATTGGCCAACAAGCAAGTATTTTAAACGCCATTTCAAGCATGATCAAGTAACAAGTAACAAGAGATTTTATGGCATAGACGTTACACTAGTCAAGTACTCGGTGCAATGCCTCACCATGTCATTAACATCCCATGGGCTCACTAACTTTCGGGCGCTCTCCCCAGGACCAGACCGGGCCCCTATGATGCGTTGGCGTTGATTTATTGGATCCAAGATCTCACGATTGTCTAGACATTCAGTCAAGTTAAATGGCCAATTAATCAGAGGAATTACTGCCACAAGTATGAGAATTAAGGACTAACTTGTCCTTGGATTCACTAAAACAAAAACTCGGTTATACGGTCACTTTGGGCTGCATTTCAAGAATTGGACCAAAACTTAGTCCATGAGGTCAACAAAGAACGGCTGACAGTGTACCGTTCAGGTGTGTAAGCAATCCATTCTACTGGGGTAATAATGACAATCCAGCAACTTAACAATCAATTTAATCCTAATTGCCAAGTTAATGTACCAAGGATTATCTATTATCATTTGCATTAAGACAATTGCCAAAAAGTTGATTCAAGGTGATAAGGTAAAGAATAAGTTCGCACAGGAGTGAAATAGCATGCATCAACAGAAATTTAGTTGCACAATTAACCACTAATTATGTGGGTTTCTATTTAACCATTGTATGCGTTAAAATGGAGATGATAAACGGCATGTTTTTACCCTATGATTGAATATAGGGACTAATGTAATTTGAAATCATAGGGTAACATGAATAGGTCACTGGTTCCTCAAAAATATAGTTTTCAATTGGACTAAGTTGAATGGGTCGATCCCCTAATGGTCCGGATCGATCCTCGGGTCACAAAACAACATTACCGGGTCATACAGCACGTGGGTCGACCCATTGGGTCAACCCCTGGAACTCCAGGAGCCTGCCTGGGTGATGGGTCGACCCAATGGGTCGACCCCCATACTGGGCAGCATGTGTCGACCCCATGGGTCGACCCCTGCACTTCCAGAACTGAACGTGGCTTCCGAAAAATGCAAGAGCTCATCCATTTGGGGTCTAAATGGGTTGGGATCTTAACCACATGCTCTAGGGTTCTTAATATACATACTAGGGTCATAATACAAGAGTTTTGAAACACGAATTTCAACAGAAATTAAATGAATCACAACCTATCTATGATTAACACATGAAAACCTAGTTCTTGACATGCTTCTACTAAATCGCAAGGTTCTCTCAATATATACAACGAAATTTGGGGATTCTTATATCAAAAGAAAGCTACTTCGATGTTGATTCCAGCCATGTATGATATGCTATATAGGGATCAAGATATACAACTCAAAATCAGCCCGAAATCATGCTTTGACTCATAAGAACACTGCATAAATCAAGCCTAGACATGCTCTTACTTCGATCCAAAATTCTCTAAACATGCTCAATGAAAATTAGGGCTTTCTACGTCAAATGAAAGCTAGCATGCTGATGCTTATATCCATGTATATTAATTAGAGTTTGGCTGTTATAACCTACCTCAATCGAAGAGAGAACTTAAAGCCATAGAATGAAGAACGAACTAGATAGCACCTTAGAAAAATCTCGATATCTCCTCGGATACCTAATGAAATTTAGGGCTTCATATATCATTGGAAAGATCTCGTCGAGAGGAACAATTTGATGTATTCATGTGCATATTTTGGTTAAGGAAACCTATCTTAATCGATGGAACAAAGAGGAGAGGAAGGAGGACGACGGCTGCCGACCCACCTCCACTAAACGACCAAGATCTTCCTAGATCTGAATCCAATGCGAACACCACAGCCACCAAAAGAAACTAGACTCGTAGAGATTCATTTTGATAGCTCATAGAGCTTCTGTAGACTTCGGAGCTGGGAGAAATTGACCACGCAAGGTGGTGTTGGAAAATGGTGCCGCCAAGGTTGACCAAGCCAAAACTCGGCCGCCACCATGTGCTGGGGTTAGGTTTGGGTTCGATTGATAGAGGGCTATTGATCCTTAGATCGTGGCCTTTCATTTGCCACCTATTTGAGCTCATTTGGTTGAGTATTAAGCTCTAATTTGATGTTTTAAGATGAGGTTAGGTAAAGGTTAACTAAGTGTGCACTTTTAGGCTTAATCCACTAATTAGCCCTAATTACGGATTTTTGCTGGGTCGATCACAGAAGACAAAGTTGCTAACTACATCGTCCTTAACCCGATTAGTATTTTTACAGATTTTTATAAGGTAGTTGAATTTTCACTATTCTATTTTCTAAGGAATTAAATATTAAAAATCCGTAATTCAAGCATTAATTCACTAAAAATTCAATTTTAAGTTAATAAAAGCTTAATAAATACATTGGGCTCAATAAAAATTTTCGGGGTATTACACCCTCCCCTACTTAAGGAATTTGGTCCTCTAAATTCACTGCACTAAATACGGAAGATAGGGAAAGAGATCGCTCACCTAGAATAAGTCGGGATACTGCTTCCGCATAGTATCTTCAGATTCTCAAGTAGCTTCTTCGGTCCCACGCCGACTCCACTGAATCTTGACCATTGGTATAGAACGATTCCGGAGTTGCTGTTGTTTCCGGTCCAGAATCTTGATAGGTCTTTCTTCATAGGTCAAATCTTCCTTCAATTTAAAATCTACATGCTGAATGATATGAGTGGGGTCATACACATATTTTCGTAACATAGACACGTGAAAAATATTGTGTACGCCAGACAACTGAGGCGGTAAAGCCAGTCTGTAAGCACCTTCTCCCACTCTGTCTAGGATCTCGAATGGACCAATATATCTCGGATTGAGCTTGCTATGAATGCCAAATCTTCGAATCCCTCTCGAAGGAGAAACCTTCATAAATACATGCTCGCCAACTTGAAATTCTAATGCTCTTCTCCTTGTGTCGGCATAACTCTTCTGTCTTGATTGGGCTACTTGTAACGGTCTCGGATAACATAGGATGTTCTGTGACGATTCTGAAATAAGATCCGGTCCAAGCCATTGCTTCTCACCTATCTCATCCCAACATAACGGGGAACGACAACTTCGCCCATACAATGCTTCAAAAGGAGCCATCTGGATGCTGGATTGATAACTGTTATTGTAGGCGAATTTAATTAAAGCCAAATGGTCACTCCAACTGCCTCCGAAATCAATCATGCATGCTCTAAGCATATCTTCCACTATCTGATTGGTTCTTTCAGTTTATCCATCTGTCTGTGGATGAAAAGCAGTACTGAAATTCAGACGAGTACCCACAGACTCTTGCAGTCCCTTCCAGAAATGTGAAGTAAATCTGGGGTCTCTATCAGACACAATGCTGACTGGTATGCCATGGAGCCTTACCACTTCCTTCAAATACAAAGCAGCCAATACATCAACTGTCCACCTGGACTTAATGGGTAAGAAATGAGCTGACTTTGTCAATCGGTCAACAATCACCCATATTGCATCAAATCCACCACGAGTCCTAGGTAGACCCATAATGAAATCCATGCCAATACTTTCCCACTTCTATTGGGGTATGTCAAGTGGTTTCAACTTTCCTGTTGGTCTGAAATGTTCAGCCTTGACTTGCTGACAAACCAAGCATCTACTCACGAAGTCTGCAACTTCCCTTTTCATGTTCGGCCACCAAAAAGATCTCTTCAAATCCTTGAACATTTTAGTGCCTCCAGGATGAATGGTATATCAGGATCTATGTGCTTCCTCCAGAATCTTGTTCTTTATTCCAGCTTCATCAGGTATACAAGTTCTACCCTGGAATAACAATCTTACATCGTCAGCCATCAAGAAGTCAGGTCTGCTGCTCAAGCTTCCCTTGATCTCTACCAACTCGGGATCATTATCTTGCAAGGACTTGATTTCCATCAACAATTCGGGCTTAAGTTGAATTTGTGCAATCATAACCCGATCATTATCGACATTCAGATCCAGGCTAGCCAATTGTTCCAGTAGCTTCCACTCTTGTAACATGAGACTAGACAATCTAGCCACAAGCTTCCTGCTTAATGCATCTGCCACAACATTGCCTTTGCCAGGATGATACTCAATCGAGAAGTCGAAGTCTTTCAAGTACTCCAACCATCTTCGCTGCCTCATGTTGAGTTCCTTCTGAGAAAATAAATATTTCAGACTCTTATGATCTGAAAACACTGTGAATATTTCTCCATACAAGTAGTGCCTCCATATCTTCAATGCGAACACGACTGCTACTAGTTCCAAATCGTGAACATGATAATTCTCTTCATGCTTCCTCAACTGCCTAGAAGAATAGGCAATCACCTTCCCATGCTGCATGAGTACACAGCCTAAACCAATACCTGAAGCATCAGTGTATACCATAAAACCTCCCTCACCAGAAGGTAAAGCCAATACAGGTGCAGTAGTCAAACATTCATTCAAAGTCTGAAAGTTTTGCTGACAATCATCTGACCAATCAAACTTGTTCTCCTTGCGGGTTAATCTTGTCATAGGTACCGCAATCTTAGAGAAATCTTGGATAAATCTCCGGTAGTAGCCTGCCATGCCTAGGAAACTTCTAACTTCAGTCACACTGGTAGGCTGATCCAAATTCTTCACTGCCTCAACCTTCGAAGGATCAACAGAAATACCTTCTTTGGTGATGATATGTCCGAGAAAGGACACCTCTTGCAGCCAGAATTCACACTTACTGAACTTGGCATATAGCTGATGATCTCTCAACAGTTGCAATGCCATCCTCAGATGCTCAACATGCTCCTCTTCATTCTTGGAATAAATCAAGATGTAATCAATGAATACCACGACCCATTGATCAAGATAGGGCCGAAATACATTGTTCATTAACTGCATGAAAGCTGCCGGTGCATTCGTTAGACCAAAAGGCATAACGATAAATTCAAAATGACCATACCTGCTGCGAAAAGCTATTTTATAGATATCATCTTCCTTGATCCATAACTGATGATATCCATATCGAAGATCGATCTTAGAAAAATACTGAGCTCCCGCTATCTGGTCAAATAGTTCGTCAATCCTCGGCAATGGATATTTGTTCTTGACAGTCTGCTGGTTCAATTGCTGATAATCGATGCACAACCTCATCGAACCATCTTTCTTCCTGACGAATAATACAGGGGCTCCCCAAGGAGAAGTACTAGGGCGAATGAAACCCTTCTCGAGCAATTCCATCAACTGCTGCTTTAACTCCCTCAGTTCCGCAGGAGACATACGATAAGGAACCTTGGAAATAGGAGATGTGCCAGGAAAGAGATCAATAGAAAAGATAACTTCCCGCTCAGGCGGAAGTCCGGGTAGTTCCTCTAGAAAGACATCAGGAAAATTTCGGACAACAGAAATGTCCTTAATCTCAATCTACTGCTCAGGGGTTGTACAGACAAAGGCCAGAGAAAAGCCTCACATCCTCGTCTCATCAGCTTATCAGCTCGAAGAGCCGAGATAAGTGATACGGAGTTATGGTGCTTAACTCCCACAAAAGAAAGTCTCGGGTGCCTAGTAAAAGACACGGAGCTAGAACTGCAGTGAACATTAGCCTCATATCGAGCCAACCAATCTGCTCCTAGGATTACATCATAATCCTTCATGTCCATGCAGATGAAATCAGCTGGTAAATTCTGTTCACCAATCATAACCGTACTAGAAGGATAGAAGTACTGTATTGCCGATCTAGATCCAATAGGGGTTGATATTTCTAACGGAGAATTCATCAAAACAGGTTCCACAGCTAAAGACTTAGCAAATCTCTGAGAAATAATAGAATGTGTGGCACCAGTATCAAAAAGAACAAATGCTGGCTTGTCGAGTATAATAAGAGTACCTTCGACGAGTCCACCGTCCTCGGCGGTTCCTGCTTCATCTGCATGCAAAGCTTGGAGCTTGCCTTGCGGTTTCTTGAAGACTTGAGGTTTCGCCGGGGTAGCTTGCTCCGATATAAGAGGACAGTTAGGGATGCGGTGCTCCTTACTTCTCTATCGCAGACAGGCGCCCAGCTTACGCCAGCATTCCTCCATCTTGTGACCAGGACGATCACAAAACTTGTACATGCCCTTGAATGGAACAATAGGGCCAGGCTTCTTGTCTTCATGCCTCGGCATCTTGCCCTTCCATGATCCAGATCCACTCCATGAACCAGGTCCACTAATGGGCCACTTCTTTCCATACCCGGGTTTGATATTCCCGGAACCCGTAGGTAGTTCCTTCTTGGTGCCTTTTCCACGGATTCTCTCCGTCATCTCAAGAGTATCTTCTAGAACTTGAGCTTTCCTCACCATCTCGGAATAGGTTGAGATCTCCATCGGTGCCAACTGATTAATATAATGCAGCTTCAGACCGTTGAGAAAACGCTTCGCCTTCATCTTCTCGGTGGAAATAAGGTGTGTAGCATAACGAGAAAGCCGTGAAAATTGAGCCTCATACTCCGCCACGGACAGACCTCGCTGTTTCAGGGCCGCGAACTCCGCTGCCTTCTTCTCTTGCACTCTATCAGAAAAATACTTGCTGTTAAAGAATTCCTCGAACTCTTCCCATGTAACTTGCTGATCACCAAGAGTCGCCTTGATAGAATCCCAGCAAGTACGTGCATCTCGTTCCTGTTGAAAAGTTGAGAGAAGGACACGCTCTTGATTGCTGTATTGCATCACTTCGAATATCCTTCCCATCTCATCTAGCCAGTGCTCGGCTTCATCGGGGTCAGTCGAGCCTCCAAATCTCGGCGGATTCATTCCTCGGAAGTTCCGATATAAGTCACCAGTGCCATGGTGTGCCGCTCCTGCTTGAGCCACTTGCTGTAAAGCCTGCGTAAGGCCTTGAACTATACGTTGCAAGTTCCTCCATTCCGCACGGTCAGCTGCCATTGCAATGGCCTACACGAGGAATAGATTACTAAGGTTCAATAAGATAGATAATAACACGATTAAGATACGAACTTAACCCAAGTTCTACCCAATCTCACCATGTCAGGTTCTTAGACTTTAACAAGGTTAGGGGTCCTATGATAACACTTAGAACCCTAAAACTTAGAAAACCTAGAACTTAAAGAACCTAGGAATGTGAAACCTAGGGCTCTGATACCAACTAAACTGTCATGCCCCGACGCGGAATATCGGGACGTATAGTTAGAGACTAGCTAGAAATAACACTAAATATTCTAAACTAAATAATTACACAGGTGCTATGGAAAGAAATAACTCTATTGATCAAGATGATTCCAAATTATTACAATAACCAACACTGCTAATACACGATCAAACATGACTTCCAATCTGAATTCTAATACAATATCTGACTCCAAAAGTAATAAGTGCTAACACTACTCTAAGGAAATAACTAGAGGTAAACAACCATGCCAACACGGCATCTACTAACAGGCACACTCAAAAGATATCACTCCTGCCCTTCCCCATCGGTATGCGCATCATCACCTGAATAGCCTGGAAAGGGGGGAAACAACAACTATGAGCTGACGCTCAGTAGGAAATAACAGCCAAGTTTACGTGATTAACAAGTTAATTACATTTTTCATATGAAATGCTAAGAAAAGAAATAAATGACGATAACGATATAATGAAACAACGTAATATAAAGATCTTGCAAGGTCAAGAAATATAATGATGACAAAAAATAACAAGATAGCAAGTACAAGAATTTACAACAGGAGATAGTAATAGAGAATTGGCCAACAAGCAAGTATTTTAAACGCCATTTCAAGCACGATCAAGTAACAAGTAACAAGAGATTTTATGTCATAGACGTTACACTAGTCAAGTACTCGGTGCAATGCCTCACCATGTCATTAACATCCCATGGGCTCACTAACTTTCGGGCGCTCTCCCAGGACCAGACCGGGCCCCTATGATGCGTTGGTATTGATTTATTGAATCCAAGATCCCACGATTGTCTAGACATTCAGTCAAGTTAAATGGCCAATTAATCAGAGGAATTACAGCCACAAGTATGAGAATTAAGGACTAACTTGTCCTTGGATTCACTAAAACAAAAACTCGGTCATACGGTCACTTTGGGCCGCATTTCAAGAATTGGACCAAAACTTAGTCCACGAGGTCAACAAAGAACGGCTGACAGTATACCGTTCAGGTGTGTAAGCAATCCATTCTACTGGGGTAATAATGACAATCCAACTACTTAACAATCAATTTAATCCTAATTGCCAAGTTAATATACCAAGGATTATCTATTATCATTTGCATTAAGACAATTGCCAAAAAGCTGATTCAAGGTGATAAGGTAAAGAACAAGTTCACACAGGAGTGAAATAGCATGCATTAACAGAAATTTAATTGCATAATTAACCACTAATTATGTGGGTTTCTATTTAACCATTGTATGCGTTGAAATGGAGATGATAAACAACATGTTTTTACACTATGATTGAATATAGGGACTAATGTAATTTGAAATCATAGGGTTACATGAATAGGTCACTGGTTCCTCAAAAATATAGTTTTCAATTAGACTAAGTTGAATGGGTCGATCCCCTAATGGTCCGGATCGATCATCGGGTCACAAAACAACATTACCGGGTCATACAGCACGTGGGTCGACCCATTGGGTCGACCCCTGGAACTCCAGGAGCCTGCCTGGGTGATGGGTCGACCCATTGGGTCGACCCCCACACTGGGCAGCATGGGTCGACCCCATGGGTCGACCCCTGCACTTCCAGAACTGAACGTGGCTTCCGGAAAACGCAAGAACTTATCCATTTGGGGTCTAAATGGGTTGGGATCTTAACCACATGCTCTAGGGTTCTTAATATACATACTAGGGTCATAATACAAGAGTTTTGAAACACAAATTTCAACATAAATCAAATCAATCACAACCTATCTATGATGAACACATGAAAACCTAGTTCTTGACATGCTTCTACTAAATCGTAAGGTTCTCTCAATATATACAACGAAATTTGGGGCTTCTTATATCAAAAGAAAGCTACTTCGATGCTGATTCCAGCCATGTATGAAATGCTATATGGGGATCAAGATATACAACTCAAAATCAGCCCGAAATCATGCTTTGACTCATAAGAACACTGCATAAATCAAGCCTAGACATGCTCTTACTTCGATCCAAAATTCTCTAAACATGCTCAATGAAAATTAGGGCTTTCTATGCCAAATGAAGGCTAGCATGCTGATGCTTACATCCATGTATATTAATTAGAGTTTGGCTGTTATAACCTACGTCAATCGAAGAGAGAACTTAAAGCCCTAGAATGAAGAACGAACTGGACAGCACCTTAGAAAAACCTCGATATCTCCTCGGATACCTAATGAAATTTAGGGCTTCTTATATCATTGGAAAGATCTCGTCGATAGGAACAATTTGATGTGTTCATGTGCAGGTTTTGGTTAAGGAAACCTACCTCAATTGATGGAACAAAGAGGAGAGGAAGGAGGACGACGGCTGCCGACCCACCTCCACTAAACGACCAATATCTTCCTAGATCTGAATCCAATGCAAACACCACACTCACTAAAAGAAAATAGACTCATAGAGCTTCATTTTGATACCTCATAGAGCTTCTGGAGACTTCGGAGCTGGGAGAAATTGACCACGCAAGGTGGTGTTAGAAAATGGCGCCACCAAGGTTGACCAAGCCAAAACTCGGCCGCCACCATGTGCTAGGGTTAGGTTTGGGTTCGATTGATAGAGGGCTATTGATCCTTAGATCGTGGCCTTTCATTTGCCACCTATTTAAGCTCATTTGGTTGAGTATTAAGCTCTAATTTGATGTTTTAAGATGAGGTTAGGTAAAGGTTAACTAAGTGTGCACTTTTAGGCTTAATCCACTAATTAGCCCTAATTACGGATTTTTGCTGGGTAGATCACAGAAGACAAAGTTGCTAACTACATCGTCCTTAACCTGATTAGCATTTTTCCAGATTTTTATAAGGTAGTCGAATTTTCACTATTCTATTTTCTAAGTAATTAAATATTAAAAATCTGAAATTCAAGCATTAATTCACTAAAAATTCAATTTTAAGTTAATAAAAGCTTAATAAATACATTGGGCTCAATAAAAATTTTCGGGGTATTACAGCAGGCCATCCCATCTCCTTCACTGGCGCAAGCCATCTAGTCTCCCTCGCTTCAAGGGCAGGCGAGCCAACAACCACCCTCGTTCCAATTCCCTTCACAATCTCAAACCCCTGCTGTTCCCCACATACAGCTCCACCCAGGGCCGACTGCCGATGGCCTGGCAGCTCCCTCTCATTCGGGGCTTCCTCCTCAAGTCTCCCGGAGACATTTTCCTCCCCAGTGGCAGGTGCCACCGTCACCTCCCGAGGAGCTTGCCCAATCGCTCCTCAACAAGTTCAATAGAATGAACGAACAATTTCAGAATTTAAAGAAAATAGTGGATGCGAAATCCACCCTGGAGGTTGCTTTGCCAATCCTTCCAGTGATCCATCTTCCTCCCTCTGAAATGCCCATGTACCGCAGGTACAATGGCACTGGCAACCCCTTTATTCACCTCAAGGACTTCATGTATGAATCTACCTATTGGAAAAATGACCAAAGATCCCTGGCATACCTCTTTCGGAGATCATTGGATGGTCCTGCGCTAGAGTGGTTCTATTCTTTGGAGCCCGGCGAGGCCGAGAACTTTGATAGGTGCAAAGAAGATTCTTGCAAAAGTACCGGGATACGGTCGCTCCCTCTCTTTCCATTACCGACCTAGTGGCCGAGAAAATGAAGCCCGACGAAGATTTTGTCTGCTATGCCGACAGATGGAGGTCTTTGGCAGAAAGAATAAGAGATACCCTCTCAGAGCCTGAACAAGTAAAGATGATTGTGTCCAATGCAACCCCACAATTCAGGCACGTCCTGGCCATGAACAAACTTACCACAATGGAGGAACTCTATGAAAGGGCCCGATATGTCCAGACCCAGTTAAAAGACTCCCCCATTATGAACATGTTTGAGCCGTCGAAGCCCAAGGTGATCAGAAAGACAGGCATTGGTGTCCCAAGTGGAGCAACAGAAGGGGTGGTGACAAATGAGCTGGTGAGTGCAGTAAACAATGCCAACTATGCACTCAACCCAAGGCTTCCGCAAATGCCTCGACTTCCCCTCCAACAAGGTCCTTTCCCCTATCATCCTCCACCCCAAAACAATCCCCCCCAGAACAATATGCATCAACCACTTCAACCCCAGCAACAACCCCGACCTCAGCAACAACAACCGCCACTTCAGTACCACCAAGTTCCACCCCCAGGGAATTATGGCCCCCCACAGCAACAAAGGAGGCCGATTGGTCCCAAGAGAGCCTATTACCCACCATTGCCAGAAACTTTGGCAGATATTTTCAGCGCCCTCATGGCCTCAAACACACTCGTCCTACCCAGGGAAAGGCTTGCGTGGCCCCCGAATGTTGATACCTCCAGATACTGCGTCTATCACAGGCAGCCAGGACACACGGTAAAGAACTACTTTTAGATTAAAGATTACATCTACGATACGAATGATGAAGGCGGAATCGACTGGGATGAAATGAGGTGATACGTCGCCACTCTCAAAGCCAGGAGACCTCCTCCTAGGCCACAGTTCCAGTAACAACAACAACTTCAACAGCTGCCACAACAACAACCACAACAACAACAACATCCTCATCAGGCACAACAACAACAGCCCAACATGGGCATAATCCAGAATCCATTACCGGAGCACCAACAACCCAATCACCAGGTCAACCCCATCTCCTACTTCCCGGAAGTCGGGAGAGAGTAGGTGTGGCACCCAGAAAGTACCTCTATTCTTTCTACCGCCAACCCTATCGTCATGCAACCCCCTCGCCTTACCCTGGTAGCACCTCTCTCTCATCAACCCGCATTACAAACTATAGTATCGCCTTCGCCATTCCCACTACCATCATGCCCTCTCATCTGGACCCTTCCTACTAACTCACCCATGACCTATCAGCCATCCACCTCCGCCGTACCCTCACCTCCTCTCATTCTCTCTCACCCCTCTATTTCGCCATCTACCCCCGCTACCCCTATGCCTTCCAAGCCACTCATTATCCGCCGTCCGTATGAGGCCCTGCCTACCTCTACCATACCTCCACTAATGCCTTCAAAACCACTCATCACCCATCACACATCTCAAAACCATTACCCATCTCAAGCCTTATCCATGTCCACTTTACCACCACCTCCACCTTCCTAACCCCTTATCCTTCATAGTCCGTATGATATCCCCTCTACCTCCACCATGCCTCCACCGAACAAACCCCTCGTCAGAATCCCTGCCCCCATCGTTACTCCGGTTTCATCAACCATTCCTCTACCACTACCCCTCAAACCTCTGTTAAAACCCACAGCTACCCTCATAGAGGTACAAAAGCCGCAGGCAATGGTGCTCCGGAGTGGAAGGATTTTCCATAGAGTTTTCCCCCAGAATAGTCAGAACCCCGATCAGGCTCAGTCAGAGAAGGATAATGGAGAACATCCAGAAAAACCCATCCCTGGGACACAGTATGATTTGTTAAAACACCTGGATAAGACGCCTGCTCGGATCTCCATCCTCGAGCTGCTTCAAAGGTCAACGTCCCATTAGGCGGCCTTAATTGAATATCTTCAAAAGGTCATGGTGAATGAAGATCTCCCTGTAGAGAAGATTTCAGCTGTCCTGACACCAACAGACACACAACCGGCCATCATGTTCCACAACTACGAGCTCGCTCCCAAACAAGCTCGGAAATATGCGTTGTGCATTTCAATAAAAATCAATGGAGTCTCCATAAACCCGTGCCTTGTAGACACGGGTGCATCCATAAATTTGATCTCCATGAGCACCCTTCGGTTGTGTGGGGTCGACGAGGAATAGATAAGACCTTCCTCGATCACAGTCACAACTTATGACAATAGCAAAAGGCCGCCACAAGGGATGATTATCCTGAGGGCAGAGCTAGGCCTTATGTCAGTCTCCATGGAATTCCATGTCCTCGACATGGACCCCACATTCAAGGCCATACTGGGTCACCCCTACATTGAAGCCATGGATGCCGTGCCTTCCACCAACCATCAATGCTTAAAGTTTCCTTACAATGGGAGAATTATTAAAGTGGTCAGTACACCTGTCCTTCACACGGTGGATGCTATCAACACCTCTCTGCCCTCGATTTGGCCGTCTCATTGGCCCATATTATCGCTGCTGGATGTGTGTGATTCATCTCACATTCCGCTAGCACTAAAGAAGTCGATGAAGGCAACAACGCCATATCTCCCTTTTCATTCCAAAGGTTGGGAGATTATGAGGAATATCGGCTACCAACAGGGCAAAGGTCTGGGTGCGCAACTACAAGACAGGCTGAAACCCCCAAAGGAGATTAGGCCGAACCATAGGTTTGGCCTAGGCCTCAAAGGACCACTCAAGGCGGATTGGAAGCCCCTCACGTGGACCCTATCAAACCACTTCAACAAAGGGCCTGTTATTCAGATGGGGGATTACCCGCAAGAAGCACATGGGGGATCACATGTTATGTATTTGGCAGAAAAATATCCGAGGGTCACAAAAAATGGCAAGATCAAAGATCCAGAATGCGAATGGGACAAGTGGTTTGATATACGGGATATTTCCGTTGCACTGGAAAGGATGTTCTCGCCTCCACAGCTTGAAGGACCTCCATTAATCTCAAAAATGCCAGGGAATATCACTATTGTTGCCAAGGTTCCAAACTATCCTCGTCCTCGCCAGAAAGACCCTATCACCAGCGGGTCTTCATCCGTCATGAACATTGCCATCGACGGCTCATTAGCCGTCGTCTTCTCCATTCACTCACCTCAGCCTTCGCTGATGTCTTCCCCCTGGGCCAGACGATTGTCTAACGATCTTCCTAGGTCCCCTTCTCTACTTACATACCTGCGCGGGTTTCTCAACCCGCGCCAGGTTTTCAATCATGATCTGCTCTACGAGCCTCCCAATCCTTTAGCCATAACCACCTTTCCCCCTCCTCCGATTTCCTTTCATTGTTTTGTCATCAAGAATGAAAACAAAAAAAATGTAAATTTTCAAACTCCTCAACAACACATCATTGATGAGGAAACCTCCTACATCTCCCACGAGTGCGTCCCGCCCTGCGGGCCACCCATCCAAGGTCCTATGAGCGACCTTTTCTACCCCTACTCTGAGGGGTCCTTCCATGTACATTCTTCGGCATCTTCTTTAGCTTCTTCTTCATCCGTAGGACAACCCAGTCAACCTAGGAATAATGAGTCAAGGGTAGTATCCACAAAGAAATCCAAGGGTAAGCAGATCCCTTGTCGATTCCATCTGGATTTAGCCACCAGGTGTCAGGCCCTTCTTGACATCCCTCAGTTGCTAGAAAAACCCATCCAACTACCAGAGATAGAATGTGAGGATAATTGTGTGATTGATGAAGGATATGGGGTTTATGAAATCACCGATGAAGAATACTCTATTGAAGAAGGGGATGAAGAATATGAGGATGCGGCTGGCGCATATGCTAGTGGAATAAGGAGATTCGACGAGCCGTCAGCCGCTGTAGAAGAGTCCACCACGGAAGTCAACTTGGGAACTGAGGAAGACCCTAGGATCATCCTCATAAGTAATAATCTACCACCCTCTGAAGAAGAGGCATTGGTCGAAGTTCTTAAAGAGTATAAGGACATGTTTGCATGGAGCTATGAGGATATGCCAAGTTTGGACTCCACCTTGGTCGAACACCGTTTGACATTAAAACCAGGGTCTGTCTCGGTAAAACAAAGGTTAAGACGTTTCCACCCTCAGATGGCTTTAAAAATGAAACAAGAGGTCGACAAGCTCCACAAAGCCAGGTTCATTAGAGTCGTCCTTTATCCTCAGTGGGTGACGAATATTGTCCCGGTCATGAAGAAGGATGGAAAATTCAGGATTTGCATCGACTTTCGGGACCTTAACCGCGCGTGTCCAAAGGATGATTTTCCTTTGCCTCACATTGATGTGTTAATCGATAACACAGCAGGTTATGAGACCCTCTCATTCATGGATGGATTTTCGGGATATAATCAAATTCGTTTGGCAGAAGAGGATCAGGAGAAGACGTCATTCACTACACCATGGGGAACATATTGTTACGTGGTCATGCCGTTTGGGCTAAAGAATGCTGGAGCTACTTACTAAAGAGCTATGATGGCCATATTTAATGACATGATGCATATACATCTGGAGGTGTATGTGGATGATTTATTGGTGAAATCAAGAACCAGGGTGGAACATCCGAAAGTTTTGGCTAAAGTCTTACAAAGATCAAGGGAGTTCCAATTGAAAATGAACCCAAAGAAGTGTGTGTTTGGTGTATCATCGCGTAAATTACTGGGTTTCATTGTGAGTAAAAGGGGGATCGAGATAGACCCCAACAAAGCTAAGGCCATCAGGGATATGCCGCCTCCCAAAAATTTGAGGGAAGTTCGAGGTTTAATTGGGAGGTTGCAATTCATTCGTCGGTTTGTGTCTCAGCACTCACAAAGGTGTAGACCTTTCTATGAGTTGACCAAGCCGGGAGTAGAATTCCACTGGGATTCTAAATGCCAGAAACCTTTTGAAGGGTTAACGGAATATCTGGCTAGTTCACCCGTTCTCATTCCACCCAAACCAGAAAAACCTCTGATCCTTTACATCTCAGTCTTGGATGACTCCGTGGGAGCCGTCCTCGCACAAGCCGATGAAGAAGGCAAAGAACGGGTAACCTACTACCTGTCCAAACTCCTTAACCCCTGTGAGCAGAAGTACACCGCCATGGAAAAAACCTGTGCTGCCCTCGTTTGGGTAGTATAGAAATTGAAGCATTATTTTCTGGCTCATGAAGTCCATTTGATTGCTCGCATGAACCCTATCAAGTTCCTTCTGGAGAAATCCGTCCTTACTGATAGGCTAGCACGCTAGCAGAGTTTTCTATCTCAGTTTGAAATCACCTACGTTTAGGAAAAGGCGATTAAAGGCTATGCTATAGCCGAGCATCTCGCTCATCATCCTCTCCCCAAGTTCGATCCTGTCCAATTAGAGTTTCTAGATGAGGAACTAATGTCCATCACCCAATCTGATGAGCCAATGTGGACATTATATTTTGATGGAGCTCTGAATTCCCAAGGGAAGGGTATTGGCATTGTCCTTCTAAGGCCCGAAGGCGTTACCATCCCAGAGGCATTTCACCTCGCATTTCCAGTCACCAACAACATTGCTGAGTATGAGGCTCTTCTAGCTGGTCTAGAAGTGGCCCATTCCTTCTATATCACCGAATTACGAGTCGTGGGTGATAGTCAACTTGTTCTTTGCCAGGTGCTTACCAAGTATCGCACCCTTGATCCTAAACTCAAGCCTTATCAAGAGTTGGTCTCCACCTATGCCAAATTGTTCACCAAACTGATCTTTGTCCATGTCCCTCGTGAATAGAATATTCTGGCCGATGCCCTCGCCTCTTTGGCCTCATCTTTCAGATTCCCTCTAGGTGTATGGTCTGAATCCATCACCCTCTACAAGCGTCTTGTCCCTGCCGTTCAAGACCCGTACCTCCTAAGAATCAAAGAAAGAGTCTTATAAAAGGTCCAGAAGGGAGAAATCCTCGAGAAAAGGGAGATCATGTTGGCAGAAGTCGAAGAAGAAATGGCTGATGAGGAGAAATCATGGTTCTATGAAATTGTCGAATACTGTAAAGATCAGTCTTATCCTGAAGGAGCCACCACAGAAGATAAGAAAGCCATAAGAAGGGTGGCCCAGAAATACGTATTGGTTAGAGGTCTACTGTATAAGAGAAGCCTCACCGGTGTTCTATTAAGATGCCTTGATGACGATGAGGTCTGGAAATGTGTGGAGTAAGGACACTCAGGAGTATGCAGTGGCCATGTAAATAGCCAAATGCTCGCTAAGAAGATCATTAGGTAAGGCTTTTACTGGCCCACTATGAAAGTGGATTGTGCTGTTTATGTCCGTAGGTGTGTCAAGTGTCAACTCCACGTCGATAAAATTCATTCACCATCTTCCTCACTTCATCCAGTATCCTCCCCATGGCCTTTCTCCATGTGGGCATTCGACATCATTAGTCTCCTAGATGATCCTAACTCCCTCACCAAGCAGAAATCTTTCATCCTCACTGCAACGGAGTACTTCACCAAATGGGTCGAAGCCGAAGCTTACGCTAAAATCAAGGCATCAACAGTCTGCAAGTTCATCATGAAGAACATCCTCACCAGGTTTGGCGTCCCAAGCACAATCGTAACCGAAAATGGGTCACAGTTCATTTCTCAGGATCTTCAAGACCTCTGCAAAAGGTACGCAATCACATTGCATCATTCATCACCTTATTACCCACAAGGGAATGGCCAGGCAGAGGCCACCAACATGACATTGATCAAAATCATAAAGAAAACATGCGAGTCTAGTAAGTTTTCAGACTGGCCAGAAAAGCTTATTGAAGCTCTATGGGCCTATCGCACTTCAATCCGTACCCCCACCGGGCAGACTCCGTTTGCCCTTACTTATGGGATGGAAGCGGTAGTCCCGTACGAGACTCTGATCCCTTCTCTCAGGGTACAATTGGATGCCGAATTTCCCCTCTACGAACGTCGTAATTCACTCCTTGCCAAATTGGAACTCTTAGATGAGAAGCGGCTGGCTGCTGCCGAGCATGCACGTGTTTATCAAAATAGACTCGCTCGCTTTTACCAAAAGAAGGTCATTGAGAGAAAATTCAAAATTGGCGAGATGGTCGTAAAAGGAATTTTTGTCAAACCTGGAGGGCCACGTTCTAAGCTCCAACCCAATTGGGAAGGACCATATGTGATTCAAGCCGTGTACCCTGGCAATGCCTACAAGCTAGTCAATGCCGAAGGGACCGAGTTATCCCACCCTTGGAACGGGCTTTATCTTAAAAAATACTACCCTTAGATAGCCGTAACAACTGGCATGGTACGAGGACCAACGAGCTGGAATTCACTCTTCGATCTTTGCAGTCTAACTCAGGGTTAACCCGCTCACTCCCGTACCCTGCTTTTGGGATCGAATGGAACGGAACCCGAGGGGAGCCTCGAAAAAAAGAAAAAAAATAGAAACGAAGAAAAAAAAGAAAAAAAAGAAAAAAAAGAAAAAAGAGAGAGAAAAAAGAACTGATGTCTGGTGTCTATCATGCGGTCAGGTCTTTGCATCTATCCTTCATATTAAGATAGGACCCATTGAGGTCGGTAGGTCTCGGGTCTTGGTCTGCCAGAACCATGGAGACTCATCTCCAGTCATGTCGGATTATGCCCATTAAAAGAAGGCATAAGGGAACCGAAACGCAATACCCCGAAGGTGAGAGTAGGATTCATCTCCTCGAACCCGAGTCAGAGCACGAGAAGAGGGCAGTGTCCCCGTAGGCATACAAAAGGAATTCCCACATATCAAATTCGCATACCTCCCTCAAAAAAAGGGGAAAGAGAAAAATCAAAGTCAAAAGCCTAGTCGTGACCGTGCCTGATTTCGACAAACAAAACCCCCCAAACAAAGGAAATTCTACAAAGGGGCGACGTAAGTCTGTTCGAGGATTGGTCCGAAGTCGCTCAAAAGGGAAAGGTCCAGTAGATCCCGGTTACCTCGTCGGGTTAACAGTTTTGCCGGTCCTCTCGGAAGGTTTACCCCACCTAACTCTTCTTTCTCCCCTCAAAGATGAAAGCTCAATGGAATGCCCGAGAGGCGCGCCCCACTAAGGCAAACGACGCCATTTTTTGTAAAACACACATTTTTGTCTACTTCGAAGAGCAAAAGCCGTCACTACGAAGGAGTCTCAGTGTTTCTAGCCGGTCAAGACCTCTATCTACCACTTCGATGGCTTCTTACTTCAACCTCGGGCTTAGGTCAATACAAGCGCGTCACCAATAGGTGTGACGACGTCTGATTCCGGGTCAGCGTCGCGTGGTTGGCCGTTAGGGTTCCAAGGTGTTCTATCTAATACCATCTAGAGTTGTGAGGAAATAGACCTAGGTCGGGCAAATCCTTTACCCTGAACGCTCTTTCGGTGTCTCCTTGTGGTCGGAAGCAACTGGGAGCCTAAGCATGGTATGACGGTTTTGTCATCAGGTTAAGTCTTAACCGGCAGGACTATCACTTGAGGGGTCTAGGGGCCCAAATCAATCTAGATGTGGACGTAGGATACCCGGGAGGTTAGTGAGAAAACTTGTCTTCATATAGGTCAGGTGCCATAAGGATGGTTGCCAGGCATTAGGTACAAAAATGTACAAAAAAAATGGTAATGTTTGTGATTAAGAGGCCCCCCGGAGGGCTCCGTCGAGTAAGTCCAAGTGGGGATTCCCTTGGAGCGCGTTAACCCTGCTTTACGCTACTTAAGAATGATTTAAGCACCTATGGTCCAAGAACCATGCAGATTGTAATAACAAGTGTCTTTCAAAAAAAAATAAAAAAATAAAAAACATTCAAAAAAAACATAAAAAAAAAGCACAAACAAACAACACAAAAAATGCATCCGTGTGATCTCATTTGTGTGCTACATTTTTACGTTGTGTTCCCATTTGTGTGCCCGTATGTTGCATTCATCATCTTTGCTCTTGCCTTAATTAATAAAGGCTTGGCCCCTTGACTCGTTATCAAGGCTAGTCTCAAAACAATCACCCACTCTTGAGCAAGGGGCCAAGTCAGAACGGAAAAACTGACTTGTTACATTGAGTAATGTGTACAGGATTGAAAAGTAGAAATGAAGGCATAAGACATGAAACTGAACATTCCTTCCTTTATTTCCTTCTAGAAATTGTACATTAAGTCCCGTCCCCTCTCTCAGTGTTACCTCTTTCTCCACTCTCCAGGCGAAGAATCCTGGAGGGTGTTGCTAAACCATGCGAGGCGGTGCCTCTGCTGCTCTGTACCCCTCTTCCCGTCTCTGCTCCCCGTCGATCGACAAGGCAGCAAAGAAGCTACTAACACGAAAGCCACGCTCTCGTGCTCTACGGTAGCGCTCTTCACCATCTCTCAGCCATTGTTCAGCAAGACCGAGGCTGGTTCGGAGTTCAAGCAGTTGGGCCTCCATGGCCCTACGCTCCTCCCTCTCAGCCAATCTGTCGGTTCTCCGTCTTTCGGTGTCTATTTCCCTTTCCGCGTGTTCTCTCTCGCGGTCCTCCCTCTCCAGCTAAAGGGTGATCCTCAGCTCCACGGCGTCCCGAGAAGAGCCATCGTCTGGACGATGCTGTAACTCTTCCTCCAGTTTCGCTATTCTGGCTTCCCCCTGCGCGGTGCGGGCAAGTGCATCTTGCACCTCTTTCGTCTGCCATAACCATCATTTTAGATATGTGGAGGCACGAATAAGTGAAATTCAATGACTAGACTCTCACCTGTGTGGAGAGCATTCCTTCAGCCTCTGCAGCTCGCTGCGTAGTATGAGCAAGCTGCTCATGAAGCAAATCAAGTTTGGAAGTGGGGATCCACAAACTGGAAGAGACACCATCCGCCCCCATTGTTGAGGAAGCCGCATCAAGCTGGGCGCGCTGCAACACACATAAGGTGACACTGAGGACCTAACGCCAGAAATCTTGGTCTATGATCGTGTGTAGGTAGGCTTACCGAAGAACTCAAGGCTGCGTGAGTATCATGTAACTGCCGCTCCGTGCCTATCAGGCGAGCTTGCAGGTTCACTATCATAGTGTCACGAACATCCTAGGGCCAGGACATAGGTTAACATAAAAAAAAAAATAACAACAAAAAAATGTGTTATTCACCTCCACAGTCCCTTCAGGATGGAGTCGCTCTACATACATCACCTTATAGAGGCACAGATAATCCTCGCTGTCTTCAGCATGTGACTCCACGGGAGTGCCACCCCGTCGTCAGTCCTCGTATTACTTAGGGAACCGCACTCGCCAATCAACGGAGGTCACCGGCCCACACGTCTTCCTCCCGACACGTGGTGTGGTAGTCATGTCCACCCATTCTTGGGCAAGCCCTGGAGTCCTCATGGCCAATCGTAGCCGAAGTGGCTCAATTTCGTTCAAACATTGCATCCAGAGGTCATGTCCGAACTGGGCATGGCTCATTATAACCCAGGGCTGATCGGCGTCGGTCATGCCCACATAAGGCCTCCAGATCACCTAAGTCAGGCAAATCTTTCTATTTACGAGAAGGACAAAACAACACAAAAATAAACCGGATGGTGATTGATAACCACCATTACTGCAGGGAACTCTTGCAACTCGCGTCTTATCACCATCAGCTGGTAGGACATAGGGGCCGGGCTCATGATGGGCTGCCACTGCCTCGCCAACGGCACCGCCATTGGGCGCCAATGATGGGCCTTTCCCATTGGAAAGTAATAATAGCTCTGCAACTGCCTTGTCATGTGTTATGAACGTTATCAAAAAAAGATATACAGTTGAAGCTAAGAGAGAAGTCGGGTACCTGGATGAACGGCGTGAAACCACTCACTGTTACCTCTCGATCTGCTCTTTCAGACAGACCCGCAAACAGATGCGCCAACATGGCTACTACCCAGGCGTATCGTCCCACTTTCTCAGGGTCTACCAGGAATTCTAAGAAGCGACAATGAATGCTGTATCCTTTCGAGCCCAGTAACAACTTTCCCAACAGGAAGAAGAGGAATCTCCTCAAATCCATGTTGGCCCTCTCCCAATTGCTCGCATCTACGCAGTAGACGGCGCAACATCCCCTTTCAGTCCTCTCCATGAACTCTTCCGAGGACTCGTCATCACGAGGATGAACATCGGTAAGCCCTAGTGTCTCCATGATAGGCGTCTTGGCTATGGACCTGTTCTTGCGATCATCTAGATCCACCCCTAGTAACCTCTGGGTAGCCTCTCTATAGTCGGAGTACGTGATACCGGTTAGTGTCTCGCCATCCACTTTCAGGCCTGTAATTTGGACCACATCTTCCAAGCTGGGCACCATGTGCCCCCAAGGCATCAAGAAAGCACGGCTCATTGGATCCCACCTTTCGCGCAATGCTTGGACGAGGGCAAGGTCGAGCCTGATTGGCTCGATCCGAAGAAAGACTCCAAGCCCCATCACGTCTAGCCTGGCCTTCTGAAAATTCGGGAGACCCCGGTATGAGGACACTACCAACTCCCATGGATTGTGTGATTTCATCACACCCTGCGTATATACAAGGAGGGGTTTTGTTAGATGGGAGGGAGAAAGACTGGAAGAAGAGACGGGCAAGCTCAGCGTACAAGTTTTGATTGGGTCCTTTCATTAAGGTGCCCTTCAAGCTCCGAGAGTCTCCGAGAGCTGCTACCACTGGACCTGCTTCTCTTCGAAGAATGGGAAGATTCAGCCTCCATCCCAAGTCTTAAAACTCTTAGCTCTTCCGTGCTGTGGAAGCCCCTACTCTTCAAGATGGCTTTCGATGTCCCTGGGAGAACAAAGAGGGGAGGTATTTATAGGAACGGGAGAAGTGCGAGCCATAACCCCCCCCCCCATGCTAGGGCACCTTCCTTGCGGTCCCATGTGTCACTTCGCCACTCGCACAGGGAAGCTGATTGACTGGTGCGACATGACGACTCAGAAATGACCCCCCAAGTCCGAATGGATGCAATAGGGAATAGGCGAAGTCATTTCCCGCAATGGCCGTTTGAATTTCCATCATTGATATTTTGTGTTGTGGTTATATCTGCTCATATTCTCGAGGCCGCGATGAGTCACTTCCCGCAATGGCCGTTTGTATTCCTGTTCCTTGTATTCTGTACTCTTCTCATATCTGCTCATATTCTCGAGGCCGGGCGAGTCACTTTCCGCAATGGCCGTTTAAATCACTGTCACTTAAATTCTACACTTTTCCCAACTCCCGAGATCGCGGAGAGTCATTTCCCGGTATGACCATTTAATCCCCATATCTTCTTATATTGCATCTGTCCCGCACGCCCCGCCGGAGCAATCTCTCGTGGTGGTCTCTCTCCTCTTCTCTCTTCTTTCAGTGTTGTAGCAAAACGAGCCCCTCGCGCGCTCTGCTTCGCCTCCTCCGGCAAATTCCGTGTAACGTCGCTCACAGATTGGCGATCACGGTGGGACGACTTTCTCTTTCCCTTGGTTACCCTTGCAAGTTCGGCACTGCCGTGTGCTCCTCCACCTTTGCGCCCTCGCGCGCTCCAGTTGTGCTCACAGTAGCACTTTCAGTTCTTATCCCTCGTGCACCTCGTGCAGTTCGCCCCTAGTCTCTTGTGATTCATTGGATGTTGATTATATCTTTGATATCTCTGTTGTCTTCTTGTATTCTGTATATCTGTTCAGCACTTCATTGCATGCATCTACCCCTTTTCTAGTTTTTTTTCATTTTTTCTAAGGATCACCCTCTCTCGGTGAAGGAAGGACTCTACGTTTGGGAATTCCTCTCGACAGACTAGAATCTTCTCCACCGGGACCTCCGTAAGTCTCCGATAGCGAAGGATTCCCTCTTTGTTCACTGGGCTGGTTGTACCATTGAAGTTCCCCGGAGTTAGTTGACCCATTCGTGGTGAGACGAGAGACCCTAGTTGACACGGCGGTGAAACAAATTGAAATTAGGGTCCTTCCTATTTTTGTGTGAACTTCAGATCTGGTTAAAAACACACACAAAAAAATTATCAAAATAAAAAAAAAGAGGGCGTAAAGGCATTCACTTGTTTGATAACCTTTGTTATCTGTGCGTTGGTGTATGTTTTTACGTTCCGGAAGAACTTTGAGCATGGCTCACGAGTCTTTTGAGGAGAACCACCCTAGTCGTGGTCAATCAGTCGAGCCGCGAGTCCATGCTATGGACTCGGGTCCTTCTTATGAGCCCTCACATGAGGTGCAGGTTACCTCAGGGGACACATCCCCACCACAGGACATCTCCTCTTAGCTAGGTGTCCTCTCCAACACACAGCTTACCTCTGAGCAGCTCCGGGCCTTCCAGGCCATTCTGAAAGGGAAATCTGTTTCCCCCGCCCCCCAGGAGTCAACTCCAGCCATCGCACCTCTCCAAGAGTCGGTGCAGGCCATCCCATCTCCTTCACTGGTGCAAGCCATCCAGTCTCCCTCGCTTCAAGGGCAGGCGAGCCAACAACCACCCTCGTTCCAATTACCTTCACAATCTCAAACCCCTACTGTTCCCCACATACCACTCCAGCCAGGGCCGACTGCCGATTGCCTGGCAGCTCCCTCTCATTCGGGGCTTCCTCCTCAAGTCTCCCAGAGACATTTTCCTCCCCAGTGGCAGGTGCCACCGTCACCTCCCGAGGAGCTTGCCCAATCGCTCCTCAACAAGTTCAATAGAATGAACGAACAATTTCAGAATTTAAAGAAAATAGTGGATGCGAAATCCACCCCGGAGGTTGCTTTGCCAATCCTTCCAGTGATCCATCTTCCTCCCTCTGAAATGCCCACGTACCACAGGTACAATGGCACTGGCAACCCCTTTATTCACCTCAAGGACTTCATGTATGAATCTACCTATTGGAAAAATGACCAAAGATCCCTGGCATACCTCTTTCGGAGATCATTGGATGGTCCTGCGCTAGAGTGGTTCTATTCTTTGGAGCCTGGCGAGGCCGAGAACTTTGATAGGTGCAAAGAAGATTCTTGCAAAAGTACCGGGATACGGTCGGTCCCTCTCTTTCCATTACCGACCTAGTGGCCGAGAAAATGAAGCCCGGCGAAGATTTTGTCTGCTATGCCGACAGATGGAGGTCTTTGGCAGAAAGAATAAGAGATACCCTCTCAGAGCCTGAACAAGTAAAGATGATTGTGTCCAATGCAACCCCACAATTCAGGCACGTCCTGGCCATGAACAAGCTTACCACAATGGAGGAACTCTATGAAAGGGCCCAATATGTCCAGACCCAGTTAAAAGACTCTCCCATTATGAACATGTTTGAGCCGCCGAAGCCCAAGGTGATCAGAAAGATAGGCACTGGTGTCCCAAGTGGAGCAACAGAAGGGGTGGTGACAAATGAGCAGGTGAGTGCTGTCAACAACGCCAACTATGCACTCAACCCATGGCTTCCGCAAATGCCCCGACTTCCCCTCCAACAAGGTCCTTTCCCCTCTCGTCCTCCACCCTAAAACAATCCCCCCCAGAAAAATATGCATCAACCACTTCAACCCCAGCAACAACCCCGACCTCAGCAACAACAACTGCCACTTCAATACCACCAAGTTCCACCCCTAGGGAATTATGGCCCCCCACAGCAACAAAGGAGGCCGATTGGTCCCAAGAGAGCCTATTACCCACCATTGCCAGAAACTTTGGCAGATATTTTCAATGCCCTCATGGCCTCAAACACACTCGTCCTACCCAGGGAAAGGCTTGTGTGGCCCTCGAATGTTGATACCTCCAGATACTGCGTCTATCACAGGCAGCCAGGACACACGGTAGAGAACTGCTTTCAGTTTAAAGATTACATCTACGATACGAATGATGAAGGCAGAATCGACTGGGATGAAATGAGGCGATACGTCGCCACTCTTAAAGCCAGGAGACCTCCTCCTAGGCCACAGTTCCAGTAACAACAGAAACTTCAACAACAGCCACAACAACAACCACAACAACAACAACAACAGCCTCAGCAGGCACAACAACAACCGCCCAACATGGGCATAATCCAGAATCCATTGCCGGAGCACCAACAACCTGTTGGCACTCAAAATATGATCCTTCGGCAACCAAGCCGCAAAGACGAATGATACGGCCCACTGAAGCACAGAAGCCGATGAAGACCACCTTATCAAAGACCCTTCAAGCTGACGGGGCCCCAAGTCACCTTGAAGGGAACACCGGGGACTTCACCTTAGGAGAGTCGGAATGAACCTACAACCAACCGGCAGTGCGATCAAGCCTACCCAATGATCCGGCATCGACCCCTTCATGCCGCTACCCCACATCCGTCGCCCGACCCAGGACGACGGTCTACCCAATGGCTCTCCTAAGGAGGAAAAACATCCTCGGCCGTCCACAACAAGGGGCCGAGAGCTCTGTCAGCAGAGGGTCCCGATTACCCGACATGGGTTCGGCTCCTCGTCATAATGGGCCCTTTATTGGCCAATTGATCGCCGTTCAAGGCGGAATTATCTGGGATGCAACACCATCCTGCAAAGAAGCTTTGAGCACGAATCCGCCTCAACCAGGAGCACAAATCACAGTGCCGAAGGCTGTACCACCAGGACATCCGTGTGCTCGGACCAGACACACGCGAAAGTCTGATCTAGGCCGTTCGTCGTGTCGAGAGCTTCCTCGACTCCACGTCAAGGTTTTTCAAGGACCAGGGCGAGAGGAATAGTCAGCGGGAGCTTCCGGAATAATCTCCGGACCCACTGGACCAGCACGCCGAGTAAACAAGTTAAAACGGCGCCGTCAAATCGGCGCGCCAATTACAATAGGGGATGCGTTCCCTGGCGCCGTCAAACCGGTGCGCCAATTACAATAGGGGATGCGTTCCTCGGCGCCATCAAACCGGCGCGCAAAAAACCGATCGGGACGTGTTCCCGGCGCCACCAAATCTGCCGCGCCCCCTTCCCGGGGCGCCGAATTAACAAAAGGGCTATATATATAGCCTGCCTTATCCATCCAGAAAGGATGAGCAGATCGGAGAGGAAAAAAGAGAAGGAAAAGAGGCGATCAGAGATCGGAGGGCGATAGAGAACATCCGGATCCAAAGAGAGAAGAGAAGGAAAAAAAGGAAGAGGAGAAGAAAGAAAAGGAAAGAAGAGAGCCAATCGGAGGGGGTTCTGTTCGTCCGAGAGAGGTGCTTGGGGGAGAAGTAGGGTTTTCTACGAGGGCCTTCGCCGTCGTCTTCCTCGTCTGCGACTTGGAATATCTCCAGAGCCGGAGAAGAGAAGCAAGGGATCCGATATTCCGTTCGGAAGAAAGAGTTTAGGTGGGTCTCCGTGTTTCTGCCGGTCAATCCCTCTGTTCTTCTTTTGGTTTTCTTCCTCTGGCACAATGTAAGTGAAGGAGGGGAGGGGCGATGATATGAGCCTGGACTCCCCTTCTCCCACCATTTTCCTTTGCCCTTTTCACTTTGTCTGCAATCGTTTCTTCATTAATGTAAACGGCGGCCGATCGACAACGACGGCGTCGGAATCTATATGCTCTGTATATATACCGGTGTTTTTTTTTACAGGATGAATGAAATGCTGTTTGTGGCTAATGTCTTCTATCTCATGAATGCCTTGCCCAATCCCCCTTCGAATATATGTTCAATGATTTCCCAGTGTTTCTATTCCCGTGCAATGGGTTTTCTCCGTCGCTGGATAGGCTCTCGGGCCATATGAAACCTTCTCCCCCCCTCCCCGGGGTTTTCTTTCTTCTGATTCTAACGCGACTGCGAGGCTCTGCATCGCATATGCCACGGGTTCTGTGATTGGAGACGCACTTATGTGCGTATCTCCGTCTATCTCTGTGGAGGGAACCTATCCCTCGCCTCCTCCTGTGCCTCTCTTCATAGGTCAGGGGGGGAAGGGAGGATTGCCTCTGTCGTCCCTCTCTATTCTTGTCGGCTCGTGCCCGAATGCGACATATGTACATCCCTTCCCCGGCACCTCTATGCCAATCGCACAGCATCGATCTATTTAGCTTATGGACTTCACCATTCTCGCACTATTCTTTCGTTTCGTGCGCATCTCAACGGGAATGTGCTCTGTAGCATCATTCCAGCATCCGGGGAGGGGGACATTCCCCTGATATTCCACGTTAGTCATTCGGCCGGCGGAAGGTTCGTCCATCAATGATGAATATCCCAGCAGGCTATTGAATGCACAGCAATAGGGCCATGTCCCGACAGATCCAAATCCACGGTCCTTAATGGGCCTCGTGGTGGCTGTGGGTCGTGTGCCCCTCGTAGGCTTGCCCTCGGGGTTTCCCTCCCATATCGATCGTCCCGATCCGAGTGTTGTGGTGACTCGGGTTGCGTGCCCCTAGTAGGCTAGCCCTCGGGGTCTTCGCTCCCGTATTGAGTTGCTTCATTTGCTCGCTGTTACCCACGGATTTGGTGCCCCTAGCAGGTTTGACCTCGGGGTTTTTCCTCTCCGTTCGGGTTTTTGCCGGCCGCCGTTGTGCCACCCGGCTCTTAGGGGTTGCTCCACTACGTGAGTACTCCCCGCGTCTCCCCGATAAATCCTCCGGGATGGGGAGATGCTGCTGAAATTTCGGCTCGAACGAGTATAACTTGGAATGATCGCCGCGCTCGAGTACGAACCTCGCGCGGGCCCGTGACTCGGCTCCCGGATGCCCCGGGGTCGACCCTGTGAAATAATAGCTCAAATAAATTCTCAAAGTTTTCCAAAGCATTTCAATAAACCCAAGAAAAATGAACAAATTCTCGATTTTAAGTTAAACTGGCGCTATTCGTTTACGGCGCGGCCTAAGCGGCGTGCTCTAAAACGGCGCGCTCTCCCCGGCGCGCCTCTCCCCGGCGCGCCCCAATCAGGGCCGCGCCGTTTTAAACCACTCTTATTTACCTACGGTTTCGACGCCGTTTTAAGTCCTACACCTACGCTTTCAGGCGCCGTTTCTATTCGCTGTACTCTTTAATCCTTGGTTCACCCCGAGCGACCCCCGCCTTCTCGAGGGTGAAGTCAATCAAACCTAATTAGGAATAAATTGAATAGGGAGAGGGCCTTTCGAGTCGAAACCATCTTGCTATCATGTTTTCACCATTATGTCTATCTTCATTCTACCCTCATCATCATGCTTGTGCCATCCTTTCCCTCATTGGTGGGGCTTAATAAATATGTGACTGAATCATATTCATCTTCATAATTCTGTCATCTTACTTATCATCATCATCATGCACTCATGTCACATTAAGGCATGCTCAAGCGGGTGCACCCTTGGTATATCAAATAACATTGCCAGAAGGTCAGGTTATGCCTGATTGGAGGCCTTGTTACGCGTGAAGGTGGCCTTCGAGCCTAAGTCCTCCGCCATATACCAGGGTCCACCCTAATAAATCGTGTGTAGTCAATCATAGCATCTTGCATGATCACTCGCATGCTCTGTATCCTTTATACTGGCTTTGACAGCCCGCTATCTCGGCAATTAATCAAAGGTGTTCCCTCCTCGTGGGGGATGTAATTAACGCCATAGCCTTTATGGTATGGCGGACTGCTGGTCCCGACCGAACCTCACATTCGCCCGACACGGGTCAGAATGAGCGCACAATAAGATCGTCACTCATGTGACTGGCACGCCCGCGTTGTTAATCAGTCAGTTAATTACCGATTAGTTAATTGGTTGGTCGATACGTCAAATAAGACGCGTATATACGTACATACACACATATATATGATAGAGAAAAAAAAAACGACAAGACAGTCGGATGAAAAAACCCGTCGCAAATAGTCTGGCACGCCCGGTGGGACCAGTGTCACCTTTCATCTCTTTGACGAGATATTCGGGCTGCGAAGCCCTCTCAAAGGCTACTGATTATTTCCCTGTTTGTCTTTGCAGGCAGATCAATGACGATCCACGGGATAACTGGCGTCGACTTCGATCATTCGATCGTTGCTAGACACGCGCAAGGGTACCTGGCGGTACCCATGGAATTCGGCAGCTTCCCTGCCGCTGTAGGCTTCCCCAACTTTTTGGGGTTAGCCTTCGTCGATATCGTGGAGGTCGAAGCCCCAGAACCTGCCAAGGAAGTCGCAGAGAAAATGGAGCCTCTGAAGGTTCCCTGCTGCGAAGACTTACCTGAAAGCCCGGCCCCGGCCGCTAGCTGTTTGGTGCACCACGTCATACGTGGGACCCACCCCAATGTCGTCAACGAACACCCTGGAGGACGCCAGCGTCGCCAGGCCTGTAAAAATGCTGCTGTAATCACCGGGACTCTATCTCAGTCCGGGAAGTCTATGATGGTCCGCGGCATGCGCGTCTTCCTCGACGGACGCACGGCCCCGGTGACCCCTGACCGAGTCATCCCCAACATTCCTGTCTGTAATACCTATCAAGCTCTCGCTGGAAGGAGGGCAGAAAGAGAAGAAACCGGCCCCTATGGCCAAGGAAGCTCGGCACTCAGGCCGAGGAAGTTCAAGCAGGTGTGGGTTCCCAAGCGGACCCGATCTGCCCACCATCTAACACCCATCCGCCGCCGTCCTATGAATGATGAGGCAAAAGTGAAAAGAGAAAGGGGCTTGCCCCCGAAGAAAGAAGAAGAGGAGGTCGCGGATCCTCCGCGCCGCAGAAGTTTCCGGGCTGCTGCCCGCCAAGCCAACGTCCCAGTCACGGGATGAAGATTCCAACATCCGGCCGACAGAGCTCGGTTGGCCTATATCCCTCCTACTGGAGGTCGACAACTATCCCCCGTACTCTATCAAGAGCGGGGTCAGGAGGAGGTAACCTGTCTGATCAGGAACTACTTTCGAGGGCTGGGCAACCCCTCGCTGGGTCAGCAGCGACTAATGCAAGCAGTCGCCACTAACGAAGACTACTTCTCGTCAGTGGCAGATGAAGAAGATATGGAAGATAGAATGATGGTGTCGTCAGTCGATGACAATGGGTATGATGACGGTTTCGGGATCGAAGCCGATGAAGCCTTCCCCGAGCGGGAAGAAAAAAGAAGAGTTTCTGTGTTCGAGAGGCTGACCTTTCTGCAACAAGCCAGACGGAGGGTCCATCGACAGAGAAGAAGGATGCAGGTCTTTACTTGCAACATGGCTGATATATCCAGCCGATATGGGGAGCTTCCTGAAGACCCCCTAGAACTGGCTCAATTGGCCGTACGGCCCGGGCCAACTACCCGCAGGACAGAAGCAACAAGAGAGCTTCTGATGATCATGAGAGGGAAACAACCCCAGGTCTATCCCCGCTGGGATGATAAGGCCCCCGTCTTGACCGCTAATGTGGTGACGACGGAAGAAGAAGACGACGTCCTCCTCGACATCCTGCCTAAGGGTACGTCCGGGGAAACGACATAGGGTATCCCCACCACTATAGATCCATCAGTTCTGATGCTGCTGTAGAAATATCAACGGGAGATAGATTCTCTGAAGAAACAGCTGATGGAAAAGACTGAGCATTCATCGGCTGCTAAACCACCCGAAGTCCAGGGTGAATCATCCCGGGGAGCGGTTCATCGTGACGACCCTCCACCGCTCTATGCACTGTCCCAGCCGTCAGAGCCAAGCATGGCGACAACACAACAGCGGCCGCCACAGCCTCAGCCGCTGCTACCTCCGGTGCTCCCCCAGGTGCATCCGACACCCCCGCTACTACATCCTCCACAGGCGACCACCCTGGTCACCCCGCACCTTCAGCCAGCGCACTTCTATCCGGAGCCAGTCGACCCCACGGTCGTGAACCGGATGATGGTGGAAAGGATGGTCGAGCTGAAGCTTGCAGAAAAAAGTGAAGGCGACTACGTCGCATTTGATGCCTATCGGGTGCCCTACCCGCAACACCATGCGGCTAAACGACTTCCCCCAGGGGTCAACAAGCCGCCCAAATTCGACAAATTCAATGGGAAGGGGTCCCCTAAAGAGCATATTGCATATTATATGACCATTATGGGTGATCTGGCCACCGACGAGTCATATCTGCTGAAGTTCTTCGGGTCCTCACTAACTGGGCTTGCATTTGAATGGTACTCTAGCCTCTCGGCCGGGTCAATCAGTGATTGGTCGGATATGCAGAGAAAATTCAGAGAAAGATTCCATGTCACAGAGAGGGAGGTCACAGTGGCCGAACTCTACTCAACAAAATAAAGGGCAGAGGAGACAGCCCTTGATTACATCAAGAGGTGGAGGAACCTCGGAATGAGGTGCAAGCGGCCCCCGCATCAGGAGGACGCTGTGCAAATATGCAAATAAAATCTCAGGAGGGAGGTCCTGGAAAAGATGATTGGTATGGAAATACGGTCGTTCGACCGGCTGAATAATGTGGTGGCCGAGGTGGAGGCTTTTCTAGCCAAGCCTGTCCCGGCGTCAGCTGCCAGCACGGCCTAGAAAGGCAAGGCTGCGGAACGGCGCCCCACACCTAAAGAAGCAAACGCGCTTGATATCAAGGCGTTCGAACAACAGAAGGAGAAAGGCAAGAAGGCGGCTCCCCCGCAACCTGCAAAAGCTCTAGATGATAAAGAAGGTCCTTCGCTGAGGGACAAAATGAAGAAAGCTTATTCCTTTCCAAAAGACAAGACCCGAGTCCTGTTCGACTGGGTAACAGAATACAGCATGGTCACTCTGCCCGAGCCAAGGAGGCCGGAGGAACTGAAAAGAAAAGACAGTCCAAGATTCTGCCCCTACCACCAGATGTTGGGACATCCAATCGAAGACTGTTATGTTTTCAAAGACGTCATCAAAGGGATGGTGAAGAAGAATGAGATAGAGCGGGGAGAGTACAAAGTGGACCCTCCTCAGCCACATGAAGCCCCTTTCAGGAAGGCAGCAGTCAACATGATCTCCCTCTACCAGGCATTACCTGAGGAGATCTCTGAAGCAAGCACACGGAGCACCTACGAAATCCATTTCCTGGAGCCCGTGAAAGAACAGCAGGGGTGGCAGCAGATCCCTGTAAAGCACAAGAAGAAGAGGGCACCCCGCCCAAAAGAGGGGGCACATGTCCGTGGCATTACACCCCGGCCTGCTCCGCCAGTGGTAGCACCCGTATGGGTCACTCCACCTACAGCTGTTAGAATACATACACCTAACAGGAGGAGACAAACTCCGCTGCCAGTAATCAAGGAAACCAATCCTGGAGTCCTTCGACTGCAGCACCTGATTGAAGGGCTAGATGAATATGTGCAGCCCAAATTGAAACCTTTGCTGGTACGGGACCACGTCCCATGGTAAGAACTAGAACAACTTTCACTCAAACAGGTGGAGGAAGCCCAAGCAGCAACCCCTGAAGGGGGCAGCCTATTCTGGGGGCAGGCACCCGCAGAAACCAAAAAGAAGAAAAAGCAAAAGAAGAAGAAAAGAAAGGTCACTGGGGCCAATAAAACACAGGTTGTCTCCTGCAATACCCTGTCAGCACTCTTCAACCTACCCGGAGGAGAGGAAGAAGAAGAAATTTGCTTCACACCCCATGCTGGGAGAGGCAAAGCCGAGGCCGCAACTGCTGCGCATGCCACTCGGTCGGGCCGAAAATGGGGGCGCCAGCCACCACCCAATCACAACATCATGTTCAGAGGGGAGCAACCCTAAAAGACACCTCCGCCGGAAGTTAAGGGAATCCAAATCCCTCCTCCGTCAGGCCTATACAACAAGAGTGGGGGCAAGATAGCCCCTTCATTCCTTGAATTTATGAAGATGTCAAAAAGGAAGCAGCCTTGCCAAGATGCTAGCCCTACATCCGGGGCCATTCACCCGCAGCCAGCGCGATCTACTGAGGATGCACATGCAGATGGAGCTTGCCCTACGGCAACTAACAAAGAAGACCCGACAGCCGGTGCCAGCCAAGAGGGTGCCGAGTCCGAGGAAGATGAAGCAGGTCCGTCTGGACCCACAAATCAAAACCTCCCCAAGCCCAGATGGGATGAAGAGATGAAGCTCTCCAGTGTCCGGGCTGGGAGCCGAATAATGAAGTTGCTCAAGAAGCTCCCCGCTCGATTTACGATCTGGGAAATTCTCTCTTTGAGTGAAGAAACTCGACAGGCGATCATCACTGCTCTGTAGACGCCTGCTCATTTTGAAGCCTGCATAGCTGAGGCTATACCAGAAGCCAGTATGACCTTCTTTCCAGAAGACATGCTACTACCTACTACCAGCCACAACAGGCCGCTATATATGAAAGGGCACCTGAATGGAAGGGAGCTGAACCGGATCCTGGTCGATCCTGGTGCAGCAGTCAACATCCTGTCATACAGAATATACGAGAGGTACCACTTTAATGTGCATCTCGAGAAAGTCGGGGATATGCGTATCGCTGGCTTCAACCAAAAATGTGAAGTATCTATGGGAGTGGCAGAGTTCACACTGACCCTGGCAGATTTCACTACAACGGTGCAGTTTCATGTCATTGACTCTCGCACCTCCTACAAAGCACTGCTCGGCCGCCCATGGCTGCATGAAAATATGGTGGTGCCCTCCACGCTCCACCAATGCATCAAATATAGCCTCCAAGGGAAGGATGAGAGGATATTTTTTGATATCCACCCATTCGAGGTGTTTGAATGTCATTTGGTGGACGCCAACCTATATACGGGGCCTCCCCGGAAGGTTTCTAAAGCTGAGGCCCCCGCAGGGGCGTTGAAGAATAGATCGGGTGACTGTTGGTATCCACCACCGCCGCGCGGATATGTCAAGCCGAAGGTGGTCTCCCACATCACAGCTTCTGGAGATGTCGGCAGGGTAACACCCCCAGCATTATACTCCAAAGCTAAGGAAGTGCAGGTCGATCGACAGCATGACCGCATCAGAGTCCCAGTCGGCCTCACCAAGCCAGTCTCCGGCCTCAACAACCCCACTATCGAACCTTTCAAAGCTTGGGAGGTGACACAGGAAGATGGGCCCATCAGCTTATTCTATACAGCTGAGGAGCATCCCACTCAGGAAGACACAGACTGCAGCCTCCCTGAAGATCTAGCCAACCCGCGGGTTCCTGTTCAGGGCCTGGCATTTACAACTGATCGAACGGCCATGATGTTTCAGAAGCAACACATCCCTCCCGATCAGTCTCAAAAACGCAAGGAAGCTTTCCAGAAGATGTGGTATCCTGCAAATCTGGATAAGGAAATGAGACGTGTCTCTCAACATCCAGGGTTGGGCTTCACCCTGGAAGAATATTATTACAGTGGGCGGTACGAGGTGGATACTATCTCCGCCTTCTATCCTACTGAAGATAGCCCTCTGGGGGCAACCTTTGATGAGTATCTGACAGAAGCCGAATATCTTGAACTGGCTCAGTCCGGAAATCAAGAAGTGGAAACCTCGGCCCCTTGCCGATGCTGGGAGCAAGTTCATCCTGAAGAAGCGGCCTTTCAAGCCGAATTTGATACGGCTAGCAGCAGCGAAGCCGAAGACATTCAAGAAGTAGGAGTCTCTCCCTCTACAGGGGTCCTACTAATGACAATTTCAACACCCTTTCTGCCAATCAGGGAAGCCTTGGTCAACTCCAATCAAGGGGAGCCAGCTACCAGGAAAGAAAAAGCCACTTCGGCGGAAGATACAACTGTCCCAGAAGGCGAGACATCCTCAACTTCTGCTACAAAATTAGCATGCTGTCCGAGCCTGGCAGTGAACAGTTACCAGCCCGTCATGGCTGCAATCTCATTTGCAAACACCAAGGCTGCTCTCTCATCCTTGGAAGCTGCGACGGTAATGGATCTGCTAATAGAACAATCCACTCAGCCGCTGGCACAAGAGATCAAGAAATCTCAGGAAGCTCTGGCGGTGTCTGACGAGGAAGTCAAAGTGCTCGACCCTCAAGATGGCGTCCCAGACTTTGTTGACCTCCAACCGGCACCTCTGGAGATAGAAGACGGAGGCCAAGCCACAGTCGATGAACTGATAGAAGTCAACCTGGGAAATGAGAAGGACCCTAGGCCTACCTTCCTCAGTGCCCAACTGTCCCCAGAAGAACGGGAGTTGTACATTCAACTACTGCTAGAATACCGGGATTTCTTCGCCTGGACTTATAAAGAGATGCCAGGTCTAAGCCCCGCTGTCTCACAACATGAGCTGGCAATCAACCCTGAAGCCGAGCCGGTGAAGCAACCACCGCGGCGCATGGGGCCAGAGCTCATCACCCAAATTTGTGCTGAAGTCGACAAGCTCATTGACGTGGGATTTGTTGAAGAAAACCAGTACACTACATGGCTGGCAAATATCGTCCCCGTGAAAAAGAAGAATGGACAGATCCGGATATGTGTCGACTTCCGGGATCTAAATAAAGCCTGCCCCAAAGATGACTTCCCGGTGCCGATAACTGAGGTCATGATTGATGCTACAACCGGCCATGAGGCCCTATCATTCATGGACGGGTCTTCCGGCTACAATCAGATTTGGATTGCGGAGCATGACCGAGTCCACACTGCTTTCCGAACTCCTAAGGGCATTTATCATTACAAGAGAATGCCATTCGGATTAAAGAATGCTGGCACAACCTATCAGCGCGCAATGACCAAAATCTTTGATGAACTGCTCTACCACAAGGTCGAGTGCTACATAGATAACCTGGTGGTCAAAACCAGGAGAAAAGAAGATCATCTGCAAGACCTCCGGATTGTTTTTCAGAGGCTGAGGCAGCATGAGCTAAAAATGAACCCTATGAAATGCGCGTTCGGAGTGTCGAGCGGAAAATTCTTGGGCTTCATCTTCCAATATCGGGGAATCGAGATAGACCCCGCAAAGATCAAGGTGATTCAGGGGTTACCTCCGCCAAGGAACATCTCCGAGCTGAGATCACTACATGGCCGTTTAGCTTATATCCGGCGTTTCATTTCCAATTTGTCAGGGCGATGCCAGCCTTTTCACAAGTTGATGATGAAAGATGTCCCCTTTTATTGGGATGAAGATTGCCAGGCAGCCTTCGACAAGCTAAAAGACTACCTGAAAACTCCTCTAGTGTTGGGCGCACTAGTGAAAGGATGACCATTGATACTATATATAGCAGCTACACATAATTCTCTGGGGGCAATGCTGGCCCAGAATAATGAAGAAGGGAAAGAACAAGCGCTCTATTACCTCAGTCGGAGACTGGTCAGAACGGAAGAGAAATATACTTATATTGAGAAGATCTGTCTGGCGCTAGTCTTCGCAGTTAAAAAGCTCCGACACTATATGTTGTCGCATGAAATCAGCTTGGTATCCAAAGAGGATCCCCTGAAGTACATTATGTCTCAACCGACACTCAAAGGCCACCTGGGCAAATGGGCGGTAATCCTTATGGAGTTTGATATCTCATACGTGCCGCGCAAGGCCGTCAAGAGCCAAGCTATTGTAGACTTCTTCGCTGAGCACCCAGTGCCCGGGGATTGCCCGTTGGAGTCGGAGCTTCCTGAAGATGAAACCCTAGAAGCCGTGCAAGTACAGCCCTCCTTATGGCAACTATACTTTGATGGCGCTTCCAGAATTGACACCTCTGCCACCGGGTCAGCCAGGGTCAGAGCAGGAGCAGGCATAGTCCTGAAATCCCCAGAAGGAGAAGTGGTACATACATCCTGTTCCATAAAGAAGCAATGCACAAACAATGAAGCAGAATATGAAGCCCTGATAATCGGGTTGCAAATTGCCCTGTCCATGGGAATTCAGATGCTAGAAGCATTCGGAGATTCCATGCTAGTTATAAAACAGCTGGAAGGAGAGTTCGATGTACGAAAGCAAGAGCTCCTCCCCTATCACCAGTTGGCAACTCGCCTGATGTCAAAATTTTACTTCATCAGCATTAAGCACATCAATCGAGGCCGGAATGCTCAGGCAGACGCCCTCGCTAAGCTGGCCAGTTCATTGGCGGTCCCGCCAGACACAAGCCTGAATATAACAGTGATCAACCGCCGACAGGTCCCCAGCGTGACAGAGGTCCTGACCGACGAACAAGAGATGGAAGTAGCAGTCATCGAAAGGGTTCAGCAGCCCGATTGGCGAGAGCATCTCCTACGCTGGTTTCAACACCAACAACTTCCAAAAGAAAAGGAACAGAGAATGAAGCTCCTAAGGATCAAGGATTCTTACGAGATGAGAAGCGGGACCTTGTTCCGAATTATGGCAGATGCCCGAAGGAAAGTCCTACTCCATTGCTTGTCTTCAGCAGAAGCAGGACAGGTGATGCAGGAGGTCCATGCAGGATTAGCTGGAGCACACCAGGCTAGCCCGAAAATGAAAATTGTGATAAAGAAGCTGGGTTACTATTGGCTCACTATACTTGATGATTACTGTAAGTTTGCCAAGGCTTGTCAGAAGTGTCAAGAACATGCTAATGTGGCAAGGAGACCTCCAGTGCCACTGCATCCCACCCTACCAAGCTGGCCGTTTGCTCAGTGGGGCACGGACGTGGTAGGGCCGCTGCCAGCATCTTCATCAGGGTGCAGATACATCTTAGCAGCTACAGACTACTTCTCCAGATGGGCGGAAGCAGTAGCACTAAGAGATGTGACGGGAGAGCTAGTTGCAAGATTCTTCCGGCAAAATGTAATATTCCGGTTTGGGATCCCCAGCCGAATCATCTCTGATAATGGCAGCCATTTTAGAAATCAGAAGATTTATCGGTTGGCCGACAAATACAAAATCGATTGGAGGACATCCTCCCCCTACAACCCTCAAGCCAATGGACTTGCAGAAGCCTTTAACAAGACTCTGTGAACATTGCTGGCAAAGACTATCAAGTCTAATAAAAAAGATTGGGAAGAAAGGATGTACGAAGCACTTTGGGCCTATCGTACTGTCTACAAAACCCCAACTGGCTATTCCCCCTTCTCCCTTGTCTACGGGTCAGAAGCTGTGGTGCCAATTGAACTTGAAGTTCCTTCATTGCAAGTTGCCATCCAGCACGGACTAGTCAATGATGAGCAGACCAATGTAGAAAGAAGATTGGAAGAGCTCACTGAGCTCGAAGGAAAACGCCTCCGGGCGCAGCAAAACATCCAGCTCTACCAAGCTCGCATGGCCCGTGCTTTTGACAAGCTGGTCAAGGGTCGAGAATTCAAGAAAGGAGACCTGGTAATGGTCAAAAGAAAAAAAGTGATGGCCTCCAACCCCAAAGGGAAGCTGGTCGAAAACCTGGGTCGGGCCGTATATCGTCCGCCGAGTATATGAAGGAGGCGCCTACGTCCTGGTAGACCACAAAGGGGTTATCCAGTTCTCTCCACTCAACGGAAAATACATTAAGCTGTATCATGCAGCGCAGCCGACATGTCCCGAGTGATCGGTCGAGGCTACCTTTTTCTTGGTTTAGTGGCACTCCGCCCTAACCGAGCTACCTTTCCCTTGGTTTAGTGGCACTCCGCCCTAATCGAGCTACATTTCCCTTGGTTTAGTGGCACTCCGCCCTAACCGAGCTACATTTCCCTTGGTTTAATGGCATTCCGCCCTAACCAAGCTACCCTTTCCTCGGTTTAATGGCACTCCGCCCTAACCGAGCTACATTTCCCTTGGTTTAGTGGCACTCCGCCCTAACCGAGCTACCTTTTCCTTGGTTTAATGGCACTCCGCCCTAACCGAGCTACATTTTCCTTGGTTTAATGGCATTCTGCCCTAACCGAGCTACCCTTCCCTTGGTCCAGTGGCACTCCGCCCTACCTGAGCTACCTTTTTCTTGGTTTAGTGGCACTCTGCCCTAACCGAGCTACCTTTTCCTCGGTTTAGTGGCACTCCGCCCTAACTGAGCTACATTTTTCTTGGTTTAGTGGCACTCCGCCCTAACCGAGCTACCCTTTTCTTGGTGTAGTGGCACTCCGCCCTAACCAAGCTACCTTCCCCTTGGTTTAGCGGCATTCCGCCCTAATCAAACTACCTTTTCCTTGGTTTAATGGCATTCCGCCCTAACCAAGCTACTTTTCCTGGTTAATGGCATTCTGCCCTAATCTAGCTACTTTTTCTTGGTTAGTGGCATTCTGCCCTAACCGAGCTACCCTTTCCTCGGTTAATGGCATTCTGCCCTAACCAAGCTACCCTTTCCTTGGTTAATGGCATTCCGCCCTAATCGAGCTACCCTTTCCTTGGTTAATGGCATTCTGCCCTAACCAAGCTACCTTCCCTTGGTCCGGTGGCATCCCGCCCTAATCGAGCTACCTTGCCTTGGTTAATGGCATTCCGCTCTGACCAAGCTACCTTCCCTTGGTCCAGTGGCATTCCGCCCTGATCGAGTTACCTCCCCTTGGTTAGTGGCATCCCGCCTTAACCGAATTACCCCTTCCTCGGTCTAGTGGCATTCCTCCCTGACCAAGCACCCTAAAGGATACAACACGCTGTTGCCATTACCGGCTTCACGCCCGGATCGGCGAGAGATCACTCCTTTGCGTTAGCATTCAGCCCTTGCTAACGAATGAACTGTTCTGCCCGGCACAAGGTCTAATGCTCCGGCCGACAGCCATCTACTGTCAACCAAGGGTCGAACGTCACACTTCGACCTGCCACCCTACACAAATACAAAAAAAGAAAGAAAGAAAAATGGGGTTAAAAATAGAGATACCCCGCTAGACTTGCTCCCATATCAGGACAAGTGCAAAAATGGTCGTAACCCAGCTGTGGCAAAAACCCGAAAGGGCGTCGCAGGCAAAATCGGGTACCCCGCCACGTGAAAACCCGAAAGGGCGCGTGGGCAAAAGCAAGAGGGGGCTGGCTTCGGCGAAAACCCGAAAGGGCGCTTGAGTTAGTAAAGTGGTAATTTCCAAATGCCTCTCCTATTCTCCACCCAATAAAACTCTGAAAGGGACAATCATCAAAGTCCCGCCGAAAATCCTTTAACACATCCTTTTCGACCCTCGTCATCATCGGTGAGATCGGTCGATCTCTACCCTCAACTTGGACCCTACGTCCCTGCTGACAACCCCATCCTTATTTCGGCAGTAACATATGGCGACGAACGAACCCTTTTCGACCCTCGTCATCCTCGACGAGATCGGTCGATCTCTACCCTCAACTTGGGCCTTACGTCCCTGTTGACAATCCCGTCCTTGTTCCGACAGTAGCCCATGCCGATGAATAAACCCACATTACGATCCTCGCCATCGTTAGCGAGATCGTTCGATCTTTACCCCTAACTCGGATCCTACATCCTTGTTAATAGACTATAGCCCTTTGCTTCGACATCTAACCAGTGTCGATGAATCGAAACAAGATTCGATCCTTGTCATCATTGACAAGGCCAGTCAATATTTTCGCGGTTCAGTTTTTCCGCATCCCGAATCAAAAAAAAAGAGAAAGAAAGAAAATGGGGTTAAAAATAGAGATACCCCGCCAGACTTGCTCCTATGATCAGGACAAGTGCAAAAATGGCTATAACCCAGCTGTGGCGAAAACCCGAAAGGGCGTCGCGGGCAAAATCGGGTATCCCGCCGCGTGAAAACCCGAAAGGGCGCACGGGCAAAAGCAAGAGGGGGCTGGCTTCGGCAAAAACCCGAAAGGGCGCTTAGGTCAGTAATGTGAATAAAAATGAATGATGAATAGTGATGAACCATTCTCCGTCCAGAAGGCCATTTACAAGGTCGAGGCGGAGTCTTCACCCGATATCCCACTTATACACGTCCAGTGCCTACCCCTTTCGACCCTTGTCACCATCGGCAAGATCGGTCGCTACCCTTATCCGGTTTTTGTCACCATCGGCAAGACCGTCTACCTTTTTGACCCTTGTCACCATCGGCAAGATCGGTCACTACCTTACCCGATTTTTGTCACCATCGGCAAGACCGTCTACCTTTTCAACCCTTGTCACCATCGGCAAGATCGGTCGCTACCTTACCCGGTTTTTGTCACCATCGGCAAGACCGTCTACCTTTTCGACCCTTGTCACCATCGGCAAGATCGGTCGCTACCTTACCCAGTTTTTGTCACCATCGGCAAGACCGTCTACCTCTTCGACCCTTGTCACCATCGGCAAGGTCGGTCGCTACCCTACCCGGTTTTTGTCACCATCGGCAAGACCGTCTACCTTTTCGACCCTTGTCACCATCGGCAAGATCGGTCGCTACCCTACCCGGTTTTTGTCACCATCGACAAGACCGTCTACCTTTTCGACCCTTGTCAGCATCGACAAGCCCGGTCGACTACCCTCTAACCTGGGCCTCCCGCCCTCATTGATCAACAAAGCATAATTGCGTCTACAGTTGACCCACGTCGATGGTTACAACACGCCTCTCATCACCAGTAGCAAGGTTCGCTAGGTGCATCTATCTACGCTACCTATGTCCCACCTTGGCAAAGGCCCTGTTCCGGGAACGGCTGCGTCGCGGTGGAGCGAACACCTCGCCCCTTCCCTGAAGGCGTGAGCGCTCTCCTGCGCCATCGGAAAGTATCCCCAGGTTCGGGTGATCAGCCAGAAGAGATAAAAGAAGGGAAGAAAAGAAGTCGTGATCGAGACGACGAAAAGAGATATTTTCATTTAATAAGAATTGGCAGAACACATTTCTTTGGCCCGAGACATCCCCCGGGGGTACATAAGCTCCAAAGATAAAAAGGAGCAAGATTGGATGCAAAAAAAGAAGAAAGCAAGGTTACGGCAAAGGACGCCAGAAGATATCTGCCAACTCCAAGAGGCCCAGTGAGGAGTGTCGGGTCAATTCTTGCAACTGTGCCTCAGTAGCTGTCAACTGCGATAACCTCTCGTCCAATGAGGCAAGTTGTCCTTCGGCCAGATCAGCTTCCTCTCTTGACTGGGTTTCAAGGCGCTTGCCTTCCTGCAGTTCGGCTTCGACCTCGGCAAGCTCAGCACGCAGCTCCGCCTCCCGTGCCCTGAGGAACAGCTGGCGTTCTGAAATATTGCCGGCAACGTTTCTCAGTTGTTCCATGGTCCCCCTCAAAGAAGAAGCAGCAGTGCGGCAATCTGCCCTCTCCAGCTTCACAGCCGCCAGCTGATCGGAAACCTCTCGGCTCAGGAATTCCCGTCTGTTGGCGTGCTTTAACAGCATTACAACTCGCGGGGTCCAATCATCCATTGGGAAGCCGAATGCTAAAAGCAATCGGGAGAGATGATCTATCAAGCTTCTCAGCTGCATATAAGTCAGGCCCGGAGAGGCTAACATGGCCCGCTGGAGATTATCCAGAGACTGCCATACCATGTCACCGGAGAATTGTAGGCCCAATGGCGAAGTCTCAAGGAGCTGAAAGTCTACCCTGCTATCTACCTCGGCCCAAATGTCATCGGCCGCCCCGAGGGACGTCGACGGCATAGTGTGCACAACGCCCACACCCGGCCCGACTATTGCAGTTGCAGCAGCTAAAGGGGCCTCCATGGGGACAACTTCTTTGCCCGCCCTTTGGGGTGAGGCTACAACAGCCGTATCGGCAATGAAAGGCGCTTGTTCCTCTTTAGCAGTCTCACTGGCCATTAAAAGAGGAGAGCCCTCTATGACCGACAAAGCGTTAATGATATCGGCCTCATCTGCAATAATTTCTCCTGCTTCTATGTCCGGAGGACCACTTGGCGACGGCAATAATTCTGCGCCGGCCACCAAGGCTTGAGCCCTTGCAACCCCGGTCGGAGCGCCACCTTCGGCCGTCACGCCAGGCTCCCTTGAGGTTGCTGCAGCAGCATAGGTCCGTGGAAGCCGCAGGGCAATGGGCCGCACAACTGGTGGGAAGGCCGACTGACCCATATCCACGTCTGGAAGGGGTATGCGGATCATTATAGCTGGCGGTACCACCTCAGCCTGCATTCCATATATGTACATCATCCAGCTGGCTTGAAAATTAAAAGAAGTGCTGCAAGCGGGAATCAGAATACTTCCTACCTCAACCGGCACTATATTTATGCCTCCAAAAGTTGCCTCTGAAGATTCTGGCCCTTCCCCTGGAGTCGGGTACGATGGCCCGTACTCGGCTCCCAATAGCCTCGGAGGGCTGAATGTTGGCAGATCGCTCTCGTAAGCTGAAGAAGCCCCGGCGTCCTCAGCCTCGGTGTCGACCATGGGGAATCCCTCGTCATCGCCAGAGGCGCCACCATAATCAACTTGTTTAGAGGAGGATGATTCTCCTGCTTGTTCTCGGACCTCCGGCACCTGAGCAGGAACCATGCCGCTGGGAGGAGGCCCTCTATCTAGAACCTCCTCGGCGATCTCCACCTCGGAAGCATCTGTCGGTGGAATATCCAGAGGCCGGTCCCTCGGAGGCCCTTGCTCTCCGATGGCAACCCCTGCCGTAGCACTGACCTCAGGGAGCAGTGCGGGCTGAACACCGACTTGAATTGAAAGACAATAAACAGTCAAGACCCGACTGAAACCACAACATGCCGCTAAGCTCTATCGGCATGCTGCAAATTACCTTCTATTTCTCGATGGGCTGTCGGTGAAGGCAAGCCACCCTCAGCGGAGGCCGAGGGGGCTTCCTCCTCTCTCTCCCCAGCAGCAGCTCCGGTTGCCGCCTCCAACCCAACAACAGCGGAGGTAGTGCCAGCAGCTACTAAAAGGAAGGATGATCAGCCAGGGCGGCGGAAATAAACAAACAAGCCAAGCAAGAATAAGAAGTCACCTTCACCCTCAGGCCCCTGCGTCCAGGCGGCCTCAAATTCGGAGAATGACGGAACCCGAGGAAGGGGAACCGTGGACTCCTCTTCAGCAGCCTTCCTCCGACGTGCCCGAGTAGCGCAGGACTCTTCCCTCTTGGCTTTCTTGGCCCTACTGATGGCCTCCTTGACCTGGGACCTGGTTCGCTTTCGCGAATCCCCAAGGGGTAATGGTGTCGTGGTCGGAGCTGGCTCTGGAATATTAAAATATGAAGGCTTCTGCACCTTAGATATCAACTCCCTACAGTGTCGGGTCGCCTCCATAGAAAGGTGAGCTGCAAAAGCACATAACTGAGAAGATGCACACTGAATATAGAAGAAGCAGCTTCAGGGCTGAAGAAGAAAACAAGCATTACCTGGCAGCCCTGTATATCGGGGACTAAGCGGCCAGTAAAGCAATGCTGGCGCCTTGTCCCGGGAAGCCGCCTCGCGGATAAGCCAGCACACATCACCAATTGTTTCAATTTTCTCCGTCAGTTGAGCCAAGTCCTCATGGCCACGGGATGACAAGTGATGATATAAGCTCAAGTGGTCGAATCCCCAGCCGTCGACATACTTGAAAGATATGAGGAGCTGATGGTCCCGGATGGCTTCTAGTGGACCAGAAATTGAAAGCCCATGAGAATGAAGCAGGGCGAATATCCAGGGGGTGTTGGAATATAAGTCAGCCTGCCTGTCTTCCCTCCTGATGAAGGTCCGGTAGGGATGAAAACGGTCGATTTCTGGGTGCCAGCTCGCCACACTAGGAAGAGGTTCTTCCACCGGAAGGGGGATTGTCTGAAGAGCAATCCGGTCACTGCTAACCCGGCACAGCCCCCAGAGAGTCTTGATATAATCATCCCTCTGGATCTCTGGCATCTTCGGGTCGGCTCGGGACGACTTGCCCTTCGCAGCTTTCCTGGCTTCTACATATGCCATCACCTAGGTGTTAGACCAGGACTTCAGCTTCTTCAAATAGGATGGATCAACATCCAAAACAGGCTCCCGCTGTGAATCTAGGAAACGACGCTCGGCGCTATGCCAGCAGTCTTTCCGGAAGTTCCGATAGAAGCCCGTTCGTGCATTCCACCACTTGATGAAGTCTAGAGTCACTCGGGGCAGACGGGCCGGGTTTGGCACCCTGAATGACACGTCCTCCCGACGATGGAAGTAGTCCCACCACCCACGGGCTTCATCCGTAGTCATCTGACCAGCCTGATGTCTATTCGGCAGATTGAAACGGGCTGAAGAAGAAGGAATTTGCTGGTCGTACCCAAAATTCCGGCCAAAACGAAAGGGATAATACGGCTCCAGCCACAGTAAGCCGCTCTTCCTGAAGACAAGAACACTGGGGCGAATAGACAACGCCCAATCAACCAGTTCCGACTCCAAGATGGGCCTTGTGCTCTTCGACCCAGTCAGCTGATGAATAAATTCCTCTGTCTTAAATAATCGGCATTGCCGCATCCTGTTGACAAGAGGGCTAGAGCTGGTAGCCAAGCTCCAAAAGTGCAGAACGCCAGGGGAATCTGTTGGAACTGTAGTCAACTTCCCCCGAATGGCGAAAAGATGATCCGCCAGTGAAGATGGTTCGGCACTGGCAAATTCGATCATCCGCGGCAAAGGACGATCTGACTGCATTGATCGGGGAGCTGCTTCAAGAAATAGGGTACAGACCCAGGCATTAAAAAGTGGATGGGACCAACTGTCCGCGAATTTCTGGGGATGTGAGACTTGTGTAAATCCCCCAACATTTTATATATGAGGCACAGAGCCACAGGGCACAAGGACAGCTTCGTCCCCCAGGCCATTAAGTAGGCTGGGTAAATAGCCTCCGGTCTGATTACTGTCTCGTCCCCTTGAGGGAGGGCAAATGAACAAAGGCAATAAGTCAGATACGCAGCACAATGTGTAACTGCGTCAACTCCTGTGGGATTCGGGCTGACCTGCCGCCCTCTCCCTGAGGCAGCGGGATATGTCGCTTGGTGTCGAGCTCTTTTCTTCCGCGCCACCGCCGTCGGAACCACCGTGGGGAAGTTCTCGTACTGCTGCTCCCCACCGAAGAAATACTAGAGCCACGTGCCCATCCGCACGCGTCTTTTTTCGCCAGGCTTCCGCGCCTCTCGCGAGTCAAGCGTCAGGCGCACAGGGTGCGATATGCCTTCATCAGATAACGGTAGGTGAAGCCCGTGAAATATCTACCTTCCCCATCCGTCTGGTCTTTCAGCCAGTCTGGAAAACAAACTTCTTCATACGGCTCCCCGTCTATGGGCAAGCCGCTTAGCTGGGAAAGACTCCAGAGGTCCAATGAAGTCTCACCCTCTGCAGTGTAAAAAGTGTTGTATTCTGGGTAGAAGACTTCGATCATCCCGCAGCACAGACCTCGGGAGATCGGGTACTTGTACCGTGAAGCATATACACTATGGTATACACCCGCATGCACCAGGATGGGGGCGTACTGCCGCAACACAAAGTCTGTGAATTCAACTGCCCCCGGTCTGAAGGCATGAGCGTCGGTGGCTTTGAGCTCTCCAAACCACCCCACTGAAATCTGATGTTTGAACCGGACCGCCAAGCAGTCTAAAAGAAAAGGCTCGTCTCGGTATCCCCAATGAAGCGGGGCGAGGAATAAACCGTATACGGGCTTCTCCCTGTCAACACGTCCGGTAGTTTCATTCCAGCGAGCTGGGGTATACTGTGGTGCTCTCGTCAGCATCCCAGCCTTGGGGGATAACTCCTACACCCCGAGCACGGCTCCCCACTTTCTGGGCTCCCCCGGGATATATATAGGCATGCCCCGAGTGACTGACTCGGTCAAACTGTCTCTCTCCGCCAGTAGGGCTCCCTCGGCTCGACGGACGAGAATTAAATCACGCTTCCCTCCAAGGTTGAAGCGCTCAAGGAACGCCATCAGATGCTTGTCCTTAGGATGGTCAAGTCTGACGCCATCCCTTCGATCATACTGGAAGTGGTTAACGTCAAGAATCAATAAGCGGCCGGTGTCGATGGTGTCGGTCTCTGAGTCCAAAGACTCAGCAACCACAGCTATCTATCGAGGCCCCCGATCAAGGGAATGCACATTCCCCCAGGTCACAGCAACCTGGGATGCGGAAGAAGATGATCCAGATGCCATATTATCTGCAAAAAAAACGCCCAGAGGCGAACAAGAAAAGTCAGAAATCAGTTGACCGCAGCAATATTTCTGACAAAATTCCAGCAGCATCTCCCCAGCTCGGGGATTTGCCGAAAGAAAAGCGGAAGCTGTCCACGGATGGAGCAGCCCCTAAAAGTAGCCATAAGCATTAAGCTAAGGCCGAATGGGACACCCGAGGGGTTTAGCTCCGAGGACAAGTCCTACGAGGAGCCTCCCGGGGCTCGAAAAGCGGGTTCAAAACCCCAAAGCACACCGCCGACTCAACTCACCGGCTCACCCGAACCCAGAGCCCACTCGGCGCCGCGGAGGGAGAAAAGGGGAGGAGAGAGAAAGAATTTTCGCAAATGAGAAGGTGTGAAGAAAAAATGAAGAAGGAAAGCATTTATAGGGGGGCTCCACCCTTGTTAAAACGGCGCACCCCGGGGCACGCCGTTTTAAGACATTTGCACTCCGTAAAGACGGCACCGTTTTAACCTCAAAAGCTTAGGGCGCGTCGGATCTAGCCGTGCCATTTTAACCAATGAAGTAAGGGGCGCGCCGTTTTAAGTGATGCCGTCAAGCTTCCTGCCTCGCCGGATTAACGTCCGAAGCCGGAATTAAGTGCCGTTCGAGCCTCTGTCAACCAAACGAAGCTCATCCGTAGGCCTTGCCGCATTCCTACCTCACTTGAACCGCCTACGTCTGGGGGGCATTTGTTGGCACTCAAAATATGATCCTTCGGAAACCAAGCCGCAAAGACGAATGATACGGCCCACTGAAGCACAGAAGTCGATGAAAACCACCTTATCAAAGTCCCTTCAAGCTGACGGGGCCCCAAGTCACCTTGAAGGGAACACCAGGGACTTCACCTTAGGAGAGTCGGAATGAACCTACAACCAACAGGCAGCGCGATCAAGCCTGCCCAATGATCCGGCATCGACCCCGTCATGCCGCTACCCCACATCCGTCGCCCGACCCAGGACGACGGTCTACCCAATGGCTCTCCTAAGGAGGAAAAACATCCTCGGCCGTCCACAACAAGGGCCGAGAGCTCTGTCAACAGAGGGTCCCGATTACCCGACATGGGTTCGACTCCTCGTCATAATGGGCCCTTTAGTGGCCAATTGATCACCGTTCAAGGCAGAATTATCCGGGATGCAACACCATCCTGTAAAGAAGCTTTGAGCACAAATCCGTCTCAACCAGGAGCACAAATCGCAGTGCCGAAGGCTGTACCACCAGGACATCCGTGTGCTCGGACCAGACTCATGCAGAAGTCTGATCAAGGCCGTTCGTCGTGTCGAGAGCTTCCTCGACTCCACGTCAAGGTTTTTCAAGTACCAGGGCGAGAGGAATAGTCAGCGGGAGCTTCCGGAATCATCTCCGGACCCACCGGACCGGCACGCCGAGTAAACAAGTTAAAACGGCGCCGTCAAACCGGCGCGCCAATTACAATAGGGGATGCGTTCCCCGGCGCCGTCAAACCGGCGTGCCAATTACAATAGGGGATGCGTTCCCCGGCGCCGTCAAACCGGCGCGCAAAAAACCGATCGGGACGTGTTCCCGGCGCCACCAAATCCGACGCGCCCCCTTCCCGGGACGCCAAATTAACAAAAGGGCTATATATATAGCCTGCCTTATCCATCCAGAAAGGATGAGCAGATCGGAGAGGAAAAAAGAGAAGGAAAAGAGGCGATCAGAGATCGGAGGGCGATAGAGGCCATCCGGATCCGAAGAGAAAAGAGAAGGAAAAAAAGGAAGAGGAGAAGAAAGAAAAGGAAAGAAGAGAGCCAATCGGAGGGGGTTCTGTTCGTCCGAGAGAGGTGCTTGGGGGAGAAGTAGGGTTTTCTACGAGGGCCTTCACCGTCGTCTTCCTCGTCTGCTACTTGGAATATCTCCGGAGCCGGAGAAGAGAAGCTAGGGATCCGATATTCCGTTCGGAAGAAAGAGTTTAGGTGGGTCTCCGTGTTTCTGCCGGTCAATCCCTCTGTTCTTCTTTTGGTTTTCTTCCTCTGGCACAATGTAAGTGAAGGCGGGGAGGGGCGATGATATGAGCCTGGCCTCCCCTTCTCCCACCATTTTCCTTTGCCCTTTTCACTTTGTCTACAATCGTTTCTTCATTAATGTAAATGGCGGCCGATCGACAACGACGGCGCTGGAATCTATATGCTCTGTATATATACCTGTGTTTTTTTTACGGGATGAATGAAATGCCATTTGTGGCTAATGTCTTCTATCTCATGAATGCCTTCCCCAATCCCCCTTCGAATATATGTTCAATGATTTCCCAGTGTTTCTATTCCCGTGCAATGGGTTTTCTCCGGCGCTGGATAGGCTCTCGGGCCATATGAAACCTTCTCCCCCCCTCCCCGGGGTTTTCTTTCTTCTGATTCTAACACGACTGCGCGGCTCTGCATCGCATATGCCACGGGTTCTGTGATTGGAGACGCACTTATGTGCGTATCTCCGTCTATCTCTGTGGAGGGAACCTATCCCTCGCCTCCTCCTGTGCCTCTCTTCATAGGTCAGAGGGGGGAAGGGAGGATTGCCTCTGTCGTCCCTCTCTATTCTTGTCGGCTCGTGCCCGAATGCGACATATGTACATCCCTTCCCCGGCACCTCTATGAACAATCACACAGCATCGATCTATTTAGCTTATGGACTTCGCCGTTCTCGCACTATTCTTTCGTTTCGTGCGCATCTCAACGGGAATGTGCTCTGTAGCATCATTCCAGCATCCGGGGAGGGGGACATTCCCCCGATATTCTACGTTAGTCATTCGGCCGGCAGAAGGTTTGTCCATCAATGATGAATATCTCAGCAGGCTATTGAATGCACAGCAACAGGGCCATGTCCCGACAGATCCAAATCCACGGTCCTTAACGGGCCTCGTGGTGGCCGTGGGTCGCGTGCCCCTCGTAGGCTTGCCCTCGGGGTTTCCCTCCCATATCGGTCGTCCCGATCCGAGTGTTGTGGTGACTCTGGTTGCGTGCCCCTCGTAGGCTAGCCCTCGGGGTCTTCGCTCCCATATTGAGTTGCTTCATTTGCTCGCTGTTACCCACGGATTTGGTGCCCCTAGCAGGTTTGACCTCGGGGTTTTTCCTCTCCGTTCGGGTTTTTGCCGGCCGCCGTTGTGCCACCCGGCTCTTAGGGGTTGCTCCACTACGTGAGTACTCCCCGCGTCTCCCCGATAAATCCTCCGGGATGGGGAGATGCTGCCGAAATTTTGGCTCGAACGAGTATAACTCGGAATGATCGCCGCGCTCGAGTACGAACCTCGCGCGGATGCCCCGGGGTCGACCCTGTGAAATAATAGCTCAAATAAATTCTCAAAGTTTTCCAAAGCATTTCAATAAACCCAAGAAAAATGAACAAATTCTCGGTTTTAAGTTAAACTGGTGCTATTCGTTTACGGCGCGGCCTAAGCGGCGCGCTCTAAAACGGTGCGCTCTCCGTGGCGCGCTCCTCCCCGGCGCGCTCTCCCCGGCACGCGTCTCCCCGGCGCGCCCCAATCAGGGCCGCGCCGTTTTAAACCCCTCTTATTTACCTACGGTTTCGGCGCCGTTTTAAGTCCTACACCTACGCTTTCAGGCGCCGTTTCTAATCGATGTACTCTTTAATCCTTGGTTCGCCCCGAGTGACCCCCGCCTTCCCGAGGGCGAAGTCAATCAACCCTAATTAGGAATAAATTGAATAGGGAGAGGGCCTTTCGAGTCGAAACCTTCTTGCTATCATGTTTTCACCATTATGTCTATCTTCATTCTACCCTCATCATCATGCTTGTGCCATCCTTTCCCTCGTTGGTGGGGCTTAATAAATATGTGACTGAATCATATTCATCTTCATAATTCTGTCATCTTACTTATCATCATCATCATGCACTCATGTCACATTAAGGCATGCTCAAGCGGGTGCACCCTTGGTATATCAAATAACATTGCCAGAAGGTCAGGTTACGCCTGATTGGAGGCCTTGTTACGCGTGAAGGTGGCCTTCGAGCCTAAGTCCTCCGCCATGTACGAGGGTCCACCCTAATAAATCGTGTGTAGTCAATCATAGCATCTTGCATGATCACTCGCATGCTCTATATCCTTTATACTGGCTTTGACAGCCCGCTATCTCGGTAATTAATCAAAGGTGTTCCCTCCTCGTGGGGGATGTAATTAACGCCATAGCCTTTATGGTATGGCGGACTGCTGGTCCCGACCGAACCTCACATTCGCCCGACACGGGTCAGAATGAACGCACAATAAGATCGTCACTCATGTGACTGGCATGCCTGCGTCGTCCATCAGTCAGTTAATTACCGGTTAGTTAATTGGTTGGTCGATACGTGAAATAAGACGCGTACATACGTACATACACACATATATACGAGAGAGAAAAAAAAATGACAAGACGGTCGGATGAAAAAACCCGTCGCAAATAGTCAATCACCAGGTCAACCCCATCTCCTCCTTCCCGGAAGTCGGGAGAGAGCAGGTGTGGCACCCAGAAAGTACCTCTATTCTTTCTACCGCCAACCCTATCGTCATGCAACCCCCTCGCCTTACCCGGGTAGCACCTCTCTCTCATCAACCCGCATTACAAACTATAGTACCGCCTTCGCCATTCCCACTACCATCATGCCCTCTCATCTGCACCCTTCCTTCTAACTCACCCATGACCTATCAGCCATCCACCTCCGACGTACCCTTACCTCCTCTCATTCTCTCTCACCCCTCTATTTCGCCATCTACCCCCGCTACCCCTATGCCTTCCAAGCCACTCATTATCCGCTGTCCGTATGAGGCCCTGCCTACCTCCACCATACCTCCACTAATGCCTTTAAAACCACTCATCACCCATCACCCATCTCAAAACCATTACCCATCTCAAGCCTTATCCATGTCCACTTTGCTTCCACCTCCACCTTCCTAACCGCTTATCCTTCATAGTCCGTATGATATCCCCTCTACCTCCACCATGCCTCCACCGAACAAACCCCTCGTCAGAATCCCTGCCCCCATCGTTACTCCGGCTTCATCAACCATTCCTCTACCGCTACCCCTCAAACCTCTGTTAAAACCCACAGCAACCCTCATAGAGGTACAGAAGCCGCAGGCAATGGTGCTCCGGAGTGAAAGGATTTTTCATAGAGTTTTCCCCCAGAATAGTCAGAACCCCGATCAGGCTCAGTTAGAGAAGGACAATGGAGAACAGCCAGAAAAATCCATCCCTGGGACACAGTATGATTTGTTAAAACACCTGGATAAGACGCTCGCTCGGATCTCCATCCTCGAGCTGCTTCAAAGGTCCACGTCCCATCAGGCGGCCTTAATGGAATATCTTCAAAAGGTCATGGTGAATGAAGACCTCCCTGTAGAGAAGATTTCAGCCATCCTTACACCAACAGACACACAACCGGCCATCATGTTCCACAACTACGAGCTCGCTCCCAAATAAGCTCGAAAATATGCGTTGTGCATTTCAATAAAAATCAATGGAGTCTCCATAAACCCGTGCCTTGTAGACATGGGTGCGTCCATAAATGTGTTCTCCATGAGCACCCTTCGATTGTGTGGGGTAGACGAGGAACATATAAGACCTTCCTCGATCACAGTCACAGCTTATGACAATAGCAAAAGGCCGCCACAAGGGATGATTATCCTGAAGGCAGAGCTAGGCCCTGTGTCAGTCTCCACAGAATTCCATGTCCTCGACATGGACCCCACATTCAAGGCCATACTGGGTCGCCCCTACATTGAAGCCATAGATGTTGTGCCTTCCACCAACCATCAGTGCTTAAAGTTTCCTTACAATGGGAGAATTATTAAACTGGTCAGTACACCTGTCCTTCACACGGTGGATGCTATCAACACCTCTCTGCCCTCTATTTGGCCGTCTCATCGGCCCATATTGTCGCTACTGGATGTGTGTGATTCATCTCACATTCCGCTAGCACTAAAGAAGCCGATCAAGGCAACAACGCCATATCTCCCTTTTCATTCCAAAGGTTGGGAGATTATGAGGAATATCGGCTACCAACAGGGCACAGGTCTGGGCGCGCAACTACAAGGCAGGCTGAAACCACCAAAGGAGATCAGGCCGAACCGCAGGTTTGGCCTAGGCCTCAATTGACCACTCAAGGCGGATTGGAAGCCCCTCACGTGGACCCTATCAAACCACTTCAACAAAGGGCCTGTTATTCAGATGGGGGATTACCCGCAAGAAGTACATGGGGGATCACATGTTATGTATTTGGCTGAAAAATATCCGAGGGTCACAAAAAATCGCAAGATCAAAGATCCAGAATGCGAATGGGACAAGTGGTTTGATATACGGGATATTTCCGTTGCACTGGAAAGGATGTTCTCGCCTCCACAGCTTGAAGGACCGCCATTAATCTCAAAAATGCCAGGGAATATCACTATTGTTGCCAAGGTTCCAAACTATCCTCGTCCTCGCTAGAAAGACCCTATCACCAGCGGGTCTTCATCCATCATCAACATTTCCATCGACGGCTCATTAGCCATCGTCTTCTCCATTCACTCACCTCAGCCTTCGCTGATGTCTTCCTCCTGGGCCAGACGGTTGTCTGACGATCTTCCCAGGTCCCCTTCTCTACTTACATACCTGCGCGGGTTTCTCAACCCGCGCCAGGTTTTCAATCATGATCTGCTCTACGAGCCTCCCAATCCGTTAGCCATAACCACCTTTCCCCCTCCTCCGATTTCCTTTCATTGTTTTGTCATCAAGAATGAAAAAGAAAAAAAAACGTCAATTTTCAAACTCCTCAACAACACATCATTGTTGAGGAAACCTCCTACATCTCCCATGAGTGCGTCCCGCCCTGCCGGCCACCAATCCAAGGTCCTATGAGTGACCTTTTCTACCCCTACTCTGAGGGGTCCTTCCATGTACATTCTTCGGCATCTTCTTTAGCTTCTTCTTCGTCCGTAGGACAACCCAGTCAACCTAGAAATAATGAGTCAAGGGTAGTATCCACAAAGAAATCCAAGGGTAAGCAGATCCCTCGTCGATTCCTTCTGGATTTAGCCACCAGGTGTCAGGCACTTCTTGACATCCCTCAGTTGCTAGAAAAACCCATCCAACTACCAGAGATAGAATGTGAGGATAATTGTATGATTGATGAAGGATATGGGGTTTATGAAATCACCGATGAAGAATACCCTATTGAAGAAGGGGATGAAGAATATGAGGATGCGACTGGCGCATATGCTAGTGGAATAAGGAGATTCGACGAGCCGTCAGCCGCCGTAGAAGAGTCCACCAAGGAAGTCAACTTGGGAACTGAGGAAGACCCTAGGATCATCCTCATAAGTAATAATCTACCACCCTCTGAAGAAGAGGCATTGGTCGAAGTTCTTAAAGAGTGTAAGGACACGTTTGCATGGAGCTATGAGGATATGTCGGGTTTGGACTCCACCTTGGTCGAACACCGTTTGACATTAAAACCAAGGTCTGTCTCGATAAAACAAAGGTTGAGACGTTTCCACCCTGAGATGGCTTTAAAAATGAAAGAAGAGGTCGACAAGCTCCACAAAGTCAGGTTCATTAGAGTCGTCCTTTATCCTCAGTGGGTGGCGAATATTGTCCTGGTCATGAAGACGGATGGAAAAGTCAGGATTTGCATCGACTTCCGGGACCTTAACCGTGCATGTCCAAAGGATGATTTTCCCTTGCCTCACATTGATGTGTTAATCGATTACACAGCAGGTTATGAGACCCTCTCATTCATGGATGGATTTTCAGGATATAATCAAATTCGTTTGGTAGAAGAGGATCAGGAGAAGACGTCATTCACTACACCATGGGGAACATATTGTTACGTGGTCATGCCGTTTGGGCTAAAGAATGCTGGAGCTACTTACCAAAGAGCTATGATGGCCATATTTCATGACATGATGCATATACATCTGGAGGTGTATGTGGATGATTTATTGGTGAAATCAAGAACCAGGGTGGAACATCCGAAAGTTTTGGCTAAAGTCTTACAAAGATCAAGGGAGTTCCAATTGAAAATGAACCCGAAGAAGTGTGTGTTTGGTGTATCATCGGGCAAATTACTGGGTTTCATTGTGAGTAAAAGGGGGATCGAGATAGACCCCAACAAAGCTAAGGCCATCAGGGACATGCCGCCTCCCAAAAATTTGAGGGAAGTTCAAGGTTTAATTGGGAGGTTGCAATTCATTCGTCGGTTTGTGTCTCAGCACTCACAAATGTGTATACCTTTCTACGAGTTGACCAAGCCGGGAGTAGAATTCCACTGGGATTCTAAATGCCAGAAAGCTTTTGAAGGGTTAAATGAATATCTGGCTAGTCCACCCGTTCTCATTCCACCCAAACCAGAAAAACCTCTGATCCTTTACATCTCAGTCTTGGACGACTCCGTGGGAGCCGTCCTCGCACAAGCCGATGAAGAAGGCAAGGAACAGGCAACCTACTACCTGTCCAAACTCTTCAACTCCTGTGAGCAGAAGTACACCGCCATGGAAAAAACATGTGCTGCCCTCGTTTGGGTAGTACAGAAATTGAAGCATTACTTTCTGGCTCATGAAGTCCATTTGATTGCTCGCATGAACCCTATCAAGTTCCTTCTGGAGAAATCCGTCCTTACTGATAGGCTAGCACGCTGGCAGAGTTTTCTATCTCAGTTTGATATTACCTACATTCAGCAAAAGGTGATTAAAGGCTATGCTATAGCCGAGCATCTCGCTCATCATCCTCTCCCCAAGTTCGATCCTGTCCAATCAGAGTTTCCAGATGAGGAACTAATGTCCATCACCCAATCTGATGAGCCAATGTGGATGTTATATTTTGATGGAGCTCTGAATTCCCAAGGGAAGGGTATTGGCATTGTCCTTCTAACGCCCGAAGGCGTTACCATCCCAGAGGCATTTCACCTCGCATTCCCAGTCACCAACAACATTGCTGAGTATGAGGCTCTTCTAGCTGGTCTAGAACTGGCCCATTCTTTCTATATCACCGAATTACGAGTCATGGGTGATAGTCAACTTGTTCTTTGACAGGTGCTTACCAAGTATCGCACCCTTGATCCTAAACTCAAGCCTTATCAAGAGTTGGTCTCCGCCTATGCCAAATTGTTCACCAAACTGATCTTTGTTCATGTCCATCGCGAACAGAATATTCTGGCCGATGCCCTCGCCTCCTTGGCCTCATCTTTCATATTCCCTCTAGGTGTATGGTCTGAATCCATCACCCTCTACAAGCGTCCTATCCCTGACGTTCAAGACCCGTACCTCCTAAGTATCAAAGAAAGAGTCTTATAGAAGGTCCAGGAGGGAGAAATCCTCGAGAAAAGGGAGATCATGTTGGCAGAAGTCGAAGAAGAAATGGCTGATGAGGAGAAACCATGGTTCTATGAAATTGTCAAATACTACAAAGATCAATCTTATCCTAAAGGAGCCACCACAGAAGATAAGAAAGCCATAAGAAGGGTGGCCCAGAAATACGTATTGGTTAGAGGTCTACTGTATAAGAGAAGCCTCACCGGTGTTCTTTTAAGATGCCTTGATGACGATGAGGTCTGGAAATGTGTGGAGGAAGCACACTGAGGTGTATGCGGTGGCCATGTAAATAGCCAAATGCTCACTAAGAAGATCATTAGGTAAGGCTTTTACTGGCCCACTATGGAAGTGGATTGTACTGTTTATGTCCGTAGGTGCGTCAAGTGTCAACTCCACGCCGATAAAATTCATTCACCATCTTCCTCACTTCATCCAATATCCTCCCCATGGCCTTTCTCCATGTGGGCATTCGACATCATTAGTCTCCTAGGTGATCCTAACTCCATCACCAAGCATAAATCTTTCATCCTCACTGCAACGGAGTACTTCACCAAATGGGCCGAAGCTGAAGCTTACACAGAAATCAAGGCGTCAACAGTCTGCAAGTTCATCATGAAGAACATCCTCACCAGGTTCGGCGTCCCAAGCACAATCGTAACCGACAATGGGCCACAGTTCATTTCTCAGGATCTTCAAGACCTTTGCAAAAGGTACGCAATCGCATTGCATCATTCATCACCTTATTACCCATAAGAGAATGGCCAGGCGGAGGCCACCAACAAGACATTGATAAAAATCATAAAGAAAACCTGCGAGTCTAGTAAGTTTTCAGACTGGCTAGAAAAGTTTATCGAAGCTTTATGGGCCTATCGCACTTCAATCCGTACCCCCACCGGGCAGACTCCGTTTGCCCTTACTTATGGGATGGAAGCGGTAGTCCCGTACGAGACTCTGATCCCTTCTCTTAGGGTACAATTGGATGCGGAATTTCCCCTCGACGAACGTCGTAATTCACTCCTTGCCCAATTGAAACTCTTAGACGAGAAGCGGCTAGCCGCTGCCGAGCATGCACGTGTTTATCAAAATAGACTCGCTCGCTTTTACCAAAAGAAGGTCATTGAGAGAAATTTCAAAATTGGCGAGATGGTCATAAAAAGAATTTTTGTCAAACCTGGAGGGCCGCGTTCTAAGCTCCAACCCAATTGGGAAGGACCATATATGATTCAAGCCGTGTACCCTGGCAACGCCTACAAGCTAGTCAATGCCGAAGGGACCAAGTTATCCCACCCTTGGAACGGGCTTTATCTTAAGAAATACTACCCATAGATAGCCGTAACAACTGGCATGGTACGAGGACCAACGAGCTGGAATTCCCTCTTCGATCTTTACAGTCTAACTCAGGGTTAACCCGCTCACTCCCGTACCCCGCTTTTGGGATCGAATGGAACGGAACCCGAGGGGAGCCTCGAAAAAAAGAAAAAAAGAAAAAAGAAAAAGAAAAAAAAAGCAAAAAAAGATTAAAAAAAGAGAGAAAAGAGAAAAAAGAGATAAAAGAACTGATGTCTGGTGTCTATCATGCGGTCAGGTCTTTGCATCTATCCTTCATATTAAGATAGGACCCATTGAGGTCGGTAGGTCTCAGGTCTTGGTCTGCCAGAACCATGGAGACTCATGTCCGGTCATGTCGGATTATGCCCATTAAAAGATGGCAACGCACACACGCAGCCGTTTTAGCTAGAAAATTGGTAGTTTTGCTCATCATGGGGCTGTGCTCAAAGGTCTCAAAGAAAGTCATAATCTTTGTTCTCTCCCTTCTCGACCCAATGAGACAGCCGGCGCCCTTAAAACGCTGAGCATAATGGTGTTGTGCCCCTGTGGTTTTGATGATAGCAAACACTATAAGTCACCATATGCATGTGTGCATGAAAGATCTTGTTGATTCATTTAAGTGCATTCGTATGTGTTCATGTATTTGTGAATGTGTGTTTGTGAATGACTTTCCATCATATCTGTCTGACATCTGGTCGATGCATTCATGTAACATAGTCAACATGTACAGCCATGCACTGTTTTACTTGCAAAATAGAGTCTGCACATTGCCTGTAGACTACACATAGTCTGCACATCGATGCATAGTCTACACATCCTTGGCTGTGCGATCATTCAGCAAGTCTAAACATTGTCTCGCACACATACACATAGTCGGCACATCAATACATCGTCTCCTGCATGCATTACTTCAAGTGTGTACAGCCAGTGCATTCCTTCATATCAAGTCTAGACATTGTGCATCCCTTCATTTAGAAGTCTATACATTCTTGGCTGGTTCAGCGTCTCATGCAGCGTCTTATGCCAAGTCTATACATCGTCCGTCAGCATTTAGAAGTCTATACATTCTTGGCTGGTTCAGCGTCTCATGCAGAGTCTCATGCAAGTCTATACACTCGCATGCTAGCCAGTTTGCTAAGTCTATACATTGCAGCATGTTCGTGTTCTAGCTTTCAAAATCTAGACAGTGTCTACCCTGCAGTACACTAAGTCCACACATTAGCACTATAGCTTGCACGAAGTAAAGTTTGTACATTGGACTATCAGGTAAAGTCTATACATCCTTTTGCTGGAACTGTACAAGTCTGTACATCGCTGCTTTGCCAAAGTCTATACATCGTGCTGGCTCAAGTCTTTACACCCTTTCTCCTGGCAAGTCCACACATCGTGAAGTCTATACATTCGTTACCTTGCATTGCATCAAGTCTGTACAGCCTTTCCTTTGGCAAGTCCACACATTGTGAAAGTCCATACATTCGTTTGCCTTGCACATCATCAAGTCTGTACACTGGCAGCAGCAATGCTCGCACAACACTAAGTCTATACATTGCTGCATTGCAAGAGATCAAGTCTGCACACTGCATCGGTTGTTCATGCATTGCACATCATCAAGTCTGTACACTAGTAGCAGCAATGCTCGCACAACACTAAGTCCATACATTGCACAAGTCTGAACATTGGTATCTTTACCTACGTTCAAGTCTGTACATCCATATGTGCATTGTGCATTGATCAAGTCTAAGTCTGTACGTCCCTTGACTGCATGCCTGAGCATCCCTTGTCATTGTGCATACTTATTTAGATGCTAAGTCTATACATTGCTCATGCATCTTTACTTAAAGTCTATACAGCCTTTGCATTGCACGCTAAGTCTATAAAGTCTTTGCATTGCACTAAGTCTTTTTTTTTAACTCCGGTCAATCCCTGAAGGTCAAGATAAGGGGAAGCGATCAACCCTACAAAATAGGGAAGGAGCGCTCCACCCCCGACTGATGGACAGGTAAATTTTCATATATATAATTCCAAAAAGGGGGGAAATACAAAAAGGACGCTCATCGACGAAACGAGGGACACCCAATCTTATCCAAACGATAGGGCCCTTTAACAACATGTGGTAAATCCGACCAAGAAGACCAAGAGGAAGGTACAGAAAGGAAGTAACCAAGCCCGGCAAGCGAGTCAGCCACTTGGTTAGCTTTTCTAAATAGATGAGAAATCGAAACATGCATAGACCTAAGCAAATCCTCCAATTGGTAGAGGACCACGCTGAGATGCCAAGGATGAGAAGATCGGCCTGAGATGATGTCGGCCAATACACGGGAATCCATCTCCACAGATACAGTGTGGAACCCATGCTCCCTGCAAAGAGAAAGGCCATCACAAAGTGCCAATGCTTCAGCATCCAAGCTAGATATAACATGTGGATATGCTGCAGCAAAAGCAAGAATGAGGCAGCCATCTGAATTTCGAAGAGCACCCCCACCCCCTGCAAGACCAACACCGCGCTTGAAAGCCCCATCCACATTAAGCTTAAGACGGCCAGAGGGGGGCAGAAACCATCGAATAGGACGTGGAGGAGTAGGCTGCGGCTCCACTAGAGAGAGGCCCCATGAGTTGATGAGCACCCGTTGCGGAGATAGGAGTGGCCTTCCTTTGAAAGAGAAGGCAGAGGATATAGCCCGGACGGACTGCAGCACCCTACAAATGATATTCTGAGCATTCATAGGCTGACCATCAAACCGATTATTGTTCCTACTTAACCAAATTTCCCACAAGGTGGCCAAGAAAATACACCTAGAAAGGTGACCAGCCAAGGAGGACAGATGAAGGCTGTGCAAATAACCGAAGATCTCCAAGCTAGGAATAGTAGCCGTGGGGCATTGGAACTGAAGAAGACCGAAAAACGCAGACCACACCTCTGTTGTGATATTGCCAAGGAAGAAAAGATGGCTGGTAGACTCAGCATGTGGATGGGTGCAGCAGTTACATTTTGAACATAGTGGAACACCACAAGCCGCAACAGCCTCATCCACCAGGATGCATTCACGGATGACCCTCCAAGATAGAACCGACCATTTGATGGGAATGTGGCTGTGCCATAGCAAATCCCAGTGCAAGGATGGGGCTGCGGACATCAAGCTTTGTACAGAACGTGAAGAGAAGTTGCCATCAGCTGAAGGGGTCCATAACCACCTATCCGAAGATGTGGAAGATCCATGGGCCATCGCTAGCAGCCCCTCAGGACAAAACTGTTGGGCAGTAGCAAGACAATCCAACCCTTGGCCTGTGAGAGCAGCCTGCAGCGAACAAAGCTTGTTGGATATATTGGACCAGACCTTAGGTGGAATGTAGTGCTGGAGGGGAATATCTCCCACCCAAGTGTCAAACCAAAAGTATACACGGGGGCTGTCCACAGAAGCAAAGACACGGTGGTTCTGGTGAATTAATCCTGCTGCCACCATCCAAAGTTTCTTGTCTGCCATTAAGGCCAAGGAGAAGGGAGCAGTAGAAAAATGGTGGGACCACAGGTGCTTAGCCATAAAAAAATCAGCCCGTAAGGAGTTGGACATGATCACTTTCCATAGTAACTTAGTCCTGAGTGCCACTTGCATGGTAGGGAGATGAAGTACACCTAGGCCTCCACAAGCAGTTGGCCTAGAAATTTTTCCCATGACTTCCAATGCTTCTTAGGAGACCCTTCATAGGAGCCCCAAAAGAAATTAGCCAGAAGCTTGTGAAAACCTTTGAAGATGGAAGGAGGGACAGCAGCACATGAAAGTGTATAAATGGGCACCGCCGAAAGAACATGCCGAATAAGAATTAGACGACCTCCCGCAGACAGAAAGTTGGACTTCCAAGATTGAAGCTTGGCCGCAGCTTTAGAGAGAATGTACGAGAAATGTACCGATTTAGGCCGTCCAGCATGAAGGGGGATCCCCAAGTATGTGAATGGGAGGGAGGACTTCCTGAAGCCCGTCAACTGAGCAATCGAATTAGAAAAAGAATCCGGTGTGCCCCGGGCTACCATAAAGGAGCTCTTCGAAGAGTTGAAAAGTTGACCCGAGGCAGTCTCATATTTCTTGAGAAATTTCAATAATTCCTGCAGATGGCGCTTAGACCCGTTTGAGAATATCAGAGTGTCATCCGCATATAGGAGGTGAGATACCATAGGGCATCTAGAAAGGGTTTGGTAGTATCCACCTCGGCTGCGAGCAAACAAACCAGACATGCCGCAGCTTAATGCTTCTTCTGCCAGAATGAACAGGGCTAGGGCTAGCGGGTCACCTTGGCGGAGTCCTCTAGAAGACTTGAAGAACCCATGAGCTTGGCCATTGAGAAGGACAGAAAACCAAGAATTGGTGAGCAGCGGTTCAATAAGAGAGATGATGGGAAGACCAAACCCAAATTTTCGTAGCACCGCAAAAATAAAGGCCCACTCATAGTCATATGCCTTTGCCATGTCAAGTTTGAAGATAACATTCCTGCCTCTGCACTGAGTGCCAAGATGTTGAACCATTTCCTTAGCCCAAGAAATATTTTCAATAATGTGACGACCTTGCACAAAGGCTCCTTGTTGCTCAGATATCAAACGCGGAAGAATGCAAGCAAGACGGCCACTAATAACTCGTGAGATGATCTTGAACATGAAATTGCATAGGCTAATCGGCCGGAAATGGGAACAAGAAGTCGGGTTGTCCACCTTCGAAATGAGAGCAATGAGAGATGACGTGAAGCTCCGTGGAAGAGGATGTCCACAAAAGTAAGCTTGCACGGCCGCCACCACATCCTTATCAATAAAATCCCAACAGCCCTTAAAGAAATGACCAGTAAACCCATCCGGGTCTGGTGCACTATCAGAAGACATGGCAAACACCACATTTTTGATTTCTTCATAGGGGGGCACCGCAGACAGAACAGAGTTATCCTCTTCAATCAGCAGGGAAGGAATAGGTGCCAAATTTCCGGGTGGATAAAGTGCGGAGACGATGAGAAGGCCTCAGAGAAATGCGAGACCATCATGTTGGCAATGGCATCAGGTTGGTTGACAACAACCCCATCATCCCCATGCAACTCAGAGATAGTGGTGTGGATACGATGTGAAGCTGCATATGCATGGAAGAATTTGGTATTACGATCCCCTTCAGCAAGCCACTTGAGTCTAGACTTTTGGCGCCAAAACATTTCCTCCATAGTGAGCACATGGTCTAATTTATCTTTAGCAGCAATAAAGGCTGCATGATGCGCATCCGAAGGTTGTAAGTCAAATGCTTCTTGCAACTGGTGAAAAGCACCTTCAGCCTCCTGCACATTAGCAAAGATATTATGGAAGGTATTGTGGTTCCAATACCTATAAAATTCCTTCATGTGTTTAAGCTTCAAAGCCATGGCAACCAAGGGAAAAGAAGATGTAGGAGTCGCTGCCCACGCTGCCCGGGAGTCCGAGAGAAATTGGGCATGGCTCTTCCACATTTGTTGGAAACAAAACCTCGATGGCCTCCTAGGCAGTTGGTCCGCCAAAGACAAAAGAAGCGGACGATGATCACTGCATGCCCGAGATAAATGACGAATGAGAATTGGGGGGCAAGATAAAGACCAGTCCCCATTAAAAAGAACCCGGTCCAGTCTAGCCCAAATGCCATTCGCTCGCTGCCCATTATACCAGGTGAATGGCCCTCCTTTGAACCCTGCATCTTGAAGCCCAGCTGTAGCCACACAAGCCTGGAAGTCAGACATGGATAAAGAAAAGGCCCGTTTCCCCCCATGTTTCTCGTCAGGGTGAAGGATACTATTAAAATCTCCTCCGACCAACCATGGACAGTCACAGGTAGCAACAAAGTCAACTAGATGGTCCCACAAGATGCGACGATCCGGTAAGGAGCAGCTAGCATGCACAATAGAAAGAAGAATAGTGCAGTCCATAGCTAAGGTAACCGAAACCGTGACATGCTGGTCCGATGAGTTGACGAGAGAGACATCAATAGAATCTTGCCAAAGAACCCATATACGACCTTTCTCGGTCGAATTAGCTAAACAATATTTCATACGTAACTTCCTGCAGTACCTTTCCATCATATTAGTAGGGAGCTTAGGTTCAATGATTCCCAGCAGACGCAGGTCATAAAGGTGAATAAGAGACTTCAACCTGCAAACTGATTTGGCATTCCCCACTCCTCTAATATTCCAAAGGAGGGCTTTCATTGGAAGACAGGATGGGACCACTTGACACAATTCTTCTGTGGCTTCCACGAGTGGTGACCCCAGGTGGGCCGGACGGATTGGCTTGAGATTTCCCCACAAAGGAAGTGTGAGCAGCGGTGGGGTTAACCCCATTGGAGGAAGGTTCGAATCCTGGCATAGGAAGGGACCGGACAAGCAGAGAGGGGAAGGAAAGCGATCCCCCATCCGAAGAGGAGAGGGACACAACATCCTCTGGTGTGGACTCACCAGGGCCAACTTGAGTAGAAGCGGCAGGAACATGGGCGGCACCAAGTGTAGTGGCATGGAGGCTAACACTGGCCAAAAGCTTGATAGTGAGCAGCGAAACAGCGTCCGCAGGGAGTTCCACTGTGACAGCCGACAAAGAGGCATGCAGGGGGTGGGACCCCACATCTACACTGGTGGCCGTTGCAGAGGAAGCCTCCCGGAGGCAATTGTCTGAAGGATGAGCACAGTGCGCTGTCGAGGAAGGGATAGCAGCCTGAATCGTGGGTGGATCCCCCACAGACGTGGGGCCACCTGTAGCAAGAGAGGATTCAGTAGCTCCAGAGAATTGGCCAGAGGAAGGATGGCCCACCAGGGGGCATTCCACTTCGGTACACTCTGAAGGTAGAAAAGGCTCAGAGCCTAGCTGTGTAGGACCTCCTGCAGCAACAGAAAGGGACATTCCTGAGGCGAGCGATCGCAAATCCCCATTCACCTGACACAGTGCAGAAGATGGAGTGGCCTTGTTAGAAGGAAGTGCCTTGGGGGCCTTGCTGCGGAGCTGAGGAACAGGTGGAGACGAGCCCGAAGCAGGGACACTCGGCAGGGAAGCAGGATGACTGCTGGGACCTTGCGCCAAGGAGGAACCAACAGCAGGGGGCCCCTCCGGCGGCTTCAAACACTTGGCAGTGGGGTGCCCCAGCCGCTTACAGGCAGAGCAGAAGACAGGGAGGCGTGGGTAAGCTACCTCCTGCCAATGGCCTGTAGCTCCACCAGTGCCAATCCAAAGCCTGTGGGGAGGATTTTTGGAAACATCTAACTGTACGCATACTCTCGCCACCGCGGACTGGGTAAGACACAGGGAATTTCTATCAACCTTGAGCGATTCTCCAATGCATCCAGCTAGAGAGAATAGCATAGGTTCGTTATAGAAGTTGGCGGGAAGCTTAGGGAACTCCAGCCAAACAGGGACTAGTGGTGAATCTTCCTCGTCGGAGAAATCCATGAACCATTTGAAGAATTGCATAGGTCTCCCTTTCACAAACAATGTCTCCTTCAGGAGCACTTGTAGATAGTCTTCCTTGCAGAGGAACTTGATCAACAAATGCCTGTTGTCCAAGGCGCTAAGCACAAAGTTCATGTGGAAATGAAACCTCTGCGCAATGTGAGCCCTAATCTCCTGGAATGGAGGTCTACCTCGAGGCGTCCTTGCTATGATAGCAAGATCTAGAGGCCCACAGGATTCCCTAATCTCATCAACAGAAAAGAACACTGCTGGCTCTCCCGCATCGGTGAAAGCAGGGGGGTGCCGAAGCAGCTTTAGCGATGGAGGAACAATGGCATTCATGACGACCTGCACAAAGGAAGGGCTGGCAGCCATGGGAGGCGAACCAGGAAGGGCTCCCGCAGCGGTACCACCTACGGACGCTAGAGGACGAGGACCCGAAGCCCAAGGAGAGGCCCTAGCAGGCGCTCCTGATGCTGGAACGGAAGGACAGCTTGGTCGCGGAAGAATTCCATGGACTGTCGGTAGCACCTGGGAAGAGGACGGCACCGCCTTGTCACCAGAGGGCCGGGAAGAGGGAGTTGCCTGCAAAGAAGCAGCAGCGGTCTCCGGTAAAACATCAGAGGACGAAGGCTGTGCAGCAGCAGGAAGGTCTTCGGAAGATGGAGGACCATCGAGGAAACTTGGAGGAGGCGCCGCAGTCACTGCAGCACCTCCGGCAAGAAGACAAGGCTTAGACTCCCCACCGTCGAGGCCATTGGGACCTGACTCCAACGGGGAGGCGACCAAGGATGTTGCAGAACCTCCAGGGAAGGAGGTGGAGGCATCACAGGCTACGGAGGGGGATTTCAAATGCATATCCACAGCACCCGTACATACGTGGCTCAAGGTTGGAGCTGCCGTACCCCCTGAGAAGACCGCTTCAGGAGGGGAAGCGCCACCGTGCGGAGCAAGCTTCGATGAAGGAGCCGACGGGGCATGGCGAGGCCGGCGAGGGGACGCCCTTCCTCCTCTGCCACCGGCCATGGTCGGAGGCCACGGGCGGGAGCAGCAGACCAGAAGGGGAAAAGGGGGGGAAACGGGATTTAGGAGAGAGAAAGTGAAAATGGATAACGAGGCCTTAAGGTGAAGGATTACACTAAGTCTATACATCACACTATAGCATGCATTTCGTCAAGTCTGTACATCCACCGTCTCATTTAAGCTTCAAAGTCTGTACATCCGATCGTCTCATGCATCGTCTTTCAAGTCTGTACATCGGTGTGTCTTACTTAGCGTCTCTGTGCTTCAAGCTTTCTAAAGTCTATACATCGCTTGCATCGTTAAGTCTATACATTGTCGCTTGCATCGTTAAGTCTATACACTGTCGCTTGCATCGTTAAGTCTATACATTGTCTAGCATAACACACATCAAGTCTGTACAGCCATTGCCCTGCATGCCCTGCATGCCCTGCAAGCTTTCCTAGTCTATACACTGCACGCCCTGCACGCACTGCAATGTCTATACATCGCTGGCAGCCAGCACTGCAATGTCTATACATTACGTCCCACAGCCTGCACAACATGTCTATACAACGTCTAGTTGCCTGCCGCAAAGTCTGTACACTGCTGTCTCGTGCATTCTAAGTCCATACACAGCTTCGGGCATTGTTCTTCTCAGCATGTCTGTACACTGCTTTCACCTGCACGTAATCAAAGTGTGTACAGCCTATGCTCGCAGCGCTTAAGTCTATACATTTGCTATCGCTTGTTCTTGCATCCCCCGCAGGTCTGTACATTGAGGTCGCTTGAAGGGCTTCAAGTCTATACACTCTCACCAATGTACATACTTGCCTATATGCTGCATCTAAAGTCTGTACATGCTCATGCATTATTTCATTAAGTCTATACATTATTTGTTGATCGACTGAAGTAATTCTTTCATTGTACAGGCTGATGAATGGGCACGTGATTCGAGGTTGGCACCTGACACGTGATCCTAGGTTATCTGGACAAAGAGGGCACATGCCCTGCACACGCCCTACATCTGCTGCTGATATAAATAGTAGCGATCGAGCAAGAGAGATCAAGACAAAAAAGAGAAAAGATAGAGAGTGATAGAAGAAGGTGAGAGCAGCAGAGAAGCAGAAGAAGAAGAAGAAGAGAAAAGAAGAGACAGAGAGAGCCTGCAAACGAGAGAAAAAGAAAAAGAAGCTGAGAGCCAAAGTGAGAGAGAAGAAAAATCGTGAGAAGGAGAAAGAGTGTGCAGCCAGTCCATCTTGAAGATATGATCATGTATTGACTCGTGGATCAAATCCACAGTCATTGTGCTCTTCGGAGCTATATTGTTTTTGTTTTTCTTGTTTTGTTTTTCGTTTGTTCCTTTCATACATTCAGTGGTTTCTGTTTCCCTTGTTTGGGATCGGGGTTCCTCCTGTGGTCTCAGGAGAAGGGAGATTTGTTCTCCGGTTTTGCTGGTGACTGGGAGTCATCAGTGTTTCCCTCCTGGTCTGGAGGAAGAGAGGTCTGTGACCTCTGGTTTGCTAGTGACGGGGAGTCACTGGTGGGTTCCCTCCTGGTCTGGAGGAGGAGAGACCTAGTCTCTGGTTCCAAGTGGCTGGGAGTCACTTGGGGTGTCCCTCCGGTCTGGAGGAAGAGGGGAGGTTGTTCCCCTGGTCAAGCTGTTTGGCAGCAAGTGTTTACAGACTGAGTCTGATGTTCTAGCGTTACTAGTGGAAGCCTCACTCCGGTTGGGAGTGAGGGGTGGACGTAGGTCTTGGTGACCGAACCACCTAAAAATCTTCTGTGCAGTGTGGTTGGGTTTGTGCGCTTGTTCCTTGTCTTCTACCTCCTTCACAGGTTGCCTTGAGCACTCTTATTTCTATCTGTGCTGCTTCCGTTAGTTGATTGTTTAGGCGCACCTTATATTTATTTGATCATTAGTTTAAAAGAGAATTCAACTTGTTCTTCAGATTGTTTGTTTTGCCTTGAAAGTGTTCTAGTCTTCTATTGAGCAAAAAGTTTTTTAAGGGTGGGATTCATTCACCCCCCTCTGAATCCATCGCACAGATCCTATCAATTGGTATCAGAGCGGTGTCTGCATAGTAGGTCCAGCGACCTGCAGATCCGACCCTGCTGTCTTCGGTGCATTTTTGTTAGATTTGGTTTATCGGTTTGAATCCACTGCTTTGAATTAGTTTTGATCTGCTTCAATGGCTCATCCACCCGTCTTTAGTGGTTCTGATTTCAACCAGTGGCACAGTGCTTTCTGTGCTCATGTTAAATATGTTGATCCAGACCTGTGGAAAGTGATGTCACATGGTCCACATAGACTAGCAAAAGATCAGTCCAAATGGACTAACAAGCATCGATCTATGTGTGCAGAAAATCAGAAAGCACTGGAGTTAATGAAGGCCGCGACTAATCGAGCTCTTCATTCATGTTTCCTTGGTTGTAGATCTGCAAGGGATATATTGGAGATGATAAAGAGAGTCGGGAAGGAAAATCAAACGAGCTGCATGATGGCTAACAGAAGTAATCAAAGTGGCAGCGATCAAGGCAGCAATCAGAATGAAGACGATAATGATGAGGAGGTAAACCCTTTTGAGAACTATACTTTAGATGATTGGGAGAATTCATATGCTGACTTATTAGAGTCACATGAGAGGTTAAGAAAATAGTATAAAAAATTGAAGAAGGGTACTGGGTTAGAAAGTTCAAGCTCCTCTTGTGAAAAATGTCTAGAGTTGAAACAATCTCATGATGGTTTTATGTCTGATATTCATATGTTAAAAAAATAAATTTCGTTGCTGAAGATTGAGAATCAAGATCATGTAAAAGAAATATCTGAACTTGAGAAGAAGCTTAGCCTAATTTGTTATGATTCTGATCAGAGTAAGGATTTGCTGAAAAATTTTGAATGTGTTAGTTCTGATTTAAACAAGCTAAAATCTGAGAATGACTCTCTTAGAAAATCTGTTAAAGAAAATGAAGAAAAATTTGGGAAACTTGAGCAAGAGAAGAACTTGTTTGCTGAAAAATTTAATGCCATAAAATCTGTAATAATGGAATTGCAGAAAGATTTTGAAAAACAACAAAAAGAATTGAAGGAGTTTGAAGCTGGGAGAGAAAGTAAGGTTAACTCAGAAGATCAGACTCTAATAAATGAGTTAATTCAAAATGATAAGCTTAAGGAAGAAAATGAGAAGTTAAAATTGCTGAACTCTTCCATATCTGAAAGACTTCTTACTTTGGAGAAAGGGAAAGTCATCTGTATAAATGAAACTGAAGAAGTAGATGAGCTGAGGAAGGAAATTGAAAAATACAAAACAGCTAACAAAGTTTTGAATGAAGCTGTCAATTGCAGTGAACAAGAGATTGCAAGTTATGAAATAAACGTTGCATCTCTCGCAAATGAAATTCAGGATTTGAAAACCACTTTGTCTAAATTTGTTAGTGGGCAAGATAATCTGAATAAATTGCTGGGAACAAAAGTCAATTTTCAGAAGGAAGGGTTGGGCTACGATAATCTAAATAAAAAGGCTTTTCAGAACAAAGTAATGACATCATTTGTAAATACTTCAAATGTAGCCTCAACATCAAAAGATAAACAACCCATTATTCAGAAAATACTGGGAACAATGGTTAATTCTAAGAAAGAGGGACTGGGTTACAATCCAGTCATGAGGAAGGTTGATGGAACCAACCTGAAAACTATTTTTGTTAAATCTTCTGAACAGGAAAAACTTTCTACCTCATCTACACCTCAGTACAAGGCTAAGAAAATAGAAAAATAGGATAAAAATCAGAAAAGGACTGGAAAACAGAAAATAAATAAAAAAGGTTCATCAGTGCATGTTGATCACAGTCCTCACACACACTCACATGCATCTAAAAAGAAAATGATCTGTCATTACTGTCATAGATTCGATCATTTGATGCATGAGTGTAAATTGATGGAGAAGGATGATATGAATGCTAGGAGATTTCACGATAAAAATCCTTCACCTCAGAAAAAGAAAACTGAATGTCTGCACTGTGGCAAACTAGGACACAACATTACACAATGCTGGTTTGCAAATGGTAAGAAAATATCTCTTTCACATCATGCTAAATTCCCTGCAAACCATAATGATGTTGATAGGAATAAATTTACTGTAAATAGAAGATATTCTGCATGTTTCAACTGTGGAAAGATAGGCCACAGGGCCATTGAATGCTGGCTGAATGCTAGTAGGAGAAATTCTAATTCATGCTTTCACTGTGGCAAGATGAGCCACATTGCAGCCCAATGTTGGCATGCTCAGGGAAGGAAGTCTAACTATAACTCTGGTAGATTCCCTGCAAATAGAAAGTTATTTGATAAACCTGAATTTGTCTTTAACAGAAAGTCTGTTGCATGCTCTAACTGTTGGAAGCCAGGCCATCTGGCTAGAGAATGCTGGTCACCTATTAAGAGAAGAAATCACTCTTCTCACTTTGAATATGAAAAGTCTGGCTACAAGGCTATAAATTGCTGGCCGAATGATAACAAAGGACAGAACGTTCATGCAAACAATAGAAACTTTAATTCTCATACACATAGATTTCATGATCATGCTAATGTGTACAATAAGAACAAAAATTTTGTTTCATGTCGTTATTGTGGTGGCCTTGGTCATTCAATGAATAATTGCTATTTAATGAAATCTGATGACCTTCATGCACAAAAATTGTTGAGAAAACCTACTAGAAATGCCACTATCAATTCAGGACCCAAGACCTCTTGGGTACCTATTTGTGCAAAATAAACTTTATTTTGCAAGTGTGCCTTGGGACTGAGAAAATAAGAGGGGTAAATAAGCCAAGGCACTCAAAAGTAAACCCCTTTCTGAACTTTTCAGGTAAACCCTCTGCATTTCCTGTTCTGAAATTCATTGCATATCTTGTTTGATGTGTTCATGCATATTTGTCATCCTTTGCACACTATGAGTATTTATGTCTCTCAATGCTCATACTGAATTGTCTGTTTAGATATTGAAATGAGAATAAACTTACAATTTCTGAAAATCTGAACTGCATATGAATGTTGTTTGAAACCTGTCTGTTGCATAGCTCACTGAAAATCTGGATTGCTTATAGGACTGCATGTTGAATTATCATGATTGATCACTATGGTATATCAAATAGTAAGCTACTAAAAGGCAGGGAAATCTGTCTGGAGGCTCTTACTATGTGTGAGATGGTCTTTTAGACCAGGTTCTCCACCTAGTACCATGGGTCATATTGCTTGATAGGGCAGTCTGAATGTGCATGAGTCTCAAAGACATATGTTCAGTTCTCATGGCAAACATTGCATGTTTTCAGGGGTAGTTAATTACATGTCTTTGCATAGCATTCAATGTTGAGTCTTTGCATGACTTTACATACATATAGTTCATTGCATTTCATTACATTGAAATTGCCAAAAAGATTGACTGAATGCATATTGTCAGAGGGAGTCAATGCATTGCATGCAGGTTGTCAAATGCATACACTTGTCAGAATTCATTGCATTTGTTGACAAACCTTGATCATATTTTGAAAACACTGGGCTTCAAAATCTCTTCTATCATTTGGTATCAGAATTCTATCAGTCTTTCATGAAGATTTCAATGAGGCTATCTCGATCATAAATATGAAAAACACTTGAACTAGGAATCTTCTATTATACGTTGTTATGAATGTCTGAAATAACTCAGGTGGTTTAAGTTTAATGTATTCATTGAGTTTGACTTTAAAATCTCTTAAAAATATCTGAATCATATTTAATAAACTTTAACAATCTGTTTCATACTGTCTTGTAAAATCTTCTGAAATCTGCATTATTGAATACATGGCTTTATTTGGTTAAGTACATGAAATTATTATTGATTTGAAGCAAATGAGTTTTTCTAAAATGTCTAAAGGGTTAATTCTGTCAGAGCAATGACTTTGGTCACTGAGAAACACATGTCCAAAGGACTATGTCATGAGGTGCCATAGTTAACTCTGCTTAAGAATAGGTGTTAATCAGGCAGAGCACTGGCATGCACATTGAGAAATATATCTCACTCATCAAGAAATGAGTTGAGATATGTCATGAGGTGTAAATGTTACCTCTATTTATATAAAGCATGACTGTTAGTTACACTAAGTGCGTAGGGATATTGGCGTCTGATCAACGTATATCCTCTAGTTACAAGGTGTACACTGAACTAGAGTACTCGTAAAATGTGTAGCATAAAAATTTGTTGAACAAATTGCAATATTTAATTATTGATGCAAAAATCAAATTACTTCAACCCTAGACAAAATCATATGACTTCATAATTGCTTGATCTCAATACTAGTGCATGTAATTCTGAAAGAAGTCAATAATTTAGATTGTGTAAGAGAAAGGGAGATTAATCAAGATATATATATGAGGGGTTGGTTCATTTTTATTAAACCGTGACTTTAGATATAAATACAGAATTTTATTGACAAACTTAGCATACATCATGTTTAAACCCTGTTGATCAATAAAATTCATTCATAAGCCCTTATAATGGAAGACTTTGAAAACTTATGTTTTGGATTTATGAGATTGATATCTCTCTGAAAATCTTGTTGAATATCTTATGATTGGAGCCTATTGGAAATTCTGTACTCACTGTCCTTGATTCATCATTGATAGGTTCGGTGCAAGTATTCAGAGGGGGGGGTGAATGAATATAGCCCGTTTGATCAACCTTCACCCAATTAAAAACCTAGAATAAAACAAGACAGATTCGACAATCTGAAACTCAATTGGAATTTCGCTCTCTTGACAGATTAAGATATTCTAAGAAAACCAATCAACACTTCTGCTCAAACAGAAGCCAAACGCTTAGAGCGCCCCTATGCAGTCATCTAGCGGAAGCAAAAGCAGATAAACCAAACCACAATGCACAAGGGGTTTTTAGGTGGTTCGGTCCTTCAGACCTACATCCACCCCACACTCAACCCGAGTGTGGCTTCCACTAGCTCACGCTAGAAACAGCAGACTCAGTCTGCAACAAATGCTGCCAAACAGCTTGACCAGGGGAACAGCCTCCCCTCTTCCTCCCAACCGGAGGGAACCACTAGTGACACCAGTCACTAGCAAACCAGAGACACACGGTCTCTCTTCCTCCAAACCTGGAGGGAACCCCTGGACTTGAATCCACAAGCCCAGAACCGGAAACAGATCTCCATTCCTCCAAACCGGAGGGAACCCACAAGTAGCATCCATCTACTTGCAACCGGAGATGTCAATCTCCCTTCTCCTGAACTAACAGGAGGAACCCCGACCACTCTACAGAGTATCGGAGACACAGCAAACCAGAAAACAAAGGAAAGAACAATAAACGAAAAATGACTTCAGCAAAACAGAAAGCTGAAAAATGAAATGCACAATGTGGCTCTCAACGGAGCTGACTGGCCTGGATTTGATCCACGGTCCAGTAGACGGATCTTCAGGTAAGATCTTCCTTCTTCTCCACGAGCTCTCTCGCTCACTCTCTATCTTTCTTTCTCTTTCTTCTGCTCTTCTCTCACTCTCTGCTTCTTCTTCTCTTCACACTCTTCTCGAGCTCTCTACCTCTCTTCTTCTCCTTCTGCTCTTCTTCTTTCTCTTTTCTTTTTCTATCTGGATCGTGGCTCTCTGTATGAGCTTTTCTTCACGCCAACTCGATCGACCTTCATCTGTGGACGAAGGCTTCCTTATATAGCATCAGCAGCAGGTGGATAGGGCACAAGACGCGTGTGCCTCCCACGCTTGATCCAGAACTTTCTTGCCACGTGCCTTCATTGCATTTTGTTCCTCTTGTCTTGGATCACGTGCAGCCCAGGTGTCTGAAATGTTCTTCCTCGGACCTGTAATGAGATTAACACCATTAGTCAATCAGAGTTCGCTGCATGCTTATTTAAAGCTAAGGCGCACGAGGTATGTAATGTCAACACAGGGTGACTACTTCACGAGGTTGGAAGTGAACGAACTGTGATACAATGAACAAGGCTAACACAACAAGGAAGATGACACGAGATGCAACTAGAGGACAGAGAGAAGCGACACGAGGTTCACACAGAAAATGACACGAGGTATACTGTGACAGAACAGACACAATGAAGAGAGTGACACAAGGTGGTGGCACAGAAAGCAACACGAGGTGCTGCAATGTTCTGCACGCAGTGGAACAAAAAATGACACGGAATGAAAACAACACAAAGATGAAACAGTAATTGACATGGGTTGAAATCAACACGAAGATAAAAACTGAAATCGACACGGAGTAAAAAAAGACACGAAGATGAAAACAACACTAAGATGAAGTTGACACGGAGTGAAAATGACACGAGGTCTGGGAGACACGACACAAAGTCACAAGAACGACAGTAACCAACACGAAGTGTGGTTACGAAACATGAACGACACGAAGTGTGGAAACATGACACGAAAATGACACGAGGTCTGGAAACATGACACGAAGTCACAAGAAGAACAGTAACCAACACGAAGTGTGGTTACAGAACAAAAATGACACGAGGTCACAAGACAAACGACACGAAGTCCAAAGGTGACAAAACAGATACTACAAAGAGAACGACACGAGGTAGAAAGAAAACAACACGAAGTAAAACAATAACGACACGAAGTGTTACTGTAACAACAAACACTACGAAGTTACGAATACAAAAAGCAACACGGAGACATAGAGAAGTAAAACCGACACGAAGTGTGGTTACAAAAATAAAAGGACACGAGGTATAGGAAGAACAACACGACCACGGAAATAACAAAGAGTTGACACGGAGTGTGGTCAAGGCGAGAAGGACACGAAGTCTAAAGAGAAAACAGCACGAAGACAAAAACATAAAAACTAACACGAAGACATAATTGTGAAAACACCACGAGGAGATAGACAGCAAGGAGAACGATACGAAGTGAAACGACACTTGAACCTAGACCGACGTAAAGATCCAGCGAAAAATGACTCGAAGATAGAAATACACAAGCACGACATGAACTAAGGATGACATGGGGACAACACAGTCACATAGGCTGCACGAAGTGAAAGACAACACGGCTATCTCGACACGTGATGAAATGGTGGAAGTAGAAGAACAACTCGAAGATGAAAACGACACGAGCTGAATTTAACACAAAGGCGAAGACAGACACTGACACGAGGTGTGGACACGAAGCAAGAATGACATGAGCTTCAGGGAAACCAACACGAAGACAGAAACAGTACGGACACACGAAGTATTACCTCTTAGCAGCTTTTTCTTGTAAAGCATGGAAATCAACACGAAGTGTTGTAAGCTCAGACGACACGAGATCTTTTCGTGTTAGTGAGGGGAAACAACACGAAGACTCAAGTACAGAGACAGCACGAAGACGATGTACAGTCTGATGTACAGACTTTGAAGAACAGTCTAATGTATAGACTTGTAGTTTATCATGAAAGAAGGCCAGTGTACAGACTTGCTGTCCTCACAGCAGACGATGTAAACACTTAGCCTATGCAGACCAGTCCGATGTATAGACTTTTAAGGAAATGCATGCTACAGTGCAATGTCTAGACTTGCGATGTGTTCGCCAAATGCACACTACAGTCCAATGTATGGACTTAGACGAATGATGCATGAGACGCTCAATGTATCGACTTTGAGCTTGCTGTGCAGTGAATAGACTTAGGGCATAAACCCCACAAAGCACTGTATAGACTATGCACATAACATAAGTCTAACATAAACAATATATCAGTTGTACCAGTCACAGTCATGATACAATCATCAAGGCACAATGTCATGAAAACACTATATCATTGCTATCATCAAAATACAATATCAATCATCAAAACCACAGTAATGAATGAATGCTTTATGCATCAGTTTAACATGTAACAAGACTGAAACATCAAATATGTTAATCTAAACTGAGCAGCAAGATGACTGAACATTTGATAAGCTCACATCAACAACCAATCATCAAAACCATCATCAAAACCACAGGGGCACAACAATCATGACCTGAACTTGTCCTTGATTGCCCCTGTGGTCTCCTTCTCATTCATTTCATAAGGTTCCATTTATTGAGGGGGAGCTTCCTTGTCATATGAATCATGCTGCACAAGAATTCTTAAAGGGGGAGAATTGTCTTGCATTCATACATTTAGGGGGAGCTCTTGCACTTGTTGTTGCATCTACATCTCTGCATTCCTACCTCTTCCATGATTTTTTTTAACAAAGGGGGAGAAAGTGGTATGAGTCATATTGCTCTTTGGGGAAGAATGTGCTTTCATGTAGTTAAAGGGAGAAATGTTATATCAATCGTTTCATACCTGCTTAATTTTTCTCTCTCTAACTAATGCCTTTTTGCTGAAGTCAAAGGGGGAGAATGTTTTTGACTTGAGTCAGTGTGACTCATAGTGTTGCCATCATCAAAAAGGGGGAGATTGTTGTGCCCCTGTGATTTTGATGATAGCAAACACTATAAGTCACCATATGCATGTGTGCATGAAAGATCTTGTTGATTCATTTAAGTGCATTCATATGTGTTCATGTATTTGTGAATGTGTGTTTGTGAATGACTTTCCATCATATCTGTCTGACATCTGGTCGATGCATTCATGTAACAGAGTCAGCATGTACAGCCATGCACTATTTTGCTTGCAAAATAGAGTCTGCACATTTCCTGTAGACTGCACATAGTCTGCACATCAATGCATAGTCTACACATCCTTGGCTGTGCAATCATTCAGCAAGTCTAAACATTGTCTCGCACACACACACATAGTCTTCACATCAATACATCATCTCCTGCATGCATTACTTCAAGTGTGTACAACCAGTGCATTCCTTCATATCAAGTCTAGACATTGTGCATCCCTTCATTTAGAAGTCTATACATTCTTGGTTGGTTCAGCGTCTCATGTAGCGTCTTATGCCAAGTCTATACATCGTCCGTCAGCATTTAGAAGTCTATACATTCTTAGCTAGTTCAGCGTCTCATGCAGAGTCTCATGCAAGTCTATACACTAGCATGCTAGCCAGTTTGCTAAGTCTATACATTGCAGCATGTTCGTGTTCTAGCTTTCAAAGTCTAGACAGTGTCTGCCCTACAGTACACTAAGTCCACACATTAGCACTGTAGCTTGCACGAAGTAAAGTCTGTACATTGGACTATCAGGTAAAGTCTATACATCCTTTTACTGGAACTGTGCAAGTCTGTACATCGCTGTTTTGCCAAAGTCTATACATCATGCTGGCTCAAGTCTATACAGCCTTTCTTTTGGCAAGTCCACACATCGTGAAGTCTATACATTCGTTGCCTTGCATTACATCAAGACTGTACACCCTTTCCTTTGGCAAGTCCACACATTGTGAAAGTCCATACATTCGTTTGCCTTGCACATCATCAAGTCTGTACACTGGCAGCAGTAATGCTCGCACAACACTAAGTCCATACATTGCTGCATTGCAGGAGATCAAGTCTGCACACTGCATCGGTTGTTCATGCATTGCACATCATCAAGTCTGTACGCTGGTAGCAGCAATGCTCGCACAACACTAAGTCCATACATTGCACAAGTCTGAACATTGGTATCTTTACCTACGTTCAAGTCTGTACATCCATATGTGCATTGTGCATTGATCAAGCCTAAGTCTGTACGTCACTTGACTGCATGCCTGAGCATCCCTTGTCGTTGTACATACTTAGTTAGATGCTAAGTCTATATATTGCTCATGCAGCTTTACTTAAAGTCTATACAGCCTTTGCATTGCATGCAAAGTCTATACAGTCTTTGCATTGCACTAAGTCTATACATCACACTGTAGCATGCATTTCGTCAAGTCTGTACATCCACCGTCTCAGTTAAGCTTCAAAGTCTGTACATCCGATCGTCTCATGCATCGTCTTTCAAGTCTGTACATCGGTGTGTCCTACTTAGCGTCTCTGTGCTTCAAGCTTTCTAAAGTCTATACATCGCTTGCATCGTTAAGTCTATACATTGTCGCTTGCATCGTTAAGTCTATACATTGTCGCTTGCATCGTTAAGTCTATACATTGTCTAGCATAACACACATCAAGTCTGTACAGCCATTGCCCTGCATGCCCTGCAAGCTTTCCAAGTCTATACACTGCACGCCCTGCACGCACTGCAATGTCTATACATCGCTGGCAGGCAGCACTGCAATGTCTATACATTACGTCCCACAGCCTGCACAGCATGTCTATACAACGTCCAGCTGCCTGCCGCAAAGTCTGTACACTTTTGTCTCATGCATTCTAAGTCAATAAACTGCTTCGGGCATTGTTCTTCTCAGCATGTATGTACACTGCTTTCACCTGCACGCAATCAAAGTGTGTACAACCTATGCTCGCAGCGCTTAAGTCTATACATTTGCTATCGCTTGTTCTTGCATCCCCCGTGTAGACACGCCAAAATTGACGTTACTGTGAGTACATCTCATATTACCTTGTAATGCCCCAATTTGACCCTCAAATTAGTTCTATTTGAGTGGTTTTTCTCACTTTTCTTGGATTTCTCCCTTTTTTTACCCTTTTCTTATTTTTTCCTATTTTCCCCTATTTTTCTGGATTTTTCTGGATTTTTCTGGATTTTCTGGGCTTTTTTTCCTATTTTTCAGAATTAACGACTTGACGTGGGGCGTCTTTTAAATAACGACTTATACATGGGCATTTCTTAAAGAATTAACGACTTAAAAGGGGGCGTTATTTTGAATCTAAAAATAATAAAAAATTAAACAAAATGAATTCACGCCTTAAACAAGGGCGTGACTTTCAAATTGAATATTTTAATATTATTTTTCAACCACTTCCAGAGGCGATTTGGTGGCCTTCCGGGTGTCAGAAAAATTCACAAAAATAGTCGTTGGAATCAGGACGACGAGATGCACCTTCACCTAAAAAATGGGAAAATAATATTGAGAAATGAAAAATGGCCCTATTTTGAATATTTTGAATTAACGTCCTTGGCTAGGGCGTGTTTTAATTAACGCCTTTGAATCAGACGTGTTTCACAATTTTTCAAATAAATTCTAAAATTTGATTTTTGAATTAACGCCCTTATATAAGTCGTGTTTTAATTAACGCCCTTTGGAGAGGTCGTTAATTCTTTAATTAACGCCCTTATCCAAGTCGTGTTTCACCTTTGTGCTCCGAACGGATGCAACCTTTCCCAGAAAGACTCCTACTTCGTTTGGTCACCTTGCCCATTCTTATCCTTCCCTCCTTAGGCTCTTGCCCATTCTTATCTTTCCATCTATGAGGTTCGATCCTATTTTGATAGAGATTCTTCACCTCTGTTGGATTGGACTCCGGAGGTTTCTTCCCGGTTGTTTTTATTTTTTTTCCTTCTTCCTTCTTTGTTCTTTTCTGCTACTGGGGTCTTTTTCCTCTTCTGTTTTTTTTTTCTTTCCCTTCTTCTTCTGCCGTCTTCTTCTTCTTCTGTCTTCTTTTGATTCTCCTTCTTCTTTCTTCTTCTGTCTTATTCTTCTTATTCTTCTGTTTCCCTTCTTCTTCTTCGCTCCCCTCTTCTTTTGTTTGTTTCTTTCTTCTTCTTCTTTTTTTTACAGGAACCGAAGGTGGCGTCGGCTAAGGGGGCTTCTCACGTTGACATCTTCATCCCTTTTGAAGTTTTTCCCCATTGAACATTCAAGCCAAAGGAGCCACCAAACAAGATTTTTTATCTTATCTCCCCTTATTTATATTTTTTTTTATTAGTTCATAATACATGCATGCATCATTGTCTTATTGATTTTTCTCAACCATCACATTGAGATCTCCCCATAGTGCAACTCTTGCACACTTCCCTTAATTTTTATTTTTATTTGCATGCATCATACATCTCCCACCCTTTTGCATAGGGGTTTAAGGGCAATCCCCTTAAGGTGTGTATTGTTCATATTTTTCATGCTCACCTATATTTTTATTGAATTCGATGCTACACTATTGTTTCTAATCCATAGCTTTTGGTGTTGTTGTCTTTGTTTTGCAAGGGTAATTAATTGAAAAGACTCTCTTCGTCGGCCGGCCGATCTTGAAGAGAAAAGGAGTACTCACATCCCCGCACTTTCAAGGTATTCTTCGCGATCTCTCCCCTTCATTAATTGTTATATCTTTTGAGGCGTTCGCGTCTCTGGCGATCACACACACTCCCCTTGTGCACCTCGTGCACATTTTTCTCTCCATTATTGATTATTGCATGCCTTGTCTTTGATATATTCCTTAAGTGGATTATTCTAAATTAGAGATCTACAAATTGGCGATCACGGTGGGACCCTTTGTGTTCTTCTTTCATTACCCTTTCCCCTTAGGCACCCGCGCGTGCCGTCTCCCCTATTGCACCCTCGGTGCGTCTCCTTTTGTGCCCCTCGGGCACCCTCCACTTGCATTGTACTCTCCCACTTGTGATTTGTTAGTTTGATAGGTTTTTGTTTAGAAAGTCCTTTTTTTTAAATAAAATTGATGAGCATGCTTATTCTATTGATTGCCATGATTGTGTGATTGGGTGTTGATACTGCCGGCCGCGAAGTTTTTCTGGGGAAAGTGAATTCACGCCTCTGGAAGAGGCGTTTTTCTTGATTTAACGCCCTAAGCAAGGGCGTCTGCTTCCTATTTCACGCCCTCTGATAGGGCGTTTTCCAGCACATTTCTGGGTGTTCTTGCTTTATATTGATGCATGTGAATTCACGCCCTGCTACAGGGCGTCTTTTACTTTATTAGCGCCCCACATTAGGGCGTGTCTTTTTATTTGACGCCCGTTGAATAGGGCGTCCTTTTATTGGTAGCGCCTCTCCATAAGGCGTGTTTTACTCTGCCCCTGGGCCCCCACGTTGGTTCACGACAGTGCCGCTGTCGTTTCTCTTGTTAGTAGCGCCCCCTGCCAGGGCGTGTTTTTACTGTGGGTTTCCGGGTGAGTTTTCATGATATTTCATGCTTATCTTTGTTGATTGATCATATTATTGTGGTTGGCCTGTTTCCCCTGTTGCATTCATTCTTTGCATTGGTTTGGGAGCCCCCCTCCTCTTTATTAGGATCCACACACCCTCTTGGAATCGGGACGACCCTCCATTGAGCATTCCGTCTCTTTGGACCGGAAATCCCTTTTCCAAGCCTCCGTAAGTCCCCGCACCCGTGGATTCCCTCACGGACGCCGGGCAGGTTGTACCCTTTTGAAGTCCCGAGTTAGTGGCCTATACGGTGAGAAAGTGTTCCTAGTTGGCATTGAAGTTCAAATCATATTGAAACTAGGTTCCCCCCTTGTGTGAATCATTCCAAACTTTGCTAAAATCTTTAATTCACCAAGGTTCAAACAAATAAAAATCAAGGTAACCATTCCAACTTGTGTGTTTCTTTGCAAATTGTTTGCACATTATTTGGATTGCGTAATGCCTTACTTTGATAAACAAAACAACATGTTCAATTCAATTCATGAGGATATACAACCTAGCACATCTTATAATCCTCACCTTCAACATGTTCAACATAATTCTCGCCATCTCTCCAAGGGACCACATTCTCACTATTATGGTCATGCCCGACCCATGGGCAATGTCCATTCTCATGGTCCCCCTCCTCAATTGCGAGCCCCTATTCCCTCGGGATCGTCTCCTCCCAATGACGAGAAGGTCTCCCGAATCATCCATGCATTGGATCATCTCACCCCTCAACAGATCCAAGCCCTTAAGGCGGCCGTTGAGGGTGCATCTCATTCACCTCCATCTTCTAATCCTATTCGGGTGGCCCATCACCTACTTCCCTCTTCTATTCACACTCGGGTGGCCCATCACCCACTTCCTTCTTCCACTCATATTTCTAATCGGGTAGCCCATTACCCATCTCCTTCTATTCATGCTTCCTCTCGGGTGGCCCATCACCCGCCTCCTTCTATTCCTCCTCCACCGCGGCCCCGAGGCCCATTTATTCCTTGCAATCCGGCCCATCCGGATTCTTCCATGGGCCGGCCCATTAATTCCCCTCCACGGCCTTTTTATGCGTCCCTTCCTCCTTCAAGGCCCTGCCAGCCCTCGGTTGTTCAAGTCACACCCCTCCAACAATCTCTGCTTGATAAGATTACTTTGATGGAGGAACAAATAAAGAGGGTCACGGCTCCTCCTACTCCAGTCAATCCTCTCCATGCCGCTTTAGACGAGATTACAAAGATGGAGAGAGAATGGAAAGACAGGAGGGATGATTACGGCGTCGGCGGTTCAAGTGAGCAAGAGCCGACACTCGAAGTATCCGAGGCAGTATACGATGATGATGAAGCTCCGCAGGCACCCCTTCCGAGTTTCCTTAACTTTCCACTTTCCCCATTTTCATTCGACGAACCCCCTGCTCAGGAGGAAACCACTCCTAATTCAACCCCTGTTTATGAGACCAGTTGGTGTTACGACGATGGGTCGATATTCCAATCGCCCACACCGGCACATTGTGAGTCTCCTCCTATCCCTGACGCTGCTTACATTACACCTCCACCAGTTATACCATCAAACTTCACACCATCAACCTCCCCTGAGTCTTCCATCAAACCTCCGCCCATTAAACCCTTAACCTCCATACCATCGGCCTCCATTGAGCCCACCGTTGAACCTTCCCCAATTAACCTCCCATTACCTCCACCTCGACCTTCCATTATCCCTTTAAAACCCACTTTGCCTATTTCACCATTGAACCCTTTACCCTTACCCATGGCTAATCCTGAGCAGGATCCACCCCTTTTTGCACCCGAGCCCATCCCGACTGCTTCCGAGCAAGGGGAGAAGCTCGACGTGTTTGAACCTCCGCCCCCATTCACCCATTTGCCAACACTTTCCATTATAACTCCACCATCCACGGAGCCTTCCGCCTCCGCCTCACCTCCCTTTGTTACTCGGAAGGGGCGTGCTTCTGCAGCTACTTGCGCCAAGGATAAGCAAGAGCCGGGCAAGAAAACTTTGGCCACGGCCGTGCCATTCGAGATGCAAGAATTCATTTGCCGGATGCCAATCCGGGTTATTGTGCCAATCACGGCCGAAGAAGTCAAGTCGCCGCCATGCCGGGCATTGATGCCGTTTAAGGGTCGGGCAGGGCACCCCTTGTTCCAATTTCCGAATTCCGAATTCATTACTCCTTACAAGGGGCGAGTGCCCATTTTGCTCAACTTTCCATATATACCACATTCAATGGGCAACACGACGCTCCCCGTTCCAACTCTCCAACTCCCTCACATTGTTGATCTTTGCCTTCAAAGGGGGTTGCCACTTATTGAAGCTTCTTTTATTGAGCCAATTGGCTGTATTCTTTCACTGCCGTGGAGGGGCAGTTATCTTAATGCTAAGGAGCCATCCCTTATTTGTTCCACTTTCTATTCATCCATGTCTATCACTTTTCCTTCATGGGCCATTCCCAGGGTTAGGAGGAGGATCTCATCCTCTCACCCTTCACATCATTCATCTTCTTTGCATCTCCTTGCATTCACGCATTCATTGCATTCATCACATCCATCATTTTGCAGGCATTTGCACCTCCTAATCCCCGGGTTTCCAAACCCGTATCTCCCCCGTCTTCCGGCACCGCCGGACATTCCGCAATTCTCATCTTGTTCATCTTCATCCGCTTTAATCGGGCATGACGCCCTTTTCCATCTCATTCCTCCGGAACCTCCGGATTCTCCACTTAATTTTCTCCACTTTTTCCCGGGGCACAACGCCCCTTTCCACTTTATTCTTTCTATTCCTCCGGACCTTTTCCTCGGGCACGACGCCCCTTTACATTCTCTTATTCCTCCGGAACCTCCGGATTCTCATGCCTTTTCTGATTCTATTCCTCCGGAACCTCCGGACTTTCCCCTCGGGCATCGCGCCCCTTTCTATATTCTCCCTCCGGAACCTCCGGATTCTCCACCTAATTGTCTCCGTCTTTTCCTAGGGCATGACGCCCCTTTCCATCTCATTCCTCCGGAGCCTCCGGATTCTTCCCTTGTCCTTTCAGGGCATCGCGCCCCTTTCCCGGTTATTCCTCCGGAACCTCCGGACATTCCCCTCGGGCATCGCGCCCCTTTCTATATTCTTCCTCCGGAACCTCCGGACTTTCCCCTCGGGCATCGCGCCCCTTTCTATATTCTTCCTCCGGAACCTCCGGACTCTCCTCTCGGGCATCACGCCCCTTTCCATCTCATTCCTCCAGAACCTCCGGACCATCCATCTTTCTTCCGATTCATCTTTCTGCTCCTCCGGGATATCGTCTCCTTCATTTTCTTCTTCCTTTTTCATCATCTTTTTCCATATTTCTTCCGAGGGCATCGCGTCCCTTCTTTTGTTATCCCTCTGGAGCCTCCGGATGATTCCTCCTATCATGATTCTCCTCCTCCACCTCCGGACCCTCCGGATCCGCCCCTTTCTATCTACCAATTCCTTCTTCCGATTCCTCCTAATTTTGGGTCCGACCCAACTTCTTCCACATCTACTGCCTTGGGCATCTGCCCTTTCTCCCATTGCTTCCGAGGCTTTAGTCCTCACCCCTCTTCTTGATTTTCCGCTTCTTCTGTAGACTGTTCCATGTGATCAGGGTCTCCGCGCCTTAGTGAGGGAGTTCTAGCCCTCGCCTCTTTTCTTTTCTCCTTATTCGTCTGAGTCTGGTTTGAGCACCATTCCTTCTTGTTAAGCCACTTGCAATTCTTTGCTTCCAATCCTTTTTTTTTTTTCTGCTAAAGAGGACAAATCCCACGATGACCACCTCCAGCAGCTGCTTCAATAAAGGTTGCAAGGTAATATACTGGCGTAAGTTTGCATTTGCATGATATCATTGCCTCCTTACTTCACGCGTGATTTTCAAAATAAAGTGCTTCTTAACAAGACTAAGAGTGGTGTTTTAGATCTTTATCTTAGGCTTTTGTTAAATTAAATCATTCTCAAAAGAGTCTTTAGGCTTGCTTTTGCAGCACCTTTGGTAATAAGAACCCCGCGCTGGGAATTCAACATTCTCTCCCCGCTTGTTAAGAGCAACCCTTAGCTGGGCATTCCACACACTTCACGGCGTCCTTAGCCGGCTCCTTTGGTTAAAACACCGTTCCTACTTTGGCCATGCCATGAGAATTTCTGAAAGTCTTTTCTCTTCTTTACTCGGCCGAATGCAGGTGCAAGAGGTTGACGGATGAGATGACCAACCTTGGTAATCCCCAATACGAGAGGAGTCTCAAATAGGGGCAGTCTTGACCCAAAATCAACATCAATATGAGTTTTTATATGAGCTTCATTATACATCTAGCCAAAAGGGCTATTATGAAAATCAAATCAACATTTTGATACAAAAGTATGAATTATGGCATGTCAAGAGGGCAAAGTCCCCGCAGGGAAAACCCTGGTCGTATGCATGTCAAGGGTCTGAAAAGCAAAGGCACAAAGCCCCGGCACAACAGACTACCTCTTTGAAGGGAACACCTTGGAAGGAATTCAAGTCCCGATATCTCCCATCCTGCACAAAGTTTATCCCCAATTATTCTTCTCTTCTCCCTCCAAGACCGAATGTTTCTCGGGTATGGCCTTGGTAGGGGCACCGTTAATCAAAGACGGTCGGTTATAGGATGCCGCTTTCAATGCACGTCCAGCTCTGGGCAGTTTTTAGCGAAAAGGGAAGGAACAAGGACCCCTAGCCAGTGGTTCAGAACACCCTTTGATGCTGCATTAACAATGTCTAAGCCAAAATCAAACAAAAAATTGAATATTTCTTGTCCAAACTCCATAAAATTTGAATATTTCTTTTCCCAAAATCTAAAAAAAATTGAAATATTTTCCAAAAATCTCCATAAAAATCCAAATATTTCCAAAACCCACAAAAATTTGCATATTGATCAAAACTCATAAAAATTTGTATATTTCAAAAACTCCAAAAAGATTGCATTGTATTTTCTGATGGTGTTTTGCAGGAACAGCTTTGCAGAGACCAAAAGCACGGGATGGGTCCTCTCTCTACTTATTGCTATCAATCTATTGATTCTTCCCAATATTCTCATGACATGTCACCCAAGGGCATCATCTCCCTATATCATTCTGATTATCATATCTCATGATTATTCATCTCCAAATCTTTCAATCAACTCCTGCTCGTTTCATCTGATTACTCCGCCGATGGGCATTATCAGATCCTGATTATTTAACTCCAAAACTTGATTAGCCAGATTGTCATCCTCATGACAAACAACAAATAATGATGCTTTGCTATGCCATGATTTGACTTATGCTGTTCATGATATATGCTATGATTGGTTGCTTTGATTCATGCTATGCATGCTATGATTAAATGCCTTATTCATTGCTTGTTATATCTTGGCTAATGAATTTTTGAGCGCAGGAAGAGGCTCTTGGTCCCGCCGGTAGGGCATCATCACTCAAAGTCCCACGGTGCTTGCAGCTCATTTCTCAGTTCCCATGCTTATTGATATCACCATCTCCCTGTATGCATTCTACTATATGTTACATATGCTACTAGATAATATCAAGGACCTTGTGGCTTTGGTAAATCTGGAATTTGAGTTCCCCTTCATCAAAAACAATGATAATTCCAGAGGAGTCTTAGTCACACGGATAGGCCGTTGAGCCGTCCAAGATTGGGGACGATGGTTCCCTTTTTACGAATTGGTGCGTGGATAAACGGGCTTCGGCTTAGTACCAGCTCGCGAAATCGGTTTCTTGACCCAGTCTTGGCAGTTTAACAATATTATCCTTGATTATTCTATATTTTCATTTGATTTATTTTTCCCTTTAAACCCAGCATGCATTCATGTAGGAATTTGAAACAATTGTTGAAAAAATCATTCTGATAAGCTGTTTTTGTGGGTCAAATTGATCTTGATCTTCAATGTGAGATATTCCATGCCGAATTGAGTCCTCAGTGCGTTTTGTCGCTATTTTGGGTCATTTTCTCGAAAGCTCCTTGTTTGGATTGCTATTATCTTATTTCAACACTTTCCCCTGATCCACCTTGGCTGCAGCACGTCCACTGGCTGGTAACCGCTCCCCAATGGTGAAACTTACAGGTTTGTGACCTGAGGTACTTCCACCGCGTTGGAAGTTGATCATTTTTATCTCCTTCGTGCACCGCGTGCACACTCCCCCTTTTTATCCAAACATCGTTGATTTCCGTGAATTTCCCGAGATTGCTTCATCTCGAGCTTTTGATTTCGATTCTCATCAAGTGATGTTGATTGCGTGTCTCATCACACCTTGGCATCTACTTTTCAGTTTGCTCTGCTCCCTTGCAAAGCAGACGCCAAGGCGGGGGAGCTGTAGACACGTCAAAATTGACGTTACTGTGAGTACATCTCATATTACCTTGTAATGCCCCAATTTGACCCTCAAATTAGTTCTATTTGAGTGGTTTTTCTCACTTTTCTTGGATTTCTCCCTTTTTTTACCCTTTTCTTATTTTTTCCTATTTTCTCCTATTTTTCTGGATTTTTCTGGATTTTTCTGGATTTTCTGGGCTTTTTTTCCTATTTTTCAGAATTAACGACTTGACGTGGGGCGTCTTTTAAATAACGACTTATACATGGGCGTTTCTTAAAGAATTAACGACTTAAAAGGGGGCGTTATTTTGAATCTAAAAATAATAAAAAATTAAACAAAATGAATTCACGCCTTAAACAAGGGCGTGACTTTCAAATTGAATATTTTAATATTATTTTTCAACCACTTCCAGAGGCGATTTGGTGGCCTTCCGGGTGTCAGAAAAATTCACAAAAATAGTCGTTGGAATCAGGACGACGAGATGCACCTTCACCTAAAAAATGGGAAAATAATATTGAGAAATGAAAAATGGCCCTATTTTGAATATTTTGAATTAACGTCCTTGGCTAGGGCGTGTTTTAATTAACGCCTTTGAATCAGACGTGTTTCACAATTTTTCAAATAAATTCTAAAATTTGATTTTTGAATTAACGCCCTTATATAAGTCGTGTTTTAATTAACGCCCTTTGGAGAGGTCGTTAATTCTTTAATTAACGCCCTTATCCAAGTCGTGTTTCACCTTTGTGCTCCGAACGGATGCAACCTTTCCCAGAAAGACTCCTACTTCGTTTGGTCACCTTGCCCATTCTTATCCTTCCCTCCTTAGGCTCTTGCCCATTCTTATCTTTCCATCTATGAGGTTCGATCCTATTTTGATAGAGATTCTTCACCTCTGTTGGATTGGACTCCGGAGGTTTCTTCCCGGTTGTTTTTATTTTTTTTCCTTCTTCCTTCTTTGTTCTTTTCTGCTACTGGGGTCTTTTTCCTCTTCTGTTTTTTTTTTCTTTCCCTTCTTCTTCTGCCGTCTTCTTCTTCTTCTGTCTTCTTTTGATTCTCCTTCTTCTTTCTTCTTCTGTCTTATTCTTCTTATTCTTCTGTTTCCCTTCTTCTTCTTCGCTCCCCTCTTCTTTTGTTTGTTTCTTTCTTCTTCTTCTTTTTTTTACAGGAACCGAAGGTGGCGTCGGCTAAGGGGGCTTCTCACGTTGACATCTTCATCCCTTTTGAAGTTTTTCCCCATTGAACATTCAAGCCAAAGGAGCCACCAAACAAGATTTTTTATCTTATCTCCCCTTATTTATATTTTTTTTTATTAGTTCATAATACATGCATGCATCATTGTCTTATTGATTTTTCTCAACCATCACATTGAGATCTCCCCATAGTGCAACTCTTGCACACTTCCCTTAATTTTTATTTTTATTTGCATGCATCATACATCTCCCACCCTTTTGCATAGGGGTTTAAGGGCAATCCCCTTAAGGTGTGTATTGTTCATATTTTTCATGCTCACCTATATTTTTATTGAATTCGATGCTACACTATTGTTTCTAATCCATAGCTTTTGGTGTTGTTGTCTTTGTTTTGCAAGGGTAATTAATTGAAAAGACTCTCTTCGTCGGCCGGCCGATCTTGAAGAGAAAAGGAGTACTCACATCCCCGCACTTTCAAGGTATTCTTCGCGATCTCTCCCCTTCATTAATTGTTATATCTTTTGAGGCGTTCGCGTCTCTGGCGATCACACACACTCCCCTTGTGCACCTCGTGCACATTTTTCTCTCCATTATTGATTATTGCATGCCTTGTCTTTGATATATTCCTTAAGTGGATTATTCTAAATTAGAGATCTACACCCCGCAAGTCTGTACATTGAGGTCGCTTGAAGGGCTTCAAGTCTATACACTCTCACCAATGTACATACTTGCCTATATGCTGCATCTAAAGTCTGTACACGCTCATGCATTATTTCATTAAGTCTATACATTATTTGTTGATCGACTGAAGTAATTCTTTCATTATACAGTCTGATGAATGGGCACGTGATCCGAGGTTGGCACCTGGCACGTGATCCTAGGTTATCTGGACAGAGAGGGCACATGCCCTGCACACGCCCTACATCTGCTGCTGATATAAATAGTAGAGATCGAGCAAGAGAGATCAAGACAAAAAAGAGAAAAGATAGAGAGTGATAGAAGAAGGTGAGAGCAGCAGAGAAGCAGAAGAAGAAGAAGAAGAGAAAAGAAGAGACAGAGAGAGCCTGCGAACGAGAGAAAAAGAAAAAGAAGCTGAGAGCCAAAGTGAGAGAGAAGAAAAATCGTGAGAAGGAGAAAGAGTGTGCAGCCAGTCCATCCTGAAGATATGATCATGTATTGACTCGTGGATCAAATCCACATTCATTGTGCTCTTCGGAGCTATATTGTTTTTGTTTTTCCTGTTTTGTTTTTCGTTTGTTCCTTTCATACATTCAGTGGTTTCTGTTTCCCTTGTTTGGGATCGGGGTTCCTCGTGTGGTCTCAGGAGAAGGGAGATTTGTTCTCCGATTTTGCTGGTGACTGGGAGTCATCAGTGTTTCCCTCCTGGTCTGGAAGAAGAGAGGTCTGTGACCTCTGGTTTGCTGGTGATGGGGAGTCATTGGTGGGTTCCCTCCTGGTCTGGAGGAAGAGAGACCTAGTCTCTGGTTCCAAGTGGCTGGGAGTCACTTGGGGTGTCCCTCCGGTCTGGAGGAAGAGGGGAGGTTGTTCCCCTGGTCAAGCTGTTTGGCAGCAAGTGTTTACAGACTGAGTCTGCTGTTCTAGCGTTGCTAGTGGAAGCCTCCCTCCGGTTGGGAGTGAGGGGTGGACGTAGGTCTTGGTGACCGAACCACCTAAAAATCTTCTGTGCAGTGTGGTTGGGTTTGTGCACGTGTTCCTTGTCTTCTACCTCCTTCACAAGTTGCCTTGAGCACTCTTATTTCTATATGTGCTGCTTCCGTTAGTTGATTGTTTAGGCGCGCCTTATATTTATTTGATCATTGGTTTAAAAGAGAATTCAACGTGTTCTTCAGATTGTTTGTTTTGCCTTGAAAGTGTTCTAGTCTTCTATTGAGCGAAAAGTTTTTTAAGGGTGGGATTCATTCACCCCCCCTCTGAATCCATCGCACAGATCCTATCAAAGGGAACCGAAACGCAATACCCCGAAGGCGAGAGTAGGATTCATCTCCTCGAACCCGAGACAGAGCACGAGAAGAGGGCATTGTCCCCGCAGGCATACAAAAGGAATTCCCACATATCAAATTCGCATACCGCCCTCAAAAAAAGGGGAAAGAGAAAAATCAAAGTCAAAAGCCTGGTCGTGACTGTAGCAACCCTGGTAAAATAGAAGAAATAAATCTAAATTGAGCAAATTAGATTAAAGGATTTAGTAAATAAAAGATAAAAAGCCTAAATGAGTAAATAATAAACCAAAATGAAAATAACGCCTCGTGGAAAGGCGCTAATACAACAAGAAACGCCTCCATCTAAGGCGTTAATATGTAAGTGGACGCCTACACTCTTGGGCGTCAAATCTTAACGGATAAAAATAAAAATAAGGAAAGAGAAAGAGACGCCCGCCTTAAGGGCGCTGCTTTGATAAGAAACGACGGCAACGCAAGGCGTCAATTTAAAAATAACACCTTAACGTAAGGCGTTAATTCCGTCTGTGACCCATTCGAACCCGGACCTTATCCAGGGTAAGTTTTTGGATTAATACGTGTTCAATCGAACATGGAAAGGACTCTATCAAGGAAAGACATGTTCTAATCAAACTCCAACCCTATTATGTTCTGTAAACCCTATAAATAACCCTTCCTATCGAACCCTAATAAGCTATTTGGTCGAAGGAAAGCTCTGCTGCTGCCGTGCGTGAAGAACAGGTATTGTTCTTCTTCCCTTGCCTTCGGTCATAATCATGAAGAATATTGATGTTCTTCATCGTCTTTGCTGTAGGAAGTCTGCCGTAAGTAGAAACTCTTCTGCCTAGTTGAACGATGGAAGGTTCTTCATCAAGACGATCTCTTCCTCCAAGAAGGAAGCTATTTCCATAAGCTTCGGAAGAACTCTGTTTTGAACAGAGTATCATTCTTCTGTACGTTCCTTCACCAGAACATTCATCAGGTAGGTTTTCTCAAGAACGTAGCCCAAACTAGTTTAATTCCATAATAATACCATCATGACATGCATGAATATAGTTTATTATAGTTTTTAAAAGGGTTTTCTGTGGATTTTAAAGGAGCAACCCTATCCAGGTCGCTAATTCCAGTTTTGACGTCCTGCATTAAGTCGTCAATTTCATCTAGTTATTAAATTACCCACGTTTAAAACTTTTATGTCTATCAAAACAAGATTCCAATTTAATGCATGATCATAGTTGTTGAATCCTGCTATTTTTTTCTTCCTGACAGTGTGATTCCTATTTCTGAAATTTTATTATCCTTGAAATTACCTCTGTTCCTATTAATCCTGGAACATCTTGAATTAACGACCTGATGAAGGTCGTGTCTTACAGAACTAACGCCCTGAACCAGGGCGCGAATTTGAAAGTAACGCCCCTGTTAAAGGCGCTTTCCACTAAAATTCCAGAATTTAGAGATTGTGCAAAATAGAAATATATAATGGACGGCCGCTGTAAAAGTCGTCAAATCATAAATAAACGCCCCTATAGAAGGCGTTAATTTGATAAGTAATGACTTAGATTTAGTCGCTATTTTCCTGCGTTACTATTTTGAATTGTTTTCTATTAACCGAAGGTTTTGATATATATATATAATTATATTATCTGGCACTATATTTCCATTCCGTGAATATAGTCCCATGTTTCACGATGGTTTATCGCATTACCCCTCAATTCTCAGTGACATACAAGCTCTCCATTGGACATTCCGTTCCTTTGGACTAGCAAGTTAGTCATAGAGACCTCCATAAGACTCCTCGAGCCTTGGATTCCCTCAAGGCCGATTGAGCGGGTTGTACCATAAAAACCTATCACACTACTTTGCCATGTCACTCTATAGAAACATGGTATACCGGCCCTCATGTTATGCTATGAGTATGATATGAGAATTATCTTAATGAACGGGGAAAGCATGCCGTTATTGTGATGTTCTTGTGGACCCCAATTCTATATCAAACATTATTATGATGTTCTTGTGGACATCAATTCTATATTAAATGAGTGACCATCTACTTGTGGGCACTAACTTGTCATGGTACCCAAGTTAGGGAACCAATTCCACCTAGTTTTATCGATACTCATGATTACACCGTTATTATCGTCATTATTGTCATGTTCAAATCCTTGAAATGCTATCTACCTCTAAGTTCATACAAGTTCTTTATCCTTGAAACTCCATATTGGCTATACACAAAGTGGATGTCAAAATACATGATCAATGCCTGCGCATATGGGGCCCGATCTGGTCCTGGGAGGAGCACCCAAAAGTACTAGTACCCATGGGAGTTGTAATGATCACGGTATGGCATTGTACCGAAGTGCATGACTAGCTTGATTGAACATTCCACAAATATTGTACTTGACTTGACTGACATGACTTGCGTGACCCGAAAAAGGGTAATTTATATACTTGCTTGCTTGAAACGTGATAGCCAAATTCTCGACATGACATGATGAATATATTTGCTTGAACATCTTGACATGTATTTGATATAAAGTTCTTGAAAGTTCAAGAATAGTTCACCTTGTTATCTTGTTGATATACTCTCTATCTTATCGTGTTTTGCGAGCATGCATAGCTATAGTGCATTCATAAAAAATGTAATTACTTAAACCCCTTGCTAGCTCTTGAGATATAATTTCCTACTGAGCGTTCGCTCACTTAGTGTTTTCCTTACTTTTCAGGTAAGTCCGATGACGAGACCCAAACAGAAGGGGAAGGTCAAGAGTGAAAGAGTTAGAGCTATTCAAGCGTCAATCAGTCCTATTTTTTTCTATATTTTTCTTGAGTCAGAGTTGTACTTTTCTTTTAATGAGTCTAGTATTTGCAAGGGTTTGTAATAGACATATTCTTATTAAAGGAAGAAATGGATTGGGTTATCTTTACTTTTGCGTATCTCTGATTTGGTGTCGAATGCACTAATACTCTGATTGACATGATCGATATAAACTCGTCACGCGTCTCCGGGTATCTTCCGCGCTCGGGGTGTGACAGTTTTTATGGTATCAGAGCCTAGGGAATTCAATTCCTAGGAAACCCAAGTCCAAGGATAGATTTAAACCTTTAAAAAGTGAGATTGGGTAGAACCAAGGGTTGAGTTAATATAAAGATTTAAATGCCCTTGACGCGAGTACATACTAATATGGTTATTGTAATTATAGGATAATGGCTGCCGAGCATGCTCAGTGGCGCAACATGCAACGCACGCTGCAAGGCATGACCCAGGCACTTCAACAAGTGGCACAAGGAGGTGCACTACGTGGAGCCGGAAATCTCCACCAAGGCTTTAAGAACATGAATCCTCCAAAGTTCGTAGGATCTACTGATCCGGACGATGCCGAACACTGGATCCGGGAAACTGAACGGATCTTTCGGGTTATCCAATGCACGGATCAAGAGAAGGTCCTGCTAGTAACTTTTCAATTAGAAAGAGACGCCCGATGCTGGTGGGAGTCAGTAGAAGCCACATTAGATCAAGGACAAGTTACTTGGGAGGAGTTTGTTGAACATTTCAACAATAAATATTTCTCAGATCGGGTTCAAGAGAAGAAAGCCGCTGAATTCGCCGCACTTAAGCAACGATCTTTGTCAGTGGCTGAATATGAAGCGCAGTTCTCAAGACTGTCTTGGTACGCTAAACACTTAGTTAGTACTGAGAAGATGAAAGCTCGAAGATTCTTTAATGGGCTCAGGCCTCAATATATCACACAACTGGCACCGATGGACATACAAGTCTATTCAGAGATGGTTCGACGAGCCCAATTACTAGAAGATGCCACGGAACTATCTGATAGGATCCGTGGGAAAGATAAGAAGGAGAATGTTACTAGCTCCGGCACCTTCAAACCCAATTTCAAGAAGAGGCCAAGTAATGGAGGTACTCCCTCCCAGGAGCAAAAGTTCAAAAAGACCAAGCCTTTTTCCATCACCACTACACCTTCAAATATAGTATGCAAGCATTGTGACAAGGCTGGTCATAAAGCCGAAGAATGCTGGAGGAAACTTGGAGCATGTCTCTGTTGTGGGAGCCGTGATCGTCGGATTCCCGACTGTACCCTACTCAATGATCAAGCCGGTGACGAAAAGCGCCCGGTAACAAAGAATGCTCGTCTCCAAGCAATTAAGGAGACTGAATAAGATGAAGGCGGACTCGTAGAAGGTACACTGAAAGTTTGTTCCAAGTCTGCACATATCTTATTTGATACGGGTGCATCACATTCTTTTATTTCCAAGAAGTTTACTAACCCACTACCTATGGAACCGGAATGGATGAAAATATTTTTATCTACTCCTCTCGGAAATGAAACCGATATTACTCACCATTATCAAAACTGTGAAGTCTTGGTAAAAGGAAGAAATCTTCCTATCAATCTCATATGTTTAGACCTAAAGGAATATGATGTCATATTGGGAGCAGACTGGTTTTCTAGGTATCAGGCAACTGTGGATTGCCGTAACAGCAAAGTTACTTTCAAGGACTTTCCAGAACTAGTCTATTCTAGCCCTAAGAGTCGGAGCAAGTCACCTCTCATTTCGGCTCTCCGAGCTAGCAAGCTAGTTAGGAAAGGCTGTGTATCTTTCCTTGCGTTTGTTACGATTAAGGAGGCTAAGGAAACTAAACTAGAAGACATCCCTGTTATGCATGAATTTCCGGATGTGTTTCCAGAAGATTTGCCTGGATTACCCCCACAAAGAGAAGTGGCCTTCACCATCGATTTAGTCCCTGGTGCTGGTCCAGTTTCTAAGGCACCTTATAGAATGTCCCCTGCTGAACTCAAGGAGTTGAAGGAGTAATTGATGGAGCTTCTCAAGAAAGGATTTATCAGACCAAGCACTTCCCCGTGGGGAGCACCTGCGTTATTTGTAAAGAAGAAGGATGGATCCATGAGGCTATGCATCGACTATCGACAGTTGAATCATCTCACTATCAAGAACAAGTATCCACTACCGAGAATCGATGAGTTATTTGATCAAATATCTGGATCCAAGTATTTTTCAAAGATTAATCTCAGGTCAGGATATCACCAACTAAGGATCAAGGATGATGACATTTATAAGACCGCATTCAGAAGTAGGTATGGCCATTACGAGTTTGTTGTTATGCCGTTCGGACTAACAAATGCCCCGGATGCCTTTATGCAGTTAATGAATAGTATATTCAGGCCTTATCTAGTTTAGTTCGTGGTGGTTTTCATTGACGATATATTAATTTACTCCAAGACCAAGGAAGAGCATGAGGAGCATTTACGGATTTCATTACAGATATTAAGGACAAACCAACTATATGCAAAGCTCAGCAAATGTGAGTTCTGGCTAAAAGAAGTAATTTTTCTAGGGCATGTTATATCGAAGGATAGCTTATCTGTAGATCCATCAAAGGTTGAAGCTGTAAGAAATTGGGAAAGACCGACCAATGCTAGCGAGATCCGTAGTTTCTTGGGTCTTGCGGGCTACTATCGGCGATTCATCAAAGATTTCTCCAAGATCGCCGTACCCCTCACTAGGTTAACTCGCAAAGAGATCCGTCACGAATGGAGTGAGGATTGTGAACGAAGCTTCCAAGCTCTCAAAGATCACTTGACTACTGCCCCAGTCTTAGCTCTACCAATTGAAGGAGAAAAGTTCGAGGTATACACCGATGCATCTGGTATTGGCCTCGGATGTGTCCTAATGCAGCAAGGAAAGGTTATAGCCTACTCTTCTCGCCAATTGAAAACGCACGAGGAGAACTACCCAGTTCATGATTTAGAATTGGCTGCGGTAGTATTTGCACTAAAAATATGGAGACATTATCTGTACGGAGTGCATTTTATTGTATACTCTGACCATAAAAGTCTTAAGTATCTCTTCTCTCAGAAGGAATTGAATATGAGGCAAAGACGTTGGCTAGAATATCTTAAGGACTTCGACTTCACTATACAATATCATCCTGGAAAGGGTAATCCTGTAGCCGATGCCCTCAGTCGAAAGCCGAGAGCACTACTAGCCAATTGTATGATTTAAGAGTGGAAGTTGCTAGAGCAATTCTCTGAACTTAATATAAGCATGGACGTGGATTTCAGATCTGTCACATTGTCTCATGTAAGCATACAGCCAGATTTATAATCTGAAATACAAGGACTTCAGAATGATGACCCGATATTAGTAGATATCAAGAGCAAATTGGAAGGACAATCTGATTTTCAACTAACTTCTGATGGAAGATTGATATTCAAAAATAGGACTTGCATACCTGATTGTCCAGAATTAAAGAAGAAGATCTTAGATGAAGCTTATAGATCAAGGTACACCATTCATCCAGGATCTACCAAAATGTACCAAGATGTGAAAAGGAATTTTTGGTGGCCCAACATGAAAAGAGAAATAGCATACTACGTGTCTCGCTATCTCACCTGCCAACAAGTCAAGGCAGAACACCAAAAGTATGCTGGTAAGCTACATCCTCTAGATATCCCTCAATGGAAGTGGGAAGATATCGGTATGGACTTCATCATGGGCCTACCTAAATCAAAGGGGGGACATGATGGAATATGGGTTATTATTGACCGATTGACAAAATCGGCGCATTTCTTGCCAATTAAGAGCCGATGGTCAGTTGATGTTTTGGCTGCATTATACATCAAGGAGATAGTCAGATTACATGGTATTCCTGTCTCAATTGTGTCTGACAGATATCCCCGTTTTACTTCGCATATTTGGAAAGGACTACAACATTCGTTGGGAATGAGACTTAACTTTAGTACAGCTTTTCATCCTCAAACGGATGGTCAGACCGAGAGAACTAATCAGGTGGTTGAAGATATGCTCAGAGCTTGCATCATTGATTTTGGTGGAAGCTGGCATGATCACTTACCATTGGTTGAATTTGCATACAACAACAGCTACCAGGCAAGTATACAAATGGCACCTTTCGAAGCGTTATACGGAAGGAGTTGTTGATCACCCTTATGCTGGGACGAGGTTAGAGAGAAACAACTATTAGGTCCAGACATGGTAAGGGATACCACCAAGAAGATACAGTTGATTAGAGACAGACTGCAAGTAGCGCAGTCTAGACAAAAGGCTTATGCCGACACAAGAAGGAGAGATCTTGAATTCCAAGTCGGAGATCACGTCTTTCTCAAAATATCACCTGGACGTGGAATAAGGAGATTTGGTGTTAAAGGCAAGCTTACACCAAGATTTATCGGACCTTTTGAAATACTAGAAAGGGTTGGCGAGGTTGCTTATCGCGTCGCTTTACCTCCTCAATTGTCCGAAGTTCATAATGTATTCCACATATTAATGTTGAAGAAATATGTGCATGATCCGTCACATATCATTGATCATGGAGACCTGGTGATTCAAAGGGATCTCACTTATGAACAAAAGCCCATGAAGATCCTTGATCGCGAGGTACAAATATTAAGGAATAAAGTTATCCCCATGCTAAAGGTGCAATGGACTAAATGTTCTAAACACGAAGCCACCTGGGAGACTGAGGAATCCATGAGGAAATGATTTCCAGAATTATTTTAAGAGGTATGTACTCTACACTCTCCACACATATATATTTGCGATTGAATTTGGGGACCAAATTCTTTTAAGTGGGGGAGGGTGTAGCAACCCTGGTAAAATAGAAGAAATAAATCTAAATTGAGCAAATTAGATTAAAGGATTTAGTAAATAAAAGATAAAAAGCCTAATGAGTAAATAATAAACCAAAATGAAAATAACGCCTCATGGAAAGGCGCTAATACAACAAGAAACGCCTCCATCTAAGGCGTTAATATGTAAGTGGACGCCTACACTCTTGGGCGTCAAATCTTAATAGCTAAAAATAAAAATAAGGAAAGAGAAAGAGACGCCCGCCTCAAGGGCGCTGCTTTGATAAGAAACGACGGCAACGTAAGGCGTCAATTTAAAAATAACACCTTAACGTAAGGCGTTAATTCCGTCTGTGACCCATTCGAACCCGGACCTTATCCAGGGTAAGTTTTTGGATTAATACGTGTTCAATCGAACATGGAAAGGACTCTATCAAGGAAAGACATGTTCTAATCAAACTCCAACCCTATTGGGTTCTGTAAACCGTATAAATAACCCTTCCTGTCGAACCCTAATAAGCTCTTTGGTCGAAGGAAAGCTCTACTGCTGCCGTGCGTGAAGAACAGGTATTGTTCTTCTTCCCTTGCCTTCGGTCATAATCATGAAGAATATTGATGTTCTTCATCGTCTTTGCTGCAGGAAGTCTGCCGTAAGTAGAAACTCTTCTACCTAGTTGAAGGACGGAAGGTTCTTCATCAAGACGATCTCTTCCTCCAAGAAGGAAGCTGTTTCCATAAGCTTCGGAAGAACTCTGTTTAGAACAGAGTATCATTCTTCTGCACGTTCCTTCACCAGAACATTCATCAGGTAGGTTTTCTCAAGAACGTAGCCCAAACTAGTTTAATTCCATAATAATACCATCATGGCATGCATGAATATAGTTTATTATAGTTTTTAAAATGGTTTTCTGTGGATTTTAAAAGAAGCGACCCTATCCAGGTCGCTAATTCCAGTTTTGACGTCCTACATTAAGTCGTCAATTTCATCTAGTTATTAAATTACCCACGTTTAAAACTTTTATGTCTATCAAAACATGATTCTAATTTAATGCATGATCATAGTTGTTGAATCCTGCTATTTTTCCCTTCCTGATAGTGTGATTCCTCTTCCTGAAATTTTATTATCCTTGAAATTACCCATGTTCCTATTAATCCTGGAACATCTTGAATTAACGCCTTATGAAGGTCGTGTCTTACAGAACTAACGCCCTGAACCAGGGCGCGAATTTGAAAGTAACGCCCCTGTTAAAGGCGCTTTCTACTAAAATTCCAGAATTTAGAGATTGTGCAAAATAGAAATATATAATGGACGACCACTGTAAAAGTCGTCAAATCATAAATAAACGCCCCTATAGAAGGCGTTAATTTGATAAGTAATGACTTAGATTTAGTCGCTATTTTCCTGTGTTACTATTTTGAATTGTTTTCTGTTAACCGAGGGTTTTGATATATATATATATATAATTATATTATCTTGCACTATATTTCCATTCCGTGAATATAGTCCCATGTTTCACGTTGGTTTATCGTATTACCCCTCAATTCTCAGTGACATACAAGCTCTCCATTGGACATTCCGTTCCTTTGGACTAGCAAGTTTGTCATAGAGACCTCCATAATACTCCTCTAGCCTTGGATTCCCTCAAGGCCGATTGAGCGGGTTGTACCATAAAAACCTATCACACTACTTTGCCATGTCACTCTATAGAAACATGGTATACCGGCCCTCATGTTATGCTATGGGTATGATATGAGAATTATCTTAATGAACGGGGAAAGCATGCCGTTATTGTGATGTTCTTGTGGACCTCAATTCTATATCAAACATTATTATGATGTTCTTGTGGACCCCAATTCTATATCAAACATTATTATGATGTTCTTGTGGACCTCAATTCTATATTAAAAGAGTGACTATCTACTTGTGGGCACTTACTTGTCATGGTACCCAAGTTAGGGAACCAATTCCACCTAGTTTTATCGATACTCGTGATTACACCGTTATTATCGTCATTATTGTCATGTTCAAATCCTTGAAATGCTATCTACCTCTAAGTTCATACAAGTTCTTTATCCTTGAAACTCCATATTGGCTATACACAAAGTGGATGTCAAAATACATGATCAATGCCTGCGCATATGGGGCCCGATCTGGTCCTGGGAGGAGCACCCAAAAGTACTAGTGCCCATGGGAGTTGTAATGATCACGGTATGGCATTGTACCGAAGTGCATGACTAGCTTGATTAGACATTCCACAAATCTTGTACTTGACTTGACATGACATGACTTGCGTTACCCGAAAAAGGGTAATTTATATACTTGCTTGCTTGAAACGTGAAAGCCAAATTCTCGACATGACATGATGAATATACTTGCTTGAACATCTTGACATTTATTTGATATAAAGTTCTTGAAAGTTCAAGAATAGTTCACCTTGTTATCTTGTTGATATACTCTCTATCTTGTCGTATTATGCGAGCATGCATAGCTATAGTGCATTCATAAAAAATGTAATTACTTAAACCCGTTGCTAGCTCTTGAGATATAATTTCCTACTGAGTGTTCGCTCACTCAGTGTTTTCCCTACTTTTCAGGTAAGTCCGATGACGAGACCCAAACAGAAGGGGAAGGTCAAGAGTGAAAGAGTTAGAGCTATTCAAGCGTCAATCAGTCCTGTTTTTTTTCTATATTTTTCTTGAGTCAGAGTTGTACTTTCTTTTAATGAGTCTAGTATTTGCAAGGGTTTGTAATAGACATATTCTTATTAAAGGAAGAAATGGATTGGGTTATCTTTACTTTTACGTATCTCTGATTTGGTGTCGAATGCACTAATACTCTGATTGACATGATCGATATAAACTCGTCACGCGTCTCCGGGTATCTTCTGCGCTCGGGGCGTGACAGTGACTGTGCCTGATTTCGACAAACGAAGCCCCCCAAACAAAGGAAATTCTACAAAGGGGCGACGCAAGTCTGTTCGAGGATTGGTCCGAAGTCGCTCAAAACGGAAAGGTCCAGTAGATCCCGGTTAGCTCGTCGGGTTAACGGTTTTTCCTGTCCTCTCGGAAGGTTTACCCCACCTTACTCTTCTTTCTCCCCTCAAAGATGAAAGCTCAATGGAATGCCCGAGAGGCACGCCCCACTAAGGCAAACGACGCCATTTTTTGCAAAACACACATTTTTGTCTACTTCAAAGAGCAAAAGTCGTCACTGCGAAGGAGTCTCGGTGTTTCTGGCCGGTCAAGACCTCTATCTACCACTTTGATGGCTTCTTACATCAACCTCGGGCTTAGGTCAATGCAAGTGCGTCACCAATAGGTGCGACGGCGTCTGATTCCGGGTTAGCGTCACGCGGTTGGCCGTTATGATTCCAAGGTGTTCCATCTTATACCATCTAGAGTTGTAAGGAAATAGCCCCGGGTCGGGCAAATCCTTTACCCTGAACACTCTTTCGGTGTCTCCTTGTGGTCGGAAGCAACTGGGAGCCTAAGCATGGCATAACGGTTTTCTCATCAAGTTAAGTCTTAACCGACAGGACTATCACTTGAGGGGTCTAGGGGCCCAAATCAATCTAGATGTGCACGCAGGATACCTGGGAGGTTAGTGAGAAAACCTGTCTTCATATAGGTCAGGTGCCATAAGGATGGTTGCCAGGCATTAGTTACAAAAATGTACAAAAAAATGGTAATGTTTGTGATTAAGAGGCCCCCCGGAGGGCTCCATCGAGTAAGTCCAAGCGGGGATTCCCTTGGAGCGCGTTAACCCTAATTTACGCTACTTAAGAACGATTTAAGCACCTCTGGTCCAAGAACCATGCCGATTGTAATAACAAGTGTCTTTCAAAAAATAAAAAAATAAAAAAATTGAAAAAAACATTAAAAAAAAGTTTTCATAAAAAAAAGCACAAACAAACAACACAAAATGCATCCGTGTGATCTCATTTGTGTGCTACATTTTTACGTTATGTTCCCATTTGTGTGCCCGTATGTTACATTCATCATCTTTGCTCTTACCTTAATTAATAAAGGCTTGGCCTCTTGACTCGTTATCAAGGCTAGTCTCAAAACAATCACCCACTCTTGAGCAAGGGGCCAAGTCAGAACGGAAAAACTGACTTGTTTCATTGAGTAATGTGTACAGGATTGAAAAGTAGAAATGAAGGCAGAAGACATGAAACTGAACATTCCTTCCTTTATTTCCTTCTAGAAATTATACATTAAGTCACGTCCCCTCTCTCAGTGTTACCCCTTTCTCCACTCTCCAGGCAAAGAACCCTGGAGGGTGTTGCTAAACCATGCGAGGCGGTGCCTCTGCTGCTCTGTACCCCTCTTCCCGTCTCTGCTCCCCGTCGATCGACAGGGCAGCAAAGAAGCTACTAACACGAAAGCCACACTCTCGTGCTCTACGGTAGCGCTCTTCACCATCTCTCAGCCATTGTTCAGCAAGACCGAGGCTAGTTCGGAGTTCAAACAGTTGGGCCTTTATAACCCTACGCTCCTCCCTCTCAGCCAATCTGTCGGTTCTCCATCTTTCGGTGTCTCTTTCCCTTTCCGCGTATTCTCTCTCGCAGTCCTCCCTCTCCAGCTGAAGGGTGATCCTCAGCTCCACGGCGTCCCGAGAAGAGCCATCGTCTGGACGATGCTGTAACTCTTCCTCCAGTTTCGCTATTCTGGCTTCCCACTGCGCGGTGCGGGCAAGTGCATCTTGTACCTCTTTCATCTGCCATAACCATCATTTTAGATATGTGGAGGCACGAATAAGTGAAATTCAATGACTAGACTCTCACCTATGTGGAGAGCATTCCTTCTGCCTCCGCAGCTAGCTGCGTAGTATGAGCAAGCTGCTCATGAAGCAAATCAAGTTCGGAAGTGGGGATCCACAAACTGGAAGAGACACCATCAACCCCCATTGCTGAGGAAGCCGCATCAAGCTGGGTGCGCTGTAATACACATAAGGTGACATTGAGGACCTAACGCCAGAAATCTTGGTCTATGATCGTGTGTAGGTAGGCTTACCGAAGAACTCAAGGCTGCGCGAGTATCATGTAACTGTCGCTCCGTGCCTATCAGGCGAGCTTGCAGGTTCGCTATCATAGTGTCACGAACATCCTAGGGCCAGGACATAGGTTAACATAAAAAAAAAACAACAACAACAAAAATGTGTTGTTCACCTCCACGGTCCCTTCAGGATGGAGTCGCTCTTCATACATCGCCTTATAGAGGCGCAGATAATCCTCGCTATCTTGAGCATGTGACTCCACGGGAGTGCCACCTCGTCGTCAGTCCTCGTATTGCTCAGGGAACCGCACTCACCAATCAACGGAGGTCACCGGCCCACGCGTCTTCCTCCCGACACGTGGTGTGGTAGTCATGTCCACCCATTCTTGGGCAAGCCCTAGAGTCCTCATAGCCAATCGTAGCCGAAGTGGCTCGATTTCGTTCAAACAGTGGATCCAGAGGTCGCGTCTGAACTGGGCACGGCTCATTATAACCCAGGGCTGATCGGCGTCGGTCATGCCCGCATAAGGCCTCCATATCACCTAAGTCAGGCAAATCTTTCTATTTACGAGAAGGATAAAACAACACAAAAATAAACTGGATGGTGATTGATAACCACCATTGCTGCAGGGAACTCTTGCAACTCGCGTCTTATCACCATCAGCTGGTAGGACATAGGGGCCGGGCTCATGATGGGCTGCCACCGCCTCGCCAATGGCACCGCCATTGGGCGCCAATGATGGGCCTTTCCCATTGGAAGGTAATAATAGGTCCACAACTACCTTGTCATGTGTTATGAATGTTATCAAAAAAAGATATACAGATGAAGCTAAGAGAGAAGCCGGGTACCTGGATGAACGGCGTGAAACCACTAACTGTTACCTCTCGATCTGCTCTTTCAGACAGACCCGCAAACAGATGCACCAACATAGCTACTCCCCAGGCATATCGTCCCACTTTCTCAGGGTCTACCAGGAATTCTAAGAAGTGGCAACGAATATTGTCTCCTTTCGAGCCCAGTAACAGCTTTCCCAACGGGAAGAAGAGGAATCTCCTCAAATCCATGTTGGCCCTCTCCCAATTGCTCGCATCTACGCAGTAGACGGCGCGACATCCCCTTTCAGTCCTCTCCATGAACTCTTCCGAGGACTCGTCATCATAAGGACGAACATCAGTAAGCCCTAGTGTCTCCATGATAGGCGTCTTGGCTATGGACTTGTTCTTACGATCATTTAGATCCACCCCTAGTAACCTCTGGGCAGCCTCTCTATAGTCAGAGTACGTGATACCGGTTAGTGCCTCGCCATCCACTTTCAGGCCTGTAATTCGGACCACATCTTCCAGGTTTGGCTCGATCCGAAGAAAGACTCCAAGCCCCATCACGTCTAGCCTGGCCTTCTAAAAATCCGGGAGACCCCGGTATGCGGACACTACCAACTCCCATGGAATGTGTGATTTCATCACACCCTGCGTATACACAAGGAGGGGTTTTGTTAGATGGGAGGGAGAAAGACTGGAAGAAGAGACGGGCAAGCTCAGCTTACAAGTTACGATTGGGTCCTTTCATTAAGGTGCCCTTCAAGCTCCAAGAGTCTCCGAGAGATGCTACCACTGGACCTGCTTCTCTTCGAAGAATGGGAAGATTCGGCCTCCATCCCAAGTCTTAAAACTCTTAGCTCTTCCGTGCTGTGGAAGCCCCTACTCTTCAAGATGGCTTTCGATGTCCCTGGGAGAACAAAGAGGGGAGGTATTTATAGGAATGGGAGAAGTGCGAGTCCCTTGCTATCCAGGGAGATGTATGCGCCAGTCCTCGAGCTTCGCCTTGCCGCGACTCTCCTTCCTGACCCGGCTCGGCTCATCAGCACTCGCCCATTAATCGGCCAAGCCCGGGGTCCTTGCCATGCCCTACATCAAGAAAGAAGGGTCTTACGTCAAACAACGAGGATGCGTCTCCTGTCAAGGACGCGTCCATAATTTGAGTGCAACACTCGACGAACCCTTTTTCCCTCTCACACGGCTCGCTCTAAACTCAAAACGAATCAAAGAGGAGGAGATCGGAGGACCTACCGGGCCTTGTTCACCTCCCTCTGTGCCATCGGGACCCTCGGGTCCCTCAAGTGCCCGGTGGGGCCCTTCCTCTTCCATGGACGCCTCTCCATGCTCTTGCGCGTCCCTCCTCGGGTAAGGAGTTCCTCGCCCCTCTCTCCCTTCACCACTATTTGGCCCACCAAACTCCATTGATCGAGAGTGGAAGAAGACGAAGATAGGCGAGCAAATCTCGACGGGAGGCGGGCTTGTTTGCAGGCAAGGCACAGAAGAAGAAGAGCCGCCTGGCGCTTTAAATTTGAATTTGAAAGTTAAGACGCGTCCTCATGCCTAGACGTGCCCAAAAACAAAACAAAGGGGGGGGTCCCTCCATGCAAGGCGTAATTCCCCGCTTTTCAAGACAAGGTTTCGTGAAGCGTGCCTCGAAAGAACAAGTGCAAGAAAAGAAGCGTGCGAAAGGGAAAGTGCACACAACAAAAGGAACCATTTCATTTCACATAAGCAAATAGGCAGTCGTACATCATAAAGTGAGGAAGGTGGGGTGTACAAGTAACTCTCTAACTCTCGCTACCACCCTCCTGATCATCTCTCTCCTCCCTCCTCTGACGGGGATCCCTAGGGGGCCTCCGCGAACCCTGAGAGGCGGTGCTCGCCTCGCCCTGTGGTGCCACGCCAGCCTCAAAGGCACGACGCCACTCCTCCGCCGAGGAGACCAAGAAGCTACCTACAGAAAATGAACCAGACTGACGAAGTCACGCCCAGCGCTCCTTCGCCCTCTGGTACCACTCCTCGCTCTCCCGTAGCCTCCCCTCCGTTGTACCACGACTCACTCGGAGCTCCATCATCTGGGACTCCAAGGCCCTCCTCTCCTCCCTCTCTTTCTCCCTCTCCATCCTCTCTCTCACTGCCTCTCTCCTCGACACCTCGAGGGCAATCCGCAGCTCCAGCACGTCGCGAGGAAGCTCCTCAGCCTCCCGCTGTCGCTTCTCCTCTAGCTCCGCTATCCGAGCGTCACGCTCTGCCGCCCAGGCGTCGCGCTCCTGCCCGGCACGGACTACACGAGCCAGGGCATCCCAGATCTCTGCCACCTGCGAAAGCCCGCATGACCCGTAAAAGATTGGTAAAGGAAGAAGAGCAACTGGAAGGAGAGTTGGGGTCAAGCAAGCACTCACTCGAGCCGCGCGGTCGCGCTCGGCCTCCTCAGCCCAGGCCACCGCTTGAGCCAGGTGCTCCTGGAGGGAAGAGACCTCCGAGGAGGGCCCCACGAACTAGAACCCGCTTCGCCAGCCATCCCGGCTGCCGCTGCTTGATGAGCCCGCTAAAATACAAGAGCAAACGATAGTCAGAGGCTAAGCATCGAAAAATTCAGGTCAAAAAAATGCATAATACATTCCATAAACTCACCATGATCTCCAACTCCTGTCGGATGGCCGCCAACTACTGCCTAGCGTCCGCCAGCTGGGCCCGCAGGTCAGTAATAATGTTATCACGAGCATCTTACCTTTATGCACATTGGTTAGTGTCACATGCATATGCATATGGAGAGAGAAAAATCTTCATCTCACACTTACCCCTGCCGCCCCACCAAGGTGTAGACGCTCCGCGTACGTGGCCCGGTACCATCGCAGGTAGTCGGTGCTGTCCTATACATGAGACACCACTGAGACGTCACCCTGCTGCCAGTCTAGGTACTGTACAAGGAAGCGCGTGCACCAGTCGACGATCTTCACCTTGCCTCGGGTCTTCCGCCCGACATGGCTCAGCTCGTCCCCGTCAACCCACTCCTGGGCTAGCCCCAATGTCCTCATAACCAGCCTAAGCCGCAGCAGCTCGATCTCGTTCAGGCAATGGACCCACACGTCCCGCCCAAAACGAGGACGGCCCGCTACGACCCAAGGCTGGCCAGCATCGGCCATGCCCAGGTAAGGCCTCCACACCACCTGCATCGCCATACATGGATCATATTAGTTGCCATTTTACTCAATTAAATCATATGCATAAAATAAAAAAAATCATACGCATCATACCATGGCCTCAGGGTACTCGGTCAGCTCACGTCGAAGTGACGCCAGCTGGTAGCCGTGGGGTGCCGCAACCATGACCGGCCTCCACCGTCGCGCTAGGGACACAGCTCTCCTATTCCACTGCCTGGCTCTTCCCATCGGGAAGTAGTAGTAGCTCCATACCTGCATCCATCATACATCATTAGTACAAGTAATTGCATATTTGTAACTACGGTAAAATGCATAAATAAAATGTTTACCTGGAGAAAAGGTGCGAAGCCACTAACTGTCGTCTCCCTCTCTGTACTTTGAGAGAGATCAACAATCAAATGGGCGAGTAGAGCTGCTCCCCACGCGTAGTCCCCCACTCGGTCTAGGTCCACTAAGATCCCGAGGAAGCGGCAATGGATGCCGTCCCCCTTCGTCCCCAGTAGAAGGTGGCCCAGTAAGAAGAAGAGGAACCTCCGGAGGTCCAGGTCCGCCAGCTCCCACTCGCTCGGGTCATGAGTAAAAGCCGCCCGAGCATCTCCCTCCAGACGCACTAGGAACTCTGCTCCACTCTCACTAACCCGCTGTCGCGGGTCCTCGAATCCGAGTGCCTCCATGATATCCACTCGGCCAACCACCCTGCTGTCTCTGTCGGTCGCGCTCGTCTCCAGCCACAGCAGGTCCAGGGCGATCTCTCTGTAGTTGGGGTAGGTAACCCCGCTGACCGCCTCTCCGTCTACTCGTAGCCCGGTGATCCGAGCTATGTCCTCCAGTGTCGGCACCATATGCCCCCAGGGAATCAGGAACGCTCGGCTCGGCACATGCCACCGCTCCCTCAGCGCCTGGATAAGGGGAAGGTCGAGCCAGAAGGGCTCAATCCTCAGGAACGCCCCAAACCCCATGGCGTCCACCCGCGCCCTCTGGAAGTCTGGTAACCCTCGGTACGCTGCGACTACCAAGGACTAGCTGATCCGGCTCTTCATCACGCCCTGCACACCACAAAGAACAAACACAAAAATCACATCAATAAAAATAGGGCTGTAATTAATGAATGAAAAAAAAAATTTAATTACCTTTTTTTGAGGCGTCAAGGGGCCTGGACACCTCTTTATTTTCTTTATTTTTAAAATTAAAAAAATTAAAATAATATAATAAATAATATAATAAAATAATAAAATTGTTTGAGACGTCCATGGGCCTGGATGCCTCTTTTCATTTATCCTATTTATTTAATTCCGTAAATAATAAAAAAACATGGAGGCATCTACTGGGTTGGACGCCTCAACAGTCCTCCTCCTCTCACACCCACCTCCCTCCCGAACGCCATCTCTCGCCCCTTTTTACGCTTAAAATCACTCAATAATGCAACAAAGTGGAATTCTAAGGGGCTTACCGGGTCATGATCATCCTCTACTGCGTCCTCGGGCCCCTCCAAGGCCAAAGGAACCTCCTCCTCTTCCACGGCGGTCGCCTCCGCCTGATCCCGCGTTCTCCGCGGACGACGGGCGAGCCGCTTCCGCTTCTTACCTCCCTGACTCGCTTCACCGTGCTCCATAGGCTCAGATTAAGGACAGGAAGGTCAAAGAATGTCAGATGAGCCAGAGAGGAGAGAGGAAGAGAGTGAGAGTGTGAGAGGCCACGTGTGTGGCCTCTCGTATATTTGAAATCCCACTTTTGGATGCCTCTAGGCGCCTAGACGCGTCCACAATGTTTTTTCTTTTTTTAAAAAATAAAAAAAAAAAAAAAAATAAACGCGTCTAAGAGGTTGGACGCGTTCAAAAAATTAATTAATTAATTAATAAAAAGAATATAAAATACAAAAAGACGAAGGAAAAGGATTAAATAAAAATAATTTTTTTTAATTATTTGAAAGCATCCTGCCAGCTGGACGCGTAAAAAAAAGAAGAAAAGAATTATATATATATATATATATATATATATATATATATATATATATATATATATATATATATATATATATATATATAAATATAAAATAAAGCGTCCACCTATCTGGACGCATCAAATGATTAAAAGAAAAAAATGAAAACAGAAAAAAAAATAATAATAAGAGGAAAAGATAAAAACCCAAACTTCGCACATTTTCCAATTCTAAATTTTATTCCATTAGAAAGCAGAGTGAGCTACATTAGGGGCTTAGGTGCTTTAGGCCTTAACTTCCCCAATTTGGTTACATAAGCCCTCCTCAGCTCACATTCTTCCTCCACATGCGCTAATGCCTTTCCCGCAACACTTGTCTTCTAGGGTGCTTTAATGGCCTTCGCTTCCTTCGCATCCGCTTCCGTGTCCAACTCCCTCTTCTTCAAAGGAACGATGTCGGTTAGCAGTGGGAACGAGTGGTGTGGATGCCGATTTGGATGCAACACCGATGCGCATTATAAAGAACAAACTCTGTCGCGCCAATCAGTTGGAGTTAAGCTCCTGGAGAAGACCTCGTGAGGAGTTCGCGTGAGAGTAGGCATGCCGGTGCACAAGTAAAAAAGCTTTGCGTCATGGTTCTGAAGTGAGACCGCCAGTCTTCACGTCTCCTCAGCCACGGAACACGGTTCACTATGGTACCACCGAAGCCTAACACATCGGCTATGTGATGAAGGGGGCTTTGTTGGAAGAGCTTCGAAGCAGTTGGCATCCCCTCGCGGTGGTCAAATTTGAAGTGCAAATCAATCCAGCAATTCAGAAGAAGTGCACAACTGAAAGGAGGCTTACCCATGCTGGAGGCAGTAAGGCCACTGGAAATGTAGGCAAGGACGATGGGTCCCACCCTCTTTCCACTCCAAATCCCACAGATGGCACTCAATTGGTCCTTCTCCACTATGTTGTCGGTATAAGGGAACAGGAGAGCACCCGCCAAACAGATGGTAAACCCTTTCATGATTCCTTCCAAGCGGTCATCGTCTGGTGACCCTCTCAGGGCGTCCATGACCCATTCCGTGAGCTTTTGCAGATCAATTCCCTTTTGAGTCTGGACCTTCCTCGCAGCACCAGGCGGCATGAAGCTTCCGAGGACACTCTCGGAAGTCACCCTTGTCAGCATCTGCATGACCTTTATCCTCTCGTCACTCTTGAATTTCTTCAGTCCGAGCAGAAGTTCCACCTCTTCGAGGAGGATGGTCGCCTCGAAGGTAGGGAAGATGAAAGTGTGGGTTTGGGGATGCCAGATCTCCACCAATGCGCCCATAGCCGCCCAGTCCATGCGAATCTTCTCGTAGTGCTTGGCGTGGATAAGGAGCCCTTGCAGATGTCACTTCGTGATTATGGCCCTCATGCCGATGGAGATGTTGGATGTGAGTTTCGAAAGCCACGGCAGCTTGGAAAACTTCCTCGGGCCTGGGAAAAGAGGGTATGTCTGGAAGAGAAAAAGAAAACAAGGAAGGAAAAGAAGTGAAAAGAGAGTTCACGTGGATAATTTGAAATAAATCAACTTACCATATGCGACTGGATCATCCCAGTCAGATGACCTTCGAGGTCGGAAAGTCGCCTAGTCTCGCTACTAGGCCTGCTCCTCTTCATAAGGCAGGAAGACTCGCCTTCCATCCTGAAACCCTCAGATTTCTTCTCTTCCTCCCCTTGAAGCTTCTAAGCCCACTCCTTGGTGCATTTGTCTGAACTAGCCTAAGGGAGTATTTATAGGAAAGGAGAGGTGCTAAAGGAGGAAATGCGTCACATCAGTGGTCAGTCGTCAGTGTTTTGTCTAGATCTCCCTTGTACTGTGGTGCGATTCTATTGCTTTCTGATGTTATTAATCTGTGCAGGTTTTACTAACGGACGCCACTGTCCCACCTTATTACCACCGTTCGGTGATTAGTCCCACCATGTCATGCATCATATTATATGATATTTACGCTATTAGAACATGTCAAGGACCTTGCGACCTGAACGAATCTGGGATTTGAGTTCCCCTTCAACAAAAATGGTGATCATTTCAGAAGAATTTGGGTTATACGGATAGGCCGTTAATTTGTGATAGCGTGGGGACGATGGTTCCATTCAGTGAGTTGGTGCATGGATAAACGAGCCCTAGCTCAGTGTCAGCTCACTGAATCGGTATCCTGACCCATTCTTAACGAATTGATAATATTATCCTTGGCTATTTTCTATTTTAGTTTATTTTAAATTTTCTTTAAACCCAGCATGCATTCATATATGACTTTGATTTTATTGCGGAAGATCATTCAAAGTGATTCCATTGTGACAACCACTGTGCTTCAATTCTTACAAATATGAGATATTCCTCTCCGAATAAAACGCGGAGTTTCCTTGAGACGGCCCTACGCTGTTCTTTAAAAAGAGACCCTTGTTTGGACTGACCCTCAGATATTCCTCTGCTTTTTACCTTGTTTGACCCACCTTGGCCGCAGCACTTCCACATTGGTTGGTAACCGCTCCCCAAATGTGAAACTTGCAGGTTTACGACCCAGATATTTCCACATTGAGAAATTGGTCTCCTTTTATTTCGTGCCTGAGCGCACATCTCCCCCTCCCTTGTTTGATCTCCGTCCAAGCAATCGTCAAAATTTGAAGACCTTCTTCAAGGCCGCCTCATTGAAAATCCAGGAAAGATTCCAAACAGTAATGTCAAAAGCGTGTCCCATCACACCTTGGCATCAACTTTTCAGTCCATTCCCACTCCATTTCACTTCACTTCGATACCATTCCATTACGTGTCACTCCCTTGCAAAGCATGCGCCAAGGTGGGGCAGCTGTAGACACGCTATTCCTGACATCACCCTGAGAAAATCTCATATTACTATATGACGCCCCGGAGTGGCTTTCGCATTTCGAATCGCTTGAGTGCTTCCCATTCTTGGGTCTTCTTTCACCTTTTGAGTAGGTAACGTGACGCTTCTTCGGCATCCGAAAACTGCCTCGTTGCAGAAATCATGCGTCATACGGACGGCATCGCCACCAATCGGATGTACCGAAAGATTCTGAAACAAGGGAGATGGCTGGCGGATGGCTGCCGACGGCCTTTCGGGGGGGGGGGGGGGTCCGACAGATTCTATTGGAGGCGTCCAGGACCCTGGACGCCTCTATCAATGAAAAATAATGAAAAATAATAAAAATAATAAATAAAAAAATAGTTGAAGGTGTCCAAGTACCTGGATGCCTTCACACTCTGCATCCGGACAATCCCGGCACACCGCTCGATTTGACGCTTCGAAAAAATCCAAAACTTTGAGGCGTCCAGGTGCCTGGATGCCTTCAATTTTCGACACCCGGACAAGCCGACCGCCGTTCGATTTGACGTTGTGCAAAAATCCAAAATATAAGGACGTCTTGCCAGCTAGACGTGCCCACTCGTGAGTCACGAGTACCCACCAAAACCACGCGCTCTACCCACCGTCTACGGCTTTCGGCGGGATTCCGGTGGGCGAAAATGGAGGCGTCCAGTCTCCTGGATGCCTTCATGAAAATATTAAAAATAAAAAAATAAAAAATATTTAATTTATTGTTGGAGGCAGCCAGGGTCCTGGACGCCCCCATCTTGAGGCGTCCAGTCCCCTGGATGCCTCGAGCCACTTGCCCTCTATAAATAGAAGACCCCCTCCCTCGAAGGGGAGGGGCTTCAGATCCGACAGAGGAAGGAGAGACTCTACCGGATCCCATTTCTAACCCATGGGTCTTTTGTAGGGGGAGGTTCTGCCGGCTTCTCGGGTGCCCGCGCTTGCAAGAGGAAGGCCGCCTTCATCCACCGTGCTTCCACGTCGTCCCTACGTTGCCGAAGCTCCGCCGGATCCCGCCATCGGCACATTCAATAAGCCAATTCCCTCCCCTTTCTCCGTAGTTCTTTTGCATTCATCATCTCGCATTCTCCACCTCCCTTCATAAGGGAGTCTTCTTTAATACACATCTGCATAATTCCATTCATCATAGCATTCTCCTCCTACTCGTGTCCGAGAGGGGTATAAAAATAACACCAACTAGGTGTGTGTCTTGCCACGATTTCATTATTCTTCATACAGGGACTAATACTACACTGACATCTTTTCTGATCCACTTGTTATCTATTTGTTTCTTCTTTTGCAAGGGTAACCAAGGAAAGCCTTCTCCATCGGTCGGCCGAAGGGAGAGGAAGAAGCAACCCGCCATCTCCCGCTTTTGAGGTAGGCGCGATCACTTTGTTTATTTTGGGGTCTCCGGCCCCTGGCGATCACATCATATTCTCGAGGCCGCGGAGAGTCATTTCCCGCAATCACCGTTTAAATTTCTATCACTTATATTCTACATTGTTCTTATATCTGTTTCTTATATCTGTTATATTCTCGAGGCCGCGGTGCGTCATTTCCCGGAATGGCCGTTTAAATTTCTGTCTATTATATTATGTTCCTTATATCTGTTATATTCTCAAGGCCGCGGCGAGTCATTTCCCGCAATGGCCGTTTGAATTTCCGTCATTGATATTCTGTGCTGTGGTTATATCTGCTCATATTCTCGAGGCCGCGGTGAGTCACTTCCCACAATGGCCGTTTAAATTCCTGTTGCTTGTATTCTGTACTCTTCTCATATCTGCTCATATTCTCGAGGCCGCGGAGAGTCACTTCCCGCAATGGCCGTTTAAATCATTGTCACTTAAATTCTGCACTTTTCCCATCCCCCGAGGTCACGGAGAGTCATTTCCCGCTATGGCCGTTTAATCCCCATATCTTATTATATTGCATCTATCCTGTACGCCCTGCCGGAGCAATCTCCCGTTGTGGTCTCTCTCCTCTTCTCTCTTCTTTCTGTGTTACAGCAAAACGAACCCCTCGCGCGCTCCGCTTCACCTCCTCTGGTAAATTCCACGTGATGTCGCTCACAGTCGTGTGTGTGTGTGTCATATTTGATTCGTGTGTGTGCGTGGATCTTTCTAGATATGCGTTTGTGTGTGTGTGGATCTTTTAGATCCGTTCTGTCTCATGTGTGTGGATTGCTGCACTTGTGGCAGCGAGTGTTTGTGTTGGTGATCCGCTTGTTGGATCGTGTTGGAGACCTCGTCTCCGTGTGTGTGTGTATGTTGGGGCGCGTCCCCGTGTGTGTGGGCAGGTGTCGTCCTGCGTGTGTGTTTGGAACGTCGTCTCCGTTTGGGGATTTATCCTCGAGTGAAGCCTCACCAAGTTTGGTGAGGGGTGGACGCAGGATTACCGTCGTTGCATCCGAACCACCTTAAAAACCGCTGTGCATTGTGTTTTTGTATTATGTGGTTTGGTCCTTTTCTTCTACCTCCATTCTATGTGAGTGTTAGTATAATTGTGATTTCGGATTTATCCACGTATATCTTGCATAATCTATATCATCATCTAATTAAGTTTGATAAATCCAATTTGTGAACAAATAATTTTGAACCTCTTGATTAACATTGTATCACATATTTTGAAAAGGCCAAAAGTTTTCATAAAATTGGTAAACACCCAATTCACCCCCCTCTTGGGTGTCATTGATCGCGGGACTTCATTCTGGAGATCTGCCCAGTCGACTACTGAATTGGGCTTCGGGTGGGAATACCATTGAAAGGCTATCCCCGTAAGTGAAGTGGCGAACTAGCGGAGGAGGTATGACTCGTCCAACGATAGCTTGCCCATGGCCGTAACGTAATAGGCCAAGTGCTCGTGTGGAGACCCTTGCCCATCAAACTATTACAGCTTCGGGGGCTTGGCATACTCCAGAGGAAGCTTTTTCAGTTGGTGATGCAGTGGGTAGGGTACACTATAGATGTCTATAGTGGCAACCCCTTCCCCATACTGGGTGAGCTTCGTCTCGACGATCCGCTCGATCATCTGTCATTGCGTCACAAGATGCTCTGGCACCGACGTGTTGGATGCCCGCAGATGGGCCACCACTAGAGGCATGCCGAACCCTCCTACTGTCAGGGTTCGAGTGGTTGTTGCTGAGGCATTGGCACCCTTGTGCCCAACTGGTAGTGCTGGTGCTTCGGCCAAAGGGCGAGCGGGTTACTGAGGGTGAAGGTCTTGCTCCTGAAGAAGGTCTTGCAGGAGGGCCTTCAAGTGTTGGTTCTTCTTCATGAGGGCCTCTAGAGTCACCTCTTGAACCTTATTCATCGGTGAATCATTATTGATTGGATCTGCGTTGATAGGAGCGCCACGATCCTTGGCTGGAACTTCTTCTGCACGTTCCGACGCCTGACGTCTTGCGGAGGTGCCGATGTGACCCGACGGTGCTGGGGGTTGAGTTTTGAGGACGAGGCCTCCTGAGTTGGGCCAGAGGCTGGTTCAGGTCATCAGAATGAGTGTCGAGCTGGTTTCTGGTGGCATAACACGCGAACACTTGAACCACATCATTGACGAGCCAAACCATTCGCTTCTTCTGGGAATGCTTCTCAGAGCGGACGGGTGCCCCCGGTCTGTAGAAGATTGAGGTCCGTTGAAGTGGCGCCTCTGTTGTGGGGTCAACCCGAGGAGAGCCTGAGGTTGTGTGCTAGCGGGGCCCAGGACGAGCCCTTCTTTGTTTCTTCCTATTTAGGTGAGAGACGCTGAGTGGCTGGTGTTGACACCAATTTTTAGCCCAGAAGTTGTATTATTTCTCTTGTTCATCTTTTATGATGTCCTAAATTACCCGTTGTTTTGGAGCCTTCCTTGGATGGATTTCGAGCCCATTTTATCATTCCCTAACCTTTGAGCCTTGGAGGTTATGATTTCGTCAAGCCTTGAAGCTTGTTTTATCAGTTTTCGGCCTTTTCTAACATCCCAAGTCGACTCAGGGCCGGTTGGAGTCGACTTCTAGCGGCCATTTGGCCTTTTCTACAAGAAAGCTGAAGACGGTCGGTCGACCGACCATCTCCTTCAGGCAACGGTCGGTCGACCGACCGTCTCTTTCCTGTAGAGTTCAACTTATGTCGGGCTCAGTTTTCTGCGCGTAGAGGCTCCCATTTAGGGCTGTTACCTTCGAGATTAAGCTTCTAGATCAATTTCCATCCATCCAAGGTTCTTATCCTTGAGGTTATATCATAGATTATCAATCAAACTCCTTTTATTTCTGGCCTTATCCTCGAAATCCATGGGAGAACTTTGTAGATTTCCTGCAAAGCTATATATAGAACTCTGTTGCGCTTGCGCGAACAGAGGTGTTCTTCGGTTCAGGGCAAAGCCATGCTGCACTGCCGTCATCCTTCTTCAATCCCGAGCTGTTCAGGGGAGTGTTAACTTCCTCTTCATCCTATTTGGGTGTCATTTTCCTCATCCTTTCCCTATTTTCTATGTTTCATCTTTTTGTGTTTTATCACTCTGTTTTGTAATTTCTGCATTTAATTTTCTGCGCAATGGGGGCATGTTTGCGTGATCGGGGTGAAGCCATGTCGCACCACCGATCATTTTCTTCGACTCCAGGCTCTTTAGGGAAGTATTAATGTCGTTCTCCATCGTTCTGTGCTCTGTCCTTCGTCCCTTTCATATTTATTTTTGCTTATACTTTCTGCACTTTCACACAGATTTCTGCACTTAGTTTTTTTCTACACGTTGTGTTTTCATGCATATTGCACCCCATTTTTCACTGTTGTTCTCTACGTTTTAAATCCCTCTTTTTACCCTTATCTCGTAACAACATTCACACCTTTCATTAGTCATCTTCTTCCTTTTAAGGCTTCTTCTTCTGTAACATTTCTCTTGTTCTTTGTGTCCAATTTCACATTGTTCTGTAATTTCCTGCACAAACTGCATTTTTTTGGCAAAGCTCTGGCATTCATTCATGACGTCGAGCCATCCTTTAGCTGTGTTCTTCGTCCCTAATTGTGCACAACACTCATGTCTTTGGTTAGCATCGTTCCCTCCACGTTAGGGCTTCATTTTCTCAATTATTTCTGTCATCCTTTGCACCTCATTTACACTGTTTACACAGATTTCTACAGTCTTCACAGTTTCTGCACTTTTGCTCATTTTGCACTCTTTCTCACTGCAGTTCTACTACATGTTAATTCATCATTTCAATCATAATCATTGCACAACATACACACCTATTATTTTATCCCTTTTATAGGGGTTAAAAACCCTCCCCCGGTGCGTTCTCCCTCAATCTTTCATGCTCTTTTGTGCATTCGGGATAGATTCTACACTTGCATATTCTAATGTGTTTTTCCTCTTGTTTTGGTTTTGATTCACAGGAAAACATGGAAAGTGAGGCCCTTACCTTCTAGTCGGCTGGAAGGTGAGGAGAGGCTAATCCACAAGTCCCCGCATTCTCTTCACTAAGCGTGATCACCTTCTTTTCCAAGGTACACAACGCACACTTCTTTCCCTTTCTACACATCTTCGGTGTTGTCATCCCTTGGTGGCGATCACAGTATTCTTCTACATCTTTTGTCACCCTTTTATTGCTTATATGATCATGCTTGCATATGGTTACATGTTCATGCTATTCACTTGATCAGGGCACATCATGTTTTCATGTATGCATACCCTATTCATGTGATTGTGGAGCCACGTTCCATATATCTACACACTAGCTTTTTTTGGTGATCACAGCGAGACATCTAGTGCCCATCACTTTATTCATGCTTTCCTGTGATTTTGGTGTGTATATGTCCATGTTTAGATAGCATTTTATATTCATCATATTGTTCATGATATTTTGCATCCATCTTGTTATGTTTGCATATGTTTATCGTATCATGATTTGTTAGTTTTAGGCTAGAAATTACATGCACTCTGGTGCGCATAGGGCCATGCATTACACATTGTAGTTGCATTCCTACCTTTGTAAGTGACCCTCTCACCTCCATATTCCTTGGGGTCAACTAGGTGATCTTATCCGGGACCTCCGTAAGTCTCCGTGAGCCATGGATTCCCACACGGACGCTGAGCCGGTTGTACCTTTCCACCCTTAGGATTTGCATTTGCATACGAGTGAGGGAGTTAAACCTAGATCAACCCAAAGTTTGGACCCTCTTCCCCTAGGATTCCTGTATTGAGGGAATTATGCTTAATTCAAATCATTAAAAGGTCCATTAAAACTAATAAAAACTTTCGCATCATAATAACTTGGTTGACTTGAGTGAAATTTCTCACATTTATATTATTTGTTGGGGTTGTCCAAGCCAGTTTGTGGTGTTGCGTGCTGCATTTTCCCCTCATATAGTCATTTGTAGTTAGGTTCATAGTCTGGTCCATCGATCTAGGTCGCATTTGCATTGTTCTCCATTTGCATAAGTCTGTTTGTCTCCCACCTTCTCTCCTGCGGGTCTTGCCCTCTCTTCATCCTACGCCCTCTCCCCTAGCTATATCCCCTTGATATCCTTGTATTAAGTCTCCATTTGCCCTCATGGAGCATTATTGTCATCCCTTGTACCCTTCTCCTTCCCAATCTTATTCCTATTCCTGTGTGGAATCTTCTTCGCACGCGGGCCCATCTCCTCGTGGTCCCCCTGACCCGTCTGAAGAATAAGCAAATCTCATGGCCCATCTATCATGCCTCGTTCGTCAGATGGATCCGGCCCAGGCCCAAAAACTCATTGCAAATCATCTTAATGGGCCTTCTTCTCTTAATGGGCCTTCTTACCTTCATGGGCCTCCTTCTTTTCCTGCTTATGCTGCTTGCACGATTGGTCCTTATGCTAATGTTCCCTCCAGGCCTACATATCCTTCTACTCCTAGAATGGGCCCATATTCTTCTCAGCTCAGATCCGCCTATCCGGCCCATTACCTTGCTCCTAGTCCAAATTCACAACACATTGCTCAAGCTGGTCCACATTTCTCTCGATCTCTCCCTACCCCGGAGATGATTTCTCAAACTCAACGCCAGCTTGATGAACTTCAATGCCGAATTGATCCCAAATCCTCCTCGAGTGTTCTGTTTGCATTCCAAAATCTTCAGCTTCCACCTCCTTCCCAAATCCCTGCATATCATCGTTATAGTGGAGTCGATGACCCGTATGTGCACTTGAAGGAGTTTATTTATGAGTCTGCCCAGTTTTGACACGACCAATGCTTGACGGCTTATCTATTTGGCCTATCATTGGAGGGCCCGGCACAGGATTAGTTCTTCTCTCTTCCGCAAGAGCAAGTTGTGAATTTCCAAGTCGTTCAAGAAAAAATCATTCAGTAGTATCAGGACTAGGTTGGGCCCAAATTCTCAGTTGTGGATCAAGCCCATTATAAGATGAAGCCCGATGAGGAGTTCTCCACCTTTGTTGACCACTGGCGTCGCCTAGCCGCGTAAGTCCTGGGTCACATTCCAAAGGGAGAGCAAATCAAGATGCTTATATCCAATGCAACGCTCGAGTATCACTTCATCTTAGCTTTGAATGATATTACCTCCTGGCAACAATTGTATAGCCGAGCCCACTTCGTCCGTCAACAACTCTACAATTCCGTTGACCCTGAGTCTCCTTCACCTTCTACGTCCACATACACCTCGCCATCCACTTATACTGTAGTACCCCAGAATTTATATATATAATTTTTGAATTATAAAATAGTTTTCTAGAAATTATAAAGGCCTAAATAAATTAATGAAAGATTATTAGATTAATAAGTCATTATAAGGCTCAATTAGGCTAATTAGTTAACCTAGCCTATCTAATTATTATCCAAAAGGTTAATGGACTAAGCCCATTAAGTTTGGCCCATATTCTAGAAGGGTAATTGGCTTATTCACGTATTTTAAGGATAAATACTAATTATATAAGATAATTATATGGATAAACGAATAAAAGAGTTTTATCAAATTGAAACTCTATATACGTCACATGTAACGGTCTATCGGGCGACCGCCACAGCCCTTTAACGCACCTAAACACTACTGTTACATCCTGCAGATTCCGTAAGGTGAGGAAATTACAAAAAGATTGGAACTTTGAAATCCTATCTACAAGAGATCGACTTAGGGAAGCTTATAACATTACTAAGGACTCTTAGGGATTAGGTTCTGGTAGATTAAAGACTCTAGAATCGATCTAATCTCCAAACCCTAGCCAAAACCCTATAAATAGGATCTAGTTCTGAACTGAGCGACCCTTACTTTTGGCTCGTGAAGAATCAAGATACAGAGTCATAAATTCGGGTAAGTTCTTTAAAAGTTTTTGTTTAGTATACTTTAGACTAATGGTTCTCCAAATTTCGTGCGAGGAGATCAAGCAACCAAGGAGATAGAAGCTTCCAAAGTTGTTGATTCAACCTTAGTAACCCAGGAATCTGAACGCAAGTCCCCTGAAGATCAGGACATTAGGACGTCTAAACGAGCTAATTAGAACTCAATCCTTTAGAACTTTTTGTTCCCAATAGTTTCATATTCTTACCCTCAAAATTTCACATCCTTAGGTCAAGAGGCTGAGGAAATAGAGCAGATTGAAGTGGCTGAGTTATCACAAGAAGTACAAGGGACTAAGGGTAGCACCTAGCATCAAATTTGAAGTTTTAAGGTTCTAGAAGAGGTAGGTTATCTCATGATTGGTAAAAATAACTTGTTAGGAATAAAAGCCCTCTGATTGTGCTTGATTTCATGCATTATAGACTAAGAATTTCATGATTTCATAGTTTTATACTTTCATGCATCTCTTAGCCCTAAATGGAAATTAAAAGGTATTATCTTGTCTATTCACTAAACCCTTGCATATAGTTGGCCTATGCATCATTATCATGACTAGGACAGTGGTAATATGTTGATTTCCGGGCATGTTATGTTTTCATAAACCTTCACTTTGGTTTACTGCCAGCAGGTTCTCTGACGCACCAACGTACGACCGTCACATGAATGTAACGACCTTCCGATAGACCGTCACAACCTGTTATGCTTTTATTTGTTCTATTGTCCCTGACGCACCCTAGAAGGAGCGTTACACCACTGTAACGGCCCCACGATAAACCGTCACACACTGTAACGCACCTATCCTAGACCGTCAGACACCTATGTTCTGTCAGCCGAAGACAGAATAATAACCAGTTAAGTTTACATATAAATAAGCTTAGATAGCTAAATTTGGATCTATTATCATGACTTTGAGTTTAGTTTCTGATTCATAATCAAATTGCATGATTAATGTGTCTTAGGTAATTTTAAGTTATGCTAATTTCATTGGCTAAAACTCTATAGTTTTGTATTCTAAATCATGATTTTCCAAAGTTGTATTGACGGAGTTTTATCTTGGTTTCATAATGTTACACATTCTTTCCTATCTATAGAGTCATTTCTTTAAGTATATGGCACATATTTCGTTATGTGGTCTATTAGTTCACTTTACACTATAGGAACACAATTCTTGGACATGAGAACCTCTCTATTAGATATTCCTTCCAATAGACTAGGAAATCTTGTTTCAAGGTCTCCGTATTTCTCCGCGATCCTGGGATTCCCACTAGGACGCCGAGTTGGTTGTACCATCAAAACCCATTGATTAGATTACACTATCGATGATTTTGGTTATCAGTAATGTAACGGCTCTATGTTGGACCGTCAGGCACAAGTAACGGCCCAATATACGATCGTCACATTCCACTGAGTCCGATTTCTTGGTTCTAGATTCAGACTAATGTAACGGCCCAATATTGGAACGTCACATCATATAACGGCCTAGTACACGACCGTCACACTACTTGAGTATTTTAACCCAAGGATTGACCAAGAGTTGATATTCCCAGGTTCTAGATAGACTCTTGATGATTTAGAACTTATCATATTGATCAAGAAACCTAATATAATGAATGGAAGATAAAGAACGTATCGTTATGCTGTCGATTTATTTCCATAAGCATAACCTTGCTTAAGTCATTCTTGATTTCTCATGATTCTTATTGAAGCATTCATTCATTGAATTATTGTTATCATGAGCTTATTGAACTTATTACATTCTTGGCCATATTTTATTGTTAACATGCGTGGAAGTAACTTGATTTATACTTGAAGATGCGATCGAGCACTGATTGTGTTCAAGGGCTCTATGCTAGTCCCCTCGGCTGATTGTCAGAAATATGCTATTTTATAAACCATGGGGTATGATGCTACTGGCGTCGCATTGCGCTGAGAGTACTTTCTCTATAAATAAGTGAAAATCCACGGCACGACATGACGTTCTTGTACATGACTTTCTTGCTTGATATTCCACAGAAATTCACGAAGTACTTGCTCATAAGCAAAAGAGGCTGGAGTGATGATTATGTGGCTTGCTAGTACATTTTTTATACATTCTTATTCATGAAAGGCCACTATCATGTTCTTGTTACATTCTTGCTAATTCGTACTTGCTCTCATTTCTAACTTACATGATCATCTTGTTATTTGGTTTATTTGCATGATTGATCCCATTCGCATGATTTTTACCTCATTCTTTAGAGCTAAATTGTTAATTACTTTAATAGTGCCTTCATGTTGATGCGAAGATACCTACTGGGCAAGTGTGCTCATTACCTATTTCCAATCTTTTCAGGAGATGAAAGTGATTCGAATTTGGATTCAGGTTATACAAGTAGCGGGTCCGAGAGCGAATGAAAGTATTGTCAAGATGAGAGTGAAGACTTAGGAAGTCTAAATTGTTTAGATTGAGTCTATGTAATTTTTCTATTTCTTGAGTCCAGTGCATAATGTAAATTGAATTAGTGGTTGTACTTGATTATTTTGAAATAAAGTTGGAGTTTGAGTAATATTGTGCAATTACATTTATGTGTGTGATTATCTTGCGCTCTGATCGTTCTTGCTCGCAAGAGACTTACCATGCCGGCTGTTCGCGCTCCCCGAGTTAGTCTTCCGCTGTAATAAAGGCTCGGGGCGTGATAGTTAAGTTGGTATCAAAGCCTAAGTCTCAGGACTTAGGAAGAAGAATCATGTCATATGATAAGTCCAAGGTTTAGGGACCCCTACCTATGAACTAAGGAAGAAATTCCATACCCGTGTGAGAATTGGGTAGATCCCGGGATAAGATAATTAATTAGCCTTAAGATGGATTTTTTTCATTCCAATTTCATGAGAAATAACAAGTTGTTATTTTTCTCTCAGGTGCCTCATTTTACAAATGACTCATCATGTAGATTGGGATGGTATGCAACAAACAGTAGCCGGCCTTACTCAGGCATTGCAAACCATAGCGCAAGGTGGCGCAGGGGCAAGGGCTGGTGACCTACATTGCAATTTTTTGAGTTTAAATCCTCCATGATTCTATGGTTCGTCTAATCCTGACGAGGCAAAAAATTGGATAGATGAAATGAATCGTATATTTGATGTCATCCAATGCACCGATCAGGAGAAGGTGCGTCTCGCAACCTTTCAACTCAACAAAGATGCTCGCACATGGTGGAAGTCGGTTCTGGCACCTCCGGCTAATGCACCTGATACATGGGATGGTTTTCTTACCATGTTCCGTGCCAAGTACTTTTCTGAGCACGTAAAGGAATGAAAGGCTATGGAGTTCACCGCTCTTCGGCAAGGAATGATGACGGTTGCTGAATATGAACTACAATTCTCAAGGCTTGCACCTTATGCACCGCATCTTATCAGCATCGATCTACTCAAGGCAAATCAGTTTATGGACGGGTTACGACTCGGTTTCATTCAACAGCTCGGGACCCAAAACATCCGTACTTATGCGGAGATGGTTCAGTGAGCGTACCTATGTGAAAGGACCTTAGAGAAGGTCAAAAAATTGAAAGGGAAAGGAGAAGAATCTAGCCGACGTTCTGATCGGTGTTATAAGAAAGAGAAATTTAGCATCACGGAGCCTTACAAAGGCCATGATAGTAAGAAGAGATCCAAGAATGGGAATGATGGAAGTTCCCATAAGCAAAAGAAAATCAAGGAGGAGAAGGAGCAGGTCGTCACGGCTTGCACATTTTATGAAAATTTTGGCCATTCGGCTGAGGAGTGTTGGAAGCGTCTTGGCGCTTGTTTACGTTGTGGAAGCAGGGAGCATCGCATGCCGGAATGCCCCCTTATGAAGGACCAGTCATATGGTGGAGGACGCAGGAGGCAGGCTCACCTCAATGCTATTCTAGAAGGAGAGGAAGCGCCCAGGGATGATGGACTTATGGAAGGTACTCTTCAAATTTATTCATGTCCTGCATTTGTGCTATTTGATACTGGTGCCTGTCATTCTTTTATCTCCACTACTTTTGCTAAAACATTACCAATCGCATCAGTTCCCTTACCTTCAGATCTTGCTGTTTCTACACCCTTACGTTCTAGAACAAAGCTTACCGACTATTATCCTGGTAGCGAAGTGATAGTAGAAGGTCATAATCTCCCCGCAAACCTAGTATGCCTTCACATGAAAGGTTATGATGCCATTTTAGGGGTAGATTGGCTTGTAGATAATGATGCTTATATCAATTGCCAAAATAGGATTATATCCTTTCGAAAGCCCGGTCTTCCAACATTCTCTTTTCTTGGCATCAAGTACAAGAAACACCCCACTATCATATCCTTACTTCACGCTTGCAAACTTATCTCGCGACGATGTAAAGCTTTTCTTGCTTCTGTCATTATCACCGAATCCAAAGAAATTAACATAGCAGACATCCCTATTGTAAATGAGTTTCCAGACGTGTTTCCATCAGAACTACCCAGTTTACCACCCGAGAAGGGAAGTGAACTTCACCATTGAACTCATTCCAGGAGCAGCACCTGTTTCTATAGCCCCTTACAGGATGTCCCCCACGGAGCTTAAGGAATTGAAAAAGCAGTTGCAAGAACTACTAGACAAGGGCTTCATCAGACCTAGCATATCCCCTTGGGGTGCACCGGTTCTATTTGTCAAGAATAAGGATGGTTCTCTCAGGCTATGCATCGATTACCGGCGACTGAATCAACTCACAATTAAAAATAAGTATCCGTTGCCACGTATTGATGAGCTCTTCGATCAGCTTTCAGGAGTAGAATATTTCTCTAAGATAGACCTCAAATCAGGTTATCATCAGCTTAGAATTAAAGAAGAGGATATTTATAAAACAACTTTTCGAAGTCGTTATGGCCACTATGAATTCGTAGTGATGCCGTTTGGGTTAACTAATGCCCCAGCATCATTCATGCAACTTATGAATAACGTCTTCCAACCATATCTGGACCAGTTCATCATCGTCTTCATTAATGACATCTTAACATATTCCGAGACGAAAGATGAACATGAACAACATTTGAAAATAGCTTTACAAACACTTAGAGAGCACAAGCTTTATGCCAAACTCAATAAGTGTGAATTCTGGCTCGAGGAAGTCTCATTCCTAGGCCACATTATTTCAAAAGAAGGTATTGCTGTGGATCCTTCTAAGGTAGAAGCTGTCAAGAATTGGAGTCAGCCAACGACTGTATCTGAAGTAAGAAGTTTTCTGGGTCTAGCTGGTTATTATAGGAGATTCATCAAAGGCTTCTCAAAAATTACGGTTCTTTTAACTAGACTCACAAGAAAAGAAAATCCTTTTGTCTGGTCAGAAGAATGTGAGAAGAGTTTCTAAACTCTTAAGAATCATCTTACAACAGCTCCTATTTTATCACTACCAATGGAGGGTGGTGGATTCGAAGTGTATACGGATGCGTCTGGCATTGGCTTAGGATGCGTTCTCATGCAGAATGAAAAATAATCTGTTATTCTTCAAGACAATTGAAACGTCATGAGCAAAACTATCCCGTACATGATCTGGAATTAGCAGCGGTTATTTTCGCCTTGAAAATTTGGCGTCATTATCTTTATGGAGAAAAGTTCACAGTCTACTCGGACCATAAAAGCTTGAAATATTTATTCTCTCAATAGGAGCTTAACATGAGGCAGAGGAGGTGGTTAGAATATCTCAAAGACTTTGATTTTGCTATTCAATATCATCCTGGCAAGGCTAATGCTGTAGCAGATGCACTCAGTAGAAAATCAATAGGTATGCTATCAAGTCTTATGATAAGTGTAACTAACCTTGTTCCTCAATTTGCCCAGTTGAACTTAGATATTGACATAAAGGAAGAAGATTATTTCATAGCCAATATCTGAGCTCAACCTACATTGATAGAAGGGATGGTCAAGCTGTAAAATGATGATCCTATATTACTGGAAATTAAAGCTAATATGGAACAAAGGCCGGATTTTTCTATTTCCAATGATGGAAGATTGTTATTTAAGGGACGAATATGTGTACCAGATCATGAGGCTACGAAGAAACTAATCCTAGATGAAGTGCATAATTCCAAATACACAATTCATCTAGGAGGAATAAAGATGTACCAAGATCTCAAAAGAAATTTCTGGTGGCCCAATATAAAGAGAGAAATAGCTGATTTCGTATCTCGTTATCTCACCTGCCAACAAGTAAAGGCAGAGCATTTTAGACTCACAGGTAAATTACACCCCTTGAGTATTCCCGAATGGAAATGAGAGAGTATAGGGATGGACTTTATTATGGGTATATCCAAGACCAGAGGTGGACACGATGGAATATGGGTAATCATAGACCGATTGACTAAATCCGCACACTTCATACCAATAAAGAGTCGATGGTCTGTGGGTATCCTGGTAGCATTGTACGTAAAGGAGATTGTCAAACTACATGGTGTTCCAGTCACTATATATTATATCTGATAGAGATCCTCGATTCACATCATAATTCTGGAAGGGTTTACAACATTCAATAGGGACTAGATTAAATTTTAGCACAGCTTTTCATCCACAAACAGATGGTCAAACAGAAAGAACAAATCAGGTAGTAGAAGATATGCTCAGGGCTTGTGCTATCGACTTTGGAGGTAGTTGGCATGATCACTTGCCTCTAGTAGAGTTTGCATATAACAATAGCTATCAGGCTAGCATACAAATGACACCTTTTGAAGCTTTATATGGAAAAAGTTGTCGATCACCAATATGCTGGAATGAAATAGGGGAAAAGTAATTTTTAGGCCCCGACCTTATAAGGGATTCTACCTAGAAGATCAAGCTCATTCAAGAAAGAATGAAGATGGCACAAGATAGGCAAAAGTCTTATGCTGACAATCGAACACGTGACTTGGAGTTTCAAGTAGGATATCATGTATATTTAAAGGTTTCTCCAGGTCGTGGTATTTGAAGATTTGGTATTAAAGGAAAGCTAACTCCAAGATTCATTGGCCCATTTGAAATTCTTGAACGGATTGGTGAAGTGGCTTACAAACTGGCTTTACCTCCACAATTAGCAGAAGTTCATGACGTATTTCACGTCTCTATGCTGAAGAAGTATGTATATGATCCTGACCATATTATCACTTATGACAATCTGGAGATTCAGAAGGATATGACGTTCGAGCAAACGCCAATAAAGATTCTGGAACGAGAAGTGCGTCAACTACGAAATAAAGTTATTCCTATGGTCAAGATTCAATGGAAGAAAATATGGCCATATGAAGCAACTTGGGAAACCGAAGCAGCCATGCTGAAAAGATTTCCAGAATTATTTAACTATAAGTACAATCTCCGAAATCTATATATTGAATTTGGGGACCAAATTCTTCTAAGTGGGGGAGGGTGTAGTACCCCAGAATTTATATATATAATTTTTGAATTATAAAAGAGTTTTCTGGAAATTATAAAGGCCTAAATAAATTAATGAAGGATTATTGGATTAATAAGTCATTATAAGGCTCAATTAGGCTAATTAGTTAACCTAGCCTATCTAATTATTATCCAAAAGGTTAATGGACTAAGCCCATTAAGTTTGGCCCATATTCTAGAAGGGTAATTGGCTTATTCACGTATTTTAAGGATAAATACTAATTATATAAGATAATTATATGGATAAACGAATAAAAGAGTTTTATCAAATTGAAACTCTATATACGTCACATGTAACGGTCTATCGGGCGACCGCCACAGCCCTGTAACGCACCTAAACACGACTGTTACATCCTGCAGATTCCGTAAGGTGAGGAAATTACAAAAAGATTGGAACTTTGAAATCCTATCTACAAGAGATCGACTTAGGGAAGCTTATAACATTACTAAGGACTCTTAGGGATTAGGTTCTGGTAGATTAAAGACTCTAGAATCGATCTAATCTCCAAACCCTAGCCAAAACCCTATAAATAGGATCTAATTCTGAACTGACTCGTGAAGAATCAAGATAAAGAGTCATAAATTCGGGTAAGTTCTTTAAAAGTTTTTGTTTAGTATACTTTAGACTAATGGTTCTCCAAATTTCGTGCGAGGAGATCAAGCAACCAAGGAGATAGAAGCTTCCAAAGTTGTTGATTCAACCTTAGCAACCCAGGAATCTGAACGCAAGTCCCCTGAAGATCAGGACATTAGGACGTCTAAACGAGGTAATTAGAACTCAATCCTTTAGAACTTTTTGTTCCCAATAGTTTCATATTCTTACCCTCAAAATTTCACATCCTTAGGTCAAGAGGCTGAGGAAATAGAGCAGATTGAAGTTGCTGAGTTATCACAAGAAGTACAAGGGACTAAGGGTAGCACCTAGCATCAAATTCGAAGTTTTAAGGTTCTAGAAGAGGTAGGTTATCTCATGATAGGCAAAAACAACTTGTTAGGAATAAAAGTCCTCTGATTGTGCTTGATTTCATGCATTATAGACTAAGAATTTCATGATTTCATAGTTTTATATTTTCATGCATCTCTTAGCCCTAAATGGAAATTAAAAGGAATTATCTTGTCTATTCACTAAACCCTTGCATATAGTTGGCCTATGCATCATTATCATGACTAGGATAGTGGTAATATGTTGATTTCCAGGCATGTTATGTTTTCATAAACCTTCACTTTGGTTTACTGCCAGCAGGTTCTCTAACGCACCAACGTAAGACTGTCACATGAATGTAACGGCCTTCCGATAGACCGTCATAACCTGTTATGCTTTTATTTGTTCTATTGTCTCTGACGCACCGTAGCAGGAGCGTTACACCACTGTAACGGCCCCTCGATAAACCGTCACACACTGTAACGCACCTATCCTAGACCGTCAAACACCTGTGTTCTGTCAGCCCAAGACAGAATAATAACCAGTTAAGTTTACTTATAAATAAGCTTAGATAGCTAAGTTTGGACCTATTATCATGACTTTGAGTTTAGTTTCTGATTCATAATCAAATTGCATGATTAATGTGTCTTAGGTTATTCTAAGTTATGCTAATTTCATTGGCTAAAACTCTATAGTTTTGTATTCTAAATCATGATTTTCCAAAGTTGTATTGATGGAGTTTTATCTTGGCTTCATAATGTTACACATTCTTTCCTATCTATAGAGTCATTTCTTTAAGTATATGACACATATTCCGGTATGTGGTCCATTAGTTCACTTTACACTATAGGAACACTATTCTTGGACATGAGGACCTCTCTATTAGATATTCCTTCCAATGGACTAGGAAATCTTGTTTCAAGGCCTCTATAATTCTCTGCGAGCCTGGGATTCCCACTAGGACGCCGAGTTGGTTGTACCATCAAAACCCATTGATTAGATTACACTATCGATGATTTTGATGATCAGTAATGTAACGGCTCTATGTTGGACCGTCAGGCACAAGTAACGGCCCAATATACGACCGTCACATTCCACTGAGTCCGATTTCTTGGTTCTGAATTCAGACTAATGTAACGGCCCAATATTGGAGCGTCACATCATATAACGGCCTAGTACACGACCGTCACACTACTTGAGTATTTTAACCCAATGATTGACCAAGGGTTGATATTCCCAGGTTCTAGATAGACTCTTGATGATTTAGAACTTATCATATTGATCAAGAAACCTAATATAATGAATGGAAGATAAAGAACGTATCGTTATGTTGCCGATTTATTTCCATAAGCATAACCTTGCTTAAGTCATTCTTGATTTCTCATGATTCTTATTGAAGCATTCATTCATTGAATTATTGTTATCATGAGCTTATTGAACTTATTACATTCTTGGCCATATTTTATTGTTAACATGCGTGGAAGTAACTTGATTTATACTTGAAGATGCGATCGAGCACTGATTGTGTTCAAGGGCTCTATGCTAGTCCCCTCGATTGATTGTCGGAAACGTACTATCTTATAAACCATGGGGTATGATGCTACTGGCGTCGCATTGCGCTGGGAGTACTTTCTCTATAAATAAGTGAAAATCCACAGCACGACATGACGTTCTTGTACATGACTTTCTTGCTTGATATTCCACAGAAATTCATGAAGTACTTGCTCATAAGCAAAAGATACTGGAGTGATGATTATGTGGCTTGCTAGTACATTCTCGATACATTCTTATTCATGAAAGGCCACTATCATGTTCTTGTTACATTCTTGCTAGTTCGTACTTGCTCTCATTTCTAACTTACATGATCATCTTGTTACTTTGGTTTAATCACATGATTGATCGCATTCGCATGATTTTTACCTCATTCTTTAGAGCTAAATTGTTAATTACTTTAATAGTGCCTTCATGTTGATGCGAAGATACCTATTGGGCAAGTGTGCTCATTATCTATTTCCAATATTTTCAAGAGATGGAAGTGATTCGAATTCGGATTCAGGTTATACAAGTAGCGGGTCCGAGAGCGAATGAAAGTATTGTCAAGATGAGAGTGAAGACTTAAGAAGTCTAAATTATTTAGATTGAGTCTATGTAATTTTCCTATTTCTTGAGTCTAGTGCATAATGGAAATTGAATTAGTGGTTGTACTTGATTATTTTGAAATAAAGTTGGAGTTTGAGTAATATTGTGCAATTGCATTTATGTGTGTGATTATCTTGCGCTCTGATCGTTCTTACTCGCAAGAAGCTTACCATGCCGGCTATTCGTGCTCCCCGAGTTAGTCTTCCGCTGTAATAAAGGTTCGGGGCGTGACATATACCCCCTTTGTACTTTCTATGAGTCAACACTCCACGAGTCGGCCATACGCCTCCACATATCAGCCTCCCCTGAGTCCACCATATCAACCCTCCATGAGACTGTTGGGAATGTGTATAACATGTGTAACTCTATTGTTTTGATGATGTCTGACTATGTATGTTAGGCTTGTGTATAACATTCTTTTGTTTTGATGATGTCTGACTATGATTCATTAATATAGTTTGACTTGCATTTGATAGCGACAAATAGTCATGCATTTCAGGTCAAGCCAACACCGACATAAAGATTGAGGCATTAGGCTGCAGAAGAATCAAGGCAGAATCATGGTTTCACAGAAATCCATGTAGTCAAGGAAAATGCAATTGCTAGAGATGATACACACACTAAAGTATCACAAGGGAAGTGTCGACTCCAACAATAGATGTGTCAACACTGCAGCCATTACTCAGCGACCAAGAAAGATGTGGTCGGTGCAACTTCTACTAGCACAAGTTAAGGTTTTACCCTATGCTAAATAAGGATGGTGCAAGGTTCTATTCCTATGAACCAAGGGCTGAGCACTTATAAAGATCAAGGTCGGTGCAACCTCCGGCCAGCACATAACAAGGTCTGTGCACACCTGTCATCCATGCGATACAAGGTCGATGCACATTCTTCCTTCAACACTAGAAGGTCCGTGCACATATGAAGACAAAGTCTAAAGCATGTTGATCAATGTCTGTGCAAATGGTTCCTTCAAACAAGTAAGGTCTGTGCATGTTCACCTTCTGGCAAGACATGGTCCGTGCAAACTGCTAAAGGTTCACGCTCAAATCAAGTCTGAGCATTTCTCAAGGTCCAAGCATCAAGGTCTGAGCATATTCAAGTCAAGATCGGAGCACACAGTTCTCAAGCACCATCTACCCATAGAAGGTCAAAGGAATGTGTCGACCTGTCTCTCTCAAGAGGTCGACACCGTTTGTCTTATAAGAAGTGCTCTATTGACTATTCTACTAAGAAGTGTCGACACTTACCTTACAGGAGGTCGACACCGTTTGTTCTTCCAGGAAGCGCTCTACTGGCTATCTTACTATGGTGTGTCGACACTTACCTCGCAGGAGGTCGACACCCTTGTTCTTCCAGAAATCTTCAAGCCAATAAACTGTCAGATCAGTGGGCCATCCAAAGAGAGAAAAAGGAACTGCAAATCATTAAAATTAAGGATTTTGGGGTCTGGACCACCTCTCGAGGTCCAAGCCTTGCTCTACCAACTTATCACTCTTTTGTCTACGTTTTGGAGATGGTTTTGTCAGAAATCCAGCTGGAAGAGCCACTTCTATCTGTCGCAATGTAAGTCTTCACTGCTTGCCTATCCATACTGTCTGCTACTAAGAATAGCACACTCCACAGTCTGCCATCATCTTACTGTCGACCAATGGGCTATCCAACCAGCCATTGTACGCAGAAGAGTACATTTGAGCAGAATGAGAAGACTGCATATCTGAGGGAGAGTTATTGTAAATATCTGATGCTGTCTAAAGGGAGATCTGGTCTGCTCATTTACACTGTCTGCCATCGTACCTATCCTTGTACTTAAATCTACGACCAGCCAATAGGAAGATCACAGCAAGCATCGCATTAAATGTTATGGGACATGGTCACCCTCCTCTTATTGATTATCATCATCACACATGGCATTCGCTCTAGAAGACGTTCTAGCTCTCACCTTCCGGCGCACGCTTCAAGGAATCCTTGGAGGGAATACTTCGTTGGTCCACTGGTCCAAAGGAAGACTTCTTGGCGTGCAATATTCCCAGGCTTTCTCAACTGGTCTTCTTATTTATACCAAGCTTCTTCAACTGAAGGAGCTCCTGCTGCCATCCACAAAGTGCCACGCCCTAGACCAATCTACGAGGAATATTCCTAAGTAGCGTGAGAGCAGCCCCAGCACCTATTGGACTTAGTCTAGTGCTGTGAGAGAAGAAGAAGAAGAAGAAGAGAGAGCAGGCTTGAGAGAAAAGAAAAATCTTGTAGTCTATCGGTGCTTGAAGAAAAGGATCCTTGGATCCAATCTTGTAGCTGCACTCACCAGTTCTGATGTCTTGATCCATTCCTTCAGCTGGTGTCTACATTGTCTCTATTGATTCTCCACTGCACTTGCAGTATTCAGTTTCTATTTGTTATGGTTCGTCTATCACCAATACATGTAGCTTCTTCGATCCCCTGTTTAAGGATCGGGTTCCCTCTGTGGTTTCAGAGGAAGAGAAGATCAGATCCTCTCGGTGGTTCAAGCTATTAGTCAGTAGAAAGAAAGCTGTGCTGCTCAACTGTGTAAGCAAGCTGTGCTGCTCAGCTGTGTAAGCAAGTTGTGTTGCACAGCGGATCAAGATGTATGTCTGTCGGAAAGCCTCACCGAGTTTGGTGAGGGGTCGACGTAGGTTGTGGGCTAACAACCGAACCACCTTAAAATCCTTGTGTTGTGGGTTGTATACATTGTGAGCTTGTTCCATATTCTCTATCCCCATTTCACAAGTTCGTGTGCTCCTAATCTTGGTTATCTCATTTGCACACACAAGCACTCTTATTTGCTCCTTCTGTTTCATCTGTGCTTTAATTGGCCTTAGCACTTTGACTACATCATTTGGGCGGCCTGCTGCAACCATGCATATAGGCGTCAAGATAAAAGTCTTGCTAAGAGATTCCCTTGCTTAGACTCACATACACCTTGGTTGATCATGACTACATTCACACACATATGCACTCTGAGTGATCAACATAGCATACACACACTCATGCTTGTTGCAAGCCATCTCATGTTCTAGTGTTGTGCTTCATGATCCCTGCACTCCAAGGCTTATACCTCTCAAAGATCACAAATGTGTTTAAAGAAGTGTCGACCTCTCTTTAGTAAAGAGTCGACCTGTGTTGCCCTGATTTGTTAGAGGTGTTGACATCACTGCCCTGAAGAGCAGACCCCAGCTCATCTCATAGCTGGATCCTGCTAAAGAAGTGTCGACCTGCCCGCTGGGAGTGTCGACCTGTCTGAACTGGGCATTGGGTTTAACGTTATTACTTGTTCCATTCCTATCTATGCTGCTGCACTGTGTGCTTATGTGATTCATTTACCTTATAGGAGTGGTCTATGTTTTTAGGAGTCAAGATTTAAATAGGACAAAGTTATTAATAGGATCTATTCAACCCCCCTTCTAGATCCGATTGCACTCCGTGGGACCTAACAATTGGTATCAGAGCTAAGCTCTGCTATTCCCAGATCCTACGATCTACATGGAAAGATCCTAGTGCATTTTGAGAAAATGACTTCATCTGCTACACATGCTTCGAAAGTTTCTCCACCTATTTTTGATGGTTCAGATTTTTCAATATGGCTGAGAGAAATGTACGTCTATGTCAAATTCACAGATCCACAATTGTGGAACCTTATATACAATGGTCCAAATGATCTACCATCAGATTCAAATGAATGGTCCGCTGAACATAAGACCAAACATGGCAATAACCTTGCTGCACTCAATTTAATCAAAGCTGTAGTTGATGATAGATTACTTGATCTTGTGTCTATCTGCAGTGCAGATAAGCAAGTTCTGGAGGTGTTGATGAACATCCATGAGAAAGAAGATCAAGAGCATCAATGCCTTATGGCTGACCGATCAGAGTAGTCAAGCAATCCATCCTCATCTCAGGTAAGCTCTGATTCTGAAGACTTTACTTTTGAAGAGGTTATGGGTTCATATGATCAGTTGATCGAGCTGTACAAAAAGATGAAATCTGAAAAAAAAGATTGAAAAAGGATTTGAAGAAAAATAGTCAAGGTAAGAGTCGTGCTTGTGAAAATTATTCCAACCTTGAAGAGCTCAACAATACTCTTGCCTTTGACTTGGATCTAAACAAACAAAACATCATGTGTCTAAATGATGAAATCAGAATCCTTCAAGAAGAATTCATAAGGTTGGAAGAGACTGTTCAAAAATTGAAAATCCAACCAATCCGTCAGAATGAAAGTCCTTTCTATAACAATTGTTCAGCTTTTGAAGAGCTAAGTGACACTCTCACCTCTGACTTGGATGTGAATAAGTAAACCATTACATGCCTAACAGATGAAAATGGAATCCTTCAAGCTGAAATCACTAGGTTGGAAGAAATCATAAGACAACTTCAAAACCAACTTAAATCAATCTCTAATGAACAAACCATGTCGGACAAGCAAATCCCTGATAAAAGGTCGATTGAAGAAATAAAAATGGTAAAAGAACAAAATGACATGTTGCTTGAAAGACTATCCATTTATGAGAAGGGCAAGGGTATTGCCCATGACAGTTCTGAAAAACTGAATGAACTTCAAATGGAGATTGAAAATTACAAGGGGGTTAATGCTATGCTCAATGAGCAATTGGCTGTGTGTGAGGAGGACCTCGCTGAAACCGAGCTGCACGTCTCCTCATTGGATAATGAAATCAAAGATTTAAATGACTCTCTGTCTAAGTGTATGCAGGATAAGGAAAGCATGAACAGACTCTTGGAAACAAGGGTAAATCATCATGAGGGAGATTTGGGTTACAAACCCGAAAACCAATGATCCTTCGGAAGCAAGGCCTACATCACTTCTATCAAGGGTAAGAATGAAGCCAGCACTTCTTACCACCTCCCAATACCGCATGCTGCTCAGAAAAACCAAAAACGCATTGGTAAGCAGAAAGAGAAGGCTCTCATGCAAAAATAGAAACCTAAGTCTACTAGTCTTGACATGCACAACAGGATAAGCCATGATGACTACCATGCCTCTCATAAAGTGAATGTTTATTGCTTTCATTGTGGCATGCTTGGCCACACTGTACATGACTGTCTCACCTTGAAAAATGATGAACTAAGAGTAGGAAAGGATTCTAGAATTACTGCTGAAATCAAGGGCAAAAGATAGGTCAACTCTGGCAGAGGAAGTATACAGCAGAACTCTGCACTGAACCGCATGGGGAATCAGAAGAGTCGACACTTCCATTTGGACAGGTCGACACTCCCCATGGTCTTCAACAGTAATCACCTTCCTTGCTGCTACCACTGTGGAAAGATTGGCCACACAGTCCAGGACTGTTGGCGACTGAGAGGTAGGAGCTACTCTCATAATCAACATAACAATATACATGCTCACTCGCAATGGAACAATTCACATGTGCATAGAAAAAAATGGTAAACACCCTGTGCGTTGCTTCTGTTGTGGTGAATATGGACATACATCCAATTATTATCCCTGGATGAGAGTGGGTGACCAGAAAGTAGCAAAGAAAAGAATATCAATTGCTAGAACTGCTACTAACCAACAAGGACCCAAGCAAGCTTGGGTACCTAAAAATTTCAAATGAGAATTTTGAATGTAGGGTGCCTTGGAGCTGAACAATGGATGGTCAAAAGAATAAAAGCTCAAGGCACAGGTATGTAAGTAATTTTTATGTGTTCAACCTTTGCATGATAGGCTTGCATCGTAGTCATTGCATTATAAAGTGGTCTTGTTACCAATAAATCATGCAAGAAATTGTCTCCCTGAACTACTGAAAAATCCCCCATGGTGTTTGTACCAAAGATCAGTTAACTTATCTTTGCAATCCATGGAAAATTTTTCATGTTGATAAAATTAAATTGATGATTGAGTTGCTGATTGATCCTTTCTATCATTTAACAGCCATGTGAACCTCTTGCTTAGCATTCATGATCATTATTACTGATGATGCATTCCATGGTTGCATATATCTCAAATCATCACTCTCATGAACAAATAACATGCTGATTGTTTGTCTCAACTTCCATTAGCACTGGACAGAGGGGGAGTTTAAGAGTTTGCACCTAAGGGAAGAAATGCATTGCATATGGATGTGTTGTGGTCCTTGAGCATCAACTTGAAATTTCATGCCACATCATACATTTCATGATCAAGGGACCCAACTCTGCATGACCTCTTGGTATATAAAATGATAAGCTGGGAGAAGGATGTTGAGGTGCTAGACTCGGATTCAGAAGGCGGGTTAAATGAATCCTTTAGAAATTTTGACCAATTAAAAATTAATTGTGTCAATCAGAGATGCTGAACAGGAACTAACTAGATTCTACAGAGTCTGAAGGGCAGCGAGGAGCTTAACTAAGCAAAAAACGTGCAGCTAACATCCTCACAGGACATGGAGAGACAGATCGGCCTATACATTCACTCAACGGAGCAGGAAAACCAAACCACAGTAGACACAGAAACTTTTAGGTGGTTCGGTCCTCCGACCTACGTCCACCCCACACTCAAACCAGAGTGTGGCTTACTACTGCCAAACAGCTTGAAATCGCTGGGCCTCACAGCTTGCCTACAAACCGCTGATTCACAGCTTCAACTACTGGGCCTTACAGCTTGTCGTCCACTGGGCAATACAGCTTGGCCGTCTAGAGGAATCCACCTCTGCAGTCACTGACACACAGCTTGAATGGAAATGTATGATGAAAGCAAAAACAAAATTCAGCAACGAAAAGTCGACAATAATATCAAACAGAATTGCTCACACAGGAGCGCAGTGTCTTGGATCTGATCCGGAAGACACTTAAAAACAACAGATCTGAAGTAAAGACTGACGCTGCTTCACTTCACACTCTTTCTGCCTTCTGCTCTCAGAATCTCTCTTTTTCTTCTCTCGTACTTCTTTTCTCTGGATCGTGGGGGCACTATCTCTCTCTGCTTCAGCTTTCTATCTACTCATTGATGGAATGGTTTGTCTCTGATTTTCTCTCTTGATCCACACACTGCTCTCACTTCTCTTCTTTTTCACTATACCCCCCTTTTTTTTCTTTCTCGAACCCTTTTCCTCAGCATATATATATGTGTCTGCTCCAGAACCTTAGGCGTGTGGATACCCCATTTTTCGCCTGAAAAGTTGGGGCACATGTAGGAATATTCTGGGCCTCTATCTTCCTCGGATCACGTGCCATTTACATGGTGAATGCACAGACAAACTGTCAGAAAAGGAATAAACATTCTGTCACTTTCTTAGCACAAGTCTTACCGACGTAGCAAGTAAGTAAGCATAAACTGCACCGAGTAGGAGTTACCAAGTCAGCCATTGCACTGACTTACTATAAGGTGAGCAAGAGGTTGCACCAAGTTGAAGTGAGCAAAGACGAGAGATGCACTTACTTGAGAAAACGCATGACGTCATAAGCACGGACCATAGAGTCCAATAGTGCAACATATATGCACCGACAAGAAACCACAGAACACAAGGATACAATGACTTTATTTTTGCCAGAATGGAAAGTTTGCACCGAGTTGATAAAAAAGAATGCACGGACAAAGGAAGATGCAAGACAGAACTTGCACCAAGCCAAGAAATCCCGTCCAAGTAAGAACTTGCACCGAGATGGCAGAGAGAAAGACGCAGAACAAAGAGAGATGCAAGCCAAAGCTTGCACCGAGTTGGATTTGCACTGAGATAAGAAATGAGCAGACTCAACAAGTGCATTCTAGACAAGAATTGCACCGACCCAGATATTGCACCGAGAGAGTAACGGGACGACAGTGTGTGTGCGTGAACAGAAACTGCACCGAGGCAAGCACTTATGCGTGAAATGCAGAACAAAGCTAGACTTGCACCGAGCTAGATTTTTAACGATACAACACATGCATTGACTATGATTTATTCTATGAAATAACATGCACCAAATGGACCATACAAATAGATAGAGTTGAGGGATTTAAACACCTTAATCTAAACATGATTCATAGAAAGCCATTATCAAAACTAGGCTTCCAACAAAAGATAAATCACTTTTTTCTGGAAACCCACATCATGCGTGAGGTGGTCTTAAGACTTCAGTTCTCTGCTAGGTACCAAAGCTTAACCTATCATTAGAACATTCTAGATGTTCATATGAATAATTCATCAAATTCCATGCATTGATTCCATTGCATGTGATGCACTCAGAATTCAAACACTCAATGCACATAGTCAAGGGGAGTTCTTGCATTTCATGGTTTACCAACTTGCATGTCTATTCAGAATGTATTTCAGAAAATCCATGATTGCATCATATTGTGGTCTCATACATTCAATGTTAAAAAGGACCCAAAAATGGCATCATTTTTCATGCATCATGTGTTCACTTAAAACATAGGTTGCATACTCCATACACATGCTCAGGAGGAGTTTATTCTTCTTGAAAATCCATCAAAACTCTGTCCTACAGTCAAACAGGTCGACCTCACAACATTGACAAGTCGACCACTCAGTTCAGCCTGGCTGAAAAATGTTTCCTACCAGAGCTCAAGTGTCGACACCATCCGGTGCAAGTGTCGACACTTCCTTGCATATGTTGTATATATCTCATACATACCAATCTGAGCTCAATCAATAACCAAAGGGGGAGTGTTCATCATCTATTCTCACTTAGCACTCATTCAAGACTCTCTTTTTATACCAAGCCACTGCACCATATTGTTAAAATTCTTTTATGGTTCAACTTGAGATTCAAATGCCCTGAACTTCTTGGAGGATTCTCTATCTGTTATTAAGATTGTTTATCAGAGTAAATCTTCAAGAAGAATCTCCTTTTATAGAGATTTGTGACTCCCTCGAACATGAATGATTTTGGTTTAACGTTAATGATTTCTTGTGTCTTGAAGTCTAAGCGTCTTGAAAATGTTTGTGTTCGGGCTTAATTGACTTAAACCAGTTTCTCATGTTGTTGACCAGTTATGCCTTCTGAAATCTGAAAGTTTATTTTAAGTACAAAGGCATTTATGAGTGAGAAACTTCTGTCTAAGTATTATTTTTAAACAATCTGATTTTGTGGAATTCCAAATGGCAAAAAATCGTCAGAGCAATGACACTGGCTCACTGGGAAATATGTGTCCCCATAAATGAATTGAGATGAGATATGTCATGAAGTGCCCCTATTAACTCTGATGTCTTATAAGGTATGTCATGAGGCAGAGCAATGGCAAAGTTGCTGAGAAACATGTCCCCTCATCAAGAACATGTGGTACGATATGTCATGAGGTGACAATGTTATCTCTGTTCTTTTTGAAGCATGACAGTCAGTCTTATCAATTACCTAGGGATACTTGCGTCTAAACAATGTATGTCCTTACGGATATGAGACATGCACTAGACTTAAATATTCGTAAAAACTTCTCCTGTACTCAATGAATATTTTGGTTGAAATTACAAAAGCTAAATGCACATCTATTGAAATTCTAAAATTCCATTCAGTCTTCATGCTTGTTTAATCTCAATACTTTCAGAGTATCTCTCAAAGAAGCCAATGGAATTGAATGAGTAAGATAAGAGGAGGATAATCTGACTTTGATATGAATTTTTGGTTAATCTCTATCAAACTTGAATGCAAATGTTTTCATGAGATTCTCCTGAGTAGGCTAGAATTCATTAACATTAAACCAATCTAAGTGTTAGGGCGAGTTCATTTGGGTTCTATAACAGAAAATTTTGAAAAATTTCATAACTCTGATTTATGAACTTGGTCTCAGGTTAAAGAACCTTCATCTTCTCTAAAGGCAAGCTGCCTTTCTATATCCCTTGATCTCTGCTCTCTAGACAAATGGTATCAATGCTCTTTGATGACGTCTAACATTGGATATCATAACATTCCTATCAATTAATGTCAAGAGCATGCCATTCCTTCTTGAAACATCATATCTTGATACACCTTGGTGTTTGTCTTGCATGAGACATATTTGCATCAATCATTGCTAGCATTGTCGCATGTGTATAACTTTATAATCATCCCTTGGACATAACAATTGGAATCATCGTCCATGGGCATTTGGCATAAGTTCTAGCATCATTGGCATTATGGTTACAATTCAACTGGTTTCAATTTTTCATGCAATTGGGTAGATTGCATTCTTCAACTTCGTACACACATATCTTGCATTCTGCATTCCCATGCATTGCATAGAAAACCCAAAAAGTCTGTAAAATAGAAAACCACTAAAAATCTTGAAAAAAATTAAAATAAAAAATGTGTTCTTTGGCTGCTATATTGCATCATACTGCTGTAACCATGCCTTTCAAATTACAACTATCTTTGCCAAGCCAACGGACAATACCATTGATTCTAACAAATTGGCCATGTTCGATAAATCCATATCATTCATTGGTATCCGTCCTAAAAACTAACTTTCCAAGATTGGTTGATCACAATGGTTATCTTGCCAACTTTAATAAGTGTACAAGCATTGACATGTATTTCCACATCATTTTCTGGAATTCTGAAAAAATGACTGCACTACTTGTGATCATACCTGCCCACAATTTGCCTACGAAAGGTGTTGCATCCCTACGGTTTTGATGATGTCTCACACTATAAATCAATCGGTTTCTATCAATAGATTGATTCATGCTTCATGTAGGACAGTGCAGTTCATGTGGTTGTCATATAGACATGCATTACTTGTTCAAGTCCATACTCTGTCAGCATAGTCTGGACAGTAGTGGGTCGACCCCCCCTTCCAGATGGGTCGACCCCCCAGTTCGCAAGTCTGTGCATCGCATTTGTCGAAGGCATTGGTAGTCTATACATTGACTGACTGTTCATGCATCCATCGAACAAGTCTATACACTCATGGCATATGTGTAACGTTTGTTCTTCAAAGTTTGTACATTGGCCTTCACTTGAAGTCTATTCATTGGTCTTCACTTCAAAGTCTGCACTTTGGTAAAGTCTATACATCGTTCACATTGCTTTAAGTCTATACAGCCTTAGCGAAAGCTCTGCAAGTCTATACAGCCATTTCCAAGTCTGTACATTGGATAACCTTCCAAGTCTATACACTGTCCTGTGGTCTTCAAGCGTTTCAAGTCTGTTCATTGCTATTTTGGCCAAGTCTGAACATCCGTTTGTCTGACTTCATATTCAAAGTATGTACATCCTTCTGTTGAAATTCTAAGTCTATACATCGGTCTGTTTGAGCAAGTCTGTACAGCGGTTGCATTCATTGGAAGTCTATACATTAGGGCTTACCTACGTTGCACTTCAAAGTCTAGACATTGCACTGTAGGTTGCTTAGTTGAAGTATATACATTGCTGATCGAACGTAAGTCTATACATTCCAATCTTTTCTTACGTTTGATGATTTAGCTACACCCTAAGTCTCCACATTGGCAAAGTATATACATCGCTTATGCAAGTCTGTACAGCCAGCGCATTCATTGATATCAAGTCTACACAATGCATATAGGCAAAGTCTGCACATTGGTAGAGTCTGTACATCCTCTAGGAGCCCTAAGTCTATACATCGTAAAGTCTGCACATCGCTGTGTTCAAGCCTCTCAAGTCTATACATTGGCTCAAGCGTTCCAAGTCTGTACACTGGTCCTCAAGCGTTCCAAGTCTGTACATTGGTTCAGGCTTACCAAGTCTGTACATTGGCCTTCAAGACTTTCAAGTCTGTACAGCCTGATTTGTCGTTCAGAGTTCAAAGTCTATACATCGTGGGCTTCAGTTCTTCGAGTCTGTACATCCTTCAAGGGCCAAGTCCATACACTGTCTCGCTCACATCTTCAAGGGTGATTGAGCATCGTGAAGTCTGATTGAGCACCGTGAAGTCTATACAGTGGCTGAGCATCGTGAAGTCTATTCAGTGGATGAGCATTGCAATGTCTATACATTGGTTAGGCTCGTTCATGTAGCGTTCATCTCAAGTCTGTACACTACCTTTCACATGCACTCATTCATCAAGTCCGTACTGTCCCTTGGTTGCAAGTCTATACACTCGATTGCTTCATGCATTACCAGAAGTCTACACATCCCCCTCTGCTATGTAATGCATCAGTTTTCAAGTATATACACTGAGGACGCTGAAGGCCCTCAAGTGTATACATTCTCACATTGTACACACTTATTCATTTGCTGCTTCTAAAGTATATACACTCGTTGTTATAAGCCTGAACTAACCAATTTCAATTCATGTCTTTTGTCTCTGCCTGTAGGTGACTCAGGTTAATGATTGGGCACGTGAACCGAGGAAGATGCTTGGCACGTGATCCGAGAATGCTCTGGAAAAGGAGGGAACGAGACCCACTCGTGTGAAGTCTTGGAATTCAGGTCGGATGCCATATAAAAGGAGTCCTCTGCGAACAAGAGAAGTGAACGAAAAAAAGGAAGGCTGAAGTGAAGAATCCCTGAGTAGAAAGAGAGAAGAGAGAGCCTCCACGTTCCAGAGAAAAGACAGAGAGAAGAATTTGAGAGATATGAATTGAGAGAAAAGTCCTTGAGAGATAGAAGAAATCGTGGTGTGAAGATTTGCTTCTTCGGAAGCTACATTTGTTTTTTGGTTTTTCAGAAACGATTGTCATTCATCGTTGGTCTTGTTTTCATTTCTATTTTTCATTTCTTCATTTCTGATTCCGAATTGTTACCCTCTAGTATTTGGAGGAAGGGAGTGTTACTCCAGTTCCCCTCTGGGCTGCAGAGGAAGAGAGATCTGTGATCTCTGGTTTTGCCAGTGACGGATTGTCACTAGCAGGTTCCCTCCGGGTTGGAGGAAGGGAGAGCCATCTCCGGGTCTGGTCTTACTGGTTGCAGGTCCAGGTGTCAAGCTCTATGGGTAGCAGAGTTTGGTTGAGGGATTTGTTTTCCTTGGTTGTTCAAGCTGTGTGGCAGCATCTTGTTCCCAGACTGAGTCTGCAGTTTTCTAGCAGTGGCTAGTGGAATCCTCACTCTAGTTGGAGTGAGGGGTGGATGTAGATTGTGGACTACAATCGAACCACCTTAAAATTTCTTGTCTCCTCTGTGGTTTATTGTTATCGATTGTGCTCTCCATCTGCTTGGCATTGTGTTTGACTGTGGACAGTTTGTTTCAATCGCACCTTCTTATTCTGTCTTAGTTATTCACTGCGTTAGCTATATTATTTTACTGTATCTGAAGGGTCAAAATTTGAAGTAGTGATTTTCCGCTGAAGTTTTCTAAATTGGGAGTGATCTATTCATCCCCCCCTTCTATCTCACTCTTCGTTGCGCTAACATTTTGTATCAGAGCAGGTTTGCATCATGTGGACGAACAGTCAGGGAAATGCTAATGGTCCTAGAAGCTTCATGCCTGAAGGTCAATCCATTAGTCGCCCTCCATTTTTTGATGGTAATAACTATCTCTTTTGGAAGAATAGGATGGAAGTGTTTATCAGGACACAGAGCCACAAGCTGTGGAGGGTAATTACTGTTGGACTGTATGATCTGCCACCGAACGAGGACGCGTGGACAGATGATCATGTCAAGCTATCTTCACTCAACTGGACGGCGTTGAACATCATCCAGTGTGCTGTTCACCCAGAGGAATATGCCTGTATATCTGCCTACAGGACTGCCAAGTGAATGTGGGATGAGCTACAATTAATCTACGAAGGTACAGCTCAAGTGAAAGTCTCGAAGGTAAACCTCTACACCTCTAAGTATGAATTGTTTAGGATGAATGCAGAGGAGAATATTACTGAAATGTATGCCAGGTTGTCCTTGATCACAAACACTCTTAAGGGGCTAGGGAAGGATCTAGCTGAGGCAGATATAGTCAGGAAAATTCTTAGATCTTTATCCCCAGCATGGCACACTAAGGCCATAGTGATAGAGGAGTCAAAAGATCTGACGACCTTGACAGTGAATGAACTCATAGGATCCCTCATGACCTATGAGATGAATTTCAAAGGAGGTGGTGAAGAAAGTGACAGGAAGGGTAAGAATGTAGCTCTCAAGGCATCCCGCAACAACAGTAGCAGTAGCAGCAGCAGCAGCAGTAGCGGTGAGTCCGATGGTTTTTCCGATCTCGACCAGAAGGAGCAGGCAATGCTCACTCGACAGTTCAGTAAATTTTTAAGGAGAAAGGGGAAGACCATTAGGAGGAAGAAGCCATACTCCTTCAACAAGAATGTTGAATCTACCAATCATAAGGACTAGTATTCTAAGAGACTGACTTGTTTTCATTGTAACAAACAGGGACACATGAAAGGCGAATGCCCAGATCTCCAGAAGAAGGGTCCCTACTTTCAGAAGAAGAGCTCAAAGGTGCATAAAAAGAAGAAGCCACAGGCGATGGTCTGCACGTGGAGCGAGGAGGAAGAAGATCCCGAAGACACTTCCTCAGAGGAGTATGAAGAAGGAATTTTCCTTATGGCAAATAGCGAAGAGGAGGTAATAAATATCTTTGAAAATTTCTCTATTGATGACTGGGAAGATGCTTATGGTGAATTGTTAGACAAGTTTAATTCTCTCAGTAAAGAGCATAGGGTCCTCAAAAGAAAATTTAATACTAATGTTGAAGAACAAACCCAGGTCTGTGAGGAAAATCAGAAACTAAAAGAGCAACTAGAAGAAATGACCTCACTAAGAAAAGAAAATGATAAGCTCAAGGGAGAAAACCAGGAGAGTCACACCCAGCTCAATGAACTGAAAACTAAAATTGAAGAAAGCCTGAATGAAATTAGAGTGAACTCAGAGAAATATGAAGCTGTTAAGATAATGAATGCTGAACTATTAAAAAAATTTGAGTCACTGCAAAAAGAGCTGGAAGACAAACAAAAAGTTTTGGAAAGATTTGTTCAGGTAAAAACTAGTCTGGATGCTATTCTAGGGACAAGGGTTAACTTCAATAAGGAGGGTCTAGGCTATGACCCAACTAACAAGAGACCCCTACAATTCAAGACCATCACCTTCTGCCCAGAGAAGGGAAAAGAGAAGCTGGACACACCATCCAGCTCAAACAGCAGTAAAGGAGCTCAATGTTCGAAGGAAACTTTAAAGAACACTGCTAGTCAACCATTTAAAATGGGAATGAATTTTGTGAAGAACTTCACTAAGCCCACTCATCAGAACATAAATGGTAAATGGACCAAGCAAGTGGATCAGAAGAAAAGCTGGAATTACTACAATCAGATGGGTCCAAACAGGACCTACTAGAGAAATAATTATCATCTTCAAAAATCTATTAATCAACAAGCTCACAGGAGATTTCCTAGGAATGGGAAGCCTAATGAATGGAATAGAGCTTATTTCTCCAGACCAGCTGGACTTAATTTCAATAAACCAGAAGTAAAGGTGCCAGAGAAATCCATGCTGAAGCAAATCTGGATACCTAAACATTTGATCAGAGATTTGAACAATGTCTTTGGACCCAACTCATATTGGGTTCCAAATCACTTTGCTTAATTTTGTTTGTGTAGGTCGGTCTAGCAGCTGAAGAAAACAAGTGGTACCTCGACAGTGGCTGCTCCAGGCACATGACAGGAGACCGATCCAAGTTCAGCAAGATAGAGATGAAGGTAGGGGGTCTGGTCAAGTTTGGAGGAAAGAACAAAGGTAAGATAATTGGAGTTGGCACAGTAGGTAAGACTTTCACAAACTCCATTGAAAAAGTTCTACTTGTGGAAGGTCTTCAACACAACCTGATTAGCATTAGTCAGTTATGTGACAAGGGTCACAGGGTTGTGTTTGATGATGATTCATGCAAAATCTTTGAAATAAATTCTGATGTGGTTAAATTTGTAGCCAACAGGATTAATAATGTTTACATGGTAGGCTTAGATGAGGAATCTGAATCTAGTATCTGTTTATCTGCCAATTCTGAAAATGATGCCTTTGAATGGCATAGACGTTTAGGCCATGCTAGCTTTACTACATTAAATAAATTGGTCAAGGATGATTTAGTTAGAGGCATGCCTAGAATTAAATTCAATTCTATTTCAAAATCATGTGATGCCTATGCTCTAGGCAAACAGACCAGGAATTCTTTCAAGCTAAGATCTGAGCCATTGTCCTCTAGACCAATAAAACTTCTCCATATGGACCTTTTCGGTCCTACTAGAACTCAGAGTCTTAATGGGAACATGTTTGGCTATGTCATCATAGATGACTTCTCTAGATATTCATGGATCTTTTTCTTAGCAAATAAAAGTGATGCATTTCAAAAGTTTAATCAGTTTTTTAATAAGGTCAAACAAGAAGGAAAACACAAGATGTGTTCTATTCAATCTGACCATGGAGGTGAGTTTGAAAACTCCATGTTTTCTGATCTTTGTGAAAGAGAGGGACTAACACACAGATTCTCTTCTCCCAGGACACCTGAACAGAATGGAATTGTGGAGAGAAGAAATAGAACTGTTGTGGAGATGGCCCGAACCATGCTAATTGAAAGTCAATTACCAAGGAGGTTCTGGGCAGAGGCGGCCAATACAACAACCTACATAATCAACAGGGCCATGGTAAGACCCATTCACAAGAAAACACCCTATGAGCTTCTAAAAGATAAGAAACCAAACTTGTTTCATTTCAGAATTTTTGGAGCTAAATGCTTTATTCATAACAATGACAAGAAAGATTTAGATAAGTTTGAAGCTAAAAGCTCCCATGGAATATTTTTAGGATACTCTGAAGTGTCTAGGGCATATAGGGTCTTTAACATTTCAGACCAAAAAGTTGAAGAGTCTCCACACATCATTTTTAGTGAAAAGAAAGATGTCACTAACATTGAAAATGTTGACAGGGACTCCAATCATGATGGGGAATTCCTAGAAGACCAAGAAGAAGAGAAGACTCAGCCGAGTGGAACAGCAAATCCTCCCAACCAGGAAGAGCCAAGAGAAATAGGTGAGTCTTCAATAAATGTTAGATTTCTTAAAGATCATCCGATAGATAATGTCTTAGGCAATCCTAAAGATCCTCTTCGGTCTAGGTCTCATTTTAGGAATGTGAATAATGAAGACTTAATTGCTTTAGTCTCACAAATTGAACCCAAATCAGTAGAAGAGGCATTAGCTGATCAAGCTTGGGTCAATGCTATGTGTGAGGAATTGGGCCAGTTCGAAAGAAATAATGTCTGGGAACTTGTTCCAAGACCAGATAATGTTAATATCATAGGAACTAAGTGGGTGTTCAAAAATAAAATGAATGAAGATGGAATCATTTCTAGGAATAAGGCCAGATTAGTAGCCAAGGGCTACTGTCAGGAATTTGGTGTAGATTTCGATGAATCCTATGCACCTGTTGCTAGGATGGAAGCTATAAGATTGTTGCTTGCTTTTGCATGTTCAAAGAATATAAAACTCCAACAAATGGATGTTAAAAGTGCCTTTTTAAATGGAGTCATTAAAGAAGAGGTTTTTGTTGAACAACCCCCCGGATTTCAATTCTCTCCTCAACCTAACCAAGTTTTCAGGTTAAACAAAGCCTTGTATGGTCTAAAGTAGGCTCCTCGAGCATGGTATGAAAGATTGACTGAATTTCTGATCAGCAAGGGCTACAAAAGAGGTAAAGTTGATCAAACCTTATTTACCAAGGGTACAAATAAAGATCTCATCATAGTTCAGGTATATGTAGATGACATTGTATTTAGATCAACTAAGCATGAACTATGTGATGAATTCTCTAAAATGATGTCTGCTGAATTTGAGATGAGTTTGGTTGGTGAACTAAAGTACTTTCTTGGCTTGCAGGTACAATAGTCAGAGGATGGATGCTTCATCAACCAGACCAAATACACAATGGAACTATTCAAGAGGTTTGGTATGGAAAATCTGAAGCACATTACAACACCCATGGGTACCAATACCTCACTGGATACAGATGAGACAGGTAAAGAAGTAAATGCCAAGCTCTATCGAGGTATGATTGGATCTTTTCTTTAATTGACAGCTTCTAGACCTGATATACAGTTCAGTGTAGGAATGTGTGCAAGGTATCAGTCTAGACCTACTGAATTACATTTAGCTGCAGTGAAAAGAATTTTCAGATATTTGTCAGCTACTCATTCTCTTGGTTTATGGTTTCCTGCATCACACACATTTAACTTAGTTGCATACACAGATGCTGATTATGCAGGATGTAAACTAGACAGGAAAAGCACTAGTGGTCATTGTGAATTTTTGGGTGGGTGTTTAGTGTCTTGGGGTTCCAAGAAACAACATTCTGTGGCCCTCTCCACTGCAGAAGCTGAATATGTGGCTGCAGGGAGTTGTGGTACACAAGTCATTTAGATTAAACACCAGCTTCAGGACTACCAAGTAGACCTGGGGTGCACACCTATCTATTGTGATAATACCAGTGCCATTAATCTTGCCAAAAATCCTTTTTTGCATTCACGCACCAAACACATAGAGATAAGGCATCATTTCATAAGAGATGAGGTTTCTAAAAATAACTTTGAACTGATTCATGTAGGCACTGATAATCAGATTGCTTACATTTTCACTAAACCTCTGGATAATGAAAAATTCACATCACTGAGAAGAGAATTAGGCTTATACAAATTGTCTTAAATGTGAAGTCTGTTCTTTTTGTGAGGGGGAGTTCTATATGTCTGTTGCTTAGCTTTCAGGAATGCTTTGAGTGAGGGGGAGCTGGTTGAGCTGTGAGAGGAAGAGTTCTTTGACAGATTCAAAAAGATTGACTAGATGTGTGTCATTGCTAGTTTTCATGACAGATCTAGTGTGGTTCTCTCAGACAGTAGAATGTCACTTATTTCTTAAGTCTATAAGTCAGTGATACTAAAGTCCAGTTAGAATCTTTCCTCTGGTATTCCTTCATAGATCTGGATTAATTGTATAAAGTATATCTTCCTACATTGTCAATGATTCTGGTTCAGGCCAAAACCTGTATGTCTTGATATCTGACCCAATCAGCTTGAAATCTAGACTTCAAGATTCACTTCAAGAAATAGTCCTTCTGGTATTGTTTTCAATCATTCCATCTATTCAACACAAGGGCTTAACTGAACAAACATGTCTTGTTTTGGTCACTGAGAAACTGAGAGCTTCATCAATGAAATGAAGTTTTCTCCTATGTCATGAGGTGTCAAGTGCTTAAAATGAATGAAAAGTCATGACAGAGCAATGGTGGCTAGCTGGTGAGTAACTAGGGACTCAGGCCTCTAATCAAGGTGTTTCCTCATGTTAAAAGCCACAGTTACTAACTCTGTTCCTTTAATAGAAAAAAGGAGGAAGTAATGAGGTACTCACACTTAGTAACTGGGGATTCAGGCCTCTAATCAAGGTGTCTCCCTAATGTCAACAGAGTGAATTACCAACTTACTCATTGATCTTCTTGAAAATCATCTCAAAAAATTCCTTGTTGTTATGCAACTAATGGATTGCTTGTCCTCAATACCTTGAGAACACCTCTCTGACTTTGTCTCTTGTTGTCATGTGGGATAGTTGACTGTTCAGCTATATCTGGCCATACTTGTTAACACCTGCTCTAAATCATACATTATGTATGCTGATAAACTTTTCTATCATTCTATTTCTCTATTGTTTACTAGAGTTCAAGAACCTTCACTTGAGTTTAGCACCTCACTTATTCTCTTAAGAGTTGCTCGTGCCTTTCTGCACTATGAAGTTACTGTACTTCTTCTTCATGTCTCCAGCACTTTCATATATTCTGCATTTCCTTTTGCTGATGTCAAAGGGGGAGAGAGGTTCTGCAATATCTGCAAGTCATGTATTGTCATGAGCTTTGGGGGAGTTGTGTTTATGAGCAGTGGGGGAGAATTCATGTCATGGAAATTTCTGAGGATGAGTTGTGAGGGAGCTGAGAGTGTGTTGTAGGGAGTGTTTAAATCATCTGCATGAGCATGCCTTGAATTTGCTTTCATTGTTGAAATTGCAGTTAATTTCCTGTTAAGCTTTGACATTGCTTGATTCATAGTGTTGCCATCATCAAAAAGGGGGAGATTGTTGCATCCCTACGGTTTTGATGATGTCTCACACTATAAATCAATCGGTTTCTATCAATAGATTGATTCATGCTTCATGTAGGACAGTGCAGTTCATGTGGTTGTCATATAGACATGCATTACTTGTTCAAGTCCATACTCTGTCAGCATAGTCTGGACAGTAGTGGGTCGACCCCCCCTTCTAGATGGGTCGACCCCCCAGTTCGCAAGTCTGTACATCGCATTTGTCGAAGGCATTGGTAGTCTATACATTGACTGACTGTTCATGCATCCATCGAACAAGTCTATACACTCATGGCATATGTGTAACATTTGTTCTTCAAAGTCTATACATTGGCCTTCACTTGAAGTCTATTCATTGGTCTTCACTTCAAAGTCTGCACTTTGGTAAAGTCTATACATCGTTCACATTGCTTCAAGTCTATACAGCCTTAGCGAAAGCTCTGCAAGTCTATACAGCCATTTCCAAGTCTGTACATTGGATAACCTTCCAAGTCTATACACTGTCCTGTGGCCTTCAAGCGTTTCAAGTCTGTTCATTGCTATTTTGGCCAAGTCTGAACATCCGTTTGCCTGACTTCATATTCAAAGTATGTACATCCTTCTGTTGAAATTCTAAGTCTATACATCGGTCTGTTTGAGCAAGTCTGTACAGCAGTTGCATTCATTGAAAGTCTATACATTAGGGCTTACCTACGTTGCACTTCAAAGTCTAAACATTGCACTGTATGTTGCTTAGTTGAAGTCTATACATTGCTGATCGAACGTAAGTCTATACATTCCAATCTTTTCCTAAGTCTGCACATCGCTGCGTTCAAGCCTCTCAAGTCTATACATTGGCTCAAGCGTTCCAAGTCTGTACACTGGTCCTCAAGCGTTCCAAGTCTGTACATTGGTTCAGGCTTACCATGTCTGTACATTGGCCTTCAAGACTTTCAAGTCTGTACAGCCTGATTTATCGTTCAGAGTTCAAAGTCTATACATCGTGGGCTTCAGTTCTTCGAGTCTATACATCCTTCAAGGGCCAAGTCCATACACTGTCTCGCTCACATCTTCAAGGGTGATTGAGCATCGTGAAGTCTGATTGAGCATCGTGAAGTCTGATTGAGCACCGTGAAGTCTATGCAGTGGCTGAGCATCGTGAAGTCTATTCAGTGGATGAGCATTGTAATGTCTATACATTGGTTAGGCTCGTTCATGTAGCGTTCATCTCAAGTCTGTACACTGCCTTTCACATGCACTCATTCATCAAGTCTGTACTATCCCTTGGTTGCAAGTCTATACACTCGATTGCTTCATGCATTACCAGAAGTTTACACATCCCCCTCTGCTATGTGATGCATCAGTTTTCAAGTATATACAATGAGGACATTGAAGGCCCTCAAGTGTATACATTCTCACATTGTACACACTTATTCATTTGCTGCTTCTAAAGTATATACACTCGTTGTTATAAGCCTGAACTAACCAATTTCGATTCATGTCTTTTGTCTCTGCCTGCAGGTGACTCAGGTTAATGATTGGGTACGTGAATCAAGGAAGATGCCTGGCACGTGATCCGAGGATGCTCTGGAAAAGGAGGGAACGAGACCCACTCGTGTGAAGTCCTGGAATTTAGGTCGGATGCCGTATAAAAGGAGTCCTCTGTGAACAGGAGAAGTGAACGAAAAAAGGAAGGCTGAAGTGAAGAATCCCTGAGCAGAAAGAGAGAAGAGAGAGCCTCCACGTTCCAGAGAAAAGACAGAGAGAAGAATTTGAGAGATATGAATTGAGAGAAAAGTCCTTGAGAGATAGAAGAAATCGTGGTGTGAAGATTTGCTTCTTCGGAAGCTACATTTGTTTTTTGGTTTTTCAGAAACGATTGTCATTCATCGTTGGTCTTGTTTTCATTTCTGTTTTTCATTTCTTCATTTCTGATTCCGAATTGTTACCCTCTAGTATTTGGAGGAAGGGAGTGTTACTCCAGTTCCCCACAGGGCTGCAGAGGAAGAGAGATCTATGATCTCTGGTTTTGCCAATGACGGACTATCACTAGCAGGTTCCCTCTGGGTTGGAGGAAGGGAGAGCCATCTCCGGTTCTGGTCTTGCTGGTTGCAGGTCCAGGTGTCAAGCTCTGTGGGTAGCAGAGTTTGGTTGAGGGATTTGTTTCCCTTGGTTGTTCAAGCTGTGTGGCAGCATCTTGTTCGCAGACTGAGTCTGCAGTTTTCTAGCAGTGGCTAGTGGAATCCTCACTCTAGTTGGAGTGAGGGGTGGATGTAGATTGTGGACAACAATCGAACCACCTTAAAATTTCTTGTCTCCTCTGTGGTTTTCTGTTATCGGTTGTGCTCTCCATCTGCTTGGCATTGTGTTTGACTGTGGACAGTTTGTTTCAATCGCACCTTCTTATTCTGTCTTAGTTATTCACTGCGTTACCTATATTGTTTTGCTGTATCTGAAGGGTCGAAATTCGAAGTAGTTATTTTCTACTGAAGTTTTCTAAATCGGGAGTGATCTATTCATCCCCCCCTTCTATCTCACTCTTCACTGCGCTAACAAAAGGAGGAGAGATTCATGCACTTTCAGAAAGGTATCTCAGGTTGCTGCACTTTAGGTTGCTCCCTCCAGGTATCTAATCTCTTTTACACTATACATCCTGTGCTAATAATTTCCAACAATTGGTGTGCTGCAATTTCCTTCACTTCTACCTTCCTACTTATGCCATATATTCTCTCTAGTGTGATATTTTGATGATGTCAAAGGGGGAGAGAATTGTATGTGTCATTAAAGGAATGTATAAGGAAGAGAGTCTTGAACACTTGCATAAGTATATGTGGGGAGAAAATTACTAGGAGAAAATTATCTGGAGAGAAAATCACTGAAGGTCATTGTGCTTTTATTCACGATTACATCCTTTTAATCCTTGACTTTCAATATACTATAATGACTCAAAGCTGGACATCATAATGACTCATTGTTCATAGTTGCCATCATCAAAAAGGGGGAGAATGTTGGGCATGTGTATAACGTGTGTAACTCTATTGTTTTGATGATGTCTGACTATGTATGTTGGGCTTGTGTATAACATTCTTTTGTTTCGATGATGTCTGACTATGATTCATTAATATAGTTTGACCTGCATTTGATAGCGATAAACACTCATACATTTCAGGTCAAGCCAACACCGGCACAAAGATTGAGGCATTAGGCTACACAAGAATCAAGGCAGTATCATGGTTTCACAGAAATCCATGTAGTCAAGGAAAATGCAACTGCTGGAGATGATACACACACTGAAGTCTCACAAGAGAAGTGTCGACTCCAATAACAGATGTGTCGACACTACAGCCATTACTAAGCGACCAAGAAAGACGTGGTCGGTGCAACTTCTGCTAGCACAAGTTAAGGTTTTGCCCTGTGCTAAATAAGGACAGTGTAAGGTTCTGTTCCTATGAACCAAGAGCTAAGCACTTATAAAGATCATGGTCGGTGCAACCTCCGGCTAGCACATAACAAGGTCTGTGTACACCTGTCATCCATGCGATACAAGGTCGATGCACATTCTTCCTTCAACACTAGAAGGTCCGTGCACATATAAAGACAAAGTCTAAAGCACGTTGATGAAGGTCTGTGCAAATGCTTCCTTCAAATAAGTAAGGTTTGTGCATGTTCACCTTCTCGCAAGACAAGGTCCGGGCAAACTGCTAAAGGTTCACGCTCAAATCAAGTCTGAGCATTTCTCAAGGTCCAAGCATCAAGGTCTTAGCATATTCAAGTCAAGATCAGACCACGCAGTTCCTAAGCACCATCTACCCAAAGAAGGTGAAAGGAATGTGTCGACCTGTCTCTCTCAAGAGGTCGACACTGTTTGTCTTATAAGAAACGCTCTATTGACTATTCTACTAAGAAGTGTCGACACTTACCTTACAGGAGGTCAACATCATTTGTTCTTCCAGGAAGCGCTCTACTAGCTATCTCACTATGGTGTGTCGACACTTACCTCACAGGAGGTCGACACCCTTGTTCTTCCATAAATCCTCAAGCCAATAAACTGTCAGATCAGTGGGCCATCCAGAGAGAGAAAAAGGAACAGCAAATCATTAAATTTAAGGATTTTGGGGTCTGGACCACGTCTCGAGGTCTGACCCTTGGTCTACCATCTTATCACTCTTTTGTCTACCTTTTGGAGATGGTTTTGTCAGAAATCCAGCTAGAAGAGCCACTTCTGTCTGCCGCGATGTAAGTCTTCAATGTCTGCCTGTCCATACTGTCTGCTACTGAGAATAGGACACTCCGCAGTCTGCCACCATCTTGTTGTCGACCAATGGGCTGTCCAACCAGCCATTGTATGCAGAAGAGTACATTTGAGCAGAATGATAAGACTGCATATCTGAGGGAGAGTTATTGTAAATATCTGATGCTGTCTAAAGGGAGATCTGGTCTGCTCCTTCACACTGTCTGCCATCGTACCTATCCTTGTACTTAAAGCTGTGACCAGCCAATAGGAAGATCATAGCAAGCACCGCATTAAATGTTATGGGACATGGTCACCTTCCTCTTAATGATTATCACCATCACACATGGCATTCGCTCTAGAAGACGTTCTAGCTCTCACCTTCTGGTGCACGCTTCAAGGAAGCCTTGGAGGGAATACTTCGTTGATCCACTGGTCCAAAGGAATACTTCTTGGCGTGCAATATTCCCAGGCTTTCTCAACTGGTCTTCTTATTTATACCAAGCTTCCTCAACTGAAGGAGCTGCTGCTGCCGTCCACAAAGTGCCACGCCCTAGACCAATCTACTAGGAATATTCCTAAGTAGCGTGAGAGCAGCCCCAGCACCTATTGGACTTAGTCCAGTGTTGTGAGAGAAGAAGAAGAAGAAGAAGAAAAGAGAGCAGCCTTGAGAGAAAAGAAACATCTTGTAGTCTACCGGTGCTTGAAGAAAAGGATCCTTGGATCCAATCTTGTAGCTGCACTCACCAGTTCTGATGTCTTGATCCATTCCTTCAGCTGGTGTCTAGATTATCTCAATTGATTCTCCACTGCACTTGCAGTCTTCAGTTTCAATTTGTTACGATTCGTCTATCACCAATACATCTAGCTTCTCCGATCCCCTGTTTAGGGACCGGGTTCCCTCTGTGGTTTCAGAGGAAGAGAGAATCACATCCTCTGGGTGGTTCAAGCTGGTAGTCAGCAGAAAGCAAGCTGTGCTACTCAGCTGTGTAAGCAAGCTGTGCTGCTCAGCGGATCAAGCTGTGTGTCAGCCGAAAAGCCTCACAGAGTTTGGTGAGGGGTGGACGTAGGTTGTGGGCTAACAATCAAACCACCTTAAAATCCTTGTGTTGTGGGTTGTATACATTGTGAGCTTGTTCCATATCCTCTATCCCTATTTCACATGTTCGTGTGCTCCTAATCTTGGTTATCTCATTTGCACACACAAGCACTCTTATTTGCTCCTTCTATTTCATTTGTGCTTTAATTAGCCTTAGCACTTTGACTACATCATTTGGGCGGCCTGCTGCAACCTTGCATACATGCGTCAAGATAAAAGTCTTGCTAAGAGATTCCCCGCTTAGACTCGCATACACCTTGGTTGATCACCACTACATTCACACACATATGCACTCTGAGTGATCAACATAGCATACACACACTCATGCTTGTTGCAAGTCATCTCATGTTCTAGTGTTGTGCTTCATGATCCCTGCACTCCAAGGCTTATACCTCTCAAAGATCACAAATGTGTTTAAAGAAGTGTCGACCTCTCTTCAGTAAAGAGTCGACCTGTGTTGCCTTGATCTGTTAGAGGTGTTGACCTCACTGCCCTGAAGAGCAGACCCCAGCTCATCTCATAGCTGGATCCTGCTGAAGAAGTGTCGACCTGCCCGCGGGGAGTGTTGACCTGTCTGAACTGGGCATTGGGTTTAACGTTATTACTTGTTCGATTCCTATCTATTCCGATGCACTGTGTGCTTATGTGATTCATTTACCTTATAGGAGTGGTCTATGTTTTTAGGAGTCAAGATTTAAATAGGACAAAGTTATTAATAGGATCTATTCAACCCCCCTTCTAGATCCGATTGTACTCTGTGGGACCTAACAGAGTCAACCTTCTACCATCCACTGTCAGCCTTCCGCTTCCGAATACCCATATGTGTCTCCACCTCCAGTCAAAGGAACATTACACCCCAAGCAGGTGGATGCCGTCCACTACATACTTCTCCATACCACTCCTCATGTCCCTTCGCATAGTCCTTCCACTAGCCATGCGCCTTTGCCCACACAACCTCCGCTTCCCTCTCCACCTTCTCATACCCCTCGGCATCCACCTTGCCCGAAGCAGGCTCCTCATTCTCCGTTATCGGAATCTTTCACTGACATTTTCAGGGGTTTGATGGCCACTCACGCACTACATCTCCCTCCAGTTGTGCCTTGCCGACCCGCGGTCGGGAATTTGCTTCAATATTGTGATTATCATTGCCAGTAGGGGCATTTGCTCGAGGATTGCTCCGAATTTCGGGAGTATGTTCATGGTCTGGAAGATAAGAAGAAGATCGATTGGTCTACTATTCACAAGGTCAATTCATATCTTCATAGCAAGCGCCGCTCAAGCATCCATCTCCGTCACTACAAGGCCCGGGGCACCCCTGTGATTCTTCATCTGGCGTTGCGCCCGCTCCGTCACCTACGCCATCACCTACTCCATCACCTACCCCATCCCCTCCATCTCCATCTCCATCTACCTCATTACCTTCGCCATCTCCTACCCCATCTTCGCAACCTCCAACAACCTAAGCCTCTGCTCAGGCTAGTGCCTCTACTTCCTTCACTTCCTCCGTTACTACCACATCCACTCCTAAGGCCGCCCGACGCGTTGTGTCGATACGATGATGGTGGGCGCCGCGACCCTCCTATTCATCCTCTCCATATCCATTACACCCATTGCCCTCATCACCGCCTTCTTTACCCTCCTCATCGCCTAACACTCCATTATCTTCTCTACCACCTATCCCAAAATCACATTGTCCTCCGTCTCCATCATCTCCACCGTCTTTACCGTCTTCTCCACCATCACCTTTGCCTGAGCCCGAGCAAGCTACGCCTTTACCTCCACCTACATTCGCACCTATCATAGCCACGCCTTTACCTTCAAGCCCTTCATCCTCGCCTTTACCTTCACATTTGCCACCACTTGACACCATCATACCCACTGAAGCCTCCATGCCATTTGAACCTATTCATATTCCCTCCACTTCTCCATCCACTTCCACCCCATGGAGCGGGTGTACGCTGCCTTCGGTGCCTCTTGGGTCTAGTCCCCAAGGAGAACATGAGTCAAGTCCGGATGATTCTATGTCGGTTATACATTTTAAGCTCCAGGATTTTATCTGTCGCGTGCTAATCTGCGTCCTGGTCCCTGGCTGTTTTAGGGATGATGAGCTTGCACTTCTCATGACGGTTGTCAAGAAGGGTTCCCTTGCATTGGTGCCAGCTTATTCTTGAGCGAGGCCGGTGGCAATCTCATTGCTCGCCGGAGAGTTCACCGATGACGTTGTTATTACTCCTTGCTCTATTGCCATTCAGATTGCTGGCCAAGAAGGGTTCTCCACCCAAATCATGCTAACTCATACGGCTGCCAAAGAAGTCATGCATTCCATGCTCAAGGGGAAATTGGCCGTATTCTCAGCATTTTCCAAGGACATTCTGCACTTCCTATGCCATCCCCCTCAGTTTATCAAGCCGGCCACATCTACAATGCGCATTGATCTCCCTCAGTTTCATCCTTCCCTTCTATCAAGGTAGCTATGCTTTATTGCTGATTGCCGAGTAGAGTTGCCAAATCTCAAGGTTCTTTTGCCGAGTGATAAAACTCCATGGTTTCATGATATTCATTCTGAGGAGTTACATGCTCAAGAATGTCGACCTATTTTTAGCACCGTGTGTCTAGGGGCAACCGCCCCAACGAAGCTGCATGTTCATAATCGGGCTAGTGATAACGCAGAAATGTATGTCGTTACTACACGCGCATTAACAATCTTAAAACTGAACTCATACAAAATAATCAAAAGAGAATATAGTACTATGGCAAGCACGGGTCGAATCCATAGGGAAGAAGAGATTTTTAAAGTTAAAAACTTTGAAATCTTTTGGAAAATATTTGTGATTTTTTTTGTAACTCGAAGAGAATGATTAAACAAAGAACGGTTCCAACAATTAATTAAAAATGCCTATGATTATGCACCTATGTTATAGAAAATAATTGCATGAAGTGGAAAAGAAGAGATAGAAGAAGCAGGTAGAGATGGAAGAAGAGCAAGCTCTAGATCAAAAGAACAACTCATCTCATTAACTTAAAAGAAAGAGTACATAAAATGTGAATCTAAATTACACAAACAACGCAATGAGATTACAATGAAGTGAAATAACATAAAAGTAATAAAAATAAGAAAAGCCTAGAGTTTAGAGATGGTAGCAGCAATGGTGATGATGATGTCGTCCTCTCTTGGTCTTGGATCACGAACCACCTTGTGGAAGATGTCATCTACGCCGAGAGGAAGTCACCTTCGTCATTGAAGTAGCCTTTGGAGGGTGAATAACTTTGAAACCAAGATGAATTAGGGGATGCCAAAGAAGAAGAAGTTTAAGCGGAGGAAGAGAGGAAGAACTTTAATGAAAGGCACAAAGAGAAAATGTGAGGAAGAGGGTGAAATCAGATGAAGAAGGGAAGTGCTCTACACAGATGAATAGTAACTGTGTAAAAAAACTAAACTGGGAAGAATAAAAAATAACTTAAAAACAGGATAGAATTAGAGGAAGTGGTAGAATAAGAAAATATAGATCTATAAGAGAGGACGAACTTTCATGAAGAACGCAGAGAGAAAAGAAGAGCAGAAGGGCTTTAAAACGGAGGAATAACAGAAGCTAGCATTTCGGATAAACAGTAAAATGACAGGACAGCAAGTTGAAAAATGGGAAATAACTTCAAAACCAGAAAGAATTAGAAGATGATGTAGAATATGAAAGTTTAGAACATTTCAAAACAAAGAACGTTCATGAAGATAGCAAGAGGATAAGATGGAAGGAAGAGGGAGAAACCGGCGGCCTAAGGTGAGGATGTGAGAGGGAGAGAGGGAAAGAATGCCAAAAGAAGAACTCTGCTTCACCTCATTGTCATGGGCTATTTATAAGGAAAGTTGGGTTAATGGAGGGTGGAGATTGTATCAAAAATAGATGGATGGCTGGGATTTAGGTAGAAGATGATGCATGGGGGAAAGGAAAAGGAGGTGGGCACCCCCTTTTCTTTTTGGTCAAGATCCTCCTCCTTTTCCAACTTTGAATCACCTTTTCAAACTTTGAATGTCATTTTCCTTCTTTTCAAACTTAAACTTTGAATTCCTCATTTTCAAACTTTGAATTCAAAATTTTGAACTTTATTTTCCCTCCAATCAAAATATTTTGAATTCTTTATTTGACTTGGTCAAAGTGGTGATGACAGTTTTGCCCCCGGTTTCTTTTGCAATTACCTTCATTGTCCTGCACACACATAATTATGATTTAGTTTAGAAAAATTATCATAATGTGCACATGAATCTCAATTGCTCATTTTTATGCAATGGATAATTAATGTTCATGACCCTCAACTCCATTTTATTAAATGAAATCGCCAAATTAATTAATTTACGTGAAAGGTCCAATCTACATGCGAAGTTGAGATTAATGATAGAACATGCATAATTATCAAATTATATGCACATAAAATGGTATACATGCGATGAATTATCATAGAAAATGGACACTTATCACACCCCCCAACTTACTCATTGCTAGCCCCTTAGCAATCCAAATAAATTAAAATTTAGGACTAACAAGAGTTTGTAAAATTCATACTCTCATATCCAGCTCTCCCCTCATAGAATCAACCAATGATTAGGAATCTGGAATCATTAATGCACACTAGCCTTATGTAGGAAATTAATAGTACATGATCAAGAATTCACATCAAAGCTCAATAGCAGTTGTGCATGTGTAACTACCAAATCCACAGTTTAGACAATTGCATCCCCCATTTGCTATTCCAAGTAAATGCCTTTCAACCCCGCACCTCTTAGATCAGAGCATTAAGTATATTAGCTTTTTGTTTGCCTTATTACTTTGTCCCTTTGGGATCTTTTATACCACACATGATGCTGCACTACCCTTCACTGCTCAACGCGAATCTCGACTCTTACCTTAGGAGAAGCAGGCCCGGTTTCACAGATCAAGGTTCCCTTTTCCGTTTTACGCGAACCTCAAGACGTCTTTGGTGAAGTAGGCCCGGTTACTAAGACTAGGGGCATTTTTCATGGTATTTTTTTCTTCTTCTTTTTTCTTTTTTTTTGCACTTATTTGATAGATAATTTTGGCAGAAAACTTTTGTAAAAAGATCTCTTTTCTTAAAAAGTGCATAATATCAAACAACATACCAAAAATAGCAGAGGGCTTGTCTTGCTTATTTCATTAGTATGCAACATAAATTTCTTCTTTCTAAAGTGCACATGAATCCAGAATTACTTTTAATTTAAGCATGAATCATGAAAACTTAGTTAGTTTTTTTTTTAAATGAGGATTTTTTTTTGAAAAATTGAGGTTGTATATGAATGCAACATGAGCAACATGATTACCGTCCCCCCAACTTAAATGACATTGTCCTCAATGGCATGAACAATGTGGATTAATAAAACAATGTACACATGAAATTTGTGAAGGAACGTGACAACCTGACGAGAGTGAACTTCGACGGGCATCCTTGCTTTTGAATAAAAGGTGGTACTTGGCTATTAAAGGCGAGGCATAGGTGCAAGCAATCTTCTCTCTCCCCTCAACTTATCCTTTATTCAGACCTACAAAATAAAAATAAAAACACAACAAAAACTTGGGTGGCCTCCCAAGAAGCCATTTATTAGCACATGAAAATCACTAAAATTTTGGGTTGCCTCCCAAAAAGTGCTAAATTTAATGTCTTTAGCCAGACGCAATATAGCCCAATAACCAACGGGTGGCATTCAGAATGAGCCACCAAGTAATCTTGTCCTTCATCAAATTCCAACCTTTATGCCATTGGAAGACAAGAGTAAGTAGGTACGTGCTGGGGCTAGAAATAGGATGGGCTCGCACACTATTGATTTGAACTTTGACCATATGTGGGAGCCAGTTATTTTCTTTGGGGATCATGAAATGATCAATGGCCAATAATCTGTCAAGATAGAGGTGGAACCTTTCCACACCATCTACCCAGTGGTCTTCTTGTCCTCTATCTTCACTACTGATTATCCCTTTAGTAACGACTTCCTCTATGGTAACTTGGTCAGGCACTGGTGGCTTAGAAATAGGATTGTCATTCTTAGCCACATTCCTCTCAGTAATATTCTTATGAGCTTGAATGGCATTAATCAACTTGTCTTCCTGATGGGAAGTCAAATCAAAGGTGAATATTGTTGGCACGTCTCCCTCATGTCCTAGAAGTTCATATTGGAGAGGTTGTACTGTCAGAGGAATCATATTGGAAGGAAGCGTGAGCCCAGAATCTAACTCATATAATGATTCAAATTTCATCGAGTAGGGCTCAAGGGGCAGATCAAATGTGAAATTTTCTAATAAGACCCCTTCATCACACTCATCATTCAACTGAAGATTATTAATCAAATTTTTCAACAATGGGGTTGGTACATGAAATGTAAACTTTTCTAACAAGGTCCTATCATTATGTTCTTCCAAGGGAGGATATTTAGAATTTGAAGTAATCCTCCTGATCTTGTATATCCTCAATTGAATTGTTTGGGCCATTATCCTTTACAGTGGTATTCTCAATCTCAAAACATTCATAGAATGAGGTAACGATATCAATATGATCATCATTATCCTTGAAGCCACCCCCTGCTTTCTTCCCTTCCTCCATCATGGTATTACTTGTGCATTCCCCCACACTCTCAGTATTGATATCCTGAGCCAAAATGACAGGCATCAGATCATCATCATCATCATTCACTTGTTGAGGGGGTTGGTGTAATATTGAAGGAGGGCCATGGTATGTAGACTGAGAGTACACTATTTGAGGTTCAAAGTAGTGGCCCAGAGAATCACCCTTAGTATCGATGTTGATTTTGAAGTTTGGGTGAGATGAGTTGAGTTGGAATTGATTGCCCATGGGTTGCTCGTGAATTTCTTAGGGGGAAAGTGTAGACAAATGGACTAGAATTGTTTGATCTATCCAAGGCAAATTTCAGTGATTGCTCTAGCCAAGATTATAATCATCTGAAAAGATATCACACTGGCGTGGAGAGAATCCTAGGGTATTTTGGACTTGAGCTTGGATGACTGGTGGGAGTCGGGCTACAGTAGGACATTCACTTACATGGTGAGTGAGACTGGCACAAAACTCACAGGCCTCCCTGAAAGTTTGGATTGGATTATCAGCCTGTTTGAAAGATCCTACAGATTATTTATGAGATGAGATTGAGGCATGATTCAACGAATTTTCACTCAAAATTACAAACAGATCATAAGCCTCATCTTCACTTTTGTTCATAAATGCCCCTACGCAACATGTGTCCACCATTTGCCTATCATAAGCAGATAACCCGTCATAAAAGGCAAACATAATTTGCCATTTTGGCAACCTATGGTGTGGGCATTGACATAACAAATCTTTCAACCTCTCCCAAGATTCATGAAGTTGCTCTCTTGGAAGTTGAGTAAATCTCATAATCGCCTTTCTCATCATGTGGGTCCGGACTATGGGATAAAATTTTCTCAAAAATTCCAACTGCATAACTTCCCAAGTCTTGATGGTCTTTCCAAAACTCCTTAACCAATATTTTGCCTTATCTTTCAAGGAGAATGGAAATAAGATCAACCTAAGAGCATCAGCACTAAAATTTTAAATTTTGATCATGGAGCAAACTTCTAGAAAATCATCTAGATGCCTATAAGGATTTTCATTGAGATTCCCATAAAAAGATGGGAGCATTTGGATGAGACTAGGGTCAATCTCATAATGATCTACCAGAATGTCGGGTAGTTCAATACATGTTGAGGGTTTATAAGTAGAAGGAAAAAAATGTTCCTTCATAGGCATGGATTTTCCTCCAATATGAATGGCCATGAAAAATAGGTTGGATCCTACAAAGATTTTTTTTATTTTTTTTTCAATTTATTTTTAATTTTTATAGTTTTTAGATTTTTTTTCAATTTTTTTCCCTTTATAGATCTCCCTTTTTTGGTTTTATTCTTTTTTATTTTTATTTATTTATTTATTATGTTGGATTAGGATTTTTTGTAATATTAAGATTAGAAACTCACAATTTTTTGAAAATAACACTAACTAAGACGAAGAGAGAGAATATAAGAATTTTTTTTATTTTTTTATTTTTTTATTTTTATTCAAACATAAACAAGTTGTCACATAAATTACCTAACGACCTAGATGTGACTTGGACCTACAAATGAGATTTCACAAAATGACTAAAGTACAACTTAAGTTCACCCTCAATATTTTCACCGGCCAGGTAATGGGTGGGGTAGTGGGAGGCTCCCCCTACTTTCGTAGGGACCTAATTAGTAAACCACTAGCCCGCTTAAGGCGTTTGCCATCCGACCGTCATGCCTTAGGCACCAGTTTCCACAAGAGGGTAAACCCAAATCGTACTAAAATCATAGTATGATCCTAGAGCCAATGTCTATTGAATTTTATTTAAAGTTTAGGTCATGCAACGATACAAGGGAAATATGGTCTGTGGGCTAAGGAAGGGTGAAGAAATCCCCACCTTATGTTATTTAGGGATGTTGCCCTTAGAATATTTTGGAATAAAATGCACACCATAATTTTAAACAAGGGGTTCTTATGCAATATGCATGCTAGAATAGAATAAGTAGAATGTACCTTACCCCTTGCAATCTCCAAAATGCAATGCAGAAATTAAATAACGAGAAAAAATCATATGATAAATGATGCATGGCCTAGAACATGGATGGTGTGGTTTCTACTCTTGAATGAAGTCTTTTATTTTTTGTGCAAGTAATTTTTATTTTAATTTTTTTAATGAACCTATCTAACCACAAGATATGTAAAATGAAAAAATGAAACTAGAATGAAAAAGGGAAAGTTTGGATACTTACTTGAAAAGTGATACCTCATTATTTTTGAAATGAATGACAAAATCAAAAGATAAAAGAAAGAAAGGTAAATTTACCTCTGATTTTTTTAATTTTTTAATTTTTTTCTAAAAAAAATAAGAAAAGAGAGCTTTATTAGTACACTATAAACACAAGGAAAATAAAGTTCTTAAATCAAAAATCTTCATTTTTCCGCGACAACGGCGCCAAAAATTGATAACGCGGAAATGTATGTCGTTACTACACACGCATTAACAATCTTAAAATCGAACTCATACAAAATGATCAAAAGAGAATATAGTACTATGGCATGCACGGGTCGAATCCACAGGGAAGAAGAGATTTTTAAAGTTAAAAACTTTGAAATCTTTTGAAAAATATTTATGATTTTTTTTTGTAACTCGAAGGGAATGATTAAACAAAGAACGGTTCCAACAATTAATTAAAAATACATATGATTATGCACCTATGTTATAGAAAATAATTACATGAAGTGGAAAAGAAGAGATACAAGAAGCAGGTAGAGAGGGAAGAAGAGCAAGCTCTAGATCAAAAGAACAACTCATTTCATTAACTTAAAAGAAAGAGTACATAAAATACGAATCTAAATTACACTAATAACGCAATGAGATTACAATGAAGTGAAATAACATAAAAGTAATAAAAATAAGAAAAGCTTAGAGTTTGGAGATGGTAGCAGCAATGGTGATGATGACGTCGTCCTCTCTTGGCCTTGGATCACGAACCACCGTGTGGAAGATGTCGTCTACGCCGAGAGGAAGTCACCTTCGTCGTTTAAGTAGTCTTTGGAGGGTGAATAACTTTGAAACCAAGATGAATTAGGGGATGCCGAAGAAGAAGAAGTTTAAGAGGAGGAAGATAGGAAGAACTTTGATGAAGGGCACAGAGAGAGAAAATGTGTGGAAGAGGGTGAAATCGGAGGAAGAAGGGAAGTGCTCTGCACGGATGAATAGTAACTGTGTAAAACAACTGAATTGAGAAGAATAAAAAATAACTTAAAAATAGGATGGAATAAGAGAAAATGGTAGAAGAGAAAAATATAGATCTATAAGAGAGGACAAACTTTCATGAATAACTCAGAGAGAAAAGAAGAGCAGAAGGGCTTTAAAACGGAGGAATAACAGAGCTAGCATCTCGGATGAACAGTAAAATGACAGGAGAATAAGTTGAAAAACTAGAAATAACTTCAAAACCAGAAAGAATTAGAAGATGATATAGAAGAAGCAAGTTTAGAATATTTCAAAATAAAGAACTTTCATGAAGACAGCAAGAGGAGACGATAGAAGGAAGAGGGACAAACTGGCAGCCTAAGGTGAGGATGTGAGAGGGAGCGAGGGAAAGAATGCCAAAAGAAGAACTCTCCTTCATCTCCTTGTCATGGGCTATTTATAGAGAAAGTTAGGTTAATGGAGGGTGGAGATTGTATCAAAAGGAGATGGATGTATGGGATTTAGGTAGAAGATGATGCATGGGGGAAAGGAAAAGGAGGTGGGCACCCCCTTTTCTTTTTGGTCAAGATCCTCCTCCTTTTTAAATTTTGAATCTCCTTTTCAAACTTTGAATGTCCTTTTCCTTCTTTTCAAACTTAAACTTTGAATTCCTCCTTTTCAAACTTTGAATTCAAAATTTTGAACTTTATTTTCCCTCTAACCAAAATATTTTGAATTCTTTATTTGACTTGGTCATAGTGGTGATGACAGTTTTGCCCCCGACTTCTTTTGCAATTACCTTCGATGTCCTGCACACACATAATTATGATTTAGTCCAAAAAATTATCATAATGTGCTCATGAATCTCAATTGCTCATTTTTATGCAATGGATAATTAATGTTCATGACCCTCAACTCCTTTTTATTAAATGAAATTGCTAAATTAATTAATTTGCGTGAAAGGTCCAATCTACATGCGAAGTTGAGATTAACGATAGAACATGCATAATTATCAAATTATATGCACATAAAATTGTCACGTCCCGATGCGGAATATCAAGACTGGCAGTAGAAAATGCTAGTAAAGATAACAAGCTAAACTAAGAATTAACATAACGTCATTAATAGAAATAACTCCAAATCTATTACAATAACCATCAAACCGTCTTAAACATAATCAAGTACAACCTCTACTTGACTCCGTTACAATAACTAACACAAACTCTAAGGCATAGCTAGGTGTAAAACAACTATAACAATCTCAACATAACTATCAGCTGATACACTCCAAGTCATCACTCTGGCCCATTCCCATCCATCTGTGAATCTTCACCTGAGCTGCCTGGAAAGGGGGAAAACAACTATATGAGCGAACGCTCAGTAGGTAACAACAAGCAAGTGTAAGTAATTAACCAATTAATTACATGTTATATGAAACAGAAGAAAAGAAAAGACGATCGGATGAAACGACATAAAGAAAGTGCTAAAGAACGAAATGGAATAACAATATGGCAGGATGATATAACTACAAGAATTGCAAGTTTGTGAACAATATAAATAACAGAAAATTGTAGGAAATTGGCCAACAAGTAAGAATATATAACCAAGTCAAACACGATTCAAGTAAGAGATCAATGTCATAGACATCACGCTAGTCATGCACTCGGTGCAATGCCTCACCCTGTCATTATAAACTCCCATGGACATAAGTACTTTTCGGACGCTCTCCCCAGGACCAGACCAGGCCCCAATGATGCATTGGCATTGATTTATTTGATCTAAGATCCCAAGTTCCATCTAGACTTTAATCAAGTTAAAATGGCCAATTATAATCAAGTATAAACTTACCTCAGAACATCCCAAGGCTAAGTTGAAGAGATACTGTCCATAATTTCTGTCCAGGACTTCAAGTTATCAAGAACTATCATGTTCTTGGATTGAAAACCATAAAACACGGAGAAAACTAGTCTCTGGATGATATGCGGTCACTACTGGGCCGCTCAAGACTTGGACGGTCGACTATGGGCCACACTAACAGGAACTGGGCTGAGGTTTAGCTCTCGGGAGGTCAAGGTTGAACGGCTGATAAAGGGCCGCTCTACTATATGAACGGTAAGTATTGGGCCGCTCAAGGCCAGAAGTTTACAAAATCGAAGACGGGATATGTGGTCCTGACAGAGTCGCTCATCAGTTGAACGGTCCATTCAGGGCCGCCTGTCAGATGTACGGTCCATTACTGGCCGCACAACACAGGGCCTAACAACAATCTAGAAATTCACCCAAGTGGGCTCCCGGGCTACCATAGGCAGGGTGGAACTGAACCAGAGTCCAGCCAATTGTCTGCTGGTCGGCCTAGGGTCTACTGGGCTGATCAAATCAGGAATTGGACGAAGATAGATCAAGGATAATCGGCCAAGACTAATTGGCATTAGCCAGGGATGAACGGTCGCCACAGGGCCGTTCAGGGAGATATGCGGTCGACTATCAGCCGCGCATGTCCCTGCTAGTCCAATTCGGACTAACACAAATCACAGCAATTCGATTGAGTCCAAGCTCGATTCTAGGGAATAAAAATGGTTCAAAATTAATGGTTCAGATCTAAGGTTAACAAGTATAACCCTAATAGCCATTTCAATTATAATTGATTCACAATTTAGATTGACATTCATAGGAAAGATGAATCAAGATCAAGCTCTAATTAAATAAATCAGCAAGAATCATTTACTGTCATGAATTACAGTTTATTAGGTGTGTTGCTAACATGCCATTTACCACTAATCTACTAACATAACATGTTGTAATGACCAATTAATCTATTCTGTTATATATGTGCGGTCGGTTCTGGACCTTACATCGCCATATACGGTCATAGACAGGCCGTACATGCCCTCTTCAGGTCCGAAGGCCTACTGGAGATGGACGGTCGGTCGTGTGCCGCTGGAAGGGATGTGCGGTCTGGAACTGGCCGCAGGATAGACATGCGGTTAGGGTTCCGCCGCACGTTCCAGGGAAATGATCAGAGATGGAAACATCTAAATGGTCAACTACTGCCCCCTGTCTTGGTTGTGCAGTCTATCGTGTGGCCGCACAAGTCCAGACAGATCGCTGCCCCTTTCACCTTGCCTGACTCCTGCGAAGTTTCTAGGGTTAGACTAAAACATGAAATTCGCATGATATAAAGCATAGAATTTGGGGCTTTTACTACAAACAGAAAGAGCACGAAAAACTCTATAAGATGCATGAATCAATTTTATGTTTACAGCCTGAAATTACTACTTAATGGAAAGAGAACAGTTATAACCCTAGTTCTGACATGCTTCCACTAAAATCAGAAATTCTCGCAGAACACTTGATAAAATTTAAGGCTTTCTAAATTAATAAAAAGCTAACACGATGATGCTTCCAACCATATAGTATTTGTAGGTGTTGTGTCCCTGTGATTTTGATGATAGCAAACACTATAAGTCATTTCAATGCATACAATTCTGTTTGTGGTGCAGATGAATGTTTCATTGAAAATCTTATCTGAATTATTGCTGCATTTTAAATATGGCTGTGTGGTGTGTGCTTTGGTGCATTTCATAATTGCATTTATCTGGATTGTTTGATGTCATATGTGTTTACTTATGTTTTGATGATGACATAGTTTACGTGTGTTTTGATGATGACAAATTGATGTCATATGTGTTCACTTCATTTAGAACTGCTCATTCAGAACTTGGTACATTGCTTAATTGTGAGCATGGCATAGACTGTACACTCGTCTGTCTGCATGAGTCACCAAGTCCACACATTGCATCGTGTCCTTTTCATGAAGTCTATATATTGGCATGCAGCGTCTCATGAAGTATGTACATCCTCTTCAAGCATTTCAAAGTCTATACATCGCTTGGAGTTCTTTCAAGTCTATACATTGCTGAGCGTCTCACTGACTGTCTCATGCAAGTATATACATTGGCATATGCATTCACTGTAAAGTCTATACATTCATAGCGTCCAGTGTCTAGAGTTTCATAAAGTCTGTACATTGGAAGTATGTACAACGGACTGTACATGCATCAATCTTCAAAGTCCATACATTGGACTGTTACACGCATCATTGAAGTCTATACACTAGTCCGTCTCTCCAGTATGCACAGCCTTCTGATTGGACTTAATGTCTATACAGCCTGCATCGTCTCATGCAGCATCTCAAGCCAAGTCCATACATAGTCCATCAGCATTTAGAAGTCTGTACATCGGTCCGTCTTGTTCAGCGTCTTAGTGCATTCGAAGTCTGTACAGCCCATGGTCTAGAGACCAAGTCTGTACATCGTCTTGTGCCTTCAAGCTTTCAACGTCAAGTCTGTACATCACCTTCAAGGCAGCAAGTCTATACACTGGGGTCGTCAGCTGAAGGAACAGCATGTCTGTACGTTGGGTGTTCATCGTCTGCTGCATGCCATTTCAAGTCTGTACATCGATGTGTTGCTTTGATGCCGTTGCATAGTCTATACATTTGTGAGCTTTATGCACACATCTTCGGTGTCTATACTTTGCTTGTGTAACTCAAGCCTCTACATCAAAGTCTATACATCCGATAGGCTTGTTAATGCATCTGTCTGCAAGTCTGTACACCGAGGACGCTTGAAGGCTTTAAAGTATATACATTCTACACACTTCTCACTTACTGTTTCTAAGTATATACATTGTGTTGCATTGCTTGAATTTCGTAAAGTCTATACACTGCATGCCTCACTCTGAGTCTATACACTCGTGAGTGTCTCATCAAGTCCATACACTGGCTTTGAGCTGAAGTCTATACAGTGCCTCAGGCTGAGCAAGTCCATACACTGGCTGCTGTTCTTCAGAGTTTATACATCGCAGTGAGTTGAAGGTTGCCAAGTCTGTACAGCCAAAGCATGTTCAAGCTTTCACACAAAGTCTGTACAGCCACATCTCAAAGGCCAAGTCTATACATCACTGTGGCTGCTCGAAGTGAAGCCAAGTCTATACACTCCTTACCTTTCCCTACGGTTGGCCAAGTCTATACACTCATACCTTTCCCTACGTTTTCTAGCCAAGTCTACACATCGTATACCTGGCGTTTGCTTCAAAGTCTAAACACTCGTTCTTAAGGCTTCAAGTCTATACATTGGACCGTGGTTCACCAAGTCTATACATTGCTGAGCCATTCGACAAGTCTGTTCGTTGGCTTCAATTCTTCAAGTCTATACATTGGGTTCGACTCTGCAAGTCTGTACACTGGTCGAACATTCAAGTCTGAACATTCACAAAGTCTATACATCGACACTGTAGCTTGCATAGCTCAAGTCTGCACTTTGGGCTTTCACGTGAAGTCTATACATTGGTCTTCACTTGAAGTCTATACATTGGCTAAGGGTCTTCAAATTCATACAGAGTCGTCTGGTGCCTATTGATCGAAGTCTATACACTCATTTCCATTGCTTCAACTTTATACACTCGTTATCACACTGCAAGTCTATACACTGAGCTTCGCATGAAGAACTTCAACTCTATACACTCGGTTTCAAAGCTTCAAGTCTATACACTTGATATCAGGCCTCAAGTCTATACACTCGTTTGTTCACTCTCAAGTCTATACACTCGTCTGTTAACCTTCAAGTCTATACACTCAAGCTGCATCATGGTAGTACACACTTTGTTAAATAGCCTGAACCAAGTCTATACATTATCTGATACTTTCTTATGTCTGTGTGACAGGTACTATTTGAGAAGCAGATAAGTGGCACGTGGTCCGAGGTTGGCACCTGGCACATGATCCGATGATAACGCCCTAAATGCTACAGCTATAAATACCAGGCCACCTCCATCTGGAAAAAGGTGTGAGAGTGTGTGTGAGTGAAGAAAAGAGAAAAAGAGATTGAGATCAGAAAGAAAGAAAGTGATCGATATAGAAGAAGAGAGTTGCAGAGAGGCAGTGAGCAGTGAGCAGAAGAAGAAGAAAGAAGAAGAGTGAGAGAGCAGAAGAGAGATCATGAGATACAGCAGAAGAAGAAACTGAAAAAGAGAAAGAGAGAGATGGAGAGCTCGTGAAGAAGAATAGAAGCATCGTTCACTGGACCTTGGATCAGATCCAATCCAATTCGCTCCTGCGAGGGCTTTTGTGCATTTCATCTTTCCAGCTTTCTGTTGCTGCGTCTTTTGTTTTTGTTTTTCTTTTTTAACTATACTCAGTTGTTCTTCTGATCCTCTAGTGTGAGGTCGGGTTCCTCCTGTGGACTCAGGAGAAGGGAGACCTTGTGTCTTCGGTTTGCAAGTAGCTGGGTGCTACTTGCGGGTTCCCTCCTGGTTTGGAGGAAGGGAGATTTGTCTCCGGTTCTGGGCTTGTAGGTTTCAAGTTCAGGGGTCCCTCCGGTTGGGAGGAAGAGAGGTCCGAGACCTCTGGCTTTCAGGTGACTTAGTGTCACTTGTGCTTCCCTCTGAGTTTCAGAGGAAGGGAGACTTGGGTCTCCGGGTGCAGGTAGTGTTGCTACTTGTAGGTCCCCTCCTGGTCTGGAGGAAAAGAGACTTGTGTCTCTGATTTGCTAGTGACTGGTGTCACTAGTGGTTCCCTCCGGTTGGGAGGAAGAGGGGAGGTTGTTCCCCTGGTCAAGCTGTGTGGTAGCATATGTTGCAGACTGAGTCTGCTGTGCTAGTGTTACTAGTGGAAGCCTCACTCCGGTTTGGAGTGAGGGGTGGACGTAGGTCTATTGACCGAACCACCTAAAAATCCTGGTGTCCCTTGTGGTTTGATCTTCTTATATGTTCACTTAATTGCTGCGCATTAGATGCTTGCTTAGGATCGTTTGAGGGCTTATTGAGTTGTTGTCTTGCTTTGATCCTTCTAAGTATCCTCAGTTTATTTCTGCAACAGTTTTAATTCCGCATAACTGAGCTTTAGAGTTTTAATTAGGCTATATTTGTAGAGGGATACATTCACCCCCCTCTGTATCCGGGCCTTGCATCCTAACAATTGGTATCAGAGCCAGATTCTCTGATTGATCAGATCCAACGATCTGCAGAGGATCCTGTTGTCCCTTGGTGCATTTCTGATTTTACTCTTTGCTGCATTAATTTGCTTACCGATTTATTCAATGGGTTCTCCACCGGTTTTTAATGGCTCTAACTTTAACTCATGGGTTAGCAGTCTACATAACTATGTGAATTTGATGAATCCGGATCTGTGGAAGTTAATCTCACATGGTCCTCACAGACTGCCAAAGGAAAAGTCCAAATGGACTAAAAGTCATAGATCGAGAAATGAAGAGAATCAGAAAGTTTTGAATCTAATGAAAGAAGCTGCTGACAAGAGCAACCATGGCAGTGATCAAGATGAATCCGAAGAACATGATGATGAGGAGGTAAACCCTTTCGAGAATTTTTCTTTAGATGACTGGGAAGATGCCTATGTCAATCTGACAAGATCCTATAAAAAACTAGGGAAGAAGTATAAAGGTCTGAAAAAGGAGCTAAAGAATCATGAGAATGCTAAATCTCGAGGTGAAAGTCCTGAAATTCTGAAAACTGAAAATGAAATCTTTAGAAGACAACTACAAGATTTTGATTCTATTACTACAGATCTAGATCATTTGAAATCTGAAAAACAAACTCTTATGAAACAAATTGGTTTACACAAAAAGGAGAATCAGGACCTTGTTTGTGAAATTTCTGAACTTAAGGAGAGGCTTAGTTTAATTGATGATCAGGTTCATCACTATAATGCAGTTCAGAATGAAAAATTGCTGAGAGAATTAGAGTGTGTCAACTCTGAACTTGAAAAAATGAAATCTGAAAATGCTTGCAATGCTTGTGTAGCTTTAAGAGACTTGATAAATGAATTTGATTCTGATGATAAACTTCAAAAGGATTTAATCAAATCTCTGAAAGAAGAAAACAAATCATTGCTAGAAAAGAAAACTAAAGCTGAAGATATGAAATCTGAAAATGAAAGACTCAAAAACCAGTCCAAGGAATTTGAACACAAATTGATGAGTCTTGAAAAAGAAAACAGATTGATTTCTGAAAAAATGGAGGCTGATGGAATAATGAATCTAGAGTTTCAGAAAAATCTCAACAAACCTCAATCTGAGAAACAACAGGAAAACTTTTATGAATGTCAGTCTTCCTTAGATGATTGGATGTTTGATGATGATCTCCTAGAGAAAAATAAGAAATTGAAAGAGGAAATCAACAAGTTGAATCATCTAAACACCCAACTGTCAGATAGGCCATTGACAATTGAAAAAGGCAAGGGTGTGAGCATGAATAATTCTGATAGGTTGGTGGATGCAGAACAAGAAATTGAGAGTCTAAAAACCATCAACTTAATGTTAAATGGAAATGTCAGTTGTAGTGAATAGAAAATAGCTGGATATGAGCTTACTATCACATCCCTTCAACAAGAAGTTGATGATCTTTACAAGTCCCTATCTGAAGCTGACAAGGAAATATAATTAAAACAGGAAGTAGAAAAACTCAAAAGTCTGAATGATGCCTTGCATCAACAAGTAATTTCCTGTGAAACAGATTTGTCCAAATATGAAGCTAAAATTGCTGATTTGAATTCTGAGATTAAATATTTGAAAAATTCTCTATCAAAATTTGTCAAGGGAAAGGAAAATCTGAATAAGCTTTTGGGAAAGAGTGATAACTCTCAGAGAGAAGGGCTGGGTTACAGTTCAACAAACAAAAGGATCAATAGCAATAAAACTTCAACTGTGTTTGTAAAAGCTTCTGATCAAAACACAACTGCTGGTCCTTCTGTTTTTAAATTCACTGCACAAAAGTCCACTGTGAAACCCAAAACTGTGGAACAAACTCCAAAACAGAAAAAGGGTAAAAATTCACAGAAAAAGGAAAAAGACACTCCTGTTGTTATAAAGAAGACTGCACACAATTCACATGGTCATCTCATGAGTGAATGTTTTATCATGAAAAAAGATAATAAACAGCATGCCAAGTCCCCCATTCATGTTCATGGTCCATATGGATCTAAACACAATTCTAGTCAGCACATTGTGTGTTTCAACTGTAATAAGCCTGGGCACAAGGCTGTTGAGTGCTGGTTTAGATCCACTTGGGGTAAAAATAGTTTTCATAGAAGAAATTCTTTTACATGCTCCCACTGTGGGAAAAATGGGCATACAGTCAAGGACTGTTGGTATGTTCAAAAGAACTATGTTAATCCCCATTTTGTCAAATTCCCTGCAAAATCATTTGTGAAAATTTCATGCTATAATTGTGAGAAGCCAGGCCATAAATCTGCTGAATGTTGGATGGTTAAGAACAAGCATCAAACTGCTCATGCATATAACAGAAAATCTTATGAACATGTTTATAAACATCACCCTGCTGTTAATATGCATCATAAGAACCAAAAACCAGCCATTTCATGTAGATACTGTGAAAAATTTGGACATTCTATGGATGACTGTTCACTGATGAAATTTGATGATAATGTTAATATGAAAATGTTTAGAATACCTGCTAGAGGTAAGGCAGGACCCAAAGCTGCTTGGGTCCCTACAGGATCAAAATGATCAATATTTTGCAGGAGTGCCTTGGACTGAAGAATAAAAAGGGGGAAATAAACCAAGGCACCCAAGTTGATAAAACCCCATTCAGGTAAATTTCTCAAATCTGTTCAAATGAAATTTATGGTTGAGCTGATAAGTCATAGTTTCATGCATACATGCTTTTTATTTGATTTGACTCTTGCATTGAGCTTTGTAGGCTTTCTTGCTTGTACTGTGAGCTGTGTGCATATATGTTAATTGCATATCATGCACTTTGTAAGGGGGAGTTTGATTGATGCTTGCATAATCATGATAATCTCATTTGCTGAATGCATACATGTAGTTAGTTGCAATTGCATTTCCTTACATTAAAAAAAAATTGATTCATTGCATCTAGATAGGGGGAGCATTCCTGATTCATCTTTTTACCCCATGAACTCCTTCTGTCTAGCAATCTGATCCATTCTTGGCAAATGTGTGATTCACTTGAATTCTCTATTGTCTACACTGATGTAGCTCCATTGATTCTATTTACTATGAATTCAATTGATAACTTGTTACTATCATACACATTTCTTCATATCTTGTCAAGACTGGCCCAAGCTAATCTGACTGAATTCTAGTCTTTAAGGCTTGCTTCTGAATTGCTCAATTCTTTCAACTTTTGGTATCTGAATTGCTCTCTGCTAATTTCTCTTGACAATGTCATTGATTCAGCTGAATGAGGAAAGATTTAATCAATGCACCCTAGGCATAAATCAGACATTCTGAAAAGAAGAATCTTCCATTATACTGGCTTAAGAATGCTTTGATAAATCAAATTGATTTAAGCCTAATGTATTTTCTAAGTTTTGATGTAAAAGACTTGAAAATATCTGAATCATCATGCTTAATAAGTCTTAACCAATTGCCTCATGAATTTCATGCAAAACTTTCTGAAATCTGAAATTTTAAAAGACATGGCTTTCTTTGGTTAAGATACATGTAGAAAGTATTGTTCTTAATCATTTCAAGTGTACTGAGCTTTGTTTGAAGAATCTGAAAATAGTTAAAATTTAAAGCTAGAGCAATGACTGTGGTCACAGAGAAACTGGGTTTTCTATCAATGAAATAGAGTAAGCCCATGTCATGAAGTGCCATAGTTACCTCTTTTCAATATGTTTGAAAATCTGGCAGAGCAATGGCATGGATGTCATGTTGAGTAACTGGGGATTCTGGCCTCTGATCAAGGTGTCTCCTCATGTAAAAAGATACTCCATTGCTAACTCTGTTCTTTTTTAGAGGTAATCTGGTTGTCATACTGAGTAACTGGGTCACTTCACCTGAGACGTGTTGTGCCTCACGTAAAAAGGTGTTGACTGAACCAAACTTGCTCAAGGAAAAATAAGTGCTGCTCAATTGGTATCAGAAAATTCTGAAAATCTAAAGACAAGCTCAGTCCCATTTATTTCTGTTTAATCTCAATATTATCTTGTGTAACTTCCATAGGAGTCACTGAATTTAAATGAGTAAGATGGAAGGAGGTTAAACATGAATGACAAATGAGTTGTTGGTTCACCTTTATTAAGAGGTGTTTCAGATATAAGTATTGAATTTTCTTGATAAACTTTGAATATATCTCTCTTAAATCATGATGGTCAGTTTAAACTCATTCATAATCTATTATGATTGAAGAATCTGAAATTCGTTTACAAAGATTTATGAATTTGGTGTGCTAATGAAAATCTGTCTTCCTCATTTATTCACTGTGATTACAGTCTGTGTTTTGCTTATATCAATTGGCTTCACTCCATCATCTAATCAGGGGGAGCTTTCCTGTCTTGCTGAGTGTCTTTCTTAAAGGGGGAAATCTAGTCAGCATTCTTGAGTGTCCCTGTGTTTTTGTTGATATTCTCCCTTCATCTCAATTGGTTTCAACCTTCAAAACGTTTCTGATCATATTGCCCTCTATCAATGTGTTTTGATTGACATTGGTTCTCTTTTATGTGACGCACAACACTCAGAATTTTTTTTTGGATAACCAGAGTTCATCCTTGTAGATTTCTCTTGCATCATGGATCATAAGGGCAGAACACTCTGGTCTGTTTGAGACACTATATGCATAAGGGGTCAATATGCTAGATTGTCTGATCAATTTGTTTGTCTGAAATAGCTCTATATCTTCTGCCATGTCAAAGGGGGAGTATTTTTTGCATATGCATGACTGCATAAGTTGTTTGACTAAGGGGGAGAATTGATTTAAATGATTCTGATATTATTTATCAAAGTATTTTTTTTGATGAAGTCAAAGGGGGAGAATACTTTGATGAGTCTAGTATGAATACTCCATTTATTTCATTCATAAGACTCATAGTATTGCCATCATCAAAAAGGGGGAGATTTTTGTGTCCCTGTGATTTTGATGATAGCAAACACTATAAGTCATTTGAATGCATACAATTCTGTTTGTGGTGCAGATGAATGTTTCATTGAAAATCTTATCTGAATTATTGCTGCATTTTAAATATGGATGTGTGGTGTGTGCTTTGGTGCATTTCATAATTGCATTTATCTGGATTGCTTGAAGTCATATGCGTTTACTTATGTTTTGATGATGACATAGTTTACGTGTGTTTTGATGATGACAAATTGATGTCATATGTGTTTACTTCATTTAGAACTGCTCATTCAGAACTTGGTACATTGCTTAACTGTAAGCATGGCATAGACTGTACACTCGTCTGTCTGCATGAGTCACCAAGTCCACACATTGCATCGTGTCCTTTTCATGAAGTCTATACATTGGCATGCAGCGTCTCATGAAGTATGTACATCCTCTTCAAGTATTTCAAAGTCTATACATCGCTTGGAGTTCTTTCAAGTCTATACATTGCTGAGCGTCTCACTGACTGTCTCATGCAAGTATATACATTGGCATATGCATTCACTGTAAAGTCTATACATTCATAGCGTCCAGTGTCTAGAGTTTCATAAAGTTTGTACATTGGAAGTATGTACAACGGACTGTACATGCATCAATCTTCAAAGTCCATACATTGGACTGTTACACGCATCATTGAAGTCTATACACTAGTCCGTCTCTCCAGTATGCACAGCCTTCTGATTGGACTTAATGTCTATACAGCCTGCATCGTCTCATGCAGCATCTCAAGCCAAGTCCATACATAGTCCATCAGCATTTAGAAGTCTATACATCGGTCCGTCTTGTTCAGCGTCTTAGTGCATTCGAAGTCTGTACAGCCCATGGTCTAGAGACCAAGTCTGTACATCATCTTGTGCCTTCAAGCTTTCAACGTCAAGTCTGTACATCGCCTTCAAGGCAGCAAGTCTATACACTGGGGTCGTCAGCTGAAGGAACAGCATGTCTGTACGTTGGGTGTTCATCGTCTGCTGCATGCCATTTCAAGTCTGTACATCGATGTGTTGCTTTGATGCTGTTGCATAGTCTATACATTGATGAGCTTTACACACACATCTTCGGTGTCTATACTTTGCTTGTGTAACTCAAGCCTTTACATCAAAGTCCATACATCCGATAGGCTTGTTAATGCATCTGTCTGCAAGTCTGTACACCGAGGACGCTAGAAGGCTTTAAAGTATATACATTCTACACACTTCTCACTTACTATTTCTAAGTATATACATTGTGTTGCATTGCTTGAATTTCGTAAAGTCTATACACTGCATGCCTCACTCTGAGTCTATACACTCGTGAGTGTCTCATCAAGTCCATACACTGGCTTTGAGCTGAAGTCTATACAGTGCCTCAGGCTGAGCAAGTCCATACACTGGCTGCTGTTCTTCAGAGTCTGTACATCGCATTGAGTTGAAGGTTGCCAAGTCTGTACAGCCAAAGCCTATTCAAGCTTTCAGACAAAGTCTGTACAGCCACATCTCAAAGGCCAAGTCTATACATCACTGTGGCTGCTCGAAGTGAAGCCAAGTCTATACACTCCTTACCTTTCCCTACGGTTGGCCAAGTCTATACACTCATACCTTTCCCTACATTTTCTGGCCAAGTCTACACATCGTATACCTGGCGTTTGCTTCAAAGTCTAAACACTCGTTCTTAAGGCTTCAAGTCTATACATTGGACCGTGGTTCGCCAAGTCTATACATTGCTGAGCCATTCGACAAGTCTGTTCGTTGGCTTCAATTCTTCAAGTCTATACATTGGGTTCGGCTCTGCAAGTCTGTACACTGGTCGAGCATTCAAGTCTAAACATTCACAAAGTCCATACATCGACACTGTAGCTTGCATAGCTCAAGTCTGCACATTGGGCTTTCACGTGAAGTCTATACATTGGTCTTCACTTGAAGTCTATACATTGGCTAAGGGTCTTCAAGTTCATACAGAGTCGTCTGGTGCATATTGATCGAAGTCTATACACTCATTTCCATTGCTTCAACTTTATACACTCGTTATCACACTGCAAGTCTATACACTGAGCTTCGCATGAAGAACTTCAACTCTATACACTCGGTTTCAAAGCTTCAAGTATATACACTTGATATCAGGCCTCAAGTCTATACACTCGTTTGTTAACCTTCAAGTCTATACACTCGTCTGTTAACCTTCAAGTCTATACACTTAAGCTGCATCATGGTAGTACACACTTTGTTAAACAGCCTGAACCAAGTCTATACATTATCTGATACCTTCTTATGTCTGTGTGACAGGTACTGTTCGAGAAGCAGATAAGTGGCACGTGGTCCGAGGTTGGCACCTGGCACGTGATCCAATGATAACGCCCTAAATGCTGTTGCTATAAATACCAGGCCGCCTCCATCTGGAAAAAGGTGTGAGAGTGTGTGTTAGTGAAGAAAAGGGAAAAAGAGATCGAGATCAGAAAGAAAGAAAGTGATCGATATAGAAGAAGAGAGTTGCAGAGAGGCAGTGAGCAGTGAGCAGAAGAAGAAGAAAGAAGAAAGAAGAAGAGTGAGAGAGCAGAAGAGAGATCGTGAGATCCAGCAGAAGAAGAAACAGAAAAAGAGAAAGAGAGAGATGGAGAGCTCGTGAAGAAGAATAGAAGCATCATTCACTGGACCTTGGATCAGATCCAATCCAGTTCGCTCCTGCGAGAGCTTTTGTGCATTTCATCTTTCCAGCTTTTTGTTGCTGCGTCTTTTGTTTTTGTTTTTCTTTTTTAACTATACTCAGTTGTTCTTCCGATCCTCTAGTGTGAGGTCGGGTTCCTCCTGTGAACTTAGGAGAAGGGAGACCTTGTGTCTTCGGTTTGCAAGTAGCTGGGTGCTACTTGCGGGTTCCCTCCTAGTTTGGAGGAAGGGAGATTTGTCTCCGGTTCTGGGCTTGTAGGTTTCAAGTTCAGGGGTCCCTCCGATTGGGAGGAAGAGAGGTCCGAGACCTCTGGCTTGCAGGTGACTTAGTGTCACTTGTGCTTCCCTCTGAGTTTCAGAGGAAGGGAGACTTGGGTCTCCGGGTGCAGGTAGTGTTGCTACTTGTAGGTCCCCTCCTGGTCTGGAGGAAGAGAGACTTGCGTCTCTGGTTTGCTAGTGACTGGTGTCACTAGTGGTTCCCTCCGGTTGGGAGGAAGAGGGGAGGTTGTTCCCCTGGTCAAGCTGTGTGGCAGCATATGTTGCAGACTGAGTCTGCTGTGCTAGTGTTACTAGTGGAAGCCTCACTCCGGTTTGGAGTGAGGGGTGGACATAGGTCTGTTGACCGAACTACCTAAAAATCCTGGTGTCCCTTGTGATTTGATCTTCTTATATGTTCACTTAATTGCTGCGCATTAGATGCTTGCTTAGGATCGTTCGAGGGCTTATTGAGTTGTTGTCTTGCTTTGATCCTTCTAAGTATCCTCAGTTTATTTCTGCAATAGTTTTAATTCCGCATAACTGAGCTTTAGAGTTTTAATTAGGCTATATTTGTAGAGGGATACATTCACCCCCCTCTGTATCCGGGCCTTGCATCCTAACAGTAGGGTTTGGCTTGCTATCACCTACCTGAATCGGATGAAGAAGGAAGGATAAAGAAAACCCGAGGCGCTTGTACACGCAGCCCCTAATCGCTGGAGATCTCCCTCGATCCAACTCCTCTGCTGTCGCCACTGGTTCTAAACGATTCTAGGGTTAGAGAGCTTCATTTTAATAGATCACACGCCTTCTGGAGGGTTCTATGCGCGGAGTATTCGTCCACGCAAGTCGGGTTAATGTGAACGTCGTCGTAATTGTTGACACGCCAAAACTCCGCCGATTGCGTCTCCTAGGGTTAGGGTTTCGAGAGATTAAGAGAGGGGAAAAGATTCTCTCATCATGGCCTTTCATTTGCCACCGGTTTGGGCTCAATTGATGAAGTATTGGGCTCGAATTTGGCGTTTCAAGGTATGGTTAACTAAGTATTCAATTTGGGCTTAATCCACTAATTTGGCCTACATACAGATTTTATTTGGGTTAGCCACAGAAGACAAGTTTGTTAAACGTGTTATCCTTTATAAGAATATAATTTTTCTAGATTTTTATAAAATGGTCAAAATTTAGCTTAATCTATTTATTAAGGAATTTCTAATTAATTTCTTAAAAAATCGGGGTATTACACCCTCCCCCATTTAAGGAATTTGGTCCTCCAAATTCAATGCACTTAATAATAAAAAGAGGGAGTGAGACAGGTCACCTAGAATAAGTCAGGGTACTATCTCCGCATAGTATCTTCTAACTCCCAAGTAGCTTCTTCAGTTCCACGCCGACTCCACTACACTTTAACCATCGGTATGGAACGACTCCTGAGTTGTTGTTGCTTCCGATCCAAAATCTTGATCGATCTTTCTTCATAAGTCAGATCTTCCTTCAATTCAAAGTCCATATGCTGAATAATGTGAGTGGGATCATACCCATATTTCCGTAACATAGACACATGAAAAATATTGTGTACTCCAGATAACTGAGGTGGTAGTGCCAAACGGTAAGCAACCTCCCCCACCCTTTCCAGAATCTCGAATGGACCAATGTATCTTGGACTCAGTTTGCCTTGAATACCAAACCTTCGAATTCCTCTCATAGAAGAAACCTTTAAAAACACATGCTCACCAACCTGAAATTTCAAAGTTCTCCTCCTAGTGTCGACATAACTCTTCTATCTTGATTGTGCTACTTGCAACCGATCTATGATAATGCGGATGTTCTTGGACGATTCGGAAATGAGATCTGGTCCAAGCCATTGCTTCTCACCTACCTCGTCCAACATAACAGGGGATCGACAGCTTCTACCATACAAAGCTTCAAATGGAGCCATCTGAATGCTGGACTGGTAACTATTGTTGTAGGCAAATTCAACAAATGCCAAGTGATCACTCCAACTACCTCCAAAGTCAATCATGCAGGCTCTAAGCATATCTTCCACTATTTGATTGGTCCTTTCAGTCTGTCTATCTGTTTGTGGATGGAAAGCAGTACTGAAATTCAGATGAGTTCTCAAGGACTCTTGCAATCCTCTCCAAAAATGAGAAGTGAACCAGGGGTCTCTATCAGACACAATGCTGACTGGTATACCATGTAGTCTTACCACTTCCTTCATATACAAAGCAGCCAACACATCCACTATCCATTTAGACTTAATAGATAAGAAATGAGCCAATTTTATCAATCTGTCGATAATCACCCATATTGCATCAAATCTACTACGAGTCCTAGGTAGACCCATAATGAAATTCATGTCAATGCTCTCCCACTTCCATTGGAGTATATCAAGGGATTTCAATTTCCCTGCTAGTCTGAAATGCTCGGCCTTGAGTTGCTGACAAACCAAACATCTACTTACGAAGTCCGCAACTTCCCTTTTTATATTCGGCCACCAAAAAGAGCTTTTCAAATCCTTAAACATCTTAGTACCTCCAGGATGAATGGTGTATCTGGATCTATGAGCTTCCTCGAGGATCTTACACTTTATCTCAGCTACATCAGGTATACAAGTTCTTCCTTGAAATAACAATCTTCCATCATCAGCCATCATGAAGTCAGGTCTGTTACTCAAGCTTCCCTTGATCTCTACCAACTCTGGGTCATCATCTTGCAGAGACTTGATTTCCATCAATAATTCAGGCTTAAGTTGAATCTGAGAAATCATAACCCGATCCTTGTCAACATTAAGATCCAAATTAGCTAACTGCTCCAGCAATTTCCATTCTTGTAACATGAGGCTTGACAACTTAGCTATAGGCTTGCGGCTTAAGGCATCTGCCACAACATTGCCTTTTCCAGGATGATACTCAATGGAAAAATCAAAATCCTTCAAATACTCCAGCCATCTTCGTTGCCTCATATTGAGTTCTTTTTGAGAAAATAAGTATTTCAAACTCTTATGATCTGAAAACACCATAAATGCCTCTCCATACAAGTAGTGCCTTCATATCTTCAAGGCGAACATCACTGCTGCTAGCTCCAAATAATGAACATGATAATTCTCTTCATGCTTCCTCAATTACCTAGAAGAATAGGCTATCACTTTCCCATGCTGCATGAGTACACACCCTAAACCAATACCTGAAGCATCAGTGTATACAACAAAACCTCCTTCTCCAGAAGGTAAAGCCAAAACAGGTGCAGTGGTCAAACATTCCTTCAAGGTCTGAAAGCTTCGTTCACAATCTTCTGACCAATCAAATTTGATCTCCTTGCGGGTTAATTTTGTTAGACGTACTGCAATCTTGGAGAAATCTTGAATAAACCTCCGGTAGTAACCTGCTAAGCCTAGGAAACTCCTCACTTCAGTCACATTAGTAGGCTTATCCCAATTCTTTACTGCCTCTACCTTCAAAGGAACAACAGAAACACCTTCTTTTGTGATGATATGCCCTAGAAAGGACACCTCTTGCAGCCAGAAATCACACTTACTAAACTTGGCATATAACTGATGATCTTTTAATAGTTGCAATGCCATCCTCGAATGTTCAGCATGCTCCTCCTCACTCTTAGAATAAATCAAGATGTCATCAATGAACACCACGACCCATTGATCAAGGTAGGGCCGAAACACATCGTTCATCAGCTGCATGAAAGCTGCAGGTGCATTCGTTAGCCCAAAAGGTATTACTACAAATTCGAAATGCCCATACCTGCTGCGGAAGGCAGTTTTATAGATATCTTCTTTCTTAATTCGTAACTGATGATATCCAGATCGAAGGTCGATCTGAGAAAAATACTGAGCTCCTGCTATCTGATCAAATAACTCATCAATCCTTGGCAATGGATATATGTTCTTGATAGTCAATTGGTTCAATTGCCGATAATCGATGCACAACCTCATCGAACCATCCTTCTTCCGGACGGATAATACAGGGGCGCCCCACGGGAAGTACTTGGATGAATGAACCCTTTCTCAAGCAATTCCATCAACTGCTGCTTTAGTTCCATTAGCTCCGCAGGAGACATACAATAAGGAGCTTTGGAAATAGGGGTCGCACAAGGAATTAGATCAACAGAAAATATAACTTCCCTTTCAGGAGGAAGTCCTAGCAGTTCCTCAGGAAAGACATCTGGAAAATCTCAGACGATAGAAAAGTCCTCAATCTCAATCCTCTGCTCAGGGGTCAAAAAAATAAAGGCTAGAAAAGCCTTACATCCTCTCCTCATCAGCTTATCAGCTCGAAGAGCCGAAATAAGTGGAACAGACTTATGGTGTTTACTTCCTATAAAAGAAAGTCCAGGGTGTCTAGTGAAAGACACAGAACTAGATCTGCATTGAACATTGGCCTCATACTTAGCCAACCAATATGCTCCTAGGATTACGTCATAATCCTTCATGTCCATACAAACTAAATTAGCTGGCAGGTTTTGTTCTTTGATCATGACCTTACTGGAAGGATAGAAATACTTAATTGCTGATCCGGAACCAATAGGGGTCGAAATCTCTAACGGAGAATTCATCAAAATTGGCTTCATAGCTAAAGACTTCGTAAATCTCTGAGAAATAAAAGAATGAGTGGCACCAGTATCAAAAAGAACAAAAGTTGATTTGTCATGTATAATAAGAGTACCTTCGACGAGTCCACCCTCCTCGGCGGGTCCTATCTCATCTTCTTGTAGAGCCTGGAGCTTGCCTTGCTGCTTCTTGAATCCTTGCGGTTTCACCGGGGTAGCATGCTCAGATAAAAGAGGACACTTGGGAATACGGTGGTCCCTACTGCCACAACGTAAATAGGCACCCAGCTTGCGCCAGCACTCCTCCATCTTATGACCTGGACGATCATAGTACTTGCATATGTCCTTGAATGGAACTGTCATGCCCCGAGCGCGGAAGGAACCCTGAGTGCGTGACAAGTTTATATCGATCATGTCAATCAGAGCGTTAGTGTATTCAACACAAAGACAGAGTGCGCAAAAGTAAAGATAACCCAGTCCTTTATTCAATCACAACCTCAAAGTACTTCTATTACAAATGAAAATGCCAAGACTCAATAAAAGGAAAAAGTACAATGATTGACTCAAGAAATTAGAAAGATAAGATTAGTAAACGCTTAGATAGACGGAGAGCTCTAATCTCTTCACTCTTGACCTTCCCCATCCAATTGAGTCTCATCATCGGACTTACCTGAAAAATAGGGGAAAACACTGGATGAGCGAACGCTCAGTAAGAATTATATCTCAAGAGCTAGCTTGCTTTAAGTAAATTACATGTTACATGAATGCAATAAAGCTATGCATGTTTGCGTAAAATGACAAGAGAGAGAGAGTATAACAAGAGATAATTGAGTGAACTAGCATGTCTTTCAAGAACTTATGTCAAGATATTCAAGCAAGTATATTCATCATGTCATGTCGGGAATTGGCTATCACATTTCAAGCAAGTATATAAATACCCTTTCCGGGTCACGCAAGTCATGTCATGTCAAGTCGAGTATGAGATTGTGAAATGTCTAATCAAGCTAGTCATGCACTTCGGTGCAATGCCACACCGTGATCATTACAACTCCCATGGGCACTAGTACTTTCGGGTGCTCCTCCCAGGACCAGATCGGGCCCTATATGCACAGGCATTGATCGTGTATTTTTCGACATCCACTAAAGTTATAGCCAATATGGAGTTTCAAGGAATAAACTTGTATAACTTTAAGGTAGATCTTTGTAGAATAACATTTCAAGGATTTGAACATGTTGTATAACGACGATAGTAACGGTATAATCACGATCAACGATAAAACTAGGTGGAATTGACTCCCTAACTTGGGTGCCATGACAATAAGAGTAAGCGCCCACATGAACATGGTCGCTTGTTCTTGTACATGATAAGGTGGATAGAATTAGTGTCCACAAGTACGGCACACTTTTCTTAAAGGATATAAATGGTATGGATTACCCATCCCATTATTTCAAGAATATTCTCGTGGCATACAAACATCATGTCGTGAGGGCCGGTACACCATGTTTCTTTAGAGTGACATGGCGATTAAGTAGTGTCATGGGTTTTAATGGTACAACCAGCTCGGCTGCTTTGAGGGAATCCAAAGCTAGCGGAGTCTTACGGAGGTCTCTATGATAAAGTCACCAATCCGAAGGATCGGAATGTCCCGCGGAGGGTTCATCTATCACCGAGAAATAATGGGTAATCGAATAAAAAAAATAATGTGAAACGTGGGACTATATTCATGGAATGGAAATATAGTGCCTTAGCAATTAACTCACTCACAGTGGGTTACAGGAATCTGTGAAATCAGTAAATCAATAAATTGACGCCTGTGATTAAGTCTTCATTTCAGGAATTGACGCCTTTGGCTAGGTCGTCAGTTCCAAATATGACAACTATTCACGCCGTCGTTATATTTTTAACACAATGATTTTTAAAACATTCAAAAAATTTCAGATATTATATAAATGATGACTTAGATCAAGTCTTTAATTCAGTGAATAGCGCCTTAGTTGTAGGCGTCTTATAGAAAACTGACGGCATGGTCTATGTCATCATTTCAATAATCAAGTAGATTTCACGATATGAAAATCCATCAGGTTTTCACTAAGTTGACGCCTGTGGGTGAGGGCGTCCGTTTCAATTGATGGCACCAGCACGGTCGTTATTTATAGTCATATGTCAATAACATGGATTTTGGGGTATTTTCAATCAAGAATCTAGAGATATGGATATATACAGAGACAAATAGCACGAATTTTTCTAGGATGCTCATGCATTAATTCAGATTTGAAGGTTCATAGTTATTGAATTTTAGACGATGTGTGATCATAGTCTTTGACTAACTAAAAAGTCGTTAAATCAAAACAACGGATCAAGATCAAACTATATATATGCAATTACTTGTTATTAACTAAGTTTTGCATGAATCTTGAGAAAACCTACCTGGGTTGGTTGTAGATGCTAGAAACGTGAAGGGGATGAAGAATAGGAACCAAAACCGATTCACTAGATATCAGGAAGAAGATGATAGCCCCTTTTTCAATCGGAGGCAAATCAGCAGTAGCAGTACTCAATGATAAGTATGTATCTTAGCCGCTGATGGTTTCACGCACAAGAGAACACCCAAGGAAGACGACGGCCTTCCTTCTGCAACAAGAAGAAGACTTCTTGCACCCTTCCTGTCGCAGACTACTCGCAGAAGGAAGAGGAAGAAGAAGATAGTTCTCCCACGTTTCCGTATGAAGAAGATAGTAGCGCAGCCCCCTTTGGCCCAAAGAAGCATAAGGCTCCTACGACACTTTGAAGAACTTTGCAATAGCAGCAGGTTGTTGGGAGAGAAAAACACAATAGTATGTTTAATGCAGAAAAAGCTAATCGATTGGCTCGAAGGGGTTGGTATTTATAGGGTTTTGGAGACCCTATAGGGTTGGAGTTCGATTGGGAATAGCATTCCTAGTAGCAATCCTAATGGTATTAGTGTTCCCTTTATTAACAGTTCGAAACACATAGAATCTTCCGGGATTTTTTTCTTTTTTTCGGGATGTGATCTAGACGGGAAATTTTAGGAGTATTAATTTTCCATTTTTCTCTATTTTTTCATATAATTATTTTTCCAAAATTCTTTAGTCAAAAAAATGGCACTATTTATTTTTTTTAATTGACGACTTAGTTTAAGTCATCTTTTATGTAATCCACGCTCCTGACAATGGCGTCTTTTACATTTTGTTATTGCCTCACGCCCCTGAAAGAAGCAAAATCGCGATTATATCCTAGTAATCTTTTTTAATATATCCTTTCTTATGCTATTTATACTTTAACTAATTAACGACATGCATTCTGTCGTCATTTACTTTGTACACGCCCATTACTATGGGCGTCATTTGATTTTTTTTTTGGCATTTTCACTTAACCTTCTAAATACTAATATTATGTATATATCCCTATTATCTCTATAATATTTTCACTAATTTATAAACAATGACTTGTATTAAGTCATTTTTCTCCTTGTATACGCCTGCACGAAGAGGCGTTAATTAAGTTTTGGCCATTTCTCATTGCCCTTGAAAAGACCAAAATTGTATATATGCCCATTCTTTTATCTTTCACATATCTTTAATGTATTTAACTCTTATATATATATATATCCCTCTTCTTTATAATAAAATTAAAATATAGTAAATATGGAATATTAAATTTTCTAAATTAGTAGTAAAATATAAATTGACATTTTCTTCAAGATTTAATGATTCTTAATTTAATTAAAATTATTTTGTGCATCAAATGGCTACTTAAAATAACATGTTATTCTTAAATTTATTATAATATAATGGTAAGGTCTATGAGTCCATTTCGTAAGATTTTTTAGGATGTAAGAGGGCTATGTACAAGGTCCATGCCTCGTTTAATTATTATATATTTATATATTTTTAATTTATTTGGACTTTCTAGTCCTTTAATTTATTAGGGTTGCTACACCCTCCCCCACTTAAAAGAATTTGGTCCCCAAATTCAATCGTGTATAAACGTGGAGAGTGTAGAGTACATAGCTTTTTAGAATAATTCGGGGAATCGTTTCCTCATAGACTCCTCGGTCTCCCATGTGGCTTCGTGTTCTGAGCTTTTACTCCATTGTACCTTGACCATGGGAATAACTTTACTCCTTAATGTTCGTACTTCGCGATCGAGGATCTTCATGGGCTTTTGTTCATAGGTGAGATCCCTTTGAATCACCAGGTCTCCATGATCGATGATATGTGTCGGATCGTGCACATACTTCTTCAACATGGATACGTGGAATACATTATGAACTTCGGACAATTGAGGAGGTAAAGCGACGTGGTAAGCAACCTCACCAACTCTTTCCGGTATCTCAAAAGGTCTGATAAATCTCGGCGTAAGCTTGCCCTTAACACCAAATCTTATTATTCCACGTCCAGGTGATATCTTGAGAAATATAGGATCTCCAACTTAGAATTTGAGATATCTTCTTCTTGAATCAGCATAAGCCTTTTGTCTAGATTGAGCTACTTGAAGTCTTTCTCTAATGAGCTGAATCTTTTCAGTGGTATCCCTTACCATGTCTGGGCCTAATAGTTACTTTTCACCAACTTCATTCCAACACAAGGGTGATCGACAACTCCTTCCGTATAAGGCTTCAAAAGGTGCCATTTGTATGCTTGCCTGGTAACTATTATTGTATGCAAACTCGACCAAAGGCAAGTGATCATGCCAGCTTCCACCAAAATCAATGATGCAAGCCATGAGCATATCTTCTACCACCTGATTTGTTCTTTCGGTCTGACCATCCGTCTGAGGATGAAAAGCAGTACTAAAATTGAGCCTAGTCCCCAACGAATGTTGTAAACCCTTCCAAAAATGAGAAGTAAACCGTGGGTCTCGGTCAGACACGATTGAGATAGGAATTCCATGTAATCTGACTATCTCCTTGATGTATAAGGCAGCAAGAACATCAACCGACCATCGACTCTTGATTGGCAAGAAATGTGCCGACTTAGTCAAACGGTCGATGATGACCCATATTCCATCATATCTCCCTTTTGATTTAGACAGACCCATAATGAAGTCCATACCGATATCCTCCCACTTCCATTTGGGAATATCTAGAGGATGTAGCTTACCGGCAGGCTTTTGGTGTTCGGCCTTGACTTGTTGGCATGTGAGACAGCGAGACACAAAGTCTGCTACTTCTCTTTTCATATTAGGCCACCAGAAAGTCCTTTTCAAATCTTGGTACATTTTGGTAGACCCTGGATGAATCATGTACCTTGATCTGTGAGCTTCATCTAAGGTTTTCTTCTTTAGCTCTGGACAATCTGGTATACATGTTCTATTCCTGAACATTAATCTTCCATCTGATGCTAATTCGAACTCCGATTGTTCTTCAATTTTGTCCTTGATTTCCACTAATAATGGATCCTTATCTTGTAGTCCTTGTATTTCTGAGAGTAGATCTGGCAGTATGCTTATATGGGATAGTGTAACACACTTGTTCTCCTTGTCCAGGCTTATATCAAGTTTAGAGAATTGTTCTAGCAGCTTCCACTCCTGAATCATACAATTTGCTAAAATCGCTCTTGGCTTTCGACTGAGGGCATCAGCTACAGGATTACCCTTTCCAGGATGATATTGTATTATGAAGTCGAAATCCTTGAGATATTCTAGCCAACGTCTTTGCCTCATATTTAATTCCTTATGAGAGAAGAGATACTTGAGACTCTTATGGTCAGAATATACTGTAAACTGCACTCCGTATAGGTAATGCCTCCATATTTTAAATGTAAATATTACCGCGGCCAACTCCAAGTCATGAACTGGGTAGTTCTCTTCATGCTTCTTCAATTGGCGAGAAGAGTAAGCTATAACTCTTCCTTGTTGCATTAAGACACATCCGAGGCCAATGCCAGATGCATCAGTGTATACCTCGAACTTCTCTCCTTCAACTGGTAGAGCTAAGACCGGGGCTGAAGTTAGGTGATCCTTGAGAGCTTGGAAGCTTCTTTCACATTCCTCACTCCATTCGTAACGGATCTTCTTGCGAGTTAGCCTAGTGAGTGGTACGGCGATCTTGGAGAAATCCTTGATGAATCGCCGGTAGTAGCCCGCAAGACCCAAGAAACTACGGATCTCGCTAGCATTGGTCGGTCTTTCCCAATCCTTTACAGCTTCAACCTTCGATGGATCTACGGATAAACCGTCTTTTGATATAACATGCCCCAAGAAAGATACTTCTTCTAACCAGAATTCACATTTACTGAGCTTTGCATATAACTGATTCATCCTTAATATCTGTAATGCAATCCTCAAATGATCCTCGTGCTCTTCCTTGGTCTTTGAATAGATCAGTATATCATCAATGAAAACCACTATGAATTGATCTAGATGAGGCCTGAATATACTATTCATCAACTGTATAAAGGCAGCAGGGGCATTTGTTAGTCCAAAAGGCATAACAACAAATTCATAGTGCTCATACCTGCTTCTAAATGCGGTCTTATAAATGTCCTCATCTTTCATCCTTAGTTGGTGATATCCCGACCTGAGATCAATCTTTGAAAAATACTTGGATCTAGATATTTGATCAAATAACTCATCGATTCTCAGTAGTGGATACTTGTTCTTGATAGTGAGATGATTCAATTGTGGATAGTCAATGCATAACCTCATGGATCCATCTTTCTTTTTTACAAATAGCACAGGTGCTCCCCACGGGGAAGTGCATGGTCTGATAAATCCTTTCTTGAGAAGTTCCATCAATTGCTCCTTTAGTTCCTTGAGTTCGGCAGGGGACATCCTATAAGGTGCCCTGGAAACTGGGCCAGCACCAGGGATCAAGTCGATGGTGAAGGCCACTTCTCTTTGTGGGGGTAATCCAGGCAAATCTTCTAGAAACACGTCCAGAAATTCTTGTACAACTGGGATGTCTTCTAGCTTAGTCTCCTTAGTCTCCTTAATGGTGACAAACGCAAGGAAAGATACACATCCTTTCCTTATTAGATTGCTAGCTCGGAGAGCCGAAATAAGAGGTGACTTGCTCCGACTCTTAGGGCTAGTATAGACCAGTTCCGGAAAGTCTTTGAAAGTAACTTTGCTGTTACGGTAATCCACAGTTGCCTGATACTTAGATAACCAATCTGCTCCCAATATGACATCATATTCCTTTAGGTCTAAACATATGAGGTCGATAGGAAGATTTCTTCCTTTTACCAAGACTTCATAGTTTTGATAATGGTGAGTAAGGTCAACTTCGCTTCCGAGAGGAGTTGAAAGAACTAATTTCATCCATTCCGGTTCCATGGTTAATGGATTAGCAAACTTCTTAGAAATAAAAGAATGCGAGGCACCAGTATCAAATAAGACATATGCAGACTTGGAACAAACTTTCAATGTACCTTCCACTAGACCGCCTTCATCTTGTTCTGTCTCCTTAATAGCTTGGAGACGTGCATTCTTTGTCACTGGGCGCTTCCCATCACCGGCTTGATCATTGAGTAGGGGACAGTCGAGAATCCGATGATTACGGCTCCCACAATGGAGACACGCTCCAAGTTTCCTCCAACATTCTTCGGCCTTATGTCCGGCCTTGTCACAGTGTTTACACACCACTTTAGAAGGTGTGGTGGTGATGGAGAACGGCTTGTTAATCTTTTTGACTTTCTTCTCCTGAGAAGACTCTCCTCTATTACTTGGCCTTTTCTTGTTGAAATTGGGTTTGAAAGTGCCGGAGCTAGTAACATTCTCCTTCTTGTCTCTCTCACGGATCCTATCAGATAGTTCCGTGGCATCCTCCAGTAGCTGGGCTCATCGTACCATCTCTGAATAGACTTGTATGTCCATCGGGGCCAGTTGTGTGATAAACTGGGGCCTGAGCCCATTTAGAAACCTTCTAGCTTTCATTTTCTCGGTATTGACTAAATGCTTAGCGTACCGGGATAACCTCGAGAATTGTGCCTCATACTCGGCCACCGATAATGATCGTTGCTTGAGTGCAGCAAACTCGGCGGCCTTCTTCTCTTGGACTCGGTCCGAAAAATATTTATTGTTGAAATGTTCAACAAACTCCCCCCAAGTAACTTATCCTTGATCTAATGTGGCTTCTACCGACTCCCACCAGCAGCGGGCATCCCTTTCCAATTGAAACGTTGCTAACAAGACCTTCTCTTGGTCTGTGCATTGCATAACCCGAAAGATACGTTCGGTCTCCCGGATCCAGTGCTCAGCGTCATCCGGATCAGTGGATCCCATGAACTTAGGAGGGTTCATGTTCTTGAAGCTTTGGTGGAGATTTCTTGCTCCACGATGTGCACCTCCTTGTGCCACTTGTTGAAGTGCCTGGGTCATGCCTTGCAGAGTGCGTTGCATGTTACGCCACTAGGCACGTTCGGCAGCCATTGTCCTACAATTACAATAACTATATTAATATGTGATGATGTTCAAAGGTTTTGATTCTAAGTTAACTTAACCCTTGGTTCTAACCAATCTCACCGGTTAAAGGTTTAAACATATCCTTGGACTTGGGTTTCCTAGGAATTGAATATCCTAGGCTCTGATACCACAAAAACTGTCACGCCCCGAGCGCAGAAGGAACCCGGAGTGCGTGACAAGTTTATATCGATCATGTCAATCAGAGCGTTAGTGTATTCAACACAAAGACAGAGTGCGTAAAAGTAAAGATAACCCAGTCCTTTATTCAATCACAACCTCAAAGTACTTCTATTACAAATGAAAATGCCAAGACTCAATAAAAGGAAAAAGTACAATGATTGAATCAAGAAATTAGAAAGATAAGATTAGTAAACGCTTGGATAGACGGAGAGCTCTAATCTCTTCACTCTTGACCTTCCCCATCCGATTGAGTCTCATCATCGGACTTACCTGAAAAATAGGGGAAAACACTGGATAAGCGAACGCTCAGTAGGAATTATATCTCAAGAGCTAGCTTGCTTTAAGTAAATTACATGTTACATGAATGCAATAAAGCTATGCATGTTTGCGTAAAACGACAAGAGAGAGAGAGAGAGAGAGTATAACAAGAGATAATTGAGTGAACTAGCATGTCTTTCAAGATATTCAAGCAAGTATATTCATCATGTCATGTCGGGAATTGACTATCACGTTTGAAGCAAGTATATAAATACCCTTTCCAGGTCACACAAGTCATGTCACGTCAAGTTGAGTATGAGATTGTGGAATGTCTAATCAAGCTAGTCATGCACTTCGGTGCAATGCCACGCCGTGATCATTACAACTCCCATGGGCACTAGTACTTTCGGGTGCTCCTCCAAGGACCATATCGGGCCCTATATGCGCAGGCATTGATCGTGTATTTTTCGACATCCACTAAAGTTATAGCCAATATGGAGTTTCATGGAATAAACATGTATAACTTTAAGGTAGATCTTTGTAGAATAGCATTTCAAGGATTTGAACATGTTGTATAACGACGATAGTAACGGTATAATCACGATCAACGATAAAACTAGGTGGAATTGACTCCCTAACTTGGGTGCCATGACAATAAGAGTAAGTGCCCACATGAACATGGTCGCTTGTTCTTGTACATGATTAGGTGGATAGAATTAGTGTCCACAAGTACGGCACACTTTTCTTAAAGGATATAAATGGTATGGATTACCCATCCCATTATTTCAAGAATATTCTCATGGCATACAAACAGCATGTCGTGAGGGCCGGTACACCATGTTTCTTTAGAGTGACATGGCGATTAAGTAGTGTCATGAGTTTTAATGGTACAACCAGCTCGGCTGCTTTGAGGGAATCCAAAGCTAGTGGAGTCTTACGGAGGTCTCTATGATAAAGTCACCGGTCCGAAGGATCGGAATGTTCCGCGGAGGGTTCATCTATCACCGAGAAATAATGGGTAATCGAATAAAAAAAATGTGAAACGTGGGACTATATTCACGGAATGGAAATATAGTGCCTTAGCAATTAACGCACTCACAGTGGGTTATAGGAATCCGTGAAATCAGTAAATCAATAAATTGATGCCTGTGATTAAGTCTTCATTTCAGGAATTGACGTCTTTGGCTAGGTCGTCAGTTCCAAATATGATGACTATTCACGCCGTCGTTATATTGTTAACACAATGATTTTTAAAACATTCAAAAAATTTCAGATATTATATAAATGACGACTTAGATCAAGTCTTTAATTCAGTGAATAATGCCTTAGTTGTAGGCGTCTTATAGAAAACTGACGGCATGGTCTATGTCATCATTTCAATAATCAAGTAGATTTCACGATATCAAAATCCATCGGGTTTTCACTAAGTTGATGCCTGTGGGTGAGGGCGTCTGTTTCAATTGACGGCACCAGCACGGTCGTTATTTATAGTCATATGTCAATAACATGGATTTTGGGGTATTTTCAATCAAGAATATAGAGATATGGATATATACAGAGAAAAATAGCACGAATTTTTCTAGGATGCTCATGCATTAATTCAGATTTGAAAGTTCATAGTTATTGAATTTTAGACGATGTGTGATCATAGTCTTTGACTAACTAAAAAGTCATTAAATCAAAACAACAGATCAAGATCAAACTATATATATGCAATTACTTTTTATTAACTAAGTTTTGCATGAATCTTGAGAAAACCTACCTGGGTTGGTTGTAGATGCTAGAAACGTGAAAAGGATGAAGAATAGGAACCAAAACTGATTCACTAGATATCAGGAAGAAGATGATTGCCCCTCTTTCAATCGGAGGCAAATCAGTAGTAGCAGTACTCAATGATAAGTATGTATCTTAGCCGCTGATGGTTTCACGCATAAGAGAACACCCAAGGAAGACGACGGCCTTCCTTCAGCAACAAGAAGAAGACTTCTTGCACCCTTCCTGTCGCAGACTACTCGCAGAAGGAAGAGGAAGAAGAAGATAGTTCTCCCACGTTTCCGTATGAAGAAGATAGTAGCGCAGCCCCCTTTGGCCCAAAGAAGCATAAGGCTCCTACGACACTTTGAAGAACTTTGCAACAGCAACAGGTTGTTGGGAGAGAAAAACACAACAGTATGTTTAATGCAGAAAAAGCTAATAGATTGGCTCGAAGGGGTTGGTATTTATAGGGTTTTGGAGACCCTATAGGGTTGGAGTTCGATTGGGAATAGCATTCCCAGTAGCAATCTTAATGGTATTAGTGTTCCCTTTATTAACAGTTCGAAACACATAGAATCTTCCGAGATTTTTATCTTTTTTTCGGGATGTGATCTAGATGGGAAATTTTAGGAGTATTAATTTTCCATTTTTCTCTATTTTTCCGTATAATTATTTTTCCAAAATTCTTTAGTCGAAAAAATGGCACTATTCATTTTTTTTTAATTGACGACTTAGTTTAAGTCATCTTTTATGCAATCCACGCTCATGACTCTTTTACATTTTGTTATTGCCTCACGCCCCTTAAAGAAGCAAAATCGTGGTTATATCCTAGTAATCTTTATTAATATATCCTTTCTTGTGTTATTTATACTTTAACTAATTAACGACATGCATTCTGTCGTCATTTACTTTGTACACGCCCATTACTATGGGCATCATTTGATTTGTTTTTTTTTGCATTTTCACTTAACCTTCCAAAGATTATTATTATGTATATATCCCTATTATCTCTATAATATTTTCACTAATTTATAAACAACGACTTGTATTAAGTCATTTTTCTCCTTATATACGCCTGCACGAAGAGGCGTTAATTAAGTTTTGGCCATTTCTCATTGCCCTTGAAAAGACCGAAATTGTATATATGCCCATTCTTTTATCTTTCACATATCTTTAATGTATTTAACTCTTATATATATATATATATATATATATATATATATATATATATATATATATATATATATATATATATATATATATATATATATATATATATATCCCTCTTCCTTCTAATAAGATTAAAATATAGTAAATGTCGAATATTAAATTTTCTAAATTAGCAATAAAATATAAATTGATATTTTCTTCAAGATTTAATGATTCTTAATTTAATTAAAATTATTTTGTGCATCAAATGGCTACTTAAAATAACATGTTATTCTTAAATTTATTATAATATAATTGTAAGGTCTATGAGTCCATTTCGTAAGACTTTTCAGGATGTAAGAGGGTTATGTACAAGGTCTAGGCCTCGTTTAATTATTATATATTTATCTATTTTTAATTTATTTGGACTTTCTTGTCCTTTAATTTACCAGGGTTGCTACAGGAACAATAGTGCCAAGCTTCTTGTCTTCAATGTTCGACATCTTGCCCTTCCATGAACCAAACCCGCTAATGGGCCTCTTCCTGCCATGACCAGGCTTGATACTCCCAGAACCAGTATGGTGTTGTTCAATCTTAACACTCTTCCCACGGATTCTCTCCGTCATTTCTAAAGTATCTTCCAATGCTTGAGCCTTTCTCACCATCTCGGAATAAGTTTGAATTTTCATCAGTGTCAACTGGTTGATATACTGCAGCTTCAGCCCATTAAGAAAGCGCTTAGCCTTCATCTTATCGGTAGATATCAAGTGAGTAGCATAACGAGATAACTGAGAGAACTGAGCTTCATAATCATCTACGGATAGATTTCGTTGCTTCAAAGCAGCAAACTCAGCCGCCTTCTTCTCTTGTACTCTATCAGAAAAATATTTACCATTAAAGAATTCCTCGAACTCTTCCCATGTGACTTGCCTATCACCAAGGGTAGCCTTCACTGCATCCCACCATGTCCTCGCATCACGTTCAAGTTGAAAGGTCAACAAGAGGACACGTTCTTGATCACTGCATTACATCACTTCAAAAATTCTCTCTATCTCTTCAAGCCAGTGCTCGGCTTCATCAGGGTCAGTCGAGCCACCAAATCGCGGGGGATTCATCCCACGAAAGTTCCGATAGAGGTCGCCAGTGCCATGGTTTGCAGCTCCTCCTTGGGCCACTTGTTGTAAGGCCTGAGTAAGTCCTTGAACCGTACGCTGTAAGTTCCTCCATTCTGCATGTTCTCCGGACATTGCAAAAGCCTACACATGGAATAGGTTATGTTAGGTTCAATTAAGAATGGATAATCGTGCAATTAGATTATTAACTCAACCCCAGTCTTCTACCTAAATCTCACCAGGTTGGGTCCTTAGACTTATAACAAGGTTATAGGTCCTATGAAATCACTTAGGATCCTAGAACTTAAAGAACCTAGGAATATTAGAAAATCTAGGCTCTGATACCACCAAACTGTCACGCCCCGACGCGGAATATCAGGACTGGCAGTAGAAAATGCTAGTAAAGATAACAAGCTAAGCTAAGAATTAACATAACGCCATTAACAGAAATAACTCCAAATCTATTACAATAACCATCAAACCATCTTAAACATAATCAAGCACAACCTCTACTTGACTCTGTTACAATAACTAACACAAACTCTAAGGCATAGCTAGGTGTAAAACAACTATAACAATCTCAACATAACTATCAGCTGATACACTCCAAGTCATCACTCTGGCCCATTCCCATCCATCTGTGAATCTTCACCTGAGCTGCCTGGAAAGGGGGAAAATAACTATATGTACGAACGCTCAGTAGGTAACAATAGGCAAGTGTAAGTAATTAACCAATTAATTACATGTTATATGAAACAGAAGAAAAGAAAAGACGATCGGATGAAACGGCATAAAGAAAGTGCTAAAGAATGAAATGGAAGAATAATATGGCAGGATGATATAACTACAAGAATTGCAAGTTTGTGAACAATATAAATAACAAGACATTGTAGGAAATTGGCCAACAAGTAAGAATATATAACCAAGTCAAACACGATTCAAGTAAGAGATCATTGTCATAGACATCACGCTAGTCATGCACTCGGTGTAATACCTCACCCTGTCATTACAAACTCCCATGGGCACAAGTACTGTTCGGGCGCTCTCCCCAGGACCAGACCGGGCCCCTATGATGCGTTGGCATTGATTTATTGGATCCAAGATCCCAAGTTCCGTCTAGACTTTAATCAAGTTAAAATGGCCAATTATAATCAAGTATAAATTTACCTCGTGACATCCCAAGGCTAAGTTGAAGAGATACTGTCCAGGAGTTCAAGTTATCAAGAACCATCATGTTCTTGAATTCAAAACCATAAAACACGGAGAAAACTAGTCTCTAGATGATATGCGGTCACTACTGGGCCGCTCAAGACTTGTACGGTCAACTATGAGCCGCACTAACAGGAACTGGGCTGAGGTTTAGCCCTCGGGAGGTCAAGGTTGAACGGCTGATAAAGGGCCGCTCTACTATATGAACGGTAAGTATTGGGCCGCTCAAGGCCAGAAGTTTACAAAATCGAAGACGGGATATGTGGTCCTGACAGAGTCGCTCATCAGTTGAACGGTCCATTCAGGGCCGCCTGTCAGATGTACGGTCCATTATTGGCCGCACAACACAGGGCCTAACAATAATCTAGAAATTCACCCAAGTGGGCTCCCGGGCTGCCATAGGCAGGGTGGAACTGAACCAGAGTCCAGCCCACTGTCTGCTGGTCGGCCTAGAGTCTACTGGGCTGATCAAATCAGGAATTGGACGAAGATAGATCAAGGATAATTGGCCAAGACTAATTGGCATTAGCCAGGGATGAACGATCGCCACAGGGCCGTTCAGGGAGATATGCGGTCGACTATCAGCCGCGCATGTCCCTGCTAGTCCAATTCGGACTAACACAAATCACAGCAATTCGATTGAGTCCAAGCTCGATTCTAGGGAATAAAAATGGTTCAAAATTAATGGTTCAGATCTAAGGTTAACAAGTATAACCCTAATAGCCATTTCAATTATAATTGATTCACAATTTAGATTGACATTCATAGGAAAGATGAATCAAGATCAAGCTCTAATTAAATAAATCAGCAAGAATCATTTACTGTCATGAATTACAGTTTATTAGGTGTGTTGCTAACATGCCATTTACCACTAATCTACTAAGATAACATGTTGTAATGACCAATTAATCTATTCTATTATATATGTGCGGTCGGTTCTGGACCTTACATCGCCATATACGGTCATAGACAGGCCGTACATGCCCTCTTCAGGTCCGAAGGCCTACTGAAGATGGACGGTCGGTCGTGTGCCGCTGGAAGGGATGTGCGGTCTGGAACTGGCCGCAGGATAGACATGCGGTTAGGGTTCCGCCGCACGTTCCAGGGAAATGATCAGAGATGGAAACATCTAAATGGTCAACTACTGCCCCCTGTCTTGGTTGTGCAGTCTATCGTGTGGCCGCACAAGTCCAGACAGATCGCTGCCCCTTTCACCTTGCCTGACTCCTGCGAAGTTTCTAGGGTTAGACTAAAACATGAAATTCGCATGATATAAAGCATAGAATTTGGGGCTTTTACTACCAACATAAAGAGCACGAAAAACTCTATAAGATGCATGAATCAATTTTATGTTTACAGCCTGAAATTACTACTTCATCGAAAGAGGACAGTTATAACCCTAGTTCTGACATGCTTCCACTAAAATCAGAAATTCTCGTAAAACACTTGATAAAATTTAGGGCTTTCTACATTAATGAAAAGCTAACACGATGATGCTTCCAACCATATATTATTTGTAGGGTTTAGCTTGCTATCACCTACCTGAATCGGATGAAGAAGTAAGGATAAAGAAAACCCGAGGCGCTTGTACATGCATCCCTTAATCGCTGGAGATCTCCCTCGATCCAACTCCTCTACAGCCGCCACTGGTTCTAAACGATTCTAGGGTTAGAGAGCCTCATTTTAATAGGTCACACGTCTTCTGGAGGATTCTATGCGCGGAGTATTCATCCACGCAAGTCGGGTTAATGTGAACTCCGCCGTAATTGTTGACACGCCAAAAGTCTGCCGATTGCATCTCCTACGGTTAGGGTTTCGAGAGATTAAGAGAGGGGAAAAGATCCTCTCATCCTGGCCTTTCATTTGCCACTGGTTTGGGCTCAATTGATGGAGTATTGGGCTCGAATTTGGCGTTTCAAGGTATGGTTAACTAAGTGTTCAATTTGGGCTTAATCCACTAATTCGGCCTACATACATATTTTATTTGGGTTGGCCACAGAAGACAAGATTGTTAAACGTGTTATCCTCTACAAAAGATAAGTTTTCTAGATTTTTATAAAATTGTCGAAATTTAGCTTATTCTATTTATTAAGGAATTTCTAATTAATTTCTTAAAAAAATCGAGGTATTACAAAAATGGTGTACATGCGATGAATTAACATGGAAAATGGACACTTATCAACTAGGCCGTCCGCCAGATGGGCCCGCTATTTAAGAAGATATTGCAGATTAAAATGCCCAAAGGTCCGAGATCACATTAGGCGGCTCCATTACAAGCCAGTTTCTGCCAAGAAAAGAAGGCGGCGCAAGTATAAGGGTTGTATGTTGTGCACTCAGGGGATCACTCCTTCTTCTTCCCCTTCTTTTCAATCATCCTTTCTTCTGCTCAGCTCCCACACTTGGGTGGTGTACCTTCCTTCTCCTAATCTTGGTTCTATGATTTTCTCCTCTCTTCCCGGGTCCATGAACCCCCATTCCTCTTCTCATCTGGATCCTCCGGATTTTCCTTGCTTTCACAACTCTAGGCCCTCGCATAGGCCCTCCTATCATCCCGATTTCAGGACGACTTCTGGTTCTTCTCCTCCGAAATTTCTAGATTTTGCTCCTGATTCTTCTCTGACCCTATCGGATGTCCATTATTCTCCTTCTCTGACCCTGTCAGATGACCATCATGATCCTTCTCCAACCTTGTCGGATAATTACTATTCTCCTTCTCCGACTCCATCGAAAAATCATTCTATTTCATTCTATTTCATGCTATTCCAACCTTGTCGTCACCCTTTTACATGCTATTTTTGAGGGTTTAGTCCGCCTTGATCTCAGCTGATCTTTGTGTATTCTGTATCTGGTTCCTTGTTATCAGGGTCTTTGTGCCTTAACGAGGGAGTTCTAGCCTTCGTCTCTCTTCCTTTTATCCTTCTTCGACCAGTGTGGTGTCTGCCGCTCCTTCGTGTCAAGGAATTCTCAACCCTTGTTATCCTCTCCATTCTTGGTCCTATCAAGCAAGGAATATGAAGCTCACGCTACGCGAAGCTCGCTGATCAAGATCGCTTCAGTACGCTGGTTTTCACTCCATGGATTCACAAGGTATCTTTATTGCGTAAAAACATGCTCTCATTTCCATTATTCCTTATTTCTCCTGCACATGGTTATATTGCCGGTTCCCTAACATGTATGAGTGGCTTTAGGAGGTTTGCTTAGTTTAGTTAAATTTTCAGTTCGCTTCTGCAACGCCTTAGGCTGGTGATAGCTCCGCGGTGGGAGTCTAGTTCTTTCCCCGATCATTGAGGGTGTCCTTTTGAATATGGGTTTTTTCACACACTACACAGCAAGCCATAGCCAATTCTACTTTGAGGCACAACATTGCTGCTTTGGCCATACCATGGGTATGCACGAAGGTCTTTTCTCTTCTTTGCTCAGCCGAGTGCAGGGGCAAGAGATTGATGGATGAGATGCCCAACCTAGGCGCTCCCTAATATGAGAGAGGTCTCAAATAGGGGCAGTCTTCACCCTTAAATGAGCGTTCATGCTAAATCTAGCCAAAAAGGGCTATAAATATCAAAATGAAGATCAAGTCATTACAAAATTATGAATCAAGACATGGCAAGAGTGGCAGTACAGTTCCCCGCGGGACGTCATGAGCTCGATCACATGCATGCCTAATAAATATGGGTCTCAAAATTAAAGATATAAAGCCCCGACACAATAGATTATCTCTTTGAAGGATAGTGCCCTGGAAGGAATTCAAGTCCTGATATCTCCCTTCCTGCACAAAACTTATCTCCACTTTTCTTCTATTTCTCCCTCCTCGGCTGGGTTGTATCCCAGGTACGGCCTTAGTAGGGGCACCGTTCTTTAGAGGCGGTTGATTGTGGCAAGCCACCCTCATATTACACCCTGCTCAAGGGAAGTCATTAGCAAGAGGGGAGGCACGATGACCCCTGGCCAGTAGCTTGAGCCCGTCGTTGGGTGCTGCAGATTGCTATTTTCAAAATTCTAAAAAAATAAATATTTCAAAAATCCACAAAAAAATTAAAAAAATATTGTAAAAAATCTAAAAAATAGGAAAATATTGTTAAAATTCCAAAAAAATAGAAAAATGTTGTCAAAATTCCAAAATATCAAATATTGTCAAAAATCTAAAAAATCAAATATTACCAAAAAAATCCAAAAAAATATTTGTCTTTTGTTCCTTTCGATCTGTTTGTTTCGAGAACAGATATGATGTGTTTGTTAAGTGTGCAAGTTGCAAGTGTTGAAAGCTTCTTTGCTTTATATTTCTCATTCTACCTCCTGTTCATATCTTGTTATCTGTTCTGATCTGTTCCCCTCTTCTTCAATCTTATCTCTCGATCTGTTCTAAAACTCATGTCCTTCTCAGCTTTTTCGCTTCATCATGTCTCCATGAGAGGGCTTTGCCTCACGATTTTGAACCTGATGGTTCTACTTCATCTGATCTTGGGCTTTGATTCAAGAGCATATTTGTCATGTCTTTTGTCCCATCGTGTCTTTGTCACACGTGTCTGTTGAGTTGCACCAGTAATTTTGATGATAACAAAACCCTGGAATGGCAAATAGTTTTGGTACCGTTCGTAATTGCAATAGTGTGAGCACAAGTAGAAACACAAAGCCATTTTCATTAAAAGCTAATGCTCAAACTTATCATGCTTCAAAATGCTCAGAATCAGTCAAATAAACTCAAAATGAATGGAACAAAATGTGGACACAAAGGCTTTGTCATATGGATATGTTTTCTTGGGCTAACAAATCTATTTTGCAGGTTTTCCATATTTTGGTCGACCAATCAAGCTTAGTCGGTCGATGAATTCTCCCAGGTTTAAGAACTCTATAAATGTTACAGAGTTCGGTCGACTGATGAGGGATTTTGGTCCACCGAACTTACCAGCGTTGAAAAGTTTCAAGTGTTACAGAGCTCGGTCGACCTACCAGAAATTCTATCGACCGAACCCTTCGAAGCAGCAATTATTGACTTTATTTTCTTCAAAGTGTTCAAGCCTTCTCTTTAGGACTTTTGGGTTCCAAAGCCACCAGACATGCCTAAATTCATGGATCTGTGTTTTGGCATGTCCCTTGACCAACTCAAGACTTATAAAAATATCTCTTTGGGCCAAGAAACCCTAATCACTCAAGGGAGATCAAGGAGGCTACCAAGGGGAGAAAAAAGGCTGCTGCAACACCTCCATGAACAGTGCTCCATCTAGGGATTCTTCATCCATCTCCAAGCTTTTTAAAATCAATCTAAAGCCAATCAACCTCAAATCAATTGGAGAAGCAAGCTTCATTCAAAATCTGCATCATCTACACAGGGGGAGCTTAAATAAGAAGTTTTTCATTTGTGTTTCTTCTTCCAAATTCTCTGAGCTTTAAGTGTGTGCTATTTGTAATCTTTAAACATTCGTGTGTGTGTAGATCTACCCAGATCTGTGTATGTGTGTCTTGTTTCCTTCAGATTCATGTGTGCTTCGGTGTGTTTGCACCTTCGTGGGAGTTCCTATCTCCTTACGTGTGTGTGTGTGTTTTCTGATATTGTAATCCTTTACAAGATAGTGTGTGAATCCTCACAGTTTGTGAGGGGTGGACGTAGGTTGCCGTCGTTGCATCCGAACCACCTAAAAATCTCTATCTCTTGTGTGGTTTGATCCTTCTCTTCTACCCCCCATTCTATGTTAGCACTCTCGTATATTATCTCTATTGTTTATTTCGTTCAAATCTAGATTAATTGATCATTTTCACTTTCGATTTTTAGTATATCAAAAGGTGGGTTCAGATTGACAAGTCTAATCTTGTCAGGATGATAACACCTTGCGTGAGTAGGATCTTCAGATTCATACCTCCGCCCAGTACTGAAGAACTATTGTGGCGATTGGTTTTGTTAGATCTAATTGGTTTTGCTATAGATATGAACTTCTTAGTTGCTATCTCATCACATTTGTTTAAATCAGCTAAAGTTTTCTAAAATTTTGTTATCACCCAATTCACCCCCCTCTTGGGTGTCATTGATCACGGGACTTCAATTGGTATCAGAGCTAAGGCTCTATATTTTTCAAATCTAATGATCTAGAGTCAGATCTAGATCAATGGTCAACAAGGAGATGATGCCTGAGGGTCACTCCATCCACCACCCACCATACTTCGATGGTTGAAATTATTCCTACTGGAAAAATAAAATGCATGTTTTTCTTAGAGCCCAAGAGTATGAGATCTGGAGGGTTGTGGAAAAGGGTCCTTAAAATCTTTCCGCTGATGAGGACAAATGGACTGGTGCGGACACCAGAGCTATCGAAAGATACGATACGGCGAGTCGTCGGTACCGTACGCGTAGCACCACTCGAGCTACATCGGCGTCCCTCTGGCTCGGAGACAGTCTGGAGTCTCCCTCTTGAGTCTTAGTATTTATTGTATTTATTAGGATTTTATTTGTATGTAATGTGTGTTTATTTGGTTTTATTTGGATTGTAATAAAGATAGTAGAATGGGTTTATTTGTAATATGGGACCACCTAGGTCCCGCGGGCCCCCCATCCTCTCTCCCATTGATCCACCTTAGCTCTAGGGCCCATGTGGGGCCAGTCAAACCTCCAAGGTGGGCTTCTAGAAGAGTTGGACCAAGGGGGGGGACAATGTGTTTACAAAGTCCAAAGTGGAACCACCAAAGTCAAGGGGGTGCCCCCTATATAATGTATTATATTTGGTTTGTATTTTTATTTTAATTGAGTCCAAAACACATGGGAGAAATAATTGTGAACTCCCCCTTTTACCCCTCCCCAATTCTAGATCCAGGGATAGAACTAGTCTTTTTTGCATTTTTTATATATCCCTCGTATTTCTATTTTGGTTGGATTTAATGCATAAAAATTGTGATTTTCTTGGAGCTCCAAGCAAGGGCCGCCCCCTCTCTCTCTCCTCTCCCCTTCTTGTAGCTGGGATGGCTGTGTTCTGAGGTGTGAAGCCTCTTCTATCTAGTGTGAAGATCGTCATCGTCGCCGCCACCGCCATCGAGCCGCTGTTGCACCGCCACCGCCATCGTCAGATTTCTATCAATCGCGGGACAACAAGCTCTTCTCGGAATTTCTGCTCTCAACCTCGTGATCTTTTGGATTCCAATTTTTGAGGGTGAGTTCTGGAGGTCAATCCCACATCCCATAAAAATTTTCCAATTTTCTAGCCTTCGTTTTCCATTTTTCCCATCTGGTGTTTCCCAACCCTCCAAATCTGTCAGGGTTCTATCCTTTGTCACAGCAACCTTGTAGTTCATCCATGAACCCACCTTCGGTATGTCTGAACGAGCTATAATTTTTATCAGGGATTCTATCCACCCAAGCCCTCTTCCATGAATTTTTTGGACATTTATAGATCACGTTTACATTTTCTTAAAATCTCTGTCAAATCCCAAATCTGTTCTGTCTGCCACTGTCCAGATCCGACCACCCAACGTTAAAAAATCCCTTTTCCCAACCAAACCTCCACCATAAATTCCATAAAAACTATCCCCATCTTCCTCTTTTTCCCCTCTTAAACTTTCATGAAGAACTCAACACCTAGATATGACGTCTTCCCTCTGATCAATGCCAACTATAAGGAAATTCCACTTCTGCCCGGCCAGATCTGAGACAGAGATCAGTCAAGTTTTAATTTCCACCATCAGAAATACGGCCCCAACAAAATTTCTGGAACAACAGAGGGTCGAAGGATTTTGAGTCAGCTTTCCAACAACACTAGGTTTATGCTGATCCAACGTCGGTGCTGGCCGCAGCAAGCTTTATCGTCGGAACGCGCAGATCTGAAAAAGAGGTTCAGATCCATGGACATCAACTCCAATCAGTGAAGAATGGAGCCGCCTCCCCTTCCACAAGGTGAATCAGGGCGTCCCTCTCCTAGGGACCACCCCTCCAGCAGCCCTCACTGTAGCGGGATGCACCCCGCCCCGTTCAGAGGTCCGAGTAGCACGCGGGCCCCACATCCCGCTGAACACGGCATCCGGACAGCACCAAAGTGAAGCTTGTCGGCACCGACGAAGCGACCCCAAGATGCTACCTGTCAACCCAATGTCGATACTCCCGGGTCCCACATGTAACCTTTTACCTCCCTGCGTGGAGTGGGTTTAAAGATTGTAACTCAGTAAATTTGTTTAACCGGGAGTGTGACTTTGGCCGGGGTCGTCTTCCCCACGCTGGGTGCGTGGAGGTAATGATCTCAACTTCTTGACATTTTGCTTATTTAGTATACGATCTTATGCCACTGCTAAGTGCATTAGGAATCTAACCCGTGAGTTCATGTCACGGCTGTGAGCAAGAGAGTGAACCCGTCCCGTGACTCGATCCGAGCATGGAAGCGAGTCGACCACCCTTGACTCTGCCGGTTTCTAAACCGCGCAGATCCACGCTATCCCTCGCTTGGGACGACGAGTGAGCTCGCATTTCTGTTTGCGATGTATAGCCCATAGGAACTCTTAGTGTCGGTCCAAAGTGTCTCCATTGTTCGTGTGTCGCTGGTCGCGTCAACATGTAGAGTCCGAGGTTTGCATCCATTAGTGTCGAGTCCCTCTGTCCGTCCCGCATCATGGACCCATGAGGATATCAAAAAGTCCACAGTGAATTTTAATGCTATGAACATTATGCAATGTGCTATTCATCCTAACGAGTTTTCTCGTGTATCCATGTGCAGTTCAGCAAAAGAAATGTGGGATAAGATGTGGCTTATCAATGAAGGAACCTCCGAGGTCAAGGAGACCAAAGCCAACCTGCTGGTTAGAGACTGAGTTATTTAAGATGAAGCCTGAAGAAACGATTACAGAGATGTTTGCAAGACTAACTGAGATCACAAATGGTTTCAAAAGCCTTGGGAAGGAGTACACCAACTCCAAACTTGTGAGGAAGATTTTGAGATCCCTTCCACCAGCGTGGCACACAAAAGTCACAGTTATTAAGGATTCAAAAAACATGTCCATACTTTCTTTGGACGAGCTCATAGGGTCACTCATGACCTATGAGATAAACATGAAGAGAACTGCCGAGGAAGAAACCAAGAAGAAGAAAACAGTGGCCTTGAAAGCACACCAATCTGATGATGACTCCCAAGAAGAGGAGTCCACCGAAGGAAGCGATGAGGGAGAAGACTTGGCCATGTGGACACGCCAAGTAAAGAAGTTTTTGAGAAGAAAAAGAAATTTCAAAGGAAATTTCAAAAAAGGACAAAGAAGGCCAGCCCAAACCAAGGGGGAGCCGAGCAAGCCCAACAACATCATATGCTATGAATGCAAGAAGCCCGGGCACATGAGAGGAGAGTGCCCAGAACTGAAAAGAAAAATCAAGAAGGATAAGTTCAAAAAGCCCAAAGCCATGGTCGCCACATGGAGCGACGAAGAAGACGAACAGTCCGAAGAGGAGCTAGAACAGCTCGTCGAAAGCCTGTACCTCATGGCACATGAAGACGATTCACCTGAGGTAAACTCTGACCCTGATTCTATTTCAAATGAGCAATGAGAATCAGAATATGAAAAATTGTACAACAAATATAGGAAAATAAGATCAGAGAATAAATCCCTCAAAAAGAAAATTGAAGATTTAACACATGAGGGCTCTTCGGCTAAGTTTGAAAAATTCGAACAAGAATGGTTCGAATTAACAGAAGAAAAAGAAAGCTTGCTTCAAATAATTTTAGATATTGAGAAAACCAACGAGGAATTGATGTGTAAAATGTCTGAAATAGAAAAAGTTTTTGAAAAATTAAAAAAATGAAAAAGAAGTTCTAAAATCCTCAATTTCAGAACTCAAGAATAAAAATGTGAGTTTGAATAAGGAGGTGACTGACTTGCAATTCACTCTTTCGAGGTTTGTTGAAGGGAAACAAAACCTAGATAATTTGTTAGGAGTTAAAATCAACTTCCGAAAAGAAGGATTGGGGTACATTCCCCAGAACAAGAAATCATTTGAGCACAAGATAACAACATCTTATGTGCATGAAAAAGAAAATAATTATGCATCGTGCTCACACACAAAGCCAACACATGTCCAATCTAAACCACACAAATACCAAAGAAGATTTTCAAATGTCAATTTCTTTCATTGTGGTAGATTTGGTCATGTCGTTGCCAATTGTTGGTTCAAATAAAACACTCAAAGAAATCATGATGCTTGGACTAGAAAAAGATATGTGCAGAATTGGACTAACTCTTATGGACCCAAATTAGTTTGGGTACCAAAGATAATTGGATGAGAATTTTGTATCTTGCAGATATGCCTTGAATCCAGGAGGAGCAAATGGTACCCGGACAGCGGTTGTTCAAGACATATGACAGGGGACAAGAAAGTGTTCTCTACACTACAAGATAAGGACGGAGGCTCAGTTGCCTTTGGAGGAAAGGATAAAGGTAAAACAATTGGAATTGACAACATAGGTAAGAATTCTAAGACCCTGATTGAAAATATACTTTTGGTAAAGGGTTTAAATCATAACATTTTGAGCATAAGCCAATTGTGTGACAAGGGCTTTAAAATTATTTTTGATGAAGCTCACTGCCTTGTCATGAATAAAATCTCAAATGAAATAAAATTCATTGGAAAAATGAACAATAATATATACACCATTGATCTTGACGATGTTTCATACGATGATGTGTGTTTGATAGCTAACAACCATAAAAATGAGTGGCTATGGCACCGACGACTTGGTCATGCTAGTTTTGGAGTAATCTCTAAATTGTCTAGACATGATTTGGTGAATGGACCGCCAAAATTAAAATTTGAAAGTGACAAAATCTGTGAGGCTTGCACAAAAGGCAACCAAACACGCATTTCCTTCAAAAATAAAAATATTGTTTCTACCGCTCGGCCTTTAGAACTGCTGCACCTTGACCTCTTTGGTCTGACTAGGACATCTAGCATAGGAGGAAAATATTATGGATTTGTGATTGTTGATGATTACTCTAGATTCACATGGGTATTATTTCTAGCAAATAAAAAAGATGCCTTGATGGAGTTTCAAGTATTTTGTAGGAAAATTCAGAATGATAGAGGTTACCTGATCACTACAATTCAAAGTAATCATGGTGGTGAGTTTGAAAATCATGACTTCAGCAATTTCTGCAAGGAGCAGGGATACACACATAACTTCTCATCACCATGGACGCCTCAACAAAATGGAGTAGTGGAGAGGAAAAATATGACCTTGATTGACATGGCACGGACCATGTTAAGTGAGAACTCCCTACCAAAATATTTCTGAGATGTGGCGGTAAGTACGGCATGCTACATCATCAACAGGGCAATGGTAAGGCCCATTTTGAAGAAAACTCCATATGAGCTCTACAAGGGTAAGAAACCAAACATTTCTCATCTCAAACCTTTTGGATGCCCTTGCTATATTCTGAATAATGGTAAGTCAAACCTAGGTAAGTTTGATGAAAATAGTGATAAAGGAATCTTCTTAGGTTATGCATTGAATTCTAGATCTTACAGAGTGTTCAATAAGAGGACTTTAGTTGTTGAAGAAAGTCCTCATGTCATTTTTGATGAATCTGAATTAAAGCTGAAAAATCAAATTTCTTCTACTTTGGATGCAGATGAAGCTCGTAAACACTCAAATGATGTTGGAACATCTAAGGCTAAGGATGAACCAACTGAAGGAACCTCCAGCAAAGATGAAAATGATGAAGATCTGTCAATTGAAACACTTCAAGAACAGCAAGTGTAGCACCCCGACTTGCCTAGAACTTCAACGTTCTTGAAAGATCACCCTGCTGCAAACATTATCGATAATCCTGAAGATGGGGTAAGAACTAGATCTTCAGTAAGGCAAGTGGAAGAAGAGGATTTGATGGCCTTTATCTCACAAGAAGAGTCTAAGGATGTATACGAAGCTCTTCAAAATGAATCTTGGATCTAGACTATGCACGAAGAGCGACACCAGTTTGAAAGAAATGAGGTGTGGTCTCTCATGCCGCGTCCTAGGAATCAACCCGTAATTGGAACCTGTTGGGTTTTCAGAAATAAGTTAAATGATACAGGATTGGTTGTTAGGAACAAAGCCCGGCTTGTGGTCAAAGGTTATAGCCAAGAGATGGGTATTGATTTTGATGAGTCATTTGCACCGGTTACTAGATTAGAAGCAGTCCAAATTCTCTTGTCCTATGCTTGTTCACTCAATTACAAACTATTTCAAATGGATGTTAAATCTGCATTTCTTAATGGATACATCAAAGAGGATGTTTTTGTAGAACAACCTCCAGGTTTTGAAGACTCAAAACATCCAAAACATGTGTACAAGTTACAGAAGGCCTTGTACGGATTAAAGCAAGCACCAAGGGCATGGTATGAAAGGCTCACTTCTTTCCTAACTAAAAATGGATTCAAAAGAGGTAAGGTTGACCAAACACTCTTCACGAGAAAATCAGGTAAAGACATATTAGTAGTTCAAGTATATGTTGATGATATAATCTTTGGAGCTACTAATAATACCTATAGCACCCCAAAAATTTAAATATAAAACAAATAGAAATAACTATAAATATTAGATATAGAAAAGCATGGGAATTAAAAATGTTAATAAAATAAAAATGATAATTAATCTAAAATAGTTAATGGGCCTAAAATAAATAATTGAGAAAATAGAAATTAGATATATCATTTTATCTATTAAATTGAAATTACCATTCACATATTTAGAGATCTCATACCAAAATATATTAAAACACATACGTATTTGTATACAGATTTTCGTAGGATCGAACCCGACTCTTATACCCAGACCAAATGATGGAAATTACTAAAATGAATAACTAAAGTTATAGGAATTGGGGTATATATATATATATAAAGTTCTGCTAAGTAGTTGAACCTATTATGACTTCAAAAAAAAAAGGTTTGAGGTTTAAACCATGTAAATTTGTAAAACTGAGTTAATGGGCTTAACCGATAAATCCAATCTGGATATATATACATATAGTTAATGATCTTTAAAAAGAAACATGAACCGGTGGGCTTTAGTAAAGGAGAACCAACCCAATCATGTTAAAGCTAAGAAATTATGCTCAATGAGTTTTAAGGATTTTGATTGGGCTTTAAAAGGATATATATATATGTGTGTGTGTGTGTATATATATATATATATATATATATATATATATATATATATATATATCTCAATATAATTAGGCTAACACACCCACGTATATATCTATAACATTAATGGCTTTCACCCGTACACATATAGCAATCCTTACCCACACACCTAGCTTCATCCATGTATAAACATTGGGTTTTTAATTAGTGGGCCTAGGTATATGGGCTTAAGAACTTTGTGCTTGAGATAAATATATACATATATAAATATATATAAGTTTATTCCCTTATGGATGGGCTAATCTCATCTATGACCTCTCACCCTTTCACCGCCGAAAATCACCCACGTTCATGGGCTTTCTCCAATAGTACCCCAAACCCATTATCCTTGTAAACTACCTGATAATGGGCTATCAATGCCTAAAAAGGGCTCGTCCATAAACCCACTGTTTAGCCCAACCCCAACTCACTCACGTTCGAACGAGGCTTGCATGGCTATAGCTTTAGGGTTTTATGTGAAAACACGGTAGGCGGCTGGCAATTTGGAAAGCTCACAACAAATACATGGCAAGAATTTAAAGCCTTGCCATAATAGCATACGAGCCCTCTCAAGGCCTTACCTCCTCTATAAATATCCTAGTCATCGAACGAGCATCCAATTTGATGCTTTTTCGTAAGTACCAGTGCAGGATATCGTCTTCCCCGTCATCCCTCATTCGTTCGCAACTGCCATGGGCTACTGCTGCGTCCTCCCTCTTGTTCGCACGGTGATCGATGTAGCTGCCGTTGCTTCACGTCAGGAAGAAGCAGAGCAAGCTCCTCCTTTGACTTCTTCTTCCTTTCTCGTTGGAGGACACGGCTGCAGTTTCTTGCACTTGCTGCTGCCGTTGCTCTTATTCTGCTTCTTCATCCTGCTGCTTCTTCTATTCTTCTTCTTTCGTGTAAAAGTGAGCAAGAGGTAGGCAATCTCCCAAGCATAATTATAAAACAACTAGCATGCTAGATGTATAGAACATGTAGGTATTATCATGAAATTTCTTGCTACGTGATTCTTTATCTATAGCTTGAGTTTTTATGTTTTCGCATGAAAAAGGAATTAGCGACCACATCCTGGTCGTTAATTCAATAAGAAACACCCACGTGAAGGAGCGCTAATTAAACAACGACAGTACAACTGTCATTAATTCCTGTGGGTTAATATTAATTACAACACATTAAAAACTTTTATATCTATCTAACCTTTATCTAAAAATTGTGAAGTGCATATGATTAGAATCCCCATGATTATTCCAAAATTTTCGTGCATATAAATGTTGCATTGACTATAAACATTAATTAGTTAAACAATTTAATATGTTTTAACTATATACTCGGTGAATTATAAAAAATACTGTAGCTTGATAGTTATGGGATTTTACCTTAACGTTAACGATTTGTTCGTGGCCGTCGGAGTATCCTTTGGCCATGAAAATTTATGGGCGAACTATTGGGGTGGAGACCGAGGTAGTGAAAGTGGTTGCACCATTTTTCATGCCCCCTATCTCAAGATCCCCCATCTCTCAACGGAAAATTATTTTGAACGTCTGGTTAGGTAGAGTTTTTCGAGCCCGTCATTTCGGTATATTATAAGCTCGATTCCGACATAGTTACGTCGAGAAACGAGAGGGTTGAAAATCGAATTTTTTTTGAAATAACGACCAACTATAGGTCGTCAAATTCAATTTGGACGCCACTGTACCGTGGCGTCAGATTAACTAATATATATATATATATATATAAATATATATATATATATCATGTATGTATATCTTTGAAAATCCATATTTATTAAAAATCTATAACAGAAAATTATACAAAATATATTTTTTAAATCCTTGAATGTAATTATCATATATTCTATTTTTCTAAATTATTTTATGTAAATTAATGTCTCTTTGAATGTACATTTTTGAAATTATTCAATTAAATAGATATTGACATGAATTCCTGTTAAATAAATTAATTTAAAAATCATAAAATTAACGTCCCTCCAAGGGGACGCTAATTAATAAATGACGTCACCCATGGGCGTCAAATAATATAAGTTTATTTAATTATAGTTCATTATAGAATTGGATGGACAATTTTTTTATTTGCACCTCCAATGCAAGTGCACAATGATAAAAACCTGTTTTATTGACACATAATTGGATGGACATGAATTCTATAATTAACGTAATCATGTTCTCACCGTTTTCTTCCGGTTTTGACCTATACCTCGGATCTTTTGGCACTCTCATCTCACGTCCGTAGATGGCGTCCCCGTTTCATGATTGGTTCACGTTATACATCTCAACTCTCGGTGACATACGAGCCCTCCGTTGGACATTCCGTTCCTTCGGACTGGAAAGTTAGTCATTAGGACCTCCGTAAGTCTCCTCGTAGCCTTGGATTCCCTCAAGGCCGACTGAGCTGGTTGTACCTAATCACCTAGATTTTCGAAATGCCATGGTTTTTATATGGTTTATTGATATATCATCCTTACTACAAGTTCTGTCCTTCAACTCTATGTTTCATGAAATCTATCTTAAAGTTCTTACATGCTTGATCCTTGAAATTCTTGGACATTAATATGGAATTAGTCTAGACTAAATGTCAGGGGCTATAGGTCCCACTAAAATGACATTTTAAATGCTACGGGTCCTGATCTGACCCTATTGGGCGAGGCAAAGTCCAAACGTTACCGGTATACGATGACCAAGTGCTGGCATTCACCAACTCGGTTATTGGCATTTAGGGGCAATCATACAGTCGTGAGAACTCCTAAGTGTGCGACCAAATACTAACTAGTGCTATTTCCATGAGTGGTGGTCATATCGTCGTGATTTTCCCCTTAGTGCATTGGCCAATCCTATATAGTGCTAGATGTGCAAACGCTCTCATGATAGTGATGATCGGGAGTAATTGCCATCATAGTACACCTTTCTACAACTTATTGTTCGTCATGAAAAGATCTTGATTTACCTTATTGGAGGGGTTATCATATCGTCGTGATATTTCCTTAGTGTCTTGGCAAATGCTATGTGGTGCTTGTAGAAGTAAGTGTCCTACTTCTATATCGATCATCATAGATGTTCTTGAATTATCCCATTGATAGTACTCGTTATCTTGTCACAACGATCCTTCACAATAATGGATACCTTGAAGCTCTCGTGATAGTGTTCGTCATAGAGAGATGAATGCTATATTTCCTCATGAATGCTCTTGACTAACTTGAGAAAGTAATTGATTAGATCTTGCTATACTCTCTTGATTATCATCGTCCTTACTCTTCATGAGTTTATCTAGCATCTTGCTTACTCGTTTGTTTATTATAGTTCTTGAATTTATCTCGTGTTATTATAGTTCTCGTTTTCTATATCTTGCATGACCAGCATGAGCATGTTAAACTGTAATTGACTTAAAGCTAGCTTGGAAGCATGAGATATTAAGTCCTACTGAGCGTTCGCTCACCCTGCGTTTTCTAATGTTTTTCAGGTAATGACCTTAGTGACGACGAGACCAAACAGGATGGGCAAGGGCAAGAGTGAAGAGAACTCTGACATCTAGATGAACCGTCTAGTCTGGTTATCTTGCATCTTATGTAGTTTTTCTTCATTGAGTCTTTTCGTTTATTATGGGCCCGAATATGTAAAGAACTTATATTTGAAATGAAATTTGTTATTTTTCCAAATTGTATTTTGTGGAAATGACTATGCTCTGATTGATATGACTGTTTAACTACCACGTTCCGAGTAAACGACACGTTCCGCTGCTATCGGTTCGGGGCGTGACAGAAGGTGGTATCAGAGCCTAGCCTTTCTAAATCCCTAGGTCATCAGGTTCAAGTCCTAGATTGAGTCGTCCTTGTCAGTTATCCTATAGGAACCCCGTGAGATTTGGGTAGAGCTATGGGTTAAATGATAAAATATGTTACATTCGCGTTAGATACTTGCCAAGATATGAATATCATTAATCCAAACCTTATTCTTGTAGGCTAGAATGGCGACTGAGAGAGCTCAATGGAGAGAGATGCAACGCACTGTCCAGGGTTTAACGCAAGCCTTGCAACAAGTTGCACAAGGTGGAGCACGGCATGGAGCCGGGGAATTGCATCGAAAGTTCCAAAAGATAAACCCCCCTAAGTTTAGTGGGTTGACTGACCCGGATGAAGCAGAGAATTGGGTGCAAGAAATAGAGAGGACCTTTAAGGTGATGCAATGCACCGACGAAGAGAAGGTACTATTAGGAACTTATCAATTAGAGAAGGATGCCCTAGTATGGTGGAGATCCATGGAAGCCATTTTGCCTAACGATAAGGTTTCTTGGGACGAGTTTTTAGAACTCTTTAACGAGAAGTATTTCTCTGAAAGAATTCGCGAGAAGAAAGCTATGCAATTTATAGCTTTGAAGCAACGTAGTCTGTCAGTCGCCGAGTATGAAGCGAGGTTTTCTAGATTGGCTCGATATGCACCACACTTGGTTAGCACGGAGAAAATGAGAGCAAAGAGATTTATGAATGGCTTGAAGGTGGAACTTATACCTCAACTAGCTACACTAGAAATTCAAACATATACGGAGATGGTTAGAAAAGCTCAACTCTTGGAAGATGCTATAGATATGATGGAAAGAATCAAAGGAAAGGCCGCCAAGAAGGACTTACCAAATGGACCCAAGAACAAGGAAAACATGAACGACAAGAAGAAATTTAATGAAGGCAACAAATTCTATGAAAATAAGAAACCCCGGAATAAAAGATCGACAAATTGTTCCGGCCAAGGGGAAATGCGAGCATTGCAAGAAGGGAAGGCACAATCCGGACGAGTGTTGGTATAAACTTGGAAAATGCATCCGTTGTGGAAGCAGAGATCACAAAATTACTCGATGTCCACTCTGAAAGGAAGAAGCACCGCAAGCAACGGAAGGTAACCCTATAAACCTATCTCATCTAAAACTTGCATGAATCGGATATGACCTTAAGTACTTAGCATGATATATGAATGATCTAGCCAGAATACATGCTTTAGATATGGTGATCTTACCCCACAAAATTTGGAAAGGAAACTATGTGAATTTGGAGACCAAATTCTTTTAAGAGGGGGAGGGTGTAGCACCCCCAAAATTTAAATATAAAACAAGTAGAAATAACTATAAATATTAGATATAGAAAAGCATGGGAATTAAAAATGTTGGTAAAATAAAAATGATAATTAATCTAAAATAGTTAATGGGCCTAAAATAAATAATTGAGAAAATAGAAATTAGATATATCATTTTATCTATTAAATTGAAATTACCATTCACATATTTAGAGATCTCATACCAAAATATATTAAAACACATACGTATTTGTATAAAGATTTTCGTAGGATCGAACCCGACTCCTATACCCAGAGCAAATGATGGAAATTACTAAAATGAATAACTAAAGTTATAGGAATTGGGGTTTATATATATATATATATATATATATATATAAAGTTCTGCTAAGTAGTTGAACCTATTGTGACTTCAAAAAAAAAGGTTTGAGGTTTAAACCATGTAAATTTGTAAAACTCAGTTAATGGGTTTAACCGATAAATCCAATCTGGATATATATACATATAGTTAATGATCTTTAAAAAGAAACATGAACCGGTGGGCTTTAGTAAAGGAGAACCAACCCAATCATGTTAAAGCTAAGAATTTATGCTCAATGAGTTTTGAGGATTTTGATTGGGCTTTAAAAGGATATATATATGTATATATATATATATATATATATATATATATCTCAATATAATTAGGCTAACACACCCACGTATATATCTATAACATTAATGGCTTTCACCCGTACACATATAGCAATCCTTACCCACACACCTAGCTTCATCCATGTATAAACATTGGGTTTTTAATTAGTGGGCCTAGGTATATAAGCTTAAGAACTTTGTGCTTGAGATAAATATATACATATATAAATATATATAAGTTTATTCCCTTATGGATGGGCTAATCTCATCTATGACCTCTCACCCTTTCACCGCCGAAAATCACCCACGTTCATGGGCTTTCTCCAATAGTACCCCAAACCCATTATCCTTGTAAACTACCTGATAATGGGCTATCAATGCCTAAAAAGGGCTTGTCCATAAACCCACTGTTTAGCCCAACCCCAACTCACTCACGTTCGAACGAGGCTTGCATGGTTATAGCTTTAGGGTTTTATGTGAAAACACGGTAGGCGGCTGGCGATTTGGAAAGCTCACAACAAATACATGGCAAGAATTTAAAGCCTTGCCTTAATAGCATACGAGCCCTCTCAAGGCCTTACCTCCTTTATAAATATCCTAGTCATCGAACGAGCATCCACTTTGATGCTTGTTCGTAAGTACCTGTGCAGGAGATCATCTTCCCCGTCATCCCTCATTCATTCGCAACTGCCGTGGGCTACTGCTGCGTCCTCCCTCTTGTTCGCACGGTGATCGATGTAGCTACCGTTGCTTCACGTCAGGAAGAAGCAGAGCAAGCTCCTCCCCTGACTTCTTCTTCCTTTCTCGTTGGAGGACACGGCTGCAGTTGCTTGCACTTGCTGCTGCCGTTGCTCTTATTCTGCTTCTTCATCCTGCTGCTTCTTCTATTCTTCTTCTTTCGTGTAAAAGCGAGCAAGAGGTAGGCAATCTCCCAAGCATAATTATAAAACAACTAGCATGCTAGATGTATAGAACATGTAGGTATTATCATGAAATTTCTTGCTACGTGATTCTTTGTCTATAGCTTGAGTTTTTACGTTTTCGCATGAAAAAGGAATTAGCGACCACATCCTGGTCGTTAATTCAATAAGAAACGCCCACGTGAAGGAGCGCTAATTAAACAATGACAGTACAACTGTCGTTAATTCCTGTGGGTTAATATTAATTACGGCACATTAAAAATTTTTATATCTATCTAACCTTTTATCTAAAAATTGTGAAGTGCATATGATTAGAATCCCCATGATTATTCCAAAATTTTCGTGCATATAAATGTTGCATTGACTATAAAAATTAATTAGTTAAACAATTTAATATGTTTTAACTATATACTCGGTGAATTATAAAAATTACTGTAGCTTGATAGTTATGGGATTTTACCTTAACGATTAGTTCGTGGCCGTCGGAGTATCCTTTGGCCATGAAAATTTATGGGCGTACTATTGGGGTGGAGACCGAGGTAGTGAAAGTGGTTGCACCATTTTTCGTGCCCCCTATCTCAAGATCCTCTATCTCTCAACGGAAAATTATTTTGAACGTCTGGTTAGGTAGAGCTTTTCGAGCCCGTCATTTCGGTATATTATAAGCTCAATTCCGACATAGTTACGTCGAGAAACGAGAGGGTTGAAAATCGAATTTTTTTTGAAATAACGACCAACTATAGGTCGTCAAATTCAATTTGGATGCCACTGTACAGTGGCGTCAGATTAACTAATATATATATATATATATATCATGTATGTATATCTTTGAAAATCCATATTTATTAAAATTTGTAACAGAAAATTATAAAAAATATATTTTTGGAATCCTTGAATTTTTGTCCTAATTATCATAAATTCTATTTTTTTTAATTATTTTATGTAAATAAATGTCTCTTTGAATGTACATTTTTGAAATTATTCAATTAAATAGATATTGACGTGAATTCTTGTTAAATAAATTAATTTAAAAATCATAAAATTAACGTCCCTCCAAGGGGACGCTAATTAATAAATGACGTCACCCACGGGCATCAAATAATATAAGTTTATTTAATTATAGTTAATTATAGATTTGGATGGACATGAATTCTATAATTAACGTAATCATGTTCTCACCGTTTTCTTCCAGTTTTGACCTATACCTCGGATCTTTTGGCACTCTCATCTCACGTCCGTAGATGGAGTCCCCGTTTCATGATTGGTTCACGTTATACACCTCAACTCTCGGTGACATACGAGCCCTCCGTTGGACATTCCGTTCCTTCGGACTGGCAAGTTAGTCATTGGGAACTCCGTAAGTCTTCTCGTAGCCTTGGATTCCCTCAAGGCCGACTGAGCTGGTTGTACCTAATCACCTAGATTTCCGAAATGCCATGGTTTTTATATGGTTTATTGATATATCATCCTTACTACAAGTTCTGTCCTTCAACTCTATGTTTCATGAAATCTATCTTAAAGTTCTTACATGCTTGATCATTGAAATTCTTGGCCATTAATATGGAATTAGTCTAGACTAAATATCAGGGGCTATGGGTCCCACTAAAATGACATTTTAAATGCTACGGGTCCTGATCTGACCCTATTAGGCGAGGTAAAGTCCAAACGTTATCGATATACGATGATCGAGTGCTGGCATTCACCAACTCGGTTATTGGCATTTAGGGGCAATCATACAGTCGTGAGAACTCCTAAGTGTGGGACCAAATACTAACTAGTGCTATTTCCATGAGTGGTGGTCATATCGTCGTGATTTTTCCCTTAGTGCATTGGCCAATCCTATATAGTGCTAGATGTGCAGGCGCTCTCGTGATAGTGATGATCGGGAGTAATTGCCATCATAGTACACCTTTCTACAACTTATTGTTCGTCATGAAAAGATCTTGATTTGCCTTATTGGAGGGGTTATCATATCGTCGTGATATTCCCTTAGTGTCTTGGCAAATGCTATGTGGTGCTTGTAGAAGTAATTGTCCTACTTCTATATCGATCATCATAGATGTTCTTGAATTATCCCATTGATAGTACTCGTTATCTTGTCACAAAGATCCTTCACAATAATCGATACCTTGAAGCTCTCGTGATAGTGTTCGTCATAGAGAGATGAATGTTATATTTCCTCATGAATGCTCTTGACTAACTTGAGAAAGTACTTGATTAGATCTTGCTATACTCTCTTGATTATCATCGTCCTTACTCTTCATGAGTTTATCTAGCATCTTGCTTACTCGTTTGTTTATTATAGTTCTTGAATTTATCTCATGTTATTATAGTTCTCGCTTTCTATATCTTGCATGACCTGCATGAGCATGTTAAACTGTAATTGACTTAAAGCTAGCTTAGAAGCATGAGATATTAAGTCCTACTGAGCGTTCGCTCACCCTGCGTTTTCCAATATTTTTCAGGTAATGACCTTAGTGACGACGAGACCAAACAGGATGGGCAAGGGCAAGAGTGAAGAGAACTCTGACATCTAGATGAACCGTCTAGTCTGGTTATCTTGCGTCTTATATAGTTTTTCTTCACTGAGTCTTTTCGTTTATTATGGGCCCGAATATGTAAATAACTTATATTTGAAATGAAATTTGTTATTTATCCAAATTATGTTTTGTGGAAATGACTATGCTCTGATTGACATGACTGTTTAACTGCCACGTTCTGAGCAAATGACACGTTCCGCTGCTATCGGTTCGGGGCGTGATAATACCTTATGTGATGAGTTTGCACAAATAATACAGGGTGAATTTAAAATGAGTCTCGTGGGTGAACTTACATTTTTTATAGGACTGCAGGTGAAGCAAACGTCTGAAGGCATTTTCATAAATCAAGCCAAATACACCTTGGAGCTGTTAAAGAAATACGAGATGGCAGAAGCAAAACCCATGTCTACTCTGATGGCCACAACCACAAAGTTGGACACAGATGAAATAGGTAAAATAGTAGATCCTACGCTGTATCGAGGTATCATCGGATCACTACTGTACTTAACAGCATGCCATCCTGACATTCAATACATCGTATGTCTATGTGCCCGTTTTCAGTCATGTCCTAAAGAATCTCATTTATCGACTGTTAAACGGATTTTTCGATATTTATTTGGCATAGTAGACTTTGGGTTGTGGTTTCCCATCGGTAGCTCATTTGATTTGATTGCATACACCGATGCGGATTATGCGGGATGCATTGTTGATCGTAAAAGTACTAGGGGGTATTGTCAGTTTCTTGGTGGGTGCCTAGTTTCATGGGCCTCCAAGAAATAACATTCAGTAGCTCTCTCAACGGCTGAGGCTGAATATGTAGCCGCCAGAAGTTGTGGAGCTCAAGTACTTTAGATCGAAAATCAATTGCTTGAATTGAATGTTGAAATGATATGTGTTCCAATTTTGTGTGACAATACCAGTGCAATTAACTTGTCAAAGAATTCTGTACAACACTCTAGGACAAAGCACAATGGCATTCGACATCATTTTCTGAGAGATCATGTTGGGAAAGGGGTATTTGAATTGAAATTCATTGACACACACAATCAGTTAGCTGACATCTTTACAAAACCCCTAAACCAAGAACAGTTCAATAAAATCAGAAGAGAACTTGGCATGTGCAAGGGTGCGAGCATACATATCTAAGTCGACATTAAGGCTGAGTCTTGCATAGGTAGAAAAGTAGTTGCATAAAGGGTAGATTGCATAGAAAATCATGCATATCTTGTGTGTATATTTATGGTTGCTTGTTAATATACCACCCTTGTATGCTTGACTGTATTTATAGATTATAGCCCCTCCTTGAAATGTTTTTAAGGCCTATAATTCCTTGCAAAATAAATGTGGATCTTAAGATATGAAGATCAGAGGCATTTACTGAGGGGGAGTTTCAGAAAAACTCCTAAAGCATTCGTCCCAAAAGGATCACCCATTCCTTCTCTTCATAAACACAAAAGGGGAGTTTCACAAAAAAAAGAAACAAAAAAAGGGGGGACAAGTGTTGTATGAATTAAAAAAAGGGAAGGATAAAAGAAATAGAAAAAGAAAGATTGAAGGAGTTGATAAAAAAAAATTAGGGCAAGGCCGACCATTTCAATTGACCAACGCCCAGGTTCGGTCGACCGAATCCGGCGAACCGGGCCGGCCGAACTACGTCTGGAGTCCTTAAAGGGGTTTTCACCCCATTTCTCTCACGCTCTCACACCCATTCACCCTCATACCCTATCCTCAAACCCTAGAACACTCATTCTCCCCATTCCACCCCCAAAACCTTCTCTTTCTTCCATCAGCACAAGATTCGGCGTGTTCGTCATCGTTTCGGGATGAAATCTCCGCGGCGGCATGTGTGACCTTGTAGCCATTCCCTGAGCTCCAGCTTGTGGAGACGGTTCTTCCACCATATCTTGGTGTGTCATCCGGTCTCCATCCACTCTCGAGGAAAGATGTTAGCGATCTAAGAGTTTCCACCTAGATTTCCTGTTTAGATGGTGAAGAGACGAGATCTCGCGTTGAGTCCTGAGCGGGCTGTGGATCACCAGAAGATGAACTGCAGGACAGGGAAACGTATCAGAGGGCCCAGGGGGTTTCCCTGGGGCAAAACCCTCCGATGGCTAAGTCAGTAGAGCTGCAGTGGAAGCAATGATGGGGAGGAGAAAAGTTGGTGCGCGAGATTCCTCTCCACCAAAGGGGTGAAGCGGGTTGCTCAGGAGTTTTCGAGTGTGAGTGCCTTAATGGCTCCCTCTTTCTTCTTACCTTCCACCGGAGGGTAGCCCTGGTTTAAATAGTGTGCCACCTCTAGGAGTCCTGTAAGCTGAGGGGTCTCCGGCGGGAGTTACGTCCTCAACGTGGGCTTTCATGGCCTTTATCGGGGGAGCGTTATCGCCTTGAAGTCCGGTGGCTTCTTGATTCCCCTGTCCGTTGGGGACTCTTAACGGCAGCACGAACGGCTAATGTCTGGTCTGGCCGAGCTCCTGAAACGCCAGCCCTGTCCGGGCGATGAGCATAGCTCAGTGAAAGAGGGGTCGGATAGGTCGGCTGACACCTGTCTCTCCCGGGCGGAGAAACGGCTTGGACCGGACCCTCCTTGTGACCTGACCATCACTCGGGCCCTCCGAGCCTAGGGGCCGCCGGGGAGAGTCAGTTCCTCTAGTGTTTGTTCATTGGGCTTTTCTTTCCTGAGTGGGCCCCGGGGGCTATCACTCGGGTGAGCTTGCCTCGTTGGACCCTGTTGGGTCTTGTTGGGCTGCTCTTTGGGTGGGCTACAGAAATCCCCCTCTCCACTTGTCCCCCTCCTACTCCCGAGCCATGGAGGCTCGGTCGAGTAGTTTTTGAGGCTTTGGACCGGCGTGGCTCAGGTGGGTGGAATTCTGTTGGCGTTGTGGAGCCACGTGTAGTGGTCGCCTGGGCCCGTAATGATGATCCTGATGGATTTGAAACGAAGGGCCCCCCCTTTTCTCAGAGCACGGAACGACGCGCCGCCTCCCTCAAGGATTTTATAGGCGTTGGGCGCTGTTCATCGTTCTAGGCTTCCAGGGTTTCGGGCTTTCCTTAGTTTCTTGGCTTTTGGGGCTCCTTGATGCGCCGTGAGGGCACAGTGGAGGCGCGAAGTCTTGCGGCGGCGTTTGAGGAGTTGGCGAGGATAACCGTGGAGGCGGTCCGGCAACTTCCTTCCCCTCCTGAGTCTTCGAGCTCGTGCGAGGGATCATCTTCCGGCTCGATGGCTGGTCTGCCTTTGGAAATCGGGCAGGTGAGGCGGGAGCCCGTCCCCAACTGCAGTGAGTTGGGGGAGGCCGAGGTGAGGAAGCTGGAGCATCACTTTCATTTGCCTCTCAGGTATAGCTTTGCTGCCGCCGCCCCGTATGAGACGAGTCTGGACAGCTACACGGGGCACATTTGCACATTCCTTCTGGCTTGGAAAAGCGGGTTCCGCCTCCCCTTCGAGCCCCTTGTACTCCAGCTTCTCGAGTTTTTCCGGTTGGTGCCCATTCAGTTGGTGGCCAACTCGTACCATCTCCTCTCCGCCTTTCGGATCCTCTGTCGTCAGCACGACATTTTTCCTTCCTTGGACCTCTTTCATTTTTTTTTCGAGTTGAAGGCGCACCCGTCGGCAGGGAAGGGCTTCTACTTTATCCAGGCGAGGAGGAACATGAGTTGCATCTCCCTCGCTGCGAAGGACTCCTCGCACAAGGTGTGGAAAACCCAATTCTTCTGGGTGAAGGCGGAGGCGACGGATGAGTTTTGGAATGCCTGATCTCGCCCAATTTCCATCCGAATCTTCCTCCTCGCCCGGAGGAGTTCCCTCCCCACGTGGAGCGACAGGCCGCCCGTCTGCTGGATAACTGCCAATCGACCGAGGAGATGGTGACGCCGGAGAACATCGAACGGTGTTTGCTTACGCGGTTGACGTCGACAGGTACCGCTCTCGAGGTTGTTCCCCTGGGGTGGTAGTTACTTTTCTTCTCCTGACCGGGTCTCCTTTCTTTGTTGCAGACGTGAGGCGGGAACCTCTGGAGGAAACTGCTGAGGTCATCGATCTGGGAGAAGATGACTCGGCGGCCGACGAGCCAGAGGCTCCTGTGGGTCACGCCCAAGCCCGGGATAAGGGCAAGGGGGTGGCCCCCGGGGGGTCTTCACGGCCAGCTGGTACGAAGCGCAAGGATCCCATGGCGGGAAAGTTACGGGAGGCCGCGAAGGCCAAGAAACGGGCCAAGAAGGCAGGTCTCCCTCCTACCGCCGGGGGCGACTCCGGCTCGGCGGCACCCCCCTCTCGGGGGCAAGATGGGGCCGACCCCTCGGGGCCAGCTCCCCCACTTGCCGGGCGAGAGGGGGCCGAGGAGACCGGGGGCCCTTCAGAGGGCGGTGATAGGTCGGCTCTCCCCCCCACGGGGGTAGAGGGGGCCGATGCTGAAGTAGCTGACACTGAGGCCCGGGGGTCGGCCGGAGGCGGTGATGTCCTGGTTGGCGAGGTGCGGGCCGAGACAGGCGGGGCTGGGGGTTCGCCCGCTAGGGCGTTGCAGCCCCAGGTGCTTGGAGCTCCCGATGCGGTCGGTCCCGCGGCGTCGGTCGAGGTTGGGGGTTCGCCCGGGGAGGCGTCGCAACCCCAACCGACCGTGGCGCGCGAGGCGGCCGGTCCCGTCGCTCGAGCAGAGCCTTCTGGCGGGGTGCCCCGGGCGGAGCGGTCCCCTCTACCGGAGCCCTTGGAAAGGCTCGGCATTACGGGCGACCTGTATCGGGTCTGCTGGTCGATTGCCGCAAGGACGAAGGGGGGAGAAAGGCGCAATACCCCCCCGGGCTCCTCGATGTTCTGATGGAGGGCGGCCTGGTCATAGCTCGGTCGGCGGCTTTGATGGCGGAGGCGCACGCACGGACGGAGGCGGAGCGGTCGAACCTTACCTGGACCCTTGGGGGATGCGAGAGGAAACTGGCCCGACTCAAGGGGGAGCATGAGGGGCTCCGGCAGGAGATCTCTGCGTTCCGTGAGGTGGCGCGGGCAAGCCGACTGGAAGCCGGGGTGCTGACCGAACAGCTCACCAAGACCCGAGAGTCTCTTGAGGGGGCAAGCCGATCCCTGGAGGAGGAGCGTCTACATCACCTCGAGCTAGACAATCGCTGGGAGCTCGAACGCGCCGAGCTGCTAGATCGGGCGGAGATGGCGGAGCGTCTCCGAGCTGAGGCTGAGGTGGACCGGGCCCGGGCAGAGGAGCGTGCGGCCGAGGCGGAGCGGGCTCGGGTCAAGCTCATCGGAAGGGCGGGGCAGATCGAGGCGGAGGCAATCGAGCGTTACAGGAGCTCGGATGCTTACTCGGCCGACCTGGTGGAAGCCGCCCTACCCTACTACGAGGTAGCGCTACGCCGAGGTCCTCGAAAGGGGTTCAAGCAGGGCTATCGCAGGGCGGTAGACTACGCCAATGAACAAAACTCCGCGATCGAGTTCCCCTTTGGCCAGTGTTATGACTCGGATGAGTCGGTTTCCAGCTCTTCTTCGTCGGTTGGGGAAGATTCGGAGGGGTCACCTCCGTCGGGGTCACTGGCTCCGGGCGTCTCGGGAGGGCTCACGACCGAGACAGTTCTCGTACAGGCGAGGTCAGTGTCCGAGCCGGCCGTCACCGAAGGCGCTGGGGGTGACGCGTCTCCTTCCGCCGGTCTCGAGCGTCAAAGTGGGCCCGAGGCCTGATGTATTTTGCCTCATTCCCTTTTTGTCTCTCTTTCCTCTTTTTAGAGGGTTTCCTTTTGGTGTGATAATAAATGACTTGCTCTGTTTAAGTACTATCTGTGCCGTGATTTGGTTGGCAGATCTTGAGTAGTTGAGAGGTGCCGATATGTCCTGCACGGTTTTCACACGCTGTTTTGGTAGGCTTCTGACGGGGCGTCCTTCCGTTCCCTCATGCTTTGAATCGTCAGGCCGCTTCATGAATCCCGTGAGTGCGGGAAACGAGGAGTTAGAGGTGACTGTTCAGGGGAGAAATCCTTTGGCGTGTTTCCGAGGGGGGGGGGGGCATTTAAGGTGTGTAGCCTCCTTTGGCCTATAAGAAGGACCGAAAGGCGCCCTTTCCTCTACACTGCTTGGGATTTTCTCTAACAGTCTTTCCTCGCTCCTTCCTTTTCACTCTGCGTTGTGCCTTTGCATTCGGAGCATGGAGGATCCTTCGGAGGGCGATGCCATCGACGAAGGGGAGTGGCGGGCTCCCGTTGTCTTGTAATGTTGAACGGATCCCACGGTCGCCGCGCGTGCACGAGACGGGTCCGACGGTCACCGCGCTGATCTGGGGAGGACTTCGGCGTGTGGAAGCACGCCGTTGGCCTCTTCTTAGCTCCGGCGAGCCTTCCGGGTGGACGCCGAGGCGGAGGACGGATGGGGGCTTCAGGGGAGTCTGCTGTCACTTCCCTCCGTGTGAGGGGAGGAGGCGTGTCAAGCTCCCTCCTCACCGAGGCCTTCCTCCGTCTGCAGCCTCTTTCTCCCTCTTCTGCTCTTCATTTCTTTCACTCTTCGGGGGCTGCTTGCTCTCTCCTTCCTTCCAAGGAGTTGGCAGATTGGAAGAGGGGAGGCCTTCACGGCGCTCCTTTTTCCTGGTTGTTGCCAACTTGGGAGGTAGCCTTCCTCAACGTTTAAAGGTGGCATTCCTTTTGAAGCCCCTCTGTCACCTTCGTCACGGGCCATCCGAGCCAACTGGCTCGACCTCCTTTTGTCCGAGCCAGTTTCCGCACAAGGCAGAGTCAGTGGCTGGATGCGAGGAGATCAAGACCGAGTCAGTCGAGCGATGACTCCTTGAAACGATGTTAGACGGACTTTTGTTTTGTTTTTGCTATGTGATGTACTGGCATTTGCCTACCTGATGTACCAATGGTTTGGAATGAAAAGAACAGGGATTTTATTCTGTCCATCTTGTTGTACAATTTCAAAAGTAGAATCTGCGTAGTGCGGCTGCATTCCATGTCCGAGGAATAGGCTCCCCTTCCATTGTCGCTAACCTGTACGCACCTTTCCCGAGCATCTCGACCACTCGGTAGGGGCCTTCCCAGTTGGGGGATAGCTTGCCCGTCGCCTCTAGTGGTCGAGAGGCTTCGGCCTTTCTGAGGATGAAGTCCCCCAATTGGAAACGTCTGTCTCGGACTTTGGCGTTGTAGTATCGAGTGAGGCGGCGCTGATACTCCGTTGCCCGGACGTTCGCGATCTCTCGGAGTTCGCTTGCCAGGTCGAGGTTCTCGAGCAACTTTTGCCCGTTTGCCTCGAGTGAGAAGCTGATCACTCGGAGAGACGGATTGGCGATCTCCAATGGAACGACGGCTTCGGTGCCATATACCAACTGAAAAGGGCTTTCACCGGTTGCCGTCCTGGGGGTTGTTCGGTGCGACCACAGTACGCTAGGTAATTCCTTGAGCCAGCTACCCTTAGCCTTGCCGAGTCTGGTTTTTATGCCTTTCAAGATAGTCTTGTTGGCATTTTCAACCAGCCCGTTGGCCTAAGGGTGGGCGACCGAAGTGAAGTGGTTGCGAATATTTAGGTCGGCGCATCTGTCTCGGAAGTACCGAGAGTCGAATTGCCGACCGTTATCGCTTACTATCACTCGGGGGATGCCAAAGCGACAAATGATCGATTTCCAAACAAAACCCCAAACGACTGTCTCGGTGATCCTGGCCGTAGCCTCGGCCTCGATCCACTTGGTGAAGTAGTCGATGGCGACGACGATGAACTTCTTCTAGGACTGGGCCGTTGGGAATGGCCCAAGGATATCGATTCCCCACCGAGCGAAAGGGTAAGGCTCGGCTAGGGTGGACTGGGCGGGCAAACGGCTTGGACCGGACCCTCCTTGTGACCTGACCATCACTCGGGCCCTCCGAGCCTAGGGGCCGCCGGGGAGAGTCGGTTCCTCGAGTGTTTGTTCATTGGGCTTTTCTTTCCTGAGTGGGCCTCGGGGGCTATCACTTGGGTGAGCTTGCCTCGTTGGACCCTGTTGGGTCTTGTTGGGCTGCTCTTTGGGTGGGCTATAGAAATCCCCCTCTCTAGATGGCACCTAGAAGAAGCTCTCAAAGGCCTGTTAAGATGGCGCATAGAAGAAGCTCTCAAATGCTTACCCAGGGGGAATCTAGTGCCCAGAGAAATGAGGAACAAGCTCCGCCACCACAGCGGCCAGCCACACCTCCTAGGGCACCACCAATCCAGCCACGGCCGATTCTTGACCCCCGGTTGGTTGATGTTGATGAAGTGAATGAATTATTGCCAGATTTTAGTGTTGTATTTGAAATTCAAGATGGGTGGATTGATTTTGTTACCAGATACTCTAGGTATTATCCTAGTCTTGTCTAAGAATTTTATGGGCACCTGGATATGACGAATGACCGTTTCTATACGGTTGTCAAAGGAGTCGAAATTACAATCAATCCAGAGTTATTTGAGCAAGCCCTAGGAGTGTCCGCTAGGGGCGCTGATATGATTTTCGGTCATGGTTATGTTGAGGACACCTTTCTACTCATGACCTGCAGTGAATACATTCATGGACTTAGTAATCTGATCAAGCAGAATGCCAACTATTTTCCTCCACTACAGTGGATTATACACCATATGTTTACCACTCTTATCTATCCTAAAGGGGGCAGTAGGGATGAGGTTAATGAAGTGCATAAAATTCTATTCTACCATGTTATTAGTGGGAATCGGATCAACATGGGATGTTTGATGACGGACTTGATAGGGTGATGTCGTATACAAAGAAGGTGATCCTTGCCTTATGCCTTACAGTTGACAGGGGTGTTTCTTCATGCTGGAGTTGGCTTGGCCGGAGAGGTGTCTGTTCCAGCGAGATAGGATGATGTATATAATAAACATAAGATGTTCTTCGACTTTGGGTACTATTGGGGTCCTGATGGCGAGTTACACAGAGATGTGAGAATGTATGGAGAAGAATCATAATCTGAGGATGATAAACATGAGCAACATCAACAGCAGGCAGCTCAAGCACCACCCCCACCTCTAGTTCAGGCCGATGAGCAGCCACCTCCTCCTCCCCATGCAGATTAGGACTTGACACCTCCATCACAGTTCTATTATGGGGAGTCCTCTTCTCTGGGTGCTGGATAGCCCTCTTGGGCAGACTTTGAGGGCGTTGATAGGTGGCTCACTAGCATAGAAACTAAGGTGGATACTTTTGGGGAGCAACTGTCTACCTTTGGGAGTAACATTGATACCTATTTTGCCTCTATTGGTAATTTTGGTAATTTACTTGAATCAATGCAAGGCCAGATGACTACCTTCTCCCACTCCTTGGCAACAATCACTCAGAACATGGCCACTCTCACTACTAGCCATTCTGACACTCGCCAAGCATTCCTAACCACAAACCATTCTCTCGTCAGCATCCAGTACCACGTGCTAACCCAAGATGACCTTCTAAACTCCATTATCCACCATCTCGCTGCTACTGGCCAAGGCCCTCCACCTGGCCAAGATTCTCCGCCTCCTATAGATGACAACTGAAGAACTTCTGTTTCATCTCTTTGGTGCTTGTTTTTGGGTTCTGCAGATCCTTTTTGGTCCACTTTTCTTGTAACCCATCCCCCCTTTGATGATGACAAAGGGGGAGAAGTAGCTAGTTTAGGCTTATATATATCTTATGCATGCGTGTCAAATGTTTGTCTGAGTGTTTGCCATTTGGCATTTATGAGTGTCATTTGCATTTATTTAGTTGAGTCGTTTGCATTGCATCCATGTGTCAAGGAGTCAATGTCGTTTGATCATCTGTTAAGAGTTCATGTACTATTTATGAAAATCTTAATGAATGAAATGAAGCACTTGGTTATGTCACGGCTATTGATTTCTATTTCACTTCTTCATTCAGAGCTATCAAACATAAAGGAATGAATGGTTTGGTGTTTACAGAATGAATGGTTTTGTGTTTGCTTGAATACTGGCTTCTGATTGGATTTAACTTTCCTTGCAGGTACTATAACCATATGGGAGCTTTCAAGTTTCAAATTTGTTTAAACGGTACGCCAATGCATGTAATGTTCTAAAGTTTTGTCATCATCAAAAAGGGGGAGATTGTTGAGTTGCGCCACTAAATTTGATGATAACAAAACCCCCGAAATGGCATAGTTTTGGTACCGTTCATAATTGCAAGAGTGCGAGCACAAGTAGAAACACAAAGCCATTTTCATTAATAGCTAATGCTCAAACTTATCATGCTTCAAAATGCCTAGAATCAGTCAAATAAACTCAAAATGAATGGAACAAAATGTGGACACAAAGGCTTTGTCATATGGATATGTTTTCTTGGGCTAACAAATATGTTTTGCAGGTTTTTCAGATTTCGGTCGACCAATCAATCTTAGTCGGTCGACCAATTCTCCTAGGTTTCAGAACTTTGTAAATGTTACAGAGTTCGATCGACCGATGAGGGATTTCGGTCGACCGAACTTACTAGCATTGAAAAGTTTCATGTGTTACAGAGTTCGGTCGACCGACCGAAGGGTTCGGTCGACCGAACCCTTCGAAGCAGCAATTGTGGACTTTATTTTCTTCAACGTGTTCAAGCCTTCTCTTTAGGACTTTTGGGTTCCAAAGCCACCAGACATGCCTAAATTCGTGGATCTATGTTTTGGCATGTCCCTTGACCAACCCAAGACTTATAAAAACATCTCTTTGGGCCAAGAAACCATAATCACTCAAGAGAGATCAAGGAGACTACCAAGGGGAGAAAGAAGGCTACTGTAACACCTCCGTGAACAGTGCTCTGTCCAGGGATTCTTCATCCATCTCCAAGCTTTATAAGATCAATCTGAAGCCAATCAACCTCAAATCAATTGGAGAAGCAAGCTTCATTCAAAGTCTACATCATCTACTCAGGGGGAGCCTAAATCAGAAGTTTTTCATTTGTGTTTCTTCTTCCAATTCTCTGAGCTTCAAGTGTGTGCTATTTGTAATCTTTAAACATTCGTGTGTGTGTGTGGATCTACGCAGATCTGTGTGTGTGTGTCTTGTTTCCTTTATATTCGTGTGTGCTTTGGTGCGTTTGCACCTTTGTGAGAGTTCCTATCTCCTTACGAGTGTGTGTGTGTTTTGATCTTGTAATCCTTTACAAGATAGTGTGTGAATCCTCACAGTTTGTGAGGGGTGGACGTAGATTGCCGTCGTTGCATCTGAACCATCTAAAAATCTCTGTCACTTGTGTGGTTTGATCCTTCTCTTCTACCCCCCATTCTGTGCTAGCACTCTCGTATATTATCTCTATTATTTTCTTCGTTCAGATCTAGCTTAATTGATCATTTTCACTTTACATTTTTGGTATATCAAAAGGTGGGTTCAGATTGACAAGGCTAGTCTTGTCAGGATGACAACACCTTGCGTGAGTAGGATCTTCAGATTCATACCTCCGCCCAGTACCGAAGAACTATCATGGCGATTGGTTTTGATAGATCTAATTGGTTTTGCTATAGATCTGAACTTCTTAGTTGCTATCTCATCACATTTGTTTAAATCGGCTAAAGTTTTCTAAAATTTTATTATCACCCAATTCAACCCCCCTCTTGGGTGTCATTGATCGCGGGACTTCAATGTCTATGTCCCTCCGTGTCGTCCCACACGTGTTGTTTTGTCCCTCCGTTTCTGTCATGTTTTTATCCCACAATGTTTTCATCCAACTGTGTCGCCATGCCATGTGTTGTTGTTGTCATCCCACAAATGTGTTGTCTGTATCTTTTGTTTCCCGTGGTTTATCATCCTATGTGTCCTTGTCCTACCATGTCCTTGTCCCACCGCGTGTGTTGTCTTGCCCCGCTGTGTTTTCAGTCCCACTCATGCTTATTGTTTGTTCTTATAATGTTTTGCCTATGCTGTTCTGTCATGTTATATTTCATCCATCTTTGTTATGTTATGCTAGTTCATGTTCATATTTTGTTCATGTTGTTATGATTATCTTATTTGAAAACCCCATAAAAATCTAAATTTAAAATTAAAAAATGCCATTTCGCTTGGCAGGTAAGTCAGGTATGGCTCTCTATCCATGCTTTTTGTTGCATTACTATATGGTGTATTTACGTTATTATAGTCTCTCAAGGACCGGCTAGTTGTCCGTGTGTTTTGGGATCTGATATTCCCCTTTAACAAAAATGGTGATGATCTAGGATCATACAGTTAATCGTTGGATAAGCCGTTAGTTTGAGTCGGGTGGGGGACGATGGACTCTATCTCGCACACCGTGGTTGCAAGAAGACTCTTGACCCCATCTTGCTCGGTCTAGCAATATTATCCTTGAGTACTTTTTATTTTATGTTTCTTTACATTCGTTTTGATGATTTCTTTATTTTAGCACAATATGCATCATGTCATTTTTGAGCACACACGTCTCATGATGTTTTCAAGGTTTTTTCCTTAGCAATGGTTAATTACACTTCAGCTCTCTTGGACAAGAGATCTTCATTCCACTCTGAATTTGAACGATTTCTCTGATCTACCCGCTTGGTCTGGTTGGCCAGCGTGATTCTTATCTTGATTTTTATCTCATTGTTTTCTTTTTCAACTCTTTCATGATGTGGCTCAATCAAGGGTGATGGGGGATGACTACAAACACCTTGGACCTAAATCCGCAAGCATACAAAGTTGAGTATCCGACTCACGTAAACAGCTCACTTGCACGGCGTACACTATCTCCCGAAGGCTACCGGGGGATGGTGGCGAGGATCCGGGGCGGGACCCAATCACTTCGGTGACTTGACTTTATTTGGGCTGACCCCTGAGGGACTGGGAGTCCCAACTTCGTGGGAGGCCGGCACGCCGGGGCGTGGGGATGGGTGGCTCTCACTCAATCTCTGCGGTGGGCTCACTAGAGAATAATTATGGGTTCGGGCACTCCCTTACCGTCCGATAAGAAGCAATACTAAACTAGCAAAGTTACAGACCAGCAAGGGAGGGACCAGTTACTCACCTGATCGGTGTGAAGACACCGATCCTGGCCGAAGACAAGGGCGAGCGGGGAAGCGTGGGCACACACCCGCATGCCGAGTCGGTGTCGCTTGACCTAAAAGTTTAAAGTATACACCACTACTCCTCTCGCAAAAGGGTTGAACAAGGGGTAGGGGTTAAAATATTACATGCAAATACTACCTCCACACAGGGAGGGGCTGTAAGCCGGCCAGGCGAGGGCTGGGGATGAGAAGAATAACAATGGAAACCTGACGTGGTCGAGGGGAACTTGTAGGGACAACTAGATAGGGTGCTGGAGTTGAGATGACCATGAGCTCGTCCGGATGCTGATGGAAGCGGGACCAGTGCTGAAACGACCAGGACAGGTCCAAGAAGACACCGTAGGATTTTGGAGTCGAACAAAGAGCAATGACGGTCGCTGCAGCTCTGAGAACAGGACTGGTCCGAACTATCTTTGTCTGGTTCAGAACCACTAAGGGCTGTTGCAGACGTCGCCACGAACTCTCCCGAACTTTGATGGAGACGAGACTGGCGTCGACACACCCGTGGATGAGCTGGCGACGCATAGAAACTAACGGGACCTCTTTCTGTAGTCGGAGGTGAGCGCGGTGGTCCGGGGGGCAGAGAGGGGTCCGATCTGGCCCAGGCAGGGACAGCCTGTGCACGCCGGGGAAGATGGCCGGAATGGGATGCTCCGGGATCCGAATGACCTCCTTCTTGTTGGAGATGAAAGAGGACTGGGGGAGGATCGGCCGAAGATCTCACCAGGGTACTCAGAGGGGTGACCGTGGGAGCTTCTGCCACTTGCCTCTGCCTCCCGCCAGAGTCGATCTGGCGCAGCCTGACGAAAACGGGCCTCCTGTCCGGCTTCTACCTCAGATGGGGGTGCACGTCCACTTGTTGGAAAGCTACTTCAGAGTAGAATCTCTAGGTACTAGGTTGGGCGCCAAATGCTCCTCGCTATAGGCGGGGGTGTCGCTGCAACAGGATGCCAGATCTACTGCTATGCTTGCTTGGGTGGCAGTAAGACAAATAGATGGGAAATGAGAGAAGATGAGGGGGGAAATGGGGTGGAGAGGGGCGGGGATGATCCCTGAATGGGAGGGGGGTGTGGGGGGGGGGGGGGGCAAACTAAGCTTGGGGATGGAGAGAATGGGCCGTTAGGGGTGGTTCTTGCTAGGGGTGAAGGTGAGTTACGAATTTTGGTTGTGGGGTTGGAAGGGGTTGGATAGTGGCTTGGGGATTGGTGGGTTCTATCTTGGGATTAGGGGGATGAAATTCAAATTTGAATTGGAGATAGGAGGGGGATTTAATTGGTGTCTAGGGAAGGGTGGGGATGCCTTGGGAAAAGGGAGGGTTCTCTTGGGAAGTGGGAAGGGGTCTTGGGGAGTGGGAATGAAGGGAGATACAAATTTAAATTTTGAATTGGGGAGGGGGTGGGGAGTTAGTAGGTGCCTAGGGAAGGGTGGAGGAGACCTTGGGAAGAGGGGGGGTTGCCTTGGGAAGTGGGAGATGAAATTTGAATTTTGAATTGGGGGAGGGGTGGGGAGTTAGTGGGTGCCTAGGGAAGGGTGGAGGAGGCCTTGGGAAGAGGGAGGGGTGCCTAGCGAAGGGTGGAGGAGACCTTGGGAAGAGGGAGGGAGTTGTATTGGGAAGCGGGGATGAAATTTGAATTTGAATTGGTGGGGATGAGAGAGATGGGGGGGCCTTTTCTTGGAGGGAGAGAGAGAGAGGGAGAGAGGGAGAGAGAGAGAGAGGGAGAGAGAGGGAGAGAGAGAGAGAGAGGGAGAGAGAGACTTGATTGGGGAAAATAGCCAAGGGGTTTCTTTCTTTCAAATTTCAACCAAAGTGCTTACATGGGGGAGTGAGGGGTCCTATTTATATGCACCCACTCTTTTCATGACCATAAGGCCCTTGACAAATAGATAAAAGACCAAGACTATCCCAGGGGGGAGTACATGGGCCTAGCCCACTAGTTGGACCCAATTAGCTACTTAATGGCCTAATAACCTAGTGGATAGACTCAAATAAAGGAAGAGGATACAAACATGACTCAAATAAAACATGAATTACATGATATAAGACTCAACAATAAAGATAACATGTGAGAATCATAGTCGGTCCACCTCAAAGTGGTGCAGGCGACCCGAGCTAGAGAGAGTGGCGTGAGATGTCCTTATCATTTCAGCTGTGTTCTTCCGACCCCCTCATAGGCTCTTGATTGTGTCCTCTGATGAGGTCGGTTTTGTTTCCTTTTTGTTAGTTAGTTCTCCATACATGTCTCATCCGTGTCAGTTGTTCCCTATGGTTAGTTCGACATTTTTGGGAGAATTCCCGTTGCTTGTTGGTTGTGCCCGATGTCGTTTGCCTTGATCCCTACTTTTCAGTTCTTCCTGCTTCATCTTTGCTTCATCTCCATTTCACGTCGTTACCATTTTCACTCCATCTCCTTTTCATTTCGCCTCCGCGTCACTTTCGCTCGCTCCCTTGTAAGGCAGACATCAAGGAGTGGCATCTGTTGACACCCGTTTTTAGCCTACAAGTTACGTTATTTCTCTTGTTCATCTTTTATGATGTCCTGAATTACCCGTTGTTTTGGAGCCTTCCTTCGATGGATTTCGAGCCCATTTTATCATTCCCTAACCTCTGAGCCTTGGAGGTTATGATTCTGTTAAGCCCTGAAGCTTGTTTTATCAGTTTTCGGCCTTTTCTAACATCCCAAGTCGACTTAGGGCCGGTTGGAGTCAACTTCCAGCCGCCATTTGGCCTTTTCTGCAAGAAAGCTGAAGACGATCGGTCAACTGGCCATCTCTTTCCTGTAGAGTGCAGCTTCTGTCGGGCTCAATTTTCTGTGCGCCGAGGCTCCCTTTTGGGGCTGTTATCTTCGAGATTAAGCTTCCAGATCAATTTCCATCCATCCAAGGCTCTTATCCTTGATGTTATCTCACAGATTATCAATCAAACTCTTTTTATTTCTGGCCTTCTCCTTGAAATCCATGGGAGAACTTTTTGGATTTCCTGCAAATCTATATATAGAACTCTGTTGTGCCTGCGCGAACAGAGGGTGTTCTTCGGTTCGAGGCGAAGCCATGTTGCACTGCCATCATCCTTCTTCAACCCCAAGCTATTCAGGGGAGTATTAACTTCATTTTCATCCTATTTGGGTGTCCTTTTCCTCGTCCTTTCCCTATTTTCTATTCCCCATCTTTCTACGTTTTATCACTTTGTTATGTAATTTTTGCATTCAGTAATCTGCGCAAAGGGGGCATGTTTGCGTGATCGGGGTGAAGCCATGCCGCACTGTCGATCATTTTCTTCAACGCCGGGCTCTTCAGGGAAGCATTAACGTCGTTCTCTATCATTCTGGGCTCCGTCCTTCATCCCTTTCACATTTATTTTTGCTCATACTTTCTGCACTTTCACACAAGATTCTGCACTTAGTTTTTTTTTCTACACGTGCGTTTTCATGCATATTGCACCCCCCATTTTTCACTATTGTTCTTTACGTTTTAAATCCCTCGTTTTACCCTTATCTCGTCACAACATTCACACCTTTCATTAGATTCATCCTCTTCCTTTTAAGGCTTCTTCTAATGCAACATTTCCCTTGTTCTTTGTGTCCAATTTCACACTGCTCTGCAATTTCTTGCACAGACAGCATGTTTTGCCAAATCTCTAGCGTTCATGCATGATGTCCAACCATCCTTTAGCTGTGTTCTTCATCCCTAATTGTGCACAACACTCATGTCTTCTATTAGCATCGTTCCCTCCACGTTAGGGCTTCATTTTCTCAATTATTTTTGTCATCCTTTGCACCCCATTTACACTGTTTACACAGATTTATGCAGTCTTCACAATTTCTACACTTTTGCTCATTTTGGACTCTTTCTCACCGCAGTTCTACTACGTGTTAATTCATCATTTCAATCATAATCCTTGCACAACATACACACCTATTATTTTCTCCCTTTTACAAGGGTTAAAAACCCTCCCCGGTGCATTCTCCCTCAATCTTTCATGCTCTTTTGTGCATTCGAGATAGATTCTACACTTGCATATTCTAATGGGGTTTTCCTCTTGTTTTGGTTTTGATTCGCAGGAAAATATGGAAAGTGAGGCTCTTACCTTCTAGCCGGCTGGAAGGTGAGGAAACGCAAATCCACAAGTCCTCACATTCTCTCCATTAAGCGCGATCATCTTCTTTTCCAAGGTACACAATGCACACTTTTTTCCCTTTCTACACATCTTTGGCATTGTCATCCCTTGGTGGCGATCATGGTATTCTTCTACGTCTTTTGTCACCCTTTTATCGCTTATATGATCATGCTTGCATATGGTTACATGTTCATGCTATTCACTTGATCGAGGTGTTGAGTTCTCCAAGTGATTTTGATGATAACAAAACCCCAGACGTGTTTTCCACTCGTGCCAAGCATAATTGCTCAAGAGTGAGCATTGAATGACATTAATGCCAAATTCCATCATGACAAATGCTCACAATATTTAAAGCTTTCAAAATGCATAAAAAGAGCTCAAATGGACTTCAAATGGATGTCAACATATGTTAAATCCAAGGCTTGCTCATATGGATATCTTAACTAGGCTAATGATATTGATTTTGCAAAAGAAGCAGACGTCGGTTGACCAACTTTGTTGGTCCGATCGACCAAAAATTCCAGCATGTAGAACTCTGTAATTTCTCAGAGTTCGGTCGACCGATGGAGGCATTTCGATCGACCGAATTTCCCAGCGTTGAAAGTTTCAGGAATTCATAGAGTTCGGTCGACCAACCAGACATTTTAGTCGACCGAACCCTTCGAGGCAACTTTTGTTGACTTTGCTTCTCACCAACGTGGGCAGCCATCTCTTTAGGACTTTTGAGTCCCAAAGCCACTAGACATGCCATGAAATGTGGATATGTGTCTTGGCATGTCCCTTGACCAACCAAGAGATATAAAAACACATTTTTGGCCAAGGAATCCTAATCAACTAAGAGGATTCAAGGGAGACCATCAAGGGAGAAAGAGAGCTGCTGCAACACCTCTGTGAACAGTGATCCTATAATCCCCTGGGTTTTTCGGATCTGGATCCGTGGGTTTCGGATCACTTTTCGCGGATTACGGATCCTGTCCGATTAAGCTTCAGACTATTTTTATCGGATTATCGGACCCATTGGTGGTGTGCCCGTGAGTTTCCTTGAGTCCGTGGTGTTGTGAGGAGCACGCCGGTAATTTTCTTGAATTTTCGGAGCACCTTTGTGGGTCCCGGGTTGCATTTTGTGTTTTACGCGGGTTTTCCGTCTATCGGAACTTCGGAACCTCGTACAGGGTGAATCGTTACGTTCTCTGACACCGGGACGTTACCACGGCGATCAGTGTGTTCCGAGGATCGGAGGGGTATATTTTCCTATCTTTTCATATTTTTCAAAAAAATTGGATTTTCTATATAACCCCCATTTCTTTTACCTTTTTCAATTCTTTTTCTTTTTCTTCTTCTTCCTCCTTCCTTCCTTCCTCCCGGGAGCGACCGGTGCCCCTCTCCTCCCCCTCTCCCGTGGACGCGGTGGCGCACTCCCCTCCGGCTGCAGACGGCGGTGGGTGACGGCGCGGCGACGGCGGTAGCGGCGTGGCGATCGTGGCTGCGTGCGTGGTTCGTGGGAAGCTCGGGAAGAACGAGGGTTTCACGGTGTTTCTTCGTGGATCGGTGTCCAAGGCACGTCGTTTCTTCACTAGAGGTAGGGAGATGGACCCTCAGCTCGTGCATTTCATTTCCCGCGAGTTTTTGTAGCCCGTGGCGAGCCGAGCATGGGCTTATTGCCATTTTGGGGAAATTCCATGTTTTTGGGGTGTGAGCCGGATTTGCCGTTTCACCAGGTTTCAGACCGATTCAAGGCTTTAGATGCATGCTAGGGGTGTCGGGGGAGCTTCCCCCTTGTTTTCCCCATCATCTGTGGATGATCGGGGCATGGAATGGGTTTTTTGGAATGTTCTCGCCGTCCCGTTCTTGGATTGGTGTGGCGGTCCTTCTAGTGACCGCCAGAGCCTTTGGCAGCCCAGGGTAGGTTGGCCAGAGCCTGTGGCAGCCCAAGGTGGGTGCGCCACAGGGCACTGTTTTGTCAGCAGGGGTTTCTGCCGTCTGGCGGTCGCACGATAAACCGCCAGACTTGGTGGCGGCCGAGACTTCGACCGCTACTCCATTTTGATCGCGCCCCTGGCGGCCGTGGGTTCGACCGCCAGAGGGATTGTGGCGGACCAAGATTGGACCGCTATGGTCCAGGGTTTTCAGCGTGTGGCGGTCCAAGGTTAGACCGCCATACCCTGTGGCGGTTTAAGGCTAGACCGCTATGAGTTTTCCATGCTCGCGATGTCGGGTTCGCATTGTGTTGGTCTCCGGTCGACCCGGTTGTGACCCAGTGGTTGACCTTCGGCCTCGTGAGTGTCCCGGACACCCCGTAGGTTCCGTGTCCGTGTTTCTGGGGTGTCTAGAGGTGCCATGTTACCTCAACTAGCGTGCCCATAGGTGTGTGCGTTCTGGGCTTTGTGTTACGCTCGATCGAGTCACCATGTATCGGTGTGAGTGCGGTTGGGTTCCCCCGCATGTCGTGGGTTTCTGCGGAAGATGGTTCCCGAGTGGGCCAAGTGTTTGGCCTTGGACTACAAGTCCAGTCATCCGGTCTAAGGCTGGAGGTTTCCCACTTTTCCCTGGGATGGGGAATCAGCGTGGCGACTTGTGAGCTGCCTTGGGGATCGTGCTTCGGTGCTTTCCGCGTGGGCCGCGTGTGTGGCCTTGGACTGTGAGTCCAGCTGTCCAGTCTGGGGATAGAAGGCTTCTCAGTTCCCTTCCCAAGGGAATGGTCTCGGTGGCTCATGAGTTACCTCGGTATTCATGCTACCGTGGTTTTATACCTAGGGATTAGGCTAGATTGACGGTCTTGTACTGTTCCGTACGGCGGTCTTGACCCCAAGTCTCGTGACTCAAGGACTGTTAGATTGAGTAAGTCTGGAGGACCGTCCAGATTCCAGTGGCTCGTCGCCACTTGGTCCTTCACGACTTTCGCGCAGGGTGCGTGCGTGTTTCTCAGAGTTTCTCCTTGGAGAGTGGTCACATCAGTGACTCCCCACTAGTCGTAGCCTTCCAATACGCTAGTGGTCCCACAAGGGAGTGGTGGCGAGGCTACCCCGAGAGACGGTTTTTAGACTGGTTTCCATTGGGCCCCACGTCTTGCTGTCAGAGTCCGGCTGAGGGGAAAACCAGTCAGAGGGCCAGACCAGGGACGCATAGTCTATGTGTGCACACGTGGTTGGGGGCGGTTGGACCCGCGCTGACGAGCGCGACCCCAGCTAGTCACTTGTTCAGTGGTTACTTGTACGGTGTCCTCGTTCTTCCAGGGGTCGAGAGGGACACCTCAGGCGCGGTCTAAGTCGTCAATGGATGCATCCGGCCTTGCTTCTGGTGGGTAGGTACTCCTGTCACGTGAGACGTGACTCTCCTGTTTCCGGGTTCCGTTTCCTGTCTGCTAGACGAGATTTTCTAGACCGACCGGTGTTTCCGAGTTAGTGGCCAGGGTGGTAGTGGCTTTACCGAGGTTGCGTCTTGTTGGTGTGGTTCCCGCGATCAGGCGGTCGGGGTTGCATCTTGGATAGCGTGCCCAGGTTGGCCTTGTCCTGGGAGACAGGCCTCTGTGGCGGAGTTGTCATAGGTTTTGCCTCGGTAGGTGGTGCTAGTGTGGTCCGGTTCCCGATGGCGAGATCGGGATTCCTCCTTCTGCTTGACCGGTACAGTAGGAGTAGCTGTAGTGCCGAGTTTTGACTGGCCACCGAGTTACCGTTCCTACTGCTACTATTGTTCTTGTAGTTACTGCTTTCCATGCCGCCGTTGTTCTTAGTTGGGGTTCCGCGGGATCCCTATTGGGCGAGTGACAGGAGGCTCACCCCTGCGTTTCAGGTGCGACAGTTCTTCCTCGAGATTCGAGGGTGCTGTTCGGAGGTTCTCAATTGCTAGCTCGTCGGGCCGAGTGTTCACTTGGCATGTGGTATGATTTACTACTTTAGATTGTACTTTTTTGTTAGACTGGACTCTGTTGTAGTTGTTGTGCCTCTTAGGCACAAGCATATGGTATCTTGTTTTGATTATAGCAACACAGTGAGAGTTTCACAGTGAGCCATTCATTGTGTTTAGTGTACATGCATTACTGCTAGTTACTGCATTTGCAAACACTTGGTCGATGCATTGCATTCTATCAGATATCAAGTCTATACATCCATTGCTTCAGTTCAATATCTGCTATGTGCATACATTGCATCGGTGCATTGCTTCTTCTGTGCATATACTGCATCAGTGCAAACAGTTGCTGCATGCATCTGTTAAGAAGTCTGTACATTCTTCAGGTGCATCATCTCAGCAAGTCCATACATTGGACTTGAACATATAGGAAGTCTGTACATCTGCTAGGCAGCAAGTCTGTACAGCCCTTGCTTAAGGCAAGTCTGTACATCACATCGGTTCATGCATCAATTATCAAGGTATGTACAACCTTCTTGGCACAGGCACGCGATCAAGTCTATACATTGCATGTGGATAGTCAGAGCACTCAACTCTGTACATTCGCCACCATGCATTAAGTCTCAAAGTCTGTACAGCCTTTTGCATTGGACTTAAAGTCTATTCATTGGCAAGTCTGTACATCGGCCTGTTCATGCATTCTTCAAGTCTGTACAGAGTCCATCGTCTTATGCATCGTCTTATGCATTGTCGTCAAGTCTGTACAGAGTCCATCGTCTTATGCATAGGCTAAGTCTACACATCGTCCGTCTCAATTAGCGTCTTATGCATAGGCTAAGTCTATGCATCGGCCAGGCAAGTCTGTACATCGCACGTCTCATGCATCGTCTCAATCAAAGTCTAGACATTGTCTGCCCTGCAGTACACTAAGTCCACACATTAGCACTGTAGCTTGCACGAAGTAAAGTCTGTACATTAGACTATCAGGTAAAGTCTATACATCCTTTAGCTGGAACTATGCAAGTCTATACATTGCTGCTTTGCCAAAGTCTATACATCGTGCTTGCTCAAGTCTGTACAACCTTTCTTCTAGCAAGTCCACACATCATGAAGCCTATACATTCGTTGCCTTGCATTGCATCAAGTCTGTACAGCCTTTCTTTTGGCAAGTCCACACATTGTGAAGTCTATACATTCGTTGCCTTGCATTACATCAAGTCTGCACACTGTGTGCTGCATGCTCACCAAATCCATACACTGGCAAGTCTGCACATTGCTATAGGACGCATGTAGAGTCTAGACAGTCATGAGCAAGTCTAGACATCGTCTGGTTGCATAACGCATAGTCTGTACATGCTTTGTCTTGGCATTACAAAGTCTGCATAGTGAACATGAAGTCTGTACACGCTTCAAGTGGTAAGTATGTACATTGTTCAGAACGTAAGTCCATACAGCCATTGTGCATTCGTTCTTGATGTACATACTTTGCTTTGCATTCACAACGTGAAGTCTGTACATGCTTTGTCTTCGCATTGCAGAGTCTACACACTTGTTTGGCATGCCTGAACATTCATCGTCAATGTACATACTTCACCATATGCATACTGCAGCATAGTCTATACACTCATAACTCTAGCCAGTTGATTATGTGATTCAAGCATTTCCAAGTCTGTACACGCTTTGTCTTCGCACTGCAAAGTCTATACTTTGTCTTTGCATTGCAGAGTCTATACATTGCTTCGAACGAAGTCTGTACAAGGTGTCGACATTAAACTGATAATTCTCTCTGTCTGACAGGTACTGTTCGTAAAGCTTATGAAGGGCACGTGATCCAAGGCTGGAAGGGCTGACATGAAGATGACACGTGGCCAAAACTTCTGGGCGGGAAATGTGGAAGACACGCGCCCAGGGCTGCTCCTACTGTGACTGCTTATATAAGGAAGCCTTCTTCCACAGAAGAAGACTAATCGAATGCAGAAGCCTTGAAGAAAAAGCAGAGAGCAGAGAGCCCTTCGATCCAACATAAGAGAAAAAGAAAGAGAGAAAAGAAAGAGAGTTGAGAGAGAGAAGTGTTGAGAGTTTTATTCCTCAGATCTTTGGTTCAAAACCAGATCTGAGGTTTGCTCACCTGTTTGAGCTATATTCCCTGTAGGGATACATTTCCTTTTCGTTTGTTTTCTGTTTTTTTTTTCAAACTCATTTCTTCAAGCTGTTAGTCAGCGTTTGCAGAGGTGCTGTCTCTGGACGGGTCAAGCTGTAATCCCCAGCGGTTGCAGTGGAGGATTCCACTGGACAGCAAGCTGTGTGATGTGAAACGACGATGGGAATGCAGCAAGACACTATGCTTCCTCGGACTTAATTCGCAAAACACAACTCAAGATTCGAGATTTCTTTGAAATTGGACCGAACCACCGTGCACACCCGCAACCCGTGGTGACTCGGTGATGCCGAGTCGAGGTGGTGGAACAAGACCCTTGCTGGTAGAGGGCCAGCACAACTAAGGTTCACCCTCCCGAAGGTATGATGCCCACAATCAAGGGCGGCCGGGTGCCTTGGGGGCACTAGGTCACTCACTCACTATTATCCACGATGACCACTCAAGATGGTGGATCCGGGAATGGGCACTCTCTTACTAGCCAGCGGACTAGCTTGACGGATATTAAACAAACAGATACTAGGGGAGCAAGGGCAGAGGCTCACCTGGTTGGTTTAAAGAAACCAACCTCGTTCGGAGACGATGGGCGAGCGGGGAAGTGTGGGATCCCCGCACACTGCGCCGATGAAGTTTGAATCCTGTTTAATACAAGCACTACACCTCACACAGGAGGGTTGACTTGGGGTGGGGGTGTTGATTTACACGCAAACACTACCTCCACGAAGGGAGGGGTGGTAAGCCAGCCAGGCGGGGAGGGGAGATTCGCCGAAATTGCGAAAGGAGAAGCCGATGTCGAATCTGCCTGCTTCCTGTGGTGGATGACTGACAGTCACTATTGAGGTCATAACTCCCGGTCTGGAATTTTTCCGATGATGAGACCAGTGAGGAACTCTTCGTAACTGGGGATGGCATGCCTCAGAATTATGTTGAATTCTTCTGACGTCGTTGCTGGCCGTGGTGGAGGTTCGAACATCGTGATAGAATCTAGGACTGGCAGCTTCTGATCTCACATAGCAGGTTGCAGAGAGTGTCCTGATCGCTTCTGGACTCCGAATCACAAACTGCCAGAGTTTCTGGAACCGTGGACGAGCCCTCTTCATAGCAAAACTGACAGGGAAGCCCTCTGATGTCGGAGAGGACTGAGGGACTCAGAATAGTGGAGGCAGGTCGTTGCAGACTGTGGGAGGCAGACCCGCGCAGCCGAGGGAGAAAAATAGTAACTTTGGCCCACGGACGTGGAACGAAGCTCCGCTTCTTGATTCTGAACGTCCACTGGACGAGGGAGAACTTTGTAGAAGAGCTCAAGGCCGAATTCTTCCGTGGTCCATCGTGGTACAGGCTCAACCTGGTTCAGGTACTCTGCAGGGGTGACTCTGCGCCGTCGGGGGAGATCGGTCCTCCCGGACAACCCCGGACTCAGAATGGGGCGGGATCGCCTCGCCTGCGAAGCTGATTAGACGACCTTTCCAGCAATGTATGATACGACTTCAGATGTTGCCGTATGACTCCGTGGTTTCTTCTGCAAGTTGACCCTTTCTGCTACACTCGAACTGAGAGCTGTAATTTGTAGAAGATGGGGGGGGGAATGGGGTTTATGGGAGGGGAAGTGAGGTGGATGGGTATGGGGATGACCCTTGGCTGTGATGGGGTATGGGAGGGGGTGTTCCAAGAAGTGGGAGGGGGAGAATGAGGCCTGGAAGGAGGTGTTTGCAGTGGCTGAGAGGGGAGTTGCGAAATTGGGCTTGGAGGGAAAGGGGGAAGGTGAGGGGGCACAAGTGGGGGGGAATGGTTTCCCTCCTTTGGATTTGGAATGGGTTTAATGGAAAGGGATTAATGGTAGCCTAGAGAATAGGAAGGGTTGCCTTGGGGAGGGGAAGAGGTGTTTGGGAGAATGGATTCCCCCTTGGGAAGGTGAAAGGGTGAATGGGGAAGGGGAAATGTGTCTAGGAGAATGGTATTCCACCTAGGAGGTTGGGGGGGGAGTAAATGGGAGGTATAGGGAAGGGAGAGGGGTTTAATGAGGAGTGAATGAGGAGGAGAGAGAGAGAATTTCGAAATTTTGGGGGGAAGAGAGAGAAAGTGGCGCCCTAGAGAGAGAGAGAGAGTAAGAGAGAGAGAGAGAAGAAGAGAGAGAGAGAGCTAGAGAGAAAGAGAGAGGTGCACTAATGCTTGGCAAATTCTATCAATACTTCATTGATTGCTCTGATACCAAAGAAGCTCCGATTGCAGAGATTGCCCTGGTGCTGTCCGACATCATCTGGAGGTGCACCATACATCTTCGGAAAGGTCTTCCAGTCTTCTTTGCAGGCGAGGTGGAATCGTCTTGTTCCGACTTCCCTACAGATCGTGGTGCCCATTCTCGTCCGACTGCGCAACCGGGACCAGAACCTGGACCAGAGCTGCAGTGCAGAAGCTACTACGGCCACACCCCTCAACTTCTGAAGGCGCCACTTGGCCGAGAGCTGCTACTACACGACATCTACCATCACCTACAAGCAGCATCCCGTTCGGCATCAGGAAGAGCAGTTTCCAATTTTTCTCTCCCAGGTGCGCAGAACAGGCCATCAGGGTCTTATCCTGACCCCCCCTCACTCAACGGACCTCTCCTCGCCACCCCGACAACGTCTCATGCCCATCTTGGTTGCTGCTCGTAGAAGACTCGTCCATGATCGTCCTCGACTTAGTCCTGCCATGTTTGGACTTCGGGAGCTACCGTGGTGACTTCATCCATCTGCTGCTACACCCAGGGAGCAGTCCGAATCTGATCGCAGGGACCCTGTTCCAGAGCCCGTCCCGGCCGGTGTCGACTTCGGAAGCACCCACAAAAATTCACAGACGTACCTGGGTCTGTCAGTGACGCTTTGGCGCCAGTCTCGTCGAATTCTGAGTTCAGAGGAGTGCACAGAAGTGATCACTCCGACCCCCTTTTCCACTGTTCCAGACCGGGACAGAATCGGCAAGGTGCTCCATCGGCGCGATCCAAGCTAATCTCCCCTCCCCGCCTGGCCGGCTTAGCGCCCCTCCCTGCGTGGAGGTAGTGTTTGCTTGTACCCTACTCTCCCCACCCCAAGTTCCCCCTCCTGCGTGAGGAGTAGTGCATGTATTAGCAGGTCATCGGCCGAAGCTTCATCGGCGCGGCGTGCGAGTAGCCCACGCTTCCCCACTCGCCCTCATCTCCGGCCGGGATCGGCGTCTTCACGCCGATCAGGTGAGCTCCTGGTTGCACTCCTCTTGGTTAGCACTTCTTGCTTAACTAGTATTGCTTCTTAGTTCCGTCGGTGGCGAGGGAGTGCCCGATCCAAAATCAATCAAATCGAGTGTCCGCCGCAGAGCGAGTTGTGAGAGAGCCACTACATCCCACGCCCTTGGCGTGCTGGCCGCCCACGGATTTGGGCATCCCAGGCCCTTAGGGGTTCAGCCCAAGCTAGTCAAATCCTTGGAAAGGCGAGGTCCATCCTCGGACCCTCACCACTATCGCCGGTCCACCTACGGACCCGACTGTGCGCGACGCGGGTGAAGCCACTTGAGTGGGTCCGTCGTTCGGTTCGATTGCTTGCAAATCTAGGTCCGAGGGGTCGTTTCACATCAAATGGTATCAGAGCAAGTTCTAGACTTGTCTCTACTAAGTCTTGTCCTAGGGCGCATAAGCATTTAGAGTCATTCGGTTCATCAACATGGCTACCTCTCTTTGGTCCCACTCGGCCCTCCACAAAGGTCCGATCGACCACCCATTTTCGGACATCTTTATAGATGAGAGTATCACCTTTGATGGGTCACATCCTAGTGATTATGTTAGGTGGGAGACTTTCATGACCAAACACTTTGATAGGACTAGGGTCTATGGACACGCTAGAGTCCGCAGGCCCACCGGGCGACTTCGGGGACAAGCCAAGAAGGAGTGGGAACGCATAGTGAGCTTAAGAAAGATTCGGAGGCAAGAACCCATAGGATCATGGGAAGAGATGAAAAGTGAGCTTAGGAAGATCTACGCTCCCCGACCCTCCCACTCCTACCGTGAGGACCATAACCCGTTGAGCACTCCCACTCCCCCTTTCCCTCCCAATCAACCCAAAACCTCTATTAGGACCCAAACCCCACCACCCAAAGGACCCCTAGATTTATTGGAAGAGATAAGGATTGAGATCAAGAAGATCTTCACTCCCCAACCTTCCCACTCCTACCCTGAGAACCATAACCCAAGGAGCACTCCCACTCCTCCCTTCCCCACCACCCAACCCAAAATTCTCCATCAAACCCCCACCCCACAAACTTCCAAAAATCCTCCTTCCACCCCTTTCCAAAAGGAACTTAAAGAGGTAACCGAAGACTATGAGGCTCCACTAGATTGGGAAGAAGAATATGAATCATAGTGTCATGGGTTAGGCCGAGAAGTTCCCATCCCAGGTGGAAGAAGCATCATGACTCACTCCACCCTCACCACTCAAACCCACGTGTACCCCATGTCCACCCCTCCACCTAGGCCCGTGACAGCCACCATTCCCTAATCCAAAGTTACTCACCCAACCCACCTTCCACTTCCAACTCCTATCCTACCCAAACCTAGTCCCCCGCTACTTCCACTCCCAACCCCAACCCAAGTCCGGCCTCACTCACCACCCCGGGTACACCATGCACCAACCGTCATCACCCCACCCCCAATAGACCTTCCCATTCCCTTTAGAGAGGAGATCACAACCATCCACATGGGAGTAGATGCTAGTCCGGAACCCATCCCCATCCTTGAGGAAACCCAAGTTCATATCTATGGTGAGGAAGAATCACAAATGTCCCCTTCACATAGCTTGGACCCCCAAGAGCCACAAGCCTTCACAAATAGCACCGTAATCATAGAGGGGCCCCTAGCTAGATAGCTAAAGGAGAGACCACTTCACCCCATCGTGTCCTATGTTTACCCACCCATGGAGTAAAACCTTCCCATTGTACCCTTATCCACCTATCACACCACAATCCAATCATCCTATCAAGTGCAAACATTAGGGGATCTTCTTAAGGGCATAGTTTGGCAAATGGAACTAACTGGCATGTTGACCACTGTAGCTGACCAACCTAGAAGCCTTGACCTCCTACACCTATGTGTCGGGTCCATCACCTCGATATACACGGTGGGTTGCTACACTAGCGACCTTCTTTTATTCCTCCCAACACCCGAAGAGCCCGATGCTATCCGCGAATTAGAGTTGCTTATTTCGGGTAGGATGCCAAGCCCTCCATTCATGACCAACCAACCCGCCAAGGATTTCGGTTCAATTACTTCATTTGAGGAGGAGGACTCACCATCATTTGAAGACCTTGAGGAGATAGAATACCCCTTCCTTGGTAACACATTCCATGACCCCTTTGATCCCTCCCTATGGAAGACATTGAACCCATGGGACCTAGCCGCCTTACCCACCACCCACTCCCTCCTACCCTCACCCACCATGTTGAACCCACCCATCCCTCCATGAGAATTGTAATTTTAGGGAAACCCCTCATAGAGTGGCTAAAGCAAAACCTCCTCCTCCGCATCACACGCCCCTCCATGGATAACCACAACCCAATCGTGCCCACCCCACACCTCCACACAACCTACCATTCATTCTACCTTGTAGGGACCCTGAGGGACTTGATTAGGGGAGTACTACGGCAAATAGAGGTGACAAACCTGCTGGCCTTAGGGGAAAGTGACACTGGATACCTTAGTTTCTCACACACCTCTATTGGATCCATCACCTCCATTTACACTAAGGGTCCTTGCACAAGCAAGCTATTATTGATCCTGCCCGAACCCGAAGAATTTTGCCAAAACCAACCCTATGACCCCCACCTCCCTCAAAGAAAAGGGCACCCCATCTAGGGAGTCAACCTTGGTGATTGTCCCACTAGGTAACGAGTGCACAGTCCGCACTAGGCAGTGTGTGACTTGGAATACTATAAGTCTAGAAATGGAAGAAGCATCCTTCCCCACAAGCCAAGCCCACCTACATCCTTGTGACCTATTACCTTGGGGGCCCCAATGCCAACCTGGCCACTTTCCCTCCTTCACCATTACCCACCCCTCATCCAATCCCAAGGGCCATTTCATTATACGCAACCAGGCCCATTGCTCCCACACCACTACATGCCTAGTAGGCCTCAAACTGATCCCTTGGGGAGAGCAACACCCACCACTCACACCCTTCAATTTTCCCGTTGACGAGGTCCCAACCTACATTAGGGAATCTATGGAATGGACTTTCTTGATCCATGGGATTGAAAACACCCCCTTCACCAAGGGCCTAACCATACTTGACCCATTTGATCCCTCCGCATGGGAACCCCCAAACTTGCCATCCTTGTCCCATTTCTCCAAAGAATTCCTAAGCCTCGCCCCTTGCCGAGACCATTGCGCCAAAGTTGAACCAAACCCCTCCTTGTCAACACCCACGCTTTGGAAGATAAGACTCAACGTTTGGGTAGAGTGGCATGGTAGGATCACATTTGGGTGTCCTAGACCCCCTATAGAAGTCAACATTGTTAGGAGACACATGCATTTTAGGACCACATGTGGATGCCCCGGTCCTCCAACCTTCCGTAGAGAACCTATGCATGATAGGGCCACGTTTGGATGTCCCGGACCCCCAGTCTTCACCCACCTTGATAGGAAACCTAAGCAAGCTAGATCCACCTATGGTTGCCCCGGCCCCCCTGAGTCCATGAAAGTCTTCATCACATCTATGCATGATAGGTCCATGTACGGTTGCCCCGGTCCACCTTTGCATGTAATCCTCCATCACACCCACTCACCGCATCATGATGCATGGCATGAGCATACACGCAAGCAATTCTTGACGAGCGGTGAGGTTCACAAAGAGCGGGCAAGAGCTCGCGAGCACCACTTGGAATTCCAAGTAGGTAATCTGGTGATGATGACATTGGAGTGGCTCTACCCTAGGGTCACCTCCAATTCGAGGGCACGAGGACTTGGACCTTCCCAAGTTTCGAGTGACTTTGGCAACCCGGCTAACGGGTTGGACTTACTAATGGGTTTTGGGATTCACCCCATTTTCCACGTGACAGATCCGGCACCCTATATGGGCACCGCGGCGGATCCTAGTGAGTGCCTCGAGCCTTTATCTTCCTTTGAGAAAGACACCCTCGGAGAGCCACCAAAAATCAGCCTGAGAGTCCGACGTGTGGACATGGAGGCAGTACTAGGCAAGCAGGGTTCCATCGCCAGCAAGAGGGTGCGCCTGAGCCACCTCGAGAGGATGAAGGACCGTCCCCTGGTTGCGGACGCAGGGTTGAATTTGGAGGTTGAGGCTCACTCTGAGCTGCTTGAGAGGACCACTTCCCTGGTGGGCCCATACTCGACAGAGTCGAGTTTTTCGCACCCCGGGGGTATGATGAGGACATCACCAGCAATTTCATTTGATCAAGGATCTCGATGCTCGCCACCTATGCTACATCTTGTTCAGCACTTTATTTCGAGTCATATGATGTAATTTTCATTTTCTTATCATGTACTTTTCCTTTTATTTGAGTCCAATACCTAGATTAGGTAGCTATTTACCTAAGTCTTATGTCATTATGTGTGTTATTGGGCCCAATTATATGGGCTAGGCCCAGGGGCGCCCACTTCCCCTTGGTTTAGTGTTAGTAGTCCAAAAGTCAGGGACTTAAGTTAAATTGTGGGATCCCTATAAATAGGACCCCAATCCCTCATTTGTAAGATAATGAATTGTTGAATGAAAATTTTGAGTTGAATATTGAAACCCCTGTGCTCTCTCTCTCTCTCTCTCTCACTCTACCTCTCTAGCTCTCTCTCTCTATTTCTCTCTCTCTCTAAAGGGGGCGAACCCCATTCTCTCTCCTCCTCTCTCTAAATTTCGAAATTCACTCTCTCTCCTCCCTATTCACCCCTAATTAACACCCCTCCCCCTTTCCCATACCTCCCATTTAATCCCCCTCCAACCCCTAGGTGGAATCCCCTTCTCCTAGGCACCTCTCCCTCCTCCCAAGCAACCTTTCCCCTTCCCCATACAACCCTTCATTTTCCCAAGAGAGAATCCCCTCTCCCAAGTAACCTTTCCCCTCCCCAAGGCAACTCCTCCCCTTCCCAAGGCCACATTAACCAACCACACATTAAACTCAGTTCAAATTTCCCTCTCCCTCCAAGCCACTTGCGCCCCCCCTCTCTCTCTCACCCTCCACCCTTGGTCGCAACCCCCTCCCCCTCCACCTGCTAGCTGCGACCCAGCCCTCTTCTCCAGCCTCTCCACCACCTCTATCCACCTCCAACCAAGCCCCACAGCCATTAGCCCTCTCCCCATTGCAGCCCCTTCACCCCTCCCACCACTATCAACTTCATTCACCAACCTACTCTATCCAGTTCGCAGGCAGCAGAAGAAGCTCCGCTTGCAGAGATTGCCCTGGTGCTGTCCGACATCATCTGGAAGTGCACCATACATCTCCGGAAAGGTCTTCCAGTCTTCTTCGGAGGCGAGGTTGAATCGTCGTATTCCGACTTCCCTACAGATCGTGCTGCCCATTCTCGTCCGACTGCGCAACCGGGACAAGAACCTGGACCAGAGCTGCAGTGCAGAAGCTACTACGGCCACACCCCTCAAATTATGAAGGCGTCACTTGGCCGAGAGCTGCTACTACACGGTGTCTACCATCACCCACAAGTGGCATCCCGTTCGGCATCATGAAGAGCAGTTTCCAATTTTTCTCTCCCAGGTGCGCAGAACAGGCCATCAGGGTCTTGTCCTGACCCCCCCTCACTCAATGGACCTCTCCTCGCCACCCCGACGTCGTCTGGTGCCCATCTTGGTTGCTGCTCGTAGAAGACTCGTCAACGGTCGTCCTCGACTTGTTCCTGCCACGTTTGGACTTCGGGAGCTGCCGTGGTGACTTCATCTATCTGCTGCTACACCCAGGGAGCAGTCCAAATCTGATCGCAGGAACCCTGTTCCAGAGCCCGTCCCGGCCGGTGTCGACTTCGGAAGCGCCCACAAAAATTCAAAGACGTACCTGGGTCTGTCAGTGACGTTTTGGCACCAGTCTCGTCGAATTCTGAGTTCAGAGGAGTGCACAGCAGCGACCACTCCGACCCCCTACTCTGCTATTCCAGACCGGGACAGAATCGGCAAGGTGCTCCATCGGCGCGATCCAAGCTAATCTCCCCTCCCCGCCTGGCCGGCTTAGCGCCCCTCCCTGCGTGGAGGTAGTGTTTGCTTGTACCCTACTCTCCCCACCCCAAGTTCCCCCTCCTGCGTGAGGAGTAGTGCATGTATTAGCAGGTCATCGGCCAAAGCTTCATCGGCGCGGCGTGCGGGTAGCCCACGCTTCCCCGCTAGCCCTCGTCTCCGGCTGGGATTGGCGTCTTCACGCCGATCAGGTGAGCTCCTGGTTGCACTCCTCTTGGTTAGCACTTCTTGCTTAACTAGTATTGCTTCTTAGTTCCGTCGGTGGCGAGGGAGTGCCCGATCCAAAATCAATCAAATCGAGTGTCCGCCGCGGAGCGAGTTGTGAGAGAGCCACTACATCCCACGCCCTTGGCGTGCTGGCCACCCACGGATTTGGGCATCCTAGGCCCTTAGGGGTTCAGCCCAAGCTAGTCAAATCCTTGGAAAGGTGAGGTCCATCCTCAGACCCTCACCACTATCGCTGGTCCACCTACGGACCCGGGTGTGCGTGACGCAGGTGAAGCCGCTTGAGTGGGTCTGCCGTTCGGTTCGATTGCTTGCAAATCTAGGTCCGAGGGGTCGTGTCACATCACTGTGAGGCTCAGTGGATTGTAGGCAAGCTGTGAGGCCCAGCGGTTCAAGCTGTGAGTCAGCAGTAATCCACAGTCGGGTTGAGTGTGGGGTGGATGTAGGTCTGGAGGACCGAACCACCTAAAAACCTTTGTCTACTGTGTGATTATTTTGTGGTTCGCATAGCTTCTATATTTCTGTTCTTTGCGCAGTAGATGTTTGATTAGGACGGTTCTTCATTTGTTCTGGCTGGTATTTGTTTTGCGCCCACTATCTGTTCAGTAGAAGTTTTCATTCCGCATTTGAATCTGCTGCAATAGTTTTTTTAAAGGGTGACTGATCTATTCACCCCCCGCTAGATCATCTTTAGCGTCCCAATAGTAGTAGTTGTTTATTTATTTCTGTTAATTGTTGAATTGTCTTGCCTTATTTCCTAGTTCTTTGTGCCTCCACACTCCTTTTAGCCCTTTCAAGCCCTCCCGACTCGTGGGCGACGGGCCAGGATTCGAATGGTATCGGGTTCTTCCCGGTATTTGGATCTTGGGTTGTCACAGCTGGTATCAGAGCGGTGGTTGTGGACGTACATAGGAATTCGAGATATTGCAGTGATCATAGTCCATAAGGTCCAGTACAGTCGGCATAGGGTTTCGTGCATGTTTTCCGCTTGATTTCTCGCTTGAGATCATGAGTGCACTGTGCGGCGCTATGAAGGTGGTTGCTGTTCATGGGTTTCGTGTCGGCATGGGATCTAAGGATCAAGGTTGAGAGCTTCTCCCTCATCGGTGGTGATCCATGTTGTGCTGTGTCGGGCAGAGGTTGTAGGCAGGTGCGTTGCTGCGGTGCTACGTTCGAGGTGTCTGCAGCGAGGTTAGGTGGCGGGCGAGGATTGTTCGTGGCTAAGTGACCGTGAGCGTGCTCTGAGGGAGCTGTTATTGAGGTTGGCCACTCGAGCTTGAGGTTTACCCAACCCCTGATGTGTTAAGGTTGAGGTTTGAGGTGTTGGAGCGGGTGCTCTGGTCGAGAAGTGTGCTCGGGTGAGCGGAGGATCTTCTCGGTGAGCTGCTGTTTTGTCGAGCCCGATGTTCTTGTCATGCTTAGTGGCGTCAGAAATGACGTGTTGGTCCCAGTTATTCTTGCAGATTTTGAGGCAGGTTTGGGCTGTGGTGTCCCAGTAAGTTCTTACTCCCGCGCTCGTGCGAATGGGTTGTGTTCTCCTTGGATTTGGTTTGAGATATGAAGGTTCCGTGGTGAGTTCGGGACTCGAGGATGAGCGTTGATGGTTGTCAATTATGGCTCGTGATGCGGCTCTTGGCGTGGTGTGTTACAGTTCGAGGAATTGCAGCGGTGGTGCATCGAGAGATGCTATGATTGTGGTCCGATGTAACACTCATCAAGTATGTCGGGGGTGCTGACCTGATGGGAGTGATGGTTTTCTTGGTGCTGGATGGTGCTGCTTCCAACATGCGCGAGGTTCGAGGTCAGGTCGAGCGTGGAGGCCTTCTGTTTGGTCAGAAGTGTGATTGGTTTCTCCTTTGGATGGAGAGGATTACTTTTGGCTTGGTTCGTCGTCTTGCAGTGTGTTCCCAGATTGGTTGGCCTTCGTGTGCCATGAAGTCCGTGCGAGGCGTGATCCGTGTTGTGGCAAGGTGGTTACCTGTGAGAGTTTCGCCCATAATTCCCTTACTGTGTGAGGGTGCTGGCGATGTTCCGGAAGGATGAGTGCTGGTTGGGTGGTGTTCGTGTTCTTGTCTATGTGTGCGTGGATTAGAGTATGCAGCGGAAGCGTGGTGGGCCTGTGACCCACTGGTTCAGGATCGTAGTGTTGGTTGCTACAGGCGGATTTCCTGAGTTTACGTTGAGCATTGGAGGATTGGTTCCTCGGTGTGAGACGTGTTATTGCCGTGCCGTTGCTCGAGGTATTGTGGTTCTTGGCACTGGCAGGATGGAGTGTTGGGGAATAGTGTTGGCAAGTACCCTGTTCCTATGATGGAAGCCATGTCAGGCGTCGATGTTAGACCCGGATGGGGTTGTTGAGGATGTCGCCTGATGGAAGTCGAGGACGTGTTGTTCAGAGTCGGTGGCTTGGTGCTCGACTTGTATTGGAGGTTGTGTCCTCGGATGAGATCGTGTTTTGAGGAAGTGATGTCTGGCAGATCATGGGTTCCTGTTGGTAGCTGCGAGTGTAAAGCCTCAAAATGTTTATAAATTATTTCTGGTATATTTAAGTATTTTCTAGAAATTTTAAAAACCCAAAATGGATTAACAAATAAATATTGGGTTAAATAAAATATTATAAGGCCCAATTATGTTCAATAACTAATCTAGCTTTGATAATTAAAGCCCAATAGGTTTAAGGACCAAGCCTAATAAGTTTGACCCATATTCTAGAAGGTTATTTAGCATATTCACGAATTTTAAGAATAAATACTATTTTATTAGATAATTTAGTAGATAATTAACCAAAGAGTGTGAATTAAGATGAATGTCCACGCCCAGTTGATGTAACGGTCTATCAGGCGACCGCTACAGTCACGTAACGCACCAGTCCTGGTCCGTTACAATCAGCGGATTCCATGAGAAGAAGAAGTTGCAAAAAGATTGGAACTTTGGGATTCTCTTGGCTAGGGACCAACTTAGGAGAACTTATAACATTGCTAAGGACTCTTAGAGATCAGGTTCTGGCCAACTAAGGACTCTAGAATCGATCTAATCCTCAAACCCTAGCCAAAACCCCATAAATAGAACCCAGTTCTGAACTAAGCGACCCTTACTTTTGGCTTGTGAAGAAACAAGGTAAGGAGATAGAATATCGGGTAAGTCCTTTGGAACTTTCTGTTTCTAATACTAAGGTCTGACAACTCTCAAAATTTCATGCTAGGAGGGTGAGTATCCAAGGAGTTAGGATCTTCCAAAGTTGCTGGTTTCATCACGCCAACCTAGGAAACTGTGCGACAGGGTGCTGAAGATTAGGAAATTAGATAGCCTAAACGAGGTAATTAGAGTTAGATGTTTTAGAACTTTTTGTTCATCTTAGTTTCATCTTCCTAACCTCCAAATTTCACATCTTTAGGTCAAGAGATTGGAGAGTTAGGGCAACGTGAAGTTGCTAAAAAATCATAGGAAGAGAAGAACTAGGGCGACCCTTGAAGACGCAAATTAGAAGTTTAAAGCCCAGTTAAGAGGTAGGTTATCTCATGAACGGCAAAAACACATTGTTAGGGATAAAAGCCCTCTAGTTTATTTGGATTTCATGCGTTATACTTCATGAATTTGATGTTTTAGGATTAGTCTATACATTCATGCATGCCTTCAACCCTAATTGAAGATAAAAAGCTATCTCTCGTTATTTCATTACTACCTATGCATCTAGATAGCCTTTTTCTCGTTTTGACATGATTAGAGTCGTTAGCATGCCATGAATTAATCATAAATTTCTATAGTTTCTATTTCCTGTCAGCAGAGGACCTAACGGTCTATTGTAAGACCACCAGGGACGTGTAATAGACCTACCTTGATCCTTCACACCTCTGTAAACGATTGCAGGGTTCTGAGAACTCTGACGGACCTACAGTGGACTGTTACCATATTGTGACGCGCCCAGACAAGTCCGTTACACAGCACTGTGTTCTGTCAACTTAAGGTAGAATTAAGATTGGCTCAAATAGCTTATATATATGCCTAGTTAAATAGATCTTAACATGTTTTCATGATTTTTAAGTTCATGTGTTGATTCATGTTAGAAATTGCATGATTTATGGTACTTTAGAGTTATTTTCAAGTAGATGATAATTTCAAGCCCGAAGCACTATAGTTTTGTATTTAAACTTTGATTTAGAAAAGATATTGATGAGTTTTATCATTATTTTATATTGTTACACATTTCTTCTGTCTATAGAGTCAATTCTCTAAGTACATGGCATATATTGCGGTTTATGGCCATTGGTTCACACTTTGCACTATAGAAACATATTCTTGAACATGAGGACCTCTCTATTAGATATTCCTTCCAATGGACTAGAAAATCTTGTTTCAAGGCCTCCGTAATTCTCTGCGAGCCTGGGATTCCCATTAGGACGCCGAGTTGGTTGTACCGTGAAAGCCCAATTGTTAGAAAGCACTATCGATGTTTTCGGATTCTAGATATGTAACGGATCTATATTCGACCATGAGGAACATATAACGGTCCAATATATGACCGTCACGTTGTTTGAGTTCATATCTATTTTCTTCTGAATTCAACCTTTCTAACGGCCCAACACTCGACCGTTATGTTCATGTAACGGCCCAGTATTAGACCGTCACAGATCTAAATTCTTTAACCCGAGGTTTGACCAAAGGGTTGATATTCTAAAGTTCCTAGATTGATTATTGATGGTCTAGGACTTGTCATATTGTCCAAAGAAATTTAATTTAAATTATGAAGATAACGAATGTACCGTTATGCTGCCGAATTATTTCCATGAGCATAACATCGTCTTAAATCATCCTTGATATCTCATGTCCTAAGTTGAAGCGTTCATTGTTGATTATTGTTATCAAGAACTTATTTGCATTCTTGGCCATATTTTATTGCTTGAAACGTGGAAATAGCTTGATTTATACTTGAATATGCGATCGAGTACTGATTGTGTTCAACGGCTCTATGCTAGTCCCCTCGGCTGATTGTCGAAAACATACTGTAAACCATGGGGTATGATGCTACTGGCATCGTATTGTGCTGGGAGTACTTTCTCTATAAATAAGTGAAATCCACGATATACGTACATGACTTTCTTGCTTGTTACATGATATTCCACAGAAATTCACCAAATACTTGCTCATAAGCAAAAGATGTTGGGTGATGAGTATGTGACTTGCTAGTACATTCTTGTTCATGAAAGGTCATTCTTGTTACATTCTTGCTAGTTCATACTTGTTCATTCTATCTTACATGATCATCTTGTTACTTTGGTTACTTGTGATTTATCGCATTCGCATGATTTTACCTTATTCCTCTAGAGCAAAAATGTTAATTACTTTAATAGTGCCTTCATGTTGATGTGAAGATACCTACTGGGAAAGTGTGCTCATTATCTATTTCTAATCTTTTCAGGAGATGGAAGTGAGTCATGATCGGATTCGGAATGTTCAAATAGCGGGTCTGAGAGTGAATGAAGAATGAGTGAAGACTTAGGAAGTCTACATTATTTAGTTTGAGTCTATGTAATTTTATTATTTCTTGAGTCTAGTATGATGAAGATTAGTGATTGTATTTGATATTTGATTGATAATGAATTGAAAGTTGGAGTTTGAGTAAAGATTGTGCAATTACATTTATGTGAGTGATTGACTTACGCTCTGATCATTCTTGCTTGCAAGAGGCTTACCATGTCGGATGTTCACATTCCTCGAGCTAGTCTTCCGCTGTAATAAAGGCTCGGGACGTGACATCGAGTGACTGGTAAGGCTACTCTCGTAGCCGACCACGGTAAGATGTGTATTATTGGGGACCCGCGCCCATTAGTCGTGGTGTTGGCGACCTGGTTACCGTAATATTGGGTGGCACTTTTCCTCCCCTAGAGACGTGTGCATGAATCGTTCCGGTGGTGTCCCATGGCTCTATGGTAAGGGCAGAATCGGGATTGGAAGGTGTCCACTTGGAGTAATTAAGACGAAGGATTTGATGAGACAAGACGGAAGAGTGATGCCTTTGCGTGGAGGTCCTTGATGGGATGTTGGTATCGCAATGGTTATCCCCGGTTTGGTGACTAGCATGGGATGGTTCCCCTGTAAGTCTGAGTCGAGTGAGGTGATGACCAAAGACACCAGGATCTTGTCATTTGGTTTCATCATGCTCCCCGAGAGGGTTGAGTTAGCACGATGATTAAGTTCGGATGTGGAGTCCGAGAGGAGTTCAGCTCGTGATGTGGTAATTGTCTGTGTGTGAGTCAGCGGATGGCCTGTTGTGAGTTGGATCGTGCCCGTTGGGTCGATGGAGGTTTCCCGTTGATGAGGAGTTGGTGATCGGCGTGTGGTCTTTCACAGATAGAAGATGCTGTTGTGAGCTGATGGAGGCTCTGTATTGGTTGTTCCCTTGAGAAGGGTGTGCGACCTGTCAGCTAGCTGTGAAGCTGATGTGCGATTTGTCTGCTGACCATAGGATGGGTCAATAGCTATTTCTCGTGCGAGGGTTGTGTCTCCTCGGTGGGTGAGATGGTGGCAGCGGTGCCATAATTGGTTTTTCCTTGTGACTGAAGTGATGCCAGACTGTGTCCTTTGGTGTACGCCTACTCTGATAGCCGGTGTGTGCGGCATGTGGAGCGAGGTGTCTTTCGTGGTGTTAGTCTGGCTGTGTCCCTCAGGATCGGTGTTTTTGTGAGAATCGAGGTTTTCCGTGCTGGGGCTCTGACAACATTGTTAGTTGGCTATTGTTGAGTTATGGTTTTGATGATTGTTGGCGTTATGGTTTTGATGATAACTAAACCTAATGTGTAATTGAGTGATGATAACTACACTTATGGTTGATTGCACATTCATGTTTAAATATGTTTGAGATGGCAAATGGCAATGGTACATGGTCTTGATTCATGCTTGATTGAATTGTTTTTACAAGAGGCAAGAGGTTTCATAACCTCTTTAATGTGAACAAGCATGGCATTAATCTTAACTATCTTGCTTGCAGGATCAAACACATGGCCGTCACCTGGCGAACTAAACTTCTGTGCGATTGTTTGAGGTTTGCATTTGTCTTCTATCATTGTTCATCGCTCGGTAGATGATTGCTTAAGATCGCGTGAGAGCTAATCCATTTGATCTGGTTCATTCTTGTTGTGACTGAGTGCCTTTCGATCGTCCTACATCAGTTTGTTTATTTTCCGCAACTATTTTTGCTGTAGTAAATTTTAGTGGGTGTTAGTGGGTGATCGATCTATTCACCCCCCTCTAGATCGTCTATAGATATTCTATCTATAGGCATTAGAGCGTCTATCTGTTCTATCAATTGGTATCAGAGCCTAACTCTTCTGCAGGGTTCAACGTCCTGAAGAGTCAACGGTCATGGATGCTAAAGGAATGACAGCTGAGGGACACTCCACTGCCAAGCCCCCATACTTCGATGGATCCAACTATGCATACTGGAAGAATCGTATGCATGTATTTCTGAGGGCAAAAGACTATGAGATATGAAAGGTAGTCAGCAAAGGTCCGTTCGAGCTTCATGAGAATGAGGAAGTTTGGACAAGAGAGGAGATGCTCGAGCCCGAGCTGACCGGAAGGTCCTCCACAAGATGAAGCGCTTCCCTGCCAGTATTTCAATTTGGGAAGCCATTGCCTGGAGTAAGGACCTAAGGGAAACCCTTATCAAAATACTCCAAGAGCTGGAAGTCTATGAAGCACATGCCGTGGAAATGAAGGCGGCTACCTATGGAGCCTTCGCAGCCACCATCTCTTTCACGGAGAAAGACATGATGCTCTCTCCTCCATGCCACAATCGCCCTCTTTACATGAAGGGGAAGATCAACGGGCATGATGTGAACCGGATTCTGGTGGACGATGGTGCCGCTGTTAACATCATGCCGCTCAATACATTCAAGACTCTATATCTAACCCCATACCTCCAGAAGGTTCAAGCGGTCAAGATATCCGGCTTTAACTAGAACATCGAGGATGTCCTCGGCCGGGTGGATGTCGACCTGGTGCTCGATGATTTCACCTCCAAGGCGACATTCTACATCATCGACTCCAATACATATTATAAGATGCTACTGGGCAGACCCTGGCTCCATGAAAACTGGGTCGTCCCATCAACTCTCCACCAATGCATCAAGTATGCCAAAGATGGGGAGCAATATACGGTCTTTGCAGACCTGTCACCGTTCACACCAGCAGAATGCAACCTGGCCGACGCTGCACTCTATTTCAAGGGGATTAGTTCGTACCCCGTGATTAAGAGCAAGAGCAATGGTTGGCTCTCAGAGGAAGATGATGACGATCTCTTCTCTGTTGACGAGGAAAAGGCCAAGCTTCATCGGCTGCGCCTCGGCTCCAAGTCAACCTCAGATCGCCCCAAGAGGCGCCAGATCAACTTCGAGGCTAATATCATTAGCCGAGTCATCGGCAAGAGTATATGCGTGCCACCAGACTGCATCCAGCTTCCTTGTGCATCCGAGAAGCACAGCGTCGAGTCGCTGACGACATTTATCGTCACCTTCAAGCGACAACACCAAAACAAGAAGAGGGCTACCAAGGACAAACCTATTGTCTTCTATAAAGGAGACATGGTCCCCCAAGTCCTGTCGGATGATGACTTCGGCTGGTCCAGGCAAGCCGATGATACCCCTGAAGCAGTTCAGGTGTGGGGTGATCTGTCGCCGCACATTCAAGAAATGTGTCTGAAGTAACACACTCCCCTGTGGCGAACTTCTGCACAATAAAGATACTTTCGTCAACTGTGGACCCCTTCCCAGGTTCGGGGGCAACCTCCATCTTTCCATAAGGATACCAGGGGATTTGTCTACGATCAGGACCCGGACTTTCACGTCCACTACGCAGTTAACGTCGTAGGCTTGACACTACCAGCCGACAACCAAGCTAGAGTTGAAGCCAAATTCGATAGCTCCGGGGATGAGGAAGAGGAAATTCTGATTTTGATCTCCGTCAATGCCAGAATGTTGGCTCAAGCCGTCGAGGAACTCTGCTCGCCTCCCTGCCAAGGCATCGGGGAAGAAGAAGCTCCTCCGATCTCTCAGGCAGCCAAGGGACCCAGTTCAACAAATCCTCCTAAGGAGGGGAATATCTCTGATCCCAGCCGTGAAGGATTGTCAGCTTCGCCAAGCAACCCCAGGGAGATCTCAGCAGGCTCGGTTGACAACCACTGGCAAGGAGCCGACGGTCCAGATCAATCCTCGATGGATCCCAGCAACAACCACTCTTCTGTCCCTTCAACATCAACCGGTGGCTTCGAGAACCAAGAAATACACGAAGCCGACACTGATGATGAGGATTTCATCGACCTTCAACCCGCTCCTCCCGAGCTAGAGGATGGCGGCTAGGCGACCGTGGACAAGCTCGTCGAAATCAACTTGGGCAAAGATGAAGCTCCCCAGCCAACATTCGTCAGTGCTCTCCTCACCGAGGTAGAAAGGCAGGATTACAAGGAACTCTTGCTTGAATACAAAGACTGCTTCGCCTAGACATACAAGGAGATGCCAGGGCTAGATCCCTCTGTAGCGGAGCATGACCTAGCCATCTCTTCCCTAGTTGCTCCGGTCAAGCAACCACAGCGGCGCATGCGCCATGAGCTGGAGCTCCAGGTCTCGGCTGAAGTCCATAAAATGGCGGAGGTCAACTTCATCGAGCCATGATAGTCCCAGTCAAGAAGAACGGGCAAGTCTGCATCTGCGTCGACTTCCGGGACCTTAACAGAGCCTGTCCGAAGGATGACTTTCCAGTCCCCGTCACAGAAACGATGGTCGATATGACCACCGGTCATGAGGCCTTGTCCTTCATGGACGGGTCATCCGGCTACAATCAAATCCGGATGTCCCTTAAAGATAAGAACCACATAGCTTTCAGATCCCCCAAAGGGATCTTCAACTACAAGCGCATGCCCTTTGGTTTGAAGAATGTCGGTGCTACTTACCAAAGGGCTATGACCAAAATATTCGACGAGATGCTACACAACACCATCGAATGTTATGTTGACGACCTTGTCGTCAAGACTAAAAGGCAAGAAGACCATTTGCGTGACCTTCGTCGAGTCTTCGAGTGTCTCTGGCAATATGGGCTCAAGATGAACCCCATGAAATGCGCCTTTGGCGTATCCAGCGGCAAATTTCTCCGCTTCATCGTCAGGGACCGAGGAATCGAGGTGGATCCCAGCAAGATTAAAGTAATCCGGGAGCTTCCACCACCCAGCAACATCACTGAGCTCAGATCCTTCCAAGGGAGGTTGACCTACATTCGGAGGTTTATCTCTAACCTCTCCAGTCGGTGCGCTCCTTTCGGTAAGCTGATGAAGAAAGACGCCCTGTTCACATGAGACTTGGAATGCCAGGCGTCTTTCGAGCAAATTAAGGAGTACCTCCTTACTCCCCCAGTCCTGGGGGCACCGATCAAGGATAAACTCCTCATCCTTTATATTACCTCCATGGACGCTTCGCTAGGAGCTCTGTTGGCACAAATCAATGAAGAAGGTAAAGAGCAGCGCCTCTATTACCTCAACCGGAAGCTAATCAGTCCCGAGTACCACTACTCCCCCATGGAGAAGGTCTGCTTGGCACTGGTATTCGCAGTTAAGAAGCTGCGGCATTACCTCCTGTCCCATCAGGTCGAGCTTATATCCAAGCATGACCCCCTGAAGTATCTCCTTCGGTGACCTATCCTCTTAGGCAGACTGGGAAGATGGGCTCTCTTATTGATGGAGTATGACATTACTTATGTCCCTGGAAAAGTAATTAAGGGATAGGGCATGGCTGAATTTTTGGCAGCCCATCCAGTGCTAGACGACTCACCCTTCAGCTCGGAGCTCCCGGACGAGGAGTCCCTTGCCGCTCAGTCACAACAACCAGTTGAACAGAGTGGACATGTCTTGCATTACTGGTAGCAAAGCGCTCTCACAACCAGCGTACCTTGCTGGGAGCTCTACTTCGATGGCGCTTCCCGAGGGATCACCCGGAGAACCCAGGATCCAGCCACCACGGCAGGTGCCGGCATTGTTTTCCTGACTCCTCAGGGTGAAGTTTTGTACAACTCTTGTGCCCTCATGAAATCCCTGACCAACAATGAAGCCGAGTATGAACGTCTACTCATTGGGCTCCAGATGGCTCTCCACATGGGAATTAAATGCCTCAAAGCCTACGGGGACTTCCAGCTGATAGTCCGACAGGTCCTCGACATCTATGACGTACGGAAGCCAGAGTTGGTTCGATACCATACTGCCGTCACCAGATTAACCCAGAAGTTCTATTTCTTCGAAATAGATCATATCCCAGAAGCAGCAACGCTCAGGCGGATGCCTTAGCAAAATTGGTCGCGGCCATCAGGCTCCCACCCGAGGGCGAGGTCGACATAGTCATCAAACATAGAAGGCTGATGCCGAGCTCACTCGAAGGCAACACCAGTCTCACCATTTACGAGGTCCATGACGTTGACCAGAGCACGCCTCCAAAAGAGGACGATTGGCGTGCGTCCATCATCAAATTCAAGAAAGGGTGGCTCCCTCCTGGCCGAGCTCAAAGGGTCCAGCTACTCTGCCAACCAACCTCGTATGAGTTGATTGGCGACTCTCTGTATAGGCTCGTCCACGAGAAGGATAAGTCAATTCTCCTGAGATGTGTCTCTCTTGTAGAAGCTCGAGCTGTCATGCAGGCGGTCCACTCCGGGTTGTGCGGTGCACACCAGGCCGAAGATCGAATGAAACACAACATCAAGCTCAAAGGCTTCTACTGGCCAACCATATACGCGGATTACGTCTAGTACGCTCGTACGTGCCATCAATGTCAAGGCTTTGGCCCAGTGCCTAGAAGACCTCCCAACCCATTGCGTCCTACAGCCCCCACCTGGCCATTCACCGAGTGGGGCATGGACATCGCGGGGCCTTTCCCGCCATCTTTCAAGGGCCATAAATACATCTTGGCAGCCACTGATTATTTCTCTCGCTGGGCGGAGGCTCTTCCCTTGCGAGAGGTCACCGGGGAAATCGTTGCCAGATTCGTCCGGCACAACATCATATACCGATTCGGTACTCCCAGTCGCATAGTGTCCGACAACGGGACACCATTCAAAAATAATGCCGTATACCAGTTAGCGGCCAAATTCCACATCGACTGGAGAACCTCTTCGGTCTACAACCCCCAGGCTAATGGTTTAGCGGAAGCCTTCAACAAAACCCTCTGCAAGCTCTTGGCTAAGATTGTTAGCCACCGGAAACACGATTGGGGTGAGAAGGTCTTCAAAGCATTAGGGACCTATCGGGCGGTCTACAAAACCCCTACGGGGTGCTCGCCGTTCTCCCTTGCTTACGGGACAGAAGTAGTTGTCCCCATCGAAGTCCAGTTAGCCTCTTATCGCGTGGCTATCCACACCGGCCTTGCCGGCCCAAACAAAAGTGAGTACCAGAGAAGGCTAGAAGAGCTCCCCGATCTAGAAGGAAAGCGACTCGAAGCCTACAAACACCTGCAAGTATACCAGGCCCGCATGGCCCGGGCTAATGATAAGCTCGTCAAGCAGCGAGCTTTCAAGCAAGGTGACCTTGTCATGATCAAGGAAAAGGAAGTCATGGCAGGGCGCTCCAGTGGAAAACTACAGCCAAATTGGCAAGGGCCATACATTATCTAGAATGTCTATGAGGGCGGGGCCTACACGGTTGTCGATCATAAAGGCCATAGACCGTTCCCGCCTCTTAACGACAAACATATGAAGCTATACTATGCACCAGAGCAAGAGTTTGGCGCCCCAGTCGGACTAAGGCGCACGTCTCAGCTACTACCAGTGAAGCCGGTCCTTCCCCGTGAAGGATCTAACCGACTAGTCCCCCTAGTCTGGAATTCCCAGTCAAGCACCCCAGCCCGGTACCCCAGAACCGCGGCCAGGCGTCCTCGGGGACTAATCTCCTACCCTCATTCCCGTCACCACGAAAGCGCGGGCACTCCTACACCGACACCAGTCTAGCCGTCAGGCTCCCAGGTAAGTAAAAAATAATAATAATAAAGAAATTGGGGTTAAAAATAGAGATGCCCCGGCAGACCCAGTCATCCTCACCATAATAGGGTGACTGGGGGCAAAAAGGCTAGTAACCCGGTTGGGGTGGAAACCCAAAAGGGCACCTCAGGCAAAATTAGGAAACTCCTCGACGTGAAAACCCACAAGGGCGCGTCAGAAAAAGCTAAAGGGGGTCGGCTCTAGCGAAAACCTGAAAGGGCGGTAGAGCTGATAACGAGAAAATCTTCCTCTCCCCACCAGTCAGAACGGCCTTCCACCTATTCCTTGGTGGGCCGTTAGTCTCACCCAAAGCCTGTCTTCAATCAATTTACACTGTTAGGGCACGAACCCTATAATTCCCAATTGGCCTTGCACAACACATGCTCTATTTGGCCAACCTTGGGCCCTTGCTTCGACGACACAAGTCAACCAGTCCCTGTGACAGTCAAGCTCCCAGTCACCGTCCCAGTAGACTTATGTCCCAGCACATTCCTAGATACTCATCATTCTATGCCCCTACATCCCACATCCCCTACAAATCCAGAGCCTTCAAGTTTCACCATGATCCCAGTTTTCTCCTACAATCCCTAATCTACCAGCTATAACTCCCAGCCATATCTTTCCATAACCAAGTGGCCCTTCTTCACCATGACATGAGGGTGTGTAAAAACCCTTATTAATGGCGGAACAATATCCGACCACCCACACCTTCCAGTTCCAGGTTACGTCCCCTGACAGCAACACGCTATGGACGATAGTCTCAAAAAAAATGGGGTTAAAAATAGAGATACCCAGGCGGCGTCAGTTGATTCCTTCCACAAGATTACTGAGGGCAAAAACTGCCACTAACCTAGCTGAGGTGAAAACCTGGAAGGGTGCCCTAGGTAAAATTGGGTAACCCCTCGGTGTGAAAACCCGCAAGGGCACACCAGAAAAAGCAAAAGGGGGCCAGCTCTGGCAAAAACCTGCAAGGGCAGTAGGGCTAGTAAAGAGAAAAAAAACTCTTTCTCCCTCTCCACTCTTTACTAATGAAAGCCATCAACCGCGACGCCTCACTGACGGTGACCTCCGCATCACTCCACAATAATGGTGGCCACTACACCCTCGAGTGTCGGTCATCGCCAGCTCCCAGCTCCAGTCTTCAGCTACAACACCTTCACAGGCCAGCCGCTAGCTTCTAACTCCAGTTTTCGGCTACAACGCCTTCGCAGGCCAGCCGCCAGCCTCCAGTCCCAGTACTTCAGCTACAACACCTTCACAGGCCAGCCGCCAGCCTCCAATCCCAGTACCCCGGCTACAACGCCTTCACAGGCCAGCCGCCAGCCTCTAATCCCAGTACCCCGGCTACAACGCCTTCACAGGCCAGCCGCCAGCCTCCAGTCCCAGTACTTCGGCTACAACGCCCTCACAGGCCAGCCGCCAGCTTCCAACTCCAGTTTTCAGCTACAACACCTTCACAGGCCAGCCGCTAGTTTCCAACACCAGTTCTCGGCTACAACGCCTTCACAGGCCAGCCGCCAGCCTCCAGTCCCAGTACCCTAGCTACAACGCCTTCACGGGCCAGCCGCCAGCCTCTGGTCCCAGTACTTTGGCTACAAGGCCTTCACAGGCCTGCCACCAGCCTCCCATTCCAGTTGCTGGCTACAACGCCTTCACAGGCCAGCCGCTAGTTTCTAACTCCAGTTCCCGGCTACAACGCCTGCACAAGCCAGGCGCCAGCTCATAGCTCTAGTTTCGGCCATAATCCCTTCACAGGTCGGCCAACCTGTCACAGCCCCCAATCCTGGCCTTCGACCGTGATACCTTCTAAGGCCATTCGGCCAACCCAGCCCCAGTTTCTCAAGCCGAGAAGAGATACATTACCGGCCAATGACATACAAACACCTAACACCCAGGCGTCAACCCACAACCGACGCCTTCCAGAGCCAGTCCCCGACTCCAACCGAGTAGGCCACCATGTCCTCACAGGCCTATGCCAACCCTACACAAGGGCTTTTCCCCTACTTCCCGGTAACCAGCACTCAGCTCCCAGTATTCAAAATCCAGTTACACCACTCCCCTTACCCAGTCTTTTATCCCAGCCCCAATTTCGAGTAAAACCCAGTCCCTTGCCCCCTACACCGGTACGTGTTAAAACAATCAAGCACAACCGACAGTAAGTGGTAGCCATCCCTTGTATCCAACCCTATTCCACATACTGGGGAGAAGAACAACTCAGCAAACAACAACACTAAAATCCGGAGTTTGTCATTGACACTCTATGAAAGGGAGCCCAAGACATGCCCTTGGGGTAACAAAAAGACATATAGCCCGGATAACAAAAAGAAAGGAGAAAGAGAGGTGATACAATCATATCTCAGCCTCGCCCCTCTCTAGTGCCGTCAGGCGAGACTCCGCAACCGCGAGCTCCGCCTCCAAGGTCGACGCGAGCTGAACACTAGCCTCGGCCCCAGCTTCGGCAGTCTGCCACTCGACTCTAGCAAGCTCTACAGCTTGCCGCTGCTCCTCTAAGGCCTTCTGCAGGGCCTCAGCTCTACTGCTCGCCTCACTCAGCTGCCTGGCACGGTCATGAGCAAGAGACATGGCTGCGTCGGCAAGCCTCCTCTACTCGGTCACAGCTGACGCAAGCTGAACACACTGCTCCTGCACCTCCCGGATGGCCGCCAGTCACTGTGCCCACTGCTCTTGAGCCTCCAGAAGCTACAGGTACTCCGCCCAGATGCCCGCCAAGCCAGACATCCAGGGCCCATGAGGGAATCCAAGGCCATGGTAGTCGTGTGTGCACTCCCTCAGTAGCTATCGAAGCTCATCTATAGAAGGTAGGGGATCACCCCCTACATAGCCCCGGGCTCGCTGGAGCATGGCCGCACCTACGCTGGCGTCCAGCAGCGGCTCTGGTGGTGAAACAGATGTAGGCCACTCGATCCCCAGCTCGAGAGAGGAGTGACCCATCTCAGCCAGCACACCGGAAGGACCTGTAGAACCCCATCGAACATGAAACGGGTCAACAATGTTCAGGGCTTCCCTATGACAAGACAAGGTGAAAAACCTGAGAAAGGTCCTGACTCTCACCTAGTGTTACTCCTGCCGCGCCTACAACTTCCTGCTCAGGGTCGGTGAGGGTAGCCTCTCCTCCACCCGGCCCCAGCATTGTCCCCTGCTGGAGTCGAAGAGGGTAGGGACTCCCCTGTAATTCGGTCCTCCCCAATGGCCATTGAGGTGACAGAGGGTTCCCCCCGACCCTCCTCGACGGGAGCCGACGCGTGCTCCTCCTCAGACTCCAATCCTGGACATAACACAAAACTGTCAGCACTCTATCATAAACTCTGTATCAAAGCTGATGCGGAGGCTAGGAGAAGCTGCATATACCTTCCAATGCCGCCTCCATCTTGGCATCCCCGGCAGAAGAGGCCTCGGAGGAAGAAGAGCTCAATCTCGAGCTCTCGTCAGTCTCCATTGTGGCGCTGCCACCCCCCGAAGAACCAGACAAGGTCTCTGATGAACCCCCGGCTGTGGGCAAATCAGGGGCACCTGTGCATCGGGAAGCTACATTAGGCTACTATCAAGTCCAGCCTCACATGAAGATAGCTCCCTAGTCGAAGGTGCTAGGGAAGAAGCTCACCAGTCGGGGCGTCCCCTTCGGAAACCCCCTCAATGTCGATGAACTCCTCGTCGCTCCCAGCAGTAGCTGCGACGGGAGGCTCATCTCCTGATAGCCAGTCTGTGTCCCGAGGGAGCTCTCCTTCCTCCAGAGGGGAAGAGGTACCTGCAATCCACCCCAGTCAAAGCTCAGCATAGATGGGAAAGCCAAATAATCCACCCTAAAGTGATCAAGTGCTCAGTTACATACCTGATGGTCCCACACTGGAGGACTCCACCAGCTCCACCACGTAGGCCGACACCACGGTCGGCAAAGGTGGGAGAGGCACCTTCATCAGTAGCGGCAGTGGTCTACTCAGTGCATTCTCAACGGTTGCCGGGGGCACGGAAGTCACCAGTCCGGGCACATCTCCAAAAGATGGCAGGGCCACTGACGGGCCAGCATCCGATAATTCCCGGATCATCTCCAGGGTAACCGCCACATCCTCACCTGCCAAACTAGCAACATAAATCAAGTCAATAATTCTGGCTTGCCGAAAAAGAGTTCAACAACGACAGGAAGATCCCCTCAAAGGCAGTCGGGCACTCACCCTGACAACTACTGGCCCCCGTGGGCCCTGGCTCGTTGGCCTGGCCAGGCACTTCACCATGTGCCACAGCAGGGGCCCCGGACCCTGATGCCTCTGCTCCCCTGCATAATCCAGATGGTCATAACGAATAATCAGAGGCAAACCAAAGCTGTGGCATGCGCCCAAGGTTAGAAGCTCTTACCTGCACGGGCTCCTCCCATAGCTTTCCGTGACTCGAAGTCAGGGAAGTCCTCCATGTTAGGAAGAGGTTCTCACATCAGACGCATAAGCCCTTCTATGTCAACCTCCCCTCCGGTTCCCTCTTTATGCGGGGAGTCTGCCTCCCGAGGGGGCGAGAAGGTCACCTCCACGCCAGCGGCCCGCGGAGCTGCAATAGATAGACAAGGCCAACAAAATAGAATTAGTCAATCATATTGGCTAAACAAAACAAAAACAAAGGGGTCAGGGCGATACTTACTCAAGGCCGTCTCCTCCTCAACTAGCTCTCCAATCTCGGGTCCCTCAGACGACCCACCAGTCTCGACTGATGCATCCTCCACACGAGGGTGTTTCCTCTGGGGCTGCAAGCTTCCATCCTCACCCCCATAGGATGTTCCCGTGGAGGGCTGGTCCCCCTCTGCCACAGAACCTACCGACAAACACAGCATAACACCTCAGTTCTGTACCTAAGAATAACAAAATGAAAGGGAGAGAGTAGGCTAAAGGAGGAAAACATAACCTGGAGCCCCAAAGGGAGTTTGATGGTAAAAGCACCAGCTGCTCCAACCCCAACGCTAGGGCTCGGGCCGCCATCTCGACGGCCTCTCCAATATCCCGTGGAGTGTGTGCGCACTCAACCTGGGACACGAACTCCACAGGTCCAGCTGACCCGATCGCATGGGCGATGTGCCGTCTCTAGTCATCAACCGCCGTATCGGCGAAGCTCCCGTCCGGGAGCTCCCGGTCTAGGGACCCTCTGGCCCGGATACCACAATCGGCCAAGAACTGAGCCCACCCAGCCCTAGGTGCCCTCGATTGAGACACCTTTGCTCCAGTCACTGTCGTCGATGCCCGTCCCAGGGGCTTCAGTGCCCCTCCGCTGCTTCAGCTCCCAAAAGATGAACCCCGGCCACTCCGGGGCCACCGCGCTACAACCCGCTCGATCTCTCGGCGGATCCGAGCAACACTGGTCCTCAGGTACCCCTCATCCAGTGCAATAGGGGGCAGATCCTCCCTCAGCAAGCTACTTTCCTCTGCCTTCCTGATTGTGAAGGCCTTCTGTCGGTAGAGGTGACGGTGCTCGAACCACCACCTCGCGTAGTACACATCAAATCATCCCCGACGTCCCTACGCCGGCAGCGGGAATCGCTCTGGCTCCCGGTGGTAGTAAAAGTCCCACCAGGCCGCTGTAAGTAGGTGGGTATCCCTGCCCTTGTGCTGTCTACCCGTCAGAGGGAACTCCCTATTCGGCGGAACCCCCTAGTCGTACCTGGTGTTCCTGGCAAAGCGATGCGGGTAGTACGGCTCCAAGGAACTCATCACCGACCGGTGCAACGTCAACACGGCTGCTCGGGGTGCTCAATATCCACTCAGTTTGCGGCCCCGCATCGGCCACCCCCTGACCGGGGTGGGCGCTAGTCGCCCCTCCACCTGAAGCCCCCAGAAAGAGGCCAGAGTCCCTTGCTGCACTGTCGAAGGGCAGTCCCTCCTTGCCCCGAGCGGGCAGGTAACAACGGGCCCTCCTGGCCCCCTGAAGCTCCTCCTCTGCATCCCCATACGGCTGCCCAGTGAAACCAAATATAAGCGGTGTCATCGGGTTCACCACGGTACCTCGCGTCACCAGCCCCGGGAACAGCAACCCGACCCACACACTAAGATAGTGGGTCGGCAGGAGTGTACTCCTCTCCCTCGGCGTTGAGTGTGCCACCAGAACTCCAAGTCCCAGGTAGAAGTTGGCCAGTGCAGCGGGAGCTAGAGTTAACTGTCTCCCCTCAGCCAACAAGCAAGCCGGCCACAACAACTCAGCTCTCAACAGCCCGTCCTCTCCGTGGGAAACTACAAAAGTCACCAGCCAATATGCCAGATACGCTGCAAGGTGTGTCACATCTGACAGACCATGGGGATTCCACCCCTCCTGTGGCGCATACACATATCTGGAGTACGTCCGGAAGCGTAGCTCTACCTCAGTGTACTCCTCCCACGGAGTCTGATCCCCGGCGAACTCCTGATAGAAACAAAATGGCCCGTTGTAGAAATGACAGACCCATACATTCAGTGGTACCCGAGGAGTCTGTGTGGCTCTCTCTCTCTCCCTGCTAGAGCTAAATCTCTCCAGGTCTTCATAAGATACCGATAACTGTAAGGCACTCGGTATCTTCCATGTCCGTCGATATGACTGCAGTGGAGGTCATCCAGCACTACCTCCTCGTATCCCTCGTCGTTGACCGGCAATCTAGAAATCCTGAACAGGGACCACAAGTCCAGTGGGGTCTCTCCCTCTGCTGTTACCACCGTGTTCCAACGACGATTGAAATGCTCTACCAAGCCCTGCAGCAGTCCGGTGTAGCACGGGTATGCATACAGAGCGGCAGTCACTGCGTACCTGATCCCAACTCGATCAAGCAACACCCGGTAGTGGTGGACGATCCCCATCAGCCTCTTAGTGGAACCCTGGCGGTAGTAGTGTGACGGGATCACCACCCAGTGACCATACCAGCTAGTGACAGTCTGTCGCATGACTCCATCTGGCATGCTGTGATCATCATAGCCCTCTCCAGCATATTGCAAACCAGCAGGCTCCGGTACCAACCCAGCGGTCCCCTCTGTCTCCGTGTGATGGTGACCATGCAAATCCCAGCTAGTGGGGCCAATCGGCCGAACCCTAACTCCGGACTGCTCCGCCATGCCAAAGAACCCAAGGCAATCAACACTGGGAAACTGACGTTGCCTCCAGTAGTCCTCCGAGAAGCTCGGATAGCTATAGAAGGTTGTACCATGCAGGTTGTCCCTGCCAATCAAGATGGCCCTCTCAAGCCGGCGGTGGGCCCCTGGAATCTGCGAGTCACCCTCCTCAATGCCAGGAGGGACATAGCTTCGGATGAACTCAAATAGGTGACGATCTAGGGGGAACTCCAATGGATAGCCTCCGCTCCAGTCATAACTATACAAACCATCCGCCTCCAGAATTCTGGCCACCTCCATGGCCCCTGCTCCAGCTGCTCTCTTACCAATCGGACCCTCAGCAACTACCATATGGCTCCGGTCTAGCTGCTCTATACCAGCCACAGTGATCACTGGTGCACCCAGAGGGGGCATCTATCGATCAATCCGCCGCACCCAGTGATCCTCCTCCCGAGCTATCCACCTCGGGACTCGCCCGTCTCTGTCGAAGCGTGCCATAGCTGCAAGACAGGGCACCAAAAAAGTAGTCAGAATACCAGAAAATCAACGTATACAGCACAACAAAATAAAGGCACATGAAGTGCCAAAATACAACTACAACAGCCCGAAACAGGGGTCTCATGGGCCATACACCCTCGTCTCCGCCTCCGATGCATTGCCCGTGGGGGGCATTTGTTATACCTGGACTATTTCCTGGAAAAATTACAAGGAATAAGGCTTCGGGCATTTCCCGAACACTTTCAAGGCATGGGCTATCTAGCCCTTCCTACAACCCTGTGGGTCCCTACAAAGGCCCTGACCAGCTTGCCGCGACACGCGGCAACACAAGCAACTGCTCGGGGGCAACCCTGGCCACTCACATGCGGGCTTTGCCCGTATTTTACATGGCCACCCAGGACCACCCGGGGGCACCCCGTCATCAAGCCACGCCAGGTGGCACCCAGTAAAAGGGATGCGGGCCCACCCCGATCCACCTCTTTCAACCCTCCAAGGTCAAAGGGAGACCCAAGCAAGTCAACCATAGGCTTTGGAGGCCCTCAGCACGTGCATACGGCTCGCACACGCGTTTTCGGCATTCTATCAAACACCTTGTGGGCGCGTAGGTTCCAGCCCTTCTACACAAAACCACAGGCCACCCTGTGGTTCTAGCACACTAATTAGGTCCTACAACGACCCACCAGTAAGTCGGGGCCACCCCCGACCCTCAGATACGTGGCAATGAGCCACTCAATTTTAGCACTCGGGCCAACACAAGGCTACCCTGTCAACCAGCCGTGCAACGTGGCACACAACCCGAGACATTACCCACATCCACAAAATGCCCCCTCTTAGCTCCCACGAGCTCCTATCTTCAATCCAAGGTCCGCCGTACGGCCCCTCAGCCATCTACCCAGGTCGTTCGGCAATCCGGGGTGTGTCGGGCATGTACCCGAACACCTTCCGAGCGACTATGACAACTCGAAGAACAACGGCCCCCACGGGCCCATTCCAGCATCCCGAGGTTCAGCGTCCGTCGAAGGACAACCCCAAACAACACAAGAAGACCCCCGGGGGCCATCCCCCGAGGTTACGGCCGGCCCGAGGCCAGTTCGCCCTGGGGCATGGCCGCGCACCCCAGGGAGGGTGAACTCCATGGGGACCGCGCCCTCCCTCCAGCCCGATGGTCCCACGACCCCACTCAGCCCAGTTCGTCTGGTCTACGGTCCTACGACGCGGTTCGTGTGTCGTACCAGTTCGAGGAGTCAACACCCGGAACCAAGGAGCAACAGCACGATGGGTTCGCCCTCCGGTCAACGCGTACAAGTCTCGCAAGCTTCCACGTATCCTCCCCAGCTAATTGTCCTTTTCTTTCTTAGTCAAATTAGAAAGAAAATGGGCTTAAAAATCAAATTTCATAGGCTGGGACCGCCCCCCTCTCTCCCTTGGAGCCACTCCGCGTAAACCCCCTAGGGGTGGTTTACGCGGACCAGCTCACCCCCCCTGGATGGTCCACATAAACCCCCATTCAATTAAAAAATTTTAAGTTTTTTCAAAAAAGAAAAAATCAGAACCGGCCCCCCTAAACCCCCCCGGGGTGGGGTTTAGGTGGACCAGCCTGGGACCCCAGGCTGGTTCGCCTTAACCCCTTGAGGCGGGCAGTTTACGGGGACCAGCCCAGCCCCCTGTGCTGGTCCGCGCAAACCCCTTCCCCCTCACTCTCAGCCCGTGTAACCCCAAGCACTATTCACTTGGGTATACGCGGACCAACTCACCCCCTTAGCTGGTCCACGTAAACCCCCTGTGACCCTTCAAGTTCCCCTATAAAAACCCCTTGGGAGCTCAAGGGGTGGGGAGATCGAGCATCAAGCATCCAGAACATAAAACGTCAAGCGTTGGTGTCACCGGCGTCACTCCAAGGCATCGAGCTGCTCCAAGCAGCGAGCTAAGGAGAATTGTGCGTGGGTGACTTGTTCGTCGGCCTAATACGCCGGGGGTATGTCGTTTGCACTCCCCTCACGCCGTATGTAGCCATCACACACAATTCAACACCCACCGTATGTGGGATGCTATGACATGGGCGAACGTCCCCTCATGCCGGGATTTCCTCCTCGCGTGCCCGTCGGTTGCAACCACGCACGTACCATGACGTCATGCTGCAGTCACGAAACCATGTTCGACCGCTCAATTCGAGTCGTGATCGACCCTCGCCCAGACACCGGATCGATGTATCCCTCCAGTCATCCAGTCATAGGCCCCCTATTCGGCATCACGGCCCTGGCCCACGACACGGGAGGAGCCCTCTGTAAAATTCATATGTGTTCATTCATCACGCATCGACCCGGGGACCGACTAGCACGTCGGAGTTGTCCCGTGGCATGCGCCAGTTGTACCTTGGCCATTACGGCTTTCCTGTAAAGAATTATACACCTCAGTATAACACCACCGATTGGATGAATGCCCTCGCATCCATGTTCAGGCCCTCAGTCTTCCCTTGTATCACCAAGTGTGAACCTCCGGCACTCCCTGCTCCCAGTCAACACCATCCAGTGAAAAAGCGCACTCACAACTGCAGAATGCTCCTGGTCCTCTACCCACGGATTCAATCCGATGTAAATAAACACTGGTTGCTAGCAGCCGGTGGGGAAAGACGTCCAGTACACGATTCCCACAACCGCCTACGCACTCGCACCCATTGAACCCCTTTTCTCCACGTGTCGCCCGATCGCCCGACCCCATGTGCCATGCCCTGGTGGCGCTTCCCCGGTCAACCCTTGGTTCCATGGGTGATTGTCGAGAAATCGACTGGCACGCCCGCACTCTGTCCGCTTAACCTTTCTCCAGACACTTTCCATGCCATTCGACCCTTTTCGACTTTCCATGAAAGGAGCGTGTCCGATACCGCCGTGAGAGGCATGCAACCGTAAGGAGGATACCCGAGATATATCAAACTCTCGTGTCTTCCTTCCCCGATGTATCCCTTTCTACACCCCAATCATCGACACACACAAAAACCCGCGCGACATGGAGTTATTGGAGAAGGGATTCATCCGACCGAGTACTTCACCATGGGGAGCCCCTGTCTTATTTGTCAAAAAGAAGGATAGGTCAATGAGATTGTGTGTTGACTACCGAAAATTGAACCAACTCACAATCAAGAATAAATATCCATTGCCGAGGATTGATGAACTATTTGACCAGATTTTGGGAGCTCGATATTTTTCAAAACTTGATCTCAGATCTGGTTATCATCAATTGAACATCAAGGAAGGGGATATTCATACAACGGCATTCAAGAGTAGGTATGGACACTTTGAGTTCACTGTTATGCCTTTTGGCCTAATCAATGCGCCTGCTGCATTTATGTAATTGATGAACAGTGTATTCAAGCCATACCTTGATCAATTTGTTATGATCTTTATTGATGACATTTTGATCTATTCCAAGTCTAAGATGGAGCTTGAAGAACATCTCAAGAAAGCCCTCCAATTATTAAGAAATCACAAACTATATGCTAAGCTTAGCAAGTGTGATTTCTGGCTAGAAGAAGTTTCTTTTCTAGGTCACATAATTTTCCGGAAGGGTATTGCAGTCAATCCTTCGAAGGTCGAGGCCATAAAGAACTGAGAGATACCTACTAGTGTGACCAAAATTTGAAGTTTCTTGGGATTGACAGGATATTATAGAAGATTTATTAACGACTTCTCCAAGATCGTTATATCTTTGACAAGATTGACATGAAAGGAGATTCCTTACATATGGTCTGAGGAATGTGCGAAGAGATTCCAGACTTTGAAAGATTGCATGACTACTTCCCCTATACTCACATTGCCTACTGAAGGAGGAGGATTTGATGTTTATACTGATGCATCCGGAATTGGCTTAGGCTGTGTATTGATGCAACATGGCAAGTGTTGTCCCCGGTAGATGGCAATCAAGAGGGGAGGGGTGAATTGATTGGCAATAAAAAATTTTAACAACCAACTTTTACAGAAGATGAAATGGAAGGATAATGAATGAAGCACACTCTTCTCACCCGATGATGAAAACACACGAATAGCAGAGATGTAATGAGATCTGAAAGGACGAGATATGAATGACACTCAACTCGACTAGAAGCCCACTCGTGTAATAACGTAGAAGCAAACCATGATGAACAATAGAATTTAAGGTGGTTCGGGTTCACAACAGTGACCCCTACGTCCACCCCTCACAACGTGAGGAAAGCTTCCACTAAAGAGTGAAAACCCCCCCACACACACACACGCTGTGAAACACACAGCCACACACACGCGTGCGCTGCGACCAGCGAACGCACACACACACACACAGAGTGTTTCGTTCAAGATAGATGTTCAGATACACAATGATTCTTCAGACTAGAAATAGAATGAACAAGATAAATGGAATAAGGATCTTGAAGTCGCCAGAAATCCCCCTTTCAAATGATGTTCCAGCTGTGGTTCTTCATAGCTTGGTTGATGCGGTAGGATGAGGACAGATCTTCATGAAGAACCCCGGATATTGATGTGCAGCTCGAGATCCAAGTTGCCCGGCTTCAAATAAGGAAGGAGAGCTTCGGTTCTTGCTCAGGATGCATCTGATCAGCACGGGGATCGACCCATTTTCGAAGAGGATGGCTTCTATTTGCGCATGGAAGGGCTCCCGCGAGCTTTCTTCTTCCTACAAGACAAAAACACCATAAGGTCGAATGTTCTCTTCTTTTCTTGTTACTTTTGGGATGCCCTAATCATTGTTATTTATAGTCCCAAGGAGAGGGGACACGTGTGACAAGATGGAACCTCGGATCTCCCAACATTAGGGCAAAATGAGGAATAAAAATGGCGGCCGCGAAACGGATCACGAACCGGACTGCCGGTCCGTAACACTATGGGTCGACCCATTGGGTCGACCACGACGCACGGGTTAAAAGCCCGACAAGAGTATTTTTCCAGGGGTCGACCCATGGGGTCGACCCATAGCGCATTCTTTCCAAAAACCAAAAACTGTGAGTTACCCGAAAGTTTCGGGTGCCAAAAAGGGTCGACCCAATTATGCACAAAACTGAAAATCTGTGGGTTCGGGACCGCCTAGGGGTCGACCCATGGGGTCGACCCACGAACTACTTCACAACAAAAAGAAAGAATAGAGCTAACAGCCACCAAGGGGTTGACCCTTGGGGTCCACCCCATCAAAATAAACATGTTAATGAATTCCATGAGCTGGATGTGAACAAGGATCAACCCATGACAACTAATGAAGAAAATTAACTAAGCAAGGGTTAAGGTTTTGTGTGGATCTCACCAATCATTCTTCAATTGTTTTAGGATTTTAACTTCATTCCAGATTTCTGTAAGAACACAAAAATGGAGTTAGATTAAAACTTTGACAAACATGACTCAAAGCACTTACTCAAGATAGATGATCTTGATCCTGCAAGTATGTCACATCTGGCAACATCAGTAATTCATGAACCAAGAGAAAAAAGGTGATATATAGTAAAGCATTTCAAAATGAGTTAGACTAAATTTATTCACCCATCAAAAGTTCTAGTCTAATATAGTGTTTGGTCATCATCAAAAACCAACAATTAGAATATTCACACAGGGGGTTCAACAATCTCCCCCTTTTTGATGATGACAAAATACTATGCTAGAGTTTAGGATTGACAAGAAAACAGTTAAATACATAATTTCTAAATCAACACCTCAACAGAAATTTAACACTAAAACCTCCATATGTATATCCAAATGAACTCAAAAGGAGTTAACAAGCTGAATGAAATCAAGGCCACAGACCAAATGAGGGAGAAACCAATCATTGCATCAAACCGCGACCACAATGTTGAAACACATTCTTTCCATGCACCAAGCTGAACCATTTAGGAAGCATCATTCCTTAAAACACAGGGCCTCATTCAAGCAATGTGAGATTGACCAGTCAAAAGCATCATCCATTGTTAACAAGCCGACAACAGAGTTTTTAAGACTTACAAAGCCTGGGTTCATGAGTTACAAAAATGCTTACATGTGCAATGCCATGAGATGCAACAGTTCTAACTAAACATTTCTAACTGACAGACTAATGAAAGCAAACATGCAAGCAAGCACACACCACACATACTATAACATAATAGTTAACCAAGCACACACATATATCTGAATTTCTCCCCCTTTGGCATCATCAAAAAGGAGAGGGAGAACATGTTAATAACTATGCAATATCATAGGAGCTTCATAGCCTAGTCCGAGGGTGGAGAGGGTGGAGCATGTGACCTTCTAAGTAAAGTCATCATTTCTTCAAACATCCTGGTTTGGGCGTCCAGAGCAGTAGTGTTTGCTTCAAGAAAGGAGGTGACCCTTTGGAAAGACTGAGTGTGGGCAACATGGGAAATCCTCAAGTCAGTTACTTCATTGATAAGGGCATCCATTCTCTCCCCATACTTGTCTAGTCGGCAATCTATTGAATCCAATCTTTCAGTGATCAACTTAGGAAACCCATCAGGCAGTGCTTCATCAGGAAGTTCTAGTTGTAGAGGTTGATCTGCTTCATCTTCTTCACTATCCTCTTCTTCTTCTGAGTTGACTTGTTGTTGAACTTGACCAGATTTGATCTTACGAACCAGTACACCATCTATTAATTCATAATGCATATTCTTGCAAATTGTGGGGATGGAGTAAATGTCATTCTCACGAATTGTGTGATATCTTTCTTTGGACAAATTAATACCAGCTGATTCAAAGAGTGTTGTCAAAGCTGCTGCATATGGTAGAGTGCGGTTTGTATGCTGCATGCATGCCGATATGTGAAGCAATATAGTAGCAGGGAAATTAATTGGGAGACCCTTCATAAGACATAAAAACAGGAACATGTGGAATTCAGTTACTTTGTCTCTTCCACCACCCTTTGGTATAATAATGGTCGTCATCATGTGGTGTAGAATGCGCTGCATGGAGGGAAAACGGTTTGCATTCAGGCCGGCGACGGACCTGTCTCCTATTTCCTCAGAGGTCATCATTTGATAGACCTCTTCTTCATCAAAATCAAGATCACCAAATGTGTAACCTTCATGATATGGTAGACCGAGAGCTCTACCCACAAATTCAGGAGTCAAGGTGATCACTTCACCATTTACAACAGTAAACTGCTTGTTTGCCTTGATTGACATATTGCCATAAAACTGAATCACCAGCTTGTAATAGACCCGACGGTGTGCAGACATGAAATGATCAAGATTAGGTTGACTACATATGATATCCACTAAGCCTGGCAGGTATTCAACCAAGTTCATAAAATCTACTGCACGAGAGCGGAGGATATTTCTGTGAGCAGCTTTGTTACCGGAGGCCAAGGCTTGTGATTTCATTGCTTCTAGCTCTTTATCCTTGGATCGTATCTCTCTTGCACGGCTGGAACTCTCTCGCTGACGAGCAGATCGGCTGGATTCCTCCCCCTAACGAGAAGGCCGCCTTTTGGGTGCCATCTGAATCACCGGACAGATTAGAAACTCTAGAGGCTTTCTAGATCGTGTTGGTTTGAGAAGAGGAGCCCCTCACGTAGAAATAGTGACTCTCCAAATACCATGGTCTTACCTCAGTGGATCTGGGAGGAAGATGGATGCTTACGGACGCAGCCAAGAAGGAACCCGCGAGTAGCCACCGGTTAGATCTCGCCTTTAGGGCTGGAGCGGCTTTGGGTTGCAAGAGAGGGTTTCAAGGCTTCCAAGAGGTGGTGGCTGGTCGATCTAGGGAGCTGGGGCATTATTATAGTGTTAGGGTTGAAGAAGAGGGCATTCACGCCCTTTCCGAAACGGGACGGTTCGCGTTTTACCGCGACCGCCCGTAATGGGTCGACCCGATGGGTCGACCCACGGGTAGCCCGAGCCCCGGTTTAGAGCGAACTGACAGGGGTCGACCCATCCCCTGTTTTGATGGAGATTTCCTTTTAAAATGAAGACATGGAGTACCAAGGAGGATAGGCTCAATTCCCCACTGATTAAAACATATGAAGGTCAAGGAAAGAAGTAATATTTGAGGTTTGAATCAATTGGGGAGGATGTTTCAAGGAAGTGATAGATTCCCTAAGAAGTTTATTTACCAAACTCTCCATAGTTCAGATTTCGATTGATCAGCTCCACAGAGATGCACTTGTTTAACCAAAAAAAATAGTGTGGCCATAGAAGAGTGCAAAGAAAGGGTTCATACATATTTAATAGAAGAAATGCAATTCATACAAAGGTGGAGATTTCACACAATTCAATTTATTTGCAATTCAAGCAAAATGGTGCATATGCATGAAGAAGGAGACCCATCGAATGCAATTATATAAAAGACACAAATGCATGATATGCATGCTAGCAACACTAAGTATGATGCAAAATGCAGAACCTCAAGAATCTGACTCCTCTATTCTACAAACCCCTAACTCTCTCCTGAAAGATGTAAATTTTTCTTCATTTAGTGGTTTGGTAAACATGTCGGCAATTTGATTATTTGTTTCAATGAAGTTTATTTCAACATCACCCTTACTAACATGATCATGAATGAAATGATGCCTAATTTTGATATGCTTCGTTCTAGAGTGATGAACCGGATTTTTTGACAAGTTTATAGCAGAGGTGTTATCGCACAAAATTAAGGTGTTTTTGAAGGAGATGATGTAGTCAATCAATTGTTGTTGGATCCAAAGCACCTGGGTAATGCAACTACCAAGAGCCACATATTCGGCTTCGGCGGTTGACAAGGCCACTGAATTTTGTTTCTTGGAGGCCCATGAGACCATGCATCCCCCAAGGAACTGACAATACACACTGGTGCTCTTTCGATCCACTTTACAACCCGCATAATCGGCGTCAGAATAAGCAATCAGTTCAAAGCTCGAATTACACGGAAACCATAAGCCCAAATGTACTGAACCAGCAATATATCTAAAAATACGTTTCACAGCCGACATGTGTGTTTCTTTCGGATCAGACTGAAATCTCGCACACAAGCAAACTGCAAACTGAATGTCGGGCCGGCTGGCAGTTAAATACAACAGCGATCCTATCATGCTTCTAAAGAGCTTTTGATCCACGGATTTACCTTTCTCATCTTGATTGAGGTTGACATGGGTGTGGGTTGAGGTTTCACCTTGCTGAAATTGTACTTTGTGAGTAAGTCTAGAGCATACTTCCTTTGGCATATGAAGATACCATCCACCATTTGTTTGACCTGCAAGCCCAAGAAGAAGGTCAATTCTCCCATCATACTCATTTCAAACTCACCTTGCATAAGTTTGGCAAAATTTTCACTCAAGGTGACGTCAGTAGAGCCAAAAATTATGTCATCGACGTACACTTGAACAATTAAAACTTTCTTACCATTTACTTTGGTAAACAAGGTTTGATCAATGTTACCACGTTTGAACCCATTATCGACAAGGAAAGAACTCAGCCTCTCGTACCAAGCGCGGGGAGCTTGTTTCAACCCGTAAAGCGCCTTGTCCAATTTGTAAACATAATCTGGATAAGCGTGATCTTCAAATCCTGGAGGCTGTTCTACATACACATCCTCCTGTATGAAGCCATTCAAAAATGCACTTTTCACATCTATTTGAAAAGGTTTAATATCATGATGGCATGCAAATGCTAAAAGAATTCTTACAGCCTCAAGTCTTGCCACAGGGGCAAAAGACTCATCAAAGTCAATTCCTATCTCGTGGCTATAGCCTTTGGCTAAAAGCCTGGCCTTATTCCTAATTACCACTCCTTGATCATTTAACTTGTTTCAGAAAATCCATTTGGTTCCGATCACGGAGTGGCTTTTAGGACGTGGCACAAGGAACCACACTTTATTCCTTTGGAACTGGTGTAGTTCATCCTGCATGGCTAAGATCCAGGAATTATCCTTTAAGGCTTCATCAAGAGAGTGTGGTTCAAATTGAGAGAACAATGCTAGATAATCCAAATTGTTAACTTCCCTTTATGAAGATCGAGTTTTCACTCTATCTTCTACATTACCAATCACATTCTCGCTTTTGGGCAACCTTCTCAACAACTCAGAGACCCATTCGAGGAACACGGGGACTAGTCGAAGTAATGAACCTCCCATATTGGGAGTCCTTGTTGATTTTCATCATCCTTGCTTTCCGATCCTTCTCCTAGAGTTGCTTGACCTTGTGCCGCCTTTGGTGGAATCTCTTCACTGGTTTCTTCTTCTTCATCCTGCAATTTTGAGCTTTTATCAACATTCTCATTCCATGATTCATCTATAATAACATGAGGGCTCTCCTCTACAACAAGAGTGCTCAGGTTATAAACCCGATATGCTCTAGAAGTAAGAGAGTACCCAAGAAAGATTCCACGATCGCTTTTTACATTGAATTTGCCCAAATCAGATTTTCCATTATTAAGAATATAGCAAATTGATCCAAATGGTTTCAAGTGAGAGATATTTGGCTTCTTACCTTTAAAGAGTTCATATGGGGTTTTTCTCAAGATTGGTCTTGCCATAGCTCGGCTTATGATGTAGCATGCCGTGCTAACGGCTTCCGCCCAAAAGTACCTAGGAAGGTTGTTCTCGCTTAGCATTGTCCGAGCCATCTCAATAAGGGTTCTGTTCTTTCTCTCCACGATGCCATTTTGTTCTGGAGTTCTTGGTGCAGAAAATGTATGCGAGCATCCGTGCTCCCTACAAAATTCACTAAAATCAGTGTTCTCGAACTCCTTACCATGATCACTTTGAATTCTCTTGATGGAACATCCCTTCTCAATCTCCACTTTCCTGCAAAAACCTTCAAACTCCTTCAAAGCATCATTTTTATGTGACAAAAAGTATACCCAACAAAATCGTGAGAAGTCGTCTACAATGACAAAGCCATATAACTTACCACCTAGACTGTGAGTTCTACTAGGACCAAACAAATCAATATGAAGAACTTCAAGAGGCCTAGGGGTAGTCACATCATTCTTGCTTTTGAAAGAGGCTCTTGTTTGCTTACCTTTGCTGCATGCCTCACACACTTTGTCAGGTTCAAACTTCAGCTTTGGCATCCCAACAAATAAATCATTTCTGGATAACTTTGAAAGAACGTTAAAACTGGCATGCCCAAGACGGCGATGCCACAACCAAGCATTGTCAGAGTTATTTGCAACTAAGCAAAGATTATTGTGTGATGTGTCATCTAAGTCTATCATATATACATTATTTTGTCTAACGCCTATGAACATTATTTCCTGTGTGGTTTTATTTACAACAGTGCAGTGGGTGGAGTCAAAAATCACATTGCACCCTTTATCGCAAAGTTGACTAATACTCAGTAAGTTATGATTGAGACCTTTGACCAACAAAACATTTTCCACACTATGAGGAGATCCCTTACCAATCTTACCTTCTCCAACGATTTTTCCTTTGTCCTTGCCCCCGAAGGCAACAAGTCCACCATCCTTTTCCATGAGGTCTGCAAAGATTTCTTTGTTTCCGGACATGTGTCGCGAGCATCCGCTATCGAGGTACCATTTGTTTCTTTGAGCCTTCATGCAGACCTACATATCATCAAAACAAGAAGACTTCTATGATTTTCGTACCCAAGCTTGCTTGGGTCCATATCGGTTAGAAGCTCTTGATCTATTCAACCACATTGATTTTCTTGCAAATTATTTCTCATCAGCCAACATTAACCTACATGTATACATGGTGTGACCATACATTCCACAGTAGAAACATGAAACAACCTTTTTGTTATGATTTCTTTTCTTGTAATCATTCACGAATGGTTTGTGAGCCGGAATGTATTTCTCACTCTTTTTATGTGAAGAACATGATGAAGATGATGCATTAGCATTCACAAAGGAAGTTTGAGTTTTGTTTACAAAAGTATTCTGGTTGCATGGCTCATAGCCTAGTCCTTCCTTTCTAAAGTTCACTCTCATTCCTAGCATGGTGTCTAGATTTTGCTTCCCTATGACAAATCTGGCTAGTGAATCTTTCAGATCTTTCACCTCATCCATTAAAACCCCTTTTTCTTCTTCAAGTTCCATTTTATCCTTTTCCAAGGCTTGGACTTTTGCATTCACTTCTTCAATGGCATTCATGGATTTTTCATCATTATGTTGTTCTTCTTTTAAACATGTTAGTTCTTCTTCAAACAAAATGACTTTGGAAATGAGCATTTCATTGTCGTAAGATAGTGTTTCAAGCTTGGATGATAATTCAGCACATTTCAGACATGGAGATTCATTCGACATGCTTTGGTCAATCTTTTTCTTTAACATTCTGTTTTCAGACTTTAACTTTTTGCATTGGTCATACAAGGCTTCATAAGCAATTTCCCATTGCTCACATGAGAGATCATCAGTTTCAGAATGTACCTCATTGGAGTCTTCATCATCCGCCATTAGACACAATGTTTGGACAAGCTCGTCCAATTCATCTTCCGATTTATCTTCGGTGTCATCCTCATCGCTCCACGTTGCCACCATTGCCTTAGGCTTCTTGAACTTCCCTTTCTTGAGTTTTTTCTGAAGTTCGGGACACTCTCCACGCATGTGCCCTGGTTTTTTACATTCATAGCAGATAATCTCTTCTTTCTTGCTGCTTTCTCCCTTCCTTGGAATCATTTTCCTTGGCCCTCTTCTGAATGGAGCTCCTGCTCTTCTGGACCTTCTAATAAATTTTCTGGCCCTTTGTGTTATCATGGCCACCAGCTCTTCATCCTCACTGTTTGAACCAGATCCATCTTCACTGTCATCCGATCTTTGGAGATTGGTCTTCAAGGCCATGCTTGAGATCGGCTTCTTTTTCTTGACATCTTCCTCATTCCTTTTTATGTTTAGCTCATAGGTCATTAATGACCCAATTAGCTCATCAAGCGTCAGAGTAGTAAGGTTCTTTGAGTCTTCAATGACCGTGGCCTTATGCCACTGTGATGAGAGGGACCTTAATACCTTCCTCACAAGATCTTGGTTGGAGTATTCCTTCCCAAGTGCCTTCAGCCCGTTGGTGATCTCCAACAATCTAGCAAACATTTCTGAAATGTTTTCATCTGGCTTCATCATGAATAATTCGTAGTCCCGGATGAGCAAATTCGCTTTAGTCTCATCCACTTCTGATGTTCCTTCATACATTAAACGAAGTTTGTTCCACATCTCCTGCGCGGAAGCACACATCAAAATTCGTGAGTACTCGTTTGGATGAATTGCACATTGAATTATATTCATGGCTTTGAAATTAGCTATGCACTTCTTGATATGATCTTCTCCCCACTCTTCCTCTTTGGGAGGTAATTTATATGGACCATTACAGATAACATGCCAAATTTTAAATTCCTAAGCCCTCAGGAATACATACATCCGATTCTTCTAATATGAATAATTTGACCCATCGAAGAACGGAGGTCTATGTATAGAGTGCCCTTCGGGCATCTGCCCCTTGTTTGCCATTTACTGGATCTTACTCTAAGATCGTGAGATCAGTAAAAATCAGATACCGTGCTCTGATACCAATTGTTGTCCCCTGTAGATGGCAATCAAGAGGGGAGGGGTGAATTGATTGGCAATAAAAAAATTTAACAACCAACTTTTACAGAAGATGAAATGGAAGGATAATGAATGAAGCACACTCTTCTCACCCGATGATGAAAACACACGAACAGCGGAGATGTAATGAGATCTGAAAGGACGAGATATGAATGACACTCAACTCGACTAGAAGCCCACTCGTGTAATAACGTAGAGGCAAACCATGATGAACAATAGAATTTAAGGTGGTTCGGGTTCACAACAGTGACCCCTACGTCTACCCCTCACAATGTGAGGAAAGCTTCCACTAAAGAGTGAAAACCCCCCCACACACACACACGCTGTGAAACACACAGCCACACACACGCGTGCACTGCGACCAGCAAACGCACACACACACACACAGAGTGTTTCGTTCAAGATAGATGTTCAGATACACAATGATTCTTCAGACTAGAAATAGAATGAATAGGATAAATGGAATAAGGATCTTGAAGTCGCCAGAAATCCCCCTTTCAAATGATGTTCCAGCTGTGGTTCTTCATAGCTTGGTTGATGCGGTAGGATGAGGACAGATCTTCATGAAGAACCCCGGATATTGATGTGCAGCTCGAGATCCAAGTTGCCCGGCTTCAAATAAGGAAGGAGAGCTTCGGTTCTTGCTCAGGATGCATCTGATCAGCACGGGGATCGACCCATTTTCGAAGAGGATGGCTTCTATTTGCGCATGGAAGGGCTCCCGCGAGCTTTCTTCTTCCTACAAGACAAAAACACCATAAGGTCGAATGTTCTCTTCTTTTCTTGTTACTTTTGGGATGCCCTAATCATTGTTATTTATAGTCCCAAGGAGAGGGGACACGTGTGACAAGATGGAACCTCGGATCTCCCAACATTAGGGCAAAATGAGGAATAAAAATGGCGGCCGCGAAACGGATCACGAACCGGACTGCCGGTCCGTAACACTATGGGTCGACCCATTGGGTCGACCACGACGCACGGGTTAAAAGCCCGACAAGAGTATTTTTCCAGGGGTCGACCCATGGGGTCGACCCATAGCGCATTCTTTCCAAAAACCAAAAACTGTGAGTTACCCGAAAGTTTCGGGTGCCAAAAAGGGTCGACCCATTGGGTCGACCCACACACGTTATGCACAAAACTGAAAATCTGTGGGTTCGGGACCGCCTAGGGGTCGACCCATGGGGTCGACCCACGAACTACTTCACAACAAAAAGAAAGAATAGAGCTAACAGCCACCAAGGGGTTGACCCTTGGGGTCCACCCCATCAAAATAAACATGTTAATGAATTCCATGAGCTGGATGTGAACAAGGATCAACCCATGACAACTAATGAAGAAAATTAACTAAGCAAGGGTTAAGGTTTTGTGTGGATCTCACCAATCATTCTTCAATTGTTTTAGGATTTTAACTTCATTCCAGATTTCTGTAAGAACACAAAAATGGAGTTAGATTAAAACTTTGACAAACATGACTCAAAGCACTTACTCAAGATAGATGATCTTGATCCTGCAAGTATGTCACATCTGGCAACATCAGTAATTCATGAACCAAGAGAAAAAAGGTGATATATAGTAAAGCATTTCAAAATGAGTTAGACTAAATTTATTCACCCATCAAAAGTTCTAGTCTAATATAGTGTTTGGTCATCATCAAAAACCAACAATTAGAATATTCACACAGGGGGTTCAACAATCTCCCCCTTTTTGATGATGACAAAATACTATGCTAGAGTTTAGGATTGACAAGAAAACAGTTAAATACATAATTTCTAAATCAACACCTCAACAGAAATTTAACACTAAAACCTCCATATGTATATCCAAATGAGCTCAAAAGGAGTTAACAAGCTGAATGAAATCAAGGCCACAGACCAAATGAGGGAGAAACCAATCATTGCATCAAACCGCGACCACAATGTTGAAACACATTCTTTCCATGCACCAAGCTGAACCATTTAGGAAGCATCATTCCTTAAAACACAGGGCCTCTTTCAAGCAATGTGAGATTGACCAGTCAAAAGCATCATCCATTGTTAACAAGCCGACAACAGAGTTTTTAAGACTTACAAAGCCTGGGTTCATGAGTTACAAAAATGCTTACATGTGCAATGCCATGAGATGCAACAGTTCTAACTAAACATTTCTAACTGACAGACTAATGAAAGCAAACATGCAAGCAAGCACACACCACACATACTATAACATAATAGTTAACCAAGCACACACATATATCTGAATTTCTCCCCCTTTGGCATCATCAAAAAGGAGAGGGAGAACATGTTAATAACTATGCAATATCATAGGAGCTTCATAACCTAGTCCGAGGGTGGAGAGGGTGGAGCATGTGACCTTCTAAGTAAAGTCATCATTTCTTCAAACATCCTGGTTTGGGCGTCCAGAGCAGTAGTGTTTGCTTCAAGAAAGGAGGTGACCCTTTGGAAAGACTGAGTGTGGGCAACATGGGAAATCCTCAAGTCAGTTACTTCATTGATAAGGGCATCCATTCTCTCCCCATACTTGTCCAGTCGGCAATCTATTGAATCCAATCTTTCAGTGATCAACTTAGGAAACCCATCAGGCAGTGCTTCATCAGGAAGTTCGAGTTTTAGAGGTTGATCTGCTTCATCTTCTTCACTATCCTCTTCTTCTTCTGAGTTGACTTGTTGTTGAACTTGACCAGATTTGATCTTACGAACCAGTACACCATCTATTAATTCATAATGCATATTCTTGCAAATTGTGGGGATGGAGTAAATGTCATTCTCACGAATTGTGTGATATCTTTCTTTGGACAAATTAATACCAGCTGATTCAAAGAGTGTTGTCAAAGCTGCTGCATATGGTAGAGTGCGGTTTGTATGCTGCATGCATGCCGATATGTGAAGCAATATAGTAGCAGGGAAATTAATTGGGAGACCCTTCATAAGACATAAAAACAGGAACATGTGGAATTCAGTTACTTTGTCTCTTCCACCACCCTTTGGTATAATAATGGTCATCATCATGTGGTGTAGAATGCGCTGCATGGAGGGAAAACGGTTTGCATTCAGGCCGGCGACGGACCTGTCTCCTATTTCCTCAGAGGTCATCATTTGATAGACCTCTTCTTCATCAAAATCAAGATCACCAAATGTGTAACCTTCATGATATGGTAGACCGAGAGCTCTACCCACAAATTCAGGAGTCAAGGTGATCACTTCACCATTTACAACAGTAAACTGCTTGTTTGCCTTGATTGACATATTGCCATAAAACTGAATCACCAGCTTGTAATAGACCCGACGGTGTGCAGACATGAAATGATCAAGATTAGGTTGACTACATATGATATCCACTAAGCCTGGCAGGTATTCAACCAAGTTCATAAAATCTACTGCACGAGAGCGGAGGATATTTCTGTGAGCAGCTTTGTTACCGGAGGCCAAGGCTTGTGATTTCATTGCTTCTAGCTCTTTATCCTTGGATCGTATCTCTCTTGCACGGCTGGAACTCTCTCGCTGACGAGTAGATCGGCTGGATTCCTCCCCCTGACGAGAAGGCCGCCTTTTGGGTGCCATCTGAATCACCGGACAGATTAGAAACTCTAGAGGCTTTCTAGATCGTGTTGGTTTGAGAAGAGGAGCCCCTCACGCAGAAATAGTGACTCTCCAAATACCATGGTCTTACCTCAGTGGATCTGGGAGGAAGATGGATGCTTGCGGACGCAGCCAAGAAGGAACCCGCGAGTAGCCACCGGTTAGATCTCGCCTTTAGGGCTGGAGCGGCTTTGGGTTGCAAGAGAGGGTTTCAAGGCTTCCAAGAGGTGGTGGCTGGTCGATCTAGAGAGCTGGGGCATTATTATAGTGTTAGGGTTGAAGAAGAGGGCATTCACGCCCTTTCCGAAATGGGACGGTTCGCGTTTTACCGCGACCGCCCGTAATGGGTCGACCCGATGGGTCGACCCACGGGTAGCCCGAGCCCCGGTTTAGAGCGAACTGACAGGGGTCGACCCATCCCCTGTTTTGATGGAGATTTCCTTTTAAAATGAAGACATGGAGTACCAAGGAGGATAGGCTCAATTCCCCACTGATTAAAACATATGAAGGTCAAGGAAAGAAGATATATTTGAGGTTTGAATCAATTGGGGAGGATGTTTCAAGGAAGTGATAGATTCCCTAAGAAGTTTATTTACCAAACTCTCCATAGTTCAGATTTCGATTGATCAGCTCCACAGAGATGCACTTGTTTAACCAAAAAAAATAGTGTGGCCATAGAAGAGTGCAAAGAAAGGGTTCATACATATTTAATAGAAGAAATGCAATTCATACAAAGGTGGAGATTTCACACAATTCAATTTATTTGCAATTCAAGCAAAATGGTGCATATGCATGAAGAAGGAGACCCATCGAATGCAACTATATAAAAGACACAAATGCATGATATGCATGCTAGCAACACTAAGTATGATGCAAAATGCAGAACCTCAAGAATCTGACTCCTCTATTCTACAAACCCCTAACTCTCTCCTAAAAGATGTAAATTTTTCTTCATTTAGTGGTTTGGTAAATATGTCGGCAATTTGATTATTTGTTTCAATGAAGTTTATTTCAACATCACCCTTACTAACATGATCATGAATGAAATGATGCCTAATTTCGATATGCTTTGTTCTAGAGTGATGAACCGGATTTTTTGACAAGTTTATAGCAGAGGTGTTATCGCACAAAATTAAGGTGTTTTTGAAGGAGATGATGTAGTCAATCAATTGTTGTTGGATCCAAAGCACCTGGGTAATGCAACTACCAAGAGCCATATATTCGGCTTCGGCGGTTGACAAGGCCACTGAATTTTGTTTCTTGGAGGCCCATGAGACCACACATCCCCCAAGGAACTGACAATACCCACTGGTGCTCTTTCGATCCACTTCACAACCCGCATAATCGGCGTCAGAATAAGCAATCAGTTCAAAGCTCGAATTACGCGGAAACCATAAGCCCAAATGTACTGAACCAGCAATATATCTAAAAATACGTTTCACGGCCGACATGTGTGTTTCTTTCGGATCAGACTGAAATCTCGCACACAAGCAAACTGCAAACTGAATGTCGGGCCGGCTGGCAGTTAAATACAACAGCGATCCTATCATGCTTCTAAAGAGCTTTTGATCCATGGATTTACCTTTCTCATCTTGATCGAGTTTGATTGAGGTTGACATGGGTGTGGGTTGAGGTTTCACCTTGCTGAAATTGTACTTTGTGAGTAAGTCTCGAGCATACTTCCTTTGGCATATGAAGATACCATCCACCATTTGTTTGACCTGCAAGCCCAAGAAGAAGGTCAATTCTCCCATCATACTCATTTCAAACTCACCTTGCATAAGTTTGGCAAAATTTTCACTCAAGGTGACGTCAGTAGAGCCAAAAATTATGTCATCGACGTACACTTGAACAATTAAAACTTTCTTACCATTTACTTTGGAAAACAAGGTTTGATCAATGTTACCACGTTTGAACCCATTATCGACAAGGAAAGAACTCAGCCTCTCGTACCAAGCGCGGGGAGCTTGTTTCAACCCGTAAAGTGCCTTGTCCAATTTGTAAACATAATCTGGATAAGCGTGATCTTCAAATCCTGGAGGCTGCTCTACATACACATCCTCCTGTATGAAGCCATTCAAAAACGCACTTTTCACATCCATTTGAAAAGGTTTAATATCATGATGGCATGCAAATGCTAAATGAATTCTTACAGCCTCAAGTCTTGCCACAGGGGCAAAAGACTCATCAAAGTCAATTCCTATCTCTTGGCTATAGCCTTTGGCTAAAAGCCTGGCCTTATTCCTAATTACCACTCCTTGATCATTTAACTTGTTTCAGAAAATCCATTTGGTTCCGATCACGGAGTGGCTTTTAGGACGTGGCACAAGGAACCACACTTTGTTCCTTTGGAACTGGTGTAGTTCATCCTGCATGGCTAAGATCCAGGAATTATCCTTTAAGGCTTCATCAAGAGAGTGTGGTTCAAATTGAGAGAACAATGCTAGATAATCCAAATTGTCAACTTCCCTTGATGAAGATCGAGTTTTCACTCTATCTTCTACATTACCAATCACATTCTCGCTTTTGGGCAACCCTCTCAACAACTCAGAGACCCATTCGAGGAACACGGGGACTAGTCGAAGTAATGAACCTCCCATATTGGGAGTCCTTGTTGATTTTCATCATCCTTACTTTCCGATCCTTCTCCTAGAGTTGCTTGACCTTGTGCCGCCTTTGGTGGAATCTCTTCACTGGTTTCTTCTTCTTCATCCTGCAATTTTGAGCTTTTATCAACATTCTCATTCCATGATTCATCTATAATAACATGAGGGCTCTCCTCTACAACAAGAGTTCTCAGGTTATAAACCCGATATGCTCTAGAAGTAAGAGAGTACCCAAGAAAGATTCTGCGATCGCTTTTTGCATTGAATTTGCCCAAATCAGATTTTCCATTATTAAGAATATAGCAAATTGATCCAAATGGTTTCAAGTGAGAGATATTTGGCTTCTTACCTTTAAAGAGTTCATATGGGGTTTTTCTCAAGATTGGTCTTATCATAGCTCGGTTTATGATGTAGCATGCCGTGCTAACGGCTTCCGCCCAAAAGTACCTAGGAAGGTTGTTCTCGCTTAGCATTGTCCGAGCCATCTCAATAAGGGTTCTGTTCTTTCTCTCCACGATGCCATTTTGTTCTGGAGTTCTTGGTGCAGAAAATGTATGCGAGTATCCGTGCTCCCTATAAAATTCATCAAAATCAGTGTTCTCGAACTCCTTACCATGATCACTTTGAATTCTCTTGATGGAACATTCCTTCTCAATCTCCACTTTCCTGCAAAAACCTTCAAACTCCTTCAAAGCATCATTTTTATGTGACAAAAAGTATACCCAACAAAATCGTGAGAAGTCGTCTACAATGACAAAGCCATATAACTTACCACCTAGACTGTGAGTTCTACTAGGACCAAACAAATCAATATGAAGAACTTCAAGAGGCCTAGTGGTAGTCACATCATTCTTGCTTTTGAAAGAGGCTCTTGTTTGCTTACCTTTGCTGCATGCCTCACACACTTTGTCAGGTTCAAACTTCAGCTTTGGCATCCCAACAAATAAATCATTTCTGGACAACTTTGAAAGAACGTTAAAACTGGCATGCCCAAGACGGCGATGCCACAACCAAGCATTGTCAGAGTTATTTGCAACTAAGCAAAGATTATTGTGTGATGTGTCATCTAAGTCTATCATATATACATTATTTTGTCTAACGCCTATGAACATTATTTCCTGTGTGGTTTTATTTACAACAATGCAGTGCGTGGAGTCAAAAATCACATTGCACCCTTTATCGCAAAGTTGACTAATACTAAGTAAGTTATGATTGAGACCTTTGACCAACAAAATATTTTCCACACTATGAGGAGATCCCTTACCAATCTTACCTTCTCCAACGATTTTTCCTTTGTCCTTGCCCCCGAAGGCAACAAGTCCACCATCCTTTTCCATGAGGTCTGCAAAGATTTCTTTGTTTCCGGACATGTGTCGCGAGCATCCGCTATCGAGGTACCATTTGTTTCTTTGAGCCTTCATGCAGACCTACATATCATCAAAACAAGAAGACTTCTATGATTTTCGTACCCAAGCTTGCTTGGGTCCATATCGGTTAGAAGCTCTTGATCTATTCAACCACATTGATTTTCTTGCAAATTATTTCTCATCAGCCAACATTAACTTACATGTATACATGGTGTGACCATACATTCCACAGTAGAAACATGAAACAACCTTTTTGTTATGATTTCTTTTCTTGTAATCATTCACGAATGGTTTGTGAGCCGGAATGTATTTCTCACTCTTTTTATGTGAAGAACATGATGAAGATGATGCATTAGCATTCACAAAGGAAGTTTGAGTTTTGTTTACAAAAGCTTTCTGGTTGCATGGCTCATAGCCTAGTCCTTCCTTTCTAAAGTTCACTCTCATTCCTAGCATGGTGTCTAGATTTTGCTTCCCTATGACAAATCTGGCTAGTGAATCTTTCAGATCTTTCACCTCATCCATTAAAACCCCTTTTTCTTCTTCAAGTTCCATTTTATCCTTTTCCAAGGCTTGGACTTTTGCATTCACTTCTTCAATGGCATTCATGGATTTTTCATCATTATGTTGTTCTTCTTTTAAACATGTTAGTTCTTCCTCAAACAAAATGACTTTGGAAATGAGCATTTCATTGTCGTAAGATAGTGTTTCAAGCTTGGATGATAATTCAGCACATTTTAGACATGGAGATTCATTCGACATGCTTTCGTCAATCTTTTTCTTTAACATACTATTTTCAGACTTTAACTTTTTGCATTTGTCATACAAGGCTTCATAACCAATTTCCCATTGCTCACATGAGAGATCATCAGTTTCAGAATGTACCTCATTGGAGTCTTCATCATCCGCCATTAGACACAATGTTTGGACAAGCTCGTCCAATTCATCTTCCGATTTATCTTCGGTGTCATCCTCATCGCTCCACGTTGCCACCATTGCCTTAGGCTTCTTGAACTTCCCTTTCTTGAGTTTTTTCTGAAGTTCGGGACACTCTCCACGCATGTGCCCTAGTTTTTTACATTCATAGCAGATAATCTCTTCTTTCTTGCTGCTTTCTCCCTTCCTTGGAATCATTTTCCTTGGCCCTCTTCTGAATGGAGCTCCTGCTCTTCTGGACCTTCTAATGAATTTTCTGGCCCTTTGTGTTATCATGGCCACCAGCTCTTCATCCTCACTGTTTGAACCAGATCCATCTTCACTGTCATCCGATCTTTGGAGATTGGTCTTCAAGGCCATGCTTGAGATCGGCTTCTTTTTCTTGACATCTTCCTCATTCCTTTTTATGTTTAGCTCATAGGTCATTAATGACCCAATTAGCTCATCAAGCGTCAGAGTAGTAAGGTTCTTTGAGTCTTCAATGACCGTGGCCTTATGCCACTGTGATGAGAGGGACCTTAATACCTTCCTCACAAGATCTTGGTTGGAGTATTCCTTCCCAAGTGCCTTCAGCCCGTTGGTGATCTCCAACAATCTAGCAAACATTTCTGAAATGTTTTCATCTGGCTTCATCATGAATAATTCGTAGTCCCGGACGAGCAAATTCGCTTTAGTCTCCTTCACTTCTGATGTTCCTTCATACATTAAACGAAGTTTGTTCCACATCTCCTGCGCGGAAGCACACATCGAAATTCGTGAGTACTCGTTTGGATGAATTGCACATTGAATTATATTCATGGCTTTGAAATTAGCTATGCACTTCTTGATATGATCTTCTCCCCACTCTTCCTCTTTGGGAGGCAATTTATATGGACCATTACTGATAACATGCCAAATTTCAAATTCCTAAGCCCTCAGGAATACATACATCCGATTCTTCCAATATGAATAATTTGACCCATCGAAGAACGGAGGTCTATGTATAGAGTGCCCTTCGGGCATCTGCCCCTTGTTTGCCATTTACTGGATCTTACTCTAAGATCGTGAGATCAGTAAAAATCAGATACCGTGCTCTGATACCAATTGTTGTCCCCGGTAGATGGCAATCAAGAGGGGAGGGGTGAATTGATTGGCAATAAAAAAATTTAACAACCAACTTTTACAGAAGATGAAATGGAAGGATAATGAATGAAGCACACTCTTCTCACCCGATGATGAAAACACACGAACAGCGGAGATGTGATGAGATCTGAAAGGACGAGATATGAATGACACTCAACTCGACTAGAAGCCCACTCGTGTAATAACGTAGAAGCAAACCATGATGAACAATAGAATTTAAGGTGGTTCGAGTTCACAACAATGACCCCTACGTCCACCCCTCACAACGTGAGGAAAGCTTCCACTAAAGAGTGAAAACCCACACACACACACACGATGTGAAACACACAGCCACACACACGCGTGCGCTGCGACCAGCAAATGCACACACACACACAGAGTGTTTCGTTCAAGATAGATGTTCAGATACACAATGATTCTTCAGACTAGAAATAGAATGAACAGGATAAATGGAATAAGGATCTTGAAGTCGCCAGAAATCCCCCTTTCAAATGATGTTCCAGCTGTGGTTCTTCATAGCTTGGTTGATGCGGTAGGATGAGGATAGATCTTCATGAAGAACCCCGGATATTGATGTGCAGCTCGAGATCCAAGTTGCCCGACTTCAAATAAGGAAGGAGAGCTTCGGTTCTTGCTCAGGATGCATCTGATCAGCATGGGGATCGACCCATTTTCGAAGAGGATGGCTTCTATTTGCGCATGGAAGGGCTCCCGCGAGCTTTCTTCTTCCTACAAGACAAAAACACCATAAGGTCAAATGTTCTCTTCTTTTCTTGTTACTTTTGGGATGCCCTAATCATTGTTATTTATAGTCCCAAGGAGAGGGGACACGTGTGACAAGATGAACCTCGGATCTCCCAACATTAGGGCAAAATGAGGAATAAAAATGGCGGCCGTGAAACGGATCACGAACCGGACTGCCGGTCCGTAACACTATGGGTCGACCCATTGGGTCGACCCACGACGCACGGGTTAAAAGCCCGACAAGAGTATTTTTCCAGGGGTCGACCCATGGGGTCGACCCATAGCGCATTCTTTCCAAAAACCAAAAACTGTGAGTTACCCGAAAGTTTCGGGTGCCAAAAAGGGTCGACCCATTGGGTCGACCCACACACGTTAGGCACAAAACTGAAAACCTGTGGGTTCGGGACCGCCTAGGGGTCGACCCACGAACTACTTCACAACAAAAAGAAAGAATAGAGCTAACAGCCACCAAGGGGTTGACCCTTGGGGTCCACCCCATCAAAATAAACATGTTAATGAATTCCATGAGCTGGATATGAACAAGGATCAACCCATGACAACTAATGAAGAAAATTAACTAAGCAAGGGTTAAGGTTTTGTGTGGATCTCACCAATCATTCTTCAATTGTTTTAGGATTTTAACTTCATTCCAGATTTCTGTAAGAACACAAAAATGGAGTTAGATTAAAACTTTGACAAACATGACTCAAAGCACTTACTCAAGATAGATGATCTTGATCCTGCAAGTATGTCACATCTGGCAACATTAGTAATTCATGAACCAAGAGAAAAAATGTGATATATAGTAAAGCATTTCAAAATGAGTTAGACTAAATTTATTCACCCATCAAAAGTTCTAGTCTAATATAGTGTTTGGTCTTCATCAAAAACCAACAATTAGAATATTCACACAGGGGGTTCAACAGCAAGGTAATCGCTTATTCCTCAAGGCAATTGAAAAAGCACGGGGAGAATTATCCCGTGCATGACTTAGAACTAGGGGCTATAGTCTTTGCCTTGAAGATTTGGCGGCATTATCTCTATGGTGACGCTTTCATTGTGCATTTCGACCACAAGAGTCTCAAGTACTTATTCTCTCAAAAAGAACTCAATATGAGACAAAGAAGGTGGCTGGAATACTTGAAGAATTTTGATTTCTCTATACAGTACCATCCAGGAAAATGTAATGCCGTAGCAGATGCTCTTAGTCGGAAGCCGATGGCATTATTATCGAACCTAATGCTTAAAGAATGGCAATTGTTAGAGCAAATGGCAAACTTAGACCTTAATGTGGAGGAGAAGGAAGAAGGAGTGTTGATTGCAAATATTAGACTCCAACCCAAGTTACACTCAGAAATTAAAGAGTTACAAGATGGTGATCCGTTGATTGTTGAAATTAAAGAGAAATTAGATCAACGGCCGGATTTCTTTTTGGAGGATGATGGAAGGTTACTTTTTCGAGGAAGAACCTATGTGCCCGATTGTTCTACCATCAAGAGTAAAATCTTGGAGGAGGCACACCGATCGAGGTACACTATTCATCCTGATGTCACAAAAATGTATCAAGATCTCAAAAGAACCTTTTGGTGGCCTAACATGAAAAGAGAGGTAGCCGAGTTTGTGAGCCGATGCTTGGTTTGACAACAAGTTAAAGCCGAACATCTCAAGCCGGCTGGTAAGCTAAAACCTCTCGAGATACCGGAATGAAAATGGGATAGTATTGGCATGGATTTCATAGTTGGATTGCCAAAGACCCGAAGTGGATTTGATGCTATATGGGTGATTGTGGACCGACTAACTAAGTCCGCTCACTTCTTGCCCATCATAACCAAATGGACCGTGGATGTTCTAGATACCCTATATATCAAAGAGGTTGTAAGGTTGCACAGTATTCCAACTTCTATTATTTCGGATAGAGATCTGAGATTCACCTCTCACTTGTGGAAAGGTTTACAATCATGTTTGGGTACTAGGCTGAATTTTAGTACGGCTTTCCACCCTCAGACAGATGGACAAACTGAGAAGACGAATCAGATTATCGAAGATATGTTGAGAGCTTGTATGATTGATTTTGTCGGAAGTTGGCATGAACACTTGTCCTTGACTAAATTTGCATATAACAATAGCTATCTATCGAGCATACAAATGGCCCCTTTTGAAGCACTGTATGGCAGGAGTTGTAGATCACCTCTATGCTGGAGTGAAGTTGGAGACAAAGGATTGATTGTCCCCTATATTATTCAAGATACAACTCACAATATTCAGTTAATCTGTGAAAGGCTGAAAATTACTCAATCACGGCAAAAGAGTTATCCCGATAATCGAAGAAGAGACCTTGAATTTCAAGTGGGAGAGCATGTCTTCTTGAAACTTTTACCCACGCGAGGAATTAAAAGTGAAGAGGGGTAATCTCGCTGTAACACCTCGGTTAAATAATAAAATATAAATTTAAAATTTTGAAATATGTATTGGAATAAAATATGATAAATAGAAATAAATGAAAAATGTGTGGTTAATTGTCGCTTAAATTATTACATCTCATGTGAAGAAGTAAATAAAAGAAAATAAAAGGGAATCTAATTTTTGTAAAAATAGAATGACTAATCGAATCACTAAATCAACGTAAGATATATTAAAATGGATGAAAGTATTAACTTGCTATTTAATGACTTCAATAAGTTTCTTTATTAAAGAATATTATTTATTTTAAAAATGCCAAATTATAAAAAGAAACAATTATTTTTCTACAATAACTATAAAAATAATTTCATATTCCAAGATGCAATCAAATTTTTCTATGATGATTTGAATTTAATAGGTATAAATTAAATTAATTAAATTTCACCCGTAGTCTAAAGTTTTGACTAATTTATAAAAATATAAAACAAATTATATTCTTATAGGGAAGGAAATGTTAAACAATAATGTCAACTGGGCCGATCCCTAATAAAAATTTGATTAGACTAAATTAAGGAATTAATGGCCAAATTCCTTGTTTTAATAGATCAATCTTAAACGACCAAATTGGAGCCCAATTCTTAATCAATCGAGCCCAAACCAGGCCCAATCGAAAGGTTAACCCTAGGAGCTCATTTTCCCTTCGAAACCCTAGCCTCTAGATGCTTCTCTCGACGGCGACAGTGTGGATTTGGTCAATGTGCGAGATTCTCGGCGCTTTTTCCCCTTTGGACTCTTGAGTCCAATTCGATCGCTATAACCCTCCATACACCCTATAACTAGAGGGCTTCGATAGCCCTAGGCCCCTATTTGCTTCTCCAACTGGCGGCGTGACCTGTGGTAGCCGATCGAGGGCGAATTAGGGTGAGGATCGATGACGTGTTCGTGGATTAGGGTTTTCTTCGCACCGTCCAACTTTTGATCTAAATTGGTAGGTTACTCTCGGGCTAAACCTAAATTAAAATATGCTAATCTGTAAAGCTTGACGTTAGCCTTCTATTGGTCCTATTTTGCCCAATTTTTGTCATCTATACCATGTGTATTTATTATTTCATTGAAACCATGTGATTAGGGTTTTCTACCTTCCTTTTCCGTTTGATTTGTGTAGGCTAATCGAAGTCAAATCTTGAAATTGATCATGCCATGTTTTACGTTTTTACGTCCTCTATCTATTGATAGTTGATTGCCCAATTTTCATGCTGTATTTAGGTATAAATCGTGCTTTTATCAAACTTGTGTCACGTTCACCATTTTTGGGCTCGGGTTCGGTGAAACGGTCGTACCAGGGACCGCTAGGTTTAAAGCGGTCACGTGATAGACCATTTACCATCTTCAGGCGGCCGGGCAATAGATCACTTTTGGCAGCATGGCATTAATAAAACTAGGGTTCATACCGAAGCTTGGCAGCCTTCCTCTCGACCATTTCTGGTCATCAGGCGGTCTGCCCATGACCGTTTTCACCCCTGTTATAGTAAAGTGTATTGATCGTCCCGGCATGTTTTGTCTTGTTAAACAGCTTGTTGGTCAGGCCAATTACATGGTATTAACGCACTAAAACTAGGGTTTATGAAATATATGAATAATGTTTAACTCTCTTTTTTATAATTGTTCTCTCCAATCTTTCATGTATTTGAAAAGGAAGTAGGTTAATGCTTTATAAATGGAATTGGTCTTACTTTCACTTCTATTATGAATGGTTCAGAAATGTGTTAAGCTCATACACTCTGGTGGAAATGACTGGACCGACCACATTCATTTTCTACTTGTTTATAAGCCTAATTTCTTGAACACGAGTGCCTCTCCGTCGGATACTCCTTCTGCCGGACTAGGTATTCTTGTTTCAAGGCCTCCGTAAGACCCCGCAAGCCTGAGATTCTCACTAGGACGTCGGGCAGATTGTACCATCAAAGCCTGTACCTGTTGACTCGTGATTTTTGTGCTAGGCAAACCAAGTTCGTATGGCCTGTCTGCCTGGGCCTCCATGCGGTCATGCCCTGGACCGCAAACCAACCCCTACGGTCATCCCCAGACCATTTTCTTCAGACTAGCTGGGCTTCATTCTTTGGCCCAGTAACGACTCTAGCGGTCCAGTAGATACCATTTTTATGTTGATTGGTGTTGTTCCTTGACCGCTTCATAGCCAGTTTTTCCGGATTTGTGATTTCGTGGTTTGATTGCATATTATTCCCGTTAGCCTCTCCAGGCTATTCTATCCCGAGAATGTGACCTTGATGGGTCTACAACATAATCCTTTCCTTGCAAGTCATTCCCTGTAATGACTTATGTATGGATATTCCTTCTCGTTAAAGAGCTTATCCTTGGAAATCCTTCAAGAATTTCCTTGTCCTACATGTATCATCTTTTGCTACATAGCTTGACCTTGGAACTCTTGGCCATTAAATATTGTGGATGTCTAGATTTCGTGGGATCTCTCCTCCAACCAATCAATGCCAAGGCAATCTTTATAAAGGGCCCAGTCTGGTCTTGGGAGGAGCACCCGAAGTCTACTTGTGCCCCGGGGAGATGAATGACTAGGTGTGGCATTGTCACCGAGTACTATCTAGCGTGTTAAGTCTATGACATTCCACACTCTCGTGATACTTGCTATACCTACTTGAATGCATGAAGTGCATGCTTGCGTGACATGACTTGACTTGATAAATGGCTATTCACATGAAGTTCTAGTTACTTGCTCTTGATATCTTTGTTGAGTAGTGGACAGCGGATCTAGAGGGGAGGGGTGAATAGATCTGCCCCTCTTTTCGCAATGCAACCCTCTATATAGCTAGATAAAATAAATCGCAGTGGAATATAACTAGCTTATCGAAGAACACTATGATTCGCTTGGCAAGATGAGCAACTAATATATCAATTTGAACCTAAGCATGAATCTAAAACGAAGCAATCACATAAACAAACCACAACACAAAGGATTTTAAGGTTGTTCGGACTGAATCCCCAGTCCTACGTCCACCCCTCACCAAATCCGGTGAGGCTCCACTAGTGCCACGCACTGAACCGCAAATCGGAAAAACCTCTGATTGCCTTCCTACTAACCACCGAGAGGGACGTCAATCACCGCAGATCAGAGAACTTCCGATTGCCTTCCTACTAACCACCGGTAGGGACGATCTTCAGTTTCGATTGTTTGAAAGAAATGGAAAGAGAACAAATATCAAGCTATTCAAATAAGATATGGAATATGCTAAAGAATAAAAATCTTGTCTGAGATTGCTGGAGCTTGAATCGGATGCTTCAATGGTGTCTTCTTCCTTGAGAGATGATCTTCCTTGAGTTGATGAAGAAGACTATGGATGTAACTTCGATCTTCCTTTTGATCTTCTTGAGTTGATGAAGAAGAGTATGGATGTAGCTTCGATCTTCCTTTTGATCTTCTTGAGTTGATGAAGAAGATGAAGGATGCAGCTTTATCTTCTCTTGCCTTGGGCTTGATCTCCACTTAAAGAAGCTTGAATCAATTGAGGATGAAGAAGCTTCTTCCCGTAGTACTGTTCACAGCTACAGTACTCGAACTCCTCTCCCTTGAACACACCCTTGTAGCCTCCCTTCAATCCCCTTGAAGCATTAGGGTTTCTAACCCTCCTTATGTTGGTTTTATAGACTTTGAATGGTCCTTGGACATCCTTCAGACCAGATCCACAATCCATGGGGGATTGGGTGACTTTGGGGTTAAACAAATACAAGGAAAGGGGCTCTTCTCGAAGTGGAAAACAAAGTCAACATTGAAGGCTCGGGGCTGGCGGTCGACCGCTACTGAGAATTACTGTAGAATTTAGTCCCTTGAAATTCCGGTCGACCGCTACTGGGCAGGCGGTTGACCGCTACTGAAAAAATTGCAGACGGTGGGCTGCTAGCTGGGGCGGTCGACAGCCCCTGGGCTGGCGGTCGACCGCCAGCTGGGCAGACCCCGGGTCTTCCCGGTTCAGTCCGTTAACCCCTTTAGCTCAGTCGCTTGAGTCCTTTAGTTGTCCGTTCTCATTTGTGGCATCAACCTTGATTGTCTTGAAGTTTTATTACTGAGTCTTCAATCAAAATTTTGTGGCATCCCCACGACCTGACCACGCAGGTCGATCCACGTGCGAGGGCGTAATCAATGATCTTTCACTTTTGCCATTTCTACTCAATTCCTTGTCTATTCATTGGCATATCTGTCATGAACAAAACATCACGTATGTCAGTCATATGAGAGTGGAAAATAATAATGACTTATAGTGTTTAGCTATTATCAAAACCAAGAATATCCAATAACTCAAATGACCACAAGATGATGTCGAATGACCCAATCCATAGGAAAACTCAAATGATCACATGGGCACAACAATCTTGACTATAATATCTCCATTCCAGCCTTATGTTAGTAGTCACCTATTCATGATGTTTATTTAGTCTGCTTTACTCGTCTTTTTACGCATCGTTTATGCATCTTCATGAAATAGTAAATTATTTAAATACTGCCTGGTGATAGGGTGTAATTCCTACTGAGCTTCTTGCTCACTTCCTACTTTAACATTTTTCAGGTAACGCGGTAGATGGATGCTTGAAATTGGGAACAGGTCAGCATGATCGAGTGAACCTGGAACTTAGAGACCTGAGTCGTTTATTTCTTGAGTCTAGCTGAGTGTAGTGAGTCTTGTTATCCTCTTTTCCTTATTTTTCTTTTATTAAGTCTATTATTGTAGCAATTGAGTCAGATTTGTAAACTTAAATTCTCAATGTTAATAAAATTATATTTTTCTCCAAATTAATGGCCTCCATGTGTTTGAATATTATTTATTGTGTTTATTTATTTTTTGATCTAATTATCATGACTATTTCGTTGCCACGTTCCGAGCATCGCTTCCCGCTGCTATCGGTTTGGGGCGTGACACTCGCGCTGCTCCTGAGCCGTGAGATCCCGGAGGAATCTTTCGTCATGGTCACCACGCGTGTATAATCTGCAAGAGGGGAAACATGTCAGAGGTGCCTAGGGATGGAACCCCGGGGAAAGCCCTCCGATGCCTAAGTCAGCAAATGTGATAGAGCACGGATGCGCAGAGAGGTGGTAGGAGAAAGAAAGGGCGCGAGATTATTCTTCACCAAGAGGTGTGGTGGTTTTCCCTCAGGATGTTTGCTTATCTTTTCGGAGGGTCTCTTAGGGATGTATATAGTAGTTCGTTTAACGTAAGAGTCCGGGGTACTGAGGAGATTTTGGGGAGGTTACGTCCTTGTAGTGGGCTCTTTATGACATAAGGACTCTTGGTCTCCCTTATCCCTTGGAGTTCTCCGCTCCTGTTGGGTGCGTAACGGATGCTCAGATAAGCTTCCAACAGTCGGTCCGGGGTCAAGACGCTTGCTCGGAGCTCTCTCCCGAGAGATGGGGCGTACCTCGGATGGCCTGCGCTGGGTCCCAGTAGAGGCCTTCGTAACCGATCTGTCGCTCGGACTTCCAGACCTGAGGGTCGCCTAGGAAGTGCTGATCCGAGTAATTTTTGGGCTTAAAGTAAGTGGGCCCAGAACGGGGCTGTCACTTTGGGGAGCTGGGCCTTGTTTGGTCAGATTGGACCTAGTTGGGCCGTGCTCTTGGGCGGTAGATTTTCCCCCTCTCCAAAAAGGTTTAGTATCAAAGGAAAGCTAAGTCCAAGATTTATTGGCCCTTTTAAGATTCTAGAAAAAATTCGAGAAGTGGCATACAAGCTGGCTTTGCCTCCACAATTGGCTGGTGTCCACGATGTATTTCATATATCCATGCTGAGGAAATATGTGTATGATCATTCAAATGTAATTCAATTCGATGACTTAAAGCTACAAAAGAATTTTTCTTATGAAAAAAGACCGATCAAGATATTAGATCGGAAGTTACACCAGCTGAGGAATAGGGCTATAGCAATGGTAAAAGTCCAATGGAGCAAGCATAGATTCGAGGAAGCTACCTGAGAATTGGAGGAGTCAATCAAGAAGAAGTATCCGGATTTGATCTCAGGTTAGAATTTTGACCCCTCTATTTGAAATTTTAAATTACAATTGTATGAATCATGTGAATTTGGAGGACCAAATTCTTTTTAAGTGGGGGAGGATGTAGCAACTCAAAATTTTATATATGCATTTATATGCGAAAAAAAATAATGAAAGATGAAAATAAAATAAAGTATAAATATTTTTCTTTATATCTTTAAAGGGTAGAATATATAAACGTGAATCCTATCCCACGTGTCAACACGAACGGCGACATTCGCGGCACGATTCTGAGAAGGCGAAGACGTCGGTACTGTAGCAATACTGTAGCATCTGATTAAAGAGAGAATTATTAGCTCTAATTAAATCTTAATTAGTGGATGATGTAATTTCTTACCTAATTGAATAAATGAGGTCATGGATTATGTCATAAAGGGGGATTTATTTTAATATTTACATGTTGGAAATTAATGTCAGCATAAGTTGGTGTAATAGTAACATAAGTTAGTGAAATAGGAAAATTGGGTGAAAAATTGACTTAGAATTAAATTAGTATTAAAATATTATTGAATAAATAAGGTAATTTATTATGTCATAAAGGGAGATTTATTTCAATATCCACATGTTGAAAATTATTGCTAACATAAGTTGGTGTAATAGTAACATGGGTGGGTGACATAGGAAATTAGGTGGAAGATGAAATTAAATTAGCAATAAAATAATTATGGACTTGACCTATAAATAGGGCTGGGATCTTCCCTACTCAAAGCACAAATCCATTGGGGAAGTGTTGGTTGTAGAGAGGAGAAAATCTTGAAGTTTGGAGGAGTGTTCGAAGTATTCTTCGTTCTTATTGTTCTTCCTCTTCGATCTTCCTCCAGGTAGGTATTCTCTCAGGCTAAACTCAAATTGATGCATGAATTAGATGTATATGCATGTCTACTTTGATTCTATACCATTTTCCCCAATTTTTATTGAGTATTAAGAATTTTGTCCATACAACTGGACATAAGATTCTAACTGAGATTTTTAACCGCCAGAAGATCCGTCTCGGATCACAGTGTCTTTCTAAGACCGTGTTCCGGATGCGTGATCTCTGCCCCAATCGCGATGTCTTTAGGTTCTAATTGAACCAATATATCATCTACCATGTTAAATATGTCATGTTAAGTTGCATATCATTCAAATTCAGACACTATTAAGTTATTGATATGGAAGATAATAATTTTATTCCATGAGCTTATATTTCTGTCCTAGTTCTTGTTACCTTCATGATATCTTTGATCTCCATGACTACATTATCTTTCTGGCATGTTAAATGGAATAGATATTATCTGTTAAAAATACATGGGCTTAGTTACATGATCGTGATCAATACGAGTTTAACGATTTCCACGTTATCGTGTTACCATATTTTCGACAAGTCACGTAGTTCACTAGATTTCTAAAGAAGAACGATGTGTAAGGAAAGAGGTCCACGGGCAAACACTTTAAGTGAATAAGTGGTTACTTAATTAGGTCCTCGTGAATACAAGGGGAGCCTCCCACTGTCCCACTTCTTACCTGGCCGTGATTCTTTGATTTTCTAGTTAAGCTCAGACTGTGAAAAATGGGATAGAATTTCTACTAGAATTGTTCCTCATTTTCGACAAGTCGTGTAATTAGCAAGATTCCCAAGGAAAAACGGTGTCTAAAGAAAGAGGTCCACAGGCAAACGCTTTAAGTGGATAAGTGGTATCTTAATTAGGACCTCGCGAATGCGAGGGGAGCCTCCCACTATCCCACTTCTTACCTAGCCACAATTCCTCGATTTCTAGCTAAACACCCGATTGTGAAAAACTTGATCTAAACCCATTTTACGAGATTTTCGCAAGGGCTGATTATGCCTTGTCCGAAAATCCAATCTTTTATCGACTTAATGTCATTAAACATGATGCCTTAAATCATTTTCGAACTTCTCTTTCAACTACTTGTAATTCTTATACTACTCATACCTCGAATGATAAATTTTGCTAGATCTATACTTTATTTAGTAACCTTTACCTTGAAATTCTTTGGCCATACATATTATGTGGATGTCTAAATATACTTGGGATCTATGATCCATAACTCCAATACCTGGCGTTAATGGGGCCCAGTCTGGTCCTGGGAGAAGTGCCCGAAAGTACTTGTGCCCATGGGAGTTGAATGACCTGGTATGGCATTGCACCGAAGTGCTTGACTTGCTAGATTGATTTATGACATTCCACAGTTCGTGAATTACTTGACTTGCTTGAATACATTAAGTACTTAAATTACGTGAAATACTTGACTTGTACATACTTGCATGAAATGGCCAATTCCATAATAATACTTTCTACATGATCGTCCTCTACTTGAACTTTACTCTTGATATCGTGTCTACTTGCAATTCCATTCTTTACTCTCTCTCTCCTATTCATGTTCTATGTTTTATTTACGTTTCTCGACATAGCATAATAACTTTACCCAAAAATGTTAATTACTTTAAGTTGTCTGGTATAGAGATATAAATCCTACTAAGCCTTTCGCTCACCCTACGTTTTCGGTTAACATTACAGGTAGTTCCGACAATGAACCTCAAACACATGGGGATGGGCTAGAGTGAAACGAGGGATCATGTCACGCCCCGAGAGCGGAAGATACCCAGAGATGCGTGACGAGTTTATATCAATCATGTCAATCAGAGTAGTAGTGTATTCGACACAAAGACAGAGATGCGCAAAAGTAAAGATAACCCAATCCATTTATTTCTTCATAATAAATAGTCTATTACAAACCCAATACTCTATTCAAAAAAAGAAAAGTACACATTTGACTCAAGAAATATATAAAAGACTAGATGACACTTGGAAAAGCTCTAGCTCTTTCACCCTTGATTCTCCCCATCCGATTGACTTCCCTCATCGTCGGACTTACCTGAAAAGTAAGGGAAACACGGAGTGAGCGAACGCTCAGTAGGAAATTATATCTCAGGAACTAGCAAGGGGTTTAAGTAGTTACATCTTTCATGAATGTACTATAGCTATGCATGCTCGCATAAAACGACAAGATAGAAAGAGGATATAACAATAAGATAACAGAAAGAACTAGTCATGAACTTTCAAGAACTTATATCAAATGACCTCAAGATATTCAAGCAAGTACTTTATCATGTCAAGATGAAATTTGGCTATCATGTTCAAGCACGCAAGTAATTACCCTTTTTCGGGCCACACAAGTCATGTAATATCAAGTCAAGTACAAGATTTGTGGAATGTTCAATCAAGCTAGTCATGCACTTCGGTATAATGCCAATACCATGATCAATCAACTCCCATGGGCACAAGTACTTTCGGGTGCTCCTCCCAGGACCAGATCGGGCCCTATATGCGCAGGCATTAGTCATGTATTTCTAACATCCACATTTTTGTGTATAGCCATCATGGAATTTCAATAAGCAAGCTTGTAGTCATGTAAGACAACTTTGAGAGATTAGAGTCCAAAAATATGACTTTTGACACCAATAGGCGATAATAACGGTACAATCACACTTTCGATAAAACTAGGTGGAATTGGTTCCCTTAACTCGGGTACCATGACAAGTAAGTAGAGACACTCTTTTATATAGAATTGAGGTCCATATGAATAGCACCTCAATGGCAAGACGTCCTCATTCTTCATATAGAATTGAGGTTCACAAGAACATCAAGTTTAATATAGAATTGGGGTCTACAAGAATAGCATAACAACGGCATATTCTTCCCCGTTCATTAAGATAATTCTCATATCATACCCATGGCATGACATGAGGGCCGGTATTACCATGTTTCTATAGAGGGAAATGGCAAAGATTGTGTAATGGATTTTTATGGTACAACAAGCTCAGTCGGCCTTGAGGGAATCCAAGGCTACGAGGAGTCTTACGGAGGTCTCTATGACTAACTCGCTAGTCCAAAGGAACGGAATGTCCAATGGAGAGCTTGTATGTCAATGAGAATTGAGGGTAGTGCGATAAAATATCATGAAACATGGGACTATATTCACGGACGGGAATATAGTGCCGATATATATATATATATATATATATATATATATATATAATGAAGCTCTCGGTTAACAGTAATCAGTGAAACAGTAATGCAGAAAAATAGCAACTTTGGTAAAGCCATTTTTCATTAAATTAACGCCTTAATCAGGGGCGTTTATATAACATTTGACGACGTACATAGAAGTCGTCCTTTCAATATTTCTAATTCATAGAATATTAATAATCTGGAATTTTTAACAGAAACGCGCCCTGGGCAGGGGCGTGTCTCTTCAATATGCGCCCTGGTCTGGGGCGTCAGTTAAACATGAGACGACCTAGACAAGGTCATGAATTCAGGAATTTATCAATTTTTCAGATACTAAAATTTCAGGAAACAGGGTACATGATCGTGGCAAGAAAAATAGCAGGATTACAAGAGATTGATCATGCATTATTTTTAGAATCATGTTTGAATAGATATATAATTTTAAACAGGGTATTTAGTAATTAAAAGAAATTGACGTCCGTGTGCAGGGCGTCAAATATGAAATTGATGACCTAGTCATGGTCATTTTCTTGTAATTTAGCGCCCTTGATAGGGGCGTTTCTTTCAAAAACTCTTTAGAAACTAATCAAAACGCATGAAATCTATATGCATGTATTAACGGATGATGTTATAATTATTAATATGCTAGTTTGGGCTACAATCCCTGAGAAAACCTACCTTATAGTTGATCTGGATGAAGGACTCGTGAAAGGTTTGGGACAATACTCTGTCTAACAGAGCCTCCTGGCGATGATAATTGCTAATAGCAGTAGCACGCACAGAAGAGGGTGCAGATAAAGAACCCCTAATTCTTTAGTCGGACGTTTCCACTCTATAGGCAACCTGTAGAGGCAGAAGAAAACGAAGGTATTATTCTTCGTATGAATAACAAGAGGTAAAGGAAGAGAAGAACTTACTGGTTCTTCGGGAAGACAGGAGCTCCTTAACCTGTAGAAGATGAAGAAGCATAATCAATACTCTTCATGTAACAGGGAAAAAGAACTATACGAATAACCTGCTGTTCATACCTTAGAAGACTCCGATCGCCAAAATAGCGAATCAGATCGACACGGTGAGTATTTATAGGATTTTAGGATCCTAATAGGGTTAGTGTTTGATTGGAAGTAACACTTCCATGATAGAGTTATTACTACATTCGAACTCTTTCTCATAGTTATCAACTTACCCTGGATAAGTTCCTGGTTCGAACGGAACATAAACTGAATTAACGTCCTAAGCGAGGGCGTCGAATTTAAATTGACGCCTTGTCTAGCGTCGTTACCTATGTAAAACGCGCCTATGTAGAGGGCGTTTCATTTCCTTTCCTTAATTTTATCTTCCCGTTGTTTGGGATTTAACGCCCTTTTATATAGGCGTCCTATTTAAATTAACGCCTTAGACAGAGGCGTTGCCTTTTGAATCAGCGCCTTGCTAAAAGGCGTTATTTTCCTCTTGATTAATGATTTAATCATTTAAGCTCTTTGTCATCTTATTCACTTATCTTTTATGTTTAATTTAATTTATTTATAAATCTTGCTTTTATCAGGGTTGTTACACCCTCCCCTACTTAAAAGAATTTGGTCCCCAAATTTAATAGTATATATAAGTGGAGAGTGTAGAGTACATACCTTAAAATAATTCTGGGAATCGCTTCCTCATGGATTCCTCGGTCTCCCATGTAGCTTCATGTTCTGAGTTCTTATTCCATTGTACCTTAAGCATGGGAATAACCTTATTCCTTAGGGTATGTACTTCTCGATCTAGTATTCTTATGGGCTTCTGCTCGTATGTGAGATCTTTCTGGATTACTAGATTTCCATGCTCAATAATATGTGATGGATCATGAACATACTTCTTTAATATAGATATGTGGAACACATCATGTACTTCGGACAGTTGAGGTGGCAATGCGATGCGATAAGCAGTCTCGCCAACTCTTTCTAGTATCTCAAAAGGTCCGATGAATCTTGGTGTAAGCTTGCCTTTAACACCAAATCTCCGTATTCCACGTCCAGGCGATATCTTGAGAAATACATGATCTCCAACTTGGAATTCAAGATCTCTCCTTCTTGTGTCAGCATAAGTCTTTTGTCTAGATTGAGCAACTTGCAGTCTTTCTCTGATCAATTGTATCTTCTCGGTAGTATCCCTTACCATGTCTGGACCTAACAGTTGTTTCTCTCCAACTTCGTCCCAGCATAAGGGTGATCGGCAACTCCTTCCATATAAGGCTTCGAAAGGTGCCATTTGTATACTTGCCTGGTAGCTATTATTATATGCAAATTCGACCAGAGGCAAGTAATCATGCCAGTTTCCACCAAAATCAATAATACATGCTCTTAGCATATCTTCGACTACTTGATTGGTTCTCTCGGTCTGACCATCCGTTTGAGGGTGAAAAGCTGTACTAAAGTTAAGTCTCGTTCCCAACGAATGTTGTAGTCCCTTCCAAAAATGAGAAGTAAAACGGGGATCTCTGTCAGACACGATTGAAACAGGAATACCATGTAATCTGACTATCTCCTTGATATACAATGCAGCCAGAACATCAATTGACCATCGGCTCTTGATTGGCAAGAAATGCGCTGATTTAGTCAATCGATCAATAATAACCCATAGTCCATCATGTCCTCCCTTTGATTTAGATAGACCCATGATGAAATCCATACTAATATTCTCCCACTTCCACTTAGGAATATCTAGGGGATGTAGTTTTCCAGCATGCTTTTGGTGTTCTGCCTTGACTTGTTGGCACGTGAGACAGCGTGATACATAGTCTGCTATTTCCCTTTTCATGTTGGGCCACCAAAAATTCCTCTTTACACCTTGGTACATTTTGGTAGATCCAGGATGAATCGTGTACCTTGATCTATGAGCTTCATCTAAGATCTTCTTCTTTACCTCGGGACAATCCAGTATGCAAGTTCTATTCCTGAATATTAATCTTCCTTCACAAGTTATTTGGAAATCCGATTGTCCTTCCAGTTTGCCTTTGATCTCTACCAACATTGGGTCATTATCTTGAAGCGCTTGTATTTCAGATAATAGGTCTGACTGTATGCTTATATGAGATAATGTGATACATCTAGGGTCTGTGTCCATGCCTATATTGAGTTCAGAGAATTGCTCCAGCAACCTCCATTCTTGAATCATACAATTGGCTAACAGGGCTCTTGGCTTTCGACTAAGGGCATCTGCTACATGATTACCCTTTCCGGGATGATATTGTATATTGAAGTCGAAGTCTTTGAGATATTCTAGCCAACGTCTTTGCCTCATGTTCAGTTCCTTCTGTGAGAAAAGATAGTTGAGACTCTTGTGATCGGAGTATACAGTAAACTGCACTCCATAGAGATAATGTCTCCATATCTTCAGTGCAAATACTACCGCGGCCAATTCTAAGTCATGGACGGGGTAGTTTTCTTCATACTTCTTCAATTGACGAGAAGAGTAAGCTATAACATTTCCTTGTTGCATTAGAACACATCCGAGGCCAATGCCAGAAGCATCAGTGTATACCTCGAATTTCTCTCCTTCTACTGGTAATGCTAAGACAGGAGCTGTAGTAAGATGATCCTTGAGAGTTCGGAAGCTTCTTGCACATTCCTCACTCCATTCATAACGGATCTCCTTGCGAGTTAACCTCGTAAGTGGCACGGCGATCTTAGAGAAATTTTTGATGAATCGCCTGTAATAGCCTGCAAGACCTAAGAAACTTCAGACCTCGCTAGCATTGGTCGGTCTTTCCCAGTTCCTTACAGCTTCGACTTTTGATGGATCTACAGATAAGCCATCCTTTGATATAACATGTCCGAGAAAAGTTACTTCCTCAAGCCAGAATTCACACTTGCTGAGTTTTGCATATAATTGATTTGTCCTCAATATTTGTAATGCAATCCTTAAATGCTCCTCATGCTCTTCCTTGGTCTTAGAATAAATCAATATATCATCAATAAAGACCACCACGCATTGATCCAAATAAGGCCTGAATATGCTATTCATTAACTGCATAAAGGCAGCAGGGGCATTTGTTAGTCCAAAAGGCATAACAACGAATTCATAATGGCCATACCTGCTTCTGAATGCGGTCTTATGAATGTCATCATCTTTGATCCTTAACTGATGATATCCCGACCTGAGATCAATCTTTGAGAAATACTTGGATCCAGATATTTGGTCAAATAATTCATCGATTCTCGGCAGTGGATACTTGTTCTTGATAGTGAGATGATTCAACTGTCGATAGTCGATGCATAGCCTCATGGATCCATCTTTCTTTCTTACAAACAGTACAGGTGCTCCCCACGGGGAAGTACTTGGTCTAATGAATCCTTTCTTAATGAGTTCCATCAATTGCTCCTTTAACTCCTTGAGTTCAGCAGGTGACATTCTATAAGGTGCCTTTGAAATTGGACCAGCACCAGGGACTAAGTCAATGGTGAAGGCCACTTCTCTTTGTGGGGGTAATCCAGGCAAATCTTTCGGAAATACGTCTGGAAATTATTGCACTACTGGAATGTCTTCTAGCTTAGTTTCCTTAGCTTCTTTAACTGTGATAAATGCAAGGAAAGATACACATCCTTTCCTGATGAGCTTGCTAGCTCGGAGAGCCGAAATAAAAGGGGATTTGCTTCGACTCATAGGGCTAGTGAAGATTAATTCTGGAAATTCCTTGAATGTAACCTTGCTATTGCGGCAACCAACCGTTGCCTGATACTTGGATAACCAATCTGCTCCTAGTATGACATCATACTCCTTCAGATCTAAACATATGAGATTAATAGGGAGATTTCTACCCTGAACCAATACTTCACAGTTTTGGTAATGATGTGTAATATCAGTCTCGTTTCCGAGAGGAGTAGATAAAATTATTTTCATCCATTCCGGTTCCATAGGTAGTGGGTTAGCAAACTTCTTGGAAATAAAAGAATGTGATGCACCCGTATCAAATAAGACATGTGCATACTTGGAACAAACTTTCAATGTACCTTCTACTAGTCCGCCTTCTTCTTCTTGTTCGGTCTCCTTGATTACGTGAAGACGCGCATTCTTGGTTACCGGGCGTTTCCCGACCTCGGCTTGATCGTTAAGTAATGGGCAATCGGGAATCTGATCCTCACGACTCCCACAACGGAGACATGCTCCTAGTTTCCTCCAGCATTCTTCTGCTCTATGGCCTGCCTTGTCACAATGTTTGCACACTGTGTTTGATGGGGTAGTGGTGATAGAGAAGGGCTTGGTCTTCTTAAACTTCTGATCTTGCGAGGAAATACCTCCATTGCTAGGCCTCTTCTTGAAGTTGGGTTTAAAGGAACCCGAACTTGTAACTTGTTCTTTCTTATCCTTCCCACGGATTCTATCAGATAGTTCCATGGCGTCCTCTAATAGCTGAGCTCGGTGCACAATTTCTGAGTAGACCTCGATATCCATCGGCGCCAGCTGTGTGATATATTAGGGCCTGAGCCCATTAAGGAACCTCCTAGCTTTCATCTTCTCGGTGCTAACTAAGTGCTTAGCATACCGAGACAATCTAGAGAATTGGGCCTCATACTCGGCCACTGACAAGGATCGTTGCTTCAGTGCAGCAAATTCTGCAGCTTTCTTTTCCTGCACTCGGTCTGAAAAATATTTTGTGTTGAAGTGTTCAACGAATTCCTCCCATGTAACTTGGTCTTGATTTAAAGTAGCTTCTATTGATTCTCACCAGCATCGGGCATCCCTTTCTAGCTGAAAGGTAGCTAACAAAATTTTATCCTGATCCGTGCATTGCATGACACGGAAGATACGTTCTGTCTCCCTGATCTAATGTTCTGCGTCATCCGGATCAGTAGAACCCATGAATTTGGGCGGGTTCATGTTCTTGAAAGTCTGATGGAGACTTCCTGCTCGTTGTCCACCTCCTTGTGCTACTTGTTGCAGCACCTGAGTCATGCCTTGAAGCGTACGCTGCATGTTGTGCCATTGAGCCCGTTCGGCAGCCATTATCCTACAATTATAATAACTAGATTAATACGTGATTTGTATTTTAAAGACTAGCATTCTATGTTAACTTTAACCCTTGGTTCTACCCAATCTCACTGGTTAAAGGGTTAAAACCTATCCTTGGACTTGGGTTTTTCCTAGGAATTGAATACCCTAGGCTCTGATACCACAAAAACTGTCACGCCCCGAGAGCGGAAGATACCCGGAGATGCGTGACGAGTTTATATCAATCATGTCAATCAGAGTAGTAGTGTATTCGACACAAAGACAGAGATGCGCAAAAGTAAAGATAACCCAATCCATTTATTTCTTCATAATAAATAAACCCAATACTCTATTCAAAAAAAGAAAAGTACACATTTGACTCAAGAAATATATAAAAGACTAGATGACACTTGGAAAAGCTCTAGCTCTTTCACTCTTGATTCTCCCTATCCGATTGACTTCCCTCATCGTCGGACTTACCTGAAAAGTAAGGGAAATACGGAGTGAGCGAACGCTCAGTAGGAAATTATATCTCAGGAACTAGCAAGGGGTTTAAGTAGTTACATCTTTCATGAATGTACTATAGCTATGCATGCTCGCATAAAACGATAAGATAGAAAGAGGATATAACAATAAGATAACAGAAAGAACTAGTCATGAACTTTCAAGAACTTATATCAAATGACCTCAAGATATTCAAGCAAGTACTTTATCATGTCAAGATGAAATTTGGCTATCATGTTCAAGCACGCAAGTAATTACCCTTTTTCGGGCCACGCAAGTCATGTAATATCAAGTCAAGTACAAGATTTGTGGAATGTTCAATCAAGCTAGTCATGCACTTCGGTATAATGTCAATACCATGATCAATCAACTCTCATGGGCACAAGTACTTTCGGGTGCTCCTCCCAGGACCAGATCGGGCCCTATATGCGCAGGCATTAGTCATGTATTTCTAACATCCACATTTTTGTGTATAGCCATCATGGAATTTCAATAAGCAAGCTTGTATTCATGTAAGACAACTTTGAGAGATTAGAGTCCAAAAATATGACTTTTGACACCAATAGGCGATAATAACGGTACAATCACACTTTCGATAAAACTAGGTGGAATTGGTTCCCTTAACTCGGGTACCATGACAAGTAAGTAGAGACACTCTTTTATATAGAATTGAGGTCCATATGAATAGCACCTCAATGGCAAGACGTCCTCATTCTTCATATAGAATTGAGGTTCACAAGAACATCAAGTTTAATATAGAATTGGGGTCTACAAGAACAGCATAACAACGGCATATTCTTCCCCGTTCATTAAGATAATTCTCATATCATACCCATGGCATGACATGAGGGCCGGTATTACCATGTTTCTATAGAGGGACATGGCAAAGATTGTGTAATGGGTTTTTATGGTACAACAAGCTCAGTCGGCCTTGAGGGAATCCAAGGCTGCGAGGAGTCTTACGGAGATCTCTATGACTAACTCGCTAGTCCAAAGGAACGGAATGTCCAATGAAGAGCTTGTATGTCAATGAGAATTGAGGGTAGTGCGATAAAACATCATGAAACATGGGACTATATTCACGGACTGGAATATAGTGCCGATATATATATATATATATATAATGAAGCTCTCGGTTAACAGTAATCAGTGAAACAGAAATGCAGAAAAATAGCGACTTTGGTAAAGCCATTTTTCATTAAATTAACACCTTAATCAGGGGCGTTTATATAACATTTGACGACGTACATAGAAGTCGTCCTTTCAATATTTCTAATTTACAGAATATTAATAATCTGGAATTTTTAACAGAAACGCGCCCTGGGTAGGGGCGTGTCTCTTCAATATGTGCCCTGGTCTGGGGCGTCAGTTAAACATGAGACGACCTGGACAAGGTCGTGAATTCAGGAATTTATCAATTTTTCAGATACTAAAATTTCAGGAAACAGGGTACATGATCGTGGCAAGAAAAATAGCAGGATTACAAGAGATTGATCATGCATTATTTTTAGAATCATGTTTGAATAGATATATAATTTTAAACAGGGTATTTAGTAATTAAAAGAAATTGACGTCCGTGTGCAGGGCGTCAAATATGAAATTGATGACCTAGTCATGGTCATTTTCTTGTAATTTAGCGCCCTTGATAGGGGCGTTTCTTTCAAAAACTCTTTAGAAACTAATCAAAACGCATGAAATCTATATGCATGTATTAACGGATGATGTTATAATTATTAATATGCTAGTTTGGGCTACAATCCCTGAGAAAACCTACCTTATAGTTGATCTGGATGAAGGACTCGTGAAAGGTTTGGGACAATACTCTGTCTAACAGAGCCTCCTGGCGATGATAATTGCTAATAGCAACAGCACGCACAGAAGAGGGTGCAGATGAAGAACCCCTAATTCTTCAGTCGGACGTTTCCACTCTATAGGCAACCTGTAGAGGCAGAAGAAAACGAAGGTATTATTCTTCATATGAATAACAGGAGGTAAAGGAAGAGAAGAACTTACTGGTTCTTCGGGAAGACAGGAGCTCCTTAACCTGTAGAAGATGAAGAAGCATAATCAATACTCTTCATGTAACAGGGAAAAAGAAGTATACGAATAACCTGCTGTTCATACCTTAGAAGACTCCGATCGCCAAAATAGCGAATCAGATCGACACGGTGAGTATTTATAGGATTTTAGGATCCTAATAGGGTTAGTGTTTGATTGGAAGTAACACTTCCATGATAGAGTTATTACTACATTCGAACTCTTTCTCATAGTTATCAACTTACCCTGGATAAGTTCCTGGTTCGAACGGAACATAAACTGAATTAACGTCCTAAGAGAGGGCGTCGAATTTAAATTGACGCCTTGTCTAGCATCGTTACCTATGTAAAACGCGCCTATGTAGAGGGCGTTTCATTTCTTTTCCTTAATTTTATCTTCCCGTTGTTTGGGATTTGACGCCCTTTTATATAGGCGTCCTATTTAAATTAACGCCTTAGACAGAGGCGTTGCCTTTTGAATCAGCGCCTTGCTAAAAGGCATTATTTTCCTCTTGATTAATGATTTAATCATTTAAGCTCTTTGTCATCTTATTCACTTATCTTTTATGTTTAATTTGATTTATTTATAAATCTTGCTTTTATCAGGGTTGTTACAGATCAAGTTCATCTTAGTTACCTAGGTTTATGAGTGTTGCTCTTGCTAGAGTTATGTATTTAAAAGTTGTATTATGCCTCTTAAGGCTTAATGTTGTTGTAAAACTTTATTTCAATGAAATAAAAGTATCCTATTTTCATTATATATCTTTATAGTTGGATTCTATTATACATGCTCTGATCGACACGAGTGTTACGACTCATCGCACCTCGATATTCCGTATCGGGGCGTGACAGGTTTCGAACACTCTGAAAATGGGTCGCCCGCCATATTCGGTCAACTGGTGGAGAGGGGTCAGTCGACCGAACTTTCACAGGGACTGGACTGGTGCAGTCTAGCGATTTCGGTCGACTGAACACTGGGAAAAGTTTAGACTGGTGAGCGCTGTTAATTTTGGTCGACCGAAACCCCTATTTTGGTCGACTGAACTCAGTGCAGAAGTGAAAAATAATGTTTAAGTGTGAGAGTTTTAACACCAACAACCCAACTATAAAATCCACGATGTATGAACATGAAAACCCATTAGAAACACCTGAAAGATATGCATATAGGCCCTTTGCAAACTCAAGTACTACGTGAGAAATATGCACTAGAGGATAAGAATGATATGCATGAAAACACAATATCATATCTATGATTTGAATACTTGTTTCTTTCACTAATGCATGTATGATATGCATGAGAATCAAACACACACGTTTCAAACTATTTGATCAAGGTTAAAACAAAACATTCATCAAGAATTAAATCCACATGATCAAACACCTAAGGGCATATTCATAGCACATCAATCCAAGTCAACTTTCCTTGAAGGACTAGTCGACTTGCTTCAATCTCCCAAAGGCCAAAACTTGTAAATTCCACGAGAAATCGGCTTCCACTTTGTCAAGAGTCGACTTGTATCATCATAGGTCATTCCATTGATTCTGCAAAACAAGTCAATCAAAGCATGAACACCTTGGTTAGCAATCTTTAGTGAATTTTCTTAAAGACATACACACACGATTTGTCATCATTGAAACTTAACTACCAAAAATTAACCAGGGGATCCAACAATTAATTAATTTGAAAGTAGTCAAACTATATAAATAAGAAGGAATGATTATTTTACTACAATGACTATAAAAAAATTTAATATTTTGAGGCACAATCATATTTTTCTATGGCGATCCGAATTTAACATAATAGATTAGATTAATAGAATTTCACCCTTAGGCCAAATTTTAATCAATTTATAAAAATATGAAAAACAATATATTCTTGTAGAAGACGGGATGCTTAACAAACTTGTTAACTAGGCCGAGCCCAAAAGAAAATTTAAATAAGTCCTAATCAAGGGTTTTTGGGGAAAACTCAGAGTTTTGGGCAGATCAACCTTAATCTACCAAATTCGAACTCAATTCGAGCCCAACTAGGGTGAATCCAGACCCAAATCATAGGCCCATGATAGAATCTCATTTCCCCGCAAAAATTCCATGTAAACCCTAACCCTAGTCGTCGGATTTGGAAGATAAACTCGTTGAATTCGTCAACCGCGAATATCACGTAGAGGACTCTTCCCGTCGATCTCCAAGCCGACACACGCCTCTTCCTTCGACCCCAGCTCTATAAAACGGTGCCTAATACTCCCAAGTATCCCATTTGGCCGTAGCAGCCGCTGGTGAGCGCGATCGAGGGCGTGGTGCGATGAGGAAGGGGAGGTCTTTGTCTAGGGTTCCGACGAGTTAGCCTTACTTGAACCCAATCAAATGTAGGTGTCTCTTAGGCCCAACGTTAAGTAAACCATACCATGACATGAATCTCAAAGTCTTATTTCCATTGGTTGTAGTTTGCCCAATTTTTATGAAGCATAATGATCGATACTTGCATTTTAATCAAGGTATGTCGGGTCCACCGGAAGGCGGGACTCTATTTCAAGTAGCAGTCGCCACAGTGGCCGCTACCTGAAGTAGAGGTCACCCGATAGACTGCCACCTCGTCCCCTTTTAAAAATTTTAATATTAGAGTGAACGCATCCGGGTACTTGGATGTTTTCTTGTATACACGTCATCCTAGGCAGATGCCTTCTTTAAGAGAAAAATGATTATTATTTTTATGATTCATGAGACAAATTATGGTCATGTCAGTTTTCTTAGACGCCTTCAATTAGGCACGTCCTATATATAAGATGCCTCATAGTTTTTATTTAGTAGTAGAATTATCATATTTTGTTTAATATGTGATAAATATTAACCGCATCCGTCTCTAGGGATGCCTTCTTTTAGGCGCATCCCTTATTCCAGACACCTCCATGAAAGATTTTCAAAAATTATATATATTTATTCATTATCTAGTAGCGGTCCTCCACATACCGTCTTCTCTATATGGCGGTCTTCTGAAGACCGTTTTCTATCCTTGTTCCAGCAAAAACTCGATCATTTTCCGGCGTGTTATGCTCTGTTGTTCCTTGTTATGCAGCATGTTATTAGGGTTAATTACGTTTTATGCCGCACTGATAATTAGGTTTCATGAAATAATCGACCTAAATTTAATTTTTTCTCATAATTATCCCTCCATGATTATCATCTCCTTGACATTCGATGATTGGAAAGAAAGTAGAATAACATGTCAATTAATTGATTAATCCGCAAGTTTATTTCTGCTATTTATAGTTTAAAGCTTGTTTGAAGGTCGTGCCACTCCGGTGGTGTCGACTGACCAATTACTCTCATTTTTGAATGTTTTAAGCCTCTTAATTCTTGGACATAGAATGCCTCTCCGTCGGATATTCCTTCCGATGGACTAGGTGTTCATGTTTCAAGGCCTCTGTAAGACTCCGCGAGCCTAGGATTCCCACTAGGACGCCGAGGAGGTTGTACCACCAAGACCTGAACCCACTGGAAATTGACTTTGCGCGGAACGAGGTTATATCCTAGGTCTGCCAAGTTTCTGCCAGTTTTCATGATTGCGGCTCTGTCCTGACCGCCACCTAATTGTAGCAGTCGTGCCTGGACCGCATGAAGTCCCGCGATCAATGACACCCAAGAGGGGGGTGAATTGGGTGATTATAAATTATAAGAAAACTTAGCCAATTTAAAGCAAGTATGATAAACTAGCAACTAACAAATTGAGATCTAATGCAGAGTAAAATAAATCTAACAAAATCAACCACCACAATAGCTCTTTGGTACTAGGCAGAGTTTGGGAATCCAAAGATTCTCTCATGCACGATGTTATCTTCTTAACAAGACTGACCTTGTCAATCTGAACCCACCTTTTGATATACCAAAGATCTAATGTGAAGTTGATAAGATATGCTAGATCTAACGTAAGGAATACAAACGGTTTAACAACGTGTGAACTTGCACAGAAGGGAGATAGGAGAAAAGGATCAAACCACACACGAGACAACGATTTTTAGGTGGTTCAGATGCAGCGACGGCAACCTACGTCCACCCCTCACGGTCTGTGAGGATTCACACACTATTTTTTAAAGGATTACAAGATCAAAACACACACACACACGTGGAGAGTTTGGAACTCCCACGAAGGTGCACAAGCACCAATCCACACTGAATCTAACAGAAAACAACACACACACACGGATCTAGGAAGATCCACACACACATGAGTGTTTAGAGATTACAAATAACAACACTTGAAGCTCAAGAGATTGAAAAGGAAACACTAAAGAAAAGTTCTTATTTAAGTGTTGAGGAGAGGTTTATGGGAAGAATGCATGTCTTTTCTGATAAATGACTCTCCGTATTCTATGTGTTTTGATGCTGGCAATAGTTAATTCTGTGCTTAATTTTGATATTCATAACCATGCATTTTTGCATAAATGTCAGTGCACATTATGTTGTTGCATCTATCAAGTCAATGCATCTCTTGCTTATCCTCAAGCAAGAGTCGACTCATAGAGTCGACACGAATAGTCTGTGCATATGATAATAATAAGGTTGGTGCATGCTTGTGTTAATGGTCACAAGGTCGATGTTAGTTGCATGCAGCTATCGCTAAAGTCTGTGCACTTCACTGTTGAGGTCGGTGCATGTCTTCTTTTGGCTAAGCATAAAGGTTGGTGCGTGTTTGCCTTGGGCAGACTTAGGTCGATGCACGTTTAGCTTAATGCACTTAAGATCTGTACATGTTACTGTTGCTCAGGTTAATGCACGATGCGCTTAAGGTCTGTACATATCCCTGTTCAAGGTCAATGCTAGCAGTCTGGCTTCATACTGAGGTCTGTGCATGTTCATATAGAAATCGGTACACTCTTCCACTTTACATCTTAAGGTCGGTGCACATTCCTGTAGAACTGCACATTCGGTCTATGCATGTTTGTGTCTAAGGCATGTACAGGTCGGTGCTTGTTCCTGTAGCACACTCGCTCAGGTCAATGCATGTTTCATGTTAAGGCAGGATAAGGTCGATGCTCTTTACTGTAGGTAGGCTTTCACGCATAACACAGGTCGATGTCAGTTAAGGTCTATGCTAGTTTTGTCTAAGGCATATTGAGATCGATGTGCAATTGAGGTCGATGTGAGTTGCATTAGACCAAACTGAGGTCAATGCACTTTTGTATTGGACTGAACTAAAGTCTATACATTTCATTGTAGCTCAGGTCAGTGCACATCTAGGTACATGCATATCAAGTCGATGTGTGTTTTGGTCTGGGTAGACTAAGGTCGAAGTGAGTTACTGTTCAGGTCTACGCTAGTTTTATCTAAGGCATATCTGGGGTCGGTGCTAGTTGCACCTAATGCAGACCCAAGGTCGGTGCTAGTCACACCGTGTGCATGACCAAGGTCGGTGCTAGTTGCACCTTGTGCACACTGGGGTCGATGCATGTTTCTATGTTCTATGTTATGCACAGTAACTCAGGTCGAGGTGAGTCTTGCATGTTTGCATATCTAACCTAGCTCAGGTCGATACATGCTTTCATTCTTCTATGATATGAAAAGAACTCAGGTCGAGGTTAGCTTGTTTTGCTCGCATATCTGAACTGTCTAGGGTCGATGCATGTTTCCACTTTCTATGTTATGCACAGTAACTTAGTTCGATGTATATGTCATTCAGTGTGCATAACATGTCAATGCTTGGTTCCTTATATCTGGCAGTAGACTTATTCTTATGTCACTACTAGCATATTATGGTCTGGGGATATTGACTATGACTGTGACCACAAAGTGTTGACAATTATTTCTCTCTTATTGCAGGGATTCAATCAAAACCAAAAAGAATATCCTAAAGCCTGCTCGTGGAGGATGAAGAAGGTCACGTGATCACTTGAGTCACGCCTGAAGCATAAGCTCGTACGATCAAGAGAACCAATCATTGAGCACATGATCCAAGGTAGAAAGCATAGCTATGATCGTGACACGTGGAAAGTTGTCAAGCCAAGATGGTGCCACATGGGCACTACCATCTCAGATATGGACGAAAGTTTGGGTGGGAAACATGGTTTCCACGCGCTCGTCATCTGCTCCCTATAAGTAGACGAAGACTCGCAGAGAGAAATCATTGATCCTGATGGAGATAGACTGATAGAGAGGTGAGAAGAAGAGAGCAGAGAAGAGAGGTGAGAGCAGTAAAAGGCTAGCTAGAATCAGAGAAGAGAAGAAGTGAGAAAGGAGAAAAAGAGACGATCATGAAGAAGGAAGAAGAGGAGACAGGGAGATAGAAAGCAGAAGAGAGCCAAGCTTGAGAAGATTAGAAGAGATCGCAAGATTGAGAAAAGAGATGAAGAGTGAGTGAGATCAAGAGAAGAAATTGGAGTTCCTGAATATCTATTCAATTGGCCCTTGGATCAGATCCAAGCTAGTCTGCTCTTGCGAGAGCTACATTTTATCTGGTTTCATTTCCAGTTTTTTGTTGCTGTAGTTTTCTTATTTTCCTTTAAACTCTTGCTTCAAGCCGTTAGTCAGCGGTGGGTAAGCTATAATCCCCAGCGGCAGAGGTGGATTCCTCTGGATAGCTAAGCTGTAATGCTCAGCAGTCGGCGAAGCTGTAATGCCCAGCGCAAGCTGTTAGTCAGTAGTTTGTAGGCAAGCTGTCAGGCCCATCCGTTTAAGCTGTGTGTCAGCGAAAGCCATACTCAGGTCTAAGTATGGGGTGGACGTAGGTGAAAACCGAACCACCTAAAAATATCTTGTCCATTGTGGTTTGTTCTGTGAGCACTCTTCTATATCTTCTATCACCACTTCTCACGTTGCTTGGGCATTTGATATCAGAAGTTTTTCTGTGATACTTATCTTGTATTCAATACAGCGAATTAAGTGTTTAACTGAATGCTTAGTAGAAGCATTTGCATTAGTGGTTCTTGTGGCAAGAGTATTTGAGATCCTTTCTCTTGGCAATCTATTTCCAACATTGTCTGTCATCTGAGTAAGTGAGCTTAGTTGTCTCTTTAGATGACATTGAGTGTAGGCAAAATTTTAATTCCACAATCTATTTTAAAGAGGGATCCATTCACCCGCCCTCTGGATCTATTTCCGTGTACCACCTATTCCAACATTAAGCTCCCCGTTAGTGGATGAAGAGAGTCTTTGATGAAGCTTGCTTCTCAGCTCGATTTCTACTTGAATGGCTTCAAGATGATCTTCAAATGCTTGAGATTTGATGAAGAATGCTTGGATGAAACACTGTTCACGGAGCTCCTCCTACAGCACTCTTTCTCCCTTGGCAGCCCCCTTTGATCTCCCCTTCAGTGATTAGGGTTTTTGACCCCAATGAGATGTTTTTTTACATCTTAAATGGTCAAGAGACAAGCAAGGAACCAGATCCACAAATCATGGCATATTTGGTGGCTTTGATATTAAAAAATCCAAGGAGAAGGGCTTCCCACGTTGAAGAAACACAATGTCAACAATTGTTGCCTCGGGGGGTTCGGTCGACCGGGAGACATAGGGCGGTCGACCTAACTTTTACAGGAATTGAACCTTTTGGTTCTGGAGAAACCGATCAACTGGCCATGGGTTGGCGATCGACTGAACTATGTAAAATATCAGAGTTTTGGGTGCTGGAAAGTTAGGTCGACTGGACCAGTCTTCTAGGTCAACCGAACTCTAAAAATCCTGCAAAAACAACATAGTTCAATCCATGAATCATATCCAAATACTGAAGACTTGTGCTTGCAGAAGGATCCATATGAATTGAGCTTGTTTGAACTGCTTCTGGGCATTTGTTTGGGTAAGATAAGGTTGAACATTTTCTTTGATGAAAAATACCTTGAGGGCACATGGATTCACTTGCTATTGAACATATGGAGGTTTATAAACTTGTTGGCCATATCTAGGTTTTGTTATCATCAAAATCGCTTGGAAGGACTCAACACCGCATTCTCCTGAACCTGTATGACCAGCTTTTGAGGCGTCCTGTGTCCCAGCCACCTTATTTTAAACACGCCAGCCTTGGCTGACGCGTTCTTTCACCAACCCGACTCGACTTGACCAGGTTTGGTCTAACCCACTTGATTGCAATCCCCTCGTTACCGTCACCTTAGCGTAGCGGTCCAGGACTGGCCGTTTCTTCGTTCAGTAGCCTGAAATTTTCCATTTTCCGTGGTTATTGTGTGTTAAACCAATCTAGCCTCCTTAGGCTATCATATCTTGAAATTTTGGCCCTTATTTGGCCTTATTTTGGAATTATATTCCAAACACTCACGTCTTTTCTTCAAAGTCATTTTATGACTTATTCCTTTGGTTAGCTTGTTGATTGGAAATCTCTCAAGAAATCCATATTTCTACGCATCTTACCTTGGCTACATCGCTTGACCTTGGAAATCTTGGCCATTAACTATTGTGGATGTCAAGATTTCGTGGGATCTCTGATCCAATCTTCAATGCCAACGCACCAAAAGGGCCCGGTCTGGTCCTGGGGAGAGCACCCGAAAAGTTCTAGTGCCCATGGGAGTTTTAATGACATGGTGAGGCATTGCACCGAAGTACTAGCTAGTGTGTAAGTCTACGACATTCCACATTTTCGTGAAACTTTGTTGTACATGCAAGAATGCGTGAAAAGTACTTGACTTAACTTGACTTGACTTGCTAAATGGCCAACTTGCTGAACGATATTCACTTGTGCGTGATCTATTGCAAATTTCACTTGATACTAGTTCATTGTGCCTCAATTGAATTTCTATACATGATCCTTTAAATTCAAATGTCTACAATTACTGATGATTATGAATCTACTTTATTTATCATCTCTCAGTTTTACTTATTTTATATCATGCATGCATATAGTTCTTTCCCCACTATTAAATTGTTAATTACGTAAATTTTGCATGGTTATAGAGATATAAAATCCTACTGAGCTTCTCGCTCACTCCCTTCTTTAACATTTTTTAGGTATTTCGGTAGATGGAACGCACGCCATCGGGAAGGGGCCAGAGTGACCGAGTGGACGTGGAGCTTAGAGACCTGAGTCTTTTTCCTTATTTTCTTAAGTTTAGTTAGTGTCGTGAGTCATGTGCCTTCCCTTCTTTTCACTTGTATTCTTTTATTGAGTCCATTATTGTAAGTCAAGTAAAATTTGTAATTAAAATTTTTGATATCAATAAAATTATATTTTTGTTAAAGTATGGCCTCCTTGTGTCAGTGGTGTTATTTTTATGTGTCGGTTTTGCTGCTCTTGTTGACACCCGTTTTATGACCAATAAGTTGGGTCATTTCCTTGCTCATCTTTATGATGCTCCAAGTTGTTCACCCTTACTGGGCCTTCTTGGTCAGTTTTGAGGTCTATTTCTTGGGTCACCTCTCCTCGGTTGGGTCTTGCTCCTCATTCTTTGTCCGCTGGATGAAGCTTAGCAAGCTTTCATGTTATTTACCACCCCATTGTCTCTGGCGGCCTATCCTTGGTGCATTTGCTGACGTGTAGCGCTCCTGTCTTCGACCGCTTGATGACACCAGAGTCTAAGAGCCAACAGCCTTTCTCAAGCTTTATTTTATCTCATCCATTGTGCTTTAGCGGTCTATCGTGGGACCGTCATATGCTTTTGGCGCGTGAACCATCGACTGCCACCTTCTTGCAGAGTCCTTATTACGAAAACTTTGCCCGTTAGCCTTATCTATTGTTGGATAACGTAGGGTGGTGGTCTATTCTTGGGCCGTCAAATGCCTCTAGCAGTTTATCGTAAGGCCGTCAATTCAGGCAGAGAGTTCTAGCAGGACTATTCTTTCTCTGCTACGTCGTGGCCGAATTAAGAGTTTGATCTGATGATTTCTCCCTCGATACTCATCCTTAGAAGCTCCCATTTGTTTCCATGGACTCTTGGGAGTATTATCTTCAAGGATTATCTGGTTTTGGCCTAATTTCGAGTCATTATCCCTCCAACTCGAGCCTAGACTTTGAGGGTCTATAAATAGAACCCTTGACTTCATGGGTTGAAAAGGAGATTTCTGGAGTTCGCGTTGAAGTGTTGTCGCATCCTAGAGCTAGAACCAATCAAGGAGAACTGCTTCCCACATCCATCTGCCTCCTAAGTCCAGGGAGTATCAAGTTCCAAGGGTTTTTAGTGTTAATTTCTTATTTAGTCCTTCTTTTTTCCCTCATAGCATTCAAGGCATCTTCCCTCTTCCTCTCTCACGTTCTTCCATCTTCTGTATTCATTTTAAACCTCCTCCCATCTTTTAAAATGCCCCACAGGGGTTAAAAAACCAACCTCCCAGGTATCCACCCTTCCAATTGCATGTTTCTAGCTTTCTTTGTCTTATAGTTACTACACTTGTCTCCGGGTTAATTTGGGTTGTTTCTCTGTATTCTCTACACATTTTTGCAGGTTTCACAGGTCCATAGCACGGGGCCCAAGTCTTCTGGCCGGCTGGAAGAAGTGGAGATCAAAAGTCCCAAAGTTCCTTTTCTGCGATTCTCTAGCGGTTGTATATTGGAGCGCTAAGGTTCTCTGGCGGTTTATCGCCAGACCGCTATTTTCTCTGGCACGCCAGTCTTCGACTGTCATTATTCCCAGAAGTGCAATTTTCTCTCTCCCGTGGGCGGGTTTTGCATCCACCTATTTTCAAGGTATTTATCTTATCTTTGACTAGTTAATACTTTGGTGGCGATCACATCTTTCTAGTTTGGGCAGTAGTTCTCTCTCTTTCCTCATATCTCTTCTCTACTTGCTTTTATTTACTTGTTCCACACCCACGGCGTGTGTTTTCCTTCAATCCCTTGCTCCACGCCCCGGCGTGTGTTTCCCTTTTCCCTTGCGTATTTCTGATAGAGATGGCATTCCCATGCTTAGATTCCATGTTGATTGCCTAGGTTCATGATGCACATGTTCATAGGTTGATTGCATATTGCACATAGCTCATTCATATTTCTATTGTTGACATCATATTTATTTGAGAAGGAACTAATTAAAACCAACAGAATTTTTTTGGCAATCACAGTGGGACTTCTATTGCCAATCGTGTTGGATCTCTGTTTTACATCATGTTCTTTATTTTACCCAAGTTGCCCGTGTTTTCCCCGGATTTCCCCTTTATTTCCAGCTGTTTCTGGTTCTCTGGGTCTCTTGGCGGTCGGACGTTCGGCTGTTTCTGACTTAAGAGCGGTCTATTATTAGACCATCTCATCTCTCTGGCGCTCTCATATCAGACCGCCACTCCAGTGACAGGTATGCATCCCGAGGTGCAATTTATTTCCGCAGTTTCTACTGTGATTTTTATATTTGGGTGCTATCTGGTCTTGTCACGCCCCGAGCCTTTATTACAGCCGAAGACTAGCTCGAGGAACGTGAACAGCCGGCATGGTAAGCCTCTTGCGAGTAAGAACGATCAGAGCGCAAGATAATCACAGATAAAAATGTAATTACACAAATATTCAAATATCTCTCTTTCATTAATGATATCAAATGATAAAATCTTACTACATCACTTTATTTCACCTTCTCTAATCCATTAGACTCAAAAAAAAGGAAAATTATAAAGACTCGATCTAAACAAGATTGACTTCCTAAGTCTTCACTCTCATTTTGATACGACTTTCATTCACTCTCGGACCCGCCACTTGTATAACTCGAATCTGAATTCGAATCACTTTAATCTCCTAAAAAGATTGGAAAATAGGTAATGAGCACACTTGTCCAGTAGGTATCTTCGCATCAACATTGTCACGCCCCGAGCCTTTATGACAGCGGAAGACTCGCTCGAGAAACGGGAACAGTCGGCATGGTAAGCCTCTTACAAGCAAGAATAATCAGAGCGCGAGATAATCACACACATAAATGCAATTACACATTATTTTAATCAAACTCCAACTTATTTTATTGATAATCAATATTCAAATACAACAACTTTCAACTTCTTTCAACCTATCAGACTCAAGAAAAAGGAAAATTATAGAGACTCGATCTAAACAATATAGACTTTCCTAAGTCTTCACTCTCATCTTGACAACACTTTCATTCACTCTCGGACCCGCTACTTGTATAGCCCGAATCCGAATTCGAATCACTTTCATTTCCTGAAAAGAATGGAAATAGGTAATGAGCACACTTGTCCAGTACGTATCTTCGCATCAACATGAAGTCATCATTAAAGTAATTAACATTTTAGCTCTAAAGAGATAAGGTAAAATCATGCAAATGCGATCAATCACATGGTTAAACCAAAGTAACAAGATGATCATGTAAGATAGAATGAGAGCAAGAATGAACTAGCAAGAATGTAACAAGAACATGTTATTGGCCTTTCATGAACAAGAATGTATCTAGAATGTACTAGTAATGCCACATAATCATCACTTCAGTATCTTTTACTTATGTGCAAGTACTTCGTGAATTTCTGTGGAATATCAAGCAAGAAAGTCATGTCGTGCCGTATCGTGGATCTTCACTTATTTATAGAGAAAGTACTCTCGGTGCAATGCAACGCAAGTAGCATCATACCCCATGGTTTATAATAGTATGTTTCCGGCAATCAGCCGAGGGGACTAGCATAGAGCCCTTGAACACAATCAGTGCTCGATCGCATCTTCAAGTATAAATCAAGCTACTTCCACGCATGTAAAAATAAAGTATGGCCGATAATGTATAATTCAATAAGTTCATGATAACACTATTCAACGAATGAACGCTTCAATTTAATAATGTGAGAGTCAAGAATGACTTAAACAAGGTTATGCTTATGGAAATAAATCGGTAGCATAACGGTACATTTCTTTAACTTCCATTCATTATATTAAGTTTTTTGATCAATATGATAAGTCCTAGACCATTATCATGCCATCTAGGAACTTTAGAATATCAACCCTTGGGTCAAACCTCAGGTTAACTAGCTCAAGCATTGTGACGGTCAAGTACTGGGCCGTTACACTCATGTGACGCACCAGTAGTGGGCCGTTACATTAGTCTGAATCCAAAAATAGCAAAATAGACTTAGTGAAATGTGACGGTCGTATATTGGGCCGTTAGATGGTCCTGATGGTACAGAATAGATCTGTTACATTGCTAGAAGCGGAAACATCGATAATGTAATCTACTAAATGGGCTTTAATGGTATAACCAACTCGGCGTCCTAGTGGGAATCCCAGGCTCGCAGAGAATTACGGAGGCCTTGAAACAAGATTTCCTAGTCCATTGGAAGGAATATCAAATAGAGAGGTCCTCATGTCCAAGAATAATGTTCTTATAGTACAAAGTGTAAACTAATGGACAATATACCAGAATATGTGCCATGTACTTAAAGAAATGACTCTATAGATAGAGAGAGAATGCGTAGCAACGTGAAACCAAGATAAACTCCGTCAATACATCTTTGAAAACCATGATTTAGATACAAAACTATAGAATTTTGGCACATGAAATTAACATAACTTAAAATAACTTAAGACACCTTAATCATGCACTTTCGATTATGAATCAGTAACTAAACTTAGAGTCATGATAACAGGTCCAAACTTAGCTATCTAAGCTTATTTATAGGTAAACTTTAACTGGTTATCATTCCGTCTCGGGCTGACAGAACACAGTGTCTGACGGTCTACGATAGGCGCGTTACAGTCTTGTGACGGTTTATCGTAGGGCCGTTACAGTAGTGTAACACTCCTATTAAGATGCGTCAGAGACCACAAAGTAATTAAGATACAGCAATGGTTGTGACGGCTTATCATAAGGCCGTTAAGATACTCCCCAAATTTTGTAGGATTTGTTACTTTCGGAATAAGTGCTATGATGCTAGAGGCCATGTCTTTTGAAATAGGAAAGCCTTGAAAGAAGCCTCGAACAGCTGCTACAACATCCGCACCAATAACTTCCCAACAAGCTGTAAAGAAAGCACCTGTAAAGCCGTCTAGACCCGGGGCACTGTCCTGGTCTATACCCCACACAGCCTCCTTGATTTCTTCCTGAAGTGGTGTATTAGTGAGAGTAAGGTTCTCCTCAGCAAAAATGATATGCGGAATACAAGCAAGGGAAGACACATCCACAACATGGTCCTCGGAAGTTAGAAGATTGGAGTAAAACCTTATGGCCTCCTCCCGCAAAGAATTATGATCATCACACCAATGATCATTAATTTTCAATCTATGAATGAAGCTCTTGCGCCGTCTATCCTGGACAATAGCATGATAGAAGGCTGTATTCATGTCTCCATCCTCAATCCACTTTATCATTTCCTTTTGTGACCAGAAGATTTCTTGTTGGTGTAGCATCCTCCGCAATTCTGCGTCTGCTGCATTTAGAGCTACCCTATTGCTCTCAGTAGGTTGATCATCAAAAGCCTGTTGTTTGATTTGCACATTTGCCTCAGCAGCCTTAATGGTCTCCTCAATTCTGCTGAAAACATTTTTATTCCATCCCTGCAGCGCAATTCTAGTGGCTTTAAGCCAACATTCGCAAGCTTAGGGTCTTTCTGAAGCGCTATGAACGAGCTTCAGGCCAGAAGATCAATCATTCCAAGAGTTGCTTTCTCATCTCCCCATCTGCACCTCCACGGGTGGCTAACAGTATTGCAGCTATAACTGGTTTTTGTCAGCAACATGGTGCTCTTACATATTTGGGTGTGCCAATTAGGCCAGGCCGCACCTTGGTAGCTGACTATAGGCCTCTCATTGAGAAGGTTAGTGGTCGTATCTTGTCCTGGAAGAATAAACTGCTATCGCAAGCGGGGAGGGCAACTCTGATTAATTCTGTGCTTTGTTCTATGCCCATTTACCTTGCGGCTGCTGCTTCTATTCCAAAGACTGTTATTGCCTACATCGAACGTTTATGTTCAGATTTCTTCTGGGGCTCCTCCGAGGGGCAACAGCGACGTCACTGGATCTCTTGGAATGCTATTTGAAGGCCTCATATTGAAGGAGGTCTAGGCGTGCGCAGTCTTTGGCATGTCCAATTATCTCTTGCTGTTAAGTTGGCATGGAATATCCGGCGAGGTTCTTTCCTTTAGGCTAACTATGCCCGTATCCATTTCAGGAGCCTGCTAGGATCAACCACTGTGTCGACACCCTCCTCACGGCACCCGCATGGTATCTCTAGGACTGTGTTTCGAGCTGCTCTTGAGGTGGTGGATAAAAACCCCCGCTGGGTCCTTGGTGATGGGAAGAATGTTGATTTCTTGGATGATACCTGGGTGGGCAATTGCCCGTTGAGGAATCATCTTTCTGCTCCGTACCAGGGTCCCCCAGCCACAGTCCGTGAAGTGCTTATGAACATGGCGCACCCGATCATAACTCTCTTGCCTGATCACAATATGCTGGATGGTATACAACTGTCCTCTTATGAAGATAGGTGCGTCTGGTCTGCCACTGGATCCGGGGATTTCACGGTTCGATCCACCTACTTACAACTCAGACCGGTGAGCCTCTGCAGGAGACCTTTTTCTACTCTCTGGCATCGGTGCTTCCAAAGGCGTGTTTCCTTATTCGCCTGGAGGCTCTTGTATAGGGATGTCCATGTCGACGCTAGAGTTGTTGATTGCGGAATAGCAATGGCGTTGAGGTGTCAGTGTTGCAGGTATCCCCAAACTGAAGACCTAAACCATTTGTTTATAAATGGGGAGCTAGCAACCTCTCTTTGGAACTGGATGCTCCCTCTCATGGACTCTGGCTATGATCCTCGGTCCCATATTACTCATCGGATCTGGGACATCTTGAGCTGGTTTAGTGAGCATAACCGGCATGGCTTTATCATTATTTATGCATCTATCCTAATTGTGTGGGAAATTTGGAAGGCCAGATGTAAAATGTGGTTCGATGCGGCTCATACTTCTATTACTTCTGCTATCCGCAACATCCATTTCAGTATTAGTGTTGCTCTGGACAAGAAGGTTTTCAAACAAGAACCTAGTGACCGGATGTCCAAGGTCATCGCCAGTTTTGGTTTTACTCCTCGTCTTGCACCGCACACTGTCAAGCTAGTTCGATGGATGCCTCCTCTTATTGGCCTGGTGCTAAACGTCGATGGTGCTAGCAAGGGAAACCCAGGCCACTGCGGCGGTGGAGGATGTATTAGAGACAGCAGAGGGGAGGTTCTTCTTGCTTTCATGCATTACTATGGGCTCGGGACGAGCCTAGTTGCTGAGACTCGTGCTATGTGCGATGGCATTCGGCTGGCTCGTGAGCATGGGATGCAGATTTTGGAAATACGTACAGACTCGGCTGTCTTGGCTGCCTCGCTTCAAGAATCTGGGAAGAACTTCTCTTGGCCTAGTCTGCGTTGGTGGAGGGAGATACGAGATGCTGTACACTCCCATGGCCTTCAGATTTCACATGTATACAGGGAGGCCAACCAAGTTGCCGACGCTCTTGCGTCCCACGTTTGTTTAAACCGTGTCAATACTATTTTTTTCTCATCTAAGCAGCTCCCTAGGAACTACTTTAGCTCCATTGTTAGTGATCGCATGGGATTGGTCTCTTTTCGATTCTCCTAGCTGGCCCTCTGGCAGCTGCTGTAATTGGTTCACAGGGGTATGCCCCGAAGTTTTATGTAAACAGCTTACCATATAAGAAAAAGGGCTAGATGCACAGGGGCTTTTCCTGTGGTCTAGCAGTTTATTAAAAAAAAAAGATCATTGTGACGGTCTTACCTTGATGCGTCAGATCGTCTGCTGGCAGTAAAATAAAGTAAAGGTTTATGAAAACATAACATGCATGGAAATCAAAATACTACAACTGTTCTAGACATGATAAACGAAGTATAGGCCAACTACTTGCATGGGTTTTAGTGAATAGACAAGATAATATCTTTTATTTTCCATTTAGGGCTAAGAGACGCATGTATGTATAGAACTATTAAATCATGAAATTTATGATCTATCATGCATGAAATCAATCCAAACCAGAGTGCTTTTATCCTTAACAAGATGTTTTTGCCAATCATGAGATGACCTACCTCTTAATTAGTCTTTAAGCTTCTAATTTGAGTCTGAAAACCGTGCCCTAGTTCTCCTTTTCCAGTGATTTTCCAACAATTTCCTGCTGCTCTAACTCCACGACCTCTTGACCTAAAGATGTGAAATTTTGAGGGTAAGAAGATGAAACTAAGGTGAACAAAAAGGTCTAAAGGATTGAGCCCTAATTACCTCGTTTAGACATCCTAATCTCTTGATCTTCAGGGGTCGTGCGTTTAGTTTCCTAGATTAGTATGGTCGAACCAGCAACTTTGGAAGCTTCAATCTCCTTGGTTGCTTGATCTCTTAGCATGAAATTTGGAGAACTATTAGTCTAAAGTATACTAAACAAGATCTTCTAAAGAACTTATCCGAAATTATGACTCCTTACCTTGTTTCTTCACGAGCCAAAAGTAAGGGTCGCTCAGTTCAGAACTAGGTCATATTTATAGGGTTTGGCTAAGGTTTGAGGATTAGATCGATTCTAGAGTCCTTAATTTGCCAGAACCTGATCCCTAAGAGTCCTTAGTAACCTTACAAGTTCTCCCAATTAGGTCTCTTGTAGATAGGATCCCAAAGATCTAATCTTTCTACTCGTTCTTCCATTCACGGAACCGACAGGGTGTAACGCATCAAGACTGGTGCGTTACATGGCTGTGGCGGTCGCACGATAGACCGCTACATCCAACATGCACAGACTTCAACATAACTCAAACTCTTTTGTTAATTATCTATTTTATTATCTATAAAAATAGTATTTATCCGTAAATAAGTTAAATAACCTTCTAGAATATGGGCCAAACTTAATGGGCTTGGTCCTTAGACCTTTTGGATTTTATTTAAATAGGCTAGGTTGATTATTTGACACAATTGGGCCTTATAATGACTTATTAATCCAATAATCCATTTATAAATCTATTTAGCCTTTATAAATTCCTAATAAATTTCAGAAAATTCTATAAATAATCCAGAAATTATTACATAAATTCTGGGGCACTACACCCTCCCCCACTTAGAAGAATTTGGTCTCCAAATTCAATACATGGATTATGGAGAGTGTACTTATAGTTTAAAATAATTCTGAGAATCTTTTCCGCATAGCTGCTTCGGTTTCCCATGTTGCTTCATATGGTCATATTTTCTTCCATTGAATCTTGACCATAGGAATAACTTTATTTCTAAGTTGACGCACTTCCCGTTCCAAAATCTTTATTGGCGTTTGCTCGTACGTCATATCCTTCTGAATCTCCAGATTGTCATAAGTGATAATATGGTCAGGATCATATACATATTTCTTCAGCATAGAGACGTGAAATACGTCATAAACTCCTGCTAATTGTGGAGGTAAAGCCAGTCTATAAGCCACTTCACCGACCCTTTCAATAATTTCAAACGGGCCAATGAACCTTGGAGTTAGTTTGCCCTTAATGCCAAATCTCCGAATCTCACGACCTGGAGAAACCTTGAGATACACATGGTCTCCTACTTAAAATTCCAAGTCGCGTCTTCGATTATCAGCATAAGATTTCTGCCTATCTTGTGCCATCTTTATTCTCTCTTGAATAAGCTTGATCTTGTCTGTAGAATCTCTGATAATATCGGGGCCTAGGAATTATCTTTCCCCTATTTCACTCCAACATATTGGTGATCGACAACTTTTTCCATATAGAGTTTCAAAAGGTGCCATTTGTATGCTGGTCTGATAACTGTTGTTATATGCAAATTCTACTAGAGGCAAGTGATCATGCCAACTTCCTCCAAAATCAATAACACAAGCCCTGAGCATGTCTTCTACCACTTGATTCGTTCTTTCTGTCTGACCATCAGTTTGTGGATGAAAGGCTGTGTTGAAATTCAATATAGTCCCTAGTGACTGTTGTAGACCCTTCCAAAACTGTGATATGAATCGAGGATCTCTATCAGATATAATAGTGACTAGGACACCATGTAATTTAACAATCTCTCTTATGTATAAATCTGCCAGGATATCCACAGACCATCGACTTTTGATTGGTATGAAATGTGCAGATTTAGTTAATTGGTCTATGATTACCCATATACCATCGTGTCCACCTCTTGTCTTAGGTAACCCCATAATGAAGTCCATCCCTATACTCTCCCACTTCCATTTGAGAATATTCAAGGGATGCAGTTTACCTGTGGGTCTAAAATGCTCTGCCTTTATTTGTTGACAAGTGAGACAGTGAGACACGAAATCAGCTATTTCTCTCTTAATGTTGGGCCACTAGAAATTTCTTTTAAGATCTTGATACATTTTTGTACTACCTGGGTGAATGGTATACCTGGATTTGTGTGCTTCTTATAAAATCAATTTCTTCATATCATCATGATCCGGTACACATATTCGGTCTTTAAATAGCAATCTTCCATCCTTAATAGAAAAATCTGGCCTTTGTTCAACATTGGCCTTGATCTCCAATAATATAGGATCATTATTTTGTAGCTTGACCAGATCTTCTATTAATGTAGGTTGAGCTTGAATATTTGCTAGGAAACAATCCTCCTTCCTGTCAATATCTAAGTTCAACTGAGCAAATTGAGGAATAAGATTAGTCATACAAATCATGAGACTTGATAGCATACCCATTTGTTTTCTGCTGAGTGCATCCGCAACAGCATTAGCCTTGCCAGGATGATATTGAATAGCAAAATCAAAGTCTTTGAGATATTCTAACCATCTCTTGTGCCTCATATTTAGCTCTTTTTGAGAAAATAAGTACTTCAAACTTTTGTGGTTTGAGTAGACCGTAAACTTCTCTCCATAGAGATAATGGCGCCAAATTTTCAAGGTGAAAATGACAGCTGCTAATTCCAAATCATGCACAGGATAGTTTTCCTCGTGACGTTTCAATTATCTTGAAGAATAATAGATTACTCTTCCATTTTGCATGAGGACACACCCTAAGCCAATACCTGATGCATCCGTATATACTTCGAATCCACCACCTTCCACCGGTAGTGATAGAATAGGAGCTGTCATAAGATGATTCTTAAGAGTTTGGAAACTCTTTTCACATTCCTCTGACCAGACAAAAGGATTTTCTTTTCTCGTGAGTCTCGTTACAGGAATTGCAATCTTTGAAAAATCTTTAATGAATCTTCTATAATAACCAGCTAGACCCAGAAAGCTTCGTACTTCTGATACGGTCGTTGGCCGGCTCCAATTCTTGACAGCTTCTACCTTAGAAGGATCCACGGCGATACCTTCTTTTAAGATAATGTGGCCTAGGAATGAAACTTCCTTGAGCCAGAATTCACACTTATTAAGCTTGGCATAAAGTTTATGTTCTCTAAGTGTTTGCAAAGCTATCTTCAGATGTTCTTCATGTTCTTTCTTTGTCTTGGAATATATCAAGATGTCATCGATGACGACGACGATGAATTGGTCCAGATATGGCTGGAAAACACTGTTCATAAGTTACATAAATGTTGTTGGGGCATTAGTTAACCCGAACGGCATTACCACGAATTCATAGTGGCCATAACGATGTCGAAAAGCCGATTTATAAATGTCCTCTTCTTTAATTCTAAGCTGATGATAACCTGATCTGAGGTCAATCTTGGAGAAGTATTCTGCTCCCGAAAGAGATCAAAGAGCTCATCAATACGCGGCAACGGATACTTGTTTTTGATTGTAAGTTGATTCAGTCGCTGGTAATCGATGCATAGCCTGAGAGAACCATCCTTCTTTTTGACAAATAGAACCGACGCACCCCAAGGGGATGTGCTAGGTCTGATAAAGCCCTTATCCAGTAGTTCCTGCAACAGCTTCTTTAATTCTTTGAGTTCTGTGGGGGATATCCTGTAAGGGGCTATAGAAACAGGTGTTGCTCCTAGAATGAGTTCAATAGTGAAGTTTACTTCTCTCTCGGGTGGTAAACTGGGTAATTCGGATTGGAACACATCAGGGAACTCATTTACAATAGGATTGTCTACTAAGATAATCTCCTTTCCCTTTTAATTTTTCGACCTTCTCTAAGATCCTTTCACACAAATATGCTCGTTGAACCATTTCCGCATAAGTACGGATATTTTGGGTCCCTAGCGGCTGAATAAAATCGGGTCGTAACCCGTCCATGAACCGATTTACCTTCAATAAACCGGTGCTGATAAGATGCGGTGCGTAAGGTGCAAGCCTTGAGAATTGCAGTTCATATTCGGCAACCGTCATCCTTCCTTGCCGAAGAGCGGTGAACTCCATAGCCTTTCTCTCTTTTACGTGCTTAGAAAAGTACTTGGCACGGAATATGGTAAAAAAATAGTCCCAAGTATGAGGTGCATCGGCCGGAGGTGCCGGAACTGACTTCCACCATGTGCGTGCATCTTTGTTAAGTTGAAAGGTTGCGAGACGCACCTTCTCCTGATCGGTGCATTGGATAACATCAAAGATACGATTCATTTCGTCTATCCAATTCTCTACCTCGTAAGGATTAGAAGAACCGAAGAAACGCGGAGGGTTTAAGCTCTGAAAGTTGCGATGCAAATCACCAGCCCTTGCTCCTGCGCCAGCTTGCGCCATGGTTTGTAATGCCTGAGTGAGGCCAGCAACCGTTTGCTGCATGCCATCCCAATTTACGCGATGAGCCATGGTAATAATAGGGTACCTGAGGGAAAAATAACAACTTGTTATTTCTCGTGAAACTGGAGGGAAAATCAATATTAAAACTAATTAACTATCTCATCTCGGGTTCTACCCAATTCTCACATGGGTGTGGAAATTGATTCCTTAGTTCATAGGTAGGGGTCCTTATACCTTGGACTTATCCTATGACATGACTCTTTTCCTTAAGTCCTGAGACTTAGGCTCTAATACCAACTTAACTGTCACGTCCCGAGCCTTTATGACAGCGGAAGACTCGCTCGACAAATGGGAACAGCCGGCATGGTAAGCCTCTTGCAAGCAAGAATGATCAGAGCGCGAGACAATCATACACATAAATATAATTACACATTATTTTAATCAAACTCCAACTTATTTCATTGATAATCAATATTCAAATACAACAACTTTCAACTTCTTTCAACCTATCAGACTCAAGGAATAGGAAAATTACAGAGACTCGATCTAAATAAAATAGACTTTCCTAAGTCTTCACTCTCATCTTGACAACACTTTCATTCACTCTCAGACCCGCTACTTGTATAGCCCGAATCCGAATTCGAATCACTTTCATTTTCTGAAAAGAATGGAAATAGGTAATGAGCACACTTACCCAGTAGGTATCTTCGCATCAACATGAAGGCATCATTAAAGTAATTAACATTTTAGCTCTAAAGAAATAAGATAAAATCATGCAAATGCGATCAATCACGCGGTTAAACCAAAGTAACAAGATGATCATGTAAGATAGAATGAGAGCAAGAATGAACTAGCAAGAATGTAACAAGAACATGTTATTGGCCTTTCATGAACAAGAATGTATCGAGAATGTACTAGCAATGCCACATAATCATCACTCCAGTATCTTTTACTTTTGAGCAAGTACTTCGTGAATTTCTGTGGAATATCAAGCAAGAAAGTCATGTCGTGCCGTATCGTGGATCTTCACTTATTTATAGAGAAAGTACTTCCGGTGCAATGCGACGCCAGTAGCATCATACCCCATGGTTTATAATAGTATGTTTTCGACAATCAGCCGAGGGGACTAGCATAGAGCCCTTGAACACAAACAGTGCTCGATCGCATCTTCAAGTATAAATCAATCTACTTTCACGCATGTAACAATAAAGTATGGCCAAGAATGTATAATTCAATAAGTTCATGATAACACTATTCAACGAATGAACGTTTCAATTTAATAATGCGAGAGTCAAGAATGACTTAAACAAGGTTATGCTTATGGAAATAAATCGGTAGCATAACGGTACATTTCTTTAACTTCCATTCATTATATTAAGTTTCTTGATCAATATGATAAGTCTTAGACCATTATCAAGCCATCTCGAAACTTTAGAATATCAACCCTTGGGTCAAACCTCGGGTTAACTAGCTCAAGCATTGTGACGGTCAAGTACTGGGCCGTTACACTCACGTGATGCACCAGTAGTGGGCCGTTACATTAGTCTGAATCCAGAAATAGCAAAATAGATTTAGTGAAATGTGACGGTCGTATATTGGGCCGTTAGATGCTCCTGACGGTCTAGTATAGATCTGTTACATTGCTAGAACCAGAAACATCGATAGTGTAATCTACTAAATGGGTTGTAATGGTATAACCAACTCGGCGTCCTAGTGGGAATCCCAGGCTCGCAGAGAATTACGGAGGCCTTGAAACAAGATTTTCTAGTCCATTGGAAGGAATATCTAATAGAGAGGTCCTCATGTCTAAGAATAATATTCCTATAGTGAAAAGTGTAAACTAATGGACAACATACCGGAATATGTGCCATATACTTAAAGAAATGACTCTATAGATAGAGAGAGAATGTGTAGCAACGTGAAACCAAGATAAACTCCGTCAATACATCTTTGAAAACTATGATTTAGATACAAAACTATAGAATTTTGGCACATGAAATTAACATAACTTAAAATAACATAAGACACCTTAATCATGCACTTTCGATTATGAATCAGTAACTAAACTTAGAGTCATGATAACAGGTTCAAACTTAGCTATCTAAGCTTATTTATAGGTAAACTTTAACAGGTTATCATTCCGTCTCGGGCTGACAGAACACAGTGTCTGACGGTCTACGATAGGCACGTTACAGTCTTGTGACGGTTTATCGTAGGGCCGTTACAGTAGTGTAACGCTCCTATTATGATGTGTCAGAGACCACAAAGTAATTAAGATACAGCAGAGGTTGTGACGGCTTATCGTAAGGCCGTTAGATCATTGTGACGGTCTTACCTTGATGCGTCAAATCGTCTGCTGGCAGTAAAATAAAGTAAAGGTTTATGAAAACATAACATGCCTGGAAATCAAAATACTACAACTGTTCTAGACATGATAAACGAAGTATAGGCCAACTACATGCATGGGTTTTAGTGAATAGACAAGATAATATCTTTTATTTTCCATTTAGGGCTAAGAGACGCATGTATGTATAGAACTATTAAATCATGAAATTTATGATCTATCATGCATGAAATCAATCCAAACCAGAGGGCTTTTATCCCTAACATGATGTTTTTGCCAATCATGAGATGACCAACCTCTTAACTAGTCTTCAAGCTTCTAATTTGAGTCTGAAAATCGTGCCCTAGTTCTCCTTTTTCAGTGATTTTCAAGTAATTTCCTGCTGCTCTAACTCCACGACCTCTTGACCTAAAGATGTGAAATTTTGAGGGTAAGAAGATGAAACTAAGGTGAACAAAAAGGTCTAAAGGATTGAGCCCTAATTACCTCGTTTAGACGTCCTAATCTCTTGATCTTCAGGGGTCGTGGGTTTAGTTTCCTGGATTAGTATGGTCGAACCAGCAACTTTGGAAGCTTCAATCTCCTTGGTTGCTTGATCTCCTAGCACGAAATTTTGAGAACTATTAGTCTAAAGTATACTAAACAAGATCTTCTAAAGAACTTACCCGAAATTATGACTCCTTACCTTGTTTCTTCACGAGCCAAAAGTAAGGGTCGCTCAGTTCAGAACTAGGTCCTATTTGTAGGGTTTTGGCTAGGGTTTGAGGATTAGATCGATTCTAGAGTCCTTAATTTGTTAGAACCTGATCCCTAAGAGTCCTTAGTAACCTTACAAGTTCTCCCAATTAGGTCTCTTGTAGATAAGATCTCAAAGATCTAATCTTTCTACTCGTTCTTCCATTCACGGAACAGATAGGGTGTAACGCATCAAGACTGGTGCGTTACATGGCTGTGGCGGTCGCACGATAGACCGCTACATCTAACGTGCACAGACTTCAACATAACTCAAACTCTTTTGTTAATTATCTATTTTATTATCTATAAAAATAGTATTTATCCGTAAATAGGCTAAATAACCTTCTAGAATATGGGCCAAACTTAATGGGCTTGGTCCTTGGACATTTTGGATTTTATTTAAATAGGCTAGGTTGATTATTTGACACAATTGGGCCTTATAATGACTTATTAATCTAATAATCTATTTATAAATCTATTTAGCCTTTATAAATTCCAAATAAATTCTAGAAATTTCTATAAATAATCCAGAAATTATTACATAAATTCTTGGGCACTACAAACATGAAGGAACTATTAAAGTGATTAGCATTTTAGCTTTAAAGGAAATAAAGTGAAATCATGCGAATGCGATAAATCACATGTAAATAACCAAAGTAACAAGATGATTATGAAAGATAGAATGAGCAAGTATGAATTAGCAAGAATGTATCAAGAACATGGTATGGCCTTTCATGAAAAAGAATGTATCGAGAATGTACTAGCAAATCACGTAATCATCACACAAACATCTTTTGCTTATGAGCAAGTATTTGGCGAATTTCTGTGGAATACCATATAACAAGCGAGATAGTCATGTACGTGTATATGTCGTGCCTGTGGATTTTCACTTATTTATAGAGAAAGTACTCCTAGCGTAATGTGATGCCAGTAGCATCATACCCCATGGTTTATAATATGTTTTCGATAATCAACCGAGGGGACTAGTATAGTGCCCTTGAATACAATCAGTGCTCGATCGCATTTTCAAGTAAAAATCAAGCTACTTCCACGTTTCAATAAAATATGGCCAATCAATATAACAAGTTCAATAAGTTCAAGATAACAATAATTCAATGAATGAACGCTTCAATTAAGAATGTGAGGGATCAAGAATGACTTAAAACAAGGTTATGCTCATGGAAACAATTCGACAGCATAGCATTATATTCCTTATCTTCCATAATTTAAAATTAAGTATCTTGAATAATATGACAAGTCCTAGACCATCAATAATCCATCTAGAAACTTTGGAATATCAACCCTTGGGTCAAACCTCGGGTTAAAGTACTCAAGAATTGTGGCGGTCAAGTAATGGGCCGCAACATTAACGTGACGGTTTAGTTTTGGACCGTTAGAATGGGCTGAATCCGGAAAGAATAAATTGGACTCAGTAATGTGACGGTTGTATACTGGACCATTAGATGTGCCTGACGGTCGAGTAATAGGCCGTTACATGGACAGAATTTAAAACTTCGGTAGTGTTTTTCTGGACAATTGGGCTTTAATGGTACAACCAACTCAGCGTCCTAGTGGGAATCCCAGGCTCGCGGAGAATTATGGTGGTCTTGAAACAAGATTTCCTAGTCCATTGGAAGGAATATCCAATAGAAAGGTCATCAAGTTCAAGAATGTGTTCCTATACTGCAAAAGTGTAACTAGTGGACACATATCGGAGTATACGCTACGTACTTAAAGAAAATGACTCTATAGATGAGAAAGAATGTGTAACGATGTGAAATCAAGATAAACTCCGTCAATACAACATTTAAAATCATGGTTTTAATACAAAACTATAGAGTTTAGTAAATGAAATTAACATACGCTTAAAATAACTCAAGGTGCTTTAGACATGCAATTTCTATCACGAATCAATTAATAAAACTCAAAGTCATTAAAACAGGTCAAAACTTAGATATCTAGGCTTTATTTATAAGCTAAGTTGACTGTTTCCAATTTTGTCCCGGGTTGACAGATCATAGTATTCTGACGGTCGAAGATGAGCGCATCATAGTGCTGTGACGGTTTATCGTGGGGCCGTCAGAACGTTGTAATGCTCTGATTCTGGTCCGTCAGAGACTACAGAGAAATTTAAGTATTACAGAGCATGTGACGGTTTATCGTAAGGCTGTTAGAGTATTCTGGCGGTCTAACTATAATCCGTCAGAGCACTGCTGACAGTAAAGTAAAAGAATAATGGTTTAAAACATCTCATGCACGAAGAATCAAAATAATTAACTACTCTAGTCATGACAAAACGAAGTAAAGACCATCTAGATGCATAGGTTCCAGTGAATTTATAAGAGAATACCTTTTTATCTTTAATTTAGGCTAAAGATATGCATGTATGCATAGACCAAACTAAAACATGAAATTCATGGTCTATAGTGCATGAAATCAAACAAAACCAGAGGGATTTTACTCCTATCACGATGTTCTTGCCATTCATGAGATAACCTACCCCTTTCCTAGGCTTTCAACTTCCAATTCGGGACTGCAAGACAAGCCCTAGTTCTTCACTTCCTATGAATTTTCAGCAACTTCATGTTGCTCTAACTCCGTAATCCCTTGACCTATAGACGTGAAATTTGCAGGGTAAGAAGATGAAACTAAGGGAAACAAAAAGTTCTAAAGAACCGAACTCTAAATACCTTGTTTAGGTGTTCTAACCTCCTGATCTTCAGCACCTCATTGTACAGTTTTCTGGGTTGACGTGATGAAACCAGCAACTTTGCAAGGTTCTAGCTCCTCATGTAGTCGATCTCCTAGCACGAAATTTTTAGGAAGATTAGTCCTATGTATAAGGAACAAAAACCTCTAAAGAACCTACATGAAATAATGTCGTCTTACCTCGATTCCACGCGAGCCAATGTAGGGGTCGCGCAGGTCAAAACTAGGTCCTATTTATAGGGTTTTGCTAGGGTTTGATGATTAGATCGATTCTAGAGTCCTTATTAGACCTTAGATCGACTTCTGAGAGTCCTTAACACATTTACTAGTCCTCCCATCTTGATCCCTAAGAGATAGAGTATCAAAAATCTAATCTTTTTGGTCTTTCTTCAATTCATGGAATTAGCCAGAACGTAACGGTCGTATACTGGTGCGTCAGAGCCCTGTGGCGGTCGCACGATAGACCGTTACCTATCGTAGGTGCCGAATTTGAAATGAATTCAAATTCTATTTTCATCTTATCCACTTGATTATTTAATTAATGAGTATTTATCTTTATAATTCGTGAATAGGCTAAATAACCTTCTAGAATATGGGTCAAACTTAATGGGCTTAGTCCTTAAACCTTTTGGGCTTCAATTAATTAGGCTAGATTAATCGTTTACCATAATTGGGCCTAAATAAATTTCTAATAAATTACAGAAAATCATTAAATAATTCCTGAAATAATATAAATATTCTGGGTCATTACACCCTCCCCTACTTAAAGGAATTTGGTCCCCAAATTCAATACATGGATTATGGAGAGTGTACTTACATTTAAATAATTCTGAAAATCTTTTGCACATAGCTTCTTCGGTTTCCCATGTCTCTCCTGACTTTGTCCACTGGATTTTTACCACGGGAATAGTCTTGTTCTGAAGTTGACGTACTTCCCGTTCAAGTATTCTAATTGGTTTTTGTTCGTATGTCAAATCCTTCTTAATCTCCAGATTATCGTAAGTGATGACATGGAAAGGATCGGGTACATACTTCTTGAGCATCGAGACGTGAAATACATTATGAACTTCGGATAATTGTGGAGGTAAAGTAATCCGACAAGCTACTTCACCAACTCTTTCCAGAATTTTAAAAGGACCAATAAATCTTGGAGTAAGTTTTCCCTTAATACCAAATCTTCGAATACCTCGACCTGGAGAAACTTTAAGAAATACATGATCTCCTACTTGAAACTCCAAGTAGCGCCTTCGATTATCAGCATAAGATTTTTGCCTATCTTGTGCCATCTGTAATCTTTCTTGAATGAGCTTAATTTTCTCTGAAGAATCCCTGATAATGTCGGGGCCTAGAAATTGCCGTTCCCCTATTTCATTCCAACATATTGGTGATCTACAGCTTCTTCCATGTAAAGCTTCAAAGGGTGCCATCTGTATGCTGGCCTGATAACTGTTGTTATATGCAAATTCTACCAGAGGCAAGTGATCATGCCAACTTCCTCCAAAATCAATAGCACAAGCCCTGAGCATATCTTCTACTACCTAATTTGTTCTTTCAGTCTAACCATCAGTTTGTGGATGAAATGATGTGCTAAAATTCAATCTAGTCCCCAGTGAATGGTGTAGACCATTCCAAAACTGTGATGTGAATCTAGGATCTCTATCAGATATGATAGTAACAGGGACACCATGATGTTTAACAATTTCTTTTATGTATAATGCTGCTAGAATATCCACAGACCATCGACTTTTGATTGGTATGAAATGTGCAGATTTAGTCAATCTGTCTATGATTACCCAGATACCATCGTATCCTCCTCTGGTCTTAGGTAATCCCATGATAAAATTCATCCCTATACTCTCCCATTTTCATTCGGGAATATTCAAGGGGTGTAATTTACCTGCGGGTCTAAAATGCTCTACCTTTACTTGTTGACAAGTGAGACAGCGGGACACGAAATCTGCCACTTCTCTTTTCATGTTAGGCCACCAGAAGTTCCTTTTAAGATCTTGATACATTTTTATACTACCTAGATGAATGGTGTACTTGGAATTATGAGCTTCTTCCAAGATCAGTTTCTTAGTATCAACATGATCCGGTATACAAATTCGATCTTTAAATAGTAACCTTCCATCATTGGTAATAGAGAAATCCGACCTTTGCTCAATATTGACTTTGATTTCTAGTAATACAGGATCATTATCTTGTAGCCTGACTAGATCTTCCATTAATGTAGGTTGACCTCGGATATTGGCTATAAAATAATCTTCTTTCTTCATGTCAATATCTAAGTTCAACTGAGCAAATTGGGGAATAAGAATAGTCATACTAATCATAAGACTTGATAGTTTTCCCATTGGTTTTCTGCTGAGTGCATCGGCTATAGCATTAACCTTGCTAGGATGATATTGAATAGCAAAATCAAAGTCCTTGAGATATTCTAACCATCTCCTCTGCCTCATATTTAGCTCCTTTTGAGAGAATAAGTATTTCAAGCTTTTGTGGTCCGAGTAGACCGTGAACTTCTCTCCATAGAGATAATGATGCCAATTATTTAAGCCAAAAATAACAACTGCCAGTTCTAAATCATGCACGGGATAATTTTTCTCGTGACGTTTCAATTGTCTTGAAGAATAACAGATTACCTTTCCATTTTGCATGAGGATGCACCCTCAGCCAATGCCAAACGCATCCGTATATACTTCAAATCCATTACCTTCCACCGGTAGTGATAGAATAGGAGCTGTAGTAAGATGGTTCTTAAGAGTTTGAAAACTCTCTTCACATTCCTCTGACCAGACAAAAGGATTTTCTTTTCTTGTGAGTCTAGTTAAAGGAACAGTAATTTTTGAGAAGTCCTTAATGAACCTCCTATAATAACCAGCTAGGCGCAGAAAGCTCCTTACTTCTGATACAGTCGTTGGCCGACTCCAGTTTCTGACAGCTTCTACTTTAGAAGGATCCACAACGATACCTTCTTTTGAAATAATGTGGCCTAGGAATGAAACTTCCTTGAGCCAGAACTCACACTTGTTAAGCTTGGCATAAAGTTTATGTTCTCTAAGTGTTTGCAAAGCTATTCTCAAATGCTCTTCATGTTCCTCTTTTGTCTTGGAATATACTAGGATGTCATCAATGAAGACGACGATGAACTGGTCCAGATATGGCTGAAAAATATTGTTCATAAGTTGCATAAATGCTGCTGGGGCATTTGTTAACCCGAACGGCATCACCACGAATTCATAGTGGCCATAACGACTTCAAAAGGCCAATTTATAAATGTCTTCTTCTTTAATTCTAAGCAGATGATAACCTGATCTGAGGTCTATCTTGGAGAAATACTCTGCTCCTGAAAGCTAATCGAAGAGCTCATCAATACGCGGCAACGGATACTTATTTTTTATTATAAGTTGATTCAGTCGTCGGTAGTCTATGCACAGCCTGAGAGAGCCATCCTTCTTCTTGACAAATAGAACCAGCGCACCCCAGGGGGATGTGCTAGGTCTGATGAAACCCTTATCTAATAGTTCCTGTAAATGTCTTTTTAGTTCCTTAAGTTCCGTGGGGGACATCCTGTAAGGGGATATAGAAAAAGGTGATGCTCCTGGAATGAGTTCAATAGTGTAGTTTACTTCCCTCTCGGGTGGTAAACTGGGTAATTCGGGTGGAAACACATCTGGGAACTCATTTACAATAGGAATGTCTGCTAGGATGATTTCCTTGGACTCGGTAACAGAAGCAAGAAAAGCTTCACATCCTTGCGAGATAAGTTTGCAAGCGTGAAGAGAGGATATGATAGTGGGATGTTTCCTATACTTGAGGCAAAGGAAAGAAAATCTTGAAAGACTGGGTTTTGGAAAGGATATAATCCTATTTCGGCAGTTAATATCAGCATCATGATCTATAAGCCAATCTACACCTAAAATGGCATCATAACCTTTCATGTCAAGGCATACTAAGTTTGCGGGGAGATTGTGACCTTCTACTATTACCTCACTATCAGGATAATACTCAGTAAGCCTTGTTCCAGAACCTAAGGGTGTGGTAATAGTAAGATCTGAAGGTAGGGGAACTGATGTAATTGGTAATATTTTTACAAAAGTAGTGGAGATAAAAGAATGAGAGGCACTAGTATCAAATAGCACAAATGCAGGACTGGAACAAATTTGAAGCGTACCTTCCATAAGCCCACCATCCTTGGGCGCTTCTTCTTCCTCTAGAACAGCGTTGAGGCGAGCCTGCCTCCTACGTCCACCACCAAACGATTGATCCTTCATAAGGCGACAATCTGGCATACGATGCTCCCTGCTTCCACAACATAGACAAGTGCCAAGGCGCTTCCAACATTCTTCAACCGAATGGCCAAACTTATCGTAAAATGTGCAAGCCGCCATGACTTGCTCCTTCTCCTCTTTGACTTTCTTGTTCTTCTAGGAACTTCCACTATTCCCGCTCCTGGATCTTTTCTTACTATCACGACTTTTGTGAGGTTCCGTGGTGCTGAATTTTTCTTTCTTATAACGCCGGTCAGATCGTCGGCTGGACTCTTCTCCTTTTCCTTTCAATTTCTTAACCTTCTCTAAGGTCCTCTCACATAAATATGTTCGTTGAACCATCTCCACATAGGTACAGATGTTTTGGGTCTCGAGCTGCTGAATGAAACCGGGTCGTAACCCGTCCATAAACCGATTAGCCTTCAAAAAATCGATACTGATTAAATGCAGTGCATAGGGTGCTAGCCTGGAGAATTGAAGTTCATACTCCGTGATTGTCATCATTCCCTGACAAAGAGAGGTGAACTCCATAGCCTTTCTTTCTTTAACATGCTCGGAAAAGTACTTAGCATGGAATAGAGTGAGAAAACCGTCCCATGTATAAGGTGCATCGGCCGGAGGTGCCGGAACCGACTTTCACCATGTGCGTGCATCTTTATTAAGCTGAAAGGTTGCAAGACGCTCTTTTTCTTGATCTGTACACTAGATAACATCGAAGATACGATTCATTTCATCTATCCAATTTTCTGCCTCATCTGGCTTAGACGAACCGTAGAAACGCGGAGGGTTTAAGCTCCAAAAATTACGATGCAAGTCACCAGCCCTCGCCCCTGCGCCTGCCTGGGCCATAGTTTGTAATGCCTGAGTAAGAGCGGCAACCGTTTGTTGCATGCCACCCCAATTTACGCGATGAGCCATTGTAATAATGAGGTACCTGAGAGAAATAACAATTGTTAATTCTTATGGAATTAGAAAGAGATTAATCTTAAAACTAATTAACTATCTTATCCCGGGCTCTACCCAATTCTCGCATGGGTAAGAAAATTTCTTCCTTAGTTCATAGGTAGGGGTCCTTAAGCCTTGGACTTATCCTATGACGTGAATCTTCTCCCTAAGTCATGGGACTTAGTGCTCTGATACCAACTTAACGGTCACGCCCCGAGCCTTTATTACTGCGGAAGACTAGCCTGAGGAACGTGAACAGCCGATATGGTAAGCCTCTTGCGAGCAAGAACGATCAGAGTACAAGACAATCACACATAAAAATATAATTGCACAAATAATCAAATATCTCTCTTTCATTAATGATATCAAACGATAAAATCTTACTACATCACTCCATTTCACCTTCTCCAATCCATTAGACTCAAAAAAAAAGGAAAATTACAAAGACTCGATCTAAACAAGATTGACTTCCTAAGTCTACACTCTCATTTTGATATAACTTTCATTCACTCTCAGACCCGCCACTTGTCTAACTCGAATCTGAATTCGAATCACTTCCATCCCCTAAAAAGATTGGAAAATAGGTAATGAGCACACTTGCCCAGTAGGTATCTTCACATCAACATGAAGGCACTATTAAAGTGATTAGCATTTTAGCTCTAAAGGAAATAAAGTGAAATCATGTGAATGCGATAAATCACATGTAAATAACCAAAGTAACAAGACAATTATATAAGATAGAATGAGCAAGTATGAATTAGCAAGAATGTATCAAGAACATGGTATGGCCTTTCATGAACAAGAATGTATCGAGAATGTACTAGCAAACCACGTAATCATCACACAAACCTCTTTTGCTTATGAGCAAGTATTTGGTGAATTTCTGTGGAATATCATATAACAAGCAAGAAAGTCATGTACATGTATATGTCGTGCCTGTGGATTTTCACTTATTTATAGAGAAAGTACTCCCAGCGCAATGCGACGCCAGTAGCATCTGTAGCGACCCGGATTCCAGATACCCGGCATACCCGGTAGGACTACTGAATACGTGTGATACCGCATGGAACCTGCGAGGCCTCCCAAGAGCGGGAAAGCTCCGAAGGGAAAAAGGCACGTGTAGAGTACATTGAAGCCACAGAGATAGTATAGTAAGCAATTAAATTTCATTAGATAGGTTTGCTAAAGTAGCAGAAATAAAATTACTTTTTAATTAACTGTTCAAATTAACAATTATATCCCAGAGTCAGTCCAAAGCTAAAGACAACAAGTCTAGCACAGTACAATCGACAGAAAGGAAAGACGTACCAAGAAGTCAGGGGAAGCCCAACGCAGGTACCAGCTGGCAGCAACGGCACGCAACGAGCACGCACACTCCAGGAACCACGCGGAAGCAGAACGAACAATGCCACCCCACCTGAAAAGCAGGGGTGAGCCACGTGTCACTGGCTCAGTAGGGGTCACGCGGATCCCCACAGAAAAACACGCAGTAACACGTAACAACAAACACAGCAGGTGTAGTAAAGCAGGAAACTACACTACAAAGCTGTAAAACTATGCTACAGGCAGTAGTGAATAGACGGGAAGTAGGAGTAGGGAACAAGCAAGAAAGGCGGAGAACCCGCGCCAGAAAAGCGGCGGCCGAACTAACCTCGGCATCCCAAACTACTCCAAGCAACAACAGAAGGGCGACTCTGATCCAGCAAAGTCAGAAGTTACCGATCTATCGACCCGACACCAGGTCCAAAATGAAGACTTGCAAGGACGGATAAAACAACCACAACAGCCTACACGATTGGAACATCGTGTATGCAACCCCAGGCTCATCTTGGACACAGCCAAGAATAGACCACATAGCCAGGGAAGCAAATCTTGGGTAAGGCCAAGACTAGCCGACATGGAAAGGAGAACACTGGCTCCAAGAAACGCGAGAGTCACCGGTCAAGTGATAGGAGTACCCTCACACTAGAAGAACAGCCAGATGCGTCCACTGACGTCTTACACTGTGCCACAAGTGTCACGTCTACCAGACCGTGTGCAGCACGGAGGAGACTAGACACACCAAGAACCAGGTCCAAGGAACAACGACGTTCCAAGGAAAAATGGCACCTCACGGACACAAGACCGCAGAACCACGCTGCGAGTGACTAGTCAGGGTCACGCCCGTCGACGCAAGTCCTCAGTCCCCGACCACGTGTGCACACACTGACCACTACCTAAGTCAGGCCTCTAGCTAGTATTCCCCTCGGTAGGACGCTACCGTTGGCCGGGGCCCATGGAACTAGCTTAAAAACCGTGCAACGGGAACTGCCCGTCCACCACTCCTGGTGGGTGACGTACTAAAAAGCCTACGTCACAGGCTACGACTAGTGGAGGTTCACAAGGCACGGACTCCAAAACACAAGTGCTAGAGTACAGACAGTCTACGGAAGCCCTGTCACACGTACTATGAAGCACCACTGGCAGTACAACCACTGCCAACCGACTTGGGACCAGGCAACTAGACCTACCACGTAACGATCTCGAGTCGAACGACTCAAAGGCAAGATCGTCACAAACAGCAGAACAAGCCTCCAATCGGTCTAATCCTAAGCCACAAGAAACGACACTCCGCAGAAAACAACTCACGGAGACCTGAGGGAACACTAAAGACCCTCAGAACACGTCTGGACATGCAAACCGAGGTAAGACGATACCTCGAGGCATCCAGAACCAGTGTCTCGGACTGGATGAAAACCGCCAAGACACCCACACGCAAGGTCGCCCATCAACCGCTGGGTCACCCCGGGTTGACCGGAACCCAACCAAAGACACACACAAGAGTAGGATAGAGAATCCTACGACAAGCAAGAAGACTCATGGCTACCTTACAACGTAGTCCTAGCCCTCATAGGACGTCAGGAGACATCCACGGGACAACGGGCTGACCACAAGGCCAAGCCAAGACAAGCAGAATCCAAAAGAACGGAAATCGAAGCACAAGGCATGTAACGCACCACCCTTAGACCGCTACAAGAACTTGACGGTCTAACGCTAGGCCGTTACATCCAACGTGACGGTCGGGGAATAGGCCGTCACACACACCGCCCTAACCAACTCTAGAAATGCAAAGGCATGTAACGGCCAGCACCAGGCGCGTTATACCAGCCTGACGCGCCCGACCGGGGCCGTCAGGGCCAACATCCCTCAAAACTCAAAACACACTCGGACTATGTAACGCCCCAGACCGAACGCATTATAGCCACCTAACGCGCTAGGACAAGCGCGTCAAGGCCAAGAAAACCCAGAACAATGACTGACTGAGAGGCATGTAACGGTCCCGACCGGACGCGTTATAACCACCTAACGCACGGGGACGAGGCCGTTAGAGACAACGACGCAACCACCCCAACTCAGCCAAAACAGCATGTAACGGCCTGGGGCAGGCGCGTTACACACACCTAACGCACGGGAGCACGGCCGTTAGGCGAACCGCCTCACTCGGTCAAACACGGTCAAACAGAACGTAACGGCCTGGGGCAGGCGCATTACGCACACCTGACGCGCTGGGCAGGAGCGCCAGGGGAACCGCCTCAAAAGGTCAACGTCAGTCAACCATAATGTAACGGCCTGGGGCAGGCGTGTTACACTCACCTGACGCACAGGGGCAAGCGCGTCAGAGGAACCAACTTAACCCCAACATAAAACGACAAAATAGGAGTAACGCGTCTCACGGGACGCGTCAGAGGGATGTGACGCGCCACCCCAGGGCCGTCACACTCTTAAAACCCCGAAGAACTCAAATCAACCCAGACGATGTAACGGTCAGTCGTGGGGCCGTCAGGGCATGTAACGGTCCCTGGGACGACCGCCACACCAGTTACGGTGGGAAAACGGAGGGTTGGCCAAATCGGCCCATTCCACGCCCCATTCACATCGAAGCGCAGGGGAAACAACCCTCGAAGATGAAAAACAACATAAGAAGGATAAAAAGCCCACAAGCAAGCACAAAAACACAAGATCGGGGCGATTCCAACGAATCCACCCTAAATGGGTCAACGAGGTTCCCGGGCTCCTACCGGCCTCGAATGACCACCGATCAACACGAAACTAGCATGGATGGGATCCTAACATCCCAACGGTCAGTTCAACACTAACCGAGCTACAAATGGTTGCCGTTTTTCAACGAACCCTACAAAACCCGAAAATCATGGTTTAGGCTAAACAAGCCCAAACTCGGCCGTTTCCGTGCCAAACGAAGTGCAAGGGCAGGGAAACCGAGCAGGATGAAGTGAGGAACCATCACCCTACCTCCACCGAAGAAACCGTGCCCCGAAGGGACTAAACCGCGCCGAAAACCACGCCGCGAGCACAAACGTCGGCTTTGAATCCACCGTTCGGGATCGCGCCAAAACCATTCCGATCCTCGCTCCATCACGCACCTCAACAGCTTCCCGACGTCGCCACCTCACCAACGGACCCCTCCGTCTGCAGCCGGAGGCGAGAAGGTGGGAGAACGGGAGAGAGAGAGAGGCGAACGTGCGAATGAGGAGAGAGAAAGAGGAAAGGAAAAGAAAAAGAAAAGAAATTAGGAAATTTTCCTAATTTTTGAAAATTCCGAAAATGCTCCGAAAATGCACAAATTCAGAAAAATACGTAAAAATAGTCGAAACGACCGGCTCGAAGACTACATCGTCGCTGTAGCATCCGCGAGTCGATGAACTGACAAACAAACTCACCGTAGGGTTCCGTAACTAGTACGAGAGAAAAATTCACACGGCTCGTAAAGCTCAACTCGGAAGCCACAAAAGCGAACCGAAACTCACCGAAACCAATCCAAAAGATCCAATGAAGATCCAGCAAGACCTACCAAGGATCCAGGGCATTACATCCTCCCCTCCTTTAAGGAATTTCACCCTCGAAATTAAGGACTAACTAAGGGAGAAGCAGGGAAGAACAACCCAACAACACAACCACAAAAACAACACAAATCTCAAGAGAACACAATTCAGAGGAACACTGGCAGATCACAATTACAGGCACACGCTCAGCATCTCAAGGCAACAATCCATAAAAGAGCAGGGTACCTAAGTGAGCACAATTCTGACACCTCCGAAACAAGGCAACGTCGCTTACGTCTCACAGGACAGGAGACACGACTGCCACAACAACAGACAACCGATCAAAAAACACAACGACAGGCACGGCGAGTATCAGCTTAACCAAGGGAACACAATCTCCACAGTTGACAGCTCGACGACATCATCGGCTCCAGTGCCAAAGGCAACAAGGAACACCTGGCACACAGGACACCAATGATAACAACAGCACCGGACAACAAACACAATCAAGTCAGTCCTCACTCAGATATTACATATGATCAAGTCGCAAGCTAACTCTAGGAAAAGAGCACAGCAAGGCTAACCGACAAGACTTGGTCCACATAGAGACACAAAATCATAGAGAAACAGCACTTACAGAAACAACACAATGGCAGCACCTGCAGGATTCCGGCTCCGCACAACACGCAGGGCCACAGAATACCACTGCAAGCAGGGTCACAACAAGGCACAAGAACAGCTGAGCACACGACCACAAGGAATGGGACACGCATCAGGCTGCTCACCAAGAGAAGACCCACAATAATAAGAAACGACAACAATCTCAGGGAACACAACTCAAGGACCACCAACACGTCTCGAGAGCACAACACCCAAGAAAGAAATGTAGAGCAAAGGGTACTCAATCAGTAGGAATGCTAACAAATTCCCCAGTACTCGCAAATGCCAATGCCAACACCAGAAAACCACCAACAATGGCACGGCAACAGACGACATCAAGGCACAAGAAGCCAAGACGAAGTCACATCGAGAAGAAACAGATCTCTCGACCAATGGGTAGCCAACCCACACACTTCCGCTGCACTCTCAACAATGCGCATAGGCAACCGAACAACCTCGGTAGTCGTACCTCAGCACACACCAGGCGCCATTGCAATCAATGAAGATCGTAAATCACACGCCACGAGTACCGATCCCGCGAACAACCGATCACAAGGAGCCTAAGTGCAACAGGAGAAGACCACCAGCTTCAGCACAAAGCACAAAAGAATGCTAACCTAAGCTTATCTTCACGTCCTGAAAATGATAAATGAGCCCTGACCATACATCGGCCGCTAGACACGGCGCGACAACCACGGTACGCGACAGCTCTTAACACCATCATGGAGTCCAAAGCCAAGCAACCGTATAGCAGAGAGCAGATCAGGCTCAAAACAAAGCTGTCCACACTTAAGTAGACACAGGACAAAGGCATCACTAAGACAGTAATTCCAAGGCAAACCTCCAAAAGATTCCACCAGAAGGGACGAGAAGCAGGAAGCTCAATCACAAAAGCTCACCAGGAAGGGAAAATCTTAACTTGCCTGAGCAACTTCTCCAACACGGAATCAAATCGAGCACTTCAACAGAAGCGAAACACATCAGGAGCTGAATAGACTCAAGCCAGGACGACCAAGACAACGTGAGAACGTGTACGGTCATCAGACCAAGGCTAAAGGTCAACAGCAACCTGAACAACACACAGAGAAAACCTCGAACAACGTACTGCAGATTCAAGCCTTTCGGCGAACACTGCCAAGTACAACATGATCGAAACAAACACAACGACAAAAAGAAACACCTCGTCATATCCTGACGAGAGCAGAACCATCTCGTACAGTGCCAGAACAGCACGCACAAGACAACATACCGAAAACAATGCGATAAAGAATCGCAAACCGAAGCCAGCTGAAGACTGTACTGGACTTTTACGACTTTGGATATCGCATATCTCGTATTCCCATGTACTTCACACAACAACGCTCTGACAGCTCAGAAAAGAACTCCGAACATCTCAGAACACTACTCTGATACCAAGCTATAGCGACCCGGATTCCGGATACCCGGCATACCCGGTACGACTACCGGATACGCGTGATACCGCATGGAACCCGCGAGGCCTCCCAAGAGTGGGAAAGCTTCGAAGGGAAAAAGGCACGTGTAGAGTACATTGAAGCCACAGAGATAGTACAGTAAGCAATTAAATTTCATTAGATAGGTTTGCTAAAGTAGCAGAAATAAAATTACTTTTAAATTAACTGTTCAAATTAACAATTATATCCGAGAGACAGTCCAAAGCTAAAGATAATAAGTCTAGCACAGTATAGCGACAGAAAGGAAAGACGTACCGAGAAGTCGGGGGAAGCCCGACGCAGGTACCAGCTGGAAGCAACGGCACGCATCGAGCACGCACACTCCAGGAACCACGCGGAAGCAGAACGAACAACGCCACCCCACCTGAAAAGTAGGGGTGAGCCATGTGTCACTGGCTCAGTAGGGGTCACGCGGATCCCCACTGAAAAACACGCAGTAACACGGAACAACAAACACAGCAGGTGTAGTAAAGCAGGAAACTACACTACAAAGCTGTAAAACTACGCTACAGGCAGTAGTGAACAGACGGGAAGTAGGAGTAGGGAACAAGCAAGAAAGGGGGAGAACCCGCGCCAGACAAGCAGCGGCCAAACTAACCTCGGCACCCCAAACTACTCCAAGCAACAATAGAAGGGCGACTCTGATCCAGCAAAGTCAGAAGTTACCGATCTGTCGACCCGACACCAGGTCCAAAACGAAGACCTGCAAGGACGGATAAAACAACCACAACGACCTACACGATGGGAACATCGTGTACGCAACCCCAGGCTCATCTTGGACATAGCCAAGAACAAACCACACAGCCAGGGAAGCAAATCTTGGGAAAGGCCAAGACTAGCCGACACGGAAAGGAGAACATCGGTTCCGAGAAACGCGAGTGTCGCCGGTCAAGTGATAGGAGTACCCTCACACTAGAAGAATAGCCAGATGCGTCAACTGACGTCTTACACTGCGCCACAAGTGTCACGTCTACCAGACCGTGTGCAGCACGGAGGAGACTAGACACACCAAGAACCAAGTCCAAGGAACAACGACGTTCCAAGGAAAAATGGCACCTTATGGACACAAGACCGCAGTACCACACTGCGAGTGACTAGTCAGGGTCACGCCCATCGACGCAAGTCCTCAGTCCCCGACCACGTGTGCACACACTGACCACTACCTAAGTCAGGCCTCTAGCTAGTATTCCCCTCGGTAGGACGCTACCGTTGGCTAGGGCCCACGGAACTAGCTTAAAAACCGTGTAACGGGAACTGCCCGTCCACCACTCCCGGTGGGTGACGTACTAAAAAGCCTATGTCACAGGCTACGACTAGTGGAGGTTCACAAGGCATGGACTCCAAAACATAAGTGCTAGAGTACAGACCGTCTACGGAAGCCCTGTCACACGTACTACGAAGCACCACTGGCCGTACAACCACTGCCAACCGACTCAGGACCAGGCAACTAGACCTACCACGTAACGATCCTGAGTCGAACGACTCAAAAGCAAGATCGTCACAAACAGCGGAACAAGCCGCCAATCGGTCTAATCCTAAGCCATAAGAAACGACACTCCGCAGAAAACAACTCACGGAGACCTGAGGGAACACTAAAGACCCTCAGCACACGTCTGGACATGCAAACCGAGGTAAGACGATGCCTCGAGGCATCTAGAACCAGTGTCTCGGACTGGACGAAAACCGCCAAGACACCCACACGTAAGGTCACCCGTCAACAGCTGGGTCACCCCGGGTTGACCGGAACCCAACCAAAGACACACACAAGAGTAGGATAGAGAATCCTACGACAAGCAAGAAGACTCCTGGCTACCTTACAACGTAGTCTAGCCCTCACAGGACGTCAGGAGACATCCACGGGACAACGGGCTAACCACAAGGCCAAGCCAAGACAAGCAAAATCCAAAAGAATGGAAATCGGAGCACAAGGCATGTAACGCACCACCCTTAGACCGCTACATGAACCTGACGGTCTAAAGCTAGGCCGTTACATCCAACGTGACGGTCGGGGAATAGGCCGTCACACACACCGCCCTAACCAACTCTAGAAACGCAAAGGCATGTAACGGCCAGCACCAGGCGTGTTATACCAGCCTGACGCGCCCGACCGGGGCCGTCAGGGCCAACAACCCTCAAAACTCAAAACACACTCGGACCATGTAACGCGCCAGACCGAATGCGTTACAGCCACCTAACGCGCTAGGACAAGCACGTCAGGGCCAACAAAACCCAGAACAACGATTGACTGAGAGGCATGTAACGCTCCCGACCGGACGCATTACAACCGCCTAACGCACGGGGATGAGGCCGTTAGAGACAACGACGCAACCACCCAACTCAGCCAAAACAGCATGTAACGGCCTGGGGCAGGCGCGTTACACACACCTAACGCACGGGAGCACGGCCGTTAGGCGAACCGATTCACTCGGTCAAACACGGTCAAACAGAACGTAACGGCCTGGGGCAGGCGCGTTACGCACACCTGACGCGCTAGGGCAGGCGCGCCAAGGGAACCGCCTCAAAAGGTCAACGTCAGTCAACCAGAATGTAACGGCCTGGGGTAGGCGCGTTACACTCACCTGACGCACAGGGGCAAGTGCGTCAGAGGAACCGACTTAACCCAAACATAAAACGACAAAATAGGAGTAACACGTCTCACGGGACGCGTTAGAGGGATGTGACGTGCCACCCCTGGGCTGTCACACTCTCAAAACCCCAAAGAACTCGAATCAACCCAGACGCTGTAACGGTCAGTCGTGGGGCCGTCAGGGCATGTAACGGTCCCTGGGACGACCGCCACACCAGTTACGGCGGGAAAACGGAGGGTTGGCCAAATCGGCCCGTTCCACGCCCCATTCACGCCGAAGCGCAGGGGAAACAACCCTCGACGATGAAAAATAACATAAGAAGGCTAAAAAGCCCACATGCAAGCACAAAAACACAAGATCGGGGCGATTCCAACGAATCCACCCTAAATGGGTCAACGAGGTTCCCGGGTTCCTACTGGCCTCGAATGACAACCGATCAACATGAAACTAGCATGGATGGGATCCTAACATCCCAACGGTCAGTTCAACACTAACCGAGCTACAAATGGTGAACATTTTCCGACGAACCCGGCAAAACCCGAAAATCACGGTTTAGGCTAAACAAGCCCAAACTCGGCCGTTTCCGCGCCAAACGAAGTGCAAGGGCAGGGAAAACGAGCAGGAGAAAGTGAGGAACCATCACCCTACCTCCACCGTAGAAACCGTGCCCCGAAGGGACTAAACCGCGACGAAAACCACGCCGCGAGCTCAAACATCGACTTTGAATCCACCGTTCGGGATCGCGCCAAAACCATTCCGATCCTCGCTCCATCACGCACCTCAACAGCTTCCCGACGTCGCCACCTCACCAACGGACCCCTCCGTCTGCAGCTGGAGGCGAGAAGGTGGGAGAACAAGAGAGAACGGGAGAGAGAGAGGCAAACGTGCGAATGAGGAGAGAGTAAGAGGAAAGGAAAAGAAAAAGAAAAGAAATTAGGAAATTTTCCTAATTTTCAAAAATTCCGAAAACGCGCCGAAAATGCACAAATTCAAAAAAATACGTAAAAATAGTCGAAACGACCGGCTCGAAGACTACATCGTCGCTGTAGCATCCGCGAGTCGATGAACTGACAAACAAACTCACCGTAGGGTTCCGTAACTAGTACGAGAGAAAAATTCACACGGCTCGTAAAGCTCAACTCGGAAGCCACAAAAGCGAACCGAAACTCACTGAAACCAATCCAAAAGATCCAATGAAGATCCAGCAAGACCTACCAAGGATCCAGGGCATTACATCCTCCCCTCCTTTAAGGAATTTCACCCTCGAAATTAAGGACTAACTAAGGGAGAAGCAGGGAAGAACAACCCAACAACACAACCACAAAAACAACACAAATCTCAAGAGAACACAATTCAGAGGAACACTGGCAGATCACAATTACAGGCACACGCTCAGCATCTCAAGGCAACAATCCACAAAAGAGCAGGGTACCTAAGTGAGCACAATTCTGACACCTCCGAAACAAGGCAACGTCGCTTACGTCTCACAGGACAGGAGACACGACTGCCACAACAACAGACAACCGATCAAAAAACACAACGACAGGCACGGCGAGTATCAGCTTAACCAAGGGAACACAATCTCCACAGCTGACAGCTCGACGACATCATCGGCTCCAGTGCCAAAGGCAACAAGGAACACCTGGCACACAGGACACCAATGATAACAACAGCACCGGACAACAAACACAATCAAGTCAGTCCTCACTCAGATATTACATATGATCAAGTCGCAAGCTAACTCTAGGAAAAGAGCACAGCAAGGCTAACCGACAAGACTTGGTCCACATAGAGACACAAAATCATAGAGAAACAGCACATACAGAAACAACACAACGGCAGCACCTGCAGGATTCCGGCTCCGCACAACACGCAGGGCCACAGAATACCACTACAAGTAGGGTCACAACAAGGCACAAGAACAGCTGAGCACACGACCACAAGGAACGGGTCACGCATCAGGCTGCTCACCAAGAGAAGACCCACAATAACAAGAAACGACAACAATCTCGGGGAACGCAACTCAAGGACCAATAACACGTCTCGAGAGCATAACACCCAAGAAAGAACTGTAGAGCAAAGGGTACTCAATCAGCAGCAATGCCAACAAATTCCCCAATACTCGCAAATGCCAATGCCAACACCAGAAAACCACCAACAATGGCACGGCAACAGACGACATCAATGCACAAGAAGCCAAGATGAAGTCACATCGAGAAGAAACAGATCTCTCGACCAGTGGGTAGCCAACTCACACACTTCCGCTGCACTCTTAACAACGCGCACAGGCAACCGAACAACCTCGGTAGTCACACCTCAGCACACACCAGGCGCCATTGCAATCAATGAAGATCGCAAATCACACGCCACGAGTACCGATCCCGCGAACAACCGATCACAAGGAGCCTAAGTACAACAGGAGAAGAGCACCAGCTTCAGCATAAAGCACAAAAGAATGCTAACCTCAGCTTACCTTCATGTCCTGAAAACGATAAATGAGCCCTGACCATACATCAGCCGCTGGACACGGCGTTACAACCACAGTACGCGACAGCTCTTAACACCATCATGGAGTCGAAAGCCAAGCAACCGTATAGCAGAGAGCAGATCAGGCTCAAAATAAAGCTATCCACACTTAAGCAGACACAGGACAAAGGCATCACTAAGACAGTAATTCCAAGGCAAACCTCGAAAAGATTCCACCAGAAGGGACCAGAAGCAGGAAGCTCAATCACAAAAGCTCACCAGGAAGGGAAAATCCTAGCTTGCCTGAGCAACTTCTCCAAAACGGAATCAAATCGAGCACTTCAACAGAAGCGAAACACATCAGGAGCTGAACAGACTCAAGCCGGGACAACCAAGACAACGTGAGAACGTGTATGGTCATCAGACCAAGGCTAAAGGTTAACAGCAACCTGAACAACACACAGAGAAAACCTCGAACAACGTACTGCAGATTCAAGCCTTTCGGCGAACACTGCCAAGTACAACATGATCGAAACAAACACAATGACAAAAAGAAACACCTTGTCATATCCTGACGAGAGCAGAACCATCTCGTACAGTGCCAGAACAGCACGCACAAGACAACATACGGAAAACAAAGCGACAAAGAATCACAAACCGAAGCCAGCTGAAGACTGTACTGGACTTTTATGACTCTGGATACCGCATATCTCAGATTCCCCTGTACTTCACACAACAACGCTCTGACAGCTCAGAAAAGAACTCCGAACATCTCAGAACACTGCTCTGATACCAAGCAGTAGCGACCCGGATTCCGGATACCCGGCATACCCGGTAGGACTACCGGATACGCGTGATACCGCATGGAACCCGCGAGGCCTCCCAAGAGCGGGAAAGCTTCGAAGGGAAAAAGGCACGTGTAGAGTACATTAAAGCCACAGAGATAGTACAGTAAGTAATTAAATTTCATTAGATAGGTTTGCCAAAGTAGCAGAAATAACATTACTTTTTAATTAACTGTTTAAATTAACAATTATATCCCAGAGTCAGTCCAAAGCTAAAGACAACAAGTCTAGCACAGTACAGTCGACAGAAAGGAAAGACGTACCAAGAAGTCGGGGGAAGCCCGACGCAGGTACCAGCTGGTAGCAACGGCACGCAACGAGCACGCACACTCCAGGAACCACGCGGAAGCAGAACGAACAACGCCACCCCACCTGAAAAGCATAGGTGAGCCCCATGTCACTGGCTCAGTAGGGGTCACGCGGATCCCCACTGAAAAATACGCAGTAACATGGAACAACAAACACAGCCGGTGTAGTAAAAGCAAGAAACTACACTACAAAGTTGTAAAACTATGCTACAGGCAGTAGTGAACAGACGGGAAGTAGGAGTAGGGAGCAAGCAAGAAAGGGTGAGATCCCGCGCTAGACAAGCGGCGGCTGAACTAACCTCGGCACCCCAAACTACTCCAAGCAACAACAGAAGGGCATCTCTGATCCAGCAAAGTCAGAAGTTACCGATCTGTCGACCCGACACCAGGTCCAAAACGAAGACCTGCAAGGACAGATAAAACAACCACACCGGCCTACATGATTGGAACATCGTGTACGCAACCCGGGCTCATCTTGGACATAGCCAAGAACAGACCACACATCCAGGGAAGCAAATCTTGGGCAAGGCCAAGACTAGCCGACACGGAAAGGAGAAAACCGACTCCGAGAAACGCGAGAGTCACCGGTCAAGTGATAGGAGTACCCTCACACTAGAAGAACAGACAGATGCGTCCACTGATGTCTTACACTGCGCCACAAGTGTCACGTCTACCAGATCGTGTGCAGCACGGAAGAACAACGACATTCCAAGGAAAAACGGCACCTCATGGACACAAGACCGCAGTACCACGCTGCGAGTGACTAGTCAGGGTCATGCCCGTCGACGCAAGTCCTCAGTCCCTGACCACGTGTGCACACACTGACCACTGCCTAAGTCAGGCCTCTAGCTAGTATTCCCCTCGGTAGGACGCTATTGTTGGCCGGGGCCCACGGAACTAGCTTAAAAACCGTGTAACGGGAACTGCCCGTCCACCACTCCCGGTGTGTGACGTACTAAAAAGCCTACGTGACAGGCTACGACTAGTGGAGGTTCACAAGGCACGGACTCCAAAACACAAGTGCTAGAGTATAGACAGTCTACGGAAGCCCTATCACACGTACTACGAAGCACCACTGGCAGTACAACCACTGCCAACCGACTCAGGACCAAGCAACTAGACCTACCACGTAACGATCCCGAGTCGAACGACTCAAAGGCAAGATCGTCACAAACAGCGGAACAAGCGCACAATCGGTCTAATCCTAAGCCACAAGAAATGACACTCCGCATAAAACAACTCACGGAGACCTGAGGGAAAACTAAAGACCCTCAGCACACGTCTGGACACGTAAACCAAGGTAAGACGATACCTCGAGACATCCAGAACCAGTGTCTCGGACTGGACGAAAACCGCCAAGACACCCACACGCAAGGTCGCCCGTCAACCGTTGGGTCACCCCGGGTTGACCGGAACCCAACCAAAGACACACACAAGAGTAGGATAGAGAATCCTACGACAAGCAAGAAGACTCCTGGCTACCTTACAACGTAGTCCTAGCCCTCATAGGACGTCAGGAGACATCCACGGGACAACGGGCTGACCACAAGGCCAAGCCAAGACATGCAGAATCCAAAAGAACGGAAATCGGAGCACAAGGCATGTAACGCACCACCCTTAGACCGCTACATTAACCTGGCGGTCTAACGCTAGGCCGTTACATCCAACGTGACGGTCGGGGAACAGGCCGTCACACACACTGCCCTAACCAACTCTAGAAACGCAAAGGCATGTAACGGCCAGCACCAGGCGCGTTACACCAGCATGACGCGCCCGACCGGGGCCGTCAGGGCCAACAACCCTCAAAACTCAAAACACACTCGGACCATGTAACGCGCCAGACCGAATGCATTACAGCCACCTAACGCGCTAGGACAAGCGCGTCTGGGCCAACAAAACCCAGAACAACGACTGACTGAGAGGCATGTAACGGTCCTGACCGGACACGTTACAACCGCCTAACGCACGGGGATGAGGCCGTTAGAGACAACGACGCAACCACCCCAACTCAGCCAAAACAGCATGTAACGGCCTGGGGCAGGCGCGTTACACACACCTAACGCACGGGAGCACGACCGTTAGGCGAACCGACTCACTCGGTCAAACACGGTCAAACAGAACGTAACGGCCTAGGGCAGGCGCGTTACGCACACCTGAAACGCTAGGGTAGGCGCGCGAGGGGAACCGCCTCAAAAGGTCAACGTCAGTCAACGAGAATGTAACGGCCTGGGACAGGTGCGTTACACTCATCTGACGCACAGGGGCAAGCGTGTCAGAGGAACCGACTTAACCCAAACATAAAACGACAAAATGGGAGTAACGCGTCTCACGGGACGCGTCAGAGGGATGTGACGGGCCACCTCTAGGCCGTCACACTCTCAAAACTCCGAAGAACTCGAATCAACCCAGACGCTGTAACGGTCAGTCGTGGGGCCGTCGGGGCATGTAACGGTCCCTGGGACAACCGCCACACCAGTTACGGCAGGAAAATGGAGGGTTGGCCAAATCGGCCCGTTCCACGCCCCATTCACGCCGAAGCGCAGGGGAAACAACCCTCGACGATGAAAAATAACATAAGAAGGCTAAAAAGCCCACATGCAAGCACAAAAATAAAAGATCGGGGCAATTCCAACGAATCCACCCTAAATGGGTCAACGAGGTTCCCGGGTTCCTACTGGCCTCGAATGACAACCGATCAACACGAAACTAGCATGGATGGGATCCTAACATCCCAACGGTCAGTTCAACACTAACCGAGCTACAAATGGTTGCCATTTTTCGGCGAACCCTACAAAACCTGAAAATCACGGTTTAGGCTAAACAAGTCCAAACTCGGCCGTTTCCGCGCCAAACGAAGTGCAAGGGCAGGGAAAACGAGCAGGAGGAAGTAAGGAACCATCACCCTACCTCCACCGAAGAAACCGTGCCCCGAAGGGACTAAACCGCGCCGAAAACCATTCCGCGAGCTCAAACGTCGGCTTTGAATCCACCGTTCGGGATCGTGCCAAAACCATTCCATCACACACCTCAACAGCTTCCCGACGTCGCCACCTCACCAACGGACCCCTCCGTCTGCAGTCGGAGGCGAGAAGGTGGGAGAACGAGAGAGAACGGGAGAGAGAGAGAGAGAGGCGAACGTGCGAATGAGGAGAGAGAAAGAGGAAAGGAAAAGAAAAGAAAAGAAATTAGGAAATTTTCCTAATTTTCAAAAATTCTGAAAATGCGCCAAAAATGCACAAATTTAGAAAAATACGTAAAAATAGTCGAAACGACCGGCTCGAAGAGTACATCGTCGCTGTAGCATCCACGAGTCGATGAACTGACAAACACACTCACCGTAGGGTTCCGTAACCAGTACGGGAGAAAAACCCACATGGCTCGTAAAGCTCAACTCGGAAGCCACAAAAGTGAACCGAAACTCACTGAAACCAATCCAAAAGGTCCAATGAAGATCCAGCAAAACCTACCAAGGATCCAGGGCATTACTGCATCATACCCCATGATTTACAGTATATTTCCGACAATCAGCCGAGGGGACTAACATAGAGCCCTTGAACAAAATCAGTGCTCGATCGCATCTTCAAGTAAAAATCAAGCTACTTTCACGTTTCAATAAAATATGGCCAATCAAAATAACAAGTTAAATAAGTTCATGATAACAATAATTCAATGAATGAACGCTTCGATTAAGAATGCGAGGGATCAAGAATGACTTAAAACAAGGTTATGCTCATGGAAACAATTTGACAGCATAACAGTACATTCCTTATCTTCCGTAATTTAAAATTAAGTATCTTGAACAATATGATAAGTCCTAGACCATCAATAATCCATTTAGAAATTTTGGAATATCAACTCTTAGGTCAAACCTCGGGTAAAAGTACTCAGGAATTGTGGTGGTCAAGTAATGGGCCGCTACATTAACGTGACGGTTTAGTATTGGACCGTTAGAATGGGCTGAATCTAGAAAGAATAAATTGGACTCAGTAATGTGACGGTTGTATACTGAACCGTTAGATGTGCCTGACGGTCGAGTAATAGGCCATTACATGGACAGAATTCAAAACTTCGGTAGTGTTTTTCTAGACAATTGGGCTTTAATGGTACAACCAACTCAGCATCCTAGTGGGAATCCCAGGCTTGCGGAGAATTACGGAGGACTTGAAACAAGATTTCCTAGTCCATTGGAAGGAATATCTAATAGAGAGGTCCTCAAGTTCCAGAATGTGTTCCTATAGTGCACAAGTGTAACTAGTGGACACATACCGGAGTATATGCCACGTACTTAAAGAAAATGACTCTATAGATGAGAAAGAATGTGTAACGATGTAAAACCATGATAAACCCCGTCAATACAACATTTAAAATCATTGTTTTAATACAAAACTATAGAGTTTAGTAAATGAAATTAACATACGCTTAAAATAACTCAAGGTGCTTTAGACATGCAATTTCTATCATGAATCAATTAATAAAACTCAAAGTCATGAAAACAGGTCAAAACTTATATATCTAAGCTTTATTTATAAGCTAAGTTGACTATTTTCAATTCTGTCTCGGGTTGACAGATCACAGTATTCTGACGGTCGAAGATGAGCGCGTCACAGTGCTGTGACGGGTTATCGTGGGGCCGTCAGAACGTTGTAATGCTCTGATTCTGGTCCGTCAGAGACTACAAAGAAACTTAAGTATTACAGAGCATTTGATAGTTTATCGTAAGGCCGTTAGAGTATTCTGGCAGTCTAACTATAATCCGTCAGAGCACTGCTGATAGTAAAGTAAAAGAACTATGGTTTAAAACATCTCATGCACGAAGAATCAAAACAATTAACTACTCTAGTCATGACAAAACGAAGTAAAGGGCATCTAGATGCATAGGTTCTAGTGAATTTATAAGAGAATACCTTTTTATCTTTAATTTAGGCAAAATGTATGCATGTATGCATAGACCGAACTAAAACATAAAATTCATGGTCTATAGTGCATGAAATCAAACAAAACCAGAGGGATTTTACTCCTATCATGATGTTCTTGCCATTCATGAGATAACCTACCCCTTTCCTAGACTTTCAACTTCCAATTCGGGACTACAAGACACGCCCTAGTTCTTCCCTTCCTGTGAATTTTCAGCAACGTCACGTTGCTCTAACTCGATAATCCCTTGACCTATAGACGTGAAATTTGGAGGGTAAGAAGATGAAACTAAGGGAAACAAAAAGTTCTAAAGAACCGAACTCTAAATACCTTGTTTAGGTGTTCTAATCTCCTGATCTTTAGCACCTCGTTGTACAGTTTCCTGGGTTGACGTGATGAAACCAACAACTTTGCAAGGTTCTAGCTCCTCGTGTAGTCGATCTCCTAGCACGAAATTTTTAGGAAGATTAGTCCTATGTATAAGGAACAAAAACCTCTAAAGAACCTACCTGAAATAATGTCGTCTTACCTTGATTCTACGCGAGCCAATGTAGGGGTCACGCAGGTCAAAACAAGGTCCTATTTATAAGGTTTTGCTAGGGTTTGAGGATTAGATCGATTCTAGAGTCCTTATTAGACCTTAGATCGACTTCTGAGAGTCCTTAACACGTTTACTAGTCCTCCCATCTCGATCCCTAAGAGATAGACTATCAAAAATCTAATTTTTTTATCTTTCTTCAATTCACGGAATTAGCCAGAACGTAACGGTCGTATACTGGTGCGTCAGAGCCCTGTGGCGGTCGAACGATAAACCGTTACCTATCGTAGGTGCCGAACTTTCAATGAATTCAAATTCTATTTTCATCTTATCCACTTAATTATTTAATTAATGACTATTTATTCTTATAATTCATGAATAGTCTAAACAACCTTCTAGAATATGGGCCAAACTTCATGGGCTTGGTCCTTAAACCTTTTGGACTTCAATTAATTAGGCTAGATTAATCGTTTACCATAATTGTGCCTAAATAAATTTCTAAAAAATCATTAAATAATTCCTGAAATAATATAAATATTCTGGGTCATTACAGGTCTCCTCCTTAGTTGTTTGGCATATTCATATCATTGTGTGCATATTGGATTACTAGTTTTTAGGCCACAATTTGCATGCTCTCCTGTAGAAACCCGATAATTAAAAATGAGAAATAATTTTTTTAATTTCATTATGTAATTAAAGTTTTAATGAAATAATCAAATTACATTTAAACTATATGAAATAAGCTAGTTTACTTGAATTTACTCGAAGTAAATAGAAAATTAATTGCTTTAGGCCGTAGATAAATCATAGTAAGCCCAATAAAAGTCCATATAATGGACTAGGATCACAATTGGCCCATTGGATAATCCATAATGGGTTGGATTAATGGATTAAAGGATTTAATAAAGGATAAATAACCTTAAATTCGTAACATGTGCTTAATATGACATTTAAGGGATTAAAATAACCTCATTTCTAGAAGATTGACTCAAAAATTAACTTATACCTAACTTATAACTTTAGACTAGCCATTTTTACATTGGTTTCACACCAAATTGATGCTAGATTAAGAGGAGAAATGTGAATTTTCTTCTAATTTGGAGTTAATGGGTTTGGTAAAATTAGGTAAGAAATCTTGACAAAATTGGCCAAGTTTTGACTATAAATAGAGCCCCATTCGACCCTCAAATCATCATTGGTGGCTTAGGCTATGCTACTCTGAAGTTTGAGGGAGATTTGAAGGAAGGATTTGGAGAATTAAGGGTTTTCATATCAAATTGGGGATTTTCTTATTTCTTCCTTAAATCCGCTCAAAGGTAGGTGTCTCTCAGGCTAAACTTCAATTAAAGCATGATATCTTGTGTATTTTTCAATGCTCTTTCCATTGATACATGTTTCCCTAAATTTTATTGAGAAATGAGCAAGTTATTAGCATTTTATTGAAGGGTGTTCACGTTTTTTCTTAAGAAAACTGTGGCTGTTAAAACCCAGTTCGCGTTAATGAACACGTCTCCTCGATAAGACGCGTTCTCAGACGCTTTTACACCGACCAGAATTAAAAATAAAAATATATATAATAATAAAAAGAAGGCATCCAGCCATCGGGACGCGTCAACAGAGCACGTCGTCCAGATAAGACGCGCTCAGACAGACTTTTTCCCTCCGTCCTAAATTAAAAAAAATATTAAAATAATTTGAATAAGGCGTCTATGCTCATGGGCGCCTCTATAAAAAATTATAATATTACTAAAATAAAGTTTTAAATGCGTCCATATGCTTAGACGCCTCAAAAAAATATATAAAATATAAAAATGATTTTTATAAAATGTCCAGAACATTGGACGCGTCTACATAAAACGCCCAGCCTCCTGGACGCGTTCATAGACTGTAACCAAAAATGTTGAAAATCCATATTAACATGTTAAAATATTTACAGCATGTTAAAAATTATTTTTGTGGAATAAAAATATTTTTACCATGAAAAAAAACCTATTTTTACCATATTATTAGTAAATTGATGCATGAAAAATATTTACAGCATGTTAAAAATTACTTCCAGCATGAAAAAATTGATTTTTCAGAAAGATAAATCTAATTAAAGACTATTTTTCAGCGTGAAAAATCTATTTTCTACCGAATAATTGGTAATTTAATGAATGAAAATTACTTCCAGCATCTAAAAATCTGTTTATCAGAAAATTGATATATTAAAATTATTTTCAGAATGACAAAATTCTTTTCTATCATATTATCAGAAAAAATATTTTTTTTCATGTTAAACCTATTTTTCATGAAATAATTAGTAAATTAATGCATGAAAATTATTTTCAGCATGTTAAAAATTACTTTCAGCATGATAAAATTATTTTTATTCATACTGAGATATGAAAACTATTTGACAGCATGTTAGAACTATTTGAAACTCTTTTTTCATGATAAGCCTATTTTTCCTATCAAATAATTAGGAAATAAATGTATAAAAATTTATTTCCAGCACGATAAATTTAGTTGTTCTCAGAAAGTTATGTAATCAGCATGTTGAATTTATTCTTACCATAAAATCAGCATATTGATGTATAAAAGTCATTTTTAATGTGATAAATATTAATTTTAGTATGTTAAATATTATTTACAACATATTAAAAAAATTAATTCCAGCATTAAAAATCTATTTTTATAATATTATCAGTAAATTGAAGAATGAAAATGATTTATAGCATGATAAGATTATTTTCAGCAAGATAAGATTTTTTTTGCATATTAAATCTATTTCTTATCAAATAATTAGTATATTGATGTATAAATAAATCTCCAGTATAAAAATAAACTGTCTTGAAACATGTCTAAATACTGATTATGTAAATCTACACCAGATTCAAATTATGGAATTAAAATAATCCTATTCACTTAAACTTTCATCCTAGCCATTCATTTTCTGAATTCCATGACTTAATGTTGTTAAACATTATGCCTCAAAACTATTATCCACTTTTCTTGTAACTTCTGAAATTTTTGCCATATTTGTACTTATTTACAATAGCCTATTTCTTGAAATTCATATGACTCAATGCCTGGCATTAATGGGGCCCGGTCTGGTCCTGGGGGGAGCGTCCGAAAGTACTTGTGCCTATGGGAGTTGATTGACCACGGTGTGGCATTGCATCGAAGTGCATGATAGATTTACTTGATACGGCATTCCACATTTCGTTATTGGTATTTGATTACTTGTTTACATGATTATTCGATAAATACATGATTTACTTGACTTGCATGAAATGGCCAAATTACATGAAAAGTCTTTACTTGTCAAATTCATTACTTGAAAATTTCTCTTGATATCTTGTTATCCCAATTACTTGAAAATTCCATTCATGTTTATACACTTCTCGATACAACTTCAAAAATTGCTTAAATTGTTAATACTTAAAGATTACCTGGTTTTTAGAGAGATAAAATCCTACTGAGCTTTTAGCTCACCCTACGTTTTGGTTAATTATTGTAGGGAATGAAAATGATCAAGGGAATGGACAAGAGTGAGAGAGTGATTTTCCTTTTACCTAGGTTTATGTAGGTCATTAATATTTTTATAAGGATGATGTATTTTGGATTGTAAGTTTGTAGTTTGCCTTTATGGCTTATCAATTAGTGTTGTAAACTTCATTTTGATGGAATAAAATTATCATTTTCCCATTCATTTCTGTCGTTAGGAATTAATTTATACACGCTCTGATTGACACGCTTGTTTACGACTCGCTCGCGTCCCGATATTCTGCATCGAGGCGTGACAGTCTTTGTGGTATCAGAGCCTAGGTTATATAAAATCCTAGGTTTCACAATTTTAAGTTCATTCTTAAACTTAGGTTAGGTTTTAGATCAATATCTAGAAACTTGGATAAGGACTTAAACATTCCCGGTAAGCACGGGTAGAAACACGGGTTTCATTTTAAAGAAAAAGATTTATCAAGACATAAACAAATGAATAAAATAATTAAACCTTGTTATTATGGTTGCAGGTTAATTCTCACAAATGGCCGCCGAGAGAACTCAATGGCGCGAGATGCAACGCACCGTTCAAGGCTTAACCCAAGCTCTCCAACAGGTTGCTTAGGGAGGAGCAAACCGAGGAGCGGGTGATCTACATAGGAATTTTCGGAGCATGAACCCTCCCCGGTTCGCGGGATCTACGGACCCGGACGTGGCCGAACATTGGATTAAGGAGATCGAGAGGATTTTCTGAGTCATGCAATGTGCCGATGAGAAGAAGGTCTTACTTTCTACTTTCCAACTGGAAAGAGATGCACGTGCCTGGTGGGAATCGGTCGAGGCTACTTTACCGCATGACCAAATTCTATGGGAAGAGTTTATGGAACACTTCAATAGCAAGTATTTCTCTGACCGGGTGCAAGAAAGTAAGGCCGTCGAGTTTGCCACCTTAAAGCAAAGGGGATTATCGATCACCGAATATGAAGCACAATTTTCAAGGTTATCTAGGTACGCTCCACATCTCGTGGGTACCGAGAAAATGAAGGCAAGGAGATTCTTAAATGGCCTTAAGCCGCATTATTTTACTCAACTCACCCCGATGGATATTCAATTATATTCTGATATGGTACGAAGAGCTCAACTCCTAGGAGATGCAACGGAGTTATCGGATCGCATCCGAGGAAGGGAAGCCAAGAGAGAGCAAGTTACTGGGTCCAGAAGTTTCAAACCTTCCTTTGGGAAGAAAAGGCCCAATGATGGGCGTAACTTCAACAAGGACGGGTGTAATTTCAGCAAGGGTGGACGTAATTTCCAAGGGGACAAGAAGCCGAGGACTTTCGACAAACAAATTGTTCCTTTCTCTACGCCATCAAAGGAATTATGCAAATATTACGAGAAGCCCGGACACAAAGCCGAGGAATGCTGGAGAAAACTTGGCGCAGGTCTTCGATGCGGGAGTTGGGAGCATAGGATCCTGAATTACCCTCTTCTCAACGAGCAAGCTCCACCACTAGCAAAGCTTCCTATTATTGTCAAAAAGCAAGGAAGACTCCAAGCTTTCATGAATGCGGAACCTAACGAAGAAGGAGGCGTCGTGGAAAGTACTCTTTTCATATACTCTGAGCCTGCCTCTATCTAATTTGATACCGGAGCTACGCATTCATTTATATCTAGAAGATTTGCTGGTCTTTTATCTATGAAGCCTGTTCCATTAGATTCTACACTCACTATTACTACACCTATTGGAACGAGAACGGAGATTAAATATTTCTATCAGTTATAACTTACCCGCTCATTTGGTATGCATGGAGATGGAAGGATATGATATTATTCTGGGTGCCGATTGGATATCTACACATGGAGCTAGTGTAAATTGCAAGTTGGGGACGGTAACTTTCATGGGTTACCCCGACCTTCTATTTTCGGGTATCAGGCATTCCAAGCACAAACCTCTCATTTCCGCCCTTAAAGCCAAAAAATTATTAAGGAAGGGTTGTGCCGGTTACTTAGTTTCTATCATAATGACCGAGCATACGGAACCTGTTCTAAAGGACATTCCTATCATTCGGGATTATTCTGATGTATTTCTGGAAAAATTGTTTGGTATTCCTCCAGAGAGAGAGGTGGTATTCTCTACTGATTTAATTCCGAGAGCGGCACCAGTTTCTAAAGCTCTATATCGGATGTCTGCCATGGAAATGAGAGAATTAAAGGATCAATTATTGGAATTACTAGAGAAGGGGTATATCCGACCAAGTACTTCACCTTGGGGAGCCCCGGTCTTATTTGTCAAGAAGAAGGATGGTTCGATGAGGTTATGTGTTGATTATCGGCAATTGAATCAACTCACCATCAAGAACAAATATCCTTTACCGAGGATTGATGAATTATTCGACCAGATTTCCTTTGCTCAATATTTCTCAAAGATTGACCTTCGATCTGGTTATCATCAATTGAAGGTCAAGGAAAGTGATATTCACAATACGGCATTCCAGAGTCGGTATGGTCATTACGAGTTCACCGTTATGCCTTTCGGCTTAACAAATGCGTCTGCCGCATTTATGCAATTGATGAACAACGTATTCATGCCGTACCTCGATCAATTTGTGGTTGTATTCATCGACGACATTTTGATCTACTCCAAGTCCAAGGAAGAACATGAAGAACATCTCAAGAAGGCCCTTCAATTATTAAGTGATCACAAGCTTTATGCCAAATTAATCAAATGTGATTTCTGGTTGGAGGGGGTTTCTTTTCTCGGTCACATAATTTCTCGGAACGGTACAGCTGTTGATCTATCAAAGGTCGAGGCTGTTAAGAACTGGGAAAGACCTACAAGTGTAACGAAAATACGAAGTTTTTTGGGATTGGCTGGCTATTACCGAAGATTTATCAAAGATTTCTTAAAGATCGCAGTATCTTTAACAAGATTGACAAGGAAGGAGAATCCTTTTATATGGTCCGAGGAATGCGAGAAAAGCTTTCAAACTTTAAAGGATTGTCTGACGACTGCTCCTATTCTCACATTACCTACGGAAGGAGGAGGATTTGAAGTATATGATGATGCATCTGGATTTGGCCTAGGTTGCGTATTAATGCAACATGGCAAGGTCATAGCTTATTCCTCACGGCAATTAAAGAAGCACGAGAAAAATTATCCCGTACATGACCTAGAACTGGCAGCTGTGGTCTTTGCTTTGAAGATCTGACGACATTACCTCTATGGCGAAGCCTTTACGGTGTATTCTGATCACAAGAGCCTCAAATATTTATTCTCTCAAAAGGAGCTCAATATGAGGCAAAGACGGTGGTTGGAATATTTAAAGGATTTTGATTTCTCTATACAATATCACCCCGGAAAAGGTAATGTCGTAGCTGATGCACTTAGCAGGAATCCGATGGCTTTATTATCGAGCATGATGGTTAAAGAATGGCATCTACTTGAGCAAATGGCCAACTTAAACCTCAATATAGAGGAGAAGGAAGGTGGAGTCTTTATTGCTAATATTCGACTCCAACCCGAGTTACTCTCGGAAGTTTAGGAATGGCAAGGTGATGATCTGTTGATCATTGAAATCAAAGAGAAATTAGATCAACGACTGGATTTTCTTCTGGCTGATGATGGAAGGTTATTATTCAAAGGAAGAACATGTGTACCGGACTATTCTATCCTCAAGGGTAAAATCTTGGAGGAAGCACATCGGTCAAGGTACACTATTCACCCCGGTGCTACAAAAATGTACCAAGACCTCAAGAGAACATTATGGTGGCCGAATATGAAGAGAGAGGTAGCTGAGTTCGTAAGTCGATGCTTGGTATGTCAACAAGTTAAAGCCGAGCACCTCAAACCGGCTGGTAAACTCAAGCCTCTCGAAATACCGGAATGGAAATGGGATAGTGTCGGTATGGACTTCATAGTTGGATTGCCGAAGACCCGAAGTGGTTTCGATGCTATATGGGTAATTGTGGACCGGTTAACCAAGTCTGCTCACTTCTTACCTATCAAGATTAAATGGACCGTGGATGTTCTAGCCGCCTTATATATCAAGGAGATCGTAAGGCTGCACGGTATTCTAAGCTCTATTATTTCGGACTGAGATCCGAGATTCACCTCTCATTTCTGGAAGGGTTTACAATCGTCTATGGGTACTAGACTAAGGTTTAGTATGTATTTTCACCCTCAGATGGCTGGACAAACCGAGAGGATGAATCAGATTATTGAAGATATGTTGAGAGCCTGCAAGATTGACTTCGGCGATAGTTGGCATGAACATTTACCATTGACTGAGTTTGCTTACAACAATAGCTATCAGTCGAGTATTCAAATGGCACCATTCGAAGCTCTTTATGGCCGAAGCTACAGATCGCCTCTATGCTGGAGCGAGGTTGGAGAGAAGGGATTGCTTGGTCCTGATATTGTCCAAAATACAACTAGCAAAATCCAGTTAATTCAAGAAAGATTGAAAGTCGCTCAATCACGATAAAAGAGTTATGCCGACAATCGGAGGAGAGATCTTGAATTCCAAGTGGGGGAGCATGTCTTCTTAAAGATCTCACCCACACGAGGAATTAGAAGATTCGGCATCAAACGAAAGCTAAGTCCGAGATTTATCGACCCTTTCGAGATTCTAGAAAGAATCGGCGAAGTGGCGTACAAGTTGGATTTACCTCCTCAACTGGCCGGTGTACACGACGTATTCCATGTATCCATGCTAAGAAAATACGTCTATGATCTTTCACATGTGATTCAATTTGAAGAGTTGAAACTCCAAAAGGACTTATCATATGAAGAAAGACCGATCAAGATATTGGATCGGAAACTACACCAACTAAGGAATCGGGCCATTCCGATGGTAAAGGTCCAATGGAGTAAGCGTGGATTCGAGGAAGTCACCTGGGAATTGGAAGAATACATCATGAAAAAATACCCGGATTTAATCTCAGGTTAGAAATTCGACCTTTCTACTCGAATCTTTGAATTTTAATTATATAACGTCAATTTGGAGGACCAAATTCTTTTAAGTGGGGGAGGATGTAGAAACCTGATAATTAAAAATGAGAAATAAAATTTTTAATTTCATTATGTAATTAAAATTTTCATGAAATAATCAAATTACATTTTTACTATATGAAATTAGCTAGTTTACTTGAATTTACTTGAAGTAAATAGAAAATTAATTGCTTTGGGCCTTATATAAATCATAGTAAGCCCAATAAAAGTCCATATAATAGATTAGGATCACTATTGGCCCATTGGATAATCCATAATGGGTTAGATTGATGGATTAAAGGATTTAATAAAGGATAAATAACCTTAAATTCGCAACGTGTGTTTAATATGATATTTAAGGGATTAAAATAACCCCATTTTTAGAAGATTGACTCAAAAATCAACCCATACCTAACTTATAACATTAGACCGGTCGTTTCTACATTGGTTTCATACCAAATTGAGGCTAGATTAAGAGGAGAAATGTGAATTTTCTTCTAATTCAGAGTTAATGGGTTTGGTGAAATTAGGTAAGAAATCTTTACCAAATTGGCCAAGTTTTGGCTATAAATAGAGCCCCATTCGACCCTCAAATCATCATTGGTGGCCTAGGCTATGCTACTCTGAAGATTGAGGGAGCATTGAAAGAATGATTTGGAGAATTAAGGGTTTTCATATCAAATTGGGGATTTTCTTATTTCTTCCTTAAATCCGCTCAAAGGTAGGTGTCTCTCAGGCTAAACTTCAATTAAAGCATACTATCTTGTGTATTTTTTAATGCTCATTCCACTGATACCTGTTTCCCTAAATTTCATTGAGAAATGAGCAAGTTATTAACATTTTATTGAAGGGTGTTCACGTTTTTTCTTAAGAAAACCGTGGCTGTTAAAACCCAGTTCGCGTTAATGAACGCGTCACCTCGATAAGGCGCGTTCTCAGACGCTTTTACATCGACCAGAATTAAAAATAAATATATATATATATTAATAAAAAGAAGGCGTCTAGTCATCGGGACGCGTCAACAGAGCACGTCGTCCAGATAAGACGTGCTCAGACATACTTTTTCCCTCCGTCCTAAAATCAAAAAAAAATATTAAAATAATTTGAATAAGGCGTCTATGTTCATGGACGCCTCTATAAAAAATTATATCATTATTAAAATAAAGTTTTAAAGGCGTCCATATGCTTAGACGCCTCAAAACAAATATATAAAATATAAAAATAATTTTTATAAAATGTCTAGAACCTTGGACGCGTCTACATAAAACGTCCAGCCTCCTGGACGCGATCATAGACAGTAACCACAAATGTTGAAAATTCATATTAACATGTTAAAATATTTACAGCATGTTAAAATTTATTTTTGTGGAATAAAAATATTTTTACCATGAAAACAAAACCTATTTTTACCATATTATTAGTAAATTGATGCATGAAAAATATTTACAGCATGTTAAAAATTACTTCCAGCATGGAAAAATTGATTTTATTCATACTAAAATATGAAAACTATTTTCAGCATGACAAATCTAATTAAAGACGGATTTTTAGCGTGAAAAATCTATTTTCTACCAAATAATTGCTAATTTAATGAATGAAAATTATTTCCAACGTCTAAAAATATGTTTATCAGAAAATTGATATATTGAAATTATTTTCAGCGTGATAAAAATCTTTTCTATCATATTATCAAAAAAAATATTTGTTTCATGTTAAACCTATTTTTCACGAAATAATTAGTAAATTAATGCATGAAAATTATTTTCAGCATGTTAAAAATTACTTTCAGCATGATAAATTTATTTTTTTTCTATACTGAGATATGAAAACTATTTGACAGCATGTTAGAACTATTTGAAACTATTTTTTCATGATAAGCCTATTTTTCCTATCAAATAATTAGGAAATAAATGTATAAAAATTTATTTCCAGCATGATAAATTTAGTTGTTCTGAGAAAGTTATGTAATCAGCATGCTGAATTTATTCTTACCATCTTATCAGCATATTGATGTATAAAAGTCATGTTTAACGTGATAAATATTAATTTTAGTATGTTAAATATTATTTTCAACATATTAAAAAAATTAATTCCAGCATGAAAAATCTATTTTTATCATGATATCAGTAAATTGAAGTATGAAAATTATTTACAGCATGATAAGGTTATTTTCAGCAAGATAAGATTTTTTTGCATATTAAATCTATTTCTTATCAAATATTTAGTATATTGATGTATAAATAAATCCCCAATATAAAAAAAAACTATCTTGAAACATGTCTAAATACTAATTATGCAAATCTACACCAGATTCAAATTATGGAATTAAAATAATCCTATTCACTTAAACTTTCATCCTACTTGCCGTTCATTTTCTGAATTCCACGACTTAATGTCGTTAAACATTATGCCTCAAAACTATTATCCACTTTTCTTGTAACTTCTGAAATTTTTGCCAGATTTATACTTATTTACAATAGCCTATTTCTTGAAATTCATTGGTCATATACATTAAGTGGATGTCTAGACGTACTTGGGATCTTTTGATCCATATGACTCAATGCCTGGCATTAATGGGGCCCGGTCTGCTCCTAGGGGGAGCGTCCGAAAGTACTTGTGCCCATGGGAGTTGATTGACTACGGTGTGGCATTGCACCGAAGTGCATGATAGATTTACTTGATACGGCATTCCACATTTCGTTATTGGTATTTGATTACTTGTTTACATGATTATTCGATAAATACATGATTTACTTGACTTGCATGAAATGGCCAAATTACATGAAAAGTCTTTACTTGTTAAATTCATTACTTGAAAATTTCTCTTGATATCTTGTTATCCCAATTACTTGGAAATTCTATTCATATTTATACACTTCTCGATACAACTTAAAAAATTTCTTAAATTGTTAATACTTAAAGATTGCCTGGTTTTTAGAGATTTAAAATCCTACTGAGCTTTTAGCTCACCCTACGTTTTGGTTAATTGTTGCAGGGAATGAAAATTATCAAGGGAATGGACAAGAGTGAGAGAGTGATTTTCCTTTTACCTAGGTTTATGTAGGTCATTAATGTTTTTACAAGGATGATGTATTTTGGATTGTAAGTTTGTAGTTTGCCTTTATGGCTTATCAATTAGTGTTGTAAACTTCATTTTGATGGAATAAAATTATCATTTTTCCTTTCATTTTTGTCTTTAGGAATTAATTTATACACGCTCTGATTGACACGCTTGTTTATGACTCGCTCGCATCCCGATATTCCGCGTCAGGGCGTGACAACTCCGGTGCACATAGGGTCATTCACTATTCATACTTTAGATTGCATTCTCCTACCTTGGTGTGTGAATCTCTCGTCTCCATATTCCTTGGGGCCGACTAGGAGATCACATCAGGGACCTCCATAAGTCCCCGCGAGCCGTGGATTTCCACACGGACGCCGGGCCGATCGTACCTTTCCCACACCGTGTCTAGGATTGCACAAGTGAGGGAGTGATTACATTTAGAGTTAACTAAGCCATATACCTCTTCCCTATTAAGAACCTATTGTTGAGAGCACATGTTAATCAAGCTACTAAGGTTCTAAAGGGGAAAACAATTAAAAACTTTGAGCATCATCTAAACAACTTGGTTGACTTTGATTGTTTTTATCTTCTTCTCACTTACATCTTTGTTAAAACCATCTAGTTTAAGTCACTCATTGCGTGTTTGTTTTGTGTTGTTTGCATTATTTCCAAGGTGTTGAATTTGCATGTGGAGTTGCTTTTGTTCACTAGAGTCATCTCCTAGGGGCAATTCTTTTTCCAAGTTATACTCCAATCCTCTCTTTGAGTCCGCTATGTCTTCCTTTGATCTCCCCCGTTCCCAAGAGGAGTCCCTTCCTCAAGGGCATCTAGAGGATTCTTCTAGGGTTATCTCCTTCCATTCTGGAGAGGGGTCCATCCCTCCTCCGTCCTCCATCCCTATGAGGGCGCCCAGTCCACTCAATCCCTTCCTCCTCCTTCTGCCAATTCTATTCTTCAAATGATGGCCCAGTTGGATCCGGCCCAACTTCAGGCTGTTTATCAGGCCATGCAGGGGTCCAACACCCCACCTCCCACGATTACGCAAGGCTTATCTAATACTTCCATTGCTCATCCTAGGGTTGATGGGTCTGCCATCCAGCCCAGCTCAATTAACCTTACTCCGATCCAACCCAGGACGATCAGATTTTCCACTTTGGAATCGGGCCAGTCTTCTGGGTTGGCCCATCAATCTGTTGATAAGGGAAAGACCATTCTCCCTTCTTCAATCCAAGCGGATTCTTATTAGGCTATTCCATCGGTGCCGCAAGTTTTGGTCGGCCCATCTGATTTCATGCGCCCTCAGCAAGGGGCGGCCCAAATCCATGCCAATATGCGTCTCTCTTCGGCCCAATATCCTTCTTATGGGCCTCCTCCTCCTCTTCCTTCTGTTTATCCTTCTGCTCCTCAGATTCAACCTCCTTCCTTCGCTATTCCTACTCCATCTAGGGAGAAGGAGTTGTTAGATAAATGGGCCGCCATGCAACAACAACTTGACTTCTTCCAGAAGTGGGTTGGCCCACAATCCTTGGCAGACGTTCCGGTTCCAAGCTTTCAAAATATTCGATTCCCCCAAAAATCGAGCTCCCCAATTATCGCAAGTATGACAGGAACGGCATTCCCTTCATCCATGTGAGGGACTTTTTATATGAATCGGCCCAGTTTCAGTATGATGATCGCCTTATGGCGTACTTATTCAGCCGATCATTGGATGGGGTTGCACTTGAATGATTTTACTCTCTGCCACTGGAAGATGCTGAGAGTTTCAAGATGGTGAAGGACAAGTTTAATCAGAGGTTTCAAGACAGGGTCGGCCCAGAATACTCTTTCACAGATTTGGTGGCCGAGAAAATGAAACCAAACGAGGAGTTTGCTACTTATGCCGATAGATGGAGGCAGATGGCCGCCAGGGTGCCAGGCCATATTCCGGAAGAAGAGAAGGTCAAACTGTTGATTTCCAATGCTACTTCGACCTTTCGTAACATTCTGGCAATGAATGACATAGCAAATATGCACCAATTGTATAGCCGGGCGCGGTTCATTCAAACGCAATTCAAGGATTCCCCCATCCACTCACTCTTTGAGGCCCAAAATCCCAAATACCATAAGAAACCTCAAGGGCCTATCACTGAGGGGGTCCAAACAAATGAACAGGGGTAAGCCGTCACCTTCCCCTTCCAATCCGCACCATTCCACTTTCCGCAAAACCCCTGCACTCCCCAATTCTCCGCCCCACAAAACACCCAACCCGCTTTCTCCGCTCCACCAAACCCTACCTTCGTCACTCCATAAAATGCCTTCCCCACTCCGCAACAACCTCCACAACCTCCGCAATACCATAATATCCCTCCATCCAACGGCTACACCAACAACAACAATAAGAGCCTGGGTCCGAAGAGAGCCCAATACCCTCCTTTGCATGAGTCCCTCACGGACATATTCTCGGCTCTCATGTCAGTTAGTGCCATTCAACTTCCTCTGGAACGGCCCGTCTAGAACCCGACCGTTGATCAAACTAAGTATTGTATGTTCCACAGGCAGTCGGGGCATACCATTGATGGATGTTTTCAATTTAGAGATTTGGTCTATGACCTACATGAAGGACACATGATTGATTGGGCCGAGATGCACAAGGCCATTATAGAAATAAAAGAGAAGAGAAGACAAGCGTCGAGGCAGCAAGTGCAGCAACCATAGGCACCGCCGCCGCAGTAGCAGCCACTACAGCAACAACCGCAGCCGGTCCAAGACTTGGGGATCCATCAGAACCCCATGCCGAATCATCCTCCCGCTCCGCAGCCTCAGCCATCGGCACCGGCTTAGGTTAACCTTGTTCAACCCCCGGATCCCGATGCCGGGTGGTCTTCTGATGACGACGGTTCAGTACAACAAGTCTCGGCCCTCCACCACAACTACCGTGCCTCTTCCACTCCCACTGTCCTTACGCCCACATATCAAAGCTCTCCCCCACCTGCTAGATCACTCATCCTTCCATCCACTACCCCTTTTCCCTCCACTCCATCACCAACCTCTCGCCCATTGCTCGTCACCCCCGCTACCATCACTACGACTAGCCCTCCGCCCACGCCTCCGCTTACCTTTACACCTCCACCTCCGCCTGCACCCATCATCACCCTACCCACAACTAACCCTCCGACCATTATCCTTTCACCACAACCCGTTATCTCCACTTCCACTCCCATTATTTCTCCCGCACCCCATTCCACACCACTCATCCATCCCATCGGGCCCATTATACCGTCATCAGGTGCCGTGCCGGCACAGAACCTCACCCTGCGGAGTGGGCGTTTGTTTCATCGCAATTATGCTTCTACTTCCAATCCCCAGCCTTTTCAACCGGCTGCCAATCAAGAAGAGACTGAGCCACTAACGGGTACCCAATATGATCTGTTGCATCACTTAGACTGGGTGCCCGCCAAAATCTCTGTGCTGGAATTAATAAAAAGGTCTACCCTTCACAAGGATGCATTGAGGAATTTTCTTCAGAAGGTGATGGTTAGTGAAGATGTGGCAGCTAACAATTTACCTACATCATTGGCTACTATTTCCAAGGGACCAGCAATCACACTCTCCGAGAACGAGCTAGCACCTCTGGAAGCTCGGTAGATGCCGCTTTGCATTGCTATCATTTTAAACAAAGTCAGTGTGGATGCAGCATTAGTTGACACAGGGGCATCTATCAATGTTTGCCCGCTCAGCACTCTCAGGGCCTGCAAGTTATCGGAAGAGCTTCTACGGCCTACCCCGACTACCATAGCAGCTTATGACAACTCACGGAGAGCGTGTCACGGGTGTAGACACGCCAAAATTGACGTTTTGTTGATCAAATCTCATGTTATTATATAAATGCCCCAAGTGGACTTCAATATTCCTATAACATGAAGTTTTTCTATTTTTGTGAGTTTTTCTGCATTTTTCCTGTATTTTTGTGAGTCACGACTTGATTAAGGGCGTTAATTTCAAAAATCACGACCTGTTGTAGGGCGTTTTCAAAGAAAGGACGACCGTATGTGAGGGCGTCAATTCCTGGTGTTATCCCTTAATTTCTGGAATTATCTATTTTCAAAAATAAAAGGCCTTTTGTGAGTAACGCCTTCTCTGAGGGCGTGATTTTAATTAACGCCGTTATCTCAGGCGTGTTATCTGAGCTTTCAAACAAGGCAATGTTTCATTTCCAAAACTAAATCTAGGAAGAAACGCCCTTTCCTAGGTCGTGTTTCAAGAAAACGTCTTTGTGAAGGTCGTCAATTCATAAAAGACGCCCTGTATTAAGGCGTGTTTCACTCCAGAGTCCTTCCTTTTTCCATCTTTCCCTCACAGTTCCCCGCTGTCTTTGGACTCTTGCCCGATCTTGATCCTTCCCTGGATGTCTCATTGCCTGTTCTTATCCTTCCTTGGTTTGATCACATCCGTTTGAGGCATTATAAATTGAAGCCTTGACCGATCGTGCAGAAAGTTAAGCACCTTAAACATTCAACGGGTTAAACGCTCAGAAGCTTTTTCATCACGAGCAGAAGCTTTCTTCATCCTTGCTGCCTCCCCTCTGCATCCCTTTGGGCTACATCGGGTGCTTCATCCATCAACATATTCATTTGGTTTTTTTTCCCTTTACTGTCGCCAGGGACAGCAGGGTTCTCATCTTTTCATCTCTTTTGTTTTACTTCATTCATATCATCATCCCTCCGTCCTTTATATCTCTATTTACTCTTCACATCTGTTCACGTCTTGTTTGCATTTCTTTTATCATCAAACTCCCCTTCCCTTAAGTCTTCTTAAGGGGTTTTAAAAGAAAACAAAAAAGAAGGTGCGCATGTTGATGTCTTTTCATCATTTTTATGTTGGTTTTTGACTGATACTACTGCACTTTGGCTGATCCCCTTTCTTTTGCTTGTCTTTCATTGTCTTTCTTGCAAGGTAATCAATTAAGAAAACCCACTTCGTCGGCCGGCCGATTGGAGTTGGAGGAGGAGATCCACATTCATCCCGCATCACATCTTTCACCAGGTACATGCGATCTTATTTTTTTTATTGAGGTAAACCCTCTGGCGATCACACACTCCCCTTGTGCACCTCGTGCATTGTTTCATCTCCACCATTATTTAATGTTTCCCTTTTCCTTTCCTTTTTAACCTCACACCAAAAAGTGTGGTATTTTTAAAGGGATCCACAAATTGGCGATCACGGTGGGACATCCACTGTTTTCTTTGTTGATTACCATCTCCATTGGCACCCTTGTGTGCCCTTTCCCCTTTGACACCCTCGTGTGTCCTTTCCCATTGACACCCTCGTGTGTCCTTTCCCCTTAGGCACCCTCGTGTGCCCTTTCCCCTCGGTACCCTCGGTACCCTTTCCTTTGTGCCCCTCGGGCACCTTCCATTGTGCACTCTGCACACTCCCCGGATCAGTCAATTGTTGCTTATTAACGCCTTCGACGAGGGCGTCTTTTGATTTAACGCCCCTCACAGGGACGTGTTTTTATTAATTAACGCCCCCTTCAAGGGCTTGTCTTTATTGCATCTGCTTGCATGATCTTCATTATTTTCTCGTCTGATATTTAGCGCCCCTTACAGGGACGTGTTTCATTGATTAACGCCCAACTCCAGGGCGTATGTTTCTATAGCTACGGTGTGTTGCATGCTGATTATATTGTCTGTGGAATAACGCCCCTCTTCAAGGCGTTTCATTTCTTATTAACGGCTGTCATTAAGGCGTTTCTATTTATCATGACTGCTGTTCGCTGCATACTTGTCATATAGCCTGTGAATTAACGCCCCTCTCAGAGGCGTTTCATTTATTATCAGCGCTTTCCATCAGGGCGTGTCTCTGAGTTTTGACGCCCTCACTTGCAGGCGTCCTTTATTTATAACGCCTAACCCTAAGGCGTGTTTTTCCTACGGTCTGTGAGTCCCTCACAGAATTTACGACAGCCACGCTGCCGTGTTTTCATTTAGTCACGACCTGCCACAGGGCGTGTTTTTTTCTCTTGCTGTGAACACGACCTTTCCAAGGGCGTGTCTTTACTGTTCCTTTTCACATATTGGCTATTATTCATTGCTTAGCATTTGTCTTGATATTATATTACTGCTTGGATCATCTTGGTTTGCTGGTTGAGAGACCTCCTCTCTCTATCCTAGGATCCACACACCCTTCTTGGAATCGGGACAACCCTCCATTGAGCATTCCGTCTCTTTGGACTGGAAATCCCTTTTCCAAGACCTCCATAAGTCCCCGCACCCGTGGATTCCCTCACGGACGCCGGGCTGGTTGTACCCTCGAAGTACCTGGAGTTTAGAGAACCTATACGTTGTTAAAAGAGAGAAGAACTTAGTTGACCCGGAGGTTACATTCGGATCAAACTAGGTCTCATTTGGTAAAAAGAGTGAACCTTCACAAATAATCCACCCTAAATCCGAACATCAAACATTAAAATCTTGCGTTTCTTGCCAACCTTGTTTGCATAAACATAGTTGAGTGATTTGATTGCTTTGTTTGGATTGTGTATTTTGTGACGGTTCCTTCATTGAACATCCTCTTTCTTAAGAATGAAGCTCCGTTCAGGTAAAACCATCAACATGTCAGGCCACGGGTACTCTTATGATGATGAGAATGAGAACATATTTGGTCAATATGAGGACCCTCCCCAGGATTCTTTTTATTATGAGGGGAACTACCTTCCTCCTCACCCCCATTACTCACAAGTCCATGTGGTCGATACCACTGTCCATGAGGCGGACCCTTCGTCTCAAGTTCCATCTTCCAACACTTCGGGGAACCCTTCCCCATCCATTAATGTCTCAGATTTGATCCAAGCTCTCTCCCAGTTGGACGACTCCCAACGGCAAGCCATTCAGGCCGCCTTAAAGGGGAAATCCGTCCTTTCTTCTTCTTCTAATCCCCCTCCGGCCGTGAGTGGCCATCAAATCATTAATGACCAGGCGGTCTTGCATCCTCCCTCCTCCTGTCCACAAACGCCTACTGCGGCCATGCCGGCCCAGCAGGCGAGCTATTCAGCAGTCAGGCATCAATCCTCCCAACCTCCTCGGGTCCTACGAACGCCTTTACCACATTCTTTTATTCAAAACCAGGCCCCAGTCGAGCCCGATACCAACACTCTTTTGCTTCAGAAGCTAGCCAGCATGGAGGAGCAGCTCAAGAAGGTTACAGCAACCAAGAATGCTCCGGAAATTTCTCTTCCTACGTTGCCAGTGTTCCATTTACCACCTTCTGAAATGCCAAATTTCCGGCGATATAATGGGACCGGTAACCCCTTCATTCATTTAAAGGACTTCCGATATGAGACTTCTTTCTGGCAAGACAATAAGGCCTCTCTGGCCTATTTATTCAGAAGATCTCTTGAGGGACCCGCCCTCGAATGGTTTTATTCTCTGGAGCCAGCTGATGCCGGTGACTTTGATGTTATCCAAAGGAAATTCTTGCAAAAGTACAGAGACCGGGTGGGACCTTCCCTTTCTGTTACAGATCTGGTGGCTGAGAAAATGAAGCCCGATGAAGACTTCATTATATTTGCTGACAGGTGGCGGTCTATGGCCGAAAAATTGAAGGACACATTGTCAGAACAAGAGCAAGTAAAAATGGTCATTTCTAATGCAACTCCTCAATTCCGGCACATCTTGGCCATGAATCGGCTGACAACGATGGAAGAGCTCTATGAAAGAGCTCGTTATATACAAACACAAATGAAGGATTCGCCCATCATGGGCATGTTTGAGCCGAAGCCTCGGCTGTTTAAATAGAATACAAATGTCAACAGTGGGCCCACGACTGAGGGCACTGTCACAAACGAGCAGGTTGGCGTAGTTGGTCACCCCCACCACCAGTCAAACCCACGACCTCTGCCACCTCCACAGCAAAACCCCCATTTTGCCTCCGCTCCACAGCGCCACTTCACACCCCAACCTTCTTTTGCTCCATCACCGAGCCAAGCGCCTCGCAACGACCCTCCAGCACCACCTCAATACCATCAGGTCCCCCCACCTTCCAACTACGGCCAACAACAACGGAGACCACCGCTTGGCCCCAAGAGGGCCCATTATCCGCCACTCCCAGAGAGTCTCCTTGACATTTTTAATGCTTTGATGGCCGCCAACCTGCTCGTCCTACCAAAAGAAAGAACGGTGTGGCCCGACAATGTTGACACATCCCGTTACTGTGCATTTCACCGCGCCCCTGGTCACAACCTTGATCGTTGTTTCCATTTCAGAGATCATATTTATGATTTGAATGACCAGGGTGGCATTAATTGGGATGAAATGAGACAAGTCATCGCCACCATGAAAGAGAGAAGGCCACATCGGCAACAGCAAAATCAACAACAGCCAGCTCCGCAGCAAGCTCAGCCACGGCAAGCTCCAGCACCCCAGCAGGATATGGGGATTGTCCGTAATCCATTGCCGGAGCACGCTCCTAATCAACACGTGAACCCTGTCACGTCTCTCTACAAGGTGGAGAGAGGGCAGGGATGGCACGAAGAAAACGCCTCTGTCGGGGCATTCCACCATGATCCAAACCAAAATCAAACTCCGCGCCTTTTGCGCGTTCCTCCTTCTCCTTCTAATCTCCTATCAGGACGTTCTCTTTTACGCCCCGTCAACCCACCAACCACCACCAATTCCGCGACCTTGCCGGCTCGCTCTCTTCTTAACCGCTTACCACCACAGCAACATGCCATTTCACCTTCCACCACCAATTCTACATCCGCAACCTCCAGGCCACTCCTACTCCGCTCACCGACAGCACCCGCTACCCCCTCTACCACTCCTACACCGGCAAGAGTTCCTCCACCACCAGCACAACCACCTTTTGTGCCACGATCTCTCCTTATTCCACCACCTGCCAATACCCCTCGCATTCGGATATCCCTTTCTTCTGTCACGCCTCCGGCAAGGGCACCTTCTTCAAATACTCCTCCCATGCCTCCCGCGGGGGCATCTCCATTAAACACCACTACTACGCCTCCCACAGGGGCGCCCCTTTCATTGAATTCACCTTTGGTACCCCCTAGCAGGATCTCTGCTACCGACATTCCTTCCTCCTCTTCCAACCCTCCCCCTAATATTGCCCCGACAGAGGCGCGTCAAGGCGTAGCGCCGCTCCGTAGTGGACGGATGTTCCACCGTGTTTTCCCACAGAGAGAGCTAGAGCCCGTACAGGGGACGCAAGAGCAAGAACAAGAACAAGATTCAGTGCCGGGAACTCAGTATGATCTGTTAAAGCACCTGGATCGCACTCCAGCCAGAATCTCCATTCTTGAATTAATCAAGAGGTCCACCACTCATCAGCTGGCCTTGAAGGAATACCTGCAGAAGGTTATGGTCAATGAGGACCTCCCGGTTGAACAGATAATTACAGTCTTAACCCCTACTGGCAGTCAGCCGGCAATCACATTCCATGAACATGAGTTAGCACCTCTACCGGCAAGAAAATATGCCCTATGTATCACGGTTGATATCAACAAAGTGGCTGTTAAGCAGTGTTTGGTAGACACCGGTGCATCTATCAATGTGTTGCCTCCGAGCACTCTGAAGCTATGCGGTATCCCTGAGAGCCAGATACGGCCATCCACCATTACTGTCACAGCATATGACAATACAAAGAAACCCCCTCTGGGTATGATTACTCTCAAAGTCAGTTTGGGTCCAGCCACCATTACGGCAGATTTCCATATTCTGGATATGGACCCGACCTTTAATGGTATCCTGGGTCGCCCTTATATTCAGCAGCTTGACGCGGTGCCCTCTACAAACCATCAGTGCCTTAAGTTTCCGCACAAGGGCCGCATTATCAAGGTGACCAGCGTGCCGATCTTACCAGAGGAGGACATACATGTAGCTTCATCAGTTCCTTCCATGTGGCCAGCCAACAAGCCGTTATTATCTGTGTTGGATATTCACTGTCCACGACCAATGCTATCTGAGACTGTTACCACCGTTGCCATGACACCCCTGCCTGCTAAGGGGAAGAAGAAAAAGAAAAATATGATGAATACCCCTGGCTGGAACATTCTGATAAGGATGGGATATCAAGATGGCAAGGGCCTGGGTGCCAAACTCCAGGGCAAGATTAGGCCCATTAAGCCTCAAAAAGTGATTGCACGAGGCGGCTTAGGCTACAAAGCACCGGACAAGAATGAAGGAGAGCCGTGGGCTGTTATGACGTCCACCTTCAAGCCAGATCGCCAGCTGCTCACCTGGACGTTAAAGACACATTTTGTCACCGGTGGCGTTCAGAACAATGAACAAACTACCGTCATTACATCATTGCTTGATTGTCAGGATGTGCACGCTAGACAGTTTGCGCGGCACATTGCCCCACTGGCCACTTACAAAACCTTGGAGACTTTAAGGCCAGATAAAAGAAGAAAAATGGGTGACCCGGAATGTGACTGGTACAGGTGGTTTGACATGAATGATATCACTTTCTCTTTAAGCCGCCTGTTCATGCCGACAGATCCAGAATGGTCGCCATTGATTCAAGAACTGATTGAAATGCCTGCCGCAATCACAGATAAAAGGCAGATGTTAAGTGACTACACAGATACGGGAGAGCCAGATGTCCCCTTTGAAGAAGGATTCTCCGTGGATAGGCTGTGGGCCGGCCTTTTTTCCCTCACTTCTGTGCATCCGTCTGTGTTGGCTCCTCTCTATTCCCGTTGGTTTGGTCACGTGCCGCGACCACCACCGATTACCATCAACTTATCTCCCAATTCAATTCAGATTTCCTTCCCTATTGCTCCTTCGCTCCTCGAGCGATTTTCCGAAATCTCCATCTCGCCCCCGTATGGGCCATCTTTGATTGAATCTTTCTCTGATCTTGCAATTTCCACTCACCCTGCTATTCTCCCTTCACAGTGCTTTTTACTTGAAAAAGAAAATAAAAATGAAAAAAAAAAAACGCCGATTTCCCAACTTTCCAATCCTCCATTTCTGTTGAGGAGACCTCATACTTTTCTCCCGAGCGCGTCCCGACCCAGGGGCCGCTCTTCCAAGATTCCTTGGTAAGTCTTTTCTCCCCCTCCGATGAGGGGTCCTCCCCTGTATCACCTCCTGTATCCACTTTATCACATCCTTCTTTCCCTTATAATCAAGTTAGTTGCTCTTCCTCCCTTTCTTCCTCTTCTTTTAATAAAAATCATGGGGTAGATTCACGCAAGAAGGCCAAGGGTAAGCAGATTCCTCGCAGATTTTTGTTGGAATTGGCCATTAGATGTCAAGCTTGTTTAGCCCTCCCTGAGTTTGTGGAAGATCCGATTATCCTGCCAGAATTAGAAATTGAAGATTTTGTTGCTTCTTATGAGGGTTTGGGCATTTATGAAATCATGAATGATGAAGACCCTATTGAAGAGGGGGATGAAAGTTATGAAGAATATGAGGACGAGGCTGATGCTTTTGCTAGTGGTATGAGAAGATTCGACGAACCATCAGCCTCCGTAGAAGAACCTACCAAAGAAATCAATTTGGGTACCGAGGAAAACCCTAGGATTGTCCTCATAAGCAAAAATTTGCCGCCCTCCGAAGAGAAGGCGCTCATCTTAGTTCTTCAAGAATACAAGGACACGTTCGCATGGAGCTATGAAGATATGCCTGGATTAGACCCTGCGCTCGTTGAACACCGTCTTACACTTAAGCCAGGATCTGTCCCGGTAAAACAACGGTTGAGGCGTTTCCATCCTAGCATGGCTTTGAAAATGAAAGAAGAGGTCGATAAACTCCATAAGGCTAGATTCGTTAGAGTCATCCTCTATCCCAATTGGGTGGCTAACATTGTCCCAGTTATGAAGAAAGATGGAAAAGTTCGAATTTGCATAGATTTTCGGGACCTCAACCGGGCGTGTCCTAAGGATGACTTCCCCCTCCCTCATATTGATGTGCTGATTGATAACACGGCAGGATTTGAGACTCTTTCTTTCATGGACGGCTTTTCAGGCTACAATCAGATTCGTCTGGCTGAAGAAGACCAAGAGAAAACTTCATTTACTACACCATGGGGCACATATTGTTATGTAGTCATGCCCTTTGGACTTAAGAATGCTGGAGCCACTTATCAAAGGGCCATGATGGCAATTTTTCATGACATGATTCATATTTATATTGAGGTGTATGTGGATGACCTGGTTGTAAAATCAAGGACAAGGATTGAGCATCCTGGGGTTCTGGCTAAGGTTTTGCAGAGATCACGAGAATTTCAATTGAAAATGAACCCCAAGAAGTGCGTATTTGGCGTTTCTTCAGGGAAATTACTTGGATTTATCGTTAGCAAGAGGGGAATTGAGGTTGATCCCAACAAGGCAAAGGCCATTAGGGATATGCCTCCTCCCAAGAATCTGAAGGAAGTTCGAGGATTAATCGGGAGGTTGCAATTTATTTGCCGCTTCGTCTCCCAGCATTCACAGAGATGTAGGCCGTTTTACGAGCTCACTAAGCCGGGAGTCAAGTTTAATTGGGATGATAAATGTCAGGCAGCCTTTGACGGATTGAAGGATTATTTGGTCAATCCTCCTGTCCTGAGGCCGCCAATTCCAGGCAAACCACTTATTCTTTATGTTTCAGTCCTGGATGACTCCGTAGGTGCTGTCTTAGCTCAAGTGGATGAGGAAGGTAAAGAGAGGGCAGCATACTACTTATCTAAACTCCTTAACCCCTGTGAGCAGAGATACTCAGCTATGGAAAAGACTTGTGCAGCTTTGGTTTGGGTAGTTCAGAAGTTAAAACACTATTTCCTAGCTCACGAGGTTCACCTCATTGCTCGCATGAATCCAATCAAATTCCTCCTTGATCGATTAGCACGCTGGCAAAGCTTCCTTTCTCAATTTGACATCACTTACATTCAGCAAAAAGCTATCAAAGGTTATGCCATTGCCGAACATCTTGCTCACCACCCTCTCCCCCACTTTGATCCTGTCAATTCAGAGTTCCCGGATGAAGAATTAATGTCCATTAATCACCCCCCAGATCCTATGTGGACATTACATTTTGATGGAGCTCTTAATTCTCAAGGAAGAGGGATCGGCATGGTTCTTTTAACACCCGAAGGAGTCACCATTCCATTTGCTGCTCGGCTCACTTTTCCCGTCACCAATAACATAGCCGAGTATGAAGCTCTTTTGGCCGGTCTTAAAACCGCTCATCAATATGGTGTCACCCATTTGCGAATTGTCGGTGACAGTCAGCTTATTCTACGCCAAGTGTTGGTCAAGTGCCGCACTATCAATCCTAAGCTCAAGCCCTACTAAGAACTCGCTTCAGCTTACGCCAAACTCTTCACTAAATTGATTTTCGTTCATGTCCCGCGTAGCCAGAACATTTTGGCCGACGCACTTGCTTCCTTAGCCTCCGCTTTAGTCTTCCCTCCTGAGCGTGATTTTCATGTCCCCCTGATTCATCAGCGTGATACTCCAGCCATTAGGGATCGTGCTTTTCTTGATATTAGGGATCAGGTGCTTGAGAAGGTTAGACGGAAAGAAGCTCTTGAAGGCAGAGAGGTCATGCTATTAGATTGGCAAGAAGAGTTGGCTGATGAAGAAAAGCCTTGGTATTATGAGATTGCCAGATACTGTAATGATCAGTCTTATCCCGAAGAAGCCACTACTGAAGAAAAGAAAGCAATTAGGAGAGTGGCTCAACGTTACACTTTGGTTGGAGGTGTGCTCTACAGAAGAGGGCTCACCGGTGTTTTGTTGAGATGCCTCGATGATGATGAATCTTGGAAAGTTGTGGAAGAGGCGCATTCTGGTGTGTGTGGTGGTCATGTGAACAACCAGATGCTAGCTAAGAAGATTCTTAGACTAGGGTTCTATTGGCCCACTCTTGAAGAGGATTGTTCTATCTATGTTCGAAGGTGTGTTAAGTGCCAACTGCACGCCGACAAGATTCATTCTCCTGCTTCTTCACTCCACCCTACGTCCTCCCCATGGCCTTTTTCCATGTGGGCTTTTGATATCATTGGACCTCTTGGTGATTCGAACCTCCTGACCAAGCAAAAATCATTCATTCTCACGGCAACGGAGTACTTCACCAAGTGGGCGGAAGCAGAAGCTTACGTGGAAATTAAAGCATCAATCGTCTGCAAATTTATCATGAAGAACATCATCACGAGGTTCGGCATCCCAAGCACCATCGTCACCGACAATGGACCTCAATTTATCTCCCAAGATCTCAAGGACCTCTGCAACAGGTATAACATTGCATTGCATCATTCTTCTCCCTATTATCCGCAGGGCAATGGCCAAGCAGAGGTCACTAATAAAACTTTAATCAAGATTGTTAAGAAGACGTGCGAGGCTAATAAATTCTCGGATTGGCCAGACAAGCTGGTTGAAGCTCTTTGGGCCTACCGCACTTCCATTCGAACCCCCACTGGGCAAACTCCTTTTGCCCTTACTTATGGAATGGAGGCCGTAGTCCCTTATGAGATTCTTATCCCCTCTTTGCGAGTACAATTGGATGAGGAGCTCTCTATCGATGAACGTCGTGATTCACTCCTTGCCCAATTGGAACTCCTAGATGAGAAGCGTCTGGTCGCCGCTGAGCATGCGCGCGTTTACCAAAACAGGCTCTCACGTTTTTATCAAAAGAAGGTAATTGAGAGAAAATTTAAGGTCGGTGAAATGGTAATCAAAAGAATTTTTGTGAAGCCGGGTGGCCCTCGTTCAAAGCTCCAACCAAATTGGGAAGGGCCGTTTGTCATAAAAGATGTTTATCCCGGCAATGCTTATAAACTGGTTAATGCTGAAGGAGAGGAATTAACTCACCCCTGGAATGGTTTGTATCTCAAGAAATATTACCCCTGAACAAAAATCTAAACAAAAATTGAAAACTTCACAAAAATCCAAAGAAAATAGAAATCTCCCAGATAATCCAAAAAAAATCTGAATATTTCCAAAATCCAAAACAAAAGAGTTTTCTTTCATAGTTCTCCCTTTTGGGCTGACATAACATGCAAAGGTCACCGGTCTGAAAGGTCAAAATCCAAAATCCATTTGTCAATCTTGCTAATTTAAAATGGGAGTTGACCCCGCACACACTACACACTTTACTCTTGAGCTCAAGCAGTGCAAAATCTGATGGAAAGTCAAAATCAAACTAAAGGCGAAAGACGATATCCATTCTTTTCTTCTTCGGCCCACAAGGGAGGAAGGGAGGTCTTGAGGTAGACACGCCAAGCCTATCCGCCGCCTTAGTAGGAGGAAGTCAGGGCCCAAAAGGGAACAAATGCCACAAAAGCCCAAGTACAATTAGGTTGTTCATCAGTTCAAAGCTATTCAATGCAAATCAATTCTGAACTGAAAGTCAAATGGTGAAAAGAAAAAGCATGTCAAGAGTGGCAAAGTCCCCGCAAGGAAAACCTTGGGCGTATGCATGCATTATGAAGAGGCAAAAAAGGCAACAAAGCGTCCCTACGCCAAAGACCGAACCCCAACAGGCATAAGGATAGGGGAGGTAGCTTTGCCTCAGGCATCTTTGAATCTTTTGTGAGCTTCCTTATAGCTTCTCTTTTATTTTTGGAAAAGTCATGAACCAGCAGAATGGTCGAGACAAACTGAAGAGAATGCACTGTGCGAAATCTTGTGTATAAGTTTAACCATATTCACGCCAATTCCCCTTTTAATTATTCAAGAAAGGTTAATGGAACTTAGAAGATGACCAAGTAGGGCCCACCACCTTGATTTCTTTATCAGCCCAATTTGGGAGGAATACAAATTAACGCCTTTGTTCAAGGCGCTTTTATGCTGATTCACGCCTAGATCTTAGTCGTTTCTTTAAAAATAACGCCTCTTGGAAGGTCGTGTTTTCAACAAAATTCAAAAAAAACTTTTCACAGTAACGCCGTCTCCGAGGGCGTCTTTTAAGAGAGTAACGACCTAATCTAAGGCGTGTTTTTTAGAAAAATCTTCAAAAAATATATATATATACTGAAAAGAACAAAAATAAATTCTTCATGCTGCATGAATTGCATTCTTGCCTGGACATCTTTTAATTATTGTTTGCATACATGTGATTGCATGAGGCATCCCCGAGTTTTGATTATTTCATTTTGCCTTATTAAAGGCTTGGCCCCTTGACCCATTATTAAGGTCAAAATATTTACACCCTTTGCTCACCGGGCAAGGGGCCAAGTCAAACAGATGAATTAACCTGTTTGTTCAAGTGAAAACCGCAGCCACAGATACAGGGCAAAGTAAAGCAAACACGAGGAACGAGAGAAAAAAAAAAGTACACAAACACAAGTCCACAACCACACAAGTGCTCAGGTAACAAAAGCTCAAATCTCATATATATATGTGTATCATCATGTCTATCATGTACAGGTGTGAAGGTGGAAGAGTACAAGTACAGAACGCTCAACTCTCGCCTCCACCCTCCTCTACTCTCCTGCTCTCAACCTCCTCCTCACCATCCCGAACTGGCGCCGGTGGAGGAGGCATAGGCCCCCGTGAAGAGGCCGGAACCCGAACGTGTCCCCCTGCCTCGCTCCTCTCTCGGAGGGAAGAACCCGCCACAAAGGTGGAACTGGTGAAGGAGTACCCCGCAGCCCGTGCTCGCTCACGGCCTCGCTGCAACCGCTCCTCGGACACTCGAAGCCGCTCCTAGGAAAGGGTCAACTGGGTCCTCGAGTCCGCCAGCTCACGCTCTCGTGCCAACAACTGCTCCTGGAACCGGGCACGCTCCGCCTGTTGCTCCTCACGCTCACGAGCCCGCTCCTCGCGCTCCCGAGCACGCTCCCTCCTCTCCAACTCCAGGGCAACCCGCAGCTCGGCCACGTCCTGAGGAAGCTCACTGCGCTGCTGCAAGGCCCGCTGAAGCTCTACGATCCGCTGATCGCGGATCGACAACTCGGTACGTATCGCCTTCAGCTGAGCAGCCTACAAACAGGTAAACAAATCATCAGTTCCACAGTTCAATAATTCATGAAATGAAATAACAACATGTGACTAAAGGTAGGTCACGCACCTGTGAGCTCGTCGCTCGGAAGCCCTCATCTACGCAGATAAGAGTGGCTCGAAGCTCTTCACTCTGTAAAAAATGAATTTTTATCAGTGCACAATTTATATCTAATCATTATTTGAATGAGGTTCCAAGTTCGGAATTTACCCGTGAAGCAAGGTCACGCTCCGCCACCTCGGCTCGCGCTATCGCACCAGCCAGCTGCTCCATCAGTGCAGTCACCTCTGCACTAGGCCCCCTCGAGCTGGAGGCCTCCCCTGGATCTCTCCTCGCTACTCCCTGCTGGGCACGCTGCATTCATTAAGACCGTCAGTGGCTAATCATTAATTCAACACAACAAAAGCAAAAATTCATTTGCATATAGGAATAATTTAAACACTCACCAGGGTCTCCAAGTCTGCCCGTGTGGCAGCTAGCTGGTCCTCCAGGATGTGGAGGTGGGCCTGTGCATCTATCGCCGCTATGTCCCTCGCATCCTGCATTCATTACATGTTAATCGCATAATAGTTACATAAGCATTTGCGTTTAATTTAGAAATAAGTGCATTCATACATACCCCTAAGACCCTCATCTGAGGTCTGCCGGCGTGAACCTCCCAGTAGCGCCGGAGGTACTCGGAGCTGTCAGTCGCGTGGGAAACGACTGTGGTCCCGCCTCGCTGCCAGTCGGTGTACTGCTCCTCGAATCGCACCCTCCAGTCGGTCGTCTTGGTGCGACCGCGGGTCTTCTTGCCAATTCCTCGAGGCTCTCCGACCTCGATCCACTCCTGGGGCAGGCCCAGAGTCCTCATCACCAGTCGAAGCCGTAACGGCTCAATCTCGCTCAAGCAGTGTAGCCACAGCTCACGCCCGAAGCGAGGTCGCCCCGATACGACCCAAGGCTGGCCCTCATCGGTCATCCCCTCATATGGTCTCCACTGCACCTACATTCATGAACACACATCATTATCATTTCATCATATTCAAATAAACAACAAAAAGAAATGCATATCATTCATTCATACATACCAGCGAGGGAGGGAAGTCGCGGAACTCTCTCCGTAGAACCCACAACTCGTAGTCAAGTGGGGCGCCAAAGATAACAGGCACCCAGCATCGCGCCAGGGGGAAGGATCCCTCAGCTCCTGGCCGTGGGTCAACGCACCCCATCGGCATGTATAGGTGGCTCCACACCTGCATCCATGCATTGCAATTAGTACTATATTCACATGCATCATAACAAAGAAAAGATAAGAAATGAGAAATTGCATACCTGAAGAAGAGGTGAGAAGCCACTGACGGTCGTCTCACGGCCTGTCCCCGTGGACAGATCGGCCATCAAATGCGCCAGCAGGGCCGCTCCCCAAGCATATGTACCAACCGTCTCCAGATCCTCAAGGATGCCTAAGAAGCGGCAGTTGATGACATCGGCTTTCGTCCCCAGCAATAATCTCCCGAGCAGCAGCAGCAGGAACCTCCGCAGGTCTCGGTCCGCTCTCTCATGGTCAGTCGGGTCCTGGCAGCATGCCGCTCTCACCCCGTCGGTCAGCCGCTGTGCAAACTCACCTAAGGTCTCCCCCGACCTATGCCTGGCATCTCCCAGACCCATCACCGTAGTCAGGTCCGTACGGAAAATGGTCCTACACTCGCTAGGTCCCATGTAGACCATCTCAAGCCCTAGTAGCCTCTGGGCCATCTCTGAATAGTCGGAATAGGTGAACCCACTCACGGCCTCACCATCTACCCGTAAACCTGTAATCCTGGCTACATCCTCTAAACTAGGAACCATATGCCCCCAGGGCATCAGAAAAGTCCGGCTAACCCTATCCCATCTCTCCCTCAAAACCTGGATCAGTGCTAGGTCAGGTCTAAAAGGCTCAATGGATAGAAAAGCCCCAAACCCCATGGCCTCTATCCTAACCCTCTGGAAGTCGGGGAGACCCTGGTATGCTGCCCAGACCATGACCCATGAGATACGGGTCCTCATCAACCCCTGCATATATTAAAAGAGAATTAGTTTTCTTAATTATGTGAGTATCCATGTGGAATTACATTTGATTTGGGTTAAATATTGAATTTTAGCATTTTTGGAATTCACGGCCACCCTCAGGTCGTTTCTTGATAAATTCACGCCCCTGTGGGGGGCGTTTTTCAGAGTGAACTTTAATGTAACGCCCTTAATGAGGGCGTTTTTTATGTTAATCACACCTCAGTCTTAGGCGTTCTTTGGTGGTTGTTTTGCATATTTCTAATCACGCCTCGGTATTTGGCGTTTCTTGTTGAATTAACGCCCTGTGGTAGGGCGTTTTCCTAAAGGTGGTTAATTTTTGGGTCGTTAATGAATGAAGCGACGCCCTCTGGTTTGGGCGTCTCTTGTTGAATTAACGCCCTTCTGGAGGGCGTGGGTTTCTCAATTTAACAGAAAAAATCAAATAACTGACAGCATGCGAAATAATTCATGAAAATATTTTGGAAATTGTTTAATGAGCATGGAATTCATGAAAAATCATAAGTTTTAAGAAACGACATGCTTCAGGGCGTTTTTCATAAAAGATAATTAATTTTCAGAAATTAAAAATAATTAACGCCCTGGATTAGGACGTTTCGTTTGTAAGTAACGCCCCCACGGGAGGCGTGTTTTTTTCTGAGTTGCAGGTTTAATGCCCGAGGGCCATGAAAAATCATGAAAAATATAAATAAAATAAAATAAAATGGAATGGGGAGGGGGAACCTACCTTCTTGTGCTTCTGGGGTTGTGGCCGTGGCAATGGCCGTCTGGGCCGCCGGAGTTGCCCCCGGGGAGCGACCGCCGCCGTGCACGGCGGTCCTTCTTCTCTTCCTTCTTCTTCTCCTTCTTCTTCTCCACCTTCTTCTGTTTCTTCTATTGCTTCGCCCGTTGCTCCGTCGGCCTCGTCGCCGCCGGCCATCGCCGGCTCATCTTCGAAGGCCACGACGGCGAGCTCCTCCACGGAGATTTCTTCTTCTTGGGCGTGGGAGGCGTCGAGGTCAACCACGTCTGGGGCACTAATTCTTTGGCGTTTGGCCATGGCTAGGGTCTAGGGGGAGTGAGACAGAGAGAGACAGAGGGAGATTGAGAGAAGAGAACGATCGAAAGAGAATGGGCGGTTTCGGTTAGGGTTTGCAGAAAGGGCGAAATGAAAACGGAAGGAGGAAGGAGAAGGAGGCCTGGTGGCTTTTGGGTTTCGAAAAGAAGACACGCCCTTGAGTAAGGCGTTTATAATTGAATTCACGTCCATGCTTTGGGCGTTTTATGGAAATTGACGACGATGCTTAAGGCGTTAATTTATTTTGCATGGGGAACGATAACCGTCGTCAGACGCATTGAATGGGCGTTGATTGATGTGAGGGAAGTCATCATTGCTGTTTGAAGTAACGCCTCTGGTAAAGGCGTGTTATTCCTGAAACGTGACTATGGAAAAGGCGTTATTTGTATGAGTCAACGATCATATTCTTTTGTGTTTGAATCTGTTCACGCCTTTCTTGAGGTCGTCATTCAAAGTAACGCCCACTGTTGCAGGCGTCAATTGTTGACGAAGGGCCCGTTGAAGCGCCTTGGAATAAGGCGTGTATTTGTTAATTCGCGACGCTCTTGGAGGCGTTATTCACAACAGAAACACAGTTTTTTGGATGATTTGGTTCATAATCACAGTGGCAGTTGGCTCAATCAGAGGACAATCTTTATTATTTTGAAAAGAGGAACTACAATGACTAATGAGCCACTTTGGGCCTTAATTTTCTCAATGAAGTTACATATGTTTTCCACTGTTCCTTGTCTTCATCCAAGTCTTCTACAGGTTGATGAAGCTTGCTTAGCCTCCATAAAGCTTGAATGGTGATAATCTCCTCACCGTCTTCATTATTGCCTAGATCCCTTGATTTGATTGGAGGAAGATGAGAGACGTCCTCTAAATTTTGCCTTGGGAGCCCAAGCTGAGGAAGGCACCGGTGTGCATTATATAAAACGAAATCCGAAGCACCGATAAGACGAAGGTCCGTCCCGATGGAGAAGCGTGCACGAAGTTCCTGCATTTTGAATACACCCGGGGCGCAAGTAAAAAGATTCTTTGGCATTACCTTTAGGTGCTCCCTCCAATCCCCTCTCTTCTTGATTTGAGGAATTCGGTTGGTCACTCTATTGCTTATACCTAATGAGCCGGTTATATATGAGAGTGGGCTCTTTGAGAAAATTCTTGAGGGTTGTTGGGCTTCGTGGCATGAGTCGAATTTAAAGTGAAGATCAACCCAACTTGAGAGTGCTAGCATGCACCCGTAAATGGGCCTTCCCATGGACGCCGCTGTGAGCCCGCTATAGAGATATGCTAGGATCGCCGGTCCAACTCTCTCTTCTTCCCATAAGCTCACCACTGCGCTCAATTGGGACTCCTCTAGAAAGTCCTCCGTGGATGGGAATAGGAGTGCTCCTGCCAAGCACACCACGAAGGCTTTGGTCACTCTTTCAATCTCCTCTTCCTCTTTAGCTTGATCCGCTCTCTTGTACACCCACGAGGCGAGCTTCAAGAGGTTAACTCCTTTGGTGACCTTGATTTGGTTCACTATATTCGGGCTAGGTATTAACGAGGTTAGCAACTCGTGGGAGGAGATGGGCCTTGGCATGATGGCCATCTTTTCTTCTTCTCCGTGCTTCATCTTTCTTAAGCCTAGGATCATCTCTACTTCCTCCAGCAAGATGGTGGCTTCAAAAGTGAAAAATAAGAAAGTATGGGTGGAAGGATGCCATGTCTCAATCAATGCTCCTATGGCAGCCCAATCTATGTGGATTTGATCATAATGCTTGGCATGGGTTATCAACCCCAAGAGATGCCATCTAGCTACATATACCCTCATGTCTGATGTAAATTTGGAGAGGATGAGGGGCAACCATTTGATTTGGACATATCTTCTAGCCCCTGGAAGATTTGGGTACTCCTGTGAGAGGAGGGGAAGAAAACAAAAAGAAGAGGTACATGAGCATATGACATGAACATGTGAGCAGTTCGCCAGAACAGTATGCACAATAAAGAAAGTTGAAACTAACCTGATTCATGCATATCCTGTTGCTTATATGACCTTGGATATCGTTAATCCTGGGAGTTGAGTTTTTTTGTCTTTTCAGCGCCCTGTCCATCGTCAGGAGAGGCTTGGACGATGCAACCTGCAGAACAGATAAAGAAGAAGAAGAACGGGAATACAGAGTTTCGGCGGCTGCAGGGTTGTGGTTGTTTATGTTGAAGGAGGGCCTCCTATTAATAGAGATTTAGAGAGTTGTAAGGCAGTTGGGAGTCAGAAGTTCGATTGGGTTAAGGACTGTGCTGTTAAATTAGGAAACGGAAGTTCGTGCTGAATTAACGACGTTGGTTAGGGCGTCGATTTTTAAATTGACGACCTGACTGACGACGTGTTTTATTTAACGCCCTAGCATGGGGCGTGTTTTGCGAAGCCTCCGTTACTGTTTACGCCTTTGTGTAGGGCGTGTTTTAAATATTTAACGACTTATGGTCAGGCGCTTTCATGATGTTAACGCCCTATTCTTAGGCGTGTTTTATTGGATTATGAATTTTGACCTCTTCATGCTTTGATGCTTTAATGAACCTAAGTGCTATTATTTTGATAAAATTGTCTATGATTAAGCACTTATGATCATGTCATGTTCTGAATTGATGGAAAAAGGCTAATAAGTTTAAAGTGCAGAAGTTTGCAGGATTCGAGGCGTTTGGATTACTCATAGGAGCAACATCTTGCCACCTTGTATCTGTTTCTTGTAAGCATTGTTACTATATAATATCTACGCTATTATATTATGTCAAGGACCTTGTGGTTCTGATGAACCTGAAATTTGAGTTCCCCTTCATCAAAAACGATGACGATTTCAGGAGAATCTTGATCACACGGATAGGCCGTTGAGTTGTTAAAAGTTTGGGACGATGGTTCCACTTTCTGAGTTGATGCGTGGACAAACGGGCTTCGGCTTAGTGTTAGCTCAGAAATATGGATTCTTGACCAGACCTAAACAGCTTGGCAATATTATCCTTGATTATTTTCTATTTTTAGTTTGTTTTAACCTTTTCTTTTAGCCCAGCATGCATCATGTAGGACTTTGAGTTTCATGCTGAAAATCTTCATATTATGGCAATAATGAAGTTCACTCGCTCTCGATTGAATTGACATGAGATATTCCACTTCAAATCGAGTACTTCGTTCTATTTGAAGCCATTCAGGCTGATTCCTTGAAAGTGTTCCTTTTGTTGGATCTTTATCCCAATTCTCTTTACTTTTCTGCAAAATTTACCTTGGTTGCAGCACGTCCACATTGGCTGGTAATCGCTCTCCAATGGTCTTTCCCTGTCGTGCCCACGCGCACACCCTTTATTACTTAGTTTAACCTCCTTTTATCCAACAAATCGATTGTTTCCTTGGAACCACTCAGAGTTGTTTCATTCAGAATCTTCGAAAGGTTTCTAATGCTTAGTGTCTGAGGCGTGTCACATCACACCTTGGCGTCTCCTTATCAGTTCGTTCCACTTCATTCCTTTCATACACTTCGCTCCATTTCCGTCTCACTCCCTTGCAAAGCAGACGCCAAGGCGGGGCAGCTGTAGACACGCCAAAATTGACGTTTTGTTGATCAAATCTCATGTTATTATATAAATGCCCCAAGTGGACTTCAATATTCCTATAACATGAAGTTTTTCTATTTTTGTGAGTTTTTCTGCATTTTTCCTGTATTTTTGTGAGTCACGACTTGATTAAGGGCGTTAATTTCAAAAATCACGACCTGTTGTAGGGCGTTTTCAAAGAAAGGACGACCGTATGTGAGGGCGTCAATTCCTGGTGTTATCCCTTAATTTCTGGAATTATCTATTTTCAAAAATAAAAGGCCTTTTGTGAGTAACGCCTTCTCTGAGGGCGTGATTTTAATTAACGCCGTTATCTCAGGCGTGTTATCTGAGCTTTCAAACAAGGCAATGTTTCATTTCCAAAACTAAATCCAGGAAGAAACGCCCTTTCCTAGGTCGTGTTTCAAGAAAACGTCTTTGTGAAGGTCGTCAATTCATAAAAGACGCCCTGTATTAAGGCGTGTTTCACTCCAGAGTCCTTCCTTTTTCCATCTTTCCCTCACAGTTCCCCGCTGTCTTTGGACTCTTGCCCGATCTTGATCCTTCCCTGGATGCCTCATTGCCTGTTCTTATCCTTCCTTGGTTTGATCACATCCGTTTGAGGCATTATAAATTGAAGCCTTGACCGATCGTGCAGAAAGTTAAGCACCTTAAACATTCAACGGGTTAAACGCTCAGAAGCTTTTTCATCACGAGCAGAAGCTTTCTTCATCCTTGCTGCCTCCCCTCTGCATCCCTTTGGGCTACATCGGGTGCTTCATCCATCAACATATTCATTTGGTTTTTTTTCCCTTTACTGTCGCCAGGGACAGCAGGGTTCTCATCTTTTCATCTCTTTTGTTTTACTTCATTCATATCATCATCCCTCCGTCCTTTATATCTCTATTTACTCTTCACATCTGTTCACGTCTTGTTTGCATTTCTTTTATCATCAAACTCCCCTTCCCTTAAGTCTTCTTAAGGGGTTTTAAAAGAAAACAAAAAAGAAGGTGCGCATGTTGATGTCTTTTCATCATTTTTATGTTGGTTTTTGACTGATACTACTGCACTTTGGCTGATCCCCTTTCTTTTGCTTGTCTTTCATTGTCTTTCTTGCAAGGTAATCAATTAAGAAAACCCACTTCGTCGGCCGGCCGATTGGAGTTGGAGGAGGAGATCCACATTCATCCCGCATCACATCTTTCACCAGGTACATGCGATCTTATTTTTTTTATTGAGGTAAACCCTCTGGCGATCACACACTCCCCTTGTGCACCTCGTGCATTGTTTCATCTCCACCATTATTTAATGTTTCCCTTTTCCTTTCCTTTTTAACCTCACACCAAAAAGTGTGGTATTTTTAAAGGGATCCACAACGGGGTTGTCACCATTCATGCTGAGCTTGGGCCTCTTACCATGCCCATTGAATTTTATGTGCTAGACATCGACCCTATGTTCAAGGCTATCTTGGGTCGTCCGTGGATTGATACTCTTAGTGCCGTACCATCCACTGCTCATCAGTGCCTCAAATTCCCCTTTCAAGGGAGGGTGGTTAAGGTGAAAAGCTTGTCCACGGTCCAGTCAGTAAAGGCTATATCAGAGAAAATTTTGCCTACTCTGTGGCCCAGTACTCGGCCAGTTATTTCTGTGTTGGATCTAGACTTTCCATGGGCTTATGCACCACGCAAGCCCGTCACTACACCCGTCAACATTAAAGTGAAGCCCCAGATCCGAGATTCCAAGGGCTGGGATATTATATTAAAATTAGGCTATCAACCGGGGAGAGGCCTCGATGCACAATTACAAGGGCGGACCAAACCGGTCCCCAAAGGAAGGAAAATGAGCAGAAGGGGTCTCGGTTACCGAGAGTCCGCATTATCAATTTTGGGTGACTCATGGCCACTTACCTGGGATTACCGCCAGCATTTCATAAAAGGGCCTCTCCAGCCAGGTACATTGAATCCACCGTCAGCACTGTCCGAAAAGAAAGCCACAGCTTGCACAGTTGCCAGTCCGCCTCTGCTGCCGAAGGGGCCAGTTGATGATATGATTGATTACAGCCAAGCCTTCGAAAGGCTATTTTATGAAGATGAAAGCTACCATAAGAATCAGGAAATACGGCTTGTGAAGTGGAAGCTGAAGAAGCCAACTGACCGTCCAAGGGAGAAGGGGATCTCACCCACTATCTTTACTTGGTCTCCCTTCTGTCTTATGTCTCTCTTCCAGCAGCTATAATCCATACCTAGTTCACCTCCGATCATGATTGATCCGTATTTCACGGAACTGCCAACCAAGGTGTTGATTATACCATGTGCATGTGGGCAATGCCCACCCATTGATCTCTCCACTATGTGGATCCCCTCCTCTAATCTCTCAGAAATGTGGTTCTTCTCTTCCGATCCTTTTTTCGATGTCTTGTTCCCATCTCTCTTCCCTCTCCAACTTCCTCCTCCACCATCCTCTTCATCTTGCTGCACGATCTCCACTGATCTCCAAAAAAAATGTCAAATTTGAAATGGAGATTTCGGTGGAAGATTACGCTATCTTGTCTCCGTCCTCCTCCCAGGGGCACGAGGCCCCTGCTCCTTCCTTCTCACTAGATTTCCTTTCTCCTATATTAGACGTAGGGTCTGTCGAGTCTAGGAAAGAAGAGTCTATTAGGTCTATAGAAGTAGGGTCTTGTTCTAGGTCGTCTAACCCTTCCGAGCCTGAGCGGTGCTCGCTTGCGCGTCATTCCAAATCAATTTCTGATAGGTTCTTGCAGGATCTTGCTCAGCGATGTCACGCTCTTTTGAAGTGTCCGGAGTTCATAGCCACGGCGATTGTTATAGAAGAAGATGAGGAGCAAGAAGGGGTGTGGAGCGACAATGGATTAGGTGTATATGAAGTCCTGGATGAAAAAGACCCTGTCGATTCTGAGGACAGCAACGTAGATGACGCCGCCGATCTGTATGCGCAAGGATTAAAGAGATTCGATGAGCCATCATCAGCGGTGGATGAACCTACGAAGGAAATAAATCTGGGAACCGAAGAAGACCCAAGGCCCATTATCATTGCCGCTAATCTCCCTTCGCAAGTAGAAGAAGATTTAATCAAGGTTCTAAGGAAGTATAGCGATTCTTTTGCCTGGTCTTATGAGGACATGCCGGGTATTGACCCCTCTTTACTAGAACATCGACTCGTACTTAAACCAGGGGAAACACCCGTGAAACAAAGGTCAAGAAGACTTCACCCCCACATGGCCTTAAGGATTAAAGAAGAGGTCAATAAGTTGTACAAGGCCAAGTTTATCAGAGTTATTTTATATCCCCAGTGGGTGGCGAATATAGTCCCTGTCATCAAGAAGGATGGAAAAGTGCACTTTTGCATTGATTTCAGGGATCTTAATAAAGCATGTCCCAAAGATGATTTCCCACTACCTCACATAGATGTCTTGGTGGACAACACCGCCAGGTATGAAGCTTTATCATTCATGGATGGTTACTCATGATATAACCAGATCCGTCTCGCTCCCGAGGATCAAGAGAAAACCCCCTTCACCACGCCCTCGGTCACGTATTTCTATGTGGTCATGCCGTGTAGTCTGAAGAACGCGGGGGCCACTTATCAAAGGGCGATGATGGCTATATTCCACGATATGATGCACATCTATATGGAAGCTTATGTGGATGACATCTTGGTGAAGTCGAGAACCAAGGAAGAACACCCCTCTATTCTGGCTAAGGTGCTCCAGAGAGCTAGAGAGTATAAGTTAAAAATGAATCCGAAGAAGTGTATTTTCGGAGTCTCTTCAGGGAAGTTGTTAGGCTTCATAGTTAGCAAACGGGAGATTCAGATTGATCCTAATAAAGCAAAGGCCGTCATGGACATGTCTCCGCCAAAGAACATCACGAAACTCCAAGGATTGATTGGTAGATTGCAATTCATTAGAAGATTCATATCCCAACATTCTCAGAGGTGCCACCCGTTTTATGAATTGCTAAAGGCGGGGGTCAAATTTGAATGGAATCAAGATTGTCAAAAGGCCTATAAGGACTTAAAGAAATATTTGGCCAATCCCCCGGTTATGCAACCTCCTGTCCCTGGGAAACCCCTAATCATATACATTTATGTCATTGAAGACTCCCTAGGGGCGGTTTTAGCACAAGTAGATGACGAAGGAAAAGAGCGGGCAGCTTATTACCTCTCCAGGTTGTTTAACCCAGCAAAAGCCAAATACACCGCTATGGAGAAGACTTGTGCCGCCGTAGTGTGGGTAGCTCAGAAGCTCAAACACTATTTTCTAGCCCACCCAGTCAGGTTGATCTCTAGAATGGACCTGATCCGCTATCTCTTAGAAAAGCCCGTCCTTTCTAGTAGGTTAGCTCGCTGGCAGAGCTTCCTCTCTCAGTTTGATATCACATTCGTCGTTTAGAAGGCAATCAAATGGTATGCCATCGCTGAGCATCTTGCCCATCTTTCCATCCCCTGCACCGACTCTATTCAGGATGATTTCCCAGATGAGCATCTCTCTGTCCTTACTCATCATCCCTTCTGGTCTCTGCACTTCGATGGTGCGCTCAATTCTCAAGGCCGAGGGATAGGTGCTATCCTGCTCACTCCGGAAGGAGTGACAATTCCCTTTGCTTATCAGCTCCGATTTCCTGCTACCAACAACATCGCCGAGTATGAGGCTCTCTTAGCTGGATTGAAGCATGCCGACCTCCTAGGTGCGCGCTACTTGAATATCGTAGGAGACTCTCAGCTCGTTCTGCGGCAGGTTCTGTCCACTTACCACACTCGTGACCCGAAGCTCAAACCATATCAAGATTTGGTCACTCTCTTAGCTCGGCAATTCCGCAAGTTGATCTGCATCCATACTCCTTGATCTCAAAACATTCTCTCTGATGCGCTAGCATCACTTGCCTCATCTTTATCTTTCCCTCTCAGTCGGAGTATTGAGACTATAGTCGTTCAGAGATTGGATGCACCCTCTCTTCAGGAACCTTGGTATCACAACCTTAGGAAAACTGTAGAGGCTAGGGATGAGAAGGAAGATTTAAAGGAAGTATCTTTAACGGAATTGGAAGAGATCCTGGAAGAGGAAGAATTGCCATGGTATCATAAAATTGAGCTATATTGCAAAGATGGATCGTTCCCTAAAGGGGAAAATGCCGAACATCGTGAGGCTATCAGAAGAGTCGTCTCAAGGTACACTATCATTGCTGGAGAATTATACAGGCGCCCTCTCAATGGAATGTTCATGAGATGTCTAGACGACGACGAAGCTTGGGAGGTGGCTGAAGCAGCCCATTCTAGTGAGTGTGAGGGTCATGTTAATGGCCAGGCTCTAGCGAAGAAAATCCTTAGGCAGGTTTACTATTGGCCCACTCTAGAGGAAGATTACTCCCTCTATGTCCGGAGGTGTCTCAAATGCCAACTCCACGCTGATAAAATCCATGCTCCAGCTTCATCCTTATATCCTCTCTCTGCTCCTTCGTCGTTCTCCATGTGGGCTGTCGAGGTTGTCGGCCCGCTCGGTGATCTTAACTCTGAAACTAAGCAAAAATCATTCATCCTTGCCGCCATGGAGTACTTTACCAAGTGGGCCGAAGCAGAAGCATACGCGGAAATCAAAGCAACAACGGTGTGCCGCTTTATCATGAAGAATATCATCTCGCGGTTCGGAGTGCCAAGCAGCATCGTCACCGACTGTAACGACCCAAGAATCCGATTACCGGGAAGGCCCGATAACTCGAGACACGCACCGCCACCCACGAGTCTGAAGACTCGGAAGGGTTAAAAGGATGGTGTGGAGACTACACAAGTATCACAATTAATTGTAGAAATTAAACAGTTATATGATTAAGCAGGAAATAAATTAACATTGTACATGAAACATGGTCCACAAGATAACAATAAAATAACAACAGTAGTAGTCCACAACTAGTACAGAGATAAGAAAGAAAAGTATAGCTACACGGGGCATACCCCGGCTTTGACCTCTGGCACTAACGCTGGGCACCTGAACCACGCTGAGCCTCAGACGCGCTCCCCTGAAGCCAATCCTCGCTTGAAACACGGTGAAAACACGCAGGGAATGAGTCTCAGAACAAGACTCAGTAGGGATCACTCGAACCCTACCTCGCAAACGGAGAAACCGCTACGCTAGTAGTAAGCGAGTACCTCGGAAAGGGAAGCCCTGCCATCTACAAAACACCGGTCTTAGGGCACGAAAACCGACACACGTGCCACGGTGAAATGATAGGAACACCACGGCTAACGCGACAAAAACCCGAAGGTCGAAGTAGCAAAGACTGACTGTCTGCCACTCCCAACTTGACAGGAGTACCTCCCATAAGAAGCACAGTCGGTAGCACCCCCTGACAACTTACACCGCACCGCAGGTGAACTGCCTGACGTGGTAGCGCCTACCAGAGGCACGGACACCGTACAAGTAACCGCAAAGCAAGTGACTAGCTGGGGTCACGCTCGTTAGCATATGTCCACTGCCCCCAACCACGTTTGCACACACAGACCATGCGTCCTAGGTCTGGCCTCTAACAGGTTTTCCCCTGGAGCCGGACTCTGGCTACCGACGAGGGGCCCGACGGAAACAAGTCTAAAAACCATCCTCAGGGTAGCCTCTCCACCACTCCCTGGTGGGTCCACTCGCGTGCAGGTAGGATATGACTAGTGGAGGGTCATTGAAGGAGTAGACTCTCAAGTCAACGGAAAACCACGTCCGCATCTGACGACGTACGGGGACCGTCCCACGCACCAGCATTGTCGCACGGCAAACACGATCGGAAAAGAAACGGGACTGCAAACCACCCGGTGCAGCCCTGAGCCTGGCGATCTACTCTAGACATGCCACAGCTTCTAACGGTCTAAGGCTGGTCCGTCACAGCCATCTGACGGCCCAATATAGGGGAGTCAGACCCTCGGTGCAAAAATGACTGTGACGCGGCTATCCTAATGCGTCACAGGCCCTGACGAACCTAGCCTGGTGCGTCACAAGGCACTAAGGAACAAACTATGACGCGTACCACTCGGTGCGTCACAGACTGTAACGGACCAACCCTGGTGCGTTACAGGGTGGGAATGCGTCCGCTCTGACGCACCCACACAGGGGCGTCACAAGGCTGTGACGCGCCAGTCCTGGTGCGTCACAGGCCTTGACCCCCAACGGTCAAAACCAACGGTCGAATCGTCCCTAACGGTCCAACCCAGGCACGTCACAGCGCCGTGGCAGTCTGTCGTGGGACCCTCACAGCCCACGAACCCCCAGTTGGCCAAAAACATGGCTGTAATGCACCCATCTGGGCGTGTCACATGGTGTGACGGTCACTGGAAGGACCATCACACCGACCCGACGGCGAAACGGCGTGAAACGCCCAAAAATTCTAACCACGCCCCCATGCCTCCATAGGAGATGGGGAAATCAAAGGGGAAGACCCCTGGGGACCCCTAGCATGCTTCTAAGCCATCAAAACATGAAATCAAGGCCTAAAATCATAGATCGGGCGAACTCTCCCCAAAACATGATTTTGCCCTAACCCGCTCAAAAACACCCCTCTCGGCTCCCATTCTACCTACAATTCGCGGGGGATGACGGGATGATCATAGGGATTCATCCCCCTACCTTAATGGAGCGAAAGCTCTGCCGAATCGAGCTCAAACCACGAAGAATGTTTTTGGAAACCCTGCTCCTTCACGCTTCCCACAAGCACCGCATGCCCACGAGATCGCCTCGCAGCCACCCACGTCGCCGCGCCATCGCCCCGCCACCGTCTGCAGTCGGAGAGAGGCCCGCCACACCGAAATGGGAGAGAGAGAGGGGAAGAGGGGCACTCATGGTTGGGGGAGGAAGAAAGAGGAAGAAGAAGAAGAAGGGTGGGGGAGAGAGAGAAAAGGGTGATATTTATAGAAAATATAGAAAATCCAAAAATACCAAAAAATTAAAAATTACATTTCCACGATCCTCGGAACGCACCGATCGCAACGTTACCACTCTCGCCTAGGTGAACGACCCGGTTCACCCGCAACGAGGTTCCGAAGGAATTGCCGAAACACACACCGGGAATCGGAAAACACGCACGGAAAAGCCGCGGACGCACTCCGGGCCTTCGAAAGAACTCCGGATCGCGCCGACCCGAACAAGAAAGATGTCCGAAACAAAATTTCAGACACAATGGAGTCAGACACTCAGAGAAACCAGATCTGGGACCCACGAAGAAGGATCCGAAAGGTCTGGGATATTACAGCCCTCCCCCCTTAAAGGAATTTCATCCTCGAAATTGAGAACAACCCAAGGGGAAAGAAGAGGAAGACTCACTCAAACAATTAAGGGAACTGCTGAGGCATCTCATCCTCACACTCCCAAGAAGCCTCACCACCAGAGTGCCGCTGCCACACCACCTTAACCAAGGGGATGACCTTGTTCCGCAGGCGCTGCACTCGCCTATCCTTAACGCAGATGGGAAACTCTGGGAGAGAAAGATCTGGAGTCACCTCGGGCCAAACAGAATCCTCAAGCACATGAGAGTCACCGGGCATATACTTTCGCAACATCGAGACGTGAAACACGTCATGTACCGACGCCAACTCAGGGGGTAACTGCAACCGATAAGCTACCTCACCGATGCGCTCTACAATGGGAAACGGACCAACATAGCGAGGACTTAGCTTCCCACGCCGTCCAAAGCGCATTACCCCCTTCATCGGAGAAACTCTCAAAAACACACGATCGCCAACGACAAAAGCGAGAGGCTGCCTCCTACGGTCAGCATAACTCTTCTGCCGACTCTGGGCCGCCAACATGTTTTGAAGAACCGGGTGCACAACATCCACACACTACTGCACCAACTCCGGTCCCGTCAAAACACGCTCACCAACCTCGAACCAATCAAGTGGAGTCCGACACGGACGCCCATACAACGCCTCATAAGGAGCCATGTCGATGCTCGAATGATAGCTGTTGTTGTAGGCAAACTCCACCAATGGTAGGTGGTGAATCTAACACCCTTGCCATTCCAGGCAATAGGATCTCAACATATCCTCCAGAGTCTGAATGGTCCTCTCCGACTGACCATCTGATTAAGGGTGGTACGGTGAGCTAAATGCTAAATCCGTGCCTAGAGCTCACTGGAAACTCCTCCAGAATTCAGAAGTGAAATGCAGATCCCGATCCGACATAATGGAGATGGGAATCCCATGCAACGGAACGATCTGCTCCACATAAAGAGGAGCCAACTTGGGCACACTCCAGGTGACTTTGACCGGTAATAACCCCGTCACTTTCGTCAGCATATCCACCAGCAACCAAATACTGTCCTACCCACTCGGAGTCCTCGGTAATCCCACCATAAAATCAGTGGTCACGTGGTCCCATTTCCACGCAGGAACATCCAAGGGCTGGAGAGTACCTCCTGGTCGCTGATGCTCCGCCTTCACCTACTGACAGGTCAGGCACCTGGCCACAAATTCGGCAACATCTCTCTTCATGCCAGGCCACCAGAACTGCCTTCACAAGTTCCGATACATCTTCGTCGCACCCGGGTGTACGGTGTACCTACTCCTATGAGCCTCATGCAACACCGCACGATGAACCCGCTCCTCGACTGGGACGTGCAGCCTACCACGGAACCTCACAGCACCGTCCTCACTGTGCTCCACATCAGCCATAGCCAGAATCTGGGGCAACTTAGGGTCTGCATGCTGAGCCTCTGTCACTTGACGATAGATAGCAGGCGTGACAGTTAGACTCGCAAGCACTGCTAACCCTGGCTCTTGGGGAATCTTGAGCCTGAAAGACACTTCGGGCACTTGTTCCAGAGCCTCCACTTCTTCAACATCAAGGCACTAACCGCGACCTTCTGACTCAAAGCATCGGCGACGACATTCATCCTGCCCGGCTGATAAGACAGGGTGAAGTCATAATCCTTCATATACACCATCTAACGCCTCTGCCTGAGGTTAAGGTCCCTCTGCGTGAACACATACCTCAAACTCTGATGGTCAGTGAACACCTCAAACTTCTCACCGTACAGATAATGCCTCCAGATCATCAGCGCGAAGAACACAGCTGCCAACTCCAGGTCATGGGTAGGGTAGTTCTCCTCGTGGGGCTTCAGCTGCCGAGATGCATATGCCACCACTCTACCATGCTGCATCAACACAGCACCCAAACCGACCCCGGAAGCATCTGTACACACTACGAAACCTCCCGACCCAGAAGGTAAAACCAACACTGGAGTCGAGGTGAGCAATCTCTTCAGTTCCCTGAAACTCTGCTCACACTCATCAGACCAGACGAAAGGCACATCCTTCCGCGTGAGCCTGGTCATCGGGGCCGCAATGCGAGAAAAATTTTAGATAAACCGATGATAATAGCCTGCAAGCCCCAAGAAACTCCAGATCTCCGTCACAGACCTCGGTCTCAGCCACTACATCACTGCCTCAACCTTGGCGGGGTCCACGGAAATACCATCACCAGAAATCACGTGCCCCAAAAAGTGCACCTCACGAAGCCAGAACTCGCACTTATTGAGCTTCGCATACAACTGGTGATCTCGCAACGTCTGCAACACCACATCTAAATGGTACGCGTGCTCCTCGGTAGATCGCGAATTGACAAGGATGTCGTCCACAAATACGACCACGAACTGGTCCAAGTACGGACGAAACACCCTCTGCATCAAGTCTATGAAGGCTGCGGGGGCATTGGTGAGCCCGAACGACATCACCAAGAACTCATAATGTCCATACCTCGTACTGAACGCAGTCTTCTCCACATCGGACTCGCGAATCCTCAGCTGATAGTAACCAGACCGCAAATCAATCCGCGAGAACACTCGAGCAGACTGAAGCTGGTCAAACAAATCATCAATCCGTGGCAACGGATACTTATTCTTAATGGTCACCTCATTCAGCTGCCGTTAGTCAATGCACAACCGCAAGCTACCGTCCTTCTTCTTCACAAACAACACGGGCGCACCCCAAGGGGAAAAGCTAGGACGAATGTACCTCTTCGTCAGCACTTCCTGCAACTTCGCCCTCAACTCCCTCAACTCAGCGGGGGCCATCCGGTAGGGAGCCTTCGCCAAAGGTCCTGTACCAGACACAATCTCGATCACGAAATCAATCTCCCGTTGGGGGGGCAATCCAGGTAAGTCCTCCGGAAAAACTTCGGGAAACTCGCACGCCATCGGAATGTCCTCGACATCCGGACCCTGCTGGTCTACCAAGACCACAGAAGCGAGAAAACCTTGACAACCCGTATCAAGCAAACGACGAGCTCGAATCGCAGAAATAAGAAAGCGGGAAGAGGAAGACCTGATACCTTGGAAATAGAAAGTGGGTCCATGAAGTCGCCGAAAGTAAACTCTCTTCGAGCCACAATCCACCAAAGCATGATGTGCCTCGAGCCAACCATGCCCAAAATCACATCAAAGTCCTGAAGCGGCAACGCGTAGAGCCTAGCTGGCAAACTCCGCCCTTCCACCCATATAGGAACCTCATCAAAACAATATAGAGTGATCATAAAATCACCCGAAGGCAACTCCACTGCCAAATCACAAGACAACTGGGTCACCGGCTCCTCGATACTCAGTGCGAAATCTTCCAAAATAAACGAATGAGACGTGCCAGAATCAAACAAAACCCGAGCCGCACAACCCAAAACCTGAATGGTACCTTCCACGAGCTGCGATGCCACTGCCTCATCCCTGGTCATGTGTGTAATCTGACCTCGAGATCTCTGCCTGCCTCCCACACTCGCTAACCTAGATAGCGGCGGATATTGTCCCTGCTACTGCTGCTGCTGCTGTTGTGGCCTCTGCTGCTGGGGAACCTGCTGCTGCTGAGGAAACTGCTGCTGCTACCTCTGAGGACAGCCACGCGCCATATGTTCTGGCTGGTCACACCGGAAACAAACTATCGGCGCAGTGCACTGCCTGCCTGAATGGTACTCGCTACATCGTAGACACGGTCCTCGCGATCCACCCACTGATCCCTGACGCTGAAAAGGAATCAGCTGCTGTACACTGCCCGATGATGCCTGCTGCTCACGGCCTCCCTTCTTCTTCCTTCAAAAACTCTTCCCGAGGAACTTTTTGACCTTAGAGCTAAAAGACGCAGATCCTGTCACCAACGATGCCGGCGCTCCTGAACCACCCGACGCATGCTGAAAGGAACCCTGCTGTTGGGTAGCCGACTGCTGGCTGCGACCCGACAAGGACTGCCCCTGGCTAATCAGTCCTCGAGTCCTCTGCATATCCATCTCCAAAGAAGCCGCCACGCGAGACTCTATCTCCAAATCAGTGGCCGCATTCGTGATCAAATGGTGCCTCAACTCCTGCCTCAAGCCCTGTACGAACTGTGCAATCTTCACCCTCTCATGCTCCTTGATATGAGGTGCATAACGACCCAGCTCAACAAATCAGGCCCTATACTGCAACACGGACATGTCGCCCTGGACCAGCTCTAAAAACTGATGCATCCGCTGTGTAGCAATATATTTTGGATAGTAGGCACGCTCGAAAGCACTGACAAAGTCACTCCACGCAATCTGCTCAAGGGGACGTGACTGAAAGGACGTCTTCCACTCGGAAGACCACCACTCCCGAGCCATGCCCTGCAACTGGTTATAGGCCAACATCACCTTGTCCTCTGTAGTACACCGCATGGAACTGAACACCCGCTCCATCTCGTTAAGCCAACTCTGTGCCATATCAGGGTCTGGCTGACCACCATAGTAAGGTGGATGGAACTGCATGAAATCCCTCACTGCTCGACCTGGCCCACCCCTGGTCGACGAGCCCTCACCAGCCTCTCCGCCGAACTACTGCGACATAAGCTGGTACATGCCACGGAAGAAATCCTCGGCCCCTAAAAATCTGGCAGTATCCACTGCCTCGGTGGCCACTGGTAGCACTCTACTCTGCTCCTCTTGCTCCTACTGAACCTCCTACTGGATCTCCTGACCTCTAGGCGACTGCCCCTGCTGAGAGCGAGTGCTCCGCCTCGACGCCATACTCGCTCCTGAAGCAAAAGACAGGAAACACGGAACATCAAAGTTAAGAAAAACACACGATGCCCGATGCCAGCGTCAACTGTACATCATCGATGTGGACTAGTGGACCACTACAATTACTTAAGATTCTCGCATAATCCCACAACCGCGCTCCCATACCAGCTGTAACGACCCGAGAATCCGATTATCGGGAAGGCCCGATAACCCGAGACTCGCACCGCCACCCACGAATCCGAAGACTCGGAAGGGTTAAAAGGATGGTGTGGAGACTACAAAAGTATCACAATTAATTATAGAAATTAAACAGTTACATGATTAAGCAGGAAATAAATTAACATTTTACATGAAACATGGTCCACAAGATAATAATAAAATAACAACAGTAGTAGTCCACAACTAGTACAGAGACAAGAAAGAAAAGTACAGCTACACGGGACATATCCCGGCTCTGACCTCTAGCACTAACGCTGGGTACCTGAACCATGCTGAGCTTCAGACGCGCTTCCCTGAAGTCGCGCCTCGCCTGAAACACGGTGAAAACACGCAGGGAATGAGTCTTAGAACAAGACTCAGTAGGGATCACACGAACTCTACCTCGCAAACGGAGAAATCGCTATGCTAGCAGTAAGCGAGTACCTCAGAAAGGGAAGCCCTGCCATGTACAAAACACCGGTCTCACGGCACGAAAATTGACACACGTGCCACGGTGAAATGACCGAAACACCACGGCCAACACGACAAAAACCCGAAGGTCGAAGTCACAAAGATTGATTGTCTGCCACTCCCGACTCGACAGGAGTACCTCCCACAAGAAGCACAGTCGGTAGCGTCCCCTGACGACTTACACCGCACCGCAGGTGAACTGCCTGACGTGGTTGCGCCTACCAGAGGCACGGACACTGTACAAGTAACTGCAAAGTAAGTGACTAGCTGGGTTCACGCTCGCCAGCGTATGTCTACTGTCCCCAACCACGTGTGCACACACATACCATGCGTCCTAGGTCTGGCCTCTAACTGGTTTTCCCCTAGAGCCGGACTCTGGCTACCGACGAGGGGCCCGACGGAAACCAGTCTAAAAACCATCCTCAGGGTAGCCTCTCCATCACTCTGATGCAGGACGGACACGGGGACCGACTCTACGTGGTATGGACCTCGGACTCTAGATGCGGACATGACCAGCAACACATGATAGGAGAGACACTAAGCCCGACACGGAGAGCTCCTATGGGCTATACGTCGCTAACAGAAACGCAAGCTCACTCGTCGTCCCAAGCGAGGGAAACGCGGATCGTGCGCGGTTGAAGAACCGGTAGAGTTCACGGGTAGTCGACTCACTTCCGGACTCGGATCGAGTCACGGGATGGGTCACTCTCACACTCACAGCGGTGACATGGAGACACGGCTAGTACCTATCGCTCTCGGCAGTGGCAAAAGACCATATACTAGCTAAGCAAATGAACGCCAAGAGGTTCGGACCATTACCTCCACGCACCCGGCGTGGCGAAGACAACCCCGGCCGAATCACGGACTCCCGGTTAACAATTATTACAGCAATACACTAAGTCGACCCACTCCACGCAGGGAGGTAAAAGGTCACATATGGGGTCCGGGAATCACGCAACTCGGGTTGACGGGCAGCATCTTGATGTCGCCCGGCGGTGCCGAACTCCACGTTTTCGTGCTTTCTGAACGGCGACTTCTACGGGCCCGTGGGGCCCACGGACGGCGCTGTCCTCCGGATCTGCAGGGGTGGGACCCACTGTGATGGGGACCCCTGGTGGCGCGCCTCCACGGACGGCGGTCGGCTGGGAACACCGATCGGGGGTCGATAGGCCCTGATTCCCAATTCTTGAACTAACTTCCCACGGATTTTGATTGCTGTTTTCCGGCGCGCGCTCCGACGAAAACGACCGCTGCGATCAATCCCGACGTCGGATCGGGACGCATGAGCTATCATTGGAAAGCTCTCTTCAAATGCTTCAATCTAGACCCAAAGAGATCTGCTGGATCTGGTCAGATCAGAATGTTATTGAATTGACAAGTGCCTATTGTACAGTAATCAAAACCTCAGATCTACATGTGAGTTGTCTGAAGACTGCCTTTGACCGCGAGGAAGATGGCCGATTCAGCTCCTGAACTCTTCCTCAAACTTGTGGGATTTTGAACAAGGAGAACGGGGATACTTTTTGTGGACTGATTGGAGGTGGCTGTGATTGTTTATGATTTGTTTACTGGAGGGTGGTCGGACCTGGGAACAGGTGGACAACACTGTAGCTATCTCTGAGATCGATTTTGAAAAATATGGGATGGCCTCAAAAAAATTCAAGAAAATTTGGGGACGGTGGGGTTGATGGACAGAACGCCCAGTAAAATTGGGAGCGCTAACAAAAATCGGAAAGGGGTCCGAACAATTGAAACACAGGACGGGTGGAAATTGAAACAGCAAGCAGACAGATCTGGAAATTAAGGTTGGAAGAAAATGAAAAAATATCAAAGGGGATCTTTATGACCAACAAAATTTTCTGGGATGTGCTTGACACCTCTGGAACATCCCCTCAAAATATCAAGTCGATCTGAGCTCGTACTTGATGGCTGAATTTCATGGAAGCTGCTGTGGTCGGATGAAGGCAGAACTCCGGCGATCTCGGCGGTGATGCGATGGCGGCTCGTGGCGGCGGCGGCGGCGACCGGAATGATAAGGGGAGGAGTCACACCTCCAGAGGGAAGCCTTCACAGCTTCAAGGGGGAGAGGGAGGAGAGAGGAGGGGGGCGCACCAGGCTGCTCCAAGATATTTTCTTCCAAATGAATGCATTAATTCCTCAAAATAGGAAATTACAAGTATTTATGTGTTACATCTCACATCCATTGTCCACCATTGGATCTAGGGGATGGGAATGGGTGGCCTGGATTGAGTGTGACACACACACACAAAATACAATAAATAAATTAAGGGGGGGGGGGCCATTGACTAGGGTGGGTCAAGGGGACATGGTAGGTGGGAATGGGTGGATTTTGTTGACATTTGTATTCCAATGTCCCCCCACTTGGCCCACCCTTCTAGAAGCCTCCATGTGGAAGGTTGACTGACCCCACATGGGACCCTAGGCTGAGGTGGCTCAATGGGATGGGACCTGTGGGGCCCACGGGGTCCAAATTGCACATAAGCCCCTATTACAATCAAAATAGCAAACCGAATACAATGAAATAAACACAAATTACACACAAATAAAGTCTAACTAATATGATAAATGGGGAGGCTCAAGGCGGAGCCTCCAGGCTGTCTTCGAGCCAGATGGACGCTGAGGTGGCTCGAGTCGTGCTCCGTGTGCGGTACCGGTGGCTCGGCATAAAAATCCATAAAAATAGTAAACATGTTAAGGTCAATGTAGACAACAACTTTATCTTCTGGCATTAAGCCATTATAAATCCGTGGTTAGATCTAATTGGAGATTTAGCCCAAAAGTGCACACTTTTTAACCCTTACCTAACCATAGTTTAAAACGTAAAATTCGGGCTTAATACACAACCAAATTAGCTCAAATCAGAGGCAAATGAATGGCCATGAGCTAAGGATTAATAGCCCTCAATCAATTCGACACAAACCTAACCCTAGGAGGCGCAACAGGCCGAGTTTGATTGAGTCAAACTTTTCGGCACTATTTCTAACACGTCACTTGCCCCATCGAATTCTCTCAGCTTAGAACTCTCCAGAAGATGTGTGAGCTATAGATAGAAAGCTCTTCGAGTGTAGTTTCTTTTGGTGGCTGTGGGGTTCGCTAAAGTTTCAGATCTAGGAAGATCTTGCTCGATTTGTGGAGGTGTGTCGGCAGGCCGTCGGCTTCCTTCTTCCTTCTTTGTTTCTTCGATTGATGTAAGAATTCTCAACCAAAATTCGATCATGAATATATGATTTTGTTCCTCTCGACGAGATCTATCCAGTGGGACTGAAAGCCCCAATTTTTATCAGGTATCTAGAGAGCTATCGTGGGTTTGGTGAAGGGTGATCCAGTTCGTTCTTCATTCTAGGTTTTAAGTTCTCTCTTCGATTGAGGTAGGTTTAACATGCCAAACTCTAATTAACTTATATGATGTAATCAGCATGTTGTTAGCTTTCATTTAACGTAGAAAGTCCCAATTTTCATTGAGCATGCTTGGAGAAATTTCAATTTTTAGTGAGAGCATGTCTAGAACTTGATTTATATTGTGACCCTTTGAGTTAGAGCTTGATTGCGGGCTGATTTTGAGTTATAAAACTTGATCCACATATAGCTTATCATATATGGTTAGATTCAGCATCAAGTTAGCTTTCTTTTGACATAAGAAGCCCCAATTTTCGTTATGTATATTGAGAGAATTTCATGATTTAGTAGAAGCATGTCAAGAATTAGGTTTTTATGTGTGCATCATAGAATAGGTTAATATTTAATGGATTTCTGTTGAAATTAGTGTTTCAAATCACTTGTTTTATGACCCTAGTATGTATATTAATAACCCTAGATCATGTGGTTAAGATCCCAACTCAATTGGATCTCAATTGGGTGAGTTTATACGTTTTCTGGAGGTTAAACCATTTTTGTTCTTGCAGGGGTCGACCCATTTTCTGGGAGCCATGGCAGGCCCGAGGGTCGACCCCAGGGGTCGACCCATCCAGCACCCAGCAAGGGTCGACCCCTAGAGTCGACCCATACAGCCAGAGTGTGGGGGTCGACCCTAGGGGTCGACCCATTCTGCAGAAATTGTGGGGGTCAACCCCAGGGGTCGACCCATCTCACTGGCAGACCCCATTTTTACAGGGGTCGACCCCAGGGGTCGACCCATGTACCAGAAACCCAGTTTTTATCGTTCTTCGACCCGAGGATCGATCCGGATCATTAGGGGATCGACCCATTTAACTTAGACCAATTGAAAAGTATATTCTTGAAGAACCAGTAACCTATTCATGTACCCCTTTGATTTCAATTAATATTGGTCCCTACATGCAAACGTAGTGTAAAAACATGCCATTTATCATCTTCATACAATGGTTAAATAGAAACCCACATAATTAGTGGTTAATGGTGAAACTAAATCTCTGTTAATGCATGCTATTTCATTTCTGTACGAGCTTGTTCCTTTACCTTATCATCTTGAATCATCCTTTGGCAAATTGGTTTAATGCAAATGATAATGGATAATCCTTGATATATTAACTTGGTAATTAGGATTAAATTGATTGTTAAGTTGCTGTTTTAGTCCCTATTATTCCAGTAGAGTGGATTACTTACACACTTGAACGGTATACTGTCAGCCGTTCTTTCTTGACCCCGTGGACCGAGTCTTGGTCCAGTTCTGTTAAAGCGGCACCGAGGTGACTGTATCAACCGAGTTTTTGTCTGGAATCCAAGGACATGTTAGTCCTTAAAAACTCATACTCTTGACAGAAATTCCTCTGATTAATTGGCCATTAAAATTGACTAAATGTCTGGACGTGTGGGACTTTGGGCCCATAAAAATAAATGCCATCGCATCATAAGGGCCCGGTCTGGTCCTGGGGAGAGCGCCCGAAAATTTACTGAGCCCATGGGATGCTAATGACATGGTGGGGCATTACACCGAAATACTTACTTGCTTGTTGCGTCTATGACAAACATCTCTTATTACTTGTTACTTGTTACTTGATCGCGAATGAATTGATATTACTTACTTGTGGCCAATTCTTTACTACTGTCTCTTGTTATATCTCCTGTTAGAAATTCTTGTACTTGTTATCTTGTTAATTCTTGACATCACATATTTCTTGACCTTGCAAGATCTTGTTATTACGTTGTTTCATTATATCGTTATCGTCATTTATTTCTTTCTTAGTATTGCATATGAAAATGTAATTAACTTGTTAATCACGTAAATTGCCTGTTATTTCCTACTGAGCGTCAGCTCATAGTTGTGTTTTCCCCCCTTTCCAGGCTTTTCAGGTGACGCGCTTACCGACGGGGAAGGGCAGGAGTGATGTCATGAGTGTGTCAGTTCTAGTGTGTTAGCAGTGTGTTATCTTACTTCTAGTTGTGTTTTAGAGAGCATTTAGTTTCAGTTATGTTATTGAGTTTTAGTGTTTGTAATTCCAGTTGTATTAAGTTGAATTTGAGGTTATTCTATCGGTTGTGGTTGGTTAATGATCATTGAGTATTTCCATCTTGTAGCATTGTGTATTATTTTAGATAGATCTCTCTCTTGCCAGCTCGTTCCCGACTGTACGTCCCGATATTCCGCGTCGGGGCGTGACAGTTTAGTTGGTATCAGAGCCCTAGGTTTCACATTCCTAGGTTTCCTAAGTTTAGATTTTCTCGCATTGCATCCCAATAACCGGTATATCAAAAGGTGCTGTCCGAACGTTAGGCTACGCCTATCGGGAAGGTCGCATACTTGCGCGAGTGGTCTTCAGATCAATTATCTCCGCCAGGTACCGAGTTTTGGTCGTGTCTAGGTGCATTAGATCCCTAACCTTGTAAAAGTCTAGAACCTGACCTGGTGAGATTGGGTAGAAACTTGGGTTAAGTTCGTTCCTTAATCGTGTTATTATCTATCTTATTGAACCTAAGTAATCTGTTTCTCGTGTAGATGGCAGCTGATCATGCTGAATGGAGGAACCTGCAGCGCACGGTTCAAGGCCTTACTCAGGCCCTTCAACAGGTAGCTCAGGCAAGAGCAGCACAGTATGGCACCGGTGATTTACACCAGAATTTCCGCAGGATGAATCTGCCTAGATTCGCTGGTTCGACCGACCCCGACCAAGCCGAGCACTGGCTAGATGAGATGGGGAGAATCTTTGAAGTTATACAATGCACCAACCAGGAGCGTGTCCTTTTGTCCACATTTCAACTGGAACGTGATGCACGTACTTGGTGGGATTCTATCAAGGCGACTCTCGGTGACCGGCAGGTTACGTGGGAAGAGTTCGAGGAATTCTTTAACAACAATTATTTTTCTGATAGAGTGCAAGAGAATAAAGCGACGGAGTTCGCGGCCCTGAAACAGTGAGGGTTGTCCGTGGCAGAGTATGAGGCTCAATTTGCACGGCTTTCTCGTTATGCTACACATCTTATTTCCACCGAGAAAATGAAGGTGAAGCGTTTTCTCAATGGTCTGAAGCTACATTATATTAATCAACTGGCACCGTTGGAGATTTCCACTTATTCTGAGATGGTGAGAAAAGCTCAAGTTCTGGAGGATACTTTAGAAATGACGGAGAGAATCCGTGGAAATGGCACCAGGAAGGAACAACCTACGGGTTCCGGGAGTGTCAAACCCGGGTATACCAAGAAGAGGCATGTTAGTGGACCTGGTTTGCGGAGCGGGTCTGGATCATGGAAAGGCAAGATGCCGAAGCATGAAGATAAGAAGCCTGGCCCTATTGTCCCATTTGCGGGCGTGTGCAGGTTTTGTAATAATCCTGGTCACAAGGCGGAGAATTGCTGGTGCAAGCTAGGCACCTGTCTACGATGTGGAAGCAAGGAGCACCGTATCTCTGATTGCCCTCGTATGTCTGAGCAAGCTACCCCGGCAAAACCGTAAGTCTTCAAGAAACAACAAGGCAAGCTCCAAGCTCTGCATGCTGAGGAAGCGGGAATAACCGAGGATGGTGGACTTGTCGAAGGTACACTTATTATACTCGACAAGCCAGCATTTGTTCTTTTCGATACTGGTGAAACACATTCCTTTATTTCTCAGAGATTTGCTAAGTCTTTAGCTGTGGAACCTGTTTTGATGAATTCTCCGTTAGAGATATCAACCCCTATTGGTACTAGATCAGCAATCCAGTATTTCTATCCCTCTAGTACGGTTATGATTGGTGAACAGAACTTACCAGTAGATTTAGTCTGCATAGACATGAAGGATTATGATGTAATCCTAGGAGCAGATTGGTTGGCTCGATATGAGGCTAGTGTTCACTGCAGTTCTAGCTCAGTGTCTTTTACTAGGCACCCGAGACTTTCTTTTGTGGGTGTTAAGCATCACAACTCTGTGTCACTTATTTCGGCTCTTCGAGCTGATAAGCTGATGAGACGTGGATGTGAGGCTTTTCTAGCCTTTGTCTGTGCAACCCCTGAGCAGCAGATTGAGATCAAGGACATTCCTATTTTCCGAGATTTTCCTGATGTCTTTCCAGAGGAACTACCAGGACTTCCGCCTGAGCGGGAAGTTATCTTTTCTATTGATCTTATTCCTAGCACATCTCTTATTTCCAAGGCTCCTTATCGTATGTCTCCTACGGAACTGAGGGAATTGAAGCAGCAGTTGATGGAATTACTCGAGAAGGGCTTCATTCGTCCTAGTACTTCTCCGTGGGGAGCCCCTGTATTATTCGTCAGGAAGAAAGATGGTTCGATGAGGTTGTGCATTGATTATCGGCAATTGAACCAGCAGACTGTCAAGAATAAATATCCATTGTCGAGGATTGACGAGTTATTTGACCAGATAGCGGGAGCTCAATATTTCTCTAAGATCGATCTTCGATCTGGATATCACCAGTTGCAGATTAAGGAAGAGGATATCTATAAATCAGCTTTCCGCAGCAGGTATGGTCATTTTGAATTTGTCGTTATGCCTTTTGGTCTAACGAATGCTCCAGCAGCTTTCATGCAGTTGATGAACAATGCATTTCGGCCCTATCTTGATCAATGGGTCGTGGTCTTTATTGATGACATCTTGATCTATTCCAAGAGTGAAGTGGAGCATGCTGAACATCTGAGGATGGCATTGCAGTTATTGAGAGATCATCAACTTTATGCCAAGTTCAGTAAGTTTGAATTCTGGCTGCAAGAGGTGTCCTTTCTCGGACATATTATCACCAAGGATGGTATTTCTGTTGATCCTTCGAAGGTTGAGGCAGTGAAGAATTGGGAGCAGCCTACCAGTGTGACGAAAGTTAGAAGTTTCTTAGGCCTGGCAGGCTATTAACGAAGATTTATCCAGAATTTCTCTAAGATTGCGGTACCTATGACAAGGTTAACCCGCAAGGAGAACACGTTTGATTGGTCAGACGATTGCTAGCGAAGCTTTCAGACTCTGAAGGAGTGTTTGACTACTGCACCTGTATTGGCTTTACCTTCTGGTGAAGGAGGTTTGTTGTTTATAGTGATGCTTCAGGTATCGGCTTAGGTTGTGTACTCATGCAACATGGGAAGGTGATTGCATATTCTTCTAGGCAGTTGAGGAAGCACGAGGAGAATTATCTTGTTCATGATTTGGAACTTGCAGTAGTCGTCTTTGCTTTGAGAATTTGGAGGCATTACCTGTATGGAGAAACCTTCATAGTGTTTTCAGATCATAAGAGTTTTAAGTATTTATTCTCTCAGAAGGAACTCAATATGCGGCAGCGCAGATGGTTGGAGTATTTGAAAGACTTCGACTTCTCGATTGAATATCATCCTGGCAAGGGTAATGTTGTGGCAGATGCATTAAGCCGGAAGCCGGTAGCTAGATTGTCAAGTCTTATGTTACAAGAATGGAGGTTATTGGAACAATTGTCCAGCCTGGATCTTAATATTGACAATGATCGGGTTATGATTGCTCAGATCCAACTTAAGCCCGAATTGTTGATGGAAATCAAGTCCTTGCAAGATAATGATCCCGAGTTGGTAGAGATCAAGGGAAGCTTGAGCAGCAGACCATACTTCATGTTGGCCGATGATGGAAGATTATTATTCAAGGGCAGAACTTGTGTACCTGACGAAGCCGCAATAAAGAACAAGATTCTGGAGGAAGCTCATAGATCCAGATATACTATTCATCCTAGCGGCACTAAGATGTACCAAGATTTTAAAAGATCCTTTTGGTGGCCGAATATGAAAAGAGAAGTTACAGATTTTGTGAGTAGATACTTAGTATGTCAACAAGTTAAGGCCGAACATTTCAGACCGACAGGGAAACTGAAACCACTCGACATACCCCAATGGAAGTGGGAGAGCATTGGCATGGATTTCATTATGGGTCTACCTAAGACTCATGGTGGATTTGATGCGATATGGGTGATTGTTGACCGATTGACAAAGTCAGCTCATTTCTTACCAATTAAGTCCAAGTGGACGATTGATGTATTGGCTGCTTTGTATTTGAAGGAAGTGGTGAGACTCCATGGTATTCCAGTCAGCATTGTGTCTGATCGAGACCCCAGATTTACTTCACATTTCTGGAAGGGACTGCAAGAGTCTCTTGGTACTCGTCTGAATTTCAGTACTGCTTTTCATCCGTAGACCGATGGATAGACTGAAAGAACCAACCAGATAGTGGAAGATATGCTTAGAGCATGTATGAATGATTTTGGAGGCAGTTGGAGTGATCACTTGGCATTGATTAAATTTGCCTACAACAACAGTTACCAGTCCAGCATACATATGGCTCCTTTTGAACCATTGTATGGTAGGAGTTGTCGTTCTCCGTTATGTTGGGACGAGGCAGGTGAGAAACAGTGGCTTGGACCAGATCTTGTCTCAGAATCATCACAGAACATACGTATTATCTGAGATCGGTTACAAGTAGCCCAGTCAAGACAGAAGAGTTATGCTGACAACAGAAGAAGAGCATTAGAATTTCAGGTTGGCGAGCATGTGTTCTTAAAGGTCTCTCCGACGAGAGGGATCCGAAGATTTGGCATTCATGGCAAGCTGAGTCCGAGATACATTGGTCCATTCAAGATTCTAGATAGAGTGGGAGAGGTGGCATACAGACTAGCTTTACCGCCGCAATTGTCGAGCGTACACAATGTCTTCCATGTGTCTATCTTACGGAAATATGTGTACGACCCCACTCATATCATTCAGCAGGTGGATTTTGAACTGAAGGAAGATTTGACTTATAAGGAAAGACCTGTCAAGATTCTGGACCGGAAGCAACAGCAACTCCGGAATCGTTCGATACCGATGGTCAAGATTCAGTGGAGTCGGCGTGGGACCGAAGAAGCTACATGGGAGTCTGAAGAGACTATGCGGAAGCGGTATCCCGATTTATTCTAGGTGAGCGATCTCATTCCCTACTCTCAGTTTTAGTGCAGTGAATTTGGAGGACCAAATTCTTTAAGTAGGGGAGGGTGTAAGACCCGAATTATTTAATTGAGCTCAATATATTTATTAAGCTTTTATTAATTAAGAATTGAATTCTTATTGAATTAATAATTGAAGTTCGGATTTATTAATATTTAATTCGTTAGAAATAGTATAAGTGAAAATCCGACTACCTTATAAAAATCCATAAAAATAGTAAACAGGTTAAGGTCAATGTAGACAACAACTTTGTCTTCTGGCATTAAGCCATTATAAATCCGTGATTAGATCTAATTGGAGATTAAGCCCAAACGTGCACACTTTTTAACCCTTACCTAACCTTAGTTTAAAACGCAAAATTCGGGCTTAATACACAACCAAATTAGCTCAAATCAGAGGTAAATGAACTGCCATAGGCTAAAGATTAATAGCCCTCAATCAATTCGACAAAAACCTAACCCTAGGAGGGGCAGCAGGCCGAGTTTGATTGAGTAAAACTTTTCGGCACCGTTTCTAACACGTCACTTGCCCCGTCGAATTCTCCCAGCTCAGAACTCTCCAGAAGATGTGTGAGCTATAGATAGAAAGCTCTTCGAGTGTAGTTTCTTTTAGTGGCTGTGGGGTTTGCTGAAGTTTCAGATCTAGGAAGATCTTGCTCGATTTGTGGAGGTGTGTCGGCAGGCCGTCGGCTTCCTTCTTCCTTCTTTGTTTCTTCGATTGATGTAAGAATTCTCAACCAAAATTCGATCATGAATATATGATTTTGTTCCTCTCGACGAGATCTATCCAGTGGGACTGAAAGCCCCAATTTTTATCAGGTATCTAGAGAGCTATCGTGGGTTTGGTGAAGGGTGATCCAGTTCGTTCTTCATTCTAGGTTTTAAGTTCTCTCTTCGATTGAGGTAGGTTTAACATGCCAAACTCTAATTAACTTATATGATGTAATCAGCATGTTGTTAGCTTTCATTTAACGTAGAAAGCCCCAATTTTCATTGAGCATGCTTGGAGAAATTTCAATTTTTAGTGAGAGCATGTCTAGAACTTGATTTATATTGTGACCCTTTGAGTTAGAGCTTGATTGCGGGCTGATTTTGAGTTATAAAACTTGATCCACATATAGCTTATCATATATGGTTAGATTCAGCATCAAGTTAACTTTCTTTTGACATAAGAAGCCCCAATTTTCGTTATGTATATTGAGAGAATTTCATGATTTAGTAGAAGCATGTCAAGAATTAGGTTTTTATGTGTGCATCATAGAATAGGTTAATATTTAATGGATTTCTGTTGAAATTAGTGTTTCAAATCACTTGTTTTATGACCCTAGTATGTATATTAATAACCCTAGATCATGTGGTTAAGATCCCAACTCAATTGGATCTCAATTGGGTGAGTTTATACGTTTTCCGGAGGTTAAACCGTTTTTGTTCTTGCAGGGGTCGACCCCTGGGGTCGACCCATTTTCTGGGAGCCATGGCAGGCCCGAGGGTCGACCCCAGGGGTCGACCCATCCAGCACCCAGCAAGGGTCGACCCCTAGGGTCGACCCATACAGCCAGAGTGTGGGGGTCGACCCTAGGGGTCGACCCATTCTGCAGAAATTGTGGGGGTCGACCCCAGGGGTCGACCCATCTCACTGGCAGACCCCATTTTTACAGGGGTTGACCCCAGGGGTCGACCCATGTACCAGAAACCCAGTTTTTGTCGTTCTTCGACCCGAGGATCGATCCGGATCATTAGGGGATCGACCCATTTAACTTAGACCAATTGAAAAGTATATTCTTGAAGAACTAGTAACCTATTCATGTACCCCTTTGATTTCAATTAACATTGGTCCCTACATGCAAACGTAGTGTAAAAACATGCCATTTATCATCTTCATACAATGGTTAAATAGAAACCCACATAATTAGTGGTTAATGGTGAAACTAAATCTCTGTTAATGCATGCTATTTCATTCCTATACGAGCTTGTTCCTTTACCTTATCATCTTGAATCATCCTTTGGCAAATTGGTTTAATGCAAATGATAATGGATAATCCTTGATATATTAACTTGGTAATTAGGATTAAATTGATTGTTAAGTTGCTGTTTTAGTCCCTATTATTCCAGTAGAATGGATTACTTACACACTTGAACGGTATACTGTCAGCCGTTCTTTCTTGACCCCGTGGACCGAGTCTTGGTCCAGTTCTGTTAAAGCGGCACCGAGGTGACCGTATCAACCGAGTTTTTGTCTGGAATCCAAGGACATGTTAGTCCTTAAAAACTCATACTCTTGACAGAAATTCCTCTGATTAATTGGCCATTAAAATTGACTGAATGTCTGGACGTGTGGGACTTTGGGCCCATAAAAATAAATGCCATCGCATCATAAGGGCCCGGTCTGGTCCTGGGGAGAGCGCCCGAAAAATTACTGAGCCCATGGGATGCTAATGACATGGTGGGGCATTACACCGAAATACTTGCTTGCTTGTTGCGTCTATGACAAACATCTCTTATTACTTGTTACTTGTTACTTGATCGCGAATGAATTGATATTACTTACTTGTGGACAATTCTTTACTACTGTCTCTTGTTATATCTCCTGTTGGAAATTCTTGTACTTGTTATCTTGTTAATTCTTGACATCACATATTTCTTGACCTTGCAAGATCTTGTTATTACGTTGTTTCATTATATCGTTATCGTCATTTATTTCTTTCTTAGTATTGCATATGAAAATGTAATTAACTTGTTAATCACGTAAATTGCCTGTTATTTCCTACTGAGCGTCAGCTCATAGTTGTGTTTTCCCCCCTTTCCAGGCTTTTCAGGTGACGCGCTTACCGACGGGGAAGGGCAGGAGTGATGTCATGAGTGTGTCAGTTCTAGTGTGTTAGCAGTGTGTTATCTTACTTCTAGTTGTGTTTTGGAGAGCATTTAGTTTCAGTTATGTTATTGAGTTTTAGTGGTTGTAATTCCAGTTGTATTAAGTTGAATTTGAGGTTATTCTATCGTTTGTGGTTGGTTAATGATCATTGAGTATTTCCATCTTGTAGCATTGTGTATTATTTTAGATAGATCTCTCTCTTGCCAGCTCGTTCCTGACTGTACGTCCCGATATTCCGCGTCGGGGCGTGACACATCCATTGTCCACCGTTGGATCTAGGGGATGGGAATGGGTGGCCTGGATTGAGTGTGACACACACACACAAAATACAATAAATAAATTAAGGGGGGGCCCATTGACTAGGGTGGGTCAAGGGGACTTGGTAGGTGGGAATGGGTGAATTTTGTTGACATTTGTATTCCAATGTCCCCCCACTTGGCCCACCCTTCTAGAAGCCTCCATGTGGAAGGTTGACTAACCCCACATGGGACCCTAGGCTGAGATGGATCAATGGGATGGGGCCTGGGGGGCCCGTGGGGCCCACGGGGTCCAAATTGCACATAAGCCCCTATTACAATCAAAATAGCAAACCGAATACAATGAAATAAACATAAATTACACACAATTAAAGTCTAACTAATATGATAAATGGGGAGGATCAAGGCGGAGTCTCCAGGCTGTCTCCGAGCCAGATGGACGCTGAGGTGGCTCGAGTCGTGCTCCGTGTGCGGTACCGGTGGCTCGGCGTGTCGCACCGCTCAACTGCTCGGGTGTCCGCACCACACTCCCTGGTGGGTCCACTCGCGTGCAGGCAGGCTACGACTAGTGGAGGGTCACTGAAGGAGTAGACTCTCAAGTCAACGAAAAACCACATCCGCATCCGACGACGTACGGGGACCGTCCCACGCACCAGCACCGTCGCACGGCGACCATGGTCGGAAAAGAAACGGGACTGCAAACCACCCGGTGCAGCCCTGAGCCTTGCGGTGTACTCTAGACGCGCCACAGCCTCTGATGGTCTAAGGCTGGACCGTCACAGCCATCTGACGGCCCAATACAGGGGCGTCAGACCCTCAGTGCAAAAACAACTGTGACGCGCCTATCCTGGTGCGTCATAGGCCCTGACGCACCCAGCCTGGTGCGTCACAAGGCACGAAGGAACAAACTGTGACACGTGCCACTCGGTGCGTCACAGACTGTAACGGACCAACCCTGGTGCGTTACAGGGTGGGAATGCGTCCGCTCTGACGCACCCACACAGGGGCGTCACAAGGCTGTGACGCGCCAGTCCTAGTGCGTCACAGGCCTTGACCCCCAATGGTCAAAACCAACGGTCAAGCCAACAGTCGAATCATCCTTGACGGTCCAACCCAGGCATGTCACAGCGCCGTGGCGGTCTGTCGTGGGACCGTCACAGCCCACGGACCCCCAGTTGGCCAAAAACATGGCTGTAACGCACCCATCTGGGCGCGTCACTTGGTGTGACGGTCATTGGAAGGACCGTCACACCGACCCGACGGCGAAACGGCGTGTAACGCCCAAAAAATCCAACCACGCCCCCATGCCTCCGTAGGAGAGGGGGAAATCAAAGGGGAAGACCCCTGGGGACCCTTAGCATGCTTCTAAGCCATCAAAACATGAAATCATGGCCTAAAATCATAGATCGGGCAAACTCTCCCCAAAACATGATTTTGCCCTAACCTGCTCAAAAACACCCCTCTCGGCTCCCATTCGGCCTACAATTCGCGGGGGATGACCGGATGAGCATATGGATTCGTCCTTCTACCTCAATGGAGCGAAAGCTCTGCCGAATCGAGCTCAAACCACGAAGAATGCTTTTGGAAACCCCGCTCCTTCACGCTTCCCACAAGCACCGCACGCCCACGAGATCGCCTCGCTGCCACCCACGTCACCACGCCGTCGCCCCGCCGCCGTCTGTAGCCGGAGAGAGGCCCGTCGTGCCAAAATGGGAGAGAGAGAGGGGAAGAGGGGCGCTCGCGGTTGGGGGAGGAAGAAAGAGGAAGAAGAAGAAGGGTGGGGGAGAGAGAGAAAAAGGGTGATATTTATAGAAAATTCAAAAATTCCAAAAAATATCAAAAAATAAAAATTCCATTTCTGTGATCCTCGGAACGCACCGATCACAACGGTACCACTCTCGCCTAGGTGAACGACCCGGTTCACCCGCAACGAGGTTCCGAAGGAATTGCCGAAACACACACCGGGAATCAGAAAACACACGCGGAAAAGCCGTGGATGCACTCCGGGCCTCCGAAACAACTCCAGATCGCAATGACCCGAACAAGAAAGATGTCCAAAATGAAATTTTGGACACAACGGAGCCGGACACTCCGAGAAACCAGATCCGAGACTCACGAAGAAGGATCCGAAAGGTCTGGGATATTACACCGATAATGGACCCCAGTTCATCTCTCAAGAGCTCAAGGACTTATGTAAGAAGTTCAATATTGCATTGCATCATTCATCTCAATATTATCCTCAAGACAATGGCCAAGTCGAGGCCACTAATAAAACCCTTCTGAAAATCATAAAGAAAACATGCGAATCTCACAAATTTTCTGATTGGCCTAAAAGGTTAGTGGAAGCTCTATGGGCTTACCGCACCTCCGTTCGTACTCCCACGGGGCAAACCCCTTATGCTCTTACTTACGAGATGGAGGCGGTGCTCCCATATGAGATCTTAGTCCCTTCCCTAAGGGTGCAGCTTGATAAGGAACTTAATCTCGATGAACGTCGAGAGGCATTGCTCGTCCAGTTGAAACTCTTAGATGAGAAGAGGATGAATGCGGCTGATCACGTGTCCGTTTATCAAAAGAGAGTTCCGCGTTATTTTTAAAAGAAGGTAATCGAATGCAAATTTCAAGTAGGAGATATGGTTGTGAAATGCAAATTCAACAGCTCCGGAGGTCCAAGGTCCAAATTGCAACCAAACTGGGAAGGTCCGTTCGTCGTTAGAGAAGCTTATCCAGGGAACGCATATCGCTTAGTCAACGCAGAGGGTGAGGAGCTGTCTCACGCTTGGAATGCATTGTATCTTAAGTGCTTTTATCCCTGAGTCAGGCTAATGAAACCTGGTAGCAAGGAGTCCCTTCCTCGATCACGAAGGAGGACCCTGAGGTCGGAAAATCACACACTTCACGGCATCCCTGGTCAGGTTCCCCAGTTATGTAAACATCGTTTTCTCCTTGGCCATGCCCGGGGGTAGTCAAGGTCCCTGTCCGTTTCTCTCCTCGGTTGAATCTAGGGGCAAGAGGTACATAAGGGGGCGATGACTAATCTAGACACCCTGATGAGAGGAGGTCTCAAATAGGGGCAGTCCTTTATGACCTGATTCCATAAAAAAGAGCATTTCAAAAGAAAAAGAAAAGTGGAGCAACAATCGCAAAAGAGAACAAGATTTATCTCACAAAAGTCTATATCTTCAAGACCATAAGCTCCACGAAAAGATAAGACTAGGCATGGCAAGAGTGGCAGTACAGTTTCCCCGCGGGACGTTATGAGCCCGGTCGTATGCGTGCCTATGGTGGATAAAGGTTCGATGACGGACACAAAGCCCCGGCTCAACAGACCAAGTCTCTGAAAGGGTCGTCATGAGAAGGACTTAAACTCTAAAAAACCTCTATACCTGGTCTACGCTTACCCCTCGTTTCTATTTTCTTTTAGGACTAGACAGTACCCTAGGCATGGCCTTGGTAGAATCACCGTTATGCAAATTGGCCCCAGCCAGGGACTATCATCTCATAAGCACGCCAACCTCAGGAGATTCCGAGTGGGACATGTAGGGCCCTTATTGGCGGGACGAAATTGGTTTCAAAATCTAAAAAAATCATATATCTCAAAAAAAAAATCATATATCTCAAAATCCAAAAAAATCATATATTCAAAATCCAAAAAAATCATATATTCAATATCCAAAAAAATCATATATTTTAAAATTCCAAAAAATCATATATTTCAAAACCCACAAAAATCATATATTTCAAAATCTCACAAAAAATCAAATATCTTCAAAAATCCAAAATACCATCATCTTGCATTACATGCATTGCACTTTTTCTCATTATATTTTCACCTATTTGATAAGGCTCCACCCCTTGATCAAATATCAAGAACTGGTCACTCTCTAACTTGCTTCAGGCAAGGGGTTGAGTGTAAGAACAGATCTAACTTATTTTTATCTAAGTGTGTGCAGAACGCAGGTTCAAGTGCTCAAGACTCAAAGCTCACAAATTTGTCGTTTCTGGTTCTCTAGCAGTCTAATATTAGACCACCAAATCCCTCTGGCGGCCCATGGTTTGACCGCCAATCTCTCCCGTAGGCCGAAAAACCCCAACTCTCAGTAAACTATCTCTAGCGCTGTTATCATGGACCGCTAAAAGGCTCTAACGGCCCATGGTTCGACCGCTAATCTCTCCCGAAGAACAGTAAACTCTCAGTTTTCCCTGAGTCCCTTCTTCTGGCGGCTTATCGTGGAACCGCTAGACTGTTCTAGCGGCCCTATAATAGACTGCCATATCAGTCAGAAAACCATATTTTTAGGACATTTAAGCCCAATCAAGCAATCAATTCCACATCTATTCAGAATCAAAGCTTTTATTTCATTCAACTAAGCTTAATGAACATTCTTGGGTTGATAATTTTCAATACATCAAAAACAAGGCTCAAATTACATTCAATTTCTCGTCCGCACGAGGCCGGATCTTGCGTAATCCTTTTACATAAGTGCGGTATCCCTCTTCATCTTCTGCCACATCTGCTTGCCAAACGCACACCCAGCTGATTTCCCACATGGTCAGAGCATTCCGGACTGCTCGCTCATCCTCATCGATCCCTATCTTCCTAGCTTGAAGGGGAGGGAGATATGATAGTGCGGTAACCATGGTTCGGGATAGCCCAACCTGAAGATAGCATCGGTGCAGGTTGTAGATCACCATGGTAGTGTTCCCCACTAGCTGCAAGTATAGGCCTAGTCGCTGAGGAACTCTAAGGATGGTGCTTCGAAGAACTCTTGGCCGCATCACGAACTTGTCAATTGGCAATGTGTTGAGGAAGAGGCGCCAATCATCTCTTGTTTTCTTGTCCGCAACCCGGCACTCAACCTGTGAAGAGCACCCAAAAGTGCCTCCTATATAGGAGAGTGGGTGGCTCCCGAATATCCGGCTAGCTGAAGGCAAATCTTCCTTGGGTAAAAACTTTATTCTCACTCCCATCCAACATTTAAGGACGATCATGGAATCGAAGAGAGGTCCTCCTAGGCAAGCTGAGCCAAGCCCTTCATAGAGATATGAAAGGACCGCTTGGGAAATAGACAAACCCCGCCACAACCCACTGATGATACTGAGGTTTTGGATATCGAGAAGGTGGTCAGTGGTGGTGAAAAGGAAGACCTCACACAAGCAAACCGAGGTAGCTTTGACTATGGCTTCAAATCTCCCGCTCTTATTTTTACAATAGGCGGTAATCCATTGAGCCATGGGTATCAAATGAATGTGGCGTGGGCTGATCATTGTCCTAACATCCTTTGGATTGTGTATGAAATCCCTTAGAATGAGAGAAGGGTCTATAGGCTCAACCGTGTGACACACTAAATCCTCATCCCCCACCTTAGTCTTAGGTAGGGCTAGGAAGGTTTCTACCTCTTCTAATAGGACAGTGGCTTCAAAGGATGGGAAGAGGAATGCGTGTGTTTGAGGATGCCACAATTCCACAAGGGCTGAAATACTAGGCCAATCATATGAGAGTTTTTGGAATGTTTTGGCCAAGACTAACAAGTGTTGAAGGTGCCATGCCCTAAGGATTGAGAGGACCTTTAAAGGGAGTTCTCTAATCATGGGAGCCACCCACTTCAAGTTGGAGTAACACCTTGGGCCAGGAAGAAGCTAGAGGAAAAGGAAAAAAGAAGAGGAAGAAGAGAGGAAGATCATGAGAAGAATGAAAAGTGTAGAAATTAATAAATCAATTGTCACTTACCTCTCTTGAAGAACTTGAGCTTAGATTCTTGGGGATGGAGGTTAGCCTCTGCAGCTCCCCATGTTCTTTTCTAGCTACTTTAGGTCCAGTGTAGACTCTCTCCTTCATGGCACTAGCTTCAAAACTCCTTTTCATGGTGTTTTTTGAGTGTTTTGATGGAATTTCTAAACTTGTAGCAAAGAATTGGTGAGAGCTGCGAATTTAGAGCTTGTTCCTATTTATAGGGGCTTGATTTTAGTGTTGGAGTGTTAGGATTTAGGTTGGGTAGCCTTATCCTAAGTTTAGGAGAGTTCCAGTGTAGATTAAGGCTCCTTTTCCCCGAGTTTGGACTTTCACGGGAGAGTCCTTCTCGGATTGTCTCGGTTTCTACACTAGCGGTCTATCGTAAGACTGCCAAAGCCTTCTGGCACCCGAATGTTGGACCGTCACTTCCCTTCATTCACCGCCTTCTTTCTAACATTCTAGCGGCCGAAGGTACAATCGCTAAATCACCCTGGTTCTAACTTAGACCGTTTCATGGTTTTCTGTAGGTTTTAGATAACTCTTTCTGCTCCCCTTTTGTTAAACCTGCCGCGCTCTCTCTCTCCGTCTCTCACTCTGTCCTCCTGTCTGCATGCCACATACATTCAAGCATTCACATCATCCACATTCACATTTTCACAAAAAAAATAAAAACAACATAAAGATTTTCATTCCATTATCAAACGTCATGTACAAGTGTGCGTCAAAAGAAAATAAGAGCAAAAACAAGTCACTCGGTAGGTCTGTCTCCCGGGCCGTCGCTGTCACCGGTACCCTCGTGCTGCTTCGCTGGGGGATCCATAACGATGCTCTCCTCCTCACGTCCTCATCTATGGTCTGCCTCCTCGTTCCTCCGGCGGCCGGAGGAGCTGGTAAAGTAGCCTCAGACTCCACTGCTTGGTGTGACACTCTGGCTCCTACTACTAGTCTCTGACTTCTTCCCCAGAAGTCGAAGGGCCTCTTTCATGCCCAAGATCACACCCTTCATCTCAATGGTCTGCACTCGGAACTGATCCCGCTCGCCCCTCAGTCACACAACATCAGCTCTAAGTCTCTCCATCTCCGCCTCATCTGCTTGATGGCTCTCTCTTTCTGCCCGGACTCGCTCGGTCTCGGCCCAAGCACGCTCAGCCTCGGCCACCGCTGCGGTCAGCTCTCTCGCCTGCATGAGCATTCATCATAGTCGGTCAAAATATGTACATAATCATAAGCATTTAAGTCTAAGGGAACTCGGTTGGTTTTGCTTACCCTCTCCGTAATAGTGGCCTCCGCCTCCTCAGCCCGGGCGATCGCCCGAGCAAAATCAGCATCCCTCTCAGCCCTGCCTCCCGCAGGCTGTGATGAAGAAGATGGAGCGTCCGGTCCCGCCCTTTGTGCTCCCTCAGCTCTCTGCATTTAGAGGTCAAGGTCAGTCAAGTTGCATAAGCATAAGCATAAGCATGGGCATTAAAGTCCAAGGTTTTGGAAGCTTACCAAGAGCTCCAGCACTGCCTTGTACTCATCTCGCTGCTGGATCGTCGCATGTAAGAGCCCCTGGAGCTCCGTAATGCGTCCCTGCGGGTCTAGCTGCATATAGCAAGATTATGTCAGAGCATATAGGAATAATTTAATAGATAGAATTTGAGTTTAGAAATCATACCGGTCGTCGGACGCCGTGGAAGACCTGGTCTCCATATCTGTGGGCATAGGCCTTCAGGTAGGCCTCATCGCTGTTAGCACGGGTCCACACCACCCGGCCCCTCTTAGTTCAGTCTCTAACCTGCTCGGTCACTCGAGTACTCCAATCGATGTCACCACGGAGACCCTTTAAAGATCTCCCGGGGAGCTCATCGTCTCATCCGGGGAACTCCACCTCGGGCTGGTGTAGTCCCCTTGTCCTCAAGATGAGCCGGTAGTGCAGGGGCTCGATGATGTGGATGCAGTGCAACCAGATGTCCCGTCCTCTGTACGCTAGGGAATCCTCCACCCATGGCTATCCCTCGTGGGCCTCGTCCCTGTATGGTGTCCAGCGCACCTGAAAAGGTGATCGAGTTTGAGTCAGCATGTAGAAGCATTTAAGGCATTTAAGAGTTTAGGATTTAGAAATTTATCGATGCATAAGGGAATGAGTCAATGTCGTCCTCGATAGCCCGGGTCAACCGCTTGATCGACCCCATGTCCCTGGCAACGACCCACCGTCTCGCGATGGGGATCCGCTCTGGGTGTAGCTCTGTGCCTCTCTCCCAGCCGGGGAGGTATAGAAAGCTCCAGATTTGCATAAGCCATGTCATTTGTCAGCATTTTAGTAAGTAGAAATCATGATCATAAGCATGATTAAAAGCATTTAGCATTTAGAAGTATTTACCTGTAAGAAAGGCGAGAAGCCGCCCAGCATCGTCTGCCGGTCGGTCGTGCTGAGTGACTCGAACAGGAAGGCTAGTACAACTACTCCCCAAGCATATCTCCCAACCCTGTCTAGATCTCTCAATAGCGGGAGGAGTCTGACGCTCACTCCGTCGGCTCTGGTGGCGAATAGCAACTTCCTGAACAGAAGGATCAGGAAGCGCCTCAGAATCCTATCTCCCTCTGGTCCTACCTCTGCAGCCACTCTAGGGCGAATCTGCTCTATCACTCTGTCAATATGCTGCTCGGTTAACTCTCCCACTGAAATGGCTACTCCTCTCAGCCCCAGGCTCTCCTGGAGCATCCCTCATGCTAGCTGGGACGAGTGGTGCCCCATCTTCATCAAGTCCAGCCCAAGCAAACCATCGGTCGATAATCGGTGTATGTGTAGCCTATCACTACTTCCCCGTGCACCCGCAGCCCCGTAATCCTCACCACATCCTCTAATGTTGGGATCATATGACCCCATGGGAAGATGAACACTTGGCTGATCGGGTCCCATCTCTCGTGCAGTGCATACAGCAGGGCTGTGTCGACTCGGGTGACCTCTATGCTCAACACCTCTCTGAATCCCATGGCAGCGAGCCGGTCTCTCTGGTAGTCGGGTAGTGCCTGGTACACCGCCCTAACTTGGAGCCAGGAGATCCTCATCCGTCTTTTCCCCTGCACACATGTAGAACATCGAGTCAGTCATTGCAATATATTTTTTATTACATTTAATATAAACAAAAATAACAAAAATAACAAAAAAATCAGATAAGGAAAAACACAAAAATTCATATTCTGTCTCTGGTTATTCTGGAGGCCCTAGGCTGGACCGTCAGAGTCCTCTGGTGGATCAAGAGTGGAGCGCCACATTTTGTAGCGGTCACTAGAACGACCGCCATCTGACCCAGCAAGGAGGCATTTTCAATCCGTTCCCCCAAATTCTGAAAATGGCCAAAAAGGGCCTACAATCAATAATATTGGGTCCTGCGACCCCTCCGAATGTCATCCACACCACATGCAACCAATAAAAATCATAAAAATGAGGTTTTAGGGCGGTGGTCTACCTCAGACGACCGGCCGCCCTTCTTCTTCTCCGGCGTCTCCTCCGCCGCCGTGGCTTCCTCCTCGCCTCCAGCAGCCTCTTCAGGGTCCTCTGCAGCCTTTATGGAGTGGGGAACCTCCTCCCCCTCGGTTTGGGCCGCCGCCAGCTGTTCTTCCTCTGGTGGGTTCGCCGCCGGAGGAGCGTCCTCCTCCCGATTGATGCGGCGGCGGAAGCGTTTAATGGCCTTCCTCTTCGTTTTCTCGTTCGTCATCTCGGTGGTAGCCGCAGTGGTTGCCGGTGGGACTTTGCCGAAGTGGAATGGGGTTGCTCGGTTTGGGGCGTTTTGGTGTTTGAACAAATGTGTGAATGGGGGGGAACCGAACGATCGATTTGTTTTTTTGAACGCCCTGGAAAATTGGCGGTCTATCGTAAGACCGTTACATGCTAATGGCGCACCTCCCTTTGACCGTTTCTTATCTGAGCTACCCTTTTTGGCGTATGTGAACCGACGTTCTCTGGCGATCCAAAATTTGACCATCAATTCCTTCTAGTGCTCCTCTATAAGACCGTTTCTGTCTTGAACTTGATTGATGATTATTTTACTTTGTCCATTAAACTTTCATGTTATATTTATTATATCTCATGTTGATGTTGATGTTTCATGCCTATTCTTATGATCATGATTGATTGTTGTTGATGGCCAACCCTTTTGAGCAAAAATCATGAACGCCATCACATCATGTCACAGCTCGCCGGATAGGTAAGTCAGGTAAGTATTTCGATCCCTGGTCCCTTAATGCATTACTATATGTTACCTTATGATATATCACCTCGAGAATCGGCTGGTCATTCGTGTGTTCCAAGATCTGATGTTCCCCTTTAACAAAAACGATGATGATCTAAGTTCACATGTTTAATCATTGGATAGGCCGTTAGGTTGGCCGAGTTGGGGGAAGATGGTTCTATCTTACACGCCGTAGTTGCAGATAGTTTCTTCACCCTGATTTGTCTGGTCTAGCAATACTATTCTCGAGTATCTTGTTATTTTATTCTTTCTTTGCATTTATTTTGATGATTTCTTTATTTTAGCCTAGCATGCATCATACGCATTTTTAAGCATTCACGTGCCCTCATCTGTCTAGAACGTCTTCGTAATGGTGGATAATTATGTCCATGATCTCGAGGAAGGAGAATTATTCCACTCTAAGTTGGAAGGTTTCCTTCGGTCTGTTTGCTTGCTCTGGTTAGCTGAGGATTCCTGTCTGGAGTTTAGTTAATCGTCTCTTTACTTTTTCGTTGCTCCGGCCGCTGGCCATGTTTTCTTTTCCTTAGTTGTTAGTTCCTCCAGGCATGTGTCATTCGGTTTTACCGTTCTTTGTGATTAGTTCAAAGTTTTCTGGAAAATTCCTATCGCTCGTTGGTTAAGAACGGGTGTCGTTTGCCTTAACGCCCGCTTTTCAGTCCACTCCGCTTCATTTCCGTTTCATCTCCAGGTTCCATGTCGTTTTCACTTCACCTCTGCTCGTTCCCCTGCAAAAAGGACGTTAAGGAGGGGCATCTGTTGACACTTGTTTTATGACCAATAAGTTGGGTCATTTCCTTGCTCATCTTTATGATGCTCCGAGTTGTTCACCCTTACTGGGCCTTCTTGGTCAGTTTTGAGGTCTATTGCTTGGGTCACCTCTCCTTGGTTGGGTCTCACTCCTCATTCTTTGTCCGCTGGATGAAGCTTAGCAAGCATTCATGTTATTTACCACCCCATTGTCTCTGGCGGCCTATCCCTAGTGCGTTTGCTGATGTGTAGCGCTCCTGTCTTCGACCGCTTGATGACGCCAGAGTCCAAGAGCCAACAGCCTTTCTCAAGCTTTATCTTATCTTATCCGTTGTGTTTTAGCGGTCTATCGTGGGACCATCATATGCTTCTGGCGCGTGAACCATTGACCGCCACCTTCTTGCAGAGTCCTTATTACAAATACTTTGCCCGTTAGCCTTATCTATTGTTGGATAACGTAGGGTGGCGGTCTATTCTTGGGCCGTCAAATGGCTCTGGCAGTTTATCGTAAGATCGTCAGTTCAGGCAGAGAGTTCTAGCAGGACTGCTCTTTCTCTACTACGCCGTGGCCGAATTAAGAGTTTGATCTGATGATTTCTCCCTCGATACTCATTCTTAGAAGCTCCCATTTGTTTCCATGGACTCTTGGGAGTATTATCTTCAAGGATTATCTAGTTTTGGCCTAATTTCGAGTCATTATCCCTCCAACTCGAGCCTAGACTTTGAGGGTCTATAAATAGAACCCTTGACTTCATGGGTTGAAGAGGAGATTTCTGGAGTTCGCGTCGAAGTGCTGCCGCATCCTGGAGTTAGAACTAATCAAGGAGAACTGCTTCCCACGTCCATCTACCTCCTAATTCCAGGGAGTATCAAGTTCCAAGGGTTTTTAGTGTTAATTTCTTCTTTAGTCCTTCTTTTCCCCCTCATAGCATTCAAGGCATCTTCCCTCTTCCTCTCTTACGTTCTTCCATCTTCTGCATTCATTTTAAACCTCCTCCCATCTTTTAAAATGCCCCACAGGGGTTAAAAAAACCAAACTCCCAGGTATCCACCCTTCCAATTGCATGTTTCTAGCTTTCTTTGTCTTATAGTTACTACACTTGTCTCCGGGCTAATTTGGGTTGTTTCTCTGTATTCTCTACACATTTTTGCAGGTTTCACAGGTCCATAGCACGGGGCCCAAGTCATCTGGCCGGCTGGAAGAAGTGGAGATCAATAGTCCTAAAGTTCCTTTTCTATGATTCTCTGGCGGTTGTATATTGGAGCGCTAAAGTTCTCTGGCGGTTTATCGTCATACCGCTACTTTCCGCTAGTCTTCGACCGTCATTGTTCCCAGAAGTGCAGTTTTCTCTCTCCCGTGGGCGGGTGTTGCATCCACCTATTTCCAAGATATTTATCTTAGCTTTGGCTAGTTAATACTTTGGTGGCGATCACATCTTTCTAGTTTGGGTAGTAGTTCTCTCTCTTTCCTCATATCTCTTCTCTACTTACTTTTATTTGCTTGTTTCACACCCACGGCGTGTGTTTTCCTTCATTCCCTTGCTCCATGCCCCGGCGTGTGTTTCCCTTTTCACTTGCTTATTTCTTATAGAGATGGCATGCCCATGCTTAGATTCCATGTTGATTGCCTAGGTTCATGCTACACATGTTCATAGGTTGATTGCATATTGCACATAGCTCATTCATATTTCTATTGTTGACATCATATTTATTTGAGAAGGAACCAATTAACACCAACAGCTCTGATTGACATAGACTGTTTTGCTACCACGTTCCGAGCATGCCTTCCACTACTATCGGTTCGAAATGTGACATAAGATATGCAACCCCTTCAGGGAATCGATCCCCATCCTCGCCAGCTACCAATTTCAACTTCGTCCAGCAGACTGCCATCTGTCTCCCAGTTCGGTCCTCACTCCTCTAGCCGGATATCTCCAAGCCCAAGCTAGGACCCGCCTGCTCCCCACTGAGCCGGTGTCAGCCGCTCCGCGCCTGAGCCAGAACTTGCCTGCTCCTTGCCGAGCCAGTGTCTACTACTCCTCTGTCCGAGCCAATACCTTGTTCTCATAAACGCAGAGCGCATACCCTTTCTAGTGTCCCCACTGGAACCAGTCTCTCTGCCCTCAGATATCCCCGTTGTGTTGTTGTTGCCTTTTCACTATTGCATGGACTAAGCCCTCCTGACGTCGCGGCTCCCAGGGTCCCTAACTCCTCTCTTCGACAGTAGAAACAAAGGTGTTTGGGCTTCGCCCGATGTAAAATAAACACCGACTGCTTGCAATCAGTGGGGAAGACGTCCAGTACACGAGCTCCCACAATCGCCTACACTCGTACCAGAAGAACCTCCTTCTCTCCATGTGGCGCACAACCTTTCGTGCTCACGTGTCGTGCCTTGGTGGCACATCCCCAGTCAAACACTTGGTTCTGCCGGTGATCGTCGAGAAATCGACTAGCACGCCCGCATTCCAACCAACCATCCATGTCCCAGATTTCCAGAACGATTAACCATACACCATTCCTTCTTGTGCATTCCTATCGTTCTTTTCACCTTCTTATAAATACGCCTGGAATCCTCGCGTGCCAAGTCAACCTATCTCGGCCTTCCGTAAAAGGGGAGTGTGAGTCACCGCCATGAGGAAAAATAGAAGGGATTCACCACGAGCGAAACAATCACCGAGGTGCCTTTTGAAGTATCGGCTCAGTTCTTGTAAAGAACTCCGAAGTTAAGCGTGCTTAATGGGGAGTAGTACTGGGATGGGTGACCTCCCAGGAAGTCTCCCATTCTGGAGCCGATCACCCTTAGAAAGGGACAAAACTGTGAGGCCGGTAGGACAAAGCGGAGAATACCTCGACGGTATAGAGTCCGGGGTGTGACAGAATGGTATCAGAGTCATACCCCAGTCGGAAGTGTGGGAACTAAGTGCCATGCAAGGTAAAGTGCTACGCTATGGGAGCCACCTCTTGAACCCGCAATGGGACAAAGTACTACATAGTGGGAGCCACCTCTTGAGCCTGTAGGGGCCACCTCTAGAGTCTTACTTGCCTGGGGGTTTGATTGTGTGCTATATGTGCCCAACGACGATGACGTCGTCTATATAAGAGGGGTAGATTATAACACCCTCAAATATAGCTAAGTTGTACTCTATATCACTGAGTCATCTTTTGAAGTATCGGCTCAGTTCTTGTAAAGAATTCTGAAGTTAAGCGTGCTTAATGGGGAGTAGTATGGGGATGGGTGACCTCCCAAGAAGTCCCTCATTCTGGAGCCGATCATCCTTAGAAAGGGACAAAACCGTGATGTTGGTAGCCGGTTGGCCAAAGCGGACAATACCTCGACGGTATAGAGTATGGGACGTGACAGCCTCTGCTTGAATCCTCATATGCGTTAGTTAATAAGCATTGTAGTCAACAACTGATGTTGCTACTCTTAACTTCAACTGTTTCTCACCTTCGACTACTCTCCACAACTGATGGCCATCGACTATTCCCTATGCATGTACACATTAGTTGTCTGCTTGCGCCTGCTCATCAATGACCATTTGCTAGCCTTAAATATCAATTGCTTCAACTACTTGTCCATCTATTGTCAGGTGTTCTCCCTTGAGCATGAATTAACTACTCATTAGGTGATGCCTTCAACTATTTATTTTCTGGTCATTATCTCAGTAGGCATTGTACTCACTTTATTCTCATCAGGCGATATATCAGATAGGCATTGATTTGAAATTATTTTGAATATTATCTGCACAACAATATTTTTGTCAAATGTATATCCTTTTTAAGAATAGTTTTTGAATGTTTTTTTTATATTCGAATCTCAAATACGCTTATGAAGAGACGATTTATGGTGCATATATATCTACATAAAATTTGGTCTATATGTATTGCTTTTCTTTAACCATTCAGTCAAAGATCAGATATATTCCTCTTCAGGCAATGTAGTAGATATAATACATAGTATATGTATACATTTTTGTATGCATCTGCTGACTTGTATTTATAAGAAAAGAAAGGACACTTCTAGAGTTATATCTACATAAACACTACCAGAAAAGGCGGCATTTCAGACGGTCAGATTCTGTCTGTAATCCGTCTGAAATTCCATCTGAAAACGACTTTGTAATGGATTTCAGACGAATTTCGGATGGAACAAGGCCGTCTCATATTCTTGGTTACAAATTTCGGACAGATTTGTTATCAGTCACAAATTCCGTCTAAAATGTCAAACGAAAATATTCCGTGTGAAATACCGTCTGAAAATAGAACTTCCGGACAGATTAATATCAGTCACAAATATCGTCTGAAATTTGACACGGTAATTTTTTGTTTGAAATACCGTCTGAAATTTATTACGTCTGAAATTTTAGACGGAAAATCTTTCGTGTGAAATACCCTTCGAATATCCGTCTGAAATTTCAGATGTACATTTCAGACGTATGTGGCTGAAATCCGTGTGAAATTTCAGATGCAGACGTACAAGTCTAAACCTCTAAAATACCGTTTCGTGTGAAATACCCTTCGAATATCCGTCTAAAATTTTAGATGTACATTTCAGACGTACGTGGCTGAAATCCGTCTGAAATTTCAGACGTAGACGCACAAGTCTAAACCTCTGAAATACCGTCTCGCATCCGTCTCAAATCCGTGTGAAATTTCAGACGGATCCGTCTCAAAATCCGTCCGACATAACTTCCATTAATTTTTTTTAAAAAATACAAAATTATTTTAAAAAAAACCTTTTAAAATTCAAACTAATGTCTAAAAAATATATAAATAAGAAACTCAACAATCATAGATAAAAAAAATATGCTGATCAAATATCATCCTCCACATCGTCCATATCCTCGTCCTTGCCCTGCTCATCTCCTCTGTCACCGCCCGCAGAAGGATCCTCCTACATAACAAAATAATAACATTCATTCATAGATAAAAAAAATAGTGTAAAGATAAATTAAATATTTTATTACATTGCATAAATTAAAATCAAACATAATATCAAATCGATAACTGCATAGATTTTAGACCCCAACTAACCTAGCTGTCATCAGTAATTTATATTAATTACATTTAGAGACCGCACTTTTGAGCGTTGGGCCCAAACCGGGTATCCGATTTGGATTCCGTCAGTTCTCACAAGTCACTTTTATCTCCCAGGTCCTGTTGGAACAATTGGCACGCCGATCTGACCGGTATTTCATATTTTAGACCCCCGGACCCTACGTCTTTAATTTTAAACTAAGTGTATTTACAAAATGCACTTTTGAGCGTCGACCGCAAACCAAATATCCGATTTGGATTCCGTCAATTCTGACAAGTCACTTTCATCTCCCAAGTCGTGTTGGAATGAACGACACGCCGATCAAACATGTATTTCAGATTTTAGACCCCCAGATCCGACGTCTTTAATTTTAAACTAAGTGTATACGCTCAAAATGCACTTTTGAGTGTCGGGCCCAAACCAGATATCCGATTTGGATTCCGTCAGTTCTGACAAGTCACTTTCATCTCCCAGGTCTTTTTGGAATGATCGGCACACCGATCAGACTGGTATTTCAGATTATAGACCCCCGGACCCCGACTTCTTTAATTTTAAACTACGTGTATTTACCAAATGCATTTTTGAGCGCTGGGGCCAAACCGGGCATCCGATTTGGATTCCGCCAGTTCTCACAAGTCACTTTTATCTCTCAGATCCTATTGGAATGATCGACACACCGATCAGACCGGTATTTCAAATTTTAGACCCCTGGATTTGACGTCTTTAATTTTAAACTAAGTACATTTACAAAATACACTTTTGAGCGTCGGGCCCAAAGCAGATATCCGATTTAGATTCCGTCAGTTCTGACAAGTCACTTTCATCTCCCAGGTCATGTTGGAATGATCGGCACCCAGATCAAACCAGTATTTCAGATTTTAGACCCCCGAAACCTGACGCCTTTAATTTTAAACTAAGTGTATACGCTCAAAATGGACTTTTGAGCGTCGGGCCCAAACCAGATATCCGATTTGGATTCTGCCAGTTCTCACAAGTCACTTTTATCTCCCAGTTCCTGTTGGAACAATCGACACGCCGATCAGATCGGTATTTCAGATTTTAGACCCCGGACCCCGACTTCTTTAATTTTAAACTAAGTGTATTTACAAAATGCACTTTTGAGCGTCGGTCCCAAACCAGATATCTGATTTGGATTCCGTCCGTTCTGACACGTCACTTTCATCTCCTAGGTCCTATTGGAATAATCGGCATGCCGATCAGACCGACATTTTAGATTTTAGACCCTCGGATCCCACGTCTTTAATTTTAAACTAAGTGCATTTACAAAATACACTTTTGAGCGTCGGGCCCAAACCAGATATCCGATTTGGATTCCGTCAATTCTGACAAGTCACTTTCATCGCCTAGGTCTTGTTAGAATGATTGACACGCCGATCAGATTGGTATTTTAGATTTTAAACCTCCGAAACCTGACATCTTTAATTTTAAACTAAGTGTATACGCTCAAAATGGACTTTTGAGCGTCGGGCCCAAGCCAGATATCCGATTTGGATTCCGCCAGTTCTGACAAGTCACTTTCATCTCCCAGGTTCTGTTGGAATGATCGGCACACCGATAAGACTGGTATTTCAGATTGTAGACCGCCGGACCCCGACTTCTTTAATTTTAAACTAAGTGTATTTACAAAATCGACTTTTGAGCATCGGGCCCAAACCGGATATCCGATTTGGATTCCGCTAGTTCTCACAAGTCACTTTTTATCTCCCAGGTCCTGTTGGAACAATCGGCACGTCGATCAGATCGGTATTTCAGATTTTAGACCCCCGAACCCCGACTTCTTTAATTTTTAACTAAGTGTATTTACAAAATGCACTTTTAAGCATTGGCCCCAAACCAGATATCTGATTTGGATTCCGTCAGTTCTGACAAGTCACTTTCATCTCCCAGGTCCTGTTGGAATGATCGGCATGTCGATTAGACCGATTTTAGACCCCCGGATCCGACGTCTTTAATTTTAAACTAAGTGTATACGCTCAAAATGGACTTTTGAGCGTCGCCCCGAAACCAGATATCCGATTTGGATTCTGTCAGTTCTCACAAGTCACTTTCATCTCTCAGGTACTGTTGGAATGATCGGCACACCGATCAGACTGGTATTTCAAATTTTAGACCCCCGAAATCTCGAATTAAATGAATTCTTCTAAACTAAGTTTTGAAAACATACTTAGTTTTGAATTGAGTTATTTGAGCGTCAGGGTTAAACCAGATATCCGATTTGTAATCCGCCAGCTAACTCAGCTCTCACAACTCACGTCTACCTCGCAAGTCATGTTGGAATGATCCGCACGTCGATTAGGCGAGTATTTTACATTTTGGACCCCCGAACCCCGAATTTTCCCAATTCCTCTAAACTAAGTTACTTTTGAAAACTAACTTAGTTTTTAAATTAATTATGAATATAATTGAGTAATTCTGTCAAAATAAAAATATAATAAACACAAACCTGAGGGGCCTGTGTCGTGGTGGTGGTGGATCCATGAGAGAGAATTCCCGCCTGGGAGAGGAGGCCACTGATTGCCTGCAACATGGTTGCCTCCTGGCTAGATATCTCCTCTCGGATCTGCCGCGACATCTGCTGTTGCAAATCAGAAATCCTTCTTTGGATGATGTCTATGACATCGCTGGCTTGGGAACTGGGGGCAGGTGGAGGTATATTGAATGCACTGCTACTGGTTTGGGCAGACCTTGAACTCGCACACGATGATATCACCGCGCTAGAGTCCAGGCTCTCCCCAAAACCATATAGCCAGCCTTTCTTCGGTACGTCAGCTGTTGCCACCCATTCCGCCGGATCGAACTCCGGCTGTTGCGTGTCTCCCTCCCCGTACTTCTCTGTCACAGCTCTGCTATATGTTTCCTACAAATTGAATAGCTTGACTAGTCAATTTCATATGAATCAACCCGACTTAAATGAACGGTAACAAATGCATATGTAGATAAACTTACCGCTATTGAGTGAGCTCTCTCACTCACAAATTGATCTGTCCCCTTCTTTTTGTGTGTTCTATCGAACACCTCGAGGAACGATAGAGCTCGATTAAGCTCCACAGCCTGTTATACAATTCATAGTAAAAAAATGTCATATATATTAACAAAATGTAAGAAGATAAATTGAAACATTACTTACCATTTTTTGTTTATGAGCCATGAAAGAGATGCACCCACTCGTATGCAAATTTGCGCCTGGTTTTGACGCCCTGTTTGCTTTGGCTTTTTGGGACTTTTCTATCCAGTTGGGATCGGCAAATTTGTCACATGCTATCTCCCAATCCTCCTTCCTCATCCATAGAGGGCTGTGCTCCTTCCACATTTGTCGGTCTTCACTCCCACCGGCCTTATTTTTAGTGTGTGCTCGGGCCTCATGTACTTTCCTTCGGAAATTATCCTTCATAGTCTTCTCCCAGGCCCTCCGACATCTCGCCGCGTCATGTCCACACGTGAATTGATAAGTCCGCTGTAAATAAATTAAGTTTCACACTTAGTATACTATTGGGAATTAAGTTTGAAAAATACTTGAATTAAATGATGTAATTACGTACTGAGAACATGTCCCATAAGTTGTCGCGGACTTCCACTGCAAATTCTTTGAAAGACGTTACTGGGCCGGGCACATGTGCCATTACTAGAGAGTTGGAATGATGGACAGCCTCATGAGGTTCAAATTTCTTACTACAATTGCAAATGTCAAAATATTCATATTAGACAATTGAAGGCTAAATAATGAATGTAATAACCTTATAAATTTACCCGGAGATCCAACACGAGCGACGTCCATCATGGGTCGTGCCTCCCTCGTGACGACTATCGGCATCATCAACTGGCTGAGTGGTGGGGGTGTGCCCTGTATAACGAATATTTTGCTGAAAATTAAAATATACATAATTGGGAAAATACTAGGAACTCTAAGAATTATTAAACATAAGTAAAATGAATATATTGCAGAAAATTAAAACATGCATACCTGCAGCGGGAGGTGGTGGGGGTGGCGTTTGCACAACAGGTGGGATGGCACTGGGACCTGTAAGAATTAATAAACATAAGAAAAATGAATATTTTGCTAAAAATTAAAACATACATACCTATAGTGGGAGCTGGTGGGGATGGCGTCTGTAAAACAACATGTGGGAGGGCACTGGGACCTGTAAGAATTAATAAACATAAGTAAAACGATATAAATGATTTTATGGCCCCTATTTGGGTTTTTTGAAAAGGATCATTGGATATCTCTGTGCTATGTCGGGATGAGCAACATATTTCTCTTATCCAAACAAACTCAAATATGCCTTCCTTCGACTATTCTGTGTAACCGTGAGGCACAATCTGTGGGCAGCTTTAAAAAATGTGCATTCTCAAGTTATGGAATGATGATTATTATCTTCCATGATTGCTATGATTCCAAAAGTGGTTTCCCCAAGTTCCTTTACAGAGATGAGGCCTATTAGTCTATGCAACTTCAGTTACAAAATCATTTCCAGAATTATCAGCAACAGGATGGTTGATATTCTTCCACATATCATATCTAAAAATCAAGGGGCATTCGTTAAAGGGAGGAATATAGTGGATTCTATCTCATTAGCCTCAGAAATGATGAAAGAACTGGGAAGGAAAATCAGAGGTAACAATATCATTCTCAAATTAGATATGGTAAAAGCATATGATAGGTTAGAGTGGGATTTTTTGTTAGCAGTTATGAAAGCTTTTGGGTTTTCAAACAGGTTTTGCTCTTTGACTTCTATGATGCTCTATAATTGTAGGTTCTCAGTATTATTCAATGGAGTCAGATACTATTGGTGGAAAAAGCACCATTTGTGCATTCCCCCAAGAGTATTCCTTGGTCTCATTTACATTAAAAAAAGACACTTTGCATCACGCATGGAAATTCTCTTAATTATTCTTAGAAAGCTCCCCCTATCTATATGCATCTTTAGTTATACATGCATTTCTAGACATACTATCATGAAGTAGAGCATGTGCAATCACATGTCCTACATGCATGACATTTAGTGAAGTCTAATAAGAAATGAGACTCTAGACACAATAATGTGATATGAGATGAAATGTAGTACTGAGACAACCTCTTGATTCAGGGTACTAGGTGAAGGTTAATTTTCAACACATGATATGGACTTTCAGACAAAGAAAATTTGTCCTTCCATCTCATATCATTTGATATACCTCTAAAATCAAGATAACAAATGTATGATGTCAATCAAGTATTCACAAGACAAGGTCTGAATCTTTATTCAGAAGTAAGGAATAGTCAATCATAAAATCATTCTTAACCATATCAGGTCATTTATTCAGTTCAGTGAATTGAAACTAATAAGGCAATCCAGAGAAATTATTCAAACATGGATTTTTAGACAGACTGCTCCCGTATGGATTGGTTTTCCCTCTTTACCAGTGAACTTTTATCATGAAGATATGATCAAATCAATAGCAGGAAATATTGGTACTGTGCTGTGAATTCATGATGCCACCATTGCCATGACTGAGACAATTGAAGCCTTAGCGTGTGTTGAGCTTGATCTGGCTGCTCAAAGGAAGGAAAGAATATGGATAGGTGTGGAGGGAAATGGCTTTTGGCAACCCATCGTTTACCACAGGGTGCCGCATTTGTGTTCCCACTGTCACAAGATCGGTCATATGGAACAAGAATGCAAAAAGAAGCTAAACAAGAAAGTTTTCAGATATCAGCCTCTAGGGAAAGGACTGCAAAAAACTCTCCGACAAGAGTACAGACCAAGATTGTCTCACATCCCCAGTCCAAAAATGGGAATCAATGATATCAATATGGACACTATTTTATGCCAACATACTAATGAATTAGTCTTAGATGAGGAGATAGTTAGGCCAAAGTGGCTTCATGCTTCCAGCTCAAAAATGGGAACTATTGATTCTAACAGGTTTTCTATCTTGTATCAGCAATCTAAAGAGTTCTCTTCAGATAAAGAGATGGTTCAAGACAAGCAAAATTCTTGAGAATATACTTATAGTGAATATCCTTAGGGCAACCAGACTTTTATTTCTACAGCAGGACCTTCAAAAGTTATAGAAGATAATGGTCCCTCGGCACCTATTTGCAGTAATGACACAATCAAAAAGTTTTCCTTAACTCTGCCGAGTATAGAGGAATCAACAGGTGCAGCTGAGCTTCCTTCAATCCAAAAAAATAAGGAAGTTTCACTAAATCAAAAGGATCCACTTCTCTCAGCCTCGAAAGACATTGAAATTATCAATTCAGATGTAGTTTCCAAAATGTCAACCATAGAAAATTTCAGGATGCTTTGCATAGCCAAGAATAGCAAAACAAGGTAGCCACCAGAAGTCCAATCAAATGAGATCCCAGTCCTCCCTGGAGTACTATTCAGTGATGCCCGTTTAACTAGAGCTAAAGCAGCTAAAGCTAAAGTTTTAGCAGCTCATGTACCACCATCTTCAGACCATGATTAATTCAACACTGATATGGAATGTTAGAGGTATCGGCAACAAAGCTACTGTAAGAAGTCTGGCCCAGCATATCAAAGCCAATGAAGTTAACATTGCAGCTATCTCCGAACCTCGCATTCACTTCAGTCGAGCTCAGGGGTAGCTCGTCGCATACACCTTCAAATAATGGTGATAGTTCTAAAATGTGGTTATTTTACAAGCCTAGAATCTGCCTTGATATTATATAGTCTCATCCCCAATATCTGACAGTAGCTCTTAAGGATAACAATTCTACAGTTCTGTATTTTACAGCAGTGTATGCTTCTTGCAGTGTTAGTCAGCGCAGGGAAATGTTTGAATCACTGATTGAATTCAGTCTAGGGGTGACTATACCATGGATAATAGGAGGGGATTTTAATTGTATAGTATCCCCCGAGAAAAAGATTGGTGGCAATATTTCTTCTATGGTAGCAATGACTGACTTTCAAGGCTTTTTAACTGCCACTGGATTAATTGATGCAGGGTATACTGGTTCAAATTTTACCTGGTCTAATAACCAAACAGGAGGCTCTCACATTCGTGCTTGCTTGGATAGAGTATTATATAACTCACAATGGTTGAGCTCAAACCAAAATTTATCTGCCAGGCATCTTGTTAGAGGTCCTTCGGACCATGCCCCCTTACTGTTATCCTTGAATTCTACTACTCCTTCACCAGGGAGATTTATCTATCAGCATATGTGGCACACACACCAAGGCTTTTTGGAGTTTGTGAAAGATCAATGGAATAAATGCCCTCAAGAGGAAATTCATCCTTTCAATATCCTTCAGAGGAAATTAAAGCATTTGAAAGCTACCTTAAAGGTATGGAATAAAAACATATTTGGTAACATTCATCAAGCTAAAGAGAAGGTTGAATTTTTGGTGGAACAAGCCCAATCTATATATGATGCTGATCCTTCAGTTGAAAATAGAATGAATCTTAACAAAGTAAATGCAGAAATGCGCCTTATTTTATCTCAAGAGGAGATTTTCTGGTATCAGAAATCCAGGATTCAATGGATCACTAATGGTGATCGAAACACCCAGTTTTTCCAACATTACACCAAGGTTAAAAGACAAAGGAATTTTGTTCAAAAATTGAAGATTGATAACCATTGGGTGGACAATCAGGATACTTTGCTCAAATGTGCAGCTGAATATTTTAAGACTCTGCTTACAACTGAAGTTCACAGTATTGATGACAATCTGCTTTCAGTTATTCCTCAACAGATCACTGAAGAACAAAACTCTTCCCTCACTTCTATTCCCATGGCTGATGAAATTTAAAACTATGTTTTCTCTATGTCTGGCAATAGCTCCCCTGGTCCAGATGGTTACACAGGGGGCTTCTACACTCATTGCTGGGATGTTATTAGTTCGGATGTCATTTATGCAGTCCAGAGCTTTTTCCAAGGATGGGGACTATCTCAAGGTGTTACTTCTACTATTCTCTATTTAATTCCAAAAGTTAAAAGTCCTGTGACTTATGCTGACTTCAGGCCCATTAGTCTATGCAACTTCACATTTAAAATAGTTTCCAAAATCATTAGTAATCGGCTGCGGACTGTTCTGCCATTGATCATATCTGAAGAGCAGAGTGGTTTTATAAGTGGCAGGCAAATAACATATAATTTTCTCTTGGACAAAGAGCTCTTATTGGAGATTGACAGACCTGTTAGAGGGCATAATATCATGATCAAACTTGACATGGCCAAAGCTTATGACCGTATAGAATGTGATTTCATTTTCCAGGTCATGAAAGGCTTTGGGTTTTCAAGCAGATTTGTTTCACTGGTTGCCCAACTATTAGTCAATTGCTGGTTCTCTATTTCCTTGAATGGACACATTCATGGCTATTTCAAATCCTCAAGAGGAGTTAGGCAGGGTGATCCATTAGCTCCTGCATTGTTCATTCTTGCTGAGGAGGTACTAAGTAGGGGACTTAAATATATTTTTTCCACTGGTCTGTGCAAGTAGTATCATCTTCCCCGGGGTGTTCCTCAAATTTTCCATATTCTTTATGCTGATGACTCCATCATTTTTATGAATGGAGGGATATCTTCTATAAAGCAGTGGTTATTGTTTTTGGGAAAATATGAAGCTTCATCTGGGCAAAGATCTAATGCTCTTTAAAGCTGCTTTGTAGTTGCTAAAAGGATGCCAATCTCTTCTATCAATCGAATTAGTCAGTTAACTGACTATCAACACAGAACAAGAAGTATTAGATACTTGGGAATTCCACTTTTCAAAGGCAGAACCAAAATCCCCCATTTTAAATATCTGATAGACAAAATTAATGCAAGACTTGTAGGATGGCAAAGTATATTTTTATCTCAAGCAGGAAGGCTGGTTCTGATTCGTTCAGTCCTTGCCTCTATCCCCATATATTCAGCCAGTGCTATCTCTATTCCCTACACCATACACAAGCAGATCAACAGAGTTTGTGTAAACTTCTTTTGGCAGGGTCTTAAAGTAGCCCACAGAAAACATTGGGTTTCTTGGGAAAAGATTTGCAGTCCAGTTTCTACTGGGGGATTGGGCATTCGAAGTCTTTCAGATATTCAAACTTGTTTCTATGTTAAAGTTCTCTGGCACTCACAGTATAGCAAATCCCTTTGGGCTAAATATACTAGAAGCAAGTATTGTCGTGGACTTCATATTTCCGACTGCAAATTTCCTTTTCCAGTTGGTATCAAATCTTGTGATTTTGGAAAAGCTTGATCAATTCTATTGACTGGATCTAGGATGATTGTTCAAAATGGAAATACTACTAATTTTCTCAAAGACATTTGGTACAAAGATAAGGCACTAGTGGACTTATTTCCTTCACATAGCAACACCTTAATTGAAAACTACTCAATCAATACAGCTTTAACAAATCTCCAGCATCCAATCTGGGATTCAGTAGCAGATCAGCAGTTGCGGGAGAATATTCAAAGATTTGTGCTTCAAGAGGGGGAAGATATCCATGTTTGGTCATTTACTAATTCAGGTAATTACAGTATAAAATCCACTTACAGCTATATCAGAGAGCAGGCTACAGACCTTACTTTTAGCAAGCTATGGCATTATAGATTTCCTCCCAGAGCTACCTTGTTCTGTTGGAAAATATTGAAGCAAGCAGTCCCTGTCGACAGCCGTGTACAATTAGTTGGCATTAATCTAGCTTCTTGCTGTGTCTGCTGTTCTTCCTCTCATTATATTGAAGATGAAGACCATCCCTTTGTACATAGTGATTTGGCAGTTTTCTTATGGAATAGATTAGCCTCACTGCTCGGAATTTCCTGTATGGAAGCCACTACTATCAAAAGCCGTCTGCGAATTTCTATCACTGGGGCTAATATCAGTAAACCCAAAGGGTTCCTATCCCTGCTAGCTGCTCTACTGATCACTTGGGAAATATGGAAGCACAGATGTCTGGCCAAATTTGAAGGCTGCAGAATCAAACCCCTCAACATTCTCAATCACATCCTTGCTGAAATAACTCAGATTGTAAACCAGTTCAAATTTAAACATGGGCCAAGCTCCAAGCTAAGCAGCATTTTACAAAACTTTGGCATTATTATCAGAAACAATCATCCTGCTTTCTTCACTATAATTTGGACTGCTCCTACATCTGAGTTCTCTCTTAATGTTGATAGAGCAAGTAAGGGTAACCCTGGACCATCTGGGGGAGGGGGATGTTTCATAAATTCTCAAGGGCAATTACTGCTGGGTTACTCATATTACTATGGCAAGGGATCCAACATGGTGACTGAAGGACGTGCACTTTTAGATGGCCTCCGTCTTGCGCAGTTGCACTCGATTCCTATTTCGATTATATATTCTGATTCAATGGTTCTAGTTGATTTGCTGAACAATAAAAGAACTCCTCCATGGCCTCTTCTTCCATAGTGGAGCCAACTTCAGCAACTTGTTTCAACCTTCAATTGGCCCATTAAGCATACATACAGAGAGGCAAATCAGCTTGCTGACGTGCTTGCTAATCATGCGGTATCCATTGGGCACAACATGGAATTTTCTTCTTTTAGAGAGCTGCCCCTATTAGCTAAGGGATATGCCACTGCTGATGCCTACTGTATCCCAAATTTTCGTAGGCGACTTGTATAGGTTCTTTTATTCTTTTTTTGTAAAGGCAGAGGGTTTTCCTCTCTTACAGAATTTGTATCCTCCCTTTTTAGCAATAAAATAACACTAGTGAATTCATGGTGGAGTGAGAACATTCTCTTCCTTTGGAAGGGGGTGCACTCTCCCTTTGTTTCACTAGATGTTTTTGATTAAAAAAAGATTTTTAAACAGACAAATCATGAGCCAATTTCAGTCAGATCAGTGGATTTATTCCAAGATAGACAGACATGAATTCACAAATGATATCAGAAGCTTTATTCAAATCATATCAGAAGGTTTCTCTAACAGCATCATAGCCGAAGCCAGAGCACTCATTAGATGGAGTTAAATATCTTCAAACTATCAATAGCTAGCCCGCCCTCATTGAATGTGATTCAAATATCCTTGTGCAGAGTGTTACCAGATGGATATTTTACTGAAAATCAAATATGGTTATGAATTATAGTAGGGCTTTCTAAAAAAAATAAAATATTCTGCTCAAAATTATAACATACATACCTGTAGCGGGAGGTGGTGGGGGTGGCGTCTGCACAACATGTGAGATGGCACTGGGACCTGTAAGAATTAATAAACATAAGAAAAATGAATATTTTGTTGAAAATTAAAACATACATACATGTAGCGGGAGTTGGTGGGGATGGCGTCGATACAACAGGTGGTCGTGAGCCGACACTTGGACCTATAAGAACATTCTTTTAAGCTAGTAAATGATTATAACATTTATATAGCTAACTATTTTAATAGATATACCTGTACCCGAAGAAGACGCCAAAGAGGAGAGAGTAGAGCCCCTGTCACTGCCCTGTCTCCTCCCACTCCCAGTACGACCTCCTCAGACCATTTCTTTATTACTAACAAAATAATTAATACATATTAATACTCAATTAGATAAGGCTAGACTAATGTTATTAAAAATTATGCAAAAATGAGCAGTTATCTTACAGAATAATCAAAATGTGCCTCCCTCGATCATGCTGATGATATATCCAACTCATCATCATCTTCGTCATCCATACTAGCCTCATCAGAATCGAACTCTTCCTCTTCATCCGATTCCTCCTCCCCTCTAACATTAACATTTAGCTCCGTCGGATCGACTTCTTCCACTTCATATCCGTTACGTAATGACAGTGGCTCATCAGATTCGTCCAGATTAATATGCGTGCGACCGACAACACCAACTTCGTCTGATTGAAAATATTCAGCACTGGCAACTTCTGAGGGGTTTTCACTTATATTTAACTCATAAGTGGGAAAGAGTTTTGATTTAACCCTGCAAACTGCCCACCAATCTTTATTCTTGGATGATGGGTAGCTTGAATAATACACTTGCTGGGCTTGTGCGGCTAAAATGAACGGTTCATAGGTATTAAGTTTAGACCTATGTTTGACATCGACAATCCCATAAGTTATGTCATATCGGACAGAATTATGATCAAACCAATGACACTTAAATATGTATACGTGATTGTCTCGTCCCAAATACTGAAGTTCTAAGACTTCGTCAAGAAGACCGTAGTAGTCCAATTCTACTTCATTGTATAAACCTCCCTTAACAGATACGCCGTTGTTCATCGTAGACTTACTTCGTCCATAATCCCTCGTATGAAATCTATATCCATTCACAATATATCCTGGAAAGGCACGTGCAACCGTCGAGGGGCCATAACTTATATGTCATACTCTTTGATCAGTAATGAGACCTTGTTCAACCTATATGTAAATTCTGATTAGTTGTAATAAGGTTCAATCTCCTCAACATACATAAATACAAACATATATATTCAACGATCGACACTAACCCGATGTCTCAGCCAGTTGGCAAAAAACTTCTCACGTTCTTTTTCAATCTCCACGTCCTGGATATTTAGACATTTTTGTGCTAATTCTGAATCAAATTATCTGCAATATAAATACACTACTACTTAAAATGAACTGTAGAACAAGACTGAACAACTTATAGACATCGCTAGAAATGTGAGTTAAGAACTTACTCAACATAAGGTTCAATCTCGATATAATTCAGAAGAATATATATCTCAGCGGCATACAACTCTCTATCTTTGAGCGTGCGCGTCGAGCAACGTCCGAACGCACGTCCAGGATGCTTAAATGTAGAGAGCCGATCGGACGAATCATCAACTCCCCCATCATCATTACGTGGAGGTCGAGTACGACGAGTTAGAATCTCTAGCTCCAAGTACATGGAACAGAAGTTCGATATTTTTTCAAGAATATATGCCTCAGTAATCGACCCCTCCACCTTCGCCTTGTTGCGAACTTTCATTTTTAATTCATGCATGCACCTACAAGAACAAGTTAGATGGCAATGAAATGTACCAACCATGGATGACATGTAACTTAACAAAAATTCTGACATACCTCTCAAATGGATACATCCATCGAAATTGTACTGGCCCTCCGACAATAGCCTCGTATGGCAAATAGACGACCAAGTGCTCCATCGAATCAAAGAATACCGGAGGAAATATCTTCTTGAGCTTACAAATGGTTGTGACCACATTTTCTTCGATAGTTTATACATCCCTCAGTCTGAGTTCTGATGCACATAAAATCTTGAAAAATTGACTCAGCTCGGTCAGTGCTCCCCATATAGGCTTTGGCAACAAATCACGAAATGCAATGGGTACTAGCCTCTCCATGAACACATGACAGTCGTGACTTGTCATACCATATATTTTCCCCTCATTAACATTCACACAACAGGCTATGTTGGATGCATATCCATCGGGGAATCTCAACTGTTTCAACCACTGGCACACTTCCTTGATCTGTGTATCATTAAGCACGTAAGTTGCTTTAGGCTGCACAGTTTTTCCATTTAGGTTCTGTAATTCCAGTTCTAGACGTTTACAAAGCATCTTTAAGTCCATACGCGCTTTGGCGTTGTCCTTTGTTTTACCTTTAACATTCATGATCGTATTGAACACATTATCAAAAAAATTCCTCTACGTATGCATAACATCCAGATTGTGTCATACAAGAAGAGTTGACCAATAAGGTAATTCCCAGAAAATACTTTTCTTGTTCCAGTTGGCATCCTTTCCAAAGCTAGAGAGTTGGCATGTGCTACCAGATAATTGTACTACATCTGGTAAATTTTGCACCTGTGTCGCCATATGTCGACCCGATGCCCTTTGCAAGTCTGCTTCATCCATTTCAACTGTATTTTTTTAAACGAGTCTTTTTGCCTTCGAAAAGGATGGTCACTTGGTAGCAACCACCGATGGCAATCAAACCAGCATGCTTTCCCACCATGTTTCAATACAAATGATTTGGTATCTTCCATATAGTAAGGACATGCTAACCTCCCATATGTGCTCCAACCAGATAGTATTCCATATACAGGGAAGTCACTTATTGTCCACATCAGTGCAGTCTTCATAATAAAATTTTACTTCCTACATGCATCATAAGTAACAACTCCATCAGTCCATAATAAATTGAGCTCATCAATCAACGGCCTGAGATATATGTCCAAATTTTTTCCAGGACTTTTTGGACCAGGAATTAGTAAGGACAAAAATAGATTTTCTCGCTTCATGCACATGTGCGGCGGAAGGTTGTACGGTGTCATGAACACTGGCCAACAAGAATAAGATGTCACTGAACCACTGAATGGATTAAAACCATCTGTGCATAAACCCAATCGAACATTACGTGGCTCCTTTGAGAAAGCAAGATGAGTACGACTGAAGTGCGTCCAAGCTTCACCATCAACAGGATGGCTGATTATATCATCGGCACGGCGTACTCTTTCCGTGTGCCATGTCATATGTCGAGCCGTCTTTGAGGACATATATAACCACTGCAGCCAAGGCACAAGAGGGAAGTATCGTAATGCTTTGTAAGGTACATTTTTTTACTTTGAATTGCCCCCACTATTAGGTTTGAATCAGTCATGGTGACAAATAGAACATGATATCTTATCTGCATTGTCTTTGTAATATAGCATACAGTGATTCGGGCATGCATCTATTTTCACATATCCAAGCCCTAGCTCAGTGACCATCTTTTTAGCACGTAATAAGTTTCTGGCAACTTCTCGTCTCGAGGCAACATACTCTTGATCAAGAGGAGGAGACGGTCAAAACAAGTCTCACTTATGTTAAATTCATATTTTAAATTCAATAATTGTGACACTGCAGACAACCGAGTGTACTTTTCACAATCATCCCACAGCGGCTCATCAGCATCCCTAAGTAGTTAATAAAATCTTTCGGCCGTCTTATTCGGCGCTTCTTCCATGTATGCATGTTCTTCATCAGTATTAAAACTAGGACCAGCAGCATCTACAACCATATCCATGTACCCACTTGTGCCTGCAATATTGTCGGGCTCATACATGAAGTATTCCTCATCATGAAACGTCCAATTCGTATAACCATCCACGAACCCTTTCGTGTACAAATGATGTTGCACATCCCATGGTGAATGCCACCTCAAGTTTCTACAATTTGAACAAGGGCATCGAATGTGACCTTCACGGTCTGTTGCTGCATTGGGATTTCCCAATGCAAATTCAATGAAACTCTCAACTCCATCCTTAAAGTCATCCGACACCACCCGGTCAACTATTCTACGATACATCCATGAACGATCTGTCATCATTTTGCCTGCACCTAATAAATGTTAATACACATCCTAACTTTCAAATCATTACTCCTGAAAATATTCACAACCATTTCCTCACATCGTTCGCCCTAGACATTTGCAGTTGGAAGAGGACTATTAATTAGATTATCACTTTTTAACCCATCCATGAAGGTTTGATCGTACAATCACTTACTATATGTGTTGCACATTTTGCTAAAAATTTTGGCAACATCTCCCCACACTTCTCCGATATACCAAAAATATTTATTGATTTTGAAATTTTCTTAAACACTTACAAGTAAGTGGTTAAGAAAACACTCAAAATCAATAATGGTATATCAGAGAAAAGTGAGGAGACGCAACCGAAATTCTCAACAAACCATACAAACACATATAGTAAATGACTGCCTAAGTGCGATCAAATATTCACAGACTGTCCTAACGGGATAATTCAAGACTTTGAGGTAGATATATACATTCTCGTAAAAAAATGAGAACATACACATCAATCCCAAAGTCTTGAACGGGAAGGTTCATTGACACAATTTTAACACGCTCTCCTGAGGTGCGTGTAATGTTTGGTCGCACCCACGCACCTCAGCTCACAGTGAATACCCCATGTATTTATATAACATAAAATTAAATAACACGGCAATTATCATTATGCATATAACAAGTTAAATAACATCCAATTGTTAAAAATTTTCAAATGAAGAACATCAAAGTGAAATAATCCACATTTTTGAGTCAGATCAACATCAAAGATAAATAAGATAAAATAAATAAATGAAGCCACATCAGATAGAGGGCTTCAATTTCTTGGTGAGATACCTAGTGGGTGATAATCCAGGAGGCTACATTTTGGAACATGCACCAGGGTCAGGAAATACTTTCATTCTCATTAACTTTCTTCAGAGTTTTTTGGCTAAATATCATTCTTCCTTAAGGAATTCTGCCAACGTGAAAGAGAGTTCCATCATTGGCAAGTAGAAGAACTTCCTCTATATGACTTCTACTCTGCTAAGGCTGACAATAGATCTTAGCAGCTTGATGTTCTTCAAAAATGGGAGGAGAACAAGAGTATTCTTTTCTTGGGCTATAAGTAGTTTTCTAGAATTGTGTGTGATGTAAGAGACGAGATAGGGGCTACATATCAGGAGAGGTTACTAAAGGTCCCTAGCCTTCTCATTTTAGATGAAGGCCATACTCCCAGAAATGAAGACACAAATATTCTTTCTACGCTAGAAAAGGTGTAAACTCCCCGTAAGGTGGTCCTTTCAGGGACACTATTTCAGAATCATGTCAAAGAAGTTTTAATATATATTGTATCTAGTGCGTCGTAAGTTTGATAACATGGACTCCGCACGTGCTTGTCATGATGAGTCCATGTTCAGGAAAACTTACGACGCACTAGATTTAATATATATTAAAAACTTCTTTGACATGATTCTGAAATAGTGTCCCTGAAAGGACCACCTTACGGGGAGTTTGCACCCTTTCTAGCGTAGAAAGAATATATGTGTCTTCATTTGTGGGAGTATGGCCTTCATCTAAAATGAGAAGGCTAGGGACCTTTGGTAACCTCTCCTGACATGCAGCCCCTATCTCGTCTCTTACATCTTCTAGAAAATTGCTTATAGCCCAAGAAAAGAATACCCATGTTCTCCTCCCATTTTTGAGAACATCAAGCTACTGAGATCTATTGTCAGCCTTAACAGAGTAGAAGTCATACAAATGAAGTTCTTCTACTTGCCAATGTGCAGCTCCCTACCATCATGAGATGCCATGAGACTCATCACGAGATGCCATGATACGAAAGTATTCTGAGTAGAGCATGTATATCAGGTGGCAGTAGGAGGCACCTGAAAGTTGATGCTGAGGCAGCTTTCTTTGATATAGTGGAAGAAACATTGCAAAACAAAGATCATTGTAAAAGGAGAATTTCTATCATAAAGGACCTTCGAGAGATGACTAGAGATGTCTTGCATTACTACAAAGGTGATTTGTTGGATGAGTTGCCAGGACACATTGATTTCACTGTGCTATTGTGTCTGAGTCCCAGACAGAAAAAACTTCTAGGAGAGTTCGGGAAATATGGGAAGTTTAAGATAATTGATGTTGGTAGTGCAGTGTTCTGGGCATCCATGTTTGAAAGATTGTCCTGATTATGCTTCTTGAGACCGGAGTGTCATGAAAGTGAAAGATCAAGAGATTGATAATCTTTTGGACTCCATAGACTTGAAAGATGGAGTGAAGACAAAATTCTTTTTGAACATTTTGTCAATGGTAGACTCTGCTGGAGAGAAAGTGATTGTATGATTTCTGGTGACACATATACGAGCAGAGGGAATTGGCAATGAAGCAATTCCTCCACTCACCTGATGCTAAGGTTCTATTTGGTTCAATTAAGGCATGTGGAGAGGGCATCTCTCTTATAGGAGTATCCTAGGAGTTTAGTATGTATTTATGGGAGGTTTTCATGTGTAGAAAAATCACCCAATGCCATTCAACCAAATCAAAGGCCTTATGACCCTCTTTGAAAACATGATTTTTCCATAAAAATGGCATGCAATAGAGAAAAAAACATGAAGAATAAAAATATTCAACCAAATCAAATGACATGCAATAAGGGCTATTTTAATGTCAATAGGGAAAAAACATCAAGAATAAAAATATCCTCCGCCAAAATGTGTCGACTCTGAGAGTCGACACTTTCAACTGGATTTTTTGTTTCTTTGCTAGAAATAGAACTCTCGATTAAATGTGTCGACTGTGAGAGTCAACTCTTTCACCCTGTGTTCAGATTTTGTTCTTTGACAGAACACCCGTGAACCCTCGTCACAGGATTTTGAGATGATTCCCAGATTTCATCATAGTCCATATGAAGGATGCCGGATGGTATTGAATAAATCATAATATATTTCACAAACATGTAGACGCATAAGGAAAAAAATAGCCCTATAATATGGTTCCAAAAACTAGGAATCGGAGGCCTAGCCCGATTATCTGAGATCAGAGGAGGCCTCCTCCTCCCCCTCCCCCCCACCCTCCCTGAACCCCCCTTCCCCTCCCACCGGCGACCTCCCCCCACCCTGAACCCACACCCACCGACTACCTCCCCTCCCCCTCCTAGCTCCCCCTCCCTGCCACCAGTCGCCCTGCCACCTGTCGCCACTACCTGAACCCCCCCTCCCCCTCTGAGCTCCCCCTCCCTGCCACCGGTCGCCCCTCACTGAACCCCTCCTCCCCTCCCACCGGCAACCTCCCCCTCCCCCTCCGAGCTCCCCCCACCCTCCCTGAAGCCCCCCTCCCCTCCCACCGGCCACCTCTTCCTCCCCCTCCGAGCTCCCCCCCCCCCCCCCACGTACCCTTCCTGAACCCCTCCGATGATCCCCAAAAAAGGGCACTTGCGTCGGCGAGGGAGGGGGAGGGGAAGGGGGAGGGGAGGGGAAGGGGGATGGGACTTACCGGAGAGACTGGCAGCGGTGGCGATGACAAGAGGCGGCTACGATGATGAGAGGGAGGAGGCGACGGCGCGGATGACGAGAGGTAGGAGGACGGCGGTGGCTGCGACGACGGAGTTCGGCGGAGAAGGCGCGGATGGCGGCGGCGACGTCGAGATGGAGGAGGGGGCGGCGGCTTCGACGGGGACGATGGAGGAGAAAAGGTAAGAGGGAGAGGGAGGGTGGGGAAAATGGGGAAATGGGGAGAGTCTCGAAGGACTCAAATGTGGCGGGGGAGGGAAATTTTGAGACGGAACATTAGACGGAAAAATATTCCGTCTTAAATTTCTGACTTCACAAATTGCGTCTGAATAACAATGTGTAAATTTAGATGGATATTCAGATGGAATGATTCTGTCCCAAATATTTTAGGAACACCAGACGAAATATGTCCGTCTGAATTTACAGATGGAACTACGCTGAAAATTAATCCATCTGAAATTTTCGTGTGAAACACCGCTTTTCTTGTAGTGAAAATTTGGTCTATATGTATTGCTTTTCTTTAACCATTCAGTCAAAGATCAGATATATTCCTCTTCGGGCAATGTAGTAGATATAATACATAATATATGTATCCATTTTTTTATGCATCTGCTGACATGTATATATAAGAAAAGAAACGACACTTCTAGAGCATGCAATGTACACTGAATGACTATCAATAAGGCTATAAAGAATGGAAAGAAAGAATGGAAAGGTACATGTCACATGGAGTCTTGAATCGTACTCAAAAAGACAACAAAAGAGCAAGCTCAATAGAGAAGAACAAGCACTACAAGAAATTGCGGGAATAGAGACGGAAATTTCATATGGATTATTTCCGTCTGAAATACCATCTCTATTTCAAACGAAAGTCTGAAATATTCAATCCATGCGACGGAAGGTTTTTCGTCCAAAATGCGTCTGTAATTTCAGACACATTTCAGACGGAACAATTTTCCATCTGAAATCTGTTACAAATGTTCTTTACCTCCAACAAAACTTCCCCCCCTTCCCCCGTGACGGAGCTTTCCCCCCTTCCCCCGTGATCTCTGTCTCACTCCCACTCTCCCTCTCACACTCTTTCCACTATCTCCTTGCCGAGGAGAGACCACTGGTGCCGTACTCGCCGTCACGGCCAGAGCCGCCCTCGCCGTCGCCGTCGAAGGCTTCCTCGTCATCGTCGTCGCCGCCAGAGCCGCCCTTACCGTCACCGTCCAAGCCTTCCTTGTCGTCGTCATCCCCGCAGAGCCGCCCTCACCATCACCGTCGAATCCGTCCTAGTCATTGCCGTCGAACCCGTCCTCGTCGTCGCTGCCGGTGTCGCATTGTCGCCATCCTCCAAGCCATTCTCTCTGGTCTGGTAAGCCCCCTCCCTCACCCTCTCTCTGTAAAACTCTGCCTACCTGCCGTGCCTCCACCATCACCATTGCTGCATTTTTTGTTCCTTTTTTTTTAAGCTTGGGGATCATTAGGGAGGGCGGGGGTTCTAGCCGATCCGGGAGGGGGAGGTTGGTCTGGGAGGGGGAGGGGTTCTAGCAGCGGTTTTGGGAGGGGAGAGTCAGGATCGAAGGGGGCCGGGGGGTGCTCTGGCAGAGGGCGGTTCAGGCGAGCAGGGGGATCCGGCAGGGAGTCCAGGGTGAGGGCTGCGGGTTAGGAGGGTGGGGGGTTCCGATGGGGGGTCCGGAGGAGGGTTCCGGTGGGTGAGGGGCTGCTCTGGGAGTGGGGATTTCAGGGAGGGGGTCTCCGGCGGGGGGGTATGGGGTGGGGGCTAGTGGCTGGGAGGGTGCTGGGTTCCAATGGGGGGCGGGAGTCTGGGGGAGGAGGGTTCGATTGTGGCAGGTCTGAGGGGGGGCTGCTCTGGGAGTGGATTGGTTCAGAGAGGGGGGATCCGGTAGGGGGTCTAGGGTGGGGGCTCATCTTTGGGAGGGTGGGGGGTCCGGTGGAGGAGAGTTCGGGCGGGTCCATGGGGGCTACTCTGGGAGTGGGGGGTTCAGGGAGAGGTGCTACAAGGGGTCCAGGGTGGGGACTGTTGGCTGGGAGGGTGTGGGGCCGCGAGCTCGCCTAAACATTGCTAGAGGGAGAAAGGGGGTAGGGAGTGGTTGGGAGGACTTTTGGTCGAAGGGTGGGGGTGGGGGTGCAAGATCACCGGAGCCACTCCGGCGGGTGGTGGGGGTCAGTGGGAAGAGACTGGGGAGGGGGGTCCAGTAAGATGATGTTGGCAGCCATCATGAGGAGGATCAATATGAATGCAGGGCTTAAGCAGAGCCCAAGTGGCAGCTGACAGCTTGCTATGCAAGAGAAGGTGGTGCGGACACCAGAGCGAGCGAGAAGCATGAACCGGTGAGCCGTCGGTACCGTACACGGAGCACAATCCCGGCTACAACTGCTTCCATCTGGCTCGGAGACAGCCTGGAGACTCCCCCTTGAGTCTCGATATTTATAGTATTTACTGAGACTTTAATTGTGTGTAATGTGTTTTTATTTGACTTTATTTGGATTGTAATTTGGATTATAACAGGGGTTTATTTGTAAAGTGGGACCACCTGGGTCCCGCGGCCCCCCCATCCCTTCTCCCATTGATCAACCTCATCTCTTGGGCCCATGTGGGGTCAGTCAACCTTCCATGGTGGGCTTCTAGAAAGGTTGGACCGAGGGGGGGACAAAGGGTAGCAAAATTCAAAAATGGGAGCATATAAGTCAAGGGGGCGCCCCATTTTTATTATAGTTTAATAGGGTTTTCATTCTTATTCTATTTGTTCCAAATCACATGGGAGAAATAGTTTGGGGACTCCCTCTTTTACCCTCCCCAACCCTAGATCTAGGGTTAATGAGTGTCTTTTGTCATTTCACATAAATACCTTGTATTTTCATTTGATTGGCATTAATGAAAAGAAAATCTTAGAATTTCCTCCATGAGCAAGGGCCGCCCCCTCTCTCTCTCCTCTCTCCCCCTTCAGCAGCTGGGAAGGCTATGATTCTGAAGTGTGAAGCCTCCTCTATCGGTTCCGGAGATCGTCACCGCCGCCGCCACCGTGCCGCCATCGCACCACCGTCGTGTTCGCCGGAGTTCTGTCCACCCAAGATAGACCCCCCTTCCATGAATTTCTGCTCCCAACCACGAACTCTTCTTGAGTTCAAACTTTCAAGGTGAGTTCCAGAGGTTTCCCGCAAGTCCCATAAAAATTGGTTGGGCTTCCAACTTCCATTTTGTAATTTTCCATTTTTGATCTTCATTTCCTTCCAGATCTGTAAGGTTTCTGTCCACTGTGATAGCAACCCTAAGCTTCCTCTCTTTGACCCACTTTTTGATTTTTCCTTGAACTCCAAATTTTACTAGAGGTTCTTTCCATCATCCCCACCACCCAAGAATTTTCTTGGAATTTCCGTAGGCCTTCACATATTTTCTAAAAATCATTTTCAGATCCCCTTCAGTTCTGTCTGCTTCTGTCCAGATCCGACCACCTGCCAGTATAAAATAGTTTTCCCATTCCCAATCTCCACCAAATCAGTCATAAGAATTATTGCCGTTTTCCTCTCTCTCTCCTCTACAATTTTCATGAAGAGCTCGAGATATGAATCAGAGGTCTACCCTACGGTCAAAGCCAACTCTCAGGAAACTCAGTTTCTGCCCAGTCAGATCTGAGACAGAGAACAGGCCGGTTCTAAAATTACCCATCAGAAGCACGTCCCCGGTGAATTTTTCTGAGCCCCATAGAGTCGAAGGACTTCGAGAGATCTTTCCAACGGTACCTCTTGTGTGTCAATCTGACATCAGGAGAGATAGCAGCAGCCGATCTCGCCAGGCCGTGCGCTGCAAAATAGAAGCAGCAGATCCGTGGGCAGCAGCTCCAAAGCTTGGAGATCGGAGCCGATTGGCCTCCGACCGACGTTCCCGCCCGTCCGCCATCCAGGGAGGCACGCCACCAGGGGTCTCCATCACAGCGGGACCCACCTCATCAGACTCGGAGGATAGAGCGGTCCGTGGGCCCCACGAACCCGTAGATCGCGTTGTCCAGACAGCACGAAAACGCGGAGTTCGGCACTGACGGACGACATCAAGATGCTACCCGTCAACCCAATTCGCGTGACTCCCGGGCCCCACATGTGACCTGTTACCTCCTTGTGTGGAGTGGGTCAAAATCATTGTACCGCTGTAAAACTTGTTTAATCGGGAGTACGGATTTGGCCGGGGTTGTCTTCCCCACGCCGGGAGCGTGGAGGTAACGGTCTTAACTCCTTGGCGTTCATTTGCTAGTTTAGTATATGGTCGTATGCCGCTGTGAGAGCATATGATTCTAGCTCATGAGTCCATGTCACTGCTGTAAGCGAGAGAGTGACCCGTCCCGTGACTCGATCCGAGCACGGAAGTGAGTCGGACTACCCTTAACTCTGCCGGTTCCTCAACCGTGCACGATCCGCATTTCCCTCGCTGGGGACGACGAGTGAGCTTGCGTTTCTGTTAGCGATGTATAGCCCATAGGAGCTCTTAGTGTCGGGCCTAGTCTCTCTCATGCTCGTATGTTGCTAGTCGTGTATGCATTTAGAGTCCTAGGTCCATATCACCTAGAGTCGGTCCCCGTGTCCGTCCCGCATCAGTTTGGTATCAGAGCGAGTCGAGTCTAAGGTAGTCGTTGCATAAGTCTTGCACGGTCTAAGTCGAGTCTAGGATCATCATTATTTTCAAAATAAAAAAAAAGTGTTTTAAAATTACATTTCATCCCGATAATTCGGTATATTAAAAGGTGTTGTCCGACGTTAGGCTACGCCTATCGGGAAGGCCGCACAGTTGCGTGAGTGATCTTCGGATCGATTAACTCCGCCACGTGCCGGATATTGGTTTAGGTCTAGGTGCATTAGTCAGTGTTGGCATTAGTCTGTGTCTCTTAGTTCGTGTGTCTTTACATGCCCACCCGTCGAGGCACCCAATACTCGCCACCACCACCTATGGCGGATTCCCGAGCCCGTAGCTCCGATGAGCCATCGACCGCCGAGATGTTCCGAGCCCTCATGGATCGTCTCGATATGCGTATGGATGGCCTTAGTACGCATCTAGATGGCGTAGGAGCGCGTCTGGAAGGGAGGATGAAAGCCCTCAAGGATCTGGCCGAAACTTCAGACCAGTCCATCCAAGGTCTTGTAGGGAGGATTGCCGTCCTCGAGAGGGCCCCAGCGACGGCGCAACCCAGGCCGACCAATGGTCAACAAGAACCGGCCCAGCAACCTACTGCGCCAAGAGCTCAGGCAGTAGATGTTGGGAGGCAACTAGTGCATGAGGTGACCGACTATGCATCTGATAATGAGCAAGGGGGATATGGTCGTCGTAACCAACGACGGAATCGTGATGACGATGATGACGACCACGTTCTTCGGAGCGTGCGTGCGGACCCTCCCCTTTTTAGCGTGTCCTTGGACCCGGAGGTCTATTTAGATTGGGAGGCCGGCATGGATCGGTACTTCGAGTGGTTTGAGATAACGGACCACCGGAGAGTTCGATACGCGAATATGAAGCTGCATGGGCAGGCCCAAACTTATTGGACCAACGTGGAGAGCCTGCTAAATCAGCGACGTCAACCCCCGATCGGCACTTGGGATGACATGAAAATGAAATTGAGGGAGAAGTACCTTCCTGCCTCAAATCGCCAACGTCTCATAGACAAATGGCAAAGTCTCTCTCAAGAGAACCGATCCGTGAGCGAGTACACTGCTGAGTTTGATGAGTATTATTTGCGGTGTGGAGTTACGGAAGAGAGTACCATGACCATATCACGCTTTCAGAGAGGTCTACGGCCAAACTATCAATACGAACTTTTTCGCCGCAATGCGACCACTTTGGAACAAGCGTATCAGGTTGCTCTCGAATTGGAGAAATTCGAGGCCGAGTTTGAGTCTCCCCATCGGTTGGGTTCCTTTCCCCTTCGTAGTGTCGAGCCCCGTGGCTCTTCTAGCATGTATCCGAGGGCCCCCATGGCCCGACCTCAGGAGCCCACTCGTCCCGAACCTTTCACTCCTAGGCCTCGCCCTCCACCCCCGAGGGACCTTCCTCGTCCCCAACATCTTACGGCACCCACAGCCCGTCCACCGGCACCCGCACCTCCTGCCCGTCCTTTGTTGCCTTCACTTCCTATCCGTCGGGAGGATAAGGGAAAAGGACCCATGATTGTGGAGCCTAGTGGATCACTGTAGCAGTGTTATCGCTGCAATGGGTTTGGCCATTTTGCCAACCAGTGTCCCACCCGCCAGGCTCTTGTCATTGGGGACACACAAGCCGAGGATACCACCCCTACGGACCTCGAGTTAGTCAGCTATGAAGCAGATCCGGAGCTAGCTGACGAGTACTATGAGGCCGAAGGTAATGGCCAGGATGCCCAGCATCCGGATGATACCCACTTGGGGGTCGTCAGGTGTATTCTCACCCAGCCACAGGCCAGTGATGACTGGAGATGGACCACTATCTTTCATACATTCTGTCGGCTGGGTAAGCAAGTTTGTAAGGTGATCATCGATAGTGGGAGTTGCATCAATGCAATCTCCATGGGCACTATCTCCATTCTAGGTCTTACACCCGTGGATCATCCTTTCCCCTATCGAGTATCATGGGTGGATTCCACCTCCATTCCGATCAGGCTGCGGTGTCTGGTCCCACTGCAGTTCCGTACCTACCGGGACGAGATCTGGTGTGATGTCCTCCCCATGGAGGTGGGCAGCATTATTCTTGGTAGGCCATGATTATTTGATCGGGATGCCACACTTCATGGCCGGTCAAACACTTGTACCTTCAACCATGCTGGCCAACGGATTACCCTCCAACCCTCTCAGCCCAAGAAGCCTTCAGTCAGGGGTCCTACTGGCCCAATTACTCCGGAGCGGTCCATCCCCGGTCCCAGTACCCCATCCACATCACGGGCTATGACCGTTACATCTGGCCCAGGCGAGCCCTCGACTAGGAGATTGATGATGATTAGCTCTCAAGAAATGGAGCGGGAGGCTAGTAGGGGCTGCCCTGTGTTTGCTATTACGGTCCGAGAGGTGGAGGAGCCGAACCCCGAGGGTGAACTCCCACCCGATGTCATTCCTATTCTGCAGGAGTTCGCTGATATTTTTCCCGAGGAGCTTCCCGAGGGACTCCCACCCATGCGGGATATTCAGCATGGTATCGACCTGATTCCGGGCTCCTCATTGCCCAATCTTCCCCATTATCGCATGAGTCCCACGAAACATGCTGAGCTAAAATAGCAGGTCGATGAGTTGATGCAGAGAGGGTCTATTCGGGACAGCATGAGTCCGTGTGATGTTCCCGTATTACTCACCCCAAAGAAGGATGGCACGTGGAGAATGTGCATTGATAGTCGTGCCATCAACAAAATCACTGTGAAGTACAGGTTCCCTATTCCTCACCTAGATGATATGCTAGACATGATGGCCGGTGCCACTATCTTCTTGAAGATCGATCTTAAGAGTGGCTACCACCAGGTGAGGATTAGGTCAGGTGATGAGTGGAAGATCGCATTCAAGACCAAGGATGGTCTATATGAGTGGTTGGTTATGCCCTTTGGGTTGACCAATGCCCCTAGCACCTTCATGTGACTCATGACTCAGGTCCTTCGACCATTCACTAGAGTCTTTATGGTAGTGTACTTCGATGATGTCCTTATCTATAGTCGCACCACGGGGGACCACTTAGACCACCTTCGGCAAGTCTGTCTACTCCTGAGGCAAGAGCAGTTGTTTGCGAACCCACAGAAGTGTGCCTTCATGACACCTCAGCTTACCTTGTTGGGTTTTATTGTGTCTAGTACTGGGGTCTCTGCCGATCCGGAGAAGGTCCGAGCCATTGTTGAGTGGCCGGAACCCCGTACGGTCCATGATGTCCGCAGCTTCCATGGCCTTGCGACGTTCTATCGTCGTTTCATCCGCGGATTTAGCTTCGTCACTGCCCCGATCACAGACTGTATTCGGAAGGGCACGTTTGTATGGACGAAGGCGGCAGCTGCTGCCTTCAAGGACATCAAGGAGCGCATGACCCAGACACATATCCTTCGATTGCCAGATTTCTCGAAGGTATTTGAGGTCTCTTGTATGCGTCGGGTGTTAGGATAGGAGGAGTGTTGAGTCAGGAGGCCCACCTGGTCGCATATTTCATTGAGAAGCTGAATGACGCGAAACTGTGATACTCCACTTATGATAAGGAATTCTACGCAGTTGTTCAGTCTCTTAGGCATTGGAGGCACTATCTATTACATCAGGAGTTTATCTTATACTCCGATCATGAGGCTTTGAGGTACCTCCATTCCCAAAAGAAGCTTAATGCGCGTCACAGCCGTTGGGTTGAGTGTCTCCAGCAGTTCACATTTGTGTTAAAACATAAGGCTAGAGTGGAGAACAAGGTGGCCGATGCCTTGAGTCGGCGAGCGTGTTTGCTTACCACCATGAGTGTCGAGGTCATAGGGTTAGAGAAGATGAGAGAGGCCTATATTGACTGTCCTGACTTTGGTCAGATTTATACCACTTTCCAGGCCGGACCCTCGAGAGACCTTGATGATTATGTGCTTCAGGAGGGTTACCTCTTTCGAGGAGGCAGGCTTTGTGTTCCCCGAACTTCGGTTCGAGACTTCTTAGTCTGGGAGCTACATGCGGGAGGTCTAGCCAGCCACTTTGGTCGGAATAAGACTATTGAGACTGTTGAGCACCGATTTTATTGGCCGAGTCTGAAGAGAGATGTTGCTCATATTGTGGCCCAGTGCCATACATGTGCTACGGCCAAGATGAAGAAGCAAAGTTCGGGTCCTTATACGCCTCTCCCCGTGCCTGATGCTCCGTGGCATGATGTTAGCATGGACTTTATTTTGGGATTGCCACGTACCGCTAGGAAGCATGATTCGGTCTATGTGGTGGTAGACCGATTCTCGAAGATGGCCCTTTTCATTCCCTGCTCGAAGACTTTGGATGCTTCGAGGGTAGCCCGCCTTTTTCTTACTCATGTGGTGTGCAAGCCATAGTGTCTGACCGTGACGTTAGGTTCACTAGTTATTTTTTGAAGACACTGTGGCATATGTTAGGAACTCACCTCAAGTTTTCCACTGCCTATCATCCCCAGACCGATGGTCTGACCGAGGTGGTCAATAGGAGTCTGGGAGACCTTTTGAGGTGTCTTGTCAGGGACCGTATAGGGGACTGGGATCTCATGTTACCACTGGTGGAGTTTGCATATAATGATTCGGTAAATAGGTCTACCGGCATGAGTCCATTTGAGATTGTCACAGGTCGTAGGCCTAGGAAGCCAGTGGATCTTGTTCCCATGCCCATTCATGCACGAGCGTCTGAGTGTGCCGAGTCTTTTGCTAGGCATGTTAGGAGTTTGCATGATGACATCTGTCGTCACATTGAGGCCAGCAATGCACGGTATAAGGAGTTAGCCAATGCCCATCGACACCACCGAGAGTTCCAAGAGGGTGAATATGTCATGATCATGGTAAGACCTGAACGGTTTCCCTCTGGAACCGTAAAGAAATTGCAAGCTCGCGGAGCCGGTCCATTTAGAGTGTTGAAATGCATTTGATACAATGCGTATGTTGTGGACCTGCCCGAGGAATATGGTATAAGCTCAACTTTCAATGTGTCAGATCTAGTTGCATATAGGGACCCAGCGGTGATCCCTAGTGAGCCTTTTGAGCCATCTCCTCCCATTGAGAGTGATCTTACACCTGAGTGTCCACCACTAGTCACATTTTCACAGCAGCGAGAGCATATCGATCATATATTGGATGAGCAGGTGACAGTTACCAGGAGTGCATCTTACCCGCGCTACCTAGTGCGTTGGAGAGGGTGACCTGCCACCGAGGATACTTGGATCACCCATGGAGAGTTGCAGTGGATAGATCCGGACCTATTGGAGCGCTACCAGAGCGATGCTGACCCTTACTCGACAGGGTCGAGTTTCTCCCACCCGGGGAGAATTGGTGCGGACACTAGAGCGAGCGAGAAGCATGAACCGGCGAGCCGTCGGTACCGTACGCGGAGCACCACCCGGGCTATAGCGGCTTCCATCTGGCTCGGAGACAGCCTGGAGACTCCCCCTTGAGTCTCGATATTTATAGTATTTACTGAGACTTTAATTGTGTGTAATGTATTTTTATTTGACTTTATTTGGATTGTAATTTGGATTGTAACGGGGGTTTATTTGTAAAGTGGGACCACCTGGGTCCCGCGGGCCCCCCATCCCTTCTCCCATTGATCCACCTCATCTCTTGGGCCCATGTGGGGTCAGTCAACCTTCCATGGTGGGCTTCTAGAAGGGTTTGACCAAGGCGGGGACAAAGGGTAGAAAAATTCAAAAATGGGAGCATATAAGTCAAGGGGGCGCCCCATTTTTATTACAGTTTAATAGGGTTTTTATTCTTATTCTATTTGTTCCAAACCACATGGGAGAAATAGTCTGTGGACTCGCTCTTTTACCCTCCCCAACCCTAGATCTAGGGTTAATGAGTGTCTTTTGTCATTTCACATAAATACCTTGTATTTTCATTTGATTGGCATTAATGAGAAGAAAATATTGGAATTTCCTCCATGAGCAAGGGCCACCCCCCCTCTCTCTCCTCTCTCCCCCTTCAACAGTTGGGAAGGCTATAATTCTAAGGTGTGAAGCCTCCTCTATCGGTTCCGGAGATCGTCGCCGCCGCCGCCACCGTGCCGCCATCGCACCACCGTCGTGTTCGCCGGAGTTCTGTCCACCCAGGATAGACCCCCCTTCCACGAATTTTTGCTCCCAGCCACGAACTTTTCTTGAGCTCAAACTTTCAGGGTGAGTTCCAGAGGTTTCCCCCACATCCCAAAAAAATTGGTTGGGCTTCCAACTTCCATTTTGTAATTTTCCATTTTTCATCTTCATTTCCTTCCAAATCTATCACGTTTCTGTCCACTGTGACAGCAACCCTAAGCTTCCTCTCTTAGACCCACTTTTGGTTTTTCCATGAACCCCCAAGTTTATTGGAGGTTCTTTCCACCATCCCCACCACCCACGAATTTTCGTGGAATTTTCGCAGGCCTACACATATTTTTAAAAATCATTTTCAGATCCCCTTTAGTTCTGTCTGCTTCTGTCCAAATCCGAACACCTGCCAGTATAAAATAATTTTCCCCTTCCAAATCTCCACCAAATCGGTCATAAAAATTATTTCCGTTTTCCTCTCTCTCCCCTCTACAATTTTCATGAAGATCTCGAGATCTGAATCATAGGTCTACCCTACGGTCAACGCCAACTCTCAGGAAACTCAGTTTCTACCCAGTCAGATCTGAGACTGAGAACAGGCCGGTTCTAAAATTGCCCATCAGAAGCAAGGCTCTGGTGAATTTTTCTGAGCCCCATAGGGTCAAAGGACTTCGAGAGATCTTTCCAACGGTACCTCTTGTGCGTCAATCTGACATCGGGAGCGACCATAGCAGCCGATCTCGCCGGGACGCACCCTGCAAAATAGAAGCAGTAGATCCGTGGGCTGCAGCTCCAAAGCTTGGAGATCAGAGCCGATTGTCCTCCGACCAGCATTCCTGCCCGACCGCCATCCAGGGAGGCGCGCCACCAGGGGTCTCCATCACAGTGGGACCCACCCCATCAGACCCGGAGGACATAGCAGTCCGTGGGCCCCACGAACCCATAGATCGCGTCATCTGGACAGCACGAAAACACGGAGTTCGGCACCGACGGACGACATCAAGATGCTACCCGTCAACCCAATTCGCGTGACTCTTGGGCCCCACATGTGACATGTTACCTCCCTACGTAGAGTGGGTCAAAACCATTATACCGCTGTAAAACTTGTTTAACCGGGAGTACGGATTTGGTCGGGGTTGTCTTCCCCACGCCGGAAGCGTAGAGGTAACAGTCTTAACTCCTTGGCGTTCATTTGCTAGTTTAGTATATGGTCGTATGCCGCTGTGAGAGAGTAGGATTCTAGTCCGTGAGTCCATGCCACCGCTGTGAGCGAGAGAGTGACCCGTCCCGTGACTCGATCCGAGCACGGAAGTGAGTCGGACTACCCTTAACTTTGCCGGTTCCTCAACCGTGCACGATCCGCGTTTCCCTCGCTTGGGACGATGAGTGAGCTTACGTTTCTGTTAGCGACGTATAGCCCATAGGAGTTCTTAGTGTCGGGCCTAGTGTCTCTCATGCTCGTATGTTGCTGGTCGTGTATGCATTTAGAGTCCGAGGTCTATATCACCTAGAGTCGGTCCCCGTGTCCGTCCCGCATCAGAAGGTGAGTGGTTGACTCAATCTGAGAATTTGGACAGCATAAGTATTTAGAACACAAAGATATTCCACTCTGCTGGACTCTTCTATCAGTGGGTAAAATTCCATGGATGAGCCTCCATTGACTAGGTAAAATAAGGTTCCTGAGGGGTTTATCACCAAGCCATGTATCTTTCCAGAATGAAAATTGCCTAGGGCCTTTGAAGAATCTACTATGTTTTAGAATTTGGTCCTTAGCAGCTAGCCAATCCATTCTCGGAGCATGTATCTTAAGGATTTAAGTTTAAGACAAAAAGTAGTGATAGCAGATAAAGCAATAGGGCTGGTTCTCCAACATTGATCAACAACCTTAAGAAAATGCTCATGGCTAGTCCACATTTACTGAAAGTAAAATTTGCTCTTGAATTTGTTGGGCAACATCAATTTAATAAGTAGAGGCGCGTGATCTGAGGCCTCTCTAGATAAGTGTTGCACCGTGATGGGGTACAAATTCAGCCAATTAGTATTAATGAGAACCCTGTCCAATGTAGCCCAAATCCCCTTCTTGCCTTGTTGATTATTGTGCCATGTATACTTAGAACCCACATAACCAGCATCAGACAACATTATTGTGCCATGCTCTAAAGATTCAAACTGAATGCACGAATTGCAACCGTAAAGGTAGGTTTAGTTCTGAAAATGGGAAAACTGGGAACTCAAGTTCAGACCTTGTAAACGTCATCTCACATGCATGAATTCAAGAATTTCATTCTACATGCCTGAGTTCAAGCATACTTTGCCATGAATAAGCCCAAGGGGGGTTCGTTCTGCATACAAGAAATTAGAAATGCGAACTTAGTGCATGAACTTAGAGGTCCCATTGGCGTATGGCTAAGTTCGGAGAAGGTTCGCATATACATAAACACAGAAATTTGTTTCTGAATGCATCTACCTTTAAATAAAGGAATAATTTTTTTTGAAAATTTAGTGCACCCACAATAATAGTCGACTTATAGCAATAGGTAAATACTCAAAAAATTATGCTTGTGATTTCAAACTTTGTGGATTTTAATTGCATATAAATATGTTTTTAAATCTGATTTTAACAGAAATTTGATGTTGATCTGACTCAAAAATGTGGATTGTTTAGCGTTTATGTTCTTCATTTGAAAATTTTTGTAATTTAGGTGTTATTTAATTTGATATATGCATAATGATAATTGTGTTGTTATTTAATTTTATGTTATATAAATACATGGGGTATTCCCTGTGAGCTGAGGTGCGTGGGTGCGACCTAACATTACACGCACCTCAGGAGAGCGTGTTAAAACCGTGTCAATGTGCCTTCCCATTCAAGACTTTGGGATTAATGTATACATTCTCATTTGTTTATGAGAATGTATATATCTACTTCAAAGTCTTGAATTGTCCCGTTTGGACAGTCTGTGAATGTTTAATCGCACTTAGGCAGTCATTTACTATATGTGTTTGTATGGTTTGTTGAGAATTTCGATTGCGTCTCCTCACTTTTCTCTGATATACCGTTATTGAATTTGAGTGTTTTCTGAACCACTTACTTATAAGTGTTTAAGAAAATTTTAAAATCAATAAATATTTTTGGTATATCAGAGAAGTGTGGGGAGATGCTGCCGAAATTTTCAGCAAATCGTGCAACACATATAGTAAGTGATTGTGCGATCAAACCTTCATGGATGGGTTAAAAAGTGATAATCTAATTAATAGTCCTCTTCCAACTGCAAATGGTCTATGGCGAGCGATGTGAGGAAAGGGTCGGGTGTAATATCAGGAGTAATGATTTGAAAGTTAGGATGTGTATTGACATTTATTGGGTGCAGTCAAAATGTTGACAGATCGTTCATGGATGTATCGTAGAATAGTTGACTGGGTGGTGTCAGATGACTTTAAGCATGGAGTTGAGAGTTTCATTCAATTTGCATTGGGGAATCGAATTGCAGCAACAGACCGTGACGGTCACATTCGATGCCCTTGTTCAAGTTGTAGAAACTTGAGGTGGCGTTCAACATGAGATGTGCAACATCATTTGTACACGAAAGGGTTCGTGGATGGTTATACAAATTAGACGTGTCATGGTGAGCAATTCTTGAGGTACAAGCCCGAAAATATTGCAGACACAAGTGGGTACGTGGATATGGTTGTAGATGCTGTTGGTCCTAGTTTTAATGTTCATGAGGAACATTCATACATGGAAGAAGCGCCGAATAGGACAGCCGGAAGATTTTATGAGCTACTTAGGGATGCTGATGAGCCGTTGTGGGATGGTTGTGAAAAGCACACTCAGTTGTCTGCAGTGTCTCAATTGTTAAACTTGAAATCTGAATTTCACATCAGTGAGACTTGTTTTGACCGTCTCCTCTTCTTGATCAAGAGTATGTTGCCTCGAGACGAGAAGTTGCCAGAAACTTTTTATCGTGCAAAAAAGATGGTTAATGAGTTAGGGCTTCGATATGTGAAAATAGATGCATGTCTGAATCATTGTATGTTATATTACAAAGACAATGTAGATAAGATATGATGTTCTATTTGTGGCCATGACAGATTCAAACCTAAGGGAGGGGTCAATTCAAAGCGAAATGATGTACCTTACAAGGCATTGCGATACTTCCCTGTTGTGCCTAGGCTGCAGCGGCTGTATATGTCCTCAAAGACGGCTCGACATATGACATGGCACACCGAAAGAGTACGTCATGCCGATGATATAATCAGTCATCCTTCCAATGGTAAAGCTTGGACTCACTTTAGTCGTACTCATCTTGCTTTTTCAGAGGAGTCACGTAATGTTCGATTGGGTTTATGCACATATGGTTTTAATCCATTCGGTGGTTCAGTGGCATCTTATTCTTGTTGGCCAGTGTTCATGACACCGTACAACCTTCCGCCGCACATGTGCATGAAGCGAGAAAATCTATTTTTGTCCTTACTAATTCCTAGTCCAAAAAGTCCAGGAAAAAATTTGGACATATATCTCAGGCCGTTGATTGATGAGCTTAAATTTTTATGGACTGATGGAGTTGTTACTTATGATGCATATATGAAGTAAAATTTTGTTATGAAGGCTGCACTGATCTGGACAATAAGTGACTTTCCTCCATATGGAATGCTATCTGGTTGGAGCACACATGGGAGGTTAGCATGTCCTTACTGTATGGAAGATACCAAATCATTTGTATTGAAACATGGTGGGAAAGCATGCTGGTTTGATTGCCATCGGCGGTTGCTACCAAGTGACCATCCTTTTCGAAGGTAAAAAGACTCGTTTAAAAAAAATACTGTTGAAATGGATGAAGCTGACTTGCAACGGGTGTCGGGTTGACATATGGCAACACGGGTGCACAATTTATCAGATGTAGTATAATTGTCTGGTTGCACACGCCAACTCCCTAGTTTTGGAAAGGATCACAACTGGAACAAGAAAAGTATTTTTTGGGAATTACTTTATTGGTCAACTCTTTGCACGACACAATCTGGATGTCATGCACACCGAGAAGAATTTTTTTGATAATGTGTTCAATACGATCATGAATATTAAAGGCAAAAAAAGGACAACACCAAAGCGCGTATGGACTTAAAGATGCTTTGTAAACTACTACAAGAAAAAGCGGGATTTGGGACCGAATTTTCGTCCCAAATTTGGGACGGAATATTTTCCGTCTGAATTTCCATCCCAAATATGGAACTACACACGGAATTTGGGACGGAAAATATTCCGTCCCAAATTTGGGACATAATTTGTGACGGATTTTTAGAACTGTCTAAAATTTATGACCAAGAAAATGTGACGGACCGACTCCGTCGAAAATCCGTCTCCAAATCCGTCGCAAAACACCTTTGCGACGGATTTCACAATGGCGGCCCTTGTGAAATCCGTCGCAAGGTGTTTTGCGACGGATTTTGAGACGGATTTCCGATGGAGTCGGTCCGTCACATTTTCTTGGTCATAAATTTCAGACAGATCTAAAAATCCGTCACAAATTCTGTCCCAAATTTGGGACGGAATATTTTCCGTCCCAAAATCCGTGTGTAGTTCCATATTTGGGACTGAATTTCAAATGGAAAATATTCCGTCCCAAATTTGAGACGGAAATTCCGTCCCAAATATTCGTCCCAAATTTCTATCCCAAATCTCGCTTTTTCTTGTAGTGTCCAGAACTGGAACAACATAATGTAAATGGAAAAATTGTGCAGCCTAAAGTAACTTACGTGCTTCATGATACACAGATCAAGGAAGTGTGCTAGTGGTTGAAACAGTTAAGATTCTCATATGAATATGCATCCAACATAGTCCGTTGTGTGAATGTTAATGAGGGGAAAATATATGGTATGAAAAGTCACGACTATCATGTGTTCATGGAGAGGCTAGTGCCAATTGCAATTCGTGATTTGTTGCCAAAGCCGATATGGGGAGCACTGGCTGAGTTGAGTCAATTTTTCAAGATTTTATGTGCATCAGAACTCAGACTGAGGGATGTACAAACTATCGAAGAAAAAGTGGTCATAACCGTTTACAAGCTAGAGAGGATATTTCCTCCGACATTCTTTAATTCGATGGAGCACCTGGTCGTTCATTTGCCATACGAGGCTATTGTCGGAGGGCCAGTACAATTTTGATGGATGTATCCATTTGAGAGGTATGTGGGAATTTTTCTTAAGTTACATGTCGTCCATGGCCGGTACATGTCGTTGCCATCTGACTTGCTGTTGTAGGTGCATGCATGAATTAAAAATGAAAGTTCGCAACAAGGTGAAAGTGGAGGGTTCGATTGCTGAGGCATATATTCTTGAAGAAATTTCAAACTTCTATTCTATGTACTTTGAGCCAGAGATTCTAACTCGTCGTACTCGACCTCCACGTAATGATGATGGGGGAGTGGATGAATTGTCCGATCGGCTCTCTATATTTAAACATCCTGGACATGCGTTCGAACGTTGCTTGACTCGCACGCTCGAAGATGGAGAGTTGTACTCCGCTGAGATATATATTCTTCTGAATTGCCTCGAGATTGAACCTTATGTTGAGTAAGTTCTTAACTCACATTTCCAGCACTTCCATAAGTTGTTCATCCTTCTTCTGCAGTTCATTTAAAGTAGTAGTGTATTTATATTGCAGGTAATTTGATTTAGAATTAGCTAAAAAATGTCTAAATATCCAGGACGTGGAGATTGAAAATGAACGCGAGAAGTTTTTTGCCAAATGGTTGAGAAACCGAGTTAGTGTCGATTGTTGAATATATATGTTTGTATTTATGTATGTTGAGGTAATTGTTATTATTTTAACTACTCTAATTTACATATTAGTACAATAGATCAAAGAGTACAACAAATAAGTTATGGACCCTCGAACGTTACACGTGCCTATCCAGGATATATTGTGAATGGATACAGATTTCATACAAGGGATTATGGACAAAGTAAGTCTACGATGAACAGCGGCGTATCTGTTAAGGGAAGTTTATACAATGAAGTGGAATTGGACTACTATGGTATTCTTGAAGAAGTCTTAGAACTTCAGTATTTGGGACGAGATAATCATGTATACATATTTAAGTGTCATTGGTTTGATCCTAGTTCTGTTCGAGATGACACAAATTATGGGATTGTCGATGTCAAACATAGGTCTAAACTTAAGACCTATGAACCGTTCATTTTAGCCGCACAAGCTCAGCAAGTGTATTATTCAAGATATCCATCATCCAAGAATAAAGATTGGTGGGCAGTTTGCAGGGTTAATTCAAAACTCTTTCCCACTTATGAGTTAAATATGAGTGAAGATGTCTCAGAGGTTGCTAGTGCTGAATATTGTCAATCAGATGAAGTTGGCATTGTCGGTTCCTCGAGGTTTAATCTAGATGAACCTGATGAGCCACTGTCATTACGTACGGGAGATGAAGTGGAAGAAGTCGATCCGATGGAGCTAAATGTTGATGTTAGAGGGGAGGAAGAATCAAATGAAGAGGAAGAGTTTGAATCTGATGAGACTACTATGGATGACGAAAATGATGATGAGTTACATATATCATCAGCATGAGGGAGGCACGTTTTGATAATTTAGTGAGACATCCTTACCTTTTTGCATAATTTTTAATAACAGAGATTCTAGCCTTATGTAATTGGGGATTAATATGTATTAATTATTTTTTTAGTAATAAAGAAATGGTTCGAGGAGGTCGTACTGTGAATGGGAGGAGACAGGGCAGTGACAGGGGCTCTCCTCCCTCCTCTTTGGCGTCTTCTTCGGGCACAGGTATATCTATTAAAAAAGTTAGCTATATAAATGTTTGCATCATTTACTAGCTTAAAAGAATTTTTTTTAGGTTCAAGTGTCGACTCGTTCCGAGTTGTACATACGCCACCCCCACCACCTCCCGCTGCAGGTATGTATGTTTTAATTTAAAATTCCAAATATTTATTTTACTTATGAAAATTCATTCTTGCAGGTCTCAGTGGCCTCCCACCTGTTGTACAGGCGCCACCCCACCACCTCCCGCTGCAGGTATGTATATTTTAATTTATAATTCACAATATTCATTTTACTTATGAAAATTAATTCTTACAGGTCTCAGTGGCCTCCCACCTGTTGTGCAGACGCCACCTCCACCACCTCCCACTGCAGGTATGCATATTTTAATTTATAATTCACAATATTTATTTTACTTATGAAAATTAATTTTTGCAGGTCTCAGTGGCCTCCCACCTGTTGTGCAGACGCCACCCCCACCACCTCCCGCTGCAGGTATGTATATTTTAATTTATAATTCATAATACTCATTTTACCTATGAAAATTAATTCTTGCAGGTCTCAGTGGCCTCCCACCTGTTGTGCAGACGCCACCCCCACCACCTCCCACTGCAGGTATGTATATTTTAATTTATAATTCACAATATTCGTTTTACTTATGAAAATTAATTCTTGTAGGTCTCAGTGGCCTCCCACCTGTTGTGCAGACGCCACCCCCACCACCTCCCGCTGCAGGTATGTATATTTTAATTTAAAGTTCTCAATATTTATTTTACTTATGAAAATTAATTCTTGCAGGTCTCAGTGGCCTCCCACCTGTTGTGCAGACGCCACCCCCACCACCTCCCGCTGTAGATATGTATATTTTAATTTAAAGTTCCCAATATTTATTTTACTTATGAAATTTAATTCTTGCAGGTCTCAGTGGCCTCCCACATGTTGTGCAGATGCCACCCCCACCACCTCCCGCTGCAGGTATGTATAGGTCCCAGTGCCCTCCTTACTTAATTATGTTATTTCTTAAAGATCAGCAAAATATTCATTTTACTTGTGAAAATCTATTCTTACAGGTCCCAGTGCCCTCCCACCACCTCGCACTTGTACAGGGCACACCCGCACCACTCAGCCACTTGACGATGCCGGTAGTCCTCACGAGGGAGGCACGGCCCATGATGGACGTCGCCCGTGCTGGATCTCTGGGTAAATCTATAAGGTTATTACATTCATTATTTAGCCATCAACTGTCTAATATGATTATTTTGACATTTATAATTGTAGTAAGAAAATTGAACCCCACGATGCTGTCCATCATTCCTCCAAACTCATGTTGGCACATGTGCCCGGGCCAGTATCGTCTTTCAAAGAATTTCCGATGGTCGTCCGCGATTCATTGTACAACATGTTCTTAGTAAGTAGTTACGTCATTTAATTCAAGTATTTTACAAACTCAATTCACAACAGTATACTAAGTGTGAAACTTAATTGATTTACAGTGGTATTATCAATTCATGTGTGGACATGACGTGGCGAGATGTCGTTGTGCCTGGGAGTCTAGTATGAAGTCAAGTTACCGAAGGAAAATACATGAGGCCCGAGCACACGCTAAAAAATTGAGTGGTGAGAGTGAAGACCGACAGCTGTGGAAGGAGCACCGCCCTCTATGGATGAGGAAGGAGATTGGGAGATATCATGTGACTATTTTATCGACCCCAAGTGGATACAAAAGTCCAAAAAAGTCAAAACAAACAGGGCGTCAAAATCGGGCACAAATTTGCATACGAGCGGGTCCATCTCTTACGCGGCTCATAAACAAAAATTGGTAAGTAATGTTTCAATTTATCTTCTTACATTTTATTTATATATTTGACTTTTTCTTACTATGAATTGTATAATAGGCTGTGGAGCTTAATCGAGCTCCGTCGTTCCTCGAGGTGTTCAACAGAACACACAAAAAGAAGGGGACATATCAATTTGTGAGTGAGACAGCTAAGTCAGTAGCGGTAAGTTTATCTACATATGTAACTTCTACCGTTCATTTAAATCGGCATGAAATTCATATGAAATTGACTAGATATTTTATTCAATTTGTAGGAAACATATAGCAAAGCAGTGACAGAGAAGTACGGGGAGGGAGACACGCACCAGCCGGAGTTCGATCCGGTGGAGTGGGTGCTAGCAGCTGGCGTACTGAAGAAAGGCCGACTATATGGTTTTGGGGAGAGCCTGGATGCTAGCGCGATGATATCATCATGTGCAAGTTCAAGCTCTACCCAAACCAGTAGCAGTGCCTTCACTATACCTCCAGCTGCCCCCAGTACTTCTGCCAGCGACATCATAGACATCGTCCGATCGCAGTCTGATTTGCAGCGGCAGCAGTAGCAGTTCCAACAGGAGATCTCTAGCCAACATGCAACCATTTTGCAGGCAATCAGTGGCCTCCTCTCCTAGGCGGGAATGGTTCCTCATCGATCCACCACCACCATAGCACAAACCGCACAGGTGAGTGTTTATTATGTTTTTAATTTGATGGAATTACTCAATTATGTTCATTTGAAATTTCAAAACTCCCTAGTTTTCAAAACTAACATAGTTTAGAAGAATTGAGAAAATCCAAGGTTTGGGGGTTCTAAATGTAAAATACTGGCCTGATCGGCATGCCGATCCTTCCAACACGACTGGCGAGGTAGACGTGAGTTGTGAGAGCTGACGGATTCCAAAAATGATATCCGATTTGAGCCCGACGCTCAAATACGACACTAGTTCAAGATGTTGTGTGGTAAATAGCAAGTAGCAAGTTAAGAGAAGAGCAAAATATCAGTTATCGTCCAGAAATGAATAGAACCTCTATTGGATGGACCAACAAAGCAGGGAAGCAGAAGAACAAGTTGAATCTGCTTATTTTGCTAAATGGCCCAACCCTACCCATTACAGATATCACAATTTCTCTTGGCCCAACAAGACCTGCACCTTCCAAAGGCAAGCAGTGGTACCAACGCTGAATCCTCACGGGTTAGCAAATCCCTCCTTCACCAAGAAAGCAGTATACCGATCTAACTAAAAAGTTGCCATCATTCATCCACCTCCAAGTGCTAGACCCCTAAGCTCCAAGCATCCTCTGTCCACAATCATTAGCAGCAACATCACAAACTCCATGATTTCCTCTTCATTAAGATACCACCAGAATTCAAAGTTTAACTTTCTCCCACCTCTGCAACATCACACCTCTGCCATTCCAGCCATAGGTTCCCTAGCAGTACCCGGCAAGAGAATACTCGCCTAACAGTTCAACAGCTAAATTATAGATAAATAGGGGAAAACACATAAAAACTCATTTCAAACACAATTTCACAAGGCACAGTAATACATAAATACAGAAGCAAATTGAGAATAGGCATATGAAGCCCTAGCTTGGATAATCTACGAGCTATCCCTATTCACCTATTAGTTAAAACACCAAAGAGATGTGCCGCTGATGAAACCAAAGATCAGAAAAAGATTTCTACTGTCTCAACCAATTTAAGCAGTGATCTCCTGAGGTTCTGAATTCTCCCTGCAACCCAAGATTGTTGAGACATGAAGAGATATAAGAGCCATATAGGTTGCATGTTGAGCCATTGAGGAATAGAAAGAAATTTGAGAAATAGGAAAGGATATTAATGGGATCTAGGAAGACTAAATAAAAATTTTGAGTACATAGACCCACATGAAATCAAAAGTTTCTGAAAAGGGAACATCTCCTGACTATTGATTTCTTGACAGATCAGCTTGATCTGGTGCCGCTGATTTCTTAACAGGCTGATTGGCCTTGCTGGCTATTGATTATTCGACCAGGTAAAAGAGTTACCTCTGAACCCCGCGTCAATAAGCCATGTGGTCAATAGGAGTTAGGAGATAAAAGTGACTTGTGAGAACTGGCGGAATCCAAATCGGATACCCGATTTGGGACCAACGCTCAAAAGTGCAGTCTCTAAATGTAATTAATTTAAAAGACAGATAAATAGGGATTGGGGGTGTAATTCCCTGGATCTTTGCTGGATCCTTTGCAGGTCTTGTGGGATCTTTGTTGGATCTTTCGGATCTGTTTCGGATCTGTTTCGGATTGGTTTCGTTGAGTTTCGGTTCACTTTTGTGGCTTCCGAGTTGAGTTTGACGAGCCGTGTGGGTTTTTCTCTCGTACTAGTTACGGAACCCTACGGTGAGTTTGTTTGTCAATTCTCGAACTCGTGGATGCTACAGCGACGATGTACTCTTCGAGCCGGTCGTTTCGACTATTTTTGCGTATTTTTCTGAATTTGTGCATTTTCGGCGCATTTTCGGAATTTTGAAAATTAGAAATATTTTCTAATTTCCTTTTTCATTTAACCCCCCTTTTTCTCTCTCCTCACTCTCGCGATCTCCTCTCTCTCTCTCCCGTTCTCTCTCGTTCTCTCACCCTTCCGGTTGCAGACGGGGACGGTTCGTGGGCGAGGTGGCGATGCCGGGGAGCGGTCGAGGTGTGCGATGAGGCGAGGATCGGATCGGTTTTGGCGCGATCCCGAACGGTGGATTCAAAGCCGGTGGATCGGTTCGCGAGTGGTTTTCGACGTGGTTTTCTCCCTTCGGGGCACGGTTTCTTCGGTGGAGGTAGGGTGACTGATCCTCACTTTCTCCTCTCCGTTTTCCCTGCCATTACACGTCGCTAGGCTAGGAAACGGTCGAGTTTGGGCTTGTTTTGCCTAAACCGTGATTTTCGTGATTTTTTAGGGTCGGCCGGTAAACGGTGACCATTTGCGGCCTAGTTAGTTTCTAAATGACCGCTGGAATGTTAGGATCCCATCCACGTTGATTTCGTGTCGTTTGGTGTTCATTCGAGGCCGGTAGAAGCCCGGGAACCTCGGTGACCCATTTAGGGTCGATTTGTCTAAATCGCCTGGATCTTGCGTTTTTGTGGTTGCATGTGGGCTTTTTAGGCCTCTAATGTTGTTTTTCATCATCTACGTGTGTTTCCCCTACGTTTCGGCGTGTATGGGGCGTGGAATGGGCTGATTTGGCCATTCCTATGTTTTCCCGCCGTGATGGAAGTGGCGGTCGTTTCAGAGGCCGTTACTTGGCTCTGACAGCCCCACGACTGACCGTCACATGGCTGGGCATTTTTAGAGCTTTGGCTTCTGGGTGAGTGACGGCCCTGGGGTGGCGCGTCACACCCATGTAACGTGCCTAGGTTAGCGCGTTACATTCGCTTCGTCGTCGTTTTGTTTTGGGGTTAAGTCGGTTAGTCTAACGCGCTTGACCCAGCGCGTTAGATTGATGTAACGCGCCCTGCCCTGGCCGTTACATTCCGTTTGACCAACGTTGACCATTAGAGGCGGTGCCTCTGACGGTGGTGCCCCTATGCGTTGGGTGAATGTAACGCGCCTGCCGCTGGCCGTTACATTCTGTTTTTGGCCGAGTTCGGATGGTTGCGTGATGTTCAGTTTGTAACGGCCCTCACCCTGTGCGTTAGGCCAGTGTAACGCGTCCTCTCTGGACCGTTACATGTTGTTTGGCTGAGTTGTGTTACTGCACCGTTGGATGTAACGGTGGGGACCCTGTGCGTTAGGTGTTATGTAACGCGCCTTGTGCTGGCCGTTACATGCCACTCAGCCTTCGTTTTCTATTTTGAGCCTATGCGTAACGCACCTCGTCCTGTGCGTTAGGCGTGTGTAACGCGCTAGGCCTAGCGCGTTACATCGTTTGAGCTCCGTTTGATTTGGGTTTTGGGATCTGACGGCCCCGGTCTAGCGCGTCAGGTCCGTGCAACGCGCCTGGTGCTACGCGTTACATGCCTTTGCATTTTTCGAGGTTGGTTAGGGCGGTGTGTGTGACGGCCTGTCGCCCGACCGTCGCGTTGGAAGTAATGGCCCTGGTCTAGACCGTCACTTGCCTGTAGTGGTCTAGGGGTGGTGCGTTACATTCCTTGTGCCTTAATTTCCGTCCGTTGGTTTCTGTTTGTCTTGGCTTATCCTTGTGGTCTGCCCGTTGTCCCGTGGATGTCTCCCGACATCCTATGAGGGCTATGACTACGTGGTTTAGCGGCCAGGAGTCTTCTTGCTTGAGGTAGGATCCTCTTTCCTACTTTTTGAGCATTGTTGTTAGGTTCTAGTCAACCCGGTGTGACCCAGGGGTTGACGTGTGACCTAGTGTGTGTGTGTCTTGGCGGTTCTGTCTGGCCCGAGACATTGCTTCAGGATGCATCGAGGTGTTGTTCTGCCTCAGTTTGCGTGTCCAGTCGTGCTGAGGGTTTCTGGTATTCTCTCAGTTCTCCGTGTGTTGTTTCCTGTGGAGCGTGGTTTCTTCTGGCTTAGGATTAGACCGATTGGCAGCTTGTTCCGCTGAGTGTGACGATCTTGCCCTTGAGTCGTTCGACTCAGGATCGTTACGTGGTAGGTCTAGTTGCCTGGTCCTGAGTCTGTTGGCGGTTGTTTAGCTACCTTGGTGCTTTGTGGTGCACGAGACGGGTCTTTCTTAGACTGTATGTGCTTTAGCACCTGTGTTTTGGAGTCTGTGCCTTGTGAGCCTCCACTAGATGTAGCCCTAGGCTTTTGCCGACCCACCGGGAGTGGTGGACGAGTGTTTCCTGTTGCGTCTTGTTACGTGCGGTTCTTAAGCTAGTTCCGTGGCCCCGGCCAGTGGTAGCGTCCTACCGAGGGGAATACTAGCTAGAGGCCTGGCCTAGGTAGTGGTCAGTGTGTGCACACGTGGTCAGGGACTGGGGACTTACGCCGACGGGTGTGGCCCTGACCAGTCACTCGCAGTTGGTGCTATAGTCTTGTACTGTGGTACCGTGTTTCCTTGGGACTGTTGTTCCTTGGACCTGGTTCTTGGTGTGTCTAGTCTCCTCCGTGCTGCACACGGTCTGGTAGACGTGACACTTGAGGCGCAGTGTAAGACGTCAGTGGATGCATCTGGCTGTTCTTCTAGTGTGAGGGTACTCCTATCACTTGACCAGTGACTCTCGACGTTTCTCCTGCGTCGTGACCTTTGCGAGTGGCCCTCTTGTGGCTGTACTCAAGGTCAGTGCCCTGTTGTCTACGCGACGTCCTGGTCGTGCGTGGGGTTGCGTGTACGGCGTTTTTGGTCGTTATGGTCGCCGTTCGTCTGGGTCTTTTCGATACCTTTTCCGTTTGTGTAGTTGGCTTTTGCCCTTTTCCCGATTTTGGCCGACGGAATGGTGTACCCTACCGTGTGAGTTTAGGGTTGACCGTCTGTTGCCTCTTGGAGTAGCTTAGAGTGCCGAGTTCTCCTCGGTGGCCGTGTTCCCTATTTTACGGCCTCGCTCTTCTTTGTTATTGAGCTTCCCTTGCTCTTAGTCTGTTCCCTACTCCTGCTGTCCTTGTTCTGTTTACAGCTTTGTAGTGTAGCTTTTTCTGCTTTGCTACACTTGTTGTTAGTGTTGCTTCCATTGCACTGTGCGTTTTCCAGTGGGGATCCGCGTGACCCCTATTGAGTTTCTGTTTAGAGACTCACCCCTGCTTTTCAGGTGGGTTTCGCCGTCTGCATCTGCTGTTCCTGGTGGAGCGCGTTGTTGTAGCTGCCAGCTGTACCTGTGTCGGGCTTCCCCCAACTTCTGTGTACGTTCTTTTCTGTCAGACTGTACTTGTTATCTTTCCTTTGGACTAGACTCTGGTGTATAATTGTAAAATTTGAATTATTAATGAAAATGTAATTTTATTTCTGCTACTTTAGCAAACCGTTCTAATGAAATTTAATTGCTTGCTGTTATATATGTCAGTTCAATGTACTACACGACAGTCCTTTTTCCCTTCGGCGCTTTCCCGCGCTTGGGAGGCCTCGCGGGTCCCATGTGGTACCACGTGTATCCGGTAGTCCTACCGGGTATATCTGGTATTCTGAATTCGGGTCGTCACAGTTGGTATCAGAGCAGTGTTCTGAGATGTTTGGAGTTCTTTTCTGAGCTATCAGATCATTGTCGTGTGAGACACATGGAAATCCAGATATTCAGTTACCAGAGTCCTTAAGGTCCAGTACAGTCTCTTGCTGGCGTAGGTGTTGCGATGGTTTGTCGCGGTGTTTTCCATGTGTGGTCTTGTGCGTGCTTGGTTGGCACTGTACGAGATAGTTTTGCTCTCGTCTGGATGTGACGAGGTGCTTCGTTCAGTTTTGAAGTTTGTCTCGATCGTGTTGCACTTGGCGGTGTTTGTCGGCTGGCATGAACCTGTAGTGCCTTGTTCGAGCGGTTTTCTGTGTTTTGCTCAGGTGGCTTATGACTTTCAGCGTTGGTGTAATGGCCATGCACGTTCTTACGTTGCTTTGGTTGTCCCGGCTTTAGTCTGTTTAGCTCCTGATGTGTTTCGCTTCTGTTGAAGTGCTCGATTGGACCCCGTGTTAGAGAAGTTGCTCAGGCGAGCTAGGATTTTCCCTTCCTGGTGAGCTTTTGCGGTTGAGCTTCTTGCTTCTCGTCCCTTCTGGTGGAATCTTTTTGTGTGTTGCCTTGGAATTGCTGTCTTGGTGATGCCTTTGTCCTGTGTCTGCTTAAGTGTGGACAGCTTTGTTTTGAGCCTGATCTGCTCTTTGTTGTACGGTTGCTTGGCTTTGGACTCCATGATGGTGTTAAGAGCTGTCGCGTACCGTATTTGTTGTGCCGTGTCCAACGGCCGATGTATCGTGAAGGCTCATTTGTTGTTTCAGGACGTGAAGGTAAACCAAGATTAGTTTTTTCCGCATGCTTTGTGCTGAAGCTGGTGCTCTTCCTTTGTTGCACTTAGGCTCCTTGTGATCGGTTGTTCGCGAGATCGGTGCTCGTGGCGTGTTAATCGCGATCTTTGTTGATTGCGATGGCGCCTAGTGTGTGCTGAGACGCGATTACCGATGTTGTTCTGTTGCCTGTGCACGTTGTTGAGAGTGCAGCTGAAGTGTGTGGGTTGGCTACCCACTTGTCAAGAGGTTTGTTCCTTCTCGATGTGATTTTGTCTAGGCTTTTGTGCCTCGACTTTGTTTGTTGCCGTGCCATTGTTTGTGGTTTTTTGGTGTTGGCATTGGCATGTGCGAGTGTTGAAGAATTTGTCGGCGTTCCTTGCTGATTTAGTACCCTTTGCTCTGCATTTCTTTCTTGGGTGTTGTGCTCTCGAGGCGTGTTCGTAATCCTTGAGATGTGTTCCCCGAGATTGTTGTCGTTTCTCGTTGTTGTGGGTCTTCTGTTGGTGAGCAGTCTGATGCGTGACCTGTCCTAGTGGTCGTGTGTTCAGCTATTTTGTGCCTTAATGTGACCCTGCTTGCAGTGTGTTCCATGGTTCTGTGTGTTGTGCGGAGCCGGAAACCTGCAGGTGTTGCCGTTGTGTTGTTTTGGCGCTGTTTCTTTATGATTTTGTGTCTCTGTCTTGGACCATGGTCTTGTCAGTTGCCTTGCTGTGCTCCCTCTCTTGGGTAGAGTTAGCTTGCGACTTGATCAGATGTAATATCTGAATGAGTGCTGACTTGATGGTGTTTGTGGTCCAGTGTTGTTGTTGTCGTTGGTGTCCAATGTGCCAGGTGTTCCCTGTTACCTGTGGCACTGGAGCCGATGATGTGGTTGAGCTGTTAGCTGTGAGGACTGTGTCTCCTTGTGTAAGTTGCCGCTTACCATGCTGTCGTTGTGTTTCTCGGTATCGATTATCTGTTGTTGTGGCAGTCGTGTCTCCTGTCCTGTGAGACGTAAGCGGCGTTGCCTTACTTCGGAGGCGTCAGGTGTGTTCACTTTGGTGCCATGCTCGTGCTGCGGACTTGTGTCTTGGAAGCTAGAGTGTGTACCTGTAATTGTGATCTGACGGTGTTCCTATGAGCTGTGTTTTTTGAGATTTGTGTCATTTATCGTGGTTGTGTTGCTGGGTTGCTCTCCCTTGCTTCTCCTTTGTTAGTCCTTATCTTCGAGGGCGAAATTTCTTAAAGGAGGGGAGGATGTAATGCCCTGGATCTTTGCTGGATCCTTTGCAGGTCTTGTGGGATCTTTGTTGGATCTTTCGGATCTGTTTCGGATTGGTTTCGTTGAGTTTCGGTTCGCTTTTGTGGCTTCCGAGTTGAGTTTGACGAGCCGTGTGGGTTTTTCTCTCGTACTAGTTACGGAACCCTACGGTGAGTTTGTTTGTCAATTCTCGAACTCGTGGATGCTACAGCGACGATGTACTCTTCGAGTCGGTTGTTTCGACTATTTTTGCGTATTTTTCTGAATTTGTGCATTTTCGGCGCATTTTCAGAATTTCAGAAATTAGAAATATTTTCTAATTTCCTTTTTCATTTAACCCCCCCTTTTTCTCTCTCCTCACTCTCACGATCTCCTCTCTCTCTCCCGTTCTCTCTCGTTCTCTCACCCTTCTGGCTCCGGCTGCAGACGGGGACGGTTCGTGGGCGAGGTGGCGATGCCGAGGAGCTGTCGAGGTGCGCGATGAGGCGAGGATCGGATCGGCTTTGGCGCGATCCCGAACGGTGGATTCAAAGCCGGTGGATCTGTTCGCGAGTGGTTTTCGGCGTGGTTTAGTCCCTTCGGGGCACGGTTTCTTCGGTGGAGGTAGGGTGACTGATCCTCACTTTCTCCTCTCTGTTTTCCCTGCCATTGCACGTCGTTCGGCTAGGAAACGGTCGAGTTTGGGCTTGTTTTGCCTAAACCGTGATTTTCGTGATTTTTTAGGGTCGGCCGATAAACGGCGACCATTTGCGGCCTAGTTAGTTTCTAAATGACCGCTGGAATGTTAGGATCCCATCCACGTTGATTTCGTGTCGTTTGGTGTTCATTCGAGGCCGGTAGAAGCCCGGGAACCTCGGTGACCCATTTAGGGTCGATTTGTCTAAATCGCCCGGATCTTGCGTTTTTGTGGTTGCATGTGGGCTTTTTAGGCCCCTAATGTTGTTTTTCATCATCTACATGTTTCCCCTGCGTTTCGGCGTGTATGGGGCGTGGAATGGGCCGATTTAGCCATTCTTATGGTTTCCCGCCGTGATGGAAGTGGCGGTCGTTTCAGAGGCCGTTACTTGGCTCTGACGGCCCCACGACTGACCGTCACTTGGCTGGGCATTTTTAGAGCTTTGGCTTCTGGGTGAGTGATGGCCCTGGGGTGGCGCGTCACACCCATGTAACGCGCCTAGGTTAGCGCGTTACATTCTCTTCGTCGTCATTTTGTTTTGGGGTTAAGTCGGTTAGTCTAACGCGCTTGACCCAGCGCGTTAGATTGATGTAATGCGCCCTGCCTTGGCCGTTACATTCCGTTTGACCGACGTTGACCTTTAGAGGCGGTGCCTCTGACGGTGGTGCCCCTATGCATTGGGTGAATGTAACGAGCCTGCCGCTGGCCGTTACATTCAATTTTTGGCCGAGTTCGGGTGGTTGCGTGCTGTTCAGTTTGTAACAGCCCTCACCCTGTGCGTTAGGCCAGTGTAACGCGTCCTCTCTGGACCGTTACATGTTGTTTGGCTGAGTTGTGTTGTTGCACCGTTGGATGTAACGGTGGGGACCCTGTGCGTTAGGTGTTATGTAACGCGCCTTGTGATGGCCGTTACATGCCTCTCAGCCTTCGTTTTCTATTTTGAGCCTGTGCGTAACGCGCCTCGTCCTGTGCGTCAGGCGTGCGTAACGCGCTAGGCCTAGCGCGTTACATCGTTTGAGCTCCGTTTGATTTCGGTTTTGGGATCTGACGGCCCCGGTCTAGCGCGTCAGGTCCGTGCGACGCGCCTGGTGCTACGCGTTACATGCCTTTGCGTTTTTCGAGGTTGGTTAGGGGGATGTGTGTGACGGCCTGTCGCCCGACCGTCGCATTGGAAGTAATGGCCCTGGTCTAGACCGTCACTTGCCTGTAGCGGTCTAGGGGTGGTGCGTTACATTCCTTGTGCCTTAATTTCCATCCGTTGGTTTCTGTTTGTCTTGGCTTATCCTTGTGGTCTGCCCATTGTCCCGTGGATGTCTCCCGACGTCCTATGAGGGCTATGACTACGTGGTTTAGCGGCCAGGAGTCTTCTTGCTTGAGGTAGGATCCTCTTTCCTACTTTTTGAGCATTGTTGTTAGGTTCTGGTCAACCCTGTTGGCTTGTGTGTCTTCCCTAAGTGTTTTGATGATGAGCAACACTATGTTAATTGTTCTTGTTATTTTTTTTAGATATCTTGCACTTAAGTTATCCATGGTCTTATATGAAATAGCTGCTAAGAGGTAACACTGCGTGTGTTCGTTCATGTTCTGTCTTCGTGCTGTTTTCCTCAAACATCATGTAGTTCTTGCTTCGCGTTTTCACCTCGTGTCGAGCTAGCCATGTTGTCGTCTGATTGAGTGTTGTCTTTCACCTCGTGCAGTATTTGTTTACTGTGTTGGTTCCATGTCATCCTTTGTATTCCTGTCTTCGAGTCCATTCGCTGAGTCTCTAAGTCAGTCTAAGTTCAAGTGTTCGTTTCACTTTGTGATTGTTTTCTCTTCTCATGACTTCGTGTCGTGTTCCTGAAGCTGCTCTAAAAGTTCTGATGAACTTCGAGTAGTTTTTCTGTAGACCTCGTGTTGTTCCTACTTAGTAACCACACTTCGTGACGGTTACTATAGTCCACGTCTTCGTGATGGTTTTATGCACTCCGTGTCATCTTCTTTGTTTCATTCTGTTCTCATCTCACTTCGAGTCGTTTCTCTACATACTGTCTTCGTGTTAATTGGCACTTCTTCTTGGTTACAACACCTCGTGTTGTACTGTTTGACTTCGTGTCAGTTTCGGTTGCTAGTCCATGTTGCTTTCATGTCGTTCTCCTTATTGCCACCTCGTGTCGTCTTAAGTCTTCGTGTAGTTTTACCTCGTGCAGTCTGATCCCGTGTTATTTACTGTTTCGACTTCGTGTCGTTATCAGCCCGTCTTGTTTTCATCTCGTGCTATTCTTACTGGCTTCGTGTCGTTTTCTATATATAGTGTGTGCTTGTCACCACTATACTTCGTGTCGTTGCTTTTTACTTCGTGTCAAACTTCACCTCGTGTTGTTTTCACCTCGAGTCATTTCGTTATATTCTGTCCTCGTGTTGGTTTCTCGCTTTAGTCTTCATGTCGGTCTCTGTCGTTAGCCCGTGTTGTCCTCGTGTTGTTTTTGCATTCGTGACCTCGTGTCTCTTTTGCTTATAACCTCTCCTCGTGTCATTTTCTTCTGTGTATCTGACCTGTTACAGAGTATCTCGTGTCGTTCTTGTGTCATCTCGAGTAATAGTCACGTCGTGTTGTTACTATACCTCATGCAGTTTTGGTTTTAATGGCCATGCAGCGTATTAAAGGACTTAATCTCATTACAGGTCCGAGGAAGAACATTCCACACTCCAGGGCTGCACGTGATCCGAGACAAGAGGAACCAATCTGATAAAGGCACGTGGCAGGAAGATTCTGGGTCGAGCGTGGGAGGCACATGCATTTTGTGCCCTATCCACCTGCTGTTCTGCTATAAATAGAATCCTTCGTCCTCAGATGAAGGTGGTCGAAGAAGAGAGGCATAGAAGAAAAAACAGGAAAATTGAGAGCCCTTCGATCCAGGAGAAGAAAAGAAAGAAGAAAGAATAGCAGAGAAAGAAAAAGAGAGAGAGAGAGCAGAAGAGTGATCAGAAGAGTTGTTCTGACTTGCGGATCAAATCCGAAGTCTATTGCTCTGTGTTGAGCTACATTGTTTCCATTTTTCTGGCATTTGATTTTCTTCGTTCGTATTTTTCCGTTTATTATTCTTATCTTTCTTCTACTGTCCTTGTTTGTGTTTCCGATCCTCTGGATTGAGGTCGGGGTCCTCCTGTGAGATCAGGAGAAGGGAGATTCATTCTCCTGTTTGCAAGCAGCAGGTGAGCTGCTTGTAGGTTCCCTCCGGGTTGGGAGGAAGAGGGGTCTTCGACCTCTGGTTCACTAGTAGCAGGGTTGCTACTAGTGGGGTTCCCTCTTGGTAAAGAGGAAGAGAGACGTAAGTCTCTGGGTTCTAGTGACTGCAGGTCGCTAGAGGTTCCCTCCGGGTAGGAGGAAGAGGAGAGGTTGTTCTCCTGGGAAGCTGTGTATCAGCAGTTGTCTGGCAAGCTGTGTTGCCCAGCCTTTAGTGAAGCCACACTCGGTTTGAGTGTGGGGTGGATGTAGGTCTGAAGGACCGAACCACCTTAAAATCCTCTGAGCCCTTGTGCGATCGATTGTGGTACTATCATGATATGCCTTCTATTTGCTTGAGCTATTAACTGCACTGCATCATATTCGTTAGCCTGAGCTCAAGGTTATTTGCATTTAGCAATATACTCTGCAGAATTTTTTTTATTCTTTAAAAACAGTGATCTATTCATCCCCTCCCCTTCTAGATCACTTCATATTGTACTTATCAGTTGGTATCAGAGCAGATTTTTCCCAGAATGTGGTCCAACGGCCAGGGAAACGGATCCACTGGTCCTCGCAGTTTCATAGCTGATGGGCAGTCTATCAACCGTCCCCCCTTCTTTGATGGTAATGATTACTTCTTCTGGAAGAACAGGATGGAAGTCTTTATCAGGGCCCAAAGCCACAAGCTATGGAAAGTTATCACAAATGGTCCATACACCCTTCCACCAAATGAAGATATGTGGACAGAAGATCAGGTCAAACTCTCCGCACTGAATTGGACAGCTGTTAACATCATACAGTGCGCCGTCCACCCGGAAGAGTATTCAAGGATCTCAGCGTGCAAGACTGCAAAGGAAATGTGGGATGATTTGCAGTTAATTCATGAGGGCACATCTCAGGTGAAGGCTACCAAGATCAACATACTTACAACTCAATATGAGTTATTTAAGATGAAGCCAGAGGAGCCGATCACAGAAATGTATGCCAGACTATCCGTGATCATCAACAGTCTGAAAGGCCTTGGAAAGGATATTCAACAAGAAGACATAGTCAGGAAGATCCTTAGGTCTCTAACTCCCGTCTGGGAAACCAAGGTGACTGTAATAGAGGAATCAAGAAATTTATCCATCATAACAGTGACCCAGCTGATTGGATCCCTCATGACCCATGAAATCAATTTCAGACATGGAAACGATGGGCATGACAGAAAGGGAAAGAATGTTGCTCTGAAGGTCTCACGACATGCTAAGAAGAACAACAGCAGCAGCAGCAGCAGTGATGATAGCAGCGAAGGCTCTGATGGATTCTCAGACCTGGACAAGGACGAGCGAGCTATGCTCACCAGGCAATTCAGAAAGTTCCTGAGAACTAAAGGAAAATTCTACAGGAGGAAGAAATTTAATGGTGCAATGAAGTCTCCTGAGCGAGGATTTGAGAAGAACCGGTCTGCTAAGAAGATCACTTGCTATCATTGTCAGAAACCCGGTCACATGAAAAGTGAATGTCCAGAGCTACAAGCTAAGGCTCCAGGACACCAGAAGAAGATGGTGCACAAGAAGAAGAAGGCCATGCTGTGCACATGGAGCGATGAGGAGGAGGACCCAGAAGCCACTTCGTCCAGTGAAAATGAAGAGAAGACCTGCCTCATGGCCGATCATGAGAAAGAGGTAACAAACCTGTTTGAGAATTTTACTTTGGATGATTGGGAGGACGCCTATGGCGACCTGTTAAGTAAATATAATTGTTTAAACAAGGAGCACAGAATGCTTAGACGTAAGTTTCATTCTTTGTCTGAAGAACACTCTTCTATTGTCACTGATAGCATGAAAACCAAGGAGATGGTCATTGAGCTAGACCAGGTTAAAGGTGAGATTGAGAGGTTGAGAATGGAAAGAGAGGAGAGTCTAGCTAGAATAGATGAGCTGAAGTGTAAAGCTGAAGAGTGTAAAGGAGAGATTAGACTGATGGCTGAAAAATATGAGGCAGTTAGAAAAGTTAATCAGGAACTTCAGGACCAATGCAATGAATTTAAGAAGGAGATTGAGGACAAAGAAAAAGTGCTTGAGAAGTTTACAGAGGGGAGAAACAACCTGAATGTCCTTCTGGGGTCGAGGGTAAACTTCAATAGGGAGGGATTAGGATATAATCCTACTAGTAAAAAACCCTTTGAATTTAAGACTACCACGTTCTGCCCCGCCAAAGGCAAAGAGAAACTGGAAACACCATCCAGTTCCAAATCTGTTTCTACAATGAAGTTTTCGACCGACAAATTCATTCAATCCATTGGTCAGCAACCTAAGTCGGGAAACCCTGAAACAAGAACTGCTCATGTGCAACAAGTGGGGAACAAAGGTTCTCACAGAACCAGTCCTATTGATGTCACAAAAAGAGTGAAAAATTTTGTTAAGAAAGCTCATCATGCTAATTATCAAGTAGAGCATGGCAACATTCACCAGTTTCAGCACAAATTTTATTGGAGTAAAAATGCTTACCTGAATTATGCTCAACACACACGCGTATCCTCTAAGAGGCCAACCAACAATGTTTGTGTTCAGAAACAGCATAGTTCAAATGGGAATAAGTTCGTTCAACACCCACCAAGAAATGCCAAAAGGGAAGAATCAACCCACATAAAACCACTGAAGAAAACAGTAAAACAGATATGGGTTCCCAAGTGCTTTTTGCATAATCTGAAAACTGGCTTTGGACCCAATTTGAATTGGGTCCCACATTACTCTGTCTGAATTTTTACAGGTCAGCCTGGCAGCTGAGCATAACAAGTGGTATCTTGACAGCGGCTGTAGCAGGCACATGACAGGAGACCGGTCCAAATTCAGCAAACTAAAAATGAAGCTTGGGGGCTTGGTCAAATTCGGAGGAAATAACAGAGGAAGAATAATTGGAATTGGTACGGTTGGTAAGTCCTCTACTAACTCCATTGAAGATGTGTATCTTGTAGAAGGACTTCAGCACAACTTGGTAAGTATAAGTCAGCTTTGTGACAAAGGACACAAGGTACTCTTTGACCACAACTCTTGCACTGTCTTTGAGCTGAATTCTGATAACATCATGTTCAAAGGTCATAGAGTAAATAATGTGTACATCGTTGATCTAGATGATAATTCTGAAACAAACTTGTGTCTGTCTGCTAATTCTGAACAGGTTGCTTTTGACTGGCATAGGCGTCTAGGCCACGCTAGTGTGTCTACTTTGAATAAACTGTCTAATTATAACCTAGTCAGAGGTTTGCCCAAAATAAAATTCCTGTTAGGGTCCAAGCTCTGTGATGCTTGTGCTCAAGGTAAACAGACTCGTGCAGTTTTTAAGTTGAGAACTGAGGGTCTCTCATCTAAACCACTACAGCACTTGCACATGGATCTCTTTGGTCCTACTCGGATACAAAGCCTGTCAGGTAAGAGATATGGTCTAGTCATAGTTGATGACTTCACTAGATTTTCTTGGTTGTTCTGTTTAGCAAATAAAAATGATGCTTTTGTTCACTTTGAAGAACTTTTTAATAAAATCAAACTGCAAGGTGAACATAATATCATTACAATTCAGTCTGACCATGGAGGAGAATTTGAAAACTCTTCATTCTCTGAATTTTGCTCAAGAGAGGGAGTGACTCACAGATTTTCTTCTCCCAGGACACCGGAGCAGAATGGAATTGTTGAGAGAAGAAACAGGTCAATAATTGAAATGGCCAGGACTATGCTGATTGAGAGTGGACTTCCAAGGAGATTTTGGGCAGAAGCTGTAAATACAGCATGCTACATTTTAAATCGAGCCTTGGTAAGACCTACTCATAAGAAAACTCCTTATGAACTCCTCAAGGGGAGCCATCTGATGAGGGAGATTTCTTGGAGAAAATTGAAGAAGAAGAGATGCAGCAAACTGCTCAACCAGAAAACTTACAACAAGAAGAAGCAACTGAGGTAGGTGAACCCTCAGGTGAGGTAATCTTTCACAAAGACCACCCTAGTGAAAATGTCATAGGTAATTTGCATGACCCCACTAGGACAAGGTCTCATTTTAGAAATGTCCAAGAACAGGACTTAGCTGCCTTGACATCTCAGGTAGAACCCAAGACTGTGGAAGAGGCTTTAAAGCATGACTCTTGGGTATCCTCCATGGGTGAGGAATTAAATCAATTTGAGAAAAATAATGTATGGAAACTAGTTCCTAGACCTGAAAACACTCATGTCATTGGCACTAAATGGGTTTTCAAAAATAAGATTGATGAAAATGGAGCTATCACTAGAAACAAAGCAAGACTTGTAGCTCAAGGCTACAGTCAGGAATTTGGTGTGGATTTTGATGAATCCTATGCACCAGTAGCTAGGATGGAAGCTATAAGAATTCTGTTTGCATTTGCATGCTCTAGAAACATTCGGCTACAGCAAATGGATGTCAAAAGCGCATTCTTAAATGGGTTATTGAAGGAAGAGGTATATGTTGAACAACCTCCTGGGTTTAATTTCTCTGTTCAGCCTAACATGGTTTTTAGGTTGAATAAAGCCCTTTATGGATTGAAGCAGGCTCCCCGAGCCTAGTATGAGAGACTTTCTGAGTTCCTTGTGAGCAAGGGCTACATTCGAGGTAAGGTTGACCAAACCCTCTTCACTAAAAGTCTCGGAAAGGAGTTAATTGTAGTCCAGGTATATGTTGATGATATCATTTTCGGATCTAACAATTCAAAATTATGTAAAGATTTTTCTGAGTCTATGTCCCAAGAATTTGAAATGAGTCTAGTTGGCGAACTAAAATACTTTCTTGGGCTGCAGGTCAAACAAATGGAGGATGGTTGTTTCATAAATCAAACCAAGTATACTCTGGAGATGCTGAAAAGGTTTGGAATGACCAACCTCAAGACAATCTCAACACCCATGGGTACCAGCTCCTCACTGGATTCAGACGAAAAAGGTAAAGAGGTGGATGCTAAACTATATAGAGGTATGATCGGTTCACTCCTCTACTTAACTGCATCCAGGCCCGACATTCAATTTAGTGTAGGGATGTGTGCCAGATACCAGGCTAGGCCTACTGAATTGCATCTGGCAGCTGTAAAGAGAATTTTTAGATACTTATCTGCCACCCATGATCTAGGTCTCTGGTATCCTGCATCATATAGTTTAGATCTCATTGCATACACTGATGCAGATTATGCAGGATGTAAATTGGACAGGAAGAGCACTAGTGGTCACTGCGAATTTCTAGGAGGGTGCTTAGTCTCTTGGGGATCCAAGAAGCAACACTCTGTGGCTCTCTCTACTGCTGAAGCTGAGTATGTGGCAGCAGGGAGCTGTGGCACACAGGTTATATGGATAAAACACCAGCTTCTGGACTACTCGGTTGAGCTAGGTTGTACTTCTATCTTTTGTGACAATACTAGTGCAATAAATATTGCAAAGAATCCTGTACTTCATTCCCGAACCAAACATATTGAAATCAGGCATCATTTTATTCGAGATGAAGTAGCTAGGAGGACTTTTGAGTTGATCCATGTTGGCACTAACTCACAAATTGCAGATATCTTTACTAAGCCACTGGATACTGAAAAATTTAGCACTCTGCGCAGAGAACTAGGTATTTACATAATTTCATGATTGAAAAAAAAATTGATTTCTGAATACCATGTCATGTGTTATTATGCTTATCATATTCATCATCTGTTGCTAAAGAAATAACTTCATTATGAGTGTTTGGTGACTCACTCCGTTTTGATTGAATAGTCTGTCCAAACTTCATGGTGTTCTCTTTGAAGTATTTTGAGGGTTGTCTTGGTTAAGTTTGTGTTGGGGTCAAGGTCTCAGGGGGAGCTGATTTATAAAAGGTGTTTTGATCCTTGACCTAATTTGAACATACTCCGAACGACATTTTGCTGACATCAAAAGAGAATCAGGTTGATGAGGTGTATAAAAGAAAGAATTGGATGCTTTAACCTTTAAGACTGTTCATCTAATTTCTTGTTGGAATTTCAGCTGTTAGTCCCACTGAGATCAAAATCTGAATTCAAATATTATCTTCCTACACGGTAACTGTCTTCTGATCTAGTCAGTACTGCATACCTACTTAGTCAATGTTGAGTCCGAAATGAGGTATTTTGTGCTTTAGTCTGTATCACCTTGGATCTGGTGTATTGTTCTCAAACGGACTCAAGCTTCATTAACAAGGTTTTAAGAGCTGGTTAATAAAAACAAATTTTATAAAATTGTTATCAACTTTGTTAACTGCTCATTGAGAAACTGGGTTTTTCATCAATGAAGTGAATGTTTCCCATGTCATGAGATGGCAGTAATTATCTGGTCTTAGTAGTTGTCTTGATCATACAGAGCTATGGTACATATCTGGTTAGTAACTGGGGTGTCTGGCCTCAGATAAAGGTGTCACCTTAATGTCAACACCAGCTAGAATACTATCTCTGTCCTCTTATCTGAAGGGGTAATGTGGTCCTGCCACCGAGTAACTGGGGATTCTTGCCTCTAAACAAGGTGTCTCCCTAATGTCAAAGGTGTACTTGACAGACTTACCTTTGATCTTGACCATCTTTAAAGATCCTGCTCACTTGAAGTATAGCTTTTGATTTGTTTGTTCTCAATACCACAGGTCTTTGTCTTCTGACTGTCTTACATAATACTCTCTCAGTAAAGACTTATTTTGATCAAACTGGTATCTTGTACCTCACTTGCTTAGAATCTGGTTCTATGTATGGAGCGAATCCTTATTCACAGTTTTTGCACAGTCTGACTAACTGATCCTCAAAAATCCTCACATAAAATTAATGGCTTTCTTAATTGACTAAACATCTCAATAGTCTCCATTTATCTGCCTTACTCTGTCCTGTTTTTCTCTTTATAGTCAGCAATTTTCCTTTCTCTGTATCTTCAGATTTGCCCCTAGTTTTGATGATGTCAAAGGGGGAGAGAATTGTGTCGGGGGTTCAGAGTAGTGTTGAGGGGGAGTTAGTTTGTTGAGGGGGAGTTAGTTATCAAGTTTGAGGTAAACTGTTGCTGTGTTCAGGGGGAGTGTTCAGGTTTCTCAGGGGTGGTAAGGAAGCAAGTATGCTTTAAGTTGTCTGCATCATATATCCTGAATTGATCTCTTTTGAACTTATCTCTCATATTTAATATAGTGTTGCCATCATCAAAAAGGGAGAGATTGTTGGCTTGTGTGTCTTCCCTAAGTGTTTTGATGATGAGCAACACTATGTTAATTGTTCTTGTTATTTTTTTTAGATATCTTGCACTTAAGTTATCCATGGTCTTATATGAAATAGCTGCTAAGAGGTAACACTGCGTGTGTTCGTTCATGTTCTGTCTTCGTGCTGTTTTCCTCAAACATCATGTAGTTCTTGCTTCGCGTTTTCACCTCGTGTCGAGCTAGCCATGTTGTCGTCTGATTGAGTGTTGTCTTTCACCTCGTGCAGTATTTGTTTACTGTGTTGGTTCCATGTCATCCTTTGTATTCCTGTCTTCGAGTCCATTCGCTGAGTCTCTAAGTCAGTCTAAGTTCAAGTGTTCGTTTCACTTTGTGATTGTTTTCTCTTCTCATGACTTCGTGTCGTGTTCCTGAAGCTGCTCTAAAAGTTCTGATGAACTTCGAGTAGTTTTTCTGTAGACCTCGTGTTGTTCCTACTTAGTAACCACACTTCATGACGGTTACTATAGTCCACGTCTTCGTGTTGGTTTTATGCACTCCTTGTCGTCTTCTTTGTTTCATTCTGTTCTCATCTCACTTCGAGTCGTTTCTCTGCATACTGTCTTCGTGTTAATTGGCACTTCTTCTTGGTTACAACACCTCGTGTTGTACTGTTTGACTTCGTGTCGGTTTCGGTTGCTAGTCCATGTTGCTTTCATGTCGTTCTCCTTATTGCCACCTCGTGTCGTCTTAAGTCTTCGTGTAGTTTTACCTCGTGCAGTCTGATCCCGTGTTATTTACTGTTTCGACTTCGTGTCGTTATCAGCCCGTCTTGTTTTCATCTCGTGCTGTTCTTACTGGCTTCGTGTCGTTTTCTATATATAGTGTGTGCTTGTCACCACTATACTTCGTGTCGTTGCTTTTTACTTCGTGTCAAACTTCACCTCGTGTTGTTTTCACCTCGAGTCGTTTCGTTATATTCTGTCCTCGTGTTGGTTTCTCGCTTTAGTCTTCATGTCGGTCTCTGTCGTTAGCCCGTGTTGTCCTCGTGTTGTTTTTGCATTCGTGACCTCGTGTCTCTTTTGCTTATAACCTCTCCTCATGTCATTTTCTTCTGTGTATCTGACCTGTTACAGAGTATCTCGTGTCGTTCTTGTGTCATCTCGAGTAATAGTCACGTCGTGTTGTTACTATACCTCATGCAGTTTTGGTTTTAATGGCCATGCAGCGTATTAAAGGACTTAATCTCATTACAGGTCCGAGGAAGAACATTCCACACTCCAGGGCTGCACGTGATCCGAGACAAGAGGAACCAATCTGATAAAGGCACGTGGCAGGAAGATTATGGGTCGAGCGTGGGAGGCACACGCATTTTGTGCCCTATCCACCTGCTGTTCAGCTATAAATAGAATCCTTCGTCCTCAGATGAAGGTGGTCGAAGAAGAGAGGCATAGAAGAAAAAACAGGAAAATTGAGAGCCCTTCGATCCAGGAGAAGAAAAGAAAGAAGAAAGAATAGCAGAGAAAGAAAAAGAGAGAGAGAGAGCAGAAGAGTGATCAGAAGAGTTGTTCTGACTTGCGGATCAAATCCGAAGTCTATTGCTCTGTGTTGAGCTACATTGTTTCCATTTTTCTGGCATTTGATTTTCTTCGTTCGTATTTTTCCGTTTATTGTTCTTATCTTTCTTCTACTATCCTTGTTTGTGTTTCCGATCCTCTGGATTGAGGTCGGGGTCCTCCTGTGAGATCAGGAGAAGGGAGATTCATTCTCCTGTTTGCAAGCAGCAGGTGAGCTGCTTGTAGGTTCCCTCCGGGTTGGGAGGAAGAGGGGTCTTCGACCTCTGGTTCACTAGTAGCAGGGTTGCTACTAGTGGGGTTCCCTCTTGGTAAAGAGGAAGAGAGACGTAAGTCTCTGGGTTCTAGTGACTGCAGGTCGCTAGAGGTTCCCTCCGGGTAGGAGGAAGAGGAGAGGTTGTTCTCCTGGGAAGCTGTGTATCAGCAGTTGTCTGGCAAGCTGTGTTGCCCAGCCTTTAGTGAAGCCACACTCGGTTTGAGTGTGGGGTGGATGTAGGTCTGAAGGACCGAACCACCTTAAAATCCTCTGAGCCCTTGTGCGATCGATTGTGGTACTATCATGATATGCCTTCTATTTGCTTGAGCTATTAACTGCACTGCATCATATTCGTTAGCCTGAGCTCAAGGTTATTTGCATTTAGCAATATACTCTGCAGAATTTTTTTTATTCTTTAAAAACAATGATCTATTCATCCCCTCCCCTTCTAGATCACTTCATATTGTACTTATCAAACCCGGTCTGACCCAGGGGTTGACGTGTGACCTAGTGTGTGTGTGTGTCTTGGCGGTTCTGTCCGGCCCGAGACATTGCTTCTGGATGCATCGAGGTGTTGTTCAACCTCGATTTGCGTGTCCAGTCGTGCTGAGGGTTTCTGGTATTCCCTCAGTTCTCCGTGTGTTGTTTCCTGCAGAGCGTGGTTTCTTCTGGCTTAGGATTAGACCAATTGGCGGCTTGTTCCGCTGAGTGTGACGATCTTGCCCTTGAGTCGTTCAACTCAGGATCGTTACGTGGTAGGTCTAGTTGCCTGGTCCTTAGTCTGTTGGCAGTTGTTTGGCTGCCTTGGTGCTTTGTGGTGCATGAGACAGGTCTTTCTTAGACTGTCTGTGCTTTAGCACCTGTGTTTGGAGTATGTGCCTTGTGAGCCTCCACTAGATGTAGCCCTAGGCTTTTGCCGACCCACCGGGAGTGGTGGACGGGTGTTTCCTGTTGCGTCTTGTTACATACGGTTCTTAAGCTAGTTTCGTGGGCCCCGGCCAGCGGTAGCGTCCTACCGAGGGGAATACTAGCTAGAGGCCTGGCCTAGGTAGTGGTCAGTGTGTGCACACGTGGTCAGGGACTGGGGACTTGCGCCGATGGGCATGGCCCTGACTAGTCACTCGTAGTTGGTGCTATAGTCTTGTGCTGTGGTACCGTGTTTCCTTGGGACTATTGTTCCTTGGACCTGGTTCTTGGTGTGTCTAGTCTCCTCCGTGCTGCACACGGTCTGGTAGACGTGACACTTGAGGCGCAGTGTAAGACGTCAGTGGACGCATCTGACTGTTCTTCTAGTGTGAGGGTACTCCTATCACTTGACCAGTGACTCTCGACGTTTCTCGTGCGTCGTGACCTTTGCGAGTGGCCCTCTTGTGGCTGTACTCAAGGTCAGTGCCCTATTGTCTACGCGACGTCTTGGTCGTGCGTGGGGTTGCGTGTACGGCATTTTTGGTCATTATGGTCGCCGTTCGTCTGGGTCTTTTCGAGACCTTTTCAGTTTGTGTAGTTGGCTTTTGCCCTTTTCCCGGTTTTGGCCGACGGAATGGTGTACCCTACCGTGTGAGTTTAGGGTTGACCGTCTGTTGCCTCTTGGAGTAGCTTAGAGTGCCGAGTTCTCCTCGGTGGCCGTGTTCCCTGTTTTATGGCCTCGCTCTTCTTTGTTATTGAGCTTCCCTTGCTCTTAGCCTGTTCCCTACTCCTGCTGTCCTTGTTCTGTTTACAGCTTTGTAGTGTAGCTTTTTCTGCTTTGCTACACTTGTTGTTAGTGTTGCTTCCGTTGCACTATGCGTTTTCCAGTGGGGATCCGCGTGACCCCTACTGAGTTTCTGTTTAGAGACTCACCCCTGCTTTTCAGGTGGGTTTCTCCGTCTGCCTCTGCTGTTCCTGGTGGAGCGCGTTGTTGTAGCTGCCAGCTGTACCTGTGTCGGGCTTCCCCTGACTTCTGTGTACATTCTTTTCTGTCAGACTGTACTTGTTGTCTTTCCTTTGGACTAGACTCTGGTGTATAATTGTAAAATTTGAATTATTAATGAAAATGTAATTTTATTTCTGCTACTTTAGCAAACTGTTCTAATGAAATTTAATTGCTTACTGTTATATCTGTCAGTTCAATGTACTACACGACAGTCCTTTTTCCCCTCGGCGCTTTCCCGCGCTTGGGAGGCCTCGCGGGTCCCATGCGGTACCACGTGTATCCGGTAGTCCTACCGGGTATATCTGGTATCCGGAATCCGGGTCGTCACAGGGGGGTCTAAAATGTGAAATATCGGTCTGATCGGCGTGTTGATCCTTCCAACAGGACCTGGGAGATGAAAGTGACTTGTCAAAACTGATGGAATCCAAATCGGATGCCCAGTTTGAGCCCGACGCTCAAAAGTACATTTTGTAAATGCACTTACTTTTTAAATTTCTCTCAAGTCGGGTTCGGGGGTCTAAAATCTGAAATACTGATCTGATCGGCATGCCAATCGATGAAATTGACTTGTCAGAACTGGCGGAATCTAAATCGGATACTCGGTTTGGCCCCAGCGCTCAAAAGTGCATTTTCGAAATACACTGAGTTTAAATTTCTCCCAAGTCGGGTCCGGGGGTCTAAAATTTGAAATACCGGTCTGATCGACATGCCGATCATTCCAACACGACTTGGGAGTTGAAATTGACTTGTCAGAACTGACAGAATCTAAATCGGATACCCGATTTGACCCCAGCGTTCAAAAGTGCATTTTCTAAATACACTTAGTTTAAATTTCACCCAAGTCGGGTCCGGGGATCTAAAATTTGAGATATCGATCTGATCGATGTGCCGATCATTCCAACACGACCTGAGAGATGAAAGTGACTTGTCAGAACTGACGGAATCCAAATCGGATACCCGGTTTGGTCCAAGCGCTCAAAAGCTTGTTTTGTAAATACACTTAGTTTAAATTTCTCCCAAGTCAGGTCCGGAAGTCTAAAATCTGAAATACCGATCTGATCGACGTGCCGATCATACCAACACAACATGGGAGATGAAAGTGACTTGTCAGAACTGACGGAATCCAAATCGGATACCCGATTTGGCCCTAGCGCTCAAAAGTGTATTTTCTAAATACACTTAGTTTAAATTTCTCCCAAGTCGGGTTCAGGGGTCTAAAATCTGAAATATCGATCTGATCGACATGCCGATCGTTCCAACACGATCTGGGAGATGAAAGTGATTTGTCAGAACTGACGGAATCCAAATCGGATATCCGGTTTGGCCCCAGCGCTCAAATACTTGTTTTGTAAATACACTTAGTTTAAATTTCTCCCAAGTCAGATCCGGGGGTCTAAAATCTAAAATACCTATCTGATCGACGTGTCGATCATTCCAACACGACCTGAGAGATGAAAGTGACTTGTCAGAACTGACGGAATCCAAATCGGATATCCGGTTTGGCCCCAGCACTCAAAAGTGCATTTTCTAAATACACTTAGTTTAAAATTAAAGAAGTCAGGTTCGGGGGTCTAAAATCTGAAATATCGGTCTGATCGGCGTGCCGATCATTCCAATACGACTTGGGAGATGAAAGTGACTTGTCAGAACTAACGGAATCTAAATCGGATATCTAGTTTGGGCCCGACGCTCAAAAGTGTATTCTCTGAATGTAATTAATTTAAAAGACAGATAAGTAGGGTTGGGGAGTCTAAAATCTGAAATACATGTCTAATCGGCGTGTCGATCGTTCTAAAATGACCTGAGAGGTAAAAGTGACTTGTGAGAACTGGCGGAATCCAAATCGGATACTCGATTTGGGCCCGGAGCTCAAAAGTGTATTTTGTAAATGCACTTACTAAAGAAGTTGGGTTCGGGGATCTAAAATCTGAAATATAGGTCGGATCGGCGTACCGATCGTTCCAACATGGTCTGGGAGATGAAAGTGGTTTGTCAAAACTGACGGATTTCAATTCGGATCGGTTTGATCCAAATGTAATTAATTTAAAATACTGATGACAACTAGGTTAGTTGGGGTCTATAAAATCTATGCAGTTATCAATTTGATATGTTTGATTTCAATTTGATATTTTCAGACGGATTTCAATTTATGCTAATTTATCTTCGCAGTAATTTTTTTTATCTATGAATGAATGTTATTATTTTTTTAATATAGGAGGATCCTTCTGCGGGCAGCGACAGAGGAGATGAGTAGGGCAGGGAGGAGGATATGGACGATGTGCCGGATATTTCTTGAGTTTATTATGTGTTTTATTTTCTGTACATTGGTTTGATGATATTTGATCAGCAGGGTGTCGAGTTTTTTTTTTCGGTGGTGTTTGATTATTTGATGTATTTTTAACAGGTTTTTTTATAATAATTTTAAATTTTTTTAAAAAATGATTTCTGATATTTCAGACGAATTTTCAAACGGATCTGTCTGAAATCTCAGACGGAATATGAGACGAAATATTAACCGTCTGAAATTTCAGACGGAATATAACATGACACCATCTGAAATAGAGACAAAATAATTTGTCTGAAATTCAGACGGACATTGGAACGGTCTTTGGCACGGATAGTTTCAGATGGTATTTCACACGGACAGATTTTCGTTTGAAATTTCAGACGGGAATTGTGACCGTATTTGGGACAGATAATTGCAGACGAAATTTCATACGGAAAAGTTTCCGTTTGAAATTGCAGACGGTTCCTGTGACTGATATTAATATGTCCGAAATTTATAATTTCAGACGAAAATACACACGGGAAAAAGTCCGTTTAAAATTTCAGACGGTATTTGTGACGGAATATTGAATTGTCCGAAATTTGTAACTAAGAATATGTGACGGCCGTATTCCGTCTGAAAGTCGTCTGAAATCTGTTACAAAAGTGTCTTCTCAAGGATTTTCAGACAGATTTCAGACGGGATATGACCGTCTGAAATCTTGCTTTTTCTGGTGGTGAAGTTAGATTTAGAGCAAGCTCAATATAGAAGAATAAGTTATATTTCAAACTCAATAGATTGAATCTTCTCTCATATATTTGAATGTTAGAAAGAAGTACACAACAACAAGAGGATGTGTCAAATGGTTAGCTTCACGTGAGATCTCTTTTTGAGGAAGCTAAAACTGAAGACGACAAAAATAAAAAACCTAGAATAAAGACTAGAGGGATCTAGAGCCGTCAAATACTATCAAGTGCCTACATGAGCCTTTATGCAGCCACCTACCCCAGGAAGCTTGTTGTTGAAGAACTCTTTCTTTAATTAGTGAGCTCAAAGACATTCAAGATAGCATTCATTCATCTAATTAAACCATTGCGATTCAAGACTTGTTGCATAGAAAAACTCTCATTCTATCTCTCTGTTCCTATACTCTCTTTTCTTCTACACCTTACCCATTGAAGAGGCACTTTTTATGGTGGAACATTCTTACTTTTGTAAAAGTATTGTCAAAATGAGGTGTAGAGCTGAAGAGCTCAAGGTGTTTGCCTAAGGGACAAGTAAAGATTTGTGGAACTTTGGGTGCAAGGTCTGCTCAAAGAGTACTTAGGGCTCCTTTGGTTGGGATTATTAGGGGATTCCAATCATTGGAATCCCCTGCTTGATTTCATCCCAACCAAATGACCCAAAAGTGTCTCGACTTTTGTGCTGGATGGATTTTTTAAAACGGAGAGAGAAAGACACAAAATGAGGGGTGTTCAATAATCTACAAAAGTTCCTCTCATAGAGTTTCGGAGTAGATTTCGAGGTCTAAAATCCCTGACACTCTGACAGATAATAAATATAGGGATTTTTTAAAAAAATCCACTTGAATAATCCCAACCAAAGGGGCCCTTAGACTGCAATTGGAACGGAAACAGGCTCCGTTCCTTCACGCAAAATCCTCCTCCGTGTAGTGTGCAAGATGTCAGTGAATTTTTAATGATTGAAAATCTTGAGAAGTAGGTCTCAGGTTGCTTCTCAAGATTTCATGGAGCCGACACATTTGTGTCACATTCTCTCTCTATTTTGAAATATATTTTTCACAAAAGTCGAGATACGTAATTTTCATTTCATAAAACTCAAACTCGATCGACGGTTCTAATGATTAGAATCCTCAGAGAGTGAGTTCGCAAACCTAGCCCTAGGACTATAGTAAATTCACGGGATTCCATCAACAGCCAATCGGTGTAGTTATGACAATAAATAGTCAAAATCTCAAGAAGTTATGTGGGTACTGCACGTAGATCAAGGAGATAACCAAACTAGTATACAAACTCCTTGCATGCATTGTGTGAGGTCTTTACCTTCTTATTTATTCTCTCTTTTTTTTTTGTTTAGATACTCTCTCTCTCTCTCTCTTTTTAACGGGAAGGAAAACTCGGGATGAAACTAACGACCTCCCCCGAAAGCACGAGGTGGTGAGACCATCACGATAATTGCCGTGGGCTCACCGTCAATTCTCCCAGTATGTGCATGCCGCTATAATTTTAATTTGCTGTCTGCTCAATTTTTAGTTTAAAATTGATAATCGACACTTCCATTCAAACCTCTCTAGGAATTACATAGGTACTAACGTAGACAATAGAACTCAAGGTATTGAACATCGTGTACGTGCGTACTGCCCAAGAACATCTATCAAGCCTTTAGGCGCAGTATTCGTGGACGAATTAACCGACTAGTATTAATTAAGTAGGACCTCGGTGGCCCTAATGCTATATTAGTCATGTCTACATAGAATGATATCTATCTACAAAGTCCTCATTATCCTAATTAACATAATGACCGATGGTGGCACCCAAAACATATTAATTTCCATCCTGCTGGCTAGAATCCTTCACGTCAAAGCTAGCAAAATCCACTCTCCAAAATAGCTGATCCTTGGATCCCTGGAGAGCAGCCCATGCATTGAGATGAGATCTTCTGTATACCATGGTGCATCTCGTTGCCTCCCACGGACACTATTTACAAACCAGCTGGCCAAAAAAGGTGATGCCTCCTTCCTCAAGTAGGCATCATGCATAGCACTCTCTGAGCATACATCCCGGGGCCACGTGCCCCAGCAAAATCAGTACCACTAGCTAACTAGTTAGCTAGTTAGTAAAGCCGCTATATATATATATAAAATAACTCAGCAAAGCGCCGGCCGGCGCATCTTTTATTAGTCCCCATATTACATGCCCCTCCTTTTATGCATCGTTCCAATTATTGCACTGGGTACCGGCGGGGTGACCCAAGTGATTGCCTCGATCGACACTCTGGAAGGGACGGATGGTGCTCCGCGCAGACTGTTATTATACACTAAGGCGCGCGCCACGCATCCCAACCGTTCGTAGTTGCACAACCCTGGCCGGGAGCCATCATGAGCCATCATGTCTAATGATTCCACCCCACCGATCGTCACTGTCAGTACCGCCACTATCGCCACCATGATATCACGATCATTAATATCATCGTCGTCATTTTCGTCATCAGTGCCCTCCACGATTATCTATCTATCTATATATACATATAAGAAGAGCGACACAAGAAATTAAACTTGTAATTCCAAGTATTCTATCCATGGCCAAGACCCTCCTTGCTGATCAGATGCCCGTGCGAAGGATGGAAGCCGTGCAGTCGGCGCCTGCCGGGTGGTGCTGCCGTGTCGAGAGGCTTCTCCTCGAGGTTAGGCCTCGGCGGCAGAGGTGGCACCGATCGGTGTGGCGCCGCAGCGGCGGCACTGTGCGGCTGGGCAACCGGCGGCGGAGGATCACGTTGAGGCGCCTCGTGCGGTGGTCTCGGGTGCGGTGGCGGCTCGTAGTGGAGCTGCTCGGGCCGTTCAAGAAGGCCGTGGTTGACATGGCAACCGCAGGGCAGCAGCAGAATGGATCGCCTTTCCCATTCATCTGCCATGTTCCCTTTCCCCTCTAACTTAGCTCGATTAAAGTACTTTGCGTGGATTCATGGCGAGGAAACAACGGTCATGCATCACCTGTTGGAGAAATTGTGGTTGGTATAAGGTCTTAGTTTTAAACCCAAAGATTTTGTGGGTTTTTCATGCAAATGTCCTCGGATGTCTTGTAACCCACGTGAGTAGCTTCTGTGGGTTGGCCCTTCGGTGGAGATAACCGTGTTGAAAACGGTTTTTCTCCGGATAAAAAGGGGCGGCTGCATATTTTGGGGGCTGCGGTTTTTTTCTTTGAAAAATAAGGAGGCATCGCAGCGTTTTTTTTGGCAGCGAGAGAGAGGACTCGGAAACCACAGTTTTCTCACGGATTGACTAAGGAATTCTGGTTTTCCGAGGTTGTCGTCGAGGAGGGATCGTCTTCGTGCGGACATACATCCCTGTAGCCATTCTATCCTGGGGGAAGATCGTGGACTCCGCCGCACTGGTATGACGGGGGCGATAACTTCTCTAAGGACAGTCCTTGCGGGCGGCTCGGCTAAGTGTTCTAATCTGGTTTTCTTGTTTATTATTTGTTGCACTATCTTGCATGCTATTTCCTTTTGGATTTGGATCGGATCTTGCCTATTCTTGGTGGACGACGTGTATATAATATTTGCGCCGTCATTTAATGAATATGTTCATGCGATAATTTATTTCATGATCATTGTTATATTTCTAACAATCTTAGAGAAGTTATTCATCATGTCGTCCATGTCATCTGTGCTCGCACCCCGTGTGGATATGTCCGGCATGCCCGAGAAGTTCTCGGGACAGCACTTCAAGCGGTGGCAACACCGTATGAAGATTTGGTTTACCACAATCGGGTTTATTTCAGTTCTTGAGTCGGACTGCCCTAAACTAGATGAGAATGATCCCAACAGTAATAAAGTAGTCGATGAGTGGAAGCAACGTGACCGTATATGTCATGGCTGCATTCTATTGGCATTGTCCAATATGTTGTTTGATGTATATAGTGGTTCTTCCTCTCAAACTGCTAAGCAACTGTGGGAGGAACTTGACAAAAAGTACAATACCGAGGACTTAGGCCTTGAAAAGTACTCTGTTGCCAAGTTCCTAAAGTTTCAAATGGTTGGGGACAAGTCTGTATCTGAACAGGCACATGAATTTCTACTGTTACTTCATGGCTTAGCTGAAGCAGATATGAGACTTCCAGAAAAATTCCAAGTGATGTCGATTATTGAGAAGTTTCCAAAGTCTTGGGAGGATTTTGGGATGTCTCTCAAGCATCGCAAGGGATCTCTCACTCTGGATGATTTATTTGTTGCTATAGCCATAGAAGAAGAACATAGAAATCAGAAGCCTGTGATGCCTGTAGAACTGAATGCAAATGTGATGACTGTTTCTAAGGCAAGAGATCCTAAAGGAAAAGGAAAACTAGAAAACCTGAAAAATAAATCAAACATCAAAGGCAAGATCCAGAAAAAGTCCAAAAAGAAACCATGCTGGGAGTGTGGACAGGTTGGTCATTTCATCAAGGACTGTCCATCAAAGAAGGCTAAGAAGGCTGAAAAGCACTCTTCTGGTCCCCAAGTCAATGTTGTGATTGGGGGGACTGAGCAAGCTTCGAGCTCCAACAATGGATTGTATGTTTCTGTTAACCCTCAAGTATTCACTATATATGAACCAAATGAATGGATAGTAGACACTGGGGCTAATGTGCATGTATGTGCTGACAAGTCCGTGTTTGTGTCTTACCAGGCCATTCATGGCAGATCCGTGACCATGGGGAATGCTACTGCTTCCAGGGTGTTGGGGATAGGGCGCGTGGACCTGAGACTACCTTCAGGACGTGTTCTTTCTCTACACAGGGTGCACCACGTTCCATCGATCCGGAGAAATATTTTGAGTGGTTCTGTTTTAGTAGAACAGGGTTATGAATTGACATTCAAATGTAATAAAGTGGTGCTTCTTTATTTAGGGACTTTTATTGGAAAAGGCTATTTATTAGATGGTTTGTTTAAATTTCATGTAGTCAATATTCTGAACAAGTGTGTGGATGACATTTATAATAGTTCTACTTCTTATTCTGTGAATATTGTGGAATCATCTACATTGTGGCATGAACGTCTAGGACATGTAAATTATAATTCTTTGAAACGAATGATGAATCTGAATATGATCCCTGAGTATGCCATTGATAAAACTCATAAGTGTGATATTTGTGTACAATCTAAACAACCAAGAAGACCCTTTAACTCTGTTGTTAGAGAATCTGAGATTTTGGATTTAGTCCACACAGATATTTGTGAATTTAATGGTGTACAAACGTGGGAACATAAGAAATATTTTATCACCTTTATAGATGATGGTAGTAGATACTGTTATGTGTATCTTCTTAAGTCTAAAGATGAAGCTTTATCCAAATTTATTATCTTTAAGGCTGAAGCAGAAACACAAACTTCCAAGGTTCTTAAAAGGATAAGGTCTGATAGAGGGGGAGAGTACACATCTAACCTGTTTTCTGAATTTTGTCAAAGCCATGGCATAATTCATGAGGTTACTGCTCCCTATTCTCCTCAATCTAATGGGATAGCTGAACGAAAAAATAGAGTCTTTATAGATATGGTCAACTCCCTTCTCCAAAACTCTGGACTACCTAGTTATATGTGGGGAGATGCTTTGAATACGGCATGCCATATTCTGAACAAAGTACCCTTGAAACATAATGACACTAGTCAGAAGAGTTATGGAGAAGTAGGAAGTCTAGCTTCAAGTATCTTAGAGTGTGGGGCTGTCTTGCAAAAGTGTTAGTCCCTGAACACAAAAGAAAGAAGCTAGATCCGAAAACTGTTGACGCAGTCTTTATAGGCTATGCAGCTAACAGTTATGCATTCAGATTCTTAGTGATCAAATCTGAGATATCTGGAATAGCTGTTAACTCTATAGTTGAATTTCGTGATGCTACGTTCTATGAAGACGTGTTTCCCATGAAATCTGGTGTACCTTATCTAGTGTCTTCTGAAGATGTTCCCTGCACCTCTATCTCTATTCCTGATCATGTAGAAAGGATTTCCAATGTGGGGGTTGAGACCTCCAATACTAATCTTGAATCTACTGATCGAGAGGAATTAGTGGAACCAAGAAGGAGTAAGAGACCAAGAATTGCCAAGGATTTGGGAAGTGATTTTATCACCTACCAGATTGAGGGTGATCCCCCTACTTTCCGAGATGCTATGGCTTCACCTGAAGCAAAGCATTGGAAGGAAGCCATTAAGAGTGAAATGGATTCCATTATCTCTAATGGTACCTGGGAATTGGTTGATTTACCTCCTGGTTCTATGACTATTGGGTGTAAGTGGATTTTTAAGAAGAAATTAAAACCTGATGGAAGCATTGACAAGTACAAAGCCAGATTGGTTGCCAAGGGGTTCAAACAAAAGGAAGGAATAGATTTCTTTGATACCTATTCCCCTGTTACTAGGATGACCACAATTAGAGTGCTTCTTGCATTGGCTTCTGTGTATGATCTCACTATCCATCAAATGGATGTTAAGACCGCCTTTTTAAATGGTGATCTTGAAGAAGAGATATACATGGATCAGCCTGAAGGTTTTGTGGCACCTGGTAATGAAAACAAAGTTTGTAAGCTTGTTAAGTCTCTTTATGGGTTGAAACAAGCCCCTAAACAATGGCATGAAAAGTTTGATAAGACTATCTTATCTTTTGGCTTTAGTGTCAATGAATTTGATAAGTGTGTCTATACCAAGGTTAAAGGTGATGCTTGTATCATTGTGTGCCTGTATGTAGATGATATACTATTGTTTGGAACTTCTATTGGGATTGTGAATGAGACTAAATCCTTCTTGAGTAGAATGTTTGAAATGAAAGATATGGGAGTAGCAAATGTGATTTTGGGCCTTAAGCTGATTCGTTCAGTTGAAGGGATAGCAATTTCTCTATCTCATTATGTTGAGAAAGTCTTGGAGAAATTTGGCTATCAAAATTGTAAATCTGTTAGCACTCCTTATGATTCATCTAAAACATACTACAAGAACAAGAGTGGTGTACCAGTGTCTCAACTCAGATATTCCCAAATTGTAGGAAGCTTAATGTATCTTGCTAACTGTACTAGGCCTGACATTTCATATGCAGTGACCAGATTCAGTAGATATACTAGCTGTCCTGATCGTACTCACTGGGAGGGCTTGGATAGGATACTTAGATACCTAAAAGGTACTATATCCTTAAGCTTGCATTATGGGAAGTACCCTACTGTTTTAGAAGGGTATAGTGATGCGAGTTGGATAGCCCAAAACTCAGGGAGTAATGGTGTCTCGGGGTATGTCTTTACCTTGGGAGGTGGCGCTGTTGCCTGGAGGTCTGCAAAACAGACCATTTTGTCTCGGTCTACTTTTGAGGCTGAGCTGTGTGCTCTGGACACTACTGGAATAGAGGCTGAATGGATCAGGGGACTTCTTTCTGAGCTCCCACTGATAGGAAAGCCCATTCCTGCGATCTCGGTGCATTGTGATAGCATGACTACAATCGCCAAGATCAAAAGTTCAAAGTACAACCAAAAACAAAGGAGACATGTCCAAGTCAGATTGAAATCTGTAAGGGAACTTGTGTCTCAAGGTGTGATTGCTGTTGATTTTGTTGGTACCAAGGACAATACAGCAGATCCACTGACCAAGGGACTTGATAGAAATCAAGTTCAAAAATCCAGATTGGGGATGGGACTGAAACCCATTGAGAATTCTACTATGGCAGCAACCCAACCTAATTAAGTGGAGATCCCACGAAGTAGGTTCAATGTGGTAACAACAAGCTATAGGGAGAATTATGTGGCACTTTAATATTCAGTTGGTACTATTGTACCTGTGTGTCTCTCCCCTGATAATCTGTTCTAAGTGCCTGTACTGCAAGATAGGAAGGGTTTTGTGAAACTCTGAATGGGTTCGAGCCTATATTGGCAGGGTGTTTGCAGTACATCCTTGGAGAAGCCCACCTATGTGAGTGTGACTGTGAGGCCGCAGTTAAGGGAAGTGGGTTCTTCCTCATCAACACTCATGAATCAGGATAATGGTGCATGGCCATAAAGCACCAACCCTGAAGATGATAACCAAAACTTATATTTTGTTGTTTCTAATTGAAACTCTCATAAAAGGAGCCAAGTTCAAGACTTAGTTCACTTCGGTTCTGTGGGAGTTGAAATTAGAAACTCAGGTGATGGTTCAAACCCGAAAGGTACCCTCACTGAAAGCAAGATATGCTCATCTTTTGTCAATCTTAATTTTCTCACAAATTCTTTTGGGTTTGTGGGGGAATGTTGGAGAAATTGTGGTTGGTATAAGGTCTTAGTTTTAAACCCAAAGATTTTGTGGGTTTTTCATGCAAATGTCCTCGGATGTCTTGTAACCCACGTGAGTAGCTTCTGTGGGTTGGCCCTTCGGTGGAGATAACCGTGTTGAAAACGGTTTTTCTCCGGATAAAAAGGGGCGGCTGCATATTTTGGGGGCTGCGGTTTTTTTCTTTGAAAAATAAGGAGGCATCGCAGCGTTTTTTTTGGCAGCGAGAGAGAGGACTCGGAAACCACAGTTTTCTCACGGATTGACTAAGGAATTCTGGTTTTCCGAGGTTGTCGTCGAGGAGGGATCGTCTTCGTGCGGACATACATCCCTGTAGCCATTCTATCCTGGGGGAAGATCGTGGACTCCGCCGCACTGGTATGACGGGGGCGATAACTTCTCTAAGGACAGTCCTTGCGGGCGGCTCGGCTAAGTGTTCTAATCTGGTTTTCTTGTTTATTATTTGTTGCACTATCTTGCATGCTATTTCCTTTTGGATTTGGATCGGATCTTGCCTATTCTTGGTGGACGACGTGTATATAATATTTGCGCCGTCATTTAATGAATATGTTCATGCGATAATTTATTTCATGATCATTGTTATATTTCTAACATCACCCAGGCATTTCCCCCCCCCAATGAATCACTGGGGATACTGGGTTTGTATGAAACTTTTTTCTTTCGTGTTCAGAAGGATGTATTCAGCTCGTATGAACTTCGACTGGAATGGAAAAGTACGACACCAATGCGAGAGACTCGCAGGAATTGGTTCATTTGTCAATCACCGATGCCCTTACGAGGAGTGTTTTGTTAGAAATGGCAGTAGACTGTGCCATAAATACACTGTCACGTATTTACGTGACGATGAAATAAGACCTGTCATGTTGTAATATAGAATCTTTCTCCACTGTTAATTTTTGACGATTATTTCGTTGATTGTTTCATTCCAAAACGGAAGAATGTGTCTGTTGAGGAATCTACAGAAATACCCGTCACGGCCGGACTTCCTTTAATTTGACTCTATTATCGTGATTTACTGGGCATCTCCACTGTTATAAATAGGCCACCATATATACCTAGTTGTTCGCACACAGTGACCACCATTCTGCTACCGTTCTCTTGCGACTTTCCTTCCTCCTTCTTTGATGCTGAATATATTTGAGAGCAAAGTCAGATGTTCGTAAAGTTCTCCTTCAGGACATATTGACGGGAGAGAGGAGATTATCTATTCGAGAGTCATCGTATCTCTAGGAGGTCTTTACCGTGAGAACCATATATCAGATGATAATAGAATTCTTAATTCTGACGATTACACGTTTCGACCCAACATACTATATTTTTAACTTCATTTATTTATTTAAGTTAATTAATTATGTTGCATGTTTTATTTTTTCAGCAATAAATCTCAATAATCTAAGACTTTAAATAATTTAATAGTAATTGTTAAAAATAATATATGTATATATAATTTTTACATGAAAATCATTGTATCATTTCTAGTAGGTATATCACTGAGTTAATTTAAATAATATATAAATATCATTTAAGTATGATTTTTTTATGAATTTTTGACAAAAAGAAATGATATATCTATATATAAATATAATATTTTTACACAATTAAGGTTCACACAGTGATACGTATACTAATACATTTGTAAGAATAATTTTTTTATAAATTTCTATTTAACAATAATTTTTATAAAAAAATCTTAAAAAATTACTCTTAAAAGCTATTGACGTGTTTCAACATTCACATTTGTTGCAAACGTCGATCAAAAACAACAAAAAAGGGGAACATCAACACCTATTGACGTGTATCAAAACAACACAAAAAAGGGAAAATTATTTCTGTTTATATATCTGGCTCTTAAAAATAAAATTAATATTCTAAAATTTTAATTTTTCTTCTTAGAAAATATAATTTTGAAAACACCACCGAGTGCCTGCACTCGGTTGTTATCAATAATAAGAAAATTATTATTCTATGATTTTTACAGAAGTTAGTTATTTTACATTTTATAAAATATAATTCTAAAAATTATTTCTATTTTAAATATTTTATATCAAAAAATAAAATTTTAAATATTTAGAAGGAAAAAATGTTAGCAAGAGTTGACGCTATTTTTACAACCATTCTTGAACCACGTCAAAGCGTATTGACACGAGAGAAAGAGAAAAAATTGGTCAAATAGTCAGCTATCTCAGTTGCTAGATAGCCTGACTATCTTGGCAGTCAACTGCAACAAAAATAGTCGACTATCTCAGATGATAGTTGCAACTAGCGAGGATAGCTGACTATCCTATTAATAACTATAGCGACTATTTCAATTTCTGTATTTCAATTACATAATATAATATAGACATGGCAAAATTGACATCATTTTTAGCACATCTCTTATCACCTTATAATATCTCAAATTGACTCTCAAATCGACTTATTTAAGTGATTTTCCTTATTTTTCTTGATTATTCAACTTTCCCTTATCTTTCCCTATTTTTCAAATTTTTTAGTATTCTTCTCTAATTTTTCGGGGCCTTTTTTAATTAACGTCTCTGTGAGTGGACGCCATTTAATTCGCGTCAGCTACCCGGACACCAATTTATGAATTCACGACAGCCGTAGTGGACGCCAATTTCTTTCGGTCGACAGACCATGGCCTGCCTTAATCGCGGTCGCCTGGACGACTGTGTTCATCATATTGTGGTCCCCAAGACGACTGCATTCTTGAAAAAGTGATGACGAACTTCAAGACGCTAATTGTTTTATAAATTCACGCCTCTTTAAACAGACACAAATTCTTAAATAGCGTCCACTGTAGTGGAAGCGAATTCCATTTTCTTATTTTGAGCTTTAATTCCTACCAAAATTCGTATTATTCTAAATTCGCGTCTTACCAGATGGACGCAGATTCTTTTCCATTTTTGATAATTTCTAAAAGTTTCCATAAATTGTTTTAAATTGGCACCTTTCTACAATGACGCATATTTAATTTGCGACCACTAGGTTGGACGTGAATTCTTCTAGAAATCTGATTCCCAGACTAACCCTTCCATCCTCATTTTGATCTCCTTTTCAACTTGGGAAAGGGTTCCTATGACTTTCTAAGGCAGTGAGGACACTTGGAGGAAAGATTCCCGTCTTCAAATCCCATTAGAACCTTATTTTATATTTTTAAAGGAATTAAACTCTGAATTTCTAACTTTATAAATAGGACCCCTCTCCCATAAGTGTTTAAGGTTTGAATTTTTGATCTCTTGGGGAAACCCTGCTGGAAGGAGGAGCTAAGAAGGAAGGAGGAACCTCCCTTAAGCTCAAAGTCACATCCTCTTGGAGCCCCTCACTCTTTGAAGCCATATTGAAGATCTTGAACTTCTTTCAGAGAAAAACCCATAAACCTTCTTCATCCTTATCTCTTTTTATTTTAATTAGCATTGTATGCATCATGTTCCTCTATCTTATTTTATTCTCATCTCAATCACATTGAGATCTCCATTATGCAACACTTGCACCCTCCTTCATGTCATCATATTTTTATCCACCCTTTGCATAGGGGTTTTAAGGTTAAACACCAACAAGGTGTGTCTTTTTCTATGCTTTCATGTTTATTTATGTTAAGAATTTGATGCTGTTGGGTGCCGAGAGGCTAATCTAGAAGTGGGGGTTGAATAAATCTACCCCCTTTTTAAACTTCTCAAACGATATAGATATGAAGCTAACGCACGGAATAGATAGCATTATATGCACTTGGTCCTAGACAACACCTAGTGTTTCAAAGTGTAATACCCCGAGAAATTATTTAAACCAGATTTCTAATCATTCGATAATTTTTACCTTATTTAATTGAAATCCCTTTTGGCTAAAATTCAATTAATTTATAAAAATCTGGAAAAACTATAATCACGTAGAGGACGAAACGTATAGACTATTTGTCTTCTGGGGTAAACCCTAATTTCAATTCCAACTAGGCCGAATAATGGATTTAAAAGCAAAATCAGAGTTTAATCTAGCTAAACTTTGGATCACCTAATTTGAGCCCAAATCGCGATGGTTTGAGCCCAAATCAGACCCATTAGTGATGCGGGACGGACATGGGGACCGACTCTAAGTGATATGGACCTTAGACTCTAAATGCGGACACTACCAGCAACATACGAGCATGAGAGACACTAGGCCCGACACTAAGAGCTCCTATGGGCTATACGTCGCTAACAGAAATGTAAGCTCACTCATCGTCCCAAGCGAGGGAAAAGCGGATCGTGCACGGTTGAGGAACCGGCATAGTTAAGGGTAGTCCGACTAACTTCCGTGCTCGGATCGAGCCACGGGACGGGTCACTCTCTCGCTCACAGCGGTGACATGGACTCACGGGCTAGAATGCTACGCTCTCACAGCGGCATACGACCATATATTAAACTAGCAAATGAACGCCAAGGAGTTAAGACCGTTACCTTCACGCTCCCGACGTGGGGAAGATAACCCCGGCCAACTCCGAACTCTGGTTAACAATTATTACAGCGGTACAATGGTGTTAACCCACTCCACGTAGGGAGGTAAAAGGTCACATGTGGGGCCCGGGAGTCACGCGAATTGGGTTGATGGGCAGCATCTTGATGTCGCTCTGTCGGTGCCGAAACCCGCATTTAGTGCTGTCCGGACGGCACGACCTACGGGTTCGTGGGGCCCACGGACCGCTCTATCTTCTGGGTCTGATGGGGTGGGTCCCGCTGTGATGGAGACCCCTGGTGGCGCGGCTCCCTGGAAGGCGGTCGGGCGGGAACGCCGGTCGGGGCCCGATCGGCTCCGATCTCCAAGCTTTGGAGTTGCTACCCACGGACTGGTTGCTTTTGTTTTCAGGCGTGCGATCCGGCGAGATCTGCTACTGCGATCACTCCAGACGTCGGATCGACGCACAAGAGGTATCGTTGCAAAGCTCTCTCGAAGTCCTTCGACCCTGGGGGACTCAGAAAAATTCACCAGAGTTGTGCTTCTGATGGGCGATTTTAGAACCGACATATTCCCAGTCTCAGATCTGACTGGGTAGAAACTGAGTTTCCTGAGAGTTGGCGTTGACCGTAAGACAAACCTCCTAATCAGACCTCAAGCTCTTCATGAAGATTATAGAGAGGAGAGAGAGCAAAACAGTAATATTTCTTATGACTGATTTGGTGGAGATTTGGATGGGGAAAGCTATTTTATACTGGTAGGTGATTGGATCTGGATAGAAGCAGACAGAACTGAAGGGGATCTGAAAATAATTTTTAGAAAATATGTGAAGGCCTGTGGAAATTCCACGAAAATTCGTGGATGGAAGGGGTATTATACAGAACCTCCAGTAAAATTGGGAGCTCCAGGAAAATCAAAAAGTGTGTCGAAGATAGAAAGTTTAGGGTTGCTGTCACTGTAGATAGAAACATGGCAGATCTAGAAGGGAAAGATGGACGAAAATGGAAAAATGGAAATAGGAAACTAGAGGCCAAACCAAATTTTCTGGAACGTGGGTTGAATCCCTAGAACTCACCCTGAAAATTTGGCACTCAGAAGATCTCGGATCTGAGAGTTAAAATTCGTGGAAGGGGCTGTTGTTGGATGAAGATAGAACTCCGATAAGGTGGCGGTGGCGGTGCGACGGCGGCTAGATGGCGGCGGTGGTGATAGATCTGAGCTTCCCACTCATAAGAGACTTGAAGAAGAGGCTTCACACCTCTGGAAGCAGCCTTCACAGCTGCAAGAAGGGGGAGGAGAGAGGAGGGGTGCGCACCAAGCTTGGAGGCTCCAATAAAAATTCTGATTTTTTTGACATTAATTCTCATCAAATGAAAATACAAGAAATATATATGAAATACAAAAAGACTTCAACTATCCCTAGATCTAGGGTTGGGGAGGGGTAAAAGAGGGAGTTCAATTTTATTTCTCCCATGTGATTTGGAATCACATAAAATAAAAATTCAAATCCTATTAAACTATATTAAAGAGGGGGCGCCCCCTTGACTTCATGGCCATCTTCTTGAACTTTTTTTCTCATTTATCCCCCCTTTGGTCCACTCTTCTAGAAGCCCACAATTGGAAGGTTGACTGACCCCACATGGGCCCTAGAGATGAGGTGGACTAATGGGGAAGAGGTAGGGGGGCCCGCGGGACCGGGGTGGTCCCATTTTACACATAAACCCTTATTACAATCTGAATTACAATCCGAAGTAAAACCAATAAACACACATGACACACAAATAAAGTCCCAATAAATACTATAAATATCGAGACTCAAGGGGGAGTCTCCAGACTATCTCCGAGCCAGATGGAAGCCGCTGTAGCTCGGGTGGTGCTCCGCGTACAGTACCGGTGGCTCGCCGACTCGTGCCGGTCGTGTGCTCTGGTGTCCGCACCAATTCTCCCCGGGTGGGAGAAACTCGACCCTGTCGAGTAAGGGTCTGCATCACTCTGGTACCGCTCCAGTAGGTCCGGATCTATCTTCTACAACTCGACCCGTGTGATCCAAGTGTCCTCGGTGGCGGGTCACCCTCTCCAACGCACTAGGTAGCGCGGATAAGATCCACTCCTGGTAACTGTCACCTGCTCATCCAGTATATGATCGATATGCTCTCGCTGCTGTGGAAAAAAGGCTAAAGGTGGACACTCAGGTGTGGGATCACTCTCAATGGGAGGGGATGGCTCAAAAGGCTCACTAGGGATCACCGCTGGGTCCCTATAGGCAACTAGATCTGATACATTGAAAGTTGAGCTTATACCATATTCCTCGGACAGGTCCACAACATACGCATTAGATCCAACACGTTTCAACACTCTAAATAGACCGGCTCCGTGAGCTTGCCATTTCTTTACGATTCCAGAGGGAAACCATTCAGGTCTTACCCTGATCATGACATATTCACACTCCTGGAACTCTCGGTGGTGTCGGTGGGCATCGGCTAGCTCTTTGTACCGTGCATTGCTGACCTCAATGTGACGACGGATGTCGTCATGTAAACTCCTAACATGCCTAGCAAACGACTCGACAGACTCCGACACTCGTGCATGGATGGGCATGGAAACAAGATCCACTGGCTTCCTAGGCCTACGACCTGTGACAATCTTGAATGGACTCATACTGGTAGACCTGTTAACCGAATCGTTATATGAAAATTCTGACAATGGTAATATGAGATCCCAATCCCCTAGACGATCCCTGACAAGACACCTCAAAAGGTCAGTCAGACTCCTATTGACCACCTCGGTCTGACCATCTGTCTGGGGATGATATGCAGTGGAAAACTTGAGGTGAGTACCCAACATATGTCACAGTGTCTTCCAAAAATAACTGATGAATCTGACATCGCGGTCAGACACTATGGTACGAGGCAACCCAAACTTGCACACCACATGAGTAAGGAATAGGCGGGCTACCCTCGAAGCATCCGAAGTGTTCGAGCAGGGAATAAAAATGGCCATCTTCGAGAATCAGTCAACAACCACATAGACCGAATCATGCTTCCTGGAGGTACGTGGCAATCCCAAGACAAAATCCATGCTAACATCCTGCCACGGGACATCAGGCACGGGAAGAGGTGTATAAAGGCCCGAGCTTTGCTTCTTCATTTTGGCTGTAGCACATGTACGGCACTGAGCCACAATATGAGCAACATCACACTTCAAGCTCGGTCAATAAAATCTATGCTCAACAGCCTCGATAGTCTTATTCCAACAAAAGTGGCCGGCTAGACCTCCCGCATGTAGCTCCCAGATTAAGAAGTCTCGAACCGAAGTTCGGGGAACACAAAGCCTGCCTCCTCGAAAGAGGTAACCCTCCTAAAGCACATAATCATCAAGGTCTCTCGAGGGTCTAGCCTGGAGAGTGGTATAAATCTGACTGAAGTCAGGACAGTCAACATAGGCCTCTCTCATCTTCTCTAACCCTATGACCTCGGCACTCATGGTGGTAAGCAAACACGCTCACCGACTCAAGGCATTGGCCACCTTGTTCTCCACTCCAGCCTTATATTTTAGCACACATGTGAACTACTGGAGATACTCAACCCAATGGCTGTGACGCGCATTAAGCTTCTTTTGGGAATGGAGGTACCTCAAAGCCTCATGATCGGAGTATAAGACAAACTCCTGATATAATAGATAGTGCCTCCAATGCCTAAGAGCCAGAACAACTGCGTTGAATTCCTTATCATAAGTGGAGTATCGCAATTTCACGTCATTTAGCTTCTCACTGAAATATGCGACCGGGTGGGTCTCCTGACTCAACACTCCACCTATCCCAACACCCAACGCATCACAAGAGACCTCAAACACCTTCGAGAAATCTAGCAATCGAAGGATATGTGTCTGGGTCATGCGCTCCTTGATGTCCTTGAAGGCAGCAGCTGCGGCCTTCGTCCATACAAACGTGCCCTTCCAAATACAGTCTGTGATCGGGGCAGTGACGGAGCTAAATCCGCAGATGAAACGACGATAGAACGTCGCAAGGCCATGGAAGCTGCGGACATCATGGACCGTACGGGGTTCCGGCCACTCAACATGTCACGCCCCGAGCGCGGAAGATACCCGGAGATGCGCGACGTGTCTATATCAATCATGTCAATCAGAGTGGTCATGTATTCGACACAAAGACAGAGATGCGCAAAATAGCAAGATAACCCAATCCTTTATTTCATAATGGATAGACTATTACAAATCCAATACTCTGTTAAATAAAAAGGAAAAGAATACATAGTTGACTCAAGAAACTATGGAAAAGACTAGATGACACTTGTAGAAGCTCTATCACTTTCACTCTTGACCATTCCCATCCGATTGACTTCCATCGTCGTCGGACTTACCTGAAAAGTAAAAAGGGACAAACGGGATGAGCGAACGCTCAGTAGGAAATTATATCTCAAGTACTAGCAAGTGGTTTAAGTAATTACATTTTCATGGATGTAATAAAGCTATGCATGCTCGCATGAAACGACAAGATAGATAGAATGTAATATCAAAGAAATAAGATGAACTTTCATGAACAAGATACAAGTTATTCAAGATATTCAAGCAAGTACCATTATCGAGTCATGTCAAGAACTTTGGCTATCATGTATCAAGCAAGTAAATTACCCTTTTTCGGGCCACGCATTTCATGTAAAGTCAAGTACGATTCAAGTACAAGATGTGTGTGGAATGTCCAATCAAGCAAGTCAAGTACTCGGTATAATGCCAGATACCTTATCATTTTAACTCCCATGGGCACAAGTACTTTCGGGTGCTCCTCCCAGGACCAGATCGGGCCCTATATGCGCAGGCATTTATCATGTGTTTTGACATCCACTCTTGTTTATATAGCCAATATAGAATTTCAATAATCAAGCTTGTAGATACGTATGACAACTTTGATAGAATAGAGTCCAAAATATGACAAAGGACATAGAATGGCGATAATAACGGTATAATCACGATGTCGGTAAAACTAGGTAGATTATGGTTCCCTTAACTTAGGTACCATGACAAATCAATATGGACATTCTTTATATAGAATTGAGGTCCACATGAACAGTATATCAAAGGTAAGATACCCTCATTCTTATCATAGAATTGAGGTTTACAAGAACGACATGATATGGCATGATATCATCATCCCATTAAGAATTTCTTATGATATACTCTTTGTATAATCATAAGGGCCGGTATACCATGTTTTCTTTAGATTGACATGGCAAAAACTGTGTAATGGGTTTTTAGGGTACAACCAGCTCAGTCGGCCTTGAGGGAATCCAAGGCTACGAGGAGTCTTACGGAGGTCTCTATGACTAACTCGCTAGTCCAAAGGAACGGAATGTCCAATGGAGAGCTTGTATGTCAATGAGAGTTGAGTGTGATCGATAAATCAACATGAAACGTGGGACTATACTCACGGAGTGGAGAATAGTGCCGATATATATATATGTATAATATATAAACCATCGGTTAGCAAATCAGAGGAAAAATCAGTTTACAGTAAAATAACGACTTAGGTCAAGTCGTGTCTCAAGTAATTAACGCCTAACTAAAGGGCGTTTACATATATTGTCAATTTGCAGAATTTCCATTATTTCATTAATTTATCAAAAAAAACGCCTTTCCTGGGGGCGTTTCTTAAAAGTTGACGACTGCAGGGGCAGGCGTCTCATCATTTACATGTTCGACAGGATATAATTATTCTCAGAAATTTATCAAAAACGCGCCCTTGGAAGGGGCGTTACTTTCCAATTCCATTTTACAGAATATGTGGGTTTCAGGTTTTTAACAGATACACGCCCTAGAAAGGGGCGTTACTTTTAATATTCACGCCTTGTACTGGGGCGTTAGAATATGGAAAACGACTTTGTCCAAGTCGTGAATTTCAAGGGATTTACGATATTTTAATAAATAATATTTCGAGAGACAGGAGACATATCATGGCAGTAAAATTTAACAGGAATTCACAGAGTCATGCAAGATATTAAAAATCAATATTTCATATGTATTGTAATTTTTAAACAGGATCAATTATTAATCACATGCGATTCTTATGAAATTAACGCCTGCGTAGAGGGCGTCAAATATTAAATTGACGACCACTAGCATGGTCGTTTCTTTTAAATTAGCGCCCTAATCAAGGGCGTTTCTTTCAAAATATTTCAGAAAACGCATGAAAACTATAATAATCATATGCATGACATGCTTATATATATATATATCTTGCATTAATTTAATTTGGGCTACAGTAGCTTGAGAAAACCTACCTTAAAGGGTTGATTTGGAGATAACCGTGAAGGGTCTGTAAGAATTAAAGAGGCAGCAGATGTTGGATGAAGATGATGAAGAACCTTGTTCTTCACGTTACAGAACCTGTAGAGGAAGAGAAAAAAAAAAGAAAGAAGATGAAGATGTTAATAATCTTCACAGATGTAACCGAAGCTAGGACAAATAATGAAGAACATAACCTTGTTCTTTACTCAAGCACCAGATCCTTATCCTGCATTAAAGGAGAAGAATAATAATCAATATTCTTCATGCGGCTGTAAACAGAAGGGCAAAAGAAATAAGAAGAACGTATGTTCTTCACTTACCGTGTAGCAGTAGATCGATCAAATGGTTTAGGGTTGGATCGATCGGGTATATTTATAGGATTTTAGAGTCCTAACAAAGGTAGTGTTTGATTGAGGGTAATATATCCTTAATAGAGTCCTTACTCTAACAGACACTTACTAGATTAGGTTAATCTTTCCTTGGATAAGTTCTGGGTTCGATCGGTTCACGAACTGAATTAACGCCTTAGGTCAGGGCGTGTATTCTTGAATTAACGCCTTGCATAAGGGCGTTTCTTAAAAAGCGCCTTGAAAAAGGGCGTTTCGTGTTTTAAAACACGCCCAAGATAGAGGCGTTTCTTTTACTTACCCATTTGGTCGCGTGAGAACTGACGACCGCACGTGTGGGCGTCCTTTCTTTAGTCACGCCTTTGATAAAGGCGTTTCTTTTTGAATTAACGCCCTAATAAGAGGCGTTATTTTTAATTTGTTTTATTTCGTCAAATTAACCCTATTCCTTTTATATATATTACTTCTGTAATATATATGTTTTAATTCATTTCAATTATTCATTTATCAGGGTTGCTACACCCTCCCCCACTTAAAAAGAATTTGGTCCCCAAATTCAATATATATATAATTATACACGCGGAGAGTGTAGGACATATACCTCTTAGAATAACTCGGGAAATCGTTTCTTCATAGATTCCTCGGTCTCCCATGTCGCTTCGCGTTCAGGATTCTCATTCCATTGCACCTTGATCATGGGAATAACCTTATTCCTTAGAGCTCGTATTTCTCGATCTAATATCTTTAAAGGCCTTTGTTCATATGTGAGATCTTTCTGGATCACCAGATCTCCATGCTCAATAATATGTGACGGATCGTGCACATACTTCTTCAACATAGATATGTGAAATACATTGTGTACCTCGGACAACTGAGGAGGCAACGCGATGCGATAAGCAACCTCGCCAACTCTTTCGAGTACCTCAAATGGTCCGATGAATCTTGGCGTAAGCTTGCCCTTAACACCAAATCTTCGTATGCCACGTCCAGGGGATATTTTAAGAAATACATGATCTCCAACCTGGAATTCAAGATCTCTTCTCCTGGTATCAGCATAAGCCTTTTGCCTTGTCTGAGCAACTTGTAATCTTTCTCTGATTACTTGTATCTTCTCGGTTGTATCCCTTACCATGTCTGGACCTAATAGTTATTTTTCTCCAACTTCGTTCCAACATATGGGAGATCGGCAACTCCTTCCGTATAAGGCTTCGAAAGGTGCCATTTGGATACTAGCTTGGTAGCTATTATTATATGCAAATTCAACTAAAGGTAAGTGGTCATGCCAGCTTCCTCCAAAGTCAATAATGCATGCTCTCAGCATATCTTCAACAACTTGATTAGTTCGCTCGGTCTGACCATCCGTTTGTGGGTGAAAAGCAGTACTAAAGTTGAGCCTTGTCCCCAACGAATGTTGTAATCCCTTCCAAAAATGAGAAGTAAAACGGGGATCTCTATCCGACACGATTGAGACAGGAATTCCATGTATCCTGACTATTTCTTTGATGTATAGTGCAGCTAGCACATCAATTGACCATCGGCTTTTGATTGGCAAGAAATGTGCCGATTTAGTCAATCGGTCAATGATAACCCAGATTCCATCATGTCCTCTTTTAGATTTAGACAAACCCATGATGAAGTCCATACCAATATCCTCCCATTTCCACTTAGGAATATCTAGAGGATGTAGTTTTCCCGCAGGCTTTTGGTGTTCCGCCTTGACCTGTTGGCATGTGAGACAGCGTGATACATAGTCCGCTATTTCTCTTTTCATATTGGGCCACCAAAAGTTCCTCTTTACATCTTGGTACATTTTAGTTGATCCAGGATGAATAGTGTATCTTGATCTGTGAGCTTCATCTAAGATCTTCTTCTTTAATTCCGGACAATCGGGTATACAAGTTCTATCTTTGAACGATAATCTTCCATCAGAAGTTAGTTGAAAATCAGATTGTCCTTCTAATCTGCCTTTGATTTCTATTAACATAGGATCGTCATCCTGAAGTGTTTGTATCTCAGATAACAAATCTGACTGTATGCTTACATGGGATAGTGTGACAAATTTGGATTCCGTGTCCAAGCTTATATTGAGCTCGGAGAATTGTTCAAGTAACCTCCATTCTTGTATCATACAATTTGCTATCTTTGCTCTCGGCTTTCGACTAAGGGCGTCAGCCACATAATTACCCTTTCCGGGATGGAATTGTATATTGAAGTCGAAGTCCTTGAGATATTCTAGCCAACGTCTTTGTCTCATGTTCAGCTCCTTTTGTGAAAATAGATATTTGAGACTTTTGTGATCGGAGTATACAGTAAACTGTACCCCATAGAGATAGTGTCTCCATATCTTTAGGGCAAATACTACCGCGGCCAATTCCAAGTCATGGACGGGGTAATTCTCCTCATGCTTCTTCAGTTGACGAGAAGAGTATGCTATGACCTTCCCATGTTGCATTAGAACACATCCGAGGCCAATGCCAGAAGCATCAGTGTAGACCTCGAATTTCTCTCCTTCAATTGGTAGGGCTAAGACCGGAGCTGTGGTGAGATGATCCTTGAGAGTTTGGAAACTGCTTTCACATTCCTCACTCCATTCATATCGGATCTCCTTACGAGTTAATCTTGTAAGTGGTACGGCGATCTTAGAGAAATCTTTGATAAATCGCCGATAATAGCCTGCAAGACCTAAGAAACTTCTGATCTCGCTTGCGTTAGTGGGTCTCTCCCAGTCTCTCACAGCTTCAACTTTTGACGGATCCACAGATAAACCGTCCTTGGATATGACATGTCCGAGAAAAGCCACTTCTTCAAGCCAGAACTCGCATTTGCTGAGTTTAGCATATAATTGATTTGTCCTCAAGACTTGCAATGCAATCCTCAAATGCTCTTCATGTTCTTCCTTAGTCTTAGAATATATCAATATATCATCGATGAAGACTACTATGAATTGATCCAAGTAAAGCCTGAATATGCTATTCATTAACTGCATAAAGGCAGCAGGGGCATTTGTTAGTCCAAAAGGCATAACAACAAATTCGTAATGGCCATACCTGCTTCTGAATGCGGTCTTGTGAATGTCATCATCCTTGATCCTTAATTGATGATATCCCGACCGGAGATCAATCTTGGAGAAATATTTGGATCCTGAAATCTGATCAAACAGTTCATCGATTCTCGGCAGTGGATACTTGTTCTTGATAGTAAGATGATTCAACTGTCGATAGTCAATACACAATCTCATGGATCCATCCTTCTTCTTTACAAATAAGACTGGTGCTCCCCACGGGGAAGTACTTGGTCTAATAAACCCTTTTCGGATTAGTTCCATCAACTGCTCCTTCAACTCCTTGAGTTCAGCAGGGGACATTCTATATGGTGCCTTTGAAACCGGACCAGCACCAGGGACTAAGTCGATGGTAAAGGCCACATCTCTTTGCGGGGGTAATCCCGGCAATTCTTCCGGAAATACGTCTGGGAATTCTCGTACTACTTGAACGTCTTCTATCTTGGTTTCCTTAGCTTCTTTATTAGTGACAAAAGCAAGGAAGGACACACATCCTTTCCTGACGAGCTTGCTTGCTCGAAGAGCCGAAATAAGAGGGGATTTGCTTCGACTCTTAGGACTAGTATAAGTCAGTTCTGGAAATTCTTTGAAAACAATCTTGCTATTACGGCAATCAACCGTTGCCTGGTACTTAGATAACCAATCTGCTCCTAGTATAACATCATATTCTTTTAGATCTAAGCAGATAAGATCAATAGGAAAATTCTTTCCTCGAACCAACACCTCACAGTTTTGGTAATGATGCGTGATATCCGTCTCGTTTCCGAGAGGAGTAGACAACACTATTTTCATCCATTCTGGTTCTAGAGGTAATGGGTCAGCAAACTTCTTGGAAATAATGGAATGCGATGCACCCGTATCAAATAAGACATGTGTATATTTGGAACAAATTTTTAATGTACCTTCCACCAATCCGCCTTCTTCTTCTGGTTCGGTCTCTTGGATTGCATGAAGACGCGCGTTCCTTGTCACTGGGTGTTTACCCTCACCGTCTTGGTCATTCATTAATGGACAATCGGGAATCCGATGTTCACGACTCCCACAACGGAGACATGCTCCTAATTTCCTCCAGCATTCTTCTGTTTTGTGACCAGCCTTGTCACAATACTTGCATACTACGTTTGAAGGGGTAGTGGTGATAGAGAAAGGCTTGGATTTCTTGTACTTCTGATCTTGAGAGGAAGAACCTCCATTATTGGGCCTCTTCTTAAAGTTGGGTTTAAAAGAACCCGAACTTGTGACTTGCTCCTTTTTGTCTTTCCCACGGATCCTATCAGATAGTTCCGTGGCATCTTCAAGCAACTGAGCTCGGCGCACTATTTCAGTATAAACTTGAATATCCATAGGCGCCAGTTGAGTAATGTAGTGGGGCCTAAGCCCATTAAGAAATCTACGGGCTTTCATCTTTTCCGTGCCAATTAAATGCTTAGCATATCTAGACAGTCTAGAGAACTGTGCTTCATAATCAGCCACCGATAAAGATCTTTGCTTTAATGCGGCAAATTCGGCGGCCTTCTATTCCCGGACCCTATCAGAGAAATATTTGGCGTTGAAATATTCAACGAATTCTCCCCATGTAACTTGAGTTGGGTCAATTGTAGCTTCAATCGACTCCCACCAGCATCTAGCATCCTTTTCTAACTGGAAAGTAGCTAATAAGACTTTGTCCTGATCCGTGCATTGCATGACACGGAATATACGTTCAATCTCCCGAACCCAATGCTCGGCATCGTCTGGATCGGTCGATCCCATGAACTTCGGGGGATTCATATTCTTGAATGCTTGGTGTAAGTTTCCAGCTCGTGGAGCACCACCTTGTGCTACCTGTTGTAGCACTTGGGTCATCCCTTGAAGGGTACGCTGCATGTTGCGCCATTGAGCACGTTCGGCAGCCATTATCCTACAATTACAATAGCTATGTTAGTATTATATTACTATGATCTTATAAAGGACTCATTGATCATTTAACCCTTGGTTCTACCCACTCTCACTTGGTTAAAGGTTTTGAAACCTATCCTTGGACTTGGGTTTCCTAGGAATTGAATACCTTAGGCTCTGATACCACAAAGACTGTCACGCCCCGAGCGCGGAAGATACCCGGAGATGCGCGACGTGTCTATATCAATCATGTCAATCAGAGTGGTCATGTATTCGACACAAAGACAGAGATGCGCAAAATAGCAAGATAACCCAATCCTTTATTTCATAATGGATAGACTATTACAAATCCAATACTCTGTTAAATAAAAAGGAAAAGAATACATAGTTGACTCAAGAAACTATGGAAAAGACTAGATGACACTTGTAGAAGCTCTATCACTTTCACTCTTGACCATTCCCATCCGATTGACTTCCATCGTCGTCGGACTTACCTGAAAAGTAAAAAGGGACAAACGGGATGAGCGAACGCTCAGTAGGAAATTATATCTCAAGTTCATGAACAAGATACAAGTTATTCAAGATATTCAAGCAAGTACCATTATCGAGTCATGTCAAGAACTTTGGCTATCATGTATCAAGCAAGTAAATTACCCTTTTTCGGGCCACGCATTTCATGTAAAGTCAAGTACGATTCAAGTACAAGATGTGTGTGGAATGTCCAATCAAGCAAGTCAAGTACTCGGTATAATGCCAGATACCTTATCATTTTAACTCCCATGGGCACAAGTACTTTCGGGTGCTCCTCCCAGGACCAGATTGGGCCCTATATGCGCAGGCATTTATCATGTGTTTTGACATCCACTCTTGTTTATATAGCCAATATAGAATTTCAATAATCAAGCTTGTAGATACGTATGACAACTTTGATAGAATAGAGTCCAAAATATGACAAAGGACATAGAATGGCGATAATAACGGTATAATCACGATGTCGGTAAAACTAGGTAGATTATGGTTCCCTTAACTTAGGTACCATGACAAATCAATATGGACATTCTTTATATAGAATTGAGGTCCACATGAACAGTATATCAAAGGTAAGATACCCTCATTCTTATCATAGAATTGAGGTTTACAAGAACGACATGATATGGCATGATATCATCATCCCATTAAGAATTTCTTATGATATACTCTTTGTATAATCATAAGGGCCGGTATACCATGTTTTCTTTAGATTGACATGGCAAAAACTGTGTAATGGGTTTTTAGGGTACAACCAGCTCAGTCGGCCTTGAGGGAATCCAAGGCTACGAGGAGTCTTACGGAGGTCTCTATGACTAACTCGCTAGTCCAAAGGAACGGAATGTCCAATGGAGAGCTTGTATGTCAATGAGAGTTGAGTGTGATCGATAAATCAACATGAAACGTGGGACTATACTCACGGAGTGGAGAATAGTGCCGATATATATATATGTATAATATATAAACCATCGGTTAGCAAATCAGAGGAAAAATCAGTTTACAGTAAAATAACGACTTAGGTCAAGTCGTGTCTCAAGTAATTAACGCCTAACTAAAGGGCGTTTACATATATTGCCAATTTGCAGAATTTCCATTATTTCATTAATTTATCAAAAAAAACGCCTTTCCTGGGGGCGTTTCTTAAAAGTTGACGACTGCAGGGGCAGGCGTCTCATCATTTACATGTTCGACAGGATATAATTATTCTCAGAAATTTATCAAAAACGCGCCCTTGGAAGGGGCGTTACTTTCCAATTCCATTTTACAGAATATGTGGGTTTCAGGTTTTTAACAGATACACGCCCTAGAAAGGGGCGTTACTTTTAATATTCACGCCTTGTACTGGGGCGTTAGAATATGGAAAATGACTTTGTCCAAGTCGTGAATTTCAAGGGATTTATGATATTTTAATAAATAATATTTCGAGAGACAGGAGACATGTCATGGCAGTAAAATTTAACAGGAATTCACAGAGTCATGCAAGATATTAAAAATCAATATTTCATATGTATTGTAATTTTTAAACAGGATCAATTATTAATCACATGCGATTCTTATGAAATTAACGCCTGCGTAGAGGGCGTCAAATATTAAATTGACGACCACTAGCATGGTCGTTTCTTTTAAATTAGCGCCCTAATCAAGGGCGTTTCTTTCAAAATATTTCAGAAAACGCATGAAAACTATAATAATCATATGCATGACATGCTTATATATATATATATCTTGCATTAATTTCATTTGGGCTACAGTAGCTTGAGAAAACCTACCTTAAAGGGTTGATTTGGAGATAACCGTGAAGGGTCTGTAAGAATTAAAGAGGCAGCAGATGTTGGATGAAGATGATGAAGAACCTTGTTCTTCACGTTACAGAACCTGTAGAGGAAGAGAAAAAAAAAAGAAAGAAGATGAAGATGTTAATAATCTTCACAGATGTAACCGAAGCTAGGACAAATAATGAAGAACATAACCTTGTTCTTTACTCAAGCACCAGATCCTTATCCTGCATTAAAGGAGAAGAATAATAATCAATATTCTTCATGCGGCTGTAAACAGAAGGGCAAAAGAAATAAGAAGAACGTATGTTCTTCACTTACCGTGTAGCAGTAGATCGATCAAATGGTTTAGGGTTGGATCGATCGGGTATATTTATAGGATTTTAGAGTCCTAACAAAGGTAGTGTTTGATTGAGGGTAATATATCCTTAATAGAGTCCTTACTCTAACAGACACTTACTAGATTAGGTTAATCTTTCCTTGGATAAGTTCTGGGTTCGATCGGTTCACGAACTGAATTAACGCCTTAGGTCAGGGCGTGTATTCTTGAATTAACGCCTTGCATAAGGGCGTTTCTTAAAAAGCGCCTTGAAAAAGGGCGTTTCGTGTTTTAAAACACGCCCAAGATAGAGGCGTTTCTTTTACTTACCCATTTGGTCGCGTGAGAACTGACGACCGCACGTGTGGGCGTCCTTTCTTTAGTCACGCCTTTGATAAAGGCGTTTCTTTTTGAATTAACGCCCTAATAAGAGGCGTTATTTTTAATTTGTTTTATTTCGTCAAATTAACCCTATTCCTTTTATATATATTACTTCTGTAATATATATGTTTTAATTCATTTCAATTATTCATTTATCAGGGTTGCTACACAACAATGGCCCAGACCTTCTCCGGATCGGCGGAGACCCTAGTACTAGACACAATAAAACCCAAGAAGGTAAGCTGAGGTGTCATAAAGGCACACTTCTGTAGGTTCGTAAACAACTGCTCTCGCCTCAGGAGTAGACAGACCTGCCGAAGGTGGTCTAAGTGGTCCCCTGTGGTGCGACTATAGATAAGGATATCATCGAAGTACACGACCACAAAGACTCCAATGAATGGTCGAAGGACCTGAGTCATGAGTCGAATGAAGGTGCTAGGGGCATTGGTCAACCCAAAGGGCATAACCAACCACTCATATTGACCATCCTTGGTCTTGAATGTGGTCTTCCACTCATCACCTGGCCTAATCCTCACCTGATGGTAGCCACTCTTAAGATCAATCTTCGAGAAGATAGTGGCACCAGCCATCATGTCTAGCATGTCATCCAGGCGGGGAATAGGGAACCTGTACTTCACGGTGATTTTGTTGATGGCACGGCTATCAATGCACATTCTCCACGTGCCATCCTTCTTCGGGGCGAGTAATGCGGGAACATCACATGGACTCATGCTGTCCCGAACAGACCCTCTCTGCATCAACTCATCGACCTGCCGTTTTAGCTCGGCATGTTCCGTGGGGCTCATGCGATAATGGGGAAGGTTGGGCAATGAGGAGCCCGGAATCAGGTCGATAGCATGCTGAATATCCCGCATGGGTGGGAGTCCCTCGGGAAGCTCCTCGGGAAAAATATCAGCAAACTCCTGCAGAATAGGAATGACATCGGGTGAGAGTTCACCCTCAGGGTTCGGCTCCACCTCTCGGACCGTAATAGCAAATACATGGCAGCCCCGACTAGCCTCCCGCTCCATTTCCCGGGAGCTAATCATCATCAACCTCCTAGTCAAGGGCTCGCCTGGGCCAGATGTAACGGTCATAGCCCGAGCTGGGGATGGGGTACTGGGCCCGGGGACGGAAGGCTCCGGAGTACTAGGGCCAGTAGGACCCCTAACTTATGGGCTCTTGGGCTGATGGGGGTGGAGAGTAATCCGTTGGCCAGCATGTTCGAAGGTACAGGTGTTCGACTGGCCATGGAGTGTAGCATCCCGATCAAATAACCACGGCCAACCAAGAATAATGCTGCCCACCTCCATGGGGAGGACATCACACTAGATATCATCATGGTAGGCACGGAACTGCAGTGGGATCAGACACTGTAGCCTGATCGGAATGGAGGTGGAATCCACCCATGATACTCGATAGGGGCAAGGATGATCCACGGGTGTAAGACCAAGACTGGAGACAGTGTCCGTGGAGATTGCATTGATGCAACTCCCACTATCGATGATCACCTTACAAACTTGCTTGTCTAGCCTACAGAATGTATGAAAGATAGTGGTCCATCGCCAGTCATCACTGGCCTGTGGCTGAGTGAGAATACACCTAACGACCCCCAAGTCGGTGTCGTCCGGATGCTGGGCATCCTGGCCATTACCTTCGGCCTCATAGTACTCATCAGCTAGCTCCGGATCTGCTTCATAGCTGACTAACTCAAGGTCCGTAGGGGTGGTATCCTCGGCCTGTGTGTCCCCAATGACAAGAGACTGGCGGGTGGGACACTGGTTGGTAAAATGGCCAAACCCATTGCAGCGATAACACTGCTGTCGTGATCCACTAGGCTCCCCAATCATGGGTCCTTTCCCCTTATCCTCCCGACGGATAGAAGGTGAACGCAACAAATGACGGGCAGGAGGTGCGGGTGCCGGTGGACGGGCTGTGTGTGCCGTAAGATGTTGGGGACGAGGAAGGTCCCTCGGGGGAGGAGGGCGAGGCCTAGGAGCGAAAGGCTCGGGATGAGTGGGCTCCTGAGGTCGGGCCATGGGAGCCCTCGGATACGTGCCAGAAGAGCCACGGGGCTCGACACTACCAAGGGGGAAGGAGCCCAACCGATGGGGAAACTCGAACTCGGCCTCGAATTGCTCCAATTCGAGAGCAACCTGATACGCTTGTTCCAAAGTGGTCGCATTGCGGTGAAAACGTTCGTATTGATAGTTTGGCTGCAGACCTCTCCGAAAGCGTGATATGGTCATGGTGCTCTCTTCCGTAACTCCACACCGTAAATAATACTCATCAAACTCGGCGGTGTACTCAGTCACGGATCGGTTCCCTTGGGAGAGACTTTGCCATTTGTCTATGAGACGTTGGCGATATGAGGCAGGAAGGTACTTCTCCCTCAATTTCATTTTCATGTCATCCCAAGTGCCGATCGGGGGTTGACGTCGCTGATTTAGCAGGCTCTCCACATTGGTCCAATAAGTTTGGGCCTGCCCATGCAGCTTCATCTTTACGAATCGAACTGTCCGGTGGTCCGTTATCTCAAACCACTTGAAGTATCGGACCATGCCGGCCTCCCAATCTAAATAGACCTTCGGGTCTAAGGACCCGCTAAAAAGAAGAGGGTCTGCACGCACGCTCCGAAGAACGCGGTCGTCATCATCGTCATCACGATTCTGTCGTTGGTTACGATGACCATATCCCCCTTGCTCATTATCAGATGCATAGTCAGCCACCTCATGCACCTGTTGCCTCCCAACATCTACCGCCTGAGCTCTTGGCGCAGCAGGTTGCTGGGCCAACTCTTGTTGACCATTGGTCGGCGCGGGTTGCGCCGCCGCTGGGGCCCTTTCAAGGACGGCAATCCTCCGTACAAGACCCTGGATGGACTGGTCCGAAGTTTCAGCCCGATCCTCGAGGGCTTTCATCCTCCCTTCTAGACACGTTCCTACACCATCTAGACGCGTACTAAGGCCATCCATACGCGTATCAAGATGATCCATGAGGGCTCGGAACATCTCGGCCGTTGAGGGCTCATCGGAGCTATGGGCTCGGGAATCCACCATAGGTGGTGGTGGCGAGTATTGGGTGCCTCGACGGGTGGGCATGCAAAGACACATGGACTAGGAGACACAAACTAATGTAAACACCGACTAATGCACCTAGACCTAAACCAATATCAGGTACGTGGCGGAGTTAATCGATCCGAAGATCATTCCCGCAAGTGTGCGGCCTTCCCGATAGGCGTAGCCTAACGTTCGGACAACACCTTTTAATATACCGAATTATCGGGATGAAATGCAATTTTAAAAGACTTTTTTGTTTTGAAAATAATGATGATCTTGGACTCGACGTAGACCGTGCAAGACTTATGCAACGACTACCCTAAACTCAACTCGCTCTGATACCAAACTGATGCGGGACGGACACGGGGACCGACTCTAAGTGATATAGACCTCGGACTCTAAATGCAGACACGACCAGCAACATACGAGCATGAGAGACACTAGGCTCGACACTAAGGGCTCCTATGGGTTATACGTCGCTAACAGAAACGTAAGCTCACTCGTCGTCCCAAGCGAGGGAAACGCAGATCGTGCATGGTTGAGGAACCGGCAGAGTTAAGGGTAGTCCGACTCACTTCAGTGCTCGGATCGAGCCACGGGACGGGTCACTCTCTCGCTCACAGCGGTGACATGGACTCACGGGCTATAATCCTACGCTCTCATAGCGGCATACGACCATATACTAAACTAGCAAATGAACGCCAAGGAGTTAAGACCGTTACCTCCACGCTCCCGGCGTGGGGAAGACAACCCCGGCCAACTCCGAACTCCCGGTTAACAATTATTACAGTGGTACAGTGGTGTTGACCCACTCCACGTAGGGAGGTAAAAGGTCACATGTGGGACCCGGGAGTCACGCGAATTGTGTTGACGGGTAGCATCTTGATTTCGCTCCGTCGGTGCCGAAACCCGCGTTTAGTGCTATCCAGACGGCGCGACCTACGGGTTCGTGGGGCCCACGGACTGCTCTATCCTCCGGGTCTGATGGGGTGGGTTCCGATGTAATGGAGACCCCTAGTGGCGCACCTCAAACTGATGCGGGACGGACATGGGGACCGACTCTAAGTGATATGGACCTCAGACTCTAAATACGGACACGACCAGCAACATACAAGCATGAGAGACACTAGGCCCGACACTAAGAGCTCCTATGGGCTATACGTCGCTGACAGAAACGCAAGCTCACTCGTCGTCCCAAGCGAGGGAAACGCGGATCGTGCACGGTTGAGGAACCGGCAGAGTTAAGGGTAGTCCGACTCACTTCCGTGCTCTGATCGATCCACGGGACGGGTCACTCTCGCGCTCACAGCGGTGACATGGACTCACGGGCTAGAATCCTACGCTCTCACAGCTGCATACGACCATATACTAAACTAGCAAATGAACGCCAAGGAGTTAAGATCGTTACCTCCTCGCTCCCGACGTGGGGAAGATAACCTCGGCCAACTCCGAACTCCCGGTTAACTATTATTACAGCGGTACACTGGTGTTGACCCACTCCACGCAGGGAGGTAAAAGGTCACATGTGGGGCCCGGGAGTCACGCGAATTGGGTTGACGGGTAGCATCTTGATGTCGCTCCATCGGTGCCGAAACCTGCGTTTAGTGCTATCCGGACGGCCCGACCTACACGTTTGTGGGGCCCACGGACCGCTCTGTCCTCCGGGTCTGATGGGGTGGGTCCCGCTGTGATGGAGACCCCTGATGATGCGCCTCCCAGTCAGGTGGGAACGCCAGTCGGGGGCCGATCGGCTCCGATCTCCAAGCTTTGGAGTTGCTGCCCAAGGACTGGTTGCTTCTATTTTCAGGCGCGCGATCCGGCGAGATCTGCTACTGAGATCACTCCCGACGTCGGATCGATGCACAAGAGGTATCATTGGAAAGCTCTCTCTAAGTCCTTTGACGCTGTGGGACTCAGAAAAATTCACCGGAGTTGTGCTTCTGATGGGCGATTTTAGAACCGACATGTTCCCAGTCTTAGATCTGACTGGGCAGAAATAGAGTTTCCTGAGAGTTGGTGTTGACCGTTAGGCAAACCTCCGAATTAGACCTCACGCTCTTCATGAAGATTGTAGAGGGGAGAGATAGGAAAACGTAAATATTTCTTATGACTGATTTGGTGGAGATTTGGATGGGGAAAGCTATTTTATACTGGTAGGTGGTCGGATCTGGACAGAAGCAGACAGAACTGAAGGGGATCTGAAAATGATTTTTAGAAAATATGTGAAGGCCTGTGGAAATTCCACGAAAGTTCGTGGATGGAAGGGGTATTATACAGAACCTCCAGTAAAATTGGGAGCTCCAGGAAAAATCAAAAAGTGTGTCGAAGATAGAAAGTTCAGGGTTGCTGTCACTGTAGACAGAAACCTGGCAGATCTGGAAGGGAAAGATGGACGAAAATGAAAAAATGGAAATAGGAAACTAGAGGCCAAACCAAATTTTTTGGAATGTGGGTTGGATCCCTAGAACTCACCTTGAAAATTTGGCACTCAGAAGATCTCATATCTGAGAGTTAAAATTCGTGGAAGGGGCTGCTATTAGATGAAGATAGAACTCCGATAAGGTGGCGTAGCGGTGCGACAACGGCTCGATGGCGACGGCGGGGATAGATCTGAGCTTCCCACTCAGAAGAGACTTGAAGGAGAGGCTTCACACCTCTGGAAGCAGCCTTCACAGCTGCAAGAAGGTGGAGGAGAGAGGAGGGGTGCACACCAAGCTTGGAGGCTCCAACAAAAATTCTGATTTTTTTTGACATTAATTCTCATCAAATGAAAATACAAGAAATATATATGAAATACAAAAAGACTTCAACTATCCCTAGATCTAGGGTTGGGGAGGGGTAAAAGAGGGAGTTCAATTTTATTTCTCCCATGTGATTTGGAATCACATAAAATAAAAATTCAAATCCTATTAAACTATATTAAAGAGGGGGCGCCCCCTTGACTTCATGGCCATCTTCTTGGACTTTTTTTCACATTTGTCCCCCCTTGGGTCCACTCTTCTAGAAGCCCACTATTGAAAGGTTGACTGACCCCACATGGGCCCTAGAGATGAGGTGGACTAATGGGGAAGAGGTAGGGGGCCCGCGGGACTCGGGTGGTCCCATTTTACACATAAACCCTTATTACAATCTGAATTACAATCCGAAGTAAAACCAATAAACACACATGACACACAAATAAAGTCCCAATAAATACTATAAATATCGAGACTCAAGGGGGAGTCTCCAGACTGTCTCCGAGCCAGATGGAAGCCGCTGTAGCTTGGGTGGTGCTCCAAGTACGGTACCGGTGGCTCACCGACTCGTGCCGCTCGTGTGCTCTGGTGTCCGCACCAATTTGGAAGCCCTCTACTTGTAGCCCAATAGCCCTCTCATTCCTCGCGCTAAACCTAACCCTAAAATTTGAATTTGGTGGCGACGGCGGCGCACGACGTGGTCAAAATGCGAATCTCGCGCGACCGGCGGGTGTGGACTCTATCTTCTCGATCGATCCTTCTAGCAATCAATTAGCTCTATAAAACAAACCCTAAGACCTCCTAGCATCGACGTTTGGTAGCTGCGGCCGACGAAGAGAATGATCGAGGGCGTATTCCGGCGTATTCGTGGAGGGTGTTCATCGCGCGTCCGGTGAATGACGTTCCTCTTCTTCATCGATTAAGGCAGGTTCTAGCAGACCAAACCTTAAGTAATTTATACCACTGGAAGCGTCTCTGAACCCTCTTTCTTTTGATACCAAAAGCCCTAAATTTTGTTCGGTATCATGCGAGTATTATTTGATTTAGTCGAATCTTGTCAGGATTAAGGTAAAGTTTATTACCTTTGTTTAGGTCGATTAAATGTTAGGATAGCAGGCTTAAACGATTCAAATTAATCAATCTATGTTATGCATCTTTTCGTCCTTTTTCTATTGATATGCTTTCGCCCAATTTCCATGCGCTATATCCTCTGCATTTCAAGTTCCAAGTGAACCCTATCAGAGTCACCGGAGACCGATGTCTCGACCTGATTAGCGGTCGTAACAGTAACCGCCAGGGTGCCAAGCGGTCAAACGATTGACCGTTTGAGACATCCAACGGTCGCTCGGTAGACCATTTGCCCCTGTTTACCAGCCCTGTTGGACATCGCCCTAAGCGGTCCTTCGATAGACCGCTAGCCTGTGTTAGCGGTCCTCCCTAGACCGTTTAGAGTCGTTGATTCATTAATTTTATGTTTTGATTAAGTTGAGTATCTTGGCTAAGATGGCATGTTAGGATAGAAACTCACACACAAAAATTCTTAATATATGAACTTGTTTAACTATGTGAAATGGTTAATTTCTCTTTCATTCCATCATACTATATGCTTTTACATGATTTTGGTGCTAAAATTGAAACTTGTATCGATATGTCACAAATGTGAAAAATTCTAGGATTTGTTTGATAGTCACTCCACTCTGGTGGTATTGACTGATCGATCAGCTACGTTTTCTGATGCTTCATTACCCTTTAATCTTGTTATGGTTGGGACTCTCTGTCAGATACTCCTTCCGTCGGACTAGGACCTCCATTATGAGACCTCCGTAAGCCCCCGCGAGCCTGAGATTCCCACTAGGACGCCAGGCGGGTTGTACCCCCAAATCCTAAACCTTTGGACTCGATCAAATCGCGTGATTTTTTGCCAAGCCCGAAAACGTGGCTGTCCTGTAGATCGTGGCCTTTCTAGGACCGTTACTGGCAGTACACGGCCCAGGAATGACCGCCAGAGATTGAACGGTCCTTTGGAGACCGTTTTCAAAACCGACTGTGCGTCGACCTCCCGTGGGTGCGTCGACGTTTGTCCATCGGACTCAGTGCTGTATGCGGTCGTTATTGGACCGTTTACCCTTCAAGTGGCCCCTTGGTGACCGTGTAGGTCTGGCTATGCCAAGACTTGTGCGGCGACCTTAGTTTTGAAATGGCCCTTCTCGGACCGTCTAGTCTGGATGACGGCCCATATTGGACCGTTTATACTCCTTCATTCTGGCCTTGGACCCTTTGGCCCAGCTAGCCTTTAAGCGGTTTAGCCTAGACTGTGTTATCATCTAAGCGGCTAGATCAGGACCATTTATATCCAGACTTGTTTTCATGTGTTTTCCTGCTCGTAGTCCATTCCTAAATTCTTGACTTCTCAGTCAATCATTGAAATACCACTTGATCTTAGAAGATTAAGTTGCATAGCTTGACCTTGGAATTCTTGGCCGATTCCAATGAATGTCTAGATATTACTTGGAATCTTGGATCCACCAAATCAATGCCAACACATCATAAGGACCCGGTCTGGTCCTGGGAAGAGCGCCCGAAAAGTACTGGTGCCCCGGGGAGTTGTAATGACATGGTGAGGTATTGCACCGAGTGTATGACTAGCGTGTGTCTATGACATTCATCATCTATTTTTCTCTGCACATTTTAGTAGATTCCTACATGGAATTTATCTTGATACGACTTGTTGTTGTGTACTTGATCGGCCAATTCCTGGAACATTGTTATATCTCTGGGTTCAATTCATTCTATTATTTTTGTCTCCAATTATTCTTATGTTAACTTGTTTTTTTTTCGTTCTTAGTTCGCATGCATGATAGCTAATTAAATTGGTTAATTACTTAAACTTGCCTGCTATTGCCTACTGAGCATTCGCTCACCCAGTTTTTCCTCCTTTTTTTTCAGGTAGTTTAGGTGATGACTCACAAACAGACGGGGATGGGCAGGAGTGAAGTCTTTGGAGCGAGCCAGCTAGAAAGCCTCTTGGAGTGCCCTTAGATAGCTTGAGTCTAATGTGTCGTCATGTTAAAGTTGTTTCGGAAATTGTAATTTGGTTGTTTAGTTATTATTGAGTTGTAATGTTAAGAAGTCAGTGGACGGTGGGAACTTCTTTGTTTCATTTAATTGTTGGTGGATATGGGAACTTATTTATGTTTCATTAGTTGGAATTAATGATCAATAGGGAGTTGTTTCTACCTTTTTGGCTATTGAGTTATTTTGTTATCTAAATGCTAACTTAAGGCACAGCATGTATGGAAATCAACATATTTTAAATTCTACTGATGCGTTCCGATTTTTCGCGTTGGGGCGTGACAGTTTGGTGGTATCAGAGTCTAGGTTTTAAGTTCCTAGGTTTGTAAGTGATGTCATAGAACCTGTAACCTTGTAAAGGTCTAAGGATCTAACCCGGTGAGGTTGGGTAGAGACTTGGGGTTAAGTCAACTCATAAACTCTAAAAAGATTCTCGTTAGACTATTTTTAATTAATTAATGTTTCTGCACGTATGTAGGAGTATATTTCGATGACAGCAGAACGTGCGCAATGGAGAGATATGCAGCCTACGGTGCAAGGATTGACTCAGGCTCTCTAGCATGTGGCCCAAGGAGGAGCAGCACATCATGGAGCCGGTGATCTCCACCAAAATTTTCGAGGCCTAAATCCCCCACGATTTGGTGGATCGGCGGATCCCGATGAGGCCAAAAATTGGCTGAAAGAGGTAGAACGGATTTTTAGAGTAATGCAGTGCAATGACCAGGATCGAGTTCTTTTGGCAACTTTCCAGCTAGAACGTGACGCACGTGCTTGGTGGGAGGCTGTAGAAGCTACGCTCGGGAATAGGCGTGTGACATGGGATGAATTCAAGGAACATTTTAATAGCAAGTACTTCTCGGACCGGGTGCAAGAGAAGAAGGCGGCAGAGTTCACTGCTCTGAAATAAAGGAACCTATCGGTTGCAGAATATGAAGCTCAATTTGCCATATTATCCCGATATGCAACGCACATGATATCTACCGAGAAGATGAAGGCCAAGCGTTTTATGAACGGGTTGAAGCTCCATTATATTAACCAGTTGGCACCTTTGGAAATTCAGACCTATGTAGAGATGGTGAGAAAAGCTCAAGTTCTCGAAGATACATTAGAGATGACTGAGAGGATCCGAGGAAACTACCCTAAGAAAGAGCAGACCACTAGTTCTGGTAATTTTAAACCCAACAATGGCAAGAAGAGGCCCAATGGCGGGTCAGGTTTCTCACAAGATAAGAAGTCGAGGAACGACGATAAGAAGGCAGGCTCGGTTGCTCAATCTAAGACTATTTGCAAGTTTTGTGACCGGCCAGGTCATAAGATGGAGGAGTGTTGGCGCAAGCTAGGTGCCTGTTTACGTTGTGGAAGCTGGGACCATCGTATTCCCGAGTGTCCCCTCTTGTCAGACCAAGCTACTCCGAGCAAGCCGCAAGGAGGCCAGAAGAGGCAGGGTAAGCTCCAAGCCCTACAGGAGACTGAGACTGAAACCATTGAGCAGGGTGGACTTGTTGAAGGTACGTACACTTATTGTCTCTGACAAGCCAGCTTTTGTTCTATTCGATACCGGAGCAACGCATTCTTTTATTTCTCAGAATTTTGCTAAGTCTTTATCTATGAAACCGGTATTGATGAATTCTCCATTGGAAATTTCAACTCCTATTGGTTCGGGTTTAGCAATCAAATATTACTACCGTTCTAGTAAGATTCTGATTAGTGGGCAGAATATGCCAGCTGATTTGGTTTGTATGGCAATGAAGGATTATGATGTAATCCTAGGAGCGGATTGGTTGGCTAGAAATGAGGCCAGTGTTCATTGTAGTACTAGCTCCGTGTCTTTTTTTGGACACCCCAAATTTTCTTTTGTTAGGGTTAGGCACTCTAAGTCTGTGCTGCTCATTTCAGCTCTTTGAGCTGAGAAGTTGATGAAGAAAGGATGTCAGGCTTTTTTAGCTTTGGTTTCTTTAACTAATAAGAAGGAGTCTGAGATTAAGGATATCCCTATTGTTTGGGATTTTCTAGATGTCTTTCCGGAGGATTTTCCAGGACTTCCGCCTGAGAGAGAGGTAGTCTTTTCTATTGACCTGATGCCTGGCGCGTCTCCTGTTTCTAAAGCTCCGTATCGTATGTCTCCAGCGGAGTTGAGAGAATTAAAGAGGCAATTAATGGAGTTGCTCGAGAAGGGGTTTATTCGTCCGAGTACTTCCCCGTAGGGAGCCCCCGTGTTGTTCGTACAAAAGAAGGATGGTTCATTGAGACTATGCATTGACTACCGATAATTGAACCAGCTTACTGTTAAGAACAAGTATCCATTGCCAATGATAGATGAAGTGTTTGATCAGATAGCGGGAGCATCATATTTCTCAAAAATTGATGTTTGATCGGGATACCATCAGCTGCGAATCAAGGATGAGGATATCTTTAAAACTGCCTTCCGTAGCAGGTACGGGCATTTTCAATTTGTAGTAATACCTTTTGGACTGACGAATGCTCCTGCAGCTTTTATGCAGTTGATGAGTAGTGTGTTTCGGCCCTACCTAGATTAGTGGATTGTGGTGTTTATTGATGATACTTTGACATACTCTAAGAGTGAAGAGGAGCATGCAGAGCACTTGAAAATGGCATTGAGGTTGTTGAGAGATCATCAATTGTACGCAAAGTTTAGTAAATGTGACTTCTGGATGCAAGAAGTGTCTTTTCTAGGACACATTATCACTAAAGAAGGAATCTCTGTTGACCCCTCGAAGGTGAAGGCAGTAAGAGACTGGGATAGGTCTACGAATGTCACTGATGATGTGACACAACCTAGGACTTAAACAAACAAGCACAATCGCAATCAAATGGACCAATGTCGGCGATCGCTCACCCGATGCTCACCAAGACCCGGGGTAACTTGGTAATGCCAAGTGGAGGTTGTGTGGGCTGGGCCCTTGCTGGTAGAGGGCCAGCAAGGCCTAAGTTGATTCCCAAGGGTAATGGCAGCCCAATTCAAGGGAGCCGACGTCGTGCCGAGGGCACGGGTTCCACTCTTTTCCCACGGTGATCACTTATAGCAAAGGAGCTTAAGGATCGGGCTCTCATTCACGGCCAGCGGAGTTTATGAACTAATATTGAAAGAACAAGCATAAATTAGAGCAAAGTTTGGAGCACTTACTCAACCGGTTTGAAGAAACCGGTCCCGCTCGGAGACGAGGGCGAGCGGGGAGGCGGGTGGATCCCCACACGCCGCGTCGGGGTAGCTTGACCAGCCCAAATGATTACAATACTCCACCTCTCGCAGGAGGGGGATCTTGGGGTGGAGGTTAAGTGATATTAAAACTAAAACTACGTCCACATAGGGAGGGGCCTTCAGCCGGCCAAGCGGGGAGGGGAACTTGAGAGAGGAACACCGAAGATGGGAGGTCGCCGATTCTGTCCACATTCTGTGGGTGCTGACAGATGATCGAAGAAATGGTTGCTGTGACTGATGCCGAATTTTGTTGGGGATGAAACTACCTGGAAAATCTTTGTAGGAGGCCAGAGAAGTCGTCCAAATTTTTTTGATTTATTCTGACGCCGTCACTGGTCTGGGTGGAGGCCCGAGCAGGGAGGCAGATTCTTGGACTGGCAGCTTCTGGCGGCCAACAGCAGGTTGCAGAGGATGCCTCTCAGCTCCCGAACTCAGAATCAAGCACCGTTGGAGTTTTTGGAATCGTGGACGAGTCCTCTTCGCAGAAAAACTGACGGGGAAGCCAAAAGATTCCTTAGAAGACCAAGGGACTCTAAACACTGATGATAGGTCGGTGCAGGCTGTGGGAAGCTGAACCGCGTACCTGAGGGAGAAAAATGATAACTATGGCCCACGGACGTCGATAGAAGTTCCACTTCTTGATTCTGAAAGTAGATAGGAAGAGGAACAACTTTTCAGAAGAACTTGTGGCCTGAATCTTCCAAGGTTCGTTGTGGCAGAGCTTCTACTATGGCTCAGGTGCTCAGCAGGGGTAGCTCTGCGCAGTTGTAGAAGAACGGATCTCCCGGTCAGCTCGGAGCTCGGAAGGGGACGAGACCACCACCGTTACAAAGAAGACAGGTAGACGCTTCCATGGATACCTCTTGGGCCTTAAGATTCTCTGGGATGTGGTTGGGGTTGCCTATGCAAACTGCTACTCTTCTGCTGCCAGCGAACTGAAAACTAGAGGTTGAAGATGGTGGGGGGAAATGGGGTATATGGGAGGGGAAATGGAGGTGGATGAGTGTGGGGAGAACCCTGGCTGTGAGGGGATCTAGGAGGGGGTGTTCCAAGGTGTGGGAGGAGAAGAATAGGGTATGGAAGGGGGTCTAACAGGTGGTGGGAGGAGGAGCTACGAATTTGGGCTTGGAGGGAGAAGGAGGAAGGTGGGGGGGGCACAAGTGGGTGGAGGGCATGTGAGTTTGAATTTCCTTTAATGTGGGGTGGTCAATGGTGGTCTTGGGGATGGGAAGAGGTGCCTTGGGAAGGTGGAGGGCTGCTTTGGGTAGTGGGAAGGGTGCTTGGGGAAGTGGGTGGGGTAGTTGGGGGTTGGGAGGTGGAGCTAGGATTGGTGGAAGCTGTCTTGGGACTAGGGGGTGGAGTAATGGGATGTGTGGGGAAGGGGAGTGGTCTTTAATGGGGGTAGGTGGGAGAGTGGTGGTTGGGAAGGGAGGAGAGAGAAAATTTTCAAAATTGGGTGTGGAGGAGAGAGAAAGGGGAGTGAAAAAGAGAGATTAAGAGAGGGATGGGTGGGGAATCTCTCCCCTAGGGTCTCTCACCCAAAAAATAGAATCTCTCCACTAGATAAGAAGTGTAAACTCTCAAAATGACAAGTTTTTCATTCATTGATTCATTAGTTCAAATGGAGGAAATGGGGTCCTATATATAGGCAACCCACATTTCTACAAAAGACCTTGACTCTTAACACAATGACAAATAACCAAGGGAAGGGGGGGTGCCCTTGGGCCAAGTCCAATGAATTGGGCCCATAAACTAATCTATCAACATAATGACACTTAACCTAGGTAAATGACTCATTAACCTAGGTACAAGACTTAAATAAAAGGAAAATTACATAATTATGACTCAAAGAAAATATGAAAGTTACATGAATTGACTTAGAAAAATGTGACGGATGTAATGGAACCATGCTGGCGGGCAACCGGGGCTTTGAAAATATATGGGGCGAGAGATGCCCCCATCATACTCCCGGGGTGCGGAGAACTCGACTCCGTCGAGTAAGAGTCCTTCCCTCCTCGGATGGTGTAGAAGTGGTATCGCCCACAAGTCTTCCGAACGAGACCGATCCATCCACCTGCCGAGATAGCGCTCGTATACCTTGCTCCTGGTGGTAGTGACCTGTTCACCCAATATTCATTCAATGCGCTCACGCTGGGCTCTCTTGGCTGGTGGTCTCTCCTCTCGGGTGGGTGCTCTCTCAACAGGAGGAATAGGCTCAATATTCTCACTGGGTACCACCGGGGGCCCCTTATATGGCACTAGGTCGGCTACATTGAATGTGGGACTTACTCCATACTCCTCGGGAAGATCTAACTCATAGGCATTAGTGCCAAGGCATCTCAAAACCCGGAAGGGACCAGCCCCATGATGCCTCAACTTAGAGATGGCTCTCGGGGGGAGCCTCCTCGTCCTCACCATCACAAAGTTACCCACGTGGAATTCTTGGTGCCGTCGATGAGAGTTGGCTTGCCTTTTATGAGTCTCATTCTTTTTTGCTTATGTGCTTGCTAAGGTTTTCATGTAATTTTTTGAATGCTGACATTCTACGGGTGATGAGTGGACCTGGGCAACCAAAAGTAGACCAATCATGCTTTGATGCCAAGAAGACTTTGATGGAATTTGGAGGGCCGGGGCAACCATATGTGGACTTATCATGCAATGTTGTCATGTAGACTTTGGTGGGCCTAGGTGGGCCGGGGCACCCGTCGGTGAACCTATCATGCAAAGTGGTGATGAATGTAGGGGGACCCGGACATCCGCAGATGCTTTTGACATGCTTAAGACCCATGATAAATGAAGGTGAACCAATACATCCGAATATGGGCCACTCATGCTTTCTACTTGACATGTGGGTGGTATGAATGAATGGACCCCTCATGGTGTTCATGCCAAGTGGTGTGGTAAGCCTAGACACATGCATATTTTTCCTAAGGGTGACTTCCATGTGTATAGGTGTGGGACAACCTTTGAACTCCCATTGGAAAGGATCGAACGGATCTAAGAATGTGGTCATCATGGGGTGGAGCACAGCCTCATTATCTAGGGATATGTGGCCCAAGGTCATGGCTCCCAAGGTGTAACCCATGTCTAGGATGGAGTGGATTGGGTTAAACATGGTTAGTTGGTGTAGGGAAAGGTGGGTGGTGGATAAAGTGTTTGAGTCACACGAGTCTCTTGACTCCCATTGGAATGGATCATATGGATCATAAAATGGGTTACCTAGGGGGAGGAACTCCATGTCCTCAAGATCCTCAAAAGGTGCAAGTCATCCTTCTCCATGATAGTTGGGCCAATGTTCTTGGCAAGTGGGTCGGCCATGAGTGGAGGGCTTGGCTTTCTACCCGAGATAAGAAGCTCTAAATCGAGGAGAAGGTTGGGCTCATCGGGTGTAGGGAGGAATAGAAGGAGGTCGCTAGTGTAGCAACCAATGGTGCAACATGAGGTGATAGACCCTATGCATAGGTGTAGGAGGCTAAGGCTCCTAGGTTGTTCGACCATAGGGGTAACATGCTAGTCATCTCTAATTACCATGCTATGCCCTTGAGAAGGTCCTCTAAGGTTTCCACTTGGTAGGAGTTTTGGATTATGGTGTGATAAGAGGAGATGGGCACTATGTGATGGTTTTCCTTCATGGGTGGGAAATTGTGGTCCATGATCTCTCTTATTGGGCTCTCCTTTAGCCAACTAACAAGGGGTTCTCCTAAGATGAGCATAGTCCCAACTAGAGAGGGTGATGTAAGGGGAAGACCATCGTGTGATGTTTCTTTTTCAACGTGGACTTGGGTTTCCTCCAAGGTGGGGAGTGGGTTTAGAGTGTTCTCAACTATTGAATCGAGTATGAGTTCTTCTACCAAGGAGGTGAGAGGGACTTTTGGGGTGATGAGGGTTGGTGTGTGGTGCTCCCGGGGTGGAGGGTAAAGGGAAACTTGGATTGGTAGGGTGGGGTTTGGGAGTGGAAGTAGTGGAGGCCTAGGTTGGGGTTGGATTGGGGTTGGAAGTGGAAGGTGGGTTGGGTGACGAGATTTGGGTTGATGGGTTTTGAGGGGGGTACCTCTTTTTGGGGATGATGGAGGGGTAGTGGTGGGGACCAAGGGGAGATGTGGGGTATGGGTTTGGTGAGGGATTGTGGAAGGGGGTTTTGGTTGGAGTGCGGGGACCCTTAGGGGATTTGGTGTAGAGGTGGATGCTTGGTTTATTTGGGCATTAAGGGAGAGGACTTGGTCGCGAAGTGTAGTTATGATGGTTGAGAAGTGATTTGTTGGGAGTGGTGGGGGAGGAGGCCTAAAGGTGATATCAAGTTGGTCGGATGGGGATGGAGGAGTGGTAGTGCACCTCGGGCTAGGGGTGTTAGAGTAGAAGGGGTGGGAATATTTGGGGATGTAGATTTTTCTAAGTTCTTTCTTCATATCATCCTATGAGGAAATGGGTTCTTGTTTCCTAACGTCCCTTAAGCCCACTATGTTCCTCCATTTTTGCTTGGCTTGACCCCGAAATTGCCCCATGGCAACGCGGACTCTTGCGGGTCCATAAACCATAGTTCTCTCAAAGTGTTTTTCCATGGTGACCTCCCACTTTAGGTAGGCACTATAGCATGATCCATCGAAGAGGAGATCCTCAAAAGAGATTATGTCAAATGGAGGGTTGATCGGTCCCTTATGGGGGGTCGAGTGGGATGAATGTGACCAAAGAGAGGTAGCCATGTTGATGAATGCAAATGTGCCCAAGGACTAGACTTAGTAGAGACAAGTCTAAAACTTGCTCTGATACCAATTGATGTGACACAACCTAGGACTTAAACAAACAAGCACAATCGCAATCAAACGGACCGATGTCGGCGACCGCTCACCCGATGCTCACCAAGACCCGGGGTAACTTGGAAATGCCAAGTGGAGGTTGTGTGGGCTGGGCCCTTGCTGGTAGAGGGTCAGCAAGGCCTAAGTTGATTCCCAAGGGTAATGGCAGCCCAATTCAAGGGAGCCGACGTCATGCCGAGGGCACGGGTTCTACTCTTTTCCCACGGTGATCACTTATAGCAAAGGAGCTTAAGGATCGGGCTCTCATTCACGGTTAGCGGAGTTTATGAACTAATATTGAAAGAACAAGCACAAATTAGAGCAAAGTTTGGAGCACTTACTCGACCGGCTTGAAGAAACCGGTCCTGCTCGGAGACGAGGGCGAGCGGGGAGGCGGGTGGATCCCCACACGCCGCGTCGGGGTAGCTTGACCTGTCCAAATGATTACAATACTACACCTCTCGCAGGAGAGGGATCTTGGGGTGGGGGTTAAGTGATATTACAACTAAAACTACCTCCACATAGGGAGGGGCCTTCAGCCGGCCAAGCGGGGAGGGGAACTTGAGAGAGGAACACCGAAGATGGGAGGTCACCGGTTCTGTCCACGTTCTGTGGGTGCTGATAGATGATCGAAGAAATGGTTGCTGCGACTGATGCCGAATTTTGTTGGGGATGAAACCACCTGGAAAATCTTTTTAGGAGGCCAGGGAAGTCGTCCAAATTTTTTTGATTTCTTCTGGCGCCGACGCTGGTCTGGGTGGAGGCCCGAGCAGGGAGGCAGATTCTTGGACTGGCAGCTTCTGGCGGCCAACAGCAGGTTGCATAGGATGCCCCATCAGCTCCCGAACTCAGAATCAAGCACCGCTGGAGTTTTTGGAATCGTGGACAAGTCCTCTTTGCAGAAAAACTGACGGGGAAGCCAAACGATGCCGGAGAAGACCAGGGGACTCTGAACACTGATGATAGGTCGGTGCAGGCTGTGGGAAGCTGAACCGCGTACCCGAGGGAGAAAAATGATAACTATGGCCCACGGACGTTGATAGAAGTTCCACTTCTTGATTCTGAAAGTAGACAGGAAGAGGAACAACTTTTCAGAAGAACTTGTGGCCTGAATCTTCCAAGGTTCGTCGTGGAAGAACTTATACTATGGCTCAGGTGCTCAGCAGGGGCAGCTCTGCGCAGTTGTAGGAGAACGGATCTCCCGGTCAACTCGGAGCTCGGAAGGGGACGAGACCACCGCCATTGCGAAGAAGACAGGTAGAAACTTCCGTGGATACCTCTTGGGCCTTCAGATTCTCTGGGATGTGATCGGGGTCGCCTCTGCAAACTGCTACTTTTCTGCTGCCAGCGAACTGAAAACTGGAGGTTGAAGATGGTGGGGGGAAATGGGGTATATGGGAGGGGAAATGGAGGTGGATGAGTGTGGGGAGAACCCTGGCTGTGAGGGGGTCTAGGAGGGGGTGTTCCAAGGTGTGGGAGGGGAAGAATAGGGTATGGAAGGGGGTCTAACAGGTGGTGGGAGGAGGAGCTACGAATTTGGGCTTGGAGGGAGAAGGAGGAAGGTGGGGGGGGCACAAGTGGGTGGAGGGCATGTGAGTTTGAATTTCCTTTAATGTGGGGTGGTCAATGGTGGTCTTGGGGATGGGAAGAGGTGCCTTGGGAAGGTGGAGGGCTGCTTTGGATAGTGGGTAGGGTGCTTGGGGAAGTGGGTGGGGTAGTTGGGGGTTGGGAGGTGGAGCTAGGATTGGTGGAAGCTGTCTTGGGACTAGGGGGTGGAGTAATGGGATGTGTGGGGAAGGGGAGTGGTCTTTAATGGGGGTAGGTGGGAGAGTGGTGGTTGGGAAGGGAGGAGAGAGAAAATTTTTGAAATTGGGTGTGGAGGAGAGAGAAAGGGGAGTGAAAAAGAGATATTAAGAGAGGGATGGGTGGGGAATCTCTCCCCTAGGGTCTCTCACCCAAAAAATAGAATCTCTCCACTAGATAAGAAGTGTAAACTCTCAAAATGACAAGTTTTTCATTCATTGATTTATTAGTTCAAATGGAGGAAATGGGGTCCTATATATAGGCAACCCACATTTCTACAAAAGACCTTGACTTTTAACACAATGACAAATAACCAAGGGAAGGGGGGGTGCCCTTGGGCCAAGCCCCATGAATTGGGCCCATAAACTAATCTATCAATATAATGACACTTAACCTAGGTAAATGACTCATTAACCTAGGTACAAGACTCAAATAAAAGGAAAATTACATAATTATGACTCAAAGAAAATATGAAAGTTACATGAATTGACTTAGAAAAATGTGACGAATGTAATGGAACCATGCTGGCGGGCAACCGGGGCTTTGAAAATATATGGGGCGAGAGATGCCCCCATCAACTGAAGTATGAAGTTTTCTAGGCCTAGCAGGTTACTATCGGATATTTATTAAAGATTTCTCCAAGATTGCGGTACCCTTGACTAGATTGACCCGCAAGGAGAATCGGTTTGAGTGGTCGGAAGATTATGAGCGGAGTTTCCATACTCTGAAGGACTATTTGACCACTGCCCCTGTTTTGGCTTTGCCTTCTGGAGAAAGAAGATTCGAGGTCTACACGAATGCTTCGGGTATTGGCTTGTGTTGTGTGCTTATGCAGAATGGCAAAGTGTTAGCTGATTCCTCGAGGCAATTGAGAAAGCATGAAGAGAATTATCTCGTCCACGACTTGAAACTTGCTGCAGTAATATTTGCCCTGAAAATTTGGAGGCACTATTTATATAGAGAGACTTTTACCGTGTTCTCTGATCATAAGAGCCTTAAATACTTGTTTTCTCAAAAGGAACTTAACATGAGACTGAGAAGGTGGCTCGAATATTTGAAGGATTTCAATTTCTCTATTGAGTACCATCCTGGGAAAGACAATGTGGTGGCAGATGCTTTGAGCCGCATGCCGATAGTAAAATTGTCAAGTCTCATGTTGCAAGAATGAAGACTGCTAGAACAATTGGCTAGTTTAGACCTCAATATTGGTAAGGATCGGATCATGATCGCTCAGTTTTAGCTTCGTCCAGAATTATTGATGGAAATCAAGTCCCTGCAAGAAATTGATCCGATGTTGGTAGAAATTAAGGAAAGTCTGAAGAATAGACAAGATTTTATGTTAGCTAATGGCGGCATGTTATTGTTTCGAGGGAGAACATGTGTTCTTGATGTGGCCGAAGTAAAAGACAAGATCTTAGAAGAAGCCCATAGGCTTAAGTATACTATTCACCATGGAGGTACAAAGATATACTAAGATCTAAACAGGACCTTTTGGTGGCCGAGCATGAAAAAGGAAGTGGCAGAATTTGTGAGTAGATGCTTAGTATGTCAGCAAGTAAAGGCTGAACATTTCAGACCCGCACGGAAGTTAAAGCCGCTCGATATATCACAATGGAAGTGAGAAAGTGTCGGTATGGATTTTATCATGGCTCTACCCAAGACTCGTGGTGGATTTGATGCAATATGGGTCATTATTGATAGACTGACTAAGTCCACTCTTTTCTTATCTATTAAGTCAAAATGGACAGTTGATGTTTTGGCTACCCTATATATGAAGGAAGTTGTAAGACTGCATGGAGTACCAGTAAGCATTGTGTCAGATAGAGACCCCAGGTTTACTTCTCATTTTTGGAGAGGACTACAAGAATCCTTGGGAACCAGTCTGAATTTCCGCACTGCCTTTCATCCTCAGATCGACGAACAGACTGAACGAACCAACCAGATCGTTGAATATATGTTAAGGGCTTGCATGATTGATTTTGGAGGCAGTTGGCTTGAGCACTTAACTTTGATTGAGTTCACCTACAATAACAGTTACCAGTCCAGTATCCATATGGCTCCGTTCGAGGCCCTTGATGGGAGAAGTTGTCGATCACCATTATGTTGGGATGAAGTTGGAGAGAAGTAATAGTTGGGACCAGATCTCATTTCAGAATCATCCAAGAACATCTGTATTATCCGAGATCATCTACAAGTGACACAATCGAGATAGAAAAGTTATGCTGATAGCAGAAGAAGAGCCTTGGAGTTTCAAGTAGTTGAGCATGTATTCTTGAAGGTTTCGCCAATGAGAGGAATTCAAAGATTTGGCATCTATGGCAAACTAAGTCCGAGATACATGGGTCCATTTGAAATTTTAGAGAAAATTGGAGAAGTTACTTACATATTAGCTTTACCACCTCAGTTATCTGGAGTACACAATGTGTTTCACGTATCTATGTTACGAAAATATGTTTATGACCCCACTCACATTATTTAACATGTGGATTTGGAAATTAAGGAAGATTTGACGTATGAAGAAAAGCCAATCAAGATTTTGGATCGGAAGGAACAACAACTCAGGAATCGATCCATCCCTATGGTTAAGGTTCAATGGAGTCGACGAGGAATCGAAGAAGCTACTTGGGAGTCCGAAGATGCTATTCGAAGGTAATACCCCGATTTATTCTGAGGTCAGTATCGTACATTTCCCATTTCGATAAGTGCAGTGAATTTGGAGGACCAAATTTTTTAAAGTGGGGGAGGGTATAATACCCTGAGAAATTATTTAAACCAGATTTCTAATCATTCGATAATTTTTGCCTTATTTAATTGAAATCCCTTTTGCCTAAAATTCAATTAATTCATAAAAATCTAGAAAAATTATAATCACGTAGAGGATGCCTAATTTCAATTCCAACTACGTGTACCCCAATAGCCCTCTTCCTCGTGCTAAACCTAACCCTAAAATTCGAATTTGGTGGTAGCGGTGGCGCACGACTTGGTCAAAACGCGAATCTTGCGCGACTGGCGGGTGTAGACTATATCTTCTCGATCGATCCTTCTAGCAATCAATTAGTTCTATAAAACGAACCCTAAGACCTCCTAGCATTGACGTTTGGTAGCTGTGGCCGACGAAGAGAACGATCGAGGGCTTATTCCGACGTGTTCGTGGAGGGTGTTCTTCGCGCGTCCGGCGAGTGACGTTCATCTTATTCATCGATTAAGGTAGGTTCTAGCGGACCAAACCTTAAGTAATTTATACCACTAGAAGCGTCTCTGAACCCTCTTTCTTTTGATACCAAAAGCCCTAAATTTTGTTCGGTATCATGCGAGCATTATTTGATTTAGTCGAAGCTTGTCAGGAGTAGGGTATAGTTTGTTACCTTCGTTTAGGTCGATTAAATGTTAGGATAGTAGGCTTAAACAATTCAAATTAATCAATCTATGTTATGCATCTTTTCATCCTCTTTCTATTGATATGCTTTTGCCCAATTTCCATGCGTTATATCCTCTAAATTTTGTGTTCCAAGTGAACCCTATCAGAGTCGCTGGAGACCGGTCTCTCGGCCTGATTAGTGGTCGTAACATTAACCGCCAGGGTCCCAAGCGGTCGAACGATTGATCATTTGAGACATCCAGCGATCGCTCGTCAGACCGTTTGCCCCTATTTACCAGCCCTGTTGGACATCGCCCTAAGTGGTCCTTCGATAGACCGCTAGCCAGTATTAGCAGTCCTCCCTAGACCGTTTAGAGTCGTTGATTCATTGATTTTATGTTTTGATTAAGTTGAGTATCTTGGCTAAGATGGCATGTTAGGATAGAAACTCACACACAAAATTGGTAATATATGAACTTGTTTAACTATGTGAAATGGTTAATTTCTCTTTCATTCCATCATACTATGTACTTTTACATGATTCTGGTGCTAAAATTGAAACTTGTATCAATATGTCACAAATGTGAAAAATTCTATGATTTGTTTGATAGTCACTCCACTCCGGTGGTATTGACTGACCGATCAACTACGTTTTCCGATGCTTCATTACCCTTTAATCTTGTTATGGTTGGGACTCTCTGTCAGATACTCCTTCCATCGGACTAGGACCTCCATTATGAGACCTCTGTAAGCCCCCGCGAGCCTGAGATTCTCACTGGGACGCCGGGCGGGTTGTACCCCCCAATCCTAAACCTTTGGACTCGATCAAATCGCGTGATTTTTTGCCAAGCCCGAAAATGGGGATGTCCTGTAGATCGCGGCCTTTCTGGGACCGTTACTGGCAGTACACGGCCCAGGAATGACCGCCTGAGATAGAACGGTCCTTTGGAGACCGTTTTCAAAACCGACTATGCGTCGACCTCCCGTGGGTGCGTGCTGTATTCGGTCGTTATTGGACCGTTTACCCTTCAAGTGGCCCCTTGGTGACCGTGTAGGTCTGGCTATGCCAAGACTTGTGCGGCGACCTTAGTTTTGAAACGGCCCTTCTCAGACCGTCTAGTCCTGATGGCGGCCCATATTGGACCGTTTATACTCCTTTATTCTGGGCTTGGACCCTTTGGCCCAGCTAGCCTTTATGCGGTTTAGCCTAGTCCGTGTTATCATCTAGGTGGCTGGATCAGGACCATTTATATCCAGACTTGTTTTCATGTGTTTTCCTGCTCGTAGTCCATTCCTAAATTATTTACTTCTCAGTCAATCATTGAAATACCACTTGATCTTAGAAGATTAAGTTGCATAGCTTGACCTTGGAATTCTTGACCGATTCCAATGAATGTCTAGATATTACTTGGGATCTTGGATCCGCCAAATCAATGCCACCGCATCATAAGGGCTCGGTCTGGTCTTGGGAAGAGCACCCGAAAAGTACTAGTGCCCCGGGGAGTTGTAATGACATGGTGAGGCATTGCACCGAGTGCATAACTAGTGTGTGTCTATGACATTCATCATCTATTTTTCTCTGCACATTTTAGTACATTCCTACATGGAATTTATCTTGATATGACTTGTTGTTGTGTACTTGATCGGCCAATTCTTGGAACATTGTTATATCTCTTGGTTCAATTCATTCTATTATTTTTGTCTCCAATTATTCTTATGTTAACTTGTTTTTTTTCATTCTTAGTTCGCATACATGACAGCTAATTAAATGAGTTAATTACTTAAACTTGCCTGCTATTGCCTACTGAGCGTTCGCTCACCTAGTTTCCCCCCTTTTTTTCAGGTAGTTCAGGTGATGACTCACAAACAGACGGGGATGGGCAGGAGTGAAGTCTTTGAAGCGAGCCAGCTAGACAGCCTCTTGGAGTGTCCTTAGATAGCTTGAGTCTAATGTGTCGTCATGTTAAAGTTGTTTCAGAAATTGTAATTTGGTTGTTCAGTTATTCTTGAGTTGTAATGTTAAGAAGTCTGTGGATGGTGGGAACTTCTTTGTTTCATTTAATTGTTGGTAGATATGGGAACTTATTTATGTTTCATTAGTTGGAATTAATGATCAATAGGGAGTTGTTTCTACCTTTTTGGCTATTGAGTTATTTTGTTATCTAAATGCTAACTTAAGGCACAGCATGTCTGGAAATCGACATATTTTAAATTCTACTGCCGCGTTCTGATTTTCTACGTCGGGGCGTGACACAAAGACACGCAGAGAGATATGAAAGCACACACCACACCAAGAAGACAAGGATTTTTAAGCTGGTTCAGTCCTCAATCCAGAGGCCTACGTCCACCCCTCACTCAATCAAGTGAGGCTTCTACTAGTGCCAAGCACTTAACATTGGGAAACAACCCAACTACACATCGCTGATCCACAGCTTAATATGAGAACAACTTCTCTTTAGACCGCTGACACATAGCTCGCACTTCTATGATAGTTCTTGGCGACCCAAATAAACGAAAAGAATGAAAGTGTAAAAAACACTGAAACACAGAACAAGTTTAGAGAAATTCTCTCCCAAAGTAGCAGATGCAATCTGTGTTATTAGTTGATGCCGTTGCACTCCAATTCAGAACTCAGTGTTTGAAAACTTCTCATTTCCAGCAAGAATTCCCTTGACGTTGCTTGAGTGTAGCTCTACCTTCTTCTCGTAGACACACGAAAGTCACTCTGGTTCTTCTAGTTGCACGACCTTTTCTTTCTTCTATCTCTCTTCTCTTTCTTGTTCTTTCTCTGTGATTTTGCTCTTCATTATATAAGCACTCTTTCTTCGGAGGGTATTGAGATCCACAAAGATTGCTGTGACAAAGAAGGACTCTTAATAGACTCTTGATCAAACTCTCTCACCTGGAAACATAGCAGTTTATCTCTTCAGACGCTTATCTGGGTTGATCCCACCACCATCGTAAATCATTAGAACTTGAGATAAACCTCTTTCTTTGATTTTAGATGAGGTTAAGCAGTGTCGTTTGATGACTAAGAGAGCTTCAGATCCGTGTTAGTAGAGTTAGGAATCCCATACACGGTTAAATCCTTCAAACGAACTTGTGTTTCTTCAAGTTTCACTGTCACGAGCTATTTGTTACTGTTAGAGAGTTATTTGTCACTACAAACGGCTATTTGTCATTGATAACCAGCTATTTGTCACCCTTGTCACTCGCTAGCCATCGCCTTTGTTTCACTTCTTTACATATCGTGACTGGTGTCGACTCCATGCACCCGTTGCGTCGACTCTCCTTCAATGTATTTGAAGCATTAACATCAATTATCCGTTTGTCACCCTTATAAAGACATTTGTCTGCCTTAACACCTATTTGTCACCACTGATGACCTATTTGTCACCACTACAAGGTGTTAGCCGTCGCGCTTGGCTTTGTCTTGTTTGTCATGTTGGCTGAAGTAAAAATAACTTCAAAATGTGTTCTTCTTGTGTCTGATGCATTACATTGACCTGGAACAAGACTTTGCTGGGCTTGAGCTATTTTGGGCGTTGACTTTGCCTTCTAAGGGTGTTGACTCTCCATTTTCCTTTTGGCTTGACTTCCAAACAGACTTGAATCAATGTTAATATCCTTGAACGAGCGTTGTTGTTTCCACTTGACTGCATCGACTCTATCAACACATGGCATCGACTCATCTTCTATGCTTCGCATAGTTTCAACCTTAAAAAAGTTATTTGTCTGCCTTAGCCAACTATTTGTCTACCTTAGCCAGAGCGGGGCAACCTTGATAACTTCAACTCCATTTCCATATGAAGTCTACTCCACAACCCTCATGAGCCTGAATCAAAGCTTCTGATAGGCTTAAGTACTCATTTAGCTCCTGAAAGACATAGACTGTTAAATGAATTATACAAATTTAATTCCAATAAAAAGAGACATAATCACAATGATTTATAGTTAGTCAACATCAAAACTAGGGACAGGACATTCTCCCCCTTTTTGATAGTGGCAACTATGTGTCATTTACTTTAAAGTAGCATCAACTCTTTCATCAACTAGAGGTTTTCACAATTGCAGTTATCTAATAGTAAATCTTTATTTCTTTCAAGGCTTAAGAACCAGAACCAAACAAAACCAAATGCTTGCAGATGCAACTACATAGTGAATAGAAAATAGACACAGATGCACACACATGACTCTGATTTCTCTGATGCACACACATGATGACATGACTCATCTCTCTCATGACTCTGACAAGACTCTCTCATCTCTCTCTCCCCCTTTGACATCATCAAAAATACTATCCAGGGAGGATTAACCAACACACTAATTCAAGGAGTTTAAAATGAAAAGGCTCACTTTCCATGTAAGGACTTTTATAAAAAGAAAGTTTCCCAGAAGAAATCGGTGGCTCAGGATTTATCATTGTAATTCAAGAAGTAAGGCAAAGCTGAAAAAGATTGAATGTTGCATATATAATAGAGTTGAAATAGCTCTTCAAGTGTATATCTAGCCCAATTCCTTCAACTTACTACACAATTTCAAAAGGCACCTCCAAGAAAAATTTTAACAAGCAGTGAGATTAATCAATTTTTAACATCAGAAAATTTTTGTAGGACACCCTTTTTCCTTCCTCTTTTCCTTTTTCTTTTTTATAAAATATATGGAACAGTCAGATGTAGTATGTCTTTTGACTCAAGGAGACATATTTCTTCAATACGAGAATCCACGATTAGTCAGCATGACTCATCAACCTCTTTCTACAGAGATAATTGCCTACTTCATCACATACATACTCCATCACTTCCTTGGTGAAGGAATGTAGTTTCTCGACAAGTGCAGTTATTGCTCTGCCCTTATTGATTTTTTTTTAATTTGCTAGCGGAGTTAGCTAGACTGCTTAATGACACAATCTTCACCACTTCAAGGCAATGGAGTCTGGTTGCTCAGCAGTCATAGCCATTGCTCTGCAAAGATTTTGATAACATAGGGTGTTTTTATTGCTTTGATCAGTTGCAGTAGCACTGTTTAAAATCACTACTGTAATTAAAACTTTTACTCAGAATAGCCTCTTTACTCTCACTTTCATATTGTTAGAAAGGAGCATAAGCATAACTCATCAAGTTGTTTTAAGGTTGTTCCATAAGCAAAACTCTTCCTTTTCAAGATGCTTAATCCCAGAGTTGAATGATTATATTCCTTATACCATGAATTTTCATAGGGGACCTTTCAAAAAACATATAGTCTTTTAGACAGAAAATGAGTATTTTAACTCCCCCTGAATCAATGCAGATTGGTTAGTCTTAGGAGAGGACAATAATGAAGTTTGGTGTGACTAATGATCACTAAGGGTAATTCTAACAGGAGGTAGACACCTTCACAAACTCCCCCTCAGTCTATACATGACTTATTATGAGACACATCAGGACAAACACATTATTTACTAAAGCATGGTTCATAGACTTACATGCTGGGATGACTAATGGTACCTGGCGGAGTTGTGCACTCACGCATAGTGATTGCTTCCAGACAGATGTAGCCTGCCCTTCCACAAGTCACCATTTTATATACCATTTAGTCAAATGCAAGGAACACATGAATAGGATGATACTACAAGCAAGCCTTGCAAAGACCAGAGAACTGACAATCACAATAAAAGAAATGCAGATTATTTCACTCAGATTTTTCATGTAGCCTATACAATCCAAGCTCTCTTCTAAGTGAAGAGAATCTTTCATTGCAGAGAGGCTTGGTGAAAATGTCAGCAATCTGTTTTTCAGTTTCAATGAAGTGAAATTCAAAGCTCTATTTAATGACTTCATCTCTGAGAAAATGATGCCTAATTTCAATATGCTTGGTCCTAGAGTGCTGAATGGGATTTTTGGTCAAACTGATAGCACTAGTGTTATCACACAAAATAGAGACACATCCAAGATCCACTTGATAGTCTTGAAGTTGATGTTTGATCCACAACACCTAGGTGCCACAGCTCCCAACAGTAACATATTCTGCCTCTGTAGTAGAGAGAGCAACCGAGTGTTGTTTCTTTAATGCCCAAGATATCAAACACCCACCCAAAAAATGGTAATAGCCACTGGTGCTCTTTCTATCCAATTTGCATCCAGCATAGTCTTTATCAGAATAAGAGACAAGATTGAAATCACAAGATGTAGGGAACCACAGTCCCACATCATGGGTACCAGCAAGATACCTGAAGATACACTTTACTGCACTCATATGTGACTCTCGAGGACTTGCTTGAAATCTAGCACATAGACACACACTGAATTGTATGTCTGGTCTAGATGAAGTTAGGTAAAGCAGGGTTCCGATCATACCTCGAAAAGTCTTTGAATCTACCATTTTACCTTTCTTGTCTGCATCTAAGCTTGCATTTGTGCCCATTAGAGTTGCTATTGTTTTCACATTCTCCATCTTATACTTCTTTAGCAGCTCCTTAATGTACTTAGTCTGGCTTATGAAGCACCCATCTAGAGTCTGATTAACCTGCAATCCTAGGAAGAATTGTAGTTCACCCATTAGGCTCATCTCAAACTCACTTGTCATTAAATCAGCAAATTCTCTACACATGTCAGATTTTGTGAAACCAAATACAATATCATCAACATAGACTTGTGCAATGAGAATGTCAGCTGTATCCACTTTTGAAAACAAGGTTTGGTCAACCTTATCTCTTGCGAACCCTTTACCTGTGAGGAAGCTGCTTAACCTGTCATACCACGCACGAGGAGCCCGCTTTAATCCATAAAGAGCCAAATCTAGTTTAAAAACATGGCCAGGGAGTTTTGAAGACTCAAAACCAGGAGGTTGTTCAACATACACGTCCTCCTTGATTAGTCCATTGAGGAATGCACTCTTTACATCCATTTGCTAAAGTTTTATACCATGGGAACATGCAAATGCAAATAAAATCATGATGGCCTCTAGCCTAGCAATAGTGGCAAAAGACTCTTCAAAGTCAATACCAAATTCTTGAATGTACCCCTTGGCTACTAGTCTAGCTTTATTTCTCACAACTTTACCATTATAATGCCCCAAGTTTTTCGGACACTTTTCAGATCTGGATCTGTGGATTTCGGATCAGTTTTGGGAGTCCCGGAACGTGTTTCGTGATTTACAGGTATTTTTCCCTAACGAACCTACGGAATCATGTGTAGGGCAAACCGTTGCGTTCTCCTACTCCGGGACGGTACCAGTACGTCCGGCGTGTTCTGAGGATCGAGGAAATGTATTTTCCTATTTTTTTCATATTTTTTGAAAAATCCAGATTTTCTATAAATACCCCATTTCTTTTTCCTTCTTCTTCTTCTTCTTTCTTTCTTCTTCCACCTCTCTCCCGTGAGCGCTTCTGGCTGTGGCTTTTCCCCCCCTCTTCCGGTGACGACCGCGGTGACCTCCCCTCTGGCTGTAGACGTCGGCGAGGTGACGACGCGGCAACGATGGTGGCGGCGTGGCGATCGCGGCGGTGTGCGGCTCGTGAAGAGATCGAGGGTTTCAAGCGAAGTTTTTAGGATCAGCGATGATTCGCCGCGTTTCCGGTGACCCCGAGGTAGGGTGATGGATCCTTAGCTCATTTACCGTCTTCCCCGCGATTTCTAGGCCGAGGGGAGGTCGAGAGGGGTTCATTTGAGTCGAGAAAGGGAAAATCATGCTTTGGGATTTGAGCGCCGGATCTAGTGATTTAATGCGTTATTTCGTGGCTCGATGGCATTAAATGATGCTCTGGGGCATGGGGGAAGAGTTCCCCCTTTGTTTTCCCTTCATCTGGGGGTGAATGGGGCGTGGAATGGCATTTTTAGGCCATTCCCGCTGTTCTCGGTTTTCCGGAATGGAAGTGGTCCTTCCAGGAGCCGTTTCTTGCTAGAAGCGGCCCCAGATAGACCATTTTCTGGCCCCAAGTGTCGGTTGGGCTTAGCGGCCATGCGATAGACAGCTAAGGCCCAGTGGCGGCCTATCGGCCGACCGTTTGCCCCGTGGGCTGGCGTGACCTTCGAGGCATTTTTGACCGTTGGCATTTGACCGTTGGAGATTTTTGGGATTAAGCAGTCATGGGGTGACCATTTAACCCCGCCTTGCGGTCCCAGAGAGACCGTTTCATGTCCAAACGGTCACATGGTGACCGTTTCACTCCTTCGCAGCTCCATGGCGTGGCGGTCCCCATGAGACCGTTTACACCATGAGACGGCCTAGGAGTGTACCATTTTTGTCCTAAGCGGTCTGCATGAGACCGTTTCTTCCCTATTGAGTCTGGCGGTCCAGAGAGGACCGTTTCTCTGTGAGGCGGTCCAGCATTAGACCATTTTTCCCCAGAGGCAGTCTAGAGTGGACCGCCACCTGTCTTCTGTCCGACCGGAGCTCTTTTCCCACCGATCCTAATCCCGGGGGAGTGGACCTCGATCCCCTTGCTGACCTGCGGTCCGACTGATGCTGAGCATCCTGTGGGGGATGTACGTGGGTGCCGTAGGAATCCCAGGAAGTGGCGTGGTTCAGTTGATGTCACTGTGAGTCGGTGTCAGTACGAGGAGCAGTCCTTGTACTTTGTCTGGTTTAGACGTTGCTTTCCATTGGCTAGAGAGTCTACTCTTTCAGCGACCCTCCACTAGTCGTAGCCTTCTGACACGCGAGTGGTCCCACCAGGGAGTGGTGGCGAGGCTACCCTGAGAGGCGATTTTTAGACTAGTTACCGTAGGGCCCCACGTGTTGCAGCCAAAGTCCGGCTGAGGGAAAAACCAGTCAGAGGGCCTGACCTAGGATGCATGGTCTGTGTGTGCACACGTGGTCGGGGTAGCAGACCCGCGCTGATGAGCGCGACCCTGACTAGTCCTTGTTCTGTGGTTACTAGTTCGAGTCCTCGTTCCGCCAGGGTGAGATGAGGGGGGCACCTGAGGCGTGGTCTAAGATGCCAAAGGGCGCATCCGGCCTTGCTTCAAGTGGTTGGTACTCCTGTCCTTGTCAAGTAGCGACTCTTGGTGTTCTGTCGGGTTGTCTCAGTTTTTGTGCCATGTGGTCGGTACTTGACGTGGCTGAGCTTTCCGTTTACTTATTTTTTTGACCTTCGCTCTACGTTTGGTTAGTGTTAGCCTTTGACTGCTTTCTGTGCAGTTTCTCATTTTACGAGGTGGGGGTCCAGGTGATCCCTACTAAGCCTTTTGTTATGAGGCGCATTCCCTGCTTCTTTCCGTGGTTTCAGGTGAGGCGAGGCTTCAGGGGAGCGCTTCTGAGGCTCCACGTGGTTCTAGTGCCCAGGGTCAGTTGCCAGTTGCCAGAGCTGGGGTATGTCCAATGTAGTTGTACTTTTCTTTCTGGACTGTACTAGTTGTGGATAACTATTACATTTTAGACTATTATTAGATTGTGGACCATGTAATTTGTTTAATGTTAATTATTAAATCCTGCTTATTCATATAAACTGCGTAGTTCTGCAATTATTTTAGATTCTCGTATATTTCCACACCATCCTTTTAACCCTTCTGAGTCTTCAGACTCGTGGGTGACGGTTCGGGATTCGGGTTATCGGGCCTCTCCCGGTATTCGGATCTCAGGTTGTTATAGTTCGTGTCAGAGCGCGGTTGTGGATATATATATAAGAATCATAAATAATTGTAGTGGTCCACTAGTCCACAATGATGATGTACAGTCGGCATTGGCTTTGGGCATCATATGTTTTATTGATTTCGCCGTTTCTCCGTGTCTTCTATCTTTTTGCAACATGCGAGTATGGCACCGAGGCGGAGGCCACCCTCCCAGCAGGGACAGTCGACAGAGGAGCAGGAGGAGTAGAGCAGAGTGCCACCAGTTGCCACTGAGGCAGGGGATACAGCGAGAGTTCCGGGGGCAGAGGATTTCTTTCGGAGTATGTTTCAGTTTATGACTCAGTAGTTTGGCGGAGATGCTGTTGAGGGCTCGTCATCAAGGGGTGGGCCTCACCGTGTAGTGAGGGACTTTTTACAGTTCCATCCATCCTGCTATGGCCGCCAGCCAGACCCAGATGTGACCCGAGACTAGCTTGATGAGATGGAGAGAGTGTTCAGTTCCATGAACTGTGCCGAGGAGGATAAGGTGATGTTGGCTTGTAACAAGTTGCCTCTTTCGGCTCGAGCTTGGTGGTCTTTAGAGTGGAAGACGTCTTTTCAGTCGCGTTCCCTTCAGCTGGTCATGTGGAAGGACTTTGTTAGGGTCTTCAAGCGTACTTACTACCCATCCTATGTTGGTACGCAGAAGATACGTCAATTTCTGGAGCAGGTTCAGGGTGACATGTCAGTGTTACAGTATGGGGCTCGGTTTGTTGAGTTAGGTCATTACGCTCCCCATATCATGTAGAATGAGGAGCTGAAGATCAAGCAGTTCGTCCAGGGTTTGAGGCAGGATCTTACGCACCTCTTGATGGCAAACGCTGCCACTGATTTGGAGACGGCTTCCCGTGTGGCAGCATCATTAGAGCTGGATATGCATAAGATCTGAGGATAGGTTGGCCAGGGGCAGTCCCAGTCAGGTCGTAGGTAGCAGATGGCTACCCAGCATTAGAGCACCTTTCAGCACGCTACGTGTAGTTCGGGAGCATCGGCGCCAGCGGCGTCATCGACAGGATCTACATCTTTTGGCTCAAAGGCTAAGAAGTTCTTCAAGTGAGGTTTTGGTAAGAAACGTAAGGAGGGCAGAGATCAGAGACAGCCATCTGTAGGCAGTGTTCAGCAGCCGATTCCTTATCAGCGTTAGGGATCAGTTGGTGGTTCGCGGGGGTCGTGTCCCCGGTGCGGCGGTTCTCACCCGCTCAGGCAGTGCACAGCGCCAGTGATTTGTTTCAGATGTGACCAGGCAAGGCATATGGCACGTGACTATCCCTTGAGGCCGCAGAAACAGCAGTACCCTCAACTACAGCAGCCGCAGTAGCAACATCAATAGCATGGGCAATATCCTCCACTACCCCGGTCAGCGAGTGTGGGCAGGCAGAGGTCTTGCGGCAAGATTACACACATGACAAGGGAAGAGGCAGAGTCATCGCAGCTTGTAGAAGGTACTGTTATGATTTTGAGTTGCACAGCTTAAGTTTTGTTTGATTCTGGCGCATCGCATTCGGTTATTTCGGAGGATTTCACGCTGAGTATTGAAGAGCCGGTGACCCAGATGTCCTGTGATTTGGCGGTAGAGTTGCCTACTGGCAATTTTATGATCACCCCATATTGTTTTGAGAAGGTGCCTGTGTGGGTGGAAGGGCAGAGCTTGCCGGCCAGGCTTTATGCGTTACCACTTCAGGATTTTGATGTGATTTTGGGCATAGATTGGCTCGAGGCCCATCATGCCTTGGTGGATTGTGGCTCAAAAAAGGTTATTTCTGACAACTTCGGGGACCCACCTTCTATTTTCAAGGTATCAAGTCTTCCTCTTCTCGCTTTCTTATTTCGGCTATTAGGGCTCGTCAGTTGCTCGATGCGGGTTGTCAGGGTTTTCTTGCTTCTGTGGTCGTGGTGGACCAGTCGGAGTCGGATGTGGAGGACATTCCGGTAGTGTGTGAGTTCCTTGATATTTTTCCCGAGGATTTACCTAGATTGCCTCCCCAACGGGAGATCGATTTTGTTATCAAGTTTGTGCCTGCTGGTACGGGGCCTTTGTCGAAGGCTCCTTACCGCATAGCTCCCGCTGAGCTGAGAGAGTTGAGGGCGCAGTTGCAGGAGTTGCTCGCCAAGGGGTACATTCATCATAGCTTTTCCCCTTGGGGTGTGCCAGTATTGCTTGTGAAGAAGAAGGATGGTAGTCTGAGGTTGTGTATTGACTACTGGCAGCTAAACGAGGTGACCATTAAGAACTAGTATCCGTTGCCACGGATTGATGACTTGTTCGATTAGCTTCAGTCTGCTCGAGTGTTCTCGTGGATTGATTTTCGGTCCGGTTATTATCAGCTGTGGATTCGTGAGTCTGATGTGGAGAGGTCTACGTTTAGCACGAGGTATGGGCATTATGAGTTTTTGGTGATGCCATTTGGGCTCACCAATGCCCCCGCAGCGTTCATGGATTTGATGCATAGGGTGTTTCGTCCCTACTTGGATCAGTTTGTGGTCGTGTCTGTGGACGACATCCTTGTTTATTCACAGTCTACAGAGGACCATGTGTACCATTTGAGGGTTGTGTTGCAAACTTTGCGAGATCACCAGTTGTATGTGAAACTCAGCAAGTGTGAGTTTTGGCTTCGTGAGGTGCACTTTTTGGGGCACGTGATATCTGGTGATGGTATTTCCGTGGATCCAGCCAAGGTCGAGGCAGTGGTGCAGTGGCCGAGGCCGGGGTCCGTGACGGAGATTCGAAGTTTCTTGGGGCTTGCAGGCTATTATAGGAGGTTTATCTAGGATTTTGCTCGTATTGCAGTCCCGATGACCAGACTTACAAGGAAGGATGTGCCATTTGTCTAGACTGATGAGTGTGAGCAGAGCTTTATGGAGCTTAAAAGGTTGCTCACCTCAGCACCAGTGTTGGTGTTGCCTTCTGGGTCAGGAGATTTTGTGTTGTGTACTGATAAGTGTCCATTTTCTATGGTAATTCATCGCATGTACACCATGTTATGTGCATATAATTAAGCAATTGTGCATATTTCATAGTTAACCTCAACTCCACGTTTAAATTAGAGCTTTCACGTAAATTGATTAATTTGGTGATATTATTTAATAAATTGAAGTTGAGGGCCATGAGCATTAATTCTCCATTGCATAATCATGAGCATTTGAGATTTATGTGCACATTATGGTAATTTTTATGGACTAAATTAAAATTATGTGTGTGCAGGACACTGAAGGTAATTGTAAAAACTTCGGGGGCAAAACTGTCATCACCACTTTGACCAAGTCAAACGCAAAAGCACATATTTTGGTTGAAGGGAAATTAAAATTCAAAGTTTGTATTTTGGTTGGAGGGAAAAGAAATTTAAAAAGTTTGAAATTGAGGAGAAAAAGCACATATTTTGGTTGTAGGGAAAAGAAAATTCAAAGTTTAAAATAAATGAGAGAAATAATGAGTCTTGGGAAAGGGGGTGCCCAAAGTCCAAGGAGGAGGTGCCCACCTCCTTTTTCTTTCTCCCATACATCATCTTCTACCTAAATTCCAGTCATCCATATCCTTTTGATACAATCTCCACCCTCTATTGACCCAATTTTCCCTATAAATAGCCCATGACAAGGAAGAGAAAGAGGTGGTTCTTTTGGCATTTCTCTCTCTCCCTCTCACATCTTCATCTTAGGTCGCCGATTTCTCCCCCTTCTATTATTTTTCTCCTCTTACTTTCTTCATGAAAGTTCTTTGTTTTTAAAAGATATTCAACTTCTTTATCTGCATCATCATCCAATTCTCTCCCGTTTTCAAGTTAGAATCTCTTTTTTAAGGTGCTATCCTATGTTTTTACTGTTCATCTGAGGCTTTACACCATGTTCTTCCTCCGTTTTGTTCTTCCTCCGTTTTCATACTCTTATGCTTTTCTTTTCCCTCTGCACCCTTCCTAAAAGTTCTTCTGATGTGGACATCACCTTCCATGCCCACATTCATAGCTCGTCTCCTCGCCCCGGTTGCATCCGGCATAGTTTAGTCATTTAATTTTGAGTCCTATGTAATTTTACTTGAGTCATTTGATGTAATTTGCATTTTATTTGAGTCATGTGCCTAGGTCTTGCATTTATTTTCCTATGTTTGAGTGTCATTAGAATGTGTAATGTGCTAATTGGGCCCATTTCTTCGGGCTTGGCCCAATGAGCTCCCCTACCCCTTCGGTTATTTGTCAATGAGTCTTTTGTCAGGGTCTTATTGTAAAATGTGGGTTTCCTATATATAGGGCCCCATTTCCTTCATTTGGAGGTAATGAATCAATCAATGAAAAATGCCATTTGAGTATCCAAAGCTTAGTTTAGTGGAGTGATTCCAACATTTTTTGGGTGAGAAACCCTAGGGGAGAGATTCCCCACCCTTCCCTCTCCTAATCCCTCTTTTTCACTCCACTTTCTCTCTCCTCAACACCCAATTTCAAATTTTCTTCTCTCTCCTCCTTTCCCAACCACCTCAACCCCCACCTACCATCATTAAAGCCCTCCACTTCCCCATGGCCTCCATTACTCCTCCCCCTAGTCCCAAGGAGATCCCTCACCATTCCAACACCATCCTCCACATTCCAACACCACTTTCCCCATTCCAACACAATCAACCCCTTCCCCACACAACCCCACAACTTCCAAAGCATATTTGAATTTGAAATCCACCCTTCCCTCCACTCACTTGTGCCCCCCCTCACCTTCTCCTCTCACCCACCTTCCCAAATTCGTAGCTCCTCCTCCCACCACCTGTTAGACCCCCTTCCAGACCCCATTCTTCCCTTCCCCTATCTTAGAACACCCCCTCCTAGACCCCCTCATAGCCCGGGCTTTCCCCACACTCATCCACCCCCATTTCCCCTCCCATATACCCCATTCCCCCCATCATCATCAACCTACAGCTCTCAACTGAAGATCTACAGCAGAGCAGCAGCTTGCAGCGGCCATCACGATCACCTCCGGACGAGTTTGAAGACCCAAGAGCCATCGTCGGAAGCGTCTGCCAGTCGCCTTCGCAACCGAAGTGGTTTCCTCTTCTTCCAATATCCGAGCCATCCTGGAGGTCCATTCTTCCACAGCTGCACGGTTCTACCTCGGCTAAGGACCTGAACCAGTTTAGAAGCTCTTCCACGACGGACCCTGATGGAATCAGTCTTCAAGTTCTTATTCAAAGTTCCTCTTTGGCCTGTCTAGTTTCAGATTCAAGAAGTGGAAGTTCATTCAGCATCCGGGAGCAAAAGTTACCAATTTTCTCCCCCGAACGCGCGGTTCTGCCTTCTACAGTCTGCACCGACCCCTCCTCACTCTTCTGGTTCCACAGATTGTCTCTGACCTCTTCTGGTGTCCCTGTTTCTTTTACTGCCAAGAGGACTCACCCACGGTTCTAACGGAACTGACGGCATCAAATTTGGAGTTCGGGAGCGGCCAGGACAGCCTCTGTATCCTACTGTTGGTGACCTGCCCCTACTAGTCCAAGAAAAAGAGGCCCTGTTCAAGCTCCTGCCCCGACCAGCAGCGACTCTAGAAGAAATTAAGAAAATTCTGAGGCATTCCCCTTCTAGCTACGAAGGTTTTCCCTCTGTTTTAGTCATCAACAAAATTCCTGATCAAGATCTACAGCAGCAACACCGACTCTCTGTCCCGGCTCGCAGACAGCAAGCAGATTCGGCGTCCACCCTTATTCCTCGTTCTTTGCTTTAGTTTCCCCACCCCGCTTGACCGGCTGAAGTTCCCTCCCTGTGTGGAGGTAGTATTGATTGTAATTTCTATTAACCCCCACCCCATGTTGATTGTAATTTTCTTAGGGGCTTAGCATGGCAAGTTGAGTTCACTAGCATGTTGACCCCTATGGCCGAACAACCTAGGAGCCTTAGCCTCCTACACCTATGCATAGGGTCTATCACCTCGATTTGCACCAATGGTTGCTACACTAGCGACCTCCTTCTATTCCTCCCTACACCGAATGAGCCCAACCTTCTCCTCGATTTAGAGCTTCTTATCTCGGGTAGAAAGCCAAGCCCTCCACTCATGGCCGACCCACTTGTCAAGAACATTGGCCCAACTATCATAGGGAAGGAGGACATAGCACCTTTTAAGGATCTTGAGGACATGGAGTTCCTCCCCCTAAGTGACCTATTTTATGATCCATATGATCCCTTCCAATGGGAGTCAAGGAACTCATATGACCCAACCATCTTACCAACCACCCACCCTTGCCTACCCTCACCCACCATATTGGACCAAACCCACCTCATCCATGACCCGGGTTGCACCTTGGGAGCCATAACCTTGGACCATATATCCCTAGGTAATAAGGTGGTGCCCCACCCCATGATAACCACCTTCTTAGATCCATTCGATCCTTTTCAATGGGAGTTCAAAGGTTGTCCCACACCTCTACACATGGAAGTCACCTTTGGGAAAGGCATGCATGTGTCTAGGCTTACCACACCCCTTGGCATGAACACTATGTTGGGTCCTTTCATTTATATCACCCACATGTCAAGTAGAAAGTATGAGTGGTCTATATTCGGATGTCATGATCCACCTTCATTCATCATAGGTCTTAAGCATGACAAAAGCATCTACGGATGTCTGAGTCCCCCGACATTCATCACCACTTTGCATGATAGGTTCACATATGGTTGTCCCGGCCCACCTAGGCCCACCAAAGTCTACATGACAACATTGCACGATAAGTCCACATATGGTTGCACCGGCCCACCAAGGTTCATCATGGTCCATATGACATCATGGCATGATAGGTCCATCTATGGTTGTCCAGGTCCACCCCTAACCACTAAAAGGATAGCATTCACAAAATTACATGAAAACCTTTGCAAGCACATCAGCAAAAAGAATGAGGCTTATAAAAGGCTGGCCGACTCTCATCGGCGTCACCAAGAATTCCAAGTGGGTGACTTTGTGATGGTAAGGATGGAGAGGCTCTCCTCGGGAGCCAACTCTAAACTGAGGCCACGTGGGGCTGGTCCCTTCCAGGTCTTGAGGCGCATAGGTGCAATTGCCTATGAGTTAGATCTCCCTAAGGAGTATGGAATAAGTCCCACATTCATTGTTGCCGACCTAGTGCCATATAAGGGACCCACGGTGGTACCTAGTGAGGAGATTGAGCCTACTTCTTCCCTTGAGAGAGCACCCACCCATGATGATAAACCACCAGCCAAGAGAGTCCAGCGTGAACAAATTGAACAAATATTGGATGAACAAGTCACTACCACTTAGAGCAAGGTATATGAGCGCTATCTCGACAGGTGGATGGATCGGTCTCGTTCGAAAGACTTGAAGGCAGTACCACTTCTACACCTTCCAAGGAGGGAAGGATACTTACTCGACGGAGTCGAGTTCTCCGCACCCCGGGAGTATGATGTGGACATCACCTTCCATGCCCACATTCATAGCTCGTCTCCTCGCCCCGGTTGCATCCGGCATAGTTTAGTCATTTAATTTTGAGTCCTATGTAATTTTACTTGAGTCATTTGATGTAATTTACATTTTATTTGAGTCATGTCCCTAGGTCTTACATTTATTTTCCTATGTTTGAGTGTCATTAGAATGTGTAATGTGCTAATTGGGCCCATTTCTTCGGGCTTGGCCCAATGAGCTCCCCTACCCCTTCGGTTATTTGTCAATGAGTCTTTTGTCAGGGTCTTATTGTAAAATGTGGGTTTCCTATATATAGGGCACCATTTCCTTCATTTGGAGGTAATGAATCAATCAATGAAAAATACCATTTGAGTATCCAAAGTTTAGTTTAGTGGAGTGATTCCAACATTTTTTGGGTGAGCAACCCTAGGGGAGAGATTCCCCACCCTTCCCTCTCCTAATCCCTCTTTTTCACTCCACTTTCTCTCTCCTCAACACCCAATTTCGAATTTTCTTCTCTCTCCTCCTTTCCCAACCACCTCAACCCCCACCTACCATCATTAAAGCCCTCCACTTCCCCATGGCCTCCATTACTCCACCCCCCTAGTCCCAAAGAGATCCCTCACCATTCCAACACCATCCTCCACATTCCAACACCACTTTCCCCATTCCAACACAATCAACCCCTTCCCCACACAACCCACAACTTCCAAAGCATATTTGAATTTGAAATCCACCCTTCCCTCCACTCACTTGTGCCCCCCCTCACCTTCTCCTCTCACCCACCTTCCCAAATTCGTAGCTCCTCCTCCCACCACCTGTTAGACCCCCTTCCAGACCCCATTCTTCCCTTCCCCTATCTTAGAACACCCCCTCCTAGACCCCCTCATAGCCCGGGCTTTCCCCACACTCATCCACCCCCATTTCCCCTCCCATATACCCCATTCCCCCCATCATCATCAACCTACAGCTCTCAACTGAAGATCTACAGCAGAGCAGCAGCTTGCAGCGGCCATCACGATCACCTCCGGACGAGTTTGAAGACCCAAGAGCCATCGTCGGAAGCGTCTGCCAGTCGCCTTCGCAACCGAAGTGGTTTCATCTTCTTCCAATATCCGAGCCATCCTGGAGGTCCATTCTTCCACAGCTGCACGGTTCTACCTCGGCTAAGGACCTGAACCAGTTTAGAAGCTCTTCCACGACGGACCCTGATGGAATCAGTCTTCAAGTTCTTATTCAAAGTTCCTCTTTGGCCTGTCTAGTTTCAGATTCAAGAAGTGGAAGTTCATTCAGCATCCGGGAGCAAAAGTTACCAATTTTCTCCCCCGAACGCGCGGTTCTGCCTTCTACAGTCTGCACCGACCCCTCCTCACTCTTCTGGTTCCACAGATTGTCTCTGACCTCTTCTGGTGTCCCTGTTTCTTTTGCTGCCAAGAGGACTCACCCACGGTTCTAACGGAACTGACGGCATCAAATTTGGAGTTCGGGAGCGGCCAGGACAGCCTCTGTATCCTACTGTTGGTGACCTGCCCCTACTAGTCCAAGAAAAAGAGGCCCTGTTCAAGCTCCTGCCCCGACCAGCAGCGACTCTAGAAGAAATTAAGAAAATTCTGAGGCATTCCCCTTCTAGCTACGAAGGTTTTCCCTCTGTTTTAGTCATCAACAAAATTCCTGATCAAGATCTACAGCAGCAACACCGACTCTCTGTCCCGGCTCGCAGACAGCAAGCAGATTCGGCGTCCACCCTTATTCCTCGTTCTTTGCTTTAGTTTCCCCACCCCGCTTGACCGGCTGAAGTTCCCTCCCTGTATGGAGGTAGTATTGATTGTAATTTCTATTAACCCCCACCCCAAGATCCCCCTCCTATGTGAGGTGTAGTGTTGTAACTTGTTTGGGCAGGTCAAGCGACACCGCCGCGGCGTGTGGGGATTCACTCGCCTCCCCGCTCGCCCTCGTCTCCGACCGGGACCGGTTTCTTCAATCCGGTCGAGTAAGTGCTCAAACCTTCACTCCACTTAGTGCTTGTCTTTCAATATTAGTTCTAATTCCGCTGGTTATGCGAGTGAGAGCCCGACCCTCAAGCCCCATAAACTTGAGTGATCACCGTGGGAATATTGCAACCGGTGCCTTTGGCACTTTGTCGGCCCCCTTGATTTGGGCATCCCCACCCTTTGGGAATCAAGTCTTGGCCTTGCTGGCCCTCTACCAGCAAGGGCCCAACCCCACATCCTCCCCTTGGCATTGCCAAGTCACCCCGGGCTTGGGTGAGTGACGATAGAGCGGTGGCCCAATTTGGCCCATTTTGAATGCGATTGTGCTTGCTTGCATTAGGTCCGAGGTCGTGTCACATCATCTTCCTCTTTTGAAGATCTAGATTTTTTTTCTACCACTTTCTCTAATTCCTCTTAATTTTTAAGATATTTTTATTTTTTCACATTTCAATTTTTTTGCACAGTAACTGTTCATCTGTGTAGACCACTTTTGTTTTTCCCTAATTTTCACAATCTTCTGGTCTTCATCTCCCTCTGCACTCTTCACAAACCTTCTTCCTCTTCCTCTCATCTTCAACTTTTATTTTTAACACTTCTTCTAATTCTCTTTGGTTTTAAAGTTATTTCATTTCTAATCTTGTCCTATTTTTATTATTTCTGTTTCACTGGTTTTTAAACTCTCTTCTTCATCTTCTATCTCTCCCCTCCTCCATTTTCATCTAGACATCCTCAAGGCGGATTTTCTCCTTCGTTGCTATAAAGGTTTTGTCTATCTCCACGGTGGGGCGACCTCTTCCAAGGCTCGGCACGGTGATTTGGCGACGCCATTCTTCATCTTTGCCCCTTTCTTCCCTTAGCATTATTCAAGTTGTATTTTTAGTTTTCATAGATGTTGTACTCTTCATTTGCAATAAAAATTGAGTTTGTGCAATTTTTTTTTATTTTCTCTTTTCATCTCCTTCCAAACTCTAATCTCAACCCTCTCATATTCTTTAGTTTGATTTATTTCTAGTCTCATATTCATTAGCTATGTTAAATGTGCTGCTCGACTGGATAAGCTAGGAATGCCTAGCTAAGATGGCCCACTTTATCCCATGTTCCAAAACTTCGGATGCTTCTTGGGTGGCCCGATTATTCTTTGATGAGGTGGTCCGCCTCCATGGACTACCCAAAACCATTGTGACAGACCGGGATGTGAAATTCACTAGTTACTTTTGGAAAACCCTTTGGCATCTGATGGGAACCCTCCTCAAATTCTCTACTGCCTATCACCCTCAAACTGATGGCCAAACTGAAGTCGTCAATCGAAGCCTCAGGAACTTACTCCGTTGCCTAGTCGGGGACCACCCTGGAAATTGGGATCTCCTCTTGCCTCAAGCTGAGTTTCCCTACAATGATTCTGTCAATAGGTCCATAGACAAGAGTCCATTCGAAGTTATGCATGGTTATAGGCCTAGGAAGCCTTCGGATCTTATTCCCCTCCCCCCGCATGCTAGAGTGTCAGTCTCAGCCGAGTCTTTTGCACAGCATATCAAAGAGTTGTATGATGACATCCGCAAACATATAGGGAAAAGTAATGAGGCTTACAAAAGGCAGGCAGATGCTCGACGGCGCCACTATGAGTTTCAAGTGGGAGACTTGGTGATGGTGAGGACGGAGCAGCTCCTTCCGGGGCCTGCCTCCAAGTTGAGGGCACATGGGTCGAGACCTTTTCAAGTTCTAAGATGACTAGGCAGTAATGCATATGGGCTGAACCTACCTGAGGGTTTTGGGGTACACTCTACCTTCAATGTGGCAGATCTGGTACCCTACAAGGGCCCCGCGGTGGGACCCAGTGAGGAGCTCGAGCCTTTACCTTCCCTTGTGAGAGACACCACCGGAGAGACTCTACCAATTAGCTTGAGAGGCCGACGTGAGTAGGTGGAGGCGATACTGGATGAGTAAAGTACCATTACAATGAATAAGGTTTACCAGCGCTACCTGGTGAGGTGGAAGAACCGTCCCTCGATAGAGGATACCTGGTTAAGCTGGGAGGACCTGCTACGCCTTGACCCAGACATTTTGGAGCACTACCATAGCCGGGCAGACCCATACTCGACGGGGTCGAGTTCTCCCCACCCCAGGGGATTTGATGAGGATATCTTACGCCACTCTCTCTGGCTCGGGTCACCTGCACCACTTTGAGGTGGACCGACTATGATTCTCACATGTTATCTTTATTGTTGAGTCTTATATCATGTAATTCTTGTTTTATTTGAGTCATGTTTGTATCCTCTTCCTTTATTTGAGCCAGCCCATTAGGTTATTGGGCCATTAGATGAGCTAATTGGGCACAACTAGTGGGCTAGGCCCATGGGCACCCCCCCTGGGATAGTCTTGGTCTTTTATCTATTTGTCAAGGGCCTTATGGTCATGAAAATAGTGGGTGCCCATAAATAGGACCCCTCTCCCACCCATGTAAGCACTTTGGTTGAAATTTGAAAAAAAAATCACTTGGCTATTTTTTCCCACTCAAGTCTCTCTCTCTCTCTCCCTCTCCCTCCAAGAAAGGGGCACCCCCCATCTCTCTCATCCCCTCCCCGATTCAAATTTCATCTCCCGCATCCCAAGACAACCCCCTCCATCTTCCCAAGGTCTCCACCCTTCCCTGCGCACCCATTAACTCCCCATTCATTCCCCAATTCAAAATTTCAAATTTCATCTCCCGCTTTCCAAGACAACCCCCTCCCTCTTCCCAAGGCCTCCACCCTTCCCTAGGCACCCATTAACTCCCCATTCTCTACCCAATTCAAATTTCAAATTTCATCTCCTGCTTCCCAAGACAACCCCCTCCCTCTTCCCGAGGCCTCCTCTACCATTCCGTAGGCGCCCATTACTCCCCATCTCCTCCCCGATTCAAATTTCAAATTTCATCTCTCGCTTCCCAAGGCAACCCCCTTCCTCTTCCCAAGGCCTCTTCCACCCTTCCATAGGCACCCATTAACTCCCCATCCCCTCACCAATTCAAATTTCAAATTTCATCCCCCACATCCCAAGATAGAACCCACCAATCCCCAAGCCACTTTCCAACCCCAACCACCCACTCTCCTTCCCCATGCACAAACCCATATCCCAAGGCTGGAGGGCATATCCCTAGACCAAAATTCAAATCTCCCTCCTCTTGTAGGCTGGCCCCTACCCCCTCTCTTATTCCCCAGCCCCTGGTCACCCTCTCCCATTCCCTCCCCCTCCCTTGGTCGAACTCCCCATCCCCCCCTTCACACTCCCTAGAGTTAGTCCAGATATCATCGTAGTAGACTCGTAGCAGGTGGCAGAGGCAGTCACATCTTCACCACACGGTTCCCGGTGGCATATCCTATATCGGTGGATTTGTCGTCCAGTCAGCTTCGCAACGAGTGTAGTCCCGCCCATATCCAACCTCAGAGCTGCCCGAAGAAGCAAATCTCGGCGACCTGCATAGTTTACCCCGGGCAGACAGCCTGAGGCGGAGTGCAGAGGCTCCCACAATCACACCTTTGCGTTTCCTGGCCCAATTTTTGGTTGAGACAAGCTCCTACAACTCCCCTATCATCCCCAAGAAAAAGGAAGCCAATCGCACACCGGAGCACCCCGTTCTGGCTGTTCTCCCTGGTGTGCACAGCTTAGACCCGCAAGATCCAGGTTGGACCCCTCTCTACTTCCCTGGTCACCACGTTCAACTCCGACCTCTGAAAGGAGCCCTGTCAGTTTTTGTGCATTGCCAGCTTGTACATGGTCATGTCGGCGCCAGTCTCGTCTCCATCAGAGTTTTGTGGAATCCGTGGCACCAGCTTCTTCGGCTTGCTGTCCCTGTAGGACCCTCCCAGGCGAAACTGGTATTTCCAATTTCCCCACCCCTCGCCTGGCCGGCTGATAGCCCCTCCCTGTGAGAAGGTAGTGTTTGAATGTAACAAATTGGTCCTCACCCCTTGTCCAACCCTCCTGCGAGAGGTGTAATGGTGTAACATTTTGCATTTCAGGTCCAGCGACACCGACGCAGCGTCCCTTGCACGTACCCACGCTTCCCCGCTCGCCTACGTCTTCGGCCGGGATCGGTGTCTTCACACCAATCAGGTGAGCGCCTGGTTCACCTCTTGCTGGTTGGATTTTGCTAGTTTAGTATCACCGCTATATGCCCGTCGGACGGTGAGGTGAGCGCCCGCTCTAAAATTCCTTTTATTGTGTGCCCACCACAGAGTGAGACACGAGAACCTCCCCACACCCGCGCCCATGGCGTGCCGATCGGCCACAAGTTGGGAATCCCAGTCTCTTAGGGGGTACAGCCCAAGCAAAGCCAAGTCCCCAAAACTATTGGGTCCCACCACGGATCCTCATCACCATCGCCCGGTTATCTTTAGGAGATAGTGTGTGTCGTGCAAGTGAGCCGTGTACATGAGCCGATGCTCGAACCTTGTATGCTTGCGAGTTTAGGTCCAAGGTATTTAGCGTCACCCCCATCATCTCTGGTGGTGTCACATCACCCGTGCTTTATTTTGAATTTCGAGGATGAAATTTATCTAAGGGGGGAGGGCTGTATGGCCCCGAGTTTTTCGGACACTTTTCAGATCTGGATCCGTGGGTTTCGGATCAGTTTTGGGGGTTCTGGAACGTGTTTTTGCGGTTTACACGTGTTTTTCCCTGACGAACCTACGGAACTCTGTGTACGGCAAACCGTTACGTTCTCCTACTCCGGGATGGTACCAGTGCATCCGACGTGTTTCGAGGATGGAGAAAATATATTTCTCTATTTTTCCATATTTTTTGGAAAATACGGATTATCTATAAATACCCCTTTTCTTTTTCTTTTTTCTTCTTCTTCTTTCTTTCTTCTACCTCCTTTCTCCCGTGAGTGCTTCCGGCCGTGGCTTTTCCCCGCCTCTTCCGGCGACAACCGCCGCGACGTCCCCTCCGACTGTAGACGGCGACGAGGTGACGACGCGGTGAACTCGGCGGCGGCGTGGCAATCACGGAGGTGTGCAGCTCGTGGAGAGATCGTGGGAGCTCGAGGGTTTCAAGCGAAGTTTTGAGGATCGGCGGCGATCCGCAGCGTTTCGGGGGACCCCGAGGTAGGGTGACGGATCCTTAGCACATTTACCGTCTTCCCCGCGATTTCTAGGCCAAGAGGAGGTCGAGAGGGGTTCATTTGAGCCGAGGAAGGGAAAACCATACTTTGGGGTTTGAGCACCGGATATAGCAATTTAATGCGTTATTTTGTGGTTTGATGACATCAAATGATGCTCTGGGGCATGGGGAAGAGTTCCCCCTTTGTTTTCCCTTCATCTGGGGGTGAATGGGGCGTGGAATGACATTTTTGGGCCATTCCCGCCGTTCTCGATTTTCTGGAATGGAAGCGGTCCTTTCAGGAACCGTTTCTTGCTACAAGCGGCCCCAGATAGACCATTTTTTGGCCCCAAGTGTCGGTTGGGCTTAGCGGTCATGCGATAGACCGCTAAGGCCCAGTGGCGGCCTATCGGCCGACCGTTTGCCCCGTGGGCCGGCGTGACCTTCCTGGCATTTTTGACCATTGGCATTTGACCGTTGGAGATTTTTGGGATTAAGCGGTCATGGGGCGACCGTTTAACCCCGCCTTGCGGTCCCATAGACACCGTTTCATGTCCAAACGGTCACAAGGTGACCGTTTCACTCCTTCGCAGCTCCATGGCGTGGCGGTCCCCATGAGACCGTTTACACCATGAGGTGGCCTAAGAGTGGACCATTTTTGTCCTAAGCGGGTTGTAGGAGACCGTTTCTTCCCTGTTGAGTCTGGCGGTCCAGAGAGGACCGTTTCTCTGTGAGGTGGTCCAGCATTAGACCGTTTTTGCCCAGAGGCGGTCCAGAGTGGACCACCATCTATCTTCTGTCCGACCGGAGCTCTTTTCCCGCCGATCCTAATCCCAGGGGAGTGGACCTCGATCCCCGTGCTGACCTACAGTCCGACTAATGCTGGGCATCATGTGGGGGTTGTACGTGGGTGCCGTGGGAACCCCAAGGAGTGGCCTTGTTCGACTGATGTCACTGTGAGTCGATGTCAGTATGAGGAGCAGTCCTTGTACTTTGTTCGGTTTAGACGTTGCTTTCCGTTGGCTAGAGAGTCTACTCTTTCAGCGACCCTCCACTAGTTGTAGCCTTCTGACCTGCGAGTGGTCCCACCAGAGAGTGGTGGCAAGGCTACCCCAAGAGACGATTTTTAGACCGGTTACCGTAGGGCCCCACATCTTGCAGCCAGAGTCCGGCTGAGGGGAAAACCAATCAGAGAGCCTGACCTAGGACGAATGGTCTATGTGTGCACACGTGGTCGGGGGCAGCGGACCCGCGCTGACGAGCGCAACCTAGACCAGTCCTTGTTCTGTGGTTACTAGTACGGGTCCCCGTTCCGCTAGGGTGCGATGAGGGGGACACCTGAGGCGCGGTCTAAGATGCCAGGGGGCGCATCCGGCCTTGCTTCTAGTGGGTGGTACTCCTGTCTTTGTCAGGTAGCGACTCTTGGTGTTCTGTCAGGTTGTCTCGATTTTTGTACCGTGTGGTCGGTACTTGACGTGGCTGAGCTTTCCCATATAATTATTTTATTGACCTTCGCTCTACGTTTGGTTAGTGTTAGCCTTTGACTACTTTCCGTGTAGTTTCTCATTTTACGAGGTGGGGGTCCGGGTGATCCCTACTGAGCATTTTTTTATGAGGCTCATTCTCTGCGTCTTTCTATGGTTTCAGGTGAGACGAGGCTTCAGGGGAGCACTTCTGAGGCTCCACGTGATTCTAGTGCCCAGGGTTAGTGCCAGTTGCCAGAGCCGGGGTATGCCCCATGTAGTTGTACTTTTCTTTCTAGACTGTACTAGTTATAGACTACTATTACATTTTAGACTGTTATTAGATTGTGGACCATGAAATTTGTTTAATGTTAATTATTAAATCCTACTTATTCATATAAACTGCATAGTTCTGCAATTATTTTAGATTCTCGCATATTTCCACACCATCCTTTTAACCCTTCCGAGTCTTCGGGCTCTTGGGTGGCGGTTTGAGTTTCGGATTATCGGGCCTCTCCCGGTATTCGGATCTCGGGTCATTACAAACTTCTTCACTTAGTTTGTTTCTGAAAACCCACCTTGCACCAACAACATATTGGGTCCTGGGTCTTGGAACTAAATTCCATACCTTGTTCGTTTCAAATTGATTTAACTCTTCATGCATGGCATTTATCCAATTCTCATCTTTTAGAGCTTCATCAATGTTTTTAGGTTCAATCTGAGAAATAAAGGCTAGCCAAACTACTTCTTCAGGAATTCTTAATTGAGACCTTGTTCTAGGGGGATCATGTATGCTGCCAATTATGTTATCTAATGGATGATCTTTGAGAACTCTGATGTTTGAAGCATCGTTACCTTCATTTCCAAAGTTGTTCCTTTGATTACTTGACTCACCTATGTCCCTTGTTGGCTCTTATTCCTCATTTTTCTATTCTTGCTCCTCCTTTGGATCCAGGAATTCCTCATCATCTTGTTTCCTACAAGGCATTCTTTTGTTAGTTTTAGGATTTGTTTAATCAAAAGAGATATATGGAGACTCTTCCACTATTTGGTCTTTCATGTTAAAGACTCTATATGCCCTAGAGCCGTTAGAATAACCAAGAAAAATACATATCGTGGGTATTTTTTATTTTTATGCCGATGACCGGGGTGAAGGTAGGAATACAGTGGGGGAGGAAGATACATGGGTTTGATGTATCTCGGGTATCCTCCTTCGTGGCCGTAGGCCTCTCTCGGCGGTACCGGACACTCTCGTTTTTACGGAAAATCGAAAAGGGTCGAATGGCACATAAATATTTGGGTGTAGGTTAGCTGGACAGGGTGCGGGCGTGCCAGTCGATTTCTCGACGATCACCGATGGAACCAAGGGTCAACTGGGGAAGCGTCGCCAGGATGCGGCACTTGGGCTCGAGAGGTCGGGCGCCACGTGGATTGAGGGGGTTCTACGGGTGCGAGTGCGCAAGCGATTGTGGGACGTCTTTCCCCACTGACCGCAAGCGATCGGTGTTTATTTACATCGAATTGAATCCGAACACCTTCGTTCTGTGCTGAAGAGAAGCCTGTATGTGTCTGAAGCCATGGGTAGGGGGCCGGGAGCATTCCGCAGTTGTGGGCGCGCTTTCGTCTGGGGGGTGATGGCTGGGGTCAGGGGCATTAGGTATGTGTGCCGAATGGTGTAGGTAGAAAACTGGGGCCCGCATATGGGCGCATGCATTCAACAATTTTTATGCTATATGAGAGCCACATGGGCTATACAAATGGGCCGAGGAGGCCAGAGTACAATTGGCACAAGCCGCGGGATAATTCTGACGTATGAGTCGGTCCCCGGGTCAATGCGTGGTATGGCGGATACCCGCGTGTTTTATAGGGGCTCTCTATTGAGACACGCCCGACTGCCTGGGTGGCCGGGGCGGTTGTGGGCTGGCGCCTGACGGAGGTAGTACGCTGCTCAAGGTGAGGGGTCGGGTCTGGGCCTCGGAGGTGAGCGGTAGTCACATGGTTCCGTGTCGGTCATAGGTGCGGCGTCGTGTCATGTGCATGGCCACCGTGGGCTGTCGCGCACGGGCGGACCCGGGATGCGGGTATGTTTGCCGTTGTCATGACGTCTTGATGGGAATCAACACCGGACACTAACATTTTTATTTTACATTTGTGTCCTTTTATTTGTATTTATACCCTTGGCTAATTGGGTTTGCAATTATAAGGCATTATAAGCCAAAGGGTTAGTCATTAAAGTCATTGGGTTTCTATGTAAATTGCCAGTGGGTCCAACAGGGTCCCCCACCCTCTTTTCCATTGGTCCACCTAGGTCCTAGGGCCCATGTGGGGCTGGTTCAAAGTCCAAGATTGGACGTGGAAGAAAATTCAAACTTGGACCAAGTAAAGTCTAAGATGCTTCCCCCTTATAATATAGTTTATTCCATATTGTATTTTTATTTAATTTGGTCATTTGACCACATGGGGGAAGAAAATGCTATCCTTAGTTTACCCCTCCCCTCTCTCCCACGAAATTCCCAGCCCCCCACCCCTTGCCATTCTCTATATAAGCCTATGTATAGTGTCATTAGAGATTTTAATGAAGAATTAAGCATTTTTGCCAAGAGCAAGCCTAATGGCACCCCTTTCTCTCTCCCACCCCCTTGCAGATGGAGTTCTGCAAATTTCTTGAGGTGTGAAGCCTCCTCCCCTCCCCATCTCTAAGTGAGAAACTCAGCTCCACCGCCGCCGCCGCCATCGAGCCGCCGTCGTGCCACCACCGCCACTGGCTCAGAATTCTATCTACATCAGGATAGAAGGTTGAAGCCCGAATTTTATCTCCACATCAGGAGATCTGATCGAGTTGCAATTTTAAGAGTTTGTTCGTCTTATTATCCCCAGTCTCCATTTTAAATTTCGTGCCAATGAAAGGTCATTTTGTATTTTTTCCGTATTTTTTATTCCACCCCCGACAGTCTGCCAATCAGCAGATCTACATGATAGGAGTCTATTCTTTTATTTTTCCTGCCCCCTTATACATCTCCAGAAAATCCTCAAAAATTCATGCGTGTTCCTCACTTTTCTACCTTCCGCCCATAATTTTTCTAGAGTCTAGATCTATCGTTTTCCCGTCGGTCAAAATTCATTTTCAAGGAAAACTCAGTCTGTCCTGTGTGTCTGTCAGTCCGAGCCAGCAAAAACCTTTGAGGGACAGTCATTTTCATTTTCCATCCATTCACTCGATGGATCTGAAAAAATTATATGTTGTAGCCCTCTGAGTCCTCTATCCGTCGGTACCAATTTGCATCGATCCGACATCGTATCTGTCCGTAAGAAATCTTTTCGTGAAGGCGCGCAGAGCAGATCCGAGGACATGCTAGCAACTCAGACTGAGAATTAATTCCTCGAAAAATACGCCGGCTCACCTTTGGCGATCGCCGCTTCTGGTGATCGATCGGCCACCCATCAGAAGCGTCCCAGCCAGTCGCCATAGCAAGGAGTCGACCGGATGCCGCCATCCCAGTTGCTGAGTTCCTTTGCTGTACCGAGTTGGAATAGTACTGAGTCGGACCCGAGTTTGACCAGCAGCCTGTCTCCGACCCAAATTGCTGCCCGTCAACCCAAGTTCGCTACTCCCGTACCCCATATTGCAGCCCTTTACCTCCCTGTGTGGAGTGGGTGATAAATTCATTTTTGTAATTATTGTAATATTTGTACACCAGGAATACGAGTTCGGCCGGGGTTGTCTTCCCCACGCCCGATGCGTGGAGGTATCGTGTCCGCTCCTCTCTTCGCATTTTGCTCAGTTCGTATATTTCTATATGCCGCTACTTGAGTGTTAGAATACCTAGCTCGTTCCAAATTTTATCACTGCTGCGAGAGTGAGTGAGAGCGTGACCCGTCTCGTGACTCGATCCGAGCACGGAAGAGCCGAGTACCCTTGACTCATTGTCGGTTCCTCAATAGCGCACGATCCCTCGTTTCCCTCGCTTAGGGACGTCCGCGAGTTAGAGTCCCAGGTTTGCGTCCCGTCCCGCATCAAATTGGTATCAGAGCGGAAGGTTGAGTCTAGGGTAGTCGTTGTTTAAAAAAAGAAAAAAAGTGTCTAGGTCTAGGAGTTGCATTTACATTTTTTTATTCCGTATATCAAAAGGTGTTACCCGAACGTTAGGTTACGCCTATCGGGAAGGTCGCACATTTACGAGAGAGGATCTTCGGATCCCGTAACTGCGCCAAGTACCATCTATTGGTTAAGTCTAGGTTTGTATTCGAGTACGCATTTTACCCTTTTCACCATTTATAGTCGTGTCTAGGTGCTTGCATTAGTCTTGCATAAAAGTTTTACATAAAAAATAAAAAAATAAAAAAGGGTGTTCCAATGCATGCCCACTCCTAGGGGAACCAATTCCCATCTTATGTGCAACTATGGCCAACCCATGCACCCCGAGTAGACCCGTCCAAGGCAACAAGTCCGTGTTTGAGTACATTCGGGAGTATGATAAGTACCTGTTGGAATATGGAGTTGGAGGGGAGAGCACCACGATCGCATTTCAATTCCGGAGAGATTTGCGGCTTCACTTCCAGTTTGAATGTCTCTGCCGCGACGCGTTCACTCTGGGGCAGTCTTATCTAGTCGCTCTAGAAGTTGAGCCTTTCGAGGCAAGCTTTGATGCCGCCCTTCGGCGAGCATCTACCTCTCAGCCGAGTCCCGAGCCGGTCGGACAGCCTACTCCACGGCCTCCCCCACCCAAGTCAGGGAACCCCTCCTCTAGAGCTCCATTGCCATCTACGTCCGATCTTTATTCGGAGTCACCTCATTTGGAGCCACCTCAGCCCGAGCCACCCGTGTTTCTAACGAGAAAGCTATTAATCACCGAGCCACTACTTAGTTGGCTCAAGATCGGCTTGGTCCCTAGTCCACCATCCTATCCATCCATGGACCCTATACTACCATTAGTGCCGGTTAACTCATTCTATACCACATTCCGATCTAGTCACCATGTTGATACATTGGATGACCTTATTAAGGGTTTAGACTGGCAATGGAAGTTGACGCACTTATTGGCCCGAGGCTTCGACCAACCCAATAGTCGTTACTTCACCCATCCGGCCTTAGGGTCCATTACCTCCGTGTGCACCGTGGGTCATGTCACCACGGAGGTTTTTTTATTCCTCCCCATGTCGGCCGAGCCAAACTTCACTCCCTTTACCCCGAGGGAGGAACCATACCTTCTATATGAGATCACCGTTCCCTATACCCTAGTGCATGAAGGTGACCACCTACACCTTCAAGAACTTCCGACATGGGACCGTGACATGTGGGAACCCAGCTCGAGGGGTCACAGTTTATTGGATCCCTTCGACCCCTTCCCTAGTGAGCCTTATGACCCACTTTATCCATTCCATCTTGTTAGGAAAGTCCATTATCGCTCCCCTTCCCCACAGGCTAGTCCACCTACACTTCGCAATGAGTCCGCTCACTGGGGAAAGGAAGAAGGAAATTTTGGATCTCCTAGCCCTTCCGAGTCTCCCAAATCCAACAGGCAGCCACATGCTAGGGGCATACTAGGATGTCTAGGAGTTCCCCATTCCGTCAACCATCGATTGCATCTAGTGTATGCATGGCACACATTCGGATGTCCTAGTCCACCATTGCATGTGTATGAGTCGGACTAACAGTAGGTTTGTTTAGGGTCATATGTGAGTCTTTGTTTCGTACTGTTTGTCTGTCGATTGCATAGTGAGTCTGCATACATCGAGTCGAGTCGGTCTCATGTCAGCTCGCGATGTCCGTCCCTTTCGAGTGTGAGGCAAGTCGGGTCTAATGCGTACGTTGTAGACTTGCTGGAATTTGGGATCGGCTCTACCTCAACATATCGGATATAGTCACATAAAGGGACCCAATGGTGATTCCTAGTGAGTCTTCGAGCCGCCTCCTCCACTTTGAGAGTGACCCCACCCCGGAGTAACCACCTCTAGCCTCATTCCCACAGCAGTGTGTGCATATCGAATATATACAGGATGAGCAGGTGACGATTACTTGGAGTGGAGCGTACTCCACGCTTCCAGGTTAGGTGACGGATCCGCAGGAGCCACACGAGCAGCCGCACCCCTTACTCGACGGGGTCGAGTTCTTCCCACCCTGGGAGAATTGATGGGAATCAACACCGGGCACAAACATTTTTATTTTGCATTTGTGTCCTTTTGTTTGTATTTATACCCTTTGAAGAGGCGTGATCTTGCGCGGCTCCTGAGCTGGGTAGATGATCACCGAACAGTGAACTGTAGAGAAAGGGAAACGGATCAGGGGGCCTAGGGGAGGTTCCCTGGGAAAAACCCTCCGATGCTTAAGTCAGTAAAGCAATGGTGGAAGATAGGGAGGGAGGTAGAAAGAGGTGCACGAGATCCCCCTACACCAAGGTGGTGAAGTGGTTCCTGCTCAGGGGATTTTAGGCGTGTATTACCCTTACCTTTCACTGGAGGGAGTCCCAGGTTTATATAGTGTGCTAACCTTATGAGTCCCGTAAGCTGAGGAGTTTCAGGCGGGAGTTACGTCCTCATCGTGGGATCTTTACGTCCTCATCGTGGGATCCTCATAGCCTTGAGGGATCATGGGTCTCTTATCCTCATAAACTCTTGCTCATAAAGGGCTCTCAACGGTAGTGTGGATAAGCAATCGTCGGTCGGTCCGAGCATAAAAGGTGCCAACCCTGTCCGGGCGATAGGCATAGCTCGGATGAAGATAGGTCGGAGTGGGCGCTGAGCGCTTGCCTCTATCCCGATGAGGGGATAACTCGGGCATGGGTCTTCCTCCATTCTGACCGACGCTCGGGCCTTCCGAGCCTAAGGGCCGTCGAGGAAGGATGAGATCCCGAGTAATCTTATTGGGCTTTTTAGCCTAAGTGGGCCCTATGGGACTGTCACTTGAATGAGCTGCGCCTTGTTTGGTCCTGATGGACCTAGTTTGGCTGCTCTTAGATGGGCTACAGAAATCTCCCTCTCCACTTGTCCCCCTCCTACTCCCGAGCTTTAGTAAGCTCGGAAGAGTAGCTGTTAGGGTTTTAGACCAGCGTGGCTCAGGTTGGTGGAGATCTGGCGGTGTTAGGAAGCCACGTGTCGTGGTCACCTGGGCCCGTAATAATGATGATCCTGACAGATTTGAACTGAAGGGGCCCCCTTTTCTCGGAGGTCGGAAGGACGCGCCGCCTCCCGCGTGGGGATATAGGCATTGGGCGCTTGCTGTCATTACAGACTTCCTCCATCTTTAGGGTTTTGGCTCTCCTCCGTTCTTGCTTTTGGGCTCTTCGATGCGTCGTGAGGACACGACGGAAGAGCAGAGGCTTGCAGCGACGTTCGTGGAGTTGGCGGAGATAACCGCGGAGGCAGTCCGGCGGCTTTCTCTTCCCCCGGAATCTTCGGGTTCCCAAGATCGCCTTTCCTCAAACTCTTCTCCGGATTCCATGGCGGACCAGCATTCGGATGCTGAGGAGTGGGAGGACGAGCCAGTGGTGAAGGCACCGGCTCCAAACTGCAGTGAATTGGGGGAGGCAGATGTGAGAAGGCTGGAGCACCAGTATCGCCTGCCCCACAAGTTCTGCTTTGTCGTGGCTTCTCCACACGAGACGTGCCTGGACTCTCGTACAAGCCACATCTGTACTTTCCTTCTATCGTGGACGGGTGGGTTCCGCCTTCCCTTCGAACCTTTCGTTCTTCAGCTTCTCAATTTTTTCCTTTTGGCGCCCATTCAATTGGTAGCCAATTCTTATCTTCTTCTTTCCGCCTTCCGCATTCTCTACCGCCAGTGTGGAGTTCCTCCTTCCTTGGACCTCTTTCACTATTTCTTCGAGTTGAAAGCACATCCTTCGGCCAAGAAGGGTTTCTATTTTATCCAGGCGAGACGGAATAGGAGCTATATTTCTTTGGCTGCGAAGGATTCTTCGCATAAGGGGTGGAAAACTCAATTCTTCTGGGTGGGGATCTACTCGGTGGAGGAGACCTGGAGGTGTCCCGTCATCCCAAATTTCCATCCAAATATCCCTCCAAGGCAAGACGAGTTCTCTCCATACGTGGAGGAATATGCGGCTATCTTGCTGAAGCGCCGCCAGTCCACAGAAGAGATGGTTACTCCAGAGAACATTGAGCAATGTCTTCTTACGCGGCTGCATCCGTCAGGTTCAGGTGCCACAAATTAGACTCTTCTTCGGATGTTGAGACCATTTTTCTTTTTCTGACTATATCTTCCTTCTGTGTAGACACCAAGCGGCCGGCTTTGGAGGAGGCCGCAGAGGTGATCGATCTCGACAATGACTCGGCCACCGACGAGCCACGATCTCCCGAGGGGCGCACCCGAGCCCGAGGTAAGGGCAAGAGGGCGGCCCAGGGTGAATCCTCCAGGCCGCGGGGTCCAAGCGCAAGGACCCCGTGGAAGGCATGATCCGGGCCGCCGCGAAGGCCAGGAAGCGGGCCAAGAAGGCCGGGGTCGTACCCGCAGTCGAAGGCGACCTTGCCGCGGCTCGCCCCTCCGCCGAGCATGATGGGGCCGACCCTACCGGGCGAGCTCTCCCACCCGCCGAGCAAGAGGTGGCCGAGGAGGTTGGGGCTGCTCCTGCGGGCGGCGACGATGCGGGCTCGGCTCTTCCATCAGCCGGAGCCGAGGGGGCCGGGGCTGCTCCTGCGAGTGGCAACATTGTTGGCCCGGCTCTCCCCTCGGTAGGAGCCGAGGGGGCCGTGGATGAGGCGGGGGATGCTGGGGCCGTGGCCGAGGCTGGCGCTTCAAGTGGTGGTGCAGGTGCCGAGCTGGTCCAGGTTGGGGGGCCGCAAGAAAATCCGACCGAGGCACGAGAGGCGACTGAGGCCGGGGCTTGGTCCGAGCCACTCGGAGGGGCGCCGGGCGATGGGGGGTTCTCTGTTCCGGCGGCCTTGGAGAGGCTTGGTATCTCGGGCCCTCTACACCAGGTATGCTGCGGCATAGCCGCGATGGTGAGGGGGGCAGGTAGGCAGTACTCCCCGTCCGCGGCCCTCGCTGGGGTTATGGATGGCAGCCTGGTCCTGGCCCAGATAGGGGCCACTCTGGCAGAAGCGTACGCTCGGTCGGAGTCGGAGCGAGCGAAATTGGCCTGGACCCTCGGTGGGTCTGACAGGAGGTTGGCTCGGCTTGCCGAGGAGCGTGATGGGCTTTGGCGGGAGCTTTTCTCAGTCAGGGAACTGCTGCGGTCGAGCCAGGTGGAGACCCAGGCGCTAACCGAGTAGCTAGCTAAGGCCCGTGAATCGCTCGAGAGGAAGAACATGCTTCTTGAAGAGGAGCGCCTTGCACGCGTTGAGCTGGATGGCCGGTGGGAGACCGAACGTGCAGATCTGGTAGACCGAGCGGAGGAAGTTGAGCGCCTTCGGTGGGAGGCCGAGGCTAATCGGGCCAAGGCGGTGAAGCAGGCGGCGGAGGCCGAAAAGCGGACGGCTGAGGCAGAGCGGAAGTCAGCCGAGGCGGAGTGGGAGAAGGCCGAGCTCGCTGGTAGGGTGGGATCGGCCGGGGCGGAGGCTCTCGAGCAGTACAAAAGCTCAGAGGCCTATCGGGTAGACCTTAAGGAGGCTGCCCTCCCCTACTACTAGTTAGCACTTCACCGGGGCATCCGCAAGGGGTTCAAGCAAGGCTATGACCGGGCCGTCTCTTATGCCGAGGAGTAGGCGTCCGGGGTAGTTGACTTCCCGTCCGAGCAATGCTATGACTCGGACTTGTCATCCTCCAGTTCCTCTGCTTCGGCACATGATGAAGAGGATCACGGAGGCTCTTCGTTCGAGGGGTCGCCAACTCTGGATGCCTCGGGAGGGCACGCAACCGAGGCAGTTCCCACGCCGGTGGGCTTAGTGCCAGGGTCGGCCGTCGCCGAGGATGCCGGGGGTAGACCGTTTGAGCCCTCCACTTCCGGGCTTCAAGGTGGGCCGGAGGCTTGATGTATCTGCTTTGCTTCCTCTTTTTGTATGCCTTTTTCCTTTTTGAAGAAAAAACTTCCTCTTTTGTGTAGAAAAATAGTAAGGCAATAGCGTTATGATGAAGACTTATCTGTTCCGTATCGCCATTGCCGTATTTTGTTCAGCGTATCTGCAGTGGCTGGAAAGAGCCGATACTTTCTGCGTGGATCTCGCCTGATGGTTAGGTGAGCGTCTGACAGGGTGTCTTTCCATTTTCTCATGCTTTGAATGTCTGGCCGCTTCGTGTGTCCCACTGGGGCGGAAAATGAGAAGTTTGAGGTGACCGTTTGTAGGGAGAGATCCCTTTGGCGTGTTTTCGAGGAGAGAATCATTTGAGGCAAATATCCTCCCTTCGCCTATAAAAGTTCTGAAGGGCGTCCCTTCCCCTCCACCGCTTAGGGGTTTCCCTGACTGTCTTTCCTCATTCTTTCTTCACGTAGCGTTGTGCTGTTATATTTGGAGCATGGAAGACGCCCCGGAAGATGAAGCTACCGATGACGGAGGGTAGAGAGTCCTTGCTGCTTCGGGTTTGAAGGAGGTCCGACGGCCGGCGGACGGGTCTGAAGAAGGTCTGACGTGTGGAGGCACGTCGTCTTCTTTTTATCAGTTCTGATGGCGCTTGCAGGGGGGCGAGATGGTGGACGGATGGGGGCATCAGGCATCCCTGCCGCCCGTCCCTTCCTGCTCGCTCCATGGAGGGGAGGAGGAAGCCAATTATGCTCCCTCCTTCCCGAGCTTTCCCCTGCCTCCTCGTCCAGCTCTGCTGGTTTCTTTCTCCCCCCCGCAGCCTCTTTTTCCCTCTTCTGCTCTTCTCCTCATTTCTTTCACTATTCGGAAGGTGCCTGCACTCTCTTCTTTCCAAAGAGTTGGCAGGTTGGCGGGGAGAATGCTTTCATATGCGTTCCCTCTCCCCTTTCTCTTCCAAGTTCAACTTGGAAGGTAGCCTTCTCCTTCCTAATCCCTCTGTCACCTTTGTCCCGAGCTGCCAGAGTCAACGGGGTCGACTACCCTTTATTCGAGCCAGTTTCTACACGAGGCAGAGTTAGTGGCTGGAAGTAGGAAGGTCAACCGAGTCAGCCGAGTAATGGGCTCATACAGCGGCGCCAGATGGATTTTTTTTTGCTTTTTTGACATGTATTTTCTTGGCTTTGGCCTTCCTGATGTACAAGCGAGTTGTTTGAATAAAAGAAATGAGCCTTTTATTTTATCTCATGTCGTTTACACAATGCTCAGTATTCAGAATTAGAACTTGCGTAGTGTAGTCGCGTTCCAGGTCCGAGGGGTGAGCTCTCCTTCTATCGTGGATAGACGGTATGCTCCTTTTCCGAGCGTCTTGAGCACTCGGTAGGGACCTTCCCAATTAGGGGACAACTTGCCCGCCGCCTCAAGTGGTCGAGAGGCTTCGGCTTTCCTGAGGACGAAGTCTCCCAGTTGAAAGTGTCTATCTCGGACTTTGGCATTGTAGTATCGAGTGAGGCGGCGTCGGTATTCCGTTGCTCGGATGCTGGCAATCTCTCGGACTTCATCTGATAGGTTGAGGTTTTCAAGCAGTTTCTGGTCGTTTGCCTCGGACGAGAAGTAGATGACTCGGAGGGAGGGGTTGCCAATCTCCAATGGGATCACGGCCTCGCTACCGTATACCAACTGAAAGGGGCTTTCACCGGTTGCCGTTCTAGGAGTCGTTCTGTGTGACCAGAGTACGTTCGACAATTCCTCAAGCCAGTTGCCCTTGGCTTTGCCGAGCCTAGTCTTGATGCCTTTTAAGATAGTCTTATTGACATTTTTGACCAGCCCGTTAGCCTGAGGGTGGGCGACCGAGGTGAAGTGATTGTGAATGCCTAGGTCGGCACATCTGTCTCGAAAATAATGAGAATCAAATTACCGACCATTATCGCTTACTATCACCTGGGGGATGCCGTAACGACAGATGATCGACTTCCAGACGAAATTCCAGGCGACTGTCTCGGTGATCCTTGCTGTGGCTTCGGCCTCGATCCACTTAGTGAAGTAATCGATGGCGACGATAATGAACTTCTTCTTGGCCTGGGCCGTGGGGAATGGCCTGAGGATGTGGATTCCCCAGCGAGCAAAAGGATAAGGCTCGGCTAGGGTGATGAGCTCCGTTGCTGGCTGATGGACCAAGTGGTCAAATCGGTGGCACCGGTCATAGTGTTGTGTGTAGGTCAAGCAGTCGCGCTGCAGAGTGGGCCACCAATAACCTAGCAGTAGCAAGATCTAGGCGAGCGACCTACCTCCTAAATGCGCTCCACACAAACCTTCGTGAACTTCTTAGATCGCTCGATTGGCATCGTCAGTGCTGAGGCACTTCAAGAGAGGACCGGAGAAGGATCTCTGGTAGAGAGCGCCATCCTGAGTGACGAGTCACCGAGCTTGGTACTTTAATCTTCGGGCTTCCTGAGGGTTGGGAGGCTCCTGAGAGTCTTGGAGCCACGATAGGTATGGGGTACGCCAGTCGCTTGGGGAGGCTGAGTCAACAGCTAGGAGCTCCGAATCGATGATCGGCCGCTCTAGCTCTTCGAGAAGGACCGATCGAGTACCCGCGGGGTCAAGAGAGGAGGCCAACCGAGAGAGGGCGTCCGCTCGGGAGTCTTCCTCTCGAGCTATTCGGACTACCTCAAAACTCTCGAACTGTTGTGCCACGGTCTTGACCAGCTGGAGGTATTTGATCATCGGTGCTTCTCGAGCTTCATAACTGCCGTTGACCTGGCTAGCGACCAGTTGGGAGTCAGTGTGAATCCTGACTCGCTCAGCCCCTAACCGTCGGGCCATGCGGGCTTCCGATATGAGGGCCTCATACTCGAAAGCATTGTTAGATGCTTGGAAGTTGAACTTCAGGGCGTACTGTAGCTCTGCTCCTTCGGGGGACTTCAAGATGATCCCGGTCCCGCTCCCGACTGAGTTGGAGGATCCGTCGATGAACAGTTCCCCGTTTGGCCTAGGCGCGGAGGGAGATCTTTCTTCAGTCGGGATGGTGCTCTCGGCGATGAAGTCAGCGAGCGCCTGGCCTTTGATAGCCGAGCGAGGCCGATATGATATATCGTAGGCCCTGAGCATGATGGCCCACTTGACGAGGCGTCCTGAGGCTTCAGGGTGAGCGAGGATCCTCTTCAATGGTTCGCCGATCAGCACGATGATGGAGTGCCCTTGGAAATAGGGTCGAAGGCGCTTGACCGAGGTAACCAACGCTAGCACGAGTCTCTCGGTTGCGGGGTACCTTCTTTCAGCCTCATTGAGCACCTTGCTGGTGTAGTAGACCGGTCTCTCGACTCCCGAGTCATTTCTGACAAGGACCGAGCTAACTGTAGATGGAGTCGCCGAGAGATAGAGATGCAAGGTTTCACCTGGGATGGGCTTGGAAAGCACCGGAGGCGAAGCCAAGAACTTCTTATGCTTGGCGAATGCTTTTTGGCATTCCTCGTCCAACGCGAACGTAGCAGATGCCATTTTAGGCCCCCTCAACAGTTTGAAGAAGGGTAGGCATCGTTCAGCCGCGCGGGACAGGAATCTACTGAGCGCGGTAATGCGCCCAGTAAGGCGTTGAACATATTTGATGTAGGTGGGTTGGCGCATGTCCAGGATGGCCTGGACCTTGTCAGGGTTGGCCTCGATCCCACGCTGGGTGACTAAGAAGCCCAAGAATTTTCCGGACCTTACTCCGAAGGCGCACTTGGCAGGATTGAGCTTCATGTTGTACTTCAGGAGGGTGTCGAAGGTTTCCGCTAGGTCGGCGAAGTGGTCCTCGGCCTTGGGGGTCTTCACGAGCATGTCGTCAATATAGGCCTCGACGTTCCGACCGAGCTGTCCCTCGAACATATGATTGACAAGCCTCTAGTACGTGGCTCCAGCGTTCATCAACCCGAAAGGCATCCGGGTTGATGTGACACCACCTTGGGGTGATAATCACATGATCAAATGACCCTTGGACCTAGCAAGCAACCAACGCACGAACCGATGACTATACTCGGGCGGACTCACCCGCTAAGCGCACTCTTGTGCCCGTAGGCAAACCGGTGATAGTGGTGAGGGTCCGGGACGGGCCCTTGCTGCTCCGGGGGTTGGCTAGCTTTGGATTGGACCTCTCAAGGGTCCTAGGATGCCCACTCTCGTAGGCGGCTAGCACACCGAGGGCGTGGGTGTTAATGGCTCTCTTGCAACTCACCCGCGGTAGTCACTCAATCATAAGCAAATTTGGGTTCGGGCACTCCACTTACCACCGACGGCACTAAGATGCGATACTAATTAAGCAAAGGAATTTAAGCAAAGAGGAGTGTGCAGTGGCTCACCTGATCGGTGTGAAGACACCGATCCCGGCCAGAGACGAGGGCGAGCGAGGAAGCGTGGGCTTACCCGCACGCCGCGCCGGAGAAGCTTCAACCTGAAATTTTAAATGACATGCACTACACCCCATGCAAGGGGGGGATCTTGGGGAAGGGAAACCAAAGAATACATCTAATTACTACCTCCACACAGGGAGGGGCCTTCAGCCGGCCAAGCGGGGAGGGGAGAAAGTGATGAAAACACAAGAGAAGAAGCCGATGCCGAATCTGCTCGCTCTCTGTGATAGGGGACAGATAGCCAGATTTGAGGACGCAGATCTTGATCTAGAATTTTGCTGATGACGGGACCGGTGGAAAACTCTTCCTGTCTAGAACGGGAATGCCCCAGAATTTTGTTGATTTCTTCTGGTGCTGAGGCTGGTCCGGGCAGAGGCTCGAACAGGGTGGCAGCTTCTCGGACTGACAGCCTCAGGTTTCCAACAGCAGGAAGAAGAGGATGCCCCGACCGCTCCCAAACTCAGAATCAAGTGCCGTCGAATCCGTTGGAACCGTGGACAAGCCCTCTTCGCAGAAGAACTAGCGAGAAAGCCAAAAGATGCCAGAGAGGACCAGTGGACTATGAACAGTGGTGATAGGTTGGTGCAGACTGTGGGGAAGCAGAACTATGTACCCGGGGAAGAAAATTGGTAACTCTTGGACACGGATGCCGATCGGAGTTCCGCTTCTTGATTCTGATAGTAGACAGAACGAGGAAGAACTTTACAGAAGAACTCTTGGCCTGATTTTTTTGAGGTTTGTCGTGGTGAAGCTTATACTCCGGATCAGGTACTCCGCAGGGGCAGCTTTGTGCAGTTGTGGGAGAATGGACCTCTCGGGCGGCACGGACCTCGGATGGGGATGAGACCACCGCGGTTGCAAAGAAGACAGGAAGACGCTTCCGTGGATAGCTCTTGGGTCTTCAAACTCATCCGGAGGAAGCCGTGGTTTCTGCTGCAAGATGGTGATCCTCTGCAGGTTCGCAGCTGCTAGCAGGTTCGCCGGTGTAGATCCCGAATGGCCACGAATGGAGATGAAGAAGGAGGAAATGGTGAAGGGGACTTGATGACTGGTGGGAGGGGAGTGTGAGGGAGGTGTTGGGGGAGGTTAGAGGTGATGTGGAAGGGCTGGGAAGAAGGAGGGCGCAGGGGGGCTGCTGGTTCTAGCAATGGGGAATGAGGAGGGAAGGGAAGTGAATGATGGTTGATACCCTAGGTGGAATGGAGATGGAGGAGGTAAGAGAGAGGGGGAGGGCGACCCTAACCAAAGGAGGAGAGGGTTTTGGGCGACCTAGGTTGTGGAGGGAGGGGTATTTTGAATTTCAAATGGTCTAGGAGGTGAAGGGTTGCTTGGGGGAGAGGGAAGGGTGCATGGGAAATAGATGGGGTGGTTGGAGGGTGGGGTGGGGATTGGGGGTCTCTCCTTGGGACTAGGGGGGGAAGTAATGATAGCTTGGGGAAGTGGAGGGGCTTTAATGGGGTAGGAGGGAGGGTGATGTGATTGGGAGGGGAGGAGAGAGAGAAGGGGGCGAATTCCCCTTGGAGGGAAGGAGGGAGAGAGAGAGAAGAGAGAGGGGGGGGAAAGGAGAGGGCTTCTCACCACTCTATGTGGACACTAGAAAACTCAAATTTCATTGATTGATTGACTCATTGATTGATTACAAATGGGAGAAATGTGGTCCTATATATAGGCAACCCACATTTCCACAAAAGACCCTGACATTTAACACACTAACAAATAACCAAAGGAAGGGGGGGTGCCCATGGGCCTAGCCCAAAGAAATAGGCCCAATAGCAAACTCATTAGCCTAATGAGACTCAAACTTAGGGAAATGACTCAATAACCTAGGTACAAGACTCAAATAAAAGGAAAATTACATGATTATGACTCAAAGAAAATATGAAAATTACATGACTCGACTCAGAGAAATATGACGGACACAATGGAGCTATGCTAGCAAGCAATCGAAGTTGTAAAAATATATGAAGGGCGAGAGATGCCCCCATCATACCCCCGGGGTGCGAAGAACTCGACTCCGTCGAGTATGAGTCCGCCGGGGAAGAGGTCCTCCAACACAACTCCGAGCAAGCTACAACCTCCAAACTCAACCTCGCGTTCGCAACTAGGGGATTGCGCTTCAACTTCTCAAGGTGGCTTGGACACACCCTCTTGCCGATGATAGTACCTTGCTTGCCCAGTATTGCCTCCGTGTGCGCACGTCGGACTCTCAAGATGTTATGTGGAAGCTCTCCGAGGGTGTTGCTCACAAAGATGGGGGTAGGCTCAAGGTGCTCACTAGGATCTACCGCGGTGCCCTTAGAGGGTGCTAGATCCGTTACGTGAAAAGTGAGGTATATCCCAAAATCCCATGAGTAAATCCAACCCGTAAGCCAGGTTGCCAAAGCCACATGGAACATGGAAGGTCCAAGTCCTCGTGCCCTCGATTTGGAGGTGGCCCTAAGGTAGAGCCATTCCAAAGCCACCATCGTGAGGTTGCCTTCTTGGAATTCAAAGTGCCACTCGTGAGTTTTTGCCCGCTCATTACGATCCTCACCGCCCATTGCTAGATGCTTGCTTGAATGAGTATGCCTTGAGCTACGGTGCGGTGTGGGTGGGAAGTGTGTGGTATGCAAAGGGGGACCGGGGTAACCAAAAGTAGACCTATCATGTAATGACGCAGTGTAGACTTCGGTCAACCTAGGTGGGTCGGGGCACCCGTAGGTGGCCCTATCATGCAAAGTGATGGTAAATATCGGGGGACCCGGATATCAGTAGATGCCTTTGACATGTGTATGACCAATGTGAAGTGAGGGAGGGCCGGGGCATCCATAGGTGTCCCTGTCATGTGTGGGTGTGATGAGTGCCAGGGGACCCGGACATCCGTGAATGCTCCTAACATGTTTAAGACTTATGATGAATGACGGTGGCCCATTACATCCGAATATGGACCACTCATGCTTTCCACTTGACATGTGGGTGATATGAATGAATGGACCCAACATAGTGTTCATGCCAAGTGGTGTGGTAAGCCTAGACACATGCATGTTTTTCCTAAAGGTGTCTTTCATGTGTATAGGTGTGGGACAACCCTTTAACTATCATTGGAAAGGATCGAATGGATCTAAGAAGGTGGTCATCATGGGGTGGGGCACAACCTTATTACCTAGGGGTATGTGGCCCAAGGTCATGGTTCCCAAGGTGTAACCCGGATCTAGGATGGGGTGAATTAGGTCTAACATGGTGGGTTGGGATAGGGAATGGTGGGTGGTGGATAAGGTGGTTGGGTCACATGGGGAACTAGACTCCCATAGGAAGGGATCAAAGGGGTCGTGGAAAGGTCTTCCTAGAGGGAGGCACTCTATGTCTTCAAGGTTCCCAAATTGTGAGTCATCCTCCTCCAAGGTAATTGGGCCAAGTTTTCTAGTGGGTTGGCCGATCAAAGTATTTGGGATCTCAATGGTAGGAGAGTGGATCGAGATGGGTTCTTCTACCATAGGGAGAAGAAAAAGGAGGTCGCTAGTGTAGCAACCAATGGTATAGACCGAGGTGATTGACCCGATGCATGGGTGTAGGAGGCCAAGGCTCCTAGGTTGTTCGGCCATAGGGGTCAACATGCTAGTGAACTCAATTTTCCATGCTAAGCCTCTAAGAAAATCCTCTAAGGTCTCTACTTGATAAGATGCTTGGATTGTGGTGTGATAAGAGGAGATGGGCACTATGAGATAGTTTTCCTTCATGGGTGAGAAATCGTGGGCCGTGATCTCTCTTTTTGGGCTCTCCTTTAGCCAACTAACAAGGGGTTCCCCTAAGATGAGATTGACTCCAACTAAAGATGGTGATGTAAGGTGAAGACCCTCGTATGTTGTTTCTTCTTCAACTTGGACTTGGGTTTCCTCCAAGGTGGAGAGTGGGTTTGGAGTGTTCACCACTATGGGGTGGGGTATGGGTTCTTCTTCCAAGGAGGTGAGAGGGGCTTTTGAGGGTGTGGTGATGATTGGGGCATAGTGTATCCGGGGTGGTAGGTAGTGGGAAACTTGGGTTAGGATAGGTAAGGGTAGTAGTAGAGGCTTTGGTGGGAGTTGGATTGGGGTAGGGAGAGGAAGATGGGTGGGTTGAAGGGGTTTGGGTTGATTGGTTTTGGGAGGAGTGTCCCCTTTTGGGGGTGATGGAGAGGTAGTGGTGGGGGTTACCACGGGCCTAGGTGGAGAGTTGGCCATGGGGCCCAATTGGGTATGGGGACCTATAGTTGTGGTGTGGACTTGGAGGTGGGGTGTAAATGTAGTGGTTGGGGTAGGAGAGATGGGAAGTGGTGGGGAATGGGTGATTGGGGTCTTGGATTGATCGGGTGGGGATGATGGAGTTGAAGTGCTCCTTGGACTTTGGTGATTTGAGTAGGAGAGAGAGGGTTGGAGGGTGTAGGTTTTTCTAAGCTCGGTCTTCTTCTCATCCCAAGTGCTAATTGGGGCCTCCCTACGGATCTTTCTCAAACCTTCCACAACTAACCAATGAGTTTTAGCTTGTTTGGAGAGGTGTGCCTTGGCTAGCCTCATTCTTCTTCCTTCGTTCAAGGGGCAACATTTAAAGAATTGGTCCATAGAAATCTCCCAATCTAGGTAAAGGCTTGGACTGTTGGATCCATCAAAAGCGGGGGTTTTGATTTTCAAGTGTTCTAAAAATATGGTTTCTAGATTTCCCCAAAGGTCACTCTCATTCACTCTTGGTGCTCGGCTATTTCCTTCAAGTCGGTCGAGTCGAGACATGATATCTTCAAGCCGATTAAGGACATTAGGTAGGGCTTCTATGATCGAGGTGTTGCTACCCACTTTGTTGGCAATGGAACTTTTATGAGGATTTGGGCTTCTTGGGAAAGTTGATGGGGATGGATATGACGGGTATGAAGTGGCCATTCTAGTAGACATGGGAGATGCAACCGAGGACTCTAAATGCATAAACATGCCATAGGACCAACTTGTGGAGAGACAAGTTGTGAACTTGCTCTGATACCACTTGATGTGACACCACCTTGGGGTGATAATCACATGATCAAATGACCCTTGGACCTAGCAAGCAACCAACGCACGAACCGGTGACTTTACTCGGGCGGACTCACCCGCTAAGCGCACTCTTGTGCCCGTAGGCAAACCGGTGATAGTGGTGAGGGTCCGGGACGGGCCCTTGCTGCTCCGGGGGTTGGCTAGCTTTGGATTGGACCTCTCAAGGGTCCTAGGATGCCCACTCTTGTAGGCGGACAGCACACCGAGGGCGTGGGTGTTAATGGCCCTCTTGCAACTCACCCGCGGTAGTCACTCAATCATAAGCAAATTCGGGTTCGGGCACTCCACTTACCACCGACGGCACTAAGATGCGATACTAATTAAGCAAAGGAATTTAAGCAAAGAGGAGTGTGCAGTGGCTCACCTGATCGGTGTGAAGACACCGATCCCGGCCAGAGACGAGGGCGAGCGAGGAAGCGTGGGCTTACCCGCACGCCGCGCCGGAGAAGCTTCAACCTGAAATTTTAAATGACATGCACTACACCCCATGCAAGGGGGGGATCTTGGGGAAGGGAAACCAAAGAATACATCTAATTACTACCTCCACACAGGGAGGGGCCTTCAGCCGGCCAAGCGGGGAGGGGAGAAAGTGATGAAAACACAAGAGAAGAAGCCGATGCCGAATCTGCTCGCTCTCTGTGATAGGGGACAGATAGCCAGATTTGAGGACGCAGATCTTGATCTAGAATTTTGCTGATGACGGGACCAGTGGAAAACTCTTCCTGTCTGGAACGGGAATGCCCCAGAATTTTGTTGATTTCTTCTGGTGCTGAGGCTAGTCCGGGCAGAGGCTCGAACAGGGTGGCAGCTTCTCGGACTGACAGCCTCAGGTTTCCAACAGCAGGAAGAAGAGGATGCCCCGACCGCTCCCAAACTCAGAATCAAGTGCCGTCAAATCCGTTGGAACCGTGGACAAGCCCTCTTCGCAGAAGAACTAGCGAGAAAGCCAAAAGATGCCGGAGAGGACCAGTGGACTATGAACAGTGGTGATAGGTAGGTGCAGACTGTGGGGAAGCAGAACTATGTACCCGGGGAAGAAAATTGGTAACTCTTGGACACGGATGCCGATCGGAGTTCCGCTTCTTGATTCTAATAGTAGACAGAACGAGGAAGAACTTTACAGAAGAACTCTTGGCCTGATTTTTTTGAGGTTTGTCGTGGTGAAGCTTATACTCCAGATCAGGTACTCCGCAGGGGCAGCTTTGTGCAGTTGTGGGAGAATGGACCTCCCGGGCGGCACGGACCTCGGATGGGGATGAGACCACCGCGGTTGCAAAGAAGACAGGAAGACGCTTCCGTGGATAGCTCTTGGGTCTTCAAACTCATCCGGAGGAAGCCGTGGTTTCTGCTGCAAGATGGTGATCCTCTGCAGGTTCGCAGCTGCTAGCAGGTTCGCCGGTGTAGATCCCGAATGGCCACGAATAGAGATGAAGAAGGAGGAAATGGTGAAGGGGACTTGATGACTGGTGGGAGGGGAGTGTGAGGGAGGTGTTGGGGGAGGTTAGAGGTGATGTGGAAGGGCTGGGAAGAAGGAGGGCGCAGGGGGGCTGCTGTTTCTAGCAATGGGGAATGAGGAGGGAAGGGAAGTGAATGATGGTTGATACCCTAGGTGGAATGGAGATGGAGGAGGTAAGAGAGAGGGGGAGGGCGACCCTAACCAAAGGAGGAGAGGGCTTTGGGCGACCTAGGTTGTGGAGGGAGGGGTATTTTGAATTTCAAATGGTCTAGGAGGTGAAGGGTTGCTTGGGGGAGAGGGAAGGGTGCATGGGAAATAGATGGGGTGGTTGGAGGGTGGGGTGGGGATTGGGGGTCTCTCCTTGGGACTAGGGGGGAAGTAATGATAGCTTGGGGAAGTGGAGGGGCTTTAATGGGGTAGGAGGGAGGGTGATGTGGTTGGGAGGGGAGGAGAGAGAGAAGGGGGCGAATTCCCCTTGGAGGGAAGGAGGGAGAGAGAGAGAAGAGAGACGGGGGGGGGGGGGAAAGGAGAGGGCTTCTCACCACTCTATGTGGACACTAGAAAACTCAAATTTCATTGATTGATTGACTCATTGATTGATTACAAATGGGGGAAATGGGGTCCTATATAGGCAACCCGCATTTTCACAAAAGACCCTGACATTTAACACACTAACAAATAACCGAAGGAGGGGGGGCGCCCATGGGCCTAGCCCAAAGAAATAGGCCCAATAGCAAACTCATTAGCCTAATGAGACTCAAACTTAGGGAAATGACTCAATAACCTAGGTACAAGACTCAAATAAAAGGAAAATTACATGATTATGACTCAAAGAAAATATGAAAATTGCATGACTCGACTCAGAGAAATATGACGGACACAATGGAGCTATGCTAGCAAGCAATCGAAGTTGTAAAAAAATATGAAGGGCGAGAGATGCCCCCATCACGGGTGTAGCAGTATACGCCGAAGTCAGTGATAAAGGTGGTCTTCTCGACGTCTTCGGGGTGCATTCTGATCTGATGGTAACCTGAATAGGCGTCTAGGAAGTTGAGTATTTCGTTGCCCGAGGTTGAGTCAACCAGTTGGTCGATGCTCGGTAACTGATAGCAGTCATTTGGAGTGGCCTTGTTCAAGTCGGTGAAGTCCACACACATTCGCCACTTTCCCGAAGCTTTTGGTACCAAGATGACGTTAGCCAACCATGTCGGGTATAGGACCGGTCTGAAAAGACCAGTCTTTTGCCCCTTGGTGACTTGCTCCTTGATGATCGCCTGCTTCTCTGGCGCGTGCTTCCTTCTGCGTTGTTGTACGGCTTTGATGGTTGGATCGAGGTTGAGCTTATGCATCACCGTCTCCTCTGGTATCCCAGGGAGTTGATCATCAGACCATGCAAAGACTCGGACGTACGCGGAAAGAAACTCTTTGTATTGCTATTGGGCTTCAGATGTTAGGTCGGCTCCAATCTTTACTCCCAGGGTCGGGTCGTCGTTTAGGAAAATCGCTAGCAATTCGCCTCCAGGCTCGGCGGTTGCGGATTTTTCCTCGACTTCCTGGGGGCCCCTGTTCTTCCCGTCCGGCCTTGTGACTTCAACCGAGATATTGTAGCACCTTCTGGCCATGGCCTGGTTACCTAGGACTTCCCCCAACCCATTTTTGGTGGGGAACTTCATCTTTTGGTGATAGGTAGAAGGCACTGCTTTCGTTCGGCTGAGGATCCCTCGGCCGAAGATTGCATTGTACGCTATCATACCCTTGATCACTATGAAGTCCGCCATAACCATAACGGTTTTGGGTGGGGTGCCAAGAGTAACCGGCAGGCTGAGGGCTCCCTCGGGATAAGTGGCCTGGCCATTGAACCCGCACAAGGGGGTTCGGATCGGGCGGAGTTTAGACGGATCCTCCCCCATCTTAAGGAAACATTCATAGGATAATACATCGGGGGCACTTCCATTGTCAACTAGAATCCTGTCTACGTTACAATAGTTTATTGTGGCCGATATGACTAGGGCGTCATCATGCGGGGTGCTCAGCCATTCCAGGTCACGGTCGGAGAAGACTATGACTAGAGGCTCACTCGGCGGGGCCTTGGGAGGCTCGGCTCACCCGCTCAGCATGACGCTTCCTTCCTCGACCACTGTCTCCTCCCGATGTAGCTCCTCCGGCAATGACGTTGATATGGACCCCGTGAGGGGCGTTGTCGATTTCCTCTGGGGCACCACGGTCCTCCTTATGCCTGGCTATAAACCAGGACAGGTGTCCCTGGCGGACGAGGCGCTCGATCTCATCCTGGAGCTGATGGCAATCGCCGGTGTGATGCCCGTGATCGCTGTGGAACAGGCATTGTTTACTGCGATTACGGCTTTTCGACCTCATTGGCTCGGGTTGGCGGAGGAGGCCCGAGCCTTTGATGTCTTCATATATTTCGTATACTGGAGCAGTTAGGGGAGTGTACCGCTCGTACTTCCTGGACGGTTCTTTGTGCTCCCCGTCTCGGTTCCGCCTCTTTCCTTGGCCCGAGCTTGACTCGGGTGCTCGCTTCTTGTCCCCCTCCCGACCTGAGCTGGTTGCACCTCGGCAGGCGTTGAGAACTTCTTCGCACTCAGCATGGCATAATGCTAGAGTCACTAGCTCGGCAAGGGTCGAGGGAGGGTAGAGGACAAGTTCGCGACGGAGGTTCTCGTCCCGGGTGCCTCCGGTCATCGCGGTTATGGCCGAGGCTACATCCAGGCAGGGGATTCTCAGGGCTTCCAATTTAAATCGGTTGATGTAGGCCCGGAGTCTCTCCCCTTGAGCCTGTTTGAGAGCCAAAAGCCTCGCTACCGACCTTGGGGGGCCGCTGCCGGTGAAACTCTCCTTGAATACTCGTCCAAACTTCTTGAAGTCTCGGATGGATCCGGGGGCGAGGGCCCGGAACCATGCTTGGGCGCCTATGGACGCGAGATTTTTATTTATATTTATTTATTTATTTATTTTATTTTTATTGGATTGATTTATCATTTATTGATTTATTTATTTATTGGTTCATTGGCGTGCCAGTCACATGTGTGACGATCTTATTGTGCGCTCAATCTGACATGGTCAGTCGATTGTGAAGTCCGAGTCGGGACCTGGAGTCCGTCATACCATAAACGCTATGACGTTAATTACGCCCTTCCAGGGAAGGACAACCCTTGATTAAACGCTAAAATAGGAGGCCTCGTAAGGCGAACAGATGTTCACATGCTTAATTTTAAACTTCTTACCAGGGCCAGGGAGGCGGGTAAGATAATAACATCAACCACAGAAACAGACTAGATCGTGTGATTGGCGGTTCAAAACAGTTATACTTGGTGGGAACGAGGAGATAGAAGATGTCCACCACGGAAAGGCAGAGCCATGACCATGATATAGGTTTAAAGCTTCGATCGGTATTTCGACAGCATTTCCTCTTAATCTGGGTTACGCCCAGAGAGAAATAGGCTATCACCCACGGAATGCCGGGATGAAAGCCGAGAGAAAGAGAGAGGTCAAACCTCCCGACCTATAGATATCAGCCATGGAGCAATGTTTGATATTCCCTTAGGGAAGCCGGCGGAACTCATGCAGTGGCAGAACCCTCCCGAGCTAAAGGGGTTACTCATAAATCCGATGCGGGACGGTGGAACATAAGGGAGCCTGACCCCCTTTAAATTTATCCCCGGGACATATATGGTGATCCATGGATATCCCTGAATGGATTAGCTCTGGACATTTGGGCTCATATGATGGCAGGTTATGCTCTCGGTACGACTAGAGATGAAAGGACAGGGTTCCCGGCGCAAAGGGCAAGAGAGCCAAGAAGGCCAGGGTTCCCGACGCGCAAAGATAAAAGGGGGAAGCCAGGGAGTTTACGGCGCAGGCTTCCCGGCGCGATGAGGTTCCTGCAAAAAGGGGGGTCTCGGTGCGGGGGGGTTGAGCAGGCCGTGGAGGGGTTCTCGACGCGGGCCTCCCGGCGCAACGAGGCTGCAAGGGGGGGTTTCCCGGCATGGAGGGTAGTTGGCTTCCCGACGCGGCCAAGTTGCAGGGCTCCTGGCGCGAAGGCCAGAAGGCCAAAACAGGTCTCGGCGCCTGAAGGATGGCGCCGAGAGCTGTTCATCCCGTCTACTGTGCGCGGGGCCGAGAGCTGTGAGGGCGCCGGGATCAGAATAGAGCTTACGGTACTCTGTTTTGGGTTTCATATTGGTTAGGGTTGAGGCAAATGGGCCCTAGGGCATTAAATGACTCAATTCACTAGACTTCGACCTATTTTGGTATAGGTTCCCAAGGAAGGCCGGGAACATAAAAGATTGGGAGGGGAACAATAGGGTATAAGGAGCCTCTGTCACCACTGATAGATAAGGTCCCGGGGATGGGTTTCATGTCATCTCTGGCATCCTGGGAGAATTTTGACAGCATCTCCCTGGACTGAACATTTGCCAGGGAATGATAGACGATCACCCACTGAATGTCTGGGTGAAAGCTAAAAATAGAGGGGTATGGAACCCCTGGCGCCTGTGTATGCTTGGAGCAATATCTTGATATCCCTTTTGAGACCGTAGAAGCTTATGCAGTGGCAGAGCTTCCTTGGTCTGAGGGTTTATAAAAGCCGATCGAGTTCGAGAAACCGCGTAGAAAAAGGGAAGTTGCTCCCACTAGTTGTCGTCCCTGAAGTGAATGTGATGACTCAAAACGCCCCAGGATGAGTGGACGAAGAGGCCAAAGGGGTGGACAAAGGAGGGGCTTCTCGGCATGATTTTCATTGGCCAGAAGATGGCTCTCGGCGTGGGATTATCGGTTGGCCAAGGGGCTTCTGGCATGGGTTTACAGATTGGCCAAGAGGAGGGCTTCTCGGCGCCAAGACGAGTAGGCCCCGGCGCGATGAGGAGAAATGAAACGGGTGGCTCCCGGTGCGCCCGGGAGATGGGATCTCGGCGCAAGAAGGCTTGCGCCGAGGGCTGTTCATCAGCTTTACTGTTTGCGGGGCCGAGAGCTGTGAGGGCGCCGGGATACGAACAGAGGTTTACGGTACTCTGTTTTTTGGTTTTAATGGTGGTTTGGGCAGAAACTGACAGATTCTATGGGCTCTAGACTGCTCAAGGCATCCACTCTGAGTTGGATTAGGTCTAGAATTCAGAGGAGTATTAGGGTTCGAGAGGCATCTGGGAAGCCGAAGTCTGAATGCCCCTGTCCATCACCATTATCACGCAGAGCTTGGGGACACACTTGATATAGTCATTCGTCACCCTGGGAGCCAAGAGATGGCTGTCTCCGGCCCCAGAGGTGACTTCGATGACATCAACGGATAAAGCACGCACGCTTAGAACCCCGGAGTTTCTCAAGCTTCGATCATTGCATAGCACGGCTTCATCCCAGCAGCCAAGGAATAGTCTGTTCCGGGCTCTGGGGTGAGCACTAATGGTGCTACGAAGCAGAGAAAAGAAACAGACAAATCGGATCATCATGCTACTGGTTTACAGATAACACGGGAAAAGGCAATAGGGCTTCAGAGGAAGCAAAAAATCAGGCTTAAGCTATAGCCCATCATGCATATATATCCATTCGTTTGATGATGTCCATCAGGGAAGACACATGGTGAGAAAACCCAGACAATACACCATTCCAATACTCAAACCGATTACAGGGAGAGAGTGAGGGAAAGGGGGACAAACAGATGCCGAGATGTCTCGGCTACATTGCATTAATCAAGATAAGACTTGAAACGATTACATGAAATAGAAGAAAAGAAAACAAGGGGGGAGGGCGGAGCATTGACTCCTCTCCCTCCCCGGATGCCCACCTGAAGACTTCCCTTCTGCTTCTGCTAGTTTCTTCTCTTTTCTTTCTTTTCGATCGATGGCCCGGCTTCCGACCCCCTCCCCATTTCAAAGAGGGTTTTCTTTTATAGCTCTCATCCCTCTGTCCTCTCGGTGGAGGGCAGTCGGTGCAGCTTGTTCCATTCGAGACATCTCCCGGCGCGACAAGTAGCCCCCTGTGGAGGTTCCCGGCGCCATTATCAGAAGCCCAAATGGCCGGCCCATCTAGTGCCTTCAGGCCTCATACGTGCCTTAGGCTTCTCTTTATATATTTTTCTTTTTGAATTAATCTTCATCAGAACCGAATAAGGCCCCCTTTAGTAGAGACATGACTTTGTTGAGATCGTCTTGAGGCTCAATCAGTGAACAAACTGGGGTTTAATCAGTATTGCCGTCTGTATGACGACAAAACCGGGTATGTTTCATCGGCATTGTCATCCGAACGGTGACAAGATCGGACATCAGCTTCAGTCTGACAGACTTCGGCCGGGTGTGTAATCTGTGGAGAGGATTCTTCATTTGTCTTGACTTTGCAAAAGCCTTCGCAATCTTCATTTGTCGGCTCCGGCTTCTCATCAGAGTGTGCTTGGAGGTCTTATCAGTCGAATGACTGCTGCTTTATCAGTGCTGCCGTTTGACTGACGATGGCACCGGACATCAGCTCGGCTGGCGGAGACTTCAACCGGGTAAACGGCTGTCGAGCTTCATCAGTGGTCTTCCACTGTTGGTCTGATCTTATTTTCAGTTATGCTTCCACCCCTGTTCATTTTCAAGGTGTCAACAGCGCCTTGGACCAAGGTGGTCACAAAGGCTCGGCATTTGATGGCGTTGGACGCTCCATGAAGGGTCATCAGGGCGTCGAAGCTGTCGAAGTGGTCGACCAGGTCGCCTTGGCCGTCGTAAGGCTTGAAGGTCGGGATAGAGGATCTGGGAGATACCTCTGCCTTCAAGATATGGTCAGAGAACGGGGATATCTCCTTGTCCTCTGGTGGAGAGGTCTTCTGCAAGGCTCGTAAGGCGCGCTCCGGTGCTACGAAGCGCCTCTCGAACTCTCGTAGACGTAGGGACAACTCCAGGTGTTGTTGCGCCGTAGGGCTGAGGGGGCGTGATGGCAGGCTGTCCTAGTGCTCCCTGGGGACTTCGGTCTCCGGGAGTGGACGGCGTGCCCCATGCTTACCCTGTTTCGGTGTGGAGGAGGCCTCTAGCTCCGGAGGGGGGGCTTGTGAGGGTCCTCCTGCCTTGTTGCGAATAAGCTGCTGCCCTCGGAGGGTGAAGCGACCTCCGGCGGTGTACTGGGACACGTTCTCGCGGGCAGGGGGGGGCTTTCCGGAGAGGCGCGTGACCTTCCATCCCTGGCCACCTGAGTCTTCATGAGTTCCACGAGGACATCCAATTTTGCGTTGAGGGCTTGGAAGGCGTCGGCGCCGCCGTTAAGCGGTACCCCTACCGCGGTGGCGGGAGGGGGCGGTCCATTGGCGGGGGTCCTGGCATTGGAGGGGGGATTTTGTGACGCTTGAGGAGGGCCCTCTCCCGCCGCTACCATGGTCTTTACCCTGTCACCGACGGACCTCCTCCCTGAACTTCTTCGCACCATACTGGCTCTTCGGTTGTTTCCCACAGACGGCGCCAGATGAAGGGGCGTGATCTCGCGCGGCTCCTGAGCTGGGTAGATGATCACCGAACAGTGAAATGTAGAGAAAGGGAAACGGATCAGGGGGCCCAGGGGAGGTTTCCTGGGGAAAACCCTCCGATGTTTAAGTTAGTAGAGCGATGGTGGAAGATAGGGAGGGAGGTAGAAAGAGGTGCATGAGATCCCCCATACACCAAGGTGGTGAAGTGGTTCTTGGTCAGGGGATTTTAGGCGTGTATTGCCCTTACCTTTCACTGGAGGGAGTCCCAGGTTTATATAGTGTGCTCACCTTATGAGTCCCGTAAGCTGAGGAGTTTCAGGCGGGAGTTACGTCCTCATCGTGGGATTTTTACGTCCTCATCGTGGGATCTTCATAGCCTTGAGGGATCATGGGTCTCTTATCCTCATAAACTCCTGCTCATAAAGGGCTCTCAACGGCAGCGTGGATAAGCAATCGTCGGTCGGTCCGAGCATAAAAGGTGCCAACCCTGTCCGGGCGATAGGCATAGCTCGGATGAAGATAGGTCGGAGTGGGCGCTGAGCGTTTGCCTCTATCCCGATGAGGGGATAACTCGGGCATGGGTCTTCCTCCGTTCTGACCGACACTCGGGCCTTCCGAGCCTAAGGGACGCCGAGGAAGGATGAGATCCCGAGTAATCTTATTGGGCTTTTTAGCCTAAGTGGGCCCTATGGGGCTGTCACTTGGATGAGCTGAGCCTCGTTTGGTCCTGATGGACCTACTTTGGCTGCTCTTAGATGGGCTACAGAAATCCCCCTCTCCACCCTTGGCTAATTGGCTTTGCAACTGTATGGCATTATAAGCCAAAGGGTTAGTCTTTAAAGTCATTGGGTTTCTATGTAAATTTCCAGTTGGTCCAACAGGGCCCCCCACCCTCTTTTCCATTAGTCCACCTAGGTCCTAGGGTCCATGTGGGGCTGGTTCAAAGTCCAAGATTGGACTTGGACCAAGGGGGGACAAGGTGGAAAAAAATTCAAACTTGGACCAAGCAAAGTCCAAGATGCTTCCCCCTTATAATATAGCTTATTCCATGTTGTATTTTTATTTAATTTGATCATTTGACCACATGGGGGAAAAATGGTATCCCTAGTTTACCCCTCCCCTCTCTCCCACGAAATTCTCAGCCCCCCACCCCTTGTCATTCTCTATATAAGCCTATGTATAGTGTCATTAGAGATTTTAATGAAGAATTAAGCATTTTTGCCAAGAGTAAGCCCTTGGGCACCCCTTTCTCTCTCCCACCCCTTGCAGATTGAGTTTTGCGAATTTCTTGAGGTGTGAAGCCTCCTCCCCTACCCCTCTCTGAGTGAGAAGCTCAACGCCACCGCCGCCGCCGCCATCGAGCCGCCGTCACGCCACCACCGCCACCGGGTCGGAATTCTATCTACATCAGGACATAAGGATGAACACAAATTTTATCTCCACATCAAGAGATCTAATCGAGCTGTAATTTTGAGTGTTTGTTTATCTTGTTATCCCCAGTCTCCATTTTAAATTTCTTACCAATCAAAAGTTATTTGATATTTTTCTCGAATTTTTTGTTCCACCCCTGACAGTCTGCCAATCACTAGATCTGTAGGATAGGAGTCTGTTCTTCTATTTTTCCCACCCCCTTATACATCTCCAGAAAATCCCCAAAACTTCATGTGTGTTCCTCACTTTTCTACCTTCCACCCATAATTTTTCTAGAGTCTAGATCTATCGTTTTCTTGTCGGTCAAAATTCATTTTCAGGGAAAACTCAGTCTGTCCTGTGTGTCTGTCAGTCCGAGCCAGTAAAAACCTTTGAGGGACAGTCATTTTCATTTTCAATCCATTCACTCGATGGATTTGAAAAATTATATGTTGTAAGCCCTCTGAATCCTCTATCCGTCGGTACCAAGTTTGTGTCGATCCGACATCGGATCTGGCCGTAAGAAATCTTTTCGTGATGGCGCGCAAAGCAGATCCGAGGATAGGATAGCAACTCAGTCTGAGAATTAATTCCTCAGAAAATACGCCAGCTCACTTTCGGAGACCGCCGCTCCTAGAGATCGATCGGCCACCCATTAGAAGTGTCCCAGCCAGTCGCCGCCGCAAGGAGTCGATCGAAAGCCACCATCCCACTTGCTGAGTTCCCTTGCTGTACCGAGTTGGAACAGCACCGAGTCAGACCCGAGTCGGACCAGCAGCCCGTCTCCGGCCCAAATTGCTGCCCGTCAACCCGCCCGGACCCATATTGTAGCCCTTTACCTCTCTGCGTGGAGTGGGAGATAAATTTAATTCTATAATTATTGTAATATTTGTACACCGGGAGTACGAGTTCGGCCGGGGTCGTCTTCCCCACGCCCGACGCGTGGAGGTATCGTGTCCGCTCCTCTCTTCGCATTTTGCTCAGTTCGTATATTTCTATATGCCGATGCTTGAGTGTTAGAATACCTAGCTCGTTCCAAATTTTATCACTACTGCGAGAGTGAGTGAGAGCGTGACCCGTCTCGTGACTCGATCCGAGCACAGAAGAGCCTAGTACCCTTGACTCATTGTCGATTCCTCAACCGCGCATGATGAAGCGTTTCCCTCGCTGGGGATGAGTTGTGAGCTAGAGTCTCAGGTTCGCTATCTGTCCCGCATCACGTCTTACGTACGACGGGGGCGGACATGTGTACAATGGCTAGACGCCGGGTGAGGGGAGTACGGACATACCCTCGGCGTGTACAAGCCGATCTACAAGCCACCCATGCGCGCACCTCGCTCCTTGCATTCCCGACCCTGGCCGAAAGCCTCGGAAGCCCGAGGGTGCGGCAGTGTCACACCCCGACACGGAATATCGAGGGCGTGAGGGAGTCGTAATCAAGCGTGTTGATCAGAGCATGTACAAATTTAATTCTAAGATAAAGATTGATGAGATAATGATACTTTTATTCCATCAAAATAGAGGTTTACATTGCTAATTTATAAGCCATAAAGGCAAATTACAAACTTCCAAACCCAAAGTACATGATTCTTGTAAAACGCTAATGATCTACATAAATCCTAGGGAAAAGAAAATCACTCTTTCACTCTTGTCCATTCCCTTATTCAATGTCATTTCCTACAACAATTTAACCAAAACGTAGGGTGAGTAAAAAGCTCAGTAGGATTTTATATCTCTAAAAACTACGCAATCTTTAAGTGTTTAACAATTTAAGTAATCTTTTCAAGTTGCATCGAAAAGTGTATAACATGAGTGGAATTTCCAAGTAATTGAGTTAACAAGATATCAAGAGAAATTTTCAAGTAATAACTTTGAACAAGTAAAGAATTTCATGTAATTGGCCATTTCACGCAAGTCAAGTAATTCATGTAATTTTCAAGTAATCATGTAAACAAGTAACAAGTACGAATATTGGAATGCCGTAACAATCTAACAAGTCATGCACTTCGGTGCAATGTCACACCATGGTCAATCAACTCCCATGGACACAAGTACTTTCGGGAGCTCCTCCTAGGACTAGACCGGGCCCCATTAATGCTAGACATTGGGTAGGTGGATCATAAGATCCAAGTATGTTTAGACATCCACTTAACACTATGGCCAATGAATTTCAAGAATAAGCTCATTTGTAAAAAGTACAGATCTGGTAAAAATCTCAAAAGTTGCAAGAGAAGTGAATAATAATTTTAAGGCATCATGTTTAACGACATTAAGTCGTGGAATTCAAGAACGAACGGTAACTAAGAATAAAATTTAAGTAAATAGAACTAATAGAATTATTTTAATTCCATAATTTAATCTTGTGTTCAATTGATTTAACAAGCATTTAGACATATTTTCAGGAAGTTTTTTATATCTTGGAGGTATTTTAGTTTAGCCAAAACGCGGATTTTTTAGTCAATCGAAATTCTGTTAAGAACGTGGTGTAGGTAAGCACTATGTTCACAAAATCATTTGAGAATTCATTCTTAATTCTGTTGAAATTCAGAAATATTATGTTTTAGATAAGATGTATATACTTTTGAATTAAAATCATGATTTCACATATTATTGATATTTTTAATGATAATAAGATAGGATAAATGATAATAAGATAGAATAATAGATTTATCATACAGAAAATCATTTAACATGCTAAAAAGTAATTTGTATACACTAATTTGATGATAACATGATAAAACAGATTTTTACACGGTGTAGACAATTTTCATATATTCATTTACTGATATTATGATAAATATAGATTTTCATGCTTAAGAAAATAGATTTATTATGCTAAAAATAATTTCATCATTCTGAAAATAATTCTAACATGTTAAAGTAATTTTTACATGCTAGAAATAATTTTATCATACTGAGAGCAATTTTATCATGCTAAAAATTAATATTTAACATACTAAAATTAATACTTAACATGCTAAAATCATTCTCACACATTAACTTACTGATGGGATGATAAAAAGAAGTTTACCATGCTGATTACAGAAATTATCTGATAACAAAATAAATTTTATCCTGCTGAAATAATGTTTTTACATTTTTTTACTAATTATTTGATGGGAAAATAGATTTATCATGCTGAAAAATAGTTTTTAAATAGCTTTAATATGTTGACAATAGTTCTAACATGTTAAAAATAATTTTACCATGCTTGAAATAATTTTATCATGCTGGAAGTAATTTTAACATGCTGAAAGTAATTTTCAGGCATCAATTTACTAAATATTTAATAGGAAATTAGGTTTAGCATGCAAAAAAATAGTTTTAAATGGATTTAACATGCTGAAAAATAGTTTTCATATCTCAGTATGGATAAAATAATTTTATCATGCTGGAAGTAATTTTTAACGTGCTAGAAATATTTTTCATGTATTAGTTTACTAATAATATGGTAAAAATAGATTTTTACATGCTAAAAATAATTTTTATTCTACAAAAATAATTTTTAACATGCTATAAAAATTCAAACATGCTAATATTACTTTTCCTTATTTTTGGTGACTGAATGTTTACAATTAATGTGGATTCCAAATGCTATAATTCCTATTGTATAGTGACTAAACTTTAGTCCCACATTGGAAGTTAGAAAGACTTCCTTGGCTTTATATGTTGGAGAGTTCACCCTTGGGTCAGGACCCAAGGGGCATAAGATGTGCACTCGAGTTGTGTGTGGATTCAAAACTATTAATATATTTATTTTTAAAAACTGGGTTTCTGAGAACGCACTGGCTCTGGATAGCACGATCTGAAGAACGCGCTGTCCAAGACTAGAACGATCTAAAATGTTAATATATATATATATTGAAAATATGGATAATGGAAATAGGGTATAGGAACGCGCCATGTCGGGACAGAACGCGCCATGTCAGGGCAGCGCGTTTATGAACGTGCCCCTGATGGGCAGCGCGTTCTAGTTCTGAAGAAAAACAGGAATACCCCTCCAATAAAAAGACTATAACTTGCTCGTTTGTTAACGAAATTTAGGAAAACATGTATCAATGGAAAGAGCACTGAAAAATACACAAGATAGAATGCTTTAATTAAGATTTAGCCTGAGAGACACCTACCTTTGAGCAGATCTAAGGAAGAGGTAGAAAAATAGCCCCAATAATAAGAAAACCCTTTGATCTCCGAATCTTCCCTTCAAATCCCCTCCAATCTCCGCAGCAGCATAGTCTAGGCCACCAAGGACAATTTGAGGGTCGAATAGGGTCCAATTTATAGCCAAAACTTATCCAAATTTGTCAAGATTTCTTACCTAATTTTACCAAACCCATTAACTCCGAATTACAAGAAAATTTCAACTTCTCCTTTTAATCTAGCCTTAATTTGATGTGAAACTAATGTAAAAATGGCTGGTCTAAGGTGACTGGTAGGTAAGGGTTGATTCTTGAGTCAATCTTCTAAAAATGGAGTTATTTTAATCCCTTAAATGCCATATTAAACACATGTTACGAATTTAAGGTTAATTTAACATTTATTGAATCCATTAACCATTAATTCAGCCCATTATGGATTATCCAAAGGGCCAATTATAATCCCAATCCATTATATGGACTTTTATTAGGCTTGCTATGATTTTTCTAAGGGTTAGAGTATTTAATTTCTATTTACCTTAAGTAAATTCAAGTAAATGGATTTATCTAGTTTATTTCATATAGTAAAAATATAATTTATTTATTTCATGAAGATTTTAATTATATAATTCATTGAAAAAAATTTATTTATCATTTTAATTTATCAGGTTTCTACAGGCAGTTAGGTCGGGTTGTATTTCTGGGTCCGTCCCTACACGTATGTTCTTGCCTGTGTGCATGTGTCCCTTGAGCTTCTAAGGAGTGGAATTTATAGGAAGTCAAAGGGGCAGGGATAGGGTTTAGGAGGACCAAGTTGGAGGTCCAACTTGGTCTGGGTAAACCCTAAAAAAAACTTTTTTTTTGTTACAGAGTGGGGGAGGTAGGGTTTATGCGGACCAGCCCAAGGGGCTGGTCTGCCTAAACCCTCCGCGGAGGGTTTTTTATTTTAAAAAAAACTTTTTTTTTGTATGGGATGGGTTTATGCGGACCAGCCTGGGGGTCCAGGCTGGTCCGCCTAAACCCAACGTTTAGGCGGACTGGGCACGAGTTTTTTTTCTTAAAAAAAACTTTTTTTATTATATAAAGGGTTTAGGCGGACCAGCCTGAGGGGGCAGGCTAGTCTGCCTAAACCCCTCCCCTAGGGGGGTTTAGGCGAGGCATAGTAGGGAGAGAGGGGGAGAGGTCCCCATGCCCTATAAAATCCCCATTTTTTGTGTTTTCTTCCTAATTTGACCAAGAAGAAAAGGACAAGGATACTTGGAGGATACGGGTTGGCCGGCCACGTGCGCAGGAGTAACACGGGTGTTGACGTGGGACTTGCGCGATCTCGAGCTCTCGTTGGTGAGTTCCTCATCATCGAATCCTTCTATGCACGATATGATGGATCTTGCACGAAATTGGGACTGGGGAGGGCCATGGGGCCTCTGGGCTGGGAAGAGGGCGCGACCCTCAGGGAGTTCACCTTCTATGGGGGCGTGGCCGCGCCCTGGGGCGAACCGGGCCCGGACGAGCCGCAACCCCGGGGGATGGCCCCCGGGGGTCTTCTGTTGTTGTCTGGGGGTGTCCTTTGAAGGACAGAGGGCTCCGGGATGCTGGGATTAGCCCATGGGGGCTGTTGTTGTGGAGTCGTAGTTGTCGCTGGCAAGGTGTTCAGGTAAATACCCGGCACACCTCAGGTTGTCGATCGACTTAGGTGAATAACTGGCAGGCCTTAGATTTGTCCCGGGGCTGAGGGTATAAGCTTGGGAGAGCTAAGAAGAGGGACTTTGGGCACGTGGGCCCAGCCTCGTGGTGCGTGCAACGTTGCCCGACAGGTTGGTAGGGTAGCCCCGGGTTGGCCCAGGAGCTAAAGGTTAGCGACTTGTCGCCGCGTGTCCGAGGGTCAGGAGCGGTCCCGACTTGCTGGAGGGTCATTGTAGGACCTGACTGGTGTGCTAGAGTCATGGGTTGACCCACGGTTTGTTGTAGAAGGGCTGAGACATATGCACCCACAAGGTGTTCAGGAAAATGCCCGTCACCCGTGTGTGAGCCGTATACACATGCTGCGGGCCTCCAAAGCCCGTGGTTGACTTAGTTAGGTCTCTCTTTGACCTTGGAGGGTTGAAATAAGGCTTCTCGGGGTAAGCCTCTGGCCTCTTCACTGGGCGCCACGTGGCGTGGCTTGGGGTCGGAGCGCCCCCGGGTTGGCCCAGGTGGCCGTGTGAAACGCGGGTAACGCCCGTAACCTGGTGGTCGGGAATCACCCCGGCTAGTCGCTGGTGTAACCGTATTGTTGTGCATCCCTTGGTTTTGATGATGACAATAGGATATGTTTGACTAATCTAAGTTCTATCTTGTCTCTTAAAGCAAATGGTTTAGTTATGTGTGTAAAGATAGTGCATTGAATTAATGCCCATTTGATGATGACAAACAATGTTTCTGATCAACTCAATATAAATCTGATAGTTCAATTTACTTCTGATAAGTTAAGTAATTTCAGGTCCACTGAAATCCAAGTGAAATCAACAAGTCAGAAGAAGTGTCAAAGGCCGCTTGTCGACCAGGGAAGTGGTTATGGTCGACCAACGAACTCAACCAGAAAAGCATCAGATCATCTGTCTTCTGGAAGCACCTTGGCTGTCGACCAAAGCCCCACCTCTGGTCGACCACAGAACAGCCAGAACATCAGACAGAACTGACGGCCATCTGTAATTCGTCCCCTGTCGACCAGCGACCAGGCTGTGGTCGACCAACGGGCGAAGTGAGTTTCAGCCAGAAGAACCGGCCGTCTGGGGAATGCCCATTGTCGACCAGCGACAGGGTCATGGTCGACCACGGGCTTTATAGCGTCCAGAACCGAACTCTAACCGAATTCTGTTGAGGTTCCTTAAAACCTGCAGATGGTTGTTGCAGGTTGTTGGGCTGCTCAGGAGATAAGATTCCGCACGGGAATCAAGGAGAGAATCATGCTGAGACGCGGTCAAACCTATTATAGTAATCGAATTCAACCGTCTCCCTATTTTTCTAGCAGATTGACGCTAGATCTGGAATTTGAGCGGGAAGAGCTTCATGCTTGAAAAAGAATCTGAATAAAGATAGAAGGCAACTGATCGCGCAGGCAAGCACACTGAGAGAGCATAGAACAGAAGCTAAGAGACACACCTACATCACAGGACGAAGTGGCTCTCCATCAATCAGAAATCTGCAGAAGACTGAAAGCATTCTCATTGCTGCAGAAGGAAGACTGGGCTTGAAGCTGTGCGACCTCCAGCAGCAAAGCAGCTGAAGGCATCCGATTGGAAGCTCTACAGGGAGTCTATTCTTGTTATTTGTGTGATTAAGTCCCAGGCTGAATTCTTTCCTTTGTTACAAAAGTCTATATTCAGTCCTGTTGCATCATTCCACCTTCTCATCATTTCTATTCATCCTTACACCAAGTGTCAAGCTGTGAGGCAGCGGAGTCAAGCTGTGAGGCAGCGGAGTCAAGCTGTGTGTCAGCGGTGTTTGTGTGAGATCAGGAATTCTCATTTAGTGAAGCCTTGCTTGAGTTAAGCAAGGGGTGGATGTAGGTCTCGGGAAGAGACTGAACCACCTTAAAAATCCTATCTTGTGGTTTGATTATGTGGTGTGCTTGTGTGTGTTTGATTTCCTATACGTATGCTTGCATCTTTACTATTCGCATTAGTTCTATAATTCATTAATTACCAGTAGCTCATCTGGTCAATAGTTGGTAAATCATCGAAAAGGGGGAAAGATCTATTCACCCCCCCTCTAGATCTATTCAGTCCGTATCCAACACGTGGTATCAGAGCAGGTTCTCCAAAAATGTGGTCTAACAACCAGGAGAGACCGGGCGGACTGAACTCTAAAAGCCTCATAGCTGAGGGGCACTCTGTAACTAGACCTCCATATTTTGATGGAACTGATTATTCTTATTGGAAAAATCGTATGCAGGTGTTCTTACGTGCGCAAGACCACGAGATGTGGAGGGTAGTGAGCCGCGGACCTTTTGAGCTACCGGAAGATGAAGAAACCTGGACCAGAGAACAGGTCAGGAAATCAACTGTCAACTGGGGAGCCATGAACGTAATGCAGTGCTCACTACACCCCACAGAATTCTCAAGAGTTTCCCAATGCGCAACAGCCAAAGAAATGTGGGATCGTCTAAAGGTAATCTACGAAGGTACTTCCGAGGTAAGAGAGACAAAAGCAAATATGCTAGTCTCAGAATATGAGATGTTTAGGATGAAAAATGATGAAAGTATTTCTGAGATGTATGCCAGATTAGTACAATTGACTAATGGCTTGAAGAGCTTAGGGAAGACATACAAAGAGCAGGAATTAGTGAGGAAGATTTTAAGGTCTCTCACATCGATGTGGCATACCAAGGCCACAGTCATTGAGGACTCAAAGGATCTCACAACAATGACAGTGGATGAGTTAGTAGGATCCCTGATGGCCTATGAGGTCAATCTGAAGAGAAAGGAAGATGAGGGGAAGAAAAAGAAGCAACTTGCCCTAAAGTCTAAGACAAGCACCTCTGAGGTGTCTGACAATGAAGACTCATCTAGCTCAGGTGAAGAATCTGGTGAGGTAGCCATGCTTACAAGAAAATTTAAGAAATTCCTGCGAAAGGAAGGTAAAGGATTCAGAAATCCAAAGGGCATGGTAAGGAAGTCATCCCAGTTTAAATCTGATAAACATAAGACTTCTTCTAATAAACTCATTTGCTACAATTGCAGGCAGCCTGGACATATGAAGGCTGAATGTCCAGAAGCTCCTAAGAAATCAAGCTTCAAGTGGAAAGGCAAGAAACCCAAGGCGATGATTAGCACTTGGAGTGAGGAGGAAGAGAGCAGTGAAGAGGAAACAACTTCCGAGGAAGAAGAAGGAAAGCTCTGTCTGATGGCCAAGGGAGACAACAGTGATCTTGAGGTAAGTTCCCCAGTTCAAGACTTCTCTAGTTCGGATTGGGAAGAAGTATATTCAGAATTGCTTGATACTTATGAAAGAATAAGAAAGGAAAATAAACATTTGAAGAAGAAGATCAGTCAACTGAATAAAGACAGCAATTCAATGGAAAATAAAACTGAACTACAAATGGAAATCAAGTCTCTGAAAAACAAGCTGAATCAAATGGACTTAGATGAAGAAAACCACAAGAGAATGTCCGAAGAGAATGAAATGCTAAAAAACGACATTGATGAGCTAAAACTAAAAACTCAAGAATATGAACAGGAAACTAAGTTAAGTCAAGAAAGAAACAATTCACTCAAGGAAGAAAACAGTAAGCTTCTAAAAGAGATAGAAAGAATCCAAGGTGAATTGGAAGATAAACAGGAAGCCTTGGAAAAAATGACCAAGGGTCAAGAAAACTTAAATGCTGTCTTGGGAATAAAAGTAAACTTTCAAAAAGAAGGGTTAGGATACAATCCTACGGCTAAAAAGGAATTCCAAATAAAAACCGTAAATGGGATTGCTGACTCAAAAGGAAAAAGGCCCCTGATTAATCTATACCAAGATAAACAAGAGGATGTAGCTGAATGCTCCTCCAAAAGGAACAATGTCACCAAGGAAGAGAGAAATTTTAAAGAGAAAACAGTCAATCAATATAAGATTCAAAATAATAAACAAGAAACCCAAATTCACAGAAATCACCAAATAAACCAAGTTAAAGGACATAAATCTGGAAAACAAGGTGCCTGGAGACAGGCTGGTCGACAACAGACCCTTCATCTGTCGACCAGAGGATCTGCCAGAACAGGCGCTGGTTACTGGAGAAGCAGTGGTCGACCACAGGTACACCAGATGTCGACCAGAGGTGGTGCCAGAACAGATGCTGAGTTCTGGAGACGCGATGGTCGACCACAGACATACCAAAAGTCGACCATGGGCAGACAAGCAAACAGAAATCACAGGTTTTCTCGGGTAAAACAAAATGAAAACTTGAATACACAAAGGTGGACTCAGATTAAAGAAACTTTAGAACAAAAGCAACCCAATCTGAACAAGTTCAAAAATAAAAATGTACATTGCTCTAACAGAATCTGGGTTCCCAAAGGATTACTGCAGCAATTTCGTAACTTTACAAGTCATCTTGGACCCGGGTACCATTGGGGTCCAAAAGTTTCTGTGTAACTTGTGATGCAGGTGTGTTTGGCAGCTATACACAACAAGTGGTACTTAGATAGTGGCTGCTCAAGACATATGACAGGGGACAAGGCAAAATTCTCCGAGCTAAACTCAAAAGATGGAGGACATGTGACATTTGGAGGAAATAACAAAGGCAAGATCATTGGGAAAGGTAAGGTAGGTAAGACATCTACAAATAACATTGAAGATGTACTGCTAGTGGATGGCCTTGAATATAATCTTCTTAGCATCAGTCAGCTATGCGACAAAGGCCATCAAGTAGTCTTTGATTCTAAAATCTGTAAAATTCTTGAACCAAATTCGGCTAAAGTTAAGTTTATGGGCAAGAGAGTAAATAATGTCTACATGATAGACTTGGATGATCCAGCCCACTCCAACTTGTGCCTCACCGCCAAGAAGGAGGACCTGACTTGGTTGTGGCACCGAAGGCTAGGGCATGTTAGCTACAGGGTGCTGCACAAATTGGTTAAGAATAAAATGGTATCTGGTTTACCTGAAATTTCGTTTGCTCAAAATGTCAAAGTATGTGAATCATGTACCCAAGGTAAGCAAACAAGAAAATCATTCAAAGGTAGAACTGAAAGTCAATCCTCTAGAACACTAGAACTTGTGCACCTATTTTCTATGACAACACTAGTGCTATTAATTTGTCTAAAAACCCCATTCAACACTCTAGGACAAAACACATTGAGATCCGTCATCACTTTCTAAGAGATGAGGTCTCCAAAGGAAATCTCATGCTTCATTTTGTAGAAACTGAAAAACAACTGGCAGACATTTTCACAAAACCCCTTAACAATGACAGATTTTCAACTCTAAGAAGGGAGTTAGGAATTTGTAGAATTTCTCCTGAAAATTCTTGAAATAATCATATTCATGTGTACTCTACATAGATTCTGTCATTTCTGTCTAAGTTATAGGTCTCTAGTACTGGTCAAGTTTTTGAGTTTGGAAAGTCTTGTGTCAGGTGCAACTTCAGCAAGAATACTGGTTCTCTACGGCTCATCCCTTGTGGTCGACCACAGACAAGGCGCTGGTCGACCAAGGCATCAGGACAGGAAATAGTTAGCTCTGGGAATTCGCAGCTGTCGACCACAGGCGATCCAATGGTCGACAACAGGTTTGTGAGAACGCAGTCTTCTCAACAGGCAGGTTCTGTGTCAGCACAAAGGTCGACCACAGGCCACTCCATGGTCGACAAAGGACCTGAAAAAGGGAAATTGGATCTAATCAAGCTGCTGGCTTTGGTGGGAAATCTTCTGAACTTTTTGGACTCTGAGCTCAGTTTTGGCTTCACTCACTCATCCTCATTCACTTCCCATTCCTTGTGTCTCAATATCTCTTTGTGGTCAGCTTATTGTTCTCTATCTTCAGCAAGGACTCACAAATTGAGGGGGAGTAAAAAGTGTAAACTCATTCCTTAATAAACCATTGAACAACCTAACCACCTCTTACAAGAAAATCACCAAAGTCATCAATGAGAGTAAATGTTAAGTGTAGTAATGAGAATTTGACCTGTACTACTGCAATAAATTCAAACCATAACTATGACTCTGACTCAAGTCTATTGAGAACTTATGTTTTTAGTAATGAGACTGTTTCTCTACCTGTGTCTGTGTTGGACAGTGAAAATAAACGCAGCTATAGCATGAATGTATATGGAATACGCCATAATTCTGCCTACTTGGTAGAGCAATGGACTGAGTTCTGAGAAACTACTGTTCTCCATCACAAAGCAAAATTGGCTGAAAAATTAAGTGGGAGACATGTATGTCATGAAGACTCAATCTACCTCTGCCACTCTCAAAATTATTAATTGGGTATCCTGAGTAACTGGGGATATTGGCGTCTGATAAACGTATATCCTCACGGATAAAAAGTGTGTCCCAGTTAAAAGTGGAATGGTTAGGCATGCTAAGTAGCCGGGGTTTCTGGCGTGTAAAAAGCGTGTCTCTTCGTGTGGAAAAGCATGTGATAAACCTGACCACAGCTTTTAAATATTCCAAAATGAAAAGGCAACAAAAATGGTTGACCTAATGCACTATATGCAAATAGAGGCATAAAACACTGTTCAGCTTGTTCAGCTAGTAAAATTATCTCATGAACCATATTATAAGTTTAAGGAGCCGTGAGTAAGACAGTGGATATGGGGAGTCAATTTATTGGGGCAATACTTTCAAATTCTTTGAACCACAAGACCCACTCGATTTGGTCACAAGGTGGTCTTTAAGAAAGGGGGAACGGTTACTTAAATGTCTTATTAAAGAAAGGGGGTACACTTCAACAATTTCCCAAAATATGAGTTATGCTGATTAAATCCTGACCGCTCGTTCTTTGCATCGCGATGGTTCACTGCCCTAAAAATTAAGAGCCAGCCCTAATGCCCTACCCTATAAATTGTCTCGGCTGGGTCCCTGAAATTCTCCCATCCGCAGCTCTAGCCCTCTCTCAACTTCATCTTCTCCAGATTTCTTTTCTCGCCTCTCTCTCGCCTCTATCTCGCTTCCCTTCACAATGTCTCCCAAGCGTGCTCTACTTTCCTCTAAGCGTAGAAGAGATCAGGCCCCTGCCGCTGCTTCGATGCCGTCCAAGCGATCCAAGTCGCGGGCCGCGCAGGGTTCGCCATCGGCCCCTCACCGGTCGACCACGGCTGCTGCACCTGGTCCAGGCAGACAATCAGCAGATTCAGAGGAACCCGCAGTGCATCCCGTTTCTGGAGCTCTCAAGCCACGAACAGTTTTGCAACCCAGGATCGTCGATTTCTCCGATGACAAGCTGATGGAGATGTTCCCAGATCTACTGCCAATTTTTGAAGCTCAAGAGTGGACTACGTTCGTTTCAGTGCACAATTCGTACTCGCCCCAGCTTGTGCAAGAATTCTATCACAACCTGCAAGTCGTGGACAGTCAGCTATACACCGTAGTTCAAGGGAAAGTCATCAGACTCGACGTCAAGCTTCTCCACATGACGCTGAAGACTCCCAGAATTGGAGCTGTTTTCAATCATGAGGACTTCGACCTCCGAGAAGCACATGCAGTGGTCACTGGCAAGCCAGCCCCTGAGGTCCTTCCCAAGTACCTCAATGCTAATACCTTCCCTCCTCTTCATCGTTTGCTTCACCACATCATCACCACCATCATACAACCTCGAGGAGGCGCCAGAGATCAAGTAAGTCGCCTCCATCTATTTATACTCCATGGCCTCATCACTCGCCAGCCTATTCGCCTAACCACACTCCTTTTGAATTCCCTCCGAAGCATCCTACATTATCCCCTGAATTCTCTTCCTTTTGCTGCCCATATCACTTCTATTCTGAAAGCAGCCAACATACCTTCTCCTCACAGCCCAAGCATTGTCATTCCCAAATGGCACGTCTACAATTTTCACTTCGTGACCACATTCTTGGGATTTAAGAAGGTCAGAGACCATGTTCAGCGCACTCTCCCTTCCAAGGGCAAAGCAAAGGATCCGGTGCCACCCTCTTCTCCACCTCATTCACCTATACAGGTTAGCCCTGCTGTCACACCGTCACCAGTGGTGCCTCAAGCTACACCTACTACCCCCACTGCTGCCCATTCACCATCGTCCCTTTCAATAGTGCTCTGGCAGCCAGGCACTGCTGCCCCTCCAGCTCAATCCCCATCTGCTCCGCCTTCCCAAGCTCCAACTTCCCAAGCTCCATCACATTCTGCTCAACCCACACCAGTACCACCTACCTCCATTCCCTCTACTTCTGCTCCACCACCAGCATTTACCTCCCACCCTGAATTTCATGGAGTGCTCCTCCAGATGGCGTCTCAGTTATCTTCTCTCACCACCCAACTCCAATCATTTCAAGAGAATGTCAATGCTGCCACTGGACGCTTGGAGCAGAAAGTCCAAAGGCTGGAACAACAGATGGAGGCCAGGTTCATCAAGCAGAAGGAACACTCTGACCAGGCTAGTTCTCGGTTCAACAGACTTGTAAGGACCCTCGGTGAAGTGTCCGATCAGATGGGAATCCGTATCGAGATCACAACCCAACAGAATGAGAAGTATCACAAGGATACTATCTCAGAGATCCAGAAACTCAGGCTCTCCTATGCCCACATTGTTGACAAGCTGGATCGCATGGAAGAGAACGTGAAGCCAGAGACTTCCTCATCCTCCTCGGAAGGACTGTTTAAGTGATTCACTTTTTGCTGTTGACAAAGGGGGAGAGAGAAGCTTATGTGTCATTGTGTGTCTAGATGTGTCCAACTAGTCCTTAGTGTCTTTAGGTTTGTCTTTAGTTTTGTCACTCATGTAAGTAGTGCTATACTGCTTCTTGAAAGCTTTTTGAAAGGCACATCAAATACTTTGTTGAATGAAATTTGTGCTATGAAAGCCTTGAATGCTATTTCAAATGGTTTTGTTTGACACAATGACTCATGGTTGTCATCATCAAAAAGGGGGAGAATGTTGTGCATCCCTTGGTTTTGATGATGACAATAGGATATGTTTGACTAATCTAAGTTCTATCTTGTCTCTTAAAGCAAATGGTTTAGTTATGTGTGTAAAGATAGTGCATTGAATTAATGCCCATTTGATGATGACAAACAATGTTTCTGATCAACTCAATATAAATCTGATAGTTCAATTTACTTCTGATAAGTTAAGTAATTTCAGGTCCACTGAAATCCAAGTGAAATCAACAAGTCAGAAGAAGTGTCAAAGGCCGCTTGTCGACCAGGGAAGTGGTTATGGTCGACCAACGAACTCAACCAGAAAAGCATCAGATCATCTGTCTTCTGGAAGCACCTTGGCTGTCGACCAAAGCCCCACCTCTGGTCGACCACAGAACAGCCAGAACATCAGACAGAACTGACGGCCATCTGTAATTCGTCCCCTGTCGACCAGCGACCAGGCTGTGGTCGACCAACGGGCGAAGTGAGTTTCAGCCAGAAGAACCGGCCGTCTGGGGAATGCCCATTGTCGACCAGCGACAGGGTCATGGTCGACCACGGGCTTTATAGCGTCCAGAACCGAACTCTAACCGAATTCTGTTGAGGTTCCTTAAAACCTGCAGATGGTTGTTGCAGGTTGTTGGGCTGCTCAGGAGATAAGATTCCGCACGGGAATCAAGGAGAGAATCATGCTGAGACGCGGTCAAACCTATTATAGTAATCGAATTCAACCGTCTCCCTGTTTTTCTAGCAGATTGACGCTAGATCTGGAATTTGAGCGGGAAGAGCTTCATGCTTGAAAAAGAATCTGAATAAAGATAGAAGGCAACTGATCGCGCAGGCAAGCACACTGAGAGAGCATAGAACAGAAGCTAAGAGACACACCTACATCACAGGACGAAGTGGCTCTCCATCAATCAGAAATCTGCAGAAGACTGAAAGCATTCTCATTGCTGCAGAAGGAAGACTGGGCTTGAAGCTGTGCGACCTCCAGCAGCAAAGCAGCTGAAGGCATCCGATTGGAAGCTCTACAGGGAGTCTATTCTTGTTATTTGTGTGATTAAGTCCCAGGCTGAATTCTTTCCTTTGTTACAAAAGTCTATATTCAGTCCTGTTGCATCATTCCACCTTCTCATCATTTCTATTCATCCTTACACCAAGTGTCAAGCTGTGAGGCAGCGGAGTCAAGCTGTGAGGCAGCGGAGTCAAGCTGTGTGTCAGCGGTGTTTGTGTGAGATCAGGAATTCTCATTTAGTGAAGCCTTGCTTGAGTTAAGCAAGGGGTGGATGTAGGTCTCGGGAAGAGACTGAACCACCTTAAAAATCCTATCTTGTGGTTTGATTATGTGGTGTGCTTGTGTGTGTTTGATTTCCTATACGTATGCTTGCATCTTTACTATTCGCATTAGTTCTATAATTCATTAATTACCAGTAGCTCATCTGGTCAATAGTTAGTAAATCATCGAAAAGGGGGAAAGATCTATTCACCCCCCCTCTAGATCTATTCAGTCCGTATCCAACACGTATGTCACGATTAACTGGCTGGGGCCCTTGGCCGGACCCCCGGAGTCGTAGGAAGGGCTGGGTAGCCCACACCTTGAGGATGTTCGGGAAAATTCTCGGGTTCTTATTCCTTGGTATTTTGCTGAGGAATTGTCCAGGTACAACAAATTCCCCCCACGGGTCGTGCGTCGGAAGAGGAGACGAGGGCGTACGGCCCGTGAACTTCTCATTCTGGGTTGGCGTAGTCGTATTTTGACACTTCATATGCCCTTATTTTGTTGTATTGCATATATTTCCTTTCTAGGGTACTGATTATTTTTATGTGCTCCAGTTTGTAGCTATGGCACGATTTGGCAGAGACAAGAGGGTCCCAAGACGTGCGGTCCGGGAGGAGGACCATTGGGTGAGGAGGACCGAGCGGCCCATGCCCCCCTTGGGCTTGTCGGTTATCAATGTGGCTGGTGTGGAGCAGCTTGACTTAGGGCACACGACGATAGTAGAGGGCCCCGTTGGTGAGCGTGGGGGTGGAGTTGGGGCCGTGGAGTTGGCCCGGGTCTCCGAGGCGGGTGAGATCTACTCTTACGACCGCAGCGGAGGCTACCCAGTGGAGTTCCCGTTGGACCGTCACTTGTTAGAATTCATGAGGGGCTTCGTCCCGCCAGGCGTGGAGGAGGGAGATTCCTGAGTGGCTGGAGCATGCCGCCGACTGGAGCGAGCGATCTTGGTAGGCAGGGACAGCCTGCACGGGATCGTCCTCTGTGATTTCTCGAGCTTCTCTGGAGACTACTGGAGGTAGTGTCAGTTCCCCAGTGTTGAGTGCCTGGGCTTCTTTAGCAGGGTGGATCAGTTTGGGGTCCGCATTGGAGTGATGGGTCCTGCTTCCTGGGACTTGCACGAACACCATCGAGTAGAGACATAGGGCAGCCCAGGGTTGGTGTTGGAGCCATCAGGGCTGCAGTATGCCGGGGAGGGCTATGACGACCACAACCTTTTGTCCGGGGTTTTACGGCAGACTGCGGTCAGCTGGTATGGCCATTGGGCGGTGATTCCTTCACACAGATACCGCCAGGGAGCTACCGAGTGGCTAGTGGGCATTGTACACCATAACAGGGTGCTGCTGGACCGGGCCGATATCAGATATGCCGTGTCCGCGGCTTTGTACGGGTACCCCTGCTATACGGGGCTTCTGCAGGCGTTGGCAGAGTGCTTCAACCGCCGGTGGAACATCATGGCGACGGCCGAGGGAGAGACTTCATTAGATTTGTGGTCTCTATTCAGGATTTTCGAGCTGCCGATCAGCGGCGAGGGACACGAGGAGGTAGTGCTGGATGACCTCCATCGTAGCCACACAGATGGACATGGAAGATACAGAGTTCCTTACAGCTACCGGTATTTGCTGAAGACCTGGAGGGACTTAGCCCTAGTCGGGAGAGAGACGGCTGCACAGACTCCCAGGGTGCCGCTGAATGTGTGGATCTGCCACTTCTACAACGGGCCCTTCTGTTTCTATCAGGAGTTTGCGAGAGACCAGACTCCATGGGAGGAGTACACCGAGGTGGAGTTACGGTTCCGGACGTACACCCACATGGGTTGCCGGACGTGACACATTTAGCGGCATACTTGGCGTACTGGCTGGCGACGTTCGTGGTCCCGCCTGGGGAGGATGGTCTGTTGAGGGTGGAGTTACTGTGGCCTGCGTGCCTGCTGGCGGAGGGACGGAGGTTGGCCTTAGCTCCGACAGCCATGGCCAATGTTTACCAGGGACTGGGGGTGCTGGCGGCGCACCCGGCGCCACGTGAGAGGAGTCTGCTTTTGTCGACCCACTACCTTGGTGTGTGGGCCGGTCTGTTATTCCCGGGGTTTGTGACTCGAGGATCAGTGGCTAACCAGTCAGCTCCTCTGTTGTTCAGCTTCAGCGGACAGTCGAACGGAGACGCAGTCACACAGTTGGAGGGGGCTAGGAGAGTCCTATCCTATCTGCCCGGCAGGGGCGAGGAGGGGCTTCCTTTTAATGGCGACACGAGGGACTCCCACGTGATCCTGGTACCTTCGGGTGGCGAGGCGGTCTGCGCCCTTCCTTATCAGCGGGGGCCAGACGAGTCATTGTACATGGAGTGGGTGATGAGCACTCAGTCGGTGGTACTGGCACTACACCGGTCCGTGACGAGTTTCCTGGAGCCATATTACCCACACAGGTTCACCCAGAACTTCGGGTATGACCAGGGAATCCCGCCGAGACGCCCACTTGCTAGCTACGGTGTCACGCCCCGACGCAGAATATTGGGACGCGAGCGAGTCGTAAACAAGCGTGTCAATCAGAGCGTGTATAAATTAATTCCTAACGACAGAAATGAATGGAAAAATGATAATTTTATTCCATCAAAATGAAGTTTACAACACTAATTGATAAGCCATAAAGGCAAACTATAAACTTACAATCCAAAATACATCATCCTTGTAAAAACACTAATGACCTACATAAACCTAGGTAAAAGGAAAATCACTCTCTCACTCTTGTCCATTCCCTTGATCATTTTCATTCCCTGCAACAATTAACCAAAACGTAGGGTGAGCTAAAAGTTCAGTAGGATTTTATATCTCTAAAAACCAGGCAATCTTTAAGTATTAACAATTTAAGCAATTTTTGAAGTTGTATCGAGAAGTGTATAACATGAATGGAATTTTCAAGTAATTGGGATAACAAGATATCAAGAGAAATTGTCAAGTAATGAATTTGACAAGTAAAGACTTTTCATGTAATTTGGCCATTTCATGCAAGTCAAGTAAATCATGTATTTATCGGATAATCATGTAAACAAGTAATCAAATACCAATAACGAAATGTGGAATGCCGTATCAAGTAAATCTATCATGCACTTCGGTGTAATGCCACACCGTGGTCAATCAACTCCCATGGACACAAGTACTTTTGGGCGCTCCCCCCATGACCAGATCGGGTCTCATTAATGCCAGGCATTGAGTCATATGGATCAAAAGATCCCAAGTACGTCTAGACATCCACTTTAATGTATATGGCCAAAGAATTTCAAGAAATAGGCTATTGTAAATAAGTACAGATCTGACAAAAATTTCAGAAGTTACAAGAAAAGTGGATAATAGTTTTGAGGCATAATATTTAACGACATTAAGTCGTAGAATTCAGAAAATGAACGGCAAGTAGGATGAAAGTTTAAGTGAATAAGATTATTTTAATTCCATAATTTGAATCTGGTGTAGATTTGCATAATCAGTATTTAGACATGTTTCAAGACAGTTTTTTTTTATACTAGGGATTTATTTATACATCAATATACTAATTATTTGATAAGAAATAGATTTAATATGCAAAAAAAATCTTATCTTGCTGAAAATAATCTTATCGTGCTGTAAATAATTTTCATACTTCAATTTACTAATAACATGATAAAAATAGAATTTTCATGCTGGAATTAATTTTTTTAATATGCTGAAAATAATATTTAACACACTAAAATTAATATTTATCACGTTAAAAATGACTTTTATACATCAATATGCTGATAAGATGGTAAGAATAAATTCAGCATGCTGATTACATAACTTTCTTAGAACAACTAAATTTATCATGCTAGAAATAAATTTTTATACATTTATTTCCTAATTATTTGATAGGAAAAATAGGCTTATCATGCAAAAATAGTTTCAAATAGTTCTAACATGCTATCAAATAGTTTTCATATCTCAGTATGAATAAAAATAATTTTATCATACTGAAAGTAATTTTTAACATGCTGAAAATAATTTTCATGCATTAATTTACTAATTATTTCATGAAAAATAGGTTTAACATGAAAAAAATATTTTTTTCTGATAATATGATAGAAACGATTTTTATCATGCTGAAAAGAATTTCAATATATCAATTTTCTAATAAACAGATTTTTAGATGTTGGAAATAATTTTCATTCATTAAATTACCAATTATTTGGTAAAAAATAGTTTTTTCACGCTGAAAAATAGTCTTTTATAAGATTTGTCATTCTGAAAATAATTTTCAGATTTTAGTTTGAATAAAATTAATTTTTCTATGCTGGAAGTAATTTTTAACGTGCTGTAAATATTTTTCATGCATCAATTTACTAATAATATGGTAAAAATAGGTTTTTTTTCATGGTAAAAATATTTTTATTCCAAAAAAATAAATTTTAACATGCTATAAATATTTTAACATGTTAATATGCATTTTAAACATTTTTGATTATTGTCTATGAATGCGTCCAGGAGGCTAGACGTTTTCTGTAGACGCGTCCAAGGTTCTAGACATTTTATAAAAATTATTTTTATATTTTATATATTTTTTTGAGGCGTCTAAGCATATGGACACCTTTAAAACTATATTTTAATAATATTATAATTTTTTTATAGAGGCGTCCATGAACATAGACGCCTTATTCAAATTATTTTAATATTTTTTTTAAATTTAGGATGGAGGGAAAAAGTCTGTCTGAGCGCGTCTTATCTAGACGACGTGCTCTGTTGACGCGTCCCGATGGCTGGACGCCTTCTTTTTAGTATTATGTATATTTTTATTTTTAATTCTGGTCGATGTAAAAGCGTCTGAGAACGCGTCTTATCGAGGAGACGCGTTCATTAACGCGAACTGGGTTTTAACAGCCACGGTTTTCTTAAGAAAAAACATGAACACCCTTCAATAAAATATTATAACTTGCTCATTTCTCAATGAAATTTAGGGAAACATGTATCAATGGAAAGAGCATTGAAAAATACACAAGATATCATACTTTAATTGAAGTTTAGCCCGAGAGACACCTACCTTTAAGCGGATTTAAGGAAGAAGTAAGAAAATCCCCAATTTGATATGAAAACCCTTAATTCTCTAAATCCTTCCTTCAAATCTCCCTCAATCTTCAGAGCAACATAGCCTAGGCCACCAATAATGATTTGAGGGTCAAATGGGGCTCTATTTATAGCCAAAATTTGGCTAATTTTGTCAAAATTTCTTACCTAATTTCATCAAACCCATTAACTCCGAATTAGAAGAAAATTCATATTTCTCCTCTTAATCTAGCCTCAATTTGGTGTGAAACGAATGTAAAAACGACTGGTCTAAAGTTTAAGTTAGGTATGGGTTGATTCTTGAGTCAATCTTCTAGAAATGGAGTTATTTTAATCCCTTAAATGTCATATTAAACACATGTTACGAATTTAAGGTTATTTATCATTTATTAAATTCTTTAATCCATTAATCCAACCCATTATGGATTATCCAATGGGCCAATTGTGATCCTAGTCCATTATATGGACTTTTATTGGACTTATTATGATTTATCTAAGGCCTAAAGTAATTAATTTTCTATTTACTTCAAGTAAATTCAAGTAAATTCAATAAATTAGCTTATTTCATATAGTAAAAATGTAATTTGATTATTTCATAAAAATTTTAATTACATAATGAAATTAAAATTTTTATTTCTCATTTTTAATTATCGGGTTTCTACATCCTCCCCCACTTAAAAGAATTTGGTCCTCCAAATTCACATTATATAATTAAAATTCAAAGATTCGAGTAGAAAGGTCGAATTTCTAACCTGAGATTAAATCCGAGTATTTCTTCTAGATGGATTCTTCCAATTCTCAGGTGGCTTCCTCGAATCCACGCTTACTCCATTGGACCTTTACCATCAGAATGGCCCGATTCCTTGGTGTAGTTTCCGATCCAATATCTTGATCGGTCTTTCTTCATATGATAAGTCCTTTTGGAGTTTCAACTCTTCAAATTGAATCACATGTGAAGGATCATAAACGTATTTTCTTAGCATGGATACATGGAATACGTCGTGTACACCGGCCAGTTGACGAGGTAAAGCCAACTTGTACGCCACTTCACCGATTCTTTTCAGAATCTCGAAAGGACCGATAAATCTCGGACTTAGCTTTCCTTTGATGTCGAATCTTTTAATTCCTCGTGTGGGTGAGATCTTTAAGAAGACATGCTGCCCCACTTGGAATTCAAGGTCTCTCCTCCGATTGTTGGCATAACTCTTTTGTCGTGATTGAGCGACTTTCAATCTTTCTTGAATTAACTGGATTTTGCTAGTTGTATCTTGGACAATATTGGGACCAAGCAATCCCTTTTCTCCAACATTGCTCCAGCATAGAGGCGATCTGCAGCTTCGGCCATAAAGAGCTTCGAATGGTGCCATTTGAATACTCGACTGATAGCTATTGTTGTAAGTAAACCCAGTCAATGGTAAATGTTCATGCCAACTACCGCCGAAGTCAATCATGCATGCTCTCAACATATCTTCAATAATCTGATTCGTCCTCTCGGTTTGTCCATCCGTCTGAGGGTGAAAAGCCGTACTAAACCTTAGTCTAGTACCCATAGGCGATTGTAAACCCTTCCAGAAATGAGAGGTGAATCTCGGATCTCGGTCCGAAATAATAGAACTTGGAATACCGTGCAGCCTTACGATCTCCTTGATATATAAGGCGGCTAGAACATCCACGGTCCATTTAATCTTGATAGGTAAGAAGTGAGCAGACTTGGTTAACCGGTCCACAATTACCCATATAGATAGAAACCACTTCGGGTCATCGGTAATCTAACTATGAAGTCCATACCGATACTATCCCATTTCCATTCTGGTATTTCGAGAGGCTTGAGTTTACCAGCCGGTTTGAGGTGCTCGGCTTTAACTTGTTGACATACCAAGCATCGACTTACGAACACTACCAAAAAAAGCGGGATTTCAGACGGATATTTTTCATCTTAAAATCCGTCTGTATTTGTGACAGATTAGTTTCCGTCACAAATTTTGTTGTTATTAAGGACATATTATAGTCTGTCTGAAGATCCATCTATAATTTTAGACGGAATATATTCCGTCTTTATATACGTCGCAAATTTGGGACGGATATTCAGACGAAAATAATCCGTCTGAAATTTCAGATGGAAATAAGTTCCGTCCGTATTTCCGTCGCAAAATTCCACACTTCCCGCCACCTCCGACCCCTCCCTCCCACCTCTTCCACCCGGCCCCATTTCCACCCCCCCACTCTCCCTCTCACTCTCTCCTTCCTCTGCCCTCTACTTGCGGTCGTCGCAGGCGGAGCCGTCCTCGCCGCCGGAGCCGCCATCCTCGCCGTCGCCGGAGGCCCCGCCATCCTCATCGTCGCCGCCATTCGCCAACCTCCCTCCCTCTCACGGTCGTGGTCGCCGTCGCCGCCATCATCCTCTTCCCATGGTCGCCGTCGGCCGGTAAGTGGCCTCCCTCTCCCTCTCTCTCTCCCGATCATGTTCCTCTCCCTCAATCCCTCTCCCTCTCCCTTGTCCGGCTCCCTCACTCCCTCTCCCTCTCCCCTCTCGCGCTCCATCACTCCCTCTGGCCGCCCTACCCCACCCCCTCCACCGCCCTCTCTTCCCCTGTCCGTGGCCCCTCTCCCCCTCGCAGACACACACACACACACATAGCACACACCTCAGCCCCCCTCTCCCGCTCCCTCACTCCCTCCGGCCGCCCTCCCCCACCCCCTCCACTGCCCTCTCTTCCCCTGTCCGTGGCCCCCCTCCCCCTCGCAGACACACACTGTAACGGGCCATACTCATCATTTTCCACCATCAATTGGCTCCATCTATACTATAATACTTACCCATGCTCCCTCGCTATTAATACCTCCTCCTTAGATTCTAAATTTCATAGGTGGCAGAATTCATAGAAGATTTATTCTTTGGGGTGAGATTTCCGAATCTACATTAGTCACCTAATTAGACAAAAATAATATTCATTTCTTAACATTTGCTAGTTTTGTTAGATTCTCCGTCATAAAAAATGTTATTCATTTAGATAGAATGATCTTATAAAAAACTCTCTAGTTAAATAAAAATATTTGAGATCTCTTTGGTTTTTATAGTTGAAGAACTATCTATTTGTTCCAATCCCTAGACCTTTTTCTCTCCAAATAATTTTTAATCTAAGAAGACATTATCTTTCTTAGATGTCATGTGAGGTATGTGAGGTACTGCAAAACAGCATAGTCCTTCCATTCTAAAATTATCAATCTGGTTAGTTTTGATATGTTTGAATTAAAAATCAAAACGAGAAACAAATGCCAAGGCACTTTAAATATCTTATGGCGCATCAAACATGGAAACATCATTGAAAGCAACATGTTATGATATTAGGGCCGGTTTGATAATGAATTAGAGTGAAGTAGTGATGATAGAGAGTGACGTGGACCCCACTAACCTCCTCGCACCCATCGGATTAGCCGAGGTTATCTACGAAAGCACGATTATCAAACACCTCCTTAACAGCCTATCAAACGGCACCTTAATACATGATGATATTGAGCAAGCTGCTTATGCTGACAAATCTACATCATTAAGCTCTCATGTTAATGGAGTTAGTTTGCATCATAGTTTGTCGATCGATGAGATATATGCCATACAGGGAAGTGTAGATGGTGATATCCAGGGAGAAGATTCCACTAGACTTGTGACAGGATCTGGCACACACAAACAGATGGATAATCCAGATGAAGAATCTGGTTTGGGTGGAGGCCCTAATGATGACATGAATTCCTCCCAGTTTCAAATGCAGAACATTGAGCATCATGAAGAAAATACTATCAATATGGCTGTCTCATGTACTGCTGTTAGCTTGCAGCAACTCTGTTTGGACAATGAGGATGTATCCGTAACCCGGGCTGAAGATAACCCATCTTGTTCTACATCACCTTCAACAAACAATTGTCCTATCATTCCTCATGCACTCATGAACAAGGCATATTGTAGCATAACCATCAAAGAACCTTCATTCAATCAACAATCATTAATTTTTAGTTCAGATGGTATGCAGAAAAGTGAAGTTCCAGCTTCTGATCCGAGAAATAATGTCCTTTTTGGAGTTGACATTGATAACCCTCTTGGGATACCAATGCCTAGTGATCCTTTACTAGCAAAAAACATAAGCTCTGGCAAAGACTATCAGACTAATCTCACTTCAAACAGCATTATTTCCAATTCCAGTGGCTCCAAGGAAACTCAAGCAGAATTCTCAACATCAATTGTTTCTCAATCTTTTGGGGTTCCAGATGTGTCATTTAATTCTAGTGACTCCACTAATGATAGCAGCTTTTTGATTGGTAGATCAATAGATATCACTCGGTCTTCGGGCAATGATGAGTTGAAGCAGGATCTTGCTCGACTGTTCAGCATACAGAGGATAGATTAGAAACTAGTATATGTGGATCACAAGAAAGATATCTTAGTTGATGATGATGACAAGAGTAAAATTGTTGTACCAATTATGGTCATGCTTAGAAATTTCACATCTAAGCTGAAATCATCATTATTTCAGATTGGGATTAGTCTGCAAATTGCACCCTCATTTGTTATGAAGGTGCTTTGCCACATTGTTCCGTCCTTGGTTAAGTTGCACAATTGCTCATCTGTCAGATTAATTTTTCGATGTCACCCACCTCCCAAGCCACCGCCCTACGCAGAATACTTCTTCCACTCTGTAATTTTGTACCTTGTTCTCTTAGCTACAATTGAACAATTACGGGCACAAGGCATTGTAGGAGGTGAAGAGATTGATGACCTCACAATTCTGTTCATAACAGCTCCTACGCAGCAGCATGTGAAAAATAGGATCACTTGGGCATTGTTCATGACAGTGAACAACATCTTGATGGAGTCTAGTGTGCTACCACACTTCTGGTGTCTTTCTCTCCATACCAAAAAAAAATTGCACATAGCCGGTCAATGAAACTGATCACCTTCTTTGGGATAAAAGTGACTTAGGCAAGGAAAACTGGCATACTATATATGACTGAGTCAATCAATACGGCTCTACCAGCTTGAGATAGAAATTTTGACTGCCAACCTTCCAATTTTAGCTGCACCCTTGTTAGGAAACGCAATACCTTCAGAGATGGACAACCAGCAGAGGAGGAAGAAGAAAGGAGAAAGAAAAGATCAATAACAAGAACATACAGGGTGGGAAAGCATATATCTTAAGTAGATATAGAGAAATGGAATGACCTTGTCTTATGATGATAAGAAGATATAGAGAAATGGAATGACCACATATCTTAAGTAGTACATATATACAAAGATGTTGATAAATGCAAAGAAATCAGAATTCTCTATTTAGCAATAGGTAAATACCCAAAAAATTCGTTTTGTGATTTAAAGCTTTATGGATTTTAATTGCATGTAAATCTATTTTTAAATCTGATTTTAATAGAAATTTGATGTTAATTTGACTAAAAAATGTAGATTGTTTAGCTTCGATGTTCTTCATTTGAAAAATTTTGTAATTTAGGTGCTATTTAATTTGATATGTGCATAATGATAATTGCATTGTTATTTAATTTTATGTTATATAAATGCATAGGGTATTCCCTGTGAGCTGAGGTGCGTGGGTGCGACCTAACATTACACGCACCTCAGGAGAGCGCGTTAAAACCGTGTCAATGTGCCTTCCTGTTCAAGACTTTGGGTTTGATGTGTATGTTCTCATTTGTTTATGAGAATGTATATATCTACCTCAAAGTCTTGAATTGTCCCGTTTGGACAGTCTGTGAATGTTTGATCGCACTTAGGCAGTCATTTACTATATGTGTTTGTATGGTTTGTTGAGAATTTCGGTTGCATCTCCTCACTCTTCTCTGATATACATTATTGATTTTGAGTTTTTTCTTAACCACTTACTTGTAAGTGTTTAAGAAAATTTTAAAATCAATAAATATATTTGGTATATCGGAGAAGTGTGGAGAGATGCTGCCGAAATTTTCAGCAAATCGTGCAGCACATATAGTAAGTGATTATGCGATCAAACCTTCATGGATGGGTTAAAAAGTGATAATCTAATCAATATTAATCTTCCAACTGCAAATGGTCTATGATGAACGATGTGAGGAAAGGGTCGGGTGTAATATTATGAGTAATGATTTGAAAGTTAGGATGTGTATTGTCATTTATTGGGTGCAGGCAAAATGTCGACAGATCGTTCATGGATGTATCGTAGAAGAGTTGACCGGGTGGTGTCAGATGACTTTAAGCTTGGGGTTGAGAGTTTCATTCAATTTACATTGGGGAATCCAAATGCAGTAATAGATCACAACGGTCACATTCGATGCCCTTGTTCAAGTTGTAGAAACTTGAGGTGGTGTTCAACATGGGATGTGCAACATCATTTGTACACGAAAGGGTTCGTGGATGGTTATACGAATTGGACGTGTCATGGTGAGCAATTCTTGAGGTATGAGCCCGACAATATTGCAGGCACAAGTGGGTACGTGGATATGGTTGTAGATGCTGCTGGTCCTAGTTTTAATATTCACGATGAACCTCCGAATAAGATAGCCAGAAGATTTTATGAACTACTTAGGGATGCTGATGAGCCGCTGTGGGATGGTTGTGAAAAGCACACTCGATTGTCTGCAGTGTCACAGTTGTTGAACTTGAAATCTGAATTTCACATCAGTGAGACTTGTTTTGACCGTCTCCTCCTCTTGATCAAGAGTATGTTACCTCGAGACGAGAAGTTGCCAGAAACTTTTTACCGTGCAAAAAAGATGGTCAATGACTTAGGACTTGGATATGTGAAAATAGATGCATGTCCGAATCATTGTATGTTATATTACAAAGATGATGCAGATAAGATATCATGTTCCATTTGTGGCCATGACAGATTCAAACCTAAGGGGGGGGGGTCAATTCAAAGGCAAAAGATGTACCTTACAAGGCGTTGCGATACTTCCCTCTTGTGCCTAGGCTGCAGCGACTGTATATGTCCTCAAAGACGACTCGACATATGACATGGCACACCAAAAGAGTACGTCGTGCCGATGATATAATCAGTCATCCTGCCGATGGTGAAGCTTGGACTCACTTTAGTCATACTCATCTTGCCTTTTCAAGGGAGTCACGTAATGTTCGATTGGGTTTATGCACAGATGGCTTTAATCCATTCAGTGGTTCAGTGGCAGCTTATTCTTGTTGGCAAGTGTTCATGACACCGTACAACCTTCTGCCGCACATGTGCATGAAGCGAGAAAATCTGTTTTTGTCCCTTGTAATTCCTGGTCCAAAAAGTCCCGGAAAAAATTTGGACATATATCTCAGGCCGTTGATTGATGAGCTCAAATTTTTATGGACTGATGGAGTTGTTACTTATGATGCATATAGGAAGCAAAATTTTATTATGAAGGCTGTATTGATGTGGACAATAAGTGACTTCCCTGCATATGGAATGCTATCTGGTTGGAGCACACATGGGAGGCTAGCATGTCCTTACTGTATGGAAGATACCAAATCATTTGTATTGAAACATGGGGGGAAAACCTGCTGGTTTGATTGCCATCGGCGGTTTCTACCAAGTGACCATCCATTTCGAAGGCAAAAAGACTCGTTTAAAAAAAATACTGTTGAAATGGATGAAGCTGACTTGCAACGGGTGTCGGGTCTACATATGGCGTCACGGGTGCACAATTTACCAGATGTAGTTCAATTGTCTGGTAGCACACGGCAACTCCCTAATTTTGGAAAGGATCACAACTGGGTCAAGAAAAGTATTTTTTGGGAATTACCTTATTGGTCAACTCTTCTTGTACGACACAATCTGGATGTCATGCATACCGAGAAGAATTTTTTTGATAATGTGTTCAATACGATCATGAATGTTAAAGGGAAAACAAAGGACAACGCCAAAGCACGTATGGATTTAAAGATGCTTTATAGACGTCCAGAACTGGAACTACAAAACGTAAATGGCAAAACTGTGCAGCCTAAAGCAACTTATGTGCTTCATGATACACAGATCAAGGAAGTATGCCAGTGGTTGAAACAGCTGAGATTCCCAGATGGATATGCATCCAACATAGCCCGTTGTGTGAATGTTAATGAGGGGAAAATATATGGTATGAAAAGTCACGACTGTCATGTGTTCATGGAGAGGCTACTGCCCATTGCATTTCGTGATTTGTTGCCAAAGCAGATATGGGGAGCACTAGCTGAGATGAGTCAATTTTTCAAGATTTTATGTGCATCTGAACTCAGACTTCGGGATGTACAAACTATCGAACAAGAAGTTGTCACAACCATTTGCAAGCTAGAGAAGATATTTCCTCCGGCATTCTTTGATTCGATGGAGCACCTGGTCGTTCATTTGCCATATGAGGCTATCGTCGGAGGGCCAATATAATTTTGATGGATGTATCCATTTGAGAGGTATGTGACAATTTTTGTTAACTTATAAGTCGTCCATACCCGCTACATATTGTTGCCATCTGACTTGTTGTTGTAGGTGCATGCATGAATTAAAAATGAAAGTTCGTAACAAGGCACAGGTGGAGGGTTCGATTGCTGAGGCATACATTCTTGAAGAAATTTCAAACTTCTGTTCTATGTACTTTGAGCCAGAGATTCAAACTCGTCGTACTCGACCTCCATGTAATGATGATGGGGGAGTGGATGAATCTTCCGATCGGCTCTCCATATTTAAACATCCTGGACGTGCGTTCGGACGTTGCTTGACTCGCACGCTCGAAGATAGAGAGTTGCACGCCGCTGAGATATATATTCTTTTGAATTGTCTCGAGATTGAATCTTATGTTGAGTAAGTTCTTAATTCACATTTCCAGCAACTCCATAAGTCTATACATCCTCAAAGTCTATACAACATTGACTTCACAAAGTCTATACATTGGCTTCCTCAAAGTCTATACATTGGCTTCCTCAAAATCTATACATTGGCTTCCTCAAAGTCTATATAACATTGACTTCACAAAGTCTATACATTGGCTTCCTCAAAGTCTATACATCCTCAAAGTCTATACATTGGCTTCCTCAAAGTCTATACATCCTCAGAGTCTATACATTGGCTTCCTCAAAGTCTATACATTGGCTTCCTCAAAGTCTATACAACATTGACTTCACAAAGTCTATACATTGGCTTCCTCAAAGTCTATACATCCTCAAAGTCTATACATTGGCTTCCTCAAAGTCTATACATCCTCAAAGTCTATACATTGGCTTCCTCAAAGTCTATACATTGGCTTCCTCAAAGTCTATACAACATTGACTTCACAAAGTCTATACATTAGCTTCCTCAAAGTCTATACATCCCGCTACAGGTATGTATATTTTAATTTAAATTCTTGAACATTTGTTCTACTTATGAAAATAAATTCTTGCAGGTCTCAGTGGCCTCCCACCTCTTGTGCAGACGCCACCCCCACCACCTCCCGCTGCAGGTATGTATATTTTAATTATATGTTCGCAATATTTGTATCACTCCACATGACAATAAATTCTTGCAGGTCTCAGTGGCCTCCCATCTCGAAAATCATGTATGTATATTTTAATTTAAATTCTTCAATATTTGTTCTACTTATGAAAATTACTTCTTGCAGGTCTCAGTGGCCTCCCACATGTTGTGCATACGCCACCCCCACCACCTCCTACTGCAGGTATGTATATTTTAATTATATGTTCACAGTATATGTATCACTCCACATGACAATAAATTCTTGCAGGTCTCAGTGGCCTCCCACCTCTTGTGCAGACGCCACCCCCACCACCTCCCGCTGCAGGTATGTATATTTTAATTATATGTTCGCAGTATATGTATCAGTCCACATGAAGATCTATTCTTACAGATCCCAGTGCCCTCCCACCACCTCCCACTTGTACAGGGCCCACCCCCACCAGTCAGCCCCTTGACGATGCCGGCAGTGGTCACGAGGGAGGCACGGCCCATGATAGACGTCGCCCGTGTTGGGTATCCGGGTAAATCTATAAGGTTATATTACATTAATTAGCCTTCAACTGTCTAATATGAATATTTTGACATTTGCAATTGCAGTATGAAATTTGAACCCCACAGCGCTGTCCATCATTCCACCGAACTCATGTTGGCACATGTGCCCGGGGCAGCTTCCACTTTCAGAGATTTTCCGATGTCCGTCCGCGATTCATTGTACAACATGTTCTTAGTAAGTAATTACATCATTTAATTCAAGTATTTCCCAAAGTCAATTTACAACTTTATACTAAGTGTGAAAAGCAATTGATTTACAGCGGTCTTTTCAATTCACATGTGGACATGACGCGACGAGATGTCGTCGTGCCTGGGAGTCTACTATGCTCTCAAGTTACAAGAGGAAAATACATGAGGCCCGAGCACACGCTAAAAAATTGAGTGGGGGGAGTGAAGACCAACAATTGTGGAAGGCGCATCGCCCTCTATGGATGAGGCAGGAGGATTGGGAGATATCTTGTGACCATTTTGTCGACCCCAAGTGGATAGAAAAGTCTGAAAAAGCCAAAGCAAACAGGGCGTCAAAACTAGGTTCAAATTTACATACGAGTGGGTCCATCTCTTATGCGGCTCATAAACAAAAATTGGTAAGTAATATACCAATTTATCTTCTTACAATTTATCCCAATATTTGACTTTTTTTTACTATGAATTGTATAACAGGCTGTGGAGCTTAATCGACCTCCGTCGTTCCTCGAGGTGTTCGACAGAACACACAAAAAGAAGGGGACTAATGATTTTGTGAGTGACACAGCTAAGTCAGCAGCGGTAAGTTTATCTACATATGTAACTTGTACCGTTCATTTAAATCAGCATGTAATTCATATGAAATTGACTAGTTATTTTATTCAATTTGTAGGAAACATATAGCAAAGCAGTGACAGAGAAGTACGGGGAGGGAGACACGCAGCATCCGGAGTTCGATCCGGTGGAGTGGGTGGCAGCAGCTGACGTACCGAAGAAAGGCCGACTATATGGTTTTGGGGAGAGCGTAGACGCAAGCGCGGTGACATCAGCATGTGCGAGTTCTAGCTATACTTCTTCCCATGACAGTGCCTTCACTATACCTTCCGTTGCCCCCAGCGCTTCTGCCAGCGACATGATGGACATGGTCTGATCGCAGATTTCTGATATGCAGCGGCAGCAGCAGCATTTCCAGCAAGAGATCTCTAGCCAAGTGTCAGTGGTTTTGCAGGCAATCAGTGGCCTCCTCTCCCAGAGGGGAATGGTCCCTCAGCAATCCACCACCACCACAGCACAGGCCGCACAGGTGAGTGTTTACTATGTTTTTATTTTGATGGAATTACTCAATTATGTTCATTATTAATTTTAAAACTCATTTACTTTAGAAGAATTGAGAAAATCCGGGGTCTGGGGGTCTAAAACTTGAAACACCGGCCGGATGTCCGTGCCGATCGTTCCAACACGACCGAGGAGATGAAAGTGACTTGTCAAAACTGACGGAATCTAAATCGGATGCCCGGTTTGAGCTCGGCGCTCAAAGTTCATTTCTAAAATACACTTAGTTCAAATGAACTGCCAGGTCGGGGCCGGGGGTCTAAAACTTGAAATATCGGCCGGATGGCAATGCCGATCATTCCAACACGAATGGGGAGATGAAAGTGACTTGTCAGAACTGACGGAATCCAAATCGGATGCCCGGTTTAAGCTCGGCGCTCAAAGTTCATTTCTAAAATACACTTAGTTCAAATGAACTTCCAGGTCGGGGCCGGGGGTCTAAAACTTGAAATACCGACCGGATGGCCGTGCCGATCATTCCAACACGACCAGGGAGATGAAAGTGACTTATCAGAACTGACGGAATCCAAATCAGATGTCCGGTTTGAGCTCGGCGCTCAAAGTTCATTTCTAAAATACACTTAGTTCAAATGAACTACCAGGTCGGGGTCGGGGGTCTAAAACCTGAAATACCGACGGGATGGCCGTGCCGATCATTCCAACACGACCGGGGAGATGAAAGTGACTTGTCAGAACTGACGAAATCCAAATCGGATGCCCGGTTTGAGCTCGGCGCTCAAAGTTCATTTCGAAAATACACTTAGTTCATATGAACTGCCAGGTCGGGGCCGGGGGTCTAAAACTTGAAATACCGGCCAGATGGCCATGCCGATCATTCCAACATGACCGGGGAGATGAAAGTGACTTGTCAGAACTGACGGAATATAAATCGGATGCCCGGTTTGAGGTCGGCGCTCAAAGTTCTCTTCTAAAATGCACTTAGTTCAAATGAACTGCCAGGTCGGGGCCGGGGGTCTAAAACTTGAAATACCAGCAAGATGGCCATGCCGATCGTTCCAACACGACTGGGGAGATGAAAGTGACTTGTCAGAACTGACGGAATCCAAATCGGATGCCCGGTTTGAGCTCGACGCTCAAAGTTCATTTCTAAAATACACTTAGTTCAAATGAACTGCCAGGTCGGGGTCGAGGGTCTAAAACTTGAAATACCGGTCGGATGCCCGTGTTGATCATTCCAATATGACCGGGGTGATGAACGTGACTTGTCAGAACTGATGGAATCCAAATCAGATGCCCGGTTTGAGTTCGGCGCTCAAAGTTCATTTCTAAAATACACTTTAGTTTAACTGAACTGCCAGGTCGGGGCCGGGGCTCTAAAACTTGAAACATCGGCCGGATGCCCACGCCGATCATTCCAACACGACCGGGGAGATGAAAGTGACTTTTCAGAACTTACGGAATCCAAATCGGATGCCCGGTTTGAGCTCGGCGCTCAAAGTTCATTTCTAAAATACACTTAGTTTAAATGAACTGCCAGGTCGGGGCTGGGAGTCTAAAACTTGAAATACCGGCCGGATGCCCATGCTGATCATTCCAACATGACCGGGGAGATGAAAGTGACTTGTCAGAACTGACGGAATCCAAATCGGATGCTCGGTTTGAGCTCGGTGCTCAGAGTTCATTTCTAAAATACACTTAGTTCAAATGAACTGCCAGGTCGGGGCCGGGGGTCTAAAACTTGAAATACCGGCCGGATGGCCATGCCATCATTCCAATATGACCGGGGAGATGAAAGTGACTTGTCAGAACTGACGGAATCCAAATCGGATGCCCGGTTTGAGCTCGGCGCTCAAAGTTTATTTCTAAAATACACTTAGTTTAAATGAACTACCAGGTCGCGGCTGGGGGTCTAAAACTTGAAACACCGACCGGATGCCCGTGCCGATCATTCCAACACGACCGGAGAGATGAAAGTGACTTGTCAGAACTGACGGAATCCAAATCGGATGCCCGGTTTGAGCTCGGCGCTCAAAGTTCATTTCTAAAATACACTTAGTTCAAATGAACTGCCAGGTCACGGCCGGGGGTCTAAAACTTGAAACTCCGGCTGGATGGCCGTGCCGATCGTTCCAACACGACCGGGGAGATGAAAGTGACTTGTCAGAACTGACGGAATCCAAATCGGATGCCCGGTTTGAGATCGGCGCTCAAAGTTCATTTCTAAAATACACTTAGTTTAAATGAACTGCCAGGTCGGGGCCGGGGGCCTAAAACTTGAAATACCAATCGGATGCCCGTGCCGATCATTCCAACACGACCGGGGAGATGAAAGTGACTTGTCAGAACTGACAGAATCCAAATCGGATGTCCGGTTTGAGCTCGGCGCTCAAAGTTCATTTTTAAAATACACATAGTTTAAATGAACTGCCAGGTCGGGTCCGTGGGTCTAAAACTTGAAATACCGGTCGGATGGCCGTGCCGATCGTTCCAACACGACCGGGGAGATGAAAGTGACTTGTCAGAACTGACGGAATCAAAGTTCATTTCTAAAATACACTTAGTTTAAATACTGTTTCAGGCTAGTAGTTGATTTATAAAATATGCAGTTATCAATTTGATATGTTTGCTTTCAATTTATGCTAATTTCTTCGCACTAATTTTTTTATCTATGAATGAATGTTATTATTTTTTTAATGTAGGGGGATCCTTCTGCGGGCGGCGACAGAGGAGATGAGCAGGGCGGTGAGGATACGGACGATGAGGATATGGACGATGTACCAGATATTTCTTGATATTTGATGATATTCAGACGGATCAGCAAGGTTAATCTCTTTTTTTTGTGGTATTTATTTGATCAGCATGGTGTAGAATTTTATTTTTCGGTGGTGTTTATTTGATTAGCAGGTTCCCAATATTTTTTTTCAACATGTAGAATTTCTTGATGTTTATGTATGATTAAACAGGTTTTTTAAAATAATTTAAGATTTACAAAAAAAAATGTAGATTTCAGACGGATTTTTAGATGGGATTTGCGACGAATAAAGTCCGTCTATTAGCCGTCGTAAAATCCGTTTGGAATATAGACGGATTTCAAACAACATTTCGGACAGGAGTTGAGTTGAATTTCAGACGGTAATTACAGCCGTCGTAATTTCCGTTTGAAATAGCGACGGATTTCGGACGAGTCTTCATACGGTAACATGATTTGAGACTAAGAGTTGGGCTTAATTTCAGACGGTAACTATATTCCGTCGTAATATCCGTCTGAAATTTCAGACGGAATTTCAAACGGCAAATATATCCGTCGTAAATTTCAGACGGAAAATTTCAAATTTCAGATGGAAATGTCTCGTATGAAATTCAGACGGAATTTGTGACTAATTAAATTCTGTCTTATTTTCAGACGTAATTTCCGACAGAAAAATAAACTGTCACAAATTTGTGACTAAGAATTTCAGACGGTCGGTTTCCGTCTGAAATCTGTTGCAAATCCGTCACAAACGTGGTTTGTGACGGATTTTCAGACGGATTTCAGACGGATACTGGCCGTCTGAAATCCCACTTTTTCTGGTAGTGGAACTCGGCTACCTCTCTCTTCATATTCGGCCACCAGAATGTTCTCTTGAGGTCATGGTACATTTTTATACCACCAGGGTGAATAGTGTACCTTGACCGATGTGCTTCCTCCAAGATTTTACCCTTGAGGATAGAATAGTCTGGTACACATGTTCTTCCTTTGAATAATAACCTTTCATCATCAGCCAGAAGAAAATCCGGTCGTTGATCTAATTTCTCTTTGATTTCAATGATCAACGGATCATCACCTTGTCGTTCCTTAACTTCCGAGAGTAACTCGGGTTGGAGTCGAATATTAGCAATAAAGACTCCGCCTTCCTTCTCCTCCATATTGAGATTTAAGTTGGCCATTTGCTCAAGTAGATGCCATTCTTTAACCATCATGCTTGATAATAAAGCCATCGGCTTCCTGCTAAGTCCATCAGCTACGACATTACCTTTTCCGGGGTGATATTGTATAGAGAAATCAAAATCCTTTAAATATTCCAACCACCGTCTTTGTCTCATATTGAGCTCCTTTTGAGAGAATAAATATTTGAGACTCTTGTGACCAGAATACACCGTAAAGGCTTCGTCATAGAGGTAATATCGCCATATCTTCAAAGCAAAGACCACAACTGTCAGTTCTAGGTCATGTACGGGATAATTTTCTTCGTGCTTCTTCAATTGCCGTGAGGAATAAGCTATGACATTGCCATGTTGCATTAATACGCAACCTAGGCCAATTCCAGATGCATCAGCATATACTTCATATCCTCCTCCTTCCGTAGGTAATGTGAGAATAGGAGCAGTTCTCAGACAATCCTTTAAAGTTTGAAAGCTTTTCTCGCATTCCTCGGACCATATAAAAAGATTCTCCTTCCTTATCAATCTTGTTAAAGATACTGCGATCTTTGAGAAATCCTTGATAAATCTTCGGCAATAGCCAGCCAATCCCAAAAAACTTCATATTTCTGTTACACTTATAGGTCTTTCCCAGTTCTTAACAGCCTCGACCTTTGATAGATCAACAGCTATACTGTTCCGGGAAATTATGTGACCGAGAAAAGAAACCTCCTCCAACCAGAAATCACATTTGCTTAATTTGGCATAAAGCTTGTGATCTTAATTTGCTTAATTTGGCATAAAGCTTGTGATCTCTTAATAATTGAAGGGCCTTCTTGAGATGTTCTTCGTGTTCTTCCTTGGACTTGGAGTAGATCAAAATGTCGTCGATGAATACAACCACAAATTGATCGAGGTACGGCCTGGATATGCTGTTCATCAATTGCATAAATGCGGCAGACACATTTGTTAAGCCGAAAGGCATAACGGTGAACTCGTAATGACCATATCAACTTCGGAATGCCGTCTTGTGAATATCACTTTCCTTGATCTTCAATTGATGATAACCAGATCGGAGGTCGATTTTTGAGAAATATCGAGCTCCAGAAATCTGGTCGAATAATTCATCAATCCTCGGTAAAGGATATTTGTTCTTGTTGGTGAGTTGATTCAATTGCCGATAATCAACACACAACCTCATCGAACCATCCTTCTTCTTGACAAATAAGACCAGGGTTCCCCAAGGTGAAGTACTTGGTCGGATAAACCCCTTCTCCAATAATTCCAATAATTGATCCTTTAATTCTTTCATTTCCACGGCAGACATCCGATATGGAGCTTTAGAAACTGGTGCCGCTCCCGGAATTAAATCAATAGAGAATACCACCTCTCTCTCTGGAGGAATACCAGGTAATTCGTCCGGAAATACATCAGAATAATCCCGAACGATAGGAATGTCCTTTAGAACGGGTTCCGTATGCTCGGTCATTATGATAGAAACTAAGTAACCGGCACAACGCTTCCTTAATATTTTTTCGGCTTTAAGGGCCGAAATGAGAGGTATATGCTTGGAATGCCTGATACCCGAAAATAGAAGGTCGGGATAACCCAGGAAAGTTACTGGTGCGCTTGGCACCCATCGTTTAAAAATACCGTGCCACACATATTCAATATTTATAAAACCGCACTCACTCACTTAAATGGATTTGAAAACACGAGTAAAGTGGTAAGAACGGGTCGATCCCACGAGGAGGAAATATTTTCATTTAAGCTTAGTGAGAAAATTTCTTATATTTGAGAAACTCCGAATTTGAGTGAGCTTAAATTAAAGGAAAGCAAAATGCATGGAATTAAATCAAGCAGAATTATTTTCAATGGAAGCATGAATCATGAAAGTCAAAATGGGTTTATTTATTTATTTTTTATTTTGAAAAAAAATTGAAAAAATGAGGTTGTATATGAATGCAAAATGTGCAGCATGGTTGCCGTCCCCCCAACTTAAATGACATTATCCTCAATGGCATGAACAATATGGAATAATAGACAAATGTAGATATGAGATTTGTAAAGGAACGGGACAACCTGATAAAGGTGAACTTTGACGGGCATCCTTGCTTGAATGACAGGCGGTACTAGGCTTTGAAAATCTGGGTAACAGAGCAAGCAATCATCGCTCTCTCCCCCCAACTTATCTTTTATTCACACCTATAAAATAAAAGAAAATCACAATCAAAACCTTGGGTTGCCTCCCAAGAAGCCATTTATTACCACATAAAAATCATTAAAACTTTGGGTTGCCTCCCAAGAAGCGCTAAGTTTTATGTCTTCAGCCAGACACAAGGTAAATCACTAACCAACGGGTGGCATTCAGAATGAGCCACCATGTGATCTTGTCCTCCTTCAAATTCCAGCCCTCATACCATTGGAAGACAAGAGTAAGCATGTACGGACTGGGGTTAGAAATATGCAGGACTCACACATTATTGATTTTAATTTTAACCATGTGTGTGACCCAATTGTCATCTTTAGGGATCAAGAAATAATCAATGGCCAATAATTTGTCAAGATCGAGGTGGAACCCTTGCACAATATCAATCCATTGATCCGCTTCACCTGTATCGTCCCTCCTGACTAACCCTTTAGTGACTACTTCCTCCACTCGAACTTAGTCAGATACTGGTGACGTATGAATAAGATTGTCATTATTAGCCACATTCCCTGCAGTAACAACCTCATGATTATTAAGGGCACTAAGCAATTAGTTTGCATGAGGAGAAGTCAAATCAAAAGTGAATGTGGTTGGCACATCCCCCCGAGGTCCTAGAAGGTCATATTGGAGAGGTTGTACTGTTAGAGAAATCAAATTAGAAGGAAGCGTGAGCCCAGAATTTAACTCATCCAATGGTTCAGATTCATTTGAAAGGGCTCAGGGCTCAGATCAAAAGTGAAATTCTCTAATAAGACTCCTTCATCACAATCAACACTCAATTGAAGATTATCAATCAAATTTTCCAATAAGGAGGTGGGAAGAGCAAATGTAAATTTTTCCAGCTTGGTCCCTTCATCATAGGAAAGATCAAATGTGAATTTCTCTATTAGGACCCCTTCATCACACTCATCCAGAGGAGGAGGATATTCAAGATTCATCTTCATTAACTCAACAAGATTATTCACCACACAACAATCCTCCTCGTCATGTATATCCTTAATTGAGTTGTTGGGGTCACTATTCTTCACAGTGGTATTCTCAATCTCAAAATATTCATAGAATGGGGTGACGATATCAATATGATCATCATTATCCTTCAATTCACCCCCTACTGCCATCCCATCTTCCAACATGGTATTACTTGTGCATTCCCCCTCACTCTTAGTATTGATATCGTGAGCCAGAATGATAGGCATCAAATCATCGTCATCATCATTCACATGTTGAGGTGGTTGGTGTAATATTGAAGGGGGGCCATGGTAAGTAGACTGAGAGTACACGATTTGAGGTTCAAAGTAGTGGCCCAGAGAATCACCCTTAGTATCGATGTTGATTTTGAAGTTTGGGTGAGATGAATTGAGTTGAAGTTGATTGCCCATGGGTTGCTCATGAATTTCTTGGGCTGAAAGTGTAGACAAATGGGTTTGGATTGTTTGATCCACCCAAGAAAAATTTGGGTGACTACTCCAACCAAGATTATAATCATTTGAAAGGGTAGCACACTGGCGTGGAGAGAACCCTAGGACATTTTGGATTTGAGCTTGGATGACTGGTGGGAGTCGGGCTACAGTAGGACATTCACTCACATGGTGAGTGAGACTGGCACAGAACTCACAAGCTTCCTTGAAAGTTTGAAATGAAGTTTCAGCTTGTTTGAAAGATCCTACATATTGTTTATGAGATGAGACTGAGGCATGATTTATCGAATTTTCACTCAAAATTTTAAACAGATCATAAGCCTCATCTTCACTTTTGTTCATAAATGACCCTCCGTAACATATGTCCACCATTTGCCTACCATGATTGTACAAGTCCGCATAAAATACATACACAATTTGCCATTTGGGCAACCCATGGTGTGGACATTGACATAACAAACCCTTCAGTCTCCCCCAAGATTCATGAATTTGCTCGACCGGAAGTTGAGTAAATCCGATAATCGCCCTTCTCATCATGTTGGTCCGGACTATAGGGTAAAATTTTCTCAAAAATTCTAACTGCATAACTTCCTAAGTCTTAATGATCTTTTCAAAACTCTTTAACCAACATTTTACCTTTTCTTCTAATGAGAATGGAAATAAAATCAACTTAAGGACATCATCACTGAAATCCTGAATTTTGATCAGGGAGCAAACTTCTAGAAAATCATCTAGATGTCTATAAGGATTTTCATTGAGATTCCCATAAAAAGATGGGAGTATCTGGATGAGACTAGGGTCAATCTCATAATGATCCACCAGAATGTCAGGTAGTTCAATGCAGGTTGAGGGTTTATAAGTAGAAGAAAAAAATGTTCCTTCATAGGTGTGGGTTTCCCTCCAAGATGAATGGCCATGAAAATAGGTTATATCCCTGAAAGATTTTTTTTTTCAAATTTTTAATTTTTTTCAACTTTTTTTTTAAAATTTTATTTTCAATTTTTTCAATTTTTCAATTTAATTTTCCCTTTTATTAATCTTCTCTTTTATTTTATTCTCTTTTTTTAGATTAGAAAACCATAAATTTTTTTGAAAATAACACTGACTCAGACGAAGAGAGAGAAGATGAGGATTTTTTTATTTTATTCTTTTTTTATTATTATTTTACATACACAAACAAGTTAACACATAAATTACTTGACGACCTAGCTGCGACTCAGTCCTACAAATGGGGTTTCACAAAAAGACCAAAGTACAAATTAAGTTCACCCTCAATATTTCTACCGACCAGGTAAGGGGTGGGGTAGTGGGAGGCTCCCCCTACTTTCGTAGGGACCTAATTATGTCAAACCACTAGCCCGCTTAAGGCGTTTGCCGTCCGACCGTCTTGTCATAGGCACAGATTTCCACAAGAGGGTAAACTCAAATCATACTAAAATCACAGTGTGACCCTAGGGCCAATGTCTACTGACTTTTATTTACAGCTTAGGTCATGCAAAGATGCAAGGAGAAATGTGGTTTGTGGGATAAGGAAGGGAGATGAAATCCCCACCTTATCTTATTTAGGGGTAGTGCCCTTAGTGTGTTTTGAATAATGAGATGGAAGAGACAGGTTTAAACAAGGGGTTTACGATGCAAATGCATGAATAATTATTTTTCTAAAATATAAATATGTAACAAAATTAATGCAACCTACATGATGCATGACCTGAAACATGATGTGTGGTTTCTAATCTTGGAATGAATATTTATTTTTGGTGCAAGTGTTATTATTTTTTTAGTTAATGAAACTATCTAGCAAAATATTTTTTTTGAGATTTTTCAATATAAAAGTTAGCAAAATACAGAAGATAAATTAAATCACAAGAGGGAAGATTGATATACTTACTTCGATCGCGATCCCTCGTCCTTTATTTATTTTTTTTGTTAAATTTTTTTAGAGATTATTTTTTTTAAATTTTTCAATAAGAGATGAATGAAAGAAGTTATAAACAATAAAATAATAAAGTTATGCAAATTTATTACAAAATGAAACCTAAAATGATATTTTTGTGTGTTCTGATTTTTTTTTATTTTTTTATATTTTTCAAGAATTTTTAAGCTTTTTTTGAAGATTTTTCAGAAATCGAAAAAATAGAACATGTTTCTACGTTTCAGCCCTTTAGCGACGCTTAACTGCTACAGTTCCAGGCTTTCAGCGACACTTTATTTTCTGAGAATTTCTGGTTCGATTTTTCACTTTATTTGATTTTCTGATTTTTTCTTTTTCCTGTAAACTAAAAATAGAAAAATTAATATATAAATATACACATCAAACACAAGAATATCCAACTATAAAAAATTATTTCCTCCCCGGCAACGGTGCGAAAAATTGGTGCGCTCGGCACCCGCCGTTTAAAAATACCGTGCCACACAATTTCAATATTTATAAAATCGCACTCACTCACTTAAATGGATTTGAAAACACGAGTAAAGTGGTAAGAACGGGTCGATCCCACGAGGAGGAAATGTTTTCATTTAAGCTTAGTTGGAAAATTTCTTATATTTGAGAAACTCTGAATTTGAGTGAGCTTAAATTAAAGGAAAGTAAAATGCATGGAATTAAATCTAGCTAAAAGAACAAGGAAAGAAATGAGTTGAGGAATCGGAAGAGTGACGCCGTCCAAGTCGTGCCGAGCCTTTGATCGTCGCCACGCTTTGGTGTAGAACGCCATCATGAGAGGACCGAGAGATGAATAACCGCCATGGGGTGTGTGAAGAAATAGGGAAGAGATGGAGGTGAATGGAAGAACAACATATGAAAAATTATACTAAAAATAGGGCGAGTTAAGGAGAAAAATAACTTTAAAACCAGACAGAATCAGAAGAAGTGACAGAAGAGAAAATTAAAGATCGAATGGTTAAGAAGAACTTTCATGAAGAGTGCAGAGATAGAAAACGAGAGGAAGAAAGTGAAAGCTGATGGATAAGAGAATCTATTGGCGCGGGTGAATAGTAACTGAGCAAAAAATTAAGATGTGGAAAATTAATTATAACTTAAAAATGAAGAAGAATTGAAGGAAGTGGTAGAAGAATAAAATGAAGATCTACGAGAGAGGAAAAACGTTTGTGAAGAACTCAGAGAAAAAAGTGAATCAGAAGGGCTTCAAAACCGTGGAATAACACAGACTAGCATCTCGGATGAACAGTAACATACTAAGACAGAACTTAGAAAAACGTACAATAACTTAAAAACGGGATATATTTAGAAGAAATGGTAGAAAGAGAAAATGAAGAACACTTAAAGATGAACAACTTTGTAAAAGAAAGTAAATCGAAATAAAGAACATAAATACATGTAAAAGAGCTGTGAAAAGTCGAGATAGCTAATATTTCAAAAACACTCATAACAATACACTAATTACAACACCCAAACCTACAAACCAAAACTTGCAAAATGAGACCTACGTAACTCATCCTTCTCACTTAAGAGAGCCTCCCTAATCTCAACAACAAGGGCCTCTTTTATAGGACCAAAACATAACCCATTTCTCATATGAACACTTTGACCTTTACTTGCCATTTTTGTTGAAAACTAAACCCACCTATAATTTTTCTTCCCACTTTTCTCTTTCTCAACGTTGGCAGGCCGGCCACGCCCGCCATGCATGCCGAAGCCCAACCGTGAAGCCCGTGGACCCCGTGCCCTGTCGCTTCGACGCCCGTGCCATGCTGAAGCCCGCTGCCAAAGAAGACTTCGCGCCCCTTTCTGCTGCGGGAAACCCGTCGAAGAGAAGGCCGCCGTTGCCAGCGCGTTAGTGTGATGCTGAGGCGTTGACCTGCTGGGCGCCTGAACCTCGCGCCCATTCTTCCGCTAGCATGTGAGACCCCTGCCAGCTAATGCTGGCTCACCTGCCTTAGTCGCATTAAAGCCGCCCGAAGCTACCGCTTCCACGCTCGCCTGCTACATGCGAAGCCACGTTGCCTCATGGCCTTTGAAGCCTTGCACGTGAAGCCTTTGTTGGCTGTTGCCTTGGCCACGTGAACCACCTTCCTCCACCTTGCGTTTGCATGCAACGTGAAGACTTACGTGAAAGCCACCATGTTTAAGCCACCTCCTGCATGTTTTGTTTTGTCAAGTTTAGAAGCCTTACATGAATGATATATATATGTATATTATATCAAATATATATATCTATATATGTATATATCATATGTATATGTCTATATATATCTAATGTTGTGCCTCTTAGGCACAAGCATGTGCTATGTTGATTTGATGATAGCAATGCTGTTTTATTTTGATGATAGCAACACAGTGAGTGCTTTATGAGATTGTGGTTCGATGATAGCAACATAACTTGTTTTGTGGAGAATGCATGTGTATGACTGATATATTGGTTGTGCATGTACGTTGCTTTTCTGTCTGCATGTAGTTTGATGATTAGCAAGTCTATACACTGCAGGGTAAAGCATTTCAGAGTCTTTACATCGTTCATGCATGTGCATAGTCTATACATTATGCATCTCGTTGTCAAGTCTGCACATTCATGAAGTCTGTACAGCCATCCACTTGAAGCATTTCTCAAAGTCCATACAATGCATCTTCTTAGCATCTCATTTAGAGTCTAAGGCATTGTCTATACACTGGACTTAAAGTGTGTACAGCGTCCGTCTCTGTTAGCGTCTAAGGCTTTAAGCAAAGTCTATACAGACCCCACCGTCTCATTCAGCGTCTTAGGCTTGCCAAGTCCACACATCGGACTGTTCATGCTTTCATCGTGAAGTCTGTACATTGCATGATTTCCACCAAGTCTATACATTGGTAGGTGGCAAGTCTGTACATTGGCTTCACATTTGCTTCGAAAGTCTGTATATTGAACTAATAGGTAAAGTCTGTACATCGCATTTGACGTTGAGCATCAAAGTCTATACATTGGCAGCACTGGGCAAGTCTATACATTCCCAGTCTTTACCTTCGTTCTGAACCCCAAGTCCATACATTGGTTCAATCTTCCAAGTTCGTACAGTGGGTCAAGCTGCCAAGTCTATACAATCGTTTCTAAGGCAAAGTCTGTACATTGCCTTTGGACCTCAGAGTCTATACAAAGTCTGCATCCTCTGAAGTCTGTACATCGCATCATATTGTTCATGCAGTGTCTTGGTGAAGTCTATACATTCCTTCACTGTAGCTGGCACGAGGTGAAGTCCACACAATGGTCTTAACTTTCCAGGTTTGTACATTGGCCTCCATGCCTCAAGTCGTTACATCGGATTGGTTGGCCAAGTCTGTACAGCCATTGTCTTCATATAGGAAGTCTGTACATCAGACGCGCATGCTCACCTGTCCCTCCGGATGCTCTCCTGGAGCCGAGTATGCTCTCTAGTGACTATTAATGCTCCGATTGGCCAGCGTCTCTCTTGATCAAGTCTATACACTCATTCACTGTTCATGCATTCACAGTGAAGTCTGTACATCCGTTTGGCTATGCATCACTATCCACCAAGTCTATACATTGGTAGAGTCTGTACATCAGACGCGCACGCTCGCCTGTCCCCCCGGATGCTCTCCTGGGACCGAGTATGCCCTCCAGTGACTGCTAATGATTCCCTAACTTTGAGGATGCTCCCCTGGAGCAGCGATTGCTCCCTAGAGACAGCATGTGCTCCACATGCTCCCATGACGCTGGTGATGCTGTCCAGAGGCCATAGATGCTCCCCTGAGACGTCATATGCTCCCGTGCAAGAACGCACTAGTCTCTGGGTATTTAAAAGAATTATATTACATGCATTCCTTTTCACTAAGTCTGTACAATGCATGCGCTTTCACATGTCTATACACTACATTTTACAGTATGAGTTATAAATTCTATACACTGTCTTCAGTTAATTTTGTTAATCGACTGAACTCCTCATTTGTCTTGTAGGTGTCTGGCACGTGATCCAAGGAGCTGAGATGCTGACACGTGGCAGAGTCGATTAGGCGGGAAATGTGGAGGCCACACACGCCCAGTGCTGCCCTTGCTCGAGCTGCTATAAAGGGTAGTCTCCGTTGTCTGAAGGAGGAAGATCGAATTGGCGAGAGGTGAAGTCCATACAGAGAGCCACGATCCAGACAGAGAAGAGAAAAGAAGAGAAGAGCAGAGAGTGAAAGTAAAGGCAGAAGTGCAGAGACTTCGATCCAGCTGAAGAGAGCAGAAGAAGAGTGAAGAGAGCAGAAGAAGAGAAGGGAGAAAAGAGAGACAGAGAGCTATCGAGAGAAGAAGAAGAGAAAGAAGTAGAGGAGAGATAGTGAGATCGAGAGAGATCTGCATTCACTGGACCATGGATCAAATCCAGGCCAGCCAGCTCTTAGGAGCCACATTTGTGCTTTCATTATTTACAGCTTTCAGTTGCTGTTGCTATTTGTATTCGTTTTCCATTTTATCCTTTCTTCAAGCTGTTAGTCAGCGGTTTGCAGAGGTGCTGCCTCTGGACGGGTAAGCTGTAATCCCCAGTGGTTTGCAGTGGAGGATTCCACTGGACAGCAAGCTGTGTTGCTCAGCGGGGCGAGGAGGATTCCTCGGACAACAAGCTGTGTTGCTCAGCGGGGCGAGGAGGATTCCTCGGACGGCAAGCTGTGTTGCCCAGCTGATGTATGGCAAGCTGTGATGCCTAGCTGTTCAAGCTGTGAGTCAGCAGGAAGCCACACTCGGGTTGAGTGTGGGGTGGATGTAGGTCTACTGGACCGAACCACCTAAAAACCTCTGTGCAGTGGTTTGATTTCTCTATATGTTCTTGCTTCCGATAGATGCTTGCATAGGGGCGCTCATCTGTTTGCTTACAGGTTGAACAGAAGATTTAATTAGCCTTCAGATTATCTAATCTGTCTTGTTAGCATTCTAGTTGTTAATTAGGCGAAATTTTTAAAGGGCTATTCATTCACCCCCCCTCTGAATACTTGCACCGAACCCAACACTTGGTATCAGAGCGGGTCTCTGACTGAACAGATCTAACAATCTGCAGAGGATCCTGCTAATTGTTGGTGCATTTCAGAGTGGGTCTTTTGGAATATTTTGTTGATTTACTATTTTAGTGCTTTACGTTGATCATCTGGTTTACTGCATTTCTGTTTGGTGCATTCCAGAGTGTGTTTTCTGTGTTCGTTATTTTGTTTCTTCGACTTAGTGCCTTGCCTTGCTCATTTGGTCTAGGAGCTTCAGTTTCTCTGTGCTTTCAGATTATTTGCAATGGAACCAATCGTGCTGAAGGCTGGCTCCAGCAAAGCAAACAGATCCAGCCACAGTGGATCATTAAGCGAGAAAAGTAGCATCTCGCGGTCCGAAATTGATGGAGAAATTGAAAGGGTGACCAGTGAATTTAGGAAATTCCTGAGAGAAAGAGAAGGAAAGCTTGGTGAAGGCAGAAAGCAAACAAGGTATAATTCTAATCCTGCCAAGATTGTTGACACTAACGTTTGCTACAAATGCAGGAAGGTTGGCCACTCGAAGGCTGACTGTCCAGAATTCTCGAAACTCAAAGGGAACACCTCAGACAGTGTTGAAGAAGGAGAAAAGTCAATATGCTTAATGGCCAATTGGGGAAGTGATGATGAGGAAACCTCATCTCAGGTAAGCTCCGATTCAGATGGATACACTTTTGATGAATTGATAGTAATGTATGAAGATTTGTTCAAAGTATCCAAGAAATTAAAATCTGAAAATAGAAGGTTGAAAAAGAGATGTGAACAGATTAACTCTAATGTTCCCTGTGAAAACTGTCAAAGACTAAAAACATCTCATGATATGTGCTTAGCTGATCTGAATGTGAGTAAGGAACAAATCTCTTTATTGGAAAATAAAAATGATGAACTTACTGCCAAGATTTCTGAACTAGAAGATAAGCTGAATTCATTAGGAAATGATCAAATCTTAACTAATGAACTAGTTCAGAATGAACAAATAAGAAAAGAAAATGAAGAATTGAGGTTGCTAAATTCTGCCATGTCTGAGAGACTCTTAATGCTTGAAAAAGGGAAGAATTCAGTTGAAAATGAATGTGAGAGAGTGAGCACATTGATAGAAGAGATTGATAGCTACAAAGCCATTAATGTCTTACTTAATGAAAAGATCACAGATTCTGAAATGCTCATTTCTTCTCTCAAAATTGAAATCACTGAATTGAACAATTCTCTGTCTGAGTCATTTAAGAACAAAGAAAATCCAAAGGCTGTCACTAAGAAGAAAGTCTCTCATGAAGGCAGTAAACAGGAAGTGAGAAAAAGACAGCACACAACTTTTGTGCGTAGCTCTGAGTTAGCTAGCACTTTAACTTTTTCTTTAAGTGTGCATGCTAATCAGGAAAATATGAAAACGAAGGAGAAAAGAAAAGTTTTGAAAAAGAATGATAATAATCAGCATGCTAAGAAAGTTCAGGCCAACAAATCTGGTGTCAAAAATGTTAAATGCTATTACTGTGGTGAATCTGGCCATGAGATGGATGTTTGTTTTGTCATGAGAAAGGATGATTTGAAATATGATAGAATTCATGCTAGGAAGTCTTCTATGAAGAAACCTTCTTCTGTTCAAACCAAAAGAACTCAATGCTTTTACTGTCATAAAATAGGTCATCTCATGCATGATTGTAGGTTAATGAAACATGATGACCTTTCTACTAAGAAAATGTATGATAGAAAATTTCTTGTCAAAAAACATGCATCTCATAAAAAGAAGGTTCAATGTTTTCATTGTGGCAAATTGGGCCATATTGCTGCAAATTGTTGGCATGCTCAGGGAAGAACAATTAACTCCAAACTTGCTAAAATCCCTGTAAAAGGACATGCATTCTATAAGAATTTTGACAGAATGAATTCTTCATGTTTTGAATGTGGAAAACATGGCCACACAGTCAAGGACTGTTGGCATGTTCAGAAGAATCATATTAACCCCCATGCTGTCAAATTCCATGCAAAACAATTTGTGAAATTCTCATGTTTTAATTGTGGAAAACCTAGCCACAAAGCTTCTGATTGCTGGGTGGCAGGGTTCAGAAAACAGAATGCCCATGCACACAATAGAAATTTTAATGTTCATGCACATGAATTTAATGCTTTCAATAAGGTGCATAAAAGGAACTTAAATTCTGTTAGTTATCATGGTAAGTCTGGTCAATTTGGTTATTTCTTGTCCAGCCATAAGTTGATGGGCTGTGATGATATTTCTGTTAAAAGACCATTCGGAACACCTGTGAGGGTTAATTCAGGACCCAAGACTTCTTCGGTCCCTGCAGGATCAAATTGATTGACATGCTGCAGGTGTGCCTTGGAAGCTGATGAATAAAAGGGTTTATGATCCAAGGCACTCAACAGAAAACCCCAGGATTCTATATTTCAGGTCAGTTATGAACTTTGCTTTAAATTCATTAACTGAAATTGTTGAACTGTCTGCTTGATTTTTGATGATCTCTTCATGTCTAGCTGATGAGTCTGCATTCCAGACTCAGCTATTGAATTCAATTCTGCATATCTGATGCTCTTCTCTTGCTATATGTTGAACTGAATTTGAATGCTTCTTTAGTGTATTCAGTTGATGCACTATATAGACTTTGTGTAAATGCATGTGTTTTGTGTTAATGCATTGCATGCTTGCTGATTAAATGCATAACTTGCTGATTGTGAATGGTTCATTTAGTGTACACAGTCAATGCATGTGTCTTATGTTTGCATACATCAATTGCATGATTGTCAATGAATTTGTTCAATGATTGTAGGACTGCTTTATGTTGCATTGTCTTGCATAACCCTAGTATATCAAATGGTATGTTACTAAAAGGCAGGGAAATCTGCCCGGAGGTTTCTACTATGTGTGAGATGGTCTTTGAGACTAGGTTCTCCGCTTAGTACCATGGGTCCAGTCTTCATGTAGAACAGTGCATTGCATCATACTTTGAAAAATCTGAAAAAGAATAAAAATGTTCATGACTTGGATGCATAAACCTGAATTGATTGCATACTTGCCTCATGTCTCATTGTTGCATAGTCTGCATGCAGAACAGTGTGTTGCATAGCATAATCCTTGCATCATGGTGTCAGGGGGAGCTGTGAGTTTAGTTCAATTCTTGAATCCTATTTACTCCTCATTGTCCCCATTCAATTGATTCATATCTTTTGACATCAGATGCTATTGGACCATAATGCTTATTGCTATCTTTTCCCTATCATTTTCACTGAACAACAATTCTGTATCTGGTTTAGTACATTGAGTTGTGATTATTTCAATTGTTCTTTTATAAGAATCACTCTTACAAATTGAAAAGAACTAAAGGTTTAACCTTTATAAATTGGAGAGTTAAGTGTCTGCACTTCAGAATTTGAGATAAAAGAAAACTTTTATAGCTCTTAATCTTTGTCTCATGGCTAAAATAGAAAAAGTTTTTTTTTAATGCCTAAATGTGTTGAACTGGAAATATCTAGAACAGGTGAACAAGAGTGTGTAATGTTTTTCAAACAATCACTCTAAATGAATTAAGGACAGTAGTAAATAAGATCATAAATGTAAAGAACTGAACATTGTGACAGAACAATGGTTGATTGCACTGAGAAACTGTGAACTCCTCCAATGAAGCAGGAAAATTCACATGTCATGAAGTGCTTCAAGCTAACTCTGTTCATAAGGTCGAATCTATAGGGGGAGTCTTCACCAAGTAACTGGGGGTACTGGCCTCTGATCAAGGTGTGCCCTTAATGTCAAAAGTGAAGACTATTCCTTGTAGGTCTTGATCTGAAGTAGATCTTGTAGTTTATGCCTAGTAACTGGGGGTACCTGCCTCTTATCAAGGTGTACACCTAATGTCAACAGCATAAATGCCATAGGTCTATTCACTTAGTTCAGATTCAGAAATTAAAAAATGAAAATCAAACTGCTGTAACCCTTTGAAATCAAAAGTCAATGAGTGAAAATTATTTTTCTCAATACATATTCAAGTTGCCTTTCCTGAAATTCCATGTTTAATCACAAAAGGGTATTATTTCTGACTTATCAATTAATACCATGTGGCTTAGATTCATTGCTATAAATAGAATCTACAACTCTTTTTCAGGGGTCAGGTGTCTTACTCTAGATTTATCACTGTTAAACCTGAATTTTTGTCAAACTTATATGTTGCTGATTCTTATACTTTAATTACTGTTTATAATCAGGCTTATTTTATGAACCAATGATTCAGCTGTTGTCAAGTAACCCTCCTACCTTCTCTACCTTTGTTTATATGTTCATATTCCTTCTCAAAGGGGGAGCAATTATTTAAGGGGAGAACCAATTCAGGGGGAGTCATACATTTAGGGGGAGAATGAGGTGCTCTAAGGGTATTTGCATGCATACTGCCATGTTGCACACATGTTCATACTGTTTTTCTCTTTTTGATCATGTTAAAGGGGGAGAAAATTTTGTGTGTGACTCACTGTCACAGTGTGTTACCATCATCAAAAAGGGGGAGAATGTTGTGCCTCTTAGGCACAAGCATGTGCTATGTTGATTTGATGATAGCAATGCAGTTTTGTTTTGATGATAGCAACACAGTGAGTGCTTTATGAGATTGTGGTTTGATGATAGCAACATAACTTATTTTGTGGAGAATGCATGTGTATGACTGATATATTGGTTGTGCATGTACGTTGCTTTTCTGTCTGCATGTAGTTTGATGACTAGCAAGTCTATACACTGCAGGGTAAAGCATTTCAGAGTCTTTACATCGTTCATGCATGTGTATAGTCTGTACATTGTGCATCTCGTTGTCAAGTCTGCACATTCATGAAGTCTGTACAGCCATCCACTTGAAGCATTTCTCAAAGTCCATACAATGCATCTTCTTAGCATCTCATTTAGAGTCTAAAGCATTGTCTATACACTGGATTTAAAGTGTGTACAGCGTCCGTCTCTGTTAGTGTCTAAGGCTTTGAGCAAAGTCTATACAGACCCCACCGTCTCATTCAGCATCTTAGGCTTGCCAAGTCCACACATCGGACTGTTCATGCTTTCATCGTGAAGTCTGTACATTGCATGACTTCCACCAAGTCTATACAATGGTAGGTGGCAAGTCTGTACATTGGCTTCACATTTGCTTCGAAAGTCTGTATATTGAACTAATAGGTAAAGTCTGTACATAGCATTTGACGTTGAGCATCAAAGTCTATACATTGGCAGCACTAGGCAAGTCTATACATTCCTAGTCTTTACCTTCGTTCTGAACCCCAAGTCCATACATTGGTTCAATCTTCCAAGTCTGTACAGTGGGTCAAGCTGCCAAGTCTATGCAATCGTTTCTAAGGCAAAGTCTGTACATTGCCTTTGGACCTCAGAGTCTATACAGAGTCTGCATCCTCTGAAGTCTGTACATCGCATCATATTGTTCATGCAGTGTCTTGGTGAAGTCTATACATTCCTTCACTGTAGCTGGCACGAGGTGAAGTCCGCACAATGGTCTTAACTTTCCAAGTCTGTACATTGGCCTCCATGCCTCAAGTCTTTACATCGGATTGGTTGGCCAAGTCTGTACAGCCATTGTCTTCATATAGGAAGTCTGTACATCAGACGCGCATGCTCGCCTGTCCCTCCGGATGCTCTCCTGGAACCGAGTATGCTCTCCAGTGACTGTTAATTCTCCGATTGGCCAGCGTCTCTCTTGATCAAGTCTATACACTCATTCACTGTTCATGCATTCACAGTGAAGTCTGTACATCCGTTTGGCTATGCATCACTATCCACCAAGTCTATACATTGGTAGAGTCTGTACATCAGACGCGCACGCTCGCCTGTCCCCCCGGATGCTCTCCTGGGACCGAGTATGCCCTCCAGTGACTGCTAATGCTTCCCTAACTTTGAGGATGCTCCCCTGGAGCAGCGATTGCTCTCCAGAGACAGCATGTGCTCCACATGCTCCCCTAACGCTGATGATGCTGTCCAGAGGCCATAGATGCTCCCCTGAGACTTCATATGCTCCCGTGCGAGAACGCACTAGTCTCTGAGTATTTAAAAGAATTGTATTACATGCATACCCTTTCACTAAGTCTGTAAAATGCATGCGCTTTCACATGTCTATACACTGCATTTTACAGTATGAGTTATAAAGTCTATACACTATCTTCAGTTGATTTTGTTAATCGACTGAACTCCTCATTTGTCTTGTAGGTGTCTGGCACGTGATCCAAGGAGCTGAGATGCTGACACGTGGCAGAGTTGATTGGGCGGGAAATGTGGAGGCCACACGCGCCCAGTGCTACCCCTGCTCGAGCTGCTATAAAGGGTAGTCTCCATTGTCTGAAGGAGGAAGATCGAATTGGCGAGAGGTGAAGTCCATACAGAGAGCCACGATCCAAACAAAGAAGAGAAAAGAAGAGAAGAGCAGAGAGTGAAAGAAAAGGCAGAAGTGCAGAGACTTCGATCCAGCTGAAGAGAGAAGAAGAAGAGTGAAGAGAGCAGAAGAAGAGAAGAGAGAAAAGAGAGACATAGAGCTATCGAGAGAAGAAGAAGAGAAAGAAGTAGAGGAGAGATAGTGAGATCGAGAGAGATCTGCATTCAATGGACCGTGGATCAAATCCAGGCCAGCCAGCTCTTAGGAGCCACATTTGTGCTTTCATTATTTACAGCTTTCAGTTGCTGTTGCTACTTGTTTTCGTTTGCCATTTTATCCTTTCTTCAAGCTGTTAGTCAGCGGTTTGCAGAGGTGCTGCCTCTGGACGGGTAAGCTGTAATCCCCAGCGGTTTGCAATGGAGGATTCCACTGGACAGCAAGCTGTGTTGCTCAGCGGGGCGAGGAGGATTCCTCGGACAGCAAGCTGTGTTGCTCAGCGGGGCGAGGAGGATTCCTCGGACGGCAAGCTGTGTTGCCCAGCTGATGTATGGCAAGCTGTGAGTCAGCAGGAAGCCACACTCGGGTTGAGTGTGGGGTGGATGTAGGTCTGCTGGACCAAACCACCTAAAAACCTCTGTGTAGTGGTTTGATTTCTCTATATGTTCTTGCTTCCGCTAGATGCTTGCATAGGGGCACTCATCTGTTTACTTACAGGTTGAACAGAAGATTTAATTAGCCTTCAGATTATCTAATCTGTCTTGTTAGCATTCTAGTTGTTAATTGGGCGAAATTTTTAAAGGGCTATTCATTCACCCCCCCTCTGAATACTTGCACCGAACCCAACATCTAATATATATATATATATATATATCTATATATATATCTAATATATATATATATATATCATATATATATATATATCATATATATATATATATCTAATATATATATCTCTATATATATCAAATATATATATATATATATATATATATCAAATATATATCATATATATATATATATCTATCATATATAAATAATTATTTTACTTTTCCTTTTTTCCCTTTTTTCTTTTGTTTTATTTGAACTAAGATTAGACTTGGTCGGCATGGACTTTTGGATGTGTGAATGGGCTTTGGCCCATTTGTCTTCTTATTTGTTTTCTTTTCATTCTTCTTGATGTCTTTTTTTGTTTGTGCCTGTAAAATAGAATTAAAATGTAATTAAATCAGGCAATTAAATATTTTGATTTGAAATTAAAATTAAGTGTGATAAATGTATAGTGATGCATATTAAAGCTCGTAAAAGTGTGTTATAATATTAATTATCTTGTAAAAAAACACACTTATCAGTTACCGTCCCCAACTTGCAATTTACACTAGCTCCATGTGTAGATAGCCAATCGGTACCCAAAATAATATCATATCTTTCCATCTCCATGCATACCAAATTAGCGGGTAAGTTACAACCGCTAATTAGAATTTCACTATCGGGATAGAAATATTTAATCTCCGTTCTCGTTCCAACATGTGTAGTAATAGCGAGTGTAGAATCTAATAGAACAGGCTTCATAGATAAAAGACCAACAAATCTTCTAGATATAAATGAATGCGTAGCTCCGGTGTCAAATAAGACAGAGGCAGACTCGGAGTATATGAAAAGAGTACCTTCCACGATGCCTCCTTCTTCGTTAGGTTCCGCATTCATGAGAGCTTGGAGTCTTCCTTTCTTTTTGGCAATAATAGGAAGCTTTGCTAGTGGTGGAGCTTGCTCTTTGAGAAGAGGGCAATTCAGGATCCTATGCTCCCGACTCCCGCATCGAAGACATGCGCCGAGTTTTCTCTAACATTCCTCGGCTTTGTGTCCGGGCTTCTCACAATATTTGCATAATTCCTTTGATGGCATAGAGAAAGGAACCATTTGTTTGTCGAAAGTCCTCGGCTTCTTGTCCCCTTGGAAATTACGTCCACCCTTGCTGAAATTACTCCTGTCCTTGTTGAAGTTAGGCCTGTCATTGGGCCTTTTCTTCTCGAAGGAAGGTTTGAATCTTTCGGATCCAGTAACTTGCTCTCTCTTGGCTTCCCTTCCTTGGATGCGATCCGATAACTCCGTTGCATCTTCTAGGAGTTGAGCTCTTCGTACCATATCAGAATATAATTGAATATCTATCGGGGCGAGTTGAGTAATATATTGCGGCTTAAGGCCATTTAAGAATCTCCTTACCTTCATTTTCTCGGTACCCACGAGATGTGGAGCGTACCTAGATAACCATGAAAATTAGGCTTCATATTCGGCGACCGATAATCCCCTTTGCTTTAAGGTGGCAAACTCGGCGGCCTTCCTTTCTTGCACCCGGTCGGAGAAATACTTGCTATTGAAGTGTTCCATGAACTCTTCCCATAGAATTTGGTCATGCGGTAAAGTAACCTCGATCGATTCCCACCAGGCACGCACATCTCTTTCCAGTTGGAAAGTAGCAAGTAAGACCTTCTCCTAGTCGGCACATTGCATGACTCGGAAAATCCTCTCGATCTCCTTAATCCAATGTTCGGCCTCGTCCGGGTCTGTAGATCCCGCGAACCGGGGAGGGTTCATGCTCCGGAAATTCCTATGTAGATCACCCTCTCCTCGGTTTGCTCCTCCCTGAGCAACCTGTTGGAGAGCTTAGGTTAAGCCTTGAACGGTGCGTTGCATCACGCGCCATTGAGCTCTCTCGGCGGCCATTTGCGAGAATTAACCTACAACCATAATTACAAGGTTTAATTATTTTATTCATTTGTTTATGTCTTGATAAATCTTTTTCTTTAAAACTAAACCCGTGTTTCTACCCGTGCTTACCAGGAATGTTTAAGTCCTTATCCAAGTTTCTAGATATTGATCTAAAACCTAACCTAAGTTTAAGAATGAATCTAAAATTATGAAACCTAGGATTTTATATAACATAGGCTCTGATACCACAAAGACTGTCACGTCCCGACGCGGAATATCGGGACGCGAGCGAGTCGTAAACAAGCGTGTCAATCAGAGTGTGTATAAATTAATTCCTAACGACAGAAATGAATGAGAAAATGATAATTTTATTCATCAAAATGAAGTTTACAACACTAATTGATAAACCATAAAGGCAAACTACAAACTTACAATCCAAAATGCATCATCCTTGTAAAAACACTAATGACCTACATAAACCTAAGTAAAAGGAAAATCACTATCTCACTCTTGTCCATTCCCTTGATCATTTTCATTCCCTGCAACAAGTAACCAAAACGTAGGGTGAGCTAAAAGCTCAGTAGGATTTTATATCTCTAAAAACCAGGCAATCTTTAAGTATTAACAATTTAAGCAATTTTTGAAGTTGTATCAAGAAGTGTATAACATGAATGGAATTTTCAAGTAATTGGGATAACAAGATATCAAGAGAAATTTTCAAGTAATGAATTTGACAAGTAAAGACTTTTCATGTAATTTGGCCATTTCATGCAAGTCAAGTAAATCATGTATTTATCGAATAATCATATAAACAAGTAATCAAATACCAATAACGAAATATGGAATGCCGTATCAAGTAAATCTATCATGCACTTCGGTGCAATGTCACACCGTGATCAATCAACTCCCATGGGCACAAGTACTTTCGGGCGCTCCCCCCAAGACCAGATCGGGCCCCATTAATGCCAAGCATTGAGTCATATGGATCAAAAGATCCCAAGTACGTCTAGACATCCACTTTAATGTATATGGACAATGAATTTCAAGAAATAGGCTAATGTAAATAAGTATAGATCTGGCAAAAATTTCAGAAGTTACAAGAAAAGTGGATAATAGTTTTGAGGCATAATGTTTAACGACATTAAGTCGTGGAATTCAGAAAATGAATGGCAAGTAGGATGAAAGTTTAAGTGAATATGATTATTTTAATTCCATAATTTGAATCTGGTGTAGATTTGCATAATCAGTATTTAGACATGTTTCAAGACAATTTTTTTTTATACTGGAGATTTATTTATACATCAATATACTAATTATTTGATAAGAAATAGATTTAATATGCAAAAAAAAAATCTTATCTTGCTGAAAATAATCTTATCATGCTGTAAATCATTTTCATACTTCAATTTACTGATAACATGATAAAAATAGATTTTTCATGCTGGAATTAATTTCTTTAATATACTGAAAATAATATTTAACATACTAAAATTAATATTTATCACGTTAAAAATGACTTTTATACATCAATATGCTGATAAGATGGTAAGAATAAATTTAGCATGCTGATTACATAACTTTCTGAGAACAACTAAATTTATAAATTTATCATGCTGGAAATAAATTTTTATACATTTATTTCCTAATTATTTGATAGGAAAAATAGGCTTATCATGCAAAAATAGTTTCAAATAGTTCTAACATGCTGTCAAATAATTTTCATATCTCAGTATGAATAAAAATAATTTTATCATGCTGAAAGTAATTTTTAACATGCTGAAAATAATTTTCATGCATTAATTTACTAATTATTTCATGAAAAATAGGTTTAACATGAAAAAAACATTTTTTTCTGATAATATGATAGAAAATATTTTTATCATGCTGAAAATAATTTCAATATATCAATTTTCTGATAAATAGATTTTTAGATGCTGGAAATAATTTTCATTCATTAAATTACCAATTATTTGGTAGAAAATAGATTTTTCACGCTGAAAAATAGTCTTTAATTAGATTTGTCTTTCTAAAAATAGTTTTCAGATTTTAGTATGATTAAAATCAATTTTTCCATACTGCAAGTAATTTTTAACGTGTTGTAAATATTTTTCATGCATTAATTTACTAATAATATGGTAAACATAGGTTTTTTTTCATGGTAAAAATATTTTTATTCCACAGATATTTTTTAACATGCTATAAATATTTTAACATGTTAATATGAATTTTCAACATTTTTGGTTACTGTCTATGAACACGTCCATGGGGCTGGACATTTTCTGTAGACGCGTCTAAGGTTCTGGACATTTTATAAAAATTATTTTTATATTATATATATATATATATTTTGAGACGTCTAAGCATATGGACACCTTTAAAACTTTATTTTGATAATATTATAATTTTTTTATAGAGGCGTCCATGAACATAGACGCCTTATTCAAATTATTTTAATATTGTTTTTGAATTTAGGACGGAAGGAAAAAGTCTGTCTGAGCGCATCTTATCTGGATGACATGCTCTGTTGACGCGTCCTGATGGCTGGACGTCTTCTTTTTATTATTATTATATATATTTATTTTTTATTCTGGTCGGTGTAAAAGCGTTTGAGAACGCGTCTTATCGAGGAGACGCGTTCATTAACGCGAACTGGGTTTTAACAGCCACGGTTTTCTTAAGAAAAAACGTGAACACCCTTCAATAAAATGTTAATAACTTACTCATTTCCCAATGAAATTTAGAGAAACAGGTATCAATGGAAAGAGCATTGAAAAATACACAAGATAGCATGCTTTAATTGAAGTTTAGCCTGAGAGACACCTACCTTTGAGCGGATTTAAGGAAGAAGTAAGAAAATCCCCAATTTGATATGAAAACCCTTAATTCTCTAAATTCTTCCTTCAAATCTCCCTCAATCTTCAGCATAGCATAGTCTAGGCCACCAATGATGATTTGAGAGTCGAATGTGACTCTATTTATAGCCAAAACTTGGCCAATTTTGTCAAGATTTCTTACCTAATTTCACCAAACCCATTAATTCCGAATTAGAAGAAAATTCACATTTCTCCTCTTAATCTAGCCTCAATTTGGTGTGAAACCAATATAAAAATGGCTGGTTTAAAGTTATAAATTAGGTATGAGTTGATTCTTGAGTCAATCTTCTAGAAATGGGGTTATTTTAATCACTTAAATGTCATATTAAACACATGTTACAAATTTAAGGTTATTTATCCTTTATTAAATCCTGTAATCTATTAATTCAACCCATTATGGATTATCCAATGAGCCAATTGTGATCCTAGTCCATTATATGGACTTTTATTGAGCTTACTATGATTTATCTAAGGCTTAAAGTATTAATTTTCTATTTACTTCAAGTAAATTCAAGTAAATTCAATAAACTAGCTTATTTCATATAGTAAAAATGTAATTTGATTATTTCATGAAAATTTTAATTACATACTGAAATTAAAAATTTTATTTCTCATTTTTAATTATCAGGTTTCTACATGCTGCATGGTGGGACTTCTACTGTCGTCGGGAGCTGGAGTGACTGCCGACACCTAGGTTGGGGTGTAGGGGACGGTTCGACGTCCATTACGCCAGGTGGTGGTTCGAGCACAGCCACCTGTATCGTCAGAAGGCCTCGACAATCCAGAAATCCGAGGAGGACCGTCTTTTGAGGGAGGATTTGCCTCCCATTACATTGGACGACGAGTACTTACGGACTCGCTTCTCCCGAATTCACCGTGAGGTGGAGCGGCTGGCGCAGCAGGCGCCCCGGGGCAGTCGGGGTTCGCTGTCTGTGGGACGGAGTAGCAGCGGGGCACTGAAGCCCCTTAGGCAGGTGCGGTTGGCACCTGTCGATACTGGCGTTGGGGTGTCCCGACCGAGGGCGCCGAGTAGTTGGTGGGCCCAATTCCTGGCTGACTGCGGCTTTGGGAAGAAGGGCTCACTGGACCGGGTGCTCCCTGAGGGGAGCTTTGCGGACACGACAGTCGACGACTGGAGATGCCACGTCGCCCATGTGATCGGGTCTACCGGACCCGTGGAGCTCGTGTCCCACATCGAGTGTGGGTTTGAAGCCGGAGCAGCTGGTTCCCGTGCCGTTGGCTCCCTTCGCGGCCTCAGGTGAGATCTCTTCTTTGATATGTTGTCTCGGCATTACTATTTTCTGAGGTGCATGGCTGAGACATTGTGTTGTTGTGTTTGCTGACAGGCTCTGCGGCGGAGGGAGATCACCCTTCCACAGAGGCATCTTTAGGGAGTGGCGACGGGGGCCCTCAGTGATGTGGCACAGCCCAAAGACCACTAAAGAGGATGATATGACCCTAGGACTTAGACCCGCAAGCATACAAGCACTCAATGATTCTCACAATCGACGATTTTTGCTCACACGGTTCACACGCTCACCCGGTGGGTCCGGGGGATAATGATGAGGGTCCGGGACGGGACCCAATTGTTCTAATGGACTTACAATGCTACGGCTGACTCCAAAGAGTCTAGGATACCCAACTTCGTGGGTGGCTGGCCCGCAAGGCGGGGTTTGGGTGACACTCTCTCACGGTCCGCGGTGGACACTAACAAACTAGCATGCAAATTCGAACTCTCTTCTCACCGCCGACGAGCAATCAAAGCAATACTAAGCTAGCAGGAATAAGGCTACAAAGGGTAGTACCAGAAGCTCACCTGATCGGTGTGAAGACACCGATCCCATTCGGAGACGAGGGCGCGCCGGGAGGCGAGGGTATGCACCCGATCGCCGCGGCGGTGTAGCTTGACCTGAAAATGTAAAGGGTACAGCACTACTCCTCTCGCAGGAGGGGTGATCTTGGGGTGGGGGTTACACTTAGTACATTCAAAACTACCTCCACGCAGGGAGGGGCCTTCAGCCGGCCAAGCGGGGTAGGGAGAAATGCAAAGGAGATCGAGATTCCGAGCTTCGCCGGTTCTGCCCACCTGCAGGTTTTCTGGACAGTGGATCGGTGTTGTGGCAGCTAAAAATTCCACGAAGCTTGGATTGCGACGAAACCAACCCCAAACGTTTGCCAACTGATAGGGGATGAAGCTTGAATTTTTGGGGAAGCTATGATTCCCAGGGCTGACCGCACCGGTGGCTGGAAGGTGGATGCAGCTCTGGTTGCTGGTCGAGCTCTGTCTGCAACAGCAGGTTGCAGAAGGTACCACGATCGCTCCGGAGCTCCGAACCTGGAACCGCTGGACTCTTTGGAATCTTGGAGGAGTATTCTTTGCAACAAAACAAACGGGGACGTCTTCTGATGTCGGAGATGAACTGGGTGTCCAGAGAAGTGGACGGAGGTCGGTGCAGACAGTGAGGAGGCAGACCGGCGTGGTTGTGGTAGAAAAATAGTAACTCTGGTTGTCGGATGCCGAACGGGGTTCCGCCTTCTGTTCCTGGACGCTGACAGAGGGAGGAAGAACTTTGTAGAAGACCTTGAAAACTGGTTCCTTCAAGGTTAGCCGTGGGCGAGTCGTCTCTGCAGCTCTGGCTCCGGATCTGAGAGGTTCGGCGCAGTCGGAGAAGAATGGTGATTGCGGACAGCACCGAACTCGGATGCCGACGAAACCACCTCGCCTTGAAAGCTGGCTTGCAGATGATTCTGGAAATGTAGGCCTTGCTCCCTGAGTCGTTGATGGGTGACCGTGGCCTCCTCTGCAAGTTGCTGTAATTCTGTTTCCTGAAGCAGGGTAAGAATGTGAAGAAGAAGATGAGGTGGGGAAGGGGGTGGCCAAGAGAGAAGAAGGGGCAAGATGATTCTAATGGCTATGGGAGGGAAGGTTCAAATTCGAAATTGGCCTTGGAAGTGGTGGGATTTGTGTGGGGAAGTGGGGGAATTGTGTTGGGAGGTGGAAGAGTTGCTTTGGGACAAGGAGGGGAAGTAAATGAAGGGCTATGGGGAAGGGGAGAGCCTTAATGGAGGTGGGTGAGGTAGTGGAGGTGGTTGGGGGTTGGAGTAAGTGAGGGGGGAAGAGGAGAGAGAGGGAGGGTCGAACTCCCCTTGGGGAGAGAGAGAATGAGAGAGAGATTGAGAGATATAGTGAGTAAGAGAGAGAGTTGAGAGATAATAAGAGGTGGTTTTTTTCAATATTCATCAAGAGTGACTACAAGTGGAGAGATGGGGCCTATTTATAGGCAACCACTCTTTTCATGACCAAAATGTCCTTGACAATGGACAAAAGACCGAGCATATCCTAGACTCAATCCTATGGGCCCATAACTAAGGACATAAGGCCCAGTTTAAGCAAAATAAGGGAAATGGGCTAGAACCACATGACTCAATAAAGGAAAATACATAAGATAGGACTCAATAAAAGGAAAATACATAAATGACACTGGGAAAATGAAGATAACAAGTGGAGACCATGATCAGACCATATCAAGAGTGTGCAGACGACCAAACTAGAGGGAGTGTCGTGAGATGCCCTCATCAAATCCCCCGGGGTGGGGAGAACTCGACCCTGTCGAGTATGGGTCTGCCTGGCTGTCGTACTGCTCCAACATGCCGGGGTCCAGGCGCATCAAATCCTCTCGACTCACCCATGCATCCTCGATCGGGGGACGGTTCTTCCACCTAACCAGATAGCGCTGATACACCCTGTGCCTTGTAATGATACTCTGCTCATCCAGTATTGCCTCTACCTGCTCTTGTCGGTCTCTCAGGCTAGAAAGTGGAGTCCCTCCGGGGGTGTCTCTCATAAGGGGGGGTAAAGGCTCAAGCTCCTGACTGGGTTCCACCGCGGGGCCTTTGTAGGGTACCAGGTCCGCCACGTTGAAGGTAGGGTGTACCCCATAGCTCTCTGGTAAGTCAAGCTCATAGGCATTGCTGCCAAGTCGTCGTAGAACTCGAAAGGGTCCCGACCCTCGTGCCCTCAACTTGGAGGCAGGCCCGGGAAGGAGCCGCTCCGTCCTCACCATCACCGGATCTCCCACTTGGAATTCATAGTGGCGCCGGTGAGCATCGGCCCGTCTTTTGTAAGCCTCATTGTTTTTCCCTATATGCTTGCGGATATCATCATGCAATTCTTTGATATGCTGTGCAAAGGACTCAGCTGAGACTGACACTCTAGCATGTGAGGGGAGGGGAATGAGATCTGAGGGTTTTCTAGGCCTATACCCATGTACTACCTCAAATGGACTCTTGCCTATGGACCTATTGACAGAATCATTGTAGGCAAACTCGGCTTGAGATAAGAGGAGATCCCAATTCCCAGGGTGGTCCCCTACAAGGCATCGGAGTAAGTTCCCAAGGCTTCGGTTGACAACCTCAGTTTGGCCATCGGTTTGAGGATGATAGGCAGTGGAGAATTTGAGGAGGGTCCCCATCAAGTGCCATAGAGTCTTCCAAAAATAACTAGTGAATTTCACATCTCTATCGGACACAATAGTCTTAGGTAACCCATGGAGTCGGACTACCTCATCGAAGAATAACCGGGCGACCTTAGAGGCATCAGAGGTCTTGGAACAGGGGATAAAGTGGGCCATTTTTGAGAACCTGTCAACCACTACAAAGATGGAATCATGTTTGCGCAAGGTCTTTGGTAGGCCAAGAATGAAATCCATACTCAAATCTTCCCATGGTCTATCGGGTATGGGTAGAGGTGTGTAAAGCCCGGTGTTTTGTCTTACTTGCTTGGCGGATGCACATATGCGGCATTGTCCCACAATGTGGACCGCATCCTTCTTGAGACTGGGCCAGTGGAATTGCCTCTCAACCAACTCTATGGTTTTGTGGACCCCAAAGTGACCAGCTAGGCCGCCACTATGTAACTCCCAAACTAGGAAGTCCCTAAGTGAAGTCCTAGGTATGCAAAGTCTATCCCCTTTGAACAGATATCCATCTTGAAGTATGAACCCCTTATACTCCTTGAGTGGTTGGGTAGAAAGGGTGTTGTAGTGGGTCCCAAAGTCGGGGCAATGTGGGTATTCTCCTTTGATCCTCTCAAATCCGGTTACTTCCACTTGGACAGTGGAGAGTAAGGCTACCCGCCTACTCAGTGCATCGGCGGCGCGATTCTCACTACCCATCTTATACTTGAGGACAAAGGTGTAGGCTTGAATGTATTCTACCCATCGAGCATGGCGGGCATTGAGCTTTTGTTGAGTGTTGAGGTATTTCAAAGCCTCATGGTCCGAGAAGATCACAAATTCTTTGGGTAGGAGATAGTGCCTCCAATGCCGGAGGGATTGAACCACGGCATAAAGCTCTTTGTCATATGTGGAGTATCTCGTCCTAGCCTCACAAAGTTTTTCACTAAAGTAGGCTACCGGGTGACCCTCTTGGCTAAGGATACCTCCAATCCCTACCCCGGAAGCATCACATGTGACCTCAAAGACCTTTGAAAAGTCGGGTAGGCAAAGGACCGGGGCTTGGGTCATTTTCTCTTTAAGCTCTAGGAAGGCTTTGGAGGCTGCCCTAGTCCAAACAAATGTGCCTTTCTTGAGGCAATCCGTGATAGGAGTGGTGATAGTGCTAAACCCCCGGATGAATCTCCTATAGAAGGTGGCTAGCCCATGGAAGCTTCGGGCGTCATGAATGGTTTTGGGCTCGGGCCACTCAAGAATAGCTTGGACCTTTTCGGGGTCCATGGATACTCCTTGGGATGAGACAATAAATCCTAGGAAGGCTAGTTGATTGGTCAAGAAATGACACTTCCCGGGATTGGCAAAGAGACTCTCTTTCCTAAGGATGGTGCACACTTGTTTGAGGTGATCGAGGTGGGCTTCCTTGGATTGGCTATATATGAGGATGTCATCAAAGTAGACAACTAGAAAGATGCCAATGAAGGGCCGGAGGACCTCGGTCATGAGACGCATGAAGGTACTTGGTGCATTAGAAAGGCCGAAAGGCATAACAAGCCATTCATAGAGACCGTCTTTAGTTTTAAAGGCGGTTTTCCACTCGTCCCCGGGCCTAATGCGGACTTGGTGGTAGCCACTTTTGAGATCAATTTTGGAGAAGATGGTGGCTCCCGCTAGCATGTCTAGCATGTCATCAAGCCGAGGGATGGGGAACCTATATTTGACCGTTATCTTGTTGACGGCTCGGCTATCTACACACATGCGCCAAGTCCCATCCTTTTTGGGTGTAAGAAGAGCCGGGACGGCACAAGGGCTTTTGCTAATTCGGAGGAAGCCCTTCTTGATGAGTTCTTCAATCTGCCTCCGAAGCTCGGCATGCTCGGTGGGGTTGAGTCGGTAGTGTGGGAGGTTGGGCAAGGTAGCCCCGGGCACGAGGTCGATGGCATGTTGCACATCTCTCATAGGTGGTAGTTTGTCCGGAAGCTCCTCGGGAAATACATCATGGAAGTCCTTAAGGAGTTGATGAATTTCTAGGGGGTGTGGGTCGGTTGGGGTGGATTCCCCTAGACAAATGACAATGGCACATACTTGATCCCCTTGGTTGACTTCTTCCTCAAACTCTTTCCTAGTGACAAGGTGTAGGCTCCTAGGAGGCTCTTTGATGTTACTAGGACTAGGACTTGATGGGGTGGGGTTTGTTGGTGTTGGGATGGGGGGAAGGGTAGTGGGTCCCTCAAGGGAGGGAGAGGCCTTCTTAGGTAGAGTGCGGGGTGGAGATGGGTTGAGTTGGATCTTCTTCCCCTCATGAATGAAGATGCAAGCGTTGGTTCTTCCTAAGAAGGTGGCATCTACATCGTAGATCCAAGGCCGTCCTAAAAGGATACTCCCAACTTCCATTGGAAGGATATCACACCACACTTGGCCTTGATAGGATTGGAATGTAATTGGGACAAGGCAACGGGCACTAACGGGTATGGAGGTGGTATCAATCCATGCTACCCTATATGGGTGGGGATGTGGGGAGGTGGTAAGGCCCAAAAGTTTGACGGTGTCGGGTGACACCACATTCACACTACTTCCATTATCCAAGATGACCTTCCTAACATGGCTCCCCATCCTTATGTAGGTATAGAATATGGTGTTTCTCCTCCAATCATGCTCTTGGTTTTGGGTGAGGGTGCATCTAACCACTCCTAGGTGGGAGTCGGTGGGTGGAGGAGGTTGTTCTTGGTTGCTTTCCATGTAGTGGTTCTCATACTCCTCCCCCCATTCAAGAGAGGGTTCATATACCTCAATCTCTCCTTCAAATTCAGCTTGGGGTTGGGGGTTGGTCTCCTCTATGAGTAAGTTTGATGCTCCCTTGGTGGGGCATTGATTGGCAAAGTGTACATACCCATAACACCTAAAGCATTGCTGCCCACTTTGATGGTTTGGGGTCACCTTAGTGTGAGGGAGAGTGGGTGTCGAATTGGGCCTATTGGGAGTTGTGTTTAGGGGCCCACTTGCGGGGCGGAATGGTGGATTGGCATTAGGAGGGGTGACCCGTGTGGGAGGAGTTCCCATGGGTGTAGGAAGGAGACCTCTTTGGGGTGGTGGAGGGTTGGCCCGAGGTGCCATGGCTCTAGGGTCCATTCCCCGAGGGGGAACCATTCGCGTGTACCGAGAGAATTTCTCGGCATCCCGAGCTACTTGGTAGGCTTGCTCTAAAGTTGTTACTTGACGCATGAATAGTTCCTTTTTGATATGGAATTGAAGCCCATTCCTAAAGCGGGAGAGTGTGACGGAGGGGTCCTCTTGGACTCCACATTTGAGGAGGTAGTAGTCAAACTTTTCAATGTATTCCATAACGGTCTTTCCTTCTTGAGTCAAGGCTTGCCATTCATCTAAGAGGTTTTGATGGTAGGAGGGTGGGACATATTTGAGTTTGAGTTGGTCTTTCATGGCCCCCCATGTGGTGATTGGAACTTCCCTCCTAACTATCCTTAAGGCTTCAACATTCATCCAATGAGTCTTGGCAAGTTTGGTTAATTGCATCTTTGCAAGTCGGACTTTCCTATCCTCGGTCATTGGGTACCAATCAAAATATTGATCCATGGCTGCCTCCCAATCTAAGTAGATGCTCGGATGATGAGATCCATCAAAAGTGGGAGCATCGACTTTCACAAGTCTCATTAGTTGGTCATCCGGGTTGTCCCGGGGAGGCCTCTCATTCCTTCTAGGGGGTGGGTCCCTTTCCGGTTCGGGAGGGGGGTCAAGGTTGAGTCCTCCTATGGCTGGCTCCACATGTGGAGGGGGATCTCTCCTATCTCCTTCCCTTGGAATAGGTCTATTTTCCTCAAGTTGTTCAAGCCGGGCCGTAATACCGTCAAGCCTTCCCATAATTTCGGTCATGTAGTCCACAAGAAACCTCATTTGGTCGGGAAGCTCATGCTCATTGTGAGGGGGATTTCCTTGGGGATTGGGATTCATGGTGTTATTGGAAGAAGATGGATTGCCTTGATAATGAGTTCCACTACGGGTGGTCATGCAAGGTTGGGTGGGCTATGCAAGGGTGTGCGAATGCACCTAAGAAAGACTTAGTGTGACCCAAGACTAGATTTGTAAGGACAAGCCTATGACCGCTCTGATACCACTTGATGTGGCACAGCCCAAAGACCACTAAAGAGGATGATATGACCCTAGGACTTAGACCCGCAAGCATACAAGCACTCAATGATTCTCACAATCGACGATTTTTGCTCACACGGTTCACACGCTCACCCGGTGGGTCCGGGGGATAATGATGAGGGTCCGGGACGGGACCCAATTGTTCTAATGGACTTACAATGCTACGACTGACTCCAAAGAGTCTAGGATACCCAACTTCGTGGGTGGCTGGCCCGCAAGGCGGGGTTTGGGTGACACTCTCTCACGGTCCGCGGTGGACACTAACAAACTAGCATGCAAATTCGAACTCTCTTCTCACCGCCGACGAGCAATCAAAGCAATACTAAGCTAGCAGGAATAAGGCTACAAAGGGTAGTACCAGAAGCTCACCTGATCGGTGTGAAGACACCGATCCCATTCGGAGACGAGGGCGCGCCGGGAGGCGAGGGTATGCACCCGATCGCCGCGGCGGTGTAGCTTGACCTGAAAATGTAAAGGGTACAGCACTACTCCTCTCGCAGGAGGGGTGATCTTGGGGTGGGGGTTACACTTAGTACATTCAAAACTACCTCCACGCAGGGAGGGGCCTTCAGCCGGCCAAGCGGGGTGGGGAGAAATGCAAAGGAGATCGAGATTCCGAGCTTCGCCGGTTCTGCCCACCTGCAGGTTTTCTGGACAGTGGATCGGTGTTGTGGCAGCTAAAAATTCCACGAAGCTTGGATTGCGACGAAACCAACCCCAAACGTTTGCCAACTGATAGGGGATGAAGCTTGAATTTTTGGGGAAGCTATGATTCCCAGGGCTGACCGCACCGGTGGCTGGAAGGTGGATGCAGCTCTGGTTGCTGGTCGAGCTCTGTCTGCAACAGCAGGTTGCAGAAGGTACCACGATCGCTCCGGAGCTCCGAACCTGGAACCGCTGGACTCTTTGGAATCTTGGAGGAGTATTCTTTGCAACAAAACAAACGGGGACGTCTTCTGATGTCGGAGATGAACTGGGTGTCCAGAGAAGTGGACGGAGGTCGGTGCAGACAGTGAGGAGGCAGACCGGCGTGGTTGTGGTAGAAAAATAGTAACTCTGGTTGTCGGATGCCGAACGGGGTTCCGCCTTCTGTTCCTGGACGCTGACAGAGGGAGGAAGAACTTTGTAGAAGACCTTGAAAACTGGTTCCTTCAAGGTTAGCCGTGGGCGAGTCGTCTCTGCAGCTCTGGCTCCGGATCTGAGAGGTTCGGCGCAGTCGGAGAAGAATGGTGATTGCGGACAGCACCGAACTCGGATGCCGACGAAACCACCTCGCCTTGAAAGCTGGCTTGCAGATGATTCTGGAAATGTAGGCCTTGCTCCCTGAGTCGTTGATGGGTGACCGTGGCCTCCTCTGCAAGTTGCTGTAATTCTGTTTCCTGAAGCAGGGTAAGAATGTGAAGAAGAAGATGAGGTGGGGAAGGGGGTGGCCAAGAGAGAAGAAGGGGCAAGATGATTCTAATGGCTATGGGAGGGAAGGTTCAAATTCGAAATTGGCCTTGGAAGTGGTGGGATTTGTGTGGGGAAGTGGGGGAATTGTGTTGGGAGGTGGAAGAGTTGCTTTGGGACAAGGAGGGGAAGTAAATGAAGGGCTATGGGGAAGGGGAGAGCCTTAATGGAGGTGGGTGAGGTAGTGGAGGTGGTTGGGGGTTGGAGTAAGTGAGGGGGGAAGAGGAGAGAGAGGGAGGGTCGAACTCCCCTTGGGGAGAGAGAGAATGAGAGAGAGATTGAGAGATATAGTGAGTAAGAGAGAGAGTTGAGAGATAATAAGAGGTGGTTTTTTTCAATATTCATCAAGAGTGACTACAAGTGGAGAGATGGGGCCTATTTATAGGCAACCACTCTTTTCATGACCAAAATGTCCTTGACAATGGACAAAAGACCGAGCATATCCTAGACTCAATCCTATGGGCCCATAACTAAGGACATAAGGCCCAGTTTAAGCAAAATAAGGGAAATGGGCTAGAACCACATGACTCAATAAAGGAAAATACATAAGATAGGACTCAATAAAAGGAAAATACATAAATGACACTGGGAAAATGAAGATAACAAGTGGAGACCATGATCAGACCATATCAAGAGTGTGCAGACGACCAAACTAGAGGGAGTGTCGTGAGATGCCCTCATCACTCAGCCTAGGCGGAAGCGCCCTCGGGTAGAGACCGGAACGGTGGAAGCTGGCGAGTCCTCTCGGGGGCCCAAGGCTGGCGAGCACATTGAGGCAGAGCCGACTTTGAGTAAGAGTCATATTAGCCTCTTTTGTGCCTTGTCAGTTTAGCCATGATTATTGACTAACCCTGCATCGCTGGATCTGTGTCTTGTAGCTCCGCTGGAGGCCCAGATGGACATGGCTTTCTCGCCGCCCCAGGAGGTCGACCCATTGCCTGATGACGCGGTCGAGTGCGAGATAGATATGGAGGGGTTCCTTCGCGTGATGGATGAGGCTATCCCCAATATCAGGACTTTCCCTAACTTTGAGTCGTGGGAGGCCTTGGTGGACGCCCAGCCAGGTAGGGACTTCTGGGACTAGACATACTCTGATTATAGCTATGCTCGGTTCTGGGGGCTAACATAGTTGCTGGTGTTGTGTAGAGGTGGCTGAGACATCAGGGACCGTGGCTCCTTCTGAGATGCAGGGCAAGGCGCCCCTGTCGGTTGGAGGGCAGGAGCCCGCAGTGACCCGGGATGGCCCGGGTAAGCATTGAATTTCTATGGAGGGGGTCGCCCTCCCATTGTTGTGTAGTGGTTGGGCCGGAGTTGCTGACTATGCTTGTGCTGTTATTTAACAAGCGAGGACCTGGCTGCTACTCTGGAGATGATTCAAGAGTTAGTCAGTGCTGGTCCGTCGGTGTCCCTCCCCTCTTTTGAGGTCGAGCCGGGAGCGGTGGACGCCTTGATTCCATCTGTTACCGGGGGTACACCCGGCTTGCTTCCGCAGCTACTGGCAGAGGCGCCTCTCGCTCCTTTACCAGCTGTGGTGTCTGCCTGCATCGTGGGACTGGTCGAGTCTTCTAGCATGGGACCCTCAGGTATGTGACTGAGGACTTAGCCACTTATGGTAAGCTTTTCATGTCATCTATTGATGCTGGGGTCTTTTTGGTGTTGGCCACAGATACTTCTTCGCCTCTGGAGGAGGGTGAACTTCCCCGTGACACGACTACGCCGGTGGCAGAGAGACCCATTACGGCGACTTTGACTGGAGACGACGAAGAAATCGTCGACATCGAGGGAGTTTAGGAGGGGAGTGCTCCGGTTGGTGAGTCTTTTATTTGAAACCCTTAGCTGGGGAGTCACCTTTGTGTGAGGTTGGCCGTGTAGTGACCTCGTTTGCTTTGTTGGTTTGCAGGGGCATCTAGTCCGGCCACCTCCGGGAATTCATCGGAGGCTTCGTCGGGCTCTCCGGGCGACGGCAGCTCGGCCATGGAGGCGGAAGAGAGTTCGAGCTCTTCCTCTTCTGGGGCTTCTTCTAGCAAGGAGGCTAAGGCTGGTACCACTTCCAGAGGTATATGGGGGTTCTTCCTATCCCTATTTGTGGTTCGTCTGCTCTTTATAGTAGAGTGTTGATGCTCTTGGGTTGCGTGTAGCGTCGGGGTAAGGAGAGGAGCATGCATCGGCTCTTGTTGAGGGCGGACAGGAGGAGCCTCCCGTCTCACCCGCGGTTGTTGGAGACGATTGGGTCATGGAGGAGTCGCTGCCCACTCCGACCCGGTGGGTGATGCTACCGAGATGGAGGAGAGGTTGCCTTCCCCGACCCCGGCGGGAGATGCCACTGGCGCGGAGGGACTTGCCCTGGGTAAAGGATGAAAACTTATCTTTTCTCAGGTTTTCCACCTTATTCATCGTAGGAACTTTTGCATGTATTGCTCACTCCCCTTTGGTGTTTCCTGGGGTTACGCAGGCTCTGCTGGAGTGCTAACCGCATCAGGCGACCTCTCCCTGGGTTTAGGGGTCGAGTAGACTATATCCACCTGTCCGCCAGAGCCATTGTTGGAGATGACTGCAGGTGCCGCCCTGCTCCAGCGGGCCCGAGGTTACCTGCAGAGTGACCCTCTTCCTCCTCCAGAGGGTCTGAGGTAGCGGCTACGGGAGTGCACCCAGGGCTACCACGCGCTTGGCTTCTCGCGCGAGCTCTAGGTGTCTAGGTTAGCAGGGATCTGGGCCGAGTACTTACGACTTTGCGATGCTCAGGAGTAGAGGACTCGGAGGCTGGCGACGATCCGGGAGGCGCAGGAGCAGCGGGCCCAGCTTGTGTCAGCCGTAGCTGAGCAGAGGGGCCATGTCGAGGCCACCACGTTGGCATCCCGGGACAGCGCCGCACAGCTGGGAGAGGCAGAGAGCCGGGCTGAGGTCTTGAAGAAGGCCTGGGAGGAGCAGCGATCGGTCGTCGAGCGCGCCCGAGTTGAGTGGCAGACGGCCGAGACAATGGCCAAGGACAGCACTCAACTTTTGTCTACCTTGGAGGCAGAGCTTGCTGCTGCCGACTCTCGCCTTGCGGCCCTGGAGGGGAGCGAGGCTGGGATGCGATTGTGTCTATTTCCCCCTTTTTGGTTTGTATCATCCGGGCTGTTTGGATTTTGTTACCCCAAGGGCATGTCTTGGGCTCTTTTGGCAGAGTATTAATGACAAACTCCCATGTTTTTGTTGCCATTTCTTAAGTCATCCCACTCCCCTTTTTCTTTAGGGTTACTTTTATAACATAATAAGGGAGAATAGGATGAGTTATTCTGCCTACTCACCCTTAACCTAGTTTGATAGTAGGGTTAAGTTATTTGGGATCGGTTAGGAATAAGGCACTTATTCTAGGAGTAACTCATTCTACCATTTAACATGGAATGAGTTATTCTCAAGGTAAGAATAAGTTGTCAAATTCAAAAAGGACAAACCTAAAGAATAACTCACCCTGACCCACCTCATATAACTTATCCTAACCAATTATCAAAGAGGCCCTTATGGAACTGTGATGTGTGCAGGGACTGGCGACCACTTGCTGTTAGTTGCGCTTGTTTTTCCCATGGCATACTGGTGTAAGTGACAGGGGACTGGATGTACCTGATTCGGGCGCATGGATGAAGGGGCTGAGTAGGGAGAATAGTATACCTTGACGCTGGGTACTGGGTAGCAGGGGAAAAAAGGACAGGGCGTTGGGGCTACACCTCTTGAAGGATGAGAGCTTGCATGACATGAAGATGACATAGACCCATGGGGTGTGACGATCTAAGCGGTTTAGGGCTACCGGGGTGATTCTGGGGTGTATCGGTCACAAACCGAGTAATAGAGCATCGGCTAATATCATGTTGTTAGCCAGAAATGTAACTTACATTAGCCTGGAAGACTGGGACTGAGCTGGCTGGGTGGCCTGGGGGGACATAGCGGCCAAGACTGAGACTGGGATAGGGACTGGAGGGTTAAACTGGAATTGTGACTGGAGATAGGGATTGGAGCTAGAGCCAACCGGCGGGCCTGGAAAGGTGTTGTAGCCGGGCTAAGGCGGGTAACTGGGTGGCTAGTCTGCGAAGGTGTCATAGCCGAAACTGGAACTGGAAATTGGGCGACTGGCCTGTAAGGGCGTTGTAGCCGAAACTGGAACTGGAAACTGGGCGGCTGGCCTGTGAAGGCATTCTAGCCGAAACTGGGACTGGAAGCTGGGTGGCTGGCCTGTAAAGGCGTTTTAGCCACGACTGGGACTGGAGGCTGGCCTGTGAAGGCGTTGTTGTTGTGTCCACTGGTTTTGATCATAACAAACCATAAAATCATCATTAGATATTTGAGGTATATCTAACAAGGTTGGTTTAATATCTAGACTAAACAAGTACATGAGAAACACTCTAAGATTGTCGACACCTCCCACAACATGTCGACACGTCTAGAAGAGATCATGATGAACCATCTCCGGTTGAGCTCTGCCATGAAGCAAGTGTCGACACCTCTGAGCAAAGTGTCGACACCCCAAGAAGAAATCCAACTTGAGGACATTTTTGTCTGGCCTCTGGATTGACCAAAGTTGTTGGCCCGGTTAGGAGGTAATTGAGAGGGGGGTGAACTGATTGCCCACCCTTCTTTGCAAATATAAAAACAACCCACACAAGCCACAGAAATGAGGAGAAAATCTAAGACAGAGGCTTGATTAAAACAACTGAAATTAAATCAAGCAAGCTCTCACAACTTCCCAGCGCACAGATATACTCACTCGGACAACAATATATGGACGGACAATTGAGAACACTCACGCCTCACCAACTCACACTCGTATAGCGAACGGAAAAAATAGATATCAACAACCACCAAACAAGCAAACCACAACACAATATTTTTAGGTGGTTCGGACGCACCGAGTGCCGTCCTATGTCCACCCCTCTCACCTCGAGAGGATTTCACTATAAACGCTGCTCGACGGCAGCAACCACACACACACACGGGCTCGACGGCCCACATACATGGGTTCTCGTACGACGACGAGACAACCCACACACACTCGGAGCAAGCTCCAAAAATGTCTAGATAGAGAAATAGTATGAAAGGAAATACAAGCCCAAATATGAGATGAACGTTCTAAGCACAAGATGACTAAGAAGATGATGAAACAATATGAATCTTCCCCTATATCCTTCAACCAAAATCGGAGATATATGAAGTGTGGCTTAGAATGATGAAACCGAGAAAAGAGGGAGCCGATATTTGAAGCTTCAGGCGTCCGAAGCAAGGATGAAGAGGACGCAACCGCTGCCTCTCGATCTCTCAGCTCGGGCTCGTGAGGGGACGTCTCTGGTGTTCCTTCCCTTCTCCTCCAGCAGACCATACACCGTTCCTCTCCTTCTTCCTACAAGATGAACACGTTAGAGCTCAAAGGATTGTTCGATCGGAAGGAAAGGGGCGGCTATATACAAGGGGATTTGATGCCCCAAATGACTTAAAAGCCCTTCCCAAACCCCCTTCATAACACAGACTTGATGTAAAGGTCGCCCTAAGGCCATTAGGGTCAAAAGCCATGCCATTTCGATCCACCTTATTAGGGTTCGAAACATATCCGAAAAACCGCATTCGAACGTTCAAAAAAGTGTCGACCCATGGGGTCGACTCTTTTTCCTGAAGGTTCTGCCAGAACATATATAAAAGCAAAACCGCGACACGAGTGTCGACCCACAGGGTTGACACATCTTACGAAGTATTCTGGTCTGTTAAGTGAACAAAACATCCGTGATGAAAAGTGTCGACTCACGGGGTCGACACTTTTTCACGAACATTCTGTTTTCACAGAATTGAACATACTTACCTGAAAGTGTCGACCTTCAGGGTCGACACTTTTTCACGAGAGTTCTACCTTAGCAAAATAGCAGACTCCTGGTGAAAGTGTCAACCCTTGGGGTCGACACAATCTGCCAGCGTCCTATATTTCAACGTAAGGCATGGACTTCACAAATAAGTGTCGACCCTTGAGGTCGACACTTTTACTGACAGCAGCAAAACTTCAGTAAATGGAATTGAAACCTTCATGAATCAAAAACATGAATCAAAGTAGATCAAAAGAGTTCATACAACTCAGATAAACGTTGATAAGCATGAATTTCACCCGGATCAGTCCATTCACACAAGATCCAAATAGTCAAGTATTCATACCTTGGCCTTGAGAGATTGAGTGAAAAATTTCACAAGTAACCTGCATTCAATTTTCCATTCAAATTAAGGTCTCAATGTATCAACAGAAACTCTCTCAATCATCACATAGTGAGTTCCACATTCAAAACATCCATTCATTTTGCGATTCACCGACTGACCTATTCACTCATTAGTTATGTCCATCATTGAGCTCAATCAACAATAGCTCACGTCAGCATTCAATATTCAATCAAGTTGATTCGGATCAGCCTTTTTCAAATTAAGCATTCTTACAAATCAATCATTCAATTCTGAAATGCAACAACCTCATCATTCATCAAATATGTATGTCAATGTGAATCAACCACAATGAGAGCTCATGCCATTTCATACATGATCTCCGTCAAAACAGTTCGGGACACAATAATCTCCCCCTTTTTGACGAAGATAAAACTATTGATAGAACTATAATATTTGCATGAAGGATGACAATTTTTGAAACAACACAACCATTTTCTCATGCACGCCAGATGCATGATTTTCAGTCAGGAATTCATAACTTGTTGAATTAACATGTAGAGATCAACTCACCTTGTTTGCCAAAGACATAATCAATCAAAAACTGAGCAAGTCATGAATCTTCATTCAAAAAGTCATGAATCTTCATTCAAGTAATGCAAAGTTATTTCTCCCTCTTTTTGTCAGAGTCAAATAGGGGATTATTAAAACGGTAAAGGATGAAAGTTAAGCCTCAATCTACACAATTAACTCAATGAGATGCATATGAAACGTAAGTAATGACCAGTCAAGCACATATGCACTCATCATACCATAAAATAGCAAACATGTTCTTTATGAACGGGTTAGGAAATATGCTATAGACCAAGAACATGAATTTCATGTGCAATAGTAAAAGGGTAGTGCTTACAAGAAGTGGTACTGCAAGACTCATGAAATATGGCTGATTCAAGGTGTACATCCATACAATCACTCCCTAGATGAATATGTGAAATATGAGCAATGAAATCTAGATAGCATGGATTTTCAAATTTTATAAAGAACACAAATAGGAACTTTTCTTCCCTATACTTTCATACAACGTGCTCGATTTTTGGTAGCTTCGCACAACCCCGAGATTATTTTGATTTTTGAAAGACAAGATGACTAACCTTTTGAGACGAGTCATGCCCTTTGTTTCAGGGGCAGTTCCCGGTTACTCGGCATCGTCACGTATGATAATGTGGATAGGACACTTTTCAATGTGAGTTTCCTCCTTTATCTCAGGGGGGATTCCCGATTTACTTCATGTCAAATCACACTTATTGACTATTTTTGACGGGGCTGACAGCTTTTTCCTCACAAGTCACGTGATTTCCATGTAGGGGTTCCAGAGTCCTAAAATGTGTTAAGTGGAAGAAGTGAAATCCTTATTAGTTAGATTCATTAACTCACATGTGCAAATTGTGTGAGAGATTGCGTAGAATGTAAGAGATAAATTAGCCTATTCAGGGTGATGTCTCCCCCTAAGTGTATGCACCATTATAGCAAAAACCTCCCCCTTAATATGTGCCATGTTAAAACATGTCCTAGTCAAAGCATTTTATTTAGCAAGGGCGTAAGGTCTTAGAAGATATCAACTGAAAGGTGTGTAAATTATATACACTCAAGCATTTCAAAATGATGTTTTCAAGCAATTTGATTACCGGTACGTGGCGGAGTACTTAGGTCCGAAGACCACACTCACACATGATGAAAGCTTACAGGTGGACTTGATCCACCTTTCCACTAACACTAATTGATATACCGGTAAATCATGGCATTCATGCACACATTGATGAAGTATATGCATTTATGTACATGCGGATGCAAAAGGATGAAAGCATGTATAATAACCAAGGTTGTTATTGATTGTGTTATGGACAAAAGACAAAGTTTGAAGGGTAATGACAATGAAAGCTTTTATGTGCAAATCAAAAGGTAATATGAACAGTTTCTTTATGAAAAAGATGAAAAGAGTGTATGTACAATTCAGCTCAAAGTATCTAAGTGTCTAATCTGCACACTTCTAATTCTCTTCTAAGAAAGCAAAATTATTCAGAATTCAAAGGTTTTGTAAATATATCAGCAAGTTGGTGTTTTGTATCAACAAAAACAAGTTCAAAATCACCTTTATTGATATGATCTCTTATGAAGTGGTGTCTAACTTCTATGTGCTTAGTGCGAGAATGTTGGATAGGATTTTTGGACAAGTTTATTGCTAAAGTGTTATCACACATTATGGGAGTTTTATTTAAAGAGAAACCAAAATCTAGCAACTGATGTCGGATCCAAAGCACCTGAGCCGCACAACTACCGACAGCCACATACCCGGCTTCAGCAGTTGATAAAGCCACACAATGCTGTTTCTTTGAGGTCCATGAAACCATGCAACCCCCAAGAAACTGACAGTGACCGCTTGTGCCTTTTCGATCCATTTTGCAACCAGCATAATCAGAGTCAGTGAAAGCATGTAAATCAAATGAATTATTCTTTGGATACCACAACCCAAGGTCAATAGTTCCATTCAAATACATGAAGATCCTTTTCATGGCCGCTAAATGAGAGTCCCTTGGACAAGATTGGTATCTTGCACAGAGACAAACACTGAAGTGTATATCATGCATACTAGCAGTCAAATAAAGCAAGGATCCTATCATACCCCTAAAAAGTTTTTGATCAATTTTGTTACCTTTTTCTTCCTCCATTTTCTGTGAGGTGGACATTGGTGTTGCAAAGGGATTGGCAGTCTCAAGTTGAAATTTCTTCACGATTTCTTGTGTATACTTCTTCTGGTTGATGAAAATGCCATCATCCATTTGCTTTATCTGTAATCCCAAGAAGAAGTTGAGCTCTCCCATCAAGCTCATCTCGAACTCCCCCTACATAAGTTGGGCAAATTCATCATTCATTTTTGCGTTGGAGGCTCCAAAAATAATATCGTCTACATAAACTTGAACAATTAATGAATGATCATCACAAGTTTTTATAAACAAAGTTTGGTCTATGTTACCTCATTTGAAGCCGTTTTCAATAAGAAATGAACTTAATCTATCATACCATGCCCGGGGAGCCTGTTTCAAACCGTATAGTGCTTTGTCCAATTTGAATACGTGGTCGGGAAATTTTTCATCTTCAAAGCCCAGTGGTTGCTCCACGTACACTTCTTCCTTGATTACTCCATTAAGGAATGCACTCTTCACGTCCATTTGAAACAATTTAATGTTCCTGTGACAAGCATAGGCAAGTAAACTTCTAACTGCTTCCAATATAGCCACAGGTGCAAATGATTCATCAAAATCAATGTCAAATTCTTGAGAGTAGCCCTTGGCTACTAATCTTGCCTTATTCCTTACAACCACCCCATCTTCACTAAGTTTGTTTCGGAAAACCCACTTAGTTCCAATGATAGGATGGTCATCAGGCCGGGGCACGAGGAACCACACCCGATTCCTTTGGAATTGGTGTAGCTCTTCTTGCATGGCGAGAATCCAAGAATTATCATTTAAAGCATCATCTAATGATTTAGGTTCAATGCTGGAAAGTAAGGCTAGATTATCATGAATCTCTACTTCCCTCATTGAAGCTCGAGTTCGAATTCCTTCATCCACACCGCCGATCACGTTCTCCAATGGATGGTCCCTGTGCGTGGTCCATTGGTGTGGAAGATTTGGATGTTACTCTTGTTTCGCTTCTTCTTCTTCTTCTTGTTCATTTTCTTCTTCTTGATTTGCTGCCTCACCTTTTTTGCTTGATTCTCCCTTTTCAATTTCGCCCTCACCTGTAATAAGAAAATGATCATCATTTGATTTTCTCATTGTAAATTCATCAACAACTACATGTGGACTTTCCTCGACAACAAGTGTTCTAGTGTTATACACACGGTAAGCTCTAGATGTTAGAGCATACCCGAGGAAGATCCCTTTATCACTTTTTGCTTCAAATTTCTCTAGATTATCTTTTCCATTGTTCAAGATATAACAAATTGAACCAAATGGCTTGCAATGAGATATGTTGGGTTTCTTACCTTTGTAAAGCTCGTATGGAGTTTTCTTAAGGATTGGTCTTACCATTGCTCTATTTGTGATGTAGCAAGCGGTGTTCACCGCCTCTGCCCATAAGTACCGTGGAAGACCATTCTCGGCAAGCATGGTACGCGCCATCTCCACGAGCGTCCTATTTTTCCTTTCGACTACTCTGTTTTGTTGAGGGGTTCTTGGTGAAGAGAACTGATGCTCGTACCCCTGCTTCATGCAAAAAGCATCAAACTCATGATTTTCAAATTCCTTTCCGTGGTCACTTTGAATTTTCTGAATTGTATATCCTTTTTCATTCTGAACTTTTGTGCAAAAATTAATAAACTCATTGCAAGCATCACTTTTGTTAGCAAGATATAAAACCCATGCATATCGCGAGAAATCATCGACAATCACAAAGCCATAAAGCTTCCCGCCAAGACTGCGAGTCCTGGTGGGACCAAATAGATCCAAATGCAACAGTTGAAGGGGTTTTTCTGTAGACACAATGTTTTTACATTTAAAGGATGTGGTGGTTTGTTTTCCTTTATTACATGCTTCACAAATCTTTGAAGTTTCAAAGTTCAATTTAGGAAGTCCTCTAACTAAATCATGACGGTTCAACTTCCTAATTACATTAAAGCTGGCATGCCCAAGACGGCGATGCCACAACCAAACATCTTCACTTTTGTTAGCAACTAAACACAGTTTCTTTGGTGCAAGTTCATCAAAGTCAACTTGATAAGTGTTGTTACATCTCACACCTATGAACTTAATCTTATGTGTGTTAGCATCAATTATCGTGCAGTGTGAAGATTTAAAAATCACTTTGTGACCCTTGTTATAAAGTTGACTTACACTAAGCAAATTATGATGAAGACCTCTAACTAATGAATCATCTTCAATGCAGTGGTTAGGGTCCTTACCAATTCTCCCAATTCCTATGATCTTACCCTTATCCTGTCCTCCGAAGATTACCGTTCCACCATTCTTCTCAGCAAGGTCTGCAAAGAGGAGTTTATTTCCAGTCATGTGCCTGGAGTATCCGCTGTCCAGGTACCATTTATTGTCTCCCGCCTTCATGCAGACCTGCACCAATTACCAACCATGCTCATTTTGATTTGGGTAGCCAAGCAAGCTTGGGTCCCTTCACGTTAGCGTTCCCAAGTGACTCATAGTTTCTACTGAAAAATAATTCATCATCATATTGCGTGAGTTGGCATATATGCATGTCATGCCCTATTTTCCCACAATAAAAACACGTGGGTCTTCTCCTACCAAAATCTTTCCTTTTATTTACATTTCTAAAGGTTGAGGGGAATTTGGAATGAACAGTTTGTTTTCCAAAGTGTGTGTGTGAACATTCTCCTTGATAAAATGAATTCTTCACAGCATAATGAGCATGATTTTTGTTGCTATGCATTACACTTTGATTCTTTTCAACTTGTTTTCCTTTCTCTCTCACTTCCTTTCCATTCCCATTTTTCAATTTTTCAATTTCAATGACAAAATTCTCATTCTTCTCTTTCAAGTTTTCTTTCTCTTTTTCACATTCACTCAATTGAACATGCAATTTTTCAAACTCTTTGTTCAAGAGGTCATGCTTTTCTTGGATTTTATCTTTCAGCTTAAATGCATTTTTCTTCTCTATATCTAAGCATGCTATCTCCTCTTCAAACAAAGACAACTTGGTTTCCAAAGCATCATTAACATTTTTTAGATTTTTAAGTTGCATTTCAAGCAAATTGCACTTTCCAAAAGAATTAGATGAGTGAACAATATCATGGATCTTTTTCTTTAAAGTCCTATTTTCATTTTTCATTCTTCTATATTTCTCATCTAACTCTTCATAAGCAAGTTTCGACTGTTTATTTGAAATGGCTTCAGTGTCAGAAGTTACCTGTTCACTGTCGCTATTGGCCATCAGACACATCATCTTCACGAGTTCTTCAATGTCCTGCTCCTCATCATCAGTCGTGGGATCATCCTCATCCTCATCGCTCCATGTCGCCTTCATGGCTTTCGGCTTCTTGCCCTTGCCGACCTTTCCTTTCTTCTTTTGGAGCTCGGGGCATTCTCCTCGCATGTGCCCCGCTTTCTTGCATTCATAGCAAATGATTTCGGCGGCCTTGGATGGTTCATCTCTTTGTCATGGCTGCCTCTTCCCTTTCCTGAACTTCTCGCCAAATCTTCTTCTTTGGCGCAGGAATTGTCTCACTTTCCTTGTCAGCATAGCAACTTCTTCATCGTCGGTGGTTCCCAACGATTCCTCTTGGCTCGAGATACTTTCCGGGAGTGCTTTCAAGGTGATTGGCCTTTTCTTCTTCGGATCCTCTTCCGTCCTTTTGATCACATTGATCTCATAGGTCATTAATGACCCTATGAGTGCATCCATGGTGAGTGTTATCAAATACTTGGAGTCTTCTATCACTGTCACTTTGGTGTCCCAACTCGGTGACAGTGACCTCAACACCTTCCTCACCAATTCCTTGTCGGTGAACTCTCTTCCGAGTGACTTCAGTCCATTGGTGATCTCCATAAGTCGTGCGAACATATGGGAGATATCTTCTTCATCTTTCATTTTAAAGAGCTCGTAGTCACGGGTCAGCATATTCGCCTTTGTCTCCTTGACTTCTGTGGTACCTTCATAGATGAGCTTGAGCTTGTCTCACATTTCCTTGGCGCTATTGCACATGGAGACACGAGCATACTCGTTAGGGTGAATATCACACTGAATTATATTCAAAGCATTAAAATTCATAATGGCTTTCTTTATAGCATCATCATCCCACATATCCTCATCGGGGTTTACAGCATAAGGACCATTTCTAATAACAGTCCATATTTCATGACTTTGTGCTATAAGAAATACGGTCGTCCTATTCTTCCAGTATGGGTAGTTACTCCCATCAAAGAAGGGTGGCCGTTGAATAGAATGCCCTTCGGGCATCATTCCCTTGTTGAGGTTATTGGCCATTCCTAACAGATCACTCTAAAACCGCTAGGTTTTCTAAGAAGCAGAGCAGAGGCTCTGATACCAATTGTTGGCCCGGTTAGGAGGCAATTGAGAGGGGGGTGAACTGATTGCCCACCCTTCTTTGCAAATATAAAAACAACCCACACAAGCCACAGAAATGAGGAGAAAATCTAAGACAGAGGCTTGATTAAAACAACTGAAATTAAATCAAGCAAGCTCTCACAACATCCCAGTGCACAGATATACTCACTCGGACAACAATATATGGACGGACAGTTGAGAACACTCACGTCTCACCGACTCACACTCGTATAGCGAACGAAAAAAATAGATATCAACAACCACCAAACAAGCAAACCACGGCACAATATTTTTAGGTGGTTCGGACGCACCGAGTGCCGTCCTACATCCACCCCTCTCACCTCGAGAGGATTTCACTATAAACGCTGCTCGACGGCAGCAAGCACACACACACGGGCTCGACGGCCCACACACGCGGGTTCTCGTACGACGACGAGACAACCCACACACACTCGGAGCAAGCTCCAAAAATGTCTAGATAGAGAAATAGTATGAAAGGAAATACAAGCCCAAATATGAGATGAACGTTCTAAGCACAAGATGACTAAGAAGATGATGAAACAATATGAATCTTCCCCTATATCCTTCAACCAAAATCGGAGATATATGAAGTGTGGCTTAGAATGATGAAACCGATAAAAGAGGGAGCCGATATTTGAAGCTTCAGGCGCCCGAAGCAAGGATGAAGAGGACGCAGCCGCTGCCTCTCGATCTCTCAGCTCGGGCTCGTTAGGGGACGTCTCTGGTGTTCCTTCCCTTCTCCTCCAGCAGACCACACACCATTCCTCTCCTTCTTCCTACAAGATGAACACGTTAGAGCTCAAAGGATTGTTCTATCGGAAGGAAAGGGGCGGCTATATACAAGGGGATTTGATGCCCCAAATGACTTAAAAGCCCTTCCCAAACCCCCTTCATAACACAGACTTGATGTAAAGGTCGCCTTAAGACCATTAGGGTCAAAAGCCATGCCATTTGGATCCACCTTATTAGGGTTCGAAACAGATCCGGAAAATCGTGTTCGAACATTCAGAAAAAGTGTCGACCCATGGAGTCGACTCTTTTTCCTGAAGGTTCTGCCAGAACATATATAAAAGCAAAACCGCGACACGAGTGTCGACCCACAGGGTCGACACATCTTACGAAGTGTTCTGGCCTGTTAAGTGAACAAAACATTCGTGATGAAAAGTGTCGACTCACGGGGTCGACACTTTTTCACGAACATTCTATTTTCATAGAATTGAACATACTTACCCGAAAGTGTCGACCTTTAGGGTCGACACCTTTTCACGAGAGTTCTGCCTTAGCAAAACAACAGACTCCTGGTGAAAGTGTCGACCCCTGGGGTCGACACAATCTGCCAGCGTCCTATATTTCAACTCAAGGTAGAGACTTCACAAATAAGTGTCGACCCCTAAGGTCGACACTTTTACTGACAGCAGCAAAACTTCAGTAAATGGAATTGAAACCTTCATGAATCAAAACCATGAATCAAAGTAGATCAAAAGAGTTCATACAACTCAGATAAACGTTGATAAGCATGAATTTCACCCAGATCAGTCCATTCACACAAGATCCAAATAGTCAAGTATTCATACCTTGGCCTTGAGAGATTGAGTGAAAAATTCCACAAGTAACTTGCATTCAATTTCCCATTCAAATTAAGGTCTCAATGTATCAATAGAAACTCTCTCAATCATCACATAGTGAGTTCCACATTCAAAACATCCATTCATTTTATGATTCACTGAATGACCTATTCACTCATTAGTTATGTCCATCATTTGAGCTCAATCAACAATAGCTCACGTCAGCATTCAATATTCAATCAAGTTGATTCGGATCAGCCTTTTTCAAATTAAGCATTCTTAAAAATCAATCATTCAATTCTAAAATTCAACAACCTCATCATTCTTCAAGTATGTATTTCAATGTGAATCAACCACAATGAGAGCTCATGACATTTCATACATGATCTCCGTCAAAACAGTTCGGGGCACAACAAAAGTGTCGACACCCTGTGCGAAAAGTGTCGACACCTCGGTTCCAAGAAGCAAGCCTTACTTCCCTCTGGCGTGTTGTCTCGACACCACCTAGTGAAGACTCGGCACGGCGGCACGATCCCCACGGGAGTATGGCGCGCGTGTCGACACTTGTCCGTCAAAGTGTCGACCTGTTCCGCTTGAAAGCCACGGTTCTTCTGGATTATAATGGGATGTGTCGACACTATGTGTGTAAAGTGTCAGCACGTTCATGATCGCCCAGAACGGATCTAAAACCGGAAGCGTCCGCTTTCCAAGATCCGCAACTGGTCTTGGAGGATCCGCTCGCACTTGAAAAGCCGTCAGGAAGCTCATCTGTCAGGAGAGTTTATTGTTTGGCAGAGACATCCTCTGATATGTTGGTACCTTTATAGTTCTTGTTCTCTACCTACCCACGTACCAACATTCCGGCAGGGAAAGGTCAACTATGCTGAGGAAGCAAATCAAATAATGGGGATGTAATGTTCTGGGTGTGGCTTCTACTGTGGACAATGTAATAGATGTCATGAGCTACTGATATAGCAGGAGATTGAGCTCCAGTTATAAGAAGAGCTGAACATAGAGAAAAAGAATGAGGTAAATAGTAGCCAAAAAGACAAGAGAAGAAAGATATCTCCTTCCTGGTGTTGTTGAAGCAAGGGCAACGAAGCAGATCTTCTTCTTCCATCTCACGATCTCTCAAAGCAAGGGAGACAACATCTCTCTATAGCTTCATCTAGTGGGAGTGAAAGCTGAGGAGCTTATCCACCGTTCCCCTTGCGGTCGTGGTGAAGACCTAGGAGAAAGACTAAGAGAAGCCAGGCTTCGTCCATTCCTCTCCAGACAGAAGTTCTCTTCTCCTATAGAGTTTGTTTGTCATACTCTGTTTGGTTGTTCTTTTTAGAGCTTTATTTTTCTTTGAAAACAAATACTCTTACTTTGCTCCCTACCTGTGAGTAGGAAGACAGACGGTGTGTTCACCGGTCTGTGGGTTTCAGGGTTGTATACCCTCAAGCTGTTTGGCAGCGGAGTTGAGAGAGTGTATCTCTCTGTTGGAAGTTGTGAATCAGCAGTAGTGCAGTGGCACTAGTGAAGCCTCACCAAGTTGTGTGAGGGGTGGACGTAGGTCTCTAGATAGAGACCGAACCACCTTAAAACTTGTGTCTTGTGATTTGTCTTCCATTGGGTACTGACGTTAGATGCTTGGTAGGAACGTTTCTGATCATTATACGTACATCTAGCCTGTTAGCTATCAACTATCTCTTGCTTTACTAGTCTTAGTCTTGTATCTAATTTTTATTTCCATAAAGAAGGGCAAAAAGGGGCTGATCTATTCACCCCTCCCCTCTAGATGTGCCTATCACCACACATCACGTGGTATCAGAGCTACTCTCTCTGTATGTGGTCTAACGACCTTGAGAGAACCGGTGATATGGCGACTAAGAGTCCTATGTCAGAAGAGCATTCCATAAATAGACCTCCCTTTTTCTCTGGAATAAACTATCCTTACTGGAAAAACCGTATGCAGGTCTTCATCAGAGCACAGGATCATGAGATATGGCAGGTGATTAGCAAAGGTCCATATGAGCTGCCTCCCGAACCAGAAGAGGAAACATGGACCAAAGAGCAGATAAGAAGATCCACTCTGAACTGGGGTGCCATGCACATAATGCAGTGCTCCCTTCATCCAACAGAATTCTCAAGAGTGTCAACTTGCGCAACTGCAAAAGAAATGTGGGACCGTCTTGAGGTAATATATGATGGGACACAGTAGGTACGTGCAACTAAAGCAAACATGTTAGTGTCTGAATATGAAAAATTTAGAATGAAATTTGATGAGTCTATTTCAGACATGTATGGTAGGATAACCATGCTCACTAAGGGTTTAACTGAGCTAGGCAAGACCTACTCTGAGCAGGAGATTGTGAGAAAAATATTAAGATCCCTCACTCCTGCATGGCATACAAAGGCCACTATGGTCGAAGAATCAAAAGATTTGGCTACCACCAACGTGGAAGAACTCATAGGGTCCCTGATGACCTATGAGATGAATATGAGGAACAAAGAGACTGAAGTAAGTAAGAAAAAACCTCTAGCTCTTAAAGCAGGTCGAAGTACCAAAGACTTCTCTGATGATGAAGCACCTTCAAGCAGCAACTCTGAAGAGGATGAAGTTGCTATGTTAACGAGAAAGTTCAAGAAGTTTCTAAGAAAGGAAGGTAAAGGCTTCACAAAGTGGAAGCCTCAGGTAAAGAGAGGTTTCAGGCCAAAACCTGAAAATGATAAAAAGTTTGACAAACTCGTCTGCTACTCTTGTAGGAAACCCAGACACATCAAGTCTGAGTGTCCCGAGGGAGTCAAGAGAACAATGCCCAAGTGGAGGGGCAAGAAGAAGCAGGCCATGGTTTGTACCTGGAGTGACGAAAAAGAAAATGAAGATAGCTTCTCGGAAGAAGAGAAAGATGATCTTTGCTTAATGGCCAATAGAGAAAAGAATAGTGAGGTGAGCTCTCCTTTTGAACATTTCACTACTGATGATTGGGAAGAGGCTTACTTTGAATTAATGGATAAGTATGAAGTGTACAGAAAAGAAAACAAAGCCCTAAAGAAGAAAATCGACTCCATTGTGCATGATCAAATCCCTAATGACAAAATCACCTCCCTAGAAACTGAAATTGAGGATCTGAGAAAATTGAACGAAAACCTAGAAGAATGAAGGAAAGAAATGAGGGACTTGGAAGATGAAAATGAAAGCTTAAGAGATGAAATTGATGAGCTAAAGATAAAGATGCAGAGCTATGTAAAAGATAACAACCTATGCAATGAAAAGGCTGATGTTGTCACTCAAGTAAACACTCAACTTCTAAAAGAAAATGAAAAGCTTCTGAAAGATTTAACTGACAAACAAAATTCCTTAGAGAAATTTGTTGTTGGGAGTGAAAACATGAATGCTCTACTTGGGACAAAAATGAACTTCAACAGGGAAGAGCTAGGATATAATCCCACAAAGAAAAACTCAATTGGTATGAAAACCACAACCTTTGTCTCATCCTTTGAAGCATCTACTTCTAAAACAACTCCTAGCCTAGACCAAGAAAATGCTAGAAACAAAGGAAAAGAGAAAGTGGGAGAGCCCATGAAGAACAACCCTGTAAAACCCAAAAAGGCTCACCAACAGCAACACCAAGCAGACCGACACCTACCTAAGTCCAAGTCTGCACATCCCAAAAAAGAACTTCAAAAATAGGACAGGTCGGGACTACCCTAAGGACAGGTCGACACCTTCATGGTCAACCACCCCTCACTTCCCCAGGTTTGGACCAGCAGGTCGACACTTTCAGAATAGGAGGTCGACACATCCCTCATCCAGAGACTAGTATAGATGGTCAAAACAAGGGAAAGGTCGACACTTCGCCTCATACAGGTTGACACCTTCGTGGGTCTGGGGTAGTTATGAACCCTACAGTCATAGGTCTACACAACCTCTACACCCTAGGTACTATGACACCTCCTATACCTCCAGACCAACCAAATGGAACAGATGGTCAAACAAACAATCCTTCTCTAACAATCCAAAATCCCATAAAGCCCAAGAAGCTAAAAGAGAGAGAGAAGGAATGTTAAAGAAGAAAAGAAAAACCTGAACTTCCAGCAAAGCAAGAAAAATAATAATGTTAAGAAAGTCTGGATTTCAAAGTCTGTGTTATCTTACTTTACAGAAATGAAGAAATTATTGGGACCCAATTGTCATTGGGTTCCAAACATTGTTACTTAATTCCTTGTGCATGAGTGTCTTGCAGCCATTCACAATCACTGGTATCTTGACAGTGGCTGCTCAAGACACATGACTGGAGATAGAACCAAATTCTATCTCCTGGTAGAAAAGGAAGCTGGACATGTCACGTTTGGAGGGAACAACAGAGGAAAGATCATCGGTACAGGTAAAGTTGATAAGAACCCCTCCAACTCAATTGATAATGTACTGCTTGTTGATGGTCTGGAGTATAATTTGCTGAGCATAAGTTAGCTGTGTGATAAAGGTCATACTGTAGTCTTTGACTCTAATGAATGTAGGATCTTGCACCCTAATTCAAAAGAAACCAAGTTTTCTGGTAAAAGAGTCAACAATGTGTATATGATTGACTTAGATGACCCTGCTCACATAAATCTGTGTCTTGCTGCACCTAAGTCTGAATTAGCATGCTTGTGGCACCGTAGACTAGGTCATGCTAGCTACAATACCCTTCATAAATTGGTGAAGCATTCAATCGTTAAAGGTTTGCCTGAATTAAAATTCAAACTAAATTCTAAAATTTGTGATGCATCTGCTCAAGGAAAATAAACTAGAAAGTCATTTAAAAGTAGGACTGAAAACCTATCATCAAAATCACTTGAACTAATTCACATGGACTTGTTTGGTCTAACCAAAATAGCTAGCTTAAGTGGTAAAAGATATGGCTATGTTTTAGTAGATGACTTTACTAGATTCACTTGGGTGTTTTATCTTGCACATAAAAATGAGGCATTTGATGAGTTTCATGCACTCTTCATGCAAGTAAAGCAAGACGGTAAGTTCAAAATTTCCACTATACTTTCAGACCACGATAGTGAATTCAAAAATGCTGATTTTGATAATCTTTGCAGGACTGAAGGAATAAACCATAGGTTCTCATCACCAAGAACCCCTGAGCAAAATGGGGTGGTCAAAAGGAAGAACAGAACTCTCATAGAGATGGCACGCACAATGCTTGCTGAAAAGCAACTAACAAGGAGATTTTGGGTAGAAGCGGTAAAAACTGCATGTTATATCATCAACCGCTCAATGGTAAGGTCACTCACTAAAATGACTCCTTATGAGTTGATCAAAGGTAAGAAGCCATCTCTTTCTCACTTGAGAGTATTTGGTTCAAAGTGCTTTATTCACAACAATGATAAAAGAGTTTTGGACAAATTTGAGCCAAAGAGTGAAGAAAGCATTTTTCTTGGATACTCAGATAGGTCGAGAGCTTATAGAGTATATAATCTTAAGACCTTATGTGTGGAAGAGTCACCTCACATCACTTTTGATGAGACTAATCATGACAACACTTGCAGGGAAGATGATGGTGGGGAATTTCTGAACATAAAAAGAATAGAAGAACCTCCACACGAGGAGACACAAGAAAATGAAGACCAAGGAGAGTCAAGCAATGCTCCAGTCACTGATGCAGATGAAGGTAACACTCAAGTTGATTTAAGAGTGTTAAAAGACCATCCTTTGGAAAACTGTGGACGCCCAAAAATGATGATGATGATGATGATCATTGTGACATTCGCGTCTACGCATTCGAGCGTGAGTCGAAGACGGAAACACCGAATAAACCTCGTGCCTCACACGAGCAGGACGAGAACTCGCCTGGTGGTCCGCTACCCGTTAAGGAAGCCCCCCAAGCGGAAGATACAGCCACAAATCTACAGCCGGCCGTGCCGAGAGTTGAATCAAAGAAGAGTCAGGAACTCCGGCACAGTCTCGGCATATGCCGGAAGTCACGCAAAGCCCTGGACCGAGCCCCAGAAGCTGCGAACGGAAAATTACGGAAGCCATGCATCGCAACTAAAACATTCTGGGGATGCCAACGTTCGTATAAATAGCCGCGACTTCGAAAAGAATTCATTCGGTGCTTAAAACGGCGTGGCAAGGCCCTTAATCGGTGCGCCCCCTTTGATGCTCTAATACGGCATGCCACTTTCGAAGAACCCTTCATGCCCAAATGCTTGGCCAAATCGGCGCACTCCATTTGTAAGGCTATTCCGGCGTGCTCAAAGAACCCCCATTTTGCCAACTTAATCCAGCGCACTACAGGACCCATCGTGCCCCCATTTTCAAAAGCTTTGCCTTCAAATGCTAAAACGGGGTGCCAATTGCACTTGGGTTTAAACCGACGCGGTCACTGTTCCACCGCGCCGTTTTAACCTCATGCCATCCCATCAAAACTCTGATGCTCTTTTTTGTTTAAATGCGGTGCGTAGAGAGAATTCAATGTTCTAAAGCCGTGCCTCCGTCTCCACTCGATAGTGCATTAACATCATCGGCGAAGGCATGTCTTCGGATGAAGATCTCCCGGCAAACCCACAACCGTGCCGTCCTCGGACGAACGACAGGGTACGACACGAATCGTCGGATGCCAGCAAAGAAGCCAACCCTGTTCGTCTGGCAGACGAACGTAGTGGCGTGAGCTTTCTTCCGTTTGAGAAAGGAAAGACAACCCCACTATATATATGCTCCGCCTGCTCCCCAGCATCTCCCGACTCGCCATTTTTGAGGAAAAGGCTCTCGGCTGTGTGCAGTGAAGAGAAGAAGAAGAAGAGGGAAGGAGTTTGGTCCCCCGGCGCCGGCAAGGTGAAGAAGAAAGAAAGAAAGAGTGTGTGAGAGAAGAGAGGTGAGTCGGAGGGGGAAGAGCCTGTGCTCTCTCCCCCTCCCCCGTCAATGTATTCTCTTCCCCTTGTGATGTATTTATTTTTCTCTATCAAGAGATGAATCCCCTCTATTTCAAAACCTTCCCCCGTTTGTGTGGATGAATAAAAAGAAAGGCCTTTTATAAACCTAGTGTTCCCCATGTAACCTCCGCTTCCTTTCTGCCCTCTCTAAACATCCAGGGTCCTTGAGGCTTGCCTCTTCATGGCATGGCCCTCAAAGTGACCCGCCGACGGACGAACACTCATGCCCCTCTGGTGGCGAACACTTGTCCCGCTTCAAAGAATCATCGCTCGTGAGTCGTGGTCACTCTTGTAGGCTGGCCCTCGAGCGCTCCATACTCACACTTGGGCTAATAGACCGCCGTGAGGCCGTTCCGCATTTTGAGAGTTTACCCGGGAGTAATCCGTGTGGTGGCTTTCGCTTCTCCCTGGCAAGTCCCGGTCTGGGAAAGGTGCTGCCCAATTCTTGCCAGGACCAAGAACACCAAGAATAATGAACAAATGCATCATAAAACTTGCCCACGGGTGAAAGAAAAGAAACACATAGTGAACCCCCTGTGAATTAACCCCCCCAAAAAATCTTACACAATAAACTCCTCCAAACAAATCACTTAAACTCCACCTCATTACCTACTTAATCTACCAAATGGATGAACAAACGTATCATAAAATCCACATACGGGTGAAAGAAAAGAAACACACAGTCATAGCAATAAACCATCGAGAGAGTTTAATACGGCGTGGTGACTATTCCACCGCGCCGGTTTAATACCACTCTCATAACCCCAATCTCCCTCCCTTGCACATTCTATTACGGCGTTGCCAAATCTGGCGCGCTCCTCCTTACTACCTTCCCCGGCATGCCCCTTTGCAACTTCTATTACGGCGTGGCCTTAACTGGCACGCCCTCCTCATTGGACCCAGATCCGGCGCGCTCCTCCTTGTAACCATACATCCGGCGCGCCTCCAAAAGAAAAGGAAGATAACTAGTAAAAAAGAAAGAAAGATCCAAAGCAAAAAAATAATAAAAGATCAATGCTAATAAAAGAATAAAAGGAACCCTTTAGCCCGTGCTTTAATTAAAATTTTGTTCCGGGGGCACTGCCCCTGGAAACTCCCGCAAGCTCGATCCGCGTGCGAGGGCGCACGTTGGCGAGTTCGGGCTTCACATTTAACAATTTGCTTCCCTGGACTGTGCGTGAAGAGAAAAGCTCCGACGCCCCATGGCACCGGAGGTGGACCTCGGGAACCCCATTATGGCCATAGTCCGAAACCATCTCGGGCCGATAGTTCATCAGGTTGACCCACCTCTATCGGGATCCAATCCCGCATCCACATTAAACTTGCCATACCTACGGCAGATATTTGTATGGCTTTATCGTCATCTTCGAGGCTTCAAATGCGGACTCTCTTCCGAACAATGAATGGTCCGTTAGTGACCGACATATTCTGGGATCTAATCCCGCACTTGCGTTAAACCTGCCGCACTCGCGGCAGACATTTGCACGGTTTGTCACCATCTCTTACGCTATAAACACGGACCTTTGTCCGAACATAAAGTGGTCCATTAGTGACCGACAAAATCTGAATGGAATGCGAAGGCTCTCGTCATCCCCGGACCCTTTGCATGGGAATATCAATAAGGCCTCCGTGAGCCATGCTTAGACCTCGGGTCCGCCCCGAACATGGTCATTGCCTGACCCATATCCTCGGCCTATAGCCCGCTCCCTTTGAACGCATATTGGTTCTCAGATCTGGTCCGAGGACATCCTCCCGTTGCCCCCCTTGGCATCGAAAACATTGACGATGCTCACGCGAGCCCGACTTCGACCGCGGGGGGCCCACCGCAGTATGGTCGCAGCTCGATCTTGCACAGGGCCGACAAACTTATCGATTTCTGACCGCTCTAACCGGGATTTAACTGAACGTTTCCCGTTCCTTTGAACAATAAATTTATCGTATCCCGATGTACACATGCTCCGGTTTTCCCCGTGACGATCACGATTTTCTAAAGCCGGACGCTCGTCCGAATATCAGAATGGTCCCTTAAGTGACTGACAAATTCCGAATGCTTGCTTCCCCAGACATCGGGCTTTCCGACTAATTCGAGACCGCTATCGGCTTGTTTCTCTCGATATAGTTTCCTGGCCATGAGGCCCTGATTCTCGACGATTAATCAAGGGTGTTCCCCTCTCCGAGGGGATGTAAATGATGCCGTGGCCTTTATGGCGTGGCGGGTTCTGGTCCCGACACGAATCACACAATCGTCTGATTAGTCAGATCGAGCGCACAATAGATCGTCACCTTTGTGACTGGCACGCCCACGCACTTAATAAACGAATAAACCCACCGAATAAACCGACTTAAAGAAACAGACAAATGAGCGTGTCGAAAAGTGCGTTCACAAAAACATCTTAGGTAATCTGCATGATTGAACTAAAACCAGGTCTCATTTTGGAATCATGGATGAAATTGAACAACTTGCTCTTGTGTCCCAAATCGAACCTAAAAATATTGTAGAGGCCTTAAAAGATGACAACTGGATAAATTCCATGCATGATGATCTAAACCAGTTTGAAAGAAACAATGTGTGGCATCTTGTTCCTAGGCCCCAAGAAAGATCTGTCATAGGTACTAAATGGGTCTTTAGGAATAAACTAAGTGAAGATGGTAAGATAATAAGAAATAAAGCCAGATTGGTGACTCAGGGGTATAATCAAGAGTTTGGCATAGATTTCAAAGAGTCTTTTGCTCCTGTAGCCAGAATGGAGGCCATTAGAATTTTGCTTGCATTTGCATGTTCTCATAAAATCAAATTACAGCAAATGGATGTTAAGAGTGCTTTTCTGAATGGTTTAATTAAAGAAGAAGTTTATGTAGTGCAAGCCCCCGGTTTTGAATGTTCATATTTCAAAGATCATGTTTATAAGTTGGACAGGGCTCTATATGGCTTGAAGCAGGCACCCAGAGCTTGGTATGACAAACTAACCTCATTCCTCACCGAACAAGGGCATACAAGAGGTAATGTAGACCCGAGACTATTCACCAAGAGACAAGGTAAGGGCATCTTGTTGGTTCAGATTTATGCAGATGATATAGTGTTTTGGTTCACAGAATCCCAAATGTGTGAGGAGTTTGCTAAACTCATGACTAATGAGTTTGAGATGAGTCTTATGGGTGAGCTTCAATTCTTTCTTGGCTTGCAGATACATCAAAGGCATGAAGGCTGCTTCATCAATCAAGCGAAATATGTGAAAGAGTTGCTGAAGAGGTTTGACCTGACCAAATGCACACCATTAGGAACTCCAATGAGGACTGCCACTTCACTGGATGCAGATGAACAAGGTATACTTGTGGATGCAAAGAAGTATAGAGGTATGATCAGATCATTACTCTACTTAACTACATCTAGATCAGACATTCAGTTTTATGTTTACCTTTGTGCTAGATTTCAGTCTAGTCCTAGAGAATCCCACCTGATAGCCGTCAAGCGTATCTTTAGATACCTTGCTGGCACTCAAGATCTGGGATTATGGTATCCTGCATCTGTGGATCGTGATAAATCCACACATGTGGAACAAACCACTCATATGAGATATATGTAAAAAAAATGATGATGGAGATGATAACAAAGACAAAAGAAAGCACGTGGTGCTATAAAAGAGAGTGATCGCCAGAGGGGTTACCTCAATAATAAAAATAGATGATCGCGAATACCTGGTGATAAGTGGGATGCGGGATGGATTGTGAATTCCTTCCTCCTCCTATCGGCCGGTCGATGAAGGGGGTTTTCCTTATTGATTACCCTTGCAAAAAAAGAACAAACAAATAGAAAAGATGGATCAGCCAAGAGTGAATGTAGTATCAATCCTAAATAGATGGTATGATGATGAAAGAGAACACAACATGCGCACCTTTTTTTTTGTTTTTAAAAACCCCTAAAGAGTTAGGGAAAGGGGAAATATGATGCTAATGCAAGAAAAGAAACAGCGGATGATGACCGATGAAAAAGGCACAAACAGATAAGTAAAAGACCCCTGCTGTCCCTGACGACAATAGAGGGGAACCGAAGTTGATGCTATTGGCAGGAAGAAGAGGAAGCAGAGAGCTCTACAGAATCGCACAGGAAGAAGAAGAGAGCCTCCGTAAATTCAGCATCTATATGTAAAACCTCTGACCTCGGTAACCTCTGTCAAGATCGACCAGAGCGTGCTTATATAAGGTTTTGATCAAGATAACCACAGATTCAGAAAGATAAGAACGGCAATGGTTATCAATGGCAAGGACTCCAGTTCCCTGATCGAGCAAGGTGACCAAAGAAGGCAGGGAACTATTCAGGAAAGGCACACTTCAAACAGGACACCGAAACGTAAAACACGACCTTCAGAAGGGCGTCAAATTTGAATTGACGACCTACCTCAAGACGTTACTCCATAACACGACCTAGTCAAGGGCGTCACTTCTTGGATTTAAATTTGGAAATAAAACTTTCTTTATTTGAAAATTATGAGAAAACGCCTGAGATAAAGGCGTTACTTGAAAACACGCCCTGAGGAAGGACGCCAATCATTAATTGGAATGTAATTTGAAAACGGATAATACCAGGAATTGACGCCCTGACATTTGGTCGTCCTTTCTTTTGAACACGCCCTAGGTAAGGTCGCTTTTAAAATAACGCCCCTATTCAGGTCGCAAATCACAAAAATGCAAGAACAAATCAAAAAATCACAAAAATAGAAAAAACTTCTTATTATGAATGTATTGAAGTTCACTTTGGGGTGTCAACATAGTGACATGAGATTTGATCAATCATAGCGTCAATTTTGGCGTGTCTACAGCTGCCCCGCCTTGGCGTCTGCTTTGCAAGGGAGTGAGACGAAAATGAAGCGAAAGTGCAATCAGCGGAATGAAGTGGAATGAACTGATAAGTAGACGCCAAGGTGTGATGTGACACGCCTCAGACACCAAGCATTAGAAATCTTTCCAAGATTCTGAGTGAAACAACTCCGAGTGATTCCAAGGAAACATCAATTTGCTGGATAAAAGAGATTAAACTAAACAAGTAAAAATGTGCGCGCGGCACGATAAGGAGACACCATTGGAGAGCGGTTACCAGCCAACGTGGACGTGCTACAACCAAGGTGGATTTGCAGAAAAATAAAGGGAATTCAGATGGAGACTCAGCAAAGGAACATTTTCAAGGAACCAGCCTGAGCGGCTTCAGAGAGAATAAAGTACTCAATCTGGAGTGGAATATCTCATGTCAACTCAATCAAGAACGAGTGACTTTCATTATTACCATAATATGAAGATTTTCATCATGAAACTCAAAATCCTACATGATGCATGCTGGGCTAAAAGAAAAGATTAAAAATAAACTAAAAGAAAGAAAATAATCAAGGATAATATTGCTAAGCCATCTAGATTTAGTCAAGAATCCAAGTCTCTGAGCTGACACTAAGCCGAAGCCCGTTTGTCCACGCATCAACTCAAAAAGTGGAACCATCGTCCCAAACCTTGGATGACTCAACGGCATATCCGTGTGATCAAGACTCTCTGAAATTATCACCGTTTTTGATGAAGGGGAACTCAAATTCCAGGTTCATCAGAACCACAAGGTCCTTGATATATTATAATAATGTAGAATACCATATAGTAATAATGCGATCAACATGATGTTACTCCAACAGTGATCCGGGCATCTCGAAACCTGCAATCCTCTGCACTTGAAAGTTCATTAGCCTTCCCACAATTTTAATATGAATAACCCTCAATTCAAAGCATGACATGATCATAAGTGCTAAATTAAAAATAATTCTAACAAAATAATAGCACTTAAGTTCATCAAAGCACGTAGGGAAGCACATTCATAAGCTCATAAATTCACGCCTGGATTGAACGGCGTTGTTGATTTGTTTTCTTAATTATTAGATTAGCTTCCTATCCCGCCCCCTTTAAATACATACATGCATAAACATGTGAATCAAAGACAAGGGGATGAAAGGATGGAAATACTAACCGTGATCGCCACCAAGGATTAACAACGCCGCAAGGATGAAGAAAGGAGTGCAACGGCGCCGTATACCTTGGAAAGAAAACTTGATCGCGCTTGAAACGGGGTGCGGGGAACTTGTGGATTCAAACCTCCTCTCCTTCCAGCCGGCTAGAGGAAGAGGGCCTCACGTTGTATTCATGCTCTCCTGCAAAACAAAGATGAAACACAAAGGCAAAAACCCATTAGAACATGCATGTGTAGTATCAATCCCGCAGTGATAAAATAGGGGTAGAAATTGAGGGCAAACTCACCGGGGGAGGGTTTTTAACCCCTGTGGAAGGGTGGAAATAATAGGTGGGTGTGTTGTGCATGCATGAGATTTAAAATCACGAGATTTGATTGAGAGAGTAGAGAGAAATCAATGATGCAAAACGGAGAAAAACGCATGTGTAGCAGAAAGTGCAGGAAACTGTGATGATTTGTGATTTTGAGGAGACTAGAACTAAGAGTGGAGATCATGGAATCAAGCCCAGAAGGATGAAATTGAAAGCCAATACTTCCCTCTTCAAGATGGGGTTGAAGGATTGAGTCGGCGGTGCAGCATGGCTTCGCCCCACGTCCGGAAAGAGCCCCCCGTCGCGACTGCGAACTGGGCAGTTTTTATAGAGTTTTGCAAGAAAGCCTCATCTTCTTATCACGACTCTCGGAGATAGAGTCCAAGATAAATCGAGTTCTCTGAATCAAACTCGAGATAATACTAAGGACAAGAGATAGGAACAAACGGGGATCAATTCAGAGGAGGATTCTAGAAGATATGTTTTTTGGAAGGCAGCCCCGGAGCCTTATCTGCAGAGTTTGAGTTGAACTAGGAAACATAAATCCTGATCTTGCGACCCAGATCCCAAGAGATATTGCCAATGAAAGTTTGATTCCTATGAACCAAATTCAAGATAATACCAAGGGCTAGAAGTAGGAAAAAACGGCGCTCAATTCGGAGTAGAATTCAAGAAGTTATGGACTCTGCAAGAGGGCCACGGCGCACAGAAACGGAGCAGAGTCCAACACGAATTGGACTCTCTGGTGCATGTAACGGTCTATCATAGGACCGTCAGAGTGATGTAACGGACTAGGGTAGGTCCGTCACACTCTGGAGGTCGAACGAGACGTTTTCGGATGAGATTGGATGTAACGCACCTAAATAGGGCCGTCACTTGGTCTAACGGTCAAGGATAGGACCGCCACACTCTAGGGGTTGAACCGGGCTGTTTTGGGCAAGTTTTGGTGTGACGGTCTATCGTAGGACCGTCACACTGAAGTAACGGTCTTCACTGGGCCGTCACTTCAATGAAGTAACGCACCTGCAAATGACCTTCACATCGATGAAGGCAGATTCTGGGCAGACTGCGCGCGACTTTAGAAATTTAAGCATATCTCTCAAACGGTGGAGAATTGGACAAAGTGGTAAACATAGAAGTTGTAGATAACTGAGAGAGGAACAACTTTTATGAAGAAAGAAATTTGAGAAAATGATTGTAAGAGGGTGAAAATAGGGCTGGAAGAGAGAGGAAAATTCTGGAATGTAGGTGAACAGCACGGCATGCCAAAAAAATGCAAATAGCTCACAATCGGGGCAGAACCGGATAACGGTGTAGAAGAAGAAATTGTAGATCTTTGAAAGACGCACAACTTTGATGAAGACAACTTTTTGAAAAGAGGATTGGAAGAGGGTGAAAAAGAACCACTTTCAGGACTGCGCAGTGAGAGAGAGCCGATTACTTGGGGGAAGCCGGCCTAAATGGGCCGAAAGTCGACTTGGAAGTGGGAATTTGACAAGATAAGCTCCGGGGCTATAAGAAATCATGATCTCCAAGACTCAAAGGATATGAAATGGTAAAAATGGACTTGAAATTCATCCAAGGAAGCTCCAAAATAATGGCTAATTCGGGACATCAAAAATGATGAATAAGAGAAATGACACAACTTGTGGGCTAAAACGGGTGTCAACAGATGCCCCTCCTTGATGTCCGCTTTGCAAGGGAACGAGCGAAAGTGGACGTGGAGGCAAAATGGAAAGGAGGTGGAGTGAAAGCGACAGCGACGTGAAATGGAGATGAAGCGGAGATAAAGCGGAGGGAACTGATAAGCGGGCATCAAGGCCAAAAAAGACACCCGTTACAACCAACAAGCGACAGGAATTCTCCCGAAAACGCCAAACTAACCACCTGAAATGATTGACAAGGATGAGACATGTCTGGAGAACTAAACTAAAGGAGGAAAAGGAAACACGACCAGCCTCATCAGGGACACAATCCACGGACAATGAGTGGGTCGGAAGGAACACAGCATAAGAGCTGGAAAGGAGAGATAAGACTGAGATAAAATCCAGACAGGAATCACACTGGCCAATTAGACCAAGCGGCAAGATCAGAGAAATCGTTCAAATTCGGAGTGGAATGAAGAATCTCTTATCCAAGAGAACTGAGTGCAATCAACCATTGCTGAGGAGAAATCCTTGAATGGATCACGAGACATGAATGCTCAAAATGACATGATGCATGCTGGGCTAAAATAAAGAAATCATTAAAACGAATGCAAAGAAAGATAAAATAGAAAGTACTCAAGGATAATATTGCTAGACTGAACCAAGACGGGGTCAAGAGTCTTCTTGCAACCACGACGTGCGAGACAGAGTCTATCGTCCCCCACTCGACTCAACCGAGCGGCCTATCCAACGATTAACCGTATGCTCTTAGATCATCATCGTTTTTGTTAAAGGGGAATATCAGATCCCAGAACACACGGGCAACCAGCCGGTCCTTGAGAGGCTATAATAATGTAGATACCATATAGTAATGCAACAATGAGCAGGGATAGAGAGCCATACCTGACTTACCTGCCAAGCGAAACGGCATTTTTTTAGATTTTCTATTTCTTGATTTTTGTGGATTTTCATCATAAGACAACAACCACATTGACATGATATAATGTGAACATGAACGAATATGAACGAGCATAACATGAACATAACATAATAAGAGAAATATGAACAAAACATGGCACAACATAACATAACAAAGATGGATGAAATATAACAAACAAACAAATGGCAAACATGCATGCGACTAAAGGCACGGTGGGACAAGACAACATGCACACGGTGGGACAACACATGCAGTGGTATAAGGACATGGTGGGACAAAGACACGTGGGATGACAATACCACGGAGGACAACACGTGTGATGAATGACACGGCAGGATAGGGATACTTGTGACGAATGACACGGCGGGACAAAAGACATGGAGGACCATAGAAATATATGACAATGACACATCAGGATAAAAGACATGCAGGACATAGACATGATAAAGACAATAAACACTTTCTTCAATCAAAACCTAAGATCAAATGAAGCGGAACCGCCAGGTTCAAAACTGTGAGATATTGCCCACTCATGGAAACATGATTAAGCAAATAAGCGAAAGCTGAGAAGGCCACGAGCTTCAGAACAGATCTAGAGATAGGATTGAAGAGATGAGAACATATCGAAGATGTGGACAGGAGACAGAGCACAAAGATATGGCAAGGAAAGCTTGAACCTGTAACCTACAGCCTGCACACTTAGCAAACAAATTACGTATCTGTCCTCAAAATAAAAATAAAAGGAATAGAAGAGAAGTATTTTTAGATTTTTGTATTTCTGATTTTTTTTTGCCATATTCAAATTTTTGGGATTTTTTGACATATTTGATTTTTTTGGAATTTTGACATATTTGATTTTTTTGGATTTTTGACATATTTATTTTTTTTTTTTGGATTTTAAACTATATTTCATTTTTTTGGATTTTGACATAGCAATCTGCAGCACCCAAAGACGGGCTCAAACTACTGGCCAGGGATCGTCGTTCCTACCCCTTTCATTAAAAACTTCCCTTAAGTAGGGCGTGCATGTTAGGGTGGCTTACCATAACCAACCGTCTCTAAAGAACGGTGCCCCTACTAAGGCCATACCCGGGATACAACCCAGCCTAAGAGGGAGAAATAGAAGAAAAATTAGAGACAAGCTTTATGCAGGATGGGAGACATCAGGATTTGAATTCCTTCCAGGGCACCACCCCTCAAAGAGTAGGTCTGTTGCGCTGGGGCTTTGTGTCTTTGATTTTGAGACCCATATTTATCAGGCATGCATGCGACCGGGCTCATGACGTCCCGCGGGGAACTGTACTGCCACTCTTGTCATGCCTTTGATTTGCATTGATTCATTTTCTCATTGATTTTTGATAGCCCTTGTTGGCTAGATATTGCATGAAAGCTCACTTTCGAGGGTCAAGACTGCCCCTATTTGAGACCTCTCTCGTATTAGGGAGCGCCTAGGTTGGTCATCTTATCCATCAACCTCTTGCCCCTGCACTTGGCGGAGTAGAGAAAAGAAAAAGACCTTTGTGCATACCCATGGTATGGCCAAAGCAGCAACGGTGTTGCACTAGAGAGATCGGCTATGGCTTGCCGTGAAGTGTGTGAAAAACCCATGCTCAAAGGTCACCCTCAACGATCAAGGAAAGAACTAGACTCCCAGCACGGAGCTATCACCAGAATAAGGATGCTGCAGAAGCGAACTCATTTTAAATGAACTAAGCAAATTTCTAAAAGCCACTTAGCCATGTCGAGGAACCAACATTACAAGCATGTGCAGGAGTAATAAGAGTAATAGCAATGATAATATATTCTTGCACAAAATGATGATACCTTGCAAATCCATAGAGTGGAAGTAGCGTCCTGACGCGATCTTGATCATCGAGCTTCGCGCAACATGAGCTTTGATTGGACGAAAGGGAGAGGATAGCAAAGGATCAAAGATTCCTCTACACGGAGGAGCGGCAGACACGACACTAGATGAAGAAGGATAAAAAGGAAGAGAGATGAGGGCTAGAACTCCCTTATTAAGGCGCCAAGACCCTGATAACAAGGAACCAAATATAGAAGAAACCATATTAGCTGAGATCAAGGCGGGCTAAAGCCTCGAAAACAGCAAGAGAAAAGGCGAAGACCCCGAAATGGAGAAGAGGAGAGAATAGAAAGATAGTGAGAGGATTGCGGAAAAGGTAAGGGGGAAGAAGAGTGATCATCCGACGTGGTCGGAGAAAAGGAACTAGGACCACCCGACAGAGTCGGGGAAAGAGAATGAGAGTCACCCGACAAGGTCGGGGAATAAGAAGGAGAACCCGGAGATACCGGAGGAGAAGAACTGGGAGATGTCCTGAGATCGGGATGAAAAGACACAGGCCGAGGCCTAGAATTATGAGAGGAGGGAAAGTCCGGAGGTTCCGGATAGGAAAAGGAAGAGCGGGGATTCGCGGATATGAGATGGGAGGAGAGAATCGTGGGGGGAGAATTAGGAGAGGGCAGATACACCACCCAGGGGTGGGAACCGAGCAGAAGAAATGATGAGTGAAATGAAGAAGAAGGAAGAGAAGTGGACCCCTGAGTGCACAACTGACGGCCTTTAAGCTTACGCCGTCGCCTCTTCTTAGCTGATACTTCTTGAACATGGACTCGCCTGGTGCGGACTAGGACCTTCGGCCTTCTCAATCTGTAATACTTTCTCAAATAATGGGCCCATCTGGCAGATGGCCTAGCCCGGCTGTGAACATGCAACTTCATGAGGGCGGCCCCTAGACGCCAAGTGCTAACAACAGTAGATGGACATTCTTGAACAACTAACTCCTCATAATGTTGAATATCATAAAACCATGGAGTCGTGTTACTTGGCACAAGTAGCATGAGATTCGGCAACTCCACTCGGAACTCAGTCTTGAAGCACAACTCCCTTGGTAAAAGAGACGGGTGAAGCTGAGGGAGAGTAATACACGGCGTTGACATGGCCGGTTTGCTAATAAACTGAGGAAGATTGCATAACAAGTGCAAAATATCCTTGGAAAGTGTAGAAGATACAACCAATTGCCCCTTGAACATTGAATCCATAATCTGCTTGGCGGCCGTATGCATTAGCAAAACACGGGTAAAGAACCCTTCTTGGCATGTCATCTGAACAGCAATAGAGCGAGGAGAAATAATAGCATCAATAGTGAACTCTCCGACGAGAAATGAGATTGCCACCGGCCTTGCTCGGGAAGAAACTGGCAGTGCCTGGGAACTCTTCTTATCAACTGTCATCTTTGAAAGTGTAGGCACATCATCCTCAAAATAACCAGGGACCAGGACACGAACCGGCATCCGACAGATAAAATCTTGAATCTTGAAATGCACGGCCGACACTGAATCATCCTGACTTGGCTTATTGTCTCCCTGGGGATTAGACCCGAGGGGCACCAGAGGAAGTGCACACCCGCTCCGTGGGGTGGAAGTGGTTGGAGAAGTAAAGGGAATATGTTTCGGTGGAACGTGTGAAGGTTTGGAAGGCATGGAGGCTCCAACGGGAGTGGTAATGGAAAGTGAAGGCGCAGGCGATGTGGCGATGATAGGCTCGGGTGGCGATAAAGGTGACGGTGAAGGCGTGGCTGAGGGTAGAGATAAAGGAAAAGGTGTGGCTTGCTCAGGCTCGGGCAAAGGTGATGGCGGAGATGGAGGCGAGGGTGGAGATGGAGGTGGTGATGGAAGCATTGGTGGTGGAGATGGTGATGATGGTGATGGCAATGGAGATGGTGAGGATAGTAATGAAGGCGATGGGGCTAGTGGACATGGAGGTAGAGAGGGTGAAGAGGGAGGTTGTGGTGTCCACCGTCGACGTGTCGACACAACGCGTCGAGCGGTGTTAGGGATAGAAGTAGTGGTAGTGGCGGCAGGGGAAGAAGGGGAGGCACTAGCCTGAGTAGAGGATTGGGTTTGTGGCGGCGATGGAGCCAGAGTAAGAGATGGCGGAGGTAATGGGGTAGGTGACAGAGCGAGTGTAGCACTAGATGAGGAATCACAGGGGTGCCCCTGGCCTTGAAGTAACGGAGATGACTGTCCGGGCGGCACTTCTTGCTGCTGCTGTTGGTCGCGAAGATGTAAAATGACTTTGTGAATAGCGGCCCAATCAATCCTTTTCTTAGCTTCCAGATCATAAACATAATCCCGGAACTCGGGGCAATCCTCAACCAAATGCCCCTGTTGGCGGTGAAAATCACAGAACTGAAGCATATCCCCGACCACGGGTCGGTAAGGCACAACCGGAGGGAGCGACAATGCGTGACTGGCCATCAAAGCCTGAAATATATCTGTGAAACACTCTGGCAATGGAAGGCGAGGAGCCTGCTTCGGGCAAGGTGGATGCCGAGGGATATGTAATGGTGGAGAAGGTTGTGGAGACGGAAGTGGAGGTTGCGTAGGCAGGAGTATGTGGCTAGTGGTGGAGGGATTCGGTGATGACATGTGTGGAACAGGATGAGGGGGTATGTAGACGGCATCTACTTGCTCGGGATGTGGTGTTCCCTTGACCGGAAGTGTAGATGGAGACGGGTATGTGGATGCGGGAGGCTGACTCATGGAAGGTTGACATGCTGAGGCGTATGGGTATGTAGAGGCGGGAGGTTGGCTCGTGGAGGGATATGTGGCGGAAGGCTGACTCATGGCCGGCTGACTCATGGGAGCGTAGGGTTGACATGTGGAGGGTGAAGGTTGATATGTGGAGGTGGATGGTGGAGACTCGAGGTCAAGGGAATCTTGGATTTGTTGGCGAATGAAGCGGGCTCGGCTGTAAAGTTGCTGCCAGGAGGTGATGTCGTTGAGGGTTAAGATGAACCGATACTCGGGCACAGCATTGGATATCAGCATCTTGATTTGTTCTCCCTCCGGTATGTGCCCCGGGACTTGCGCGGCCAAGCGACGCCAACGATCAGCAAAGGTAGAAAACTCCTCTTCGGGCTTCATCATCTCATGGGCCAGATCCATAATAGAGTACTTGGGCCCAACCTGGTCTTGAAACTGCTGTATAAATTTTTCTTGAACGGCATGAAAACTCACAACTTGCTCTTGCGGAAGAGAGAAGAACCAATCCCGAGCCGGGCCTTCCAATGACAGACCAAACAGATAAACCATCAAGTGTTGGTCATGTCGAAACTGGGCCGACTCATAAACAAACTCCTTCAAGTGCACATATGGGTCACCGACTCCACTATAACGGCGATATGCAGGAATTTGTGAAGATGGCAGAAGCCGAAGGCCTTGAAATGCGAATGGAACACTTAAAGAGGATTTAGGATCGATCCGACGTTGAAGCTCATCAAGCTGGCGTTGGGTTTGAGCAATCATCTCCTGGGTAGGGAGAGATCGAGAAGAATATGGGCCAGCTTGAGCAAGAGGTTGTGAATGGGGACCAGGAGCATGGTATTGGGCCGGATAAGAGGATCCAGGCTGAGAAGAAGAAGGGCCCATTCCAAGAATGGAAGGATATGTGGGCCTGGAAGAAGTATGAGCATAAGGACCCATTGGGCTGGCAGCAACATGGGCATAAGGATGAGGCCCATTAAGAGAATAAGTCCCATTAGCAATTGGGCCAGCAACATATGAAGGAGAAGGAGGAGGCTCATGAATAGGAGATGGCCCATTATGAGAAGAAGGCCCATGAAGATGAGATGCAATAAGACGTTGGGCCTGGGCCGGGTCCATTTGGCAAACAAGGCTTGAAATACGGGCCATGAGATTAGCTTGTTCCTCAGATGGGTCAGGGGGACCACGAGAAGATGGACCCAAGCGGGAAGAGGATTCCACGTGGGAATAGGAAGCAGATTGGGAAAAAGAATGATACAAGGGGTTAGAATACTGCTCCATGAGGGCAAATGGAGACTTAATACATGGAGATCAAGGACAATACAAATGGGGAAGCAATGGCTTAATGGGCTTGAGAACAAGGGGGGCCGACCCACTAATGCAAAGATGAATGGACAACGGACCACGGGACAATGGACTAGACAATGGACACACAAAATGGCCTAAGCTAAATGGGCCTAACAATAACAAAACATGTGGATGATGAAAGAATGCAACACAAAGAACACTAATGAGCTTGGACAAGCCCAATCAACACGAACAATGCAATGTGAGAGTTTTCAACCAAGTCAAACAAGTTAATATGATGGGAAATCTTTTAGGGGTTTCAATAGACCTTTTAATGATTTGAATTAATAACAATTCCCTCAAGATAGGAATCTCAAAAGAATAAGGTCCAAACTTTGGGTTGACTAAGGTTAACTCCCTCACACTTATGCAAATGCAAGCCTAAAGGGGTGGAAAGATACAACCGGCCCGGCGTCCGTGTGGGAATCCACGGCTCACGGGGACTTATGGAGGTCCTTGATGTGTTTTCCTGGTCGGCTCCAAGGAATATGGAGACGAGAGGTCCACGCACCAAGGTAGGAAATGCAACTATGATATGCAATGTATGGCCCTATGTGCACCGGAGTGCATGCAAATTCTAGCTTAAAACTAGAAAATCAAGACTAGATTAAACTATGCAAACATGATCCAACAAAAACAAATAGTATATGGATGGGAAGACAATACAAAGGTCTGCACAACAGGCCCAAGAACAGATCAATCTGACCCCGGGAGGTCAATCAAATCACTGAGCAAAGATGCCCCCGTGAACCTATGCGCAGACCACATGCAGATTTTATGGACAACATGCTAAAATGATGACCATTTTTAACTAAGCAAATGAGACCCAAATGATACAAATAAGCTATGGATGGAAAGACAATACAAAGGACTATCCAATGGAACAAAAATCAGTGTAATCAGACATCGGGAAGGCAGTCAAATCACTCATTAAAGATGTTCCTGTGAACCTGTCCCAGAGCCTGCCTGCAGAACTTATGCACAAAACTCAAAAAGTTGGACAAGATTAGAATATGCAAATGTTAACCAAATGATGCAAATGATTGATGGATGGAAAGACAATACAAAGGGCTATCCAACGCAACAAGAATCAGCTCAATCGGACTCCGGGATCAAAAGTTATGCCTCGATGAACACGGCCATGTGAGCATGCACGCAAGACTGCCAGAAGCCGTGTAACGGTCTACCAAAGGACCGTTACCTCCATGTGACGGTCTACTTCAGGACCGTCACACTACCAGAGCCCTTAAAACACCAAAAATAGTTGGAGAATGGAAGAAATATCACCTAAACATGAACATGCACCCACCCAACTTACCAAAGAGCATGAAAACAAGCGTGATGGGCATTGGTGTCCCACCGTGATCGCCAAAAAACTGTTGATTTGTTTTCTTAATTATTAGATTAGCTTCCTATCCCGCCCCCTTTAAATACATACATGCATAAACATGTGAATCAAAGACAAGGGGATGAAAGGATGGAAATACTAACCGTGATCGCCACCAAGGATTAACAACGCCGCAAGGATGAAGAAAGGAGTGCAACGGCGCCGTATACCTTGGAAAGAAAACTTGATCGCGCTTGAAACGGGGTGCGGGGAACTTGTGGATTCAAACCTCCTCTCCTTCCAGCCGGCTAGAGGAAGAGGGCCTCACGTTGTATTCATGCTCTCCTGCAAAACAAAGATGAAACACAAAGGCAAAAACCCATTAGAACATGCATGTGTAGTATCAATCCCGCAGTGATAAAATAGGGGTAGAAATTGAGGGCAAACTCACCGGGGGAGGGTTTTTAACCCCTGTGGAAGGGTGGAAATAATAGGTGGGTGTGTTGTGCATGCATGAGATTTAAAATCACGAGATTTGATTGAGAGAGTAGAGAGAAATCAATGATGCAAAACGGAGAAAAACGCATGTGTAGCAGAAAGTGCAGGAAACTGTGATGATTTGTGATTTTGAGGAGACTAGAACTAAGAGTGGAGATCATGGAATCAAGCCCAGAAGGATGAAATTGAAAGCCAATACTTCCCTCTTCAAGATGGGGTCGAAGGATTGAGTCGGCGGTGCAGCATGGCTTCGCCCCACGTCCGGAAAGAGCCCCCCGTCGCGACTGCGAACTGGGCAGTTTTTATAGAGTTTTGCAAGAAAGCCTCATCTTCTTATAACGACTCTCGGAGATAGAGTCCAAGATAAATCGAGTTCTCTGAATCAAACTCGAGATAATACTAAGGACAAGAGATAGGAACAAACGGGGATCAATTCAGAGGAGGATTCTAGAAGATATGTTTTTTGGAAGGCAGCCCCGGAGCCTTATCTGCAGAGTTTGAGTTGAACTAGGAAACATAAATCCTGATCTTGTGACCCAGATCCCAAGAGATATTGCCAATGAAAGTTTAATTCCTATGAACCAAATTCAAGATAATACCAAGGGCTAGAAGTAGGAAAAAACGGCGCTCAATTCGGAGTAGAATTCAAGAAGTTATGGACTCTGCAAGAGGGCCACGGCGCACAGAAACGGAGCAGAGTCCAACACGAATTGGACTCTCTGGTGCATGTAACGGTCTATCATAGGACCGTCAGAGTGATGTAACGGACTAGGGTAGGTCCGTCACACTCTGGAGGTCGAACGAGACGTTTTCGGATGAGATTGGATGTAACGCACCTAAATAGGGCCGTCACTTGGTCTAATGGTCAAGGATAGGACCGCCACACTCTAGGGGTTGAACCGGGCTGTTTTGGGCAAGTTTTGGTGTGACGGTCTATCGTAGGACCGTCACACTGAAGTAACGGTCTTCACTGGGCCGTCACTTCAATGAAGTAACGCACCTGCAAATGACCTTCACATCGATGAAGGCAGATTCTGGGCAGACTGCGCGCGACTTTAGAAATTTAAGCATATCTCTCAAACGGTGGAGAATTAGACAAAGTGGTAAACATAGAAGTTGTAGATAACTGAGAGAGGAACAACTTTTATGAAGAAAGAAATTTGAGAAAATGATTGTAAGAGGGTGAAAATAGGGCTGGAAGAGAGAGGAAAATTCTGGAATGTAGGTGAACAGCACGGCATGCCAAAAAAATGCAAATAGCTCACAATCGGGGCAGAACCGGATAACGGTGTAGAAGAAGAAATTGTAGATCTTTGAAAGACGCACAACTTTGATGAAGACAACTTTTTGAAAAGAGGATTGGAAGAGGGTGAAAAAGAACCACTTTCAGGACTGCGCAGTGAGAGAGAGCCGATTACTTGGGGGAAGCCGGCCTAAATGGGCCGAAAGTCGACTTGGAAGTGGGAATTTGACAAGATAAGCTCCGGGGCTATAAGAAATCATGATCTCCAAGACTCAAAGGATATGAAATGGTAAAAATGGACTTGAAATTCATCCAAGGAAGCTCCAAAATAATGGCTAATTCGGGACATCAAAAATGATGAATAAGAGAAATGACACAACTTGTGGGCTAAAACGGGTGTCAACAGGCGTCAAAAACATGAAAGGCGCCTGGTGATGAGGGCGTCAAAAGAAGAAACACGCCCTTCCAAAGGGTGTGAAATGCATCGAGAGTCTAGGAAGAAGACGACCCTGGAAAGGGCGCTACACAAAACACGACCTCTGTCAGGTCGTCAATTCATAAATCGACGCCCCAACAGAAGGCGTTAATTAACATGCTTCCGTTTCCAACGCGAAAGCTAAACCCAGTCCTAATAGCAACCAATGTCCCAACTCCGAACAGCCCTAAGACCCTTCGGACTTCTATAAAAGGAGGACACTTCCTCTGATCAACCAACGCAACCTCTGAGAGTTCTATTCTCTGCTTTTTTTGTTGTTCGTGTTCTTCCTCTCGCAGGTACTGCAACTGCCCGACCCCTTCCTATAAACCAAAGATGGAGAGGGCGTTTAAGCGGTCCAAAACTCTTACCCCTCGACTATCTGAGATCAACGGTCACATAAGCAGTAGAATCTCCAAGAACCAGGTAAAGTATTATTTCTTCTGCTCTTCCCTTGTCTTATCTTCACTGAACTACTTCTGTTGCTCATGCATTCTCCTGCTTTTTCTTTTTTCCACAGGATTATCCAAATGTCCCAGGAGCTAGGAGATTTACAAAAATTAAGTGGCTGCCACTTATCCTTTCCAAGTTTTCTTCGGATATGAGGGTATACCTAGCAAGATGGCACCTCCTAAGCCTAGTTACCCATGCTAAACACCATGATCAAATCCATCTTGATTGGGCAGCTATAGGAGCTCTTGTAGAGATATGGCATCCTTCTACTCATACCTTTCTCTTCTCTACCTTCGAAGCCACCATCCTATTAGAAGAATTAGAGATGATCTTAGGTTTAAAGAGAATGAAGCAAGGGGATGAAGAGAAGATGGCCAACATGCCAAAACCAATTTCTTCTCACGAGCTATTAACCACATTGATACCTAGCCCAAACTTAGTGAATCAAATCAAGGTCACTAAAGGAATTAATCCTCTAAAGCTTGCCTCATGGGTGTACAAGAGAGCGGATCAAGCTAAAGAAGAAGAGGAGATCGAACGGGTGACCAAGGCCTTCGTGGTATGCTTAGCAGGAGCACTCTTATTCCCATCCACAGTTAAGCGCCGTGGTGAGCCTATGGGAAGGAGAGAGAATCGGACCGGCTATTCTAGCCTATCTCTATAGCGGGCTAACCTCAGCAACAATGGGGAGGCCCATCTACAGATGCATGCTAGCACTCTCTAGTTGGGTGGATCTTCACCTCAAGTTTGATCCATGTGATGAGGCCCAACAATCCTCAAGAATCTTCTCAAAGAGCCCACTCTCTTATATGACCGGTTCACTTGGGATAAGTAATAGGGTGATGAACCGGTTTCCTCAAATCAAAAAGAGAGTGGAATGGAGAGAACACCTCAAAGTAATGCCAAAGAATCTCTTTACTTGCGCCCCGGGAATACTCAAACTTCAAGGGCTCCGTGCAAGATTCTCTCCCGGTACGGACCTTAGACTCATAGACGCTTCAGAATTCGTGCTATACAATTCATATCGGTGCCTTCCTCAACTTGGGCTTCCACAACAAGTATTTGAAGATCCATCTCATCTTCCTCCAATCAAGACACGGGACCTTGGCAGCAATGAAGATGGAGAAGAATGCACAACTATCCAAGCTCTGTGGAAAATCAACAAGACTCATCATCCTGTGGAAAACTTAGAAGAAGACAGAGACCAGTGGAAATCTTATGTTATTGCTTTGAGAAGCTTGAGGGCCAAAGGGGCTCATTGAATGCCATGTAATCTTTTCTTCAAATAAATCAATGATAATTTTCTGATTGAGCCACTGACACAGTGTTTCTGATCAAATCTTCCAATAACTTGCGGTTCTGTTGCAAATAACGACTCCATCAATGTCGTTAATTCCATAAATGACATCTCAGCATACGTCGTCTTCAAGGATTGATCTCTCATAATTGACGCCTTTAAATATGGGCGTTAACTGAATAACGTCTTAAAATAGGGCGTGAATCGATTCAAATTCCCAAAATATATTCGTTGAAATCTCAAAAGTAACGCCCTTAGCTAAGCCACGGATCATCAAAAATAACGCCTCAAGATCAGACGTTAATCATAAACAACAATTATTACTTCCATCACATCAATCAACCTATATTGAATGCGTCTGACGATGGTTATCATTCCCCATGCAAACAAAAATAACGCCTTAAGAAATGTCGTCAATTATCAATAAACGCCCTTGTTTTAGTCGTTAATTCCATAAGACACGGCCTTCCTTAAGTCGTTAATTCCTTTTGGCCGTTCGACTTAACTTTCCCTCCTTTCTTCTTCTTCCTCCGTCCTCTTTCCTTCTTTCTCTCTTCTCTCCCACTGCAAACCCTAACCGAAGAACCTCCCCCATCTCTCTCATTCTCTTTCTCTATCTCTCTCTCCCCTTTACACCCTAGCCATGGCCGGCGGTGGTCAAAAGAGACAAAGGGTCTCGGCCCCAGAGGTAGTAGACTTAGGCGAGGACGATCATGCCGTGGAGGTTCCCCCGGCAGCGGCCGAAGAGGCTCCGGTGGCGGAGGCCGGCAACGAGGAAGAACGGATCGAAGGAGAAGAAGAGAATGAAGGAGAAGAAGAAGGCGATGAAAATGAAGAAGGAGAAAATGAAGAGGAAGGAGAAGAAGAAGAAGGTGGAGAAGAAGAAGAAGGCGGAGAAGAAGAAACCCCGGCGGTGGTCGTGCCTCGCCGTGGCCAACTCCGGCGGCCAAGACAACCAAGGCCTCAACTCCGTGGTGAGTTGACTGGGCCTAGACAACAAAAGGTAAGCCCCTCAACCCAAATTTCCATTTTTCTTTTTTTTCATTTTTTTTCATTTTTACCTCAATTTCCATAGCCCTCGGGCTAGAAAACCTGCAACTCAGAAAGAAGACGCCCCCAGGGGTGTCGTGAATTCAAGAAGAGACGCCCATACCTGGGTCGTGAATTCATTTTATTTCCTTAAAAACAATTAACATCATGAAAACACGCCCTAGAGCATGTCGTCCATTTAAATTATCATTTTTTCGTATCAATCATGCTGTTAATTCCCATGCCTTTGTTTAATTATATATTTTCCAATGATTTATATCGCATGCTGTTTTTACTTAATTTTCAAAACCCTGGAAAACAACGCCCCCCATCGGGGCGTCAATTCAATAGATAACGACCATAGGGATGGTCGTCCATTCAAACGATTCCAGAATAAATTATTAAAACCCAAAATCCATTTAAGAAAAACGTCCCATTCAGAGGCGTTACTTAATCAAATGACGACCCTGAGACGGGCGTCAATTAAAAAAACCTTTAGGAAATTAGAAATTAACCTCAGAACCACACCTCCCACCGGGGCGTCTCTTAGATAAGCAACGACCTAGGGTAGGTTGTTAATTCAAATCTTACTTAGAAACCACGCCCTCCGCAGGGGCGCTAATTAAACGAATCACGACCTGGGGAGGGTCGTTAATTAAATCAAACATCAAAATCTCAACCAAGGCAATTAAGTGAAATTCAACAGGAACAATTGAACAATTAAACCACGATTTCTTTCTTTATGCGTGCAGGGGTTGATGAGGACACGGATCTCCTGGGTCATGGTCCGAGCAGCATACTACGGCCTCCCTGAGTTTCAGAGATCGAGGGTAGATGCTATGGGGTTTGGGGCCTTCCTATCCATAGAGCCAGTTAGACCAGACCTACCACTTATCCAGGTTCTACGGGAGAGATGGGACAGGACTAGCCGGGCATTCTTGATGCCATGGGGGCATATGGTTCCTACCCTGGAGGATGTAGCTAGGATCACTGGACTGAGGGTAGACGGGGAGGCAGTGAGCGGGATCACCTTACTAGACTATACCGAGCTTGCCTAGAGGCTGCTAGGGCTAGAGATGGTCTATGAGACACCTAGCGAGTGTAGGACTATCTTCCGCACCGACCTGACTACAGTGATGGGCTTAGGGGATGCTAGGCATAGATCAGGGGAGACCCTAGAGCATTTCTCACAGAGGTTGATAGACGGGGCTAGGGCGGTCTACTGCCAGGACCCAGCTGACAGGGAGAGAGCAGACCGAGACTTGAGGAGGTTCCTACTGCTGCTGCTCGGGAGGCTATTGCTCGGGACGAAGGGCGACGTCATCAACTACCGGTTCCTAGGGATCCTCGAGGACTTAGAGGGAGTTGGTAGATACGCCTGGGGAGCGGCACTGCTGGCGCACATGATGGCCGACCTGTCCACGGGGACAGGACGAGAGACGACCGTCAGTGGCTTCTCACCTTTTCTTCAGGTATGCATTTTTCTTCTTTTTTTTTATTATGCATGTGAATGCCTTACTAATGCAATGCATGGATGCAGGTTTGGAGCCATTTGTACATGCCCTTGGGGCGCATTGACCCACAGCCCGGAGGTGAGAGAGCGTTCCCTCTAGCGCGGCGCTGGCTGCCGGTCGTTTTTGGTGCCCCACTCGGCTACGAGCTGTGGGTTCTACGGAGAGAGTTTCGCGACTTCCCTCCCTCGCTGGTATGATGAATGTTATGCATCTTTCTTTTGCATTTATTTGAATTTATTATGATGATGATGAAATGCTGATGATATGTATGTTTATGGATGCAGGTGCGATGGAGGCCCTACGAGGGTATGACTGACGAGGGCCAACCGTGGGTCGTAGCGGGCCGACCTCGTTTTGGGCATGAGCTCTGGGTTCATTGCCTGAGCGAGATTGAGCCGTTACGGCTTAGGCTGGTGATGAGGACCCTGGGCCTACACCAGGAGTGGATAGAGGTCGGGGAGCCGCGAGGGATCAGGAAGAAGACGCGTGGTCGCACGAAGGCGATCGACTGGAGGGTACGGTTCGAGGAGCAGTACGCCGACTGGCGGCGAGGCGGGACCCGAGTCACCTCTCAGGCGACTGACAGCTCCGAGTACCTCCGGCGCTACTGGGAGGTATACGCCGGCCGACCCCAGATGAGGGTCTTAGGGGTATGTATGAATGCAATTATTTCTAAATGTGAATGCTTATGTATCTTTATCGTGCAACTAATATGCAAAGGATGCAGGATGCACGAGACATAGCGGCGATGGATGCACAGGCCTATCTACATAGCCTGGAGGACCAGCTAGTCGCCGCGCGGGCAGACCTAGAGACCCTGGTGAGTGTTTTAAATTATTTCTATATGCAAATGTATTTTTGTTGAATTATTGATGATTAGCCACTGACGATCTCAATGAATGCAGCGTGCCCAGCAGGGAGCAGTGAGGAGAGACCCAGGGGAGGCCTCCAGCTCGAGGGGGCCCAGTGCAGAGGTGACTGCATTGGCAGAGTAGCTAGCTGGAGCGACCGCAGGAGCCGAGGCAGCAGAGCGCGACCTCGCTTCACGGGTAAATTCCAAAACACAAATCCATTCAAATATTGATTATATAATTGTGCACTGATGAAAATGTTTTGCAGACTGAGGAGCTCCGAGCCGCGCTTGTTTGCGTTGATGAGGGCTTCCGTGCGACAAGCACACAGGTGAGTGGTTCAATCATGTGTTGCTTGAATTGCTAGATTACTGAATCATTGCATTAATTATGGAATTGATGATTTGTTTACCTGTTTACAGGCCACTCAGCTTCAGGCGGTACGTACCGAGTTGGCGATCCGCGATCAGCAGATCTCAGAGCTAGAGAGGTCCCTGAGGCGTCAAGAGGAGCTGCCTCAGGATGTGGCAGAGTTACGGGTCGCCCTCGAGCTGGAGAGGAGGGAGCGGGCCCGGGAGCGCGAGGAGCGTGCTCGTGAGCACGAGGAGCTGGCGGACCTGAGGACTCTGCTAGTCCTTTCTCAGGAGCGGCTTCGAGTATCGGAGGAGCGTCTACAGCAAGGCCGGGAGCGGGCGTGAGCGGCAGGGTTCAGCTTGGGCGGCTCCTCTTACATGGCGGGCTCCTCTTTTCGACCGAGGAGTGAGACAGGGGACCAGGCTCGAGGTCCAGCGGCTTCACGGGGCTCCATGCCCCCCCCACCAGCACCACCTCGGGATGCCGAGGGTGAGGTTGAGAGCAGGAGAGAGGAGGGTGGAGGCGAGAGCTGAGAGACTTACTTGTACCCCTCCACCTTCACACCTGTACATGAGATATATATATATGAAATTTGAGCTTTTGTTTACCTGAGCACTTTGTGTGGTTGTGGACTTGTGTTTGTGTACTTTTCTCTTTCCACGTTCTTCGTTTTTGCTTCGCTTTGCCATGTTCCTACAACTATAATCCACACTTTGAACAAACAGGTTAATTCATCTATTCGACTTGGCCCCTTGCCCAATAAGCAAGGGGTATTAATATTTTGACCTTAATGACGGGTCAAGGGGCCAAGCCTTTAATCAAATAAGGTAAATGAAATAGCTGATAACGGAGAGATGCATCATGCAGGCACGCATATGCAAACCATAAATAAAGATGCCCATGCAGAAATGCAAGCATACCGGGAGAATGCATTTTTTTCTTTTTCTTCACTCATTTATATTTTTTTGTTATTTTTGCTGAAAAACGCGCCTTAGAGTAGGTCGTGGTTCGCATAAAAGACGCCCTAGAAGACGGCGTGAATTTGAAAAGGGAATTTGATTTTTGAGAAAGTAACGACCTACTCAGGGACGTTATTCGGAAAGAGACGACCTAATCAAGGACGTTAATTCTATAAAAAGCGCCTTAGCCAAAGGCGTTAATTGAATTATTCTACAAAAATGGGTTGACAAGGCTATCAAGACCACGGGTCGTACACGGTCACCATCTAAAATTCATTAACCTTTCTTGAGGAATTAAAAGGGGGTCGACGTGATCATAGTTGACTTGTATTCGAGATTTCGTACAGTGCAATTTCCTAAGTCCGTCTTGACCATCCTGCCAGTTCATGACTTACCACATAGAAAGGATGGAAGAAAATATAAGGGAAGCCCATAAGGGATTCTGAGATGCTCGAGGTAAAATTACCTCCCCTACCCTATGCCTATTGGGGTTCGGTCTTTGGCGTAGGGAAATTTTGTTGCCCTTTTGCCTCTTTTATATTGCACGCATACGCCCAAGGTTTTCCTTGCGGGGACTTTGCCCTCTTGACATGCTTTTCTTTTCACCATTTGACTTTCACTTTGAAATTGACTTGCATTAATGAACAACCTAATTGTACTTGGGCTTTTATGGCATTTGCTCCCTTTTGGGCCCTGACTTCCACCTACTAGGGCGGCGGATAGGCTTGGCGGGTCTACCCCGAGGTCTCCCTTCCTCCCTTATGGGCCGAAGAAGAAAAGAACGGGTATTGTCTTTCACCTTTAGTCAGGTTTTGACTTCCCATCGGATCTTGCACTGCTTGAGTTCAAGAATAAAGTGTGTTAGTGTGTGCGGGTGTCGACCCCATTTTAAGTTAGCAAGACTGATGAATGAATTCTGAATTTTGACCTTTTGGACCTAGATCCTTCGTGTGCCATGGCACCAATTTTAAAAGCTTTTGTTTTGATCTCTTTTGATTTTGAAGAATTTCTATTTTTTTATTTGCTTTTTTTTTGGAATTTCTATTTTTTTTGGTTTTTTTGGAAATATTCCACTTTGTTTTGGATTTTTGAAACAATTTTCATTTTTTTTGGATTTTGAAAATTATTCTATATATATTTATATTTTTTTTTGGATTTTTTGAATCAAGGGTAGTATTTCTTAAGATACAAATCATTCCAAGGGTGAGTTAACTCTTCTCCTTCAGCATTAATCAGTTTATAAGCATTGCCAGAAAAAACGTCTTTTATAACAAACGGTCCTTCCCAATTGGGTTGGAGTTTTGAGCGAGGCCCACCGGGTTTTACAAAAATTCTTTTAATTACCATCTCACCGATTTTGAATTTTCTCTCAATCACTTTCTTTTGATAAAAACGCGAGAGCCTGTTTTGATAAATGCGCGCATGCTCAGCGGCGACCAAACGCTTCTCATCTAGGAGTTCCAGTTGAGCAAGGAGTGAATCACGACGCTCATCAATAGAGAGTTCCTTGTCAAATTGTACTCGCAGAGAGGGAATGAGAATCTCGTAAGGGACTACCGCCTCCATTCCATGAGTAAGGGCGAAAGGGGTTTGCCCAGTGGGGGTACGAATGGAAGTGCGATAGGCCTAGAGAGCTTCAACTAGCTTGTCTGGCCAATCCGAAAATTTATTAGCCTCACACGTCTTTTTGACAATTTTTATCAAAGTTTTATTAGTGGCCTCTGCTTGGCCATTGCCCTACGGATAATAGGGAGAAGAATGATGCAACGCAATGTTGTACCTGTTGTAGAGATCCTTGATTTCTTGAGAGATAAATTGAGGTCCATTGTCGGTGACGATGGTACTCGGGATGCCAAACCCCGTGATGATGTTCTTCATTATGAATTTGCAGACAGTTGATGCTTTAATCTCCACGTAAGCTTCCGCTTCTGCCCACTTGGTGAAGTACTCCGTTGCCGTGAGGATGAACGACTTTTGTTTAGTCAGGAGGTTTGAATCACCAAGAGGTCCAATGATATCAAAAGCCCACATGGAGAAAGGCCACGGGGAGGACATGGGATGGAGTGAAGAAGTAGGAGAATGAATTTTGTCGGCGTGCAGTTGGCACTTAACACACCTTCGAACATAGATGGAGCAATCCTCTTCTAGAGTTGGCCAGTAGAACCCTAGCCTAAGGATCTTCTTAGCTAGCATCTAGCTATTCACATGGCCACCACACACCCCAGAATGCGCCTCTTCCACAACTTTCCATGATTCATTATCGTCGAGGCATCTTAATAAAACACCGGTGAGCCCTCTCCTGTAGAGCACACCTCCAACCAAGACATAACGCTGAGCCACTCTTCTGATTGCTTTCTTTTCTTCCACAGTGGCTTCTTCGGGATAGGACTGATTATTGCAATATCTGGCAATCTCGTAATACCAAGGTTTTTCTTCGTCAGCCAACTCTTCTTGCCAATCTAATAACATGACCTCTTTGCCTTTACGAACTTCCCTCTGCTTGACCTTTTCGAGCACTTGATCCCTAACATCGAGGAATGCACGATCCTTAATAGCTGGAGTGTTGCGCTGATGAATCAGAGGAACATGGAAATCACGCTCAGGGGGGAAGACTAAAGCAGAAGCTAAAGAGGCAAGGGCATCAGCCAAGATATTCTGGCTACGAGGAACATGGACGAAAATCAATTTGGTGAAGAGCTTGGCATAAGCTGAAGCGAGTTCCTGGTAGGGTTTGAGCTTGGGATTGATAGTGCGGCACTTGACGAGCACCTGGCGTAGAATAAGCTGACTATCACCAACAATCCTCAAATGGGTGACACCATATTGATGGGCAGTTTGAAGACCGGCCAACAGAGCCTCATACTCAGCTATATTGTTGGTGACAGGAAAAGTGAGCCGAGCAGCAAATGGGATGGTGACCCCTTCTGGTGTTAAAAGAACCATGCCGATCCCTCTTCCTTGGGAATTTAGAGCTCCATCAAAATGTAACATCCACATAGAATCCTGGGGTTGATTAATGGACATTAGTTGTTCATCTGGAAACTCCGAATTGACAGGATCAAAGTGGGGGAGAGGGTGATGAGCAAGATGTTCGGCAATGACGTAGCCTTTGATAGCTTTCTATTGAATGTAAGTGATGTCAAATTGAGAGAGGAAGCTTTGCCAGCGTGCTAATCGATCAGTGAGGACAGATTTTTCAAGGAGGAATTTAATTGGATTCATGCGTGCAATGAGGTGAACCTCGTGAGCTAAGAAATAGTGTTTTAATTTCTGGACTACCCAAACCAAAGCAGCGCAAGTCTTCTCCATGGCTGAGTACCTATGCTCACAAGGGTTAAGAAGTTTAGACAAATAGTATGCTGCCCTCTCCTTACCTTCTTCATCCACTTGAGCTAGGACAGCACCTACAGAGTCATCCAGGACTGAGACATAGAGAATGAGTGGTTTGCCTGGAATTGGCGGCCTCAGGACAGGAGGATTGGCCAAATAATCCTTCAATCCGTCAAAGGCTGCCTGACACTTGTCATCCCAATTAAACTTGACTCCCGACTTAGTAAGCTCATAAAACGGCCTACATCTTTGTGAATGCTGGGAGACGAAGCGGCGAATAAATTGCAACCTCCCGATTAGTCCTCGCACTTCCTTCAAATTCTTGGGAGGAGGCATATCTCTAATGGCCTTTGCCTTGTTGGGATCAACTTTAATTCCCCTCTTGCTAACAATAAATCCAAGTAACTTTCCTGATGAAACGCCAAATACACACTTTTTGGGGTTCATCTTCAACTGATACTCTCGTGATCTTTGCAAGACCTTAGCTAGAACCCCAGGATGCTCAATCCTTGTCCTTGATTTTACAACCAGGTCATCCACATACACTTCAATATAGATATGAATCATGTCATGAAAAATCGCCATTATAGCCCTCTGATAGGTGGCTCCAGTATTCTTGAGTCTAAAAGGCATGACCACATAGCAGTATGTGCCCCATGGTGTAGTGAATGACATTTTCTCTTGGTCTTCTTCAGCCAGACGAATCTGATTGTAGCCTGAAAAGCCATCCATGAAAGAAAGAGTCTCAAATCCTGCCGTATTATCGATTAGAACATCAATATGAGGGAGGGGGAAGTCATCTTTAGGACACGCACGGTTGAGGTCCCGAAAGTCTATGCAAATCTGAACTTTTCCATCTTTCTTCATAACCGCGACGATGTTAGCCACCCAGTTGGGGTAGAGGACAACTCTAACAAATCCAGCCTTATGGAGTTTGTCGACCTCTTCTTTCATCTTCAAAGCCATATTAGGGTGGAAACGCCTCAATCGTTGCTTGACCGGGACAGACCCTGGCTTAAGTGTAAGACGATGTTCAGCGAGCGTAGGGTCTAATCCAGGCATATCTTCATAACTCCACGCGAACGTGTCCTTGTATTCTTGAAAAACCAAAATAAGTGCCTCCTCTTCGGAGGGCGGCAAATTCTTGCTGATGAGGACAATTATAGGGTCTTCCTCGGTACCCAAATTAATTTCTTTGGTAGGCTCTTCTACGGAGGCTGATGGTTCATCAAATCTCCTCATACCACTCGCAAAGGCATCAGCCTCGTCCTCATATTCTTCATAACTTTCATCCCCCTCTTCAGCAGGGTCTTCATCATTCATGATTTCATAAACACCAAAACCCTCATAAGAAACATTAGCATCCTCATATTCCAATTCTGGCAGGATAATCGGATTCTCTACAAATCTAGGAAGAGCTAAACAAGCATGGCATCTTCTGGCTAACTCCAACAGAAACCTACGAGGAATCTGCTTACCCTTGGGTTTCTTATGAAAATCTACCCCATGAATTTTATTAGAAGAAGAGGAGGAGCAACTAGCTTTATTAGACGAAGAAGGAGGTGAGAAAGCGGATACAGGAGGTGATACAGATGGAGACCCCTCACCAGAGGGGGAAAAGAGATTTATCAATGAATCTTGAAGGAGTGGTCCCTGGGTCGGGACACACTCGGGGGAAAAATAGGAGGTCTCCTCAATAGAGATGGAGGATTGGAAAGTTGGAATTTTGGCATTTTTTTTTCGTTTTTATTTTTATCTTCATTTTTATTCTCTTTTTCTAAAAGAAAGCAATGCGAGGGGAGAATAGCAGGAGGAGTGGAGATTGAAAGTTTGGAGAAAGATTGAATCAGTGAGGGCCCACGCGGGGGCGTAATGGAGAGTCTGGAGAATTGCTCGAGGAGCAAAGGAGGAATGGAGAGAGAAACTTGGATTGCTCTTGGAGCGAAATTGACCATAATTGGTGGCGGTCTTGGCACGCGACCAAACCAGTGGGAATGTATGGAAGCAAGAAGAGACGGATGCATGGAAGTGAGGGAAAAGAGGCCGGCCCACAGCCTGTCCACCGTGAAACCTTCTTCAAACGGAATATCTGGCTCCCCAATGTCTGTGTAATCATTCAGCAACTGCCTCTTATCTGTAATTGCAGCCGGCATTTCAATCAATTTATGTATTAGTGGCGGCCATTCCGGATCAGTCGGCATAAAGAGGCGGCTCAAGGAAATAGTGATATCATTCATATCAAACCACCTGTACCAGTCACATTCCGGATCATCCATTTTCCTTCTCTTGTCAGGCCTTAAGGACTCCAGGGCTTTGTATGTGGCTAACGGGGCTGTATGACGAGCAAACTATCTAGCATGAACATCCTGACAGTCTAGTATGGAAGTGATTATTATAGTTTGCTCACTATTCTGAAAGTCACCGGTGACAAAATGTGTCTGCAATGTCCAGGTAAGCTGCTGGCGATCTGTCTTCAATGTGGATGTCATAACTGCCCACGGTTCATCTTCATTTTTGCCTGGCCCTTTGTAGCCCAAACCACCTCTTGCAATCAATTTCAGAGGCTTTACATGCCTAATCTTGCCTTGACAATTGGCACCCAGACCTTTGCCATTTTGATACCCCATTTTTATTAAAATGTTCCAGCCATGGGTGTTCATCACCGTTTTCTTCTTCTTTCCCTTGGAAGGCAGGGGCGTCAGGGCAACTGTTGTGATAGTCTCGGATGGCATCGACCATGGGAGAGGGACGTCTAATATAGATAACAATGGCTTATTGGCAGGCCAAATAGAAGGAAGTGATGAAGCCACATGAATATCCTCCTCTGGCAGAATTGGCATACTGGTGACTTTGACAATGCGGCCCTTGTGTGGAAACTTGAGACATTGATGATTTGTGGAGGGCACTGCATCAAGCTGCTGAATGTAGGGACGGCCAAGAATGCCATTAAATGTTGGATCCATGTCCAAAATATGAAAATCAGCTGTGATTGTTGCTGGACCCAAACTCACTTTTAAAGTAATCATGCCTAGAGGAGGCTTCTTTGTGTTATCATATGTAGTGACCGTTACGGTGGACGGCCGAATTAGATCCTCAGGAATGCCGCACATCTTCAAAGTGCTCGGCGGCGAGACATTGATGGAGGCCCCAGTGTCCACCAAACACTATTGTACAGCCACCTTATTGATATCAACTGTGATGCATAGAGCATATTTTCTTGCTGAGATCGGTGCCAGCTCATGCTCATAAAAAGTGATTGCTGGTTGATTGCCAGTAGGTGTTAAGAGTGCGGTTATCTGCTCGACCGGAATGTCCTCATTGACCATGACTTTCTACAGATATTCCTTTAGAGCCATCTGATGAGTAGTCGACCTCTTGATCAGTTCTAGAATTGAAATTCTTGCCGGAGTCCGGTCCAAATGCTTTAACAAGTCTTATTCTGTGCCTGGTATGGACTCCTGTTCTTGTTCCTGTTCTTGCGGCCCCTGCGCGGGCTCTAACCCTCTCTGTGGAAAAATGCGGTGGAATATCCGTCCACTGCGGAGCGGCGCCACGCCTTGACGTGCCTCTGTCGGGGCAAGTGTGGAAGGAGGGTTAGAAGAAGAAGATGGTGTGTTAGTGTTGATAAGCGGTGGAGGAGTGTTTGAAGAAGGAGCCCCCACTGGGGGTGCTAATGAAGAATTCAATAAAGATGCCCCCGTTGGAGGTGTAGGAGTAGAAAGGGATACCTGAATGCGGGGGGAATTGGTGGGCGGAACGAGGAGGGATCTGGGAATAAAAGGTGGGGGAGCCGATGGTGGAGGGATCCTTGCCGCTGGAGGAGTAGTGATGGCGGGTGCAACGTGCGTTGGCGACGGGTGGTTAAGGAGTGGCCTAGATGGCAATGGTGAAGGGTTGGTGGTGGATGGGATTTGTTGTGGTGTAGGCGGTGGAGGTGGTAAGCGGGTAAGAAGGAGGCGAACCGGCAGGGTTGGAGAATAGGTGGGGGTAGGGGGATTAACGGGGCGCTGAAGGGATCGGCTCAATTGGGGGGTAGAAGAAGAAGAAGGGGTGCGCAAGAGGCGCGGAGGTTGATTTTGATTATGATTAAATGCCCCGACAGAGGCATTTTCTTCATGCCATCCCTGCCCTCTCTCCACCTCAGGGAGAGACGTGACAGGGTTTACGTGCTGGTTTGGCGGGTGCTCCGACAGTGGATTGTGGACGATCCCCATATCGTGCTGAGGCGCTGGAGCTTGTTGTTGCTGCTGTGGAGCTGGTTGCTATGGCTGCTGAGCCTGTTGCTGCCGATGAGGCCTTCTTTCTTTCATGGTGGCAATAAATTGCCTCATCTCATCCCAGTTGATGCCGCCCTGGTCATTTAGATCATAAATATAATCTCTGAAGTGGAAGCAACGATCAAGGTTGTGACCAGGTGCGCGATGGAAAGCGCAGTAACGGGATGTGTCAACATTAGCGGGCCACGCTGTTCTTTCCCTTGGTAGCATGAGCAAGTTGGCGGCCATTAAGGCGTTGAAAATATCCGGGAGACTTTCTGGCAGTGGAGGGTAGTGGGCTCTCTTGGGGCCAAGTGGTGGTCTCCGTTGTTGTTGTTGGCCATAGTTGGTAGGTGGTGGTACCTGGTGGTACTGTTGTGGAGCTGGAGGGTCAGCGCGGGGCGCTTGATTTTGTGGTGGAGCAAAGGAATGTTGGGGTGCGAATTGGTGTTGTGGAATGGAGTTGAAATGGAGGTTTTGTGGTGGAGATGAGTTAGGCTGTGGGTTAGATTGATGGTGGGGGTGGCCAACTACGCCAACCTGCTCGTTTGCAATTGTACCCTCAGTCGTGGGCCCGCTGTTGTTAATATTTGTACTTTTCTTAAATAGTCGTGGCTTCGGCTCAAACATGCCCATGATAGGCGAATCCTTCATCTGTGTCTGAATATAACGAGCTCTTTCATAGAGCTCTTCCATGGTTGTTAATCTGTTCATGGCCAGTATGTGCCGGAACTGAGGAGTTGCATTGGAAATTATCATCTTAACTTGTTCTTGTTCCGCCAAAGTGTCTTTCAACTTCTCGGCCATTGAACGCCACCTATCAGCAAATATGATGAAGTCTTCCTCAGGCTTCATTTTTTCTGCAACCAGATCTGTGACTGAGAGGGAGGGTCCAACCCGATCCCTATACTTCTGCAGGAACTTCTTCTGAACAATATCAAAGTCGCTGGCATCAGCAGGATCCAACGAATAGAACCATTCAAGGGCTGGCCCCTCTAGAGATCTCCTTAATAAATAGGCCAAAGAGGCCTTGTTGTCTTGCTAGAAGGAGGTCTCATACATAAAATCCTTCAAATGGATGAAAGGATTACCGGTCCCATTATATCGCCAAAAATTTGGCATCTTAGATGGTGGTAAGTGGAAAACTGGCAGTGTGGGGAGGGAGATCTCCGGTGCATTCTTGGCCGTAGTGACCTTCTTCAGTTGCTCTTCCATGTTGGCCAACTTCTGGAGCAGTAGAACATTGGTGTCAGCCTCGACTGTGGCCAGATTTTGAATGAAAGAATGGGGTATAGGCGTCCGTAGAATTCGGTGAGGTTGGGGAAACTGAGGCCTAACCGCTGAGTAGCTCGCCTGTTGGGCCGGCATGGCCGCACCGGGCGTTGGTGGACGAGAGGTGGGTTTGTGCAAGACCGCCTGGTCATTAGTGAGGTGATGGCCACTCTCGGCCGGAGGGGGATTGGAGGATGAAGAAGGAACGGACTTCCCTTTTAAAGTGGCCTGAACTGCCTGCCGCTGGGAGTCATCTAATTGAGATAGGGCATTAATCAAATCGGTAACATTGAAGGATGGGGAAGGGTTCCTCGGAGTGTTGGAGGGTAAAGCCTGAGAAGAGGGCACAACCTCTTGAGTAGTGGTATCAACCACATGAACTTGAGGATAATGAGAATGAGGAGGAGGGTAATTCCCCTCATGGTAGATAGAATCTTGGGGAACCTCATATGATTGACCAAAAACGTTCTCTTCCACATCATCATAGGAATATCCGTAGCTTGCCATGAAGTTTCATGTTTAAGAAGAGAGAAAGCTTTATAAAAGGGGTTATGACACAAAAGCACTCAATCCAAGCAAACTTCAATCAAATCTACCCAACCAAACTTATGCAATCAAGTTGAGATGAACGTAAAATTTTAGTGTTATGCTTGAGATTAGAGTGGATTAATTTGCAGAATAATTCACTCCTTTTGCAAAGTGAAACCTAGTTTGGGTCCAAGTGTGATTTTTGGGTCAACTAGGTTCTTTCTCTCTCTTCACCAACGATGGATTCTCTATACTCCGGGTACTTCAAGGGTACAACCAGCCCGGCGTCCGTGACGGAATCCACGGGTGCGGGGACTTACGGAGGTCTGGGAAAAGGGATTTTCGGTCCAAAGAGACGGAATGCTCAATGGAGGGTTGTCCCGATTCCAAGAGAGGTGTATGGAATCCTAGTGTAGAGAGAGGATGTCTCTCAACCAAATGCCACCAGATGCAAGCCAAGATATGCAGATCACACCAATATAGCCAAATAATCAATAGAAGAATCAATGCAGCATGAATAAGCAAAGACAGTAGGGTTCTGTAAAATCACAGGAAAAAGACGACCTAGCCACAGTCGCTATCAACAAAAGAGACGACAGTGAGACTGTCGTGAACCCCTGGGGGATTCCACAGGCAATTGAGAAAACGCGCCTTGGTGTGAGGCGCTATATGTGAAAAGGACGCCTTCGGCAGAGGGCGTCAAATTTGGAAACGCGCCTTGATGTGAGGCGCTAAGCAATAAAGAGACGCCCTGGGGCAGGGCGTGAATCCACAAACAGCGTAATGAAAGCAGGGGATATGATGAAGCACGCCTTATCAGAAGACGTTAAACATAAATCAGACACCCTGGATGAAGGCGTTAAATTAAAACACGCCTCTGGGTGAGGCGTTAATTCAGATCACAAACTGGCTGATCCCGGGAGTGCGCAGTGTGCACGGTGGAGGGTGCCCGTGGGGCACAAAAGGAGGGGTACCGTGGGTACCGAGGGGAAAGGGCACACGTGGGTGCTGAAGGGGAAAGGGCACACGTGGGTGCCAAAGGAGAAAGGGCACGCGTGGGTGCCAATAGGAGATGGTAATCAAAAGAAAAACAGTGGAAGTCCCATCGTGATCGCCAATTTGTGGATCGTGATAAATCCACACATGTGGAACAAACCACTCATATGAGATATATGTAAAAAAAATGATGATGGAGATGATAACAAAGACAAAAGAAAGCACGTGGTGCTATAAAGGAGAGTGATCGCCAGAGGGGTTACCTCAATAATAAAAATAGATGATCGTGAATACCTGGTGATAAGTGGGATGCGGGATGGATTGTGAATTCCTTCCTCCTCCTTCTATCGGTCGGCCGATGAAGGGGGTTTTCCTTATTGATTACCCTTGCAAAAAAAGAACAAACAAATAGAAAAGATGGATCAGCCAAGAGTGAATGTAGTATCAATCCTAAATAGATGATATGATGATGAAAGAGAACACAACATGCACACCTTTTTTTTTGTTTTTAAAAACCCCTAAAGAGTTAGGGAAAGGGGAAATATGATGCTAATGCAAGAAAAGAAACAGCGGATGATGACTGATGAAAAAGGCACAAACAGATAAGTAAAAGACCCCTATTGTCCCTGACGACAGTAGAGGGGAACCGAAGTTAATGCTGCTGGCAGGAAGAAGAGGAAGTAGAGAGCTCTATAGAATCGCACAGGAAGAAGAAGAGAGCCTCCGTAAATTCAACATCTATATGTGAAACCTCTGACCTCGGTAACCTCTGTCAAGATCGACCAGAGCGTGCTTATATAAGGTTTTGATCAAGATAACCACAGATTCGGAAAGATAAGAACGGGCAATGGTTATCAATGGTAAGGACTCCAGTTCCCTGATCGAGCAAGGTGACCAAAGAAGGCAGGGAACTATTCAGGAAAGGCACACTTCAAACAGGACACTGAAACGTAAAACGCGACCTTCAGAAGGGCGTCAAATTTGAATTGACGACCTACCTCAAGACGTTACTCCATAACATGACCTAGTCAAGGGCGTCACTTCTTGGATTTAAATTTGGAAATAAAACTTTCTTTATTTGAAAATTATGAGAAAACGCCTGAGATAAAGGCGTTACTTGAAAACACGCCCTGAGGAAGGACGCCAATCATTAATTGGAATGTATTTTGAAAACGGATAATACCAGGAATTGACGCCCTGACATTTGGTCATCCTTTCTTTTGAACACGTCCTAGGTAAGGTCGCTTTTAAAATAACGCCCCTATTCAGGTCGCGAATCACAAAAATGCAAGAACAAACCAAAAAACCACAAAAATAGAAAAAACTTCATATTATGAATGTATTGAAGTTCACTTTGGGGTGTCAACATAGTGACATGAGATTTGATCAATCATAGCGTCAATTTTGGCGTGTCTACAGCATCCTGTGAGCTTTCACTCATTTCATACTCAGATGCAGACTATGATGGTTACAAATTGGATCGCAAGAGCACTAGTGGCTATTGCCAATTCTTGAGTGGGTGTTTGATTTCTTGGGCCTCCAAGAAACAACACTCGGTTGCCCTCTCCACTGTAGAGATAGTGCAGGGAGTTGTGGCACCCAAGTACTGTGGATCAAACACCAACTCCAAGACTATCTAACAGATCTTGGATGTGTTCCTATTTTATGTGATAACACAAGTGCTATAAATCTTGCAAAAAATACAGTCATGCACTCTAGGACTAAGCATATAGAAATTAGGCATCATTTCATTATGGATGAAGTCCTTAAAAATTATTTTGAGCTCTATTTTGTTGACTCAGAAAATCAGATTGCAGATATTTTCACAAAACCCTTAAGCAATGACAGGTTTTCAACCTTAAGGAGAGAGCTAGGTCTATGCAGACCTCAATCAACTCAGGTTTGAGCTATTCACTCCTTTTAATGCACAAGTTACTTGTCCTTATTATGATGATTGCAAGCATATCTGATTTATCTAGAACTGGTCTATTATTTAAACAAACTATTTCATGAATGGTGGTCACATTCAGGGGGAGGTTGTGTGCATCTTAGTTGTTATGCATTGCATATCATACCTTGACTACATGGTATCTAAAATGCTGAGTTGTGAAAACTCAAGCTACGCCTGTCAAGAAACTCTCATCATGCGTGAGGACTGGCCTCTGCCAAGTACCGTGAGTCAGAAATGAATATTAAGATCTATGTAGTTAATCTTGAGTGCATGAGCATGTTTAAAGCATTAGCATCAAATAAAGCACCTCTCACTGGCAATAAGAAGGAAAGTTCTTTTGGGTGGACTTACTCAAATCAGAAAGTCAGAGGCACTAGTGTTAGAAATTGGCAGAAGTATTTCAGAAATGGAACAATCAAAGACAGATAGAATCAGAGACTCTGGTTGTGTAAAAACACCTGAATAGGTCGACACCCTCCCATGAAGTGTCGACACTGTTGTTGATTTTACTTTGCCTATCTATCTTTTCTTTGGGGGTTTTGAATAATGAAACGATAAGCAAGTAATCAAAGATCCGTTTTAACCTATGAACATGTGATCATGAACCTAGGCAATCAAAGCTAGCTCTAGCATGGGCATGCTATCTCGCTCAAACTACGCTAAAGCAGAGGGAAAACACACGCCGGGGCGTGGAGCAAAAGAATAAATAAAACACACCGCAAGGGGTGGAGCAAGCAAGGAAATAAAAGAGATATGTGATGAATGAGAAAGCTAATGCCCAAGACTAAGGAAAGATGTGATCGCCACCAAAGTAAAAATAAGCACAAGACCTGTAAATACCTTGGAAATAGGTGGATGAAGCACCCGCCCACGGGAGAGAAAACCAAAGAGAACCTGCAGGTCAGCTAGAAATAACGGCCAGGACCCTGTGCGTTACTTGGAAAGTAACGGCCACGCGATAGACCGCCAGGAGAAGATGACGCGCCTGCACCAGACCGTCAAATAACCTGCAGTAGCAAAATGTAGATTCTTTTAACTCCAACTCTTCCAGCCGGCTAGAAGACTTGGGCCTCGTACTGGTGAACCTGTAAACCTGCCAAAGATGTAGAAGACAAGAACAAAACAACCCAAATTAGCCCTTTTAATAATATAGCATCAATTCTCAAAGAACTTAAGGACATCAAAAGGAAAGGGGATTACCGGGGAGTTTTTGGTTTTTTAACCCCTCTGGGCATTTTTAAAAGATTAGGAGGATGTTTGGATGCTTAGAGAACAGTGAGAAAACGTGGAGAAAGAGGAGGGACAATGCTTTGATTGAGGAAAAACCAGGGAATAACTTAAGCATGCAATGATGAACTTGAAAAAACTAAAACCGAAGTACTCCCTTGATTATGAGATGGATGAACGTGGGAAGCAGTTCCTCTTGGATGAAGATGGCTCCTGAGTTCGGCAGCACTTCGTCGTGAATTTCAAAATCCTCCCCCCTTTGGGCCGTGAAGTCAAGGGTTCTATTTGTAGACCCTCAAACTCTTAGGTCGAGCAGAGGATAATCCAGCAAGATAAAGGGATAACTCTTAGCAAATCCTCGAAGATAATATCACCAAGAGTCCATAGAATCAAATAGAAGGTTCCGAGGATCAGATTTGAAAGAGATATCGTCAATCCAAACCCTTATCTTCGGCCACGGAGTAGCAGAGAAAAGGCCTGAACTACCATGACTCTCTGAAGGAAGTAACAGCTGCACGACAGACTGCCACTTGGAAATAACGCACCAAGGAACATCCGTCACTATCAACCTTATCCCTAAAAGATAAGATCAACGGGAAGAAGACCCAACAAGTTGGACTCTTCAAGGAAGCAACGGCCAAGGCGTAGTGCGTCAGAATGAAACAACGGCTGCACAACAGACCGTTATTATCAACGTGTAATCAAAAGGATAAGCTTTAAAATGAGACCTTAAGCCTTAGGACTCTTCAAAGAGTAACGGTCCAGGACCCATCCGTCAGAATGAAACAACGCGCCTAGGACCGACCATTATTATCATTGAGGTTCAAAAAACGCCACCAGGAGCCATGTCTGATCACGGAGTTAAGACCCGAGAAATAGGGTTCAACCAATCAAGAGACTCAATGAAGAGTGAACGACTTGGAGCATCATATAGAATGAATAAGGAGATGACCCGACTTATTGGGTATAAAACGGGTGTCAACAGATGCCCCTCCTTAACGTCCTCTTTGCAGGGGAACGAGCGGAGGTGAAGCGAAAGTGAAATGGAACATGGAGATGTAGCGAAAATGAAGCGGAGTGGATCAAAAAGAGGGCGTTAAGGTAAACGACACCCGTTCTCAACCAACAAGTGATAGGAATTTTTTGGAAAGCTTCAAAACTGATCACAAAGAAATAGCCAACCAAAGGATGCAAGTCTGGAAGAGCTACTAACTAAGGAAAGGAAACACGGCTAGCCGCCGGAGGCAACGGAAAGAACAAGAGACTAAACTCCAGACAGGAATCTTCAGCCAACCAGATCAAGTGAGCAGATCGAAGGAAAACCTTCTAATTCAGAGTGGAATAATTCTCCTCGTCCGAGATCAAGAACACAGCTATTCACCATCACTTAGATACTTTGAACGGATGAAGCTTCACGAATGCTCAAAGAATGCGTATGATGCATGCTGGGCTCAAGGAAAAGAAATCATCAAAGCAAATGCAAAAGAAAGATAAATTATCAAATACTTGAGAATAATATTGCTGGACTAGAGAAATTAGGGTAAGGACACCATCTGCAACCACGGCGTGCAAGATAGAACCATCGTCCCCAAACTTATTCCAATCTAACGGCCTATCCAACGATTAAACATGTGAACTTAGATCATCATCATTTTTGTTTAAGGGGAACATCAGAATCTGGAACACATGAATGACCAGCCGGTTCTCGAGATAATATCGTAGATAACATATAGTAATGCATTAAGGGATAAGGGAAAGAAATACAAATACCTGACTTACCTGCTGGACGAACGGCAGAGCATGATTTCGTTCACAAATTCCTTCATAAAAGATAGGTTAGCCAAAAAATAAATATGATCATGAATCAAGACATAACCATTTGTACGTGCGAGAGGCATCAACAATGAATATTCTGACAGAACATGGGATCATTTTGACATCAATTAGACCATTTAATTCATCAAGAAACTTGCAAGTTTGTAACGGTCTGATGAAAGGGCATTACATCAAGTAACGGACCATCCCTAGTCCGTCATAAACCAGGCGGTTCACATTCTTCAATAAAATAGTCCAATCATATGTAACAGTCATATCCAGACGCGTCAGAAGGATATAACGGCCAGACGATAGACCGTCATATTTCCTGAGCGTTCAAAAAAATAACAACCGAACGGTCACTGCCCATTATTCCATATTCAAGCAATCAAAACGCCCAAAACTCAAACCGAGAGAAACCACCGGCGACCACCGCCCCCACCACCGCCATGGCCGGCGACGAGCCATCCCAGCCGCCTCCACAGAGGAGGGAGAGAAGGAAACGAATGGCCATACGACGGTTCCACCGCCGTCTCGAACGGGAAGCGATCCCATCGGTGGAAGAAGAACAAAAGGCGAGAAGAGATCCAAGAGAAGAATAAGAAGCTCCCACGGCCGTGGAGGACCAAGGGGAAGCCCCATTGGGTGCAGAGGAACCCAAAGAACCAGAGAAGAAGAGGAAGAGAGGCATGGACCGTGAGGTAGGTCCTTCCGCCCTAACTTCAAATTTTAATTTTTTTGTGTTTTTATTATGAATGCATGTGGGATATAAGGGTAGAAATGGGTCTACGAACCCCCTAGGAACAATTGTAGGCTATTCGGCCAAGGTGGGAAGCCTCTGGGATGCAAAAGAAAAAAATGCCCTCTAGCATGGAATGTGACGGTCCTTCCAGTGACCGTCACAAGCCTAACGCGCCACCCTAGATGCGTTAGAGCCATATGACGCCCCATCCCAGGGCCGTTACATGCACCAGAGGCTAGAACTATTTTTTAAGTTTTCAATTATTCAGTTTTTTGTTTTGTTTTGTTTTTATAAATGTTGTGCAATGATTTTATGATGTAATTAACTAACTTATGATCTAAATAACATGCAGGGAAAGCGAAGATCAAGGATCTCCTGGCTGCAGGTCCGGCCGGTGTACCAGGCACTGCCAGACTACCAGAGGGAGCGACTAGCCAGCACGGGATTCGCCGAGGTGCTCAGCATCGAGGTGATCCGGATGGACACACCCTTGTTGTACGCGTTGCACGAGAGATGGGACCCGATCAGCAGAGCTTTCATCTTCCTGTGGGGCCACATGATCCCCACGCTGGAAGATATAGCGAGGATTACAGGACTGAGAGTCCATGGAGCCGCAGTGACTGGATGGACATGCGGCGACTACCGGGAGATGGCACAGTAGCTGCTCGGATTAGATTTGATCAGGCCGGGACACTCCTCCCAGCTCTCGAGATCAGTACTGCAGGAGAGCCTGGGGCTGAGAGGAGCGGCGATAGCCTTAGGAGAGGTACCTGAGGAGCATCTGGGCAGAGTGATAGACCAGGTGCGCCCTCGCGTGGCGGCGGAGGCAGGACCTGAGGGAGATAGAGTGCTAAGATGCTTCCTGATGCTGCTATTCGGGAAGCTCCTCTTCGCGACTCGGGCTGACGTCATCAGCTGCAGACTACTGCCGATGATAGAGAATTTGCATAGAGTTGGGAGATATGCTTGGGGAGCAGCAGTGCTCGCATTCCTATTCGAGTCCCTGAGCACTACGGACCGGCAGACGATGCTGGGCGGCTTCTCGCCTTTCTTACAGGTAAATGCACTCTAAATGCTTTCTTTTATGCCAAAATGTTTATGATATGCCATGTGACTGACTTGATTTCTAACAATGCAGATCTGGAGCTATATGTACCTCCCGGGCATCGGGAGAGGCGTGCTACTCCATCCCAGCCGCATACCGATCGCGAGGCGTTGGTCGGTGGCGAGGGACACATGGTCGATCATCAGACTGACCCGGACGATCCAGGATGACCTGGACTCCTTCCCACATACGTCGGTGAGTCCAGAACTCAAAATGATTTCTATATGCTTCTGAATGCTTTTTAAATGCCTCTAACGCTTTTAATGCTTTTATATGCTAATGCTGATGAATGAACTAAATGCTTCAGGTGAGATGGACCCCATACCGCGGTGAGGTTTACACGGGACAGCCGTGGGTAGAGGTGGCCTTGTCATACCGGGGACGAGACATATGGCTGCATTGCATCCATATCATCGAGCCTCTGCACTACAGGCTGATCCTGCGGAGCCGGGGACTACATCAGCCTGAGGTGACCTTTCCACGCCACAGCGATGACCACCCCGGCAAGTCAGCAAGGGGCATCAGCGGCAATGTTGATTGGTGCGCCCGGAAGGTGAAGTACGTCCATGACTGGAACAGGCGGGGCCGAGCGGAGAAGGAACGCGATGAGAGCGATGAGGCATATCTGAAGGCCTTCGCTCGACTCTACGGCGACCGGGTGTACCGAGGTACCCGACGACCGGTATGCAATTCTAAACCCTTTCTATATGCAAAAAAATGCAATGTGATAGATGTACTGACTCATGCTTTCTACATGCAGCTAGACCCTGAGGGACGGATAGCTGAGTTGGAGGGATTACTCCACTCCACCATCCAGCAGCGGGATGGGTACCGGACCGCTCTGGAGCTCCTGGTGAGACTTTAAAACCTAGACTTAAAATGCTTATGATTATGACAATTGATGTTTATGATGCACATGCTGATTAACCATGGTCCCTAACCCTGTCTTCTAAATGCAGCGGGCTGAGAGAGCCCAACGATCCGGACCGGATGCCCCATCGTCCTCCTCACAGCCTGCGGGAGGCAGGGCTGAGCAGGAGGCTGATTTTGCTAGGGCGGTTGCCCGGGCCGAGGAGGCGGAGGCCACCCTCGCGGAGCGGGTAAGATGCTAAAAATGCTCATGCTTATATTCTTGCCTAAAAATGCCTTATGATTAACTATATGAAATGCAATCTACAGGTGAGAGAGCTAGCTGCAGCGGTGGCGGAGGCCAGGCAGGCGAGGATAGAGGCAGAAAGAAGCCGGGCTGAGACTGATCGAGCCCGAGCGGAGATAGAGCTTGTACGGGCAGAGATGGCTCGACTTAGAGCAGAGACCCCGCGACGCTTGGATGAGGCGGAGGGGGAGTGACTACGGACGGAGTTAGCTCGGGCTCACGCTGAGGTGGAGAAGCTCCGAATCGGGATGGCGGACTTGGATCGCTACCGGACCGAGGCACGGGAGACGCGGCGTCAGATCTTCACGCTGAAGATCGAGCTGCGGACGCTGGAGCGGACGGTCCGGATGATGGGCCGGGGACCGGAGCGGAGTGCTTCCCAGAGTGGGATATGGAGGAGTGCTGCCCCGAGCGGCTCGGTAGGGGATTTTCTTGTCAGCTCCTTCGGCCAACGGAGGAATGAGAGGGCGGAGCGGGGACAATAGGAGGAGAGTGCTTCGATAGCGCCACCACCCGCGAGGAGACCCGAGGATAGAGAGGATGATGGCGGTCCGGCGGATAAGCCGGCCGAATGATGCATTTTTATGTTTTCTTATTACTTGTATGTAACTTTATGGAATGGAATGAAATCTTTTTTGGGTTTTCTGTTTATTTAGTGCAAACGTGAATGAATGGATGTGTGTTTGAACGTACAGGGACGGATGAAATGAATGGATGAATGGTTATGTGTTTGAATATGCATACGCGGATGAGGCGTGTATGAATGAATGTATGAGACATAGGCAGGAATGAATGTATGCATGAGTATTTGCAGGAATGTATGTATGTGAAAATGTAGAGAGAATGAGGTGTACAATGCGAGAGACCGCCAGGTCTAGGCAAGGGTAGAAGGAATAGCCTGAATTCAGCAGCAGAGAAATTAACAGTCCAGGTTCAGACCGTCATAATCAAACGACGCGCTAGCCAAATGCCGTTAATCATAACGGAGGCCCATCCTATAGCTGAGGTTGCAGGCAAAATGACAGCCAACTGAAGGGGCGTCAAAGGTAGATAACGGCCTAAAGCTGGACCGTTAATCATGGCAGAACGATAGTTTGCAGGGTGACTAGCAGAAAATTCGACGGCCTAAAGTAGAGGCGTCAGAATGAAGAAACGGCCACAACCAGGACCGTCAGGTAGTGCTTAGCCCAGAGTAGAAAGAATTGAGTGGCTGAGAGTGTAACGGCTCAGGGTTCATGCGTTACAAGAAACGACGGTCAGCCCTTAGACCGTTAATCTCCACAGAACATGATCGGGGAAATTAAACCCCACAGGAAAATGCGACGGCCTAGGGTTGGCGCGTCGGAGTGAAATAACGGCCGTACGATAGACCGTTAGATCCTGGGTTGTATTCCAAGATGGATTGAGCCGTGAGAACTTAAACCCGAGGTTTAGCCACCAAATCTCTTACTAGAACTTATCTAGATTGAAGATAAAGCCTTCCAACTCAAGTCTTACCCTTTCAAAGTCGAAATTAAACCTTTAAGACTTGGAAACTCAACCAAAATCGTATCCTTGCTGAAAACCTCTGCTTTAGGGTTGAAGAAGCTCTCCTAAGGGTAGAAATCAAGATGAAGAGAAGCTTCGAGGTGATGGCTATGGAGGAGAAGGTCTACACCGGACCTAAAGCTGCCAGAAAAGAACATGGAGAGCTCCAACGGTTGACATCAATTCCCAAGCACTTAAGCTCCAATGTTCAAAGGGTGGTAAGTCCCTATCCAAGTTCAGAAAATTCTGCACTTCAATTCGTTTTATGACTTCTTCTTCTCCTTCTTTCTTCAAGTCTCTTCCTGGCCCAAGATGCTACTCTAATCTGAAGTGGGTGGCTCCCATGGTAAAGGCCCTCCCTATAGAAGTCACATCCATCCTTAAAGCTTGGCACCTTCAACCACTCTTGGTTTTAGGCAAAAATTTCCAGAAATTATCCTTAGATTGGCCAAGTATTTCAGCACTTGTAGAACTATGGCATCCACAAACTCATACCTTTATCTTCCCTTCCTTCGAAGCAACAGTCATATTAGAAGAGGTAGAGACCTATCTAGTCCTTCCTAAGACTAAGGCGGGGGATGAAGACCGGGTTTGCTACACAATAGAGCCTATTGACCCGTCCTTGATCTTGAGTGATTTCATTCATAATCCAAAGGACGTGAGGGCCATGATCAGCCCACACCACATTCACTTGATACCCTTGGCGCAATGGATAGTGTCTCATTGTAAAAATAAGTGGGAGAGACATGAGGCAATAGCCAAGGCGGTGGCGGTTTGCTTATGCGGAGTCTTTCTTTTTACCACGACCGACCACCTCTTAGACATCCAAAATCTTAGCATTATTAGCGGGATGTGGCGGGGAATGTCCATCTCTCAAGCGGTCCTCTCATACCTCTATGAAGGACTTAGCTCGGCTTGCCTAGGAGGACTTTTGTTCGGCTCCATGATACTCCTTGAGTGCTGGATGGGAGTGAGAATCAAATTCCAACAAAAGGAAGACATAACTTCAGCTAGCCGAATCTTCGGGAGCCACCCTCTCTTCTTCATTGGAGGGGCATTTGGATACTCTTCTTAGGTCGAATGCAAGACGGCGGATAAGAAAACGCGGGATGAATGGCGCCTCTTCTTCAACACTCTGTCAATAGACAAGTTCATCATGCGACCCAGAATCCTTCGAAGCACTCTTCTTAAAATACCGCGGCGTCAAAGCTTGGACCTCCAGCTAATGGGGAATACCACCATGGCGATCTACAACCCGCACCGGTGCCATCTTCAGATCGGACTTCCAAGAACCCAAGCTCCTGCACTATCACACTACCCTCCCCTTCTACCTAGGAAGATGGGGACCGAGGAAGACGAAAGAGTAGTACGGAACGCGCTGACCATGTGGGAGATCAGCAAGGTGCGCCTGTGGCGAGAAGAAGTTGAAGAGGACGACGCAGCACGCCGTGATTACGTGATAGAGTTGAGAAGAATCCGCCCTCTTGCGGATAAGAAATTAATTGTGCCTTGATTTTATTTTGTCCATGAAAGGAGTTGTTTGTTATTAACAATCAAAGTTGGAATCTTTATGAATGTTATATTTCGTATAATCTTGCTTGAATGAGATGATATTGCTTCAACTGAACGGATGTGAGTTTTGTGGTTTGAATGGCCAGAGTGATGTGAAGAGGCAGAGCCTCTGGAGGATGTAATGGATGGGCGGTGGGCCGCTGTAAAGAAATGACGGCCTGACGATGAGCCGTCAGAATGAAAGCATTATCAATCCTGCTCTCTGAAGCAAGCGACGGATGGGAGATGGGCCGCTATATGGAAGTGACGGTATAGACCAGGCCGTCAGAGGGACAAATGTTTAGATGAAATAAAAGCCCACGCTTGAAGGAAGCGACGGCCGAAGGGAGACCGTTATATTCATGTGGCGGTCTGGAATTGATGCGTTACAGCCTTTGACCTGCATTTTTGTAAATTATCACTTCGAACTTGTCCTGCTGCCTGTACACATTCCAACATGAAACAAGTTAGATCTGTTCTTAGACTCAACCCCTTGCCTTGGAGCAAGTTAGACAATGACCATTTCTTGATATTTGGTCAAGGGGTGGAGCCGTATTAAATAGGCGGAAAAGCATAATGAAAATGCAATGCATGCTATGCACATGATGGAGTTTTGGAAAACATCTAATTTTTGTGGGATTTTCACAGATATTTGTTTTTTTTTGGATTTTGGAAATATTTGGCATTTTTGGATTTTTGAAAATATTTGATGTTTTTAGATTTTAAGAATATTTGATGTTTTTAGATTTTGAGAATATTTGATGTTTTTAGATTTTTAAAATATTTGATGTTTTTTTGGATTTTGAAAATATTTGATGTTTTTGGATTTTGAAAATATTTGATGTTTTTGGATTTTGAAGAACCAGTGCCTGCCCAGTAACACGATCTCTTCCTTGTTTAGAATCAGAAGTCCCGAGGTTGGTGTGTAATACGGGTGACAATCCCTGGCCAAGGCCTACTTCTCATGACGGTGTTTTTAACAAGGCCATACCCAAGGTACTAATCTTAGTCCTAAAAGAAAAAAGGAACACGGGGGTAAGCTTAGGCCAGATATGGAAGTTTTTAGGACTTGATTTCTTCACCGTACAACCCTGTTAGAGATTTGGTCTGTTGTGCCGGGGCTTTGTATCCGTCATCGAACCTTCGTCCACTCTAGGCATGCATTCGACCGGTGCTCATGACGTCCTGCGGGGAACTATACTGCCACTCTTGTCATGCCTAGTTTTCCTGTTTTTGCATTCCTGAAGTTTTGGAGTTCAGAATCGGTAGACTTTTGAGATGATGCTTTTAATTTTGTCGCAGAGATTACCCCTTTTCTTTTCCTTTCATTTCTTGTGGCGTCAGGTCATAACGGACTTGCCCCTATTTGAGACCTCCTCTCGTTAGGGTGTTTGGATTAGTTGTCGCCTCCTTATTCACTTCTTGCCCCTGGATTCAGCTGAAGAATGAAGCGGACAGGGACTTCGATTTTCCCCTAAAGCATGGCCGAGGAGAAACGGTGTCTTTCAAAAATCGGAAAACCTGACCAGGGATGTCGTGTAGTGTGTGATTGCCTTACTCGGGACCCTTCTTATTAAAACAGGAGGGGGCATCATGCTGCTGGAGAAGCACGTGGCTTAGACTCTAAGGAAAGAAACGCTTAAGATACAACCCGTTCCACGGGTGAGAGAGCTCCTCACCTTCCGCATTTATTAAACGATAAACATTTCCTGGATAGGTTTCTTTTACGACAAACAGTCCTTCCCAGTTAGGTTGTAACTTAGACTTTGGACTTGCAGACCGAATGAATTTATGTTTCAAAACCATATCACCTTTTTGAAATTTACGTTCGATTACCTTCTTTTGAAAATAACGCGAAACCCTCTTTTGATAAACGGATACGTGATCGGCCGCGTTCATCCTCTTCTCATCTAAGAGTTCCAACTGAACCAGCAACGCCTCTCGACGCTCATCGAGATTAAGTTCCTTATCGAGCTGCACTCTAAGGGAAGGGATCAGGATCTCATATGGGAGCACCGCCTCCATCCCGTAGGTAAGAGAATAGGGAGTTTCTCCGGTAGGGGTACGGACGGAGGTGCGGTAAGCCCACAGAGCTTCTACTAGTCTTTCTGGCCAATCAGAAAACTTATGAGCTTCGCATGTTTTCTTGATGATTTTGAGAAGGGTTTTATTAGTGGCTTCGGCTTGACCGTTGCCTTGAGGATAATATGGAGATGAATGATGCAATGCAATATTAAACTTCTTACAGAGGTCCTTAAGCTCTTGGGAGACGAACTGGGGTCCGTTGTCGGTGATGATGCTGCTTGGCACTCCGAACCGTGAGATGATATTCTTCATAATAAAGCGGCACACCGTTGTAGCTTTGATTTCTGCATACGCCTCGGCTTCGGCCCACTTGGTGAAGTACTCAGTGGCGGTAAGGATAAAGGACTTCTGCTTGATCTGAGAATTAGGATCACCGAGCGGGCCGACAACGTCGAAAGTCCACATAGAGAATGGCCAAGGAGCGGTCATAGGATGGAGAGATGAAGCTGGAGAATGAATTTTATCAGCATGGAGTTGGCATTTAAGACACCTCCGGACATAGAGGGAGCAATCTTCCTCTAGAGTGGGCCAGTAGTAGCCCTGCCTAAGGATCTTCTTTGCTAGAGCCTGGCCATTGATATGACCTCCACACTCACTAGAATGGGCTGCTTTAGCCACCTTCCAAGCTTCAACATCATCTAAGCATCTCATGAGCATTCCGTTAGTAGCGCGCCTGTACAGTTCTCCTGCAACAATGGTGTACCTTACGGCGGCTCTTCTGATTGACTTGCGTTGCTCAGCTTTTGCCCCTTCTGGGAACGACCCCTCTTTGCAAAATAACTCGATTTCATGATACCAAGGTAATTCCTCTTCGTCCAGAATCTCCTCTAGTTCTGCTAGTGAAACTTCCTTGAGATCTTCCTTCTCAGCCTTCGCCTCTACGGATTTCCTAAGGTTAAGGTACCAAGGATCCTGAAGAGAGGGCGCGTCCAATCTCTGGACGACGATAGTCTCAGTACTACGACTGAGAGGGAAAGATAAAGAGGAAGCAAGAGATGCCAGAGCATCAGCTAGAATGTTCTGAGAACGGGGAGTATGAATGTAGATCAACTTACGGAATTGCCTAGCGAGAAGCGTGACCAAATCTTGATATGGCTTGAGCTTGGGGTCAAGAGTACGGTAAGTGGATAGAACTTGCCGTAGAACGAGCTGAGAGTCTCCTATGATGTTCAAATAATGCGCACCTAAGAGGTAGGCGTGCTTCAAGCCGACCAGGAGAGCCTCATACTCAGCGATGTTGTTGGTAGCAGGAAACCGAAGTTGATAAGTAAAGGGAATGGTTACCCCCTCCGGGGTAAGCAGAACAGCACCGATCCCTCGGCCTTGAGAGTTGAGCGCACCATCGAAGTGTAGAGACCAGAAGGGGTGATGAGAGATAACAGAAAGATGCTCATCAGGGAAATCGTCCTGAATGGAATCGGTGTGAGGGATGGGGAGATGGGCAAGATGCTCGGCAATGGCATATCCTTTGACTGCCTTCTGAACGACAAAGGTGATGTCGAACTGAGAGAGGAAGCTCTGCCAGCGAGCTAACCTACTAGAAAGGATAGGCTTTTCTAAGAGATAGCGGATCAGGTCCATTCTAGAGATCAACCTAACTGGGTGGGCAAGGAAGTAGTGTTTAAGCTTCTGAGCTACCCATACTAAGGCGGCACAAGTCTTCTCCATAGCGGTGTACTTGGATTCAGCTGGATTAAACAACCGAGAAAGGTAGTACGCAGCCCGCTCTTTCCCTTCATCATCTACTTGTGCTAAAACCGCCCCTAGGGAGTCCTCAATAACCGAGATGTATAGGATTAGGGGTTTCCCAGGGATAGGAGGTTGCAGAATCGGGGGATTGGATAGATATTCCTTGAGGTCTTCATAGGCCTTCTGACAATCTTCATTCCATTCAAACTTGACCCCCGCCTTAAGCAATTCATAAAATGGACGACACCTTTGGGAATGCTGGGATATGAATCTTCTGATAAATTGAAATCTACCAATCAATCCTCGAAGTTCCGTAATGTTCTTTGGCGGAGGCATGTCCATGACGGCCTGTGCTTTATTAGGATCAATCTGGATCCCCCGTTTGCTTACTATGAACCCTAGTAGCTTCCCTGAGGAGACTCCAAATACACACTTCTTCGGATTCATCTTGAGCTTGTACTCCCTAGCTCTCTGCAGCACCTTAGCCATGATAGAGGGGTGTTCTTCCTTAGTTCTTGACTTCACCAGGATGTCATCCACGTAAGCTTCCATATAGATATGCATCATGTCGTGGAAGATGGCCATCATCGCCCTTTGATAGGTGGCACCTGCGTTCTTCAGACCGAATGACATAACCACGTAACAATACGTGCCCCAGGGCGTGGTGAAGGAAGTTTTCTCTTGATCTTCCGGAGCGAGACGGATCTGATTGTAGCCCGAGTATCCATCCATGAATGATAGAGCTTCATACCCGGCTGTATTATCCACTAGGACGTCTATATGGGGTAGCGGGAAATCATCTTTGGGACATGATTTGTTAAGATCCCTGAAGTCAATGCATATGCGCACTTTTTCATCTTTCTTAAGAACAGGGACTATGTTTGCCACCCACTGAGGATACAAAACTACTCTGATGAATCTGGCTTTGTATAGCTTGTCGACCTCTTCTTTGATCCTCAAGGCCATGTGGGGGTGAAATCTTCTTGACCTTTGTTTCACAGGTGTTGCCCCTGGTTTAAGCACGAGTCGATGTTCCACTAAAGAGGGGTCAAGACCTGGCATGTCCTCGTAAGACCAGGCGAAGGAATCGCTATACTCCCTTAGGACCTTAATCAATTCCTCTTCTACTTGTGAAGGGAGATTAGCAGCAATAATGATGGGCCTTGGGTCTTCTTCGGTTCCTAGATTGATTTCCTTTGTAGGTTCATCCACTGCTGTCGATGGCTGGTCGAATCTCTTCAATCCTTGTGCATATAAGTCGGCGGTGTCATCTACATCGCTGTCTTCATTAATTGGATCCTTCTCATCCAAAATCTCATAGACTCCTAATCCGTCATCGCTCCATACCCCTTCTATTTCCTCTTCATCTTCAATCACAATTGCCATAGCAACAAATTCCGGGCACTTCAAAAGAGCACGGTAACGCTGAGCTAAATCTTGCAAGAACCTATCAGGAACAGATCGGGAAGGACGCGCCAGCGAGCGCGGCTCGACAGAGGGAGGGTTGGATGACCTGGAACAAGACCCTACTTCTCTAGATCTAACTGACTCTAATTCCCTAGACTCGACGGACCCTAATCCTAACCTAGGGAAGAGGAAGCCTAGTGGAAGGGAAGGAGGAGGGGACTCGTGCCCCTGGGAGGAGGATGGCGACATGATAGCGTAATCTTCCACTGAAATCTCCATTTCAAATTTGACGTTTTTTTTAGAGATCAGCGGAGACTACACAGCAAGATGGAGGAGGTGGGAGCTGCATAGGGAACAGCTCGGGGAAAATGCAATCAAAGAAAGGATCGGAAGAAGAGAACCACATCTCGTGGAGTTGGGCGTTGGGAGGAGGAGGAGTGAAGAGAGTGGATAGATCAATAGGTGGGCACTTCCTGCAAGCACAAGGAACAAATAGAATCTCGGGTGGATCAATAAAGGATGTATTTGTTATGATGGGAGGAAGGCGGGGTATGAAGTCCCCTTGCTGGAGAATAGATTGGGGGCGTGAGGGAGACCAAGAAAAGGCAATTGGAGAGCTCCCCTCCTTCTGTAAATCAACAATAGGCTGCTTCTTCGGCCTCCATTGCACAAGCCGAACCTCTTGCTTCTTCTGACATTCTTCCTCATGAAAGAGCCCCTGCAAGGCCTGACCATAGTCGAGCACATCATCATCTGACCCTCTCGGCAATGGGGGCGGGTTGGTAATCGGACAGACTGCATCTTTTTCTGGCTGAACTTGTTCTGAAGCTAATGTACCGGGCTGGAGAGGCCCCTTGACAAAATGTTGACGATAATCCCAGGTGAGTGGCCCAGAATCACCCATCACTGATAATGCTGTCTCCTTGTAGCCGAGACCTCTCCTGCCCATTTTTCTTCCCTTGGGTATGGGCTTGGTCATTCCTTGTAATTGCGCACCAAGGCCTCTCCCCGGTTGATAGCCTAGTTTCAGTATGATGTTCCAGCCTTTGGAATCTCGAACCTGCGGCTTCACTTTGATGTTGACTGGAGTAGTGATGGGCTTGGGAGCTGTGTAAGCCCAAGGAAAATTCAGATCCAGCACTGATATAACGGGCCGGCTGCTTGGCCAAAGTGTGGGAAGAACCTGCTCTGATATGGCCTTAACTGTCTGTACCGCGGACAAGCTTTTAACTTTAACGACCCTCCCTTGGAAGGGGAATTTGACGCACTGATGTGCGGTGGAGGGCACGGCACCGAGTGCATCAATCCACGGACGACCCAGGATAGCCTTGAACATAGGGTCGATATCAAGCACATAGAATTCCACGGCCATTGTAAGGGGCCCGAGCTCTGCCTGAATGGTGATCACCCCGTGACACGCACGCCTCGAGTTGTCATACGCTGCTATAGTGGTGGGGGTAGGCCGTAATAACTCTTAAGATACGTTGCATGCTCGGAGGGTGCTAAGTGGGCAAACATTAATTGAAGCCCTTGTGTCAACCAGTGCTGCTTCAATGCTGACCTTATTCAGAGTGATTGTAATGCAGAGCGGCATTTGCCGAGCTTCTGGAGGTGCTAGCTCAGTTTCTGAAAACGTAATCGCCGGCCCTTTGGAGATGGTTGCTAATGCGGTCGGTAAGCTGTCGACTGCCATATCTTCACTGACCATTACCTTCTGTAAAAAGTCTCTTAGTGCATCCTGATGAAGGGTAGACCTTTTGATCAGCTCTAGCACAGATATTTTAGCGGGCACCCGGTCTAGATGATGTAACAAGTCATATTGAGTACCTGGCAGCAGTTCAGTTTCTTCTTGCTCAGCCGTTGGTTGGGAGGACTGGGGATTAGAAGTAGTGGGGTAATTCCGATGGAACATCTTCCCGCTCCTCAGCGCACAATTCGCTGCAGCATCTGAAGATAGTATGATGGGCCCTGCGGGGTGGATGAATGGAACAGGTGGTGTGGGGGAGACGGTTTGGTGGAGCGTAAGGTTGGTGGTGGTAGTGGGCAGTGAGCGGATGATGGGCGAAGGGTTGGTGGAAGTCAAGGTGGTGATGAGTGTCGACGTGGGTGGAGAAAAGGCTAGCGGAAGGGTAAGGATGGATGAAGGGTTGGATGGTGGTGTGATGACGGTGATGGGGTTAAGTGGTGGAGGGTATGATGGAATGGTGGGTGGTAAGGAATCTGCTGAAGTGGGTGTAATCGGGAGGATGAATGGAGGGGATGTTGGGTGTGCAGGAAGGACGAAGGAGGGAGTGAGAGGATTGCGGTGGTTATAGTGGAGGGCCATGACTTGTGGTGCGGCACTGTCATCAGCAAAAGACCACCCGGCATTGGGAGCCGGTGGTTGGACCACGTTTACTTGTGCTGGTGCTGACGGCTGCTGCTGAGGAGAGGGGGGATGATTCGGCATCAGGTTCTGGTGGATGCCAAAGTCCTGCACTTGCTGTGGTTGCTGTTGAGGTAGCTGCTGCGACTGCGGTGCCTGTTGCTGCTGCACTTGCGGCCTCGGCTGCTGCCCTCTTTTCTCCTTGATCTCAATAATGGCCCGATGCATTGCGGCCTAATCTATCCTTTGCCCTTCGTGGAGATCATATACCAGATCCCGGAACTGGAAACATCCTTCTATGGTATGGCCCGGCTGCCTATGGAACATACAATATTTAGTCTGATCAACGGCTGGGTTCCAAGTAGGCCGTTCTGGAGGAAGTTGGATCGCATTTATTGACATGAGGGCGGAGAAGATATCTGTAAGTGTCTCTGGCAATGGAGGGTATTGAGCTCTCCTGGGAGCCGGGCGCTTGCCGTTAGGGTTCTTGTTGTTGTAGCCGTTAGGTGGAGGGACAGTGTGGTATTGCGGAGGTGGTGGTTGTTGTGGATTGGGGAAGGCATTTTATGGAGTGACAAAGGTAGGCGGAGGGTTTTGTGGGGTTTCCTGGAAGTTTTGTGGAGCGGGGTTTTGGGAATTGCGGGGGTTTTGGGGGAAGCGGAATGGTGCGGCTTGAAACGGGAAGGCAACGGTTTGTACTTGCTCATTTGTTTGGACTCCCTCGGTAACCAGCCCTTGTGGTTTCTTGTGGTACTTGGGCTTTTGGTTTTCGAAGAGGGAATGGATTGGGGAGTCCTTGAATTGAGTCTGGATGAAGCGCGCCTGGCTGTAGAGTTGATGCATATTAGCTATGTCATTCATTACCAGGATGTTACGAAAGGTCGGGGTGGCATTAGAAATCAGCAGTTTGACCTTTTCTTCCTCCGGAATGTGACCAGGCACTCTGGCGGCAATCTGTCTCCACCTGTCTGCATAGGTGGCGAAATCTTCGTCTGGCTTCATCTTCTCGGCCACTAGATCGGTGAATGAGTTTTCTGGGCCGACCCTGTCTTGGAACCGCTGGATGAATTTGTCCTTGACTATCTTGAAACTCTCAGCCTCTTCCAGTGGTAGAGAATAGAACCATTCCAGAGCAACACCATCTAAAGATCGGCGGAACAAATACGCCATAAGGTGATCATCATACTGGAATTGCGCCGATTCATATAGAAAATCCCTCACATGAATAAAGGGATTGCTGTTCCCGTCGTACTTGCGGTAGTTGGGGAGCTCTGATTGAGGAGGGAATCAGATATTCTGGAAGCTTGGAATAGGAATATCGGCCAAATATTGTGGGCCAACCCGCTTCTGGAGGAAATCGAGTTGCTGCTGCATGGCGGCCCACTTGTCGAGCAAGTCCTGCTCTCGGGAGGGAGCAGGGGCGGTGAAAGACGCTGGTTGAATGTGGGGAGCAGATGGAACGGTTGTAGCAGAAGGTGGGTGCCCACAGGAAGGAGTGGAGGGATAAACAGTAGGGATGGGGGGCCCGTGAGAAGGATATTAGGCATAAGCTTGACCCAGATTAGGATAAGCTTGGGCCGCCCCTTGCTGAGAGCGTAAGAAGTCGGAAGGGCCCATGAGAACTTGCGGAGCTACCGGAGCAGATATGTGTTGACCCATTTGAACGAAAGAAGGGATGGGCGACTTTCCCTTATCGAAATATTGTTGGGCCGAATTGGAAGACTGGCCTGTTTCCATGCCCGTGAAAGTGATGGTCCGTGGTTGGACCGGAGTAAGATCAATTGGGATGGGCTGAGCAGGGAGCCCAACAGTGGAAGGATTGGATTGATTTTGGATGATGGTAGAAGGAGATGCGTTGGACCCTTGCATGGTCTGATAAAGAACTTGGAGTTGGGCCGGATCCAATTGGGCCATCATCTGAAGGACGGAGCCCGCGGAAGGAGTGGCGAAAGAAGGGGTGACTTGACCACCTTCCATAGAAGTGGAGGACGGAAGAGGGGTAGTCCCCTCCCCGGAGGAAAAGTTAACAACCCTAGGAGGGTTCTCAAGGAGCCCTTGAGGAAGGGAGTCCTCTTGGGAGCGGGGAGGATTAAAGGATGCCATGGTGGACTCGAAAAGAGGATTGGAATAGAATGTGAAGAAGGAATTGACTTGAGGAGATGATTCGGATGGACGAAAACAACTCCACATGCAACGAACAACCTTGGAAATATGCAAAGACAACCAACACAAAAACACACAATAAGCAACCAAACTTAGGTGATTCTAACAAGATGCAAGTGATAAAAGATGAAGACACTCAAAAAAAAATCAACCAAGTTGTTTAGAATGATGCGACGGGGTTCTTATGATTTCTCCTTTGGAACTTTAGTGGATTTGATTGATATGTGCTCTCAACAATGGGCTCCTAGTAGGAGATGGATATGTGACTTGGTTTGACTCTAAGTGCAATCACTCCTTCACTTATGCAACCCTAGACACGGGGTAAGAAAGGTACAACCGGCCCGGCGTCCGTGTGGGAATCCACGGCTCGCGGGGACTTATGGAGGTCCCTGCTATGATTTCCTGGTCGGCTCCAAGGAATATGGAGACGAGAGGTCCTCACAACAAGGTAGGAAAATGCAATCTAAGATATGACAAGATGAATGACCCTATGTGCACCGGAGTGCATGCAAAGTCTAGCCTAAAATCTAGCAATCAATGATGCACACAACGATATGAATATATGAACAAAACAAGGAGGAAGTCAAGTACCACCCAAGCAATAAATCACAGCAGAAACTGCGGAAATAAATGCACCTCGGATGCGTACCTGCCAGGAGTATGACGGTCGAAGAACCCTGCGTCAGAGTAAAATAACGGTCGAATGCCAGACCGCCAGAAATGATATAACGCAGGGAGATGGGTCCGTCAAATGAGCCAGAGCCAAAATCAGACAGAAATAACAGGAAAAACCCGTGGAAGCTCACACAGCAGAACCAAAGTGGCGGTCAAATGCCCCTGCGTCAGAGAACTGTAACGTAGGGCCACAGGGTCGTCGGAGCACCCAGAAAACCAGAATCAGCAGGAAGTAAAGGGGGAAACCAAGGGACAAGCAGATGATGGCAGGTCTAAACAGGAATCAAAAGCACGATTGGCACAAGTTGTCCCACCGTGATCGCCAAAAAATTATCTGTTGATTTTACTTTGCCTATCTATCTTTTCTTTGGGGGTTTTGAATAATGAAACGACAAGCAAGTAATCAAAGATCCGCTCTTAACCTATGAACATGTGATCATGAACCTAGGCAATCAAAGCTAGCTCTAGCAAGGGCATGCTATCTCGCTCAAACTACGCTAAAGCAGAGGGAAAACACACGCCGGGGCGTGGAGCAAAAGAATAAATAAAACACACCGCAAGGGGTGGAGCAAGCAAGGAAATAAAAGAGATATGTGATGAATGAGAAAGCTAATGCCCAAGACTAAGGAAAGATGTGATCGCCACCAAAGTAAAAATAAGCACAAGACCTGTAAATACCTTGGAAATAGGTGGATGAAGCACCCGCCCACGGGAGAGAAAACCAAAGAGAACCTGCAGGTCAGCTAGAAATAACGGCCAGGACCCTGTGCGTTACTTGGAAAGTAACGGCCACGCGATAGACCGCCAGGAGAAGATGACGCGCCTGCACCAGACCGTCAGATAACCTGCAGTAGCAAAATGTAGATTCTTTTAACTCCAACTCTTCCAGCCGGCTAGAAGACTTGGGCCTCGTACTGGTGAACCTGTAAACCTGCCAAAGATGTAGAAGACAAGAACAAAACAACCCAAATTAGCCCTTTTAATAATATAGCATCAATTCTCAAAGAACTTAAGGACATCAAAAGGAAAGGGGATTACCGGGGAGTTTTTGGTTTTTTAACCCCTCTGGGCATTTTTAAAAGATTAGGAGGATGTTTGGATGCTTAGAGAACAGTGAGAAAACGTGGAGAAAGAGGAGGGACAATGCTTTGATTGAGGAAAAACCAGGGAAGAACTTAAGCATGCAATGATGAACTTGAAAAAACTAAAACCGAAGTACTCCCTTGATTATGAGATGGATGAACGTGGGAAGCAGTTCCTCTTGGATGAAGATGGCTCCTTGATGCGGGACAATTAGGTGGGCTAGGACTCTAGATGCAAATGTGACTAACTAGACAACTTGAGACTAGCGATATGCAGTTTTAAGATTGGCGTAGACTCACACCCTAAGTTCCCAAGGTGGAACTATGTCTAAGGAACAAGAAACTAAAACTTACGAGTGCCCCCAAAGAGGGAAGCGCGCCGATCCGCATGGTCGTGACAACCGGCGTGGACTAGGGTGGTCGACTCCACACTCGTAACTCGGATGAGCCACGGGACGGCCTCGCTCACTCACCGTAGCAGTGACTAAATTTAGACGAGCTAGGACTCCTACGAGCACTCAAGCAGCGGCATCAAGAAACTATACGAAATTAGCAAGTACGATCGAGTGAGGAGTGGGGTGCATACCTCCACGCTCGGGGCATGGGGAAGAGACCCGGCCAAGTCACACAACCACCGGTACAAGAGCTATCAAGTACAAATCCACAAATATGCCCACTCCTCGCAGGGAGGTAAAAGGCTACACAAGAATCCGGAGGCTGTGCGACGAGGGGTGACGGGCACGGGATCGGTGTCGCTCGTCATCCACCGGTACCGCTTCGAGCTTCTGCAAGGAGGCGACTCTTGGGGAGGCCTGAGACAGCTGGGGTTCCCAGGCGGCGTGCTGACGTGGGGTTGCTCCTCCAGGAAGAAGACGGGCACCGTCGGTGCTGCCGTGGGCCACCGGTGAGAGCACGGATGGCGGGCAGACTGCTGGTCTGTCTGCCCAGGTGCTGGTGAACAGTGGGAAGGGGAGCCTGGAAGGTGACCTTCACCTCGACCAATTGCCGTGAAACTTGGCGTGGGCACTGGAGGGGGTGTCCCTGAGACGCCCGTGGAAGGAGAGCCGCAGACGAAGTTGGTGGCGACCGTGGCGAATTTTCAAACACCTCTTGCGCAATCTGCCAGTCTGCCTGTCACCCCAATAGAGGCCGGAAGAATGACTGGTACGGAGGCTTCCGGGCAGCGTTTGAGGTGGGATTTTCTCTGGTGCATAGGTGACTGTGGGGGGCTAGGCTAGGGCCAAGTTGTGGGTGGGTGCGCAGTGGGAGTTTTGGGCATGGGGAGCAGTGGATTTGGGGCTCAGTTCTGCACTTCAGTGCAGTCAGAACTGAGACCCAGGATGGCGGACGTGGTCAGCAAAGGAAACAGGCTTTTTGGGGAGCGGTAAAATTTCTGGAGATGGTTTGGGATGTGTAGGAGAGGTGCTCAAAATCTCAGGTCGATCCAATAGGGTTTTAGGGTTGTCCCTTTGTGAGGGTTTTGGCTCTGTCCTGCTAGGGCTGCAAACAGGCAGTCAGTGCAGCAAAAGTTGCTACAAAGGGAACTTTTTACCCCTAGCGAATTTTGAGACGAGACTTGAGCTGCTGGTTCGGGGACAGGGAGGGTGAGAACTTCTCTGAAGAGTGTTGGATGGCCCAAGGTAGGGAGGGGGGTGTGAATGGCTGTCCCAGGAGGCTCTGTCCCAGGAGCAGACTGTCCAGGTGCAGTCTGCATAGGGCTCAAGACCTTTGAAGGGAACTTTCTCCCATGAACGAATTTTGTGGCGGGGTTTTCTGTCACGGTTTGGGGACTCAAAGGGGAAGAAAATCCAAGAAGACACCAACAGGGTTTAAGGTCGGGATGGGGGCGTACCAACCAGATATTCTGGCCTCAAATCTGCAGGCAGACAACCAGATCTGGGCGCAGGGCCTCTTGGTTCACCTCCTCCATGCTTGAGGCCAGCCTTTCGTCCATGGCTCCGGGCTTGAGAGGGCGATGACGGGGGGGGGGGGGCACCTCCAGCAGATGGAGTCGGCCAAGGACCTGCAAAAGAAAGGAATAGGGTGTCACACCCTAGAGAGAGGGGAAGAGGGGGGGAGAGGGAGTCACACCCTTCATGGAGAGGGAGAGGGGAGGGAGAAGATGGAAATGCCCTTGGCACAAACTCAATTTTCATTCATCAATCCTCCCAAGACGGGAATACAAAGTAATATATAGAGTATGGGCTCCATCTTCCCTCCTTGGAGTTTGAATTTGATCCCATTTAAATTTGAAATCCATGGGCCCCCTTTTCCACCTTGGAACTCATCATGAGCTCCACTTTCTCTCCTTGGATTTTGAACCCATTTGAATTTCAAATCCATTGGATCCCTTTCCCTCCTTGGATAAAATTCAAATTACATACCAAAGACACACCTAAGACGTACACAATACATAATACAACCAAATACGTACATAATGCCAAATACGTACATAATACAAGTATGTATAAAAATACGTATAAAAATATGTATAAAAATACGTATAAAAATACGTACAAAATATGAACACGTACAAAAATATGTACTAAGTGTCAATGCTCCAATGGAGACTCAAGACTGTCCCCCAGCCACAAGGATGTCGGTGTTGACCGGGTCGAACTGCGTGTCCGGTACCGGAGGCTCTCCGAGTCGATCCATATTCTAGCTCGGGTGTCCTCACCAACTCTCCCCGGGAGGGAAGAACTCGACCCTGTCGAGTAAGGGTCTCTGTCGCTCTGGTACCGCTCTAGCAAGTCTGGATCTAACCTTTCCAGCTCCACCCGTGTGATCCATGTATCATCGGATGCGGGTCGTCCCCTCCAACACACCAAGTAGCGGTGATACACGCCACTCCTTGTGGTGGTCACCTGCTCATCCAGTATAGACTCTATCCGCTCATGCTGCTAAGGTGACAAGGTTGGAAGTGGACTCTCAGGGGAGGGTTTGCTCACAAGGGGTGGAGAAGGCCCAAATAACTCACTGGGGATCACTGCTGGGTCCCTATATGCGACTAGATCCGAGACGTTGAATGTGGAGCTAATACCATAGTCCTCTGGCAAATCTACGACATATGCATTGGACCCAACTCGCCTCACAACTCTAAAGGGGCCAGCACCACGAGCCTGTAGTTTCTTCACGGCTCCAGAAGGAAACCGTTCCGGTCTGACCCGGATCATGACATAATCTCCCTCTTGGAACTCGCGAGGGTGTCTATGAGCATCAGCTAGTTCTTTATAATGCGCATTGCTAGTCTCAATATGGCGACGAATATCATCATGCAGACCTCTAACATGCTCAGCAAATGACTCTGCAGACTGTGACACTCTAGCATGCATGGGCAAGGGAACTAGATCCACTGGCTTCCTAGGTCTATATCCGGTGACAACCTCAAATGGACTCATGCCTGTAGACCTATTGACTGAGTCATTATATGCAAATTCGGAAAGTGGCAAAATGAGATCCCAATCCCTCTCGCGTTCCCTAATCAAGCAGCTCAAGAGGTTCCCCAAACTTTTATTAACTACCTCAGTTTGCCCATCAGTCTGGGGATGGTAGGCTGTAGAGAATTTGAGCTGAGTGCCCAACAAATGCCAAAGGGTCTTCCAAAAGTAGCTAGTGAACCGGACATCTCGATCAGACACAATGGATTTAGGAAGCCCAAATCGGCTCACTACACTAGAGAAGAATAATCGAGCAACCCTAGAGGCATCTGAAGTCTTTGAACAAGGAATGAAGAGGGCCATCTTTGAAAATCTATCAACCACCACAAAAATTGAATCATGCTTGCGGGCGGTCCGTGGCAACCCCAAAACAAAATCCATGCTGATATCCTGCCACGGCCTATCAGGCACAGGAAGAGGAGTATAAGGACCTGAAATCTGCTTCCTCATCTTGGCCACAGTACAGGTACGACATTGGGCCACAATGCAAGCAATGTCACGCTTTAAACTAGGCCAATAAAAATGATGCTCGACTGTCTCGATGGTCTTATTCCGACCGAAGTGGCCGGCTAGACCTCCCGCATGCATCTCCCAAGTGAGGAAGTCGCGAACTGAAGTCCGTGGAACACACAAGCAACTCCCCCGAAAGAGATAACCATCCTGCAACACATAATCAATGTGTTCTTGGGACGGCCCTGACTGAAGGGTGGTATAAATCAGACCAAAGTCTGGACAATCGGCATATGTCTCCTTCATCCTATCCATCCCTACCACCTCTATACTCATGGTGGATAAAAGATAGGCACGACGACTTAGAGAGTCGGCCACTCGATTCTCTGCACCAGCCTTGTGCTTTAGCACAAAAGTATAATCCTGAAGAAACTCTACCCATCGACTGTGGCGAGAATTGAGCTTCTTCTGGGCATGGAGATACTTAAGTGCCTCATGATCAGAAAATAAAACAAATTCCTGGTGCAACAAGTAATGCCTCCAATGCTGAAGGGCCTGCACAACTGCATAAAACTCCTTGTCATATGTAGAATAACGCAGTTTGGCATCGCTCAATTTCTCACTGAAGTATGCAATGGGGTGGGTCTCCTGACTCAGAACACCGCCAATACCAACCCCGGAGGCATCGCAAGAGACCTTAAACACCTTCGTGAAATCAGGAAGTCTAAGAATAGGTGCTTGGGTCATGCGCTCCTTGAGGAGCCCAAATGCGGCCGAGGCGGCCTTTGTCCACTCAAACGTCCCCTTTCGGATGCAATCAGTGATAGGGGCCGTGATAGAACTGAAGCCTCGAATAAAACGGCGATAGAAGGTCGCCAGTCCGTGAAAGCTACGGACATCATGAAGAGTACGAGGTTCGGGCCACTCCACTATGGCCTTGACCTTCTCTGGGTCAGTAGAGACTCCCTCGCTAGACATAATGAACCCCAAGAATGTGACTTGACTAGTCATGAAATCGCATTTCTTAGGGTTGGCATAAAGACTCTCTCTCCTCAGAATAAGACAGACCTGCAGTAGATGGTCTAAGTGGGCCTCCCTAGTGCGGCTATAGATAAGGATATCATCGAAATATACCACTACAAAGACCCCAATCAAAGGTCGAAGGACATGGGTCATCAGCCGCATAAAAGTGCTGGGAGCATTGGTCAGCCCAAAGGGCATGACCAGCCACTCATAAAGACCATCTTTTGTCTTAAAGGCCGTCTTCCACTCATCACCAGGCCTGATCCTCACCTGGTGATAGCCACTTTTTAGATCAATCTTGGAAAACACTGTGGCTCCTGCCATCATATCGAGCATATCATCTAAGCGGGGAATGGGAAACCTATACTTCACCGTGATCTTATTGATTGCACGGCTATCAACACACATCCTCCAAGTACCGTCCTTCTTAGGGGAAAGTAATGCAGGGACAACACAAGGACTCATGCTCTCACGGAGGGACCCCCTCGTCATCAACTCCTCGACCTGACGCTGAAGCTCAGCGTGATCAGCGGGGCTCATCCTATAATGTGGCAAGTTGGGCAATGAGGACCCCGGAATCAGGTCAATAACATGTTGAATGTCCCGCATGGGTGGAAGACCCTCGGGTAAATCATCGGGAAATACATTAGTAAACTCCGAAGGACATCAACAACATCAGAGGGGAGATCAGTCTCCGTCTCTCCAACCACCTCTCAGACTACGATGGCAAAAATAGGGTCCCCTCTAACAAAGTCACGCTCCAACTCCCGAGAGCTAACTAGCATCAACCTCCTAGTCGGAGGAACACTCGGGGCGGGGGCATCCGGAGGTAAGGTTGTAGTCTGAGCTGGCAATGGGGTACTGGGCCGTGGAATAGTAAGAGTCGGGGTACTAGGCCCAGTGGGACCCCGGATGGATGGACTCCTCGGCTGGGACGGGTGAAGGGTAATCCGTTGGCCATTATGGTCAAATGTGCATGTGTTTGACCGGCCATGGAGGGTAGCATCTCGATCAAATAACCAAGGCCTTCCTAGGATGATATTGCCTACCTCCATAGGCAACACATCACACCAAATCTCATCCTGGTAGGCATGGAACTGCAATGGCACCAGACATCACAGTCTGACAGGAATAGACGTGGAGTCTACCCATGACACACGGTAAGGGGTGGGGTGGTCCACGGGGGTCAACCCTAAGCGAGTCACAGTACCCGTGGAGATAGCATTAATCCAACTCCCGCTATCTATAATCACCTTACAGGCTTTCCCGCCCAGCCGACAAAAGGTATGAAATATGGTGGTGCGACGCCAGTCATCACTCACCAATGGTTGGGTCAAGATACACCTGACAACACCCAGCTGAATATCATCCTGGCACTGCGTGCCTTGGACATCTAGCTGCTCGCCCTCAATAATCTCATCAAAGAACTCCTATACGAGCTCCTGGTCAGCCTCATAACTGACGGATACGATCCCAGGTGCGAGCTCACCGATCGAAGACTCCCCGATGACCAAAGAAGATCGGGTAGGGCAACTAACAGCATAGTGACCAACTCCTCCACACCTAAAACACTCATGACGGGACCCAATACCCTGGGGTGCTCCACCAGTCATCGGCCCCTTTCCTTTGTCATCACGATGGGCCAAGGGTGGTGGAAGCTGGGGTCGAACAGGAATGGTAGGCTGTTGGGGTCGGGCAGGAATGGTGCGCTGCTGGGGCCGAGGAGCAGGGGCTAGAGCCTGGGGTCGAGGGGGATAATCCCTCAAAGGGGGAGGGCGTGGCCTAGGGCTAGTGAAGTCCTTCCGGGTGGGTTCCTGTGGGTGAGCCACGGGTCCCCGTGGATAAGGTCCAGATGGAACACGAGGATCCGACCCACGTTGATATGTGGGCCCTAGGCGCTGGACTGGGGTAAACTCAAACTCAAACTGCTCTAGCTCGAGAGCAACTTGATAAGCCTCCTCTAGGGTCGTCGCATGGTGGCGAAATAACTCATACTGGTAGTGTGGCCGTAGACCCCGACGAAAACGAGAGATGGTCATGGCACTCTCCTCCGTGACCCCACATCGCAAGTAGTACTCATCAAAGTCAGCGATGTAGTCGGTCACAGTCCGATCCCCTTGGCTGAGACTCTGCCACCTATCAATAAGCCTCTGACGGTATGTGACAGGAAGGTATTTTTGCCTGAGCTTTACCTTCATATCATCCCATGTCTCAATCTGGGGTTGATGTCGCTGCATCAACAGGCTCTCCACGTTTCTCCAATAAGTCTGAGCCTTCCCTAGCAATTTCATTTTGGCAAAGCGGACTCTCCGGTGGTCCGTCATCTCATACCACTCAAAGTAGCGGTCTATACCCACTTCCCAATCAACATAGACCTTAGGGTCCAGGGACCCATCAAAGGTGGGAGGATCTGCGCGCACGGACCTAAGAAGACAGTCATCCTCGTCATCCCTATGGGGCCTATAGCCACGTCGGGCACGACCATAACCTTCAACCTCATTATCAGACCCGAAATCATCTAACTCATGGACACGCTGTCTCCTATCATCGGCCCTAGGGTGTTCAGGCTGAGGGGGAGGGGCAAGTGGGCCGTGGGCTGGGCCGGGGACATCCTCACATGGAGCCCCACCTTGGTTGGGTCGCCCAACCAGACCTTGGATGGTCCGATCGGAAGCCTCCATCCGATCCTCCATGGCCTTCATCCGGCCCTCCATGAAAGCAGCATGATCCCTAAAGCTCTTATCGGACTGATCAATCCGATTCATGAGAGCCTGCATCATCTCCTGAAGGGAAAAGTCACTAGGGGCAGCATTCCTAGGGTCAGCCATCGGGACCGAGTGTTGGTAATCGGTGCCACGTCGAGTAGGCATGCAAGACTCTAAAGGACAAGCAATGGAGCTAAATGCAAGGGAATTTTCTTTTTTATGCAAACTAATGCAAGACCCTAAGGGACAAAAAGGTGGTAAGAACGTAGACTTAATGCACCCTAGACAACCTACGGACTCAAGTGACCTAGGACCCCAATTTGTTAGAACAAACCGGTTCCCTAGGCTCTGATACCAAAGTTGATGCGGGACAATTAGGTGGGCTAGGACTCTAGATGCAAATGTGACTAACTAGACAACTTGAGACTAGCGATTTGCAGTTTTAAGATTAGCGTAGACTCACACCCTAAGTTCCCAAGGTGGAACTATGTCTAAGGAACAAGAAACTAAAACTTACGAGTGCCCCCAAAGAGGGAAGCGCGCCGATCCGCACGGTCATGACAACCGGCGTGGACTAGGGTGGTCGACTCCACACTCGTAACTCGGATGAGCGACGGGACGGCCTCGCTCACTCACCGTAGCAGTGACTAAATTTAGATGAGCTAGGACTCCTACGAGCACTCAAGCAGCGGCATCAAGAAACTATACGAAATGAGCAAGTACGATCGAGTGAGGAGTGGGGTGCGTACCTCCACGCTCGGGGCGTGGGGAAGAGACCCGGCCAAGTCACACAACCACCGGTACAAGAGCTATCAAGTACAAATCCACAAATATGCCCACTCCTCGCAGGGAGGTAAAAGGCTACACAAGAATCCGGAGGCTGTGCGACGAGGGGTGACGGGCACGGGATCGGTGTCGCTCGTCATCCACTGGTACCGCTGCGAGCTTCTGCAAGGAGGCGACTCCTGGGGGGGCCTGAGACAGCTGGGGTTCCCAGGCGGCGTACTGACGTGGGGTTGCTCCTCCAGGAAGAAGATGGGCACCGTCGGTGCTACCGCGGGCCACCGGTGAGAGCACGGACGGCGGGCAGACTGCTGGTCTGTCTGCCCAGGTGCTGGTGAACAGTGGGAAGGGGAGCCTGGAAGGTGACCTTCACCTCGAACAATTGCCGCGAAACTTGGCGTGGGCACTGGAGGGGGTTTCCCTGAGACGCCCGTGGAAGGAGAGCCGCAGACGAAGTCGGTGGCGACCGTGGCGAATTTTCAAACACCTCTTGCGCAATCTGCCAGTCTGCCTGTCACTGCAATAGAGGCCGGAAGAATGACTGGTACGGAGGCTTCCGGGCAGCGTTTGAGGTGGGATTTTCTCTGGTGCATAGGTGACTGTGGGGGGCTAGGCTAGGGCCAAGTTGTGGGTGGGTGCGCAGTGGGAGTTTTGGGCATGGGGAGCAGTGGAGTTGGAACTCAGTTCTGCACTTCAGTGCAGTCAGAACTGAGACCCGGGATGGCGGACGTGGTCAGCAAAGGAAACATGCTTTTTGGGGAGAGGGAAAATTTATGGAGATGGTTTGGGACGTTTAGGAGAGGTGCTCAAAATCTCAGGTCGATCCAACAGGGTTTGAGGGTTGTCCCTTTGTGAGGGTTTTGGCTCTGTCCCGCTAGGGCTGCAAACAGGCAGTCAGTGCAGCAAAAGTTGCTACAAAGGGAACTTTTTACCCCGAGCGAATTTTGAGACGAGACTTGAGCTGCTGGTTCGGGGACAGGGAGGGTGAGAACTTCTCTGAAGAGTGTTGGACGGCCCAAGGTCGGGAGAGGGGTGTGAATGGCTGTCCCAGGAGGCTCAGTCCCAGGAGCAGACAGTCCAGGTGCAGTCTGCATAGGGCTGAAGGCCTTTGAAGGGAACTTTCTCCCATGGATGAATTTCGAGGCGGGGGTTTCTGTCACGGTTTGGGGACTCAAAGGGGAAGAAAATCCAAGAAGACACCAACAGGGTTTGAGGTCGGGAGGGGGGCGTACCAACCAGATATTCCGGCCTCAAATCTGCAGGCAGACAACCAGATCTGGGCGCAGGGCCTCTTGGTTCACCTCCTCCATGCTTGAGGCCAGCCTTTCGTCCATGGCTCCGGGCTTGAGAGGGCGATGACGGGGGGGGGGGGGGGCTCCTCAAGCAGATGGAGTCGGCCAAGAACCTGCAAGAGAAAGGAATAGGGCGTCGCACCCTAGAGAGAGGGGAAGAGGGGGGGGGGAGGGAGTCACACCCTTCATGGAGAGGGAGAGGGGAGGGAGAAGAAGGAAATGCTCTTGGCACAAACTCAATTTTCATTCATCAATCCTCCCAAGAGGGGAATATAAGGTAATATATAGAGTATGGGCTCCATCTTCCCTCCTTGGAGTTTGAATTTGAACCCATTTAAATTTGAAATCCATGGGCCCCCTTTTCCACCTTGGAACTCATCATGAGCTCCACTTTCTCTCCTTGGATTTTGAACCCATTTGAATTTCAAATCCATTGGATCCCTTTCCCTCCTTAGATAAAATTCAAATTACATACCAAAGACACACCTAAGACGTACACAATACATAATACAACCAAATACGTACATAATGCCAAATACGTACACAATACAAGTACGTATAAAAATACGTATACAAATATATATAAAAATACATATAAAAATACGTACAAAATACGAATACATACAAAAATATGTACTAAGTGTCAATGCTCCAATGGAGACTCAAGACTGTCCCCCAGCCACAAGGATGTCGGTGTTGACCGGGTCGAACTGCGTGTCCGGTACCGGCGGCTCTCCGAGTCGATCCGTATTCTAGCTCGGGTGTCCCCACCACTCCTGAGTTCGGCAGCACTTCGTCGTGAATTTCAAAATCCTCCCCCCTTTGGGCCGTGAAGTCAAGGGTTCTATTTATAGACCCTCAAACTCTTAGGTCGAGCAGAGGATAATCCGGCATTATAAAGGGATAACTCTTAGCAAATCCTCGAAGATAATATCACCAAGAGTCCATAGAATCAAACAGAAGGTTCCGAGGATCAGATTTGAAAGAGATATCGTCAATCCAAACCCTTATCTTCGGCCAAGGAGTAGCAGAGAAAAGGCCTGAACTGGCAGGACTCTCTGAAGGAAGTAACGGCTGCACGACAGACCGCCACTTGGAAATAACGCACCAAGGAACATCCGTCACTATCAACCTTATCCCTAAAAGATAAGATCAACGGGAAGAAGACCCAACAAGTTGGACTCTTCAAGGAAGCAACGGCCAAGGCATAGTGCGTCAGAATGAAACAACGGCTGCACGACAGACCGTTATTATCAACGTGTAATCAAAAGGATAAGCTTTAAAACGAGGCCTTAAGCCTTAGGACTCTTCAAAGAGTAACGGTCCAGGACCCATCCGTCAGAATGAAACAACGCGCCTAGGACCGACCGTTATTATCATTGAGGTTCAAAAAATGAAATGAGGGGCTTGCTAAGATTCATCCAATGAAACGCCACCATGAGCCATGTCTGATCACGGAGTTAAGACCCGAGAAATAGGCTTCAACCAATCAAGAGACTCAATGAAGAGTGAACGACTTGGAGCATCATATAGAATGAATAAGGAGATGACCCGACTTATTGGGTATAAAACGGGTGTCAACAACTACCACTCAGAATGAAGGTCTGTGCAGGTTTGTCAAGGTCTGTACCGACACATGCAGGTCGACACACTCAAAGGAAGTGCCGACACTTGCAGGCCAATCCTCAATGTAAGTCTGTGTAGGGTTACCCTTTGGCAAGATCTAGTCCATGCATATGCGACAAGGTCGGTGCAATGCTAAATCTCACCCTAGGCAGGTCGACACCCTCACAGAAAGTGTCGCCACTATTATTCAGCCACTCGTTTGACCCAATGGAGAGTCATTCTGTCCACTCACCCTTTCTATCACTGCCTTCTTCATTTCCACATCAAATCTTTTGCCTCTGAACCTTTGCTCAGTCACCGGGCATTAATTTAGGGGGAGTTGAGAATGTTTTAATTCTTTCTTACAACCTCGGCTAAGTTTTTCTAGACTACCTCTGATTATGAAAATGGTTTATTGTTTATGACCCTCAATTTGGCTGATAATTGCATTAAGTTGCACCAAATTTGCACTCATAATAGGGTTAAAACATTTATCAAGTCTTTACAAATAACCACAGCCTACGTGTCTGAAAATTGATTGTAAAAAGACTCTTTGGTGTAAGAAATGCTAGCTTGTATTGTCCCTAAACAAATTCCATGATGTGAAGCCACCTAGAGAATACGCCTTCGAACACCATAGTGCAATAATCTCAGAGCAATGGCATCATCTTCAGTGAAATTAGACCTTGCATCAATGAAATGTAGATAAATCTAGTCATGATGAAGACTGCTAACTCTGATCAAAAGTAACAGAAAGATCAACTACACTGAGTAACCAGGGACTCTGGCGTCTGACCAACGTGTTTCCTTGCTTCAAAAAGTGAATGCTATATCAGACTGTTTTAATTTAATCAAAAAAAAAATTGGTTTGGGGCTGACTTTATACTCTACTTCATATAAAAGTTTTTTCGTTTACCTTCAATACTTGCTTCTTTCCCAATCTTGCCCAATGAACTTAATGAGTAGGATTAATAGGCTTGGTTGACACCTCAGACTTCTCCTTAATATTTTTATTATTATTTGTTGCAAAACACGTTTTTTCTTAATCCTTTATTCCTCTAAATTGAGCTTATATGCCTTAAACCGTTTTAAAATAATGACAAGGGTATTTCAGCAATTCTTATCTAAAAGGTGCTCTTTTTCAAAAGAAAAATTCTCAATTTCACCTTTTTAACTCGACGGTGATCCTCTCGCTTTCACTTTACCATTTCAAACCCTATTTCTATCGTAAACCCCTTCTCCGGAGCGTCTGCACCTCTCAACGTGGAGGTTGACACCTTCCTCCCTCTACCTCTGCAGTGGACCCTAGCCCTCCAGCTAGCTCCGTTTCTCTACTGCGATGCTCCAGCAACCCACTACTCCTTTCCTCCGCCCTCGCCATGGCTCCTCTGGTCACCTGCGGCAAGAGGAAGGATGCGGCCACATCCAAAAAGGTCACTACTCAAGCTCTTGGAACGAAGCAAGCACACAAGGAAGGGCGCTCCAAGAGCATTGAGGACAGACCTGCTGCTGAACCAGCCAAAAGGAGAGCTGCAGAAGCCCAAGGCTCGAACAGTGACAAGGACATGCCGCTAGAACCTCCGGCCAAGCGAAAACACTTGTCTGCAACAGAAAAAGGGAAGGGAAAGGTACAGCCAGCATCTTAGCAGCCTAGTGCTGCTTCCAATGTTAGGGAAGAGGAGAGTGACCCCACAAGAATACTATTTCCTAGGTATGTGGATTTCAGTGACCGTCACATGCTTGATAATTTTCTTGAACTACTGCCCCTTCTCGAATTCCATGGATGGAAGAGGTTTTTGTCCGAAAATAGGGTGTACTACCCATTCCTGGTGCAGTAGTTCTACAAGAACCTAGTTTATGACCCAAACTGCAAAGCCCTTCGGTCTGAGGTGAAAGGGGTCAAAATGAAACTTTCCACAAAGCTTCTTCACAGAGCTTTACATATTCCTCGAGATGGGGTTATAGAATCTGAATTTGACATTTATTTGTCTGCCGCCTACACCATCCTGACAGGCAAGCCCAGGGACCCTTAGGACGAAACCCAAACTCTTGTCAAATACTTTGACACCAACAAATTTCCTCCTTTACAGCCTCACCTGCACCACATGTGTACAACCATGATTACCCCACAAGGGGGTGGCAGGAGTCGGTTAACAGAAACCCATCGGTTCATTTTCTTCTGTCTGTTCAACAATCATCAGATCTGTCTTCCAGAGATTATTCTACATATTAAGGACAGTTGTATACGGAACAGAAGAAGTATGCTGATGCAGGACGGGACGCGAACCTGGGGCTCTAGCTCGCGGATGTCCCTAAGCGAGGGAAACATGTGGATCTGCGCGGTTGAGGAACCGGCAATGAGTCTCGGGTATCGGCTTTTCCGCGTGCTCGGATCGTGTCACGGGACGGGTCCCTGATGTGGGACGGGATGCGAACCTGTGACTCTAGCTCACAGACGTCCCTAAGCTAGGGAAGCATGCGGATGCGCGCGGTTGAGAAATCGACAATGAGTCTCGGGTATCGACTTTTTCGCGTGCTCAGATCGAGTCACGAGACGGGTCTCTCACTCACTCTCTCAGCGGTGATAAAATTATAACAAGCTAGTTATCCTATCACTCTAGCAGTGGCATATGAAAATATACGAGATAAGCAAAATGCCAAAGTAGGAGGATGACGAGTGTACCTCCACGCTCTGGGTGTGGGGAAGATGACCCCGGCCGAAACTCGTATTCCTGGTGTACAGTAATTAAATATTTACAGCAGTGATTTTTATCACCAACTCCACGCAGGGAGGTAAAGGGCTACAGTGGGAATCAAGAGTAGCGGTCTCGGGTTGACGGGCAGCAAGCCGGAAGGGCTTTCGGGCCGAAGATGGGCTGCTGGTCCGACTCGGCACTATTCCAACTCAATTCACCAACTCGGTTCAGCCCGCTGGACAACAAACGAACTCGACTGCTGGGACGGCAGCTTCCAGTCACCTTCTGGCTGGGACGCCGACGAAACACTCCTCTTCGATCTATGAACTCGGCGGCGGCTGAATCGATGCCGAAGTAATTTTGCATGAATTAACTTGCTGCTGCCTTTGCTGGCCTGTTCACAGAATATGTTTGCGTAACCTGGTGAAAAGAATTTTTGTGCCCAGATCCGATGTCAGATCGAGGCGAGATCAGCGCCGTTGGATAGAGGACTCAAGGAACTACAACATAAATTAATTTCAGGTCCATCTAGTAGATGGATTAAAAATGAAAATGACTGTTCCCCAAGTATTTTTGCTGGCTCGGATGACGGACAGTTAGGACAGAACAGGATCTGCCTGAGACTGAATTTTTACCAAAATAAAAACGATGGATCTAGACTCTGGAAAAATTATGGGTGGAAGGGGGGATGTGAGGAACACGTATGAATTTTTTGGAATTTTTTGGAGATGACTAAGGGGGTGGGAAAAATACAACAACAGGAGTCTGTCCCGCAGATCTGCAAACTGGTAGATTGCTGGGGGGGAAACTAAATTATTGGAAAAATAGAAAACGAAGGTGGAATGACATGAAATTTGAACTGGGGACGGGGATGATAGGAAGAACAAACCCTCAAAATTTGAGGTTGAACAGATCCATGGACTGGGAGATAGAATTTTGGCCTCAGCTTGCTATCTAGAGATGGACAGAACTCCGACGAGGTGGCGGTGGTGGTGCGATGGCGGCGGCTGCGACGGCGGTGCTGAGCGTCTCACTCAGAGAGGGGGTAATTGAGAGACTTCACACCTCTGAAGATCAGAGATATCATAGCTCCAAGAGGGAAGAGAGAGAGGGGGGCGCCCTTAGGCCTCCATGAGCAAAAATGGCAATTTTTCCTTCATTAATACTATGGAATTCACAAAATACATGGGTTATATAGAATTGGAAAAAAGACCCAAACTACCCTCAGATTTAGGGTTAAGGAGGGGTAAACAAGGGATAGGATAATTAATCCTCCATGTGGTCAAAATGACCAAATTTAAATAATATATAGGGGGGGCGCCCCTTGGACCAAGGGAGAGGTAAAATTTGATTTTTCTTCTTTTGTCTCCTTGGTCCAAGTCCAATCTTGGACTTTAAACTAGCCCCACATAGCCCATGATCCGAGGTGGACCAATGGGATTAGGGTGGGAGACCCTGCTGGACCTACTGACATTTTACATAGAAACCCAAAGATTCCTAAAGACTAACAAATTGGCTTATAATACCTTACAATTGCAACCCGATTAACCCAATGATATAAATGCAAACAAAAGGACACAAATGTAAAAATAAAATATTAGTGTCCGGTGTTGATTCCCATCAATTCTCCCCGGGTGGGAAGAACTCGACCCCATCGAGTAAGGGCTGCTCGTGTGGCTCCTGCGAATCTGTCAACGTACCAGGTAGCGCGGAGTACACTCCACTCCAAGTAATCGTCACATGCTCATCCCGTATATATTCGATATGCACAGGCTACTGTGGGAATGAGGCTAGTGGTGGACACTCCAGAGTGGGGTCACTCTCAAAGGAAGGAGATGGCTCAATGACTCACTAGGAATCACCGCTGGGTCCCTATATGTGACTAGATCCGAGATATTGAGGTAGAGTCGATCCCAAATTTTGGCAAGTCTACAACGTACGCAGTAGAACCGACTTGCCTCACACTCGAGAGGGACTGACATGAGACCGACTATGCGACTCCTAATGTGCTCGACACATGTATGTATAGACTCTTGACAAACTAGACAAATAAATAAAAACACATACTCACACATGACCCTAAACAAACCTACTATTGGACCGACCCATACATATGCAATGGTGGACTAGGACATCCGAATGTGTGCCATGCATACACAAGACGCAACCAAATGTCGGTAGAATCATGGACTCCTAGACATCCCAAAATGCACCATGCATGCAAGGACTTCCTATTAGACTGAGGAGGTTTGGGTGGGCCAGGAGAGTTGAATGCACCTTTCTCATCACCCCTATATGTATGTATATCTTGCCAGTGAACGGGCTTGATGGGTGTAGATGGCCCGGCCCGTGGGGAAGGGGTGTGATAGCGGACTCCCTCGAAGAAGTGGAGTAGATGTGGTGGGTCAAGGGGTTCACTAGGGAATGGGTCAAAGGGATCAAAGAAACTGTGACCCCTTGAGATGGGTTCCCTCATGACACGGTCCCAAGTTTAAAATTCTTGAAGGTATAAATAATCACCTTCATGCATTGTGATCGGTGGGACGACGATCATGTGTAGAAGGTATGGTTCCTCCCTTGGGATAAGTGGAATGAAGCTAGGCTCGACCGGCATGGGGAGGAATAAGAGAACCTCCGTGGTGACATGACCCACGGTGCACACGGAGGTAATGGACCCTAAGGCTGGATGTGTGAAGCTACGACTATGGGGTTGGTCGAAGCCTCGGACCAACATACACGTCAACTTCAATTGCCAGTCTAATCCCTTAATGAGGTCTTCCAATGTGTCAACATAGTGAGAAGATCAGAATGTGGTATGGAATGAGTTGACTGGCACTAATGGTAGTGCAGGGTCCATGGATGGGTAGCAAGGTGGTCTAGGGACCAAGCCTATGTTGAGCCAACTAAGTAGTGGCTCGACGATAAATAACTTTCCCGTTAGAAAGACGGGTGGCTCCAAATGAGGTGGCTCTGAATAAAGATCAGAAGGTGAGGGTGGTGGCAATGGAGCTCTCATGGGTGGGGAACGAATGTCCTCCCTGAGGGGAGGAGGTTGTTGGGGTGGCACCGGGTTGAGGCTACAGGCTACGACCTCCCTATACTCGGGCAGGAGTCCATCAATCTGGGTACACATTCTATCCAACCGATTCGACATGATTTTGAAGAGTTAGGCAATAGTGGGGGTTTGAGTAGGGGCATCGTGGTGGACTCGCTCATGGTCTCTCGGCCTAGTCTTGGGTTTAGGGTCATCGACATGCAGGGCTCTTTGCCTCCAACTATGACAATCCTGGTGGGAGGTGACTGGAGGCAACTGGGTGGGGCAGGTAGATCTTTCTAAGCTCACCCTTCATCTCTCGTCATGACTCGATAGGCCATTGCATGTTCATCTCCCTCATGCACTCAACGCTCTCCGATTTCCAGGCGGCTTTGTGGCGAAGCCTCCCTTTGGCAAAACTAACTTCCACGGCTCCGGACATCGTGTAACACTCGAATTATTTGTCCATGGCGACTTTCCAATGTAGGTAGTCGCTCGGGACATTGGAGCCATAAAAGTCTGGGGCTTCAGGCCTATGTAGGTGGTGGGGTTGGATTCCCCATCCTTGGGTGTGTTGCCACCATTCATATGATGTGGGCTTTTTGGGATCCATGGGACACGGGGAGCTATAGGATGGCCATGCTGACACTTGGTTCAAGACAAACCGACTAGACAAGACCCTAAACAACAATCCAAAGTTGGAATGTAGACTCGACTACAAACCTACACTCAACCAGTATCCGGTACGTGGCGGAGGTTTGATCTGAAGATCGCACTCACGCAAGTGTGCTACCTTCTCGATAGGCGTAATGTCACGCCCTGAGCCTTTATTACAGCGGAAGACTAACTCGAGGAACGTGAACAGCCGGCATTGTAAGCTTCTTACGAGCAAGAACGATCAGAGCGCAAGACAATCACACATAAAAATACAATTGCACAATAATTCAAATATCTCTCTTTCATGAATAATATCAAATGATAAAATCTTACTACATCACTTCATTTCACCTTCTCCAATCCATTAGACTCAAGAAAAGGAAAATTACAAAGACTCGATCTAAACAAGACTGACTTCCTAAGTCTTCACTCTCATTTTGATACGACTTTCATTCACTCTCGCACCCGCCACTTGTATAACTCGAATCCGAATTCGAATCACTTCCATCTCCCGAAAAGATTAGAAATAGGTAATGAGCACACTTGCCCAGTAGGTATCTTCGCATCAACATGAAGGCACTATTAAAGTGATTAACATTTTAGCTCTAAAGAATAAGGTAAAATCATGCAAAATGCGATCAAAGATACGATCAAGTTTAAGATAGAAATGAGCATGTATGATCAAACAAGAATGTAATATGGCCTTTCATGAACAAGAATGTACTAGAAAGTCATGTAACAAGCAAGTAAGTACATTTCGCTTAATAGCAAGTACTTCGTGAATTTCTGTGGAATATCATGTAACAAGCAAGAAATTCATGTACATGTATATGTCGTGCCGTGGATTTTCACTTATTTATAGAGAAAGTACTCACAGCGCAATGCGATGGCAATAGCATCATACCCCATGGTTTACAGTATGTTTCCGACAATCAGCCGAGGGGACTAGCATAGAGCCCTTGAACACAATCAGTACTCGATCGCATCTTCAAGTATAAATCAAGCTACTTCCATGTTTCAAGCAATAAAATATGGCCAATCAATATAACAAGTTCAATAAGTTCATGGTAACAATACTTCAATGAATGAACGCTTCGATTAAGAACACGAGAGATCAAGAATGACTTAAAATAATGTTATACTCATAGAACAATTCGACAGCATAATAGTATATTCCTTATTTTCCATAATTAAAAATTAAGTATCTTGAGCAATATGACAAGTCCTAGACCATCAATAATCCATCTAGGAACTTTGAAATATCAACCCTCGGGTCAAACCTCGGGTTAAGGTACTCAGGAATCGTGGCGGTCAAGTAATGGGCCGCTACATGAACGTGACGGTCTAGTATGGGACCGTTAGAATGGGATGAATCTAGAAAGAATAAATTGGACTCAGTAATGTGACGGTTGTATACGGGACCGTTATATGTGCCCGACGGTCGAGTAATAGGCAGTTACATGGACAGAATTCGAAACTTCGGTAGTGCTTTTCTAGACAATTAGGTTTTAATGGTAGAACCAACTCCGCGTCCTAGTGGGAATCCCAGGCTCGCAGAGAATTATAGAGCCTTTGAAATAAGATTCCCTAATCCATTAGAAGGAATATCCAATAGAGAGGTCCTCAAGTTCAAGATAATGTTCATATAGTGCAAAAGTGTAACTAGTGGACACATACTGGAGTATACACCACGTACTTAAAGAAAATGACTCTATAGATGAGAAAGAATGTGTAACGATGTGAACCCATGATAAACTCTGTCAATACAACTTTTAAAATCATGGTTTTAATATAAAATTATAGAGTTTTAGCAAATGAAATTAACGTATGCTTAAAATAACTCAAGGTGCTTTAGTCATGCACTTTCTATCATGAATCAATAAATAAACTCAAAGTCATGAAAACAGGTCAAAACTTAGATATCTAGACTTTATTTATAAGCTAAGTTGACTGTTTTCAATTCTGTCTCGGGTTGACAGATCACAGTATTCTGACGGTCGAAGATGAGCACATCACAGTGCTGTGACGGTTTATCGTGGGGCCTTCAGAATGTTGTAACGCTCTAATTCTGGTCCGTCAGAGATTACAGAGAAACTGAAGTATTACAGAGCATGTGATGGTTTATCGTAAAGCCGTTAGAGTATTCTGGCGGTCTAACTATAATCCGTCAGAGCACTGCTGACAGTAAAGTAAAAGAACTATGGTTTAAAACATCTCATGCACGAAGAATCAAAATAATTAACTACTCTAGTCATGACAAAATGAAGTAAAGGCCATCTAGATGCATAGGTTTTAGTGAATTTATAAGAGAATACCTTTTTATCTTTAATTTAGGCTAAAGATATGCATGTATGCATAGACCGAACTAAAACATAAAATTCATGGTCTATAGTGCATGAAATCAAACAAAACCAGAGGGCTTTTACTCCTATCATGATGTTCTTGCCATTCATGAGATAACCTACCCCTTTCCTGGGCTTTCAACTTTCAATTCGGGACTGCAAGACACGCCCTAGTTCTTCCCTTCCTGTGAATTTTCAGCAACTTCACGTTGCTCTAACTCCGTAATCCCTTGACCTATAGATGTGAAATTTGGAGGGTAAGAAGATGAAACTAAGGGAAACAAAAGGTTCTAAAGAACCGAACTCTAAATACCTTGTTTAGGTGTTCTAATCTCCTGATCTTCAGCACCCCGTTGTATAGTTTCCTAGGTCAACGTGATGAAACCAGCAACTTTGCAAGGTTCTAGCTCCTTGTGTATTCGATCTCCTAGCACGAAATTTTGGGAGATGTTAGTCCTATGTATTAACAACAAAAAGTTCTAAAGAACTTACCCGAAATACTATCTCCTTACCTTAGTTCCACGCGAGCCAATGTAAGGGTCGCACAGGTCAAAACTATGGTCTATTTATAGGTTCTAGCTAGGGTTTTGAGGATTAGATCGATTCTAGAGTCCTTATTAGACCTTAGATCGACTTATGAGAGTCCTTAACACATTTACTAGTCCTCCCATCTCGATCCCTAAGAGATAGACTATCAAAAATCTAATCTTTTTGGTCTTTCTTCAATTCATGGAATTAGCCAGAACGTAACGGTCGAAGCCTGGAGCGTCAGGTCCCTGTGGCGGTCTCACGATAGACCGTTACCTATCGTAGGTGCCGAATTTGAAATGAATTCAAATTCAAATTTCATCTTATCCACTTATTTATTTAATTAATGACTATTTATTCTTATAATTGGTGAATATGCTAAATAACCTCCTAGAGTATGGGCCAAACATCATGGGCTTGGTCCTTAAACCTTTTGGGCTTCAATTAAATAGGCTAGATTAATCGTTTACCATAATTGGGCCTTAATAATGATTTATTTAACCCAATATCTATTTATTAATTCATTTAGGCCTTTATAAATTCCTAATAAATTCTAGAAAATCATTAAATAATTTTGAAATAATTTATAAATATTCTGGGTCATTACACGTAACCTATCATTCCGGGAACACCTTTTGATATACGGGGTATAGGAATGCAATGCGACACCTTGGACTGACTAACCGACTACCCTAGACTTGACTTAGCTCTGATACCAATTTGATGCGGGACGGGACGCGAACCTGGGACTCGAGCTCGCGGACGTCCCTAAGCGAGGGAAGCATGCGGATGTGCGCGGTTAAGAAACCAGCAATGAGTCTCTGGTATCGGCTTTTCTGCGTGCTCGGATGGAGTCACGGGATGGGTCTCGCACTCACTCTCTCAGCGGTGATAAAATTATAACGAGCTAGTTATCCTATCACTCTTGCAGCGGCATGTGAAAATATACGAGATAAGTAAAATGCCAAAGTAGGAGGGTGGTGAGTGTACCTCCACGCTCCGGGCGTGGGGAAGACGACCCCGGCCAAAACTCGTACTCCCGGTGTACAGTAATTAAATAATTACAGCAGTGATTTTTATCACCCACTCCTTGCAGCGAGGTAAAGGGCTACAGTGAGACCCAGGAGTAGCGATCTCGGGTTGACGGGCAGCAAGCCGGAAGGGCTTTCGGGCCGAAGATGGGCTACTGTCTGACTCGGCACTATTCGAACTCAGTTCAGCAACTCAGTTCAGCCCGCTGGACAGAAAACAAACTCGACTGCTAGGACCGCGGCTTATGGTCACATTATGGCCGCAGGGGTTGGCTGGGAGGCCGGCGGAACACTCCTCTTTGATCTTTGAACTCGGCGGCGGCCGAATCGACGCCGAAGTAATTTTGCACGAATTAACTTGCTGCTGCCTTTGTTGGCCTGTTCACGGAATAGGTTTGCGCGACCCAACGAAAAGAAATTTTGTGCCCAGATCCGATGTCGGATCGAGGCGAGATCAGTGCCGTTGGAAAGAGGACTCAAGGGGCTACAATATAAATTAATTTCAGGTCCATCTAGTAGATGGATTAGAAATGAAAATGATTGTTCCCCAAGTATTTTTACTAGCTCGGATGACAGACAGTCAGGACAGGACATGATCTGCCTGAGACTGAATTTTTACCAAAATAAAAACGATGAATCTAGACTATGGAAACATTATGGGTGGAAAGGGGGGATGTGAGGAACAAGTATGAATGTTTTGGGAGTTTTTGGAGATGACTAAGGGGGCGGGAAAATTACAACAACAAGAGTCTGTCCCGCAGATCTGCAAACTAGCAGATTGCTGGGGGGAAAACTAAATTACTGGAAAAATAGTAAACGAAGGCGGAATGACACGAAATTTGAACTGGGGATGGGGGATGACAGGAAGAACAAACCCACAAAATTTGAGGTTGAACAGATCCACGGAATGGGAGATAGAATTTTGGCCTCAACTTGCTATCTAGAGATGGACAGAACTCCGACGAGGTGGCGGTGGTGGTGCGATGGCGGCGGCAGTGCTGAGCGTCTCACTCAGAGAGGGGGTAATTGAGTGGCTTCACACCTCTGAAGATAAGATCTATTACAGCTCCAAGAGGGAAGAGAGAGAGGGGGGCACCCTTAGGCCTCCGTGAGCAAAAATGGCAATTTTTCCTTCATTAATGCTATGGAATTCACAAAATACATGGGTTGTATAGAAATGAAAAAAAGACCTAATCTACCCTCAGATTTAGGGTTAGGGAGGGGTAAACAAGGGATAGGATAGTTAATCCCCCATGTGGTCAAAATGACCAAATTAAAATAAAATATAGGGGGGGCGCCGCTTGGACCAAGGGAGAGGTAAAATTAGAATTTTCTTCTTTTGTCTCCTTGTTCCAAGTCCAATCTTGGACTTTGAACCAGCCCCAAATGGCGCATGATCCGAGGTGTGTTGGAACCCTAGTTTTGATAATGACTTTCTATGAATCATGTTTAGATTAAGGTGTTTAAATCCCTCTACTCTATCTGTTTGTATGGTCCACTTGGTGCATGTTATTTCATAGAATAAATCATAGTCAGTGCATGTGTTGTATCGCTAAAAATCTATCTCGGTGCAAGTCTAGCTTTGTTCTGCATTTCATGCATAAGTGCTTGTCTCGGTACAGTTTCTGTTCACGCACACACACTGTCGTCCCGTTACTCTCTCGGTGCAATATCTGGGTCGGTGCAATTCTTGTCTAGAATTCACTTGTTGAGTCTACTCATTTCTTATCTCAGTGCAAATCCAACTTGGTGCAAGCTTTGGCTTGCATCTCTCTTTGTTCTGCGTCTTTCTCTCTGCCATCTCGGTGCAAGTTCTTACTTGAATGGGATTTCTTGGTTTGGTGCAAGTTTTGTCTTGCATCTTCCTTTGTCCGTGCATTCTTCTTTATCAACTCGGTGCAAACTTTCCATTCCGGTAAAAATAAAGTCAGTGTATCCTTGTGTTCTGTGGTTTCTTGTCGGTGCATATCTGTTGCACTATTGGACTCTATGGTCCGTGCTTATGACATCATGCGTTTTCTCAAGTAAGTGCATCTCTCATCTTTGCTCACTTCAACATGGTGCAACATCTTACTCACCTTATAGTAAGTCAGTGTAATGGCTGACTTGGTAACTCCTACTCAGTGCAGTTTATGCTTACTTACTCCCTACGTCGGTAAGACTTGTGCTAAGAAAGTGACAGAATGTTTATTCCTTTTTTTACAGTTTGTATGTGCATTCACCAGGTAAATGGTACGTGATCCGAGGAAGATAGAGGCCCAGAATATTCCTACACGTGCCCCAACTTTTCAGGCGGGAAACGGGGTATCCATACGCCTAAGGTTCTAGAGCAGACATATATATGCTGAGGAAAAGGGTTCAAGAAAAAAAAGGGGGAATAGTGAAAAGGAAGAGAAATGAGGGCAGTGTGTCGATCAAGAAAAAAAACAGAGACAAACCACTCCATCAATTAGCCGATAGAAAGCTGAAGTGGAGAGAGATAGTGCACCCACGATCCAGAAAAAAGAAGTACGAGAGAAGAAAAAGAGAGGTTCTGAGAGCAGAAGGCAGAAAGAGTGTGAAGTGAAGCAGCGTCAGTATTTTCTTCAGATCTGTTATTTTGAAGTGTCTTCCTGATCAGATCCAAGACACTACGCTCCTGTGTGAGCAACTCTGTTTGATCTTATTGTCAGCTTTTTGTTGTTGATTTTTTTTTTTGCTTTCATCATACATTTCCATTCAAGCTGTGTGTCAGCGACTACAGAGGTGGATTCCTCTCGATGGCCAAGCTGTATTGCCAAGCGGACGGCGAAGCTGTAAGGCCCAACAATTGAAGCTATGAATTAGCGGTTTGTAGGCAAGCTGTAAGGCCCATCAGTTGAATCTGTGAATCAGCGGTTTGTAGGCAAGCTGTGAGGCCCAGCGATTTCAAGCTGTTTGGTAGCAGTAAGCCACACTCTGGTTTGAGTGTGGGGTGGACGTAGGTCGGAGGACCGAACCACCTAAAAGTTTCCTTGTTTACTGGGGTTTGGTTGTCCTGCTCCGTTAGATGAATGTGTAGGCCGATCTATCTCTCCATGTTCTGTGAGCATGTTAGCTGCACGTTTTCTGCTTGATTAAGTTCCTCGCTGCCGTTTAGACTCGGTAGAATCTAGTTAGTTCCTGTTCAGCATCTCTGATTGACATAATTAATTTTTAATTGGTCAAAATTTCCAAAGGATTCATTCAACCCCCCTTCTGAATCTGAGTCTAGCACCTCAACAATTAGTATTAGAGCAGGTTTCTGCACAAAAGGTCTAACAACCTATAGATTCGTTCCTTGATTTGGTTTCGGTGCGATCTGATTTGATCTGTCTATTAGCATTTTTTTTGATCTGATCTAATTCTGAGCTTTTGTCTTAATCTGATCTGTTTTGTCTTGTTCTTATGGCTGAAATTCCTATATACACCGGTTCGGATTTCTATGGCTGGTACGGTCGTTTCAGAGACTATGTGATACATTTGAATTCTGACTTATGGGTACTCATAGATCACAGTCCATATGAAGTTCTAGAGGACAAATCTCAATAGAGATAGTCAGACAGACTGAAATCTGAAGAAAATCAAAAGGCCGTAAATCTAACAAAAAGGGCAATAGACTCTAAGGGCCCATTGGATTAACGATCAAGGTAGGGACAGAATATCTTGTTCGCCTGCACTGGGCGAACAACGTATTCGACTCTCCGGGTCGAATGCGTAACCCCCGCAAAACCCTACTTTTTCACCTGTTCTTTCATTAACCCAGGTTAAATCCCAGTTTTTATCAAAGCTGTCTTTGGTTGTTATCGGTAAAACCGGAAGCCCATCGGGGAATGCGCAATCCCAACCGAGGCTTATTCGATTATCAAATGGGCCCTAATTGCTTTTAGTGTGTTAATGAATGCAGGAGCGCAATGGAAATCTTCAACAAAATATTGGGAAGATCTTGTGGAGATGAGGAAATATGTTTGATGGTCAGAGATCAGTCCGAGGACTCATCCTCCCAGGTAAATTCTGAAGCTGAGAATTTTAGCTATGATGATTTACTCTCCATGAATGAGCATTTATTGAATAAATATGATAGAGTCAAGTCTGAAAAGAAAAAACTTAGAAAATAAATGATTTCTGAAGTTACTCGCTTGAAAGCTGAAAATGAAAATTTGAAATCAGACATGAAAAAGGAGAGATCTGAAATAGACATATTGAAATTTGAAAATGAAAGTCTTAATAATAAAGCTTTTGAAAATGAAAATTCATGTAATGAATGTGCCTTCTTAAAGGAATTGATTGAAGATCTTGATTCTGATGATAATATGTAGAAGAATCTAATCAGATCTTTGAAAGAAGAAAATGATTCATTGCTTGAACAGAAAAAGGAAATTGATGAATGCCAAGACAAATTGCTTGAAGAAAATGGTCATCTAAAAGATCAAAATAAAAAGCTGATGGTTCTGAATACAGTTTTGTCTGAAAGACTGATGGCATTTGAAAGAGGAAAATCAGTCTTGAAAGAAACAGAAGTGAATATAGAATTGAAGTTAACACAGGAGAATGAGACATTGAAAAGTCTAAATGATGGTTTGCATACTCAAGTCATTTCCTGTGAAGACTACATTATTTCCTTGCAAGATGAAATCGAAGATCTAAAGAGTTCCCTGTCAAAGTTTGTTAAGGGAAAAGATAATTTGAATCAATTGCTTGGAGCTAATGTGAATTTTCAAAAAGAGGGACTGGGTTATAGTCCAGTAATGAAGAAGGTTGATGGAAATAAATTGAAAACTATTTTTGTTAAAAGTTCAGAACAAGAAAAATCTTCCACTTCATCTGTATTTTAGTTCACGGTGAAGAGAAGTGAAGAACAAAGTAAAAATTTAAAAAATGGAAGAAAATAGAAAAAGAGTGAAAATAAACATAAAACCAAACCTTCATCTGATGCTGTTAAAGTTTCTTATGTCTCTAAAAATTGTCCTGAACATTTGCATGTTAGAAAAAGCTTCACCATTTAGTCACATGCAAACACAAAAACCTTTTCATGTCATTACTGTGGAAAAACTGGTCATAAAATGCATGAGTGTAGGACAATGGAGCTAGATGAGCGGGCCTCTAAGAAATTTCACGATGGGAAAACTCAAGACACTCACCATGCAGTTCAGAAGAAGAAAATTCACTGTTACCACTGTGGGAAGTCGGGCCATATTGGAGCCCATTGCTGGCATGCTCAAAGAAAGAGAGTCAATTCAAAATTTGGAAACTTCCCTGTAAATAAAAATGTTTTTAGTAGTAAAAATTTTGCTTATGGAAGAATTGGCCACCATGAATCTGAATGTTGGTATGTGAAAAGAAATAATGATCGTTGTGATAGAAATTACTTAACTCATGTCCATCCACAAAAATTCCATGATGATCGTGTCAAGAAAAATCCGAGATCTCTCATTCATTGTTATTATTGTGGGAGAATGGGACATATCATGAATGACTGCCATTCTATGAAATATGACAATAGGAAAGTTTGGAATTCTTGGAGTACACCTGCTAAAGGTGCTACTTACTTAGCAGAACCCAAAAGTTTTTGGGTTCCATATTCTGCAAAAATACTTGATCTTGCAGGTATGCCTTGGAGGAAACAAAAAGGGGGTAAATAAGCCGAGGCACCAGAACATAAAAAACCCCATTTCTGCATCTTTCAGGTTAGTTGTCTAATTGTCTTAAACTCTGGCCTTATAGTAGTATCTTCTTGAGTTATCATGATACATGTTTGCATTCTATGTGATATTCAACAGTGTCATAGTTGATATCTTCATATTATCTATGCATCTCTTCACTGAAATTGTATGAGCAAATGATCCATGTGGAATGTTACATGAATAATTGAAATAAATCAATGATGGATGATATCATGTTCATGATTAGATAAGTAGGCTTGCACGACCCTATGGAATATAAAATAGTATGTTGGGAGAAGGGTAGTTATTTTCTGTCTGGAAACCCACACTATGCGTAGAGGCTTGCCTTCGCCAGGTACCAGGGGTCAAGTTGCATGTAAAATCTTCTATGCATACAGTCATGTTAAATCTGTGCACTCTAAGAAAAATAAATATTGGTTGGGTGGAATTCTAGCAATTCTTGAGGGGAAGTCAAAGTGTTTGAGAGCCTAGCTGCTTGAATAATGGGTTGTCTGTTTGTGAAAAACTGATCAGATTTTGAGTGCTGCAATTGTTTGGAGCTTTCAGATGTATGTCTGCTTAGATAGTGACCTAAAGTGGTGATATGAGTTATTATGTGATGTTACTGAGACAGTCTATGTTCATTGGAAAGCTGTTGACAAGTGTCCTTTTTGAATGTACTGATTCCTATTCAAGCTGAGGAATTAGAAGCTGACTGTGTACATAAGAGGGTGTTAGCTATGGAACAAATCTCTTAGGCTGAGTAACTGATTGGCTCTGAACTCTGAACTTCGCTCTTTGGCAAACATCTATCATATCTTCATGCTCATCTTTGCTCTCTTCTCCCTTTCAACAAGTCCATAGAATGTGGTAATCAGGGGGAGTTAAAATCTGATATGTATTACCTTTTCTAATCCTCAACACTTAACTACTAAGAACACCCCTAACTAAGAACGAAATTGCTGATTTTAACTGGACCGTGATTTTTTGCCTATGGATATTATATCATATCTTAAAGTTTCCACAAGTGTCTCTGAATGTAGACTCAATGGTCATAAAACAGTCTGAAATGGAACATCTCAACAGATTGCTTAAAATTTTGAAAATCATGAGTAGTTGGTCAACCTGACGAAGAATCTAATGTTTATATGGTTCTTAAACTTGTTCTAGGATTATTCTGTTGACAGACCAGAGAATACGCCATCAAAGGAAAATAAGCAAATAAAATTGTTTGTCAAAAGGAGGCAGAGCAATGGCACATTATTTGAGAAACTGACCATCTGATTCAAAGAAATTCAAAGGTTATGTCATGATGATAGGTGCTATCTCTGTTCAAAAATTTTGAAGTAGTAAGGTAAAACTACACTGAGTAACCAGGGATTCCGGTGACTATTCAACATTCTTTCTTGAGTAAAATGGTGTAGTATTGCCAGAATTCTCAATCTTTTATAATAGTTTAATATTCATATGGTTGACTCTGGTGTGGCTTCAAGAAAAAATAAAACTAATTTAAGCTCTATATAAAAATGGGTTTCTCTTCAGGGCTGGCAAATGAAAATGTTTAGTAAGAATTAACGGCATATCTTGTTGAGGGTAATCATGGATGGAATTGTTTTATTCCTATTGATTTCACATCAAAAGATATTTTGTGAAGAGTTCATGTTATTCGATATAGTCCCATACGTTGAAAATCACGAAAAGAGAGGAAAGGCCTTTTTCCGTAAGGTAAAGGGTGTTTTGGGTATTATATGTCGAGATTGGTCAAGTAGATAGTATATTAGATAATACTCTCAAACCCTATTTACCACCACTATCCAACATATCCCTTCCCGCTTGAAACCCTCTCCAGCTCTCGCGTTTCTTCTACCTCGCCTCTGTGCAAAACACGACCTTGGCTTCCCAAGTCACTTCTCTCACCATTCTTGCAGCATTTCTCTATCTCTTATCTTCCACTTGTTAATCTTCCACCATGTCCTCTCCGTCTGCCTCGAGTAAGGGGAAGAGGAAGGCAGTGGAGCAGCCGCAGCTAGAGGATGCTACGTCCACGGTGGCCGCAGAGCAACCTCAAAATGCAAAAAGGCAGAAGAAAGCAGCTTCTACCACAAGAAAGGGAGATACATCTACCAAGGCTACAAAGAAACCTCTGCTAGTATTAGAAGCCGGGAAGATTATACCTCCTCGGTATGTTGGCTTCAATGATCAAGAAATGCTTTCCGAGTTCCCTGATGTGCTAAAATTGTTTGAGTTCCAACAATGGAAAGAATTCTTAGGCATGCATCGGGTGTATTGCCCTAATCTGGTAGCAGAATTCTACAGCAATTTGAGGTACGATGCTGATAATTTTATAGTTTTCTCTCTGGTCAAAGGAAAAGTAATAGAGCTATCTAGGCAGTCCCTACACAGGACTCTAAGAATTCCTGTAGATGGAGAGGTCGAAGGAGGGTTTACATTCAATCTACATGATGCTTTTGCCCTCATTACTGACTTGCCTAGAAACATCCATGACAAGCAACAGACTAAGCTCGGTCATTTCAACTCCAACAAATTTTCTGCACCCAAGAGACTGCTCCATCACATTCTCACCTCTATGATCACTCCACAAGTTGGAGGAAGGGGAAGACTGACAGATTCCCAACGGTTTATTCTTTACTGTTTGTTGAAGAAAATTAGAGTCTGTTTGCCGCAAGTAATTATTCAGGTTATGGGAACTTGCAAAGAGTCAAGAAGATACTTTCCTTATGCTGCCCCTTTGACAACAATCTTTAAAGAGGAAAACATCTCCCTAGATGGTGAAGTTGTGTCATCGATCCCCAAGATAAACATCTAAAACATGGGCTTCATTAATACTTTCATGAGCTTGAAAGGAACTAAACGAACGAGTACTCCTTCTACAAAGGATACTCCATTGGAAAGAGATACAGAGACCCAGGTTGGGTTAGTGTCAGAACAGCCTCCTCTGGTTCGTCAAGAAGAAATTCTTCCTATGATAGCTGAGAATAATCTCAAGGATCTTCAACTAGAACAAGAAATTCATGAATTGGATTTAACTAATGCCCAAATTGTACAACAGCTGGATCAAAATATCAGTGAGCTATTTGATAAGTTTGGAGTACAATCTGAGCAGGAACAACAACTTGTTCAGCAAGAACAAGAGGAAGATCAACCTAGTGAAGCAGAAATACAAGAGGCTGATACACAAGGTGTAGAAGAGGAAAGTGAAGAAGAAATTGAAGCAGATGAAGGATTACTATCTGAGATGGTTACACAGATTTTGACAGAAGAGACCGACAAAATTTATGAAGAAATTGCCGAGTCTGTGGTCAATGTACAGGAAGATGAACAACAAGGAGCTCAAGGATCTACTGAAGAAGCTCCACATGAGCAACCAAGTGCTCCAGCTCTAGGGGCAGCTGAAGAAGAATCACAAGAATATGTTATGGGACCTGCCCCTCACCATAGAATGTATCCAAAAATGTCTTTCTCTCACGCTCCTGAATTTGGTCCACATTTTGGAGAATTGATTAGTCTTGGCATACCACCTCCTCCACCCCCTGAACAACAACCTGAGTATTTTACTGAATTTCCAGAGTCAAGGGCATCCACTTCTAGTTCACCAAGACCTAGTGCTGAGTCGAACATTGCACTGATGCTGGAAAATCTGACTGAGATAGTGTTGAATCAGAATGAACTGATGAATAAACAGTTTCTGTTCAACACCTTTCAACTGGACAAAGTAGATTCCCGATTGCAACATTTGGAAAAAGTTGTCAAGACACAAGAGATAGAGTTTTTATCTGCTAAATGAAAAACCGATGAAGTAGTATGGGAGATTTTAGAATCTCTTATGGGTATCAGCACTCGAGTGGGTGACATGGTTAGCAAAATTCAAGATACCCAAATCTCCATCTTCAGCAATATGGCTAAAATTCTTAGCCATACTTTTGATCTGAAAATTGAGCTTGAACAGATAAAGGGCTCATTAAACAAGATAGCGGCCAGTCAGCCAGAAATCATCAAAAAGTTTCAAGTTGTCCAGTCTAATTTGCAGACACTCTCAGAGACCGTTCAACAATCTATCAATAAACAAGAGTCAACCACCTTCCTAGTGGAAAAACTGGGGAATGCTGTGCATCAAAAACTCGATAAACTGGCAGATTCCATTAGAGATCTTCACACCTCGTTGATGAACAGACTTCCCATCTTTGGCTCCAGTTCAGCATATCCCCCAAGAGACAGGGGAGTTACCGAGGTCACTAATTTCTCCCAATTCCTCATTTTTGATAATGACAAAGGGGGAGAAGAAGAGAAGAAGACCTCATGTATGCTGCAACAAGAAGACCTCATATATGCTTCTGGGTATGTTTATGCTGAGTAAAATGACAAGGGGGAAAAGATCTACTGTTTCAAATACCTTTTTTTGTGAAAAGAGATGTTAAACACTAATGTTGCTTTCTTAATACACACAGAAGTGTCCTCTTTTTATTCTTACATGTTACAAGTTTGCATTTTGTTCGTTCGCACACCTATTGTGATCAATGCATTTTCTATCTTGTCTATGCATTTTCTATCTTGTCTGCGTGTGAATAAGTTTTGAACATGCTCCAACAGACTGTAAACACACTGGTTTAAATGCTGAGTATTGAATTTCCTTTAAATAGTTTAATCATACATGACTCATAGTTGTCATAATCAAAAAGGGGGAGATTGTTGGAACCATTGTTTTGATAATGACTTTCTATGAATCATGTTTAGATTAAGGTGTTTAAATCCCTCAACTCTATCTGTTTGTATGGTCCATTTGGTGCATGTTATTTCATAGAATAAATCATAGTCAGTGCTTGTGTTGTATCGCTAAAAATCTAGCTCGGTGCAAGTCTAGCTTTGTTCTGCATTTCATGCATAAGTGCTTGTCTCGGTACAGTTTCTGTTCACGCACACACACTGTCGTCCCGTTACTCTCTCGGTGCAATATCTAGGTCGGTGCAATTCTTGTCTAGAATGCACTTGTTGAGTCTGCTCATTTCTTATCTCAGTGCAAATCCAACTCTGTGCAAGCTTTGGCTTGCATCTCTCTTTATTCTGCGTCTTTCTCTCTGCCATCTCGGTGCAAGTTCTTACTTGGACGGGATTTCTTGGTTTGGTGCAAGTTTTGTCTTGCATCTTCCTTTGTCCGTGCATTCTTCTTTATCAACTCGGTGCAAACTTTTCGTTCCGGCAAAAATAAAGTCAGTGTATCCTTGTGTTCTGTGGTTTCTTGTCGGTGCATATCTGTTGCACTATTGGACTCTATGATCCGTGCTTATGATGTCATGCGTTTTCTCAAGTAAGCGCATCTCTCATCTTTGCTCACTTCAACTTGGTGCAACCTCTTGCTCACCTTATAGTAAGTCAGTGCAATGGCTGACTTGGTAACTCCTACTCAGTACAGTTTATGCTTACTTACTCGCTACGTCGGTAAGACTTGTGCTAAGAAAGTGACAGAATGTTTATTCCTTTTCTTACAGTTTGTCTGTGCATTCACCAGGTAAATGGCACGTGATCCGAGGAAGATAGAGGCCCAGAATATTCCTACACGTGCCCCAACTTTTCAGGTGGGAAACGGGGTATCCACACACCTAAGGTTCTGGAGCAGACACATATATATATGCTGAGGAAAAGGGTTCGAAAAAAAGGGGGAATAGGTAAAAAGAAGAGAAGTGAGGGCAGTGTGTGGATCAAGAGAAAAAAAAACCAGAGACAAACCACTCCATCAATGAGTAGATAGAAAGCTGAAGCGGAGAGAGATAGTGCCCCCACGATCCAAACAAAAGAAGTACGAGAGAAGAAAAAGAGAGGTTCTGAGAGCAGAAGGCAGAAAGAGTGTGAAGTGAAGTAGCGTCAATATTTACTTCAGATCTGTTGTTTTTAAGTGTCTTCGGATCAGATCCAAGACACTGTGCTCCTGTGTGAGCAATTCTGTTTGATCTTATTGTCGCCTTTTTGTTGCTGAATTTTGTTTTTGCTTTCATCATACATTTCCATTTAAGCTATGTGTCAGCGACTGTAGAGGTGGATTCCTCTGGATGGCCAAGCTGTATTGCCCATCGGACGGTGAAGCTGTAAGGCCCAGTAGTTGAAGCTGTGAATCAGCAGTTTTTAGGCAAGCTGTAAGGCCCAGCAGTTGAAGATGTGAATCAATGGTTTGTAGGCAAGCTGTGAGGCCCAACGATTTCAAGCTGTTTGGCAGTAGTAAGCCACACTCTGGTTTGAGTGTGGGGTGGACGTAGGTCGGAGGATCGAACCACCTAAATGTTTCCTTGTCTACTGTGGTTTGGTTGTCCTGCTCCGTTAGATGAATGTGTAGGCCGATCTGTCTCTCCATGACCTGTGAGCATGTTAGCTGCACGTTTTCTACTTGATTAAGTTCCTCACTGCCGTTCAGACTTGGTAGAATCTAGTTAGTTCCTGTTCAGCATCTCTGATTGACACAATTAATTTTTAATTGGTCAAAATTTCCAAAGGATTCATTCAACCCCCCTTCTGAATCCGAGTCTAGCACCTCAACAAGGTGGACCAATGGGAAAGAGGGTGGGGGACCCTGCTGAACCTACTGGAATTTTACATAGAAACCCAAAGATTCCTAAAGACTAACAAATTGGCTTATAATGCCGTACAATTAGAACCCGATGAACCCAAGGATATAAATACAAATAAAAGGACACAAATGTAAAAATAAAATGTTAGTGCCCGGTGTTGATTTCCATCAGTCCCACTCACTCACTCTCGCAGCGGTGATAAAAATTTGACGAGCTACGTTCCTATCACTCATGCAACGGCATATGAAAATATACAAGATAAGCAAAATGTCAAAGTAGGAGGGTGGCGAGTGTACCTCCACGCTCCGGGTGTGGGGAAGATGTTCCTGGCCAAGATTCGTACTCCCGATACAGTAATTAGCCAAATATTACATAAGTGAAATTTATTGCTCACTCTACGTAGGGAGGTAAAGGGCTACAGCGGGACCCGGGAGTATCGCACTTGGGTTGATGGGCGGCTTCTTGGGCAGCTCCGACGGTTCCGGCGCGCTGCTACTCTTGCGGCAGCTTGTTGTCCCGAACTGGTTGCTATGTTTCAGCATTGCGCAACTCAGCGAGAAAATTTCCTACGATCAGCACGGACGTCGGATTGACGTGAAACTAGCACCGTTGCGAAGCTAACATGGAGATCTACAACCAGCTGGTGTTAGAGAAATTTTCCTATCTTTGTAGTTTCCTTGGTGGAATTTGTAATCGACAGACTGACAGACTCAGGAAACACTAGGCAGATTGGGATCTGCCTGAAAATGTGGGTCGACTGAAGGTCAAACGGTGGAATTTTGACTTGAAATTTGTATGGGAGATGGAAGGCGAAGGAAGGAACACGTGGATAATTTTTTTGTAATTTTATGAGGTGGTGTGAGAGTGGGAGTGAATTATATAACATGGGGTGGTCGGATCTAGATTGAAGGAGACAGAACAGATTTTGGATTTTGCAGTGGTTTTTTGGATGAGTAAAAAAATTCATAAAATCATGAAAAAAATTGTGGAAGAAGTCTTTGGTGGACACAAAATACTATCCAAATTTCAGATCAATCTAAAATTTGGAAGGGGGTGAAAAAGGTGATGAAAGGCGTTGCTGGAACACAGATCTGCACAGGGACAGATTGTGTAGACCAGGGAAGACTATGGTGGAATAGGGATCAAACGATGGAGGAATAACCTAAAAAGTTTCTTGGAGAGAGGGGATTTTGTGGGAAACTCACTATTAAAATTTGGGCTCAGATCTCCTGATTGGGAGATGAAATTCGGGCAATAGTTTACTGTCCAGGGGTGGACAGAATTCCGACGAAGTGGCGGTGGTGGTGCGACGTCGACTCGATGGCGGCGGCGGCGGCGGTGCTGAGCTTCCCACTCAGAGAGGGTTTGATGGGGAGGCTTCACACCTCTGAAGATCAGCCTTCACAGCTGCAAGGGGGTGGAGAGAGGGAGAGGGCTGCACCGTTGGCCTTCTTGAGCAACAAATGGGATTTTTTTCTTCATTAATTGCTATGGAATTCACAAAATACAAGGTTTTTATCGAAATGGATAAAAGACCTAAACTATCCCTAGATCTAGGGTTAGGGAGGGGCAAATGGGGGATAAGATATTAATCTCCCATGTGGTCAAATGATCAAAATAAAAAAATATAATAATGAATAAAAAATATTAAAGGGGGGGGGGCGCCCCTTTGAAAAAAGGGGGAGAATTTTGAATTTTCTTCCTTCCTTGTCTCTTTGGTCCAAGTCCAATCTTCGACTTTGAACCAGCCCCACATGGGACATGTTGATCTATTTAAAAATCCACTAAAATTAAAAATAAAAGAAAAGAAAGCATGAAATGGTGGAAGAGAAGCATGTAGTGCTACATGGAATGTGATCGCCAGAGACCGCGGGCCTCAAAGGATATAATCAATAAATAGAGGAGGGATCGCGATATAAATACCTCAAAAGGATGCGGGGGAGATTGTGAGTTGACTTCCTTCCCTTCCGATCGGCCGGCCGATGGAGATAGTCTCTCTTAGATTACCCTTGCAAGAAACAAAGACAACAACCAATGAAATGGAATTAGTAAACCCAAGGTGTAGTATCAAATCCATAATATAAATATAAATGTGAAGATATGGACTAGAACACACCTTGTGGGTGTTGCCCTTTTAAACCCCAATGCAAAGGGTGGGGAGATTTATGATGATGAATGAAGTATATAAAAGAAAATAAAGGAGAAAGTGTGCAAGTGTTGCACTGTTGGAGGGATTATCTCAACGTGGTTGAGAAACGGAGAAAGAGCTATGATATGATGTATGCATGCAGTTAACACAAAAAATAAAAATAAACAAAACAGAGAGAGAGAGGCAATAAGAGGAGCCTGGGAATGTTCACCTGTGCGTTGGCTTTGAAGAATCGTGCGGGAGGAAGACTCCAAAAGATGAAGCTTTAGGTGCAGAGCTTCCTCCTTGCCAAGAAACCAACAGCACCTCCCCCTATAACTGAAGTTGGCCCCCCTTCGAATAAGAGCCGCAAGGCTCTATTTATAGGGAATAGATACGTGGGTTTCAATCATAGTAAAATTAGGAAATTGATTTTAGTAGGAGACAGGCATTGGAAGGAGTTCCCCCAGTTATGGAAAGCCATTAGAGTCCTTTCCGAAGTGGAAAGGGGCTCAAAGTAGAGAAAGAACGGGTTTTGGCACAGTTCGGAACCCTGGAAAAAAGATGACTCTTCACGCTGTCGTTATTTGAAATAACGACTTCCTGAGTGTCATTAATCAAAAAGAGGAGAAAATGCCAAAAAGAAATGACGGCCCTTTAAGCGGTCGTTATTTGAAATAACGACCTCCAAAGTGTCATCATTCAAAATAAATGACGACCCTCTGCACGGCGTCAATTGCCCTGATTTTTAGATAATGCAATTTTTCATTTCTTATTAATTTTTATCCATTTTTCGGTGAACGTGCATCTGACTGAGTTGATTCTGATTCCTATTTTTTCGTATTTTTCTGACACCCAAAAGGCCACCAAAACACCCCTGAAAGAGGGCCAGAAATATATATTAAAATATTACTCAATTGAATGGACGCCTCCTTACGGGGGGGCATCATTTCCTTTTAATTTTTTAATTTTTTAATTTTTTATTTAAAATCAAATGATGCCCCCCCTCTACCGTTAATTCTTGGAAAATTGGTAAAAATTGAGAAAAATACCCAGAAAATCTAGAAAAATATGAAAAAAATAAGAAAAAGTAGAAAAAATTGAGAAATCCAAGAAAAATGGAAAAAACTACTTAAGCAAAGTTAATTTGAGGGTTAAATTGGGCCATTATGAGACAATATAAGATGTGCTCACATTAATGTCAATTTTAGCGTGTCTACAGCTGCTCCGCCTTGGCGTTTGCTTTGCAAGGGAATAGAGTGAACTGAAAAGTAGATGTCAAGGTGTGATGAGACACGCAATCAACATCACATGACGAGAATTAAATCAAAAACTCGAGATGAAGCAATATCGGGAGATTCAATGAAATCAACGATGTTTGGATAAAAGAGGGAGCAAATGTGCACGCGGGCACGAGGGAGATAAAAGAAGATGATCAACTTCCAGCGCGGTGGAAGTACCCCAAGTCACAAACCTGTAGGTTTCACCGTTGGAGAGCGGTTACCAGCCAATGTCGACGTGCTGCGGCCAAGGCGGATCTAAGGAAAAAAGATAGTGAAAATAGAGGATAGAAATTTAAACAAAGAGCTTTCAAAAAAATAGCCCAAAACAGAGACAAAAATGAACTGAGGATTCCATTCAGCAATGAATATCTCATATCTGGAAAGATTAAGATCAATTTGACTCTCAAAATCAGCCTATCAGAATGATTTTCACTGTTGATTCAAAGTCCTACATGAATGCATGCTGGGTTAATAGGGAAAATTAAAAGAAATGGAAATATAAGACAATCAAGGAAAATATTGCTAAACTGCCAAGACTGAGTCAAGAAACTGATTTCACGAGCTGATACTGAGCCGAAGCCCATTTATCCGCGCACCAACTCGTAAAAGGGAACCATCGTCCCCAATCTTGGACGGCTCAACGGCCTATCCGTATGACTAAGATGTCTATGGAATCATCATTATTTTTGATGAAGGGGAACTCCAATTCCAGATTTACCAAAGCCATAAGGTCCTTGATATAATCTAATAGCGTAAGTAACATATAGTAAGAAAATGCATACATGGAGAGACGGTGATAGCAATAAGCATGAGGGAACTGAGAGATAAGGTGCAAGCACCGTGGGACTTGAGTGTTGATACCCGTATGGTGGGACCAAAGAAAGCTTCTTATCTTGCGCTCAAAATTTCATTAGCCAAGATATGATGATGCATAAAGCAATGAAAGCAGTTTAAGCGTGAAAGCATAAGCGAAACATTCAACAACATTGCATAGCATTGAAAAGCATCATGGAAAGTATCATATATAAAGCTATAAAACAGGAGAGCATTCCAAGTATTTTTGTTCAATGTCGTCATGAGGATGGCAATCTTGGCAAGTCAGAAGATTTATGCATGCAACATCAGGATGATGTCATAATGATTGAGCAAAGCTAGTAGGAATAGTCAGAGAAGCTGGCTCTTGAATGATTGGGGTGATGCACAGAGCAGCAGAGATAATCAGATTGACGTGAATAATCAGAGTGATATCCCAAGTGGCAGGGATGATCAGATTGACATGAATTGCTCAAAATGATGGAGAGATGATGATCGAAGTGCCCAGGGTGACATATCATGAGAATATTGGGAAGAATCAAAAGATTGATAGTAATGAATGAAGAGGACTCATCCCGTATTCTTGGTCCTTGCAAAAGAATTGTCCTTGCAAAAAATACCATCAATACAATGCAACTTTTTTGGATTTTTGGAGTATGCAAATTTTTAGGGGTTTTAAAAGGTATTCCAAATTTTTATGGATTTTGAGAAATATTTGAATTTTTTTTTTGAAAATTTGAGAATATACAATTTTTTTTTTAAAATATTGAAAAACTATTTGATTTTTTTTTGGAATTTTGAGAATATTTGAATTTTTTAGATTTTTAAAACATATTTTTTTTTGAATTTAAAATTTTAATTTTTTATGGTTTTGAAAATATTCAATTTTTTTTGGAATTTTGAGAATATTTGAATTTTTATGGATTTTTGAGAATATTCAATTTTTTTTGAAAATATTTGAATTTTTATGGTGACAACTATGGGATGGGTAGACTCGTATTGGTTGCACAGACTTTGGAGTGTGTAGACTTGGAATGCACCGACCTGCTTTGGGTTGAGGCTGGGGGCTGCGCTGACTTGTGTATTGGAAGGAGGCTGCACCGACCTGCTTTGGGTTGAGGCTGGGGGCTGCACCGATGCATGTGGCTGAGGAGCTGAGGCTGCACCGACTTGCTGATTGAGGGCTGCACCGACGCATGTGGCTTGGGCTCAGGGAGGTTGCACCGAAGCAGGCTGGCTGCTTATGCGTGGGCTGAGGGAGGTTGCACCGACGCAGGCTGGCTGCTTATGTGTGGGCTGCACAGACCTTGGCTTAGGACACAATGCACCGACCTGTGGCTTTGGAATGCACCGATGCTGAAATTGGGAAATGCACCGACCTGTGGCTTGCAATGCACAGACTTTGAGTGTGGTTAGACTTTGCATGCAATGCACAGACTTGGCTTAGACTTAGAATGCAATGCACAGACTTGGAGAACATGCTAAGACGTAGGAGAATGATGCTAAGACGTAGGGCTTGGACTTGGAATGATATGCTCAGACTTGGGAGTGGATGTGCTTAGACTTGGAGATGAAGTGCTTGGACTTTAGGGAAACATGGTTAGACCTTGGACTTTGGGAATGCTTAGACTTGGGGAAACATGGTTAGACCTTGGATGGAAACATGCTTGGACTTGGGGAAACATGGTTAGACCTTGGAGAAACATGGTTAAACGTTGGGATTGGCTTGGAAACATGCTTAGACGTTAGACCTTGGAGAAACATGGTTAAACGTTGGGATTGGCTTGGAAACATGCTCAGACGTAGGGCTTTAGCTTGGAAACATGCTTAGACGTAGGGCTTTGGCTTGGAATGCAATGCTCAGATGTAGGGCTCGGCTTGGAATGCAATGCTTAGACATTGACTGTGACTGAGAGGCTTAGACTTTGATACTTAAATTATGCATTGCTTCCCTCACGAGCGGGCATTATTTGAAAATAGTTTTTTGTTATTTTTGAAAATGAAAATGAAAAATGTGAATTTTTATGAGTTTTTTTGGAAAGGTTTAAATTTTTACAAACTTTGGAACATATATGATTTTTCTTTGAATTTTGTTTGACTTTTGACTTAGACTTTGCTAATACAGCATCGGAGGGATGTTTAAACCACTGGCTAGGGGTCCTCCTTCCTTCCCCTTTCGCTAAAAGCTGCCCCAAGCCGGGCGTGCATTCAAAGGTGGCGCCCTACAGTCGACTACCCATGGTTAACGGTGCCCCTACCAAGGCCATACCCGAGAAACATTCGATCTTAGAGGGAGAAGAGAAGAACAATTGGAGATAAGATTCATGCAGGATGGGAGATATCGAGACTTGAATTCCTTCCAGGGTATTTCCCCTCAAAGAGATAGTCTGTTGAGTCGGGGCTTTGTGCCTTTGATTTTTAGACCCTTGACATGCATACGACCAGGGTTTTCCTTGCGGGGACTTTGCCTCTCTTGTCATGCCATAATTATAATTTTACCTTTATCAAAATTTTGACTTGATTTTCATAATAGCCCTTTTTTGGGTAGATATAGCATGAAAATTTATTTTAATTTGGGTCAAGACTGCCCCTATTTGAGACTTCTCTCGTATTGGGGATTACCTAGGTTGATTATCTCATCCGTCGACCTCTTACTCCTGCACGCGGCCGAGTAAAGAAGAGAAAAGACTTTCAGGTATACTCATGACATGGCCAAAATAGCAATGATGTTTATCCAAAGGAGCCGGCTAAGGACACCGTGAAGTATGTGGAGTGCCCATCTAAGGGTTGCTCTTAACAAGCGGGGAGGGACGTCAAACTCCCAGCGTGGGGTTCTTATTAACCAAAGTGCTGTATAGCAAGCCTAAAGACTATTTTCTAAAATTTAATAAAGATAAAAAAAGAAACCTAGGATAAAGGCTTATGATGATCACTCTTAATCATGTTAAGAAGTACTTTCATTTTGAAAACCATGCGTGAAGAATGATGAAATGCACATCATACGCAAAAATATTACCTTGCAACCTTATAAAATAGCAACCGCCGGAGGTGATCTTGATCATCGTGAGATTTGTCCTTAAATGGCAGATAAAAGGATTGGAAGCCAAGGTTTGAAGTGGCTTAACAAGAAAGAGTGGTGTTCAGACCTGACTCAGATGAACAAGGATAAAAGGAAGAGAGGCGAGGGCTAGAACTCCCTCACTAAGGTGCGGAGACCCTGATCACATGAATGGTCTATAGAAGGAGAGGAAAATCAAGAAGTGGAGTAAGGACTAAAGCGTCGGAAGTAGTGGGAGAACGGGCAGATGCCCAAAGCAGTGGATGTGGAAGAAGTCGGGTCAGACCCGGGAATAGATGGAATTAAGAGAAGGAATTGATAAATCGAGAGAGGAGAATCTGGAGGGTTCGGAAGCAGTGAAACAGAAAAATCATGGTAGGAGGAAAAATCTGGAGGTTCTGAAGGCGGGAAATCCCGAGGGACGCTATGCCCTGGGAAAAGGTATGGAAAAAGGTGATTAAAAAGGAAGAAAAGAATCAAGGATGAGATGTTCTGGAGAAGTAGGAAGATGATTCGGAAGAAAGATAGGGGATCCGGAGGCTCTCGAGAAAGACAAAGCGAAGGGATGTGATGCCCTAGGAAGAGTGGATGAAAAGGGACATGAGGGTCCGGAGGTTCCGGAGGGATAGCAAAAGAAGGGATGCGATGCCCTAGGAGGGGAGATAAGAAATCCAGCGGTTCCGGAGGATGAAAATGCTGAGGGACGCGATGCCCTGGGTAATCCGGAGGTTCCGGAGGAAGAAGACACCATGAGACGCGATGCCCAGGGAGGAAAGATAAGTCCGAAAGTTCCGAAGGTGGAAGATATGGAGGGTTCGGAAGTTCCGGAAGGCGGGGAAGATACGGGTTCGGAAACCCGGGAAAGAAGAAATGCATGTGAATGCCATATGATGATGGATGTAGGGGACGCATGAAATGCATGATATGCAAAGAGTGTAGAGAATGCATGGAATGAGAGGGTAAGATCCTCCTCCTCACCCATGCAGTGGCCCATAGAGAGAAAAATGTTGGTGGAACAGAATAAGGAGTGAATGAATTGGTGGAAAGCCCTTTAGCGAAAGGATGCCCACCCCTCCATGGCAAGGAGAGTGCCCGGCCAGATGGCTCAATGAATGGAATTAACGCCCGAATACTCTCATGTGTTATGGAAATATGGGAAGAGAACCCCTTTGTTTGACAAGGGAGTCGTATAATAATGGAACGATGGGTAATGAGAGCATTAAAAGAGCATCGACCAATGACTAAGGTGAATTTAATAAAGGGTCAATATGGCATCAATTTGGAAGCATTTATCATAGTGAGCCTTGAAGGAGACTTCTCAAATATACCCACCATAATGACATGGATCGACATCTGGCAAATAAAATCTTGAATTTTGAATGGCATAGCCGAGGTCAAACCCTTCTTGCCCGGTTCTTGGATATCCCTGGCACAAGTGCTTGTAGGAATACACCCACTCCGAGTGGTAGAGGAAGGTGAAGCGAAGGCGGTGAGCTTGATGAGTAGTGGAGGTGTAATGAAGAGTTTTAATGGAAGGGTAAGCGGAGGTTCAAACACGTCGGGCTTCTCCCCTTATTCGAAAGTGACTGGGATCGGCTCGAGTGCAGAAATAGGTGAGTCCTGCCCAGGACTAGCCACGGGTTCGGGTAAAGGTGTAGGTAAAGTTGGGTTTAGGGTAATTGGATTTGGTGTTATGGGGATAATGGAGGATTTAGGTGGCGGCAATGGGGTGTTATTTGGTTTAGGAGAAGGTTTAATGGAAGGTTCGACGAAGGCCGGTGGAGTGGAGGAAAGCTCGGATGGCTTGGTGGGGACTAGTGGGGTAAAGGTTAATGGTGGAATAAAAGAAGAAGGTTTGGTGCGTAGGAAGCGACGGATGGGACGAGAAGGATTAGGGCTAGGATGAGACTCATGATGCGGCGGTGTGGGTGATTGTAGTATCGACCCATCATCGTAACACCAATTGGTCTCAAAAATGGGGGTTGAATCGGGGACGTTGGCTTCATCCTGAGCAGGGGGTTCATAGGGTGGCAATGGAGGGAGTGGGAAACGAAGGAAACTCGGAAGGGGTGCCTGTGAAACCTCAATATTGTGTGCCATCTCCAAATCTTCATCTTCCTCAAAAACATCAAGTGGACGCCGTGGCAGAGGCATAATAATGGGTAGCGGAGGAGCGTGATGTAGAGGATTAAGTAAAAACGGAGGCGGAGGATCATCATATTGGGGAAAATTTTTCGGAGGTAAATGCGAGGGGGAAGGCGGAGGGCCATATGAATGAGTGGGGTGGATGAGTGGAGTATGAACGACGTCTACTTGATTTTGGATATCTTGCTCACACATGTCATTGATGCCATTATCTATCACGCCCCGACATGGAAAAAATCAGAATGTAACAGTTTATATCAATCATGTCAATCAGAGCATACATTGCCACAAGGGACTAACCACCAGGCTAATAATAAAGAAACAATTAACCCAACTTTATTGATAATAATAATAAGAGAAAGTATTCAATTACACCCGACTCCTTGTGGACTTCTATCTCATTAATGGAAAATACATCAACTCTAGATAACAACTAATCCAAACTTGACTTGAACATAAACTCTAAATGGCTCGCTCCTGGAATCACTCGTTCCCGTCCCCATCGGAACGCCCGTCCTCATCTGAGCTACCTGAAAAAGATTGGAAAGTAGGGGTGAGCAAAGCTCAGTAGAATTTTATATCTCTATCATCAGGCATAATTAAAGTGATTAACCATTTATGAATAATATTGTAACAAAAGCGATGATAAATAAATGACAAGAGGTGGATAGGGAAAAGAACATGAGCTTTCAAGTAAAGAGTATAACAAGAACTTTTCATGTCATGAAATGATAAATGGAATTGGCAATATCAAGCACGCATATCATGTCACACAGGAATTTCAAGTAATTGAGTAAAAGTGGAAATGTCATAGACCAATCACGCTAGTCATGCACTTCGGTGCAATGCCACACCTTGTCATTACAAACTCCCCGGGGCACAAGTACTTTCGGGCGCTCCTCCCAGGACCAGACCGGGCCCTTTATGATGCGTTGGCATTGAAGGTTTGGATCAATGATCCTAGTCTAGACATTCATCACATTAATGGCCAAGAGTTCCAAGGTTAAGCTCACGAACTTACTTCTAAGATCAAGAGAAATTTCAACAAAATTGGAATGACATCAAGTAGAAAGACTATGAATCTTTAGGTAACAAGGATGTAAACAAGGATTTCACATAATCTCACAGTTCAAGGCCAACCTTGAAAACTACTTCATGATGATAAGACAAGAAAACCTTATTATTATCTTATCTGTGACGGTCTATAACAGGGCCGTTACAGGAACGTGACGGTCGTACACAGGGCCGTTACGTTGCAGTGACGGTCCAATCTTGGGCTGTTATAGGACACAGGCCAGTTTAATTTGAGCTGGTCCAAAAACATGATTCAAACCACGTTCATGGGTTCAGGTCTTTAAGGTACAACCTGCCCAGCGTCCTGGTGGGAATCCCAGGCTCACGGGGTCTTACGGAGGTCTCATAATAGTGGTCCTAGTCCGACGAAAGGAATATACGGCGGAGAGTCCCATCTATTACAAGAATTGAGGCTAATAAACACGGAAACCAAAGCGGTGCGGTCAGTCAATCCCACCGGAGTGGCATGACTATCAAACAATAAAGCTAAGATCAAATATATATCTTACATAAATCAAAATTTATACAAGTGTGAACTAAGGGTTTTATCAAATTCTTCATGATCATTCAACTTAGGATTTTCTAACATCTTTCATGTAGAGCAATGAAAAATTTATGTTTATGATCATAATACAATATTAACATCACGTTCTGCCTTGCTTATAGATCAAGATATCATACTAACATAGCAAGTTTCTGGTTTTAAAAATGCATAAGCAATAGTTAAAAAAAAACACTATCAGGAGAACGTGACGGTCTAAAGAAGGGGCATTACAAGCATGTAACGCTCTATAGTAGGTGCGTTATGTACCAGCAAATAAATAGATTAAAATTTCAAAATTTTAAAACACAGGGGCATGTGACGGTCTGTCGTGGGACCGTCAGGCTCATGTGACGGTCTGTCGTGCGGCTGTCAAGCTGTAACGGCCTCTGGAAGATGCGTCACATGACCTGAAACCCGCCGACGATAACTTCGACATATTACACTAAAACTTCAATTGCTCATGATAGAATGAATAAAAATTAGGGAAAATGCTACCATTCGAAAGAGCGTAAAAATTCGTATAAAATAGCATGCTTTGATTTAGATCTAACACAACAAGATTCAATCTTTAACTAATAATCATGAAAGTTGCCCTTTTTATACACCTCGGAGAAAAACATGAAATTCGAACAGCATGATGAACGAGAATTGGACAATTAGGTATCAAAAGAAAGAGCTCATGGAGACGCACAATACGGTATTATTAGATTTCTGTTTGGCCTGAGAGACACCTACCTTTGCTTGAAGGAAAGAAGGATGAAGAAGAGGGGTCACCGGAACCCTAGGTACCGCTCTTAGAACGCCCAAATTCTCCCTCGTCCGGTCACGATCGGCCACGCCGCCTATTGCTGGTGCAAATAGGGTTCTAAGGTGTCGAAAGCCCTCTATAAATAGAACCGGTAGGGACTCCTAGAGATCGAATTTGGTTGAATAGTCCTATGAAGAAATTCCGGCAAAAACTTCGGATAAGGTTCTAATCCACCACCGCCGCCGCCGGTAAAAGCATCTAGAGTTAGGGTTTTCGAAGAGAAAGCAAAGACCTATCAATGGGCTAGGGTTTGGCTCGAATTGGAGCACAATTAGGCTAGAATTGGGCCCAAATTGTGATGGCTAAACTAGGTCTTCTAACCCATGAAAAATTGCTAAAAATGTGAAATTGGGCCTATACGAATTTTATTTTGGGCTCTTACCTGAAGACAAAGTTATTAAAAATTCAATTTTACACTAGTTTCATATTTTTCAAGAATTTTAATACTTTCTTTAGAAGTTGAGCCAATAAATAATTAATTTATGCGGAAATATTATAGTAGAAAAAGACAGGGTGCTACACCCTCCCCCACTCAAGGAATTTGGTCCCCAAATTCATCGAATCTGCTAACAACCAACCTTAAAACTATTCGGGATATAATTTCCTGATCGCATCCTCGGATTCCCATGTTGCTTCCTCAGCTCCACGCCGACTCCACTAGATCTTGACCATCGAAATGGATCGATTCCTGAGTTGCTGTTGCTTGAAGTCCAATATCTTGATAGGCTTCTCTTCATAAGATAAGTCCTTCTTCAATTCCAAATCAGCATGTTGGATAATGTGCGAAGGGTCATACACATACTTCCGAAGCATAGATACATGGAACACATCGTGAATACCAGCTAACCGTGGTGGTAGGGCTAATCTATAGGCAACTTTGCCTACCCTCTCTAAGATCTCAAATGGGCCAACAAACCTTGGGCTTAACTTGCCTTGAATTCTGAATCTTCTACTTCCTCTTGATGGTGACACATTCAGAAATACATGGTCTCTAATCTGAAATTCTAGGCCCCTTCTTCTATTATCTGCATAGCTCTTTTGTCAGGACTGGGCGACCTTCAAACGGTCTCTAATAACTTGGATGTTCTTTGATGATTCTGAGATAAGATCTAGTCCGAACCATTGCTTCTCACCAATTTCTTCCCAACAAAGAGGAGATCTACAACTCCTGCCATACAAGGCCTCAAACGGTGCCATCTGAATGCTGGATTGGTAACTATTATTGTATGCAAATTCAATCAAAGGTAAATGTTCATGCCAACTGCCTCCAAAATCAATTATACATGCTCTCAACATGTCTTCAACAATCTGGTTTGCTCTCTCAGTCTGTCCGTCAGTCTGAGGGTGAAAAGTTGTACTGAAGTTCAAACGAGTGCCTAATGATGCTTGCAGTCCTTTCCAAAAGTGAGATGTAAACCTGGGGTCTCTGTCAGATATGATGGACACAGGCACTCCATGCAATCTTATTACTTCCTTTATATACAGGGCAGCCAAAATATCCACGGTCCACCTTGACTTAATAGGTAAAAAGTGTGCAGACTTTGTCAGTCGATCAATGATCACCCAAATTCCATCAAGGCCTCCTCGTGTTCGGGGTAAACCCAAAATAAAATCCATACCAACACTTTCCCACTTCCATTGTGGTATTTCGAGAGGTTTTAACTTCCCAGCAGGTCTGAAATGCTCTGCTTTAACTTGTTGACATACTAAACACCTGCTCACAAAATCGGCCACTTCCCTCTTCATGTTCGGCCACCAGAAAGTCCTCTTCAAATCTCTGTACATCTTTGTAGCTCCTGGGTGTATAGTATACTTAGATCTGTGCGCTTCTTCAAGAATCTTCTTCTTTATTTCCATGGAATCAGGGACACATGTTCTCCCTCGAAACAACAATCTCCCATCATCAGCTAACATAAAATCTGGTCGATTAGCCATCTGTTCTTTAATTCCAATGAGCACAGGGTCATTATCCTTCAACTGCTTAATTTCTGCTTGTAATTCTGAACGAAGCTGGACATGAGCCACCAAGATCCAATCTTCCTTTTCTGTAATATCTAAATTGACAAACTGTTCTAACAACTTCCACTCTTGAATCATCAAACTGGCTAGCCTAGCTGTTGGCTTCCTGCTTAAAGCATCTGCTACAACATTCCCCTTTCCGGGATGATATTCAATGGAGAAGTCGAAATCCTTTAAGTGCTCTAACCACCTTCTCTGTCTCATATTCAACTCCTTCTGTGAAAATAAGTATTTTAAGCTCTTATGGTCTGAGTACACGGTGAAAGTTTCTCCATAAAGATAATGCCTCCATATCTTAAGAGCAAACACAACCTCTGCTAACTCTAGATCATGCACATGGTAATTCTCTTCATGTTTTCTCAACTGCCTGGAGGAATAAGCTATCACCTTCCCGCGTTGCATCAATACGCAGCCTAAACCGATTCCTGAAGCATCGGTATAAACTTGAAAACCTCCTTCACCTAAGGGTAAGGCCAAAACTGAGGCAGTGGTCAAACACACCTTCAAAGTCTAAAAACTCTTTTCATAATAATCCGTCCATTCGAAACAATTCTCCTTACGAGTTAACCTTGTCAAGGGCACTGCAATCTTGGAAAAAATCCTTGATGAACCTTCGATAATAGCCTGCAAAGCCTAAGAAGCTTATGATCTCAGTTACATTCATAGGTCTTTCCCAATTACGTACAACCTCAACTTTAGAAGGGTCTACTGCAATTCCCTCTTTAGAAATAATGTGGCCCAGAAAAGATACCTCTTGCAACCAGAACTCACATTTACTAAGCTTGGCATAAAGCTGATGCTCTTTTAATATTTGCAACGCCATTCTTAAGTGTTGTTCATGCTCCTCCTTACTCCTTGCATATATCAGAATATCATCGATAAATACCACAACCCACTGATCCAAGTAGGGCCAAAATACACTATTCATTAGCTGCATAAAAGCTACAGGCGCATTTGTTAGTCCAAACGGCATCACCACAAATTCAAAATGCCTATACCTGCTACGGAATGCCGTCTTAAAAATATCTTCATCTTTTATCCTCAACTGATGATACCCAGATCTGAGATCGATCTTTGAGAAATACTGGGCTCATGATATCTGATCAAATAATTCATTGATCCTTGGTAATGGGTACTTGTTCTTCACGGTGAGCTGATTCAACTAACGATAATCGATACACAGCCTTAAAGAACCATCTTTCTTCCTTACAAAAAGAACAGGAGCACCCCACGGGGAAGTACTCGGACGAATGAACCCTCTTTCTAGCAAGTCTAACAACTGCATCTTCAGTTCTCTTAACTCAGCAAGGGACATACGGTAGGGAGCTCTTGAAATAGGCGAGGCGCCAGGAATCAGGTCAATAGAGAAAACCACCTCCCTTTTAGGGGGAAGACCTGGCAATTCATCTGGAAATACCTCCGAAAAATCTTGAATAATAGGGATATCCTTCAACTCCACTTCCTTCTTATCAGTTAAAGAAATTAAAGCCAAGAATGCTGGACACCCCTTTCTTAACCACTTATCTGCCCGAAGTGCCGAAATGAGTGGCACAGTCTTGGATAGCCTAAGCCAGAGAAAGAAAGCTCCGGATGTCCAGGGAAAGATACTACTCCTGACTTACAATGAACACTATCACCATGCTTAGATAATCAATCAGCCCCTAAGATTACATCATAATCTTTCATCTTCATGCATACTAGATCAGCAGATAAATTACAACCATTGATCAAAACTTCACTAGAAGGATAATAATATTTAATCTTGGATCCCGAACCAATAGGGGTGGATATCATAAGGTGTGAATCCAACAACACCGGTTCCACAGATAAAGTCTTAGCAAATTTCAGAGATATAAAAGAATGAGTGGCTCTAGCGTCGAAAAGTACGAATGCTGGCTTGGAAAGAATAGTAAGAGTACCTTCGACAATACCTCCTTCCTTGGTAGTCTGGTTCTCGGTCTCTACCTCCTGGAGGGCTTGGAGCCTTCCTTGCCGCTTGTAACTTCTTTGCGACTTATCAGATGCTGCCGGTTCATTAATAAGGGGACATTTTGGAATTCGGTGGTCCCTGCTACCACACCTTAAGCAAGCACCTAACTTGCGCCAACATTCTTCCATCTTGTGACCTGGACGGTCATAGTACTTGCAAACTGCCTTAGACGGCACAACTGGTCCAACCTTCTTCTCGCCTTCCTTGGGTTTCTTGTTTTTAGAAAAACTCGGCGCACCATTGGGCCTCTTCTGACCATTACCGGGTCTGAAGTTCCTGGAACTGGTAGTCTGTTCCTTCTTCTTATCCCGACCTCTGATCCGGTCAGTCATTTCCATCATATCCTCCAAAACATGTGCTTTCCTTACAATCTCAGCAGAGATATGGATTTCCAAGGGTTCTAGTTGATTGATGTACTGAAGCTTCAAACCATTCAAAAATCTTTTAGCCTTCATTTTCTCAGTGGACACCAAGTGTGGGGCATACTTACATAATCTGGAAAACTGCGCTTCATATTCTGCAATCGACAAGTTTCTTTGTTTCAAAGCAGCAAACTCGGCCGCCTTCTTCTCCTGCACCCGATTTGAGAAGTACTTGCTATTGAAAAACTCCTTGAACTCATCCCACGTGGCACGCCTATTCCCAAGTATGGCTTCCACGGCTTCCCACCAAGCATGAGCATCGCGTTCTAATTGGAAAGTCGCTAGTAAGACGTGATCCTGATCCCCACATTGCATAACCCTGAAGATTCTTTCCATCTCCTTCAGCTAGTTCTTAGCCTCATACGGGTCCGAAGATCCACTGAAACGTGGGGGATTCAATCCCTGAAAGTTTCGATGTAGATTGCCTGCTCCTTGCTGTCTGCCACCTTGGGCTACTTGCTGTAAGGCCTGGGTCAGGCCATGCACTGTATGTTGCATGTCTCGCCATTGAGCGCGTTTTGCCGCCATCATGGAAATTCCTACAACATAAAAGAAGTAATTAAGAATGTTCTATTGGATCTATCTTCCTATAGCTAGTTAATTAATTAACTAATCTTAGCCCAAGTCTCTACCCAACTCACTGGGTCAGATTCTGACTTTACTAAGGATTAAAGGTTCTATAACACTACTAGCAACCTAGGGTTTAAAGAAAACCTAGGCTCTGATACCACGAAAACTGTCACGCCCCGACGCGGAAAAAACCAGAACGTAACAGTTTATATCAATCATGTCAATCAGAGCATACATTGCCACAAGGGACTAACCACCAGGCTAATAATAAAGAAACAATTAACCCAACTTTATTGATAATAATAATAAGAGAAAGTGTTCAATTACATTAGACTCCTGATGGACTTCTATCTCATTAATGGAAAATACATCAACTCTAGATAACAACTAATCCAAACTTGACTTGAACATAAACTCTAAATGGCTCGCTCCTGGAATCACTCGTTCCCATCCCCATCGGAACGCCCGTCCTCATCCGAGCTACCTGAAAAGGATTGGAAAGTAGGGGTGAGCAAAGCTCAGTATGATTTTATATCTCTATCATCAGGCATAATTAAAGTGATTAACCATTTATGAATAAGGTTGTAACAAAAGTGATGATAAATAAATGACAAGAGATGGATAGGGAAAAGAACATGAGCTTTCAAGTAAAGAGTATAACAAGAACTTTTCATGTCATGAAATGATAAATGGAATTGGCCATATCAAGCACGCATATCATGTCACACAGGAATTTCAAGTAATTGAGTAAAAGTGGAAATGTCATAGACCAATCATGCTAGTCATGCACTTCGGAGCAATGCCACACCTTGTCATTGCAAACTCCCCGGGGCACAAGTACTTTCGGGCGCTCCTCCCAGGACCAGACTGGGCCCTTTATGATGCGTTGGCATTGAAGGTTTGGATCAATGATCCTAGTCTAGACATTCATCACATTAATGGCCAAGAGTTCCAAGGTTAAGCTCACAAACTTACTTCTAAGATCAAGAGAAATTCCAACAAAATTGGAATGACATCAAGTAGAAAGACTATGAGTCTTTAGGTAACAAGGATGTAAACAAGGATTTCACATAATCTTACAGTTCAAGGCCAACCTTGATAACTGCTTCATGATGATAAAATAAGAAAACCTTATTACTATCTTATATGTGACAGTCTATATCAGGGCCGTTACAGTAACGTGACGGTCGTACAAAGGGCCATTACGTTGCTGTGACGGTCCAATCATTGGCCGTTACAGGACACAGACCAGTTTAAATTGAGCTGGTCCAAAAACACGATTCAAACCACGTTCATGGGTTCAGGTCTTTAGGGTACAACCTGCCCAGCGTCCTGGTGGGAATCCCAGGCTCACGGGGTCTTACGGAGGTCTCATAATAGTGGTCCTAGTCCGACGGAAGGAATATCCGGCGGAGAGTCCCATCTATTACAAGAATTGAGGATAATAAACACGGAACCAAAGCGGTGCGGTCAGTCAATCCCACCGGAGTGGCATGACTGTCAAATAATAAAGCTAAGATCAAATATATATCTTACATAAATCAAAATTTATACAAGTGTTAACTAAGGGTTTTTATCAAATTCTTCATGATCATTCAACTTAGGATTTTCTAACATCTTTCATGTAGAGCAATGAAAAATTTATGTTTATGATCATAATACAATATTAACATCACGTTCTGCCTTGCTTATATATCAAGATATCATACTAACATAGCAAGTTTCTGGTTTTAAAAATGCATAAGCAATAGTTTTAAAAAAAAGCACTGTCAGGAGAACGTGACGGTCTAAAGAAGGGGCATTACAAGCATGTAACGCTCTATAGTAGGTGCGTTACGTACCAGAAAATAAATAGATTAAAATTTAAAAATTTTAAAACACAGGGACATGTGACGGTCTGTCGTGGGACCGTCAGGCTCATGTGACGGTCTGTCGTGCGGCGGTCAGGCTGTAACGGCCTTTGGAAGATGCGTCACATGACCTGGAACCCACCGACGATAACTTCGACATATTACACTAAAACTTCGATTGCTCATGATAGAATGAATAAAAATTAGGGAAAATGCTATCATTCGAAAGAGCGTAAAAATTTGTATAAAATAGCATGCTTTGATTTAGATCTAACACAACAAGATTCAATCTTTAACTAATAATCATGAAAGTTGCCCTTTTTATACACCTAGGAGAAAAACGTGAAATTCGAACAGCATGATGAACAAGAATTAGATAATTAGGTATCAAAAGAAAGAGCTCATGGAGACGCATAATACGGTATTATTGGATTTCTGTTTGGCCTGAGAGACACCTACCTTTGCATGAAGGAAAGAAGGATGAAGAAGAGGGGTCACCGGAGCCCTAGGTACCGCTCCTAGAACGCCCAAATTCTCCCTCGTCCGGTCACGATCGGCCACGCCGCCTGTTGCTGGTGCAAATAGGGTTCTAAGGTGTCGAAAGCCCTCTATAAATAGAACCTATAGGGACTCCTAGAGATAGAATTTGGTTGAAGAGTCCTATGAAGAAATTCCTGTGAAAACTTCGGATAAGGTCCTAATCCACCGCCGCCGCCGCCGGTAGAAGCATCTAGAGTTCGGGTTTTCGAAGAGAAAGGAAAGACCTATCAATGGGCTAGGGTTTGGCTCGAATTGGAGCACAGTTGGGCTAGAATTGGGCCCAAATTGTGATGGCTAAACTAGGTCTTCTAACCCACGAAAAACTGATAAAAATGCGAAATTGGGCCCATACGAATTTTATTTTGGGCTCTTACCCGAAGACAAAGTTATTACAAATTCAATTGTACACTAGTTTCATATTTTTCCAGAATTTTAATAATTTCTTTAGAAGTTGAGCCAATAAATAATTAATTTATGTAGAAATATTATAGTAGAAAAAGATAGGGTGCTACATTATCTCTCCTCTCCTTCCAATCTTTTTGAATCTTAGTGATGTTATTCATGAAATCGTGAAGAGGATTGACTGGAGAAGGAGGAGGAGCAGTGGACCGCGGGCTTGTGACCTTCTTAAGTTGGTCCTCCATGGAAGCAATTTTATCAAGAAGAGTTCGTTGGAGGGGTGTGACATGAGAAGCGGAGGGTTGGCATGATGGCCTTGGAGGGGTGACTTGATATGAAGGCCGTGGAGGAGGGTTAATGGGCCAACCCATAAAAGAACCCGGACGAGCTGAGTTGCAAGGAACGTGTGGGCCTTGGGGCCATGAAGGAGGAGGAATAGAAGGAGGCGGGTGATGGATTGCCCGAGGAAGAATATGTGTAGAAGGGGGTGGATGGACTCCTCTATTGTGTCCCCTGGTTTTGATGATAACAAATCATAAATCATTAATAGATGTTTGAGAAATATCTAACTTATTCTTGGCTTGATGAATTGATTAAACAAGTGCTAAAGAATCTCACTAAATGATGTATCGACACGGCCCAGTGATGTCTCGACACATCTAGAAGAGATCATGTTGAAATTCTAACAATTTGAGCTCCAGCATAACATAATGTGTCGACACATCCTATTCATGTCTCGACACATCAAGAAGAATTCAAGCTGAAGCCGTTCTGACTAAGTATCTGGATTCACCGATGTCTCGACACACTGAGTGAAAAGTGTCGACACATTCGTGTGATAATCTCTACATAAGGCGCTTATGTCCCGACACTTTCTTACAATAACTCTACACATGGCTCACATGTCTCGACACCGTTGGTGTTGTCTCGACTCATCAGCCATGGTTCTTCAAGAATTTCAAAGGGATGTCTCGCCACACTGGGGGTAAAGTGTCGACACATCAACGTTCAACCAGAACATACTTGAAACCGGTAGAAGCTGTCTACTAGGCTTTTCAAAGAAATGTCTAGACACACTAATAGAAAAGTGTCGACACATCCACTATCAACCAGAACGATTCTCCAAGTTTTTCAAAGGAATGTCTCGACACACTGACAGGAAGGTGTCGAGACACTTTGTTCGTCCAGAACGAATCTGAATCCGATGGAAGCTGATTTCAAGATCCGAAACTTAATCCAGAGGATCCGTTTGCTCTGGAAAAAGCCGTCAGATTGCTTCGGTGTCAGAAGATTGTGATTTGGCAGAGATATTTTCTGAAGAAAATCATACCTTCGCTGCTATGGTCTCCTACCTACCCACATTTCTGCAGACTTGGCAAGAATGGAGTCAACTGTGCAAGTGGAAGCAGATCAAATAATGTGGATGTGACATTCTGGGTGTTGCTTGAAAAGTGGACAACGTTGGTGTGTCGCCCAAGGACACCAATACACATAAGGAGCATGAGCTCCAGTTCGAATGTTAAGGAAAGCAACAAGTGAGCTGAGAAGAGTGCTGAGGAGAAAATGAAGAAGAAGAAAGCTTGCTGTCTATGCTACTCTTGGTCCTGATGCTGCCGGCGTGAGTGAAACTAGAAGAAGACATTTTCTCTTCCTTACGATGAAAAGAAAACCTCCGAAGAAAGCCAAGGCTCTCTCAAGCTCATTCCCAGACATGAGACCTCTTTGTCATAGCATTTTCATTACGATACTCTGTCTGGCCTTTTCATCTTTAGTTTGCTTTTCTTCTAAACAAACTTCATATCATTAGATCCCTACCTGCGTGTAGGAAGACAGAAGGTGTGGTCGCCTGTCTGTGTGGTTTGGGTTGTGATCTCACAAGTTATGTGACAGCGGAGTGTGAGAGTGCATCTCTCAGTTAGAAGCTATGAATCAGCTGTTGTGTGTTGGCACTAGTGAAGTCTCACTGTGTTGTGTGAGGGGTGGACGTAGGTCTCTAGATTGAGACTGAACCACCTTAAAGATCTTATCTTGTGGTTTGTCTTCTCTCTTGTTCCAACGGTAGATGCTTGATAGGACCGTTTCCAGGCATCCTATGTGCATCTAGCTTCTTAGATATTAACTAATATATGCCTCTTTATCTACTGTGTTAGTCTTCATTTTTATTTTCGTAAAGAAGGGCAAAAGGGGGCTGATCTATTCACCCCTCCCCTCTAGATCTGCCTATCACCACTCAACACGTGGTATCAGAGCTAGTCTCTCTGAATGTGGTCTAACGACCTTGAGAGAACTGGTTATATGGCTTCTAAAGGTCCTATGGCTGAAGGATATTCTGTAAATAGGCCTCCCTTTTTCACTGGGACAAATTATCCTTACTGGAAAAATCGCATGCAGGTCTTCATTACAGCCCAGGATCATGAAGTCTGGCGAGTGATCAGCAAGGGACCATTTGAGCTGCGTCCGGACGAAGATACATGGACTAAAGAACAAATCAGGCAATCAACTCAGAACTGGGGGGGCAAGCATATCATGCAGTGCTCCCTTCATCCAACTGAATACTCAAGGGTGTCAACTTGCAAAATTGCAAAAGAAATGTGGGATCGCCTTGAGGTAATATATGAAGGGACACAGCAGGTATGTGCAACCAAAGCTAATATGTTGGTATCTGAATATGAGAAGTTTAGAATGAAATCTGATGAGTCCATTTCGGACATGTATGCTAGGCTAACCTCACTAACTAATGGCTTGACTGAGCTAGGTAAGACATACACTGAGCAGGAGATAGTAAGAAAGATATTGAGATCACTAACTCCTATCTAGCATACAAAGGCCACTGTGGTTGAAGAATCAAAAGTCCTAACCACCATCAAAGTAGAAGAACTCATAGGGTCCCTGATGACCTATGAGATGAATCTGAAAAATAAAAAAGCTGATGTAAGTAAAAAGAAGCCTCTGGCTCTTAAAGTTGGACCAAGCACCAAAGACCTATCTGATGTTGAAGAGACTTCAAGCAGCAACACTGAAGAAGATGAAGTTACCCTATTGACAAGAAAGTTCAGAAAGTTTTTAAGAAAGGAAGGTACATGCTTCACTAAGAAGAAGCCCCAGGTAAGAAGAGGTTTCAGGCCAAGACCTGAAAATGCTAAAAAATATGAAAAGCTTGTATGTTACTCTTGCAGGAAACCAGGACACATCATGTCTGAATTTCCTGAAGGAGCTAAGAAAGCTATGCTCAGGTGGAAGAGCAAGAAGAAGCAGGCCATTGTGTGCACTTGGAGTGATGATGATGAAGAAGAAACTGAAGACAACTCCTCTGAAGAGGAAAAAGATGATCTCTGCCTAATGGCCAAAGGAGAAAATGACAGCGAGGTGAGCTCTCCCTTTGAACATTTCTCCACTAATGATTGGGAAGAAGCTTACTTTGAACTGATGAACAAATACGAAGTATACAGAAAAGAAAACAAGACCTTAAAAAAGAAGGTTGAATCCTGTGGGCATGATAAAACTCTCAATGAAAAGATAATCTCTTTAGAAACTGAAATTGAAGATCTAAGAAAAATGAATGAGAATCTTGAGGAAGGAAGAAAAGAAATGAGAGATTTGGAAGATGAAAATGAAAGGCTAAGAGATGAAATTGATGAATTGAAATTAAAAATGCAAAGCTATGTAAACGACAACAATATGTGCAATGAAAAGGCTGAAGCCTTTAAACATGTCAACTCTCAACTGTTGAGAGAAAATGAGAAACTTCAAAAAGACCTAGCAGATAAACAAACCTCTCTTGAAAAATTTGTTGATGGGAGTGAAAACTTGAATGCCCTGCTAGGAACCAAAATAAACTTCAACAGACAAGGGCTAGGATATGAGCCTACCAAAAAGGAAACATTTGGGCTAAAGACCACCACTTTTGTATCATCTTCTGAAGCATCAACCTTCAAATCAACACACCAAGAAAATATTGAAAACAAGGGAAAAGAAAAGATAGAAGAACCAATCAACAAAACTTTCCAACAACCCAAAAAGGTTCACAAATAATCACAAACAGGTCGACAACCGTCCAAGCCTCAGCCTGCACATCACAAAGGAAGAGACAGTTACAATGTTCGAATAGGTCGGGACACTCCATGGAATAGGTCGACACCCACCAGGTCAAACGCCCAATAAAATCCCAGGTTTGCACCAACAGGTCAACGGTTTCCATACAGGAGGTCGACACATCCCTTATCCAGAAACAGTTATAGACAGACTAAACAGTGGACATGTCGAGACTTTGCCTTCTACAGATCGACACCTCCATGGTTAAGAAACAATAATGCTCCCTATGGTCATAGGTTCACTCAACCCCAACGACCTAGGCAATGTGACACTTCCTACTCATCTAGACCAACAAACTAGAACAGATGGTCTAATCAACAATCCTTCTCGACCACTTCCAAAACTCACAAAGTCCAAAAGACTAAAGAAAAGAAAAATATGAACTCCCAATAAAGCAAAGATGCTAAGAAAGTTTGGATTTTGAAGTCTGTCTTATCCTGCTTTGCAGAAATGAAGAAACTTTTCGGACCCAACTATCCTTGGGTTCCAAACATTGTCACTTAGTTCCTTGTGCAGGAGTGTCTTGCAGCCGTGCACAACCGTTGGTATCTTGATAGTGATTGCTCAAGACACATGACTGGAGACAAAACCAAATTCTGTCTCCTGGTTGAAAAGGAAGCTGGACATGTCACATTTGGAGGAAACAACAAAGGAAAAATCATTGGTTCAGGTAAAGTTGGTAAGAACCCCTCCAACTCAATTGATAATGTATTACTTGTTGATGGTCTGGAGTACAACTTGCTGAGCATTAGTCAACTTTGTGATAAAGGTCATACTGTAGGTTTTGACTCTAATGAATGTAGAATCTTGCAACCAAATTCAAAGGAAACCAAGTTTTTAGGAAAAAGAGTCAATAACGTGTACATGATTGACTTAGATGACCCTGCTCACATAAATCTTTGTCTTGCTACATCCAAATATGAATTAGCCTGTTTATGGCATCGCAGACTAGGACATGTTAGTTACAACACTCTTCATAAATTGGTGAAGCATTCAATTGTCAAAGGTCTGCCTGAAATTAAATTCAAACTGAACACTAAGATTTGTGATGCATATGCTCAACGAAAACAGACTAGAAAGTCATTCAAAAGCAGAACTGAAAACTCATCATCTAAACCACTTGAACTAATCCATATGGACTTGTTTGGTCCAACCAAAATAGCTACCTTAAGTGGTAAAAGATATGGTTATGTCTTGGTGGATGATTTCACTAGATTCACTTGGGTATTCTATCTTGCACATAAAAATAATGCCTTTGATGAGTTTCATGCACTGTATATGCAAGTGAAGCAAGATGGTAAGTTTAAAATTTCTAACATTATTTCAGATCATGGTGGTGAATTCGACAATGCTGACTTTGAAAATTTGTGTAGGACTGAAGGAATCATTCATAAGTTTTCATCACCACAGACTCCTGAGCAAAATGGGGTAGTTGAGAGGAAGAACAGAACTCTCATAGAGACGGCACACACAATGCTTGCTGAAAGGCATCTACCAAGGAGATTTTGGGCTGAAGCGGTAAACACTGCATGCTATATTATCAACTGCTCAATGGTAAGGCCCCTCACCAAAATGACTCCATATGAGCTGTTGAAAGGTAAAAAGCCATCTATGTCTCACATAAAGGTGTTCGGGTCAAAGTGTTTTGTTCATAACAATGACAAAAGAGTTCTGGACAAGTTTGACCCCAAGAGTGAAGAAGGGATATTCCTTAGGTACTCTGACAAGTCTAGAGCTTATAGAGCATATAATGTTAGGACCCTTTATGTAGAAGAATCCCCTCACATCACTTTTGATGAGATTGATCATAACAATCCTTGCAGGGAAGATGATGATGGGGAATTCCTAAACATAAGAGGAAGAGAGGAACTTCCACAAGAAGAAATACAAGCAAATGAGGACCAAGGAGAACCAAGTAATACTCCAGTCACCGAAGCAGATGAAGGTAATGCTCAACCTGATCTAAGAGTGCTAAAAGATCATCCGTTGGAAAACATCTTAGGTAATCTGCATGACTGAACCAAAATTAGGTTTCATTTTACAATTATGGATGAAATTGAACAACTTGCTCTTGTGTCTCAAATTGAACCCAAAAATGTTGTAGAGGCCCTAAAAGATGAAAACTGGATCAATTCCATGCATGATGAGTTAAACCAGTTTGAAAGAAATAAAGTTTGGCATCTTGTTCTAAGGCCTAAAGAAAAATTAGTCATAGGAACAAAATGGGTGTTCAGAAATAAGCTAAGTGAAGATGGAAAGATAGTCCAAAACAAATCTAGATTGGTGGCGCAGGGGTACAATCAAGAATTTGGCATAGATTATGAAGAATCTTTTTCTCCTGTTGCTAGACTTGAGGCCATTAGAATTTTGCTAGCATTTGCATGTTCTCATAAAATCAAATTGCAGCAAATGGATGTTAAGAGTGCTTTCCTAAATGTTCTTATTAAAGAAGAAGTTTATGTAGAGCAACCCCCCAGTTTTGAATGCACATATTTCAAAGATCATCTTTATAAGTTGGATAGGACTTTGTATGGCTTGAAGCAGGCACCTAGAGCTTGGTACGATAGACTAAGCTCATATCTCACCGAACAAGGGTATTCAAGAGGTAATGTAAATCAGACACTATTCACCAAGAAACAAGGTAAAGATATCTTGATCGTTCAGATTTATGTGGATGACATAGTGTTTGGGTCCACTAAACCTCAAATGTGTGAAGAGTTTGCTAAACTCATGACCAATGAATTTGAAATGAGTCTAATGGGTGAGCTTCAATTCTTTCTTGGCTTGTAGATTAGTCAAAGCAATGAAGGCTGCTTTATCAATCAAGCCAAGTATGTGAAGGAGTTGCTGAAAAGGTTTGATCTGACCAACTGTAAGCCTTTAGGAACTCCAATGGGGACTGTCACTTCACTGGATGCAGATGAACAAGGTATTCTTGTAGATGCAAAAAGATACAGAGGTATGATTGGATCATTGCTCTATCTAACTGTGTCTAGACCAGACATTCAGTTTAGTGTTTGCCTTTGTGCTAGATTTCAGTCTAGTTCTAGAGAGTCCCACATGACTGCTGTCAAGCGTATCTTTAGATACCTTGCTGGCACTCAAGAATTAGGACTATGGTATCCTACATCATGTGAACATTCACTTATTTCTTATTCAGATGCCGATTATGTTGGATGCAAACTAGACCGCAAGAGCACTAGTGGCTATTGCCAATTTCTCGGTGGGTGTTTGGTTTGTTGGACTTTCAAGAAACAGCACTCGGTTGCACTCTCAACTGCAGAAGCAGAATATGTTGCTGCAGGGAGTTGTGGCACCCAAGTACTGTGGATCAAACACCAACTCCAAGACTATCTAATAGATCTTGGGTGTGTACCCATTCTGTGTAATAACACAAGTGCTATTAATCTTGCAAAAAATCCAGTCACGCACTCTAGGACTAAACACATTGAAATTAGGCATCACTTTATAAGGGATGAAGTCCTCAAAAATCACTTTTAGCTCCATTTTGTAGACTCAGAAAATCAGATTGCCGACATCTTCACAAAACCCTTAAGCAATGACAGGTTCACAACTCTAAGGAGAGAGCTTGGTCTATGCAGACCTCAGCCCACTCAGGTTTGAGCTATCAATTCCTCCTTAATGATCTGCTTACTTGTCTTTACCATGATTGAAACAAGCATATCTGACCTGATTTAGATCTGGTCCATTTGGTGTATGGACCTTGCCTGGAATGATGGTCACATTCATGGGGAGCTTGCTTGTACTTATGAATGTCTTTAATTGAACATCATCTTTTGACTGCATGGTATATCAAATGTTGAGAAGTGAAATGACAGGTTACACTTGTCAGGAAACTCTCCTCATGCGTGAGGATAGGCCTCCGCCAAGTACCATGAGTCAGAATTGCATATTGCTATCGGCATAGGTGATCTCTAATGCATAAGCATATTTAAAGCTTTAGCATCCAATCTAGCATTTCTCAGTGACAGCAAAAGGTAAAACCTTTCTTGAATGGCTGTCTGAAAGAAGAAAGTCAGAGGCATTGGCAGTAAAAGATGACAGGTGTCTGTCAGAAATGAAGAATCACAAAAGCCATGACGTATCGATATGTGTCGAGACATGCTGAACCATGCATGTTGAACAGGTCGACACCCTATTGATATGTGTCGAGACATACAGCTTGGAACCTGGTGGTCAGATCGACAACTTCAAGTCATGTGTCGAGATTGTCTCTCTGCCGCGTTGGTTTTGCAGAACAAATGGAGAGTTTCCTTGACTCCCTCTTTCCACTGCTTCTTTCATTTCCACCTCAAATCTCTTGCCTCTAAACCTTCACTTTTCATCGAGTATCAACTGAGGGGGAGTTGAGAAAATTTTTATTCATCTATACAACCCTGAGTGAGTCTTGTTGTATTACTCCTGTTAAAGAAATAGTTTCTTGTTTATAATTCTTATTTTCGTGAATCATTGCATTGAGTTTTACCAAACTTGCATTCATAATAGGATTGAAACATTTCTTAAGTCCTTGAAAATAATCCTTGCCCCTGCGTCTGAAACTTCACTGCAACTTGGCTCCTTGGCTTTTGAAATGATTGGCATGTATTGTCTTTAAACATGTTCCCATCTTGAAGTCTATTAGAGAATACGCCTCTAAACACCATGCTGCTATCATTTCAGAGCAATGACATCTCTTCAGAGAAATTAGATCCTTCATCAATGAAATGAAAGGTTAATCTAGTCATGATGAGGAAAGTCACCTCTGTTCAAAAGAATTCAGAAAGATAAGCTACACTGAGTAACTAGGGACTCTGGCGTCTAAACAACGTGTTTCCTTGTGTCAAAAAGTGAATGCTATATCGGACTGGTTTATTAATTAAAAAAAATGGTTTGGGGTTGACTCTACAACTTGCTTCAAAACAAAATGGGGTATTGTGAATTTTCAATACTTGCTTATCTTCTTTTCCAATCATGCCAAATGAATGTGATGAGTAACTCAAATGGGCTTGGTTCTATTCTCTTACTTTCTCAAATGTTTAAGTCATATTATTTGTTGCAAAAATGGTTTGCTCAAACTTTTATTACTCAAAAATGAGCTTATAAGCCTTAAACCATCTGAACTTAACATAGGGGCATATACACCATTTCTAACTTCAGGGTTGTCTTATTCAAAAGTAAAAATATCAACTTTCCCCATTTAACTCATCGGTGAAAATCAATTCTCACTTTCCTCATTTCTAACCCTATTCACTCCCGCACATGCTTTCCGGCGACCCGGCACACCCTCACCTGGAGGTTGACGCCCTCGTTCCCTCTCCTACGCCTGTGAAACCCTCTCCAAAGCTAGCTCCAGCTGCCCTCCATTTCCTCACCTCGCTCTCTTCTAATCTCTCCATGGCTCCTCCGGTCACCCGCGATAAGAAGAAAGAGGCGGCTTTATCTAAGAAGGTTGTTTCCTCAAAAGCTTAGTATGAAGGGTGATCCAAGCTTATTGAGGACCACCCAGCTGTCGAACCAGCCAGGAAGAGGGCTGCCGAAGCCCAGGGGTCCAACACTGACAAGGGTTCACCACCGCAAACTCTGGCCAAGCAGCCACGGCTGTCAGCCCAAGAAAAAGGGAAGGCCAAAGCTCAGTCAATCCCTCAGAAGCCCAGCACTGCTGCCTCTCCCAGGGAAGAAGACAGTGATCCCACCAGGATTCTCTTCCCTAGGTATGTAGATTTTAGTGACCAAGAGATGCTTGTGTATTTTCCTGAGCTACTGCCGTTGTTTTAGTTCCAAGGTTGGAGATAGTTTATATCCGAGCACAAGGTATACTACCCATTTCTGGTTCAGCAGTTCTACAAGAACTTATTTTTTGATGAGAAAAAGAAAGTCCTTCGGACTGTAGTCAAGGGGGTTTTCATCAAGCTCACAACTAAGCTTCTTCACAGAACTTTACACATACCCCGGCAGAAGCAGACTTACTGAGACACAGAGATTCCTTTTTTACTGTCTATTCAATAATTACCATGTATGTCTTCCAGAAATCATGCTTCAGGTTATGGACAGTTGCACTTTCAACAGGCGTAGCCTGCCTTATGCTGCACACCTTATTGCCATCTTTCAGAAGGTTGGCATCCCACTTGACAAGGAAAAATCCATAACTATTCCCCAGAGTAATGTCTACACCCTGAGGTTCATCCAAAACTATATGCACTTCAAGAAGGAAGGTGACACAATGGTGAGGAATCTACCTGGTCATGTACCTGACCCTCCTGTTTAGCCAGCTCCACAGGAACAACTTCCACATGACCAACCTCCACAAGGTCAGCCCGCACAGGACAAACCAGATTCATAAGCACAGTTAGATCAGCATGAGGAACTGTTTCATGCAGATATCCACTTTGAGCAGGCTCCTCAACAGCAGCAGTTTGCAAATCCCATGGACCAGCCTGGGATGATAATGGCTTTTGGTATCCAACCTCCTTTGTCTCAAGAAAATGAGCCCAGAGTGTTCACTGCAAGGGATGCCCCGCCTGAAGTTCATGCAGAGGCCTCCACCTCACAAGGTCCTGCATTTGGTGCCACTGGCTGTTTAATGGATATTCATCCTACCCTCATTCAATTTCTCACTGCCCAATTTGGGAGTTTGAATTCCTCCTGTCGTCAGATCAGTCTACAAGTGGATAGACTGGAAGCTAGACAACTCCATTATGAGCAAGTTCAGAACAGCCGATGGGAGAAATTTGTGCACGAAAAACATAAGTCAGATTCAAGGATGAAAAGCTTCATGACCTCCTTACTAACTCTGTGTGAACGAGCAGGAAAAATCATGAAAAGACTACGAGAGATCCACACTGAAACCCAAGAGAAAACTGCTGAAATGGTCATGCATGCCTATGACATTCGAGAGGATCAAGGTAATCTCAACATTAAGTGTGCCAAACTGATGGAGTCCTCCAATCAGCTAGCTGAACAAGTGGCTGGAGCTACTACATCCATCAGAGCACAAGCGGCTGGCGCAACTACATCCATCCGGGCACATGTGACCGTAGAGATCAACAGATCTCTTGATGCCACCTCCAATCTGGAAAGAACCCTCAATGCCACTACTTCTCGCTTACTGGATGCTTCCCAAAGGTTGAAAAGAAAACTGTATTCTGACACCAATAATCTACTTGATGCCTCCTCCAGGCTTTCCGACACAGTTCATACTGACACAGGTCGAGCAGTCAATAGCACGACCAAAGTTGAGGCAAAGATGGACTTTGTATACAAGAAATTGGATATGGTTGGTAGTGAAATCTTGGAGCTCATACGTCTGCATAAAGCTCAACTCCAACCAGCCCTACAGGACGCAGGTGATGAATGGTGTCCTCCTCCTCAAACAGAAGCCACCTCTTCTCGGTTTCCACAACAAGGCTCCCAATAGAGGGCTGAAACAGAATACATTTGTGAGATGATGTATACCTAGCTCAAGGACATCAAATAAAACATCCAGACCTTACACCATTTCATCAGTCAAAGGGATGAGCAGTTAAATCACATGATTGACTCTCTAGAGATAGCCATCTCCCACCTGCAACATGAGTTCCAAGAGGCACAGATCCTACACCTGGCCAGCACCAGCACCATGCCTCCACCACAGTAGCCTCCTCCTTCACCCCCTACTTGCTGATGACAAAGGGGGAGAAGTACTCAAGACCAGCATCATCAAGCACGAGCATCATCAAGCATCCAACATGTAGTTAACTTTGTCATCTAGATTTTAAGATTTGCAGTGTAACTACTTGAACATACATCCTTGCTTGATTTGTACAAAACTATGGTTGTTTAATGAACCAAGCTTTCTTGTTGCTATTGAAAATGCTATATGTTGAAAAATGCTAACATTCAGTGGTTGTGTGAATGGATTACTTTTGCTTGGTTGATGGCTCCTCAAACAATTTTGATTGTATCGATGTATGAATGCTTGGACTTAATGATTCATGGTTGTCATCATCAAAAAGGGGGAGAATGTCGTGTCCCCTGATTTTGATGATAAAAAATCATAAATCATTAATAGATGTTTGAGAAATATCTAACTTATTCTTGGCTTGATGAATTGATTAAACAAGTGCCGAAGAATCTCACTAAATGATGTCTCGACACGGCCCAGTGATGTCTCGACATATCTAGAAGAGATCATGTTGAAATTCCAACAATTTGAGCTCCAGCATAACATAATGTGTCGACACATCCTATTCATGTCTCGACACATCCAGAAGAATTCAAGCTGAAGCCGTTCTGACTAAGTATCTGGATTCACCGATGTCTCGACACACTGAGTAAAAAGTGTCGACACATTCGTGTGATAATCTCTGCACAAGGCGCTTATGTCCCAACACCTTCTTACAACAACTCTACACATGGCTCACATCTCTCGACACCGTTGGTGTTGTCTCAACTCATCAGCCATGGTTCTTCAAGAATTTCAAAGGGATGTCTCGACACACTGGGGGTAAAGTATCGACACATCAACGTTCAACCAGAACATACTCGAAATCGGCAGAAGCTGTCTACTAGGCTTTTCAAAGGGATGTCTAGACACACTAACAGAAAAGTGTCGACACATCCACGATCAACCAGAACGATTCTCCAAGTTTTTCAGAGGAATGTCTCGACACACTAACAGGAAGGTGTCGACACACTTTGTTCATCTAGAACGGATCTGAATCTGACGGAAGCTGATTTCAAGATCCAAAACTTATTCTAGAGGATCTGTTTGCTCTGGAAAAAGCCGTCAGATTGCTTCGGTGTCAGAAGACTATGATTTGGCAGAGATATTTTCTGAAGAAAATTGTACCTTCACTGCTATGGTCTTCTACCTACCCACATTCCTACAGACTTGATAAGAATGGAGTCAACTGTGCAAGTGGAAGCAGGTCAAATAATGTGGATGTGATATTCTGGGTGTTGCTTGAAAAGTGGACAACATTGGTGTCGCCCAAGGACACCAATATACATAAGGAGCATGAGCTCTAGTTCGAATGTTAAGGAAAGTAGCAAGTGAGCTGAGAAGAGTGCTGAGGAGAAAACGAAGAAGAAGAAAGCTTGCTGTCCAAGCTACTCTTGGTCCTGATGCTGTCGGCGTGAGTGAAACTAGAAGAAGACATTTTCTCTTCCTCACGACGAAAAGAAAACCTCCGAAGAAAGCCAAGGCTCTCTCAAGCTCATTCCCAGAAAAGAGACCTCTTTGTCATAGCATTTTCATTATGATACTTTGTCTGGCCTTTTCATATTTAGTTTGCTTTTCTTCTAAACAAACTTCATATCATTAGATCCCTACCTGTGTGTAGGAAGACAGAAGGTGTGGTCGCCTGTCTGTGTGGTTTGGGTTGTGATCCCACAAGCTGTGTGACAGCGGAGTGTGAGAGTGCATCTCTCAGTTAGAAGTCGTGAATCAGCTGTTGTGCGTTGGCACTAGTGAAGCCTTGCTATGTTGTGTGAGGGGTGGACGTAGTTCTCTAGATTGAGACTGAACCACCTTAAAGATCTTGTCTTGTGGTTTGTCTTTTCTCTTGTTCCAATGGTAGAAGCTTGATAGCACTATTTCCTGGCATCCTGTGTGCATCTAGCTTCTCAGATATTAACTAATACCTGCCTCTTTATCTACTGTGTTAGCCTTCATTTTTATTTCCGCAAAGAACGGCAAAAAGGGGCTGATCTATTAACCCCTCACCTCTAGATCTGCCTATCACCACTCAACATCCTCGAACGGGAGTGCGAATAAGAGAGGGAGGATGGTGATGGGCCACCCGGGTATGAATGGAAGGAGGTGGGTGATGGGCCACCCTTGTGGGATTAGAGGGAGGATGAGAAGAAGATGTGCCCTCAATGATAGCCTTAAGGGCTTGGATTTGTTGAGGGGTGAGATAATCTAATGCACGGATGACTTGGGAAACCTTCTCATCATTAGGAGGAGATGGTCCCGAGGGAGTAGTGGCATGCAATGAATGCGAGGGACCATGAGATTGGAAATTACCCATGGGTCGGGCAATACCATGAAAGTGAGGACGCGGTCCCTTAGAAAGATCGTGGTGAGACTTATAAGCTTGAGGATTATAAGATATGCTAGGTTTATCATCCTCATGAATATATGATTGATTAGACATGGTGGTTTTGTTATCAAGATCAAACATCATGCAAGCAAACAATTCAACCAATCAAAGCAATGTTACAAAGATATTAATTAAGTTGGGATGCTTACGCTTGCTTTTGTTTTGACTTAAACCTTGGTGAATTAGGTGATTTTTGGGAAAATGTGATATAAGTCACACAAGACAGGAACCTAGTTTCAATATGATTTTGCTTCAATGTCAACTAGGTTCACTCTCTCACCATGCATAGGTCAACTAAAGCCGGGGAACTTCAAAGGTACAACCTGTCCAAGCGTCCGTGAGGGAATCCATAGGTGCAGGGACTTATGGAGGCTTGGTTTAGGAATTTCTGATCCAAAGAGATGGAATGCTCAATGGAGGGTCCTTCCTTTACCAAGAGTGGATATGGATCCTAAAAGGGGTGGAGAGAGGAGGTCTCCCAAGGCAAATGCAAAGATGAATGAAAAATTAATGCAAAATGAATGAACAATGTATATATGAACAAAAATATCACAAATATAGCACACAAAGGCAAATCTGTGAAAAACTCAGGAAATTGGCGCCCAGAAGGCTGCCACCAATTCCTGAAAGCGTGCCCCTATATGGGGCGCCAATTACCTGCTTCGCAGAACCCGTAACAGTGGCCAGAAAGGTTAGAACAGTGAATAAAAGGCCAATAAAAATGAGGGAAACACTCACAAACTCAAAGTATGAATCATAGCAATCAAAACCTAAGAAACAAAGCATGACATGCTCCCCTTTTTCTTTTTGTTTGAGAGGGATAGTTAAATGGAATTTCTAAAAAAAAATCTATCAAACCAACAATCACATATGGAGTGTGCTAGGTGGAGCACAAAGGGAGGTGCACTGTGGGTGCAAAGGGGAGATGGCACACGTGGGTGCCCAAGGGAGGGGTAATCCAAAGAAAAAAAAGGAGGTCCCACCGTGATCGCCAATTTGTAGATGTATTTAAAAATCCACTAAAATTAAAAATAAAACAAAAGAAAGCATGAAAGGGTGGAAGAGAAGCACGTGGTGCTATATGGAATGTGATCGCCAGAGACCGCATGCCTCAAAGGATATAATCAATAAATAGAGGAGGGATCGCGATATAAATATCTCAAAAGGATGTGGGGGAGATTGTGAGTCGACTTCCTTCCCTTCCGATCGGCCGGCCGATGAAGAGAGTCTCTCTTAGATTACCCTTGCAAGAAATAAAGACAACAACCAATGAAATGGAATCAATAAACCCAAGGTGTAATATCAAATTCATAATATAAATATAAATGTGAAGATATGGACTAGAACACACCTTGTGGGTGTTGCCCTTTTAAACCCCAATGTAACGGGTGGGGAGATTTGTGATGATGAATGAAGTATATAAAAGAAAATAAATGAGAAAGTGTGCAAGTGTTGCACTGTTGGAGGGATTATCTCAACGTGGTTGAGAAAGGGAGAAAGAGCTATGATATGATATATGCATGCAGTTAACATAAAAAATAAAAATAAGCAAAACACAGAGAGAGAGAGGCAATAAGAGGAGCCTGGGAATGTTCTCCTGTACATTGGCTTTGAAGAATCGTGCGGGAGGAAGACTCCAAAAGATTAAGCTTTAGGTGTAGAGCTTCCTCCTTGCCAAGAAACCAGCAACACCTACCCCTGTAACTGAAGTTGGCCTCCCTTCGAACAAGAGCTGCAGGGCTCTATTTATTGGGAATAGATACGCGAGTTTCAATCCTAGTAAAATTAGGAAATTGATTTTAGTAGGAGACAAGCATTAGAAGAAGTTCCCCCAATCATGGAAAGCCATTTGAGTCCTTTCCGAAGTGGAAAGGGGCTCAAAGTGGAGAAAGAACGTGTTTCGGCACAGTTCGGAAACCTGGAAAAATGACGACTCTTCACGCTGTCGTTATTTGAAATAATGACTTCCTGAGTGTCGTTAATCAAAAAGAGGAGAAAAATGCCAAAAAAAATGACGACCCTTTAAGCAATCATTATTTGAAATAACGACCTCCAAAGTGTCGTCATTCAAAATAAATGACGACCCTCTGCAGGGCGTCAACTGCCATGATTTTCAGAAAAGGCCATTTTTCATTTCTTAATAATTTTTTTTCATTTTTCCGGTGAATGTGCATCTGACTGAGCTGATTCTGATTCCTATTTTTCATACTTTTTTGACACCCAGAAGGCCACCAAAACACCCCTGAAAGAGGGTCAGAAATATATATTAAAATATTACTCAATTGAATGGACGCCTCCTTAGGGGGCACCATTTCTTTTTTATTTTTTTATTTTTCTTTAAAATCAAATGACGCCCCCCCCCCTCTGCCGTTAATTCTTGAAAAATTGGTAACAATTGAGAAAAATACCCAAAAATCTAAAAAAATAGGAAAAAATAAGAAAAAGTAGAAAAAAGGGAGAAATCTAAGAAAAGTGAGAAAAACCACTCAAACAAAGTTAATTTGAGGGTCAAATTGGGCCATTATGAGATAATATAAGATGTTCTCACAGTAATGTCAATTTTAGCGTGTCTACAAGCCCTATAGCCTTGGTGGACCAATGGAGAATAAGGTGGGGGTCCCGCCAGGCCAACACGGCCTTTTGCAAAGAAACCCAAAGACTTCTAAAGACTAACACGTTGGCTTATAGTTGCCATACATTTGCAAACCCATTTAACACAAGGGTATAAATGCAAACAAAAGGGTACAAATGCAAAAATAAAATGTTAGTGCCCGGTGTTGATTCCCATGAATTCTCCCTGGGTGGGAAGAACTCGACCCCATCGAGTAAGGGGTGCGGCTGCTTGTGTGGCTCCTGCGGATCTGTCACCGTACCAGGTAACGCGGAGTACGCTCCACTACAAGTAATCGTCACCTGCTCATCCCGTATATATTCGATATGCACATGCTGCTGTGGGAATGAGGCTAGTGGTGGACACTCCGGGGTGGGGTCACTCTCAAAGGAAGGAGACAGCTCAATGACTCACTAGGAATCATCGTGGAGTTCCTATATGAGACTAGATCCGAGATATTGAGATAGAGCCGATCCCAAATTCTGGCAAGTCTACAACGTTCGCAGTAGACCCAACTTGCCTCACACTCGAAAGGGACTGACATCGCGAGCTGACATGAGTCCGAATATGCGACTCCTAATATGCTCGGCACATGTATGTATAGACTCTGAACAAAGAAATAAAAAAACAGACTCACACAAGACCCAAAACAAACCTACTGTTAGACCGACCCATATGCAATGGTGGACCAGGACATCCGAATGTGTGCTGTTGAACCCCCTGCGTGAATGTTCTATTTGTTAGATTTTGGTGATGACCAAACACTATATTAGACTAGAACTACTGTTGGATGAATAAATTTAATCAAACTCATTTTTAACTGCTTTACTATGTAATTACCTTTTTCTTCTTAGATCATGATCTACTAATGATGTCGGAGGAGGTATTTTTGCAGGATCAAGATCATCTCTCTTTGAGTAAGTGCTTTGAATTATGTTTGTCAAAGTTTCAATCTAACTCCAATTTTGTGTTTTTACAGTACTAAGGAGTGAAGCTCACTTCCTAAGTCATTCAAGGATGCTTGGTGAGATCAAAAAAAAACCTTACCATTTGATAAGTTGATTTCCTTTATAGTTGTCATGGGTTGACCCCAAGGGTTGATCCTTATTTATAATCAGCACTTAGAAATGAATAACATGTTTGATTTCATGGGGTGGACCCCAAGGGTCGACCCCTTGATGGCTGACAACTTTTTATTTTCTTTGTGTTGAGAAGTAGTTCATGGGTCGACCCCATGGGTCGACCCCTAGGTGCTCCCGAGCCCTCGGGTGTTCAGTTTTCAGCAATACGGTGCGTGGGTCGACCCCATGGGTCGACCCTTTTTGGTATCCGAGCCCCTCGGGTTTCTCAATTTTTGCCGGTTGTGCGCAATGGGTCGACCCCTGGAAATTTCCATTTTCGGGCACCCTTGTCCCGTGTTGTAGTGTCTTCGAGGGTTGACCCAATGGGTCGACCCCTAGAGTTTCAGACCGCCAGTCTGGTTCGAGATCTGATACGCGGCCACCGTTTTTAATCCTGTTTTGCCCTAATGTTGGGAGATCCGAGGCTCCCATCTTGTCACACGTGTCCCCCCTCCTTGGGACTATAAAACCAATGATTAGGGCAACCAAAAATGATGAGGAAAAAGGAATATTCGATCTCATCCATGTTTTGTCTTGCAGGAGAAGAAAGTTCATGGGGAGCCTTTCCAAGTGCAAATAGAAGAAGTCTACTTTGAGAATAGGCCGATCCCCTTGCTGATTAGATGCATCCTGAGCAAGGATTGAAGCTTTTCGTCCTTATATGAAGCTGGGCAACATGGATCTCGAGCTGCACATCATCATCCCGGCTTCCTCTTGAAGATCTGTCTACATCCTGCATCACCGACCAAGAAATGAAGAACCTCAGCTGGGTCATCGTTTGAAAGGGGGATTTCTGGCGACCTCAAGATCTTTATTGCATATATTTTGTTCATTCTATTTCAGTTTTGAAGGATCATTGTATATCTGAATATTTCTCTTGAACGAAATACTGTGTGTGAGTGTGCGTTTGCCGCTCGCAGCGCACGTGTGTGTGTGTGTGGCTGTGTGCTTCACAGCGTGTGTGGGTGTGGGTTTTCACTCTATAGTGGAAGCAATCCTCACTCTGTGAGGGGTGGATGTAGGGGACACTGTTGTGAACCCGAACCACCTAAAATCCTCTTGTTCATTGTGGTTTACTTCTACGTTCTTTCACGAGTGGGCTTCTTGTCGAGCGGAGTGTTGTTCAAATCTCAACTGTTCAGATTTCTCTTTATTTCCGCTATTCGTGTGTTAGCATCATCGGGTGAGAAGAGTGTGCTTCATTTTGGTCCTTCCATTTAATCTTTTCAAAAAGTTCATTGTTGAAATTTTTATTGCCAATCAATTCACCCCTCCCCTCTTGATTGCCATCTACCGGGGATAATAATTGGTATCAGAGCCCGGTCTCTAATTTTTTACTGATCTCACGATCTAAGAGTAAGATCCAGTAAATGGCAAACAAGGGGCTGATGCCCGAAGGGCACTCTATACATAGACCACCGTTCTTCGATGGGTCGAATTACTCATATTGGAAGAATCGGATGTATGTATTCCTGAGGGCCCAGGAATTTGAAATTTGGTATGTTATTAGTAATGGTCCCTATCAATTGCCTTCTAAAGAGGAAGAGTGGGGAGAAGAACATATCAAGAAGTGCATAGCTAATTTCAAAGCTATGAATATAATTCAATGTGCAATTCAACCAAACGAGTACTCATGAATTTCGATGTGTGCTTCCGCACAGGAAATGTAGAACAAACTCCGTTTAATGTATGAAGGAACATCAGAAGTGAAGGAGACTAAAGCGAATTTGCTCGTCCGGGACTACGAATTATTCATGATGAAGCCGGATGAAAACATTTCAGAGATGTTTGCTTGATTGTTGGAGATCACCAATGGGCTGAAGGCACTCGGGAAGGAATACTCCAACAAGGATCTTGTGAGGAAAGTATTAAGGTCCCTCTCACCACAGTGGCATACTAAGGCCACGGTCATTGAAGACTCAAAGGACCTCAGTACTCTGACGCTTGATGAGCTAATTGGGTCATTAATGACCTATGAGCTGAACATAAAAAGGAATGAGGAAGATGTCAAGAAAAAGAAGCCGATCTCAAGCATGGCTTTGAAGACCAACCTCCAAAGATAGGATGACAGTGAAGATGGATCTGGTTCAAACAATGAGGATGAAGAGCTGGTGGCCATGATAACAGAAAGGGCCAGAAAATTCATTAGAAGATCCAGAAGAGCAGGAGCTCCATTCAGAATAGCGCCAAGGAAGATGATTCCAAGAAGGGAGAAAGCAGGAAGAAAGAAGAGATCATTTGTTTCGAATGTAAAAAACCAGGGCACATACGTGGAGAGTGTCCCAAACTTCAGAAAAAACTCAAGAAAGGGAAGTTCAAGAAGCCTAAGGTAATGGTGGCGACTTGGAGCGATGAGGATGACACTGAAGACAAATCGGAAGATGAATTGGACGAGCTTGTCCAAACATTGTGTCTAATGTCGAATGATGAAGACTCCAATGAGGTACATTTTCAAACTGAAGATCTCTCATGTGAACAATGGGAAATTGCTTATGAAGCTTTGTATGAAAAATGTAAAAAGTTGAAGTCTAAAAATAGAATGTTAAAGAAAAAGATTGACCAAAGTATATCAAATGAATCTCCATGTCTGAAATGTGCTGAATTATCATCCAAGCTTGAAACACTATCTTATGACAATGAAATGCTCAATTCCATAGTCATTTTGTTTGAAGAAGAACTAACATGTTTAGAAGAAGAACAACAAAATGATGAAAGATCTATGAAAGCCATTGAAGAAGTGAATGCTAAAGTGCAAGCCTTGGAAAAGGATAAAATGGAACTTGAAGAAGCAAAAGGGGTTTTGATGGCTGAGGTGAAAGATCTGAAAGAATCACTAGCTAGATTTGTCAAAGGAAAGCAAAATCTAGACACCATGCTAGGAATGAGAGTGAATTTTAGAAAGGAAGGACTAGGATATGAGCCATGCAACCAGAAAGCTTTTGAAAATAAAACTCAAACTTCCTTTGTGAATGCTAATGCTTCATCTTCATCATGCTCTTTACATAAAAAGAGTGAGAAATACATTCCGGTTCACAAACCATACGTGAATGATTATAAGAAAAAAAATCTTAACAAAAAGGTTGTTTCATGTTTCTATTATGGAATGTATGGTCACACCATGTATAGATGTAGGTTAATGTTGGCTGATAAGGAACAATTTGTAAGAAAATCAATGTGGTTGAATAGATCAAGAGCTTCTAACCGATATGGACCAAGCAAGCTTGGGTACCAAAATCATAGAAGTCTTCTTGTTTTGATGTTTTGTAGGTCTACATGAAGGCTCAAAGAAACAACTGGTACCTCGATAGTGGATGCTCGCGACACATGTCAGGGAACAAAGAAATCTTTGCAGACCTCAAGGAAAAGGATGGTGGACTTGTTGCCTTCGGGGGCAAGGACAAAGGAAAAATCGTTGGAGAAGGTAAGATTGGGAAGGGATCTCCTCATAGTGTGGAAAATGTTTTGTTGGTTAAAGATCTCAATCATAACTTACTTAGTATAAGTCAACTTTGTGATAAAGGGTGCAATGTGATTTTTGACTCCACGCACTGCACTGTTGTAAATAAAATCACACAGGAAATAATGTTTATAGGGGTTAGACAAAATAATGTATATATGATAGACTTAGATGATACATCACATAATAATCTTTGCTTAGTTGCAAATAACTCTGACAATGCTTGGTTGTGGCATCACCATCTTGGGCATGCCAGTTTTAATGTTCTTGCAAAAGTTGTGCAGAAATGATTTAGTTGTTTGGTTGCCAAAGCTGAAGTTTGAATCAGACAAAGTATGTGAGGCATGCAGCAAAGGTAAGCAAACAAGAGCCTCTTTCAAAAGCAAGAATGATGTGACTACCACTAGGCCCCTTGAAGTTCTTCATATTGATTTGTTTGGACCTAGTAGAACTCACAGTCTAGGTGGCAAGTTATATGGGTTTGTTATTGTAGATGACTTCTCACGATTTTGTTGGGTGTACTTTTTGTCACATAAAAATGATGCTTTGAAGGAGTTTGAAGGTTTCTACAGGAAAGTGGAGATTGAGAAAGGATGTTCCATCAAGAGAATTTAAAGTGATCATGGTAAGGAGTTCGAGAACACAAATTTTGATGAATTTTGTAGGAAGAACGGATACTCGCATACATTTTCAGCATCAAGAACTCCAAAACAAAACGACATCGTGGAGAGAAAGAACAGAACCCTCATTGAGATGGCTCGGACGATGCTAAGAGAGAACAACCTTCCTAGGTATTTTTAGGTGGAAGCCGTTAGCACAGCATGCTACATCATAAACCGAGCTATGGTAAGACCAATCTTGAGAAAAACCCCATATAAACTTTTCAAAGGTAAGAAGCCAAATATCTCTTACTTGAAACCATTTGGATCAATTTGCTATATTCTTAATAATAGAAAATCTGATTTGGGCAAATTTGATGCAAAAAGTGATCGTGGAATTTTTCTCAGGTACTCTCTTGCTTCTAGAGCATATCGTGTTTATAACCTGAGAACTCTTGTAGTAGAGGAGAGCCATCATGTTATTGTAGATGAGTCATGCAATGTGAATGTTGATAAAAGCTCAAAATTACAAGATGAAGAAGAAGAAACCAGTGAAGAGATCGCACCAAAGGCAGCGCAAGGTCAAGCAACTCTAGGAGAAGGATCAGAAAGCAAGGATGATGAAAATCAACAAGGACAACTACTTCCTCAGCAGTGGACTTTCCACAAAAGCCATCCTCCCGAGAATGTGATTGGTAATGTAGAAGATAAAGTGAAAACTCGATCTTCATCAAGGGAAGTTGACAATTTGGATTATCTTGCATTGTTCTCTCAATTTGAACCACACTTTATTGATGAAGCCTTAAAGGATAATTCCTGGATCTTAGCTATGCAGGATGAACTACACCAGTTCCAAAGGAACAAAGTGTGGTTCCTTGTGTCATGTCCTAAAAGCCACTACGGATCGGAACCAAATGGATTTTTCGAAACAAGTTAAATGATCAAGGCGTGGTAATTAGGAATAAGGCCAGGCTAGTAGCCAAAGGCTATAGCCAAGTGATAGGAATTGACTTTGATGAGTCTTTTGCCACTGTGGCAAGACTTGAGGCAGTGAGAATTCTTTTAGCATGTGCATGCCATCATGATATTAAACCTTTTCAAATGGATGTGAAAAGTGCGTTTTTGAATGGTTTCATACAGGAGGATGTGTATGTGGAGCAGCCTCTAGGATTTGAAGACCACGTATATCCCGATTATGTTTACAAATTGGATAAGGCGCTTTACGGTTTGAAACAAGCTCCCCGTGCTTGGTACGAGAGGCCGGGTTCTTTCCTTGTCGACAATGGGTTCAAACGTGGTAACATTGATCAAACCTTGTTTACCAAAGTAAATGGTAAGAAAGTTTTAATTGTTCAAGTAAATGTCGATGACATAATTTTTGGCTCTACTGATATCACCTTGAGTGAAAAATTTGCCAAACTTATGCAATGTGAGTTTGAAATGAGTATGATTGGAGAATTGACCTTCTTCTTGGGCTTGTAGGTCAAACAAATGGTGGATGGCATTTTCATATGCCAAAGGAAGTATGCTCAAGACTTGCTCACAAAGTACAATTTCAGCAAGGTGAAACCTCAACCCACACCCATGTCAACCTCAATCAAACTCGATCAAGATGAGAAAGGTAAATCCGTGGACCAAAAACTTATTAGAAGCATGATAGGATCATTGTTGTATTTAACTGCCAACCGGCCCGACATTCAGTTTGTAGTTTGCTTGTGTGCGAGATTTCAGTCAAATCCGAAAGAAACACACATGTTGGCTGTGAAACGTACTTTTAGATATATTGCTGGTTCAGTACATTTGGGCTTATGGTTTCTACGTAATTCGAGCTTTGAATTGATTGCTTATTCTAACACCGATTATGCGGGTTGTAAAGTAGACCGGAAAAGCACCAGCGGGTATTGCCAGTTTCTTTGGGGATGCATGGTCTCATAGGCCTCCAAGAAACAAAATTCAGTGGCTTTGTCAACCGCCGAAGCCGAATATGTGGCTCTTGGTAGTTGCATTTCCCAGGTGCTTTGGATCCAACAACAAATGATTAACTATAGCATCTCATTCAAAAACAACTTAATTTTGTGTGATAACACCTCTGCTATAAACTTGTCAAAAAATACAGTTCATCACTCTAGAACGAAACATATCGAAATTAGACATCATTTCATTCGAGATCATGTTAGTAAAGGTGATGTTGAAATAGATTTCATTGAAACAAATAATCAAATTGCCGACATATTTACCAAACCACTAAATGAAGAAAAATCTACATCTTTTAGGAGAGAGTTAGGGGTTTGTAGAATAGAGGAGTCTGATTCATGAGTCTCTACATTTTGCATCATACTTAGTGTTGCTAGCATGCATATTTTGCATTTGTGTCATTCATACAGTTGCATTAGATGGGTCTCCTTCTTCATGCATATGCACCATGTTGCTTGAATTGCAATAAATTGAATTGTGTGAAATTTCCACCTTTGTATGAATTGCATTTCTTCTATTAAATATGTATGAACCCTTTCATTGCACTCTTCTATGGCCACACTATTTTGAGTTCAATAAGTGCATTTCAATGGAACTGATCAATCGAAATCTAAATAATGGAGAGCATGGTAAATAAACTTCTAAGGCAATCTATCATTTCCTTGAAATATCCTCCCCAAATGATTCAAAACTCAAAGATATCTTTTTTCCTTGACCTTCATATGTTTTAATCATTGGGGAATCGAACCTATCCTTCTTGGAACTCCAAATTTTCATATAAAAGAAAATCTCCATCTGAATAGGGGATGGGTCGACCCATGGGGTCGACCCCTGTCAGTTTGCTCAAAACGGGGCTCGGGCTGTCTCGTGGGTCGACCCATCGGGTCGACCCGTTATAGTCGATCGTGGTAAAACACGATCCGTTCCGTTTCGGAAAGGGCGTGAACGCCCTATTCTTCAACACTAACGCTATATTATAGCCCCAGCTCCCTAGTTCGACCAGCCACCACCTCTTGGTAGCCCTGAAACCCTCTCTTGCAACCCAATGCCACTCCAGCCCTAAAGGCGAGATCTCACCAGTGGCTACTCGCGGTTTCTCTCCTTACTGTGTCCATAAACATCTCTCTTCCTCCCAGATCCTCTGAGGTAAGGCCATGGTGTTTGGAGAGTCTTTATTTCTGCGTGAGGGGCTCCTCTTTTCGAACCAACAAGATCTAGGAAGCCTCTACAGATTCTGATTTGTCCGGTGGTTCAGATGGCACCCAAACGGCGGTCTTCTCGTCAGGGGGAGGAATCCAGCCGCTCTGCTCGTCAGCGAGAGAACTCCAGCCGCACAAGAGAGATATGATCCAAAGAAAAAGAGCTAGAAGCAATGAAATCGCATGCCTTGGCCTCCGGTAACAAAGCTGCACATAGAAAAGTTCTCCGCCCTCGTGCGGTAGATTTTGTGAATTTGGTTGAATACTTGCCAGGCTTAGTGGATATTATTTGTAGTCAACCAAACCTTGATCATTTCATGTCTGCACACCGTCGTGTTTATTACAAGTTAGTGAACCAGTTCTATGGCAATATGACAATCAAAGCTAACTAGCAGTTTACTGTTGTAAATGGAGAAGTGATTACTTTGACACCCGAATTTCTGGGTAATGCTCTTGGTTTACCATGTCATGAAGGTTACACTTTTGGTGATCTTGATTTTGATGAAGAAGAGGTCCATCAAATGATGACCTCTGAGGAAATGGGAGACAGGTCTACCACCTGTCTGAATGCAAATCGCTTTCCCTCCATGCAGCGCATTCTACACCACATGATGATGACCATTTTGATACCAAAGGGTGGTGGAAGAGACAAAGTAACTGAATTCCATATGTTCCTATTTTTCTGTCTGATGAAGGGTCTCCCTATCAATTTCCCTTCCACTATACTACTTCACATACCCGCATGCTTGCAGCATACAAACCGCACTCTACCATATGCAGCAGCCTTGACAGCAGTCTTTGAATCAGTTGGTATTGATTTGTCCAAAGAACGATATCACACAGTGCGTGAGAATGACATTTACTCCATCCCCACAATTTGCAAGAACATGAACTATGAGTTAAAAAATGGTGTTCTGGTTCGTAAGATCAAATCTGGACAAGTACATGTCATCTCAGAGGAAGAAGAGGATAGTGAAGAAGCTGAAGCAGATCAACCACAACAACAAGAACTTCCTGATGAGGCACTGCCTGGTGGGTTTTCTCAGATGATCACTGATAGATTGGATTTCATAGATGGCCGACTAGACAAGTATGGGGAGAGAATGGATGCCCTTATCAATGAAGTAACTGACTTGAGGATTTCCCATGTTCCCCACACTCAGTCCTTCCAAAGGGTCACCTCCTTTCTTGATGCAAACACTACTGCTCTGGACGCCCAAACCAGGATGTTTGAAAAATGATGAATTTACTTAGAGGGTCACATGCTCCACACTCTCCACCCTCGGACTAGATTATGAAGCTCCAATGATACAACACAATTATTAACATGTTCTCCCTCTTCTTTTTGATGATGCCAAAGGGGGAGAAATTCAGATATGTGGGTGCTTGGTTAAACTATTATATTATAGTATGTGTGGTGTGTGCTTGCTTGCATGTTTGCTTTCATTAGCCTGTCAGTTAGAAATGTTCAGTTAGAAATGTTGCATCTCATGGCATTGCTCATGTATGTATTTTTGTAACTCATGAACTCAGACTTTGTAAGTCTTAAAAACTCTATTGTCGGCTAAAACAATGGATGATGCCTTTGGCTGGTCAATCTTACAGTGCTTGGATGAGGCCTTGTGTTTTATGTTGTGATGCTTCTTAAATGTTTTAGCTTGGCACATGGAAAGAATGTACATTCAACATTGTGGTTGTGGTTTGATGTAATGTTCGGGTTCTCCTACCTTGGTCTGTGGCCTTGATTTCATTCAGCTTGTTAAATCCTTTTGAGCTCACATGGTTATGTATATGGAGGTCATCATGTTAAATTTTTTGTTGAAGTGTTGATTCAGAAATTATGTAAATAAAAGTTTTCGTGTCAATCCTAAAATCTAGCATAGTATTTTGTCATCATCAAAAAGGGGGAGACTGTTGAACCCCCTGCATGAATGTTCTATTTGTTGGATTTGGATGATGACCAAACACTATATTAGACTAGAACTATTGTTGGATGAATAAATTTAATCAAACTCATTTTGAACTGCTTTACTATGTAATTACCTTTTTCTTCTAAGATCATGATCTACGAATGATGTCGGAGGAGGTATTTTTGCAAGATCAAGATCATCTCTCTTTGAGTAAGTGCTTTGAATTATGTTTGTCAAAGTTTCAATCTAACTCCAATTTTGTGTTTTTACAGTACTAAGGAGTGAAGCTCACTTCCTAACTCATTCAAGGATGCTTGGTGAGATCCAAACAAAACCTTACCCTTTGATAAGTTGATTTCCTTTATAGTTGTCATGGGTTGACCCCAAGGGTTGATCCTTGTTTATAATCAGCACTTAGAAATGAATAACATGTTTGATTTCATGGGGTGGACCCCAAGGGTCGACCCCTTGATGGCTGACAGCTTTTTTTTTCTTTGTGTTGAGAAGTAGTTCATGGGTCGACCCCATGGGTCGACCCCTAGGTGCTCCCGAGCCCTCGGGTGTTCAGTTTTCAGCAATACGGTGCGTGGGTCGACCCTTTTTGGTACCCGAGCCCCGCGGGTTTCTCTGTTTTTTTCGGTTGCCGGGCACCCTTGTCCCGTGTTGTAGTGTCTTCGAGGGTCGACCCAATGGGTCGACCCCTGGAGTTTCAGACCGCCAGTCCGGTTCGAGATCCGATACGCGGCCGCCGTTTTTGATCCTATTTTGCTCTAATGTTGGGAGATCCGAGGCTCCCATCTTGTCACACATGTCCCCCCTCCTTGGGACTATAAAACCAATGATTAGGGCGACCAAAAATGATGAGGAAAAAGGAACATTCGATCTCATCCCTATTTTGTCTTGCAGGAGAAGAAAGTTCGTGGGGAGCCTTTCCAAGTGCAAATAGAAGAAGTCTACATCAAGAATAGGCCGATCCCCTTGCTGATTAGATGCATCCTGAGCAAGGATTGAAGCTTTTTCTCCTTATATGAAGCTGGGCAACATGGATCTCGAGCTGCACATCATCATCCGGGCTTCCTCTTGAAGATCTATCTACATCCTGCATCACCGACCAAGAAATGAAGAACCTCAGCTGGGTCATCGTTTGAAAGGGGGATTTCTGGCGACCTCAAGATCTTTATTGCATATATTTTGTTCATTCTATTTCAGTTTTGAAGGATCATTGTATATCTGAATATTTCTCTTGAACGAAATACTGTGTGTGAGTGTGCGTTTGCCGCTCGCAGCGCACGTGTGTGTGTGTGTGTGGCTGTGTGCTTCACAGCGTGTGTGGGTGTGGGTTTTCACTCTATAGTGGAAGCAATCCTCACTCTGTGAGGGGTGGATGTAGGGGACACTGTTGTGAACCCGAACCACCTAAAATCCTCTTGTTCATTGTGGTTTACTTCTACGTTCTTTCACGAGTGGGCTTCTTGTCGAGCGGAGTGTTGTTCAAATCTCAACTGTTCAGATTTCTCTTTATTTCCGCTATTCGTGTGTTAGCATCATCGGGTGAGAAGAGTGTGCTTCATTTTGGTCCTTCCATTTAATCTTTTCAAAAAGTTCATTGTTGAAATTTTTATTGCCAATCAATTCACCCCTCCCCTCTTGATTGCCATCTACCGGGGACAACATGTGCCATGCATACACAAGACGCAACCAAAGGTCCGTAGAATCATGGAATCCTAGATATCCTAAAGTGCACCACTCATGCACTGACGGCCTTTTAGATTTGGGAGGTTTGGGTGGGCCAGGAGGGTTAAATGCACCTTCTTTCGTACCCCAATGAACGGTCTCCTTGCGAAGTGTAGGCGGACTGGCCGGTGGGGTAGTGGTGTGATAGTGAACTTCGCTGAAGAAGTGGAGTAGATGTGGTGGGTCAAGGGGTTCACTAGGGAAGGGGTCAAAGGGATCAAAGAATGTGTGACCCCTTGAGCTGGGTTCCCATAGGTCACGGTCCCACGTTTGGAATTCTTAAGGTGTAGGTGGTTACCTTCATGCACTAAGGTAGATGGGATGGTGGTCTCATATAGTAGATATGGTTCCTCCCTCGGGATAAGTGGAATGAGATACGGCTCGACCGGCATAGGGAGGAATAAAAGAACCTCCGTGGTGACATGACCCACGGTGCACACGGAGGTAATGGACCCCAAATCGGGATGGGTGAAGCTACGACTTGTGGGTTGGTCGAAGCCTAGGGCCAACATGTATGTCAACTTCACCTGCCAGTCTAATCTCTTAAGAAGGTCATCCAATGTTTCAACATGGTGACAAGACCAGAATGTGGTATGGAATGAGTTGACTGGCACTAATGGTAGTGTAGGGTCCATGGATGGGCAGCAAGGTGGTCTAGAGACCAATCCTATCTGGAGCCAACTAAGTAGTGGCTCGGTGATGAATAACTTTCCCGTTAGAAATAGGGGTGGTTCCAAATGAGGTGACTCCGAATAAAGATTGGAAGGTGAGGGTGGCAAAGGAGCTCTTGGGGAAGGGTTCCCTGGCTGGGGTGGGTGAGGTCGTAGGGCAGGAGCGTCCTGCCTCGTGAGCTCATGTGGCAGTTTGACCGGCTTGACACTCTGCTGAGAGGTAGATGCTCGGTGAAGGGCAACATCAAATGTTGACACGAAAGGCTCAACCTCTAGAGCGACCACGTCGCGACAAAGCAATTCAAACTGGTAGTGAAGCCGCAGACCTCTCCGGAATTGAAATGCGGTCGTGGTGCTCTTCTCTCCAACTCCACTTCCCAACCGGTACTCACCAAAGTCCCGAATGTACCCAGACACAGACTTGTTGCCTTGGACGGGTCTGAGTGGGGCTTTCTCTAGGGCAGAGACTCATCTAACCAGACCTTCGAGAGATTCGTAGGTAGTGTCAATCCTGCCCTCTATGGCATTAAGCCTAGCCTCAGCACGGCAAAAATATTCTTGGTGTCTTGGTCACGCTTGTCCATCCTATCCATGAGGGTGTGTATAGGTTTAACCAAGGAAGGGGTGCATAGGTTAGCCATAGTTGCACATAAGTGGGCATGCAAGAGAATCTTTTTCTCTTTTTTTTGTTTTTATACAAAACTAATGCAAGCACCTAGACACGACTCTAAATGGTGAAAAGGGGTAAAATGGGGACTCAAATACAAACCTAGACTCAACCCATATCCGATACGTGGCGGAGGTTTGATCTGAAGATCGCACTCACGCAAGTGTGCTACCTTTCCGATAGGCGTAACCTATCATTCCGGGAATACCTTTTGATATACTGGGTATCGGAATGCAAATGCAAACTTTGGACCGACTACCCTAGACTCAACCCGCTCTGATACCAATTTGATGCGGGATGGGACGGGAACCTTGGACTCTAGCTCACGGACGTCCCTAAGCAAGGGAAACACGTGGATCTGCGTGGTTGAGGAACCGACAATGAGTCTCGAGTATCGGCTTTTCCGCGTGCTCGGATCGAGTCACAGGATGGGTCCCACTCACTCGCTCTCGCAGCGGTGATAAAAATTTGACGAGCTATGTTCCTATCACTCATGCAACGGCATATGAAAATATACGAGATAAGCAAAATGCCAAAGTAGGAGGGTGGCGAGTGTACCTCCATGCTCCGGGCGTGGGGAAGACGTTCTCGGCCAAGATTCGTACTCCCGGTACAGTAATTAGCCAAATATTACAGAAGTGAAATTTATTGCCCACTCCACGTAGGGAGGTGAAGGGCTACAGCGGGACCCAGGAGTATAGCACTTGGGTTGACGGGCGGCTTCTTGGGCAGCTCTGACGGTTCCGGCGCGTTGCTACTCTGGCGGCAGCTTGCTGTCCCGAACTGGTTCCTCTATTTCAGCACTGTGTGACTCGGCGAGAAAAATTCCTGCGATCAGCACGGATGTCAGATCGACGCGAAACCAGCGCCGTTGAGAAGCTAACTTGGGGATCTACAACCACCTGGTGTTATAGGAATTTTCCTTTCTCTGTGGTTTCCTTGGTGGAATTTATAATCGTCGGACTGACAGACTCAGGAAACACTGGGAAGATTGGGATCTACCTGAAAACGTGGGCTGACTAAAGGTCATACGGTGGACTTTAGACTTGAAATTTTTTTGGGAGATGGAGGGGAAAGTAAGGAACACAAGGATAACTTTTGTGTAATTTTCTGAGGTGGTTTGAGAGGGGGAATGGATTTTATAACAGGGGGTGGTCGGATCTGGACTGAAGGAGACAAACCAAATTTTGGATTTTACAGTGGTTTTTTGGATGAGAAAAAAATTAATAAAATCATGAAAAAAATTGTGGAAGAATTCTTTGGTGGACAAGAAAACTCAGTCCAAATTTCAGATCAATCTAAAATTGGGAAAAGGGCGAAGAAAGTGGTTGCTGGAACACAGATCTGCACAAGGACAAATTGTGTAGACCAGGGAAGACTATGGTGGAACGGGGATCAAACGATGGAGGAATAACCTGAAAAAATTTTTCGAGAGAGGGGATTTCCTGGGGAACACATCCTCAAAATTTGGGCTTGATCAGATCTCTTGATTGGGAGATAAAATTCGGGCAATAGCTTGCTGCCCAGGGGTGGGCAGAATTCCGAAGAAGTGGCGGTGGTGGTGCGACGGCGACTCGATTGTGGCGGCGGCGGCGGTGTTGAGCTTCTCACTCAGAGAGGGGTTGATGGGGAGGCTTCACACTTTGAAGATCAACCTTCACAGCTTCAAGGGGGTGGATAGAGGTAGAGGCCTGCGCCGTTGGCCTTCTTGAGCAACAAATGGGATTTTTTCTTCATTAATTGCTATGGAATTCATAAAATACAAGGTTTTTATAGAAATGGATAAAAGACCTAAAATCTCCCTAGATCTAGGGTTAGGGAGGGGCAAATGGGGGATAAGATATTAATCTCCCATGTGGTCAAATGACTAAAATAAAAAAATATAATAATGAATAAAAAACATTAAAGGGGGGGGCTTTGATAAAAGGGGGAGAATTTTGAATTTTCTTCCTTCCTTGTCTCCTTGGACCAAGTCCAGTCTTGGACTTTGAACCAGCCCCACATGGGCCCTAGAGCCTAGGTGGACCAATGGGGAATAAGGTGGGGGTCCTGCCGGGCCAACATGATCTTTTGCAAAGAAACCTAAAGACTTCTAAGGACTAACACTTTGGCTTATAGTTGCCATACATTTGTAAACCCATTTAACACAAGGGTATAAATGTAAACAAAAGGGTACAAATGCAAAAATAAAATATTAGTGCCCGATGTTGATTCCCATCATCTGCCCTATGCTGCACAGCTAACAATAATATTTCAAAGGGTTGGAATTCTTCTAGACAATGAAAAGTCAAAAGAAATCCCCAGGAGCAATGTCTATTGCATGAGATTCATTAAGAATTACATGCACTTTAAGAAAGAAGGTGATAGAATTATCAGAAATCTGCCCGGGCATTTACCTGAACCACAAGTACAGCCAAATCAACAGGAACATCCTGCACAAGATCAGCCGGACCAGCCAGCTTTAGATGAGCATCTAAAACAGCATGAAGAACAGTTCCATGTAGATGCTCACTTCAGTCAGGAACAATAGCAACAGCAGTAGGATGTACGTCAGGACACATATGTTGGTCCCATCATACCTTTTGGGACTCTTCCCCCTCAGACACCTCCATCTAACCCTACAGTTCATCATGAAGAAGAGGCTCCTCCTCAATTCCACACTAAAGCCTCATCATCAAGATGCACAGCCTTTGGAGCGACTGGAGGTCTGATAGACATTCACCCCGTTCTCATCCAATTCTTAATAGCACAATTTGGTAGCATGAACTCATCCTTTTTACAGCTTAGTCTACAAGTGGAAAGGTTGGAAGCAAGGTAGATTCACTATGAGCAAGTCTAGACCAGCAGATTGGAAATATTTGTTGCAAACAAACACAAGTCTGATGGTAAATTGGTCTCATTTATGCACTCCCTGATAAATGTCTATGAAAGAGCAGGGATAATCATGAAAAGACTACGAGAAATTCATGCATGCTGAAACCCAAGAAAAAACAAGTGAAATGGTCATGCATGCTTATGACATCCATGAAGATCAAAGCAATCTAAACATTAAGTATGCAAGGCTGATGGACACATCAACTCACCTCTCAGAACAAATGGCAGTAGGGACCTTATCAATCAGAGAACAAGTGGCCGCTGAGACCACTAGAACTATAAATGCCACATCTAATCTGGAAAGAACAGTTAATGTCACTACTACATGGCTACTTGATGCCTCCAACCGGATGAAAGGGAAGGTGCATGCTGACTGCAACAAGCTCCTCGATGCATCCTCCAAGCTTGCAGAAAAAGTCCATACTGATACATCACTCATAGTGAACAACACTACCAAAGCTGAAGCCAAAATAAATGTTGTGTACAACAAACTTGATATGGTTGGTACTAAAATTCTGGAACTGATTCGTTTGCATAAAGCCCAACTCCAACCAACCTTGGCCAACACAGGTGATGAATGATGTCCTCCTCCTCAGACAGAAGCAACATCCTCTCGTCTCCCACCGCAAGGAACCCAACAGAGGGCAAAAACAGAGTACATTTGTAAAATGCTACACACCTGGCTAAAGGATATCAATGCCAACATCAACACTCTACACCGGTTTGTTAAACAACGAGATGAGCAACTCACTCAGAAAGTTGACTCTCTCGCTGCCACTGTTATGCAACTGCAGCATCAGTTCTCTGAAGCCCAAAAACTTCAGCATCTAGGCAGCACCAGCTCCAGCACTTTGCCTCCCACACAGCAACCGCCTCCTTCACCCGCTCCTTGCTGAAGACAAAGGGGGAGAAGTTCTGAAGACTTTTGAGAGTGCTACAAGCATCATCTAGCACAAGCAACCAGTTAGTTTTTCATCTAGATTTTAGTTTTTGCATCTAGACAGTTTCATGTAAATGCTTGAATGCAAATCCTTGCTTGATCTGTATAAAACTGTGTTTGATCAATGGAACAAGCATTCTTTTGTTGAAAAATATAAAAATGGCTTTTTTGTTGAATTGCAAAAACTCTTCTGTCTAATGATTCCTCAACCAAAATGCTGTAATGCTATATGAATGCTTGGAGATAATGATTCATGTTTGTCATCATCAAAAAGGGGGAGAATGTTATGTCCCCTAGTTTTGATGATAACAAACCATAAAATTATTATTAGATCTTTGAGGTATATCTAACAAGGTTGGTTAAATATCTAGACTGAACAAGTACAGGAGAAACACTCTAAGAGTGTCGACACCTCCTACAACGTGTCGACACTTCTAGAAGATATCATGATGAACCATCTCCGGTTGAGCTCTGGCATGAAGCAAGTGTCGACACCTCCGAGCAAAGTGTCGACACCCCAAGAAGAAATCCAACTTGAGGACGTTTCTATCTGGCCTTTGGATTGACCAAAGTGTTGACACCCTATGCGAAAAGTGTCGACACCCTGGTTCCATGAAGCAAGCCTTACTTCCCTCTGGCGTGTTGTCCAGACACCACCTAGTGAAGACTCGGCACGACGGCATGATCGCACGCGAGTATGGCGCGCGTGTCGACACTTGTCTGTCAAAGTGTCGACCTGTTCCACTTGAAAGCCATGGTTCTTCAAGATTATAATGGGATGTGTCGACACCCTGTGTGTAAAGTGTCGACACGTTCATGATCGCCCAGAACGGATCTAAAATCGGAAGCGTCCGCTTTCCAAGATCCACAACTGGTCTTGGAGGATCCGCTCACACTTGAAAAGCTGTCAGGAAGCTCATCTGTCAGGAGAGTTTATTGTCTAGTAGAGACATCCTCTGATATGCTGGTACCTTTACAGTTCGGTTCCCTACCTACTTATGTACCAGCATGCCGGCAGGGAAAGGTCAACTATGCTGAGGAAGCAAATCAAATAATTAGGATGTGACGTTCTGGGTGTGGCTTCTGCTGTGGACAACGTAATAGAAGCCGTGAGCTACTGATATAGACGGAGAAGGAGCTCCAGTTATAAGAAGAGCTGAACATAAAGAAAAAGAATGATGTGAAGAACAGCCAAAAAGACAAGCGAAGAAAGATCTCTCCTTCCTGGTGTTGTTGAAGCAAGGGCAATGAAGCAGTTCTTGTTCCATCTCAGGATCTCTTAAAGCAAGGGATACATCATCTATCTACAACTTCATCTAGTGGGGGTGAAAGCTAAGGAGCTTATCTACCGTTCCCCTTGCGGTCGCGGTGAAGACCTAGGAGGAAGACGAAGAGAAGCCATGCTTCGTCCATTCCTCTCCAGACAAGAGTTCTCTTCTCCTATAGAGTTTCTTTGTCATACCTTGTATGGTTTTTCTTTTTAGAGCTTTATTTTTCTTTGAAAACAAATACTCTTACTTTGCTCCCTACCTGTCAGTAGGAAGACAGCCGGTGTGTTCACCGGTCTGTGGGTTTCAGGGTTGTGTAGCCTCAAGCTGTTTGGCAGTGGAGTTGAGAGAGTGTATCTCTTTATTGGAAGCTGTGAATCAGCGATAGTGCATTGGCACTAGTGAAGCCTCACCAAGTTGTGTGAGGGGTGGATGTAAGACTCTAGATAGAGACCGAACCACCTTAAAACTTATTTCTTGTGGTTTGTCTTCCATTGGGTACTGACGCTAGATGCTTGGTAGGAACATTTCTGATCATCATCCGTGCATCTAGCCTGTTAGATATCAACTATCTCTTGCCTTACTAGTCTTAGTCTTGTATCTAGTTTTTATTTCTGTAAAGAAGGGCAAAAAGGGGCTGATCTATTCACCCCTCCCCTCTAGATCTACCTATCACCACACATCAGTTGTAGCCGAAGTCGGAACTGGAGGCTGGGCGGCTGGCCTGTAAAGGCGTTGTAGCCGAAATTGGGACTGGAAGCTGGGCGGCTGGCCTGTAAAGGAGTTGTAGCCGAAACTGGGACTGGAGGCTAGGCGGCTGGCCGGTGAAGGCATTGTAGCCGAAGCTAGAACTGGAGGCTGGGCGGCAGGGCTGTAAAGACGTTGTAGCCAAAACTGGGACTAGAGGCTGGGCGGCTGGCATGTGAAGGCATTGTAGCCGAAGCTGGAACTGGAGGTTGGGCGTCTGGCCTGTGAAGGCGTTGTAGCCGAAGCTGGAACTGGAGGCTGGGTGGCTGGCCTGTAAAGGCGTTGTAGCCGAAGCTGGAACTGGAGGTTGGGCGGCTGGCCTGTAAAGGCGTTGTAGCCGAAGCTGGAACTGGAGGCTGGGCGGCTGGCCTGTAAAGGCGTTGTAGCCGAAACTAGGATTGGAAGGTGGGCGGCTGGCCTGTAAAGGCGTTGTTGCCGCGACTGAGACTGGAAGCTGGGTGGCTAGCCTATGAAGGCGTTGTAGCCGAAATAATATTGGAACTAGTCGGCTAGCTGTCGAGGTGTGTAACCAAACGTTAGAGCTAGAATTGACGATGGCTGACCCTCGGGGGTGTAACGACCACCATTGTTGTGGAGTGATGCTGAGGTCGTCGTCGGCGGGATGTCGTGGTCAACGACTTTCATGAGCGATGAGTAAAGTAGAAGAGAGTTTTTTTTTCTTTACCAGCCCTACTGCCCTTGCGGGTTTTCGCTAGAGCTGGCCCCCTTTTACTTTTTTCATGCGCCCTTACGGATTTTCACACCGAAGAGTTTCCCGATTTTGCCCGAGGTGCCCTTTCGGGTTTTCACCTCAGCTGGGTCGGTGGCACTTTTTGCACCCTGTCATATCTTTGAAATGGGGACAACCGGGTCCGCCATGATATCTCTATTTTTAACCCCATTTTTGTTATTATATATATATATATATCTATATGTATATATATATAGAGAGAGAGAGAGAGTTTGAAATTGCTGTCCATAGCATGCCGCTGTCAAGGGACGTAACCTGGAACTGGAGATTGTGGATGACTGGATATTGTTCCTCTCTTAATAGGGGTTTTCACAACTTATAATGTTATAGTGATGGGGGCCATTTTGTTATGTCGGGATGTGACCGGAGTTATGGCTGGTGAGTCAGGGATTACTGGGGGACTAGAATTATAATGTGACTAGAGAGCTCTGGATTTACAGGAGGTGTGGAATGTAGTGGTGTGGACTGGTAAGAGTCTGGGGATAGGCTGGGACTAGAATTCGCTGGGATGGCAACTGGGATGTCGTACCGCCATAGAGAGTTGTCGACCCGCCGCATCGAAGCAAGGGCCGAAGGTGGCATGAGCTGAGCAGGGTGGTGTAAGGTTGACTGGGATCGTGGGATCAGTGCTCCGGCAATGTGAGTTCATGGAAGGTTGGCATTCGGTGGGGCTAATGATTTACTGAGGAGTGGGTGGAACGCCACCCTGATTGGTGGGGAGAGGAAGACTTTCTCGTTATCGGCTCTACCGCCCTTTTGGGTTTTCGCCAGAGCCAACCCCCTTTAGCCCTTTCTGACGCACCCTTGCGTGTTTTTACGTCGAGGGGTTTCCCCATTTTGCCCGAGGTGCCCTTTCGGGTTTTCACCTCAGCCGGGTTATTGGCTTTTTTGCCCCCAATCGCCCCCTTTGCGATGAGGGTGACTGGGTCTGTCGGGGCATCTCTATTTTTAACCCCATTTTTTATTTATTTTGTTTGTTTATTTTTTTTTGACTTACCTGGGAGCCTTACGGCTGGATTGTTGCTAGCGCAAAGGTGCACTCGCTCTCGTTGTGACGAGGATGAAGGCGGGGAATTAGCTCCCAAAAATGCCTGACAGTGGTTCTAGGAGGGCTTGTTTGGCCCTGCTGCTTGGCTAGGAATTGGAGACTGGAAGGACTGGCTAGTTAGACCCTTCACAGGGGAAGGCTGGCCTCACTGGTAATAGCTGGGACGTGCGCCCTAGTCTGGCTGGCGCATGAACTCGTGTTCAGGTGCGTAGTATAGCTTCATATGCTTGCCATTGAGAGGCGGGAAGGGTCTGTGACCTTTATGGTCAACGACCGTGTAGGCCCCACCCTCGTAGACGTTGCGGATGATGTATGGACCTCGCCAATTCGGCTATAATTTTCCACTGGGGCGCCCCGCCATGACTCCCTTTTCCTTGATCATGACGAGGTCACCTTGCTTGAAGGCTTGCTTCTTGATGAGCTTATCATAGGCTCGAGTCATACGGGCCTGGTATACTTGTAGGTGTTTATAGGCTTCGAGCCATTTACCTTCCAAGTCGGTGAGCTCTTCTAGTCTTCTCTGGTATTCATTTGCGTCTGGGTCGACGAGGCCGGTGTGGACCGCCACGCGGTAGGAGGCTAACTGGACTTCGATGGGGATAATGGATTCTGCCTCGTAGGCGAGGGAGAACAGCGAACACCCCGAAGGAGTTTTGTAGATCGTCCGGTAGGCCCATAGTTCCTTGAAGACCTTCTCACCCCAATCACATTTCTTGTGGCTAACTATTTTAGCCAGGAGCTTGCAGAGGGTCTTGTTGAAGGCTTCCGCTAAGCCGTTAGCCTGGGGGTTGTAGACCGAAGAGGTTCTCTAGTCGATGCAAAACTTGGCTACTAGTTGGTATACGGCCCTATTATTGAACGTTGTCCCATTGTCGGACATAATGCGACTGGGGGTACCGAATCGATAAATGATGTTGTGCCAGACGAATCTGGCAACCACTTCACCGGTGAGCTCCGGCAAGGGAAGAGCCTCCGCCCAGTGAGAGAAATAGTCAGTGGCGGCCAAGATGTATTTATGGCCCTTGGAAGATGGCAAGAAAGGCCCCGCGATGTCCAAGCCCCACTTAGCGAAGGGCAAGTGGGGGCTATAGGATGTAGTGGGTTAGGAGGTCTTCTGGGTACCGGGCCAAAGGCTTGGCATTGATGGCATGTACGAGTGTACTGGACACAATCCATGTCACGCCCCGAACCTTTATTACAGCGGAAGACTAGCTCGAGGAATGTGAACAACCGGTATGGTAAGCCTCTTGCAAGTAAGAATGATCAGAGCGCAAGACAACCACACATAACAAAATGCAATTGCACAATAATTTACTCAAACTCCAACTTTATTTCATTAGTAATCAAATCAAAATATTCAAATACAATAACTTGTCAACCTTCTTCAATCCACTAGACTCAAGAAAAAAAGGAAAATTACAAAGACTCGATCTAAACAAGATTGACTTTTCTAAGTCTTCACTCTCATTTTTGATATGACTCTCATTCGCTCTCGGACCCGCTACTTGAATAACTCGAATCCGAATTCGAATCACTTCCATCTCCTGAAAAGATTGGAAATAGGTAATGAGCACACTTGCCCAGTAGGTATCTTCGCATCAACATAAGGCACTATTAAAGTGATTTAACATTTTAGCTCTAAAGAAAGTAAAGTGAAATCATGCGAATGCGATAATTCACATGTAAATAACCAAGGTAACAAGACGATCATGTAAGATAGATTGAGCAAGTATGAATTAGCAAGAATGTAACAAGAACATGATATGGCCTTTCATGATCAAGAATGTATCGAGAATGTACTAGCAAACCACGTAATCATCACACCAACATTTTTTGCTTATGAGCAAGTATTTGGTGAATTTCTGTGGAATATCATGTAACAAGCAAGAAAGTCATGTACGTGTATATGTCGTGCCATGGATTTTTCACATATTTATAGAGAAAGTACTCCCAGGGCAAAGCGATGCCAGTAGCATCATACCCCATGGTTTATAATATGTTTCCGATAATCAGTCGAGGGGACTAGCATAGAGCCCTTAAACAAAATCAGTGCCCGATCGCATCTTCAAGTATAAATCAAGCTACTTCCACGTTTCAAGCAATAAAATATGGCCAGTAATATAACAAGTTCAATAAGTTAATGATAACAATAATTCAATGAATGAACACTTCGCTTAAGAATGAGAGGGATCAAGAATGACTTAAAACAATGTTATGCTCATGGAAACAATTTGACAGCAGAATAGCACATTCCCTATCTTCCATAATTTAAAATTAAGTATCTTGAACAATATGACAAGTCCCAAACCATCAAAAATCCATCTAGGAACTTTGGAATTCCAACCCTTGGGTCAAACCTCGGGTTAAAGTACTCAGGAATTGTGGCGGTCAATTAATGGGCCGTTACATGAACGTGACGGTTTAGTATTGGACCTTTAGAATGGGCTGAATCCAGAAAGAATAAATTGGACTCAGTAATGTGACGGTTGTATAATGCACCATTAGATGTGCCTCACGGTCGAGTAATAGGCCGTTACACGGACATAATTTAAATCTTCGGTAGTGCTTTTCTAGACAATTGGGCTTTAATGGTACAACCAGCTCAGCGTCCTAGTGGGAATCCCAGGCTTGCGGAGACTTACGGAGGTCTTGAAACAAGATTTCCTAGTCTATTGGAAGGAATATTCAATAGAGAGGTCCTCAAGTTCAAGAATGTGTTCCTATAGTGCAAAAGTGTAACTAGTGGACACATACCGGAGTATACGCTACGTACTTAAAGAAAATGACTCTATAGACGAGAACAAATGTATAACGATGTGAAACCATGATAAACTCCGTCAATACAACATTTAAAATCATGGTTTTAATACAAAACTATAGAGTTTAGTAAATGAAATTAACATATTCTTAAAATAACTCAAGGTGCTTTAGACATGCAATTTCTATCATGAATCAATTAATGAACTCAAAGTCATGAAAACAGGTCAAAACTTAGATATCTAGGCTTTATTTATAAGCTAAGTTGATTGTTTTCAATTCTGTCTCGAGTTGATAGATCATAGTATTCTGACGGTCTAATATGGGGGCGTCATAGTGCTGTGACGGTTTATCGTGGGGCCGTCAGAGTGTTGTAACGCTCCATTTATAGTCCGTCAGAGTTTACATGGAACTCAAGTATAACAGGGGGTGTGACGGCTTATCGTAAGACTGTTATATGCCTCTGACGGTCGAACTATAGACCGTTAGAGCCCTGTTGATCGTACATAGAAAATAAAGGACTATGATTGAAACATGTCATGTTTAAAAAGACTTAACTACTCTAGTCATGATAAAACGAAGTAAAGGCCATCTAGATGCATAGGTTGCAATGAGTTAACAAGAGAATGTCTTTTATCTTTAATTTAGGCTAATGATATGCATGTATGCATAGACCTACTAAAACATGAAATTCTTGGCCTACACTGCATGAAATTAAGTAAAATCAGAGGACTTTTATCCCTAACATGATATTCTTGCCGTTCATGAGATTACCTACCTCTTTACAAGCTTCTATACTTCAAATTTGGGTCTGCAAAGCACGCCATAATCCTTCCCTTCCTGTGGATTTTTAGCAACTTCACGCCGTCCTAACTCTTCAATCTCTTGACCTAAAGACGTGAAATTTGGAGGGTATAAATATGAAACTATTTGGAACAAAAAGTTCTAAAGAACCAACTTCTAAATACCTCGTTTAGACGTCCCAATTTCCTATTCTTCAGTGGACTTTTGCTCAGATTCCTGGGTTGCTATGGTTGAACCAACAACTTTGGAGGCTTCTAACTCCTTGGATACTAGATCTCCTAGAACGAAATTTTGGGAGCTATTAGTCTAAAGTATTAGAAACAAAAGCTTCTAAACAACTTACCCAAAATTATGACTCCTTACCTTGATTCTTCATGAGCCAAAAGTAAGGGTCGCCCAGTCCCAATCTGGGTCCTATTTATAGAACTTTGCTAGGGTTTCATGGATTAGGTCGATTCTAGAGTCCTTAGTTGTCCAAAACTTGATCCCTAAGTGTCACGCCCCGAGCGCGGAAGGAATCCGGAGTGCGTGACGAGTTTATATCGATCATGTTAATCAGAGCGTTAGTGTATTCGACACAAAGACAGAGTACGCAAAAGTAAAGATAGCCCAATCCTTTATTTAATCTCAACCTCAAAGTAATTCTATTACAATTCACTTAATAGAAATGCTAAGACTCAATAAAGGAAAAGTACAATGAGTGACTCAAGAAAATAGAAAGATAAGACTAGTTGATACTTGGACAGACGGATGTAGCTCTAATCTCTTCACTCTTGACCTTCCCCATCCGATTGAGTCTCGTCATCAGACTTACCTGAAAAATAGGAGAAAACACTGGATGAGCGAACACTCAGTAGGAATTATATCTCAAGTGCTAGCTTACTTTAAGTAGATTACAAGTTACATGAATGCAATATAGCTATCCATGCTCGCATAAAACGACAATAAAGAGTGTATGTCAAGGTAGAGAGTGCATATCAAAAGATAGTTGAGTGAACTAGCATGTCTTTCAAGAACTCATGTCAATAATACCAAGATATTCAACAAGTATATTCATCATGTCATGTCGAGAATTGGCTATCATGTTTCAAGCAAGTATATAATAAATACCCTTTTTGGGTCACGCAAGTCATGTCATGTCAAGTCGAGTTAAGTATGAGATTTGTGGAATGTCATCTAGAACGACAAGTACATCGGTGCAATGCTACACCATGATCATTACAACTCTCATGGGCAATAGTACTTTCGGGTGCTCCTCCCCAGACCAGATCGGGCCCTATATGCGCAGGCATTGATCATGTATTTTCTGACATCCACTATAGTTATAGCCAATATAGAATTCCAAAGAAATAAGCTTGTAGGACTTTAAGGTAGATCATATAGAGCAGAATTTCAAGAATTGATCAGGACGTTTAAGTGCGGTAATAACGGTATAATCACGATTAACGATAAAACTAGGTGGAATCGGCTCCCTAATTGGGTGCCATGACATTAAGAACAAGCGTTCATATAGATATGGTCGCTCGTCCTTGTACATGATAAGGTAGATAGAATTAGTGTCCACAAGTATGGCACATAATTCTTAAGGAATATTAATGGTATGGTTTCCCCATTCCATTATTTAAAGAGTATTCTCATGACATCCAAATAGCATGTCATGAGGGCCGGTGTACCGTGTTTCTTTAGAGTGACATGGTAATTAAATAGTGTCATGGTTTTTACGGGTACAACAAGCTCAATCGGCCTTGAGAGAATCCAAGGATATGAGGAGACTTACGGAGGTCTCTATGACTAATTTACCAGTCCGAAGGAACGGAATGTCCAACGGAGGGCTCGTATGTCACCGAGAATTTGAGGGGTAATCGATAAAAACACAAAGAAACATGGGACTATACTCACAGACTAGAGTATAGTGCCAAGAGTTAACCCTCGGTATGGGTCACAGGAAATCGGTCGAAGAAATCAGTGAATAGTAAATTAGCGCCCTGGACAAGGTCACCATTTTAAGGAATCACGACTTCTTGTGGAGGCGTTGTTTCTCTTTCATAATTATATATTTACATAAAATCATGGAAGAACCATGCCCAGGGAATTGGCGCCCTGGGTGAAGTCACGTTTTGAAGAATTAGCACCCAGGTCTGAGGCGTCATTTAAAAATAGCGCCCATGTCTCAGGCGTTATTCAAATATGTGTGGTTTTGGCATGAACAGTAGCAACTTTTTAAATAAAAGAATTACATAGAAATAATCTCATGGTCATACAGAGAAAAATAGCAGGATTCTAGTAGTGTGATCATGCATTAGATTAGATATCAAAATTCAAAGTTATTAAATTTTGAACATGAGTATTTATCAAATAATCAATAGAAATAACGGCAGTGTGCGAAGTCGTCAATTGAATTGGCGCCCTAGTAAGGGTCGCTAATTCCCTGTTTTATGCAGAAATCCCAGAGACAACCCGAGAGAGAAACTGTAAGCCTTTCTACTAATATTTATTTATCTATATGCGTGCATGGGAATTTAAAATTTACAGAGTTTTGCATAGAACTTGAGAACACCTACCTTGGGTTGATCTTGGCTGATGAACAAAGAAGAAAATAGAACAATTAAGCTGATGTAGTTTATCCTCGATGATAACCGAAGACAGTGGCATTACAACAACAAAAGAGGATAATAACAACTCTTTGCTCCACAAGACGAATCAACAGTGCCAGTTTCTCCAACAACCAACGCACGTAGAAGGTTTGGTTGGTAATTGATCAAAGGGATTGACGGAAAAAGAGCAGTCAATGCCCTACAGCAACTAAAAATATATATGTATCTTCTGTTAATGACTGCAGCAACAGAAGAAGGAGTTGATTGGTTCTCCGTACTGTAGCTTCGACCAAATATTGTAGCAGCAGACGACTTCCTTAGCAACCGAGAGGGAAGGAACATATCCTTCTTCCACAATCAGCCAAAAAGAAAGATGAGTGGCTTATCTTCAACAATGGAGAAAAATAGACTTCTCTGCAATAATTTTTTCCTATTAGAAAGAGGTATACTCTCTTCCTTCAAATGAAAGGAATAGAGCACCACCGGTCAAGATAAGAAGTAGCAGAGAGGTCATGGGTTTAAGGAAGAAAGAGTAACAAGTAGTCCTGAGAGGTGGGTATTTATAATGGTTTGGGAACCCATTGGGCGTTGGAGTTCTATTGGGACTAAAACTCAAGTAATAGTCCTAGTGGTATTGGTATTTCCCTTATTAGTCCCTTCCAAAACACCAATACTTCCCAGTTAGATCCCTTCCCAATAAATACATCTATCAGTTCGAATCGGAGAATTGGCGTTCAAAATTAACATTTATTTTAAGTGTTATATTCTTTAAAGATTTTTATCTTTTTTATTTGATGGGGTATTGTCATGAAATTTTACGGGTAAGGTTTTTTTCCATTTTTCTCTATTTTTCCATATAATTAGTTTTACAAAAAATTTTAATTTAAAAAGTAGCACCATTCATCTTAAATAAAATAGCGACTTTAAATTAGTCGTTGTATACCTTGTATGCGCCTGGACAAGCAGGCGTTATTTTAACTTTGTCCCTTTCTCTTCAACCTCAAAAAGATCGATATTATCTTTATACCTCTCTTATTTCTATAACTCTCTTAACTATATACTTTATTTGTAATAACGACCCGATTTACGTCGTAAATTATTAGTATTATTTTAAACATTTTATTCTCACCCTTATTTAATCAAAATTGCATATATGTCCATTCTACCTCCTTTTAACTATCTTTAATGTATTAAATCTTATCCATATTCCCTTGTTCCTTTAAATAAAGATATAATGTAATAAATATGAAATATTAAAATTTCTAAATTATTAATAAAATATAGATTGTTATTTTCTCCAAGGTTTATTGATTAAAATTACAATGTACATTAAATGCCTATTAAAAAAATGACATGTTATTCTTAAATTCATTATAATACAAGGGTAGGGTCTATGAGTTCTTTTTGTAAGACTTATTAGGATGTCAAGGGGTTGTGTATAGGGTCTGGCCTTGATTATTTATTAGTTTTAATTTATTTAAACTTTCTAGTCCTTTAATTTACTAGGGTTGCTACACCCTCCCCCCTTAAAAGAATTTGGTCCCCAAATTCAACTGCATATATAAACATAGAGAGTGTAGAGTACATACCCTTTAGAATAAGTCTGGGAATCGCTTCCTCATAGACTCCTTGGTCTCCCATGTGGCTTCGTGTTCTGAACATTTACTCCATTGCACCTTGGCCATCGGAATGGTTTTGTTCCTTAGTGTACGTACCTCGCGATCGAGGATTTTCATCGGCTTTTGTTCATAGGTGAGATCCTTTTGAAGCACTAGGTCTCCATGATCGATGATATGTGACGGATCGTGCACATACTTCTTCAACATGGATATGTGGAACACATTATGAACTTCGGACAATTGAGGAGGCAAAGTGACGTAGTAAGCCACCTCGCCAACTCTTTCTAGTACCTCAAAAGGTCCGATAAACCTTAGTGTAAGATTACCCTTAACACCAAACCTCTGTATTCCACGTCCAGGTGTTATTTTGAGAAATACGTGATCTCCGACTTGGAATTCGAGATCTCTTCTTCTTGTATCAGCATAAGCCTTCTGTCTAGATTGAGCCACTTGAAGTCTTTCTCTAATGAGCTGAATCTTTTCGATGGTATCCCTTACCATGTCTGGGCCTAATGGTTATTTCTCGCCAACTTCATCCCAGCATAAGGGTGATCGGCAACTCCTTCCGTACAAGACTTCGAAAGGTGCCATCTGTATACTTGCCTGGTAACTATTATTGTATGCAAACTCGACCAAAGGCAAGTGATCATGCCAGCTTCCACCAAAATCAATCATGCAAGCTCTGAGCATGTCTTCTACCACCTGATTGGTTCTTTCGGTCAGACCATCCGTTTGAGGATGAAAAGCAGTACTAAAATTAAGTCTCGTCCCCAACGAATGTTGTAGACCCTTCCAAAAATGAGAAGTAAAGTGCAGGTCCCGGTCAGACACGATTGAGACAGGAATTCCATGTAACCGGACTATCTCTTTGATGTAAAAAGCGGCAAGAACATCAACTGACCATCGACTCTTGATAGGCAAGAAGTGTGCCGATTTGGTCAATCGGTCTATTATAACCCATGTTCCATCATGTCCTCCTTTTGATTTAGACAGACCCATAATGAAGTCCATGCCGATATCCTCCCACTTCCACTTGGGAATATCAAGAGGATGTAGCTTACTAGCAGGCTTTTGGTGTTCTGCCTTGACCTGTTGGCACGTGAGACAGCGAGACATGAAGTCCGCTACTTCTCTTTTCATATTGGGCCACCAGAAGGTCCTTTTCAAATCTTGGTACATTTTGGTAGATCCTGGATGAATCGTGTACCTTGACCTGTGAGCTTCATCTAAGATCTTTTTCTTTAGCTCTGGACAATCCGGTATACATGTTCTATTTCTGAATAACAATCTTCCATCTGAGGCTATCTTGCAATCAAGTTGTTCTTCTATTTTGCCCTTGATTTCCACTAATACGGGGTCATTATCTTGAAGTCCTTGTATTTTAGATAGTAGATCTGGCTGTATGCTCATATGTGATAGTGTAACACACTTGCTCTCCTTGTCCATGCTTATATCAAGTCTAGTGAACTGTTCTAGCAACGTCCACTCCTGAATCATATAATTAGCTAATATTGCTCTTGGCTTCCGACTGAGGGCATCAACTACAGGATTACCCTTTCCAGGATGATATTGTATTATGAAGTCGAAGTCCTTGAGATATTCTAGCCAACGTCTTTCTCTCATATTCAATACCTTTTTGGAGAAGAGGTACTTGAGACTCATGTGATCGGAGTATACACTGAACTGCACTCCGTATAGGTAATGTCTCCAGATTTTAAATGCAAATACTACCGCAGCCAACTCCAAGTCATGAACTGGGTAGTTCTTTTCATGCTTCTTCAATTGGCAGGAAGAGTAAGCTATAACTCTCCCTTGTTGCATTAAGACACATCCGAGGCCAATTCCAGATGCATCGGTGTATACCTCGAATTTCTCTCCTTCTATTGGTAGGGCTAAGACCGAGGCGGTAGTTAGGTGATCCTTGAGAGCTTGGAAGCTTTGTTCACAATACTCGCTCCATTCATAACGGATCTCCTTGGGAGTTAGCCTAGTGAGTGGTACGGCGATCTTGGAGAAATCCTTGATGAATCGCCTGTAGTAGCCGGCAAGACCCAAGGAACTGCATATCTCGCTAGCACTGGTCGATCTTTCCCAATTCCCTACAGCTTTAACCTTTGATGGATCTACGGATAAACCGTCCTTTGAAATCACATGTCCCAAGAAGGATACTTCTTCTAGCCAGAATTCACATTTACTAAGCTTCGCATATAACTTATTTGTCTTCAATATCTGTAATGCAATCCTCAAATGCTCCTCATGCTCTTCCTTGGTCCTTGAATAGATCAATATATAATCAATGAAAACCACCACGAACTGATCTAGATGAGGCCTGAATATACTATTCATCAACTGCATAAAGGCTGCAGGGGCATTCGTTAGTCCAAAAGACATAACAACAAATTCATAGTGCCCATACCTGCTCCTGAACGCGGTCTTATGAATGTCCTTATCTTTGATCCTTAGTTGGTGATATTCAGACTCGAGATCAATATTTGAGAAATACTTGGATCCAGATATTTGATCAAATAATTCATCGATTCTCGGCAATGGATACTTGTTCTTGATAGTGAGTTGATTCAACTGTCGATAGTCGATGCATAACCTCATGGATCTATATTTCTTCTTTACAAACAGCACAGGTGCTCCCCACGGGGAAGTGCTTGGTCTAATAAATCCCTTCTTTAGAAGTTCCATCAATTGTTCCTTTAGTTCTTTGAGTTCAACCGGGGACATCCTATATGGTGTCTTAGAAACTGGACCAGCACTAGGCATCAAATTGATGGTGAAGGCCACTTCTCTTTGTGGAGGTAATCAAGGCAAATCTTTCGAAAACACGTCCGGAAATTCTTGCACAACAGGGATTTCTTCTAGCTTAGTCTCCTTAATGGTGACAAAAGCAAGGAAGGATACACATCCTTTCCTTATTAGCTTGCTAGCTTGAAGAGCTGAAATAAGAGGCGACTTGCTCCGATTCTTAGGGCTAGTATAGACCAGTCCCGAAAATTCTTTGAAAGTGACCTTGCTATTACGGCAATCAACAGTTGCCTGGTATTTGGATAGCCAATCCGCTCCTAATATGATATCATATTCCTTCAAATCTAGGCATATTAGGTTGATAGGAAAGTTTCTTCCTTTTACCAAGACTTCGTAATTTTGGTAATGATGAGTAATATCGGCTTCGTTTCCGAGGGGAGTTGAAATAACTAATTTTATCCATTCCGGTTCCATAGGTAATGGATCAGCAAACTTTTTGGAAATAAATGAATGTGATGCACCAGTATCAAATAAGACATATGCAAACTTGGAACAAACTTTCAATGTACCTTCCACTAGTCCGCCTTCGTCTTGTTCTGCCTCCTTAATAGCCTGGAGACGTGCATTCTTCGTTGCCAGGCGCTTCACTTCACCGGATTGTTCAGTAAGCAACGGATAGTCAGGAATCCGATGATCACGGCTCCCACAACGGAGACAAGCTCCAAGTTTTCTCCAACATTCTTCGGCCTTATGTCCGGCCTTGTCACAATGTTTACACACCACTTTAGAAGGCGTGGTGGTGATGGAGAACGGCTTATTAATCTTTTTAACTTTCTTTTCCTGGGAGGACTCTCCTCCATTACTTGGCCTCTTCTTGTTGAAATTTGGTTTGAAAGAACCAGAACTAGTGACATGTTCCTTCTTATCTTTCCCATGAATCCTATCAGATAGCTATGTGGCATCTTTTAATAACTGGGCTTGTCGTACCATCTCCGAATAAACTTGTATGTCCATCGGCGCCAGTTGTATGATATATTGGGGCCTGAACCCATTTAGAAATCTCCTAACTTTCATCTTCTCAATACTGACTAGGTGTTTAGCATATCGAGACAACCTCGAGAATTGTGCCTCGTACTCAGCCACCGATAAAGATCATTGCTTAAGTGTGGCAAATTCGGCGGCTTTCTTCTCTTGAACTCGGTCTGAGAAATACTTGTTGTTGAAATGTTCAACAAATTCCTCCCAAGTAACTTGGTCTTATTCTAAAGTGGCTTCTACTGACTCCCACTAGCATCGGGCGTCCCTTTCCAGTTGAAATGTTGCTAATAAGACCTTATCTTGGTCTGTGCATTGCATAACTCTAAAGATATGTTCAGTCTCTCGGATCCAGTGCTCGGCATCATCCGGATCAGTGGATCCCAGAACTTAGGAGGGTTCATGTTTCTGAAACTTTGGTGGAGGTTTCCCGCTCCACGGTGTGCACCTCCTTGTGCTACCTGTTGAAGTGCTTGAGTAAGACCTTGGACGGTCCTTTGCATGTCGCGCCACTGAGCACATTCTCCGGCCATGGTCCTACAATTACAATAACTATATTAATATGTGATTATGTTCAAAGCTATTAGTTTCTAAGTTAACTCAACCTCGGTTCTACCCAATCTCACCGGGTAAAGGTTTAAACCTATCCTTGGACTTGGGTTTCCTAGGAATTGAATATCCTAGGCTCTGATACCACAAAAACTGTCACGTCCCGAGCGCGAAAGGAACCCAGAGTGCGTGACGAGTTTATATCGATCATGTGAATCAGAGCGTTAGTGTATTCGACACAAAGATAGAGTACGCAAAAGTAAAGATAGCCCAATCCTTTATTTAATCTCAACCTCAAAGTAATTCTATTACAATTCACTTAATGGAAATGCTAAGACTCAATAAAGGAAAAGTACAATGATTGACTCAAGAAAATAGAAAGATAAGACTAGTTGACGCTTGGATAGACGGATGTAGCTCTAATCTCTTCACTCTTGACCTTCCCCATCCAATTGAGTCTCGTCATCGGACTTACCTGAAAAATAGGGGAAAACACTGGATGAGCGAACGCTCAGTAGGAATTATATCTCAAGTGCTAGCTTGATTTAAGTAGATTAGAAGTTACAAGAATGCAATATAGCTATGCATGCTCGCATAAAACGACAATAAAGAGTGTATGTCAAGATAGAGAGTGCATATCAAAAGATAGTTGAGTGAACTAGCATGTCTTTCAAGAACTCATGTCAATAATACCAAGATATTCAAGCAAGTATATTCATCATGTCATGTCAAGAATTGGCTATCATGTTTCAAGTAAGTATATAATAAATACCCTTTTCGGGTCACGCAAGTCATGTCATGTCAAGTCGAGTCAAGTATGAGATTTGTGGAATGTCATCTAGAACGACAAGTACTTCGGTGCAATGCTACACCGTGATCATTACAACTCCCATGGGCACTAGTACTTTCGGGTGCTCCTCCTAGGACCAGATCGGGCCCTATATGCGCAGGCATTGATCATGTATTTTCTGACATCCACTATAGTTATAGCCAATATAGAATTCTAAATGAATAAGCTTGTAGGACTTTAAGGTAGATCATATAGAATAGAATTTCAAGGATTGATCAGGACATGTAAGACCGATAATAACTGTATAATCATGATTAACGATAACACTAGGTGGAATCGGCTCCCGAATTAGGTGCCATGACATTAAGAATAAGCGTTCATATAGATATGGTCGCTCGTCCTTATACATGATAAGGTAGATAGAATTAGTGTCCACAAGTATGGCACATAATTCTTAAGGAATATTAATGGTATGGTTTCCACATTCCATTATTTAAAGAGTATTCTCATGACATCCAAATAGCATGTCATGAGGGCCGGTATACCATGTTTCTTTAGAGTGACATGGTAATTAAATAGTGTCATGGGTTTTACGGGTACAACCAGCTCAATTGGCCTTGAGGGAATCCAAGGCTACGAAGAGACTTACGGAGGTCTCTATGACTAACTTATCAGTCAGAAGGAACGGAATGTCTAACGGAGGGCTCGTATGTCACCGAGAATTTGAGGGGTAATCGATAAAAACACAAAGAAACATGGGACTACACTTACGGACTGGAGTATAGTGCCAAGAGTTAACCCTCGGTATGGGTCACAGGAAATCGGTCGAAGAAATCGGTGAACAGTAAATTAGCGCCCTGGACAGGGTCGCCATTTTAAGGAATCACGACTTCCTATCGAGGCGTTGTTTCTCTTTCATAATTATATATTTACATAAAATCTTGGAAGAACCATGCCAAGGGAATTGGCGCCTTGGGTCAAGTCACGTTTTCATGAATTAGCGCCCAGGTCTGAGGCGTCATTTAAAAATAGTGCCCATGTCTCAGGCGTTATTCAAACATGTGTGGTTTTGGCATGAATAGTAGCACTTTTTAAATAAAAGAATTACATAGAAATAATCTCATGGTCATATAGAAAAAATAGCAGGATTCTAGTAGTGTGATCATGCATTAGATTAGATATCAAGATTCAAAGTTATTAAATTTTGATCATGAGTATTTATCAAATAATCAACAGAAATAACGGTAGTGTACGAATTCGTCAATTGAATTGGCACCCTAGTAAGGGTCGCTAATTCCCTGTTTTATGCAGAAATCCCGGAGACAACCCGAGAGAGAAACTGTAAGCCTTTCTACTAATATTTATTTATCTATATGCGTGCATGGAAATTTAAAATTTATGGAAATTTAAAATTTACAGAGTTTTGCATAGAACTTGAGAACACCTACCTTGGGTTGATCTTGGTTGATGAACAAAGAAGAAAATAGAACAATTAACCAGTTGTAGTTTATCCTCGATGATAACCGAAGACAGTGGCGTTACAGCAACAAAAGAAGATAATAACAACTCTTTACTCCACAGGACGAATCAACAGTGCCAGTTTCTCCATCAACCAACGCACGTAGAAGGTTTGGTTGGTAATTGATCAAAGGGATTGAAGGAAAAAGAGCAGTCAATGCCCTACACCAACTAAAAATATATAAGTATCTTCTGTTAATGACTACAGCAACAGAAGAAGGACTTGATTGGTTCTCCGTACTGTAGCTTTAACCAAATATTGTAGCAGCAGACGACTTCCTTACCAACCGAGAGGGAAGGAAGATATCCTTCTTCCACAATCAGCAGAAAAGAAAGATGAGTGGCTTATCTTCAACATTGGAGAAAAATAGACTTCTCTGCAACAATTTTTTTCCTATTAGAAAGAAGTATACTCTCTTCCTTCAAATGAAAGGAACAGAGCACCGGCGGTCAAGACAAGAAGCATCAGAGAGGTCGAGGGTTTAAGGAAGAAAGAGTAACAAGTAGTCCTGAGGGGTGGGTATTTATAATGGTTTGGGAACCCATTGGGCGTTGGAGTTTTACTGGGACTAAAACTCAAGTAATAGTCCTAGTGGTATTGGTATTTCCCTTATTAATCCCTTCCAAAACACCAATACTTCCCAGTTAGATCCCATCCCAATAAATACATCTATCAGTTCGAACCGGAGAATTGGCGTTCAAAATTAACGTTTATTTTAAGTGTTATATTCTATAAAGATTTTTATCTTTTTTATTTGATGGGGTATTGTCATGAAATTTTATGGGTAAGGTTTTTTTTCCATTTTCTCTATTTTTCCATATAATTAGTTTTATAAAATTCTTTTAATTTAAAAAGTAGCAGTATTCATCTTAAATAAAATAACGACTTTGAATTAGTCATTGTATACCTTGTATGCGCCTGGACAAGCAGGTGTTATTTTAACTTTGTCCCTTTCTCTTCAACCTCAAAAAGACCGATATTATCTTTATACTCCTCTTATTTCTATAACTCTCTTAACTATATACTCTATTTGTAATAACGACACGATTTATTCATAAATTATTAACCAACGACCATCGCATGGTCGGGTATTATTTTAAACATTTTTTTGTCACCCTTGTTTAACCGAAATTACATATATGTCCATTCTACCTCCTTTTAACTATCTTTAATGTATTAAATTATATCCATATACCCTTGTTCCTTTAAATAAAGATATAATGTAATAAATATTAAATATTAAATTTCTAAATTATTAATAAAATATAAATTGTCATTGTCTCCAAGGTTTATTGATTAAAATTACAATGTACATTAAATGCCTATTAAAAAATGACATGTTATTCTTAAATTCATTATAATACAAGGGTAGGGTCTATGAGTTCTTTTTGTAAGACTTATTAGGATGTCAGAGGGTTGTGTACAAGGTCTGGCCTTGATTATTTATTAGTTTTAATTTATTTAAACTTTCTAGTCCTTTAATTTACTAGGGTTGCTACACTAAGAGTCCTTAGTAACCCTACATGTTCTCTCAATTAGGTCTCTAGCAGAAAGGATCCCAATGATCCAATCTTTTTGCTTGTTCTTCCACTTGCGGAATTAGTCAGAATGTAACGGTCGAGTCTTGGTGCATCAGACCTGTGGCAGTCACACGATAGACCGCTACAGCTACTGTGTACAGAATTCAAACTTAATAAAACTCTTTTACTATTTTGTCCACATAATTATCTATAAAAAGTGTATTTATCCTTATATTCCAAGGATAAATTAATTAACCTTCTAGAATATGGGCCAAACTTAATGGGCTTGGTCCTTAACTCCTTTGGACTTTATTTATCAAAGCTGGATTAATTATTTAACATAATTCGGCTTTATAATCCCAATATCAATTTACTAGTTCATTTAAGCTTTATAAATTCCTAATAAATTCCAAAAAAATCTTAAAATAATCCAAAAACTATTTATATAAATTTTGGGGCACTACACCCTCCCCCACTTAGAAGAATTTGGTCCCCAAATTCAATACATGGATTATATGCAGAGTATACTTACAGTTGAATAATTCTGAGAATCTCTTCTGTATGGCTTATTATGTTTCCCAAGTTACTTCAAATGGCCATCTGCAATCTTTCTCGAATGAGCTTGATTTTTTCTGAAGAATCCCTGATAATGTCGGGGCCTAGAAATTGCCTTCCCCCTATTTCAGTCCAACATATTAGTGATCTACAACTTCTTCCATATAAAGCTTCAAAGGGTGCCATCTGTATGCTGGCCTGATTCTACCAGAGGCAAGTGATCATGCCAACTTCTTCCAAAATCAATAGCACAAGCCCTGAGCTTATCTTCCACCACTTGATTTGTCCTTTCTATTTGACCATCAGTTTGTGGATGAAACGATGTGCTAAAGTTCAGTCGGGTCCCTAGAGAATGTTGAAGACCCTTCCAAAACTATGATGTGAATCGAAGATCTCTATCAGATATAATAGTGACAAGGACACCATGTAATTTGAAATTTTCCCCCATGTATAATGCTGCTAGAATATCCACAGACCATCGACTTTTTATTGGTAGAAAATGTGCAGATTTAGTCAATCGGTCTATGATCACCCAGATACCGTCGTGTCCACCGCTTGTCTTAGGTAAACCCGTAATGAAATCCATCCCTATACTCTCCCATTTCCATGCTGGAATATCTAAGGGATGCAATTTACAAGCGGGTCTTAAATACTCTGCCTTTACTTGTTGACAAGTGAGACAGCGGGACACGAAATCAGCTATTTCCTTCTTCATATTGGGCCACCAGAAATTTCTTTTGAGATCTTGATACATTTTGGTACTACCAGGGTGAATGGTGTACTTGGACTTATGTGCTTCTTCTACGATCAGTTTCTTCGTATCCTCATGATCTGGTACACACACTCGGCCCTTAAATAGCAATCTTACGTCATTGGAAACAGAAAAATCCAGCCTATGTTCTATGTTGGCTTTAATCTCCAGTAATACGGGATCATCATTTTGCAGCTTGACCAGATCCTCTATTAACGTAGGCTGAGCTTGGATATTAGCTATGAAACACTCTTCTTTCTTCATATCAATATTCAAATTTAGCTGTGTAAATTGAGAAATAAGGTTAGTCATACTAACCATGAGACTTGACAATTTTTCTATTGACTTCCTGCTGAGTGCATCGACTATAGCATTAGCATTGCCAGGATGATATTGAATAGCAAAATCAAAGTCCTTGAGATATTCTAACCATCTCCTCTACCTCATATTTAGCTCCTTTTGAGAGAATAAGTATTTCAAGCTTTTGTGGTCTGAATAAATCATAAATTTCTCTCCGTAAAGGTAGTGATGCCAAAGTTTTAAGGCAAATATAACGGCTGCCAATTCTAAGTCATGCACAGGATAATTCTCTTCGTGACGTTTCAATTGTCTTGAAGAATAGTAAATTACCTTTCTATTTTACATGAGGACGCACCCTAAGCCAATGCCAGACGCATCCGTATATACTTCGAATCCACCACCTTCAATGGACAATGATAATATAGGGGTTGTCGTGAGATGTTCCTTAAGAGTTAGAAAACTCTTTTCACAATCCTTCGACCATACAAAAGGATTTCCTTTTCTTGTATGTCTTGTCAAAGGAATATCAATCTTTGAGAAATCTTTTATGAACCTCCTGTAACACTCGGCTAGACCTAGAAAGCTCCTTACTTCTGATACGGTCGTTGGCTGGCTCCAGTTCTTAACTGCTTCTACCTTAGAAGGATCCACAACGATACCTTCTTTTGAAATAATGTGGCCTAGGAATGAAACTTCCTTAAGCTAGAATTCACACTTGTTAAGTTTGGCATAGAGTTTATGTTCTCTAAGCGTTTGCAAAGCTATCTTTAAATGTTCTTCATATTCCACTTTTATCTTGGAGTATACTAGAATGTCATCAATGAAGACGACGATGAACTGGTCTAGATATGGCTGGAAAATATTATTCATAAGTTGCATAAATGCTACTAGGGCATTTGTTAACCCGAACGGTATTACCACAAATTCATAGTGGCCATAACGACTTCGAAAAGTCGTTTTGTATATATCTTCATCTTTAATTCTAAGCTGATGATAACCTGACCTGAGGTCTACCTTGGAGAAATATTCTGCTCCCAAAAGCTAGTTGAATAGCTCATCAATACGTGGCAACGGATACTTGTTCTTGATTGTAAGTTGATTTAGTCGCCGGTAGTCGATACACAGCCTGAGAGAGCCATCCTTCTTCTTGACTAAAGAACCGGCGCACCCTAGGGAGATGTGCTAGGTTTGATGAAACCCTTGTCTAATAGTTCATGCAACTGCCTTTTTAATTCTTTAAGTTCCGTGGGGGACATCCTGTAAGGGGCTATAGAAACAGGTGCTGCTCCTGGAATGAGTTCAATGGTGAAGTTTACTTCCCTCTCGGGTGGTAAACTTGGTAATTCGGATGGGAACACATCAGGGAACTCATTTACAATAGGGATGTCTGCTATGATGATTCCTTGGATTCGGTAACAATGACAGAAGTAATAAAAGCTTCACATCCTTGCGATATAAGTTTGTAAGCGTGAAGAGAAGAGATGATGGTAGGATGTTTCTTATACTTGATACCAAGGAAGGAAAATCTTGGTAAACCTGGTTTGCGAAAGGATATTATCCTATTCCGACAATTGATATTGGCATCATGATCCACTAACCAATCTACCCCTAAAATGGCATCATAACCTTTCATGTCAAGGCATACTAAGTTTGCGGGGAGATTGTGACCTTCTACTATTACCTCACTATCAAGATAATATTCGGTAAGCTTTATTCCAGAACCTAAGGGTGTAGTAATAGCAAGATCTGAAGGTAGGGGAACTGATGAAATTGGGATTATTTTTGCAAAAGTAGTGAAGATAAAAGAATGAGAAGCACCGGTATCAAACAACACAAATGCAGGACATGAACAAATTTGAAGGGTACCTTCCATAAGCCCACCATCTCTTGGTGCTTCTTCTTCTTCTAGAACAGCATTGAGGCGAGCCTGCCTCTTACGTCCCCAACCAGACGATTGATCCTTCATGAGGGGGCAATCTAGCATACGATGCTCCCTGCTACCGCAACGTAAACAAGCGCCAAGGCGCTTCCAGCATTCCTCGGCCGAGTGGCCGAACTTCTCACAAAATGTGCAAGCTGCCATGACTTGCTTCTCCTCCTCCTTAACTTTCTTATTCTTCTGGGAACTTCTACCGTTCCCGCTCCTAGATCTCTTCTTGCTATCACGGCTTTTATGAGGTTCCGTGATGCTAATTTTTTCTTTCTTATAACGTCGATCAGATCGTCGGCTGGACTCTTCTCTTTTTCCTTTCAATTTCTTGACCTTCTCTAAGGTCCTCTCACATAAATATGCTCGCTGGACCATTTCCGCATAGGTACGAATGTTTTGGGTCCCGAGCTGCTGAATGAAACCAGGTCGTAACCCGTCCATAAATCGGTTAGCCTTCAATAAATTAATACTGATTAAATGTGGTGCATAAGGAGCTAGCCTAGAGAATTGAAGTTCATACTCTGCAACTGTCATCATTCCCTGACGAACAGAGGTGAACTCTACAGCCTTTCTTTCTTTAACATGCTCAGAAAAGTACTTAGCATGGAATAATGTGAGAAATCCGTCCCACGTGTGAGGTGCATCTGCCGGAGGTAGAGGTACTGATTTCCACCATGTGCGTGCAACTTTATTAAGTTGGAAGGTTGCGAGATGCATTTTTTCTTGATCCGTGCATTGGATAACATTGAAGATGCGATTCATTTCATCTATCCAGTTTTCTGCCTCATCTGGATTAGAAGAACCGTAGAAACGCGAAGGGTTTAAGCTCCGGAAATTACGATGCAAGTCACCAGCCCTCGCCCCTGTGCCTGCCTGGGCCATAGTTTGTAATGTATGAGTAAGGCCGACAACCGTTTGTTGCATGCCATCCCAATATACGCGATGAGCCATTGTAATAATGAGGTACTTGAGAGAAATAACAAAATGTTAATTCTCATAGAATTAGAAAGAGATTAATCTTAAAACTAATTAACTATCTTATCTCGGGCTCTACCCAATTCTCGCATGGGTGAGGAAATTTCTTCCTTAGTTCATAGGTAGGGGTCCTTAAGCCTTGGACTTATCCTATGACGTGACACTTTTCCCTAAGTCCTGAGACTTAGGCTTTGATACTAACTTAACTGTCACGTCCCCAGCCTTTATTACAGCGGAACACTATCTCGATGAACATGAACAGCCGGCATGGTAAGCCTCTTGCAAGCAAGAATGATCAGAGCGCAAGACAACCACACATAACAAAATACAATTGCACAATAATTTACTCAAACTCCAACTTTATTTCATTAGTAATCAAATCAAAATATTCAAATACAATAACTTTTCAACCTTCTTCAATCTATCAGACTCAAGGAAAAAAGGAAAATTACAAAGACTCGATCTAAACAAGATTGACTCTCCTAAGTCTTCACTCTCATTTTTGATATGACTCTCATTTACTCTCGGACCCACTACTTGAATAACTCGAATCCGAATTCGAATCACTTCCTTTTCTTGAAAAGATTGGAAATAAGTAATGACCACACTTGCCCAATAGGTATCTTCGCATCCACATGAATGCACTATTAAAGTGATTTAACATTTTAGCTCTAAAGAAAATAAAGTGAAATCATGCGAATACGATAATTCACATGTAAATAACCAAGTTAACAAGACGATCATGTAAGATAGATTGAGCAAGTATGAATTAGCAAGAATGTAACAAGAACATGATATGGCCTTTCACGATCAAGAATGAACCAAGAATGTACTAGCAAACCACGTAATCATCACACCAACATCTTTTGCTTATGAGCAAGTATTTGGTGAATTTCTGTGGAATATCATGTAACAAGCAAGAAAGTCATATACGTGTATATGTCGTGCCGTGGATTTTTCACTTATTTATAGAGAAAGTACTCCCAGCACAATGCGACGACAATAGCATCATACCCCATGGTTTACAGTATGTTTCCAACAATCAGCCGAGGGGACTAGCATAGAGCCCTTGAACACAATCAGTGCCCGATCGCATCTTCAAGTATAAATCAAGCTACTTCCACGTTTCAAGCAATAAAATATGGCCAATAATATAACAAGTTCAATAAGTTAATGATAACAATAATTCAATGAATGAACGCTTCTCTTAAGAATGCGAGGGATCAAGAATGACTTAAAATAATGTTATGCTCATGGAAACAATTTGACAGCATAACAGTACATTCCTTATCTTCCATAATTTAAAATTAAGTATCTTGAACAATATGACAAGTCTTAGACCATCAATAATCCATCTAGGAACTTTGGAATTCCAACCCTTGGGTCAAACCTCGGGTTAAAGTACTCAGGAATTGTGGTGGTCAATTAATGGGCCGCTACATGAACGTGACGGCCTAGTATTGGACCGTTAGAATGGGCTCAATCCAGAAAGAATAAATTGGACTCAGTAATGTGACGGTTGTATACTGGACCATTAGATGTGCCTGACGGTCGAGTAATAGGCCGTTACATGGACAAAATTCAAAACTTCGATAGTACTTTTCTAAACAATTGGGCTTTAATGGTACAACCAGCTCAGCGTCCTAGTGGGAATCCCCGGCTCACAGAGACTTACAGAGGCCTTGAAATAAGATTTCCTAGTCTATTAGAAGGAATATCCAATAGAGATGTCCTCAAGTTCAAGAATGTGTTCCTCTAGTGCAAAAGTGTAACTAGTGGACACATACCGGAGTATACGCCACGTACTTAAAGAAAATGACTCTATAGACGAGAAAGAATGTATAACGATGTGAAACCATGATAAACTCCGTCAATACAACATTTAAAATCATGGTTTTAATACAAAACTATAGAGTTTAGCAAATGAAATTAACATATGCTTAAAATAACTCAAGGTGCTTTGGACATGCAATTTCTATCATAAATCAATTAATAAACTCACAGTCATGAAAACCGGTCAAAACTTAGATATCTAGGCTTTATTTATAAGCTAAGTTGACTGTTTTCAATTCTGTCTCGGGTTGACAGATCACAGTATTATGACGATCTAATATGGGGGCGTTATAGTGCTGTGACGATTTATCGTGGGGCCGTTAGAGTGTTGTAACACTCCACTTATAGTCTGTCAGAGTTTACATGGAACTCAAGTATAACAGGGGCTATGACGGCTTATCGTAAGACCGTTATATGTCTCTGACGGTCAAACTATAGACCGTTAGAGCCCTGTTGATCGTACATAGAAAATAATGGACTATGATTGAAACATGTCATGTTTAAAAAGACTTAACTACTCTAGTCATGACAAAATGAAGTAAAGGCCATCTAGATGCATAGGTTGCAGTGAATTAACAAGGGAATATCTTTTATCTTTAATTTAGGCTAAAGATATGCATGTATGTATAGACCTACTAAAACATGAAATTCTTGGCCTACACTGTATGAAATCAAGTAAAATCAGAGGGCTTTTATCCTTAACATGATATTCTTACCGTTCATGAGATGACCTACCTCTTAATAAGTTTCTATACTTCAAATTTGGGTCTGCAAAGCACGCCCTAATCCTTCCCTTCCTGTGGGTTTTCAGCAACTTCACGCCGTCCTAACTCCTCAATCTCTTGACCTAAAGACGTGAAATTTGGAGGGTATAAATATGAAACTATTTGGAACAAAAAGTTCTAAAGAACCAACTTCTAAATATGTCGTTTGGATGTCCTAATTTCCTGTTCTTCAATGGACTTTTACTCAGATTCTTGGGTCACTATAGTTGAACCAGCAACTTTGGAGGCTTCTAACTCCTTGGATACTGGATCTCCTAGCACAAAATTTTGGGAGCAATAAGTCTAAAGTATTAGAAAGAAAAGCTTCTAAACAACTTATCCAAAATTATGACTCCTTACCTTGATTCTTCACGAGCCAAAAGTAAGGGTCGCCAAGTCCCAATCTGGGTCCTTTTTATAGAACTTTGCTAGAGTTTCATGGATTAGGTCGATTCTAGAGTCCTTAGTTGGCCAAAACCTGATTTCTAAGAGTCCTTAGTAGCCCTACATATTCTCTCAATTAGGTCTCTAGCAGATAGGATCCCAAAGATCTAATCTTTTTACTTGTTCTTCCACTTACGGAATTAGTCAGAATGTAACGGTTGAGTCTTGGTGCGTCAGAGACCGGTGGCGGTCGCACGATAGACCGCTACAGCTACTGTGCACAGAATTCAAACTTAATAAAACTCTTTTATTGTTTTAGCCACATAATTATCTATAAAAAGGGTATTTATCCGTATATTCTGAGGATAAATTAATTAACCTTCTAGAATATGGGATAAAGAACCAACTTATTTATCAAAGCTGGATTAATTATTTAACATAATTCGGCCTTATAATCCTAATATCAATTTATTAGTTTATTTAAGCTTTATAAATTCCTAATAAATTCTAGAAAATTCATAAAATAATTCAAAAAGTATTTATATAAATTTTGGGGCACTACAATCCACGTATATTGTTGGCCAATAGAAGCGCTTGAGCTTAATGTTGTGCCTCATTCAGTCTCTGGCCTGGTGCACGCCACACAATCTGGAGTGAACCTCCTGCACGATGGTTTGAGCCTCCACTGGAGAGACGCATCTCAGGAGAATTGACTTGTCCTTCTCGTGGACGAGTCGGCACAGGGAGTCGCCAATCAACTCATAAGAGGTTGCTCGGCGGAGTAGCTGGACTCTTTAAGCTCGGTCAGGAGGGAGCCACCCTTTCTTGAGTTTTATGATCGGCGCACGCCAATCTTCTTCTTCTGGAGGAGTATTCTGGTCGAGGTCATGGACCTCATAAATTGTGAGACCGATGTTGTCTTCGAGTGAGCTCGACATCACTCTCATGTGTGTGATGACGATGTCGACCTCGCCCTCGGGCAGGAGCTTGATAGCCGCAGTCAATTGTGCCAGGGCGTCTGCCTGAGCATTGCTGCTTCTAGAGACATGATCTATTACAAAGAAATAGAATTTTTGGGTTAACCTAGTGATGGCGGCGTGGTAGGGGACCAACTCCGGTTTCCGTACGTCATAGATACCGAGGAACTGCCAGACTATCAGCTGGGAGTCCCCGTAGGCTTTGAGGCATTTGATGCCCATGTGGAGAGCCATTTGAAGTCCAATGCATAGAGCTTCATACTCAGCTTCATTGTTGGTCAGGGATTTCATGAGAGCACGGGAGTTGTACAAAACTCCGCCATGAGGAGTCAGGAAAATAATGACAGCACTTGCTATGGTCGCTGGATCTTGGTTGCTCCGAGTAATACCGTGGGAAGCGCCATCGAAGTAGAGCTCCCAACAAGGTACAATGGTTGCAAGAGCGCTTTGCTGCCAGTAATGCAAGACATCTCTTGTAATGCCCCGGGTTTTTCGGATCTTCGTTCGTGGGTCGCGGATCTGGTTTCTCGGAGCGTCCGACTCCGTTGTGTCTGAAATTTCATTTTGGACATCTTTCGTGTTCGGATCGGCGCGATCCGGAGTCGTTTCGGAGGCCCGGAGGCGTTCCGCGGCTTTTTCCGCGTGTGTTTTCCGATTCCCGACGTGGGTTTCGGCTTTTTCTTCGGAACCTCGTTGCGGGTGAACCGGGCCGTTCACCTAGGCGAGTGTGGTACCGTTGCGATCGGTGCGTTTCGAGGATCATGAGGGTGTGATTTTCTATTTTTTGGGATTTTTCTGATTTTCTGGATTTTCCTATATATACCTCTCACCCTCTCTCTTCCTCTCATTTCTCACTCTCACCCTCTCTCTCTTCTCCCACTCTCTCCTCTCACTCTCTCCTCTCCAGCGGCCGACGGACCGAGGTGGGGGCGAGGCGGGGCGATGCGGGCGAGGAGGACGGCGAGGATGGGTCGAGGATCGAGGCTCGAGGGCGTGGTGAAGCTCGGCCGTGGGTTCGTGGAACGGCGAGGCTTCAACGGCGTTTTCTTCGTGGATCGGCATCCACGGTGCTCGAAATCTTCGGTGGAGGTAGGGTGATGGACCCCCAGCTCGTGCACTTCCTTTCCCGCGAGTTTCGTAGGCCGTGGTGAGCCGAGCGAGTCGTTTGGGCGTTTTGGGGAAAAATCATGTTTCGGGGAGTGATCGCCCAATCTAGCGATTCATTGCGTTTCTGGCCGATCCGAGGCCGTAGATGCATGCTAGGGGTTATTTGGGGGCTTCCCCTATGTTTTCCCCCTCATCCGTGGATGTTTGGGGGCGTGGCGTGGATTTTTGGGGTTTTTCCCGCCGTTCTCGATTTTTCGAAATGATCGCGGTCCACCAGAAACCGCGTTAATTGGTCGCGGTCTTGGGAGAACCGTGTTCATCCTTTGTGTTTTGGTCGAGGAGGTCTTCGAGCGTCGTGGTCGTGTGATAGACCGCTTTTGTCTGGTTGCGGTCATGAGATGACCGCTACTGTTTGGTCGCGGTCCTTGGGCGACCGCTACCATCAGGCTTGTGCGTGGCTGGTCGCGTTCATGAGGTGACCGTGACAGCATGGTCGCGGTCTCCGGTCGACCGCTACCATCTGGTCGCAGTCCCCGGTCGACCGCTACCATCTGGTCGCAGTCCCCGGTCGACCACTATCTGGTCGCGGTCACCAGGTGACCACTACCACGTTCTGGTTCCTGTTTGCGCTGTTTTGACCTCCGGTCAACCCGGTCGTGACCCAGTGGTTGACTTTAGGTCTCGTGAGTGTCTCGGACACCCCGTGGAGTTCCGTGACCGTGTCTTTGGGTGTCCAGAGGAGGTCCCACTTACCTCGTTTTGTGTGTCGTGAGCTTAAGGGTCCGGGTGACCTTTTAGCGTCCCGATTGTGTTGTGTTGGTCTCCAGTCGACTCGGTTGTGACCCAGTGGTCGACCTCCGGCCTTGTGAGTATCCCGGACACCCCATGGGTTCTGTGTCTGTGTTTTTGGGGTGTCAAGAGGGACCACGTTGCCTCGATTAGCGTGCCCATAGGTGTGGTGGGTCCGGGTGACCCCACGTGTTCCGGGCTTTCATGTTACGCATGATCGAGTCACCGTGCATCGGTGGGTGTGCGGTGGGGTCTCCCCCGCATGTCGTGGGTTTCCTTTGGAAGGCGATTCCCATGTGGGCCATATGCTTGGCCTTGGACTGCGAGTCCAGTTATCCGGCCTGGGGCTGGAGGTTTCCCGCTTGCTACAAGATGGGAAATCATCGTGGTCGCTTGTGTGCTGCCCTGCGAATCGTGCTTCGGTGTTTTCCGTGTGACCCGTGTGGGTGGCCTTGGTCCCTTGCGTTCCCTTCCCGAGGGAGTGGTCTTGGTGACTCGTGAGTGGTCTCGGTACTTGTGCTACCGTGGTTGTAGACCTAGGGATTAGGCCAGATTGACGGCTTAGTGCTGTCATGTGCAACGGTCTCGACTCTGAGTCGTGTGACTCAAAGACCGTTGAGTTCAGTAGGTCTAGTGGATCATCTAGAGTATGGTGGCGTCGTGCCACCTGTTACTTCGTGATACTCGCGATGGGTGCGGGTGTGGTTTTCTATGTCCACGTTCTGTGACACGTCCACTAGTCGTAGCTTCCTGCGCATGCGTGTGTGGACCCACCTGGGAGTGGTGGAGAGCGAGACCCAGTGTGACGCGGTTTTTAGGCTGATTTCCGTAGGGCCCCTTGCCTTTGCCACCAGAGTCCGGTGGGGGGGAAAACCAGCTAGAGGACCCAACCTAGAGTAGATGGTCTGTGTGTGCACACGTAGTTGGGGGCTTAGGACACGCGCTGACGAGCGTGACCCCAGCTAGTCCTTGTTGTGGTACTTGTTGCGTGTCTGAGTCTCACGCCCGGGGCGTCGTAGCTAGACACTTGTGACGCGGTGTAAGACGTCAGGGGACGCAGTCGGTCGTTCTTCTAGTGGGTGGTGCTTCTGTCACGTGACGTGGGTTGTCGTGCACCGGGTTTTGTTTCTGTCGGCGGGACGGGACTTCGTGAGTGGTTTCAGGAGCATTCCCGGAGTCGAGGTCTGGGGTTTCCGGTGAGCGTCACCGAGGGCCTTTCTCCAGACAGTGTTGTGTTCACGACGGTGAGGTCGTGACCGTGTTCCCTGATCACATCTCTGCTCTGTTCAACCGATTGTTGTGATTGAACAGCAAGGGACCCCTCGTCCGGGAGTTCCGAGCTAAAAGGTGAGTCATCTGGCACTAGATGGGCTGCCAAGAATTCAGCCATACCCTTGTAGATCTAAGAAATCCACTTAAGAAAAACTAAAAAGAATAAGAAAACATAAGCTAAGAAAGGGGGAAAAGTAGAGGGAGCATGCGTGGATACTATATGGAAAGGTGATCGCTAGAGACGCGAGTGGCTCAAAGATATAACAACAAAGAATAGGAGGGATAACGAATATAAATACCTCAAAAGGATGCGAGGGAGATTGTGAGTGACCCTTCTCTTGCTATCGGCCGGCCGATGAAGAGAGTTCTTCTTATAGCTTGATTACGCTTGCAAAACGAAGAAGATACCAATAAACAAATATGGATTAGGAACCAAGATGTGTAGCATAAAATCCAAATAAGATATATAAACATGAAAGCATAGATGTGAACACACCTTATTGGTGCCTTGACACTAAACCCCCATGCAAAGGGTGGATAAAAGATGATGTGTGATGAAATAAAGGAGGGTGCAAGTGTTGCACTAAGGAGATCTCAATATTGAGTAAAAAAGATGAAAGAAAGGGGGAGAAGCATGATGCATGAACTAATGAAATGCATGAAAGAAATAAAAGAGATGAGGGAAGATTAGGCTTATTAGATTCTCCAATTGGGGCTTCAAGATATTCAATATGCTTCAAGGAAGAAGAGGCTCCAAATCTTCAATAGAGAGGAACCCTTCATAGGATGAAGCCTTGGTACATGTGGAAGACTTCCTCCTTGAGCCTCCAATCCAGCAGCACCTCCCCTTAGATTGATTTAGCAGCCTTAAACACAAGGGGAAGAGGGGTCCTATTTATAGGGCTGAAATTTGGAATTTAGTCTAAGGGAAATTAGGAAAACCAGTTCTAGTTTGATTTAGCAAGAGATAAACCTTAGGCAAGTGTCCCTTCATCCTTGGAAAGTCTTAGGAGACCTTTCCCAAGTGAAAAGGGGCTCAAAAGAGAGAAAGAAGGAGAGTCTGCCGGAATTCGGATCTCTGAAAGAAATGGCAACCACTCAGATGGTCGCTATTTAAAAAGGGCACCCACACGAAGCATCGCTAATTCTGATGCATTACGAGATGGATTAGAACTTTTTAAAATTTGAAAAGAATTGGCGACCACGAGGTGGTCGCTAATTAGAAATTTATACAAGTTTCGGACGGAGTTAAAAGCTCAAAATATAGCAAGGGAATTGGCAACTTTCCACACGGGTGCCTATTCATGAAATAGCGACCCTCCGAGAAGTTGTGGAATCAAAAATAATCTAATTTTGGGCCAAAATGTCAAGAAAAGAATTGGCGACCTTCTAAACGGTCGCTATTTAATCGATTGGCGACTTTCCGGAGGTTCACTAATTCATAGATTTCGAAAAAAACTGCCAAATGAAACTTGCTGGAAATGGGTGCCCCTGACCTGGGCGCCAATTAATGGGCGCCTAGGACATGGGCACCATTTTCAATAAAGGGCGCCCACTGCCTGGGCACCAATTAAATGGCACCTGGGTCCCTGCCACCATTTGACTTAAGACCCGAAAAAATGGAGAAAAACCTCAGAAAAATATGGAAAAATGGGAAAAGATGTGAAAAAGCTAGAGAAAGTTGAATATTCAAGAAAAATGAGGAAAACTACTCAAATAAGTCCATTTGAGGGTCAAATGGGGCATCACAGTGTGATAGGAAATATGCTCAAAATGATGTCAAATTTAGCGTGTCTATAGCTGCCCCGCCTTGACGTCTGCTTGGCAAGGGAGCGACACGGAATGGAATGGAATGGAATGAAGTGGAATGAAATGTACTGAAGTGGAATGAAGTTGAAGGGGGCTAAAAAGTAGATGCCAAGGTGTGATGAGACACACAATCAATATCACTTGATAAGAATTGAATCAAAAGCTCGGAATGATGCAATCTTGAGGAGATTCAATGAAAGCAACAATTGTTTGGATAAAAGAAAGGAGGGAGTGTGCACACGGGCACGAATGAGACGATCAACTTCCAACGCGGTAGAAGTATCCCAGGTCACAAACCTGTAGGTTTCACCATTGGGGAGCAGTTGCCGGCCAATGTGGACGTGCTGCAGTCAAGGTGGATCAAAGGAAAGGTAATTGAAATAAGAAGATATAAATCCAAATAAAGAAGTTTTCAACGAAATAGCCCAAAACGGCAACAAGGTGAATTGAGGACACAATTCGACGTGGAATATCTCTTATCTTCAAAATATTAAGGATCAACTTGACTTCAAAATGAGTTATTAGAATGATTTTTCCTAGTTAATTCAAAATCCTACATGAATGCATGCTGGGTTTAAAGGGAAAATTAAAACAAACGAAAATATAAGATAATCAAGGATAATATTGTTAAGCTACCAAGACTGAGTCAAGAAATTGATTTCGTGAGCTGATACTAAGCCGAAGCCTGTTTATCCGCGCACCAACCAGTAAAAGGGAACCATCGTCCACAGTCTTAGACGGCTGAACGGCCTATCCGTATGACTAAGATTCTTCTGGGATCATCATTATTTTTGATGAAGGGGAACTCAAATTCCAGATTTACCAAAGCCACTAGGTCCTTGATATAATCTAATAGCGTATGTAACATATAGTAGGAATGCATACAGGGATATGGTGATTAGCCATAAGCATGAGGGGAACTGAGTAATGAGGTACAAAATACCGGGGGATCTGAGTGACGATGCTCGGACGGTGGTACCAAGGGTTTCTTTCCTGCGCTCAAATTCATTAGCCAAGGTATAAAGGGTGACAAGCAATGAATAAGCAATTGCATCGCGTATATCCAAGTAAAGCAACCAAATCACAGCATGTTTCAAAACATCATTGTATAAGCATTTGTAGGAAAGCATGAATAGCGTGGGTTGAAGCATAGCATGATCACGAACAACATAGCATGAAAGCATAGCATAACAAGGTTTTGAAACATGTAAAGCATTATGTAAAGCCTCATTGTTTGTTGTTTGTCATGAGGATACCAATCTTGGCAAGCTATAAGTTTGAAGTTGAAAGAATCTTGATCAAGATAAAGCCCAGAGGTAGGAGTAATCCAATGAAGTCAGCAGGAGTTGCTTAGAAAGATTTGAAAATGATCGATCAATTAATGCCCAGAGTGACAAATCATGAAGATTAACATAGGGAATAATCGAAAGGTAGATAGCAATGAATGGAGAGGACTCATCCTGAGTTATTGGTCTTTCTTGCAAAAAGGTTATCCCTACAGAAGCACTATCAGAAAAATACAATGCAATTCCTTTTCTTTTTGAATTTTTGAAATATGTAAATTTTTATGGGTTTTAAAAATATTCAATTTTTTATAGATTTTTGGAAGATATTTGAATTTTTTGTTAGATTTTTGGAAATATTCAATTTTTTTTGCTCGATTTTGCTCAGGAAATATTCAACTTTTTTGGATTTTTAGTTTAGACATTGCTAGAGCAGCATTAAATGGTGTTTAAACCACTGGCTAGGGGTCCTTGTTCCTTCCCCTTTCGCTAAAACTACCCAAAGTCGGGCATGCATTAGAATGGTGGCGCCCTATAACCGACTACCATTGTATAGCGGTGCCCCTACCAAGGCCATACCCAAGAAACACTCAATCTTGAAGGGAGAAGAGAAGAAAATTGGGGATAAGCCTAATGTGAGTTAAGAAGATAACGGGTGTCGACTTCCGTCCATAGCACAACCCCTAAGGATTCGTTCTATTGCGCCGGGGCTTTGTGTCATATCATCGAACCTTAAAACTCACTTAGGCACGCATACGACCGAGCTCATAAAGTCCCGCGGGGAAACTTTCCTGCCCGCTTCCCATGCCAAATTTTGATTTTTCTTTTCACATTTTTTCACTTGATTTTGAACTTTTGGTGTCCTTTGGACTTGAGAGATATTGCAATTGAAACATGATATCTTGAGAATAAGGTCATAATAGACTGCCCCTATTTGAGACTTCCTCTTGTCGGGATTTGCTTAGGTTTGTTGTTTTACCCAGAATATCTCTATCCTCATATTTCAGCCGAGTAGAGAAGAGAAAAAGACCTCGTGCCCTCAAGCATGGCCCAAGTAGCAACGGTGTTTTACCAAAGGAGATGGCTAAGGATGCCGTGAGGTGTGTGGAGTGCCCAGCTAAGGGTTGCCCTTAATGAGTGGGGAGAGAATGTCGAACTCCAAGCACCGGGTTCTTATTACCAAAAAATGCTACATAGCAAGCCTAAAGACTCTTTTCATTGAATTAATTGAACCAAAGCTTAAGATAAAGGCCTAAAATACCACTGTTGATCAAGTTAAGAAGCATTTTTTTTTGAAAAACTGTGCGTGAATAATAATGAAAATGCATAAGAATGCATACTTACGCAAACATATTACCTTGCAACCTTGTAGAAGCAGCTGCCGGAGGTGATCTTGATGAACGTGGGATTTGTGTCCTCATGACATATAAGAAAGGATAGCAAGGTTTTTGAAAGTGGTTTAACATGAAGGAGTGGTGTCTAGACCAGACTTAGACGAATAAGGAGAAAATGAAGAGAGGTGAGGGCTAGCACTCCCTTACTAAGGCGCGGAAATCCTGATCACACGAATGGTCTACAAAAGGAGAGGGAAGTCAAGAAGAGGAGTGAAGACTAAAGCCTCGAAAGCAGTTGGAAAATGGGCGGATGCCGAAAGCGGTAGATGCAGAAGAAGTCGGGTCAGACCCGAGATCAAGAGGAATAAAGAAGAGAAATTGGTAAATCGAGAGAGGAGGGTCCGGAGGCAATGGAGGAGGATCATGGTGGGGAGAAGAATCCAAAGGTTCCGGAGGAGGAAGATCAGAAGGGACGCGATGCCCAAGACAAAGGTATGGAGAAAGATGATTTAGAAGAAAGAAGAGAAGAAATGACGAGATGTCCTGGAGGAGTAGGAGGATGAATCGGAAGAAAGATGGAGGGTCCGGAGGAGGAAGATAGAAAGGGGCGCGATGCCCTGGGAGATTGGAGGGGAGATAAGATGGAGAATCTGGAGGTTCCGAAAATCAGGAAGAATGAGTAGGGACGTGATGCCCCTGGAAGAGTGGAAGGTCCGGAGGAATAGAATGAACAGGGACGCGATGCCCTAGGAGAATCAGTGAAATATCTGGAAATAACTTTGGGAGAGGATGACACCATGGGACGCGATGCCCAAGGAGAATCAGTGAGGAATCTGAAAATTCCGGATGCAAAAGTTGGGAGTGGGTGTAATGCCCTAAGAGAAATCCCGAAGGGGCACGATACCCGACCGGTGTAAGGGGACCCGAAGATCCAGAAGATGGAGATGAATAAGGAAGAAGATGTGGAGGATCTGGAGGTTCCGGAAGGCGGGGAAAATACGGGTTCAGAAACCCAGGAGAGAAGTAATGCATGTGAATGCAATGTAATGGATGCAATGAATGCATGGGATGCATGAAATGAGAGGATGAGATCCTCTTCCTCACCTATGGAGTGACCCATAAAAAGGAATTGGTGGTGGATTGAAGTATGGATGAAATAGAATAAAGGATAAGTGGGTTGGCAGAGGAATGCCCCTTAGCAAAAGAAAGTCCGCCCCTCCAAAGTAAACAAAGTGCCCGACCAGACGGCCCAATGGGCGGAATCAATGTCTGAATACTCTCATGTGTTATGGTAATATGGGAAGAGAACCCCTTCTTTTGACATGGAAGTTGTATAATGATGGACCGTGGGGTAATGAGAGCATCAAAAAAATGTTGACCCATGAAGAAAGTGACTTTGATAGTAGGCCGACATGGCATCAACTTACAAGACTTTTTCATGGTGAGCATAAGTGGAGACTTTTCAAAAATGCTCGGCACAATGACACGGATCGGCATCCGGCCAACAAAAATTTGAACTTTAAACAACATCACCGGGGCCAAATCCTTCTTGCCTGGTTCTTGAATATCCTTGGCACATGTGCTTGCAGAAACACACCCACTCGAGTGGTAGAGGAAGGTAAGATGAAAGCGGTAGGCTTAATGAGTAATGGAGGTGTAATGGAGAGTATTAGTGGAAGGGTAAGTGGAGGTTCAAACACGTCGAACTTTTCCCCTTGTTCGGAAATGGTCGGGGTTGGCTCGAGTGCAAAAATAGGTGAATCATGCTCAGGATCTGCCATGGCTAAAGGTGAAGGGTTAAGTGGTAAAGGGCTGGTAAATATCGGCTTTGGGGTTTTAAGGATAGTGGAGGCCTTAGGTGGTGGCAATGGCGTGTTATTTGGTTTGGGAAAAGGTTTAATCGAAGGTTTGGCGGAAGCCGGTGGAGTGGAGGGAAGCTCGGATGGCTTGGTGGAGGGTAATGCTGTGGGAATTGGTTGGGATGTAGCGGGAGGTTCAACGAAAGCCGGGGTAATGGAACTTAATGATGGCTCAGCGGAAGCCGGTGTAATGGAAATTAATGGAGTGGTAATTGTAGGTGTAAAAGGAGAAGGTTTGGTGCGTTGGAAGCGTCGGATGGGGCGAGAGATATCAGGAATAGGAGATGCATGGTGTGCTGGTGTGGGTGATTGGAGTATCGACCCATTATTGTAGCACCAATTGTTCTCATAAACGGGGTTAAGGACAGTGGCATCGTCTTGAGCAGGGGGTTCATCGGGCGGCAATGGAGGGAGCGGAAAACGGAGAAAACTCAGAATGGGTGCCTTCGGAACTTCATCATTTTGTGCCGGCTCCAATTCTTCATAATCATCAAAATCAAGCGGACATCGTGGTGGAGGCGTAATAATGGGTGGTGGAGTATAATGTTGTGGTAGAGGGTTTTGTGGAGGATTATGTAAAAGCGGAGAAGAAGGCGGAGAGACATGTGAATGTGTGGAGCGAATGAGTGGAGGGCGGATGGCGTCCACTTGATTATTGAACTTCATTAAATCATCTGGCTCACTTGAATCTAGGATGCCATTATCTCTCCTCTCCTTCCAATCTTTTTTCCATCTTGGTGATATTGTTCATGAAAGTGTGAAGAGGATTGACTTGAGAAGGAGGAGGAGGAGTGGTTCGTGGGCTTGTGACCCTCTTGAGTTATTCTTCCATCGAAGCAATTTTATCAAAAAGAGTTTGTTGGAGGGGTGTAACTTGAACATTGGAGGGTTGGCCTTGAGAGGAAGACCGTGGAGGGGTGGCATGACATAATGGCCATGAAGGAGGGTTAATGGGCCAACCCACAAAAGGACCCGGACAGACCGGGTTGTAAAGTACATGTGCGCCTTGGGGCCGTGGAGAAGGAGGAATAGAAGGAGGTAGGTGACGGATCACCTGAAGAGGAGTATGTGTAGAGGAAGGTGGATGAACTTCCCGGACGGGAGTGTGAACAAGAGAGGGAGGTGGGTGATGGGCCACCTGTGAGGGATTGGAAGGAGCATGTGATGAAGGTGCACCCTCAAGAAAAGCCTTAAGGGCTTGGATTTGTTGAGGGGTAAGATGATCTAATGCATGAAGGACTTGGGAAACCTTCTCATCATGAGGAGGAGATGGTCCCGGGGGCGTAGTGGCTCGGGATTGATTCAAGGGACTGTGGGATTGGACATCGCCCATGGGTAGGGCAAAACCATGAGAGTGAGGGCGTGGCCCCTTAGATGAGTTGTGGTGAGAATTATAATGAACATGTTGAAATTGAGGGTCATAAGATGTACTAGGTTGTGCATCCTCATGATTATAATTAGGATTAAAAATGTTTATTTGATTATCAAAGCAAAACATCATGCAAATTAAGCAATAGTTCAATCAAAACAATTTGCAAAGATCACACAAGTTGGATGTTTACGCTTGATTTCTTAAGTTAAACCTTGGTGTGAATTAAGTGATTTTGATAAAAGTTAATATGATTCACACAAGGTAAGAACCTAGTTTCAATATGGATTTTCTTCAATGCCAACTAGGTACACTCTCTCTCCACGTATTAGGCCAACTAAACCCAGGTTACTTCAAGGGTACAACCTGCCCAAGCTTCTGTGAGAGAATCCACGGGTGTGGGGACTTATGGAGGCTTGCTTTAGGAGATCTCAACTCAAAGAGATGGAGTGCTCAATGGAGGGTCCTTCCTTAACCAAGAGAGGGTATGGATCCTAGAAGGTGTAGAGAGAGGGGGCTCCCAAGCCAAATGAAAAAAATGAATGCAGAATTAATGCAAAATGAAGAAAATATATATGTATGCACAGAAATATGAAACAGTGATACAAAATATAGCACACAAAAGCAAATCTGTGAAAACTCAGGAAATTGGCGCCTTGACAGGTGCCACCAATTCCTGGAAGGGCGCCCTCTGTGTGGGTGTCAATTCCTGTGATTTTTTTTAGAAATTCTAAATGGCGCCCTCCTCACTGCCATCAATTCTTTAAGGGGCACCCATCTAATGGGTGCCAATTTCAATTTTTTCTTTTTTTAAAAAAAAATGGGGTAGGGAATTGGCGCCCTGCACCCTGCCACTACTTTTTAAAAGGGCGCCCACCTGTGTGGGCGCCAATTACTCTTTTCCTAGAAGGCCTCGGCTAGAGTTTAAAGCAGTTGAAATATCAATAGAAAAAGAGAGAGAAACACTCACAAACTCCCATCATGGATCTTGGCAATAAAATATGAACATAAAGCATGGCATGCTCATTTTTTTTAAATTTTTTATTAATAGATGGATAAATAAATGGAATTTCTTAAAAATCTAACAAACAAATAACCACTTAGGGAGAGTGCTATGTGGAACACAAAAGGAGGTGCACAGTGGGTGCAAAGGGGAGATGGCACACGTGGGTGCCCAAGGGGAAGGGTAATCAAAAGAAAAATAAAAAGGTGTCTCACCGTGATCGTCAATTTGTAGATCTAAGAAATCCACTTAAGAAAAATTAAAAAGAATAACAAAACATAAGCTAAGAAAGGGGGAAAAGAAGAGGGAACATGCGTGGATGCTATATGGAAAGGTGATCGCCAGAGACACGAGGCCCTCAAAGATATAATAATAAAGAATAGCAGGGATCGCGAATATAAATACCTCAAAAGGATGCGAGGGAGATTGTGAGTGACCCTTCTCTTGCTATCGGCCGGCCGATGAAGAGAGTTCTTCTTATAGCTTGATTACGCTTGCAAAACGAAGAAGATACCAATAAACAAATATGGATTAGGAACCAAGATGTGTAGCATAAAATCCAAATAAGATATATAAACATGAAAGCATAGATGTGAACACACCTTATTGGTGCCTTGACACTAAACCCCCATGCAAAGGGTGGATAAAAGATGATGTGTGATGAAATAAAGGAGGGTGCAAGTGTTGCACTAAGGAGATCTCAATATTGAGTAAAAAAGATGAAAGAAAGGGGGAGAAGCATGATGCATGAACTAATGAAATGCATGAAAGAAATAAAAGAGATGAGGGAAGATTAGGCTTATTAGATTCTCCAATTGGGGCTTCAAGATATTCAATATGCTTCAAGGAAGAAGAGGCTCCAAATCTTCAATAGAGAGGAACCCTTCATAGGATGAAGCCTTGGTACATGTGGAAGGCTTCCTCCTTGAGCCTCCAATCCAACAGCACCTCCCCTTAGATTGATTTAGCAGCTTTAAACACAAGGGGGAGAGGGGTCCTATTTATAGGGCAGAAATTCGGAATTTAATCTAAGGGAAATTAGGAAAACCAGTTTTAGTTGGATTTAGCAAGAGATAAATCTTAGGCAAGTGTCCCTTCATCCTTGGAAAGCCTTAGGAGATCTTTCCCAAGTGAAAAGGGGCTCAAAGGAGAGAAAGGAGGAGAGTCTGTCGGAATTCGGATCTCTGAAAGAAATGGCGACCACTCAGATGGTCGCTATTTAAAAAGGGCGCCTGCGTAAAGCGTTGCTAATTCCAAAGCATTACGAGATAGATTAGAACTTTTCAAAATTTGAAAAGAATTGGCGACCATGAGGTGGTCACTAATTAGAAATTTATACGAGTTTCGGACGGAGTTAAAAGCTCAAAATATAGCAAGGGAATTGGCGACTTTCCATACGGGCGCCTATTCATTAAATAGCGACCTTTCCGAGAAGTCATGGAATCAAAAATAATCTGATTTTGGGCCAAAATGTCAAGAAAAGAATTGGCGACCTTCCGAACGGTCGCTATTTAATCAATTGGCGACTTTCCGGAGGGTCACTAATTCATAGATTTCGAAAAAAAACTGCCAAATGAAACTTGCTGGAAATGGGTGCCCCTGACCTGGGCGCCAATTAATGGGCGCCTAGGATATGGGCGCCATTTCCAATGCAGGGCGCCCACTGCCTAGGCACCAATTAAATGGCGCCCGAGTCCCCGCCACCGTTTGACTTAAGACTCAAAAAAATGGAGAAAAACCTTAGAAAAATATGGAAAAATGGGAAAAGTTGTGAAAAAGGTAAGGAAAGTTGAATATTCAATAAAAATGAGGAAAACTACTCAAATAAGTCAATTTGAGGGTCAAATGGGGCATCGCAGTGTGATAGAAGATATGCTCAAAATGATGTCAAATTTAGTGTGTCTACAACCCTGTCCCTTGATTGCTATTCTGGGAATATAAGTAATGTCGTATTCCATCAGTAGGAGAGCCCACCTTCCCAGTCTACCTGAGAGGACGGGTTGTCAGAGGAGATACTTCAGGGGGTCGTGCTTGGATATAAGCTCGACTCGATGGGACATGAGGTAATGCCGCAGCCTTTTGACGGCGAACACTAATGCCAAGGAGACCTTCTCGATGAGGGAATATTGGTACTCGGCACCGATTAGCTTCCGGCTGAGGTAACAGAGGGGTTGCTCTTTACCTTCCTCGTTGACTTGTGCCAACAGAGCTCCTAGGGAAGCGTCCATGGCAGCAATATAGAGTATGAGGGGTTTGCCCTTAACTGGTGTAACACCCGGTAAATTATAAAGGTTAAATATAGAAAAAATTACTTATATTTTAGAAAGAGAAAAGTCAATTAGAAATCTTGCATATCTTTATGAAGAATAAAACAACATCTTCTTATTAAAGATAAATTAAAATAGGGTCATGGAGATCCATACGAGAAGATTAAAAGACAATTAGATATTAAAGTATCTCATTTCAATTTAAAATCAAGAAGAAAAGTAAATTATCCATTGGTGCATTAATTATGAAATAGAGATAAATATATAATCAAAAGATAATTGAGTAATGAATAGTGACTACATTCTTTAGATCTAATAATCTATTTGTGACTTAAAACTTGATAAAGTATCAAGAATATTTAAGATTTATAAATAGAAATGCAATTGGGCTCAGGCCAACGTGATCGAGTGAACCTGGAACTTAGAGACATGAGTCTTTTTATTTTCTTGAGTCTAGTTAGCATAGTGGGTCTTGCTATTTTCTCTTCTTTATTTCTTTCATTGAGTCTATTATTGTAAAAATTGAGTCAAATTTGTAATTCAATTTTCAAATATCAATAAAACTATATTTTTATCAAATCAATGGTCTCCATGTGTTTGAATATTATTTATTATGTTTATTTATTTTTTACTCTAATTATCATGACTGTTTTGCTGCCACGTTCCGAGCATCGATTCCCGCTATTATCGGTTCGGGACGTGACAGAAGTGGTATCAGAGCCTTAGTTGTTTGAGTCATACGTTCTTGTCCATAAGTATAGGTTACCCTAAGTAATATGTCGTGTAATCTGTGTCATCCATTCATGTCACCTCGTGAGATTAGGTAGTGCCTCAGGTTAAGTAATAAAATATGTATAAGATTGCGTAGGACGACGTGTAAGGATAATAATTTTTTTTAATCTTATAATTATTTGGCAGGTAATTAATCTCCTTTTGACATGAAAGTGAGAGAGTCCACGAATAAGCTAAGGTCTGGTTCCGTTAAAATGTGGCGAATCTGTCGTAAAGAAATCCAGAGTAATAAGAAGAAAAAGAATAACCTTTCGCAAATGAAATATTTTTACTGTCACAAAATTGGTCATCTAATCAAGGAGTGCTGGCGAAGGAGCGGAGCGTGTCTTCGTTGCGGAAATAAAGATCATATAATGGCTAATTACCCCAAGCTACTTCCACAAGTAAAACATAAGAAGAATTGGAACCGATTTCTATCAAATGAGGAATTATATAAGGTACCGTTCTCTCTTATCCTTAACTATAGTTAAATTCTTTTGCATTCCATTAGTTGTATGATTGACATGTTATTTTGAATAGATAAGATCATCTTAGTTTAACTATTTGAATAGTTAATGACGATTGACGAATTTGGGGACCAAATTCCTTGAAGTGGGGGAGGATGTAACACCCGGTAAATTATAAAGGTTAAAAATAGAAATAATTACTTATATTTTAGAAAGAGAAAAGTCAATTAGAAATCTTGCATATCTTTATGAGGAATAAAACAACATCTTCTTATTAAAGATAAAATAAAATAGGGTCATGGAGATCCATACGAGAAGATTAAAAGACAATTAGATATTAATGTATCTCATTTCAATTTTAAATCAAGAAGAAAATTAAATTATCTGTTGGTGCATTAATTATGAAATAGAGATAAATAAATAATCAAAATATAATTGAGTAATGAATAGTGACTACATTCTTTAGATCTAATAATCTATTTGTGACTTTAAACTTGATAAAGTATCAAGAATATTTAAGATTTATAAATAGAAATGCAACTGGGCTCGGGCCAGCGTGATCGAGTGAACCTGGAACTTAGATACCGGAGTCTTTTTATTTTCTTGAGTCTAGTTAGCATAGTGGGTCTTGCTATTTTCTCTTCTTTATTTCTTTCGTTAAGTCTATTATTGTAAAAATTGAGTCAAATTTGTAATTCAATTTTCAAATATCAATAAAACTATATTTTTCTCAAATCAATGGTCTCCATGTGTTTGAATATTATTTATTATGTTTATTTATTTTCTGCTCTAATTATAATGAGTGTTTCACTGTCACGTTCCGAGCATCGCTTCCCGCTGCTATCGGTTCGGGGCGTGACAACTGGTGCCCCCAGAACTAGATGAGTAAGGAGGTATTCCTTGATTTGCTCGAAAGTCGCCTGGCATTCAGAGTCCCATATAAACGGGGCGTCTCTTTTCATCAGCTTGTCGAAATGTGTGCATCGATCGGAGAGGTTAAAGATAAACCTCCGAATGTAGGTCAGCCTCCCTTAGAAGGACCTAAGCTTAGCGATGTTGCTGGGTGGTGGAAGCTCTCGGATTGCTTTGATTGGTCCACCTCAATTCCTCGGTATCATACAACGAAGCCGAGAAACTTGCCGTTGGATACGCCAAAGGCGCATTTCATGGGATTCATCTTGAGCCCGTATTGCTAGAGACGCTCGAAGACTTGGCGTAAATCACATAAATGGTCTTCGCGCCTTTTAGTCTTGATGACGAGGTCGTCGACGTAGCATTCGACGTTATTGTGCAGCATCTCGTCGAATATTTTGGTCATGGCCCTTTGGTAAGTAGCGCCAACATTCTTCAAACCGATGGGCATGCACTTGTAGTTGAAAATCCCTTTGGGGGATCTGAAGGCTGTGTGGTTCTTGTCTTTGAGGGACATCCGGATTTGGTTATAACCAGATGACCCGTGCATAAAGGACAAGGCTGCATGTCCAGTGGTCATGTCGACCATTGTTTCTATGATTGAGACTGGGAAGTCGTCCTTCGGACAAGCTTTGTTGAGGTCCCGAAAGTCGACACAGATGCGGACTTGACCATTTTTCTTCTTGACTAGGACTATGTTGGTGAGCCGGATCGGATAGATACATGGCTCAATGAAATCGACCTCCGCCATTTTATCGACTTCGGTCGAGACCTGGAGCTCCAGCTCATGGCCCACTGTGGTTGTTTGACTGGAGTGATCAAGCGAGAAATGGCTAGCTCATCCTCCGCTACAGAGGGGTCTAGCCCCGGCATCTCCCTGTACGTCCAGGCGAAGTAGTCTTTATACTCCAACAGGAGTTGCTTGTAATATGACCTTTCTACCTCGGTGAGGAGAGCGCTGGCGAATGTGGGCTGGGGGGCTTCATCTTCGCCCAGGTTGATTTCAATGAGCTTATCAACTGTCGCTTGGCCGCCATCCTTTAGCTCGGGAGGAGCGGGTTAGAAGTCGATGAAATCCTCATCACCAGTGTCGACTTCATGCATTTCTCGATTCTCGAAGCCACTGGTTGACGTCGATCGGACTGGAGAGTGGTTGTCGCTGGAATCCACCAGGGATTGGTTTGAGCCGTCGACTTTTGGCCAGCAGTTTTCAATCGGGGTTGCTGAGGTCTCCCCGGGTTGCCCGCTAGAGCTGACGATCTTTTACAGCCGGTATCCTGGATACCTCCCTCGTCGGGAGAGCTTGTTGAACTAGGTCCTTCGACATGCTGGGTGGCAGGAGGAGCTTCTTTGGTCCCTTTATCTTGGTAGGGAGGCGAAGATGATTCCTCGGCTGCTTGGACTGGAGTGTCAGCTTTTACGGGGATCAGGATCAGGATCTCTTCTTCCTCATCCCCAGAGCTGTCAAATTTGGCTTCGACTTTAGCTCGGTCATCGGCTGGCTGTGTCAAGCCCATGACGTTGACTGCGTAGTAGGCATGAAAGTCTGGGTCTTGGTCTTAGCCAAGTCCCCTGGTATATAGAAGGACGGGGGTTGACCCCGGATCTGGGAAGGGGTCCACAGTAGGTGAAAATATTCACGTCGCGCAGAATCTTGCCATTGAGGGATGTGTTGCTTTAGACACATTTCCCGAATATGCGGTGGCAGGTCGTCCAGTACTTGGACAGCTTCAAGGGTATCGTCGGCTCGCCTGGACCAGCCGAAGTCGTCCTCTGGTGGGGCTTGAGGGACCATGTCTCCCTTATAGAAGACAATGGGTTTGTCCCTATTGGCCTTCTTTTTATTTCTGCGTTGTCGCTTGAAGGTGACGACAAGCGTCGTCAATGACTCAACGTTGTATTCTTCGAATGCACATGGGAACTGGATGTAGTCTGGGGGAAAGCATATACTCTTGCCAATAGCTCGACTAATGAGGTTGGCCTCAAAGTCAATTTTACGCCTTTCGGGGTGATCCGGGTTTGATCTGGAGCTGAGGCGCAACCGATGGAGCTTGGCTTTCTCCTTGTCAACAGAGAAGAGAACATTATCGTCTTCATCTGAGAGCTAGCCGTTGTGTCACGCCCCGAGACTTTATTACAGCGGAAGACTCGCTCGAGGAACGTGAACAGCTGGCATGGTAAGCCTCTTGCAAGTAAGAACGATCAGAGCGCAAGGCAATCACACCTAAGAATGCAATCGCACAATAATTACTCAAACTCTAACTTTATTTCATTAATAATCAAGTATTCAAGTACAATAACCTTTTCATCCTTTTTTCATTCCACTAGACTCAAGAAACAAGAAATTACATAAACTCAATCTAAACATTGTAGACTTCCTAAGTCTTCATTCTCAATTTGATATGACTTTCATTCGCTCTCGGACCCGCTACTTGTATAACTCGAATCCGAATTCGTATCACTTCCATCTCCTGAAAAAGATTGGAAATAGGTAATGAGCACACTTGCCCAGTAGGTATCTTCGCATCAACATGATTAGCAATGTTTAAGTAATTGGTATTTTAGCCCTACAAAATTTATGTAAAATCATGCGAATGGGATCAATCATGCGATTAAACCAAAGTAACAAGATGATAATGTAAGATAGAAAGAACACGTATGAACTAAAAAGAATGTAACAAGAGTGTAGCATGGCCTCTCATGAACAAGAATGTATCGAGAATGTACTAGCAAGTTCACATACTCCTCACCCAACATCTTTTGCTTATGAGCAAGTATTTGGTGAATTTCTGTGGAATATCATGTAATAATCAAGAAAGTCATTTAACGTGTACGTATATCGTGGATTTCACTTATTTATAGAGAAAGTACTCCCAGCGCAATGCGACGCTAGTAGCATCATACCCCATGGTTTATAATAGTATGTTTCCGGCAATCAGCCGAGGGGACTAGCATAGAGTCCTTGAACACAATCAATGCTCGATCGCATCTTCAAATATAAATCAAACTATTTTCACGTTTCAAGCAATAAAATTATGGCCAAGAATGTAAATAAGTTCATGATAACAATAATCAACAATGAACGTTTCAATGAAGAAATGCGGGGTCAAGAATGACTTAAAACAAGGTTATGCTCATAGAAATAATTTGGTAGCATAACGGTACATTTATTATCATTCATAATTTAAATTAAGTTTCTATGGACAATATGACAAGTCCTAGATTATCAATAATCCATCTAGAATCTTTAGAATATCAACCCTTTGGTCAAACCTTGGGTTAATGTATTCAAGAACTGTGACGGTCTTATATTGGGCCGTTACATAACTTGACGCTCTAGTATCGGGCTGTTACAATAGTCTGAATCTCGAAACAAGAAATTGGACTCAGTTAGTGTGATGGTCATAGATTGGTCCGTTAGACGTACCTGACGGTCCAACATTGATCCGTTACATCTCCAAAAACCAGAAACCATCGATAGTGTTTTCTAATGATTGGGCTTTCATGGTACAACCAACTCGGCATCCTAGTGGGAATCCCAGGCTCGCGGACAATTACGGAGGCCTTGAAACAAGATTTCCTAGTCCATTGGAAGGAATATCCAATAGAGTGGTCCTCAGGTTCAAGATAATATTCCTATAATGCAAAGTGTGAGGACCATATACCGGAATATATGCCATGTACTTAAGAAAAATGACTCTATAGATAGAAAAGACTATGAAACAGTGTAAAACCATGATAAAACTTTGTCAATACATCATTTGAAATCATAATTTAAATACAACTATAAAGTTTTTACCGATGAAATTAACAAAACTCAATATAACTTCAAATGCTTGTAATCACGCAATTCCTATCATGAATTAATAAATAAACTCAAAGTCATGATATCAGGTCAAAACTTAGATAACTAGGCTTATTTATAAGTAGAATTGACTAATTTCCATTCCGTCTCGAGTTGACAGAAAACAGTGTTCTAACGGTCTAGCATAGGCGCGTTACAGTCCGTGTGACGGTTTGTCGAGGGGCCGTTACAGTATGGTAACACTCCTGCTATGGTGCGTCAGAGACAACAGATCAATTTAAATACAACAGAGAGTGTGACGGCTTATCGTAGGGCCGTTACAATCATGTGACAGTTCTACCCTCATCCGTCAGAGCTTCTGCTGACAGTAAAGATAAGGAACTATGTCCATGCAAGAAGAATCATAATCACTAACTAGTCTAGCCATGATAAACGAAGTAAAGGCCAGGTATATGTATAGGTCGCAGTGAATAAACAAGATGATATCTTTTATCTTTGGTCAGGCTAAAGGTATGCATGTATGCATGAACTTACTAAAACATGAAATTCACAATCTATAATGCATGAAATCAAGTCAAATCAGAGGGCTTTTATCCCTAACGAGATCTTTTTGTTGTTCATGAGATGACCTACCTTTTCCCTGGGCTTTATACTTCCAATTTGGGTCTTCAAGACACACCCTAGTTCTCTTATTCCTGTAGTTTTTTAGCAACTTCACGTTGCCCTAACTCTCCAATCCCTTGACCTAAAGAGCTGAAATTTTGAGGGTAAGAAGATTAATCTGAGGGGAACAAAAGTTCTAAAACACCGAACTCTAATTACCTCGGTTAGGCGTCCTAATTCCTTGATCTTCAGTGGTCCTTTGCTCTGAATCCTGGGTTGCTATGACAGAATCAACGACTTTAGAAGTTCTTATCTCCTTGGTTACTTGATCTCCTAACAAAAATTTTTGAGAGTTTTTAGACCTTAGTATTATAAACAAAAAGTTTCAATGGACTTACCCGAAATTCTATCTCCTTACCTTGATTCTTCACGAGCCAAAAGTAAGGGTCGCTCAGTTCAGAACTGGGTCCTATTTATAGAGATTTGGCTAGAGTTCAAGGATTAGATCGATTCTAGAGTCCTTAGTTGGCCAAAACCTGATCTCTAAGGGCCTGTTTGATAGCAACCCCAAACAAGCCGCCGGTTGCTGCCCTACGGTATTCCACCATTTCGGTGGAATATCTAACCCGAACAAGCCGCCGTTTTTACGATAAACAATACATATTTTATGTTATTCCATCTCTTATACCCATGTTACACCAAATTGAGAAGAGGACTTGACCGGCGGAATAAGGGGCGTGACCGGCGGAACAAGGGGCGTATTCTGCCATCAAACAGGCCCTAAGAGTCCCTAGTAACCTTACATGTTCTCCTAATTAGGTCTCTTGAAGATATGATCCCAAAGATCCAATCTTTTCACCATTTCTTCAACTTACGGAATCAGTAGGGTGTAACGGTCGTGTCTATGTGCGTTACACCACTGTAGCAGTCGCCCGATAGACCGTTACATTCAATGTGTGCAGAGTTTCAATTTAATAAAATTCTTTTATTCATTTTATCTATATAATTATCTATAAAAATAGTATTTATCCTTAAAATTCGTGAATAGGCTAAATAACCTTCTAGAATATGGGCTAAGCTTAATGGGCTTGATCCTTAAACTTTTTGGGTCTAAATTGAATAGGCTAGGCTAATTATTTAACACCATTGAGACTTATAACCCATTTATAAATTCAATAATCTATTTATTAATCAATTTAGCCCTTATAAATTCCTAATAAATTCCAAGAAATTCCATTTATAATCAAAAATTATTTATATAAATTCTTGGGCACTACACCCTCCCCCACTTAAAAGAATTTGGTCCCCAAATTCAATACATAGATTGTGGAGGGTGTACTTACAGCTGAACAATTCTGGGAATCTTTTCCGCATAGCTTCTTCGGTTTCCCATGTTGCTTCATACGGCCATGTTTTCTTCCATTGTATCTTGACCATAGGAATTACTTTATTCCTTAGTTGACGCACTTCTCGTTCCAAAATCTTTATTGGTGTTTGCTCGTACGTCATATCCTTCTGAATCTCCAAATTATCATAAGTGATAACATGGTCAGGGTCATATACATACTTTTTCAGCATAGAGACGTGAAATATGTCATGAACTCCTGCTAATTATGGAGGTAAAGCCAGTCTATAAGCCACTTCACCGACCCTTTCGAGAATTTCAAATGGGCCAATAAACATGGGAGTTAGCTTACCTTTGATGCCAAATCTTTGAATACCACGACCCGGAGAAACCTTTAGATACACATGATCTCCAACCTGAAACTCCAAGTCGCGCCTTCGATTATCCGCATAAGACTTTTGCCTATCTTACGCCATCTTCATTCTTTCTTGAATGATCTTGATCTTCTCTGAAGAATCCCTTATAAGATCGGGGCCTAGGAATTGCTTTTCCCCTCTTTCATTCCAACATATTGGTGATCTACAGCTTTTTCCATATAAAGCTTCAAAGGGTGCCATCTGTATGCTGGCCTGATAACTGTTGTTGTATGCAAACTCTACTAGAGGCAAGTGCTCATGCCAACTTCCTCCAAAGTCAATAGCACAAGCCCTGAGCATATCTTCTGCCACCTGATTTGTTCTTTCAGTCTGACCATCAGTTTGTGGGCGAAATGCTGTACTAAAGTTCAATCTGGTCCCTAGTGAGTTTTGTAGACCCTTCCAGAAATGTGATGTGAATCGAGGATCTCTATCAGATATAATAGTGACAGGGACACCATGTAATTTGACAAATTCTTTTATGTATAATACTGCTAGAATATCCACAGACCATCGACCTTTTATGGTTAAAAAATGTGCAGACTTTGTCAATCGGTCTATGATTACCCATATACCATCGTGTCCTCCTCTGGTCTTAGGTAAACCCATAATGAAATCCATCCCTATGCTCTCCCATTTCCACTCAGGAATATTCAAGGGATGCAATTTACCTACGGGTCTAAAATGCTCTGCCTTAACTTGTTGGCAAGTGAGACAGCGATACATGAAATCAGCTATTTCTCTCTTCATATTGGGCCACCAGAAATTTCTTTTGAGATCTTGATACATCTTTGTACCACCTGGGTGAATGGTGTACTTGGAAGTATGTGCTTCTTCTAGGATCAGTTTCTTTGTATCCTCATGATCTGGTACACACACTCGGCCCTTGAATAGCAATCCTCCGTCATTGGAAACAGAGAAATCCGGTCTTTGTTCAATATTGGCTTTAATCTCCAGTAACACAGGATCATCATTTTGAAGCTTGGCCAGATCCTTTATCAATGTAGGTTGAGCTCGGATATTAGCTATGAAACAATCTTCTCCCTTCATGTCAATATCTAAGTTTAACTGAGTAAATTGAGGAATAAGGTTAGTTATACTAATCATAAGACTTGATAGCATACCCATTGATTTTCTACTGAGTGCATCTGCTACAGTGTTAGCATTGCCAGGATGATATTGAATAGCAAAATCAAAGTCTTTGAGATATTCTAACCATCTCCTCTGCCTCATATTTAACTCTTTTTGAGAAAATAAGTATTTCAAGCTTTTGTGGTCCTAGTAGATCGTGAACTTTTCTCCATAGAGATAATGACGCCAAATTTTTAAGGCGAAAATAACAGCTGCTAGTTCTAAATCATGCACGGGATAATTTTCCTCGTGACGTTTCAATTGTCTTGAGGAATAACATATTACCTTTCTATCTTGCATGAGAACGCATCCCAAGCCAATTCCAGATGCATCCGTATATACTTCGAATCCACCACCTTTGATAGGTAGTGATAGAATAGGAGCTGTAGTAAGGTGATTCTTAAGAGTTTGAAAACTCTTTTCACATTCCTCTGACCAGACAAAAAAATTTTCTTTTCTTGTGAGTCTAGTTAAAGGAACTGTAATCTTTGAGAAGTCCCTAATGAACCTCCTATAATAACCAGCTAGACCCAGAAAGCTTCTTACTTCTGATACAGTCGTTGGTCGGCTCCAATTTCTGACAGCTTCCACTTTCGAAGGATCCACAACGATACCTTCCTTGGAAATAATGTGGCCTAGGAATGAAACTTCCTTGAGCCAGAATTCACATTTGTTAAGCTTGGCATAAAGTTTATGTTCCCTAAGTGTTTGCAAAGCCATCCTCAGAGGTTCTTCATGTTCCTCTTTTGTCTTGGAATATATCAAGATGTCATCGATGAAGACGACGATGAATTGGTCCAGATATGGTTGAAAAACACTGTTCATGAGTTGCATAAATGCTGCTGGGGCATTAGTTAACCCGAACGGCATTGTCACGAATTCATAGTGGCCATAACGACTCCGAAAAGTCTATTTATAGATGTCTTCTTCTTTAATTCTAAGCTCATGATAACCTGATCTGAGGTCAATCTTGGAGAAATATTCTGCTTCCGAAAGTTGATCGAAGAGCTCATCAATACGTGGCAACAGATACTTATTGTTGATTGTGAGTTGATTCAGTCACCGGTAGTCGATGCATAGCCTGAGAGAGCCATCCTTCTTCTTGACAAAAAGAACTGGCGCACCCCAAGGGGATGTGCTAGGTCTAATAAAACCCTTGTCTAGTAGTTCCTTCAACTGCCTCTTTAGTTCCTTGAGTTCTGTGGGGGACATCCTGTAAGGGGCTATAGAAACAGATGATGCTCCTGGAATGAGTTCAATAGTAAAGTTCACTTCCCTCTCGGGTGGTAAACTGGGTAATTCAGATGGGAATATATCCAGGAACTCATTTACAATAGGGATGTCTGCTATGATGATTTCCTTGGATTCCGTAACAATGACAGAAGCAAGAAAAGCTTCACATCCTTGCTAGATAAGTTTGCAAGTGTGAAGAGAAGATATGATAGTGGGGTGTTTCTTGTACTTGACGCCGAGGAAAGAAAATCTTGGAAGACCGGGTTTTCGAAAGGATATAATCCTATTTCGGTAGTTGATATAAGCATCATGATCTACAAGCCAATCTACCCCTAAAATGGCATCATAACCTTTCATGCCAAGACATACTAAGTTTGCGGGGAGATTATGACCTTCTACTATCATTTCACTATCAGGATAATAGTCGATAAGCTTTGTTCCAGAACCTAAGGGTGTGGTAATAGCAAGATCGGAAGGTAGAAGAACTGATGCAATTGGTAATATTTTTACAAAAATAGTGGAGATAAAAGAATGAGAGGCACTAGTATCAAATAGCACAAATGCAGGACGAGAACAAATTTGAAGAGTACCTTCCATAAGTCCACCATCTATGGACACTTCTTCTCCCTCTAGAACGGCATTGAGGCGAGCATGCCTCCTGCGTCCACCACCAGATGACTGGTCCTTCATAAGGGGGCAATCTGGCATGCGATGCTCCCTGCTTCCACAGCGTAGACAAGCACCAAGGCGCTTCTAACACTCTTCAGCCGAATGTTTGAACTTCTCACAAAATGTTGAAGCCGTGGCGACTTGCTCCTCCTCCTTAATCTTCTTGTTCTTCTGGGAACTTCCACCGTTCCCGCTCCTGGATCGCTTCTTACTATCACGGCTTTTGTGAGGCTCCGTGATACTGAACCTTTCTTTCTTATAATGCCGATCAGATCGTCGGCTGGACTCTTCTCCTTTTCCTTTCAATTTCTCGACCTTCTCCAAGGTCCTTTCACATAAATATGCCCGCTGAACCATCTCCGCATAGGTATGGATGTTTTGGGTCCCAAGCTGCTGAATAAAGCCATGTCATAGCCCGTCCATAAACCGATTTACCTTCAATAGATCGGTGTTGATTAGATACGGTGCATAAGGTGCTAGCCTTGAGAACTGAAGTTCATATTCCGCAACTGTCATCATTTCTTGTCGAAGAGAGGCAAACTCCATAGCCTTTCTTTCCTTTACATGCTCAGAAAAGTACTTTGCATGGAACAAGGTGAGAAAACCATCCCATGTATGAGGTGCTTCGGCCGGAGGTGCCAGAACTGACTTCCACCATGTACGGGCATCCTTGTTAAGTTGAAAAGTTGCAAGACGCACCTTCTCTTGATCGGTGCATTGGATGACGTCAAATATATGGTTCATCTCGTCAATCCAGTTCTCTGCTTCGTCCGGATTACAAGAACCATAGAAACGCGGAGGGTTTAAACTCCAGAATTATGATGTAAATCACCAGCTCTTGCCCCTACGCCAGCTTGCGCCATGGTTTGTAATGCCCGAGTAAGTCCAGCAACAGTTTGTTACATGCCATTCCAATCTACGCGATGAGCCATGGTAATAATAAGGTACCTGAGAGAAATATAACAACTTGTTATTTCTCGTGAAATTGGAAGAAAATCAATCTTAAAGCTAATTAATTATCTCATCCCGGGCTCTACCCAATTCTCACATGGGTATGGAAATTCCTTCCTTAGTTCATAGGTAGGGGTCCTTAAGCCTTGGACTTATCCTATGACATGATTCTTCTCCTTAAGTCTTGAGACTTAGGCTTTGATACCAACTTAACTATCACGCCCCGAGCCTTTATTACAGCGGAAGACTCGATCGAGGAACGTGAACAGCCGGCATGGTAAGTCTCTTGCAAACAAGAACGATCATAGCGCAAGGCAATCACACATAAGAATGCAATCGCACAATAATTACTCAAACTCCAACTTTATTTCATAAATAATCAAGTATTCAAGTACAACAACCTTTTCATCCTTTTTCTATTCCACCAAACTCAAGAAACAAGAAATTACATAAACTCAATCTAAACATTGTAGACTTCCTAAGTCTTCATTCTCAATTTGATATGACTTTCATTCGCTCTAGGACCCGCTACTTGTATAACTCGAATCCGAATTCGTATCACTTTCATCTCCTGAAAAAGATTGGAAATAGGTAATGAGCACACTTGCCCAGTAGGTATCTTCGCCTCAACATGATTAGCAATGTTTAAGTAATTAGCATTTTAGCTCTAAAGAATTTAGGTAAAATTATGCGAATGGGATCAATCATGCGATTAAACCAAAGTAACAAGATGATCATGTAAGATAGAATGAACAAGTATGAACTAGCAAGAATGTAACAAGAGTGTAGCATGGCTTTTCATGAACAAGAATGTATCGAGAATGTACTAGCAAGTTCACATACTCCTCACCCAACATCTTTTGCTTATGAGCAAGTATTTAGTGAATTTCTGTGGAATATCATGTAACAATCAAGAAAATCATGTAACGTGTACGTATATCGTGGATTTCACTTATTTATAGAGAAAGTACTCCCAGTGCAATGCGATGCCAGTAGCATCATATCCCATGGTTTATAATAGCATGTTTCCGGCAATCAACCGAGGGGACTAGCATAGAGTCCTTGAACACAATCAGTGCTCGATCGCATCTTCAAGTATAAATCAAGCTATTTCCACGTTTCAAGCAATAAAATTATGGCCAAGAATGTAAATAAGTTCATGATAACAATAGTCAACAATGAACGTTTCAATGAAGAAATGCGGGGTCAAGAATGACTTAAAACAAGGTTATGCTCATAGAAATAATTCGGTAGCATAACGGTACATTTATTATCATTCATAATTTAAATTAAGTTTCTTTGGATAATATGACAAGTCCTACATCATCAATAATCCATCTAGAATCTTTAGAATATCAACCCTTTGGTCAAACCTTGGGTTAATGTATTCAAGAACTGTGACGGTCTTATATTGGGCCGTTACATAACTTGATGCTCCAATATTGGGTCGTTACAATAGTCTGAATCCCAAAATAAGAAATTGGACTCAGTTAGTGTGACGGTCATAGATTGGTCCGTTAGACGTACCTAACGGTCCAACATTGATCCGTTACATCTATAAAAACCAGAAACCATCGATAGTGTTTTCTAATGATTGGGCTTTCATGGTACAACTAACTCGGCGTCCTAGTGGGAATCCCAGGCTCGCAGAGAATTACGGAGGCCTTAAAATAAGATTTCCTAGTCCATTGGAAGGAATATCCAATAGAGAGGTCCTTAGGTTCAAGATAATGTTCCTATAGTGCAAAGTGTGAACTAATGGCCATATACCGGAATATATGCCATGTACTTAAGAAAAATGACTCTATAGATAGAAAAGACAGTGAAGCGGTGTAAAACCATGATAAAACTCCGTCAATACATAATTTGAAATCATAATTTAAATACAACTATAAAGTTTTAGCCGATGAAATTAACAAAACTCAAAATAACTTCAAATGCTTGTAATCATGCAATTCCTATCATGAATCAATAAATAAACTCAAAGTCATGATATCAAGTCAAAACTTAGATAACTAGGCTTATTTATAAGTAGAATTGACTAATTTCCATTCCGTGTCGAGTTGACAGAAAATAGTGTTCTAACGGTCTAGCATAGGCGCGTTACAGTCCGTGTGACGGTTTGTCGAGGGGCCGTTACAGTATGGTAACACTCCTGCTATGGTGCATCAGAGACAACAGAGAGTGTGACGGCTTATCGTAGGGCCGTTACAATCATGTGACAGTTCTACCCTCATCCGTCAGAGCTTCTGCTGACAGTAAAGATAAGGAACTATGTCCATGCAAGAAGAATCATAATCACTAGCTAGTCTAGCCATGATAAACGAAGTAAAGGCCAGGTATATGCATAGGTCGTAGTGAATAAACAAGATGATATCTTTTATCTTTGGTTAGGCTAAAGGTATGCATGTATGCATGAACTTACTAAAACATGAAATTTAAAATCTATAATGCGTGAAATCAAGTCAAATCAGAGGGCTTTTATCCCTAACGAGATCTTTTTGCTGTTCATGAGATGACTTACCTTTTCCCTAGGCTTTATACTTCCAATTTGGGTCTTTAAGACACGCCCTAGTTCTCTTCTTCTTGTAGTTTTTCAGCAACTTCACGTTGCACTAACTCTCCAATCCCTTGACCTAAAGAGGTGAAATTTTGAGGGTAAGAAGATTAATCTAAGGGAAACAAAAGTTCTAAAACACCGAACTCTAATTACCTCATTTAGGCGTCCTAATTCCTTGATCTTCAGTGGTCCTTTACTCTGAATCTTGGGTTGCTATGACAGAATCAACGACTTTAGAAGTTCTTATCTCTTTGGTTACTTGATCTCCTAACATAAAATTTTGAGAGTTGTTAGACCTTAGTATTATAAACAAAAAGTTTCAAAGTACTTACCCGAAATTCTATCTCCTTACCTTGATTCTTCACGAGCCAAAAGTAAGGGTCGCTCAGTTCAGAACTGGGTCCTATTTATAGATATTTGGCTAGAGTTATTAGATCGATTCTAGAGTCCTTAGTTGGCCAAAACCTGATCCCTAAGAGTCCCTAGTAACCTTACATGTTCTCCTAATTAGGTTTCTTGCAGATAGGATCCCAAAGATCCAATCTTTTCGCAAATTCTTCAACTTACGGAATCAGTAGGGTGTAACGGTCGTGTCTAGGTGCGTTACACCACTGTAGCGGTCACCCGATAGACCGTTACATTCAACGTGTGCAGAGTTTCAATTTAATAAAACTCTTTTATTCATTTTATCTATATAATTATCTATAAAAATAGTATTTATCTTTAAAATTCGTGAATAGGCTAAATAACCTTCTAGAATATGGGCTAAACTTAATGGGCTTGATCCTTAAACCTTTTGGGTCTAAATTGAATAGGCTAGGCTAATTATTTAACACCATTGGGCCTTATAACCCATTTATAAATTCAATAATCTTTTTATTAATCTATTTATCCCTTATAAATTCCTAATAAATTCCAGGAAATTCCATTTATAATCAAAAATTATTTATATAAATTTTTGGGCACTACACCCTCCCCCACTTAAAAGAATTTGGTCCCCAAATTCAATACATAGATTGTGGAGGGTGTACTTACAGCTGAACAATTCTGGGAATCTTTTCCGCATAGCCTCTTCGGTTTACCGTGTTGCTTCATACAGCCATGTTTTCTTCTATTGTATCTTGACCATAGGAATAACTTTATTCCTTAGTTGACGCACTTCTCGTTCCAAAATCTTTATTAGTGTTTGCACAACGTCATATCCTTCTGAATCTCTAAATTATCATAAGTGATAACATGGTCAGGGTCATATACATACTTTTTCAGCATAGAGATGTGAAATACATCATGAACTCCTGCTAATTGTGGAGGTAAAGCCAGTCTATAAGCCACTTCACCGACCCTTTCAAGAATTTCAAATGGGCCAATAAACCTGTGAGTTAGCTTACCTTTGATGCCAAATCTTTGAATACCATGACCCGGAGAAACCTTTAGATCCACATGATCTCCAACCTGAAACTCCAAGTCGCGCCTTCGATTATCAGCATAAGACTTTTGCCTATCTTACGCCATCTTCATTCTTTCTTGAATGATCTTGATCTTCTCTGAAGAATCCCTTATAAGATCGGGGCCTAGGAATTGCTTTTCCCCTCTTTCATTCCAACATATTGGTGATCTACAACTTTTTTCATATAAAGTTTCAAAGGGTGCCATCTGTATGCTGGCCTGATAACTGTTGTTGTATGCAAACTCTACTAGAGACAAGTGATCAAGCCAACTTCCTCCAAAGTCAATAGCACAAGCCCTGAGCATATCTTCTACCACCTGATTTGTTCTTTCAGTCTGACCATCAGTTTGTGGGTGAAATACTGTACTAAAGTTCAATCTAGTCCCTAGTGAGTTTTGTAGACCCTTCCAGAAATGTGATGTGAATCGAGAATCTCTATCAGATATAATAGTGACAGGGACACAATGTAATTTGGCAATTTCTTTTATGTATAATATTGCTAGAATATCCATAGACCATCGACTTTTTATGGGTAGAAAATGTGTAGACTTTGTCAATCGGTTTATGTTTACCCATATACCATCGTGTCCTCCTCTGGTCTTAGGTAAACCCATAATGAAATCCATCCTTATGCTCTCCCATTTCCACTCGGCAATATTCAACGGATGCAATTTACCTGCGGGTCTAAAATGCTCTGCCTTAACTTGTTGGCAAGTGAGACAGCGAGATACGAAATCAGCTATTTCTCTCTTCATATTGGGCCACCAGAAATTTCTTTTGAGATCTTGATACATCTTTGTACCACCTGGGTGAATGGTGTACTTGGAATTATGTGCTTCTTCTAGGATCAGTTTCTTTGTATCCTCATGATCTGGTACACACACTCGGCCCTTGAATAGCAATCCTTCGTCATTGGAAACAGAGAAATCTGGTCTTTGTTCAATATTGGCTTTAATCTCCAGTAACGCGGGATCATCATTTTGAAGCTTGGCCAGATCCTTTATCAATTTAGGTTGAGCTTGGATATTAGCTATGAAACAATCTTCTCCCTTCATGTCAATATCTAAGTTTAACTGAGTAAATTGAGGAATAATATTAGTCATACTAATCATAAGACTTGATAGCATACCCATTGGTTTTCTGCTGAGTGCATCTGCTACAGCGTTAGCCTTGCCAGGATGATATTGAATAGCAAAATCAAAGTCCTTGAGATATTCTAACCATCTCCTCTGCCTCATATTTAACTCTTTTTGAGAAAATAAGTAGTTCAAGCTTTTGTGGTCCGAGTAGATCGTGAACTTTTCTCCATAGAGATAATGACGCCAAATTTTTAAGGCGAAAATAACAGCTGCTAGTTCTAAATCATGCACAGGATAATTTTCCTCGTGACGTTTCAATTGTCTTGAGGAATAACATATTACTTTTCCATCTTACATGAGAACGCATCCCAAGCCAATGCCAGATGCATCCGTATATACTTCGAATCCACCACCTTTGATAGGTACTGATAGAATAGGAGCTATAGTAAGGTGATTCTTAAGAGTTTGAAAACTCTTTTCACATTCCTCTGACCAGACAAAAAAATTTTCTTTTCTTGTGAGTCTAGTTAAAGGAACTGTAATCTTTGAGAAGTCCCTAATGAACCTCCTATAATAACCAGCTAGACCCAGAAAGCTTCTTACTTCTGATACAGTCATTGGTCGACTCCAATTTCGGACAGCTTCCACTTTCGAAGGATCCACAACGATACCTTCCTTGGAAATAATGTGGCGTAGGAATGAAACTTCCTTGAGCCAGAATTCACGAGCCAAAAGTAAGGGTCGCTCAGTTCAGAACTGGGTCATATTTATAGAGATTTGGCTAGAGTTCAAGGATTAGATCGATTCTAGAGTCCTTAGTTGGCCAAAACCTAATCCCTAAGAGTCCCTAGTAACCTTACATGTTCTCCTAATTAGGTCTCTTGCAGATAGGATCCCAAAGATCTAATCTTTTCGCAAGTTCTTCAACTTACGGAATCAGTAGGGTGTAACGGTCGTGTCTAGGTGCGTTACACCATTGTAGCGGTCGCCCGATAGACCGTTACATTCAACGTGTGCAAAGTTTCAATTTAATAAAACTCTTTTATTAATTTTATCTATATAATTATCTATAAAAATATTATTTATCCTTAAAATTCGTGAATAGGCTAAATAACCTTCTAGAATATGGGCTAAACTTAATGGGCTTGGTCCTTAAACCTTTTTGGTCTAAATTGAATAGGCTAGGCTAATTATTTAACACCATTGGGCCTTATAACCCATTTATAAATTCAATAATCTATTTATTCATCTATTTAGCCCTTATAAATTCCTAATAAATTCCAAAAAATTACATTTATAATAAAAAACTATTTATATAAATTCTGGGGCACTACACGTTGCTTCTGCTCTTAATCACATGGTACATACTACTTCCCTTGAAGGTGAGCACAGCGTCAGCCAGATTGCATTCCGCTGGCGTGAATGTTGACAGGTCTGCAAAGACCGTATGCTGCTCCCCGCCCTTGGCATACTTGATGTATTGGTGGAGACTTGACGGGACGACCCAATTTTCAAGGAGCCAAGGTCAACCTAGTAGCCTCTTATATGATGTGTTGGCATCGATGATGTAGAATGTCACCTTGGAGGTGAAATCATCGAGCACCAGGTCGACGTCCACCGGACCGAGGACATCCTTAGTGTTTTGGTTGAGGCCGGATATCTTGACCGTTTGAACCTTCTGGAGGTATGGGGTCAGATATAAAGTCATGAATGTTTTGAGCGGCATGATGTTGACAGCGGCGCCGGCATCCACCAGAATCCGGTTCACATCATGCCCATTGACCTTCCCTTTCATGTAGAGAGGACGGTTGTGGCATGGAGGGGATAGCAACATGTCCTTCTCCGTGAAGGAGACGGTGGTTGTGAAGGCTTCATCGGCAGCCACCTTCATTTCAATGACATGCGCTTCGTAAGCTTCTGGCTCTTGGAGCATCTTGATGAGAGTTTCTCTTAGCTCTTTACTCCAAGCAATGGCTTCCTAGATTGTAATGCTAGCGGGGAAGCACTTCATCTGGTGGAGGACCTTCTGGTCGGCTCGGGCTTGAGCATCCTCCAAGGAAGGTAGTATGTCAGGCTGGGCTTTCTGCGAGCTACCGTGCTGCTCCACATCGGGAAGTTGCACTGCCTTGCCATTACCACCGGGATCAGACAGACCCTGATCACCTGTGGACTCATGGAACAGGGGTGCCAATGATGGCTCTTCTAGGGGTAACTGGCGGGTTGGCTCATCCTTACCGGACTGTCCCGATTGTTCTACAGAAGAAGCTGGAACTAGTGCAGGGACTGGGATGTTGGCAGCAACCTCTTCGATACCGTAAGGATCGAAGATTCCGGGTCCTTTCCAAATTTCTACTTCCGGAATGGGGGTAGGTTCCTCTCCTCAAAAGAGGATGATTCACTCCGAGTCGAAGGTGGATGGGTGAAGGGGTAGCTCGGGGATTCTCCCGCAGCCTCTACCGCGTCCCTGGCCACGGCCTGTGTGTTCTGGAGCTGGCTATAGCCCAAGCGGGGTAGTGGTTTTTTGTCTAGTTCGGGAGGCCACTGGCTCACCTTGCCGAAAAGCGTTGATGTTATCAGGAGGCGGGATGGCCACCATGTAGCAGGTACAGTCCCGAAGCATTTCTTCCAGCTACTCTATCGTGATCTCCTTGTCTTTATAGCACAAGGAGAGCTCATCTAGGATCAAGAGTCTTTCGCCATTCTTGAGCTTTTGGATCATCTCTTGGACCTAGTCTCTGAGGCAGGCTCGTTTTCGCATTGCTTCCCATGGGATATAGCTATCGATTGGGAGAGCCCCGGTAGGATGAGGAGGAACGTATTCCTCCAAGTCATCAATGAACCGCTGGAGCCTCTGGAGAGGCGTTGGCTTAGCTAGTGATTGTAGGGCGACTGCTTGTTCAGATTATTTCTTGAGCCGCCTTCTAAGGTTCTTCCTCCTATTTTTTTCCCGTTACTTGGCGATGGCCGCCTCCAAGGGAGTAGGAGGGAGAGGTGCTGGGGCCGGAGTTGATAAATTTCCACGATGATATTTTCGAGCTAGTGCCTTAGCAGTATGAGGTCACCGACCTTTCTTTGCCCGGATCTCAATCCAGGCTCCTTCCGCTTGTTGTATTTGGAAGGTGACGTTAATCGCCGGCTCGATTACCTCGAGCGACAACTCCTGGTATGCTGGGATACTAGGACTGGCGCCCGAAGACGTGTGCGCGGTTTGGTTCCTTACCTGCGGTGGCGACAAGAGCCTACGAGGAATCGGTGGACTGGTGCCGGCGTCCGAAGACATATGCACGGTTTGATGCCTTAACCGTGGTGGCGACAAGAGCCTACGAGGAATCAACAGACTGGTGCTGGCATCCGAAGACATATGTGCAGTTTGATGACTTAACCATGGTGGCGACGGCTTTTGCTGAGAAGCGAACTGAGGGATGTGCTTGTTCTCTTGCTCCTTAGCCTTGCCTTTGTGATCACGCTGAGGGCCGGGTCCGGCGACAACCAAAGGTATCACATGACATTGTCGCTCTAAGCAGTTACCCTGACTCTGCGGACTGACTGGGACTTGTAGTGATGGGCCCGTCCCTAGAATCAAAGCCGCTAAAGACTCCGAAGATGTCTTCTTTGTACTTCGAATTGTGTTAAAGGGGAAGCGGGGAGGACCTGACGGCCCATCGGCTGAGGGGGCGTGACACGGCTGGGCCGGGACCTCACCCAGATTTTGCTTTCCCTTTCTATCCACGGACGCCGGAGACGGAGATAGGGTAGGGGGAGAACAAGGGAGACCTGAGGAGCCCGTCATCATCTCACCCACCATAACGTCCTCTCGGCCAAGAAGGACTCGGAGGAGCCTGGCGGTGTCTTCTTCGGAGAAAGGGAGAGATTTCGACTCCCGCCAGGGCCGCCACTGCACAACCGAAGTGGCCGGATGTTGGTGTCTGGGAGCCCGAAAGGGCCGGAGGAACATGGGAATGGGTGATGTTGACTGAGATGTTGCTCGGCCCCGTCTCTTGACTGGCATCCTGCTCTCCACACCTTTGCAATCACTCAAGTGCTTCTTGGTTGTCGGATCAAAACTCAAGCCATTCCGGAGGATGCTAGTAAGGTAGCCCGTGCCCATTTTCTTGAGGGGAGTCTGGCCGCTCTGGCGCATCCCTGGCGATGCTCAGGGTTTCCTCGACAGCTTGCCGAAGTCTTACAAGCGACATGGAATTCCCCTTCGCATCGATCTGCTCCCACTGGATCTGTTCCTGGATGAGGTATTGAGCTTCCTCACAGGACTCAATCGGGTGGCAGATTCTAGAGTGGAAAACGCAGTATTAGGCGTGACTAAGGTCCCAATGGGTGTAGTCCGTTAGCGAATCATGGGGCATGATTTGCCCCCTCTCGACTAGGATATCGAAGAGTCGTTGGGTCCTCTCCCTGGGGAAGGAGAGGGGTCTGCGATCATGCCAAGGCCTCCACCCCGGATACTAGAGTGAATGTTCGCCTTGATTGGTATTGGGATCCCTTGCTTTGACATTAGAGAGGGAGAACGCAGCCATCATATAGATCACGCTGGCCGAGTAGTGAACCACACGCGCTGCCTTAGCTAGCCTGGACCACGTATGTGGTTGCGGGGGATCGACGAGACCACTCTTCATTTTAACAAGGCCGTCTCAGATCAGCTTCTGTGCCTGAGTCTTGAAGACATATGAATCTTCAATTGAGTGGCCCAACATGCGATGATACGGGCAATAGCCGGGATCGTCGGTCTTCAGAGCCTCGTCCGGCTTGCGGATTTCTGGCAGCTTGACAATCTTCTGGGCCATGCAGAGGTCGAAGAGCATCTTCGTATGTTCCTTCTCGAAGGAGAAGGATGTCTTCATGCGCTCTGAGAAGGAAGGAGCGGCCGGCTTGTCTGCTGCCTTTTTGTTAGAGCCGCTTGGTTCGGCCTCTTTATCAGCTTTGGCGATGGGGGTGAACTCTATGATATTCACCTCCTTACCGGACTGGCGTTCTCGCGCTGGCTTACCCTTCGCTGAAGTATAGCTCAGGTTATCGGTGAAGAACATCTCTATTTCGGCGACTGTCGAATTGAGTTGGTCGAAGCCTTTGATATTGGCGCCGAGAAGCTTCTCGCTGACCTCAGCTGTTAAACCCCGTCGGCATATAGTGATGGCATCTTTCTGGACTGGCGGGTTGACACACCTCATGCTGAGGTCTCGCTATTTCTTGATGAAGTCGAGGGTGCTCTTGCCCTTCCTTTGTCGGAGAGAGCAGAGCTCGGCCAGGGAGATCTTTCGCTCGGCCGTTTGAAAGCGGTCGAGGAACTTCTTATGGAGATTTGCCCAGTCGATGACTAAGCTGGGCTTTAGACGAGAATACCATTGGAAGGCCATTCCCGTAAGTGAAGTAGCGGAGAAGATATGACTCATCCAGCGCTAACTCGCCCATAGCCATAACGTAGTAGGCCAAGTGTTCATGTGGACACCCTTGCCCATCGAACTTTTGCAACTTCGAGGGTTTTGCATACTCTGGAGGAAGCTTTTTTAGCTGGTGGTGAAGCTGGTAGGGTACACTGTAGAGATCTACAGTGGCAACCCCTTCACCATACTATGCGAGCTTTATCTCGACAATCCGCTCGATCATCTGGCATTGTGCATGGAGATTTTTTGGCATTGGAGTATTGGATGCTTGTGGCTGAGCCTCAACCGGGGGCGTACCAAACCCAGCTGCCAACGGGGTTCGGGCGATCGTCGCTGTGGACACGACAGCATCGCGTCTAGCCGGCGGTGCCGGTGCTTCGACCGGAGGCTTAGCAGGTTGTTGAGGATGAAGGTCCCATTCCTGGAGGAGATCTCGTAGGAGGGCCTTCAGATGTTGGTTCTCCTTCATGAGAGTCTCGAGGGTCACTTCTTGAGCCTCGTCCACAGGAGGGTCATTATTGACCAGCTCTGCATTGATAGGAGGGTCACGGTCCTCCACTGGGACTTCTTCTGCACATTCCGACACCTACGGTCTGGTAGAAGTATCGATGTGACCTATTGGGGGAGGCAGCGGGACCTGATGGCACGGCCTCCTGAAATGGGCCAGGGGCTGATTCATGTCATCAGACTGGGTGTCCGACTGGTGTCCGGTGGTATAGCACGCGAACACTCGAACCGCGTCGTTGATGAACAGGGCCATCCGCTTCCTCCGTGGGTGCCCCTCGGGGCGAACAGGTGCCCCTAGTGTGTCAAAGACCAAGGTACGTTGCAAAGGGGCCTCGCTCCCGATATCAGTCTGAGGGGAACTCGGGACAGGTTGCCGGAGGGCCCAGGAGCGGGCTCACCTTTGCCTCCGCTTGATTGTGTGGGGGACATTAGACGATTGGGCGTCGTCAGATGGTGTTACTGTGGGACTAGTCGCATCTTGCCTGATGCCGCGTCTGAGCGCTCGCAGGGGGTTTCTAATATGCGCCCTTCGAACAGCTTAAGCTTCCTCCGGGGTGACCCAAATTCTTCTCAAGTCAGATTGTTGGTCTCCCTTGTCACCGTTTCTCTGACGAGTTGTCTTGGTAGCTCGTGAGTATGGCCGATGTGGATACCCTCGGACTGCTACCGAGGTGCCCACTCCTCTGAGCTTCGCCTTGTCCTCTCACATTTGCCGTAGGAGGTCAAAACGGTTGGAGGTAGGGATCGTGAGAATGGTCCGTTCCTGGGGTGTGATTGGTTCGCCGCCATCGAGGCGAATCCGCAAGTCACCGATAAGAATAGTCTTGCCTGAGTTGCTGGTTGCAGCGGTGAGCCGTCTGCCTTTGCGGCCGTGGCGACGCTTCTTCTGGGGAGTGGAGGAAGACTCCACCCCGAGATGGTAGACCGAGAAAACCCGACTGTAGACGCGCTATTCCTGACGTCTCCTGAGAAAGTCTCATATCACTATACAACGCCCCGCGACGGCTTACGCGTTTTGAATCACTTGAGTGCTTCCTTTTCTTGAGTCTTCTACCGCCCTTTTCGGCATCCGAAATCGTCTCGTCACGGCATTCGGACGGCATCAACACCAGTCAGACGCATCAGGAGGTTCCGGAACCAAGAAGGGTGTCTACCGGGCAGCCGCCAACACCTTGTCTGAGATCCGGGTGGGCCTTTTTGGGGGCATCCAGGCCCCTGGACGCCCCCATTCTTTTAATTTATTTTTAAATAAACCAAAAGCCAAATAAAAATAATATATTAATGGAGGCATCCAGGCCCCTGGATGCCTCCATAAAAACAAAAATAAAAAATATATAAAATGCCAACTTTGGCATAGAAAAACAAAACAAAAATAAAAATATATTTTATTGGAGGCGTCCAGGACCCTGGACGCCTCCATCAACTCCCTCACGGGCGCCGGCCACCGAACGACGGTTTGTCGTGTGTGAAAAATCCAAATTATGGAGACGTCCAGATGTATGGACGCGCCCATTTCCAAATCACGAGGCGCCACTCACAAAATCACGCGTTGTGCCAAACCGCGTGCGGCCGTCGGTGGGGTTCGGTAGACCTGTTGGAGGCGTCCGGGCCCCTGGACGCCTCCATAAAAATATTCTGAAAAAATAAATAAAAATAGAATAAAATATTAGTTCGGCCCTGATGGAGGTGTCCAGGGTCCTAGACGCCTCCACCCTCCGGAGCCCTATAAATAGAGGCCCACCCCCTCAGTTCTGGAGGAGCTTCTAAGAGATCCGATAGGCTGCCGGAGCCCAGAGGCTACCAGAATCATTTCTAACCCGTGGGGTCTTTTGTAGGTGGAGGTTCTGCCGGCTTCTCGGGTGCCCACGTTCGCGAGAGGAAGGTCATCTTCATCCACCGCGCTTCCACATCGTCCCTACGCTGCCGGAGCTCCGCCGGATCTCACCCTCGGCTCCTCCAATAAGCCTTTTCTTCCCCTTTTTCTCCATAGTTCTTTACATTCATCATACTGCATCCCCTATCTCCCTACATAAGGGCGCCGTCTCTTGCATACTTCTTGCATTCATCATCGCATTTTCCTCCTACTCGAGTCCGAGAGGGGTTTAAAACCACACCAACCAGGTGTGTGTCAGGTCACGATCTCGTTACTTTTATTACAAGGAATTGTTACTACACTGTCATTTTCTAATTCCGTTCATTTATTGTCTACTGTTTTGCAAGGGTAACCAAGGAAAGCCCTCTCCGTCGGCCGGCCGAAGGGGGAGGAAGAAACAACCAGCCATTTCCCGCTCTTGAGGCAGGCGTGATCACTTTCTTTATTTTGGGGTCTTTTGGCCCCTGGCGATCACATCTTGTTCTCGAGGCCGCGGCGAGTCACTTCCCCAATGACCGTTTAAATTTCTGTTCTTATATTCTCTTTATATTCAGTTATATTCTGCTCATATTCTCGAGGCCGCAGCGAGTCACTTCCCCAATGGCCGTTTAAATTCCCGTTCTTATATGTTATATTCTTATCTATTCATGTTCTCGAGGCCGCGGCGAGTCACTTCCCCAATGGTCGTTTAAATTTCCGTTCTTATATTCTCTTTATATTTTGTTATATTCTGCTCACATTCTCGAGGCCGCGACGAGTCACTTCCCCAATGGCCGTTTAAATTCCCGCTCTTTATATTCTCCTTATATTCTGTTATATTCTTATCTGCCCATATTCTCGAGGCCGCGGCGAGTCACTTCCCCAATGGTCGTTTCAATTCTTGCTATTTAATTTCTGCACCATTCCCGTCCCGCCGAGGCCGCGGCGAGTCACTTCCCGCTATGGCCGTTTAACCCCCATATCTTGCTATATTACATTTGTCCCACTCGCCCCGCCGGAGCAATCTCCCGTGGTGGCCTCTTCTCTTTTCTCTTATTTTTGTGTTGCAGCAAACAAAGAGGAGCCCGCGCGCTCCGCGTCTTCTTCGCTCCCTGAATCGCATGACGTCGCTCACAGATTGGCGATCACGGTAGGACCTCTACTGCTTCCTTTTGGCTACCCTTGCAAGTTCGGCACCGTCCGTGCCTCTCCACCTTGGCGCCCTCTCGCGCCCCCATTGTGCTCACGGCAGCACTATCAGTTGTGATTGGTTGGGTGTTTATCATATGTTTATTATTTCTGTTATTTTCTTACTCTATATCTCTGTCAGCATTCCATTGCATACATCCATCCCTCTTTTATATCCTTTTTCATTTTTTCTAAGGATCACCCTTTCCCGGTGAAGGAAGGACTCTCCGTTTGAGAATTCCTCTCAACGGACTAGAATCTCCTCCACTGGGACCTCCGTAAGTCCCCGACATCGAAGAATCTCCTCTTCGTTCACTGGGCTGGATGTACCATTGAAGTTCCCCGGAGTTAGTCATCCCATTCGTGGTGAGACGAGAGACCCTAGCTGACGCGGCGGTGAAACAAAAATAAACTAGGGTCCCTATTTTGTGTGAACTTCGGATCTCGCTAAAAACACAAAAAAAAATCATCAAAATCAAAACACAAAAAAAGGCGTAAAGGCATCCACTTGTTTGATAATCTCTGCTACCTGCTTGCTAGTGTATGTTTTTACGTTCTGGGAAAACTGTGAGCATGGCTCACGAGTCTTTTGAGGAGAACCACCCTAGTCGTGGTTTGTCAACCGACCCGCGAGTCTATGCTATGGACTCGGGTCCTTCTCATGAGCCCTCGCATGAGGTGCAGGTTATTACCGGGGACACGTCCCCACCGCAGGATATCTCTTCCTTACTGGGCATCCTCGCCAACACGGAGCTTACCTCTGAACAGCTCCGGGCCTTCCAAGCCATTCTAAAGGGGAAATCTGTTTCCCCCACGCCCCAGGAATCAACTCCGGCCATCGTACCTCTCCAAGAGTCCGTGCAGGCCATTCCATCTCCTTCATTGGCGCAAGCCATCCAGTCTCCCTCGCTTCAAGGACAAGCGAACCAACAACCACCCTCATTCCAGTTCCCGTCACAATCTCAAACTCCCGTTGCTCCCCACATACCGCTTCAGCCAGGGCCAGCTGTCGGCGGTCCGACAGCTCCCTCTCATTCGGGGTTCCCCCCTCAAGTCTCCGGGAGACAGTTTCTCCCCCAGTGGCAAGTATAGCCTTCACCTCCAGAGGAGCTCCCCCAATCTCTCCTCAATAGGTTCAATCGCATGGACGAGCAGTTTCAAAATCTGAGAAGAATGGTGGACGTGAAAGCCACCCCGGAGGTTGCTTTGCCAATCCTTCCCGTCATTCATCTTCCTCCCTCCGAAATGCCCACGTACCGCAGATACAATGGTACTGGCAACCTCTTCATTCACCTCAAGGATTTCATGTATGAATCCTCCTATTGGCAAAACGATCAGAGGTCCCTGGCATACCTCTTTCGGAGATCATTGGATGGTCCCGCGCTTGAGTGGTTCTATTCCTTGGAGCCTCGCGAGGCCGAGAATTTTGAAATAGTCCAGAAAAGATTCTTGCAGAAATATAGGGATAGAGTCGGTCCCTCACTCTCCATTACCGACCTAGTGGCCGAAAAGATGAAGCCCGACGAAGATTTTGTCCGCTATGCTGATAGATGGAGGTCTCTGACGGAAAGAATAAGGGATACCCTCTCCGAGCCCGAACAAGTGAAGATGATTGTGTCTAATGCAATCCCACAGTTCAGACACGTCTTGTCCATGAATAAACTTACTACAATGGAGGAACTCTATGAAAGGGCCCGGTACATCCAAACCCAGTTAAAAGACTCCCCCATTATGAACATGTTTGAGTCACCGAAGCCCAAAGTGGTCAGAAAGACAGGCGCTGGTGTCCCGGGCGGAGCCACAGAAGGGGTCGTGACAAATGAGCAAGTGGGTGCGGTCAACAACGCCAACTATGCAATCAACCCATGGCTTCCACAAATGCCCCGACTTCCCCTCCAACCAGGTCCTTTCCCTCTTCGTCCTCCACCCCAAAACGATCCACCCCAGGATAATATGCCTCCATTACGTCAACCCCAGCAACAACAACCACAACCTCAGCAACAACAACCACCGCTTCAGTACAACCAAGTTCCACCCCCGGGGAACTATGGTCCCCAACAGCAATAAAGGAGGCCGGTCGGTCCCAAGAGAGCCTACTATCCACCATTGCCAGAAACCTTAGCAGACATTTTTAATGCCCTCATGGCATCAAACCAACTCGCCCTACCCAGAGAAAGGCCCGTGTGGCCCCCGAATGTTGATACCTCCAAATACTGTGTCTACCACAGGCAGCCAGGACACATAGTAGATTACTGCTTCCATTTCAAATATTACATCCACGATATGAATGATGAACATCAAATAGATTGGGATGAAATGAGACGATATGTCACCGCTCTCAAGGCTAGGAGACCTCCTCATAGGCCACAGCAGCAGTTACAACAGTAGCAGCATCAGCAACCACAACAACAACAACAGCCTCAGCAGGCCCCACAACAATAGCCCAACATGGGCATAATCCAGAATCCATTACCGGAGCACCAACATCCCAATCATCAGGTTAACCCCATCTCCTCCTTCCCGGAAGTCGGGAGAGAGCAGGTGTGGCACCAGGAAAGTACCTCCATTCTTTCTACCGCCAATCCTATCATCACGCAACACCCTTTCCTTGCCCGGGTAGCACCTCTCTCTCATCAACCCACGTCAGTATCACCTTCACCATTTCCACTACCATTACGCCCTCTTATCCGCACCCCGATCTCCTATCAACCGACACTCTCCACTGCGCCTTCACACCCTCTCATCTTCTCCCACTCCCCCACTTTACCATCCACCTCTATTACATTTACCCCTACGCCTTCTAAACCCCTTATCATCCGTCAACCATACATAACCCCGTCTTTCTCCACCATATCACCACTAATGCCTTCAAAACCACTCATTACCCACCACCCACCTCAAAATCATTGCCCGCTTCAAGCCCTACCCACTTCTACTTCGTCTCCACCTCCACCTTCCAGACCCCTTATCCTTCATAATCTGTGCGATATCCCCTCTACCTCCACCATGCCTCCACCTAACAAACCCCTCATCAGAATCCCTGCTCCCGTCATCACCCCTGCTTCATCAACCATTCCTCCACCACTACCCCTCAAATCCCTGTTAAAACCCACTGCTACCCCCACAGAGGTACAAAAGCCGCAGGCAATGGTGCTCCGGAGTGGAAGGATTTTCCACAGGGTCTTCCCCCACAATAGTCAGAATCCTGAGCAATCTAAGCCAGAGAAGGATGATGGAGAACAACTAGAAAGAGCTATCCCTGGAACACAGTATGATCTATTGAAACACTTGGACAAGACGCCTACTCGGATCTCCATCCTGGAGCTACTTCAAAGATCCACATCCCACCAGGTAGCCTTAATGGAGTACCTTCAAAGGGTCATGGTGAATGAGGACCTCCCTGTAGAAAAGATCTCTACCGTCCTGACCCCAACGGACACACAACCGGCCATCATGTTCCACAACTACGAGCTCGCTCCCAAGGAAGCTCAAAAATATGCACTGTGCATTTCAATAAAAATTAATGGGGTATCCATAAACCCGTGTCTTGTGGACACGGGTGCGTCCATAAATGTGATCTCCATGGACACCCTTCAGTTGTGTGGGGTCAACGAGGAACAAATAAGACCTTCCTAGATCACGGTCACGACTTATGACAATAGCAAAAGGCCGCCACAGGGGATGATTATTCTAAAGGCAGAACTAGGCCCCATGTCAATTCCCACAGAATTCCATGTCCTCGACATGGACCCCACATTCAAGGCTATACTGGGTCACCCTTACATCGAAGCCATGGACGTTGTGCCTTCCACCAACCATCAGTGCCTGAAGTTCCCTTACAATGGGAGGATTATTAAAGTGGTCAGTACACTTATCCTTCACACAGTGGATGCTATCAACACCTCTCTACCCTCTGTTTGGCCGTCTCATCAGCCCATATTATCACTACTGGACGTACGTGATTCATCTCACGTTCCACTAGCACCAAAGGAGCCGGCCAGGACAACCGCAACATCATATCTCCCTTTTCACTCCAAAGGGTGGGAGATTATGAGGAACATCGGCTACCAACAGGGTAAAGGTCTGGGCACACAGTTACAGGGTAGGCTCAAACCGCCAAAGGAAATTAGGCCGAACCGCAGGTTTGGCCTATGCTTCAAAGGACCGTTCAAGGCAGATTGGAAGCCCCTCACATGGACTCTATCAAACCACTTCAACAGAGGGCCCGTTGTTCAGATGGAAGATTACCCATGAGAAGCATATGGGAGATCACATGCTGTATATTTGACTGAAAAATGTCCAAGGATCACCAAAAGTGGCAAGATCAAAGATCCGGAATGCGAGTGGAACAAATGGTTCGACATACGGGACATCTTCGTTGCACTGGAAAGGATGTTCTCGTCTCCGCAGCTTGAAGGACCACCATTGATCTCCTAAATACCAGAGAATATTACCACTCTTGCCAAGGTTCCAAACCATCCTCGTTCTCGCCAGAAGGACCCTGTCATCGACAGATCTTCATCCATTCTCAACATTGCCATCGACGGCTCATTAGCCGCCATCTTCTCCATCCGCGCTGATATCGTCTTCCTGGGCCAGACAATTGTCTGATGATCTTCTCAGATCCCCTTCTCTGATTACATACCTACGCGGGCTTCTCAACCCGCGCCAGGTCTTCAACCATGATCTGCTCTACGAGCCTCACAATTCTCTAGCCATAACCACTTTCCTCTCTCCTCCAATCTCTTTTCACTGCTTTGTCATTAAAAATGAAAACGAAAAAAAAACGTCAATTTTCAAACTCCCCAACAACACATCGTCATTGAGGAAACCACCTACATCTCCCACGGGTGCGTACCGCCCTGCGGACCACCCGTCCAAGGTCTGATGAGCGACCTTTTCTACCCCTCCTCTGAGGGGTCTTCTCCTGTACATTCTGCACCATCCTCTTCGTCTTCCTCTTCTTCTGTAAATATTGTCAGTCAATCTAGGAATGATAGGCCAAGGGTAGTACCTAGGAAGAAATCCAAGGGTAGGTAGATCCCTCGTCGATTCCTTCTGGATTTGGCCGCCAGGTGTCAGGCCCTTCTTGCCATCCCCCAGTTGTTAGAAAATCCCATCCAGCTACCGGAAATAGAATGTGAGGGCGACTGTGCATTTGATGAAGTGTATGAAGTCTACGAGATCACGGATGAAGAATGCCCCACTGAAGATGAGGGTGAAGAATATGAGGATGCGGCGGGCGCATATGCTAGTGGAATGAGGAGATTCGACGAGCCGTCAATCGCCATAGAAGAATCCACCAAAGAAGTCAACTTGGGAACTGAGGAAGACCCTAGGATCATCCTCATAAGTGACAACCTACCACCCTCTGAAGAAGAGGCATTAATTGAGATTCTCAAGGAATATAAGGACACGTTTGCATGGAGCTACGAGGATATGCCGGGTCTAGATTCAACCTTGGTCGAACACCCTTTAACCCTAAAACCAGGGTCTGTCTCGATAAAACAAAGGTTAAGGCATTTCCACCCTCAGATGGCTTTAAAAATGAAAGAAGAGGTCGATAAGCTCCACAAAGCCAGGTTCATTAGAGTCATTCTTTATCCTCAATGGGTGGCGAACATTATCCCGGTCATGAAAAAAGATGGAAAAGTCAAGATTTGTATCGACTTCCGGGACCTTAACCGCGCGTGTCCAAAAGATGATTTTCCCTTACCTCACATTGATGTGTTGATTGATAACACGGCAGGCTACGAAACCCTCTCATTCATGGATGGATTTTCAGGATACAATCAAATTCGTTTGGCAGAAGAGGATCAGGAAAAGACGTCATTCACTGCCCCTTGGGGAACATATTGTTACGTGGTCATGCCGTTCGGATTAAAGAATGCTGGAGCTACTTACCAAAGAGCGATGATGGCCATATTTCATGACATGATGCACATATATCTGGAAGTGTATGTGGATGACTTATTGGTGAAATCAAGGACCAGGATGGAACATCCAGAAGTTTTGGCTAAGGTCTTGTAGAGGTCAAGGGAGTTCCAATTGAAAATGAACCCGAAAAAGTGTGTGTTTGGTGTGTCATCGGGTAAATTGCTGGGGTTCATTGTGAGTAAAAGAGGGATCGAGATGGATCCCGACAAAGCTAAGGCTATCAGGGATATGCCACCTCCCAAGAATTTAAGGGAAGTCCGAGGTTTAATCGGGAGGTTGCAGTTTATTCGTCGATTTGTGTCCCAACATTCACAAAGGTGTAGACCTCTCTACGAGTTGACCAAGCCAGGAGTAGAATTCCACTGGAATTCTAAATGTCAGGAAGCTTTTGAAGGGTTGAAAGAATATCTGGCTAGTCCACTCGTTCTCATTCCACCTAAACCAGAAAAACCTCTGATCCTTTATGTCTCAGTATTGGATGACTCCGTGGGAGCCGTCCTCGCACAGGCTGATGAAGAAGGCAAGGAACGGGCAACCTATTACTTGTCCAAACTTCTCAATCCCTGTGAGCAGAAGTACACCGTCATGGAGAAAACCTGTGCTGCCCTCGTTTGGGTAGTGCAGAAATTGAAGCACTACTTCTTGGCTCATGAGGTCCACTTGATTGCTCGAATGAATCCTATCAAATTCCTTCTAGAGAAATCCGTCCTTACGGATAGGCCAGCACGCTGGCAAAGTTTTCTCTCTCAGTTCGACATCACCTACATCCAACAAAAGGTGATTAAAGGCTATGCCATAGCCGAGCATCTCGCTCACCATCCTCTTCCCAAGTTCGATCCTGTCCAATCAGAGTTTCCAGATGAGGAACTAATGTCCGTCAACCAATCAGATGAGCCAATGTGGACGCTATATTTTGATGGAGCTCTGAATTCTCAAGGGAGAGGAATCGACGTCGCCCTCCTGTCGCCTGAAGACCTCACATTCCCATTGGCATACCAGCATAAATTTCCAGTTACCAACAATATAGCCGAATATGAAGCTCTTCTAGCTGGCCTAGAACTCGCTCATTCTTTTCGTATCACTGAGTTGCGAGTTGTAGGTGATAGTCAACTCATCCTTCGCCAGGTGCTCACTAAATATCGCACTCGCGATCCCAAACTCAAGCCATACCAAGAACTCACTGCTGCCTTTGCTAAACTGTTCACCAAACTGATCTTTGTTCATGTCCCTCGTCATCAGAATATTCTCGCCGATGCCCTCACCTCGTTGGCATCATCCATAAGGTTCCCTCTAGGAAGATGGTTTGAGTCCATTTCCATCTACAAACTTCACGCCCCTGCAATCGATGATGCTTCCTACGTAAATATCAAAGACATGATAACAAGGAAGATCCTGCAGGAAGATATCCTTGAGAAGAGGGAGATCATGTTGGCAGAGGTTGAAGAAGAACTGGCTGATGAAGCGAAACCATGGTTCTATGAAATCGTCAAATACTGCCAAGATCTGTCTTATCCTGAAGGGGCCACCACAGAGGACAAGAAAGCCATAAGAAGGGCGGCTCAGAAATATACATTGGTTGGAGGTCTACTCTGTAGGAGCAGCCTTACTGGTATTCTGTTAAGATGTCTTGGTGACGATGAGGTTTGGAAATGTGTAGAGGAGACGCACTCGGGTGTGTGCGGTGACCACGTGAATAGTCAGATGCTCGCCAAGAAGATCATTCGCCAAGGCTTTTATTGGCCCACTATGGAAGAGGATTGTGCTGTCTATGTTCGTAGGTGTGTCAAGTGTCAACTTCACGCCGATAAAATCTATTCACCATCTTCCTCACTTCATCCAATATCCTCCCCGTGGCCTTTCTCCATGTGGGCATTCGACATCATTGGTCCCATAGGTGATCCCAATTCCCTCACCAAGCAGAAATCTTTCATCCTTACTGCGACAGAATACTTCACCAAATGGGCCGAAGCTGAAGCTTACGCGGAAATCAAGGCGTCAACAGTCTACAAGTTCATCATGAAGAACATCCTCGCCAGATTCGGTGTCCCAAGCACAATCATCACCGACAATGGGCCACAGTTCATTTGTCAGGACCTACAGAACCTCTACAAAAGGTACGCAATTTCATTGCATCATTCATCACCTTATTACCCACAAGGTAACGGCCAAGCGGAGGCCAGCAATAAAACATTGCTCAAAATCATCAAAAAAAACTTGCGAGTCTAGTAAGTTTACAGACTGGCCAGAAAAACTTATCGAAGCCCTATGGGCCTATCGCACTTCAATCCGTACCCCCACCGGGCAGACTCCATTTGTCCTTACTTATGGTATGGAAGCGGTAGTCCCGTACGAGACTCTGATCCCATCTCTTAGGGTACAATTGGACGAGGAATTTCCCCTCGACGATCGTCGTAATTCACTCCTCGCCCAGTTGGAACTCTTGGATGAGAAGCGGCTGGCCACTGCCTAACACACGCGTGTGTATCAAAATAGACTCGCTCACTTTTACCAAAAGAAAGTCGTTGAGAGAAAATTCAAAGTCGGTGAGATGGTGTGAAACTTGGATCTTTATCTTTTTTCGTGATGTTATTTATTTATATTTTTTATTTGGGATTTTTGATTTATTAGGCGTGCCAGTCACCGGGGTGACAATTTTATTGTGTGCTCGATCTGACTTGGTCAGTCGATTGTGAAGTCTGAGTCGGGACCAGAAGTCCGTCATACCATAAAGGCTATGACGTTAATTACACCCTCCCAAGGAAGGACAACCCTTGATTAAACTCCAAAATAGGAGGAAAGCAGCGGTGAAGATGAGGCTCAAAAGAGACGGGGTTGATTTATTTGCAGAATGCTAAATGGACTAGTCAAAGCAGGGGGGTTATTAAGTACGGGACAAATCTGACGGCATATCCCCGCCATCTTGGACTATGCCAAGTGGGAATAGGAAACCACCCATGCAGCGGCAGGGTAGGATCCGTAAGAGATCGGGTACGATAAACCCGGAGTCCGAATAGGGACCAGCATGACATGACACGTCCCATATGGGTGCGGTGCCGCATCTATATCCCCCTTCGAGGGACCATCGGAGAGCATGCAAGGCTATGACTCCGTGGGCCGACGGGGCTGGGAGAGAACATCACATTTACCCGGTAGGATGTGTATAAATTTCGGCAGCATGTCCCCTCAACTTGGATTATGCCAAGAGAGAATAGGTCATCATCCACGGGAGGCCGGGATGACGACCGAACGAGGATGGGCACCGGGCCCGGAGACATTACTTCCATCTATCTCATCGGTTAGTGTTCCCTTGGAACCCATCAGAACGCACATAACAACATGGCTCTTTGGGTTCATAGGGTGGCAGTGGAATCCGGATCCAGAACGAGAGCTGTAGGGGAAGTCTTCCCCATTGTCGTATCTTCTCAGGGCACATGTAATGGTCTCTGAACATTCCTGAGACATATGTGTGAGGAGATTAGAAGGTTGACAAATGGTAGTGCAGAGATGAGCCTCGGATTGGGTTTCATCGGCCGAAGAAGGAGGGTCTCGGCGGTGGCTTCTTGACCAAACAAGGGGGTCTCGGCGTGGCTTTAATTGGCCCAAAGAGGGCTCTCGGCGCGGCCTGACAAAAAGAAAAAAAAGGGGGCTCTCGGCCTGGGGCTTCCCGGCGCGCCCGTCACCGCGCCGGGAAGCTGGCGCCAGGAGACTGTAGATCGGGGGGGTTTGCGTGAAGAGGGGTTTAGATGGTTTTTTTGTCGATTTGCTGAAGAGGGAGGCCTCTCGGCAGCGTAGTTCTCGGCGTGGAAATCAGCACGCCGGGAAGGTGAAAGGGCTAAGGGTTTCAGGGTCTGATTACGATACTCTGTTTGGGAATTTTTGAGTTTTTTGGCTTGGATTGAGACCGGATCTGGGGTGTAAGGGGTGGTTTCATGGATGCTTCTGCTAGAGGGATGCCAAGGGAGCCGAGAGACCAAATCAGCAGGCGGAAGAGAGATCATCATCCGGACCTGAGAAGCTTTCTCTATTTGCCGTCAGCCGTCCAGGGATCAAGAGATGACTGTCTCTGCTCCCCGGACGAACCCAATGGCATCTAAAACTGGCGATGGAGGGACTTTCAGCACTGAAACCCCAGACCCTAATCATTCAAAGGTTAGAATGGAGGGTCGAGAGACTGAGGTCATCGTTTGTTAGGATCTCGCGGGATGGCATCAACCTGCAGAGCAGACACATCTTTGTACAGCCAGCAGTCCAGGGAACCAAGAGATTGATGTCTCGGGTTCCTGAACAACACGAAGGGCTCGAGGGAAAACTCGGACTATACGCGGAGGATCTGCCATTGAGACAGAAGGGGAGAAGGAAATAGAGCCCAATCACCCATTAGATATGGATGGGGGCCCTATCTTCATGCCTCTTCGGAGAACCAACGAGGATTCTGAAACCGGTACTATATAAACTATTAGACATTTCGAATAGAAGACATATCCACGGGATACAAAGGGGAAGAGCTTCGATTGCCCAATATTCATCACTGTAATTGCAGCATTCCATTTCATTGCATCGCCTCATACTTACATCAACCATGAAACGGAGACTAAGAAGCAGAGAGGTATAAAGCAAAAACCGGGATTGTCCGGCTACATTCGATAAATCGAGAAAAAGAACTCGCTAGATTACATCAAAGAAAAGGAAAGAAAGCATGGGGGAGGGCGGACCATTGACTCCTCTCCCTCCCCGGAGCAACCCACCTGCAGCTTCTTCTTCCTCCTTTTCTTCGAGCTCTCGTTTTCTCTTTTTGGTTTCTGGCTATCCTCTCAATATCTGCCTCTTCCTTTTTTTTTCTCCGCCGCCGTCCCTTGTTTCATCGAAGGGATCAGGGTTTTATAACCATCTCCCCCCCTTTTTACCTTCTCGGCAGGCCTCATCACGGCGCGCCTCAACTGAGGCTTCCCGGCGCGCAGGCATTCGACCTCTCGGTGCAGCTTCTGGGCTTCGACAAGAAGCTCCCGGTGCCACTTTCACAGGCCCAATTAAGCCTTCTAGACTAGGGCTTTGCTAGTCCTTCAAGTACACCATCACCCAAGAGGGCCTTTCATTGACGACATATCTTGCATCGAGATCATTATTAAGGTTTTTATCAGTCCGTAGATAGAAGTTTCATCATTATTGTCATCTGAATGATGACAAAACCGGGTATCATTTTATCGATATCATCACCCGAATGGTGACGAGGTCGGACATCAGCTTTAGCCTGGGAAGACTTCAGCCGGGTGTATAATCTGTGGAGACGATTCTTCTTGTGTTCTGACTTTGCAAAAGCCTTTACAATCTTCATCTGCCGGCACCGGCTTCATCTTTATCTTACATCACATCTGTCAATAAGCCGACATCTGGCCTATGCTGACATGTCATCTGTGTATTCTTGGATGTAACAGTAACATAGCTCTTAGTAAAAGTGTGTTGCGAGGTCCCATCAGTCGAGTGACTGCTGCTTTATCAGTGTTGCCGTCTGAATGATATCGGCACCGGGCATCAGCTCGGTCGACAAAGGCTTCAACCGGGTAAATGGTTGACGGGCTTCATTATTGGTCTTTCACTGTTGGTCTGATCCTCTTTTCAATTGTGCTTTCACCCTTGTTCATTTTCAAGGTGTCAACAAATGCCCCCCACCTGCGGGCGGCGTAAGCACAGAATGGGCGGCACGGGGCCTACAGGTGACGTTCATTATTCGAGGGCATCTTCCTCAATTTGTCTTCAATCCGGTTCTCAGACCTGAACATCTTGTTGCAACAATATTCTGCACACGTATTCCTCATTTTCACTTTTTTCCATCCTCATATCTTCTTTATTTTCAGCATTTGGAGCTTCTCGGCACGGGGCCAGGGGCTTCTCGGCGCATGAAGACATCCCGGCGCGGAGCTTCTCGGCGCGCATAGCTTCCCGGCGCGCCTGGCCGAAGGGGGCTCTCGGCCTGGGGATCTCGGCGCGCGTAGCTTCCCGGCGCGACTGGCCGGAAGGGGCTCTCGGCCTGGGGATCTCGGAGCGCCATTTTGGCCAAAGGGGGCTCTCGGCCAGGGGGTTCTCGGCGCGCATTTCACCGCGCCGAGACCCTAGTCGATCGGGCCCCTATTTAGGGCGTCTAGGCCCTTTTTTCTTCTCATTCTCAGCATTCCTTTCTCTTTCTTCACCTTCTCCCTCCATTTCTTTTCTTCGGCGCGAGCCGTTTTCATCCTCTCGGCGGTGGCCGCGAGTTCTTCCTGTCCCGGGTACGACCTTTTTTGGGGATTTAATCCCTTTTGCTTCCGGGATCACCCCCTCTTGGTTGGTGACTCCCTATTCTTTTTGGGCAGACCCCGAATAAGGGGAGATGCTGCCAAAATTTTCATAGGGTCTCATGTTACAATCTTTATAAGACTGACTTTTATTTTAGGACTTTTAATTCACATTTCTTCTTCGACTACAGACACTGCAATGGCTTCCGGCTCTGCTGCTACATCTTCTGGAGCCGTCGGAACAAGTTCGTCAGCCCAACCAGATATATCACGGGCCACGGTAAACTGGCTAAACGTGCACAGCTTAGACTTCGGATACGACAAGATCGCTTCCGTTGATGAATCATCCGATTCTGATACCGATACGGTGTCAACATCCCGGGTATACTCCACTGCCATGGAAACATGTTTCAGACGGGGCACTGATTATCGCCCGGATTTCCCGAAGGACAAACACTTGCTGCCGTTTATCCGGACCTTCACCGTGGGTGGAATGCGGAACTATCGAATAGCTCGTACAGTTGAAGCCGCAATTCTTGGTGAGAGAGACAGCCTGAAAGACTCAGTATATCGCGGAAAGGCTATATATCTTCCCGGGGAGAAGCGCGACTGGGATGCAGTCCTCGGCATATCGGAGCTGGAGTCGGAAAAGAAAATGTTGACCCGGGCCCCAGAGTTCACACCTGCTCGGTGGGATAATGCCAGTGGCCGAGTCAATAGGGAGAAGCTCGGCTATGGTCTCTTCCTGGCGCCAGTGAAGTGGGGGTACCGCGAAGAGCCTTTTGTGCTGAATTGTTCGGCCATTCAGTTCAAGTATCATTTGGCCGCTGGATGGTTTGGTGATACCAAGATCACCGACGCCCACCTATTTCGAGCAGGAGCCGTGGAATTTACTGAGTTTGTTCTGAAGGAATACGCCCCTCTGCTGATCAGAGCCGGGGTATATCATAGTGTTTTTGCTTCCCGATTTCGGTATCCTATATCCCGAGGGTTATGCTGTGGGATGTTCGAGGTCTTCTGCCCCTTATTCAACATATTCTATACAGCAGAGGGTGAGACATCTCTTGACCTCTGGAGTCTGTCGCAGCTTTCCAGACTGCCTATTGACGGCGAGCCGTATGAAGAAGTCTGCCTGGTAGATTCTGAGAAGGATAGCTCCGATGGTGAAGGCAGATATTCCATTGGCTTCTCATACCGGTACCTGATGAAGGCATATCGCTCCATTTGTCTGGCGTACAGCAGAGGGTCCTCCAAAGGTTATCATCCCCGAGAGAAGGGTAGCAAGCTGCGGATCCAGGTAGGGTAGTGGATTCAATACTTCTTTGACGGGCCCTTGAAATATGCCGACTTCCCTTCCGTGGGTCCGACTGCTAGCAAGCAAGTAAGGGCTCCTCGTTATAAGTCGGCGCTGTCATCTTCATTGCGCCGTGCAGGCAGCGGTGGTCCCAACCCAGCAGGCGTGGACCCCATCACACATTGTGCGGCTTACTTCACATTCTGGCTGTGCACTTTCGCTCTCCCTCAAGGGGACAAAACAATCATCCGGCCAGAAGCTATATATCCGACCTGTCAGATGGCCTGCGTTTGATATACAAGTCTTTGGGGGATCTGTACAAGGCTGTCGCTCTGCCCAGTGGCCCTGTGTTTGATATACAAGTCTTTGGGGGATCTGTACAAGCATCGGACTCCCCGTTCTTTGAGGACTGTGGGTCCTTTTCATTTCTTCAATGCCTGGGTCTACAGTTTATTTCCTGAGTTGGCTCCCAGAACTTTGCAGGCAGACACAGTACTGCCCAGAATGATTGAGTTTGCCAGTGCTGAACCTGGTCCTTTCTATGATCAGCTGTTCAAAATAAGGGGCCGACTGATAAAGGTGCTGGTGGATGCCCCTGGCAGCATTCATTTCTGGAGCTTGGCGGCAGGTTCATCTTGTCTCAGGGGTTAACACTGCCCGACCAATCCTGGAGCCGGAGCTGGTTAGATAGGCCATGGCCATCCGTCCTAGTGTCTTAGTTTTCAGAAAGGGTGGCCTGCTCCTTCTGGAACCATACTATCCATTCCACTTTGGGCGGAACTTTGGTTATGATTAGCATATCCCCACAATAGTTGCTCAATTTCCCCTGGAGAGCCGGGCTAAGCATGGGTCCTCCATTGTCGGCGATGGCCGGTTGTGGTGGGATTTCTACTATCGCCAGGACGGTGCAGTTTTCAGAGTTCCCACAGTTTCCAACCGTGTTCCACGGGTAACATCAGAATATATCAAATGGTGGAACATTCGAACCAGCTTCTACAGGGATAGTAGAGGTGCATTCTGTGACGTGGCTGAGCGCTCCTTTCTGAAACAATAGCCCGGGCCAGTGTTTGACATCCCCGAGGCCCACCTGAGAAGGCTTTATTCACAGCACCAGAGGGAGGCTGAGAACTATCTGGCCCAGCTTCGGGCTTTGAAGGAAGGGGATTCTGACCCGCCTGTTCCTGTCTTTGCTGCTATCAATGAGGACACCTTCATGCAGAACTTGAAACATTTGAGCCGTGTAGGGGACGCTCGTTTGGAGGCGCAACAATATCCATTTCCTGTTGAAGAGCCGCTCCCGGCAGTAGTTTCTTGGAGGGGTCCGACAGATAGACTTCACCCGTATAGGACGTTTGTGCGCCGGGAAGATAGGACCCAGACATACTACAAGCAGACGTCCTGGTTGTTTATTTTGCTGAATTTACACGGGTTATCTGCAGAAAACCCAATAGCCGGCATATTGAACAAGCCGTTGTTTATATCTTTTCATTATGTCGACGGCTGGGGTATGGACCACCTCGACTTGTTTCGGTGTCTTGACCTTCATGGTCATAGTGACCTGGCAGCTTTAGTGGAGAAGTGCCAGGTACTAGGTGATGTATGCTGGCTTATCAAGGAGGCTGCTTCACGCTCCAAGGAGGTAGCTTATCTGTACTGGCCGCTCTCTATCTTTTACGACGGCCCAGTAGGTACAATCTCTTCTTTCCTGACTGCAGTGATTTCTGCTCAGTATTCACACTTTGCATCCACTGATCACATTACCTCTCTGACATCTTCAACAGACAGGCCTGATATAAAGCGACAGGGGCTTTATAGAAAAATCATTGCGCAGGCTGAGAAGCCTACTTATTTAGAAATCCCTGCAGCAGCACTGACTACTACTCCCCTGCCTCCTGGCAAGAAGAGAAAGGCTTCCGTAGTTAAGGCTGCAGTTGGGAAGGCCAGGAAGGCCAAGAAGGTTTATGCTCAGCAATCGGCTTCGGTAGTTATGGACACCGGGACCCCTCTCCCTGATATTCCCTCATTTGATGAGTTTGAATCTGAAAGGGAGGCTGCTCAGACATCGGTTCAGGGTAACATCAATAGCCTGCAATTTCATTCCTCATTCTCTTTCGCTGGATTTCAAAGAAGTCCTTGAATCTGACCCCTTCCTTTTGCACAGCCCAAGAGCCAGTTGTAGCACCTTCTGTGGTGGAGACCAGGTTGCCTTCTCCCACGCCGGCTAGTGAGGCGGAGGGTAAGTGTGTTTTTTCTTATCTGTTTCATACTTGTATTGTCTTCTTTGCTATATTCCTCATAGGTTTCTTTTGCAGCAGTGGCAGGCGAGGAGCAGACTGGAGCCATGATGACAAAAGAATTGCTTCAACCACAGGAGGGTCACAAGACCCAGTCGAAGCAGAGTACTGTTCCGGACAGGCGCATAATTACCCGGTCTACATCCCGACATGTTTTAGAGGTGGCCCCACAGCGTGTAGCTAGTGTGGAAATATCCTCAGGAAATTCTAAGACCGCCTCTACTGAGGAGGAAGCGACTTTCAGCGGCAGTGAGGGGGATGCTCCTGAATCAGAGGCCCCACTTGTATTTGCAAAAGGTGCTCTACCTTTTCAGCCTGCTAAGCTGCTGGTGCTATCTTCTGAGGAGGAGTTGCCAGAGGAGTTTGTCGGGCTCGACACCGAGATCGACATAGCTCCACCATTTATCATTGCGACTACGGAGCTTCCTTCTCTTTCACCCCACTTCGAGGATGTGGACCCTGCTTCAAGGGTGGGTTCCTTTTCATGTTTGTTGCTTCATCTGTTTCTTTCATCTAGTGCTAAAAGTTGCTTTGCTTTGGTCTTAGGGCATTGCCACTGCTAGCTCAGACACAACCGTGGCTATCATGGACATTTCTTCTACAAACTGGGCTATTGTCCCTTTTCTGCCTTTAACTTGCATGGGGGTCCCTGAGATCATTCGCCCTGTGCCAATGCGGATACAGTCTTCGACAGATTTAGCATCGTTGGATTTAGGGGCCTCGGGAGAGAGTTGCATCCCTATCAGGGCTTCGGATTTCAGAGCCGAAGCCGATCCATCTAGAAGCTCCGCTTTTATACCGGCCGCAGTAATGTCAATTGCGCCCGAGTCAGCAGTCCCTGCCATAGTGGCTATAGAGACTGGACTTCTGCCTTCTCCGACTATAGCAGCTCCTTCCCTGTCACCAGAAAGAGCAGCTGAAGATGAAGCCCCTATTCAAGAGACTCATGAAGAGGCAGCTCCATCCTTCATCGATTCTCCCCCTGCGGATGTTCAAGCTATAGCTTCCGATACAGCGATAGGGGAGGAATCTTCAGCTCAGCAGGAGAGCACAGAAAAGGACTGGCCAGCCCTTACAGTAGATCTGCCGTCTTCGTCCTCTCAGCCGGACGTTGCATTGTGGGAAGATATTGATGGCGAGGTGGCCTTTGAAGTCATCCCCTCCGCCTCCTTCGGCTTCGCTTCCTCTGACAACTTTGTCTGGCAGCACCTGGACATGCTACGTCAGCTGGTAGAATCCCAGCCTGGCTTGACGTATCTGCAACTGAAGGAAATCGCCAACCGCTTCACTGCTGGCTTGCAGGCCATGGGCTGCTCTTTGGACATATGGGTTCAGCGGGTGCTGCTTCTACTGAAATTCGTGCATCGGAGAGACTTCCTAGCACGGACTTTGGTTGATAAGCTGACGGCGTTGAAGCTGCAGAGGTCAGAATATAAATCTGAGCTGGGAAAGCTGACGCTTATGCTTGATGAACGCCGAGCCGAGCTACAAGGTGCTATTCAGCGGGAAGAAGCTGTGCGGGACCGGATGGCCATCTTGGAGACGGAGCTCTCTGGACTTCGAGATGAACTGCAGCAATTATCCTTTATCCGACCGCGCTCCGAAGAGGAGGTAGCCTCGCTGGAGGGACGAGTGATGTCTCTCCAAGACATGTCCATTGGACTTCAGGAGGAGGAGGCGCGCCTTCATGAGCTGGGGGCCGCTCCTTATGTGGGTCTTCTGGCCTTCGAGGATATATTCCGGTGGCCATAAATTGTTTATCCCTTCATTTCTTTTTATTCTCTTTTGTGGTATGGTGTCCCCTCGGGGCCCTTTATGTACTCCCTTTTTAATGGAAAGGAATCTCATGGCTTCATGCGTATCCATCTTATTCTGCATGTGATTTTATCACTTTGGGAGGTGGGGTAACGGTTTTAACAATCCCTCATGCGAATGGCTCGTACCTTGGCAGGAGAGCGTCCACCCCTTTAGAGAAAGGATGGGGAACTCGTTCCACCGCGTGACGGCATCCGAGGAGGTGCTTGAACCGAATTTGTTGGTGACAGCAAACGTCCTATTGGCCATGTGTGCCATAAGGGAGACGAGTTGCCGGAATGCAAATGAAGAGGTCTCATCAGAGTAGACGTATGGTCTAGGCTGGGTAGAGACTATCGCAGGTGGGACACTTGAAAAAGGATATGGGGCTTTCATCAGAACGGACATAAGGTACGAACTGGACAGGTTTATCATTGGCCTGGGCGATGTACCAATCAGTCAACGGTTGACTTCATCATCGATATTGAGCTTATATCGATGCAAGAGGGATTTCAGAATAGACGTAAGGTCTAAACTGGATAGGGTTTCATCATTGATCAGGCAAGGTGCCAATCGATCAACAGTTGGTTTCATCATCGATATTGGGTTTATATCGACGCAAAGGGATTTATAAGTTTCATCAGAATAGACGAAAGGTCTAAACTGGATAGGGTTTCATCATTGATCGGGCAAGGTGCCAATCGATCAACAGTTGGTTTTATCATCGATATTTGGTTTATATCGATGTAAAGAGATTTATAAGTTTCATCAGAATAGACGAAAGGTCTAAACTGGATAGGGTTTCATCATTGATCGGGCAAGGTGCCAATCGATCAACAGTTGGTTTCATCATCGATATTGGGTTTATATCGATGCAGAGGGATTTCATGAGTTTCATCAGAATAGACGTAAGGTCTAAACTGGATAGGGTTTCATCATTGATCGGGCAAGGTGCCGGTCGATCAACGGTGGGACGTACGTAAAGGTGTAGGTCTCGTCAGGACAGACGTAAGGTCTATTCCAACAGGTTTTATCATTGATCGGGCAGTGCGCCAATCGATCAACAGCAGGTGGGTCTTGCCAAGAAATGCGTAGGCTTCATCAGGACAGACGTGAGGTCTGAGCTGGACAGCCTTCATCAGAATGGTGATGGGTTTCATTGGTGATGGTGATGGATTTCATCAGGGTAAACGTAAGGTCTACCCCGGAAGGGTTTTATCATCGGTGGGGAATGGAGCCAACTAACCGACGGAAGGTTTCATCAGTGAAGGGGAGGTAAAGGTAGCGTGCCGGTTGGCATGGAACTTCGAATTACCACATTACTGACCCAAGCGCCCTTTCGGGTTTTCACCGGAGCCAGCCCCCTCTTGCTTTTGCCCACGTGCCCTTTCGGGTTTTCACGTGGCGGGGTACCCGATTTTGCCTGTAGTGCCCTTTCGGGTTTTCACCACAGCTGGGTTTTGGCCATTTTTGCCCTTGTTCAGAATGTCCGAACAAGTCTGGCGGGGTATCTCTATTTTTAACCCAATCTCTTTTTATTTATATATATATATATATATATATGTATATATATATATATATATATATTTTCGAATTGGGATTTTTAGCACGGATCAGGTGATGTGCTGCTTCATCAGTGGCTGCTCTTATCATTGGTATTGGGTCTATACCGATGCAAGGATTTCATAGGCTTCATCAGGATAGACATAAGGTCTAAACTGGACATATTTTATCATTGATCGGGCAATGCACCAATCGATCAACAGCAGGTTTCATCATCGGTATTGGATTTATACCAATGCAAGGATTTCATATGTTTCATCAGGATAGACGTAGGGTCTAAACTGGATAGGTTTTCATCATTGATCGGGCAGTGCGCCAATCGATCAACAGGAGGTTTCATCATCGGTATTGGGTTTATACCAATGCAAAGATTTCATATGTTTCATCAGGATAGACGTAGGGTCTAAACTGGATAGGTTTTCATCATTGATCGGGCAGTGCGCCAATCGATCAACAGCAGGTTTCATCATCGGTATTAGGTTTATACCAATGCAAGGATTTCATATGTTTCATCAGGATAGACGTAGGGTCTAAACTGTATAGGTTTTCATCATTGATCGGGCAGTGCGCCAATCGATCAACAGCAGGTTTCATCATCGGTATTGGGTTTATACTAATGCAAGGATTTCATATGTTTCATCAGGATAGACGTAGGGTCTAAACTGGATAGGTTTTCATCATTGATCGGGCAGTGCGCCAATCGATCAACAGGAGGTTTCATCATCGGTATTGGGTTTATACCAATGCAAAGATTTCATATGTTTCATCAGGATAGACGTAGGGTCTAGCCTGGATAGGTTTTCATCATTGATCGGGCAGGGTGCCAATCGACCAACAGCAGGTTTCATCATCGGTATTGGGTTTATACCAATGCAAAGATTTCATATGTTTCATCAGGATAGACGTAGGGTCTAAACTGGATAGGTTTTCATCATTGATCGGGCAGTGCGCCAATCGATCAACAGTAGACTTCACCATGGTGGGACTTTGGCAAGGTATGAGGGTTTTATCAGGACAGACGTAGGGTCTGTACTGGGTGGGTTTGATCGTTGATCGGGCAAGGTGCCAATCGATCAACGAGAAGTCTATGGCGGGAGGTGAGGTTTCTTTAGGATCACCACATTACTGACTCAAGCGCCCTTTCGGGTTTTCGCCGGAGCCAGCCCCCTCTTGCTTTTGCCCACGCGCCCTTTCGGGTTTTCACGTGGCGGGGTACCCGATTTTGCCTGCAGTGCCCTTTTGGGTTTTCACCACAGCTAGATTTTAGCCATTTTTGCCCTTGCTCAGAAAACCTGAACAAGACCGGTAGGGTATCTCTATTTTTAACCCCATTTTTTTTATTGTTTTATTCTCTCTTCCCCTCTCTTTTTTTTTTAGGGTGACAAGTCGGAATGCCATTGGATCATGATGAGGGATGGCTTGGTTAGGGCGGAGCGCCGCTATACCAAGAAAGGGTGTAGCTCGGCTAGGGCAGAGTGCCACTAATCCAAGGAAAGGGTGTATCTGGGCTAGGGCGGGATGCCACTAAGCCAAGGAAAGGGTGTATCTCGGCTAGGGCGGGATGCCACTAAGCTAAGGAAAGGTGTATCTCGGCTAAGGTGAGATGCCACTAAACCAAGGAAAGGGCATATCTCGGCTAGTGCGGGATGCCACTAAGCCAAGGAAAGGTGTATCTCGGCTAAGGCGGGATGCCACTAAGCCAAGGAAGGGGTATAACTCGGCTAGGGCGAGATGCCACTAAGCCAAGGAAAGGTGTCTCTCGGCTAAGGCGGGATGCCACTAAGCCAAGGAAAGGTGTATCTCGGCTAAGGCGGGATGCCATTAAGCCAAGGAAAGGTAGTATCTGCCCGATTACTCGGGGAATATTGGTTGTGCAGCATGATACAGCTTGAGGTGTTTACCGTTGAGCGGCGAGAACTGAATTTCCCCTCGATGGTTAACCACTACATAGGCCCCTCCTTCATAGACCCTTTGTATCACATAAGGACCTTCCCAATTAGCATTTAGCTTTCCTTTTGGGTTGGACGCCATGACTTCTTTTTTCTTGACCATGACGAGGTCACCTTTCTTGAATTCTCATCCTTTTACGAGTTTATTGAATGCAGCGGCCATGCGGGCCTGATACATTTGGATATTCTTCTGATCTTGGAGGCGCTTTCCTTCCAATTCAGCCAGTTCTTCTAACCTTCTTTCAGCATTTGTTTGTTCGCCATGGGCCAGGCCATATTGGATTGCCACTCTGAGTGACGGGACTTCCAGCTCTAGTGGAGCTACTGCCTCTGAGCCGTATACCAATGAGTATGGTGAGCACCCTGTAGGTGTCTTAAAGACGGTGCGGTATGCCCATAGAGCTTCATACATCTTTTCTTCCCAGTCCTTTTTATTAGAACTGACAACCTTGGCTAGCAAGGTGCACAAAGTCTTGTTAAAAGCTCCTGCCAATCCGTTTGCCTGGGGATTGTAGGGAGTGGAGGTTCTCCATTCAATCTTATACTTCTCGGCAAGTCGATAGATTTTCTGGTTTCTGAAATGACTTCCATTATCAGATATTATTCGGTTGGGGATCCCGAACCGGAAGATAATATTCTGCTTGATAAATCTGGCGACCAGTTCACCGGTCACTTCTCTTAATGCTACAGCTTCCGCCCATCGGGAGAAGTAATCTGTCATGGCCAATATGTACTTATGACCGGCCGAGGAAGTCGACAGTGGCCCGACTACATCATTTCCCCATTGTGCAAACGGCCAGCTAGGAACTGTAGGGTGCAGAGTTATAGGTGGCCTTCTAGGCACGGTAGCATGCTCCTGACACTTCTGGCATGACTTTGCAAATTTACAGCAGTCTTCAAACATAGTAGGCCAATAGTAGCCCAGCTTCTTGATTTCTATCTTCATCTTGGGGCCAGCCTGGTGGGCGCCTGCTGTCCCAGCGTGTATCTCTTTCATCGCTTGCCAAGCTTCCTCAGTGGACAGGCAGCGGAGTAGAATCTTTTTGCGTGCATCCGCCATTATTCGGAATAAAGTTCCATTTCTGAATTCATAGGAATCTTTGGTCCTCAGGAGTTTCATCTTTTCCTCCCTTTTCTGTGGCAGCTGTCGGTGCAGAAACCACTGTAGCAAGTGCTGTCTCCAATCAGACGCCTGTACTGCGCTGATAGTGGCAACTTCTTCCTCTTCGGGGCACCCTTCTAGCATACTGGGGACTTGCCGTCGGTTCATAACAACAATGTTCAGTGTTTCATCTCGCGGGACTGCTAGCGAGCTGGCCAGCTTTGCCAGCGCATCAGCCTGGGCATTATGTCCACGGCCCACATGTTTGAGTTCAATATGATAGAACTCTGCCATGAGGCGTACAGCTTTCTGGTGATAGGGATTTAGTTCTGGCTTCCGCACTTCGAACTCCCCTTGGATTTGCTTTATTATCAACATCAAATCCCCGAATACCTGAAGCATCTGGATACCCATGTTGAGGCTGATATTCAGTCCGATTATCAGAGCATCATATTCGGCTTCATTATTGGTGCATGGCTTGTTTATAGAACAGGAAGTATGTACAACTTCCCCCTCTGGTGATTTCAGTACAATACCGGCTCCAGCCCGTACCCTGGTCTTTCCATCGGAATCTGTCTCCGTTCTGGATGCTCCATCGAAGAACAGTTGCCACATAACTGGCTGAGCTTGACAAGCCTCGAGTGTCTCATCATCGGGTAATTCAGTCCCCAACATATCATTCTCCGGCACAGGATGCTCCGCGAAGAAATCAGCCACGGCCTGTCCTTTTATTGCCCTCTGGGGTATATATGTGATATCGAATTCCATCAGAATTACTGCCCATTTGCCCAACCGGCCTTTCAGTACTGGCTGAGTCAATATGTATTTGAGTGGATCTGCTGTAGATATCAATCTGATTTCATGTGACAGCATATAGTGCCGGAGCTTTTTGACGGCAAAGACTAGTGCCAAGCATGTCTTTTCTATATAGCTGTAGCTTTCTTCGGTTCTCATCAGCCTCCTACTTAGGTAGTACAGGGCTTGCTCTTTGCCTTCCACACTTATCTGTGCCAGCATTGCCCCCAGGGAACAGTGTGTGGCTGCGATATACAATATCAAGGGTCTGCCCTTAACCGGTGCCCCCAGTACTGGAGGGGTTTTAAGATATTCTTTCAGCTTTTCAAAGGCCTCCTGACATCCATCGTCCCAGAGGAACGGTACATCTTTCATCATGAGCTTGTGAAAGGGATGACATCTTCCGGACAGATTTGATATAAATCGTCGGACATAAGCCAGGAGCCCTTGCAGAGATCTCAGCTCGTGCAGATTCCTTGGTGAAGGGAGCTCCTGGATAGCTTTAATCTTGGACGGATCAATTTCAATACCCATATGTCGGACAATAAATCCGAGGAATTTTCCACTGGACACGCCAAAGGCGCATTTCATAGGATTCATCTTGAGTTCATATTTGTGCAACCTCTAGAATACTATCCTTAGGTCTTGCAAATGGTCTTCTCTTTTGCTGGTTTTTACCACCAGATCATCAATGTAGCACTCTACCTTTTTGAAGAGCAGGTCATCAAAGATCTTTATCATAGCTCTTTGGTAAGTAGCGCCGGTGTTCTTAAGGCCAAACGGCATTCTTTTGTAGTGGAATATTCCCTTCGGTGTGCGGAATGCAGTGTGCACTCTGTCTTCTTCAGCAATCCAGATCTGGTTGTATCCAGATGATCCATCCATGAATGACAGAGCTTCATGACCAGTAGTTGCATCGATCATCACCTCAGTGATTGGCACTGGGAAATCATCTTTCGGGCAAGCCTTATTAAGATCCCGAAAATCAACACATATTCTAATCTGCCCATTCTTCTTCTTTACGGGCACTATATTGGCCAGTCATGTAGTATACTGGTTTTCTTCGACAAAGCCTACCTCAATCAGCTTGTCAACTTCTTTGTTAATCTGATTTATCAATTCAGGACGCATTCTCCTGGAAGGCTGCTTTACAGGGTTAGCCTCTGGGTTTATTGCCAACCGGTGATGTGCCACATCAGAGCTCAGTCCTAGCATTTCATCATATGTCCATGCAAAATAGTCTCGGAATTCTTTCAAGAACTGTATATATTGTTCCCTGACATCTGGCTCCAGCAGTGCGCTGAGGAATGTCGGCCTTGGTTCATCTGCGGATCCCAAATTTATTTCTATCAACTCATCGACGGTGGCTTGGCCGCCGTCTTCAACTTCGGGCGGGGCTTCTTGCAAATCAATAAAGCCTCCTGGGATGTAATCTTCTTCAGTTTCATGCTCCTCTGTTTCATCATACTGGTCATCAGCGGATGCTGGCGCATCATATAGGGCCAATATTACCGGATTCTGTTCAGTCTGCCCCGAGGACGAGGCTAGTTCAGCAGGAAATTCAGAAGTTGACTCTTCCATTCTTAGAGGCTCTTCTGATGTGGGCTCTCTTGACAGGTCATCATTCTGCAGAGCCCGGAACTCTTCTAGAATGTGTCCGAACTCTAAACACTCCTGCAGCTCTCTGGCTATTTGATCTTCATCCGGGGTTCCCGTATCAAATTTTGCTTCAGCCTGGAACAGATCCTCTTTGGAAGACAGGTCCTCCCAGTACCAAGCTTTCTTTGCCTCATCAGATGTCTCTGTTTCTGGCAGACTGTCTGGGGCTTCATTGTTCATTATGGATTGATAAATGATTTCTTCATCTTCCGAGGGGTATTTGTCATATCCCACCTTGGGAGGGTCTTCATGCTGGTAGGAGACAGATATGATGTCTACCTCAGCCTCATAGTATTCTTGGAGGGTATAACCCAATCCTGGGTGTTGAGTGATCTTCCTCACAGCTCCTTGAATGCCTTCTTCTGGGCAGCGGGCTGCGTTGATGGCATTTGCATTTTGGAGAACATTTGTGAAACCCGTTGGGTAGTATAATCCAAGCCCGTAATCGGTACCATCCGATTTGCAGCTTCTTCAGGGGCCACACAGTCTTGATCATCTTCCTCGACTGGCTCCCCGGTGTAGAACATAATAGGAGGCTCGCAGAAGCGAGGGATTTCCATAGTCTTTAGTGGTAGCACCGTTTGGTACTCAAGGCTGACGACGGGTTTAAATAAACCCTGCGGCACCTCCACCTGAGTGTACTTTTGTTTCATTTCTTCATCAGCATTATCCGGGTGGATGCTAGGAGGAGTAACCCGAGCAAAGTCACCGGCATAAGAGATGTGAGATACATTATGCTTTTTAACATAGCCCTTTGGTGGCGGTGGAGACCAATTCCTTGCCTCTGTTGCGGGCTTTTTCTAGCTGATCACAGCCTTTTCCCTTTCGCACTTTTGTGACACCTCGGTATGGTAGGATGCATCGAGCATATGGCACTCGAACACTTCGAAAGGATGCAGATCCGCAAACACCCTCTTTTCTTTTCCTTCATGGCAATATTTGATGCACTGATGTAGCGTGGATGGTACTATTTGATATTCATGCAGCCACGGTCTCCCCAGCAGGGCTTTATACGTGGTATTGGAGTCGATCACATAGAATCGTACCACTGTAGTGAGGTCTCCCAATGTGAGGTTGGAATCAGCTACCCCAAGAGGTGTCTCACACTTTTGGTTGAATCCTGCAATCTTCATGTCTCTGACCTTGGTGAGCTGCAGATCAAAGTAATATTTCTGATAGATGCGGTATGGGAGAATGTTCACAGCAGCCCCGGGATCTATCAGTATTCTGCTTATCGGCTGACAGTTCAGGGAACCCCTCATATATAGCGGTCTGTTATGGTCGGAATTTGGGATTAGCATGTCATCCTCTGTGAATGTGACTGACGGACCAGAATTCACTTCTGTCAAGAGTGCTTCATACTGTGCCGGCGATTGCAAGGCATCAATAATGGCTTGGCGAGCCTCTTCACTCAGAGAGAGGATTTCCCAGATAGAAAACCTGGTAGGGAGCTTCTTAAGCATTTTCATGATCCGGCCGCCCACCCGGACATTAGACAGTCTCATCTCCTCCACCCAACGGGGTCTTGGAGGTTCATGTGGTGCTTGTGGCCTTTGCTGCCTAGCGCCGATTTCATCCTCTTGATCGGTTCCCCGGGAGGCTTCTTCTGTAGTAACGACCCCTGTTTCTGCTAGAGGGTTACTTCCTTTATTTTCTTCATGCTGCTTCTGCTTCCTAACTGCAGTCTGCTGGCATTTATTGTTCTCAGCTGAAGCAGTGTGAGCCAATTGCTCATTTTCCAAACTGGACAAGAATTCCAGGAATGAAGGAGCCTCTTCTTTTTCTTGGTACAAGCTGGCAGGGGGAGGAACCTGGACACCTCGTACCTCTGGCTCGGGGATCTGATAGGGTTGCTCCCCTCTGAATATAATATTATGATTAGCTGGTGGCGGGTGCCCCCATCTTTTCCCAGAACGTGTTGCATGGGTTGAGGTAGAGGCCTCAGCATGGTTGGCTTCTAGCGGGGCATTTGATGCTTCATCCTCATCATTCTCCCCGGGCAAGGAAAAGAGTACCGACAGGGTGTTGCATTGTACTGTCGTGACTTTCTTTCCCCTTTTGGACTTGGGCCGTCTCTTCTTCTTCTGGGAATTCGGCTTTGCTGGCTCCTGCCCCCAGAAGGGCTCATTTTCAGTTTTTCTTGTTCTGCCTCTGGTTGCTCTTTCATTTTCAGTTCTTCGAGCTGCTCCCAGAGTATACAGTCTTTTATCAGCAGGTTTTTGGGCTTTTTCTGCTCATATTCATCGAGCTCATTGATATACTGCTGTAGACGCCTGGCTGCAGGACTTACTTCTTTATATGCAGGTAGGGGAGTTTGTCTCCTCCGGTTGTGAGTAGGGATCCGGATGACTGGCCCGGTCTCAGCTGTATGCCATACTGGCTTTACTGGAGGCGGCTCAGGCCTTAGGGTGACACCTCGGATAGTTGCCCCACTGGTGCTGACTGCAAGAGTCTTTTTTCTGTTCTTTATGGGCTTCATCTGCCTCCTTTTTCTCTTTCTGTTGCTCGAAGGTTCTAAAATCGACGGCGTTAGCCTCAGTATGTGATGGCCATCGGTCATTGGTTTTACCCTTCGGCATAGTGGGAGCATTGGCGGTCGGACGCTTGGACAAGAACGTCTCGACTTCCGCCACTATATTGTTCAGCCAGTCAAATGTTCTGACATCTGCACCGATCATCTTTTCTAGCACCTCTCTCTTGAGGCTCTGTTTACATATCTGCACTGCATCTTCCTGATGGGGAGGTCTTCGGCATCTCATGGCTAAGTTTCTCTACCTTTTGATGTAATCCAGTGCTGTTTCATCTTGCCTTTGCTTGGTTGCATATAGCTCCGCTATTGTAATTTCTCTTTCAGTGACATGAAATCTACCGCGGAATTTTCTTTGCATATCAGGCCAATCAACCACTGATCCAACGGGCAGGCTTGAATACCATTCAAAGGCTATCCCAGTGAGGGACGAGCCAAAGAACTTAAGTAGATAGGCTTCATCAGCTGCCAGGTCGCCCATAATTGTGGTATAGTAAGCAATGTGCTCCCTGGGAGAGCCCTGTCCGTTGAATTTCTCAAATTTTGGCGGCTTACAGACGCCTGGGGGTAGTCTTTTAGCGGCATACTAGGGAGGATACGGTACTTTGTACACGTCATAGGTACTTACACCATCACCGGTCTTCTCAGACAGCTTCATCTCCACAATTCTTTCAATCATCAGCTTGTGGGCTAGGGCTGGATCTATCTCTTCTGGGAAGAGGTGAGCTTGTTGCTGGCTGTAAGGAGTCGTCATCACAGTCACACGCAAGGTGGGTGCGGCGGGCTGCGTCTGAGATGCAGAGGGCTGAGCTGCTGCTTGCTGCAGAACAGGCTGGCTTGGAGCTTTACCCTTATCAGCTGGAAGAGGATTAGTTGGGACAGCCATTTCTGCTGAGCTGGAAGTCTGCCCCACAGGTTCGACTTGCTTGGAGATCGGTGTGGCTTCATGCCTCTCATTTAGCTGTCTTCTGAGAGCACTGATCTCCTGTTGATACCTTCTAAACATCATCTGGATCATGGGATCCAGAGTCGATGGGATTTGTATATCTTCTGAAGTCCCTTCAGCATCATCAACGAAGGGATTGTCTCCTTCCTCTATTGTCACCACATTGACCGTCATGGTGGTGATCTTGCGGATTTCATCATCATTCTTCATCTTGTCTTTTGCAGACCTCTTCTTGTGACGGGGCCTGGTCTGGTAGCCAGCCTGAGCAGTTCATCTGGCTGAGTTGGTAGCATATTCTGCCCCCTGGCGATTCCAGCCATGTTACAGGCGAAGATTTGCATCCTTCCCTTCTGCCTGCAAACTTTTCTTTTTGCCTGGTCAGGGTATTTGAGTCGGTCGAAGACCGATACTCTTTCTTCAACCTCTTCCCTATACAGGTCTTCCTTATCATATCCGGCCTTGCGACCTTCTTCATAATCATTTGAATCGGAGGAGGAGACTCCGAGCATCACTTCTTGAAGGGCTTCTCCTTCTTCTTCATCCGCGGTGCCCAGAGCACGGGATAATCTTTGCTGACCGAGGGCAGAGTTCCCCAGGTAATGGAAGTAGTCTTGGACCACTTGTTTCATCTCTTCTGGATCGTGCCTTCGCGACTCGGGTCGGAGTATCAATCTTCCCTGGCTTTTCTGCTGATGAGCCAATCTTGTCATCTGAGCATTCAAATGCTCGGCTTTGGGGTATCTGAATATGTCAACCTGTCTGGCACAGGCTCTTGGTCTTCTTGGAATGGCAACCGTGATTGGTTCGCTCATTCCCATATCGCCATCCTGGCAGCAGTTGGCAGTGTTATCGTAGTTCTTCCTTTGCCATCTTTTGCCTTTGGCCTTGGGATGGGTGACAGCAAGGTCTTCCTTCTTCTCATATCTTCTGCCCTTCATCACGGGGCGAGTAGTAATCAGATTTCTTCCTTCATAATTCTTTTCATCTCTCCTCTTCAGAGCTTTGGAGTAAGCAGCAATAGCATCTCTTCTGTAGTTTCTTTCTTCCCTTCTGCTTCCTGCCCTGAAGCAGGCAACAACATCCTCGGTAGCCTCCTTCTCATATCGAGCTGGGGCCCAGTTCTGAGTCTTCTTTGGTCGCCAGACCTGTTTATATTTTGCTGGCTTGGGCGCCAGCGGCTTCTTTTCATCAGCTTCCCAGTTGGCCCTCCTAGCGGCCAGGATGTGGAACCTGTTGTCGGTCTGGACAGTCGGGATAATCCTGTCCGGCCGGACTTCTCTGGGGCGACCCTTGAGGTTCACCCTGACATCTCCCATCATCATTGTCTTCCCAGAATTGGAAAGACGACGCTCAGCAGCAACATACCGGCTTCTCCGATTATTTCTCTTTCCCCTCTGGGCAGCAGCGGGAACCGTGTCCCTCCTTTGAACTTGGTGGACATAGCAGGCGACGGCCGTCGAGGTCGCCTTTTCCAGTAAGTCAGCCTTCTCACCAGCAGTCTTCATCGGGGCACTTGCAATAGTGCCTCGCTGGTTGTTGTCGACCTGCAGGAGGTCGGTGAAGACGAGGCCCAGACAGTTGGGCAGCCCGACGGCAGGGGGCATTGCTCCGAATGACAGGGGTACTGCCAGGTAACCCTCTCGCGCATGCATATCGATCGGTTGTTGACCGAAGTGTACAGACATAAGTCCAGTAGTCATCTTCCTGAAAATAAGGAAAGCGCACAGGATCAGAAATTTGAGGGGGGGCCGCTGGGACTCCTATTTTGGCGTAGAGATGAAGGGAGACTAAGTCCCACCGGGCATGCCAGCTTGTGGAACGTGGATCTTTATCTTTTTTCGTGATGTTATTTATTTATATTTTTTATTTGGGATTTTTGATTTATTAGGCGTGCCAGTCACCGGGGTGACAATTTTATTGTGCGCTCGATCTGACTTGGTCAGTCGATTGTGAAGTCTGAGTCAGGACCAGAAGTCCGTCATACCATAAAGGCTATGACGTTAATTACGCCTTCCCAAGGAAGGACAACCCTTGATTAAATGCCAAAATAGGAGGAAAGCAGCGGTGAAGATGAGGCTCAAAAGAGACGGGGTTGATTTATTTGCAGAATGCTAAATGGACTAGTCAAAGCAGGGGGGGTTATTAAGTACGGGACAAATCTGACGGCATATCCCCGCCATCTTGGACTATGCCAAGTGGGAATAGGAAACCACCCATGCAGCGGCAGGGTAGGATCCGTAAGAGATCGGGTACGATAAACCCGGAGTCCGAATAGGGACCAGCATCACATGACACGTCCCATATGGGTGCGGTGCCGCATCTATATCCCCCTTCGAGGGACCATCGGAGAGCATGCAAGGCTATGACTCCGTGGGCCGGCGGGGCTGGGAGAGAACATCACATTTACCCGGTAGGATGTGTATAAATTTCGGCAGCATGTCCCCTCAACTTGGATTATGCCAAGAGAGAATAGGTCATCATCCACGGGAGGCCGGGATGACGACCGAACGAGGATGGGCACCGGGCCCGGAGACATTGCTTCCATCTATCTCATCAGTTAGTGTTCCCTTGGAACCCATCAGAACGCACATAACAACATGGCTCTTTGGGTTCATAGGGTGGCAGTGGAATCCGGATCCAGAACGAGAGCTGTAGGGGAAGTCTTCCCCATTGTTGTATCTTCTCAGGGCACATGTAATGGTCTCTGAACATTCCTGAGACATATGTGTGAGGAGATTAGAAGGTTGACAAATGGTAGTGCAGAGATGAGCCTCGGATTGGGTTTCATCGGCCGAAGAAGGAGGGTCTCGGCGGTTGCTTCTTGACCAAACAAGGGGGTCTCGGCGTGGCTTTAATTGGCCCAAAGAGGGCTCTCGGCGCGGCCTGACAAAAAGAAAAAAAGGGGGGCTCTCGGCCTGGGGCTTCCCGGCGCGCCCGTCACCGCGCCGGGAAGCTGGCGCCAGGAGACTGTAGACCGGGGGGGTTTGCGTGAAGAGGGGTTTAGATGGTTTTTTTGTCGGTTTGCTGAAGAGGGAGGCCTCTCGGTAGCGTAGTTCTCGGCGTGGAAATCAGCACGCCGGGAAGGTGAAAGGGCTAAGGGTTTCAGGGTCTGATTACGATACTCTGTTTGGGAATTTTTGAGTTTTCTGGCTCGGATTGAGACCGGATCTGGGGTGTAAGGGGTGGTTTCATGGATGCTTCTGCTAGAGGGATGCCAAGGGAGCCGAGAGACCAAATCAGCAGGCGGAAGAGAGATCATCATCCGGACCTGAGAAGCTTTCTCTGTTTGCCGTCAGCCGTCCGGGGATCAAGAGATGACTGTCTCTGCTCCCCGGACGAACCCAATGGCATCTAAAACTGGCGATGGAGGGACTTTCAGCACCGAAACCCCAGACCCTAATCATTCAAAGGTTAGAATGGAGGGTCGAGAGACTGAGGTCATCGTTTGTTAGGATCTCGCAGGATGGCGTCAACCTGCAGAGCAGACACATCTTTGTTCAGCCAGCAGTCCAGGGAACCAAGAGATTGATGTCTCGGGTTCCTGAACAACACGAAGGGCTTGAGGGAAAACTCGGACTATACGCGGAGGATCTGCCATTGAGACAGAAGGGGAGAAGGAAATAGAGCCCAATCACCCATTAGATAGGGATGGGGGCCCTATCTTCATGCCTCTTCGGAGAACCAACGAGGATTCTGAAACCGGTACTATAAAAACTATTAGACATTTCGAATAGAAGACATATCCACGGGATACAAAGGGGAAGAGCTTCGATTGCCCAATATTCATCACTGCAATTGCAGCATTCCATTTCATTGCATCGCCTCATACTTACATCAACCATGAAAGGGAGACTAAGAAGCATAGAGGTACAAAGCAAAAACCGGGATTGTCCGGCTACATTCGATAAATTGAGAAAAAGAACTCGCTAGATTACATCAAAGAAAAGGAAAGAAAGCATGGGGGAGGGCGGAGCATTGACTCCTCTCCCTCCCCGGAGCAACCCACCTGCAGCTTCTTCTTCCTCCTTTTCTTCGAGCTCTCGTTTTCTCTTTTTGGTTTCTGGCTATCCTCTCAATATCTGCCTCTTCCTTCTTTTTTTTCTCCGCCGTCGTCCCTTGTTTCATCGAAGGGATCAGGGTTTTATAACCGTCTCCCCCCCTTTTTACCTTCTCGGCAGGCCTCATCACGGCGCGCCTCAACTGAGGCTTCCCGGTGCGCAGGCATTCGACCTCTCGGTGCAGCTTCTGGGCTTCGACAAGAAGCTCCCGGCGCCACTTTCACAGGCCCAATTAAGCCTTTTAGACTAGGGCTTTGCTAGTCCTTCAAGTACACCATCACCCAAGAGGGCCTTTCATTGACGACATATCTTGCATCGAGATCATTATTAAGGTTTTCATCAGTCCGTAGACAGAAGTTTCATCAGTATTGTCATCTGAATGATGACAAAACCGGGTATCATTTTATCGATATCATCACCCGAATGGTGACGAGGTCGGACATCAGCTTTAGCCTGGGAAGACTTCAGCCGGGTGTATAATCTGTGGAGACGATTCTTCTTGTGTTCTGACTTTGCAAAAGCCTTTACAATCTTCATCTGCCGGCACCGGCTTCATCTTTATCTTACATCACATCTGTCAATAAGCCGACATCTGGCCTATACTGACATGTCATCTGTGGATTCTTGGATGTAACAGTAACATAGCTCTTAGTAAAAGTGTGCTGGGAGGTCCCATCAGTCGAGTGACTGCTGCTTTATCAGTGTTGCCGTCTGAATGATATCGGCACCGGGCATCAGCTCGGCCGACAAAGGCTTCAACCGGGTAAATGGTTGACGGGCTTCATTATTGGTCTTTCACTGTTGGTCTGATCCTCTTTTCAATTGTGCTTTCACCCTTGTTCATTTTCAAGGTGTCAACAGATGGTCGTAAAAAGAATTTTTATCAAACCTGGCGGGCCGCGTTCTAAGCTCCAACCCAATTGGGAAGGACCATTTGTAATTCAAGCCGTATACCCTGGCAATGCCTACAAGCTAGTCAACGCCGAAGGGACCGAGTTATCCCACCCTTGGAATGGACTTTATCTTAAGAAATACTACCCTTAACACAAAACAAAAAAAATGATGAAAAGATGGAAAACATCAAAAATAAAGAAATACCGAAAACCACTAAAAATATGAAAAATTCAAAATGCCAATGCCTGGTGGTCACCATGTAGTCAAGTCACTGCATCTAACCTTCATGATAGGATAGGGCCCATTAAGGCTTGGTAGGCACCGGGTCTTGGTTTTCCAGAACCGTGGAGATCCCTGTCAGGCCACGTCGGCCTATGCTCGCTCGAAGGAAGCTAACATGTGCTCACTTATGTATTTTATTCAAAAAAGTCGGTAGCATCACCTACGGTGGGGCCCCACCCAGAAGATCTCCGGAAGCTGTAATCTTTATTCTTTTCTCTTCGACCAAATGAGACAGTCGGCGCCTTTAAAACGCTGAGCATGAGAAACCGAAACTCAAACCCCAAGGGCAAGAGTAGGATCCATTTCCTCGAGCATCGATCAGAGCACGAGAAGAGGGCAGTGTCCCCGCAGGCATACGAAAGGGAGCCCACAAACGTCAAACGACTATATCTCCCTCACAAAAAGAAATACAAAATCAAAATCAAGAGCCTGGTCGTGACCGTGCCTGATGCGATAAATGGAACCCCTCAAAGCAAAAGTTTGAATCCACAAAAGGAGGGGGGCTATGGAATGTAAATGCTCGAGATTTGGTCTGAAGTTGTCCGAAAGGAAAGAGTTAATGGGCCCTTATTCGCTCGCCAGGTTAACGGCTTTGCCGATCCTCTTAGGAGGTTTATCCCCTACACTCTTCCTTCTCCCTCTAAAGATGAAGGTTCAGTGGAGTTTCTGAAGGGTGAAAACTGCCCAGGGTCTGCGACCTTATTTTAATATACACATTTAGTTGCCTACTTTGAAAAGCAAAAGCTATCGCTGCGAAGGAGTCTCCGTGTTTCTGGCTGATCAAGACCCCTGTTTACCGCCTTGATGTCTTCTTGCTTAACCTTGGGCTTAGGCCAATGCAAGCGCGTCACCTATGGGTGCGACGGCGTCTGATTCCGGGTCAGCGTCGCGCGGTTGGTCGTTAGGGTTCCAGGGTGTTCCATCATATACCATCTAGAGTTGTGAGGAAACAGACCCGGGTCGGGCAAACCATTTACCTCAAACACCTTTTGGGTGAATCCCTGTGGTCGGAAGCGACTAGGAGCCTAAGCATGGCATGACGGTATTGTCATCAGGGTAAGTCTTAGCCGGTGGGATCATCATTCGAGGGGTCTAGAGGCCCAAATCAACCTGGATGTGCACTTAGGATACCTGGGAGGTTAGTAAGAAACCCCTATTCTCATGTAGGTTAGGTGCCATTTGGGTGCTTGCCAAGTATTAGCAACAAAAAAATTTTATAATAAAAGTAACAAAAAAATGGAAAAGAGAAAATGTACATATTTGCAAACAAAAAAATCTTTTTATGATAAAACAAAAAAAATGCCAAATATAAAAAAGAAAATAAATCAATTTTGCATGATTGTATTTGCGTGCAGCATCTCACTTTTAATACCGCTTGCATTCGTGTGCTTGCCTGTCGCATTTATCATCACCGCATCTTTCCCTTGCCTTCGTTAAATAAAGGCTTGGCCCCTTGACCAGTTTCAAGGACAGTCACAGGACCATTTGCTTATTGAGCAAAGGGCCAAGTCAGAATAGAAATTCTAATTTGTTTGTTTCAGTGATATGTGCAGGGATTCAGGCAACTGAAGCAAAGGTGAAAACCAAACAAACCGAACCTTGTATTTTATTCCAAAAAAACTAAAAAAATTTACATCAAGTTCCGCCCTCTCTCTCTGCATTACTCGTCCCACTACTCTCCGGGCAAAACGCTCTCAAAGGTGCTACCCAACTACGAAAAGCGGTACTCCTACCGCTCTGTACTCCCCTTCCTATTCCCACATCCCGACGTTGATCCACAGAAGCAGCAGAGAAGCTACCAACACGAAAGCCACGCTCTCGTGCTCTTCGGTAGCGCTCCTCACCATCTCTCAACCACTGTTCAGCAAGACCAAGGCTGATTCGGAGTTCGAATAGTTGGGCCTCCATGGCCCTTCGTTCCTCCCTTTCAGTCAATCTGTTGGCTCTTTCTCTCTCTGCGTCTCTTTCTTTCTCTGCACGTTCTCTCTCGCTGTCTTCCCTCTCCAACTGGAGAGTGATCCTCAGTTCCACGGCATCCCTAGAGGAGTCGTCATTAGGATGACGCCGCAGTTCCCTCTCCAGTTCTACTATCCTAACCTCCTTCTGCGTAGCTTGGGCAAGCGCTTCTTCCATCTCCTTTTCCTGCCGAGTGTACCATCTCAGATATGCGATAAGGCGTAAACAAAGAGAACTCAACACTGAAACTTTTACCTGTATACAGAGCATCCCTTCTGCCTCCGTAGCACGCTGCGTGGCGTGAGCAAGTTACTCATGAAGCAAGTCAAGTTCTGAGGTGGGAATCAACAAGCTGGAAGAGGCACCACCTACTCCCATCGTTGGGGAAGCCGCGCCAATCTGGGCATGCTACGACCGCGTGAATTAGCAGCCAACATCTGGAATCTGTAGTTTTAATTACAAACGCACTATACAACTACCGAAGCACTCAAAGCTTCACGGGCATCGCCCAATTGTTGCTCCATCTCTGCCAAGCGAGTTCGTAAATTCGCTATCATGACATCCCGGACATCCTGCAGCCATACGAGTCAGCATTTTCACCAGAAAACCAAAAAAAGGGAGAAAGAAGAAAAGAGAAAAAGGGGAAACCTACCTCCACAAGTCCCCGGGGTTGGAGCCGCTCTGCGTACTTTGTCCTATATAGACGCAAGTAGTCCTCGCTATCCCGCGCATGTGATTCTACAATCGTGCCACCCCGTTGCCAGTCTTCATACTATTCAGGGAACCGCACGCGCCAGTCAATGCAGGTCACCGGTCCTCGCGTCTTTCTCCCGACACGAGGTGGCGCAGCTGAATCCACCCATTCTTGAGCCAGTCCCAAAGTCCTCATAACCAATCGTAGCCGAAGCGACTCGATTTCATTCAGGCAGTGCATCCACAGTTCCCGTCCGAACCGGGCACGACTTGCTAGAACCCACGGCTGGTCGGCATCGACCATGTCTGAGTAGGGTCTCCAGTTTACCATCGCTGCAGGGAACTCCTGTAGCTCCCGCCTTAGCACCATCAGTTGATAGGTTAGGGGTGCCGCACTCATGATGGGTTCCCACCGCCTGGCTAGCGGAACCATCGCGGGTCGCCAATGACGAGCTCTCCCCATGGGGAGGTAATATTAACTCCATAGTTGCTTGGCGCAGGTCATCAATACCTTACAAAAATACAAAAAAAATATACAAAACAAGCGAAACCAAAAATACCTGGATGAATGGTGTGAAACCACTCACAGCCATCTCACGATCCGCTTCTTGGAACAGGCCTGCAAACAAGTGCGCCAGCATGGCAGCTCCCCAGGCGTAGTATCCTACTCTTTCAAGGTCTGATAGCAGCTCCAGGAAGCGACATTGGATACCGTCCCTTTTCGAGCTCAGTACCAATCTCCCCAAAAGAAAGAGTAGAAATCTCCTCAAATCTATGTTGCATCTTTCCCAGTTGCCGAAATCTGTGCAGTACACGGCACGGCATCCTATTTCCATCCTTTCCATGAACGCTACCGAGGATTCGTCGTCCCGCCGACGAGTGTCGGTGAGCCCTAATGCATCCATGAGGGACGCCCTAGCTACCGACCTATTTTTTCGACCATCTAGGTCCAAACCCAGTAACTTATGGGCACCTTCTCGGTAATCCGCATAAGTGACCCCGGTCACTGCCTCGCCCTCCACCTTCAGGCTTGTGATCCGGACCACATCCTCCAAGCTGGGTACCATGTGCCCCCAGGGCATCAGGAATGCCCGACTCACTGGGTCCCATCTCTCACACAAGGCTTGGATCAGGACCAGGTCGAGCTGGATCGGCTCGATCCGAAGAAAGGTGCCAAAACCCATCACGTCTAGCCTAGCCTTCTGAAAATCTAGAAGACCTCGGTATGCTGCCACTACCAACTCCCATGAGATCTGTGATTTCATCACACTCTACGTATGCAGGGAATGGAGAGGAGGTTTGGTCAGAAAGAAAAGAAAAAAAAAGAATGTAAAAAGGGCAGGAAAACTTGGCTTACGAGTTGTGATTGGGCCCTTTCGCTGAAGTGCCCTTCGAGGTCCGAAAGCCTCCTGGAACTACTACCACTGGATCTGCTTCTCTTCGAGGAGTGGGAAGATTCGCCCTCCATCCAACTCTCAGAATTTTGAACTCCTCCTCTCCCGTGAGAACTTGTGCTCCTCGAGTTAGCTCTCGATATACCTGGGAGGATAAAAGGGACAAGAATTTATAGAAATGGAAGGAGTGCAGGCCAAGATTACCTCCCTCACCTTTAATGATAGCCCTCGCGATGAGGCACCTACCATGCGGTCCCGTGTGTCACTTCACCGCTCGCACAGGGTGATTGATTGGACAAAGAATATGACGACTAGCCCCCTATGTTGTCCAGGGATACCCTATCATGTTTTGGAGGACGTCCGCAAAACTTGACACAACATCCGGGAGAAGGAACTAGGGCCGTCATTATTGACTTCGACGGCAGATTCTCGTGGAAAATGGTCACAAGACGCGATTCTCCGCTTGGGGCGGAGTCTCGGCAGACCCATCACATGGGAACAGTGCAAAGGAGAAGAAGTGTAGGGAAGAAGGAACGCACAAGAGAACAAACAAGCACCAGAAAATCAAATCACACCATTCATAATTCTACATAAGCTGTCATAAATACTACAATCATAAAGAGGAGGCGAGTCCACTAGCTCGCCAACTCTTGCCATTATCTTCATGCTCATCCCTCTAGGCGTCCCTCTCCTCTCCCCTGAGGTGAGGGTCCCTCAGAAGCCTCCGGAATCCCCGTGCAGTAGCACCCGCCTCGCCTCGTGGCGCCGGCTCCACAGCAATGACTCGCTGCTCCTCCCCTGGCGTGGCAAAGAAGACACTAGCGGCAAAGCGACCAGACTGGCGCAGTCGCTCCCCGAACTCTCACGCTCTCTCGTAGCGCATCTCCATCCCTCCTAGCCTCTGCACGACGGCCTGAAGGCCCAGTTGGAGGTCCCTCACTTGGGCCTCCAAGGCCCTCCTCTCGGTCTGATCCCGCTGTCGCTCGGACCTTCTCTCGACTTTCTCTCTCTCTGCCTCTCTCCTCATCATCTGCAGAAGAACCCTTAACTCTAGGATGTCTGGAGAATGTCTCTCCTCACCGCGATGTCGCAGCTCTGCTACAGTCGCCACCCAGGCATCACGCTCCTCTTCCGCCCGGGCAGCCCGAGCCATCGCACCAGCAAGTTGCTCCCGAAGGAAGGCAATCTCGAGAAAAGGGGCCGAGGAACTGGAAGATGCGCCGCCAGTCACTCCCACCATCGCTGTCTGCTGGGCACGCTGGAACGAACAAACAACAGCCGTCAGCTAAGCTCCACATTTAAAAATAGAAAATGTAGCACTTAGCTTACCAGAAGCGACAGTTCCTGTTGAGTGGCGGCCAGCTGCCGCCTGACCTCGGCTAATTGGGCACGCGACCCGTCGACGTCGCGCGTATCCCCGGCTTGGGGAAGCCCCAAATAACTCTCTCTCTACCGCCACAGGAAGTCGACACTATCCTTCACCAGTACGCTCCCTTGCTGCCCAGGGAGACGTATGCGCCAATCTTCAAGCTTCGCCTTGCCGCGACTCTCCTTCCTGACGCGGCTCGGCTCGTCTGCACTCGCCCACTCATCAGCCAGGCCCAGGGTCCTCGCCATGTCCTGCACCAAGAAAGAAGGACCTCGCATCATAACAAAGAACGCGTCCCTTGTCTAGGACGCATCCATCATTTAAGTGCAACACTCGCCGAACCCTTTCCCCCCTCGCGCGGCTCGCTTCAAAACTCAAAGTGGATCAAAAGAGGAAGAGATCAGAGGACCTACCAGACCGTGTTCACCTCCCTCCGCGACATCGGGCCCCTCGGGTCCCTCGGGGGCCCGAAGTAGCCCTTCCTCCTCCATGGACGCCGTTCCATGCTCTGGCGCCTCCCTCCTCAGGCGAGGGGTCCCGCGTCCCTCTCCACCTTCGCCGTGGTCCGGACCGCCGAACTCCATCGATCGAGGGGAAGAAGACAAAGACGGGCGAGCGAGTTTCGGCCGAAGGCGGGCTTGTTTGCGGGTAAGGCACGGGAGAAGAAAGGCCACCCGTCGCTTTAAATTTGAATTCGAGGATTAAGACGCGTCCTCGCGCCTGGACGCGCCCAAAAAAAAAGGGGAGAAAGGAAACAAAATCCCCCCGTGCAAAGCGTAGTTCCCCGCTGTTCAGGGCAAGGTCTCGTGGAGCGTGCCTCGAAGGATAACTCAGTACAAAGAAGAAAGTGTGGGAGAGAGAAAAGTACACACAACACAAGAAAGCCATTTTGATTTCATATAATAGCCGAAAGTACATCATGCAGTAAGGAGGGTGGAGTGTACAAGCAACTCTCTAACTCTCGCCATCCCCCTCCTGGTCATCTCTCTCCTCCCTCCTCTGACGGGGATCCCTAGGGGGCCTCTGCGAACCCTGAGAAGCTGTGCTCGCCTCCCCAGGTGGCACCATGCCAGCCTCCAAGGTGCGGCAATGCTCCTCGGCCGAAGAAACTAGAAAGCTGCCCACAGAAAAGGAACCGGACTGACGAAGTCGCGCCCCGCGCTCCTTCGCCCTCTGATATCGTTCCTCACTCTCCCGAAGTCTCCCTTCCGCCGTGCCAAGACTCAGCCGGAGCTCTGACACCAGGGCCACCAGAGCTCTCCTCTCGTCACAATCTCGATGTCGCTCTGCCATTCTGTACTCCCTCTCTTTCTCTATGGTCTCCCTATCGCTCTCCCTCTCTCTCTCCACGCTCTCCCTATCCCTCTCCCTCTCCTCTCTCTCCCTCATCGCCTCTCTCCTCGATAGCTCGAGGGTGATCCGTAGATCCACTACGTCGTGAGGAAGCTCCTCAGCCTCCCGTCGCCGCTCCTCCTCTAGCTCCGTAATCCGGGCGTCACGCTCTGCCACCCAGGCATCGCGCTCCTGCTCAGCACGAACAGCACGGGCCAGGGCCTCCCGAATCTCGGCCACCTGTCAAAGCACGCATGCACCGTAAGAGAATAGTGATAGAAGGAGAGCAGCCATAAGGAGAGTCGAGGTCAGGCAGACACTCACTCGAGCCTCGCGGTCACGCTCGGCCTCCTCAGCGCGAGCCACCGCATACGCCAGCTGCTCCTGGAGGGCAGAAACCTCCGGAGGAGGGCCCCGCGAACTGGAACCCGCTCCACCAGCCATCCCGGCTGCCGCTGTCTGGTGGGCCCGCTGAAACACAGGGCAAACGTCAGTCAAAGGCTAAGCATCAAAAATCCAGGTCACAAAAAAATGCATTGCATAGACTCACCAGGATCTCCAACTCCTATCGGATGGCCACCAACTGCCGCCTGGCGTCCGCCAACTGGGCCCGCAGGTCGGCGATCATGTTGTCACGAGCATCCTACATTGCACATAAGTTAGTGCCACATGCATATACATATAGAAGGGTGAAGCATTTTCATTTCACTTACCCCTGCCATACCACCAAGGAAAAGGCGGTCCCCATACGAAGCCCGGTACCATCTCAGGTAATCAGTATTGTCCTGTACATGGGACACCACTGGGGCCCCGCCCTGCTGCCAGTCCTGGTATTGTACTGGGAAGCGCGTACGCCAGTCCACAATCTTCGCCTTCCCCTTGGTCTTCCGCCCGATGCGGGCTGGCTCATCTACATCAACCCACTCCTGGGCTAGCCCCAACGTCCTCATAACCAGCCTCAGCCGAAGCGGCTCGATCTCGTTCAGGCAATGGACCCACACGTCCCGCCTGAAACGAGGAAGACCCGCTATAACCCAAGGCTGGCCAGCGTCGCCCATGCCCAGGTAGGGTCTCCACATCACCTGCATCACCATACATACATCATGATAGTTACCATTCAGTCACATGCATAAAAAATACAAAAAAAATCATACGCATCATACCATGGCCTCGGGATACTCGCTCAGCTCCCGACGAAGTGACGCCAGCTAGTAGCTGTGTGGTGCCGCTACCACGACCGGCCTCCACTGTCGCGCTAGAGGAACGGCTCTCCTGTTCCCCTTCCTGGCCCTCCCCATCGGGAAGTAGTAATAACTCCACACCTGTATCCATCATACATCATTAGCACGAGTGATTGCATATTTAACTACGGTAAATGCATAAATAAATTATGTACCTGGAGAAAAGGTGCGAAGCCACTGACTATCGTCTCCCTCTCTGAAGTCTGGGAGAGATCAGCAATCAAATGGGCAAGCAGAGCCGCTCCCCACGCGTAGTGCCCCACTCTGTCAAGGTCCGCCAGGATCCCGAGGAAGCGGCAGTGGATGCCATCCCCCTTCGTCCCCAGCAGAAGGCGGCCCAGGAAGAAGAAAAGAAACCTCCGGAGGTCTAGATCCACTAGCTCCCGCTCGCTCGGGTCCTGGGTGAAAGCTGCACGGGCATCTCCCTCCAGTCGTGCCAGAAACTCTGCTCCAGTCTCGCTAACCCGCTGACGCGGGTCGACGAATCCGAGCGCCTCCATGATCTCCACTCGGCCGACTACCCTGCTGTCTCTATCAGTCACGCTCTTCTCTAACCACAACAGGTCCAGGGCACTCTCTCGGTAGTCGGGGTAGGTGACCCCGCTGACCGCCTCTCCGTCAACTCGTAGCCCGGTGATCCGAGCTATGTCTTCAAGCGTCGGCACCATGTGCCCCCAGGGCATCAGAAACGCCCGGCTCGGTGCGTGCCACCGCTCCCTCAATGCCTGGATAAGAGGAAGGTCGAGTCGAAAGGGCTCGATCCTAAGGAAAGCTCCGAAGCCCATGGCGTCCACACGCGCCCTCTGAAAGTCTGGCAGCCCACGGTATGCGGCCACCACTAGGGACCAGCTGATCCGGCCCTTCATCACGTTCTGCACACCATAAAACCAACAAAGAACACATCAGCATCATGAATAGTAATAAACAATAACACTATATATACTACTTATTTATTTTATTTTATTTTTATTTTTTTAAAAAAAATATTTATGTTTTTTTTGGAGGCGTCCAACACCTTGGACGCCTCCTTTACATTTTCTTTATTTTATTTTTTAGAAAAACCCAAAAACCAAAACAAAAATAAATAAAATATATATATATATATATATTATCATGGACGCGTCCCAAGCCCTGGACGCCTCCTTATTTTTAATTTTTTTATTATTATTATTATTATTTACGTAAATAAATAAAAAAGAAAAAAAGAAAATATGGAGGCGTCCAGGCCCCTGGACGCCTCCTTCCCTCACTCCCCGGCCCTCACCACACTGCCTCTCGTCCGCCTATCCAGCCTATTAAACCAACAGATTGAAGTTCTGAGGGGCTTACCGGGTCGTGATCGTCATCTCCCACGTCGCCAGCACCCGCAGCAGCCTCCACGGCCAAAGGAGGAGCCTCCTCCTCCACGGCAATCTCCTCCGCCGCAGCAGCCTCCTTGGCATCATCCCTCAGCCTCCTCGGACGACGAGCCCGGCGTTTCCGCTTCTCTCCACCCTGGCTTGGGCCTCCTTGCTCCATTGGAACTGGGAATGGGTCGTTTAGAGTGAACGAGTGGTCAGAATGAACAGTAAAAGTGAACAGGGGTGAGGCCCCCCCTATATATAAAAATCACCCATGTTTGGGGCGTCCAGGCGCCTGCACGCCCCCACTGTTTTTTATTTTGTTCAAAATTCAAAAATTTAGGGGCGTCCAAGCGCTTGGACGCCCCCAATAAAAAATCTCAAAAAAAATAAAAAAAAATAAAACATAGGGGCGTCCAGGCTCCTGGACCCTCCCAAAGAAAAAATTTTCAAAAAAAATAAAATAAAATAAATAAAACATAGGGGCGTCCAGGACTCTGGACGCCCCCATTGAACATTAAATATATATATATATATATATATATATATATATATATATATAAACAAAAACATAAAAAGGAAAATAAAATAAAAATCATAAAAAAATTAGAGGAACAGAGGGTCCAAAACATCCAAATGCCAGATTTTATTCCATCAGAAAAGCAGAATGAGCTACATCAGGGGCTTAGGCGCCTTAGGCCTTAACTTCCCTAGTTCGGTTACATAAGCCCTCCACAGCTCGCTTTCTTCCCCCACATGCGCTAAGGCCTTTCCCGCAACACTTGTCTTCCAGGGTGCTTTGACGGCCTTCGCTTCCTTCGCGTCTGCTTCAGTGCCCAACTCCCTCTTCTTCAAAGGAACGATGCCAGTCGGTAGAGGGAACGAATGGCGTCGAATGCCGATCTGGAGGCAGCACCGATGCGCGTTGTAAAGGACGAACTCGGTCGCGCCAATCAGTTGAAGATCAACTTCGGGGGAAGGCTTCATGAGGAGATCAAGCGAAAGCAAACATGCCGGTGCGCAAGTAAAGAAGCCTTGTGTCACGGTGCGGAAGTGAGACCACCAGTCTTCACGTTTCTTCAGGCACGGAACGCGGTTCACTATAGTACCACCGAAGCCTAACACGTCGGCTATGTGATGAAGAGGGCTTTGTTGGAAGAGCTTCGAAGCAGTTGGCATTCCCTCGCGGTGGTCAAATTTGAAGTGCAAATCAAGCCAGCAATTCAAGACAAGTGCGCAACCAAAAGGAGGCTTACCCATGCTCGAGGTAGTAAGGCCGCTGTAAAGATAGGCAAGGACGGCGGGTCCTACCCTCTTTCCACTCCAGATCTCACGAATGGCACTTAGTTGGTCTTCCTCCACCATGTTGTCGGTATAAGGAAACAAGAGAGCACCCGCCAGACAAATGGTGAACCCCTTCATGATTCCCTCCAAATAGTCATCGTCTGGTGACCCTCTCAGGGCGTCCATGACCCACTCCGCGAGCTTTTGGAGATCGATCCCCTTTTGAGTACGGACCTTTCGGGCTGCGTCGGGCGGCATGAAGCTTCCAAGGACGCTTTCGGAAGTCCTCCGTGTCAGCATCCGCATAGCCTTCACCTTCCCGTCACTCTTGAATTTCTTCAATCTGAGCAGAAGTTCCACCTCCTCGAGGAGGATGGTCACCTCGAAGGTCGGGAAGATAAAAGTGTGGGTCTGGGGATGCCAGATCTCCACTAGTGCGCCCATAGCCGTCCAGTCCATACGAATCTTCTCATAGTGTTTGGCGTGAATAAGGAGCCCCTGCAGATGCCACTTCGAGAGTATGGCCCTCATGCCGATGGAGATGTTGGAAGTTAGCTTTGAAAGCCATGGCAGTTTGGAAAACTTCCTCGGGCCTGGGAAGAGTGGATATGGCTGGAAGAGAAAAGAAAGAAGAAATGAAGGAAGTAAGAAGAAGGTTCACGTGGAGAAATTTGAAAAGAATCAGCTTACCATATGCGACATGATCGTCCCACTCAAATGACCCTCGAGGTCGGAGAGTCGCCTGATCTTGCTGCTAGGCCTGCTCCTCTTCATAACGCGGGAAGACTCTCCTTCCATCCTGAAATCTCTAGATTCTCCTCTCTTTCCTCTCCTGAGCTTCCAAAACCCACCTTGATGCTTTTGAATGAACTAGCCTAAGGAGAGTTCTTATAGGAAGGGTAGGGCGCTACACGATAGAACATGTCACATCAGCGGTCAATGTCAAGATTTTGGCTAGATCTCCTTTCCATTGTGGTGCGATTCTGTTACAATTCTGTTACTTTCTGATGTTATTAATCCATGCTGGCCTGTGCAGGTTTTACTAACGGACGTCTTTGTCCTATCTCCTGTCCCACCTTTCAATGGTTGGTCCCACCATGTCATGCATCGTAGTATATGATACCTACGCTACTAGAACATGTCAAGGACCTTGCGGCCCGAACGAATCTGAGATTTGAGTTCCCCTTCAACAAAAACAGTGATGATCCCGAAAGAATTTAGGTTGTACGGATAGGCCGTTAACTTGTGGTAGCATAGGGACGACGGTTCTATTCAGTGAGTTGGTGCACGGATAAACGGGCCCCAGCCCAGTGTCGGCTCACCGGATCGGTATCCTGACCCATTCTTAACAAGTTGACAATATTATCCTTGGCTATTTTATATTTTAGTTTGTTTTAAATTTTTTTTAAACCCAGCATGCATTCATATAGGACTTTGATTTATTGCGGAAGATCATTCAAGTGATTCGATTGCGAAAGCCGCTGTGCTTCAATTCTTACAAATATGAGATATTCCACTCCGAATAAAATACTGAGTTTCCTTGAAACGGCCCTACGTTGCTCTTCCAAAGGAGAGCCTTGTTTGGACAGACTCTCAGATATTTCTTTACTTTTTACCTTGTTTGACCCACCTTGGCCGCAGCACTTCCACATCGGCTGGTAACCGCTCACCAAAGGTGAAACCTGCGGGTTTACGACCCAGGTACTTCCACACCGAGAAGTTGGTCGCCTTTATTTTCGTGCCTGAGTGCACATCTCACCCGCCCTTATTTGATCCCTGTCCGAGCAACCGTCAAAATTTGAAAGACCTTCCTCAAGGCCACCTCACTGAAACTATAGGAAAAATTCCAAACAGTATGTCAAAAGCGCGTCTCATCACACCTTGGCATCAACTTATCAGTCCACTCCCGCTCCATTGCATTACGCGTCACTCCCTTGCAAAGCAGACGCCAAGGCGGGGCAGCTGTAGACGTGCTATTCCTGACGTCTCCTGAGAAAGTCTCATATCACTATACAACGCCCCGCGACGGCTTACGCATTTTGAATCACTTGAGTGCTTCCTTTTCTTGAGTCTTCTACCGCCCTTTTCGGCATCCGGAATCGTCTCGTCACGGCATTCGGACGGCATCAACACCAGTCAGACGCATCAGGAGGTTCCGGAACCAAGAAGGGTGTCTACCGGGCAGCCGCCAACACCTTGTCCGAGGATCCGGGTGGGTCTTTTTGGGGGCGTCCAGGCCCCTGGACGCCCCCATTCTTTTAATTTATTTTTAAATAAATCAAAAGCCAAATAAAAATAATATATTAATGGAGGCATCCAGGCCCCTAGACGCCTCCATAAAAACAAAAATAAAAAATATATAAAATGCCAACTTTGGCATAGAAAAACAAAACAAAAATAAAAATATATTTTATTGGAGGCGTCCAGGACCCTGGACGCCTCCATCAACTCCCTCACAGGCGCCGGCCACCGAACGACGGTTTGTCGTGTGTGAAAAATCCAAATTATGGAGACGTCCAGACGTATGGACGCGCCCATTTCCAAATCACGAGGCGCCGCTCACAAAACCACGCGTTGTGCCAAACCGCGTGCGGCCGTCGGTGGGGTTCGGTGGACCTGTTGGAGGCGTCCGGGCCCCTGGACGCCTCCATAAAAATATTCTAAAAAAATAAATAAAAATAGAATAAAATATTAGTTCGGCCCTGATAGAGGTGTCCAGGGTCCTGGACGCCTCCACCCTCCGGAGCCCTATAAATAGAGGCCCACCCCCTCAGTTCTGGAGGAGCTTCTAAGAGATCTGATAGGCTGCCGGAGCCCAGAGGCTACCGGAGTCATTTCTAACCCGTGGGGTCTTTTGTAGGTGGAGGTTCTGCCAGCTTCTCGGGTGCCCACGTTCGCGAGAGGAAGGTCGTCTTCATCCACCGCGCTTCCACGTCATCCCTACGCTGCCGGAGCTCCGCCGGATCTCACCCTCGGCTCCTCCAATAAGCCTTTTCTTCCCCTTTTTCTCCATAGTTCTTTACATTCATCATACTACATCCTCTATCTCCCTACATAAGGGCGCCGTCTCTTGCATACTTCTTGCATTCATTATCGCATTTTCCTCCTACTCGAGTCTGAGAGGGGTTTAAAAGCACACCAACCAGGTGTGTGTCAGGTCACGATCTCGTTACTTTTATTGCAAGGAATTGTTACTACACTGCCATTTTCTAATTCCGTTCGTTTATTGTCTACTGTTTTGCAAGGGTAACCAAGGAAAGCCCTCTCCGTTGGCCGGCCGAAGGGGGAGGAAGAAATAACCCACCATCTCCCGCTCTTGAGGTAGGCGCGATCACTTTCTTTATTTTGGGGTCTTTTGGCCCCTGGCGATCACATCTTGTTCTCGAGGCCGCGGCGAGTCACTTCCCCAATGGCCGTTTAAATTTCCATTCTTATATTCTCTTTATATTCTGTTATATTCTGCTCATATTCTCGAGGCCACGGCGAGTCACTTCCCTAATGGCCGTTTAAATTCCCGTTCTTATATGTTATATTCTTATCTATTCATGTTCTCGAAGCCGCGGCGAGTCACTTCCCCAATGGCCATTTAAATTTTCGTTCTTATATTCTCTTTATATTCTGTTATATTCTGCTCACATTCTCGAGGCCGCGGCGAGTCACTTCCCCAATGGCCGTTTAAATTTTCGCTCTTTATATTCTCCTTATATTTTGTTATATTCTTATCTGCCCATATTCTCGAGGCCACGGCGAGTCACTTCCCCAATGACCGTTTCAATTCTTGCTATTTAATTTCTGCACCATTCCCGTCCCCCCGAGGCCGCGGCGAGTCACTTCCCGCTGTGTCCGTTTAACCCCCATATCTTGCTATATTACATTTGTCCCGCTCGCCCCGCCGGAGCAATCTCCCGTAGTGGCCCCTTCTCTTTTCTCTTATTTCTGTGTTGCTGCAAACAAAGAGGAGCCCGCGCGCTCCGCGTCTTCTTCGCTCCCCGAACCGCGTGACGTCGCTCACACCGACCTACGACGACTGGCAGTGTGGAGTTGTCAGTTGGAAGTACTAGGACCGGCCCCCAGGGTACAAGACCCACGCCGGGGGTCGATGGCTGGGCGACTCGAGTATAAGCCCTTGCCCGCGCCGATATAAGTGTTGTCAATACTTGAGATGACACTCTAGCACCAGGAAACAATGATGTTTAAAGTGCTGAGGGGCCTGCGAACCGAGGTTGAGGACCCATATTGAGTGTCGGCATGGTCCGGGCTCGGGTCGGAAGGCCCAAGGAAGATGCTGAGCAACCTTGTCCCCTGGGTGGGAGACCTGCGGGGAGAGCCGAGCGCGGTCCGGCAATCAGAGCGTGAACTGAGAAGCACTAGGAAATATGCGTACGAGTACCCTCCTCTACCTCTCTTGCATGGATAGGAAAAGGGCACCAGGGCTTCAGGGCTGGCATATGCTTTTCTTCAGCAAAAAGAAGGAAGGCGGGAGACGTCCCACTGGGCTTGTCATCCTCTTTGTCGCGGGGTTTTTTTTATCTTTATGCCGATGACCGGGGTGAAGGTAGGAATACAGCGGGGGAGGAAGATACGGGAGTTTGATATATCTCGGGTATCCTCCCTCGTGGCCGTAGGCCTCTCACGGTGGTACCGGGCACTCACCTTTTTACGAAAAGTCGAAAAGGGTCGAATCGCACGGACATATTAGGGTGTAGGTTAGCTGGACATGGTGCGGGCGTGCCAGTCGATTTCTCGACGATCACCGATGGAACCAAGGGTCAATTGGGGAAGCGTCGTCAGGACGCGGCACGTGGGCTCGAGAGGTTGGGTGACACGTGGATCGAGGGGGTTCCACGGGTGCAAGTGCACAGGTGATTGTGGGGATCATGTACTGGACGTCTTTCCCCACCGATCGCAAGTGATCGATGTTTATTTAAATCGGATGAATCCGAACACCTTCGTTCTGTGCTGAAGAGAAGCCTGTAAATGTCTGAAGCCATGGGTAGAGGGATAGGAGCATTCCGCAGGTGTGGGCGCGCTTTCGTCTAGGATTGATGGCTGGGGTTTAGGGCATTAGGTACGTGTGCCGAATGGTGTAGGTAGAAAATTGGGGCCCACATATGGGCACATGCATTCAACTAGTTTTATGCTATATGAGAGCCACATGGCCTTTAGAAATGGGCCGAGGAGGCCAGAGTACAACTGGAGCAAACCGCGGGACAATTCCGACGTGTGAGTCGGTCCCCGGGTCAATGCGTGGTATGGCGGATACCTACATGTTTTAATGGGGCTCCCTATGGGGAGATTGAGAAACGCCCAACTGCCTGGGTGGCAAGGGCGGTTGTGGGCTGGCGCCTGACGGAGGTGGGACACTGCTCAAGGTGAGCGATCGGGTCCGAGCCTCGGAGGTGAGCAGTAGTCACACGGTTCCGTGTCGGTCGTAGGTGCGACGTCGTGTCATGTGTGTGGCCACCGTGGGTTGTCACGCACGGGCAGACCCGGGATGCGGGTATGTTTGCCGTTGTCATGACGTCTTACATATGACAGGGGTGGACATGTGTACGATGGCTAGACGCCGCGTGAGGGGAGTACATACATACCCTCAGCGTGTGCAAGCCGATCTACAAGCCACCCACACGCGCACCTCGCTCCTTGCGTTCTTGACCCTTGTCGAAAGCCTCGGAAGCCCGAGGGTGCGGCAGTTAGGTCGGGTTTTATTGCTGGGTTCATCCCTACGTGTATGTTCTTGCCTGTGTGCATGTGCCCCTTGAGCTTCTAAGGGGTGAAATTTATAGGAAGTCGAAGGGGCAGGGGTATGGTTTAGGTGGACCAAGTTGGAGCTCCAACTTGGTCCGGGTAAACACTAAAAAAAACTTTTTTTTGTTACAGAGTGGGGGAGGTAGGGTTTAGGCGGACCAGCCCAAGGGGCTGGTTTGGTCCACCTAAACCCTCCACGGAGGGTGTCACGCCCCGACGCGGAATGTCGGGACCAGCAGTAGAAAGAGTTAACACTAATATGATGATTTCCAGACATGCTATGAATTGAGCTAGAGAACTAAAATAACACCAAGAACAGAAATAGTTCCATCAATCTAAATTACTACTAATTTATCAAAATCCAAGCTTACAACAATCCCAATCAAAATAACGTAAGAAAACTTCCAAAACAGCATTTGACTTAACATAGTTACATTCACCGACTTTATTACAACATCGTCGACATCAACTCTAATCCACAACTAGACTCAAGACATCTACGAATGACTCCACATAGTCTTCTAACTGGCTCGCTCCAGGGGCTTCACACTTTCCCATCCCCATCAGTTTGCGAGTCCTTACCTGAGCTACCTGAAAAGGGGGGAATAACTAGGTGAGCGAACGCTCAGTAGGTAATAGCAGGCAAGTTTAAGTAATTAATCAATTTGCATTTATGTTATACGAGAAAGAAAAGAAAAGATGATATAAATAACCGAATAAGGACAGTAAGAGAACATGAACAAAGTATAACTGGAAATGGCCAATCAAGCATGAAATAACCAAGTCATGAAACTAATTCCAAAGGAATTCATCAATCTAGAACACAAGAGAGAGATCATGTACAAGAATATGTTGTAGACATCACGCTAGTCATGCACTCGGTGCAATGCCACACCATGTCATTATAACTCCCCGGGGCACTAGTACTTTTCAGGCGCTCCTCCCAGGAGCATACCGGGCCCTTATGATGCGTTGGCATTGATTTAATGGATCTAAGATCCCAAGTTATGTCTAGACATTAATCAAGTTAAATGGCCAATAGTTTCGAGGTATAGAACTTATTAAGGGTAAGTTGAAGTAGACATTTTGTCCAGAAAGTTCAAGTTTATCAAGAACCAACAGGTCCTTGGTATACAACATCATAAACCACGGAAATCATTTCTGGAAAAAAATACACGGTCCATATTGGGCCGCTCATAGAATGAACGGTCTATAACTGGACCGCACAAGAAGGGTTGGGCTGAAGGACAGCCTAATAGAACCCAAGGATGAACGGTCCATTAAGGGTCGCTCCAATTACAGAACGGTCAAAAATGGGCCTTTTAACATATCTGGACGGTCCACTTTGGGCGTTCGCTACAGGAAAGATTTGAAGCCCACGATGAAAGTATGTGGGCCGGATTGGGCCGCTCAGGAAGTGAACGGTCCAAGGGTATCCGTTCAACAACCTGGACGGGCCTGTCCAGTCCGTTCAATAATGGGCCTAACTAGTAAAGGAAAAGTCCACACAAACGGGCTCCTGGGTTGCCATAGGCGAGGTGGAACTGAACCAGGGTCCAGCCCACTATTCGTTGGTTAGCCCAGAGGCTTTTGAGTCGACTATAACATAACCAGGTCGAAGATAGAACAAGGGCAATTGACCAAGTAAGATAGGACATTCTGCCAGAATTGCACGGTTCATATTGGGCAGTCCCCAATGATACACGGTCCATTTCTGGCCGAGCAATAATTTGGATAGTCCAATGTGACTTGTGACTTAAACCAGGGTCTTTCACGTGGTTCAATCGAGTCAACTGGTGCAGGACTTGTGGTACAACATGCCCGACATCCTAGTGGGAATCCTAGGCTCGCGCGGGCTTACAGAGGTCACATAATGGAGGTCCTAGTCCGACGGAAGGAATATCCGGCGGAGAGTTCCAACCATTATAAGAAATCAAGGCTAGAAATCATCGGAACATATGTGTACAGCGGTCAGTCAATCCTACCGGAGTAGAATGACTGTCAAAATAACCTTAGTATCATTAGTTCATTCTTCATTATAACATGTTTGAGATTAACTTCATGGAATGATGAACAAGGTCATGAGAGAGTAATTAAGCAAGAGAAATTATAATTTCTTAACTTTCATACGTTCCAATTAACATGTAGGTTGCTAAATTACCATTATCATTAGTTGACTAAGATGAACCATGCTAGAACAAGAATAAAGCATTCGGTAGGACAGAACGGTTCATCCAGAATCGCTCAGAGGGCCTCAGCGGTCGGTCGATAATCCGCCCAATCCCTAAAGGCCAGGGGGCCATACGGGGTTTGAGCAGTCTATCGAGGGGCCGCGGGGGTCTCTGCACGGTCTGGATATGGCTACTCTGCTCATGGAGAATTCAAGACGTAAGGACAATAAGTGGTTAACTACTGGCTGTCGATATCGACCACACGGTCTATCGAGGGGCAGTTCATAATAAGGTGGTTCCTGTCGGACCGCACTAAGGTCGCCCTACCCGCCTCTGGAGAGCTCGGCTAGGGTTAGCAAGGACGATGAAATACTACGCATGTAAAGCATGAAAATTGGGCAAACACCCATCAACAGAACGAGAATAAGATAATATATAGGATTGCATGATCAATTTAACGTTAAAGCATGCTAATCCCTACATTAATTGAGGTTTAAGCAAGAGAAACCCTAGATAGACATGCTTCTATTAACCTGATTAACACGCACAGAATGCTTAACCAAAATTAGGGCTTTAGGCATCAATGGCAAGAAGACTACGAGACGAGTTCAATGGTATATGGTACTTTTGGTTTGGTCTACTATCACCTACCTTAATCGAGGGAAGAAGAGGGATGAAGATTGTCGGTCGCGCACGAGACACCTCTCCGATGATCGCCTGAATTCACCCTCGTCCGCGCTCCTCGTCGGCCGCCACAACATCTATACTCTTCTAGGGCGACTAGGGTTGATTTTATAGAGTTAATTGCTCTCTAGAGGGTTCTATTCGAGGAGATAGAGTCCTCTGAATCGTGGGGTGCGCGAATCGCGTGAGACCAAGTCGCCGCCCCCGTTTTCCCCCAAATACTCACACTAGGGTTAGGGTTTCGACAGGGATCGAGAGGGGAAAAGATCAACTAATCAATGCCGTTCATTTGGGTCCGATTTGGGCTTAAATGATCGAGAATTGGACTCTAATTTCACGTTTTAAGGTCCAGTTAGATTAAGTGTTGATTTGGGCCTTAAACTTCCAATTCGGTTTGCTTAAAATTTTATTTTGGGCTGACTGCAGAAGACAAACTTGCTAAGTTATTAGTCCTTTTCATGAATATCATTTTTTGAGATTTTTATAAATTGGTTAAAATTTGACCTATTGTATTTTTAAAAAGGTTTCTTTATAATTTCCTTTTATTTTATTTAATAATACACCAGGGTGCTACACCCTCCCCCACTTTAAGGAATTTGGTCCTCCAAATTCACTGTACTTATCGAAATAGGGAGTAAGATAACTGACCTTAGAATAAATCAGGGTATTGCTTCCGAATAACGTCCTCAGATTCCCAAGTAGCTTCTTCCGTTCCACGCCGACTCCACTAGACCTTGACAATAGGTATAGATCGATTTCTGAGTTGCTACTGCTTGCAGTCCAAAATCTTGATGGGTCTTTCCTCATAAGTCAAATCTTCCTTCAATTCCAAATCTACATGCTGAATGATATGAGTGGGGTCATACACATATTTCTGTAACATAGATACGTGGAAGACAATGTGAACTCCAGATAACTGGGGTGGTAAAGTTAATCTGTATGCAACTTCCCCAACTCTTTCCAGAATCTTGAATGGACCAACATATCTTGGACTTAGCTTGCCACGGATGCCAAATCTTCAAATTCCTCTCAAGGGCAAAACTTTCAGAAACAAATGTTCACCGACTTGAAACTCTAAGGCTCTCCTTCTACAATCAGCATAACTCTTCTGTCTTGATTGCGCCACTTACAAATAGTATCTGATAATACGGATGTTTTTAGATGATTCTGAAATGAGATCTGGTCCCAACCATTGCTTCTCACCTACCTCATCCCAATACAATGGGGATCGACAACTTCTTCCATACAGAGCTTCAAACGGAGCCATCTGGATACTAGACTGGTAACTATTGTTGTAGGCGAATTCAATCAGAGCCAAATGCTCATGCCAACAGCCTCCAAAATCAATCACACAAGCCCTAAGCATATCTTCCACAATCTGATTGCTTCTCTCAGTCTGTCCATCTATTTGTGGATGAAAAGCGGTACTGAAATTTAGACGAGTACCCAGGGATCCTTGCAGTCCTCTACATAAGTGTGAAGTGAACCTAGGGTCTCTATCAGACACAATACTAACTGGTATTCCATGAAGTCTTACAATTTCATTCATATATAGAGCAGTCAAGACATCAACTGTCCATTTGGACTTAATGGACAAGAAATGGGCAGACTTAGTCAATCTATCGACAATAACCCATATGGCATCAAATCCACTGCGAGTCCTAGGTAGACCCATGATAAAGTCCATACCAATGCTCTCCCACTCCCATTTAGGTATATCAAGTGCTTTTAATTTCCATGCAGGTCTGAAATGCTCCGCCTTGACTTGTTGACACACTAAACATCTGCTTACAAATTCTGCAACTTCCTTCTTCATATTCGGCCACCAAAAGAAACTTTTCAAATCTCGATACATCTTAGTGCCTCCAGGATGAATAGTATATCTGGACCTATGAGCTTCTTCTAAGATCTTGCTCTTTACTTCAGCTACCTCTGGCACACAGGTCCTTCCTTGAAATGATAATCTGTCGTCATCAGCTAACATGAAATCAGGTCTATTGCTCAAACTTTCCTTGATCTCTACCAATACCGGATCATTGTCTTGCAAGGACTGAATTTCCATTAATAACTCTGGACGAAGCTAAATCTGTGCAATCATAACCTGATCCTCATCAACATTGAGATCTAAGCTAGCCAACTATTCTAACAATCTCCATTCTTACAACATGAGACTTGATAATCTAGCGACCGGCTTGCGGCTTAAAGCATCTGCCACCACATTCCCCTTTCCCGTATGGTACTCTATAGAAAAATCAAAGTCTTTCAAGTACTCAAGCCATCTCCCCTGCCTCATATTGAGTTGCTTTTGAGAGAACAAATATTTCAAACTCTTATGATCTTAAAACACCGTGAATGTTTCTCCGTATAAGTAGTGCCTCCAGATTTTCAAGGTAAAAATAATTGCTGCAAGTTTCAAATCATGAACAGGATAATTCTCTTCATGCTTCCTTAACTGCCTAGAGGAATAAGCTATCACCTCCCCGTGCTGCATAAGCACACAACCTAGGCCAATACCTGAAGAATCCGTGCATATTACAAATCCTCCTTCTTCAGAAGGTAAAGCTAAAACAAGGGCAGTAGTTAAACACTCCTTCAGAGTCTGAAAACTCCACTCACAAACTTCTAACCAATCAAATTGGTTTTCCTTGCGGGTTAATCTTGTCAAAGGTACTACAATTTTGGAGAAATTATTAATAAACCTTCGGTAATAGCCTGCTAGACCTAGAAAACTTCTTACTTTGGTTACATTTGAAGGCCTATCCCAATTCTTTACTACCTCAACTTTCGAAGGATCAACATATGTACCTTCCTTAGTGATAATATGACCCAGAATAGATACTTCTTGTAACCAAAATTCACAATTACTAAACTTGGCATATAATTGATGGTCTCTTCATAACTGCAATGCCATCCTCAAGTGTTCAGCATGCTCCTCCTCACTCTTGGAGTATATTAAAATATCATCAATAAACACCACGACCCATGGATCAAGATAGGGTCGGAACACGCTGTTCATCAACTGCATGAAAGCTACAGGTGTATTTGTTAGTCCAAAAGGCATTACTACAAATTCAAAATGCCCATACCTGCTACGGAAGGCCATTTTATAAATATCCTCATCCTTGATCCGCAACTGATGGTATCCAGATCGGAGATCGACCTTAAAAAAATATTGAGCTCCCGCTATCTGATCAAACAGCTTGTCAATCCTCGGCAATGGGTACTTGTTCTTGATAGTAAGTTGGTTCAATTACCGATACTCAATACACAATCTCATCGAGCCATCCTTCTTCCGGACAAACAATACTGGAGCTCCCCACGGGGATACACTTGGACGAATGAACCCTTTCTCAAGTAATTTCATCAATTGTCGCTTCAATTCCCTCAGCTCCGCGGGAGACATACGATATGGAGCTTTTGAAATAGGAGACGCACCAGGAGTTAAATCGATAGAGAAGACAACCTCCCTCTCAGGTGGATGTCCTGGCAAATCCTCCAGGAAGACATCTTGAAAATCTAGGACAACAGGAATGTCCTTTACCTCAATCTTCCTCTAAGGGGTCATAGAAACAAAGGCTAGAAAAGCCTGACATCCCTTCCTCAACAACTTCTTAGCTCGAAGAGCCGAAATAAGAGGCACAGACCTAGAGTGCATAACCCCAACAAAAGAAAGCGTAGGTTGTCCAGAAAAAGTCACCGAGCTAGTGCTGTAGTGAACATCGGCCTCATACTTAGCCAACCAATCAGCTCCTAGGATTACATCATAATCCTTCATATCCATACAAACTAAATCTGCTGGCATATTTTGCTCATTAATCATAACCTTACTAGAAGGGTAGAAAGTTTTCATAGCAGATCCCGAGCCAATAGGGGTTGAAATTTCTAATGGATAATTCATCAACACAGGCTTCACAGCTAAAGACTTAGCAAATTTTCGAGAAACGAAAGAATGCGTCGCTCCGGTATCAAACAGAACAAATGTCGGCTTATCATGTATAATAAGTGTACCTTCAACAAGTCCACCCTCCTCGGTGGTTCCTGCATCATCTTCCCGTAGGGCTTAAAGCTTGCCATGCTGCTTCCGATTTCCTTGCGACTTAGTCGGTGTAGCTTGATCTGACAGGAGGGGACACTCTGGAATACGATGGTCCCTACTTCCACAGCGCAGACAGGCGCCCAACTTATGCCAGCATTCCTCCATCTTGTAACCTGGACGATCACAATACTTGAACAGGCCTTTGAATGGTACAATCGGGCCAAGTTTCTTATCTTCATTCTTCGGCACCTTGCCCTTCCACGAACTTGACCCACCATTGGGCCTTTTCTTGCCATTGTCGGGTTTAGAGTTCCCAGAACCAGTAGTTTGTTCTTTCTTAGGATTCTTTCCACGATTTCTCTCCGTCATCTCTAAAGTGTCCTCCAAGACTTGGGCTTTCCTTACCATCTCAGCATAAGTTTGGATTTCCATTGGGGCCAAGTGGTTGATATATTGCAACTTCAATAAATTAAGAAAGCGCTTGGCCTTCATCTTCTCGGTAGATACTAGGTGAGTTGCATAACGAGATAATCGGGAAAATTGAGCCTTATACTCAGCAACAGAAAGGTTCCGCTGCTTCAAAGTAGCAAACTCTGCCACCTTCTTCTCTTGTACTCTACCAGAAAAGTATTTATCATTGAAGAGTTCCTCAAACTCTTTCCATGGGACTTGCTTGTCTCCGAGAGTAGCCTTCACTGCATCCCACCAAGTTCTCGCATCTCATTCTAGTTGGAAGGTCGTCAGAAGGACACGTTCTTGATCACTACACTGCATCACTTCAAAAATCCTCTCCATCTCCTTCAGCCAGTGTTCGACTTTGTCTGGATCTTTCGAGCCGTCAAATCATGGGGGATTCATCCCATGGAAGTTCCGATGAAGATCTCCCGCTCTTTGATGAGCTGCTCCTCCCCGGGCCACTTGCTGCAGAGCCCGAGTCAATCCTTGAACTGTTCACTGCATGTCCCTCCATTGCGCACGTTCGGCTGCCATTTCACAAACCCTACACGTAGAGTGGACTTATTTAGGATCACTTAGAAGAAATAGTTCTAGAATTAGATTATTAGCTCAACCCAAATCTTTACCCAAATTCTCACTTGGTTGGATCCTTAGACTTGTAATGAGGTTATAGGTCGTATGACAACATTTAGAATCCTAGAACTTAGAAAACCTAGGAATATTAGAAAACCTAGCTCTGATACCACCAAACTGTCATGTCCCGACGCGGAATATCATGAACGGCAGTAGAAAGAGTTAACACTAATATGCTGATTTCCAGACATGCTATGAATTGAGCTAGAGAACTAATATAACACCAAAAAAAGAAATAGTTCCATCAATCTAAATAACTACTAATTTATCAAAATCCAAGCTTACAACAATCCCAATCAAAATAACTTAAAAAAACTTCCAAAACAACATTTGACTTAACATAGTTACATTCACCGACTTTATTACAACATCGTTGACATCAACTCTAATCCACAACTAGACTCAAGACATCTACGAATGACTCCACATAGTCTTCTAACTGGTTCGCCCCAGGGGCTTCACTCTTACCCATCCCCATCAGTTTGCGAGTCCTCACCTAAGCTACCTGAAAAATGGGGAACAACTAGGTGAGCGAACGCTCAGTAGGTAATAGGAGGCAAGTTTAAGTAATTAATCAATTTGCATTTATGTTATACGAGAAAGAAAAGAAAAGATGATATAAATAACCGAATAAGGACAGTAAGAGAACATGAACAAAGTATAACTGGAAATGGCCAATCAAGCATGAAATAACCAAGTCATGAAACTAATTCCAAAGGAATTCATCAATCTAGAACACAAGAGAGAGATCATGTACAAGAATATGTTGTAGACATCACGCTAGTCATGCACTCGGTGCAATGCCACACCATGTCATTATAACTCCCCGGGGCACTAGTACTTTTCAGGCGCTCCTCCCAGGAGCATACCGGGCCCTTATGATGCGTTGGCATTGATTTAATGGATCTAAGATCCCAAGTTATGTCTAGACATTAATCAAGTTAAATGGCCAATAGTTTCGAGGTATAGAACTTATTAAGGGTAAGTTGAAGTAGACATTTTGTCCAGAAAGTTCAAGTTTATCAAGAACCAACAGGTCCTTGGTATACAACATCATAAACCACGGAAATCATTTCTGGAAAAAAATACACGGTCCATATTGGGCCGCTCATAGAATGAACGGTCTATAACTGGACCGCACAAGAAGGGTTGGGCTGAAGGACAGCCTAATAGAACCCAAGGATGAACGGTCCATTAAGGGTCGCTCCAATTACAGAACGGTCAAAAATGGGCCTTTTAACATATCTGGACGGTCCACTTTGGGCGTTCGCTACAGGAAAGATTTGAAGCCCACGATGAAAGTATGTGGGCCGGATTGGGCCGCTCAGGAAGTGAACGGTCCAAGGGTATCCGTTCAACAACCTGGACGGGCCTGTCCAGTCCGTTCAATAATGGGCCTAACTAGTAAAGGAAAAGTCCACACAAACGGGCTCCTGGGTTGCCATAGGCGAGGTGGAACTGAACCAGGGTCCAGCCCACTATTCGTTGGTTAGCCCAGAGGCTTTTGAGTCGACTATAACATAACCAGGTCGAAGATAGAACAAGGGCAATTGACCAAGTAAGATAGGACATTCTGCCAGAATTGCACGGTTCATATTGGGCAGTCCCCAATGATACACGGTCCATTTCTGGCCGAGCAATAATTTGGATAGTCCAATGTGACTTGTGACTTAAACCAGGGTCTTTCACGTGGTTCAATCGAGTCAACTGGTGCAGGACTTGTGGTACAACATGCCCGACATCCTAGTGGGAATCCTAGGCTCGCGCGGGCTTACAGAGGTCACATAATGGAGGTCCTAGTCCGACGGAAGGAATATCCGGCGGAGAGTTCCAACCATTATAAGAAATCAAGGCTAGAAATCATCGGAACATATGTGTACAGCGGTCAGTCAATCCTACCGGAGTAGAATGACTGTCAAAATAACCTTAGTATCATTAGTTCATTCTTCATTATAACATGTTTGAGATTAACTTCATGGAATGATGAACAAGGTCATGAGAGAGTAATTAAGCAAGAGAAATTATAATTTCTTAACTTTCATACGTTCCAATTAACATGTAGGTTGCTAAATTACCATTATCATTAGTTGACTAAGATGAACCATGCTAGAACAAGAATAAAGCATTCGGTAGGACAGAACGGTTCATCCAGAATCGCTCAGAGGGCCTCAGCGGTCGGTCGATAATCCGCCCAATCCCTAAAGGCCAGGGGGCCATACGGGGTTTGAGCAGTCTATCGAGGGGCCGCGGGGGTCTCTGCACGGTCTGGATATGGCTACTCTGCTCATGGAGAATTCAAGACGTAAGGACAATAAGTGGTTAACTACTGGCTGTCGATATCGACCACACGGTCTATCGAGGGGCAGTTCATAATAAGGTGGTTCCTGTCGGACCGCACTAAGGTCGCCCTACCCGCCTCTGGAGAGCTCGGCTAGGGTTAGCAAGGACGATGAAATACTACGCATGTAAAGCATGAAAATTGGGCAAACACCCATCAACAGAACGAGAATAAGATAATATATAGGATTGCATGATCAATTTAACGTTAAAGCATGCTAATCCCTACATTAATTGAGGTTTAAGCAAGAGAAACCCTAGATAGACATGCTTCTATTAACCTGATTAACACGCACAGAATGCTTAACCAAAATTAGGGCTTTAGGCATCAATGGCAAGAAGACTACGAGACGAGTTCAATGGTATATGGTACTTTTGGTTTGGTCTACTATCACCTACCTTAATCGAGGGAAGAAGAGGGATGAAGATTGTCGGTCGCGCACGAGACACCTCTCCGATGATCGCCTGAATTCACCCTCGTCCGCGCTCCTCGTCGGCCGCCACAGCATCTATACTCTTCTAGGGCGACTAGGGTTGATTTTATAGAGTTAATTGCTCTCTAGAGGGTTCTATTCGAGGAGATAGAGTCCTCTGAATCGTGGGGTGCGCGAATCGCGTGAGACCAAGTCGCCGCCCCCGTTTTCCCCCAAATACTCACACTAGGGTTAGGGTTTCGACAGGGATCGAGAGGGGAAAAGATCAACTAATCAATGCCGTTCATTTGGGTCCGATTTGGGCTTAAATGATCGAGAATTGGACTCTAATTTCACGTTTTAAGGTCCAGTTAGATTAAGTGTTGATTTGGGCCTTAAACTTCCAATTCGGTTTGCTTAAAATTTTATTTTGGGCTGACTGCAGAAGACAAACTTGCTAAGTTATTAGTCCTTTTCATGAATATCATTTTTTGAGATTTTTATAAATTGGTTAAAATTTGACCTATTGTATTTTTAAAAAGGTTTCTTTATAATTTCCTTTTATTTTATTTAATAATACACCAGGGTGCTACACCCTCCCCCACTTTAAGGAATTTGGTCCTCCAAATTCACTGTACTTATCGAAATAGGGAGTAAGATAACTGACCTTAGAATAAATCAGGGTATTGCTTCCGAATAACGTCCTCAGATTCCCAAGTAGCTTCTTCCGTTCCACGCCGACTCCACTAGACCTTGACAATAGGTATAGATCGATTTCTGAGTTGCTACTGCTTGCAGTCCAAAATCTTGATGGGTCTTTCCTCATAAGTCAAATCTTCCTTCAATTCCAAATCTACATGCTGAATGATATGAGTGGGGTCATACACATATTTCTGTAACATAGATACGTGGAAGACAATGTGAACTCCAGATAACTGGGGTGGTAAAGTTAATCTGTATGCAACTTCCCCAACTCTTTCCAGAATCTTGAATGGACCAACATATCTTGGACTTAGCTTGCCACGGATGCCAAATCTTCAAATTCCTCTCAAGGGCAAAACTTTCAGAAACAAATGTTCACCGACTTGAAACTCTAAGGCTCTCCTTCTACAATCAGCATAACTCTTCTGTCTTGATTGCGCCACTTACAAATAGTATCTGATAATACGGATGTTTTTAGATGATTCTGAAATGAGATCTGGTCCCAACCATTGCTTCTCACCTACCTCATCCCAATACAATGGGGATCGACAACTTCTTCCATACAGAGCTTCAAACGGAGCCATCTGGATACTAGACTGGTAACTATTGTTGTAGGCGAATTCAATCAGAGCCAAATGCTCATGCCAACAGCCTCCAAAATCAATCACACAAGCCCTAAGCATATCTTCCACAATCTGATTGCTTCTCTCAGTCTGTCCATCTATTTGTGGATGAAAAGCGGTACTGAAATTTAGACGAGTACCCAGGGATCCTTGCAGTCCTCTACATAAGTGTGAAGTGAACCTAGGGTCTCTATCAGACACAATACTAACTGGTATTCCATGAAGTCTTACAATTTCATTCATATATAGAGCAGTCAAGACATCAACTGTCCATTTGGACTTAATGGACAAGAAATGGGCAGACTTAGTCAATCTATCGACAATAACCCATATGGCATCAAATCCACTGCGAGTCCTAGGTAGACCCATGATAAAGTCCATACCAATGCTCTCCCACTCCCATTTAGGTATATCAAGTGCTTTTAATTTCCATGCAGGTCTGAAATGCTCCGCCTTGACTTGTTGACACACTAAACATCTGCTTACAAATTCTGCAACTTCCTTCTTCATATTCGGCCACCAAAAGAAACTTTTCAAATCTCGATACATCTTAGTGCCTCCAGGATGAATAGTATATCTGGACCTATGAGCTTCTTCTAAGATCTTGCTCTTTACTTCAGCTACCTCTGGCACACAGGTCCTTCCTTGAAATGATAATCTGTCGTCATCAGCTAACATGAAATCAGGTCTATTGCTCAAACTTTCCTTGATCTCTACCAATACCGGATCATTGTCTTGCAAGGACTGAATTTCCATTAATAACTCTGGACGAAGCTAAATCTGTGCAATCATAACCTGATCCTCATCAACATTGAGATCTAAGCTAGCCAACTATTCTAACAATCTCCATTCTTACAACATGAGACTTGATAATCTAGCGACCGGCTTGCGGCTTAAAGCATCTGCCACCACATTCCCCTTTCCCGTATGGTACTCTATAGAAAAATCAAAGTCTTTCAAGTACTCAAGCCATCTCCCCTGCCTCATATTGAGTTGCTTTTGAGAGAACAAATATTTCAAACTCTTATGATCTTAAAACACCGTGAATGTTTCTCCGTATAAGTAGTGCCTCCAGATTTTCAAGGTAAAAATAATTGCTGCAAGTTTCAAATCATGAACAGGATAATTCTCTTCATGCTTCCTTAACTGCCTAGAGGAATAAGCTATCACCTCCCCGTGCTGCATAAGCACACAACCTAGGCCAATACCTGAAGAATCCGTGCATATTACAAATCCTCCTTCTTCAGAAGGTAAAGCTAAAACAAGGGCAGTAGTTAAACACTCCTTCAGAGTCTGAAAACTCCACTCACAAACTTCTAACCAATCAAATTGGTTTTCCTTGCGGGTTAATCTTGTCAAAGGTACTACAATTTTGGAGAAATTATTAATAAACCTTCGGTAATAGCCTGCTAGACCTAGAAAACTTCTTACTTTGGTTACATTTGAAGGCCTATCCCAATTCTTTACTACCTCAACTTTCGAAGGATCAACATATGTACCTTCCTTAGTGATAATATGACCCAGAATAGATACTTCTTGTAACCAAAATTCACAATTACTAAACTTGGCATATAATTGATGGTCTCTTCATAACTGCAATGCCATCCTCAAGTGTTCAGCATGCTCCTCCTCACTCTTGGAGTATATTAAAATATCATCAATAAACACCACGACCCATGGATCAAGATAGGGTCGGAACACGCTGTTCATCAACTGCATGAAAGCTACAGGTGTATTTGTTAGTCCAAAAGGCATTACTACAAATTCAAAATGCCCATACCTGCTACGGAAGGCCATTTTATAAATATCCTCATCCTTGATCCGCAACTGATGGTATCCAGATCGGAGATCGACCTTAAAAAAATATTGAGCTCCCGCTATCTGATCAAACAGCTTGTCAATCCTCGGCAATGGGTACTTGTTCTTGATAGTAAGTTGGTTCAATTACCGATACTCAATACACAATCTCATCGAGCCATCCTTCTTCCGGACAAACAATACTGGAGCTCCCCACGGGGATACACTTGGACGAATGAACCCTTTCTCAAGTAATTTCATCAATTGTCGCTTCAATTCCCTCAGCTCCGCGGGAGACATACGATATGGAGCTTTTGAAATAGGAGACGCACCAGGAGTTAAATCGATAGAGAAGACAACCTCCCTCTCAGGTGGATGTCCTGGCAAATCCTCCAGGAAGACATCTTGAAAATCTGGGACAACAGGAATGTCCTTTACCTCAATCTTCCTCTAAGGGGTCATAGAAACAAAGGCTAGAAAAGCCTGACATCCCTTCCTCAACAACTTCTTAGCTCGAAGAGCCGAAATAAGAGGCACAGACCTAGAGTGCATAACCCCAACAAAAGAAAGCGTAGGTTGTCCAGAAAAAGTCACCGAGCTAGTGCTGTAGTGAACATCGGCCTCATACTTAGCCAACCAATCAGCTCCTAGGATTACATCATAATCCTTCATATCCATACAAACTAAATCTGCTGGCATATTTTGCTCATTAATCATAACCTTACTAGAAGGGTAGAAAGTTTTCATAGCAGATCCCGAGCCAATAGGGGTTGAAATTTCTAATGGATAATTCATCAACACAGGCTTCACAGCTAAAGACTTAGCAAATTTTCGAGAAACGAAAGAATGCGTCGCTCCGGTATCAAACAGAACAAATGTCGGCTTATCATGTATAATAAGTGTACCTTCAACAAGTCCACCCTCCTCGGTGGTTCCTGCATCATCTTCCCGTAGGGCTTAAAGCTTGCCATGCTGCTTCCGATTTCCTTGCGACTTAGTCGGTGTAGCTTGATCTGACAGGAGGGGACACTCTGGAATACGATGGTCCCTACTTCCACAGCGCAGACAGGCGCCCAACTTATGCCAGCATTCCTCCATCTTGTAACCTGGACGATCACAATACTTGAACAGGCCTTTGAATGGTACAATCGGGCCAAGTTTCTTATCTTCATTCTTCGGCACCTTGCCCTTCCACGAACTTGACCCACCATTGGGCCTTTTCTTGCCATTGTCGGGTTTAGAGTTCCCAGAACCAGTAGTTTGTTCTTTCTTAGGATTCTTTCCACGATTTCTCTCCGTCATCTCTAAAGTGTCCTCCAAGACTTGGGCTTTCCTTACCATCTCAGCATAAGTTTGGATTTCCATTGGGGCCAAGTGGTTGATATATTGCAACTTCAATAAATTAAGAAAGCGCTTGGCCTTCATCTTCTCGGTAGATACTAGGTGAGTTGCATAACGAGATAATCGGGAAAATTGAGCCTTATACTCAGCAACAGAAAGGTTCCGCTGCTTCAAAGTAGCAAACTCTGCCACCTTCTTCTCTTGTACTCTACCAGAAAAGTATTTATCATTGAAGAGTTCCTCAAACTCTTTCCATGGGACTTGCTTGTCTCCGAGAGTAGCCTTCACTGCATCCCACCAAGTTCTCGCATCTCATTCTAGTTGGAAGGTCGTCAGAAGGACACGTTCTTGATCACTACACTGCATCACTTCAAAAATCCTCTCCATCTCCTTCAGCCAGTGTTCGACTTTGTCTGGATCTTTCGAGCCGTCAAATCATGGGGGATTCATCCCATGGAAGTTCCGATGAAGATCTCCCGCTCTTTGATGAGCTGCTCCTCCCCGGGCCACTTGCTGCAGAGCCCGAGTCAATCCTTGAACTGTTCACTGCATGTCCCTCCATTGCGCACGTTCGGCTGCCATTTCACAAACCCTACACGTAGAGTGGACTTATTTAGGATCACTTAGAAGAAATAGTTCTAGAATTAGATTATTAGCTCAACCCAAATCTTTACCCAAATTCTCACTTGGTTGGATCCTTAGACTTGTAATGAGGTTATAGGTCGTATGACAACATTTAGAATCCTAGAACTTAGAAAACCTAGGAATATTAGAAAACCTAGCTCTGATACCACCAAACTGTCATGTCCCGACGCGGAATATCATGAACGGCAGTAGAAAGAGTTAACACTAATATGCTGATTTCCAGACATGCTATGAATTGAGCTAGAGAACTAATATAACACCAAAAAAAGAAATAGTTCCATCAATCTAAATAACTACTAATTTATCAAAATCCAAGCTTACAACAATCCCAATCAAAATAACTTAAAAAAACTTCCAAAACAACATTTGACTTAACATAGTTACATTCACCGACTTTATTACAACATCGTTGACATCAACTCTAATCCACAACTAGACTCAAGACATCTACGAATGACTCCACATAGTCTTCTAACTGGTTCGCCCCAGGGGCTTCACTCTTACCCATCCCCATCAGTTTGCGAGTCCTCACCTAAGCTACCTGAAAAATGGGGAACAACTAGGTGAGCGAACGCTCAGTAGGTAATAGGAGGCAAGTTTAAGTAATTAATCAATTTGCATTTATGTTATACGAGAAAGGAAAGAAAAGACGATATAAATAACCGAATAAGGACAGTAAGAGAACAGGAACAAAGTATAACTGGAAATGGCCAATCAAGCATGAAATAACCAACTCATGAAACTAATTCCAAAGGAATTCATCAATCTAGAACACAAGAGAGAGATCATGTACACGAATATGTCATAGACATCACACTAGTCATGCACTCGGTGCAATGCCACACCATGTCATTACAACTCCCTGACGCACTAGTACTTTTCTGGCGCTCCTCCCAAGATCAGACTGGGCCCTTATGATGCGTTGGCATTCATTTAATGGATCCAAGATCCCAAGTTATGTCTAGACATTAATCAAGCTAAATGGCCAATAGTTTCAAGGTATAGAACTTACCAATGGTAAGTTGAAGTAGACATTTTGTCTAGAAAGTTTAAGTTTATCAAGAACCAACAGGTCCTTGGTATACAACATCATAAACCACGGAAATCATTTCTGGAAAAAAATACATGATCCATATTGGGCCGCTCATAGAATGAACGGTCTATAACTGGACCGTGCAAGAAGGGTTGGGCTGAAGGACAGCCTAACAGAACCCAAGGATAAACGGTCCATTAAGGGCCGCTCCAATTATAGAATGGTAAAAAATGGGCCTTTTAACATATCTGGACGGTCCACTTTGGGCCGTTCGCTAAAGGAAAGATTTGAAGCCCACGACGAAAGTAAGCGGGCTGGATTGGGCCGCTCAGGAAATGAACGGTCCAAGGGTATCCGTTCAACAACCTGGACGGGCCTGTCCAGTCCGTTTAATAATGGGCCTAACTAGTCAAGGAAAAGTCCACATAAACGGGCTCCTAGGGTTGCCATAGGCTGGGTGGAACTGAACCAGGGTCCAGCCCGCTATCCGCTGGTCAGCCCAGAGGCTTTTGGGTCGACTATAACATAACCAGGTTGAAGATAGAACAAGGGCAATTGACCAAGTAAGATAGGACATTCTACCAGAATTGCACGGTTCATATTGGGCAGTCCCGAATGATACACGGTCCATTTCTGGCCGCGCAATAATTCGGATAGTCCAATGTGACTTGTGACTTAAACCAGGGTCTTTCACGTGGTTCAATCTAGTCAACTGGTGCAGGACTTGTGGTACAACCTGTCCGACGTCCTAGTGGGAATCCCAGGCTCGCGGGGGCTTATGGAGGTCTCATAATAGAGGTCCTAGTCCGACGGAAGGAATATCCCATGGAGAGTTTCAACCATTATAAGAAATCAAGGCTAGAAATCATCTAATGGGGACATCCCTTGCCCCTCCACATTTTCTGAAGCTCGGATTGATCGTCGGTGTACGCCATTATGTTCCTCATGTGTTTGTGAGTCGAGTCATGTAATTTTCTTGTTTTTATTTGAGTCTTAAACATGTAATTTTCCCTTTATTGAGTCATGTACCTAGGTTAGAAAGTCATTTTCCTAAGTCTTGAAGTCATTATGTTGGTTTGATAGGTTAATGGGCCCAATTCATTGGGCTAGGCCCAGGGGCGCCCCTCCCTTGGACTGTTTGGTCATTAGTTAGTTTGTCAGGGTCAGTTTGGTCTTAGGAAAAGTGTGGGGTCTATAAATAGCCCCACCCCTCTCTCATTTGTAACAATTATGCTTGAATATTGAATCCAGAAAATTTCCACACCTTCTAGTTCCCTCTCAATATCTCCCTCTCTCTCTCTCTTACTATCACTCTCTCTAAGTGGGTTGTGCCCCCTCTCTCTCTCCTCCCCACCCCAATTTCGAAATTCATTCTCTCTCCTCCCCATTCACCCCTCATTAAGGCCCCTTCCCCTTCCCCATGCACTCATTCAATTCCCCCTCCAACCCCTAGGTGGAAACCCCTTCTCCTAGGCACCTTTCCACTCACCCAAGCAATCCTCCCTCTCCCCAAGACCGAAAGAGCCCTTCCCTAGGCCAAATTTCGAATTTCCCTCTCCCTTGGGCTGTGCCCTTTCATCTCCCCACCTCCCTAACCACCCAAGGTCGCACCCCCCCTTCCCCATCCACCAAATAACCCCTTGTTCATGCCCTTCCCCACACCCTCTCCTCCACCTATTATGTCCCTGTTGCAGGTTTCAGAAAAGCAGTGATTTGCAGTAGCAGCCACGCCTTCCCCTGAAGGCTCCCGGTGGCATATCTTATATTTATGAAATTGTCTCCAAGTCTTCTTTCCAACGGTGGTACTCCTGCCTGCATCCAAGTTCGGAGCTGTCCGAAGGAACGTCATCTTCAACGACTGCGCAATCTGTCCCAGACTGAAGACCAGAGCGATCGTGGAAGCTGTTCAGCGGCCAACCTTGGAGGAATTTGATCACGCTTCCTTCTACAAAATTCTTCTTCGTCTAGTCCTCCATCAGTAGCAGAAGGAACGACACCAATCGCCCACCCAAGCTATTTGTTCTGAATTTCTTCGCCAGAGTGTGCAGTCTTCCCCCTGCACGTCCAGGTTCGACCTGTCTTCACTTCTCCGGCCACCATTCTCCTCTCCAACCTCGGATTGTGGCCTCGTCAATTTCTGCTCGAAGCTACTCCGACCAGGATCGTGTCACAACTAGTTTCGTTCGATTTGGAGTTCGGGAGCGACCGCAGTGCCTTCTGCAATCCACTGTATCAGTTCTGCATCAGTCAAAGGCAGAGTGTTGCTGTCCTGCTCCAGTCACCGGTCCGATCATCCCCGAGTTCCAAAGCTTCCCAAAAAATTCAAGCATATCCTCGGCCAGTTAGGGAACTTTTGGCACTGGTTTCATCAAATTTGGAGCTCGGTTGAGTCCGTGGCAGCATCTTCATCGACAACCTATTCAGTAAAACTGAAGAGTGGCAGAACCGGCGAAGCTTGGAGAGTCGGCGTTCTCTTCATAATTTCCCCACCCCGCTTGGCCGGCTGAAGGCCCCTCCCTGCGTGGAGGTAATCTTGGTTGTAATAAGTCTAACCCCACCCCAAGAGCCCCCCTCCTGCGAGAGGTGTAGTTCATGTAATAATATTTTCTCAGATTTGAAGCGGCACCGACGCGGCTTGCGGGCGCAAACCCTTGCCTCCCCGCTCGCCCTCGTCTTCGGCCGGAGTTGGCGTCTTCACGCCGGCTAGGTGAGCCTCGGTCCCCCTTTCCTTGCTGGTCAATATCACTTGCTTAGCTTAGTATTCTTGCTTTGCTGCGTCGGACGGAGAGCGAGGGCCCGGCCCAAATTGCCGAACACGTGAGTGTCCATCGTGGGCGAGTTGTGAGCGAGCCATTTCAACCCACAGCCATGGTGTGACGGCCGCCCGTGAGTGGGCATCCCTGGCCCAATTGGGGTTCTCCTCAAGCTTGCCAAGCACCGGAGCATCACTGTCCCACCCCGGACCCTCTCCATTATCGTTTAGTTGCCCACGGGCACAAGTGTGCACCAAGCGAGTGAGCTGCTCGAGTGGTATCATCGCCAATTTACTTGCTTGCAACCTTAGGTCCAAGGGTCATATTATCTTATGGTCATCACCCCAAGGTGGTGTCACATCAAGTGGTATCAGAGCAAGTTCACAACTTGTCTCTATCAAGTTGGTCCTAGGACGCTCATATGCATTTAGAGTCTTTGGTTGCATCTCTTTTGTCCACTAGCATGGCTACTTCATGTAAGTCACATCTATCTCACTCGGCCCTCCGCAAAGGTCCGATTGACACCCCTTTGGACAAAGTCCTAGTTGAGGACCTTATCTTTAACGGATACCACCCTAGTGCATATTTAGACTGGGAGGAAAACATGGACAAATACTTTAAAAGGAATCCAATGACTGAACCCATGAAAATCTACGTTGCCAAGAGTCGACTTGTGTACCATGCCGAGGATAGGTGGAAGTTCATTGAATAATTTAGGAGGGTTATGAGGCTAGAGCCTATTAACACATGGGAGAACATGAGAGCCAAACTTAGGAAAGTCTACACTCCCCGACCTCCTCCCTCCTCCCTCCTACCCGGGTTACCAAAACTCGAGGAGCACTCCCACTCCTCCAACCCCACCCGTCCAAACCCTTACCACTAGAACCCAAGTGTCCAAGGCCTCCACCTCCCCACCTAACCCCATGAGGGCCCCCACACCCCAACCAAACCCCCCTTCCCTAACCTACACTAGTCAAGCCCCTTTAGCCCCCACTTCCACCCCAAACGATCCCAAGGACAAGAGACCCCTAACCGACCCAATTCCCTCCATGGTGACCACCACTTATCCAACCCTCACCATTAAAAACCAAGTGGACACCGCGTCCACCCCTCCACCCAGGCCCATAATGGCCACCACCCCCAAACCCAAAACCCCTCACCAAACCCGTACCCCACAAGCCCCCTTGACCACCACCACAAACCCACCATCGTCCCCAAAAAGGGACACACCTCCCAAAACAAATCAACCCAAAACCCCTCACCCAACCCACCTCCCACTTCTTACACCAATTTTTCCCCAACCTAGGCCTCCTCTACTTCCCCTTCCTATCCCAACCCAAGCCCATGCTTGTTCACCACCCCGGGTGTGTCATACGCTAGCTATCACCAAACCACCCACCATAGATCCCCCTACTCCATTAGCAATAGAAGTTGCTACCCACACACCTACCCAAGTGGAGAAGGATGCCCATCCGAATCCACCTCCCAACATAGAGGAAATCCAAAGGCCAAACAACTCACACACCTCTAGCCTAGCTCCTCTAGAGACACCCAACCTCACCATAGATAAGTCCATACTCCAATGGCTCAAGAAATGTCTCACCATTCCTAGTTCACAACCATGCCACCTACCCATGGGATATCAATCCCAAATCATTCCCATTCAGCCACATGTCACTTATCAAACTTCCTATTGTGTGGAAGATTTGGGAGACTTAGTGAACTACCTACATTGGCAAATTCACTTGACCAATATGCTAGCCTTGAGGCCGTCCGAAACTAACACCATTAGCCTAGCATATCCCTCTATTGGCTCCATCACTTCCATCTACACTAATGGCCAAGTTACTAGTGAGATCATCCTCCTTCTTCCCATGGAGGAAGAACCTATCCTAGTCCACTCCCCAACCATTAAGATCCCAAGTGCTTTGATCGGTCAACCCATTAGCAACTTTGGCCCAATTATTGAGGAGGATGACTCACCATTCGAGGACCTTGAGAGCATAGAGTACCCCTACCAAGGTGACCCTTACCATGATCCCTTTGACCCTTTTCTATAGGAGCCTAGATCTCAATCTAACCCACTCACCTTATTCACCACCCACCTTACTCTACCCTTACCACCCATGATAACCCAAAACCTTCCCTTCCTAGAATTGGGTTACACCAAAGAAGCCTTAACCATAGGCAACATACACAATGGGATTGATAGATGGCCCCACTCCATGATGTCTCCCTTCTTAGATCCCTTTGACTCATACGAATGGAAGCTCAAGGGCCACCCCACACCTATGCACATAGAAGTCATCACTAGGATTGAAATGCATGTGCTTAGGCATACCACCCCACTTGACATGATTAGAAAGTCGGGTCCATTCATTCATATCACCCACATGTCAAGAAGAAAACATGAGTGGTCAATATTTGGTTGTAATGGTCCACCATCATTCATCATAAATCTCAAGCATGTTAGGAGCATTCATGGATGTCCGGGTCCCCCGGCACTCATCACACTCACACATGAAAGGGACACATATGGATGCCCCGGTCCTCCCAAGACATTCAAAGTCTTCATAACATCAATGCATGATAGGTCTACATGTGGTTGCCCTGGACCACCTTTGCATACCACGCACTAGTCACTCACACCGCATCTTAGTACATGGCATATGCATCAAAACATGCATCAAGCAAAAAGCGGTGAGAATTACAAAAAGCGGGCAAAAACTCGTGAGCGCCACTTGAAATTCCACGTTGGCGACTTGATGATGATGATGATTTTGGAGTGGCTCTACTCTAGGGTCACCTCCAATTTGAGGGCACGAGGACTTGGACCTTGCCAAGTTCCGAGTGACCTTGGCACTCGGCTTGCGGGTTGAACATACCAATGGGTTTTGGGATTCATCCCACTTCCCACGTGGTGGATCCGGCACCCTCTAAGGGTACCGCGGTGGATCCTAGTGAGTGTCTTGAGCCTACACCTATCCTTGTGAGAGACACCCTCGGAGTGCCACCACAAACTAGCCCGAGAGCCCGACGTCAGCACATGGCGGCAATACTAAGCAAAGCAAGATCTCTTCGCCAGCCTAAGGGTGTGTCCGAGCCACTTTGTCGAGTGGAAGCACCGTTCCTCGGCTATGGACATGGGTCGAGTTTGGAGAACAAGGTTCGCCCGGAACTGCGTTTGGGATGCTACTTCCCCGGTGGACCCATACTCGACAGGGTCGAGTTTTCCCCACCCCGGAGGTATGATGGGGACATCCCTTACCCCTCCACATTTTCTGAAGCTCGGATTGATCGTCGGTGTACCCCATTATGTTCCTCATGTGTTTGTGAGTCGAGTCATGTAATTTTCTTATTTTTATTTGAGTCTTAAACATGTAATTTTCCCTTTATTGAGTCATGTACCTAGGTTAGAAAGTCATTTTCCTAAGTCTTGAAGTCATTATGTTGGTTTGATAGGTTAATGGGCCCAATTCATTGGGCTAGGCCCAAGGGCGCCCCTCCCTTAGACTGTTTGGTCATTAGTTAGTTTGTCAGGGTCAGTTTGGTCTTAGGAAAAGTGTGGGGTCTATAAATAGCCCCACCCCTCTCTCATTTGTAACAATTATGCTTGAATATTGAATCTAGAAAATTTCCACACCTTCTAGTTCCCTCTCAATATCTCCCTCTCTCTCTCTCTTACTATCACTCTCTCTAAGTGGGTTGTGCCCCCTCTCTCTCTCCTCCCCACCCCAATTTCAAAATTCATTCTCTCTCCTCCCCATTCACCCCTCATTAAGGCCCCTTCCTCTTCCCCATGCACTCATTCAATTCCCCCTCCAACCCCTAGGTGGAAACCCCTTCTCCTAGGCACCTTTCCACTCTCCCAAGCAACCCTCCCTCTCCCCAAGACTGAAAGAGCCCTTCCCTAGGCCAAATTTTGAATTTCCCTCTCCCTTGGGCTGTGCCCTTTCATCTCCCCACCTCCCTAACCACCCAAGGTCGCACCCCCCCTTCCCCATCCACCAAATAACCCCTTGTTCATGCCCTTCCCCACACCCTCTCCTCCACCTATTCTATCCCTATTGCAAGTTTCAGAAAAGCAGTGATTTGCAGTAGCAGCCACGACTTCCCCTGAAGGCTCCCGGTGGCATATCTTATATTTCTGGAATTGTCTCCAAGTCTTCTTTCCAACGGTGGTACTCCTGCCTGCATCCGAGTTTGGAGCTGTCCGCAGGAACGTCATCTTCAACGACTGCGCAATCTGTCCCAGACTGAAGACCAGAGCGATCGTGGAAGCCGTTCAGCGGCCAACCTTGGAGGAATTCGATCACGCTTCCTTCTACAAAATTTTTCTTCGTCTAGTCCTCCATCATTAGCAGAAGGAACGACGCCAATCGCCCACCCGAGATATTTGTTCTGAATTTCTTCGCCGGAGTGTGCAGTCTACCCCCTGCAAGTCTAGGTTCGACCTGTCTTCACTTCCCCGGCCACCATTCTCCTCTCCGACCTCGGATTGTGGCCCCGTCAATTTCTGCTCAAAGCTACTCCGACCAGGATCGCGTCACCATCAGTTTCGTTCGATTTGGAGTTCAGGAGTGACCGCAGTGCCTTCTGCAATCCACTGTATCAGTTCTACATTAGTCAGAGGTAGAGTGTTACTGGCCTGCTCCAGTCGCCGGTCCGATCAGCCCCGAGTTCCAAAGCTTCCCAAAACATTCAAGCATCATCCTCGGCCAGTTGGGGAACTTTTGGCACTGGTTTCATCAAATTTGGAGCTCAGTTGAGTCCGTGGCAGCATCTTCATCGACAACCTATTCAGTAAAACTGAAGAGTGGCAGAACCGGCGAAGCTTGGAGAGTCGGCGTTCTCTTCATAATTTCCCCACCCCGCTTGGCCGGCTGAAGGCCCCTCCCTGCGTGGAGGTAATCTTGGTTGTAATAAGTCTAACCCCACCCCAAGAGCCCCCCTCCTGCGAGAGGTGTAGTTCATGTAATAATATTTTCTCAGATTTGAAGCGACACCGACGCGGCTTGCGGGCGCAAACCCTTGCCTCCCCGCTCGCCCCCGTCTTCGGCCGGAGTTGGAGTCTTCACGCCGACTAGGTGAGCCTCGGTCCCCCCTTCCTTGCTGGTCAATATCACTTGCTTAGCTTAGTATTCTTGCTTTGCTGCATCGGACGGAGAGCGAGGGCCCGGCCCAAATTGCCGAACACGTGAGTGTCCATCGCGGGCGAGTTGTGAGCGAGCCATTTCAACCCACACCCATGGTGTGACGGCCGCCCGTGAGTGGGCATCCCTGGCCCAATTGGGTTTCTCCCCAAGCTTGCCAAGCACCGGAGCATCACTGTCCCACCCCGAACCCTCTCCATTATCATTTAGTTGCCCACGGGCACAAGTGTGCACCAAGCGAGTGAGCTGCTCGAGTGGTATCATCGCCAATTTGCTTGCTTGCAACCTTAGGTCCAAGGGTCATATTGTCTTGTGGTCATCACCCCAAGGTGGTGTCACATCATCATCGGAACACAAGTGTACAATGGTCAGTCAATCCTATCGGAGTAGAATGACTGTCAAAATAACCCTAGTATCCTTAGTTCATTCTTCATTATGGCATGTTTGAGATTAACTTCATGGAATGATGAACAAGGTCATGAGAGAGTAATTAAGCAAGAAAAATTATAATTTCTTAACTTTCATACGTTCCAATTAACATGTTGGTTGCTAAATTACCATTATCATTAGTTGACTAAGATGAATCATGCTGGAACAAGAATAAAGCATTCGGCGGGACAGAACAGTTCGTCCAGAACCGCTCAGAGGGCCTCAGCGGCCGGTCGATAATCTGTCCAATCCCTAAAGGCCAGGGGGCCATACGGGGTTTGAGCGGTCTATCAAGGGGCCGCGGGGGTCTCTTCATGGTCTGGATATGGCCGCTCTGCTCATGGAGAATTCAAGACGCAAGGACAATAAGTGGTTAACTACTAGCCGTCGATATCGACCACACGGTCTATCGAGGGGCCATTCATAATAGGGCAGTTCCTATTGGACCGCGCTACGGTCACCCTGCCCGCCTCCGGTGAGCTCGGCTAGGGTTAGCAAGGACGATGAAATACTACGCATGTAAAGCATGAAAATTGGGCAAACACCCATCAACAGAACGAGAACAAGATAATATGCAGGATTGCATGATCAATTTAACGTTAAAGCATGCTAATCCGTACATTAATTGAGGTTTAAGCAAGAGAAACCCTAGATAGACATGCTTCTATTAACCTGATTAATACGCACAAGATGCTTAACCAAAATTAGGGCTTTAGGCATCAATGGAAAGAAGACTCCGAGACGAGTTCAATGGGATCTGGTACTTAGGGTTTGGTCTACTATCACCTACCTTAATCGAGGGAAGAAGAGGGATGAAGATCGTCGGTCACGCACGAGACACCTCTCCGATGATCGTCGGAATTCACCCTCGTCCGCGCTCCTCGTCGACCGCCACAACATCTAAACTCTTCTAGGGTGACTAAGGGTTTATTTTATAGAGTTAAATGCTCTCTAGAGGGTTCTATTCAGGGAGATAGAGTCCTCCGAATCGTGGGGTGCGCGAATCTCGTGAGACCAAGTCGCTGCCGCTGTTTTTCCCCAAATACTCTCACTAGGGTTAGGGTTTTGATGGGGATCGAGTGGGAAAAAGATCAACTAATCAAGGCCGTTCATTTGGATCTAATTTGGGCTTAAATGATCCAGAATTGGGCTCTAATTTCGCGTTTTAAGGTCTGGTTAGATTAAGTGTTGATTTGGGCTTTAAACTTGCAATTCGGTTCGCTTAAAATTTTATTTTGGGCTGACTGCAGAAGACAAACTTGCTAAGTTATTAGTCCTTTTCATGAATATCATATTTTGGGATTTTTATAAATTGGTTGAAATTTGACCTATTGTATTTTTCAAGAATTTTCTTTATAATTTCCTTTTATTTTATTTAATAATACACCAGGGTGGTATAGAGGGTTTTTTATTTAAAAAAAAAACCTTTTTTGTATGGGATGGGTTTAGGCGGATTCGGCATGGGTTTTTTTTTTAAAAAAAAACTTTTTTTATTATACAAAGGGTTTAGGCGGACCAGCCTGAGGGGGTAGGCTGGTCCGCCTAAACCCCTCTCCAAGGGGGGTTTAGGCGGAGCAGAGTAGGGAGAGAGGGGGGGCGGTCCCCACCCCCTATAAAATCCCCATTTTTTGTGTTTTCTTCCTAATTTGACCAAGAAGAAAAGGACAAGGATACTAGGAGGATACGGGTTGGCCGGCCACGTGTGCAGGAGTAACATGGGTGTTGACATGGGACTTGCGCGATCTCGAGCTCTCGTTGGTGAGTTCTCGACATCGAATCCTTCTATGCACGGTATGACGAATCTTGCACAAAACCGAGATTGGGGAGGGCCATGGGGCCTCTGGGCTGGGAAGAGGGCGCGGCCCCCAGGGAGTTCACCCTCCCTGGGGGTGTGGCCGCACCTTGGGACGAACCGGGCCCGGATGAGCCACAACACCAGGGGATGGCCCCCGGGGGTCCTCTGTTGTTGTCTGGGGGTGTCCTTTGAAGGACAGAGGGCTCCGGGACGCTGGGATTAGCCCATGGGGGCTGTTGTTGTGGAGTTGTAGCTGTCGCTCGCAAGGTGTTCGGGTAAATGCCTGACACACCTCAGGTTGTCGATCGACTTAGGTGAATAACTGGCATGCCTTAGATTTGTCTCGGGGCTGAGGGTATAAGCTCTAGGGAGCTGAGAAGAGAGACTTTGGGCACGTGGGCTCGACCTCGGGGTGCGTGCTATGTTGCACTACGGGCTGGTTGGGTAGGCCCGGTAGCTAAAGGTAAGCGGCTTATCGCCGCCTGTCTGAGGGTCAGGAGCGGTCCCGACTTGCTGGAGGGTCGTTGTAGGATCCGACTGGTGTGCTGGAGTCATTGGTTGACCCACGGTTTGTTGTAGAAGGGCTGGGACATGCGCTCACAAGGTGTTCCAAGAAAGGCCCATCACCCGTGTGTGAGCCGTATACACATGCTGCGGGCCTCCAAATCCTATGGTTGACTTAGTTAGGTCTCCCTTTGACCTTGGAGGGTTGAAAGAAGGCTTCTCGGGGTAAGCCTCTGGCCTCTTCACTGGGTGCCACGTGACGTGGCTTGGGGTCGGAGGGCCCCCGGGTTGGCCCGGGCGGCCGTGTGAAGCGCTGGTAATGCCCGTAACCTGGTGGTCGGGAATGATCCCGGCTAGTCGCTGGTGTAATCGTATGTCACGGTTAACTGGCCGGGGCCCTTGGCCGGACCCTCAGAGTGGTAGGAAGGGCTGGGTAGCGCAAACCTTGAGGATGTTCGGGAAAATTCCCGGGTCCTTATTCCTTGGTATTTTGCTAAGGAATTGTCTGGGTACAACAATACATATATCACTCTTGGGTTGAAATTTATCCAAGACCTTTTTGTCATTATTATGTCTGAAACATTTTGCTCCAAAGACCTTGAAATGAGCAAGGGATGGTTTCTTACCTTTGTATAGCTCATATGGAGCTTGGTTACTAGAAGGTCTTACCATGGCCCGATTTATGATGCAACATGCTGTATTGACAGCTTCAGCCCAAAATTTTCTGGGCAGAAGGCTTTCAATTAGCATGGTTCTTGCCATTTCAACAAGTGTCTGATTCCTTCTTTCAACCACTCCATTTTGCTCAGGAGTTCTTGGAGCTGAGAACCTGTGGTTTATCCCTTGATCGCTGCAAAAATCATCAAAGTCAGAATTTTCAAATTCACCACCAAGATCTGACAAAATAGTGCGGAGTTGAAACTTACCATCCTACTTTATTCTTTTGAAGAAAGCCTGAAACTCAACAAATGCATCACTTTTATGAGATAAGAAGAATACCCTAGTGAATCTAGAAAAGTCATCCACCAAAATAAAACCATATCTTTTCCCACTTAGACTAGCAGTCCGAGTAGGTCCAAATAGGTCCATATGAACCAGTTCTAGTGGTTTGGTTGATTGATTTTCTATTCTGCTCTTAAAAGATTTTCTAGTTTGTTTACCTTAGGAGCATGCAACATAGATTTTAGTGTTGTGTTTGAATGAGATTTCAGGCAGGCCTCTTACCATGCTGTGCTTAACCAATTTGTGTATGACATTATAACTAGCATGACCTAGTCTACGATGCCACAATAACACTAAGTCATCCTTTTTTACAGTAAGGCATAAGTTATTAAGAGCAAAATCATCCAAGTCTACCATGTAGACATTGTTGACTCTCTTGCCAGTAAATTTTACTATTTTAGAATTAGTCTCCATGATTCTACATATCTATGAGTCAAATATCACCTTATGCCCTTTGTCACACAACTGGCTAATGCTCAAGAGATTGTATTCTAGGCCTTCAACAAGCAGAACATTCTCAATTTAGTTGGATAGATGCTTACCTATTTTACCTCTTCCAAGTATCTTCCCTTTGTTATTTCCTCCAAAAGTGACATGTCTAGCCTCTTTTTCAACCAGCAGACAGAATTTGGCTCTATCCCCAGTCATGTGCCTTGAGCAGCCGCTGTCTAGATACCACCTATTATGTATGGCTGCAAGGCATTCCTGCAAAAAATATATCAAACCAAGAATTTTGGAACCCAGGTGCATTTGGGTCCCAACCTGCCTTTCAATTCTGTTAAATAAGATATCAATTCTTTAGGTATCCATATTTGGTTTCTTTGTGTGGGTTTATTGTTTTTCTTAAAGTTATTTTTCAGATTACCCACTTTGTTGGTTGTTTGATATCTTGCTTTCATGGAATTTTTGGGGGTATGAACTCATTGTCTTACTGGCTGTTTTGTTTTCCATTGTTGGGATAAAGGAGGATTTTGATGGGTGAACACCCTAGGAAGATAAGGCTGAGCTTTCCAAGCATAAGATTGCAAAGGATAGGTCTGATGAGGGAGCTGTGAGGACCTGCTGAGATAGCTGCGACCACCCCACCATGGTTGTCTGGTCCATGCAGGATTTCTGGTTGGCCTAGATGTCGACTCACTATTGAAGTTGTCTCGGCCAGTCCAAGGTCTGTCCTGCTTTGGGCTTCTTGTAGGTGGTCTACGGGTTGACTTACTGGGAGGTTTGTGTTGCTCTTGAATAGGAGAGTAGTCAACCTTCTCTTTGCCCTTGGCCCTTTGATTTTATGGACTTTTAGGATTGCACTCTTCTTGGATGGAGTCAAGTGGATTTTTAGTTGAGTTAGATTGAGAGGTTGCAGTCTTAGAAGATGAGTCAGTGACAAATGGGATTGTTTTTAGGCCAATTTTCTTCTTCTTAGTTGGTTGAAACCCTAGACCTTCTTTGTTGAAATTTATTTTAGTTCCTAGAAGGGCGTCTAGGTTATCTCTGCCACTAACAAATTTTTTCTAAGGAGGTCAGTTTATCTTTATTTGCTTTCCTCAATTTTTCAAGTTCTTTTTTTCAATTCTTCATTTACTCCTTTTATAGCCTCATACTTTTCACATGCCAATTTACACTCATCTTCATACTTATGCATTCTTGTTTTTAGTTCATCAATTGTGTTTTACAAAAAATTATTTTCTTCCTTCACAATTTTTGAATCTATGCTGTTTTTTTCTAACTCATCCACCAACTTTTTTATGTCAGAAATTTCTGTTTCCAGGGAAGCATTTTTATCTTTCAGAGTGGTGCTATGCACAAAATTGTTTATCTTTTTCTTTAAAGCATTATTCTCTTTTATGAAATCATTACATTTATCAAGCAATTCTGAATATGCTTCCTCCCAATCACTCATAGTAAAGTGTTCAAAAGGAGAGGTGACCTCATCACCCTCATGGCTTCCTTCTGCCATGAGACAGATCATCCCATCACTTTCTTCAGCAGATGTTGCTTCCTCTTCCTCTTATTCTTCATCACTCCAAGTGCTAATCATGGCCTTGGGTCTTTTTCCCTTCCAATTGGAGTTTATTTTCTTAATTGCTTCTGGACATTCAGACTTGACATGTCCAGGCTTCTTGCAATTATAACACACAATTTTGTCAAACTTTTTAACAGGATTTGATTTAAACTTGGAAGTTCTACTTACCTGTGGCCTTCTTTTATTCAGGCCCTTGCCTTCTCTTCTTAAGAGCTTTCTAAATTTTCTAGTAAGTATGGCAAACTCACCAGTCTCTTCTTCTGTGCTAGAGGACTCACTGTCATTTGATGATCCTTGATCACTAAGGCTTGCTTTCAATGCCACTAGTTTCTTCTCCTTGACTATGACACTAGTTTCTTCTTCTTGACTTCTTCTTCCTTCCTTTTGAGATTTAAGTCATATGTCATTAGAGACCCTATGAGTTCATCAACTGTCATGGTGAACAAATGGCGCGAGTCTTCAATAACTGTTGCTTTTGTATGCCATACTTGTGTCAGAGACCTTAAGATTTTTCTCACCAGTTCCTGTTCAAAATAAGTCTTTCCTAGGCTTTCTAGACTGTTGGTCAATTGAGTCAGTCTGGCATACATCTCTGAAATTGATTCATCAGTTTTCATTTTAAACATTTCATATTCAGAGATTAGCATATTTGCTTTGGTCTCCCTTACCTCGGAGGTACCTTCATAAATTACCTCTAGTCTTTTCCACATCTCCTTAGCAGTAGTGCATAAGGAGACTCTAGAGAATTCCGTCGGATGGAGAGAACATTGCATGACGTTCATAGCTCCCCAATTGAGGTTGGACCTTCGTATCTACTCTCTAGTCCATGTGTCCTCATCAGTTGGTAGCTCATATGGTCCACGCCTCACCACCCTCCAAGTCTCATGATCTTGGGCTCTCAGGAAGACCTGCGTGCGAGTTTTCCAATATGCATAGTTAGTGTCATCAAAAAATGGGGGATGGTTCACTAAATGTCCCTCAGCCATATAACCTTTAGCCTCCATTGCACCTAGTCTCTCTAGGTTGTTTAAACCACACAAAGAGGAACCAAGCTCTGATACCACGGGTTGGGTGCCGAGAGGCTGATCTAGAAAGGGGGTTGAATAGATCTACCCCCCTTTTAAACTTCTTAAATGATATAGATATGAAGCTAATGCACGGAATAGATAGAATTATATGCACTTGGTCCTAGACAACACCTTGTGTTTCAAAGACACGAAGAGAGATATGAAAACACACACCACACCAAGAAGACAAGGATTTTTAAGGTGGTTCGGTCCTCAATCTAGAGGCCTACATCCACCCCTCACTCAATCAAGTGAGGCTTCCACTAGTGCCAAGCGCTTAACGTTAGGAAACAACCCAACTACACACCGCTGATCCCCAGCTTAAAAAGAGAAAAACTTCTCTTTAGACCGCTGACACACAGCTTGCACTTCTATGATAGTTCTTAGCAAATCAAATAAATGAAAAGAAAGAAAGTGTAGAAAACACTCTTAAACACAGAACAAGTTTAGAGAAATTCTCTCCCAAAGTAGTAGATGCAATCTGTGTTATCAGTTGATGTCGCTGCACTCCAATTCAGAACTCAGTGTTTGAAAACTTCTCATTCCAGCAAGAATTCCCTCGACGTTGCTTGAGTGTAACTCTGCCTTCTTCTCATAGACACACAAAAGTCACCCTGGTTCTTCTGGTTACACGGCCTTTTATTTCTTCTATCTCTCTTCTCTTTCTTGTTATTTCTCTGTGATTTTGCTCTTCGTTATATAAGCACTCTTTCTTCGGAGGGTATTGAGATCCATGAAGATTGTTGTGACAAAAAAGGACTCTTAATAGACTCCTGATCAAACTCTCTCACCTATAAACATAGCAATTTATCTCTCCGGACACTTATCTGGGTTGATCCCACCACCATCGTAAATCATTAGAACTTGAGATAAACCTCGTTCTTTGATTTTAGATGAGGTTAATCAGTGTCGTTTGATGACTAGGAGAGCTTCCAATCTATGTTGGTAGAGTTAGGAATCCCATACACGGTTAAATCTTTCAAACGAACTTGAGGTTCTTCAAGTTTCACTACCACGAGCTATTTGTTACTGCTAGAGAGTTATTTGTCACTGCTAATGGCTATTTGTGACTGATAATGAGCTATTTGTCACCCTTCTCGCTCGCTAGCCATCGCCTTTGTTTCACTTCTTTACATATCGTGACTGGCATCGACTCCATGCACCCGTTGCGTCGACTCTCCTTCAATGTATTTGAAGCGTTGACATCAGTTATCCATTTGTCACCCTTATGAAGACATTTGTCAACCTTAACGCCTATTTGTCACCACCGATGACCTATTTGTCACCACTACGCTGTGTTAGCCATCACGCTTGGCTTTGTCTTGTTTGTCATGTTTGCTGAAGTAAAAACAACTTCAAAACGTGTTCTTCTTGTGTCTGATGCATTGCATTGACCTGGAACAAGACTCTGCTAGGCTTAAGCTATTTTGGGCGTTGACTTTGCCTTCTAAGGGCATTGACTCTCCAGTTTTCTTTTGGCTTGACTTCCAAACAGACGTGAATCAATGTTAATAGCCTTGAATGAGCGTTGCTATTTCCACTTGACTGCGTCGACTCCCTCAACACATGGCGTCGACTCATCTTCTATGCTTCGCACGGTCTCAACCTTGAAAAAGTTATTTGTCTGCCGTTGCCAGCTATTTGTCTGCCTTAGCTAGAGCGGGGCAACCTTGATAACTTCAACTCCATTTCCATATAAAGTCTACTCCATGACCTTCATGAGCTTGAATCAAAGCTTCAGATAGGCTTAAGTACTCATTTAGCTCTTGAAAGACATAGACTGTTAGATGAATTATACAAATTTAATTCCAATAAAAAGAGACTTAATCACAATGATTTATAGTTAGTCAACATCAAAACTAGGGACATAACAGATGCTACACACCTCATATTTCTAATCCATATCTTTGTTGGTTGTCTATTATTTTACAAGGGTAATTAAAGGAAGCTCTCTTCCTCGGCCGATCGATTGGAAGAGATGGTAGCACTAACAATCTTCCTGCTTTTAAAGGTATTTATATCGTGATCATCTCCCTTTCTTTTTTTTTATATTCCTTCGAGGCCCGCTGTCTCTGGCGATCACACTCCACTCTAGCATCTACATGCTCTCCTTTCCCATTCTTACCATTATCTTTCATTATTTTTATTTTATTTAAATCTTTGTGGATTTTCATAATCTATAAATTGACGATCACGGTAGGACACTTTTGCTATTTCTTTGATTAACCTTCTCCTTTTGGCACCCACGTGTGCCTCCCCTTTTTGCACCCACGGTGCATCTTCCCTTGTGCTCTGCGTAGCACTATCCTTTTTCTTTTTTCTTATCTTCATCTCTCATGCACCACGTGCACACCTCCCTCCCTAAGTGATCACTAGTTTGTGATTTTGTAAATCTAAAAGGAAAAGAGAAAATTGGATGCATGTTTCATGTTATTTTTAGTGGATTGCCATGTTTTCATGCTTATGTAAGTGCTTACTTTGTTATTCCATTGGTTTTTCGTATTTTCTTAGCTTTCTGGCCACTATACAGGGTCTGAACACGGTTATGAACAGTACCACGTTCTTCTAAATGCAGTGCTCAAGGCAACCACATTCAAGTTCTGTAAAAAAAAAATCACGTCCAAGGTAGTGGACTCAAATTTATGGAATTGGCGCCCACTGTACTGGATGCCAATTCTTCTATGTTTTCGTAGAACGTCCCTGTTCTGCTTGTTTTGCATGTATTTTTGCATATCATTGTCCATACATGCATTTTTCATTTCTTTTGCATTAGTTCTACATTTTTAGGACATTTTTAGCTTGGGAGACCACCTCTCCCTACACTTTTAGGAGATTATACCCCTCTCTTGGTGAAGAAAGGACCCTCCAATTGAGAACTCCTCTATTAGATTAGAATTTTCTTAACCAAGGTCTCCGTAAGTCCCCGACATCGAAGGATTCCCTCTTCGATCACTGGGCAGGTTGTACCTTTGAAGTTCCTCGGATTTAGTTGGCCTATACATGGTGAGAGAGTTTACCTAGTTGACACCGAAGTTAAACTATATTGAAACTAGGTTCCAACCTTGAGTGAATTACATAAATCTTGTTCAAATCATTTAATTCACATCAAGGGATAACTAAAACCCAGGGTAAACATCCACTTGTTTGATATCTTTGCAAGTTGATTTGATTGAATTGTTGTTTGTTTTGCATAATGTTTCGCTTTAGTAATCAAATTAACATGCCTAATCATATTTATAATCATGAGGATGATCAACCTAGCACATCTTATAACCCTCAAATTTATGTACCCCACAACAACTTTCATAAGAGATTCCATCCTAATTCAAATGGTTTTGTCCACCCCATGGGCAATTTCCAAATCCGTGATCCCTTGTATCGATCGTGAACCACTACTCTCCCGAAACCATCTCCTCCATATGACGAGAAGGTTTCCCAAGTCTTGCATGCAATAGATCATCTTACCCCTCTACAAATTCAAACCCTTAAGGCGGTTGTTGAATGTGTAGTTTCTTCTTCTCATCCTCCTTCCGCTCCCTCTTCGGTGGCCCATCATCCACCTTCTTCCATTCATCCTCCTTCATGGCCCCGAGGCCCATATGTTCCTTGCACCCCGGTCCAATCGGGTTCTCTTGTGAGTCAACCCATCTACGCTCCACGACCTTCATATCAAGCCCCTCTGAGGTTCCAAGGCCAACCCTTAGGTTCACAAGTGGATCCTCTCCAGCAAGTCCTTATTGACAAAATCATTAAAATGGAGGAACAATTGAAGAGGGTCTTGTTGGATGCACTTTTTCCATCACATTCATCTTTTTTGTCTTTTGATCTTCTTTTTGTTCTTGGTTTATTTGATTTCAGTTTATTAAGTGCGTGGGCGTGCCAGTCAAAAAAGTGACAGTTTATTCGGGTTCCAAAGACTAAGGTGGTCCGGAACCATTGGTGTAATGCCCCAAAATTTTGTATATAGTATTTTAGACTTTTTCTAGAATATTGTTTGATTTTCTTAGACTTTTCTAGAAATAAATAGACTATTAAATGAATTTGGGTTAATTAAAGTAATATAATAAGACCCAATACTTATTGGTTGATCAAGCCCTTTTAAATAAGCTCAAATGACCCATAACCAAGCCCACAAGGGTTGGCCCACATTCTAGAAGCCTGAAATAGGCTATTTATAAAATTTAGAGGATAAGTATACCAATTATCAGATAAATCAATGGATATATATAACAATGAGTTTGAATAATTTGAAATTCGGCGCTAAAGGATATAAACGGTCTATCGGGCGACCGCTTAAGGCAAGAAACGGTCCCAACTGGACCGCTACTCTCTGCAGATTCCGTGAATGGAGGAAGGCATGAAAAGATGAGGACTTTGGCATCCAAATCACCTAGGATCGATGCTATCCCTTCGTCAGAAGAGTCTAGAGTGCTTGAGGATCGACTTAGAATCCTAAATAGGACTCTAGGTTTGTTCTAATCCTCAAAATCCTAGCTAACCCTACAAATAGACCAAAAGTTTCACATACGCGACCCTTACTTTTGGCTCACGTGGAACTAAGGTAAGGAGATCTTATTTCAGGTAGATTCTTTAGAGTATTTTGTTCATAATAGTAAGGACTAACTACTCCCAAAATTTCATCTTAGGAGGTCAAGCCATTAGGAAGATAGAAGCTTGCAAAGTCGCGGGTTCGATACAAGCAATCTAGCAGACTGTGCGACCGGGCCAGATTGATCAGCAAAATAGAAGCCCTACACGAGGTAATTAGATAGGGGTTTTTTAGAACTATTTGTTTCATTTAGTACCCTCTTCTTACCCTCAAAGTTTCATGGTCATAGTAGAAGAGGATCAGAAGTTAGAAGCCCACGAAGTTGCTGGTTCGGTTCTGAACGAGCAGAAACTAGGGTTAACTTCTAGCCCTAAATTCGACATTTAGAGCTCTGATTCGAGGTAAGTTATCACATGAACGGCTTAAACATGATGTTAGGAGTAAAAGCCCTCAATTCACAGTCGATTTCATGCATTGTACGTGGAGTATTTTATGTTTCATTGAGACTGCGTAGTAAGTTTATATTCCATACATGCACCTAGCCCTAACGAAATAATAATAGAAATTTCTTGTCTATGTTTCACAACCAATGTATGTTCATGGCCTAAATACCTTCTAGCATACTTTACTACATGTTTTACATCGTTTCCATGCATGACATGCCCTAGGTTAGCGTTATATTTCACTATTTTATAACTTCTGTCCGTTAGACAGAAACGGCCCATGAAGTGACCGCTTAGTACAACAAGCGGCCTATTGCAAGACCTTTTTTCACATATAGGCGGCCAGTCCTTGACCGTTTTCAGGTTCTGTGGACCATTTCGAGCCTAATTGAAATCGCATATTAGTAACTCTATAATTTATTTATTTATCATCAAAAATCATGTCTTATTTTCCTGTTAAATATCCTGTTTTAGCATGTGCATGATTTTAAACGTTATTTTCGTTATCATGCAATTTCATGCCTAAATGTTATAGTTTTGTAATTAAATATTTACTCTTATGTTTATGAAACATGATTCATGGTGGTATTTAGAACGTTGTTTTGATCGCTGTTTTCACACGATCCACTCTCATCTCTTGAGTCATTTTCATAAGTACATGGCATATACTCCGGTATGTGACCATTAGTTACACTTTGCACTTATAGGCACACTCTCTTGGGCTTATGAACCTCCCCACTGGATATTCATTCTGTCGGAGTAGGGGTTATGTTTCAAGGCCTCTGTAAGACTCCGCGAGCCTGGGATTCCCACTAGGACGCCGAGCTGGTTGTACCCTTAAAGCCTAAATTGTCTAGAAAGCACTCACATGATCGGTGTTTTAATTTCTGAACTCTGGTTAATTGTGGCCTGTAGGAGACCGTCTCTATTACTTAGCGGTCTTTCTCAGACCGTTTTGTTCATAAAACGCCCCCCTGGCGACCGTTATTCTCCAGAAGGTTTTACAGCGTCGACACTTCCTTTTCATGCGTCGACTCTATTTATGAAACGGTCTAGACTCTGACCGCTTTCTGCGTGAAACGGTTTAGTAAATGACTGCTTTATTCCTGATCATGTCTAACCGTAGGTTGGACCTTTGGGTTGGGTTTTCCAAGTTCCTAGCTGGTCTGATGATTGCGTGGAACGTAACATGTGTCAATTAAGATATTTATAATTTATGAAAAGAAAAGAATATGTCGTTATGATGTCGAATTTTCTTCATAGCATAACCTAGTTCTAACTTAAATCTTTGAACTTCCATATTCTTACTCGAAGCATTCTTACCTTGATATGGTATCATGAAACTATCATTGAACTTGTTACATTATTGGTCGTACTTTATTGTTATATCTCGTGGAAGTAGCAGGATTTATAACTTGAAGATGCAAGACTGGGCACAGATTGTGTCCAAGGGCTCCATGCTAGCCCCCACGGCCGATGGTCGGAAACGTGCTATAAACTATGGGGTACGATGATACTGGCGTTGCATTGCGCTGGGAGTACTTTCTCTTATAAATGAGTGAAATCCACGAGGCTCTTTTACTTGCTTGTTAATGACTTTCTAGTTACATGCCCGTACATTCTTGTTCATGAAAGGCCAACTTACATCTACATGGTCGAATCCTACTTGTTCATATACTCGATCATGTCTTGACTCTATTAATTTGGGATTACATTGCTTATTTACCGCATTCTCATTGTTAACCAAATACTAGAGCTAAAATATTAATAACTTAAATATTACCTTCATGTTGATACGAAGATAACTACTAGGTAAGTGTGCTCATACTTATTTTCTTATCTTTTGAGGAAACACTAGTGGATCGGATTCGGATTATGCTAGTAGCGGGTCCGAGAGCGATTGCTGATCTATTTAAATGAGAGGAGCCATAGTTATCTAGTGTCTAGTTGAGTCAGATTGTAATTGTCTATTTTCTTGAGTGAAAGGATGTAAGGAGGTTAAAAGTCATGATCTTATGTTGATGTGACACCACCTTGGGTGGCAATCACAAGGCCAATGAACCTTGGACTTATGATTCACAAGCAAACAACTTGGATGATGAAATTACTCGGGCGAGCTCACTCGCTTAGCGGACACTATTGCCCGTGGGCAAGTTGGCGATGGTGGGGAGGGTCCAAAGTGGGACCTTGACGTTCCGAGGCTTGGCTTCGCTATGGCTGACCCCCAAAGGGGATGGGATACCCAATTTAGTGGGCGGCCAGCATGCCAAAGGCATAGGTTGTAGGGTCGCTCTCACCTCACTCCGCGGTGGCCACTCAATTGGAGGGAAATTTGGATCAAGCACTCACTTACCGTCCGACGGAGCTAAAGACAATACTAAATAAGCATGAATAAACCAGCGAGGGATGTGTCCTAGAACTCACCTGATCGGTGTGAGAACACCGATCCCGGCCGATAGACGAGGGCGAGCGGGGAGGCGTGGATACGCACCCGCACGTCGCGCCAATGCCGCTTGACCCTGTTTAAGTGATTACAACACTACGCCTCTCACAGGAGGGGGATCTTGGGGTGGGGGTTAACTGTGAATACATCCAAAACTACCTCCACACAAGGAGGGGCCTTCATCTGGCCAAGCAAAAGAGGAAAAATCGCGCTAGAAACAAAGAATGGTGGCCGATGTCGATTCTGTCCACTCTCTGCGATTCAGGACAGGCAGTTGGTTCCCTAGACGCTGCGGCAACTCCAGAATTTTTTCGATGACGAAACCAATTTGAGATTGCTCGTGGCTAGGCCAGGATGACGCCTGAATTTTGGTAATTTCGTCGGGCGCAGGCGCTAGTCGGAGTAGGAGCTTGAACAGGGGAACAGGTTGATAGTTCTGACTGCTTCACGAACTCGGTAGCAGGAATCAGAGGATGCCATGACCGCTCCTGAACTCAGAATGAGGCTCCGCTAGAGTCGACGGAACTATATGTGATTCCTCTTCCTAAAAAGCTTGACGGGGATGCCGTTCGTTGTTGGACCGGACCGGTAGGCTCGAAACACTGACGAGGGGTCGGTGCAGACTGAGTGGAGGCAGAACCGCGCACTCGGGGAATAAAAATGATAACTCTTAGGTCCGGTCACCAAACTGGGCTCTACTTCTTTGGGATGATAGAAGACTCGTAGTAGAAGATTTTTGTACCAGAATTCTTGACCAGATTCCCAACAGGTTCATCGTAGTCGAGCTTCCACTCCGGCAATGGTCTCCTGCCAGGGAGGCTTTGCACAGTCGAGGAAGAAAGGGCCTCCCGATCAGCACGGTGCTCGGATGAGGACGAAACCACCTTGCTTGGAAAGCTCTCTGGACGACCTTTCCAGAGATATATGGTATAACTCCTGAAGCCTCACTATGACGCCATGGAACTCTCTGCAATATGTGGGTGGTCTGCTGCTTACGAACCAGAATAGGGCCTAGTAGGGAGTGGAGGTAAGAGAGGGGAGAATGGGGAAGGAGGGCTGATGGTTGGCTGTGGGTGTGACCCAGGTGGTGGGGGGTGATGGGGAGGGGAGGGGAGCAGTTAGAAAGGGGAGGAAAATTTAAATTTGGCCTAGGGTTTGAGCCCCTTCAGCCTTGGGGAGATGGAAGGGTGCTTAGGAAAGGGTAGTGGGTGGTTGGGGGTTGGAGGGTGGCTTAGAGATTGGTGGGTTCTATCTTAGGGGTTGGGGGGACTTGAATGACGGTATGGGGAAGGGGGGAATATTAATGAAGAGTGAATGGGAGGAGAGAGAAGAAATTTTGAAATTTGGGGGTAGGGAAGAGAGAGAGAGGGGGGGACCCCTTAGAGAGAGTGAGAGAGTGAGAGAGAGGAGAATCCACTCCTTAGAGAGAGAGATGGAGAGAGAGATGGAGAATCCACTCCAATTGCACTAGAACACTCAATTTTTTATTGACCAAAAGATTACATATGAGGGAGTGGGATGGCCTATTTATAGGCACTCATATTTTCCTAGGACTAAAATGACCATGACTAAACAACTAATGACCAAAGTAGTCCAAGGGAGGGGTGCCCCTGGGCCAAGCCCACTAGTTGGGCCCAAATGACTATCAAACTGACCTATTAACCTATTAACTGACTCAAATAAAGAAAGATTACATGTAGCACCCCGGATAAAGTTACATAGGATAAGTCTCCGATAATAAGTTTTTGAAATCTATATAGATATATAAAGAGGTCCAAACCAAATTAAAAGTGTACAACTCAAATATATATATATTTATCCCTACATATAAATAAATACATGAATAATAGATAGAATGAAGAAATAAGTCAAAAAGGAAATGGCTTAACTAAACTCTTAATGGGCCTTAACATGTATATTTTAGTTTTCCTTTAATATAATTTTTTTGATCATATAAAACTAACCCATTTAGCTAATTATATAAATATAACACCTTAACCAAAATGTTATAGCTCAAACTGAACCTTCGGGCATATATGCATATATATATAAGCCTTAAATTAATATTATAAGCTTAACACATGTTAACATACAAGACTAAAGCCCAACCAAAAAGAGATAAACTCGAAATGGGCCTTTAATAAAGTAGGGAAGGGGCCAACCCAAATTATAAAACTTAGAACTTAAACTTACGTAGGCTTCACATATTAACCTAAAGATAGTGGGCCACTAAAGAGAATATATATGAAACTGCAATAATAAAGGGGTTTTCGAGATATATATATTTAAACATAAAATGCACGTTCGATGGTGGATTTGCGTGAGCTTTAGGTTTCTTTTTGTTTAAAAGGGCAGGCGGCTGCATATGGGGAAAGGTTGCACTCAATCATGGGAAGTCCTAATTCCAATAGGATACAAGCCATGCTAGGACTCAAGAGGCTTCAAAACTCGATAAATAAGACTCCTGGGCGATGGCGAAGCCATCTAAACCTACTGCTGCCGCTATTGCACGTAGAAGCTAATAAGCTTCTTTCCTTCATCTTCTTCCTGTTCGAAGCACTACGGCTGCTACTACTATTGTCGTTGCAGTCCTCACAGGCTATCGTACGTGAAGGGAGAAAGACCGTCTCGTTCTTCTTCTTTTGAGCTATGTTCCTTCGTGTTGCAGCGACTGGAGTAGCTGCCACTGCTACTACTGCAGTTGCCCTTGTTATATTATTTTCTCTCCTCAATCTGCCATCCAAACCAAGTCAAAAGAGGTAGGTGATCTCTCTCCAAGCAAAACTGTTAGTAATATAATCTGTGCATGAAGTGCGTTTTCTAATCATTTTTCGTAGGTTTAGCCCAAAATCACCGCATGCATGTTACTGTTACGGCTGTAGTTTCACGTAAAGTTAACAAAGTTAATGTATGATTAAAGAATTTTTATCCATATAATCGCGTACCTAAAAATCATGAAGTATATATGATTAGAATCTTCATATTTTTCTTTCATTTTACATGACTTCGTAAGATAATATTAACTAGTTAACAATTTTATTAACTAATATATGAATTTATAGAGTTACTCGGCGAATCACGAACTTTACTATAACATGTTAGTTATAGGTTTTTACTTTGACAATTTGTTCGTGGGCGCCGGAGTGTCCTTTGGACATGAAAATTTATAGACGTGTTGTTGGGGTGGAGACCGAGGTAGTGAAAGTAGTTGCACCATTTTTCATGCCCCCTATCTCAAGATCCCCCATCTCTCAACGAAAAATTATTTTGAACGTCTGGTTATGTAGAGTTTTTTGAGCCCGTCATTTCAGTATATCATAGACTCGATTCCGACATAGTTACGTCGAGAAACGAGAGAGTTGAAAATCAAAATTTTTTGAAATAACGACTAACTATAGGTCGTTAAATGCAATTTGGACGCCACTGAACAGTGGCGTCAATTTAACTAATATATATATATATATATAAATATATATATATATCATGTATGTATATCTTTGAAAATCCATATTTATTAAAATATGTAACAGAAAACTATAGAAAATATATTTTTGGAATCCTTGAATTTTTCTCCTAATTATCATATATTCTATTTTTATAAATTATTTTATATAAATAAATGTCTCTTTGAATGTATATTTTTGAAATTATTCAATTAAATAGATATTGACGTGAATTCTTGTTAAATAAATTAAGTTAAAAATCATAAAATTAACGTCCCTCCAAGAGGACGCTAATTAATAAATGATGCCACCCACGGGCGTCAAATAATATAAGTTTATTTAATTATAGTTAATTATAGAATTGGATGGATATGAATTCTATAATTAACGTAATCATGTTCTCACCGTCTTCTTCCAGTTTTGACCTATACCTCGGATCTTTTGGCACTCTCATCTCATGTCCGTAGATGGAGTCCTCATTTCATGATTGGTTCACGTTATACACCTCAACTCTCGGTGACATACGAGCCCTCCGTTGGACATTCCGTTCCTTCGGACTGGCAAGTTAGTCATTGGGACCTCCGTAAGTCTCCTCGTAGCCTTGGATTCCCTCAAGGCCGACTAAGCTTGTTGTACCTTAAAAACCTCGAATCCGATCCGTGTCACTTTGATTTTCCGTTAGTCTTGACACTCTACTCCTTTTGGAATTTTCTTGTCATCAATTTGAGAACATAACCCTTTGACTCTGTATTTGGCCAATTCAGATTCTGAAACATTAAGGGCTGTGGGTCCGCGACTTTTCAGTGCCAGGTGGGACGGAAGTCCAATTCTGTAAACCATGGTAATTCTGGGTGTGGCATTGCACCAAACTCTGTACATCTGTTATATTCTGTTATTCTGCTATATCTGTTATTCTGTAAACTCTGTTAATTCTGTTAATTCTGTTATTCTGATAATTTGTTGCTTGGTTATTTCGATAATTTAGATATTCTGCTTTATTGCTTATATTTATTGGAACTATGTTATAATCTGGCCAATTCTGAAGTTATGTTCATCCGAGTAACTGTCCTTGTTATATTCTGATAGCTTGTCCTTGACTCTGCATGGGAATTCATCCCTATTTCTCTTGAGCTCGTAACTGCCTTTGACTTTAATATTCATCTTTCCTGTTAGATTGATCGTCATGATTTTCTAGTTCCATGCCTTGCATCTTCATGAACATGTTAATTGGCTAATCACTTATATTCTGCTTGATGAGAGATGTAATTCCTACTGAGCGTTTCGCTCACCAGCCTATCTTTAACATTTTTCAGGTAACGACATTGAAGATAGTCCATCAGTTGGGGAAGGGCCAGAGTGTTGAGCGTTATGGAATCGAGTCTGTGTCTTTTATCTTCTTGAGTCTTGTCCTATCATTGAGTCTTTTCCTTTTTTATTAAGAGTAATGAGTCTTTTCATTTAAATATGTAAGTGAGTCAAGAATTGTAAGTTTGACTTTTGATATTAATAAGAATTATATTTTCGTCATTATTGTCTAGCCTTGAAGTTGTGTCTTATGAGTTGCTCTGATTATTCACGACTGTATCGTTGCCACATTCCGACCAATACGTTCCGCTGCTATCGGATCGGGGCGTGACATTACACTTCTATGACTCAAATAAGATGAAAATTACATGCTACTACTCAAAATTAAGTGATGGAGATGATGATGCACCGATGGCGAGTAACTGGAGTCTCGAAAAAGATGGAATGACTGGGGATGTCCCCATTATACCCCCAGGGTGGGGAGAACTCGACCCCGTCGAGTGTGGGTCCACCGGGGTAGCAGCACACCAAAGCAGATCCGGGTGCAGAACGTCTTCCCAACTCAACCCTATCTTCGTAGCCGAGGGATGGCTCTTCCACTTCTCAGGATAGCGCGGGCACACCCTCTTCCTGGCGATGGTACCTTGCTTATCTAGTATTGCCTCCATGTGCTCATGTCGGGCTCTCGGGCTGATATGTGGAGGCTCTCCGGTGGTGTCACTCACAAAGGTAAGTGTAGGCTCAAGATGCTTACTAGGTTCCACCGCGGGGCCCTTATAGGGTGCTAGATCTGCCACACGAAAAGTCGGGTGTGTCCCAGAATCCTTTGGAAAGTTCAGACCAAAATCATGTTTGCCAATGCTACTTAGAATTCGGGAAGGTCCAAGTCCTTGTGCCCTCGGTTTGGAGATAGCCCTAGGGTAGAGCCACTTCAATGTCACCATTACCAAGTTGTCTACTTGGAATCCCAAGTGCCACTTACAAGCTATTGCCCGCTTTTTGTGATCCTCACCGCTCGTTGCTAGATGCTTGCGAGAATGCATATGCCATGCACTATGATGCGATGTTGGTGTGGAAAGTATGGTGTGCAAAGGTGGACCGGGGCAGCCAAATGTAGACCAATCATACTTTGATGCCATGAAGACTGTGATAGACTTAGGAGGGCCGGGACATCCATAGATGAACCTTTTATGCATGGGTGTGACCAATGTCGGGGGACCCGGACATCCATGTATGCTCCTCTCATGCTTAAGACTCATGATGAATGAAGGTGGGCCAATACATCCGAATACGGTCCACTTATGCTTCCAACTTGACATGTGGGTGATGTGAATGAATGTACCCGACTTATGAATCATGCCAAATGATGTGGTAAGCCTAGACACATGCATGTTTATCCCAAAGGTGACTTCCATGTGCATAGATGTAGGATGACTTTTGAACTTCCATGTGAATGGGTCGAAGGGATCTAAGAAGGTGGGCATTATGGAGAGGAGCTCTTCCTTGTTTCCTAGGCATATGTTGTTTATGGCGATGGTTCCCTTTGTGGGGCCCGAGTCTTGGAAGATGTGGTCTTGGTCCAACATGGTTGGTTTGGGTAGAGAAAGGTGGGTTGTGGGTAAGGTGGGTGGGTCACATGGGTAACTAGGCTCCCATTGTAAGGGATCAAAGGGGTCATGGATTGGGCTTCCTAGAGGAAGGAACTATATGTCCACAAGGTCCATACAAGGTGGGTCATCCTCCTCTAATGAAGTAATTGGGCCGAAGTTCTTGGGAGGTAGATCGACCATAAGGGGAGGGCTTGGCTTTCTACCCGAGATAAGAAGCTCCAATTTAAGGGGAAGGTTGGGCTCATCGGGTGTGGGGAGGAAAAATAAAGGGTCACTAGTGTAGCAACCAATGGTGCACATTGAGGTGATAGACCCAACACATAGGTGTAGGAGGTCAAGGCTCCTAGGTTGTTCGGTCATGGGGGTCAACATGCCAGTCAACTCTAATTGCCATGCTAAGCCCTTGAGAAGGTCCCCTAGTATCTCCACTTGATAAGATGATTGGATGGTGGTGCGATAGGAGTTGAAGAGCACTATGGGTAGGTGTCGCTCCAAGGAAGGGTAGGCCATGATCGGGTGAGCTGGGCTCTCTTTTAACCATCTAGCCAAGGACCCACTTATGATAAGCTCACTCTCTACTAGAGGAGAGGGCATAGAGTGAAGATCGTAATGCAAGGCTTTGTCCTCATCTTGGGCATGTGTTTCTTTCAAAGTGGGGGTTGGATCTGGGGTGTTCACCACTATGGGGTGGGGTGTCAGGATTATGGGTTCTTCTACCAAGGAGGTGGGTAGGTACTTTGTGGGTGGGGTGATGATGATCGGCGCATGGTGCATCCGAGGTGGTGAACGAGGTCGGACTTGGATTGGGGTTGGAAGTGGAAGTAGCGGTGGCCTAGGTTGGGGTAAGATTAGGGTTGGAAGAGGAAGGTGGGGTGGGTGTAGAGGCTTGGTTTGATTGGTTTTTGGAGGTGTGTCCCTTTTAGGGGGTGAAGGAGGGGTAGTGGTGGGGGCTAAGGGGGTTTGTGGGGTATGGGTTTGGTGAGGGATTTTGGGTTAGGGGGTGGTGGCCATCATGGGCTTTGGTGGAGGAGTGGACACGGAGTCCACTTGGGCCGGTGGAGCTATGGTTGGGGCGTGGACTTGGAGGTAGGGTGTAGATGTAGTGGTGGGAGAGGTGGGAAGTGGTGGAGATTGGGTGATTAAGGTCTTGGGTTGGCCAAGGGGAAATGAAGGAGTTGAAATGCTCTTTGGGCTTCGGTGTTCGGAATGGGAGGGGAAAATATATCTATCCCAAAGTTGTTCCTTCATGTCCCCCCATGTTGTGAGGGGAGCTTCCCTTCTAATTATCCTTAAGCCTTCAATGTTCAACCAATGAGTTTGGGCCCGTTTGGTAAGTTGCAATTTGGCAAATCGGACTTTCTCATCCTCAGACATGGGATACCAAGTGAAGTAATTGTCCATTAAGACTTCCCAATCTAAATACTCAATAAGATGAGTTCCATCAAAGATGGGAGGTGGGTTAGGAGCCCTACTATCATCCGCCCTTGGGGTGGGCCCATTTTCTCCTAGTTGGTCAAGTCGACCCGATAGGTTATCAAGCCGCTCATTGGCATAGGTAAAGGCCTTCATAAGGTAGTTGACATGGCCAGGGAGGTCATGTGTGTTAGTGGTAGGCATCCCTTGGGGGTTTTGACTCATGGAGAGGGCCGATGGGTAAGGTCGGTAAGAGGTGGCCATGCTAGTGGACAAAAGAGATGCAACCGGGGACTCTAAATGCATCAACACGCCCTAGGACCAACTTGATAGAGACAAGTTGTGAACTTACTCTGATACCACTTGATGTGACACCACCTTGGGTGGCAATCACAAGGCCAATGAACCTTGGACCTATGATTCGCAAGCAAACAACTTGGACGATGAAATTACTCGGGCGAGCTCACTCGCTTAGCGGACACTATTGCCCGTGGGCAAGTTGGCGATGGTGGGGAGGGTCCAAAGTGGGACCTTGACATTTCGAGGCTTGGCTTCACTATGGATGACCCCCAAAGGGGCTGGGATACCCAATTTAGTGGGCGGCCAGCATGCCAAAGGCATAGGTTGTAGGGTCGCTCTCACCTCACTCCGCGGTGGCCACTCAATTGGAGGGAAATTTGGATCAAGCACTCACTTACCGTCCGACGGAGCTAAAGACAATACTAAATAAGCATGAATAAACCAGCGAGGGATGTGTCCTAGAACTCACCTGATCGGTGTGAGAACACCGATCCCGGCCGATAGATGAGGGTGAGCGGGGAGGCGTGGATACGCACCCGCACGCCGCGCCGATGCCGCTTGACCCTGTTTAAGTGATTACAACACTACGCCTCTCACAGGAGGGGGATCTTGGGGTGGGGGTTAACTGTGATTACATCCAAAACTACCTCCACACAGGGAGGGGCCTTCAGCCGGCCAAGCAAAAGAGGAATAATCGGGCTAGAAACAAAGAATGGTGGCCGATGTTGATTCTGTCCACTCTCTGCGATTCAGGATAGGCAGTTGGTTCTCTAGACGCTGCGGCCACTCCATAATTTTTATGATGACAAAAATAGTTGGAGATTGCTCGTAGCTGGGCCGGGATGACATCTGAATTTTGGTAATTTCGTCGGGTGCCGGCGCTGGTCGGAGTAGGAGCTTGAACAGGGGAACAGGTTGACAGTTCTGACTGCTTCAGGAACTCAACAGCAAGAAGCAGAGGATGCCACGACTTCTCTTGAACTCAGAATGAGGATCCGCCAGAGTCTACGGAACCGTATGTGAGTCCTCTTCGTAACAAGCTTGACGGGGATGCCGTTCGTTGTCAGAGCAGACCGGTAGGCTCGGAACACTGACGAGGGGTTAGTGTAGACTGAGTGGAGGCAGAACCACGCACCCGGGGAATAAAAATGATAACTCTCAGGTACGGTCGCCAAAATGGGCTCTGCTTCTTGGGGATGATAGAAGACGTGTAGTAGAATATTTTTGTAGAAGAACTCTTGATCAGATTCCCAACAGGTTCATCGTAGTCGAGCTTCCACTCTAGCTCTGGTGTCCTGCCAGGGAGGCTTTGCGCAGTCAAGGAAGAAAAGGCCTCCCGATCAGCACAGTGCTCGGATGAGGACGAAACCACCTCGCTTGGAAAGCTCTCTGGACGACCTTTCCAGAGATATATGGTACACCTCCTGAAGCCTCACTATGACTCCGTGGAACTCTCTGCAATCTGCGGGTGGTCTGCTACTTGTGAACCAGAATAGGGCCTGGTAGGGAGTGGAGGTAAGAGAGGGGAGAATGGGGAAGGAGGGCTGATGGTTGGCTGTGGGTGCGACCCAGGTGGTGGGGGGTGATGGGGAGGGAAGGGGACCAGTTAGAAAGGGGAGGGAAATTCAAATTTGGCCTAGGGTTTGAGCCCCTTCAGCCTTGGGGAGATGGAAGGGTGCTTAGGAAAGGGTAGTGGGTGGTTGGGGGTTGGAGGGTGGCTTAGAGATTGGTGGGTTCTATCTTGGGGGTTGGGGGGACTTGAATGAGGGTATGGGGAAGGGGGGGATATTAATGAAGAGTGAATGGGAGGAGAGAGAAGAAATTTCGAAATTTGGGGGTAGGGAAGAGAGAGAGGGGGGGGGGACCCCTTAGAGAGACTGAGAGAGTGAGAGAGAGAGGAATCCACCCCTTAAGAATGGAGAATCCACTCCAATTGCACTAGAACACTCAATTTTTGATTGACCAAAAGATTACATATGAGGGAGTGGGATGGCCTATTTATAGGCACTCATATTTTCCTAGGACTAAAATGACCCTGACTAAACAACTAATGACCAAACTAGTCCAAGGGAGGGGTGCCCCTGGGCCAAGCCCACTAGTTGGGCCCAAATGACTATCAAACTGACCCATTAACCTATTAACTGACTCAAATAAAGAAAGATTACACATCTATGACTCAAATAAGATGAAAATTACTTGCTACTACTCAAAATTATGTGATGGAGATGATGATGCACCGATGGCGAGTAACCGGAGTCTCGAAAAAGATGGAATGACTGGGGATGTCCCCATCATATGTACATTTGGATCATTATTATGAATAAAGTAGATTTTTGGATTAATTACTTGTGCAATTACTTTTATGTGATTGTCTTGCGCTCTGATTTTCTTGCTTGCGAGAGGCTTACCATGCCGGTTGTTCATGATCCCGAAATTCCTTCCGTTGTATTAAAAGCTTAGGGCGTGACAGTTAAAGTGGTATTAAAGCCTAGGTCTAAGAAAGTCCTAGGAAACTGACACGTCATAGGCTAAGTCCAAGGTTTAAGGACCCGTACCTATGAACTAGGAAAGAATTCCAAACCCATGTGAGAATTGGGTAGAAACTGGGGTGAGATAGTTATATAGAAATTATCTTAGGGTAAATCTTCCCGATTTTAAGGAAAATAACTAAAGATTCACTTTTTCAGGTACCTTGAATTCTCAATGGCTCATCGTGTGAATTGGGACGAGATGCAGTAAATTGTTGCGGGTCTTACCCAAGCCCTGCAGACCGTGGCCCAAGCTAGCGCAAGGGCTGGTGCAGGTAGCTTGCACAGCAATTTTTGGAGTTTAAATCCTCCACGATTTAATGGCTCTTCCAATCCAGATGAAGCAGAGAATTAGATTGATGAGATGAACTGGATATTGGACGTTATGCAATGCACTAGTCAGGAAAAGGTTTGTCTTTCTACATTCTAGCTTAACAAGGACTCCCATACTTGGTGGAAGTCTATTTCGGCACTACCTCCGAATGCTCCGCACACTTGGGAGGGATTCCTCACTCTCTTCCGGGCCAAATACTTCTCCGAGCATGTCAAGGAGAGAAATCAAGTAGAATTTCCGTCGCCACGTCAAGGAATGATGACGGTAGCAGAATATGAACTACAATTTTCTAGTTTAGCACCATATGTTTAACATCTAGTGAGCACTGATCTTCTGAAAGTAAATCGCTTCATGGACAGGCTGCGACCCATCTTTATTCAGCAATTTGGCCCACAAAATATTCAGACCTATGCAGAAATGGTCCAACGGGCACACTTGTGTGAACGAACCTTGGAGAAGGTTGACAAACTCAAAGGCAAAGGGGAGGAGCCGAGCCGGAAGTCGAATCGGCAAGGAAGAAAAGAGGAAAAATTTAGTATCACCTACCACTCTCGGGATAACAAGAAGAGAGCCCGTAATAGTAACGGGCATGGCAACGGCAAGAACAAGAAGGTTAAAGAATAAGAAAAGGATCTCACAACTGCTTGCTCTTTCTGTGAAAAATTCAGCCATTCAGTTGAGGAATGCTAGAAGCGTCTCGGCGCTTGCTTAAGATGTGGTAGTCGGGAGCACTGCATGCCGGATTGCTCCCTTATGAAGGATCAATCTTCTAACGGTGGACGTAAGCGACAGGCTCATCTTAACGCTGTTCTAGATGATGATGAAGCACCCAAGGATGATGGGTTGATGGAAGGTACAATTCAAATTTATTCACATCCTGCATTCGTGCTATTTGATACTGGTGCTTCTCATTCCTTTATATCCACTACTTTTGCCAAGACTTTGCCAATTTCATCAGTTCCTTTACTAGCAGACCTAGCTATTACCACACCCTTAGTTCCTGGAACTAAACTTACAACTTATTTCTCCGATAGTGAGGTAATTGTAGAAGGTCATAATCTTCCGGCAAACCTAGTATGCCTTGATATGGAGGGCTATAATGCTATCCTAGGTGTAGATTGCCTTATAGACCATGACGCCTATATAAATTGCAGCAATAGGATAATCTCTTTCCGGAAACTAGGTCTTCCAAGATTTTTCTTACTTGGTATCAAATATCGGAAACATCCTACCATTATTTCATCCCTTCATGCTTGCAAACTCATTTCGCACGGATGTAAAGCTTTTCTTGCCTCCGTAGTAGTTACTGAGTCTAAGGAAATTCAGATAGATGAAATCCCCGTAGTTAAGGAGTTTCCTAATGTTTTTCCTTCCGAGTTACCTGGTTTACCTCCCGAGAGGGAGGTTAACTTCACCATTGAACTCGTACCCGGAGCAGCACATGTGTCAATAGCTCCTTACGGGATGTTATTGGCACCGTCTTATTTTCTTGAATTAATCAAGGATTAAGCATAGGGAAATACTCCCTAAATAGAGAAAAATGGCACATCACCAAAGCTGCTCTACCAGTCGAGTTGAACTCGAAAATCAAGACACTTCGCCGGGTCAAGCGGCGCAACATAACAACCGGGGATCGGCCCCGAGCAAATGGCACTATGCCAGCAAGTTTCTTGACAAACGAGTTAGTTTCGGGATTCGGGACAACCTACCGTACCTTACGGCACTCTGTGAAGATTCGTGGATCACCCTCGGACACCCAGCATACGGTATCACACCGCCGACGCTTCAACAATCGAGTTAACTCGGGACTCAGAACAGCCTACTGCATCATACGACTCTTCGCCAAGGAGCGAGGGTCACCCCGACCACCAGACTAATGGCATCGTCATGTCGACGCCCCAATCACCGGGCCCAACCAAGGGTCCTAACCAGCAAGCCGTGACCCACGACAGCATTTACAATCAATCGGGCCCACCCCCAATCACTCAGTTTACGGGTTTACCCGCGTTCAGCACAGCTACCCGAGCCGACTCGGGGGCGTCCTGACTATTAGCTACGCCATCTGGCACCCAGTAACGAGGCCAGGGTCTACCGTCGAGTCACCTCCCTCCAGCCCTCTGAAGTCAAAGGAAGACCCATCTAGGCCAACCGCAAGCTTTAGGAGCTCACAGCGCCCTCATACGGCCCACGCACGCATGTCGAGAATTTCCCCCAGCACCTGGTGGGTGCGTATGCCCTAGCCACTCTACAAAAAGTCCGAGCCCAACTCGGGACTCCCAGCAACCCATCGCGTCATGCACCACCATCGTGCGCCCTCACATGCGGATTGACCTGCGTGGTCAGGTCACGCGGATCGACCGGAGCGGTCAGGTCGCGGGGGTCAAGGGGGCAGTGCCCCTTGCGGGGGTCTCCGGTCAAATCCCAGTCAACCTTCGGTCAAACCACAGTCAACCCCCAGTCAAACTCTTAGTCAACCCCCAGTCAAACCCCTAGTCAACCCCCAGTCAAACCCCAATTAAACCCCTAGTCAACCCCCAGTCAAACCCTCAGTCAACCCCAATTAAATCTCCAGTCAAATTCCAGTAAACCCCCAGTCAAACTCTCAGTCAACCCCTAGTCAAACCCTCAGTCAAGCCTCAGTCAACCCCTAGTCAAACCCTCAGTCAAGCCCCAGTCAAACCCCCAGTCAAACCCCAGTCAAACCCCCTAATCAAACCCGCCTAAACCCCTTGTGGGGGCTTACCCGGACCAACCTCACCCCCAAAGTTGGTCCGCCTAAACCCCCCATGGGGAGGGGGTTTACCCGGACCAGCCTCACCCCCAAAGTTGGTCCGCCTAAACCCCCCATGAGGAGAGGGTTTACTCGGACCAGCCTCACCCCTCAACCTAGCCCGCGTAAACCCCCCCATGGGGAGGGGGTTTACTCGGACTAGCCTCACCCCTCAACCTAGCCCGCGTAAACCCCCCATGGGGAGGGGGTTTACCCAAACCAGCCTCACCCCTAAAGCTGGTCCGCCTAAACCCCCCTTTGGGGAGGGGGTTTACCCGGACCAGCCTCACCTCTCAACCTAGCCTACGTAAAACCCCCTATGGGGAGGGGGTTTACTCGGACCAGCCTCACCCCCAAAGCTGGTCCGCCTAAACCCCACAGAAAACAAAAAAATTTATTTTTTCCTCCGCGTAAACCCCTCTGGGGAGGGGTTTAGGCGGACCAGCCCAACCCCGTTGGCTGGTCCGCCTAAACCCTCCCTTTCCCACTCCGTAACACACAAAAAAAAAGTATTTTCAAGGGTTTACCCAGACCAAGTTGGGCCCCTAACTTGGTCCGCCTAAACCCCTTCCACCCCTTCACCTTCCACTATAAAAGCCCCCTAGGGAGCTGAATGAAAGGTGGAATGAATGAATGCAATGCAACACAATCCAACCTAACTGCTGCACCCTCGGGCACTCGAGGCCTTCGGCAAGGGTGGTGTAGCAGAGGCACTAAGTGCACGCGTGGTTGGCTTGTTTATCGGCTTGTACACGTCGAGGGTATGTCTCAATTTCTCCCCTCACGTGGCGTCTAGCCATCGCACACAAGTCCATCCCCGCCGCACATAAGGCTTTATGACAACGGTGAACACACCCGTATCTCGGGTCTGCCCGCGTATGACAACCCACGGTGGCTACGCATACGCTTTGATGCCGCACCTGCTTTCGACACAGAACCGCATGCCTACTACTCTACCCGAGCTGGCCGCCGACCACTCTGTCTGATGACTCGAGTTAGCCGGACCATGGCCCGGAAGTAATATTCCCGGAGCCGGTCTCGACTGCCCAGCATGACGACGTTCACCTTCCGAGGCCCGGACCTGACCGCTCACCTTGAGCCGCATCCAACCTCCGTCAGGCGCCAACTCACGACCGCCCCTGCCACCTAGCCAGTTGGGCTTGTCTCAATCTCTTCATGGAGAGCCTCTGTAAAACACGCGGATATCCGCTTTGCTACGCAATGACCCTGGAACCGACCTACGCGTCGGAATTGCCCAGCGGCTTGCGCCCATTGTACTTCGGCCTCCTTGGCCCATTTGTAAAGCCCACGTGGCTATCATATAGCATGAAACCAGTTGAACACATGTACCTACTCGGGTCCCAGCCTCTTCACGGTGCCCCGTTACTTCAGTCACAACGGTGCCCCCAGCGCCCGACTGCCAGTCACACCGGGCCCCGAACATGACCGTCGAGGTCTCCCAGCGCCTGCCTCCTCCAGCCACATCGGGGCCGGCGACACCCGACTGCCAGCTACTCCAGTCAAATCGGGGCCCGCGGCACCCGATCACTCAACAACTTCAGTCACAACGGTGCCTCCGGCACCCGACTACTAGTCACCCCAGCGACATCGGGGCCCGCGGCGCCCGACCACTCAACAACTTCAGTCACAACGGTGCCTCCAGCACACGACTGCTAGCTACTCCAGTCACATCGCGGCCCACAGCACCCGATCACTCAACAACTTCAGTCACAACGGTGCCCCCGACACCCGACTGCAAACAACTTCAGTCACAACGGTGTCCTCGCGGCAACCGACTACCCAGCTACTTCAGTCACAACGATGCCCTCGACACCCAACTGTCAACAACTTCAGTTACAACGGTGCCCCCGACACCCGACTGCCAACAACTCCAGTCACAACGGTGCCCCCGGAACCCGACTGCCAGCTACTCCAGCCACATCGGGACTCGCGGCACCCGACCACTCAACTTCCCCCGCACAACGGTGTCCACGTCACCCCTACTACCCCGACCTCGATGTTGTCTCACGTCAGGAATACATTGTGACGCCCCTCAGGCGCCATCCTGCTGAGTCACAGGTCCTTTGACGGACGCCACGTACAAATGCGGAAATATCCGCACAATAACGCAATGACCCGGGGACCGTCATAAAAGATGGAATTGTCCTGTGGCTCGCAAGCAATTGTAATCGGGCTCTCATGCCCCCATATAAATGCCTTTCATGGCATATAAGTCATGTAATCCAGTCACGGAGTGGATCCCCCTCTTCGCCAGAACCAGTGTCTCTTCCCCCAGTTATCCCTGTTACGTTACTGATGCCCTGTCGCTGTCGCACAGACTAAGCCCTCCCGACGTCGCGGCTCCCAGGGTCCCTGACTCTCTCTTCGGCAGTAGAAACAAAGGTGTTTGGATTCAATCCGATGTAAAATAAACATCGGTTGCTTGCGACCGGTGGGGAAAGACGTCCAGTACACGAAGCCCCATAATCGCCTGCGCACTCGCACCCATGGAACCTCTTCTATCCACGTGTCACCTGATCTCTCGATCCACGTGCCACATCCTGGCGACGCTTCCCCGGTCAATCCTTTGTTCCATAGGTGATTGTTGGGAAATCGACTGGCACGCCCGCATTCCACGCAGCCATCCCTGTCCCAGTCTCCCAGAATGATGAACCATACGCCAGCCCTTCCAGCGCGTTCATATCGTTCTCTCTGCCTTCTTCTCAATATCCCTGGAATCCCCGTGTGCCCAGTCAACCTCTCTCGACCTTCCCTAAAATGCGAGTGTAAACCCCTGCCGCGAGGACAAAACAACAAGTGGCATGCCGCGCGCGTATAACAAAGATGGCATGCCCGGTGGGATGTCTTCTACCTTTCTTCTTTCTGCCGAAAAAGAGTCACACCTGTTAAGTGTACGCCGCAATGCCCTTGCCTTTTCTTATCGGAGAGGAAGCAGAGGGCCCTCCGTCCAGAATGCTCATGCGGCCGGTCGTCATCGAGGGACCAACCTGCACCAGCAACATCAACAACAAACTGGTGGTGATAGTGACCTACGGTCCAATCGTCATCGCCTTCCACGCCGGGCATCTACGGTTGGCAACGCCAATCATGTTCGGCAACGCTGCTTCGACTTTCAGCTTACCCTGATCCTCGGGCGCCATTATCGTGGCTGACATGCAGCCCAGTCTGGCGACTGCCCATACGGGCAACTGGCCCCTCTGCTCCTGCTGCAACAGAGACCCATGCAGTCATTGACCCCTGGGTCCCCAGCTCCACTAGCACCCGACACGGGCTTTCAGGCTCGGGTCCCCGGCTCCTCAGCACCTCACTCGGGCTCTCAGCTCCGAGTCCCAGCCAAGCCTACCCCCAACACGGGTTTCCCACCCCAGGGTCAAGGCCTCCTAGTATGCTATTCGGGCCTTTCGACCCGAGTCTCAGACAAGTCGGCACTCAATGCGGGCTTTCAACCCCGAGTTCGAGGATCCCCAGCATCTGGCTCTGGTAGACGACCCGGGGCTCTTCAAGGTTGGTCCCCGATGCGGACTCTCCACACTGGGCCCCTGGCCTCCCAACTCTACGATGGGGTTTTTACCCCTACGATCCAGCAATGCCAACTCCCAGCAATGAGTTTCTTCTTTGGGACAAGGCCACCTCAACACCCAAGACCGGCATCTAGCCCTGGGTCTCAGCTCCAGCAACACCCAAGACGGGCTTCTAGCCCTGGGTCTCAGTTTCAGCAACACCCAAGTTGGGCGTCTAGCCCTGGGTCTCAGCTCCAGCAACACCCAAGACGGGCGTCTATCCCAAGGTCTCAGTTCCAGCAGCACCCAACATGGGCTTTTAGCCATAGGTCTCAGTTCCAGCAACACCCAGGACAGGCTTCTAGCCCCGGGGTCCAGCTCTAGTAAGACCCGAGATGGGCCTCCAGCCTCGGGTCCCAGATACATCAATACCCGAGACGGGCCTCCAGCCCCAGATTCCAGTTTCGACAACGCCCAAGACCGACATCTAGTCCTGGGTCCTAACACCATCAGTATTCAAGACGGGCTTCTAGCTCTGGAACCCAGCGTCGTCAAGCACTCAGTTTGGGTTTCTAGTCCCAGATCCCAGCTTCATCAGCTCCTAATATAGGCTTTCAGCCTCGGGCACTAGCTTCGCCAACACCCAGTACGGGCGTCAAGCTCTAGGTCACCATCCCTCTGACATCCTCAGTTCACAACATGGGTCACGAACCCCAAATTCTGGGAACAACTCCGACGGCCCAGGTGAACACCAAGTTCCAGGTCGCCATTCTGTCGGCCCCAGCTCAGGCACTGTACTCCCGAGTTCTAACTACACCGACACTCACCAGAAACGCCATGCTCCAGACAACCTCGGACTGGGTTCATTCAGTCCAACACATTGGTGCTGAGTCAACCTCGGCCCTACAAAAAAAAGGGGGGTGCCATAGCGGCTATAAAAATGGGTGACCCACCGCCGCCACCCCTGCCACCAAAAGACTAGGTGAGGCACAGAGGAGCCGATGCACCAGTATGACACTGGGGGCAATCACCCCGGTCCAGTATCCAGCCTTCCAAGCTCAAACAATAGGGGCAACTCCAAGGAGGAGCGTTTGTCCTCCCTTGAATGAATATGGGTCATTAGGAAAGAGGCCCAACCCATTTGGAGGTCCCGAGTCAAGAGGTCCCTCCACTCACCAGAATGGTACCAAGCTCAAAAGCCAGTAGAGTGAAAGAGGGTGAATCCCGCCGACACCTGCCCAGTAGCTCCAAAGAAACTCCACATGCGTCAGCCAACGATTCGGTGGAATCTCGGGCAACGCCAACTGATGACACCAGCAAAGCTCCATCGGGTCCCACCGGTGGCTACCAGCAAACCCTGGCGGGAGGTCTATCCCTTCGATATTTACCATGTCCCAACGGGTAGCAACACCCAGGCGGACACCCTGTCCAAGCATGGCTTCGGCCATCATGTTCAATAAGGCCGAGCCACCCAGATCCCAGTCAAAGTCCCAGCCACCTACGGCAAAGACCAGCCAGTCTCTGAATCCACCCTGAAGTCTCGAGCTACTCGGTCGAGGGTCGATCCACAGTCGCTTCTACAACAGCAACAAGTTGCCAATGACGCAACCCCCGGGCAACGTCCCCCGATAGCAACAAGTTAAGGACGACAACCGCAAGGCTCGCAGGTACCAAAAATAAAAAAAAACAAAAGAAAAGGGGGCTAAAAATAGAGAAGCCCCGATGGACTCAGCCACTCTCTCCATAAGGGGATTGGGGGCAAAAAGGCCGCAAACCCGGTTGCGGTGAAAACCCCTAAGGGCATCTCAGGCAAAATCGGGTAACCCCACGGTGTGAAAATCCATAAGGGCGCACCGAAAAAAGCAAAAGGGGGCCAGCTCTGGCGAAAACCCGAAACGGCGGTGGAGCTGGCAAAGAGAAAAAAAAATCTCTCTTCCTCTCTAGGAATACCCAACCACCTCACTCTAAATCCCTGACCGGCCCACCATAATAGTGGGTCAGCATACCTTCTTCTGGCTGTCACACCATAACGGTCGGCCTATACCCAGTCTTTGACCAATACACCATCACAGTCGGTCATCTCCCAGCATCCAGATCAATACACCATCATAGTCGACCTACCAATTTCGTCCTAGTCTCACACTATCCCTGTTTGCCACTGCCCTCTTGACCAATATGCCGCCACGGCCGATCAAGCCTCCACCTTGACCAAAACACCTCCACAGTCGGTCAAATACCTGATCTCAGGCCGAAACACCACAATGCTTGGCCTACACATCACCCAGTTCCTGATCGATACACCTTCTTAGTCGGTTAAATCTCTAACCTTTGGCCAATATGCCTCTTTGGTCGGCCTACGTTTACTCTTGGCCTATCGCCACCACAACACAGAACCTCAGTCTTTGCATCATCAAAGCTGATCTGTTCAAACTTCAGTCCAAGCTCTAGCTGCAAGCTACACGGATCAGCCAGCCTGAAGGTCAACGTGAAGCCCCAAATTGCTTGGCAATCAACCAAGCCCCAGCAAGCAACTCCAGCACCAACACAATGGATCAACATCAACGATCCCACTAGTAATGTCCTTCGACAACAGCAAGCTAAGGACACCCAGCGCCAGTCACCAAACAGCTAAAAGGCTCTCACGTAAACAAAAAAAAAGGAAAGGAATAACAAAAAAAATAGGGTTAAAAATAGAGATACCCCCGCGGACTCAGTCGCCCTCTATCTCAAGAAAGCGGCTGGGGGCAAAAAGGCCAGTAACCGAGTTGAGGTGAAAACTCGCAAGAGCACCTCAAGCAAAATTGGGTAACCCCTCGATGCTAAAACCTGCAAGGGTGCATCGAAAAAACTAAAAGAGGGCCAACTCTAGTGAAAACCCGAAAGGGCGATAGACCTGGTAAAGAGAACAAAGATAAAATCTCTCTTCTCCCTCAGCTGGGGCAACCAGCTACCCACCTTCCAACAATCATATCCCCAGCCAGTTGGCCCATACCAGTCCCTGACCAATCCCCAGCTCCAGTTTGTAAATCTTGCACCTCCCTATCGACTATATACCATCACGTTCGGCCTAAACCAGCTCCCCAGGCCGCTCCCCTCCCTTGGTGGCCTATACTGTAGACACGCCATTCCTGACGTCTCCTGAGAAAGTCTCATATTACTATACGACGCCCCGTAACGGCTTACGCATTTCGAATCTCTTAAGTGCTTCCTTTTCTTGGGTCTTCTTCTGCATTTTTCGGCATCCAGAATCATCTCGTCACGGCATTCGGACGGCATCAACACCAGTCGGACGCATCAGAGGTTCCGAAACCAGGAAGGGTGTCTGCCAGGCGGCCGCCAACGCCTGAACTAAGGACCCGGGTGGGTCTTTATGGGGGCGTCCAGGCCCCTGGACGCACCCATTCTTTTAATTTATTTTTCAAGTCCAAAACCAAATAAAAAATAATATATTAATGGAGGCATCCAGGACCCTGGACGCCTCCATAAAAATAAATAAAAAATATAAAATGCCAGCTTTGGCATAGAAAAACAAAATAAAAATAATAAAAAATATTTTCTTGGAGGCGTCCAGGCCCCTGCACGCCTCCATCAACTCCCTCACGGGCGCCGGCCACCGAACGACGGTTTGTCGTGTGTGAAAAAATCCAAATTATGGAGACGTCCAGACAGCTGGACGCGCCCATTTCTGAATCACGAGGCGCCGCTCACAAAACCACGCGTTGTGCCAAACCGCGTGCGGCCGTCGATGGGGTTCGGTGGACTGGCCCCGGACGCCTCCACAAAAATATTCCGAAAAAATAAATAAAAATAGAATAAAATATTAGTTCGGCCCTGATGGAGGTGTCCAGGGTCCTGGACGCCTCCACCCTCCGGAGCCCTATAAATAGAGGCCCACCCCCTCAGTTCTGGAGGAGCTTCTAAGAGATCCGATAGGCTGCCGGAGCCCAGAGGCTACCGGAGTCATTTCTAACCCGTGGGGTCTTTTGTAGGTGGAGGTTCTGCCGGCTTCTCGGGTGCCCACGCTCGCGAGAGGAAGGTCGTCTTCATCCACCGCGCTTCCACGTCGTCCCTACGCTGCCGGAGCTCCGCCGGATCTCACCCTCGGCTCCTCCAATAAGCCTTTTCTTCCCCTTTTTCTCCATAGTTCTTTACATTCATCATACTGCATCCTCTATCTCCCTACATAAGGGCGCCGTCTCTTGCATACTTCTTGCATTCATCATCGCATTTTCCTCCTACTCGAGTCCGAGAGGGGTTTAAAACCACACCAACCAGGTGTGTGTCAGGTCACGATCTCGTTACTTTTATTGCAAGGAATTGTTACTACACTGCCATTTTCTAATTCCGTTCGTTTATTGTCTACTGTTTTGCAAGGGTAACCAAGGAAAGCCCTCTCCGTCGGCCGGCCGAAGGGGGAGGAAGAAGCAACCCGCCATCTCCCGCTCTTGAGGTAGGCGCGATCACTTTCTTTATTTTGGGGTCTTTTGGCCCCTGGCGATCACATCTTGTTCTCGAGGCCGCGGCGAGTCACTTCCCCAATGGCCGTTTAAATTCCCGTTCTTATATGTTATATTCTTATCTATTCATGTTCTCGAGGCCGCGGCGAGTCACTTCCCCAATGGCCGTTTAAATTCCCGTTCTTATATGTTATATTCTTATCTATTCATGTTCTCGAGGCCGCGGCGAGTCACTTCCCCAATGGCCGTTTAAATTCCGCTCTTATATTCTCTTATATTCTGTTATATTCTTATCTATTCATATTCTCGAGGCCGCGGCGAGTCACTTCCCCAATGGCCATTTAAATTCCCGCTCTTTATATTCTCTTTATATTCTGTTATCTTCTTATCTGCTCATATTCTCGAGGCCGCGGCGAGTCACTTCCCCAATGGCCGTTTCAATTCTTGCTATTTAATTTCTGCACCATTCCCGTCCCCCCGAGGTCGCGGCGAGTCACTTCCCGCTATGGCCGTTTAACCCCCATATCTTGCTATATTACATTTGTCCCGCTCGCCCCGCCGGAGCAATCTCCCGTGGTGGCCCCTTCTCTCTTCTCTTATTTCTGTGTTGCAGCAAACAAAAGAGGAGCCCGCGCGCTCCGCGTCTTCTCCGCTCCCCGAACCGCGTGACATCGCTCACAGATTGGCGATCACGGTGGGACCTCTACTGCTTCCTTTTGGCTACCCTTGCAAGTTCGGCACCGTCCGTGCCTCTCCACCTTGGCGCCCTCGCGCGCCCCCGTTGTGCTCACGGCAGCACTGTCAGTTGTGATTGGTTGGGTGTTTATTATATGTTTGTTATTTCTGTTGTTTTCTTACTCTATATCTCTGTCAGCATTCCATTGCATACATCCATCCCTCTTTTATATCCTTTTTCATTTTTTCTAAGGATCACCCTTTCCCGGTGAAGGAAGGACTCTCCGTTTGAGAATTCCTCTCAACGGACTAGAATCTCCTCCACTGGGACCTCCGTAAGTCCCCGACATCGAAGAATCTCCTCTTCGTTCACTGGGCTGGTTGTACCATTGAAGTTCCCCGGAGTTAGTCATTCCATTCGTGGTGAGACGAGAGACCCTAGCTGACACGGCGGTGAAACAAAAATAAACTAGGGTCCCTATTTTGTGTGAACTTCGGATCTCGCTAAAACACAAAAAAAAATCATCAAAATCAAAACACAAAAAAGGCGTAAAGGCATCCACTTGTTTGATAATCTCTGCTACCTGCTTGCTAGTGTATGTTTTTGCGTTCTGGGAAAACTGTGAGCATGGCTCACGAGTCTTTTGAGGAGAACCACCCTAGTCGTGGTTTGTCAGCCGACCCGCGAGTCTATGCTATGGACTCGGGTCCTTCTCATGAGCCCTCGCATGAGGTGCAGGTTATTGCCGGGACACGTCCCCACCACAGGATATCTCTTCCTTACTGGGCGTCCTCGCCAACACGGAGCTTACCTCTGAACAGCTCCGGGCCTTCCAGGCCATTCTAAAGGGGAAATCTATTTCCCCCACGCCCCAGGAATCAACTCCGGCCATCGCACCTCTCCAAGAGTCCGTGCAGGCCATTCCATCTCCTTCATTGGCGCAAGCCATCCAGTCTCCCTCGCTTCAAGGACAAGCGAGCCAACAACCACCCTCATTCCAGTTCCCGTCACAATCTCAAACTCCCGTTGTTCCCCACATACCGCTTCAGCCAGGGCCAACTGTCGGCGGTCCGACAGCTCCCTCTCATTCGGGGTTCCCCCCTCAAGTCTCCGGGAGACAGTTTCTCCCCCAGTGGCAAGTGCCACCTTCACCTCCAGAGGAGCTCGCCCAATCGCTCCTCAATAGGTTCAATCGCATGGACGAGCAGTTTCAAAATCTGAGAAGAATGGTGGACGTGAAAGCCACCCCGGAGGTTGCTTTGCCAATCCTTCCCGTCATTCATCTTCCTCCCTCCGAAATGCCCACGTACCGCAGATACAATGGTACCGGCAACCCCTTCATTCACCTCAAGGATTTCATGTATGAGTCCTCCTATTGGCAAAACGATCAGAGGTCCCTGGCATACCTCTTTCGGAGATCATTGGATGGTCCCGCGCTAGAGTGGTTCTATTCTTTGGAGCCCCGCGAGGCCGAGAATTTTGAAATAGTCCAGAGAAGGTTCTTGCAGAAATATAGGGATAGGGTCGGTCCCTCACTCTCCATTACCGACCTAGTGGCCGAAAAGATGAAGCCCGACGAGATTTTGTCCGCTATGCTGATAGATGGAGGTCTCTGGCGGAAAGAATAAGGGATACCCTCTCCGAGCCCGAACAAGTGAAGATGATTGTGTCTAATGCAACCCCACAGTTCAGACACGTCCTGGCCATGAATAAACTTACTACAATGGAGGAACTCTATGAAAGGGCCCGGTACATCCAAACCAGTTAAAAGACTCCCCCATTATGAACATGTTTGAGTCACCGAAGCCCAAAGTGGTCAGAAAGACAGGCGCTGGTGTCCCGGGCGGAGCCACAGAAGGGGTCGTGACAAATGAGCAAGTGGGTGCGGTCAACAATGCCAACTATGCAGTCAACCCAAGGCCTCCACAAATGCCCCGACTTCCCCTCCAACCAGGTCCTTTCCCTCTTCGTCCTCCACCCCAAAATAATCCACCCCAGGATAATATGCCTCCATTACGTCAACCCCAGCAACAACAACCACAACCTCAGCAACAACAACCACCGCTTCAGTACAACCAAGTTCCACCCCCGGGGAACTATGGTCCCCAACAGCAACAAAGGAGGCCGCTCGGTCCCAAGAGAGCCTACTATCCACCATTGCCAGAAACCTTAGCAGACATTTTTAATGCCCTCATGGCATCAAACCAACTCGCCCTACCCAGAGAAAGGCCCGTGTGGCCCCCGAATGTTGATACCTCCAAATACTGCGTCTACCACAGGCAGCCAGGACACACAGTAGATTACTGCTTCCATTTCAAAGATTACATCCACGATATGAATGATGAACATCAAATAGATTGGGATGAAATGAGACGATACGTCGCCGCTCTCAAGGCTAGGAGACCTCCTCATAGGCCACAGCAGCAGTTACAACAGCAGCAGCAGCAGCAACCACAACAACAACAACAGCCTCAGCAGGCCCCACAACAACAGCCCGACATGGGCATAATCCAGAATCCATTACCGGAGCACCAACAGCCCAATCATCAGGTTAACCCCATCTCCTCCTTCCCGGAAGTCGGGAGAGAGCAGGTGTGGCACCAGGAAAGTACCTCCATTCTTTCTACCGCCAATCCTATCATCACGCAACACCCTTGCCTTGCCCGGGTAGCACCTCTCTCTCATCAACCCGCGTCAGTATCACCTTCACCATTTCCACTACCATTACGCCCTCTCATCCGTACCCCGATCCCCTATCAACCGACACTCTCCACTACGCCTTCACACCCTCTCATCTTCTCCCACTCCCCCACTTTACCATCCACCTCTACCACATTTACCCCTACGCCTTCTAAACCCCTTATCATCCGTCAACCATACATAACCCCGTCTTTCTCCACCGTATCACCACTAATGCCTTCAAAACCACTCATTACCCATCACCCACCTCAAAATCATTGCCCGCTTCAAGCCCTACCCACTTCTACTTCGTCTCCACCTCCACCTTCCAGACCCCTTATCCTTCATAATCCGCGCGATATCCCCTCTACCTCCACCATGCCTCCACCTAACAAACCCCTCATCAGAATCCCTGCTCCCGTCATCACCCCTGCTTCATCAACCATTCCTCCACCACTACCCCTCAAACCTCTGTTAAAACCCACTGCTACCCCCACAGAGGTACAAAAGCCGCAGGCAATGGTGCTCCGGAGTGGAAGGATTTTCCACAGGGTTTTCCCCCACAACAGTCAGAATCTGAGCAATCTCAGCCAGAGAAGGATGATGGAGAACAACCAGAAAGAGCTATCCCTGGAACACAGTATGATCTATTGAAACACTTGGACAAGACGCCTGCTCGGATCTCCATCCTGGAGCTACTTCAAAGATCCACATCCCACCAGGCGGCCTTGATGGAGTACCTTCAAAAGGTCATGGTTAATGAGGACCTCCCCGTGTAGAAAGATCTCTACCGTCCTGACCCCAACAGACACACAACCGGCCATCATGTTCCACAACTACGAGCTCGCTCCCAAGGAAGCTCGAAAATATGCACTGTGCATTTCAATAAAAATTAATGGGGTATCCATAAACCCGTGTCTTGTGGACACGGGTGCGTCCATAAATGTGATCTCCATGACACCCTTCAGTTGTGTGGGGTCAACGAGGAACAAATAAGACCTTCCTCGATCACGGTCACGGCTTATGACAATAGCAAAAGGCCGCCGCAGGGGATGATTATTCTGAAGGCAGAACTAGGCCCCATGTCAATTCCCACGGAATTCCATGTCCTCGACATGGACCCCACATTCAAGGCTATACTGGGTCGCCCTTACATCGAAGCCATGGACGCTGTGCCTTCCACCAACCATCAGTGCCTGAAGTTTCCTTACAATGGGAGATTATTAAAGTGGTCAGTACACCTGTCCTTCACACAGTGGATGCTATCAACACCTCTCTGCCCTCTGTTTGGCCATCTCATCGACCCATATTGTCACTACTGGACGTACGTGATTCATCTCACGTTCCACTAGCACCAAAGGAGCCGGTCAGGACAACCGCAACATCATATCTCCCTTTTCACTCCAAAGGGTGGGAGATTATGAGGAACATCGGCTACCAACAGGGTAAAGGTCTGGGCGCACAGTTACAGGGTAGGCTCAAACCGCCAAAGGAAATTAGGCCGAACCGCACGTTTGGCCTAGGCTTCAAAGGACCGTTCAAGGCGGATTGGAAGCCCCTCACATGGACTCTATCAAACCACTTCAACAGAGGGCCCGTTGTTCAGATGGGAGATCACCCACGAGAAGCATATGGGGGATCACATGCTGTATATTTGGCTGAAAAATGTCCGAGGATCACCAAAAGAGGCAAGATCAAAGATCCGGAATGCGAGTGGAACAAATGGTTCGACATACGGGACATTTCCGTTGCACTGGAAAGGATGTTCTCGTCTCCGCAGCTTGAAGGACCACCATTGATCTCCGGAATACCAGAGAATATTACCACTCTTGCCAAGGTTCCAAACTATCCTCGTCCTCGCCAGAAGGACCCTGTCATCGACGGATCTTCATCCGTCCTCAACATTGCCGTCGACGGCTCATTAGCCGCCATCTTCTCCATCCACTCGTCTCAGCCTTTGCTGATATCTTCTTCCTGGGCCAGACAGTTGTCTGATGATCTTCCCAGGTCCCCTTCTTTGCTTACATACCTACGCGGGCTTTTCAACCCGCGCCAGGTCTTCAACCATGATCTGCTCTATGAGCCTCACAATCCTCTAGCCATAACCACTTTTCTCTCTCCTCCAATCTCTTTTCACTGCTTTGTCATTAAAAATGAAAACGAAAAAAAAACGTCAATTTTCAAACTCCCCAACAACACATCTTCGTTGAGGAAACCTCCTACATCTCCCACGGGTGCGTACCGCCCTGCGGACCACCCGTCCAAGGTCCGATGAGCGACCTTTTCTACCCCTCCTCTGAGGGGTCTTCTCCTGTACATTCTACACCATCCTCTTCGTCTTCCTCTTCTTCTGTAAATATTGTCAGTCAATCTAGGAATGATAGGCCAAGGGTAGTACCTAGGAAGAAATCCAAGGGTAGGCAGATCCCTCGTCGATTCCTTCTGGATTTGGCCGCCAGGTGTCAGGCCCTTCTTGCCATCCCCCAGTTGTTAGAAAATCCCATCCAGCTACCGGAAATAGAATGTGAGGGCGACTGTGCATTTGATGAAGGGTATGGAGTCTACGAGATCACGGATGAAGAATGCCCCACTGAAGATGAGGGTGAAGAATATGAGGATGCGGCGGGCGCATACGCTAGTGGAATGAGGAGATTCGACGAGCCGTCAACCGCCGTAGAAGAATCCACCAAAGAAGTCAACTTGGGAACTGAGGAAGACCCTAGGATCATCCTCATAAGTGACAACCTACCACCCTCTGAAGAAGAGGCATTAATTGAGGTTCTCAAGGAATATAAGGACACGTTTGCATGGAGCTACGAGGATATGCCGGGTCTAGATTCAACCTTGGTCGAACACCGTTTAACCCTAAAACCAGGGTCCGTCTCGGTAAAACAAAGGTTAAGGCGTTTCCACCCTCAGATGGCTTTGAAAATGAAAGAAGAGGTCGATAAGCTCCACAAAGCCAGGTTCATTAGAGTCGTCTTTATCCTCAATGGGTGGCGAACATTGTCCCGGTCATGAAGAAAGATGGGAAAGTCAGGATTTGCATCGACTTCCGGGACCTTAACCGCGCGTGTCCAAAGGATGATTTTCCCTTGCCTCACATTGATGTGTTGATCGATAACACGGCAGGATATGAAACCCTCTCATTCATGGATGGATTTTCAGGATACAATCAAATTCGTTTGGCAGAAGAGGATCAGGAAAAGACGTCATTCACTACCCCTTGGGGAACATATTGTTACGTGGTCATGCCGTTCGGATTAAAGAATGCTGGAGCTACTTACCAAAGAGCGATGATGGCCATATTTCATGACATGATGCACATATATCTGGAAGTGTATGTGGATGACTTATTGGTGAAATCAAGGACCAGGATGGAACATCCAGAAGTTTTGGCTAAGGTCTTGCAGAGGTCAAGGGAGTTCCAATTGAAAATGAACCCGAAGAAGTGTGTGTTTGGTGTGTCGTCAGGTAAATTGCTGGGGTTCATTGTGAGTAAAAGAGGGATCGAGATAGATCCCGACAAAGCTAAGGCTATCAGGGATATGCCGCCTCCCAAGAATTTGAGGGAAGTCCGAGGTTTAATCGGGAGGTTACAGTTTATTCGTCGGTTTGTGTCCCAACATTCACAAAGGTGTAGACCTCTCTACGAGTTGACCAAGCCAGGAGTAGAATTCCACTGGAATTCTAAATGTCAGAAAGCTTTTGAAGGGTTGAAGGAATATCTGGCTAGTCCACCCGTTCTCATTCCACCCAAACCAGAAAAACCTCTGATCCTTTACGTCTCAGTCTTGGATGACTCCGTGGGAGCCGTCCTCGCACAAGCTGATGAAGAAGGCAAGGAACGGGCAACCTATTACTTGTCCAAACTTCTCAATCCCTGTGAGCAGAAGTACACCGTCATGGAGAAAACCTGTGCTGCCCTCGTTTGGGTAGTGCAGAAATTGAAGCACTACTTCTTGGCTCATGAGGTCCACTTGATTGCTCGAATGAATCCTATCAAATTCCTTCTGGAGAAAGCCGTCCTTACGGATAGGCTAGCACGCTGGCAAAGTTTTCTCTCTCAGTTCGACATCACCTACATCCAGCAAAAGGTGATTAAAGGCTATGCCATAGCCGAGCATCTCGCTCACCATCCTCTTCCCAAGTTCGATCCCGTCCAATCAGAGTTTCCAGATGAGGAACTAATGTCCGTCAACCAATCAGATGAGCCAATGTGGACGCTATATTTTGATGGAGCTCTGAATTCTCAAGGGAGAGGAATCGGCGTCGCCCTCCTGTCGCCTGAAGGCCTCACATTCCCATTGGCATACCAGCTCAAATTTCCAGTTACCAACAATATAGCCGAATATGAAGCTCTTCTAGCTGGCCTAGAACTCGCTCATTCTTTTCGTATCACTGAGTTGCGAGTCGTAGGTGATAGTCAACTCATCCTTCGCCAGGTGCTCACTAAATATCGCACTCGCGATCCCAAACTCAAGCCATACCAAGAACTCACTGCTGCCTTTGCCAAACTGTTCACCAAACTGATCTTTGTTCATGTCCCTCGTCATCAGAATATTCTCGCCGATGCCCTCGCCTCATTGGCATCATCCATAAGGTTCCCTCTAGGAAGATGGTTTGAGTCCATTTCCATCTACAAACTTCACGCCCCTGCAATCGATGATGCTTCCTACGTAAACATCAAAGACAGGATAGCAAGGAAGATCCTGCAGGAAGATATCCTTGAGAAGAGGGAGATCATGTTGGCAGAGGCTGAAGAAGAACTGGCTGATGAAGAGAAACCATGGTTCTATGAAATCGTCAAATACTGCCAAGATCAGTCTTATCCTGAAGGGGCCACCACAGAGGACAAGAAAGCCATAAGAAGGGTGGCTCAGAAATATACATTGGTTGGAGGTCTACTCTATAGGAGGAGCCTTACTGGTATTCTGTTAAGATGTCTTGGTGACGATGAGGTTTGGAAATGTGTAGAGGAGACGCACTCGGGTGTGTGCGGTGGCCACGTGAATAGTCAGATGCTCGCCAAGAAGATCATTCGCCAAGGCTTTTATTGGCCCACTATGGAAGAGATTGTGCTGTCTATGTCCGTAGGTGTGTCAAGTGTCAACTTCACGCCGATAAAATCCATTCACCATCTTCCTCACTTCATCCAATATCCTCCCCGTGGCCTTTCTCCATGTGGGCATTCGACATCATTGGTCCCCTAGGTGATCCCAATTCCCTCACCAAGCAGAAATCTTTCATCCTTACTGCGACGGAATACTTCACCAAATGGGCCGAAGCGAAGCTTACGCGGAAATCAAGGCGTCAACAGTCTGCAAGTTCATCATGAAGAACATCCTCGCCAGATTCGGCGTCCCAAGCACAATCGTCACCGACAATGGGCCACAGTTCATTTCTCAGGACCTACAGGACCTCTGCAAAAGGTACGCAATTGCATTGCATCATTCATCGCCTTATTACCCACAAGGTAACGGCCAAGCGGAGGCCACCAATAAAACATTGCTCAAAATCATCAAAAAAACCTGCGAGTCTAGTAAGTTTTCAGACTGGCCAGAAAAACTTATCGAAGCCCTATGGGCCTATCGCACTTCAATCCGTACCCCCACCGGGCAGACTCCATTTGCCCTTACTTATGGTATGGAAGCGGTAGTCCCGTACGAGACTCTGATCCCTTCTCTCAGGGTACAATTGGACGAGGAATTTCCCCTCGACGATCGTCGTAATTCACTCCTCGCCCAGTTGGAACTCTTGGATGAGAAGCGGCTGGCCGCTGCCGAACACGCGCGTGTGTATCAAAATAGACTCGCTCGCTTTTACCAAAAGAAAGTCGTTGAGAGAAAATTCAAAGTCGGTGAGATGGTCGTAAAAAGAATTTTTGTCAAACCTGGAGGGCCGCGTTCTAAGCTCCAACCCAATTGGGAAGGACCATTTTTAATTCAAGCCGTGTACCCTGGCAACGCCTACAAGCTAGTCAACGCCGAAGGGACCGAGTTATCCCACCCTTGGAATGGGCTTTATCTTAAGAAATACTACCCTTAGCACAAAACAAACAAAAAAATGATGAAAAGATAAAAAACATCAAAAATAAAGAAATACTGAAAACCACTAAAAATATGGAAAATTCAAAATGCCGATGCCTGGCAGTCACCATGTAGTTAAGTCCCTGCATCTAACCTTCATGTTAGGATAGGGCCCATTAAGGCTTGGTAGGCACCGGGTCTTGGTTTGCCAGAACCGTGGAGATCCCTGTCCGGCCACGTCGGCCTATGCTCGCTCGAAGGAAGCTAACATGTGCTCACTTATGTATTTTATTCAAAAAAGTCGGTAGCATCACCTACGGTGGGGCCCCACCCAGAAGATCTCCGGAAGCTGTAATCTTTATTCTTTTCTCTTCGACCAAATGAGACAGTCGGCGCCCTTAAAACGCTGAGCATGAGAAACCGAAACTCAAACCCCAAAGGCAAGAGTAGGATCCATTTCCTCGAGCATCGATCAGAGCACGAGAAGAGGGCAGTGTCCCCGCAGGCATACGAAAAGGGAGCCCACAAACGTCAAACGACTATATCTCCCTCACAAAAAGAAATACAAAATCAAAATCAAGAGCCTGGTCGTGACCGTGCCTGATGCGATAAATGGAACCCCTCAAAGCAAAAGTTTGAATCCACAAAAGGGGGGGCTATGGAATGTAAATGCTCGAGATTTGGTCCGAAGTTGTCCGAAAGGAAAGAGTTAATGGGCCCTTATTCGCTCGCCGGGTTAACGGCTTTGCCGGTCCTCTCAGGAGGTTTATCCCCTACACTCTTCCTTCTCCCTCTAAAGATGAAGGTTCGATGGAGTTTCTGAAAGGTGAAAACTGCCCAGGGTCTGCGACCTTATTTTAATATACACATTTGGTTGCCTACTTTGAAAAGCAAAAGCTATCGCTGCGAAGGAGTCTCCGTGTTTCTGGCTGGTCAAGACCCCTGTTTACCACCTTGATGTCTTCTTGTTTAACCTCGGGCTTAGGCCAATGCAAGCGCGTCACCTATGGGTGCGACGGCGTCTGATTCCGGGTCAGCGTCGCGCGGTTGGTCGTTAGGGTTCCAGGGTGTTCCATCATATACCATCTAGAGTTGTGAGGAAACAGACCCGGGTCGGGCAAATCTCTTACCTCAAACACCTTTTGGGTGAATCCCTGTGGTCGGAAGCGACTGGGAGCCTAAGCATGGCATGACGGTATTGTCATCAGGGTAAGTCTTAGCCGGCGGGATCATCATTCGAGGGGTCTAGAGGCCCAAATCAACCTAGATGTGCACTTAGGATACCTGGGAGGTTAGTAAGAAACCCCTGTTCTCACGTAGGTTAGGTGCCATTTGGGTGCTTGCCAGGCGTTAGCAAGAAAAAAATTGAAATGATAAAAACAACAAAAAATGGAAAAGAGAAAATGTACATATTTGCAAACAAAAAAATCTTTTTTATGATAAAACAAAAAAATGCCAAATATAAAAAAGAAAACAAATCAATTTTGCATGATTGCATTTGCGTGCAGCATCTCACTTTTAATACCGCTTGCATTCGTGTGCTTGCCTGTCGCATTTATCATCACCACATCTTTCCCTTGCCTTCGTTAAATAAAGGCTTGGCCCCTTGACCAGTTATCAAGGACAGTCACAGTGACCATTTGCTTATTGAGCAAGGGGCCAAGTCAGAACAGAAATTCTGATTTGTTTGTTTCAGTGATGTGTGCAGGGATTCAGGCAACAGAAGCAAAGGTGAAAACCAAACAAACCGAACCTTGTATTTTATTCCAAAAACAAAAAAAATTACATCAAGTTCCGCCCTCTCTCTCTGCATTACTCGTCCCACTACTCTCCGGGCAAAACGCTCTCAAAGGTGCTACCCAACTACGAAAAGCGGTACTCCTACCGCTCTGTACTCCCCTTCCTATTCCCACATCCCGGCGTTGATCCACGGAAGCAGCAGAGAAGCTACCAACACGAAAGCCACGCTCTCGTGCTCTTCGGTAGCGCTCCTCACCATCTCTCAGCCACTGTTCAGCAAGACCAAGGCTGATTCGGAGTTCGAATAGTTGGGCCTCCATGGCCCTTCGTTCCTCCCTTTCAGTCAATCTGTTGGCTCTTTCTCTCTCTGCGTCTCTTTCTTTCTCTGCACGTTCTCTCTCGCGGTCTTCCCTCTCCAACTGGAGAGTGATCCTCAGTTCCACGGCATCCCTAGAGGAGTCGTCATCAGGATGACGCCGCAGTTCCCTCTCCAGTTCTGCTATCCTAGCCTCCTTCTGCGCAGCTTGGGCAAGCGCTTCTTCCGTCTCCTTTTCCTGCCGAGTGTACCATCTCAGATACGCGATAAGGCGTAAACAAAGAGAACTCAACACTGAAACTTTTACCTGTATACAGAGCATCCCTTCTGCCTCCGCAGCACGCTGCGTGGCGTGAGCAAGTTGCTCATGAAGCAAGTCAAGTTCTGAGGTGGGAATCCACAAGCTGGAAGAGGCACCACCTACTCCCATCGCTGGGGAAGCCGCGCCAATCTGGGCATGCTACGACCGCGTGAATTAGCAGCCAACATCTGGAATCTGGGGTTTTAATTAGGAACGCACTGTACACCTACCAAGGCGCTCGTAGCTCCGCGGGCATCGCCCAACCGTTGCTCCATCTCTGCCAAGTGAGTTCGTAAAGCCGCTATCATCGTATCACGGATATCCTGCAGCCATACGAGTCAGTATTTCCACCAGAAAACCAAAAAAGGAGAAAGAAGAAAAGAGAAAAAGGGGGAACCTACCTCCACAAATCCCCGGGGTTGGAACCTCTCTGCGTACCTTGTCTTGTATAGACGCAAATAATCCTCGCAATCCCGTGCCTGCGATTCTACAATCGTGCCACCCCGTTGCCAGTCTTCATACTATTCAGGGAACCGCACGCGCCAGTCAATGCAGGTCGCCGGTCCTCGCGTCTTTCTCCCGACACGAGGTGGCGCAGCCGTATCCACCCATTCCTGAGCCAGTCCTAAAGTCCTCATAACCAATCGTAGCCGAAGCGGCTCGATTTCATTCAGGCAGTGCATCCACAGTTCCCGTCCAAACCGGGCACGACTTGCTAGAACCCACGGCTGGTCGGCATCGACCATGTCTGAGTAGGGTCTCCACTTTACCATCGCTGCAGGGAACTCCTGTAGCTCCCGCCTTAGCACCATCAGTTGGTAGGTTAGGGGTGCCGCACTCATGATGGGTTCCCACCGCCTGGCTAGCGGCACCATCGCGGGTCGCCAATGTCGAGCTCTCCCCATGGGGAGGTAATAATAGCTCCACAGCTGCTCGGCGCAGGTCATCAGTACCTTGCAAAAACACAAAAAAAATACAAAACAAGCAAAACCAAAAATACCTGGATGAATGGTGTGAAACCACTCACAGTCATCTCACGATCCGCTTCTTGGAACAGGCCTGCAAACAAGTGTGCCAGCATGGCAGCTCCCCAGGCATAGTATCCTACTCTTTCAAGGTCTGATAGCAGCTCCAGGAAGCGACATTGGATACCGTCCCCTTTCGAGCTCAGTACCAATCTCCCCAAAAGGAAGAGGAGAAATCTCCTCAAATCTATGTTGCATCTTTCCCAGTTGCCGAAATCTGTGCAGTACACGGCACGGCATCCTATTTCCATCCTTTCCATGAACTCTTCTGAGGATTCGTCGTCCCGCCGACGAGTGTCGGTGAGCCCTAATGCATCCATGAGGGACGCCCTAGCTACCGACCTATTTTTCCGACCATCTAGGTCCAAACCCAGTAACTTCTGGGCACCTTCTCGGTAGTCCGCGTAAGTGACTCCGGTCACTGCCTCGCCCTCCACCTTCAGGCTTGTGATCCGGACCACATCCTCCAAGCTGGGCACCATGTGCCCCCAGGGCATCAGGAATGCCCGACTCACTGGGTCCCATCTCTCACACAAGGCTTGGATCAGGACCAGGTCGAGCTGGATCGGCTCGATCCGAAGAAAGGTGCCAAATCCCATCACGTCTAGCCTGGCCTTCTGAAAATCTGGGAGACCCCTGTATGCGGCCACTGCTAACTCCCATGAAATGTGTGATTTCATCACACTCGTGCGTGCATAAGAAATGGAGAAGGGTGTTGTCAAGAGAAGGAAGAAAGAATGAGAAAAGGGCAGGAAAGCTCAGCTTACGAGTTGTGATTGGGCCCTTTCGCTGAAGTGCCCTTCGAGGTCCGAAAGCCTCCTGGAACTACTACCACTGGACCTGCTTCTCTTCGAGGAGTGGGAAGATTCGCCCTCCATCCAACTCTCGGAATTTTGAACTCCTCCTCTCCCGTGAGAACTTGTGCTCCTCGAGTTAGCTCTCGATATACCTGGGAGGATAAAAGGGACAAGAATTTATAGAAATGGAAGGAGTGCAGGCCAAGATTGCCTCCATCACCTGTTAATGATAGCCCTCGCGATGAGGCACCTGCCATGCGGTCCCGTGTGTCACTTCACCGCTCGCACAGGGTGATTGATTGGACGAAGAATATGACGACTAGCCCCCTATGTTGTCTAGGGATACCCTATCATGTTTTGGAGGACGTCCGCAAAATTTGACACAACATCCGGGAAAAGGGACTAGGGCCGTCATTATTGACTTCGACGGCAGATTCCCGTGGAAAATGGTCACAACAAGACGCGATTCTCCGCTCGGGGTGGAGTCTCGACAGACCCATCACATGGGAACAGTGCAAAGGAGAAGAAGTGTAGGGAAGAAGGAACGCACAAGAGAACAAACAAGCAGCAGAAAATCAAATCACTCCATTCATAATTCTACATAAGCTGTCATAAACACTACAATCATAGAGAGGTGGCGGGTCCACTAGCTCGCCAACTCTTGCCATTATCTTCATGCTCGTCCCTCTAGGCGTCCCTCTCCTCTCCCCTGAGGTGAGGGTCCCTCAGAAGCCTCCGGGATCCCCGTGCAGTAGCACCCGCCTCGCCTCGTGGCGCCGGCTCCACAGCAATGACTCGCTGCTCCTCCCCTGGCGTGGCAAAGAAGCCACTAGCGGCAAAGCGACCAGACTGGCGCAGTCGCTCCCCGAACTCTCGCGCTCTCTCGTAGCGCGTCTCCATCCCTCCTAGCCTCTGCACGACGGCCTGAAGGCCCAGCTGGAGCTCCCTCACTTGGGCCTCCAAGGCCCTCCTCTCGGTCTGATCCCGCTGTCGCTCGGACCTTCTCTCGGCTTTCTCTCTCTCTGCCTCTCTCCTCATCATCTGCAGAAGAACCCTTAACTCCAGGATGTCTGGAGAAGGTCTCTCCTCACCGCGATGTCGCAGCTCTGCTACAGTCGCCACCCAGGCATCACGCTCCTCTTCCGCCCGGGCAGCCCGAGCCACCGCACCAGCAAGTTGCTCCCGAAGGGAGGCAATCTCGAGAAAAGGGGCCGAGGAACTGGAAGATGCGCCGCCAGTCACTCCCACCATCGCTGTCTGCTGGGCACGCTGGAACGAACAAACAACAGCCGTCAGCTAAGCTCCACATTTAAAAATAGAAAATGCAGCACTTAGCTTACCAAGAGCGACAGTTCCTGTTGAGTGGCGGCCAGCTGCCGCCTGACCTCGGCTAATTGGGCACGCGACCCGTCGACGTCGCGCGTATCCCCGGCTTGGGGAAGCCCCGCATAACTCTCTCTCTGCCGCCGCAGGAAGTCGACACTATCCTGCACCAGTACGCTCCCTTGCTGCCCAGGGAGACGTATGCGCCAATCTTCAAGCTTCGCCTTGCCGCGACTCTCCTTCCTGACGCGGCTCGGCTCGTCTGCACTCGCCCACTCATCGGCCAGGCCCAGGGTCCTCGCCATGTCCTGCACCAAGAAAGAAGGACTCGCATCATAACAAAGAACGCGTCCCCTGTCTAGGACGCGTCCATCATTTGAGTACAACACTCGCCGAACCCTTTCCCCCCTCGCACGGCTCGCTTCAAAACTCAAAATGGATCAAAGAGGAAGAGATCGAGGACCTACCAGACCGTGTTCACCTCCTCCGCGACATCGGGCCCCTCGGGTCCCTCGGGGGCCCGAAGCGGCCCTTCCTCCTCCATGGACGCCGTTCCGTGCTCTGGCGCGTCCCTCCTCAGGCGAGGGGTCCCGCGTCCCTCTCCACCTTCGCCGTGGTCTAGACCGCCGAACTCCATCGATCAAGAGGAGGAAGACGAAAAGGGGGCAAGCGAGTTTCGGCGGAAGGCGGGCTCGTTTGCGGGTAAGGCACGGGAGAAGAAAGGCCACCCGACGCTTTAAATTTGAATTCAAGGATTAAGACGCGTCCTCGCGCCTGGACGCGCCCAAAAAGGGGGAGAAAGGAAACAGAATCCCCCCGTGCAAAGCGTAGTTCCCCGCTGTTCAGGGCAAGGTCTCGTGGAGCGTGCCTCGAAGGACAACTCAGTGCAAAGAAGAAAGTGTGGGAGAGAGAAAGTACACACAACACAAGAAAGCCATTTTCATTTCATATAATAGCCGAAAGTACATCATGCAGTAAGGAGGGTGAGTGTACAAGCAACTCTCTAACTCTCACCATCACCCTCCTGGTCATCTCTCTCCTCCCTCCTCTGACGGGGATCCCTAGGGGGCCTCTGCGAACCCTGAGAAGCCGTGCTCGCCTCGCCCTGCGGTGGCACCTCCAGCCTCGAAGGCGCGACGACGCTCCTCGGCCGAAGAAACTAGAAAGCTGCCCACAGAAAAGGAACCGGACTGACGAAGTCGCGCCCCCGCGCTCCTTCGCCCTCTGATACCGCTCCTCACTCTCCCGAAGTCTCCCCTCCGCCGTGCCAAGACTCAGCCGGAGCTCCGACACCAGGGCCACCAGAGCTCTCCTCTCGTCCCAATCTCGATATCACTCTGCCATCCTGTACTCCCTCTCTTTCTCTATAGTCTCCCTATCCCTCTCCCTCTCCTCTCTCTCCCTCATCGCCTCTCTCCTCGACAGCTCGAGGGTGATCCGCAGATCCACTACGTCGCGAAGAAGCTCCTCAGCCTCCCGTCGCCGCTCCTCCTCTAGCTCCGCAATCCGGGCGTCACGCTCTGCCACCCAGGTATCGCGCTCCTGCTCAGCACGAACAGCACGGGCCAGGGCCTCCCGAATCTCAGCCACCTGTCAAAGCACGCATGCACCGTAAGAGAACAATGATAGAAGGAGAGCAGCCAGAAGGAGAGTCGAGGTCAGGCAGACACTCACTCGAGCCTCGCGGTCACGCTCGGCCTCCTCAGCCGAGCCACCGCATACGCCAGCTGCTCCTGGAGGGCAGAAACCTCCGGAGGAGGGCCCCGCGAACTGGAACCCGCTCCACCAGCCATCCCGGCTGCCGCTGTCTGGTGGGCCCGCTGAAACACGGGGCAAACGTCAGTCAAAGGCTAAGCATCAAAAATCCAGGTCACAAAAAAATGCATTGCATAGACTCACCAGGATCTCCAACTCCTGTCGGATGGCCACCAACTGCCGCCTGGCGTCCGCCAACTGGGCCCGCAGGTCGGCGATCATGTTGTCACGAGCATCCTGCATTGCACATAAGTTAGTGCCACATGCATATACATATAGAAGGGTGAAGCATTTTCATTTCACTTACCCCTGCCATACCACCAAGGAAGAGGCGGTCCCCGTACGTAGCCCGGTACCGTCTCAGGTAATCAGTACTGTCCTGTACATGGGACACCACTGGGACCCCGCCCTGCTGCCAGTCCTGGTACTGTGCTGGAAGCGCGTACGCCAGTCCACAATCTTCGCCTTCCCCTTGGTCTTCCGCCCGATGCGGGCCGGCTCATCTACATCAACCCACTCCTGGGCTAGCCCCAACGTCCTCATAACCAGCCTCAGCCGAAGCGGCTCGATCTCGTTCAGGCAATGGACCCACACGTCCCGCCTGAAACGAGGAAGACCCGCTACAACCCAAGGCTGGCCAGCGTCGCCCATGCCCAGGTAGGGTCTCCACACCACCTGCATCACCATACATACATCATGTTAGTTACCATTCAGTCACATGCATAAAAAAACACAAAAAAATCACACGCATCATACCATGGCCTCGGGATACTCGCTCAGCTCCCGACGAAGTGACGCCAGCTGGTAGCTGTGTGGTGCCGCTACCACGACCGGCCTCCACTGTCGCACTAGAGGAACGGCTCTCCTGTTCCCCTGCCTGGCCCTCCCCATCGGGAAGTAGTAATAACTCCACACCTGCATCCATCATACATCATTAGCACGAGTGATTGCATATTTAACTGTGGAAATGCATAAATAAATTGTGTACCTGGAGAAAAGGTGCGAAGCCGCTGACTGTCGTCTCCCTCTCTGAAGTCTGGGAGAGATCAGCAATCAAATGGGCAAGCAGAGCTGCTCCCCACGCGTAGTGCCCCACTCTGTCAAGGTCCGCCAGGATCCCGAGGAAGCGGCAGTGGATGCCATCCCCCTTCGTCCCCAGCAGAAGGCGGCCCAGGAAGAAGAAAAGAAACCTCCGGAGGTCTAGATCCACCAGCTCCCGCTCGCTCGGGTCCTGGGTGAAAGCTGCACGGGCATCTCCCTCCAGTCGTGCCAGAAACTCCGCTCCAGTCTCGCTAACCCGCTGGCGCGGGTCGACGAATCCGAGCGCCTCCATGATCTCCACTCGGCCGACTACCCTGCTGTCTCTATCAGTCACGCTCGTCTCTAACCACAGCAGGTCCAGGGCACTCTCTCGGTAGTCGGGGTAGGTGACCCCGCTCACCGCCTCTCCGTCAACTCGTAGCCCGGTGATCCGAGCCACGTCCTCTAGTGTCGGCACCATGTGCCCCCAGGGCATCAGAAACGCCCGGCTCGGTGCGTGCCACCGCTCCCTCAATGCCTGGATAAGAGGAAGGTCGAGCCGAAAGGGCTCGATCCTGAGGAAAGCTCTGAAGCCCATGGCGTCCACACGCGCCCTCTGAAAGTCTGGCAGCCCACGGTATGCTGCCACCACTAGGGACCAGCTGATCCGACCCTTCATCACGCCCTGCACACCACAAAACCAACAAAGAACACATCAGCATCATGAATAGTAATAAACAATAACACTGTATATACTACTTATTTATTTTATTTTATTTTTTTAAAAAAATATTTATGTTTTTTTTGGAGGCGTCCAACACCTTGGACGCCTCCTTTACATTTTCTTTATTTTATTTTTAGAAAAACCCAAAAACCAAAACAAAAATAAATAATATATATATATATTATCATGGAGGCGTCCCAAGCCCTGGACGCCTCCTTATTTTTAATTCTATTTTTATTATTTACGTAAATAAATAAATAAAAAGAAAAAAAGAAAATATGGAGGCGTCCAGGCCCCTGGACGCCTCCTTCCCTCACTCACCGACCCTCACCACACGCCTCTCGTCCGCCTATCCAGCCTATTAAACCAACAGATTGAAGTTCCGAAGGGCTTACCGGGTCGTGATCGTCCTCTCCCGCGTCGCCAGCATCTACTGCAGCCTCACGGCCAAAGGAAGAGCCTCCTCCTCCGCGGCAATCTCCTCCGCCGCAGCAGCCTCCTCGGTCATCTCTCAGCCTCCTCGGACGACGAGCCCGTCGTTTCCGCTTCTCTCCACCCTGGCTCGGGCCTCCTTGCTCCATTGGAATTGGGAATGGGTCGTTTAGAGTGAACGAGTCGTCAGAATGAACAGTAATTTGAAAGGGGGTGAGGCCCCCCTTATATAAGAAAAACCCCTTTTTGGGGCGTCCAGGCGCCTGGACGCCCCCACTTTTTTCTTTTTTTTCAAAAATTTAAAAAAATTAGGGGCGTCCAGGTGCCTGGACGCCCCCAAACAAAATTAAAAAAAATAATAAAAGGAAAATATAGGGGCGTCCAAGCGCCTGGACGCCCCCAAAATAAAAAAAATAAATAAAAAAATAAAAAATTGGAGGCGTCCAGACCCATGGACGCCCCCATTAAATTTTTTTTTAAATATATATTTACATATGATCATATTGTGAATAAATAGGTATATAAAAAGAAAGAAAACACAAAAATAGAAAAACGGAAAAATAAAAATCATAACAAAGGGAACGGGTCCAAAACATCCAAATGCCAGATTTTATTCCATGAGAAAAGTAAAATGAGCTACATCAGGGGCTTAGGCGCCTTAGTCCTTAACTTCCCCAGTTCAGTTACATAAGCCTTCCACAGCTCACATTTTTCCCCCACATGCGCTAAGGCCTTTCCCGCAACACTTGTCTTCCAGGGTGCTTTGACGGCCTTCGCTTCCTTCGCGTCCGCTTCAGTGCCCAACTCCCTCTTCTTCAAAGGAACGATGCCAGTCGGTAGCGGGAACGAATGGCGTGGATGCCAATCTGGAGGCAGCACCGATGCGCATTATAAAGGACGAACTCGGTCGCGCCGATCAGTTGAAGATCAACTTCGGGAGAAGGCCTCATGAGGAGATCAAGCGAAAGCAAACATGCCGGTGCGCAAGTAAAGAAGCCTTGTGTCACGGTGCGGAAGTGAGACCGCCAGTCTTCACGTTTCTTCAGCCACGGAACGCGGTTCACTACAGTACCACCGAAGCCTAACACGTCGGCTATGTGATGAAGAGGGCTTTGTTGGAAGAGCTTCGAAGCAGTTGGCATTCCCTCGCGGTGGTCGAATTTGAAGTGCAAATCAAGCCAGCAATTCAAGACAAGTGCGCAACCAAAAGGAGGCTTACCCATGCTCGAGGCAGTAAGGCCGCTGTAAAGATAGGCAAGGACGGCGGGTCCCACCCTCTTTCCACGCCAGATCCCGCAGATAGCACTCAGTTGGTCTTCCTCCACCATGTTGTCGTATAAGGAAACAAGAGAGCACCCGCCAGACAAATGGTGAACCCCTTCATGATTCCCTCCAAATAGTCATCGTCTGGTGACCCTCTCAGGGCGTCCATGACCCACTCCGCGAGCTTTTGAAATCAATCCCCTTTTGAGTACGACCTTTCGGGCTGCGTCGGGCGGCATGAAGCTTCCAAGGACGCTTTCGGAAGTCCCCCGTGTCAGCATCCGCATAGCCTTCACCTTCCCGTCACTCTTGAATTTCTTCAATCCGAGCAGAAGTTCCACCTCCTCGAGGAGGATGGTCACCTCGAAGGTCGGGAAGATAAAAGTGTGGGTCTGGGGATGCCAGATCTCCACTAGTGCGCCCATAGCCGCCCAGTCCATACGAATCTTCTCGTAGTGTTTGGCGTGAATAAGGAGCCCCTGCAGATGCCACTTCGAGAGTATGGCCCTCATGCCGATGGAGATGTTGGAAGTTAGCTTTGAAAGCCATGGCAGTTTGGAAAACTTCCTCGGGCCTGGGAAGAGTGGATATGGCTGGAAGAGAAAAGAAAGAAGAAGAATGAAGGAAGTAAGAAGAAGGTTCACGTGGAGAAATTTGAAATGAATCAGCTTACCATATGCGACATGATCGTCCCACTCAGATGACCCTCGAGGTCGGAGAGTCGCCTGATCTCGCTGCTAGGCCTGCTCCTCTTCATAACGCGGGAAGACTCTCCTTCCATCCTGAAATCTCTAGATTCTCCTCTCTTCCTCTCCTGAGCTTCCAAAACCCACCTTGGTGCATTTGAATGAACTAGCCTAAGGGGAGTTCTTATAGGAAGGGTAGGGCGCTACAGGACGGAACATGTCACATCAGCTGGTCAATGTCAGGATTTTGGCTAGATCTCCTTTCCATTGTGGTGCGATTCTGTTACGATTCTGCTACTTTCTGATGTTATTAATCCATGCTGGCCTGTGCAGGTTTTACTAACGGACGTCTTTGTCCTATCTCCTGTCCCACCTTTCAATGGTTGGTCCCACCATGTCATGCATCGTAGTATATGATACCTACGCTACTAGAACATGTCAAGGACCTTGCGGCCCGAACGAATCTGGGATTTGAGTTCCCCTTCAACAAAAACAGTGATGATCCCGGAAGAATTTGGGTTGTACGGATAGGCCGTTAACTTGTGGTAGCATGGGGACGACGGTTCCATTCAGTGAGTTGGTGCGCGGATAAACGGGCCCCAGCCCAGTGTCGGCTCACCGGATCGGTATCCTGACCCATTCTTAACAAGTTGACAATATTATCCTTGGCTATTTTCTATTTTAGTTTGTTTTAAATTTTTCTTTAAGCCCAGCATGCATTCATATAGGACTTTGATTTATTGCGGAAGATCATTCAAGTGATTCGATTGCGAAAGCCGTTGTGCTTCAATTCTTACAAATATGAGATATTCCACTCCGAATGAAATACTGAGTTTCCTTGAAACGGCCCTACGTTGCTCTTCCAAAGGAGACCCTTGTTTGGACAAACCCTCAGATATTCCTTTACTTTTTACCTTGTTTGACCCACCTTGGCCGCAGCACTTCCACATTGGCTGGTAACCGCTCCCCAAAGGTGAAACCTGCAGGTTTATGACCCAGGTACTTCCACACCGAGAAGTTGGTCTCCTTTTTTTCGTGCCTGAGCGCACATCTCACCCTCCCTTATTTGATCTCCGTCCAAGCAATCGTCAATATTTGAAAGACCTTCTTCAAGGTCGCCTCATTGAAACTTCAGGAAAGATTCCAAACAGTAACGTCAAAAGCGTGTCTCATCACACCTTGGCATCAACTTATCAGTCCGCTCCCACTTCATTTCACTCCACTTCGATACCATTCCACTACGTGTCGCTCCCTTGCAAAGCAGACGCCAAGGCGGGGCAGCTGTAGACACGCCATTCCTGACGTCTCCTGAGAAAGTCTCATATTACTATACAACGCCCCGCGACGGCTTACGCGTTTTGAATCACTTGAGTGCTTCCTTTTCTTGAGTCTTCTTCCGCCCTTTTCGGCATCCGGAATCGTCTCGTCACGGCATTCGGACGGCATCAACACCAGTCAGACGCATCAGAGGTTCCGAACCAAGAAGGGTGTCTGCCGGGCAGCCGCCAACGCCTGAACTGAGGACCCGGGTGGGTCTTTATGGGGGCGTCCAGGCCCCTGGACGCCCCCATTCTTTTAATTTATTTTTCAAGCCCAAAACCAAATAAAAAATAATATATTAATGGAGGCGTCCAGGACCCTGGACGCCTCCATAAAAATAAATAAAAAATATAAAATGCCAGCTTTGGCATAGAAAAACAAAATAAAAATAATAAAAAATATTTTCTTGGAGGCGTCCAGGCCCCTGCACGCCTCCATCAACTCCCTCACGGGCGCCGGCCACCGAACGACGGTTTGTCGTGTGTGAAAAAATCCAAATTATGGAGACGTCCAGCCAGCTGGACGCGCCCATTTCTGAATCACGAGGCGCCGCTCACAAAACCACGCGTTGTGCCAAACCGCGTGCGGCCGTCGGTGGGGTTCGGTGGACCTGTTGGAGGCGTCCGGGGCCCTGGACGCCTCCACAAAAATATTCCAAAAAAATAAATAAAAATAGAATAAAATATTAGTTCGGCCCTGATGGAGGTGTCCAGGGTCCTGGACGCCTCCACCCTCCGGAGCCCTATAAATAGAGGCCCACCCCCTCAGTTCTGGAGGAGCTTCTAAGAGATCCGATAGGCTGCCGGAGCCCAGAGGCTACGGAGTCATTTCTAACCCGTGGGGTCTTTTGTAGGTGGAGGTTCTGCCGGCTTCTCGGGTGCCCACGCTCGCGAGAGGAAGGTCGTCTTCATCCACCGCGCTTCCACGTCGTCCCTACGCTGCCGGAGCTCCGCCGGATCTCACCCTCGGCTCCTCCAATAAGCCTTTTCTTCCCCTTTTTCTCCATAGTTCTTTACATTCATCATACTGCATCCTCTATCTCCCTACATAAGGGCACCGTCTCTTGCATACTTCTTGCATTCATCATCGCATTTTCCTCCTACTCGAGTCCGAGAGGGGTTTAAAACCACACCAACCAGGTGTGTGTCAGGTCACGATCTCGTTACTTTTATTGCAAGGAATTGTTACTACACTGCCATTTTCTAATTCCGTTCGTTTATTGTTTACTGTTTTGCAATGGTAACCAAGGAAAGCCCTCTCCGTCGGCCGGCCGAAGGGGGAGGAAGAAGCAACCCGCCATCTCCCGCTCTTGAGGTAGGCGCGATCACTTTCTTTATTTTGAGATCTTTTGGCCCCTGGCGATCATATCTTGTTCTCGAGGCCGCGGCGAGTCACTTCCCCAATGGCCGTTTAAATTCTCGTTCTTATATGTTATATTCTTATCTATTCATGTTCTCGAGGCCGCGGCGAGTCACTTCCCCAATGGCCGTTTAAATTCCCATGCTTATATGTTATATTCTTATCTATTCATGTTCTCGAGGCCGCGGCGAGTCACTTCCCCAATGGCCGTTTAAATTCCCGCTCTTATATTCTCTTTATATTCTGTTATATTCTTATCTATTCATATTCTCGAGGCCGCGGCGAGTCACTTCCCCAATGGCCGTTTAAATTCCCAATCTTTATATTCTCTTTATATTCTGTTATCTTCTTATCTGCTCATATTCTCGAGGCCGCGGCAAGTCACTTCCCCAATGGCCGTTTCAATTCTTGCTATTTAATTTCTGCACCATTCCCGTCCCCCCGAGGTCACGGCGAGTCACTTCCCGCTATGGCCGTTTAACCCCCATACCTTGCTATATTACATTTGTCCCGCTCGCCCCGCCGGAGCAATCTCCCGTGGTGGCCCCTTCTCCCTTCTCTTATTTCTGTGTTGCAGCAAACAGAAGAGGAGCCCGCGCGCTCCCCGTCTTCTTCGCTCCCCGAACCGCGTGACGTCGCTCACATATACTAGTTCCTGGCTAGTACACATCTCTAGCTTGTTGACCTTACACTCCCTATTTATCCATACACCACCCCAGTTGGCTCACACTTCCTCTAGCCTCACACCTCCACGGTCAGCCCATATACACCAGCAATTCATGCACTAGTCCAGTCATTCATTCCAGCAAACCTCGGCCTACACACCACCTCGGTTGGCCTTTAAACCACGTCAACCTTAGATCCATCTATCGTGAGGATCCATAAACCCATAATTCCTAGTCACATACCCGTCATGGTCAAGTCACCATGAACCCAGTCATAACTCCAGCAATACGCCGTAAAGGCATACCAGTTCCCAGATTCCAGTCATGATTCCAACAATACGCCACCAGGGCTCACTGGTTCCCAGATCACCAGTCAAACTGCAGGTTACTCAGTAATCAGCCAAAGCCACTACCAAGGCTACGACGGCGATGAGCCGTCAACAGCACAAACTCCAGGTCACGTCCCCTGACAGCAGCACGCTACGGACGGCAGCCACAAGGATCCCAGGTAAAAAAAATGGGGTTAAAAATAGAGATATCCTGGCGGATCCAGTCATCCTCATCACAAGGAGGTGACTGGGGGCAAAAATTGCTACCAACCCAGCTGAGGCGAAAACCCGAGAGGGCGCCTCAGGTAAAATCGGGTAACCCCTCGGTGTGAAAACCCGTAGGAATGCACCGAAAAAAGTAAAAGGGGGCCAGCACTGGCAAAAACCCGCAAGGGCGGCAGAGATGGTAAAGAGAAAACCAAAAAAAAAACTCTCTCCCTCTTTACTCAACGCTCATGAAAGTCGGTAACCGCGACATCCCGCCGACGATGACCTCAGTGTCACTCCATAACAATGGTGGTCATTACACCCCCGAGGGTCGGCCATCGCCAATTCCAACTCTAACGTTCGGCTACACACCTCGACGATTGGTCGACTACTTCCAGTATTATTTCGGCTACAACGCCTTCACAGGCCAGTCTCCCAGCCTTTAGTCCTAGTTTCGGCTACAACGCCTTTACAGGCTAGCCGCCCAGCTCCCAATTCCAGTTTCGGCTACAACGCCTTTACAGGCCAGCCGCCCAGTCTCTAGTCTCAGTTTCAGCTACAACGCCTTTACAGGCCAGCCGCCTAGTCTTCAGTTCCAGTTCCGGCTACAACACCTTTACAGGCTAGCCGCCGAGCTCCAGTTCCAATTTCCGGTCCCAGCATTCCAGCTACAACGCCTTCGCAGGCCAGCCACCCAATTCCAGTTCCAGCTTCCAGTCCCAGTCTCCAGCTACAATGCCTTCGCAGGCCAGCCGCCCAGCTCCTGTCCCAGTCTCCGGCTACAACACCCTCAGCGGTCAGTCGGCCAGCTCCAGCTCCAGCTCCAGTCCCAGTATCCGGCTGCAACACCTCAGCGGTCAGCCGGCCAACTCCAGCCCCAGTCCCAGCTCCAGTCTCAATCTCCGGCTACAACACCTCCCGGTCTCTGGCTACATCACCATGGCAGCGTGCCAGCCAACCCCAACCTCAACTCCAACTCCCCATACTAAACAATACCAGCAACATACGCCAACACACCCTCACGGGTCAGTCTCCAGCTTCCAGTTTCAAGCAGCATAGGCCAGCACACTCTCACGAGTCAGCCTCCAGCTACCAGTCTCTAGCAACATAGGCCAGCACACCCTCTCGGGTCGGCCTCCAGCTCCCATACTCTAGCAACATAGGCTAACACACCCTCTCAGGTTGGCCTCCAGCTTCGAGTCTCCAGCAACATAGGCCGAAGCACCCACACGGGTCGACCTCCAACTTTCAGCCCCAGTAATATAAGACAACACACCCTTATGGGTTGACCTCCAGTCTCCAGCAATGTGGGCCAAAACACCCCTGCGGGTCGGCCTTTAGCCTCTAGTCACCAGAAATATAGGACAACACACCCTTACGGGTTAGCCTCTAGCTTCCAGTCCCTAGTAATATAGGTCAACACACCCTCATTGGTCGACCTCCAGTCTCCAGCCATATAGGCCGAAGCACCCTCACGGGTCGGCCTCCAGCTTCCAGCCCCCAGTAATATAGGTCAACACACCCTTATGGGTCAACCTCCAATCTCCAGCAATGTGGAGCAAAACACCCTCGTAGGTCAGCCTCTAGCCTCCAATCTCTAGCAACGCAGGCCAAAACACCCTCATAGGTAGGCCTCCAGCTGCCAGCCTCCAGTCGCCAGCAACACAGGCCGACATACCCTCATGGGTCGGCCTCCAGCCTTCACCCTACAGCAATATGGGCCAACACACCCTTACGGGTCAACCTCCAGTCTCTCGTTTCTAGTTCCCAGTCACACCGGCCAATGCACTCTCACAAGTTGGCCTCCAGCTTCCAGTTCCTAGTCCTCTAGGTCAACATCGCCTTATGGGTTATCCTCCAGCTTCTAGTCTCCGGCCAATCAGGCCAACATGCCTCATTCAGGCAGGCCTCCAGCACCCAGCCTTCGATATCCAGCTTCCAATACCCAATTTCCAACACCCGGCTTCAAGTATCCAGCCTCCAGTATCCAATGTCTAATACCCAGCTCTAAAATCTAGCTTCCAGTATCTAGTTTCCAGTGCCTAGTTCCAATGCCCAGCCTCTAACATCCAGTTCAAGTACCCTAATTCCCAGTATCCAGCACCAGTACTCCGCTTCCAGCCCCTAGTTCCAGTTTCCAGTTCCAATGCCCAGTTCCCAGCATCTAACTTCCCATTTCCAATTCCAGTTTCCCGCAATGGGCTAGCACGCCTCATAGGGGCACGCCTCCAGTCCCAGCACCCGGTATTCAATTACCAGTTGCCATATCCAACATTCCATTCCCAGTCCCAGGCTTCCATCCCAGCACCCAGTAGCCAGATTCCAGTCTCCATTCCCGGTATCCAGTCTAGATATCCAGTTCCCAATTTTCAGTTTCCAGTCCCAGTACCCAGTCTCCCATCTCAATATCCAGTTCCCGACCTTCAGTTCCAATTGCCAGCATCAGGCCAGCACGCTGTGAGTGACGTCACGCGGTTCGGGGTGCGAAGAGGACGCGGAGCGCGCGGGCTCCTTCTTTTTGTTTGCTGCAACACAGAAATAAGATAAAAGAGAAGGGGCCACCACGGGAGATTGCTCCGGTGGGGCGAGCGGCATAAATGTAATATAGCAAGATATGGGGGTTAAACGGCCATAGCGGGAAGTGACTCACCGCGACCTCGGGGGGACGGGAATGGTGCAGAAATTAAATAACAAGAATTGAAATGGCCATTGGGGAAGTGACTCGCCGCGGCCTCGAGAATATGAGCAGATAAGAATATAACAGAATATAAGGAGAATATAAAGAGCGGGAATTTAAACGGCCATTGGGGAAGTGACTCGCCGCGGCCTCGAGAACATGAATAGATAAGAATATAATATATAAGAACGGGAATTTAAACGGCCATTGGGGAAGTGACTCGTCGCGGCCTCGAGAATATGAATAGATAGAATATAACATATAAGAACGGGAATTTAAACGGCCATTGGGGAAGTGACTCGCCGCGGCCTCGAGAATATGAGCAGAATACAACAGAATATAAAGAGAGTATAAGAACGGGAATTTAAACGGCCATTGGGGAAGTGACTCGCCGCGGCCTCGAGAACAAGATGTGATCGCCAGGGGCCGAAAGACCCCAAAATAAAGAAAGTGATCGCGCCTACCTCAAGAGCGGGAGATGGCGGGTTGCTTCTTCCTCCCCCTTCGGCCGGCCGACGGAGAGGGCTTTCCTTGGGTACCCTTTGCAAAACAACGACAAACAAGTAACGAGTGGATTAGAAAGATGAAGGTGTAGTATTCAAATCCTTGCGATAAAAATAACGAAATGATGGCAAGACACACACCTGGTTGGTGTTGTCTTTTAAACCCCTCTCGGACTCGAGTAGGAGGAAAATGAGATGATGGATGCAAGAAGTATATAAGAAGAGGCGCCCTTATGAAGGGGGATAGATGATGCGAGATGATGAATGCAAAAGAACTAAGAAGAAAAGGAAAGGATTGGCTTATTGAGTGTGCCGATGGTGAATGAAGACGACATTCCTCTTGCGAGCGTGGGCACCCGAGAAGCCGGCAGAACCTCCACCTACAAAAGATCCCACGGGTTAGAAAATGACTCCGGTAGCCTCTGGGCTCCGGTAGCCTATCGGATCTCTTCGAAGCTCCCCCAGAACTGAGGGGGTGGGCCTCTATTTATAGGGCTCCGGAGGGTGGAGGCGTCCAGGACCCTGGACACCTCCATCAGGGCCGAACTAATATTTTATTCTATTTTTATTAATTTTTTCAGAATATTTTTGTGGAGGCGTCCAGGGCTCCGGACACCCCTAACAGGTCCACCGAACACCACCGACGGCAGCACGCGGTTTGACACAACGCGTGGTTTTGTGAGCGGCACCTCGTGATTTTGAAATGGGCGCGTCCAGCGGGCTGGACGTCTCCATAGTTTGGCTTTTTTCACACACGACAAACCGTCGTTCGGTGGGCGGCGCCCGTGAGGGAGTTGATGGAGGCGTCCAGGGGCCTGGACACCTCCATAAATATATTATTTTTATTTTTGTTATCTTTTTATGCCAAAGCTGGCATTATATATTTTTTATTTTTGTTTTTATGGAGGCGTCCAGGGGCCTGGACGCCTCCATTAATATATCATTTTTTTTATTTTGTTTTATCTTTTTATGCCAACTGGCATATATATATATATATATATTATATTTGTTTTTATGGAGGCGTCCAGGGGCCTGGACGCCTCCATTAATATATTATTTTTTATTTGTGTTTTGGGTTTTGAAAAATAAAAAAAATAATAAATTAAAAGAATGGGGGCGTCCAGGGGCCTGGACGCCCCCATTAAGACCCACCCGGGTCCTCGGACAAGCGTTGGTGGCCGCCCGGCAGACACCCTTCTTGGTTCCGGAACCTCCTGATGCGTCTGACTGGTGTTGATGCCGTCCGAATGCCGTGACGAGACGATTCCGGATGCCGAAAAGGGCGGAAGAAGACTCAAGAAAAGGAAGCACTCGAGCGATTCAAAATGCGTAAGCCGTTGCGGGGCGTTGTATAGTAATATGAGACTTTCTCGGGAGACGTCAGCAATGGCGTGTCTACAGCTGCCCCGCCTTGGCGTCTGCTTTGCAAGGGAGCGACACGTAGTGGAATGGTATCGAAGTGGAGTGAAATGAAGTGGGAGCGGACTGATAAGTTGATGCCAAGGTGTGATGAGACACGCTTTTGACGTACTGTTTGGAATCTTTCCTGAAGTTTCAATGAGGCGACCTTGAAGGAGGTCTTTCAAGTCTTGACGGTTGCTTGGACGGAGATCAAATAAAGGAGGGTGAAATGTGCACTCAGGCACGAAAAATAAAGGAGACCAACTTCTCGGTGTGGAAGTACCTGGGTCATAAACCTGCAGGTTTCACCTTTGGGAGCGGTTACCAGCCAATGTGGAAGTGCTGCAGCCAAGGTGGGTCAAACAAGGTAAAAAGGAATATCTGAGGGTCTGTCCAAACAAGGGTCTCCTTTTGGAAGAGCAACGTAGGGCCGTTTCAAGGAAACTCAGTATTTCATTCGGAGTGGAATATCTCATATTTGTAGGAATTGAAGCACAACGGCCTTCGCAATCGAATCACTTGAATGATCTTCCGCAATAAATCAAAATCCTATATGAATGCATGCTGGGTTAAAATAAAAATTTAAAACAAACTAAAATAGAAAATAGCCAAGGATAATATTGTCAACTTGTTAAGAACGGGTCAGGATACCGATCCGGTGAGCCGACACTGGGCTGGGGCCCGTTTATCCGCGCACCAACTCACTGAATGGAACCGTCGTCCCCATGCTACCACAAGTTAACGGCCTATCCGTACAACCCAAATTCTTCCGGGATCATCACTGTTTTTGTTGAAGGGGAACTCAAATCCCAGATTTGTTCGGGTCGCAAGGTCCTTGACATGTTCTAGTAGCGTAGGTATCGTATACTATGATGCATGACATGGTGGGACCAACCATTGAAAGGTGGGACAGGAGACAGGACAAAGACGTCCGTTAGTAAAACCTGCACAGACTAGCAAAGGTTAGCAACATCAGAAAGTAGCAGAATCACAGCAGAATCGCACCACAGTACAAAGGAGATCCAGACAAAATCTTGACAATGACCACTGATGTGACATGTTCCGTCCTGTAGCGATCTTCCCTTCCTATAAGAACTCCCCTTAGGCTAGTTCATTCAAATGCACCAAGGTGGGTTTTGGAAGCTCAGGAGAGGAAAGAGAGGAGAATCTAGAGATTTTCAGGATGGAAGGAGAGTCTTCCCGCGTTATGAAGAGGAGCAGGCCTAGCAGCGAGATCAGGCGACTCTCCGACCTCGAGGGTCATTTGAGTGGGACGATCATGTCGCATATGGTAAGCTGATTCATTTCAAATTTCTCCACGTGAACCTTCTTCTTACTACCTTCCTTTCTTCTTCTTTCTTTTCTCTTCCAGCCATATCCACTCTTCCCAGGCCCGAGGAAGTTTTCCAAACTGCCATGGCTTTCAAAGCTAACTTCCAACATCTCCATCGGCATGAGGGCCATACTCTCGAAGTGGCATCTGCAGGGGCTCCTTATTCACGCCAAACACTATGAGAAGATTCGTATGGACTGGGCGGCTATGGGCGCACTAGTGGAGATCTGGCATCCCCAGACCCACACTTTTATCTTCCCGACCTTCGAGGTGACCATCCTCCTCGAGGAGGTGGAACTTCTGCTCGGATTGAAGAAATTCAAGAGTGACGGGAAGGTGAAGGCTATGCGGATGCTGACACGGGGGACTTCCGAAAGCGTCCTTGGAAGCTTCATGCCGCCCGACGCAGCCAGAAAGGTCCGTACTCAAAAGGGGATCGATCTCCAAAAGCTTGCGGAGTGGGTCATGGACGCCCTGAGAGGGTCACCAGACGATGACTATTTGGAGGGAATCATGAAGGGGTTCACCATTTGTCTGGCGGGTGCTCTCTTGTTTCCTTATACCGACAACATGGTGGAGGAAGACCAACTGAGTGCTATCTGCGGGATCTGGCGTGGAAAGAGGGTGGGACCCGCTGTCCTCGCCTACCTGTATAGTGGCCTTACTGCCTCGAGCATGGGTAAGCCTCCTTTTGGTTGCGCACTTGTCCTGAGTTGCTGGCTGGATTTGCATTTCAAGTTTGATCACCGTGAGGGAATGCCAACCGCTTCGAAGCTCTTCCAACAAAGCCCTCTTCATCACATAGCCGACGTGTTAGGGTTCGGTGGTACTGTAGTGAACCGCGTTCCGTGGCTGAAGAAACGTGAAGACTGGCGGTCTCACTTCCGCACCGTGACACAAGGCTTCTTTACTTGCGCACCGGCATGTTTGCTTTCGCTTGATCTCCTCATGAGGCCTTCCCCGAAGTTGATCTTCAACTGATCGGCGCGACCGAGTTTGTCCTTTATAACGCGCATCGATGCTGCCTCCAGGTCGGCATTCCACGCCATTCGTTCCCACTATCGACTGGCATCGTTCCTTTGAAGAAGAGAGAGTTGGGTACTGAAGCGGATGCGAAGGAAGCGAAGGCCGTCAAAGCACCCTGGAAGACAAGTGTTGCGGGAAAGGCCTTAGCGCACGTGGGGGAAGAATGTGAGCTGTGGAGGGCTTATGTAACCGAACTGGGGAAGTTAAGGCCTAAGGCGCCTAAGCCCCTGATATAGTTCACTCTGCTTTTCTGATGGAATAAAATCTGGCATGGATGTTTTGGACCCTTGTCCCCTTAATTATTATTATCTTTTTTGTGGTTTTTCTTTTTCTTTTTCTTTTGTTTGGATTATATACATACGCTTATCTCTTTTTTTTCTTTTATTATATATTTTTTTGAAATTTTTATTATGGGGGTGTCCAGGGGCCTGGACGCCCCTAATTTTTTATTTATAATTTTTTTAAGTTTTTGTTTTGGGGGCATCCAGTGTCCTGGACGCCCCAAATTTTTATTTATTTGTTTTGGGGGCGTCCAGGTCCTGGACGCCCCAAATTTTTATTTATTATTTTTTTGGTTTTTGTTTTGGGGGCGTCCAGGGTCCTGGACGCCCCAAATTTTTATTTATTATTTTTTTTTGATTTTTTTGTTTTGGGGGCGTCCAGGCGCGTGGACGCCCCTAATTTTTGAATTTTGAAAAAAATAAAAAAAAGGTGGGGGCGTCCAGGCGCCTGGACGCCCCAATCAGAGTGGTTTCTATATATATGGGGGGCCTCACCCCCTGCTCACTTGTACTGTTCATTCTGACGACCCCGTCACCCCAGACGACCCATTCTTAGTCCCAATGGAGCGAGGAGGATCGAGCCAGGGTCCAGAGAAGCGGAAACGACGGGCTCGTCGTCCGAGGAGGCTGAGGGATGATGCCGAGGAGGCCGCAGCAGAGGAGATTGCTGCGGAGGAGGGGATGGAGGTGCCTCTTCTGGCCGCGGAGGCCGCTGCGGGCGTTGGCGACGTGGGAGAGGACGATCATGACCCGGTAAGCCCTTCGGAACTCTCACTCTGTGGTTCAATAGGCTAAACGGACGGGCGAGAGGCTGTGAGAGAAGGCCGGGGAGTGAGGGAAAGGAGGCGTCCAGGGCCCTGGACGCCTCCACATTTTCTTTTTCTTTTTGTTTATTTGTTTATTTACGTAAATAATAAAATAGGATTAAAAATAAGGAGGCGTCCAGGACCTGGGACGCCTCCATAATAATATATATATTATTAATATATTTTTTGTTTTGGGTTTTTCTATAAAGAAAATAAGGAAAATAGAGAGGAGGCGTCCAATGTACTGGACGCCTCCATAAAAATCCTAAAATGTTTTAAAGATAAGAGAACATAAAATAAATAAGTAGAATATATAGTGTTATTGCTTAATATTATTCATGATGCTGATGTATTTTTTATTGGTTTTGTGGTGTGCAGGGTGTGATGAAAGGACGGATCAGCTGGTCCCTAGTGGTGGCAGCATACCGTGGGCTGCCGGACTTCCAGAGGGCGCGTGTGGACGCCATGGGCTTTGGAGCTTTCCTTAGGATCGAGCCCTTCCGGCTCGACCTTCCTCTTATCCAGGCATTGAGGGAGCGGTGGCACGCGCCGAGCCGGGCGTTTCTGATGCCCTGGGGGCACATGGTGCCGACACTAGAGGACGTGGCTCGGATCACTGGGTTACGAGTTGACGGAGAGGCGGTCAGCGGGGTCACCTACCCCGACTACCGAGAGAGTGCTCTGGACCTGCTGTGGTTAGAGACGAGCGTGACTGACAGGGACAGCAGGGTAGTCGGCCGAGTGGAGATCATGGAGGCGCTCGGATTCGTCGACCCGCGCCAGCGGGTCAGCGAGACTGGAGCGGAGTTTCTGGCACGACTGGAGGGAGATGCCCGTGCAGCTTTCACCCAGGACCCGAGCGAGCGGGAGCTGGTGGATCTAGACCTCCGGAGGTTTCTTTTCTTCTTCCTGGGCCGCCTTCTGCTGGGGACGAAGGGGGATGGCATCCACTGCCGCTTCCTCGGGATTCTGGCGGACCTTGACAGAGTGGGGCACTACGCGTGGGGGGCGGCTCTGCTTGCCCATTTGATTGCTGATCTCTCCCAGACTTCGGAGAAGGAGACGACAGTCAGTGGCTTCGCACCTTTTCTTCAGGTAAACATTTTATTTATGCATTCCCACAGTTAAATATGCAATTATTGTACTAATGATGTGTGATGGATGCAGGTGTGGAGCTATTACTATTTCCCGATGGGGAGGGCTAGGCATGGGAACAGGAGGGCCGTGCCTCTGGCGCGGCGGTGGAGGCCGGTCGTGGTTGCAGCACCCCACGGCTACCAGCTGGCGTCACTTCGTCGGGAGCTGAGCGAGTATCCCGAGGCCATGGTATGATGCGTATGGTTTTTTGTGTTTTCTTATGTGACTGAATGGCAACTAATATGATGTATGTATGATGATGTAGGTGGTGTGGAGACCCTACCTGGGCATGGGCGACGCTGGCCAGCCTTGGGTTGTAGCGGGTCTTCCTCGTTTCAGGCGGGACGTGTGGGTCCATTGCCTGAACGAGATCGAGCCGCTTCGGCTGAGGCTGGTTATGAGGACGTTGGGGCTAGCCCAGGAGTGGGTTGATGTAGAAGAGCCGGCCCGCATCGGGCGGAAGACCAAGGGGAAGGGAAGATTGTGGACTGGCGTACGCGCTTCCCAGCACAGTACCAGGACTGGCAGCAGGGCGGGGTCCCAGTGGTATCCCATGTACAGGACAGCACAGATTACATGAGACGATATCGAGCTACGTACGGGGACCGCCTCTCCTTGGGTGGTATGGCAGGGGTAAGTGAAATGAAACTGCTTCACCCTTCTATATGTATATGCATGTGGCAGTAACTTATGTGCAATGCAGGATGCTCGTGACAACATGATTGCCGACCTGCGGGCCCAGCTGGCAGACGCCAGGCGGCAGTTAGTGGCCATCCGACAGGAGTTGGAGATCCTAGTGAGTCTATGCAATGTATTTTTTTGTGACCTAGATTTTTGATGCTTAACCTTTGACTGACGTTTGCCCCGTGTTTCAGCGGGCCCACCAGACAGTGGCAGCCGGGACGGCTGGTGGAGCGGGTTCCAGTTCGCGGGGCCCTCCTCCGGAGGTTTCTGCCCTCCAAGAGCAGCTGGCGTATGCGGTGGCTCGGGCTGAGGAGGCCGAGCGTGACCGCGAGGCTCGAGTGAGTGCTTGCTTGGCCCTGGCCCTCTTCTAGCTGCTTTCCTTCTATCACTGCTCTCTTACTGTGCATGCGTGCTTTGACAGGTGGCCGAGATTCGGGAGGCCCTGGCCCGTGCTGTTCGTGCTGAGCAGGAGCGCGATGCCTGGGTGGCAGAGCGTGACACCCGGATTGCGGAGCTAGAGGAGGAGCGGCGACGGGAGGCTGAGGAGCTGCCTCGCGACGTAGTGGATCTGCGGATCACCCTCGAGCTGTCGAGGAGAGAGGCGATGAGGGAGAGAGAGGAGAGGGAGAGGGATAGGGAGACCGTGGAGAGAGAGAGGGAGAGGGATAGGGAGACCCTAGAGAGAGAGAGGGAGAGGGATAGGGAGATCATAGAGAAAGAAAGGGAGTACAGGATGGTAGAGCGATATCGAGATTGGGACGAGAGGAGAGCTCTGGTGGCCCAGGTGTCGGAGCTCCGGCTGAGTCTTGGCATGGCGGAGGGGAGACTTCGGGAGAGTGAGGAGCGGTATCAGAGGGCGAAGGAGCACGGGGCGTGACTTCGTCAGTCCGGCTCCTTTTCTGTGGGCAGCTTTCTAGTTTCTTCGTCCGAGCAGCGTCGCCGCACCTTGGAGGCTGGCATGGTGCCACCTGGAGAGGCGAGCACGGCTTCTCAGGGTTCGCAGAGGTCGCAGAGGCCCCCTAGGGATCCCCGTCAGAGGAGGGAGGAGAGAGATGACCAGGAGGGTGGTGGTGAGAGTTAGAGAGTTGTTTGTACACCCCACCGTCCTCACTGTATGATGTACTTTTGACTGTTTGTATGAAATGGATTTCGTGTGGTTCCTTTTGTCGTATGCCCTTTTCCTTCCTGCACTTTCTTTCACACCACGTTGTTCACGCTTCACGGGACTTTGCCCTGGACAGAAGGGAACTACTTTGCATGGAGGGTTTTTTGTTCCTTTTTTTTTCGCTTTCTTTTGGGCGCGTCCAAGCGCGAGGACGCGTCTTAATCCTCAAATTCAAATTTAAAGCGACGGGTGGCCTTCCTTCTCCGTGCCTTACCCGCAAACGGGCCCGCCTTCCGCCGAAACTTGCTCACCCGTCTTTGTCTTCTTCCCCTCGATCGATGGAGTTCGGCGGTCTAGACCACGGCGAAGGTGGAGAGGGACGCGGGACCCCTCGCCCAAGGAGGGATGCGCCAGAGCACGGAACGGCGTCTATGGAGGAGGAAGGGCCGCTTCGGGCCCCCGAGGGACCCGAGGGGCCCGATGTCGCGGAGGGAGGTGAACACGGTCTGGTAGGTGCTTGGTTTTCCCCCTCTTTGATCCATTTTGAGTTTTGAAGCAAGCCGTGCGAGGGGGGAAAGGGTTCGGCGAGTGTTGCACTTAAATGATGGATGCGTCCTAGACAGGGGACGCGTTCTTTTTGACTGATGTGGGACCCTTTTCTTGGTGCAGGACATGGCGAGGACCCTGGGCCTGGCCGATGAGTGGGCGAGTGCGGACGAGCCGAGCCGCGTCAGGAGGGAGAGTCGCGGCAAGGCGAGGCTCGAGGACTGGCACGTACGTCTCCCTGGACAGCAAGGGAGTGTATTGGTGCAGGACAGCACCGACTTCCTGCGGCGGCAGAGAGAGAGTTATGCGGGGCTTCCCCAAGCTGGGGACACACGTGGCATCGGCGGCTCGCGCGCCCAACTGTCAGAGGCTAGGCGGCAGCTGGCCGTCGCTCAACATGAGCTGTCGCTCCTGGTAAGTTACGTGCCGCACTTTTATCTTCAGATTTGGAGTTTCACTGACGGCCGTTGTTTATTTTGTTCCAGCGTGCCCAGCAGACAGCGACGGCGGGGATGATTGGTGGCGCATCTTCTAGTTCCTCGGCCCCTTTTCTCGAGATTGCCTCCCTCCGGGAGCAACTTGCCGGTGCGGTGGCTCGGGTGACCCGGGCGGAAGAGGAGCGTGATGCCTGGGTGGCGACTGTAACGGAGCTGCGGCATCGTGGTGAGGAGAGACCTTCTCCAGACATCCTGGAGTTAAGGGTTCTTCTGCAGATGATGAGGAGAGAGGCAGAGAGAGAGAAAGCCGAGAGAAGGTCCGAGCGACAGCGGGATCAGACCGAGAGGAGGGCCTTGGAGGCCCAAGTGAGGGAGCTCCAGCTGGGCCTTCAGGCCGTCGTGCAGAGGCTAGGAGGGATGGAGACGCGCTACGAGAGAGCGCGAGAGTTCGGGGAGCGACTGCGCCAGTCTGGTCGCTTTGCCGCTAGTGGCTTCTTTGCCACGCCAGGGGAGGAGCAGCGAGTCACTACTGCGGAGCAGGCGCCAAGAGGCGAGGAAGGTGCTGCTGCACGAGGATCCCGGAGGCTTCTGAGGGACCCGCACCTTAGGGGAGAGGAGGGGAGCGCCCAGAGAGATGAGTGATGGTGAGGATCGGCGAGCTGGTGGACTCGCCTCCTCCTTATGTTTATGATGTTTTTGACAGCTCATGTAGAATTATGAATGGAGTGATTTAATTTTCTGCTGCTTGTTTGTTTTCTTGTGCGTTCCTTCTTCCCTACACTTCTTCTCCTTTGTACTGTTCCCATGTGATGGGTCTGCCGAGACTCCACGCCGAGCGAAGAATCGCGTCTTGTTGTGACCATTTTCCACGGGAATTTACCGTCGAAGTCAATAATGACGGCCCTAGCCCCTTTTCCCGGATGTTGTGTCAAATTTTGCGGACGTCCTCCAAAACATGATAGGGTATCCCTAGACAACATAGGGGGCTAGTCGTCATATTCTTCGTCCAATCAATCACCCTGTGCGAGCGGTGAAGTGACACACGGGACCGCATGGCTATCATTAACAGGTGATGGAGGCAATCTTGGCCTGCACTCCTTCCATTTCTATAAATTCGTGTCCCTTTTATCCTCCCTGGTATATCGTGAGCTAACTCGAGGAGCACAAGTTCTCACGAGAGAGGAGGAGTTCAAAATTCCGAGAGTTGGATGGAGGGCGAATCTTCCCACTCCTCGAAGAGAAGCAGATCCAGTGGTAGTAGTTCCCGGAGGCTTTCAGACCTCGAAGGGCACTTCAGCGAAATGGCCCAATCACAACTCGTAAGCCAAGTTTTCCTGCCCTTTTTTTCATTCTTTTTTCTTCATTTCTTTCTTACCAAACCTCCTCTCCATTCCCTGCATGCGTAGTGTGTGATGAAATCACAGATCTCATGGGAGTTGGTAGTGGCAGCATACCGAGGTCTCCCAGATTTTCAGAAGGCCAGGCTAGAAGTGATGGGTTTTGGCACCTTTCTTCGGATCGAGCCGATCCAGCTCGACCTGGTCCTGATCCAAACCTTGTGTGAGAGATGGGACCCAGTGAGTCGGGCATTCCTGATGCCCTGGGGGCACATGGTGCCCAGCCTGGAAGATGTGGTCCGAATTACGAGTCTCAAGGTGGATGGCGAGGCAGTGACCGGAGTCACTTACGTGGACTACCGAGAAGGTGTCCAGAAGTTACTAGGTTTAGACCTAGATGGTCGGAAAAATAGGTCGGTAGCTAGGGCGTCCCTCATGGATGTATTAGGGCTCACCGACACTCGTCGGCAGGACGATGAATCCTCAGAAGAGTTCATGGAAAGGATGGAAATAGGATGCCGTGCCGTGTACTGCACAGATTTCGGCGACTGGGAAAGATGCAACATAGATTTGAGGAGATTTCTCCTCTTCCTTTTGGGGAGATTGGTACTGAGCTCGAAAGGGGACGGTATCCAATGTCGCTTCCTGGAGCTGTTGTCAGACCTTGAAAGAGTAGGGTATTATGCCTGGGGAGCCGCCATGCTGGCACACTTGTTTGCAGGCCTATTCCAAGAAACGGATCGTGAGATGACTGTGAGTGGTTTCACACCATTCATCCAGGTATTTTTGGTTTTGCTTGTTTTGTATTATTTTTTGTGTTTTTTTTTTGCAAGGTACTGATGACCTGCGCCGAGCAGCTGTGGAGCTATTATTACCTCTCGATGGGGAGAGCTCGACATTGGCGACCCGCGATGGTGCCGCTAGCCAGGCGGTGGGAACCCATCATGAGTGCGGCACCCCTAACCTACCAACTGATGGTGCTAAGGCGGGAGCTACAGGAGTTCCCTGCAGCGATGGTAAACTGGAGACCCTACTCAAACATGGTCGATGCCGACCAGCCATGGGTTCTAGCAAGTCGTGCCCGGTTCGGACGGGAACTGTGGATGCACTGCCTGAATGAAATTGAGCCGCTTCGTCTACGATTAGTTATGAGGACTTTAGGACTGGCTCAAGAATGGGTGGATTCAGCTGTGCCACCTCGTGTCGGAAGAAAGACGCGGGGACCGGCGACCTGCATTGACTGGCGCGTGCGATTCCCCGAACAGTATGAGGACTGGCAACGGGGTGGCACGATTGTAGAATCACAGGCGCGGGATAGCGAGGACTACTTGCGTCTATATAGGATAAAGTACGCAGAGCGGTTCCAACCCCGGGGACTTGTGGAGGTAGGTTTCCCCTTTTTCTCTTTTCTTCTTTCTCCTTTTCTTGGTTTTCTGGTGAAAATGCTGACTCGTAAGGCTGCAGGATGTCCGGGATGCCATGATAGCGAATTTACGAACTCGCTTGGCAGAGATGGAACAACAGTTGGGTAATGCCCGCGGAGCTACGAGCGCCTTGGTAGGTGTACAGTACGTTCCTAATTAAAACCCCAGATTCCAGATGTTGGCTGCTAATTCACGCGGTCGTAGCATGCCCAGATTGGCGCGGCTTCCCCAGCGATGGGAGTAGGTGGTGCCTCTTCCAGCTTGTGGATTCCCACCTCAGAACTTGACTTGCTTCATGAGCAACTTGCTCACGCCACGCAGCGTGCTGCGGAGGCAGAAGGGATGCTCTCTATACAGGTAAGAGTCTCAGTGTTGAGTTCTCCTTGTTTATGCCTTATCGTGTATCTGAGATGGTACACTCGGCAGGAAAAGGAGACGGAAGAAGCGCTTGGCCAAGCTGCGCAGAAGGAGGCTAGGATAGCAGAACTGGAGAGGGAACTGCGGCGTCATCCTGATGACGACTCCTCTAGGGATGCTGTGGAACTGAGGATCACTCTCCAGTTGGAGAGGGAAGACCGCGAGAGAGAACGTGCAGAGAAAGAAAGAGACGCAGAGAGAGAAAGAGCCAACAGATTGACTGAAAGGGAGGACGAAGGGCCATGGAGGCCCAACTATTCAAACTCCGAATCAGCCTTGGTCTTGCTGAACAGTGGCTGAGAGATGGTGAGGAGCGCTACCGAAGAGCACGAGAGCGTGGCTTTCGTGTTGGTAGCTTCTCTGCTGCTTCCGTAGATCAACGCCGGGATGTGGGAATAGGAAGAGGAGTACAGAGCGGTAGGAGTACCGCTTTTCGTAGTTGGATAGCACCTTTGAGAGCGTTTTGCCCGGAGAGTAGTGGGACGAGTAATGCGGAGAGAGAGGGCGGAACTTGATGTAATTTTTTTGGTTTTTGGAATAAAATACAAGGTTTGGTTTGTTTGGTTTTCACCTTTGCTTCTGTTGCCTAGATCCCTGCACACATCACTGAAACAAACAAATCAAAATTTCTGTTCTGACTTGGCCCCTTGCTCAATAAGTAAATGGTCACTGTGACTGTCCTTGATAACTAGTCAAGGGGCCAAGCCTTTATTTAACGAAGGCAAGGAAAAGATGCGGTAATGATAAATGCGACAGACAAGCACACGAATGCAAGCGGTATTAAAAGCGAGATGCTGCACGCAAATGCAATCATGCAAAATTGATTTGTTTTCTTTTTATATTTGACATTTTTTTGTTTTATCATAAAAAGATTTTTTTTGTTTACAAATATGTACATTTTCTCTTGTCTATGTTTTTTGTTGCTTTTATCATTTCAATTTTTTTTTGTTGCTAACGCCTGGCAAGCACCCAAATGGCACCTAACCTACGTGAGACAGGGGTTTCATTACTAACCTCCTAGGTATCCTAAGTGCACATCTAGGTTGATTTGGGCCTCTAGACCCCTCGAATGATGATCCCGCCGGCTAAGACTTACCCTGATGACAATACCGTCATGCCATGCTTAGGCTCCCAGTCGCTTCCGACCACAGGGATTCACCCAAAAGATGTTTGAGGTAAGAGATTTGCCCGACCCGGGTCTGTTTCCTCACAACTCTAGATGGTATATGATGGAACACCCTGGAACCCTAACGACCAACCGCGCGACGCTGACCCGGAATCAGACGCCGTCGCACCCATAGGTGACGCGCTTGCATTGGCCTAAGCCCGAGGTTAAACAAGAAGACATCAAGGTGGTAAACAGGGGTCTTGACCAGCCAGAAACACGGAGACTCCTTCACAGCGATAGCTTTTACTTTTCAAAGTAGGCAACCAAATGTGTATATTAAAATAAGGTCGCAGACCCTGGGCAGTTTTCACCTTTCAGAAACTCCATCGAACCTTCATCTTTAGAGGAAGAAGGAAGAGCGTGGGGGATAAACCTCCTGAGAGGATCGGCAAAACCGTTAACCCGGCGAGCGAATAAGGGCCCATTAACTCTTTCCTTTCGGACAACTTCGGACCAAATCTCGAGCATTTACATTCCATAGCCCCCCCTTTTTTGTGGATTCAGACTTTTGCTTTGAGGGGTTCCATTTATCGCAACAGGCACGGTCACGACCAGGCTTTTCTCTTGATTTTGACTTTGTATTTCTTTTTGTGAGGGAGATATAGTCATTTGACGTTTGTGGGCTCCCTTTTCGTATGCCTGCGGGGACACTGCCCTCTTCTCGTGCTCTGATCGATGCTCGAGGAAATGGATCCTACTCTTGCCTTTGGGGTTTGAGTTTCGGTTTCTCATGCTCAGCGTTTTAAGGGCGCCGACTGTCTCATTTGGTCGAAGAGAAAAGAATAAAGATTACAGCTTCTGGAGATCTTCTGGGTGACGCTCCACCGTAGGTGATGCTACCGACTTTTTTGAATAAAATACATAAGTGAGCACATGTTGGCTTCCTTCGAGCGAGCATAGGCCGACGTGGCCGGACAGGGATCTCCACGGTTCTGGCAAACCAAGACCCGATGCCTACCAAGCCTTAGTGGGCCCTATCCTAACATGAAGATTAAATGCAGGGACTTAACTATATGGTGACTGCCAGGCATCGGCATTTTGAATTTTCCATATTTTTAGTGGTTTTCAATATTTCTTTGTTTTTGATATTTTTATCTTTTCATCATTTTTTTGTTTGTGCTAAGGGTAGTATTTCTTAAGATAAAGCCCATTCCAAGGGTGGGATAACTCGGTCCCTTCGGCGTTGACTAACTTGTAGGCGTTGCCAGGGTACACGGCTTGAATTACAAATGGTCCTTCCCAATTGGGTTGGAGCTTAGAACGCGGACCTCTAGGTTTGACAAAAATTCTTTTTACGACCATCTCACCGACTTTGAATTTTCTCTCAATGACTTTCTTTTGGTAAAAGCGAGCGAGTCTATTTTGATACACACGCGTGTGTTCGGCAGCGGCCAGCCGTTTCTCATCCAAGAGTTCCAACTGGACGAGGAGTGAATTACGACGATCGTCGAGGGGAAATTCCTCGTCCAATTGTACCCTGAGAGAAGGGATCAGAGTCTCGTACGGGACTACCGCTTCCATACCATAAGTAAGGGCAAATGGAGTCTGCCCGGTGGGGGTACGGATTGAAGTGCGATAGGCCCATAGAGCTTCGATAAGCTTTTCTGGCCAGTCTAAAAACTTACTAGACTCGCAGGTTTTTTTGATGATTTTGAGCAATATTTTATTGGTGGCCTCCGCTTGGCCGTTACCTTGTGGGTAATAAGGCGATGAATGATGCAATGCAATTGCGTACCTTTTGCAGAGGTCCTGTAGGTCCTGAGAAATGAACTGTGGCCCATTGTCAGTGACGATTGTGCTTGGGACGCCGAATCTGGCGAGGATGTTTTTCATGATGAACTTGCAGACTATTGACGCCTTGATTTCCGCGTAAGCTTCGGCTTCGGCCCATTTGGTGAAGTATTCCGTCACAGTAAGGATGAAAGATTTCTGCTCGGTGAGGGAATTGGGATCACCTAGGGGACCAATGATGTCGAATGCCCACATGGAGAAAGGCCACGGGGAAGATATTGGATGAAGTGAGGAAGATGGTGAATGGATTTTATCGGCGTGAAGTTGACACTTGACACACCTACGGACATAGACAGCACAATCTTCTTCCATAGTGGGCCAATAAAAGCCTTGGTGAATGATCTTCTTGGCAAGCATCTGACTATTCACGTGGCCACCGCACACGCCCGAGTGCGTCTCCTCTACACATTTCCAAACCTCATCGTCACCAAGACATCTTAACAGAATACCAGTAAGGCTCCTCCTATAGAGTAGACCTCCAACCAAAGTATATTTCTGAGCCACCCTTCTTATGGCTTTCTTGTCCTCTGTGGTGGCCCCTTCAGGATAAGACTGATCTTGGCAGTATTTGACAATTTCATAGAACCATGGTTTCTCTTCATCAGTCAGTTCTTCTTCAACCTCTGCCAACATGATCTCCCTCTTCTCAAGGATATCTTCCTGCAGGATCTTTCTTGCTATCCTGTCTTTGATATTTACGTAGGAAGCATCATCGATTGCAGGGGCGTGAAGTTTGTAGATGGAAATGGACTTAAACCATCTTCCTAGAGTGAACCTTATGGATGATGCCAACGAGGCGAGGGCATCGGTGAGAATATTCTGATGACGAGGGACATGAACAAAGATCAGTTTGGCGAACAGTTTGGCAAAGGCAGCAGTGAGTTCTTGGTATGTCTTGAGTTTGGGATTGTGAGTGCGATATTTAGTGAGCACCTGGCGAAGGATGAGTTGACTATCACCTACGACTCGCAACTCAGTGATACGAAAAGAATGAGCGAGTTCTAGGCCAGCTAGAAGAGCTTCATATTCGGCTATATTATTGGTGACTGAAAATTTGAGTTGGTATGCCAATGGGAATGTGAGGCCTTCAGGCGACAGGAGGGCGATGCCGATTCCTCTCCCTTGAGAATTCAGAGCTCCATCAAAATATAGCGTCCACATTGGCTCATCTAATTGGTTGACGGACATTAGTTCCTCATCTGGAAACTCTGATTGGACGGGATCGAATTTGGGAAGAGGATGATGAGCGAGATGCTCGGCTATGGCATAGCCTTTAATCGCCTTTTGCTGGATGTAGGTGATGTCGAACTGAGAGAGAAAACTTTACCAGCGTGCTAGCCTATCCGTATGGACGGCTTTCTCCAGAAGGAATTTGATAGGATTCATTCGAGCAATCAAGTGGACCTCATGAGCCAAGAAGTAGTGCTTCAATTTCTGCACTACCCAAACGAGGGCAGCACAGGTTTTCTCCATGACGGTGTACTTCTGCTCACAGGGATTGAGAAGTTTGGACAAGTAATAGGTTGCCCGTTCCTTACCTTCTTCATCAGCTTGTACGAGGACGGCTCCCACGGAGTCATTCAAGACTGAGACGTAAAGGATCAGAGGTTTTTCTGGTTTGGGTGGAATGAGAACGGGTGGACTAGCCAGATATTCCTTCAACCCTTCAAAAGCTTTCTGACATTTAGAATTCCAGTGGAATTCTACTCCTGGCTTGGTCAACTCGTAGAGAGGTCTACACCTTTGAGAATGTTGAGACACAAACCGACGAATAAACTGCAACCTCCCGATTAAACCTCGGACTTCCCTCAAATTCTTGGGAGGCGGCATATCCCTGATAGCCTTAGCTTTGTCGGGATCTATCTCGATCCCTCTTTTGCTCACAATGAACCCCAGCAATTTACCTGACGACACACCAAACACACACTTCTTCGGGTTCATTTTCAGTTAGAACTCCCTTGACCTCTGCAAGACCTTAGCCAAAACTTCTGGATGTTCCATCCTGGTCCTTGATTTTACCAATAAGTCATCCACATACACTTCCAGATATATGTGCATCATGTCATGAAATATGGCCATCATCGCCCTTTGGTAAGTAGCTCCAGCATTCTTTAATCCGAACGGCATGACCACGTAACAGTATGTTCCCCAAGGGGTAGTGAATGACGTCTTCTCCTGATCCTCTTCTGCCAAACGAATTTGATTATATCCTGAAAATCCATTCATGAACGAGAGGGTCTCGTAGCCTACCGTGTTATCGATCAACATATCAATGTGAGGCAAGGGAAAATCATCCTTTGTACACGCGCGGTTAAGGTCCCAGAAGTCGATGTAAATCCTGACTTTCCCATCTTTCTTCATGACCGGGACAATGTTCGCCACCCATTGAGGATAAAGAACGACTCTAATGAACCTGGCTTTGTGGAGCTTATCGACCTCTTCTTTCATTTTCAAAGCCATTTGAGGGTGGAAACGCCTTAACCTTTGATTTACCGAGACGGACCCTGGTTTTAGGGTTAAACGGTATTCGACCAAGGTTGAATCCAGACCCAGCATATCCTCGTAGCTCCATGCAAACGTATCCTTATATTCCTTGAGAACCTCAATTAATGCCTCTTCTTCAGAGGGTGGTAGGTTGTCACTTATGAGGATGATCCTAGGGTCTTCCTCAGTTCCCAAGTTGACTTCTTTGGTGGATTCTTCTACGGCGGTTGACGGCTCGTCGAATCTCCTTATTCCACTAGCGTATGCGCCCGCCGCATCCTCATATTCTTCACCCTCATCTTCAGTGGGGCATTCTTCATTCGTGATCTCGTAGACTCCATACCCTTCATCAAATGCACAGTCGCCCTCACATTCTATTTCTGGTAGCCGGATGGGATTTTCTAGCAACTGGGGGATGGCAAGGAGGGCTTGACACCTGGCGGCTAAATCCAGAAGGAATCGATGAGGGATCTGCCTACCCTTGGATTTCTTCCTAGGTACTACCCTTGGCCTATCATTCCTAGATTGACTGACAATATTTACAGAAGAAGAGGAAGACGAGGAGGATGGTGTAGAATGTACAGGAGAAGACCCCTCAGAGGAGGGGTAGAAAAGGTCGCTCATCGGACCTTGGACGGGTGGTCCGCAAGGCGGTACGCACCCGTGGGAGATGTAGGAGGTTTCCTCAACGAAGATGTGTTGTTGGGGAGTTTGAAAATTGACGTTTTTTTTTCGTTTTCATTTTTAATGACAAAGCAGTGAAAAGAGATTGGAGGAGAGAGAAAAGTGGTTATGGCTAGAGGATTGTGAGGCTCATAGAGCAGATCATGGTTGAAGACCTGGCGCGGGTTGAAAAGCCTGCGTAGGTATGTAAACAGAGAAGGGGATCTGGGAAGATCATCAGACAATTGTCTGGCCCAGGAAGAAGATATCAGCAAAGGCTGAGACGAGTGGATGGAGAAGATGGCGGCTAATGAGCCGTCGATGGTAATGTTGAGGACGGATGAAGATCCGTCAATGACAGAGTCCTTCTGGCAAGGACGAGGATAGTTTGGAACCTTGGCAAGAGTGGTAATATTCTCTGGTATTTCAGAGATCAATGGTGGTCCTTCAAGTTGTGGAGACGAGAACATCCTTTCCAGTGCAACGGAAATGTCCCGTATGTCGAACCATTTTTTCCACTCGCATTCCGGATCTTTAATCTTGCCTCTTTTGGTGATCCTCGGACATTTCTCAGCCAAATATACAGCATGTGATCCCCCATATGCTTCTCGTGGGTAATCTCCCATCTGAACAACGGGCCCTCTGTTGAAGTGATTTGATAGAGTCCATGTGAGGGGCTTCCGATCCGCCCTGAACGGTCCTTTGAAGCCTAGGCCAAACCTACGGTTCGGCCTAATTTCCATTGGCGGTTTGAGCATCCCTGTAATTGTGCGCCCAGACCTTTAGCCTGTTGATAGCCGATGTTCCTCATAATCTCCCAACCTTTGGAGTGAAAAGGGAGACATGATGTTGTGGTTGTCCTGACCGGCTCCTTTGGTGCTAGTAGAACGTGAGATGAATCACGTACATCTAGTAGTGACAATATGGGCCGATGAGACGGCCAAACAGAGGGCAGAGAGGTGTTGATAGCATCCACTGTGTGAAGGACAGGTGTACTGACCACTTTAATAATTCTCCCATTGTAAGGAAACTTCATGCACTGATGGTTGGTGGAAGGCACAGCGTCCATGGCTTCGATGTAAGGGCGACCCAGTATAGCCTTGAATGTGGGGTCCATGTCGAGGACATGGAATTCCGTGGGAATTGACATGGGGCCTAGTTCTGCCTTTAGAATAATCATCCCCTGCGGCGGCCTTTTGCTATTGTCATAGGCCGTGACCGTGATCGAGGAAGGTCTTATTTGTTCCTCGTCGATCCCATACAACTGAAGAGTGCTCATGGAGATCACATTTATGGACGCACCCATGTCCACAAGACACGGGTTTATGGATACCCCATTGATTTTTATTGAAATGCACAATGCATATTTCCGAGCTTCCTTGGGAGCGAGCTCGTAGTTGTGGAACATGATGGCCGGTTTTGTATCTGTTGGGGTTAGGACGGTCGAAATCTTCTCCCCGGGGAGGTCTTCATTAACCATGACTCTTTGAAGGTACTCCATTAAGGCTGCTTGGTGGGATATGGATCTTTGAAGAAGCTCCAGGATGGAGATCCGAGCAGGCGTCTTGTCCAAATGTTTTAATAGATCATACTGTGTTCCAGGGATAGCTCTTTCTGGTTGTTCTCCATCATCCTTCTCTGGCTGAGATTGCTCAGGATTCTGACTGTTGTGGGGGAAAACCCTGTGAAAAATCCTTCCACTCCGGAGCACCATTGCCTGCGGCTTTTGTACCTCTGTGGGGGTAGCAGTGGGTTTTAACAGAGGTTTGAGGGGTAGTGGTGGAGGAATGGTCGATGAAGCAGGGGTGATGACAGGAGCAGGGATTCTAATGAGGGGTTTGTTAGGTGGAGGCATGGTGAAGGTAGAGGGGATATCGCGTGGATTATGAAGGATAAGGGGTCTGGAAGGTGGAGGTGGAGACGAAGTAGAAGTGGGTAGGGCTTGAAGTGGGCAATGATTTTGAGGTGGGCGATGAGTAATGAGTGGTTTTGAAGGCATTAGTGGTGATACGGTGGAGAAAGACGGGGTTATGCATGGTTGACGGATGATAAGGGGTTTAGAAGGCGTAGGGGTAAATGTGGTAGAGGTGGATGGTAAAGTGGGGGAGTGGGAGAAGATGAGAGGGTGTGAAGGCGTAGTGGAGAGTGTCGGTTGATAGGGGATTGGGGTACGGATGAGAGGGCGTAATGGTAGTGGAAATGGTGAAGGTGATACTGACTCGGGTTGATGAGAGAGAGGTGCTACCCGGGCAAGGCGAGGGGGTTGCATGACGATGGGGTTGGAGGAAGAAAGAATAGAGGTACTTTCCTGGTGCCACACCTGCTCTCTCCCGACTTCGGGAAGGAGGAGATGGGGTTAACCTGATGATTGGGCTGTTGGTGCTCCGGTAATAGATTCTGGATTATGCCCATGTCGGGCTGTTGTTGTGGGGCCTGCTGAGGCTGTTGTTGTTGTTGTTGTGGTTGCTGCTGTTGCTGTTGTTGTAACTGCTGCTGTGGCCTATGAGGAGGTCTCCTAGCCTTAAGAGCGGCGACGTATCGTCTCATTTCATCCTAATCTATTTGATGTTCATCATTCATATCGTGGATGTAATCTTTGAAATGGAAGCAGTAGTCTACTGTGTGTCCTGGCTACCTGTGGTAGACGCAGTATTTGGAGGTATCAACATTCGGGGGCCACACGGGCCTTTCTCTGGGTAGGGCGAGTTGGTTTGATGCCATGAGGGCATTAAAAATGTCTGCTAAAGTTTCTGGCAATGGTGGATAGTAGGCTCTCTTGGGACAGAGCGGCCTCCTTTGTTGCTGTTGGGGACCATAGTTCCCCGGGGGTGGAACTTGGTTGTACTGAAGTGGTGGTTGTTGTTACTGGGGTTGTGGTTGTTGTTGCTGGGGTTGACATAATAGAGGCATATTATCCTGGGGTGGATTATTTTGGGGTGGAGAACGAAGAGGGAAAGGACCTGGTTGGAGGGGAAGTCGGGGCATTTGTGGAGGCCTTGGGTTGACTGCATAGTTGGCATTGTTGACCGCACCCACTTGCTCATTTGTCACGACCCCTCCTGTGGCTCCGCCCGGGACACCAGCGCCTGTCTTTCTGACTACTTTGGGCTTCGGCGACTCAAACATGTTCATAATGGGGGAGTCTTTTAACTCGGTTTGGATGTACCGGGCCCTTTCATAGAGTTCCTCCATTGTAGTAAGTTTATTCATGGCCAGGACGTGTCTGAACTGTGGGGTTGCATTAGACACAATCATCTTCACTTGTTCGGGCTGGGAGAGGGTGTCCCTTATTCTTTCCGCCAGAGACCTCCATCTATCAGCATAGTAGACAAAATCCTCATTGGGCTTCATCTTTTCGGCCACTAGGTCGGTAATGGAGAGTGAGAGACCGACCCTATCCCTATATTTCTGCAAGAACCTTCTCTGGACTATTTCAAAATTCTCGGCCTCGCGGGGCTCCAAGGAATAGAACCACTCAAGCGCGGGACCATCCAATGATCTCCGAAAGAGGTATGCCAGAGACCTCTGATGGTTTTACCAATAGGAGGATTCATACATGAAATCCTTGAGGTGAATGAAGGGGTTGCCAGTACCATTGTATCTGCGGTACGTGGGCATTTCGGAGGGAGGAAGATGAATGACGGGAAGGATTGGCAAAGCAACCTCCGGGGTGGCTTTCACGTCCACCATCCTTCTCAGATTTTGAAACTGCTCGTCCATGCGATTGAACCTATTGAGGAGCGATTGGGCGAGCTCCTCTGGAGGTGAAGGTGGCACTTGCCACTGGGGGAGAAACTGTCTCCCGGAGACTTGAGGGGGGAACCCGGAAGGAGAGGGAGCTGTCGGACCGCCGACAGTTGGCCCTGGCTGAAACGGTGTGTGGGGAACAATGGGAGTTTGAGATTGTGACAGGAACTGGAATGAGGGTGGTTGTTGGCTCGCTTGTCCTTGAAGCGAGGGAGACTGGATGGCTTGTGCCAACGAAGGAGATGGAATGGCCTGCACGGACTCTTGGAGAGGTGCGACGGCCGGAGTTGATTCCTGGGACGTGGGGGAAACAGATTTCCCCTTCAGAATGGCCTGGAAGGCCCGGAGCTGTTCAGAGGTAAGTTCCGTGTTGGCGAGGACGCCCAGTAAGGAAGAGATATCCTGTGGTGGGGACGTGTCCCCGGCAATAACCTACACCTCATGTGAGAGCTCATGAGAAGGACCCGAGTCCATAGCATAGACTCGCGGGTCGGCTGACAAACCACGACTAGGGTGGTTTTCCTCAAAAGACTCGTGAGCCATGCTCACAGTTTTCCCAGAACGTAAAAATATACACTAGCAAGCAGGTAGCAGAGATTATCGAACAAGTTGATGCCTTTACGTCTTTTTTGTGTTTTGATTTTGATGATTTTTTTTTGTATTTTTAGCGGGATCCAAAGTTCACACAAAATGGGGACCCTAGTTTATTTTTGTTTCACCGCCGTGTCAGCTAGGGTCTCTCGTCTCACCACGAATGAAATGACTAACTTCGGGGAACTTCAATGGTACAACCAGCCCAGTGAACGAAGAGGAGATTCTTCGATGTCGGGGACTTACGGAGGTCCCAGTGGAGGAGATTCTAGTCCGTTGAGAGGAATTCTCAAACGGAGAGTCCTTCCTTCACCGGGAAAGGGTGATCCTCAAAAAAATGAAAAAAGGATAGAAAAGAGGGATGGATGCATGCAATGAAATGCTGACAGAGATATGGAGTGGGAAAATAACAGAAATAACAGACATGTAATAAACAAACAACCAATCAAAACTGACAGTGCTGCCGTGAGCACAACGGGGGCACGCGCGGGCGCCAAGGTGGAGAGGCACGGATGGTGCCAAACTTGCAAGGGTAGCCAAAAGGAAGCAGTAGAGGTCCCACCGTGATCGCCAATCTGTGAACGACGTCACGCGGTTCAGGGTGCGAAGAGGACGCGGAGCCCGCGGGCTCCTTCTTTTTGTTTGCTGCAACATAGAAATAAGAGAAAAGAGAAGGGACCACCACGGGAGATTGCTCCGGTGGGGCGAGCGGGACAAATGTAATATAGCAAGATATGGGGGTTAAACGGCCATAGCGGGAAGTGACTCGCCGCGACCTCGGGGGGACGGGAATGGTGCAGAAATTAAATAACAAGAATTGAAACGGCCATTGGGGAAGTGACTCGCCGCGGCCTCGAGAATATGAGCAGATAAGAATATAACAGAATATAAGGAGAATATAAAGAGCGGGAATTTAAACGGCCATTGGGGAAGTGAGTCACCGCGGCCTCGAGAACATGAATAGATAAGAATATAATATATAAGAACGGGAATTTAAACGGCCATTGGGGAAGTGACTCGCCGCGGCCTCGAGAATATGAGCAGAATACAACAGAATATAAAGAGAGTATAAGAACGGGAATTTAAACGGCCATTGGGGAAGTGACTCGTCGCGGCCTCGAGAACAAGATGTGATCGCCAGGGGCCGAAAGACCCCAAAATAAAGAAAGTGATCGCGCCTACCTCAAGAGCGGGAGATGGCGGGTTGCTTCTTCCTCCCCCTTCGGCCGGCCGACGGAGAGGGCTTTCCTTGGGTACCTTTTGCAAAATAACGACAAACAAGTAACGAGTGGATTAGAAAGATGAAGGTGTAGTATTCAAATCCTTGCGATAAAAATAATGAAATGATGGCAAGACACACACCTGGTTGGTGTTGTCTTTTAAACCCCTCTCGGACTCGAGTAGGAGGAAAATGAGATGATGGATGCAAGAAGTATATAAGAAGAGGCGCCCTTATGAAGGGGGATAGATGATGCGAGATGATGAATGCAAAAGAACTAAGAAGAAAAGGAAAGGATTGGCTTATTGGATGTGCCGATGGTGAAATCCGGCGGAGCTCCGGCAGCGTAGGGATGGCGTGGAAGCACGGTGGATGAAGACGACCTTCCTCTCGCGAGCGTGGGCACCCGAGAAGCCGGCAGAACCTCCACCTACAAAAGACCCCACGGGTTAGAAAATGACTCCGGTAGCCTCTGGGCTCCGGCAGCCTATCGGATCTCTTCGAAGCTCCCCCAGAACTGAGGGGGTGGGCCTCTATTTATAGGGCTCCGGAGGGTGGAGGCGTCTAGGACCCTGGACACCTCCATCAGGGCCGAACTAATATTTTATTCTATTTTTATTAATTTTTTCAGAATATTTTTGTGGAGGCGTCAAGGGCTCCGGACGCCCCTAACAGGTCCACCGAACACCACCGACAGCCGCACGCGGTTTGACACAACGCGTGGTTTTGTGAGCGGCGCCTCGTGATTTTGAAATGGGCGCGTCCAGCGGGCTGGACGTCTCCATAATTTGGCTTTTTTCACACACGACAAACCATCGTTCGGTGGGCGGCGCCCGTGAGGGAGTTGATGGAGGCGTCCAGGGGCCTGGACGCCTCCATAAATATATTATTTTTATTTTTGTTTTGTCTTTTTATGCCAAAGCTGGCATTATATATTTTTTATTTTTGTTTTTATGGCGGCGTCTAGGGGCCTGGACGTCTCCATTAATATATCATTTTTTTTATTTTGTTTTGTCTTTTTATGCCAACTGGCATATATATATATATATATATTTTTATATTTGTTTTTATGGAGGCGTCCAGGGGCCTGGACGCCTCCATTAATATATTATTTTTTATTTGTGTTTTGTGTTTTGAAAAATAAAAAAAATAATAAATTAAAAGAATGGGGGCGTCCAGGGGCCTGGACGCCCCCATTAAGACCCACCCGGGTCCTCGGACAAGCGTTGGTGGCCGCCCGGCAGACACCCTTCTTGGTTCCGGAACCTCCTGATGCGTCTGACTGGTGTTGATGCCGTCCGAATGCCGTGACGAGACGATTCCGGATGCCGAAAAGGGCGGAAGAAGACTCAAGAAAAGGAAGCACTCGAGCGATTCAAAATGCGTAAGCCGTTGCGGGGCGTTGTATAGTAATATGAGACTTTCTCGGGAGACGTCAGGAATGGCGTGTCTACACACGCCTCGTGCAGATGGGCCTCCGGTCCCACCGTCTAGTACCCAGACCCTGGTCTCCAGTCCCAGTACCCAGTTTTTGGCCTCAAAATTCCCAGTCTCCAGTCTCGATACCCAGTCTCCAGTCCTAGTACCTACTATACAAATCCTAACCTCCAAATCTACTATCTAGTTTCCAACCTCCAGCTCCTAATTCCCAGCCCCAGTACCTAGTCCCCAGTCCTAGTGACCAGCGTCGAAATCCCAGTTTTCAGTACCAACACCCAGCTTCTAGTCTCCGGTTCCCAGTTTCCAGCCCCAATACTTTGTCTCACGTATCTGGGTCACAATCTCCAGTCCCAGCATCCAATATTTACCTTCCAACCTCCAGCCTCTGACCTCCAATTCCTAGCAATAGACCAACATGCCTTAACCAGGCGGATCTACAACAACAACCACACGAACCAGTCAAGATACCTCACAGACGGACATGCATCGAAGGCCCATTCACAGCAACCCTAGACCAATGCACCCTCGAAGGTCGGTCTATCACACACTCCGATCATAACACCTCAACGGTCGACCAGCGACAATCCCTTCATTAGCACTTAAGTGATCAGCTGGTCGTGGCTCCCAGTTAATATACCTCAGCAATCAGCCAAGTGGGCTTCCTAGTCGATACACCACGATGATCAACCAGCACACCAATAGGTACCAACTACCACGCTATGATGATTTTATGTCTAACATTATTTGTGGTCGTTTCACTCTTCAGGGGTCGAACGACCTCGACTTCGGCTATTTCACCCTGACGGTTAGCCGGCTGCATCAACATTTACCCACACCCGTTAGGATCGACCGAATACGATTCCAATCTAACACCCCTCCCTAGGGGAAAATCCAACAACTTCAGACCAAGACGCCTCGCCGAGGCAGGTCTCCAGCAACCTCAGACCAAGACGTCTCACCGAGGTAGGTCTCCAGCAACTTCAGACCATCTCGCCGAGGCAGGTCTCTAGCAACCTCAGACCAAGATGCCTCGCCGAGGGAGGTCTCCAGCAACCTCAGACCAAGATGCCTCGCCGAGGCAGGTCTCCAGCAACTTCAGACCAAGACGCCTCACCGAGGCAGGTCTTCAGCAACTTCAGACCAAGATGCCTCGCCGAGGCAGGTCTCCAGCAACTTCAGACCAAGACGCCTCACCGAGGTAGGTCTTCAGCAACCTCAGACCAAGATGCCTCGCCAAGGCAGGTCTCCAGCAACATCAAGCCAAGATACCTTGTCGAGGCTGATTCCCAGCAACACCAGGGCAATATGTCTCGCTGAATCTTGCCTCCAACAGCATCAGACCAACACACCTACGACGTCAATTACCTTTGACCGCTTCTCCCCAATCGGCAGATCACCCTACTTCTTGTGTGTGGTCCCCGTGGCTACTCCGCAACTGCCCACTCCTCAGTTGACGTCATCCATCCCCCTGTTACTCCGGCCTCTCCTGATTTCCTGACACCACCAGTCGACCAGCCGACCCCTACCACTTCGACCGTGCAATGGCGGTCCTGGCAGGAGCTGGAATCTCTCAACTTCCAAGCCCTACTATGATCCTAGTTTCTCCTGTGACCCCTGACCCACCATCTATAATCCCAGTTATATGCAGCCATGACAAAGTGGCTTCCAGCACCATAACTTGATGATTTGCGAGAGCCCTGCAACACAATTCCAGCTACAATGCTTCAAAGGTGTGGCCAGCCTGTCCCATAGGGCAATCAGTGCTGAGCTTGGCTAATGCACCCCCATGGGCAGTCAACAAACAATGCCAGCCCCCCACAAAAAAGTTAACCACCACAGCAGTGGCAGGCTGCCAGTGATCGACCACATGCTTCATCGCAAAGCCTCAGTCAGAGTGGCGACCATCTCATCGCCAACCAGCAATCCCAGGAGCTGAGGGATAGGTCGCCCTCCACTTCCCAACACAGGGAAGTCTCGAACCCCCTTACGCAGCATCATCGGCTATGGTCACGATCAAAGGGGAACATGCCAAGGAGTGAAAAATGCTCAAGGCACTCCTCGACTTAGACAAGGTGGAAAACCTTAGAAAATACAAATCTCAGTCTACAAGTCCACCTCCGGGGGCAAGGCATGGCCCTCGCCAGTGCAACCTCAGATAATGAAAATGGAGCCACAAGTGGTCTCCCATTGCTCGCCAGCCACCCAACGAGGCGGGATGGGCTCAGCAGTCTTGGCCTCCCCGGTCTCAAATTTCTAATAGGGGAGGGTCCTTTCCACCGAGCCACCTCTCCTTAGAAAATCCATAAAGCCCGCTACGTAAGGCAGGCCCCAAGCCAAGGCAAAAAAGCCAGGGGCATTATTACACCAGGCTCCTCTGGCCTCTCTTCGCCTTCAACATTGCCATCCAGTCCAGTCACACCATCAACCGTCGAAGTGACCACCTATATGGAGAGTTCGACATCCAGACCAGATTACTCCAGCGATGTGGGCCCTGCACATCTCTGCCACAAGCCCAACACGCGAGACAAACGGGAACATAATTCCCAAGTCACGGATAGCGGGCTACAACTTCGAGCACCACGCGTGTATCCAGCCACTCAGATCCTTCTGAAATCCATCTCTACAACCTCTCGGACTTAACGGTCTTCTGCGAACGTACCACCGTCGCATGAAAGATCACAACGGGATCGTCAACCCCCAGAACAAGTAACTCCCACCACGCCAATAAGGTCGAGGGGAAATCCAACATGCAAGGCGCATGGACCACACGCCGTCGTCTTCGCCTTCGACGCACGCCCCGTGGGGGGCTTTTGTTGGCACCGTCATATTTTCTTGAATAAATCAAGGATTAAGCATAGGAAAATACTCCCTAAATAGAGCAAAGTGACACATCGCCAAAGCTGCTCTACCAGTAGAGTTGAACTCAGAAATCGAGACACTTCACCGGGTCAAGCGGTGCAACATAACAACCGGGGATCGGCCCCGAGCAAATGGCACTATGCCAGCAAGTTTCCGGACAAACGGGTTAGTTTCAGGATTTCGGACAACCTGCCGTACCTTACAGCACTTTGTGAAGATTCGGGGATCACCCCCAGACACCCTACCTACAGTATCACACCGTCGACGCTTCAACAACCGAGTTAGCTCAGGACTCAGAACAGCCTGCCGCATCATACGACTCTTCGCCAAGGAGTGAGGGTCACCCCGAACACTAGACTAACAGCATCATCATGTCAACATCCCAGTCACCGGGCCCAACCAAGGGTCCTAACTAGCTAGCCGTGACGCACGACAACATCGATAATCGATTGGGCCCACCCCTGATCACTCAGTTTGCGGATTTACCCCCATTCAGCACAGCTACCCGAGCCGACCCGGGGGCGTCCTGACTATTAGCCACGGCATCTGGCACCCAGCAACGAGGCCAGGGTCTACCCTCGAGTCACCTCCCTCCAGCCCTCTGAAGTCAAAGGAAGACCCATCTGGGCCAACCGTAAGCTTCAGGAGCTCACAGTGCCCTCATACGGCCCATGCACGTGTGTTGGGAATTTCCCCCAACACCTGGTGGGCGCGTATGCGCCAGCCACTCTACAGCAAGTCTGAGCCCAACTCGGGACTCCCAGCAACCCATCGCGTCATGCACCACCATCGTGCGCCATCGCACGTGGATTGACCTGCGTGGTCAGGTCGCGCGGATCGACCTGAGCGGTCAGGTCGCGGGGGTCAAGGGGGCAGAGCCCCTTGCGGGTGTCTCCGGTCAAACCCTAGTCAACCTCTTATCAAACCCCAGTCAACCCCCAGTCAAACTCTCAGTCAACCCCTAGTCAAATCCTCAGTCAACCCCCAGTCAAACCCTCAGCCAACCCCAGTCAAACCCTAGTTAAATCTCTAGTCACACCCCAGTAAACCCCCAGTCAAACCCTCAGTCAACCCCCTATCAAACCCTCAATCAAACCTCAGTCAAACCCCAGTCAAAACCACGGTCAAATCCAGGTAAACCCCCCAGTCAAACCCGACTAAACCCCTTTGGGGGGTTTACCCAGACCAGCCTTACCCCCAAAGCTGGTCCGCCTAAACCCCCCATGGGGAGGGGGTTTACCCGGACCAGCCTCACCCCCAAAGTTGGTCCGCCTAAACCCCCCATGGGGAGGGGGTTTACCTGGACCAGCCTCACCCCTCCACCTAGCCCGCGTAAACCCCCCCATGAGGAGGTGGTTTACCCAGACCAGCCTTACCCCTCAACCTAGCTTGCGTACACCCCCCCATGGGGAGGGGGTTTATCCGGACCAGCCTCACCCCCAAAGCTGGTCCGCCTAAACACTCACCCCTCAACCTAGCCCCCCTAAACCCCCCCCACCAACTCACGACCGCCCCTGCCACCTAGGCAGTCGGGCTTGTCTCGATCTCCTCATAGAGAGCCTCTGTAAAACACGTGGATATCCGCTTTGCTATGCAATGACCCGGGGACCGACCCATGTGTCAAAATTGTCCAGCGGCTTGCGCCCATTGTACTTTGGCCTCCTCGGTCCATTTTTAAAGCTCACGTGTCTCTCATATAGCATGAAACTAGTTGAACACACGTACCTACTCAGGTCCAAGCCTCTTCACGGCGCCCAGTTACTTCAGTCATAACGGTGCCTCCGGCACCCGACTGCCAGTCACACCAGGCCCCGAGCACGACTATCAAGATCTCCCGACGCCTGCCTCCTCCAGCCACATCGGGGCCCGCGGCACCCGACTGCCAGCTACTCCAGTCACATTGGGGCCCGCAGCACCCGATCACTCAACAACTTCAGTCACAACGGTGCCTCCGGCACCCGACTGCTAGTCACCCCAGCCACATCGGGGCCCGCGGCGCCCGACCACTCAACAACTTCAGTCACAACGGTGCCTCCAGCACCCTACTACCAGCTACTCCAGTCACATCAGGGCCCGCAACACCCGATCACTCAACAACTTCAGTCACAACGGTGCTCCCGACACCCGACTGCCAACAACTTCAGTCACAATGGTGCCCTCGCGGCACCCGACTACCCAACTACTTCAGTCACAATGGTGCCCCCGACACCTAACTGCCAACAACTTCAGTCGCAACGGTGCCCTCGACACCCGACTTCAAATAACTCTAGTCACAACGGTGCCCCCGGCACCCGACTTCCAGCTACTCTAGTCACATCGGGGTCCGCGGTACTCGACCACTCAACTTCCCCCGCATAACGGTGTCCACGGCACCCCTACTGCCCCGACCTCAACGTTGTCTCACGTCAGGAATACATTGTGACGCCCCTCAGGCGCCATCCTGCTGAGTCACAGGTCCTTTGACGGACGCCATGTACAAATGCGAAAATAGCCGCACAATAACGCAATGACCCGGGGACCGTCATAAAAGACGGAATTATCCTGTGGCTCGCAAGCAATTGTAATCGGGCTCTCATGCCCCCATATAAATGCCTTTCATGGCATATAAGTCATGTAATCCAGTCAGGGAGTGGATCCCCCTCCTCGCCGGAACCAGTGTCTCTTCCCCCAGTTATCCCTGTTACGTTACTGATGCCCTGTCGCTGTCGCACAGACTAAGCCCTCCCGACGTCGCGGCTCCCAGGGTGCCTGACTCTCTCTTCGGCAGTAGAAACAAAGGTGTTCGGATTCAATCCGATGTAAAATAAACATCGGTTGCTTGCGACCGGTGGGGAAAGACGTCCAGTACACGAAGCCCCATAATCGCCTGCACACTCGCACCCGTGGAACCCCTTCTATCCACGTGTCGTCTGATCTCTCGAGCCACGTGCCGCATCCTGGCGACGCTTCCCCGGTCAATCCTTGGTTCCATAGGTGATTGTCGAGAAATCGACTGGCATGCCCGCATTCCACCCAGCCATCCCTATCCCAGTCTCCCACAATGATGAACCATACGCCAGCCCTTCCAGCGCGTTCATATCGTTCTCTCTGCCTTCTTCTCAATATCCCAGGAATCCCCATGTGCCCAGTCAACCTATCTCGGCCTTCCGTAAAAGGTGAGTGTAAACCCCCGCCGTGAGGACAAAACAACAAGTGACTCCCCGTGCGCGTATAACAGATGTCTCCCACGGAGTTGAAGAAATTAAATAAGCAACTTCAAGAGCTTCTAGAAAAAGGTTTCATTCAACCTAGCACATCCCTTTGGGGTGCGCCATTCTTTTTTGTCAAGAACAAGGATGGTTCCCTCAGGTTATGCATCGACTACTAGTAGTTGAATCAACTCACCATCAAGAACAAATAACCACTGCCACATATTGATGAACTATTTGATCAACTTTTTGGCACGGAGTATTTCTCCAAGATTGACCTCGGATCGGGCTATCATCAACTGAGGATCAAGGAGGTGGACATTTACAAGACTACTTTCCGAAGCAGATACGGACACTATGAATTTGTGGTAATGCCATTCGGGGTAACTAATGTGTAACTACTCAAGATCCAGATACCGAGAAGAACCCGATACCATTCAAATCTTGGCCTGCCGCCCACAAGTCGGGAGGGCTCGGAAGGGCTAAAAGGAGTGTGGAGACACAAAGAAATAGAAAATGAAGCAGGACAATTCAACAATTAACAGAAATAAATAAACAACTACAACAGCAGAGTCCAGTCCAACCGAAAGTATAGTCTAATGCAGTAAAACGTACCACATGCCAAGCGAACACTCGGCCCGGCGAGCTGGCAACTAAGAACCTCCACACAGCACCCTCGAACCTCGAGGAAGAACCGCCGCACCTGAAAAGCATGGGTGAGCCTCATGTCACTGGCTCAGTAGGGATCCCGCGGTACCCCAACTGAGAACAATGGTGGCACGGAAAGCAGTAACTACAAGAACAACAGTAGCAGTAGGAACAGTAACTCGGTGGCCGGTCAAAACTCGACACTACAACTACTCCTAATGTACCGGTCAAGCAGAAAGAGAAATCCCGATCTCACAATCGGGAATCGGACCACTCTAACACTAGACCTACCGAAGAAACACTCACGACAATCCTGCCATAGAAGTCTGCCCACACAGGCATGACCAATCGGGACCGCACAGTCCCACATTGGCACGACGAAACCTTGGTGAAGCCACTGGCACCATGGCCACTAACTCGAAAGCACCGGTCGGTCCAGAAAACCTCATCTCGCAGACGGGAAACGGAACCCGGAAACAAGAGAGTCACGTCTCACGTGACAGAAGTACCTGCCCACCAGAAGTATGGCCGGATGCATGCACTGATGGCTTAGACCGCGTCTCAGGTGTCTCCCTCCGGCCCAGAGGGAACTGTGACACCGTACAAGTAATCATAGAACAAGTGACTAGTTGGGGTCGTGCTCGTCAGCGCGGGTCCAACCGCCCCCAACCACGTGTGCACACACAGACCATGCATCCCAGGTATGGCCCTCTGACTGGTTTTCCCCTCAGCCGGACTCTGGCTGCAAGACGTGGGGCCCAACAGAAACCAGTCTAAAAACCGTCTCTCGGGGTAGCCTCGCCACCACTCCCCGGTGGGACCACTCACGTGTCGGAAGGCTATGACTAGTGGGGAGTCCCTGATGTGACCACTCTCCGAAGAGAAACTCTGAGAACCACACACGCACCCTGTGTGAAAGGCGAGAAGGACCAAGTGGCGATGAGCCACTGGACTCTGGATTGTCGTCTAGACTCACTAAATCTAACGGTCCTTGAGTCACAAGACTCGGGGTCAAGACCGTTGAACGTAATAACATAATGTCATTAATCTAGCCTAATCCCTAGGTCTAAAACCACGGTAGGATGAATACCGAGGTAGCTCACGAGCCGTCGAGACCATCCCCTCAGGGGGGGAACTCAAGAGACCTCCAGCCCCAGGCTGGGTGACTGGACTCACAGTCCAAGACCATAAACATGGCCCACGTGGAAAGCACAGAAGCACGATTCCCAAGGAAGCTCACAAGCTGCCACGTCAATTCCTATCCCAGGGAAAAGTGAGAAACCTCTAACCCCAGGCTGGCAACTAGACTCGCAGTCCAAGGCCAAACACTTGGCCCAGTCGGGAACCATCTTCTGCAGAAACCTACGACATGCGGGGGAACCCCACTACACACACACGGATACACGGTGACTCGATCGAGCGTAACACAAAGCCCGGAACACACACACCTATGGGCATGCTAGCTGAGGTAACATGGTACCTCCAGACACCCCAGAAACATGGACACGGAAGCCACGGGGTGTCCGGGACACTCATGAGGCCGATGGTCGACCACTGGGTCACAATTGGGTCGACCGGAGACCAACACAACGCGAACCCGACATCGCGAACATGGAAATCTCCTAGCGGTCTAACCTTAAATTGTCACAAGGCCTAGCGGTTTAACCTTGGACCGCCAAGGATAGTCTAGCGGTTTAACATTGGACTGCTACACACAGAAACCACGGACCCATAACGGTCTACCCTTGGACCATGAAGCAGAGCCTAGCGGCCTATTACTGCACCACCAACGGCGCTGGCGGTCCACCTCTGGGCCGCCAAACCCTCGGAACACACGAAGCTCAAGCAATCTTAGCGGTCGAACCCTGGACCGCCAAGTACCCTGGCGGTCTATCGCGTGGCCACCAACCTTGAACCGACACAGGGAGACCCCTAGCGATCTACCCTTGGTCCGCTTGGAGCCCTTAGCGGTCTCTGGAACGACCGCTAAGGCATCCCAAACCCGAAACGGCGGGAAATGCCCCAAAAACCCGATCCACGCCCCAATCACCTTCGGATGATGGGGAAACAAAGGGGAATCCATCCCCAAGCCTCCTAGCATGCATCTATGCCCTTAGATCGGTCAAAAACCTCACGAAACGGGAGATCCTGCTCACTCCCCAAAATCATGATTTTTCCCCAAAATGCAAAAACAGGCCCTCTCGGCACACCACGGCCTACAAAACTCACGGGAAAGGAAGAGCACGAGCTGGGGGTCCATCTCCCTACATCCACCGAAGATTTCGCGCCCTGAGGTCGTCGATCCGCAAAGAAAACATCGTTGAAGCCTCGCCGGGACACGAACTCACGATCGAGCTTCATAGCGCCTCCACCGCCTCGATCCTCACCCATCCTTGCCCGTGCCTTGCCCGCACCATCCCCGCCTCGCCTGTGCTCGGCTCCGTCGACCGCCGAAGAGAGAGGGAGAGAGTGAGAAATGAGAGGGGAGAGAGAGAAAGTGTTAATATATAGAAAAGCACAAAAAATAGGGAAATTCAGAAAATTATGAAAAATTACCTCCGCGACCCACGGAAGGAGCAGAGCGCAGTGGTAACGTCCCAGACTCGGAGAACGCCACGGTTTGCCCTGCACAGAGTTCTGAAGATGCATCAGGGAAAAACACGTGTAAAACACAAAATACACTCCGAGACCCACTAAAATGACCCAAAAAATATCCGAAAAAATACGGGGCATTACATAATGTCTCGAAAACATTTAGGCAACTAATGAACAATGTGTTCCGGCCTTATCTCGATCAATTCGTGGTCGTGTTTATTGATGATATCCTTATCTATTCTAAGACAAAGGAGGAACACGAGGAACATCTAAGGATTGTTTTGCGAACCTTACGAGAACACCAACTCTATGCTAAGTTGAACAAATGTGAATTTTGGCTTAAGGAGGTTTCTTTTCTTGGCCACATTATTTCTAAAGAAGGCATTGCAGTAAACCCTTCAAAAGTTGAAGCGGTTAAGAACTAGAGCCTATCGAACACCGTATTTGAAGTTCGGAGTTTCATTGGGCTGGCTGGTTACTATTGTTGGCCCAGACTAGATGGCAAATAAGAAGGGGGGGTGAATTGTTCCCTTGTCGAGATGGCGGATTTTAAAAAATAACTCCCACTAAACACAGCGGAAACAAGATTAACTACATTAATTCGCCCAATCAGAACTAAAGTGAGATTTAGGTTCACTCAGTCTTTCCGATCTCACTCGAACAATCTATGCACTAAACGATTAAGCGTAAACTAAACACGAATATCGGAGTAGCAAGGTGTAGTGGTGCAGTGAATAGAAATCCACAAGTTGACCTGTGAATAGAGATAGAAGAAATGGACAAACACACAGGCATGCCACAAAGAACTTAGAGATTTTTTGGTGGTTCGGGACCACGATGGGCTCCCTACGTCCACCCCTCACCGAACCCGGTGAGGCTTCACTACCACGCTATGAACCGTAGCAACACGGGGACGAACCCCAACACCACACACGCTGCTTCCGAAGCAATGCATACACACGGGGACTAGCCCCAAGCCACTGCCACCGCAGCACACACACACGCAGTCGGGGAACATACCTCGGACGTAAAAACCCCACGGAGACGCAGCTCCGTCTACAGTCACAAACTCGGGGAACCTTGCCCCGCAATAAAGCCAATCACTTGGAGACGCTGCTCCACCCACAAACGAAAGTATATCAAGTTCTATGAAAAGAAAGGATATACAATAAACACCCGCAATATTAATCTATGTTCAAATAAAAGAGTAGAAATGAGAGAAGAAAGATTCCCCCTTAAATCTGCAGTAAAACCCATCCTCTAGAGTAGAAGGGTGCGGTGGAGATATTTTTCCACAGAGTGGAAGCAGCTCAAGCTCGTAGAATATGCCCCAAGGAGAATGGTTCAGCCACCTTGCTCCCAGTTGATTCAGATCGGCAGATATAGGCTCGTTGATGGCGTTCTCCTCTTCTTCCTTCTCCTTCAAGGTGCGCAACACTTCTTCCACGTTCTTCTTTCTCCTGCAAAGAATAGAAAAGATTAGCGCAAGAGATTGTTCTCCTTCGATGGAGATCGCAAGGTATAAATAGGGCAGGAATATAGAACAGAAGACCACAAAGGCCCTTGTAAAAACCTCTCTAAACTACACCCATACCATGGGAGAAACCCTAAGGGTAAAGGTGTAAAAGGTCAAGACAATCGGATCATGAAATGGGGAGATCGAAATCAAACCCGGAAACTCGATCAGGACGTAGTAGACAAAGTGTCGACTCTTAGAGTCGACACTTTTGTCAAAGTGTTCTGTCCCGTTTAAAACAACAGGACCCAGGGTGAAAGTGTCGACTCTTAGAGTCGACATTTTTCACTAGAGGTTCTGTCTGTGATGAAAACACAGCACACAGCCCAATTAGATAAAGAAACAATGAACCCTTTTCAAATACATTCCGGTGGCATGGATTAAAAGGATTAAAAGCATCTAAGCAAGACATAAAATCCATGTTAAGCAAAAAGTCCACCTCAAAAAGCCTCCATTAATACCACATGTGCTGAGACTTATGCTAAGACTTATATGTATGCACCGACCTTAATGCAATGCACCGTGTGCACTGACCTGTGCACGGATGTGCACCGACCTATGTAGGAATGTGCAAGATGCAAAGGATGCACCGACTTGGAGACTCAAGTGCACAAGACCTGCACCGACGTGTGTTCTATAGAAGAATGTGCACCGACCTGTGTTGGCAAGTGGACAGACTTTATGCATAGAAGAAGGCATGCACCGACCTATATGGAATGCACTGCACTGACCTATGTATGCGAATGACAAATCATGCACAGACCTAGTGTGCATTTCAACAGAACCTTGCACCGACCTTGGCTTCATGAAAACCAAAAATAGCACCAACCTTGTGTAGATATAAGTTTCCACTCTTCTCTCTCACTCTCCACTAAGAGGGGGATCAAAAGTACGCCAAAACGCATGAAACGAATGAGAGAAAGAAGAGGAAAAAAGGAAATGAAGCAAAATACCGTGATCGCCACCAAGATGCCGTACGCGACGGGCACGCCGTACATTGGAAAATGGGGAGACACTCGCCTTAGTGCAGCGTTAGGGATGAACGGCTTGGTTAGGACCGCTCTGGGATGAGCGGTCTTACGATGGACCGCCCTAGTACGCTGCGAGGGACGTAGGAGTAACTGCTGCAGTGAGATGGATGGCGCTTTATGGACCGCACTCCAGTGAAGGACGGTTGTTTATGCACCGCGCGAAGTGTTGAACGGCTGGAGGATGACCGCTCAAGACCTTCACTCAGCAAGTTGAGAAGGGTTCGACCTCCACCCTCTCCGGCCGGCCAGAGGGAATGGGCCTTGCGCTGATTAGATGCTGACCTGCGAAACAACGCATAGACACAAAAAAAATACCCAAATTAGACCTTAATGATGCGGTACATGTCCAAACGAGAAGAACTGAGCATGAACAAATGGAAAGGTGATGGAGGCATCACCCACGATTCCCTTTGGCTCGGGTCCACTTCTTCACACTCGGGAGCTGGTTGAGTTTTGGCCTCACTCTATTAAGGCCCCTTATCCATTTTGTAGCTTTCCTTTGAGTCATTTTGATGTATTTTCATTTTATTTGAGTCATTTCCCTAGGTCTTGCATTTATTTTCCTAAGATTGTGTGTCATTAGATGATGTAATGTGCTAATTGGGCCCAATTCATTGGACTAGGCCCATGTGCACCCCTTCCACCTTCGGTTATTTGCTATTGAGTCTTTTGTCATGGACTTTTGTAGAAATGTGGGTTTCCTATATATAGGACCCCATTTCCCCCATTTGAAGTCAATGAATGAATGAATGAATGAATGAATGAGTTAAACTTGCCATTTGAGTTCAAATTGGAGTGATTCCTCTAGTTTTTGGGTGAGAGACCCTAGGGGAGAGATTCCCCACCCATTCTCCTCTTAATCTCTCTATTTCACCCCTCTTTCTCTCTCCTCCAACCCCAATTTTGAATTTTCTTCTCTCTCCTCCCCTCCCAACCACCTCCACTAGCTACCCACCTCATTTAATACCCCTCCACTTCCCCAAGTTGCCATTACTCCACTCCCATAGTCCCTAGGTGGCATCTTCCCCATTCCAACACCTTTCTCCACCTTCCCACCAAATCTACCCCATTTCAATACAAACTCTCCACTTCCCCACATAATCACCCACCTTCCAAGGCCATTTCAAATTTGAAATTCACACTCCCTCCACCCACTTGTTCCCCCTCACCTTCCCCCCTCTCCCTCCAAGCCCCAAATTCGTAGCTCCTCTCTCACCCACAGAAAACACCCCCTTCCAGCTCCCATTATATCCCTCCCTCACCTTGAAACACCCCATCCTAGACCCCCTCACAGCCCGGGCTTTCCCCACACTCATCCACCCCCATTTCCTCTCCCATATACCCCATTTCCCCCCCCATCATCTTCAACCTACCGTTTCAGCTGACAACCTGCAGAAGTGTACCATCTTACAGCGGCGACCACGGCTTCCTCCCGACGAGTTTGAAGACCCAAGAGGCATCCACGGAAGCGGCTACCTGTCCTCTTCGTAACGATCGAGGTCTCATCCCCATCGGAGATCGGTGCTGCTGTGGAGGTCCGTTCTTCCCCGACCGCGCAGTTCTGCTCTGGCTGAGGATCTGAACCGGACTAAAAGCTCAGCCACGACAAACCTTGGACGAACCAGCCCCGAAGCTCTTCTACAAATATCTTCCTCCTCCAGTCTTCGTTCAGGATCAAGAAACGGAACCTCATTCGGCGGCCGGAGGAAGGAGTTACAAATTTTCTCCCCCGAGCTCTCCAGTCATGTCTCCTGCAGTCTGCTCCGACCAGTGCCCACTCTTTAGGGTACACCGACTGCCCTTGACCTCTGATTGCAGCCCCGTCACTCTGGCTGAAAGCTACTTCGACCACGAAGACGTTGCCACCAGTTTTGTGCTGATCGGAGTTCGGGAGGGTGCGTGGCGTCCTCTGCAACCTGCTGCCAGAAGTCTGCAATTGCGAGTCAGAAAACCTGATGTCCTGTTCCAACCTCTGCCCCAGTCAACAACGGTCTCAGAAGAAATTTAAGAAAATCTGAAGCGTTCCTGTCCCTGTTACGAAGCTTTTGCCACCTGTCTCGCCATCGGAAAAATTCGTGAGAAGGATCTACAGCAACCACACCAACACACTGTCCCTGTTCGTAGACAACCGGCAGATTCGGCAACCTCGCTTAATCGCCGTTCTTTACCTTACTTTCCCCACCCCGCTTGGCCGGCTGAAGACCCCTCCCTGCGGGAGGTAGTATTGTTGTATTCACATTAACCCCCACCCCAAGATCCCCCTCCTGCGAGAGGCGTAGTTTTGTACATGGTTTGAGCAGGTCAAGCTTCACCGCCGCGGCATGTGGGGAACCACCGCCTCCCCGCTTGCCCTCGTCTCCGACCGGGACCGGTTTCTTCAAACCGGTCGAGTAAGTGCCTCATCCTAGCTCATTAGTGTTGCTCTTTCAATATTTACTTAATGCGCCGCTGAATTTGCGAGGGAGCGCCCGATCCTCAAGTCCATGACTTAAGAGTGATCGCCGTGGGATAGTGTGAACCGGTGCCCTTGTGCACTTTGTCGGCCCCAATTGAATTGGGCATCCAAACCTTGGGAGTCAAACCTTGGCCTTGCTGGCCCTCTACCAGCAAGGGCCCTTTCCCATACCTCACACTTGGCATCGCTAAGTCACTCCGGGTATAGAGTGCGACGGGAGAGCGGTGGCCCTTAAGGCCCATTTGAATGCTTAATTGTGCTTGTTTGCCTAAGTCCGAGGTCGTGTCACATCAAGTGGTATCAGAGCAAGTCTTTGACTTGTCTCTATCAAGTCAAGTCCTAGGGCATTCTTGCATTAGAGTCATCATCAATCCGACCCTTGCATTGATCCCCCCGATCATCATGGCCAACTACTTAGCCTACTCACCAACCTTGAATTTCATTCTAGATGGGGACATTACCTTTGACGGATCACATTCTAGTGATTATCTTAGGTGGGAAACTACCATGGAAAGATATTTTGAACGGACTTGGGTATATGGACCCGCGAGAGTCCGCAAGGCCAAGGGACGATTTCGGGGTCAAGCCAAGAGTAAATGGGCAAACATAGAGGGATTAAGAAGGGTTAGGAGGCAAGAGCCCATTTCTTCGTGAGATGATATGAAGAAGGAACTTAGGAAGATCTACATCCCAAAATATTCCCAACCCTCCTACTCGAACACCCCAAGCCCGAGGAGCACTACCACTCCTCCATCCTCACCCGACCAATTTGAGACCGACCTTTGGTCTCCACCCCCACCAATCCCAACAAATCACCTCTCAACCATCATAACTACACTTCGCAACGAAGTCCTCTCCCTTAAGACCCTAATAAACCAAACATCCACCTCTCCACCTAACCCCATGAGGGCCCCCATACCCCAACCAAAACCCCCTTCCCTAACCTACGCTAGTCAAGCCCCTTTAGCTCCCACTTCCACCCCAAACGATCCTAAGGGCAAGAGACCCCTAATCGACCCAATCCCCTCCATGATGACCACCACTCAACCAACCCTCACCATTCAAAACCAAGTGGACACCGTGTCCACCCCTCCACCTAGGCCCATGATTGTCACCACCCTCCAATCCAGAAGCTCCCACCAAACCCCTACCCCACAAAACCCCTTGGTCCCCACCACCACCCCTCCCTTGTCCCCGAAAAAGGACATTCCCCCCAAAACCAATCAACCCAAGCCACCCCAACCAACCCATCTCCTACTCCCTACCCTAAAAGTCCAAAGTCCTAGGCTTCCACTACTTCCCCTCCCTATCCAAGCCAAAGTTTCCCATCACCCACCACCCCGGGTACACCATGCACCAACCATCATCACCCCACCCCCAATAGACCTTCCCATTCCCTTGAGAAAGGAGACCACAACCATCCACATGGGAGTAGATGAACCCATCCCCATCATTGAGGAAACCCAAGTTCATATCCGTGGTAAGGAAGAATCACAAATGTCCCCTAGCTTGGACCCCCAAGAGCCACAAGCCTTCACAAATAGCACCATAATCATAGATGGGCCCCTAGCTAGATGGCTAAAGGAGAGACCACTTCACCCCATCGTGTCCTATGTTTACCCACCCATGGAGAAAAACCTTCCCATTGCACCCATTAACTCCTATCACACCATAATCCAAACATCCTACCAAGTGGAAACCTTAGAGGATCTTCTTAAGGGCGTAGCATGGCAAATTGAGTTCACTAGCATGTTGACCCCTATGGCCAAACCACCTAGGAGCCTTGGCCTCCTACACCTATGCATAGGGTCTATCACCTCGATTTGCACCATTGGTTGCTACACTAGTGACCTCCTTCTATTCCTCCCTACACCCGATGAGCCCAACCTTCTCCTCGATTTAGAGCTTCTTATCTCGGGTAGAAAGCCTAGTCCTCCATTCATGGCCGACCATCCCACCAAAAACTTTGGCCCGATCACTTTACTAGAGGAGGAGAATCCACCATCAAGGGGTTGTGAGGACCAAAAGGACCTAGGGTTCCTCTCCTTTGGTGACCCTTACCATGACCCCTTCGATCCCTTCCTATACCCACCCATTAAGATCCCAAACACTTTGTTCGGCCAACCCACCAGAAAACTTGGCCCACTTACCTTGGAGGAGGATGACTCACAATTTGGGAACCTTGAAGACATAGAGTGCCTCCCTCTAGGAAGACCTTTCTACGACCCCTTTGATCCCTTCCTATGGGAGTCTAGTTCCCCATGTAACCCAACCATCTTACCCACCACCCACCCTTTCCTACCCTCACCCATCATATTGGGCCAAACCAATCTCATCCATGACCCGGGTTACACCTTGGGAGCCAAGACCTTGGGCCACATATCCCTAAGTAATAAGGTTGTGCCCCACCCCATGATGACCACCTTCTTAGATCCATTCGATCCGTTCCAATGGGAATTCAAAGGTTGTCCCACCCCTATACACATGGAAGTCACTTTTGGGAAAAGTATGCATGTGTCTAGGCTTTCCACACCCCTTGGCATGAACACTATGTTGGGTCCATTCATTCATATCACCCACATGTCAAGTAGAAAGCATGAGTGGTCCAAATTTGGATGTAGTGGTCCACCTTCATTCATCATGGGTCTTAAGCATATCAAAGACATCTACGGATGTCCGGGTCCCCCGACATGCATCACCACTTTGCATGATAGATTCACATATGGTTGCCCCGGTCCACCTAAGCCCACCAAAGTCTACATGACAACATTGCATGATAAGTCCACATATGGTTGCCCCGGTCCACCAAGGCTCATCAAGGTCCATATGGCATCATGGCATAAATGGTCTATATATGGTTGTCCAGGTCCACCCATAACCACTAGAAGGTCAGCACTCACAAAATTGCATGAGGAAATCCGCAAGCACATTAGCATAAAAAATGAGGCTTATAAAAGGTTGGCTGACTCTCACCGGCGTCACTTAGAGTTCCAAGAGGGTGACTTTGTGATGGTAAGGACGGAGAGGCTCTCCCCAGGAGCCAACTCCAAGTTGAGGCCACGTGGGACTGGTCCCTTCCAGGTTTTGAGGCGCATTGATGCAAATGCTTATTGGTTAGATCTCCCTGAGGACTATGGGGTAAGTCCAACATTCAATGTCGCCGACTTAGTGCCATACAAGGGCCCCACGGTGGTACCTAGTGAGGAGATTGAGCCTACTTCTTCCTTTGAGAGAGCACCCACCCGTGAGGAGAGTCCACTAGCCAAGAGAGCTCAGCGCGAACGCATTGAACGAATATTGGATGAGCAGGTCACTACCACCCGGAGCAAGGTATATGAGCACTATCTCGTCAGGTGGAAGGATCGGCCTCCTTCGGAAGACTCATGGGTGAGTCGGGAGGACCTCCAGCGGTTGGATCCGGACCTCCTCGAGCGGTACCTTAGCCGGATGGACCCTTACTCGACGGAGTCGAGCTCTTCGCGGCCCAGGGGATTTGATGGAGGCATCACCCACGATTCCCTTTGGCTCGGGTCCACTTCTTCACACTCGGGAGCTGGTTGAGTTTTGGCCTCACTCTATTAAGGCCCCTTATCCATTTTGTAGCTTGTCTTTGAGTCATTTTGATGTATTTTCATTTTATTTGAGTCATTTCCCTAGGTCTTGCATTTATTTTCTTAAGATTGTGTGTCATTAGATGATGTAATGTGCTAATTGGGCCCAATTCATTGGACTAGGCCCATGTGCACCCCTTCCACCTTCGGTTATTTGCTATTGAGTCTTTTGTCATGGACTTTTGTAGAAATGTGGGTTTCCTATATATAGGACCCCATTTCCCCCATTTGAAGTCAATGAATGAATGAATGAATGAATGAATGAGTTAAACTTGCCATTTGAGTTCAAATTGGAGTGATTCCTCTAGTTTTTGGGTGAGAGACCCTAGGGGAGAGATTCCCCACCCATTCTCCTCTTAATCTCTCTATTTCACCCCTCTTTCTCTCTCCTCCAACCCCAATTTCGAATTTTCTTCTCTCTCCTCCCCTCCCAACCACCTCCACTAGCTACCCACCTCATTTAATACCCCTCCACTTCCCCAAGTTGCCATTACTCCACTCCCATAGTCCCTAGGTGGCATCTTCCCCATTCCAACACCTTTCTCCACCTTCCCACCAAATCTACCCCATTCCAATACAAACTCTCACTTCCCCACATAATCACCCACCTTCCAAGGCCATTTCAAATTTGAAATTCACACTCCCTCCACCCACTTGTTCCCCCTCACCTTCCCCCCTCTCCCTCCAAGCCCCAAATTCGTAGCTCCTCTCTCACCCACAGAAAACACCCCCTTCCAGCTCCCATTCTATCCCTCCCTCACCTTGAAACACCCCATCCTAGACCCCCTCACAGCCCGGGCTTTCCCCACACTCATCCACCCCCATTTCCTCTCCCATATACCCCATTTCCCCCCCCATCATCTTCAACCTACCGTTTCAGCTGACAACCTGCAGAAGTGTACCATCTTACAGCGGCGACCACGGCTTCCTCCCGATGAGTTTGAAGACCCAAGAGGCATCCACGGAAGCGGCTACCTGTCCTCTTCGCAACGATCGAGGTCTCATCCCCATCGGAGATCGGTGCTGCTGTGGAGGTCCGTTCTTCCCCGACCGCGCAGTTCTGCTCCGGCTGAGGATCTGAACCGGACTAAAAGCCCGGCCACGACAAACCTTGGACGAACCAGCCCCGAAGCTCTTCTACAAATATCTTCCTCCTCCAGTCTTCGTTCAGGATCAAGAAACGGAACCTCATTCGGCTGCCATAGGAAGGAGTTACAAATTTTCTCCCCCGAGCTCTCCAGTCTTGTCTCCTGCAGTCTGCTCCGACCAATGCCCACTCTTTAGGGTACACCGACTGCCCTTGACCTCTGATTGCAGCCCCGTCACCTCTGGCTGAAAGCTACTTCGACCACGAAGACGTTGCCACCAGTTTTGTGCTGATCGGAGTTTGGGAGGGTGCGTGGCGTCCTCTGCAACCTGCTGCCAGAAGTCTGCAACTGCGAGTCAGAAAACCTGATGTCCTGTTCCAACCTCTGCCCCAGTCAACAACGGTCTCAGAAGAAATTTAAGAAAATCTGAAGCGTTCCTGTCCCTGTCACGAAGCTTTTGCCGCCGGTCTCGCCATCGGAAAAATTCGTGAGAAGGATCTACAGTAACCACACCAACACACTGTCCCTGTTCGTAGACAACCGGCAGATTCGGCAACCTCGCTTAATCGCCGTTCTTTACCTTACTTTCCCCACCCTGCTTGGCCGGCTGAAGGCCCCTCCCTGCGGGAGGTAGTATTGTTGTATTCACATTAACCCCCACCCCAAGATCCCCCTCCTGCGAGAGGCGTAGTTTTGTACATGGTTTGAGCAGGTCAAGCTTCACCGCCGCGGCGTGTGGGGAACCACCGCCTCCCCGCTCGCCCTCGTCTCCGACCGGGACCGGTTTCTTCAAACCGGTCGAGTAAGTGCCTCATCCTAGCTCATTAGTGTTGCTCTTTCAATATTTACTTAATGCGCCGCTGAATTTGCGAGGGAGCGCCCGATCCTCAAGTCCATGACTTAAGAGTGATCGCCGTGGGATAGTGTGAACCGGTGCCCTTGTGCACTTTGTCGGCCCCAATTGAATTGGGCATCCAAACCTTGGGAGTCAAACCTTGGCCTTGCTGGCCCTCTACCAGCAAGGGCCCTTTCCCATACCTCACACTTGCCATCGCTAAGTCACTCCGGGTATAGAGTGCGACGGGAGAGCGGTGGCCCTTAAGGCCCATTTGAATGCTTAATTGTGCTTGTTTGCCTAAGTCCGAGGTCGTGTCACATCAAAAGGGGAATACCTGGAGGGTTTTAAACCCCTAGGGTGACAAAAAACGGGATGATTGTATGCATGATGATGAGAATGAGGGAGCACGCAAACGAAGAGCAATGCATGCAATGAAAGACAACGGCAAAAACTACGGAACGAAAGACTATGAGGACTGGGCTACTCCCTTGACCGGAGGCTCATATGGACGTAGAGAGCCTCCCTCCCTGGTGCTAGCTCGTTCAAAAACGCGGCAGGGCTTCGCCGTCGATCAAAATTTCTCCCCCCTTTCGACGTCCGGCCAATAGGGTCTATTTATAGAGCCTAAAAAGACAGCCCCGAAACTAGGGTTTAGAGCCATTTTCGGGAAGAAATCTTTGAAGATAAATCGTAGATAATAGAATTATCTCTCATCCAGTCAAAACGGCATCGAAAATAGTTGATTATCCACGGAGAAATCACCAAAATAAGTTAAGGATAAAACCATGAAATAAACAGGCTAGAATCAGCTGAAAATCAACAACCGACGTCTTGAACGGTCTTACGATAGACCGCACAAGGCATGGGCGGTCTAATTCGGACCGTCCATTCTGTCGGTGGAAATTCGAATAATCCGACTATTATCCCAACTATCTCTCCAACTGGCCGAAACGTCCGCCGTGGGACCCTAAACATATGAACGGTTGAAAGTAGACCGTTTTAATGTAGGGCGGCACGAGAACGGCCGTTTTTCCCTGTCGGTGATAATTCAAATATTCGGATAATTATCTGAGGAAACGGGCGCGCGTAGGACTCTGAGATATAGGCGGTCGTATTAGGCCCGTCCATTGACTTGAGCGGTCCTAATAACACCGCCTAAGGCCCTGTCGGTGCAAATTCAGAAAATCCTCGAAAAATCTGCCAAAATATATGAACGGTCTAGATTCAACCGCCCATATATTGAACGGTTGATATCATGCCGTTCATGCTCTTAGGCATTTGATAATCACAGCCGAGGGCCCATTAAGCCCCGAATCACCGCAAATTGCACTAAGGAGGGAGACGACCCATAAAATGAGCCCGAGTCATGCCACAAAAAATGGCCCGATAGGTAATGGATAACTTAGGGCATCAATCAATGGAAGTAAGAGAAACTGCTCAACTTATCGGTAGAAAACGGGTGTCAACAGATGCCCCTCCTTAACGTCCTCTTTGCAGGGGAGCGAGCGGAGGTGAAGCGGCGGTGGCACGGAACATGGAGACGAAGCGAAAATGTAGCGGAGTGGACCGAAAAAGCGGGCGTTAAGGTAAACGACACCCGTTCCTGCCAATAAGCGATGAGAATCTTTCGGGAAACCTTGAACCGAGCGTTAGGAATAACTGACCAAAAGGTGACGCCAATCTGGAGGGACTAAACTAAAGGAAACCAACCGACAAAACCAACCTCATGGGGGACACAATCCTGCGGTCCAATGAGGGGGCCACAAAAGAAAAAGATGCTAAAGCTCCAGACGGGGATCTTTCAGTCAACCGACTCCGACGGACCGACCAAAGAAAACCTTCGAATTCAGAATGGAATTAGTTCATCTTACTCGAGCATTGGGACACACAGCTAGCCATTACTTTGACGGGACATTTCTTAAGCAGACAATGGGGCATGAAAGCTCAAAAGGATGCATATGATGCATGCTGGGCTAAAAGTAAAAGAAATCGTTAAAACAAATGCGAAGAAAGATTAAAATATAAAATATTCGAGAGTAGTATTGTTAAGCTGGGAATATCAGAGTCAAGATACCGTCCGCGACCACAGCATGCGGATAGAACCGTCCTCCTCGTGACATCCCAACTTAACGGCCTATCCGTAGGTTAGGTACATGAATCCTGGATCATCATTGTTTTTGTTGAAGGGGAACATCAGATCCTGGAACACGTAAGTAACCTGCCGGCTCTCGAAATAGTATATATATAATATCATATAGTAATGCAATAAGGGATCTAGGGACAGAAGGCCATACCTGACTTACCTGTGCAGGCGAAGCAGCGAGACAAGCTGAAGTGATGCTGCAAAAGTGGTTAAGAGATGCATTTCCCAAGAAGATATTCAATATTCATGATTTAAAACACATCAACAAAATATACGGCTGGACTGGAACCGTTCTACCTTACAAACGGCTCTATGTTAACCGTACGCGTCTGACATTCAAACAATTCTTTGAGGGCCGGTTGCCAGTGAGGCACGGTTGGGTAGGCACCATTTTAATAAGAACGGCCCTGTGCGAACCGCTCTTTCCCAGAATATCAACCGACTCAGAGGTAACGGTCAAGAAAGAAATACGGTTAGGAACAAACCGTTCATAAAGTGAACGGTCTAACGATAGACCGTTCTTCTCTGGGGGTCCGAAAAAAGAAGAACCCCTTCGTCTCCCTCCACCGTAACCGACGGTGGAAGGGACGAAGGGGCAAAACGACGCCCACAATCTCCCTCTCTCACTCTCTCTTCCCAACTCCCCCCTCTCCCTCTCTCAATCTTCACTACGCCCCCCCCCCCCAGCCCATTAGATGACCCGGACGAAGCATCAAGCGGCCCGGCCGTCCGCCGCCGGCGAGGGTTCGCCGCCGCCGTCGGAGCAACCGCCACCGCCGTTGGAGGAGGAGGACGCACCCGAGGTGACGATGGAGGAGCTTGCCGTCGTCGTCGCCGACGAAGAAGTCCCTACCGGCGAGGAGGAAGTGGCCGGAGGGCCACCGCCAGCCGGGGCGGCCAAGAAACCACGGGACCCTGAGGTAGGTTCCCCTTCACTTTTCTTTCATTTCCAACCTTTACATTCCATGCATGTTAGCTTTAGGGGGTTTAGAGGGACCTAGGGGCTGTTTTAGGGACGACGGAGGTCTCCCAGCCGGCTGGGAGGCCTCCACCGTCGTCGGGGACGACAACGGTAAAACGGTTTAACAGAAACCGTCCTACCAAAACAATGCGGTCCCCAAAGGACCGCCTCAAACGAACACGGTGCAGGGAGCGCCGTTCATACTCACATAGCCAACGGGTTCTTAAAAACCACAATACGGTGAGACTATCACCGTTCAAACACAAAGACGGATCATATAGGTCCGTTCAAACCTGCAGCCAAGCAAAACAATACGGTCCTCAAAGGACCGTCAAGAAATCAATACGGCTAACGGTGGGCCGTTATACCTTAGAAAGCTGGACACCAGACGGTTTAAGGGGATCCGTCCCCTTTATTAAAACGGATAGGGATAGCCCGTTCAAATAGGGAGACCTGAGAAACAGAACGGTTTGAACTAAGCCGTTCATATGTGGAGCGGTTTGGGAGTAACCGTTCTTCAAATCAATAATTGGACTTTGAACATTTGTTGAAGTGAAACTAAAGGTGAAACTAGATGACTAATGCAAATTAAAATGGATGAATGCAGGGGAAACGTAGGACTCGCACCTCCTGGCTCCAGGTTCGGGCAGTGTACCTCGCACTGCCGGACTTCCAGAGGGAGCGACTGGCTGCCATGGGGTTTGCCCCCTTCCTGAGCATCGAGGTGTGTCGCTTTGACGCAGCTCTGCTCTATGCTCTGCACGATCGCTGGGACCCAGTGAGTCGGACATTCTTATTCCCGTGGGGGCACATGGTTCCCACGTTGGAGGACGTGGCCAGGCTCACTGGCCTACGAGTGCACGGGTCACCGGTCAGCGGGACCACTTTTCCGGACTACCGGGGGCTGGCTCGAGAGCTACTCGGGCTTCAGTTACGGCGCCCCGAGAGGCAGTCTACTCTCCTTCCCCGGGCTACTCTCCAGGACAGCTTGGGCCTTCGACGAGCTGGCGTTGCAGTGGGTGAGTGACCAGAGGAGCACCTGGAGCGGCTGGTCGGGTTGGCGAGACCGAGGGTCGCAGCGGCACCAGGACCAGAGGCAGACCGAGTACTTCGACGATTTCTGATGCTGATGTTCGGGCGGCTTCTCTTCTCCACACGGGCGGACGTGATGAGCTGTCGCTTCCTCCCCTTCCTCCAGGAGCTCGAGCATGTAGGTGACTATGCTTGGGGAGCGGCGGTCCTCGCCTTCTTGTTTGACACCCTTAGTTCGACGGCGCGTCGGACGATGCTGGGGGGCTTCTCTCCCTTACTCCAGGTGTGACTCTCTCTCCTAGGCTTAATTATGCAACTCTATATGCTGACTGAAATACTGACATGACCCTGGTGACACAGGTGTGGGCCTACATGCGCCTACGCGGGTTGGGGAGAGGCGAGGAGACCCGCCCGGGGCTCCTGCCGATAGCGCGGAGGTGGACAGCACCCCGGGAGATGATGGCCCTGAGGAGGCAAGTTCGGGAGCTGCAGGACGACCTGGACTCGCTACCGTACACCTCGGTACGCTTCTGAACTCAGACTCTTTAAATACATGCTATTCTGATGATACTGATGTAGTTTCCTATTCCTTACAGGTACGGTGGACTCCTTACACAGAGGAGAGCCCGGAGGGACAGCCGTGGGTGACCGAGGCCTTGGCCTTCTCTGGCCGGGATGTGTGGCTTCACTGCATGAATGTGGTGGAGCCACTACACTTTAGGTTGGTGATGCGGACCATCGGGGTCCACCAGCCGGCTGTGGAGTTCCCTGCGCCTGAGAAGGCGGGAGAGCGAGTGACGAGGACGACCCGGGGACTCCGTGAGGCGCTCGACTGGACCGCGAGGAACACCGAGCAGGTCGCCGACTGGGCTGCACGAGGGCGAGCGGTGACCGCCCGGGCAAAGAGCGACAGCGCGTACTACACCGCGTACGCACGGCATTACCGAGATCAAGTGTTTCGAGGCGCCCACCGACCGGTACGACTTCTAAACTTAAACCTTGTCTATTATGCTTATGAATGATGCACTAACAAAGGACTTTTAAAATGTAGGTTGACCCCGCAGGACGGGTGGCAGAGTTGCAGGGACTCCTGCACTCCACCATCCGAGAGAGAGACGAGGCTCGGCAGGCCCTGGCCCTACTGGTGAGTTTTCTAACCCTAGACTCTTTAAATTATGCAGTCCTATATGATTATGATTATGCTTGTGACTGATCTGGAGTATTTGGATGCAGCGCGCCGAGGGCGTTCAGAGGGCGGGACCAGACGCTCCTTCTTCCTCCTCCGTCCAGACCCCAGCAGATCGAGCCGATCGGGACGCGGACTTTACACGGATGGTAGAGCGGGCCAAAGCGGCCGAGGTGGCACTCGTGGAGAGGGTACGCACTCTAAACTTCCTCTTGTTTATTTATGCTTATGAAATATATGAAATGTGACCAACTAACAACGGTGTGTGGATGCAGACGTCCGAGCTGACTCGCCTTCAGGCGGAGCTAGAGCGGAGCCGAGTAGCGGCCAGGGAGGAGGTAGTCTGGGTGGCGGAGCTGGAGCGGAGCCGGGTGGCAGCTCTGGAGGAGGTAGCCCGGGTGCGAGAGGAGGCTGCACGGAGCCGACCGGTGGACACCGTGGAGACGGCACTCCTTCGGCATGAGCTAGAGCGACTCCGGGCGGATGCGGCGGAGTTGGTGCGAGTTCGAGCGGAGCGGGATCGTGCTCTGATCGAGATGGCCGGGCTAAACGGAGAGTTGCGGGTTTTTAGAGAGATGAGCCGGCGATCGCGCAGCGGGACTCCGAGTGGCAGTCACGGCACCCACGGCTCCGTGAGGAGTTACTTCACTGGTTCTTCCGGCCATCGGAGGAACGAGGAGGAGGAGCGGCGCCGGCGACGGCGTGATGAGGCGACCTCAGCGATGCCTCCTCCAAAGAGGCATGAGGGTGAGGGGGACAGTGACGGGAGCCAGGGAGAGGGAGCTGCTTGACTTGTTGTACTGGGCCCGTCTTTTGTACATGATATGATATGATAGTGATATGCATATCTTTGTTTTTCATTTGTTTTGTGGATGAATGCATGCATGAGTGGGTAACATGATTTTGAGGAAACTCGCTTAGCCCGAGAGAGACGAGCGACGCACACGCCGACTTGATTGAGATGAGTGACGCACACGCCGACTTGAGTGAGATGAGTGACGCCTACGCCGACTTGAGTGAGATGAGTGACGCCTACGCCGACTTGAGTGAGATGAGTGACGCCTACGCCGACTTGAGTGAGATGAGTGACGTTAAATGATTGAGACATGAGAGCAGCAGGTTAATTGAGTGGTAGAGCGTATGAACGGCTCTCTCATAGCCGTTTTGAAGCTAAGAACGGTTCTCTAAGGGCCGCCTGCATTAGGTTAGATGGTTTCATGTAAACCGCCTTAATGGTGCAACGGCGGAGTTCAGGCCGCCCAAGTCACCGAGCTCGGATTTCCATAGAGAGAAGGACGGTTTATAATGGGCCGTTCAATGATTCGGACGGTCTATCGTAAGACCGTCCAATCCCACGTCCGATTTACTCAAGGAGGGACTCCCTGAAGAGTCCCCAGCCCGAGGGCAAGGTGCTTTGATCTCATCATAACCCTATCTTAGCCCGCCCTAGCCTTATCTAGGCCCAATCCTAAGAGGCTTAGGCTCTTAATGAGCCCTACAAATAGTAGGGGGGCCTCAAACTTCAACTCATCCATCTTCTTTCTCCTAAAACCTTAAAACCTTTGATTCTCGCCTCCTCCTCATGAAGAGGGCTTATGATGGGAGCTCTGCGGAGGGCGTGCCGTTTGATGGACCACGGCCGGCTAGAAAGGAGCGGGAAGCGATTCAACGACTAAACTCGATTCCTCGACATCTCAGCGCCGCCCCTATGAGAGAGGTAAGTTTGATTAGAATATGTTTAAGGTCCATCTTCCAATTTCCTCTCATATCTTTTTATGCCCCTTGCTTTCTCCTTCTTTTCAGCTTCTTCCCGGCCCGAGACGCTTCTCTAATTTAAAGTGGGTGGCTCCCATGGTCCGTGCATTGCCCCTTGGGGTGACTCACCTTCTCAAATCCTGGCATCTACACTCTCTCATGGTCTTAGGCCAGAACTACCCCAAACTTTCCTTAGATTGGCATGGTATCTCTGCTTTGGTGGAGATCTGGCATCCTCAGACCCATACTTTCTTCTTCCCATCTTTTGAGGCCACTGTCTTGCTAGAGGAGGTAGAGACATATTTTGGGCTCCCTAGGTCCAAGGTGGGGGAGGAAGACCTGATATGCCATACTGTTGCCCCTATAGATCCAAAACTCATTCTAGGAGGGTTCATACCCAACAGCGGAGATGTTCGTACTTTCGTAGGCCCTCGCCACATTCACCTCCTTCCTCTGAGCCAATGGGTGGTAGAACATTGCCGGAACAAGTGCGGGTGGGTTGAGGCCATAGCCAAAGCTGCGTCCATCTGCCTATGCGGGGCCATCCTTTTCCCTTCAGCCGACCATGTCTTAGAGATTCCTTTACTCAGCACCATCAGCGGCCTTTGGCAGGGGTATTCCATTTCTCATGCTGTCCTAGCTTACCTGTATGAGGGCCTTTCTTCAGCAGCCTTAGGAGGTCCTCTCTTTGGTTCGATGATCCTATTGGAGTGCTGGATGGGAGTCAGGATGAAGTTCACAGTGAGGGAAGATATTACTTCAGTTAGCAGGATCTTTGGGAGCCACCCCCTTTACTTCATAGGGGGCGCCTTCAGGTTTTCTCCACAGGTTGAGTGCAGGACAGCTGAGTTGAAGACCAGGGACGAGTGGCGCCCGTATATCCACAGGCTGCCCCTGGATAGGTTCGTGATGCGCCCGAGCTTCCTCCATGATACCACCGTCAGGCTACCGAGGAGAGCTGGCTTGGACTTGAGGCTTGTGAGCGACACCACTTTGGCGGTGTACAGCCCACACAGATGCTACCTGCAGATTGGGCTTCCCCGGACGGTGCTACCCACGCTACCCCACCTTCCCATGCTACAGATGCGGAGGATCGGGACAGAGGAGGACGAGCAGGCGGTCAGGAGCGCGCTGATCATGTGGGAGGTGAGCAGGGTGCGTACCCTACCAGCAGAGGTCGAGGAGGCTTCAGAGACTAGACAGGCTTATCTTAGGGAGTTGAGAGAGATACGTCCTCGCGGGGATGCCCAGCGGCGGACTGAGTGATCTTCTTTTGTTTTTACTTATGATGATATGGGATAGGATTTACGTTCGGACAGCTTGATATATGACATGAATAAGATTTGAGGATATTGAGTTTGAGCTTGGCAATATGATCATGATGTGATGTGATTGCAAAAACCAACGTGAGGTTTAAATCTTCATGTGGTCCTGAGCTAACTGTCCTTCCAATCTGCCCCTGCACACATGCAAATATGAAACAGATTAAATCTATTTTAGGCTCAGCCCCTTGCCTACAGCAAGTTAGGAGGTGTCCCTTTCTTGACTAGTGGTCAAGGGGGGTGAGCCTTATTAAATAGGCAAATATCAAAGTGCGAGAAAATGCGGATGAATGCAAGAAGGAAACATGTAAGCACAATTTTTGTTGGATTTTGAAATATTTGATTTGTGTTGGGTTTTGAAATATTTGATTTTTGTTGGATTTCGGAATATTTGATTTTTTTGGGTTTTGAAATATTTGATTTTGTTGGATTTCGGAATATTTGATTTTTTTTTGGGTTTTGAAATATTTGATTTTTGTTGGATTTCGGAATATTTGATTTTTCTTTTGGTTTTGAAATATTTGATTTTTGTTGGATTTCAGAATATTTGATTTTTTTTTTGGGTTTTGAAATATTTGATTTTTGTTGGATTTCGGAATATTTGATTTTTTTTTTTTGTTGGGTTTTGAAACCAGCTCGGGTCTCGATAACAGGGACCTTCTCGTCTTGCCACGGAATTCCAAGGCTCAGCGCGTGCAGGAAGAGGGACTGCCCGTGATCGGAGTCAGCTTTGCTCGACGGTGCCTCTGCTGAGGCCATGCCCGGGGTGAGATTCATTCCTTGGGAAAGTAAAAAAGATCGAGTAGGGAAGCCGACGATAGGTGTAGAGGTTTTTAGGGCTTGAGTTCTTTCCCGGGACCCTCCCTTTTCTCAAGGAATTTGGTCTGTTACGCCGGGGCTTTGTATCCGTCATCGAACCTTCACCCGCTCTAGGCACGCATGCGACCGGGCTCATAACGTCCCGCGGGGAAACTGTACTGCCACTCTTGCCATGCCTAGTTGCTTCCTTTCAGGGACTCAGAGAGCTTTGAGCTTTGTGCTTTCGGCTTTTGCCCCTGTTCTTTTCTTTTTTCCTTCTTTTGGTTTGCTTTCCTTTCCTTTCTCTTTTCTTTTCTTTTTTTTTCTTTTCTGCTTTTTCGAAGTGAGGTCTTGACGGATTGTCCCTATTTGAGACCCTTCTTAACGGGGGGCCTGGGTCAGTCCTCGCCCCCTTATTCGCCACTTGCCCCTATCTTCAACCGAGAGAGAGGAAATACAAGGATTTCCACCATCCCCGAGCATGGCCAAAGGAGAAACGGTGTCGAGTAGCATGAGGATGCCGCGCCACGGGGTCGTGTAGTGTGTGAGATGCTGGACCTGAGTCCTCCTTTCGCAATTTGGTGGGGTATGCCCCGCCATCGAGCCGCTCGCTGGTTTTATTTTTTATGGATGAAAACGTTTTAAATACAGCCCATTCCACGGGTTCGGCAATTCCTCCCCCTCCGAGTTAATTAGACGATACGCATTGCCAGGATAAGCTTCTTTAATTACGAAGGGCCCTTCCCAGTTGGGTTGCAACTTAGACCTGGGACCTGCAGACCTGATGAATTTGCGTTTTAAAACCATATTCCCCACTTGAAATTTTCTTTCGATGACCTTCTTTTGAAAATATCGCGAGACCCGCTTTTGATATGCTGAAACATGATTGGCCGCATTTAACCTCTTCTCGTCTAAAAGTTCCAGTTGGACTCAACGCCTCTCGACGGTCGTCGAGATTAAGTTCCTTGTCCAACTGCACCCTTAGGGAAGGGATTAGAATTTCATACGGGAGCACCGCTTCCATTCCGTAAGTGAGGGCAAAGGGGGTCTGCCCCGTGGGAGTGCGGACGGAGGTGCGGTAGGCCCATAGAGCCTCTATCAATTTGTCGGCCCAATCAGCAAATTTATGTGATTCGCACGTCTTCTTGATAATTTTGAGAAGGGTCTTATTCGTGGCCTCAGCCTGGCCATTACCTTGAGGGTAGTATGGTGATGAATGATGCAAAACTATATTGAATTTCTTACAGAGGTCTTGGAGTTCTTGTGAGATGAATTGAGGCCCGTTGTCGGTGACGATGCTGCTTGGCACTCCAAATCGTGAGATAATGTTCTTCATGATGAAGCGGCATACTATGGTGGCTTTGATTTCTGCGTAAGCTTCAGCCTCGGCCCACTTGGTGAAGTATTCTGTAGCCGTCAGAATGAAGGATTTCTGTTTAACCGCAGAGTTCGGATCACCGAGGGGCCCGATGATGTCAAAGGCCCACAGAGAAAATGGCCAGGGGGCCGTAATGGGATGAAGAGAAGAGGCCGGAGAGTGGATTTTGTCGGCATGGATTTGGCACTGAAGGCACCTACGGACATAGGTAGAGCAATCTTCTTCTAGGGTTGGCCAGTAATAGCCCTGCCTAAGAATCTTCTTTGCTAAGGCCTATCCGTTTACATGCCCTCCACATTCGCTAGAGTGGGCTGCTTCCACAACCTTCCAAGCTTCTTCGTCATCTAGACACCTCATGAGAATTCCATTCAGGGCCCGCCTATACAATTCACCGGCGATGATCGTGTACCTGGCGGCGACTCTTCTAATGGCTCTTCGCTGCTCAGCATTGGCCGCTTCCGAAAATGTACCATCCTTGCAGTATTGTTCGATCTCATAGAACCACGGCAATTCTTCCTCTTCAATAATCTCCTCAAGCTCAGTTAACGAAACCTCTTTTATTTCCTCCCTTTCTGCTTTCTTCTCTACGGACATCCTAAGGTTGTTGAACCAGGGATCCTGCAGGGAAGGAACGTCTAGCCTTTGGACCACAATGGTCTCAGTGGCGCGACTTAGGGGGAGTGATAGAGAAGAGGCGAGAGACGCGAGGGCGTCGGCCAAGATATTCTGAGAGCGAGGAGTATGAATATAGACGAGTTTCCTAAATTGCCGGGCCAAGAGTGTGACCAGATCTTGGTAGGGCTTGAGCTTAGGATCACGGGTGCGGTAGGTTGACAAAACTTGACGCAGCACCAGCTGGGAATCTCCTATGATGTTTAGGTATCGCGCACCCAAGATGTAGGCGTGCTTCAGACCGGCAAGGAGAGCCTCATACTCGGCTATATTGTTGGTGGCGGGAAATGAGAGTTGATATGCCACGGGGATGGTCACCCCTTCTGGAGTAAGGAGAACGGCGCCGACTCCGCTGCCCTGGGAATTAAGGGCACCATTGAAGTGGAGGGACCAAAAAGGAAGATGAGTGATCACCGCCAGGTGTTCATCGGGGAATTCATCCTGAATGGAATCAGTGCGAGGGATAGGAGAGTGAGCTAGGTGTTCGGCAATAGCATATCCTTTGATTGCTTTCTGCACGATGAAGGTGATGTCGAACTGGGAAAGAAAACTTTGCCAGCGAGCTAGCCGGTTAGAAAGGACCGACTTTTCCAATAGGTAACGAATGGGGTCCATTCTAGAAATGAGCCTAACCTCGTGGGCGAGAAAGTAGTGTTTAAGCTTCTGTGCTACCCACACTAGCGCTGCACAGGTTTTCTCCATAGCAGTGTACTTGGATTCAGCAAGATTAAATAACCTTGAGAGATAGTATGCCGCTCTTTCTCTTCCTTCATCATCTACCTGTGCCAAAACAGCTCCTAGGGAGTCCTCAATTACAGAAATGTACAGGATCAGGGGTTTCCCAGGGACGGGTGGTTGCAGAACCGGGGGATTAGAGAGGTACACCTTGAGTTCCTCATAGGCCTTTTGACATTGTTCATTCCATTCGAATTTCGCGCCGGCTTTTAACAGGTCATAAAACGGGCGACATCTTTGCGAATGCTGAGATATAAATCTCCTGATAAATTGCAAACACCCGATCAAACCTCGAAGCTCAGTGATGTTCTTCAGCGGTGGCATTTCCATGACGGCCTTTGCCTTGTTTGGATCGATCTGAATCCCCCGTTTACTAACTATAAACCCAAGTAATTTCCCTGATGCAACTCCGAACACACATTTCTTTGGATTCATCTTTAACTTGTATTCCCTAGCCCTTTGCAATACCTTGGCTAGAATGGCGGGGTGCTCTTCCTGTGACCTCGATTTGACTAGGATATCATCCACATAGGCTTCTAAATAAACGTGCATCATATCGTGGAAGATAGCCATCATCGCCCTTTGGTAGGTGGCACCTGCATTTTTCAACCCAAATGGCATGACGACGTAGCAGTATGTGCCCCATGGCGTTGTGAACGAGGTCTTTTCTTGATCTTCCGGAGCCAAAAGGATTTGGTTATACCCCGAGTAGCCGTCCATGAAGGAGAGGGCTTCGTACCCAGCTGTATTATCGACCAAGACATCAATGTGAGGAAGTGGAAAATCATCTTTCGGACATGCCTTGTTTAAGTCCCTGAAGTCAATACAGATTCGAATTTTACCATCCTTCTTCATCACCGGGACTATGTTTGCCACCCACTGTGGATACAACACCACTCTAATGAACCGGGCCTTGTGCAATTTGTCGACTTCTTCCTTAATCCTTAAGGCCATTTGCGGGTGGAATCTCCTTGCTTTCTGTTTAACGGGCGTTGCCCCTGGTTTGAGAATCAGCCTGTGTTCAACCAAGGCGGGGTCAAGGCCTGGCATGTCCTCGTAGGACCAGGCGAAAGAATCGCTGTACTCCCTCAAGACTTCGACCAATTCCTTTTCGACTTGAGGAGGGAGATTGGCGGAAATAAGCATGGGCCTGGGGTCCTCTATTGTCCCGAGGTTAATCTCCTTAGTGGATTCATCCACTGCCAAGGAGGGTTCGTCGAACTTTTTCAAGCCTTGGGCATATAGGTCGGCAGTGTCGTCCATTTCATCTTCCTCATCATCTGCTGGGTCTTTCTCATTCACGATTTCATATACCCCTAATCCATCCTTGCCCCATACCTCCTCAGCTCCCTCATCATCTTCCAAGACGATCGCGGTCTCTATAAATTCCGGGCACTTTAATAGAGCATGACATCTTCCAGCCAAATCTTGTAAAAACCTATCAGGAATGGTTTTGAAGGGGCGCGACACGGCGGGTGCCGCAGACGTGGGTGGGCTGACAGAACTCGAACTAGACTCTACCCTTACTGACTTGACCATCCTAGGAGACTCGATACACTGTACATCTGACCTAGGGGAGCAGAAATCTACCGGAAAAGAAACAGGGGTCTCGTGCCCCTGGGAATCTGGGTAGAACATAGCGTAATCTTCCATGGAGACCTCCGTTTTGAGATTGGCATTTTTTTTGGAGGTCGGAAGTGATCATACAACAGGAGGAAGAAGGCGGAGGGGGAGGCAGTTGCATGGGAAACAATTCCGGGAAGATGCAGTCAAAGAAAGGGTCAGAAGACTTGAACCACATTTCGTGGAGCTGAGCTCCTGGAGGAGGAGGAGTGAATAGGGTTGACAGATCAATGGGCGGGCAGCGCCCGCAAGCACATGGAACGAATAAAACTTCGAGTCTCTCCGCAAAGTATGGGTCGACCAGGAGTGGAGGGGGATGGGGAACAGAATCCCGCTGTTGAAACCAGGAAGCGAGACGGGATGGGGACATAGAGTAAGTAGTGATAGAGCTCCCCGTCTTCCGGGGCCCCTGGCGGGCCAATGGCATCGGTGGGCGCTTTACCAGCTGTGTCTCCCTTTTCTTCGGGTCACCCTCTTCTTCATAAAACATTTTTGCAAAGTAATTGGCAAAGTCTTCCAAGTCGCCGGCTAGCCCCTGCGGTGGTGGTGGAGGATCGACAACAGCACAAGCTTCATCTACCTTTTCTTCAATGCGGGATGGCGAGGTCTTCAAGGTGCCGGGCTGCAACGGACCCTTCACAAAATGTTGCCGGTAATCCCAGGTCAACGGCCCAGAGTCCCCAAGCACCGACATCGAGGTTTCATGGTAGCCGAGGCCCCGGCGACCCATCTTCCTTCCCCTAGGAACGGGGTTGGTTCGGCCTTGCAGCTGTGCGCCGAGTCCTCGGCCTGGCTGATAGCCCAATTTCAGAATTATGTGCCACCCTTTGGAGTCTCTCATCTTGGGCTTGACCTTCACGTCGACTGGTGCAGCGGCGGGTTTGCGCGACGCATACGCCCATGAATAGTTCAAGTCCATTACAGATAAAACAGGTCTGTTGCTCGGCCACAGTGTGGGCAGAATCTTGGCTGCTATAGCGTCAACGTTTTGAATTGTGGAAACACTCTTCACCTTGACCACTCGCCCTTGGAATGGGAACTTCAGACACTGGTGGGCGGTCGAGGGGACGGCGTTCAAACTATTCAACCATGGACGACCCAGAATGGCTTTGAACATTGGGTCTATGTCCAACACATAAAATTCTACATCCATCACCAAGGGCCCTAGCTCATCCTGCACAGTTACTACCCCGTGACAAGCACGTCTGGAATTGTCATATGCAGCTATCGTGGTTGGTGTCGGCTTGAGCATGTCCTCCGATATGTTACAAGCACGAAGAGTACTCAATGGGCAGACATTTATTGACGCCCCTGTATCCACAAGGGCGGATTCCACGGTCGTCTTGTTTAAAGAGATTGTAATACACAATGGCATCTACCGCGCCTCAGGAGGAGCTAATTCTGACTCAGCGAATGCAATAGATGGCCCTTTTGTGATCGTGGCCAAAACCGTGGGCAGGCTATCCACCGCCACATCCTCGCTCACCATGACTTTCTGTAGGAAGATTTTCAGGGCATCTTGGTGGAGCGGCGACCTCTTGATCAGCTCTAACACTGAGATTTTGGCCGGCAGCCGGTCTAAATGCTGTAATAAGTCATATCTTGTGCCCGGCACCGGATCTACCTCCTCTGGTTCAACTGTAGGGGAAGAAACTACAGGATTCGGTGCAGACGCACCTGAGGAAGGGAACATTCTCTGGAAAGGACGCCCGCTCCGAAGGGCGCATTGTGATGATTGCACGGCCTGGACTGGGCCCCCGCTTGGCCTGGTGGGGTAGGCGGATGGCGTGGAGATGGGGGTGAGGATGACGGGAATAGGCTTAATGGGCCTTGGAGGAGGGGATACGGGCGAAAGGTTAAGCTTAGGGGGAATGATGGGAGGCATGGCAGGTGGTGGTGGTAGGACGGATGGAGTAGGGGGGAATGTGGAGGGCCTAAGAGGCGACGCGGGGGAAGTGACGGGCGATGTAGCGGCGGGTCTAAGGATGGAGGGGATGGCTGGTGTGGGAGAGTAGTGGTGGTGTGAGGCCAAGAGATGGGCGGGGGTTTCATCATCAAACGTCCACCCAGCGTTGGGGGCTGGGCGTTGGATTGCATTCACTTGTGCTGGGGCCGGTGCCGGCGGTTGCTGTTGTTGCTGGGGCGTGGGCTGATGCATCGGCATGGGATTTTGATGGATCCCAAGGTCTTGCTGCTGCGGTGGGGGCTGTGGTTGCTGTTGGTGCTGTTGCTGCTGCTGCTGCTGGGGCGCCGCCTGTTACGGCCTGGCCTGTCTCTGCCTTTGCTTGATATCTTCAATTAGTTGGTGCATCTGGGCCCAATCAATTCTCTGGCCCTCATGCAAATCATACACCAGGTCCCTGAATTGATAACATCGCTTTATTGTGTGCCCCGGCTGCCGATAGAATATACAATATCGGGACCGGTCGGCAGCCGGATTCCAGTTCGGGCGCTCAGGCGGCAACTGAAGGTCGCCAGTATACATTAGAGCAGAGAAAACATCTGACAAGGTCTCTGGGAGAGGGGGGTAATGAGCTCTCTTTGGAGCTGGTCGGGCAGAGCCGTAGGCGAGAGGCGGAGGAACATTATTGTATTGCGGGGGCCGCTGAGGCTGTTGGGGTGGCGGAGGCGCCTGTGGAGGGTATTGCGGGACTTGGAAGGTAGGTTGGGGAGCTTGCGGGGCAGCGAACTGGGGGTTACGCTGAGATGGCGGGAAGCGGGGTGGAGTGGCGTGTTGGGGGAACTGAACGGCCTGGACCTGCTCATTAATTTGTACCCCCTCAGTGACGGGGCCCTGGGATTTCTTAGTGGCCTTGGGCTTCTGGGCCTCGAACAGAGAATGGATGGGGGAATCTTTAAATTGGGTTTGAATAAACCTAGCCCTGCTGTATAGTTGGTGCATGTTTGAAATGTCATTCATTGCTAGAATGTTTCTGAAAGTTGGCGTAGCGTTGGAAATCAACAACTTTACTTTTTCCTCTTCCGGAATCTGCCCGGGCACCCGCGAGGCCATCTGTCTCCAGCGATCTGCATAAGTTGCGAAGTCTTCCTCCGGCTTCATCTTCTCCGCCACCAGGTCAGTGAAAGAGTACTCGGGTCTGACCCGATCCTGAAACCTCTGTATGAACCTCTCCTTGACGGTCTTAAAATTCTCAGCCTCCTCCAGAGGCAGGGTATAAAACCATTCCAGCACGACCCCCTCCAGGGACCGACGGAACAAATACGCCATCAAGCGATCATCCTGTTGGAACTGCGCAGACTCGTACAAGAACTCCTGGACATGGATGAACGGGTTGCCATTCCCATCATATTTGTGGTACACGGGGAGCTCCGACTGGGAAGGAAAACGTAGGTCCCTGAAGTTAGGGATAGGGACATCGGCAAGAGATTGCGGGCCGACCCGCTTGTGGAGGAGATCAATTTGTTGCTGCATAGCAGCCCACTTGTCAAGGATTTCTCGTTCCCGGGAAGAAGGGGGAGGAGCAAGAGGAGTGGCACCTGGATAAGCGACCAAAGGATAAACTGACGAAGGAGGCGGCCCATAAGAGGGGTAATGGGCCGAGGAAGGGCCCATATCTGCATGAGTGACCTGAGCCGCCCCCGACTGCGACCTAACGAAGTAGGCCGAGGCTATGAGGGTCTGGGGCGATGGAGAGATTGTAGGGTACGGCTCAAGATAAGGAACAGAGGGGATAGGGGATTTTCCTTTATCCAGTTGCTGATGGACGGATGTGGATGCTTGGCCCATTTCCATATTGGGATAGCGAAAGTTCTGAGGGCGCACTGGAGTAAGGTCAATGGATGCCCCGACCACAGGAGCTGAAGTGGTGACATGGGCCGTGGCATGAGCCAGAGCTGAGGCCGGGGCATCGCCTCCCTGCAAAGCTTGCCTGATGAGATGGAGTTGGGTGGGGTCCAACTGGGCCATCATGTCAAGGATCGTACTGGCTGAATTCTGATTGGACAGGTTTGGAAAAGAGGGTCGGGGACCCTCGCCAAGAGAGGTCGGGAGCGAAGGGGCCGTCCCCTCTCCCCCTTGCAAATGGGTGACCCTAGGTGGGTCCTCAAGGAGACCACGAGGAAGGGAGTCCTCATGGGCCGCAGAGAAATCGTATGACGACATGGAAGAAGAAGCAGAATCGAACAAGGGGTTGGAATAGGAATGGAAATAAGAATCAACCCTAGGAAGAGATCGTGGGGGCAGAAGGCAGTCCCACATACACCAAGACACTTGATCCTAGAATAAGCAACACGAAATCAATCAAATCTACCAAACAAATAACAAGCACACAATGGAGCGAGATGAGAGTAGAATGACTCAGTAATGCAATCAAGTTCTTAAAATGATGCTCGTCAGTTCCTTATATCTTCAGGTTTGAACTTTAGTGGATTCATAAAAATGTCAATTCTCTCGACCACTAGGTACCTGACTGGGATGAGAACGAGGAACTGTGTGACGCTATTGGGATCTCTCACTTGCGGATGCAACCCTAGACGGGGGTGGATACGTTACAACCTGCCCGGCGTCCGTGTGGGAATCCACGGCTCACGGGGGCTTACGGACGTCCTCAGCAAGGTTCCTAGTCGGCTCCAAGGAATATGGAGACGAGAGGAAACCCTACCTCGGTAGGAATGCAACTAATATGAGAAAATATCGATGCTCCTATGCGCACCGGAGTGCATGCACAAACTAACCTAGCAGCTATCAATCAATGAGCAAATATACACATGAATACCAAAAGCATGGTGATGCAATAACAATAAGATGGCAGGGGGGAACCAACGAACAGCACCAGGGGCAATATATATATCAGCCAAAACACTAAGCAAGAAGACAGAAACGTACTGTGACAGAAGATGTGCGGTCCTCCTTTGACCGCTCTAAGTACTCAGGCGGTCAATTTACAGCCGTAATGTATGGGCAAAAGGAACAGGACATACCAGACAGACGGCCAATAATCAACTGCTTGCGCACTTGAACCGCCGCCTCACAGCCGTGTATCTGCCACCAAAAAGTGCAGCGTACCTATGATTGGAAGTTGGATGGCTATATGGCAGCCGCCCACAGAGATGAACGGCGGGTACAGAGCCGTCTGAGACGGAAATGCCGAGGCAGATAAACCGGAAGGCAGAGTATATGAACGGTGTAGAGTCAACCGTTCTGAGAATTATGCGGCTCTGGACGAACCGCGTGTGCTCCAGGAGACCGCAAACCGCGTCCGACCTGCAAATCACTTCAAGAATGGAAGCTTGACAACCGCTACGAAAGGTCAGCAACTTAAAAGCACGATGGGCATTAGGCGTCCCACCGTGATCGCCACAAAAGGGGTGTAGATATAAGTTTCCACTCTTCTCTCTCACTCTCCACTAAGAGGGGGATCAAAAGTACGCCAAAACGCATGAAACGAATGAGAGAAAGAAGAGGAAAAAAGGAAATGAAGCAAAATACCGTGATCGCCACCAAGATGCCGTACGCGACGGGCACGCCGTACCTTGGAAAATGGGGAGACACTCGCCTTAGTGCAGCGTTAGGGATGAACGGCTTGGTTAGGACCGCTCTGGGATGAGCGGTCTTACGATGGACCGCCCTAGTACGCTGCGAGGGACGTAGGAGTAACTGCTACAGTGAGATGGACGGCGCTTTATGGACCGCACTCCAGTGAAGGACGGTTGTTTATGCACCGCGCGAAGTGTTGAACGGCTGGAGGATGACCGCTCAAGACCTTCACTCAGCAAGTTGAGAAGGGTTCGACCTCCACCCTCTCCGGCCGGCCAGAGGGAATGGGCCTCGCGCTGATTAGATGCTGACCGGCGAAACAACGCATAGACACAAAAAAATACCCAAATTAGACCTTAATGATGCGGTACATGTCCAAACGAGAAGAACTGAGCATGAACAAATGGAAAGGGGAATACCTGGAGGGTTTTAAACCCCTAGGGTGACAAAAAATGGGATGATTGTATGCATGATGATGAGAATGAGGGAGCACGCAAACGAAGAGCAATGCATGCAATGAAAGACAACGGCAAAAACTACGGAACGAAAGACTATGAGGACTGGGCTACTCCCTTGACCGGAGGCTCATATGGACGTAGAGAGCCTCCCTCCCTGGTGCTAGCTCGTTCAAAAATGCGGCAGGGCTTCGCCGTCGATCAAAATTTCTCCCCCCTTTCGACGTCCGGCCAATAGGGTCTATTTATAGAGCCTAAAAAGCCAGCCCCGAAACTAGGGTTTAGAGCCATTTTCGGGAAGAAATCTTTGAAGATAAATCGTAGATAATAGAATTATCTCTCATCCAGTCGAAACGGCATCGAAAATAGTTGATTATCCACGGAGAAATCACCAAAATAAGTTAAGGATAAAACTATGAAATAAACGGGCTAGAATCAGCTGAAAATCAACAACCGACGTCTTGAACGGTCTTACGATAGACCGCACAAGGCATGGGCGGTCTAATTCGGACCGTCCATTCTGTCGGTGGAAATTCGAATAATCCGACTATTATCCCAACTATCTCTCCAACTGGCCGAAACGTCCGCCGTGGGACCCTGAACATATGAACGGTTGAAAGTAGACCGTTTTAATGTAGGGCGGCACGAGAACGGCCGTTTTTCCCTGTCGGTGATAATTCAAATATTCAGATAATTATCTGAGGAAACGGGCGCGCGTAGGACTCTGAGATATAGGCGGTCGTATTAGGCCCGTCCATTGACTTGAGCGGTCCTAATAACACCGCCTAAGGCCCTGTCGGTGCAAATTCAGAAAATCCTCGAAAAATCCGCCAAAATATATGAACGGTCTAGATTCAACCGCCCATATATTGAACGGTTGATATCATGCCGTTCATGCTCTTAGGCATTTGATAATCACAGCCGAGGGCCCATTAAGCCCCGAATCACCGCAAATTGCACTAAGGAGGGAGACGACCCATAAAATGAGCCCGAGTCATGCCACAAAAAATGGCCCGACAGATAATGGATAACTTAGGGCATCAATCAATGGAAGTAAGAGAAACTGCTCAACTTATCGGTAGAAAACGGGTGTCAACACCTTGGTGCAACCAGCAACGACCCTAGTTGTGTCCAAGGTAGAACTAACACCGACCTTCATGTAACAAGCACCGACCCAATGCTGGCCTTATATGAAGATACGTAAACTAGCACTGGCCTTACTGAGTAGAGGAATATATATATGCAGCACAGCCAGAATAGAGAGAAATAAGTGTTGACTCCGTGAGTCGACACTTTTTCTAACATGAATCAAAACTCACATAAACTCAGTTGAAAACCCCAAAAAACCTCTTCCAAACATTAGAAACAAATTACCATGCAATGTAACAAGGTGTTAGCACATATTAAACTGCATTCCAACAAATGCCAATGGATGTGTTAATCATCATGAAAGCATTAACACTCCTAGAATTGTATGCATACAAAACACTGTCAAACCATACAATCCTCAATAAGTAGCAAGCCAAATTGAAATGCATTGAAATATAAAATCTTACCATGACTCCAGTGGATTGAGAGCAACATCCATATTAAACCTGCACTAGAACGATCAGTCATCTA